>CATIUR010000003.1:21537500-26337500 GCA_949592205.1 Helichrysum umbraculigerum | reverse complement strand
AAAAAGGGTCACTGTGCCGTAACAGGACAGTGTTGTGGGCTGGGCAACCTACTCCTATCAGAATCACGATGGCCTAGTTACTCAGTGACATACTGATTGAGAAATCACTCAGTAGGGAGCTAGTGCTTATCCCACATATACTTAAAACAAATAAAATACAAATCTTTAGAGACGTTTTCATATCCTAAACTAAACATCATCCCAACGTTCGGCTAACGAACTCACAACAAACACCCCCTCTATCCTGACTGCTATCCGTTTATTTTATCTGTTTTTTTTATTATTGCTTATTAGTTTAATCATAAAAACAAAACCAAACCACTCCCAACTATTTTAAAACTCCCTCACTAATTAAGAAACGGACATCCTAGACTACTCAGATCCACAATACAGTTGGTTTTGAAGAACGACCCTAGGTCATACTTACCACTATACACCCATAGTTTTAAGTATACTTAGGCCCAGCATTTATAAATATTAAAACCCATTGGTGCCGCCGCTGACGGACGGTCCGACGACAGGGTAAAGCCTGATCGACCGTTGGCGGTGCATCAAGTTTTTGGCGCCGCTACCGGGGAATCAACTGTAAGATCCAGAGGCGTCCAGATGGATTTTCTTCTTAGTGAAACCTTAGGATGGCTTTCCCTTCTTAAACCCCTAAAAATTCTTTCAACCCTTCCTTTCCCTTATCCCGAAGATGACATCCAACCCATCCGACAAGAAAAGTCATCACCTTCCCACAATCCTACAACCACCGAACGCGTCACTCTCGCCGATATCACCAAACCCTCGATAGAAGGTCGAGGAGGACCCATTCGCTACCCGAAGATTGATGGAGCATCATTCGAACTCAAGTACGATGTAGTGCAGTTAATCGAGAAAAGCTGCCAATTCCACGGACTGCCCGATGATGACCCTAACTCCCACCTCAACAAATTTCTAGCCCTATCTGACTCTTGCAAGCAAAAAGGGGTTGAGCAAGATATAACCCACTTATATCTGTTCCCCTATTCTCTTGCTCTTCATGCACAAACTTGGTTTGAGGAATTAGACACCGGTTCTATCACCTCATGGGCGGAAATGGAAACAAAGTTCTTAGCCAAGTACTTTCCCCCATTCAAACAAACCAAGCTGAAGAAAGATATCATGAACTTCCAACAGTCTCATGATGAATCAATCTTCAATGCATGGAAGAGATTTAAGAGTTTGCTCAAGAAATGTCCTAACCACCAAATCAAACGATCCACCCAGTTGTGCACATTTTATCATGGTCTTGCACCCGATCACAAGACAATGCTAGACACCGCTGCTCGAGGCGACTTTACGCGATTGACGGACGACGAACCTTGGAATCTGATAGAAACAATGACCACGCATCACAATGATTGGACTGATGAGCACTCCTCATTATCGGCACCGCTTGCCTCCAATCCCGTGCAAACTGAGGCGATCACATCTCTTGCGGAACATGTCCGAACACTGACCAAGGAAATAGTAATGCTGAATAAGCCACCTCAACAGGTCTACCAAGTTCGCTCCTGCCCGAACTGTACCAATCCACAAGTTGAGTATGAAGACCATGTTGATGGCAAAGCCTACTATAACCAGTTCCAAACTCATCCTCGTCCACCTGACTACACCCAAACTTCTCCAAACCATTACCCACCAAATCAACCACCCTTCCCAATCCACACACAACAACCACAACTTAGTTATAACCAACACACTTTCTCACTGAACCTACACCTGAGAGGACAATTACTAGTCCATACAACACCCTCACGCAAATCATCGAAAAGATTACGGCTAGACAAGACCAGACTGATCTCATCTTAGGGGAGCAACTAACCTTACTACATAGTCTTGCAACCCAAGTAGGTCGACTAGCAGAACGTATCGACACTAGACCTCAGGATAGTCTGCCTAGTAATACCTTCCAAGCCAACCAAGTAACCAACCAAGACTTCAAGGTGGCACCGAGCCTACCTTCGGTTCCTTCTACGGTGAAGGAACAATCTCCTGTCACACAAACAGTTGAGAAGAAGTCAACTCCACCTCATAAGAAAAAAGTGCGCATACCTTTTCTAGGACGTCTAAATCAGCATCCTGAAGCTTTCAATCCTAACGGTAAAAACTTAGACACCGAGTCTAGGAAACCTCTCAGCCCTATATATTCTAAATATTTTAGGAGACTTATGTCAACCAAGGACAAGGTACCCGAAGTACCCAATGTCCCGCTGAATGCCGAATGTTCAGCTATCCTTCAAAATAGTCTACCGGAAAAACTAGGAGATACCGGACGTTTTACCCTTCCTTGTTCCATTAACCACACCAGCAATATTCGCTCTCTAGCCGATCTAGGAGCAAGTATCAATCTCATGCCGTATTCGTTATTCAAAAGGCTCGAATTAGGATACCTTAAGCCCACTAAAATGAGTGTCCAGCTAGCTGACCAATCAATTAGATACCCTAAGGGAATAGCTGAGAACATCATGGTTAAGGTTAAAGAATTCCTATTTCCAACCGACTTTGTAGTAATGGATATCCAGGAAGATATAAACATCCCTATAGTCCTAGGTAGACCTTTCTTAAACACAGCCAGAGCTGTCATCGATGTCCACTTACAGACTATCAGCTTACGCACTCATGGAGAGAGCATCACATTCAAGATCGATCAAACCGACTGCGCTTCAATGGAGAATGGTGAGCTATATACTGTCTCTATTATCCAAGTTACATCAGAAGATGAGACCTCCGAGCCAGAAGCTAAGCAGGTAGAAGAGATCAAAGCAGAGGAAGAGGAAGAAGAAGACACTTCCAATGGCTACTCTCACAATGCTGCTCATATGCTGGAAAGATTGCTTAATCCTGTCTTGGATCCAGAAAATCCACTCACCTACTCTCGACTTGGCAATCTAAAAGAGATTGAGCGAACTTTCATACACAGTTTGAAGAAGATCTCGGATTTCAAAGCAAGTAGACTACCAAGTCTGCAGCCACATATAGCTCCTCAAGGGATTGAAGCCCTTGCTTCATTTGAACCTCAACCACAGCTTGAGACAAGAGGTATATTTGGGTCCGATGACTCTGATTCTCATGACAAGAAGGGCATTGAGATAGTCACTCCCAATCTATCTTCTGATACAATATCCCAGTTCACTGATGAATCCCGGCCACCGTCCGATGTAGTTGAGTTCCCTAATCTACATAAGGTTGATACTTGATGCGTGTAAAAGCGCATCTTGTTTTATTATTTATAACTGAAAATACCTTATTAATACTATCACACAACCAGGCAAGAATACCTGATCAGAATAGTATAGCTATGGTAAGTCCAAGTCGATCTCAGGAACACAGGAATGGTGGTTTATTAATATAAATAGGAAATAATAATTAACTAATAAAATAGTAAATAAGGGGGGACGTTTTAGTTCCGTGCGAACATAAGATTTGTAAATAATAATTAAAACTAAATAAAAGTAAAAATTAAAATAATAAAATAATAAATAGAGAACAATAGGAAGGAATAAGTAATTGTATAATTAACTTCACTCAGATTCATATATCCTGATTTATTACGTATTGATTATCTAATTGTGATTTCTTTTATATCAACTTAATGCCAAATTCTCCAATGATATTAAATTGAATGTGAACTAGCCAACTTTCCGGGTCCAACTAATTCCTACAATCTAGGGTCCAACATAAAACATCGGTCCGATGTCACAAGATGATCAGTCAATTGTGTGCCTTTCCCTAAATCATGCATTAAACATTCACAACTTATTATAATTAACTCTAGTGGTATGACTCAACAATACCCAACAATTTCGTGCTGTCTTATTCATTTTAAAGTAGATAATTATCATTTACTCAACCTATCAAACTCAATCTATTTAGCAATGACCAAAACCCTAAAGTTATGACCATCAATAATTAATAACATTAAAGGAACTCAATCTCATTAATTTTATTAATCACATTGAGTAACAATAATTACTAGTTACCAATAAACAAGGATCCACGAGCAATATAATAGTTTTCAATCAAATAACTTAGTCAATACGCAATAATAATCGTTCAATAATTATAATCTGAGCTTAATCAATTACACAACTACATAAAATATTCAACTTATCATAAGATATGTAAAACTCAAATTAATCAATACTAAAGTCATCAATAATATCGAAATAATGAAAGTAATAACAAACCGAATAATGAATCACGCAAAGATTAATTGAAATGGCTTCAACCTTCACTTTTTTGTGCTTCCCAAACGCTCTTGAAATTTGAAATAATAAACCCTAAACTAAATATTTCGTAACCCTAAAATAATAATATACAAAATTGGTGGAAAATGTCTTTTTAGTTCGTATACAGACTGGCGCTATTTATATTTTTGCTGGGTCACAATCCATACGCCGTATGGATTCCATACGCCGTATGGATGTGAACTGCGTACTCCACAAGCTAAATCAATTCAGCTGCCACCGTCCAATCTCACACCCACCACATTAAATGCTCACGCGTCTTTCTTCTTGTTTGTGGCTAGCTGGCGTTTGACTAAAATGGGGCTCCAAATTGACTTTGGCATTTACATCTCCACGTGAAACCTTACACAAACAAAGACATTAATCATTTTATTATTTATTTTTATTATCATTATTGTTATATTACTAACATTATTTTATTAACTGGTAACTTATTATATTTAATATTACTACTACGTTAGTATCACCATATATATATTACAATATTTGTTTTAAGATCATATTACTACTTACAATTATGTACTACGTATTTATATATTAATTTATTACTAATATTACTTTACTGTTATTAGTATTAGCTTATTACTTAATGTTAGAACAAGGATCTTTATTATTATTATTAGTATAAATTAACCTAACTAATTATTTGGTCCAACTCATAAACTCCAATAAATATACAATTTAACTATTTTTGCTCAACTCATCTAACTTTTCGAACTCAAATATTTATAAACTTTATTCATTTTCATAACTCTTTTAACCACTTTGTCCTACTCATATTTAGATACAATCAACTTTTATACAAAAATTACTCTATTTAACTTATTTTTCGTTTCTTTTCTAATTTAAGCTCTATTTCTACCTACTTTGTAAATATGAACGAAATACCTCTATTTTATTAAGTAATTGTAATAAAAGTATACAAAAACTAGGGAATATTAGTATATAAATATAGTACTATTTGATGCTATCAAATATCCCCACACTTAAGTTCTGCTTGTCCTCAAGTAGAATACATTTTCATCATCTAAAACTGATAAACATCAAACTAATATTTAAGAATTAGAATACTCAAATTAAAATCTGTTTCATAATTTAAAACTTTAAACAATTTAATTAACATGGATAACTATAATGTACAAATAAAAATTATTATTATTAGTGCAACATATAGTTCATGAATGATTACTAATATATTTGTCCACTTTAAACAATCTATACTTATATTTCTGAATACACCTTTATTGTTAATATGTATATTACTTATGATTTTCACATATGATATACTCTTAAACTTAATCATGCAATTTACTTCTATATTCAAAATAAATATATGAAATCCATTTTTAAGAATCAAGACATTGGTGACAGGTCTGCATTTTCATGCAACAAAGCGACATAACTTGATTCAGGTAAAGCAATCTTAAAATCAAACCAGCGGTGACAGGTCTATACCTTAGTATAACAAAGCGACATAGTTTGATAATTTTTATTTTTGAAAGATTTTCTTTCTTATGCTTTATTTTTAAGAATACTAATTAGAGACCAGGTCTGTACTTAGTACAACAGAGGAAACAATTAGTAAACCCCCAAATGTTTTCATATAAGTATCAAGATATATAAAATTATCGCATGATAAATCTAAGAATTAAGACTTTTAGGTCATACATCATATTACGTATCATAAAATAATATACAAGTTATTTATTAATTTCTTAAAATTCAGAAATTTTCATATAGATTGCCTATTAGTACATCATATCATGTAACTATATATTACTTATTATTAAGTTCCTTACGTTATATGTACAAAACAGTTAATCCACATTAAAGTCTAAACTTTTAAATATAAAACAAAACTTTCAACAAAAGTATTCTAACTAATAAATACCTAGTTTTTAGCTCAAAATTTTTTTAAATATTATGAAAATTTAACAAAATTATAATATAAGGACAAGAAAATTTTCTTTTCTACCGATCTCATCCCCACACTTAAATTATACAATGTCCTCATTGTATATAAACATATAAAAATAAAAATGAGAAAAGGAAGAAAAGAAATTAGAACGAAAAACTCCCCTGAATATGACACGATTATCTTGATCTGGTTTAGCGTAATGGGTCATCTTCCGATCTTTATTCAAAAAAATATACAACAGCACACACTTTCGTAGTTAATCACGATTTCATTTAGCGTATGCAATAAGCCTTTAAACCCCTCGGTATCCCAAGTGGACGAGTTATAGTCTCATGAGGGTTTTCAGGGAACACACCCACAAAGTTCTTTTATTTTCCAAAAATTCCAATTTCAACTGAAATGGTTGCCAACTTCAAATAGTAGCAAAGAACATTAAACGTATAAAAATAAAATACCAAAAACGGAAAATAAAAAATTATAAATAATGTACAAGCATGGGTTGCCTCCCGAGAAGCGCTTGTTTTTGTTCGAGTCACTAGCTTGACTCCAACCTTACTTACCTATAAATCCGTTGACTTTCCCCACACTTAAAAGTAAGCATGGATGGTAATATCGATAAGTAATCCAAAAATGTAAATTTAATAAAATTAAAGCAAATAAATACTTATCGTTTATGGCAGGCATTGATCCATTCCTTGATGCTCCATGATTTTCCAAAAATTGTGAGAAACTTGCTTTCCGGTCGAATTGCCAAAAAGGATCTTCACACTCGTAAAACAATGAACTTGTGCTTATAGATACTTCAATCGTTGGTTGCGTCGACTCAATCACCGTTTGAATTTCAACTGGTTCGGTTGCTATCTGATTACCGCAAGTTCTGTTTTCTGATTCTTCTCCCATCCTTACCATTGCTTGATCATCATTTTCCTGGTGATTCACCTCCGGATGTGATGACGGAGTTTCACTAATAGCTGGATCCGTAATGACTATTAATTCTTCTTCTGTCATAACCCCATCTTGGTTTCTCAATTCAAGGATTTCCTCTTCATCAAAATTAAGTAACGAGAGTATTTCTTCATCGGAATCATAGTGATCAAATCTTGGCAAAGGCAACCAATCTATCTCCATATCTTCTTCCTGTTTAATTTCACTAAAAATCTCGTTAGAAAATAAAGATTAAGAGGATTGAGAATGCTTATCTGTTTGATTTATCTCCTCAAGTTGTTGAATGGAATTTCCTTGACTATGGCCAATAGTTTCGGTATCTTCCACTTTTTCATTTGAAATCTCCATGGATTGCGTAGCTTTCACAATCACTGGTTGAGATAAACTTTTAACTTTACCTTTCTTAAACTTTGGAATAATTGATCCTTCAATTTCATTGTAATTTCTCTTCAAAGCAGCTGGATACGGAGGCGGAGTGTGTACTTTTTAACAATTTCTTCCGTTAAAGGTGAAGGCTTATAATTTTTGAAATTTGGTTTTGCCTTATATCCTTCATCTTTTGGTTTGTCAAAATTTTCCACCTTGTCGCTTTCCATATCATTCACAATTAGATCTTTATTCCAATATGCTATCATCTCATCTAAAGATCGTTTCATATCCTCTTTACTCATAATGGAAATGTTTCTCGACTTTTGAAAATTCTCAGGGACAGTATTCATATTCTGATACATACCTGTCAAAATAAAATAAAAAGAAAAAGAGTAGAAAAGAAAAGAAAATAAAATAAAGACTAACTAAAAAAAAAATTTCCAATTTAAATAATAAACAACACCATTCCCCGGTAGAACAAAAGTCCAACCGGTTAAGTGTTCCCCGGCAGCGGCGCCAAAAACTTGATGCGTGAGAAAGCGAGTCTTGTTTTATTATTTATAACTGAAAATACCTTATTAATACTATCACACAACCAGGCAAAAATACATGATCAGAATAGTATAGCTATGGTAAGTCCAGGTCGATCTCAGGAACACAGGAATGGTGGTTTATTAATATAAATAGGAAATAATAATTAACTAATAAAATAGTAAATAAGGGGGGACGTTTTAGTTCCGTGCGAATATAAGATTTGTAAATAATAATTAAAACTAAATAAAAGTAAAAATTAAAATAATAAAATAATAAATCTAGAATAATAGGAAGGAATAAGTAATTGTATAATTAACTTTACTCAGATTCATATATCCTGATTTATTACGTATTGATTATCTAATTGTGATTTCTTTTATATCAACTTAATGCCAAATTCTTCAATGATATTAATTGAATGTGAACTAGCCAACTTTCCGGGTCCAACTAATTCCTACAATCTAGGGTCCAACATAAAACATCGGTTCGATGTCACAAGATGATCAGTCAATTGTGTGCCTTTCCCTAAATCATGCATTAAACATTCACAACTTATTATAATTAACTCTAGTGATATGACTCAACAATACCCAACAATTTCTTGTTGTCTTATTCATTTTAAAGTAGATAATTATCATTTACTCAACCTATCAAACTCAATCTATTTAGCAATGACCAAAACCCTAAAGTTATGACCATCAATAATTAATAACATTAAAGGAACTCAATCTCGTCAATTTTATTAATCACGTTGAGCAACAATAATGACTAGTTACCAATAAACAAGGATCCACGAGCAATATAATAGTTTTTAATCAAATAACTTAGTCAATACGCAATAATAATCATTCAATAATTATAATCTGAGCTTAATCAATTACACAACTACATAAAATATTCAACTCATCATAAGATATGTAAAACTCAAATTAATCAATACTAAAGTCATCAATAATATCGAAATAATGAAAGTAATAACAAACCGAATAATGAATCACGCACAGATTAATTGAAATGGCTTCAACCTTTACTTTTTTGTGCTTCCCAAACGCTCTTGAAACTTGAAATAATAAACCCTAAACTAAATATTTCGTAACCCTAAAATAATAATATACAAAAGTGGTGGAAAAAGTCTTTTTTTGTTCGTATACAGACTGACGCTATTTATATTTTTGCTGGGTCACAATCCATACGCTGTATGGATTCCATACGCCGTATGGATGTGAACTGCGTACTCCACAAGCTAAATCAATTCAGCTGCCACCGTCCAATCTCACACCTACCACATTAAATGCTCACGCGTCTTTCTTCTTGTTTGTGGCTAGCTGGCGTTTGACTAAAATGGGGCTCCAAATTGACTTTGGCATTTACATCTCCACGTGAAACCTTACACAAACAAAGACATTAATCATTTTATTATTTATTTTTATTATCATTATTGTTATATTACTAACATTATTTTATTAACTAGTAACTTATTATATTTAATATTACTACTACGTTAGTATCACCATATATATATTACATTATTTATTTTAAGATCATATTACTACTTACAATTATGTACTACGTATTTATATATTAATTTATTACTAATATTACTTTACTGTTATTAGTATTAGCTTATTACTTAATGTTAGAACAAGGATCTTTATTATTATTATTAGTATAAATTAACCTAACTAATTATTTGGTCCAACTCATAAACTCCAATAAATATACAATTTAACTATTTTTGCTCAACTCATCTAACTTTTCGAACTCAAATATTTATAAACTTTATTTATTTTCATAACTCTTTTAACCACTTTGTCCTACTCTGATGTGACGTAAAAAGTCATGTTTTTAGAAGCTTTATTCCTCACATTTTGGATCTTTCTTTAGTGAAAACATTTCAAAACATTGATTATTTATTAAAATTCACTAAAGTGGTTCAAAAGTAGACGTTGTGGTAAAAAATCATTGAAAACACTCTGAAAATGCACAAAACACAGCATTTTAATACAAGCTGATTCCTCCGACCTCATTTTTCTGTCAAGGCACACCTCCTAACTTCTACCATCTGTTGTATAGGTAAAATCGAGACGGAAAAATCTGGAATCAAGTGAAACGGCCAAAGGACGGAGAAGACACTGTTGAGACCTGAGACACTGTCAGATCTGCTCAGAATACAAGTATGATTGCCGCTGTTAGAAGAAGTTCACCGCTGTTAGAGTTTTGTATTGACAGTGCCACTGTCAATAAGTTTTAGTCTAACAGTGCCACTGTTGAACATGTAATTTGTATTTTGTATCAAGTACTCAACCTCTGTTAGTAATATACGAGTACTACCCCTGTTAGATATATAGATAACCACTGTTGGTTAGATAAAGTTGGTTAGAGTTATATTAGGAGTAGATGAGGATTCCTAATATGTTTGATTCTGTAAAGGACTCTATATGTTATAAATAGAGATCCTGTAAAACCTTAGATGATACGACGATTCATTCTAGTTATTAGCTTCAAGGTTGTAAACCCTAACACAATTATGTGTTCGTATTATTGATAATAATATTGAAGCTTTTGGTTAGATATTCTGTTATATACAAGTTTGTTCTTCAAGTTATTAATAAACTATTCCGCAAGCTTATTAATAATCAATCAAAGTAATACATATTAAGATCTCAATCTGGGATCATCAAGTGGTATCAGAGCTTGATATTACTTTGATCTTGAAGAAGGTAATTGAATTTCGCAGCTTTTTCAACAAATAACAAGATGTCTACTGAAACAATGGAAGGTATACAAGCTACAAAGATTCCCATGCTCAAACCTGATGAGTTTGAGCTATGGCAGACTAGGATTAGGCAATACATGTTACTTACGGATTATATGATGTGGGAGGTGGTTACTAATGGACCAAACTATACTAAGGATGCAGATGGTAAAAAGGAGGAAAGACCACCACCAAAGACTGATGCAGAGAGGAAAGAAAGAGCAACAGAATGGAAGGCATTAAGTACTCTACTTTTGTCTATTCCTAATGAGTATCAAAGGAAATTTGAAAACTGTGAAGATGCTCAGGTTCTCATGGAAGCAATTGTTAAGAGATTTGGTGGTAATGACAACACCAAGAAGAATAAGAGATCTCTTCTCAAACAACAATTTGAAAACTTTGCAGGTGTAAAGTCTGAAACTTTGACTCAGACTTTTGATAGATTTCAAAAACTTGTGGGTGATCTTGAAAATCACAATGTCAAGATTGATAAGGATGATTTGAATAGGAAGTTTCTAAGATCACTAGGCACAGATTGGAATATGTACACTGTGGGACTTAGACAAAGTGCAGATCTTAAAGAAAAGGAGATTGAAGATCTATACAATGATCTGAGAAACTTTGAGCCTGAGGTGTTGGCTCTAAAACAGTCCAATGGTAGCTCTAACAATGCTGCTTTTGTGTCTGTTGGTGAATCTGGTAGCAGTAGCACATCTGGTGCTAATGATAATGTCTTGGAAGCTTTCTTTGCAAGTCATGTGAATTCATCCTTAACAACAGAGGATTTGGAACAGGTTAATGAATAGGATCTTGAAGAGATGGATTTGAGATGGCAGATGGCTATGATTACTATAAGGGCAAAAAGGTTTATGCAGAGGTCAGGGAACAGAAACTTTACTTACAAGAGAGATGGTGTAGCTGGTTTTGACAAGAGCAAGGTGGAGTGTTTCAACTGTCACAAGATGGGACACTTTGCTAGAGAATGCAAGAGCACACAGGTTGGAGGATCTCAGAATACTTCTAATGGTATTGTAAGAAATAGTTTTGGTTCACAAAGAAGATTGGTACCTGTTCAGAACACCACTTCAGATTCATTGGTTGCACAAGATGGAATGGGAGGATTTGACTGGAGTGATCAGGAAGAGCTTGTAGTCAAGAATCAAGCTTTAATGGCTGTCACAGAAGAACCAGAGCCTTCAGACATTCCATATGAGGTACAATCTAAATTATGTTCTCCTACATGTAAGAAAATGGTTAAATTTTATAGGGATCATAATATCGTTGTGTGTAATGAATTGAAAGCTAGTGTGGAAAAGAGTCAACATGCAACTTTAGCTATTGAAAACTTAGAAAGACAGATAAAAGCTTTTGAAAAAAATGAATCACAATTTCACTTAGATATTAAATATCTGAATTGGGAAAAGAAAGCTTTACAAACAAAAGTTGATATGCTAAGTGCAAAGTCGGCTGAGGCAATTTCTGATAAAGAATCAATAAGGTTGAAAGTAGATGAATTGGAAAATGCTTCAAAAGGTGTTCAAAACTTAATCAAGTCTCAAATTCATGATAAATTAAAGATTGGATTAGGTTACAACCTTAATGCTGTACCCCCACCTTATAATCATACTTACTTCCCATCTAAACTTGAGTTTGACTTAGAAAAACTTAAGGTAGGTGTGTCTGAGGAGGTTAAAAAGGTAGATCCAGTAGTTAATTGTGCTAATAATGTAAATTTTGATAAAGTGGATGTATCTGATTGGACTGAGGAAGATGAGAGTGATAGTGATAGCTCATCTAGTGGTAATTCTGTGGATGATTGTGTTAAGCCTATTACTGGTCTAGTTTCTGAACTAAATAGTACTAAACTAGAAGAGGGTAAAAAGAAGTTTGTTGAGAAAGCAAAGGCTCAGATAGATCAAGTTAGAAAATCCAATAAATCTAGATCTGGTCTAGGTTATGTGCACAAAAGAGTCAATCCTGAATCAAAAGATAAGTCAAAAGGTAAATCTGAGTGTGATAAATGTGCATGTAAATCAAACAGGTCTGATTTAAATACTGCAAATAATGTAAATAAATCATTCCCAGAGGTAATCAGAGAAATTGGAACCAATTGGTTTCACAAAGGTTGGGTAATGGGTTTGAATGTGTGAAAAGAAAATCATGTTTTATTTGTGGTAGGTATAATCATCTTCAACATGACTGTTACTACAATCCTAAAAATAATAGGAACAGTGGTAAAGGACAAATGTTGAAAATTAAGCCAAACAGAGGCAAGGCTGCAGCCCCTGTTAATGCTGTAGCAGTGCCACTGTCAAAAGCTAACAGAGGCAAGACAAGAACAGGGGAGGGTTTGACCACTGTCAGGCATGGTACCTCTGCTGGTGTTAAACATTTCAAAAGAATGTTTATACCAAGTAAAGCTACCACTGCTAGGGTAATAAATACGAATTTGAAGGTGACCACTGTCAGACCATTAACCCCTGTCAGTTCTAAAACAGATTGTTTTTGGAAACATAAGAATGCATCTACATCAAATGTATCCAAAATCAATGGAGCATTGAGATCAATCACCTTTAAGAGGGTTGATATCAAAAATGCTCATGGGAAACCCAAAGCCAAATTGGTTTGGGTTCCCAAGAGAAACTAATATGTTCTCTTTTTATATGTGCAGGGCAAGCCAAAGAGCTTATGGCATATTGATTCTGGCTGCTCAAGGCACATGACTGGAGATAGGGAAAAGCTGCAGGACTTCGAAGCATTTAATGGAGGAGATGTAGCATTTGGCAGCAATCCTAAAGGAGGAAAGATCACTGGAAAAGGTAAGGTAAAAAGCAGTAAGCTCACTTTCAATGATGTGTATTATGTTGAGCAATTGAGATATAATTTGCTTAGTGTGAGTCAAATCACAGATAAGCAAAATCCTGTTTATTTCACTGACACAGAATGCCTTATACTTTCTGAAAACTCAAAATACCTGAAGATAAAATTTTAATGAGAGTTCCAAGAAAGGATAATGTATACTGTAGTGATCTAAACAAGATGGAATCTCAAAATGTTAACTGTCTTATTTCCAAAGCTACTATTTCTGAATCTGAACTATGGCATAGGAGGATGTGTCACTTGAATTACAAGACCATGAATAAACTTGTTAGGAATAAGCTAGTGAGAGGCTTACCTGAAAAGTTATTTGAATGTAGTGACCACTGTGTAGCTTGTCTCAAAGGCAAGCAACACAAGACCTCTTATAAGACCAAGCTTGTGAATTCTAATACCACTCCCTTACACCTGTTACATATGGACTTGTTTGGCCCTACCAATGTAGCTAGTCAAGGGAAGAAATCTTACTGTTTGGTGATAACTGATGATTATTCTAGAATGAGTTGGGTATTCTTTCTTAGGACCAAGGATGAGACAGGTGACATACTTAGATCATTCATAACTAGGATTGAGAATTCAACTAATCAAAAGGTTAAGATCATCAGATGTGATAATGGGACAGAATTCAAGAATCATGAGATGAATAAGTTCTGTGAGGAGAAAGGTATAGAAAGACAGTTTAGTGCACCTAGGACTCCACAACAAAATGGAGTAGTTGAAAGGAGGAATAGGACACTAGTTGAGGCTGCTAGAAGCATGCTAGCAGATGCTAAACTTCCAATGTCTTTTTGGGCAGAGGCAGTCAGTACTGCTTGTTATGTTTTGAATAGGATTTTGATCATTAAACCTCATAACAAGACACCCTATGAGTTATTCTTTAAGAGAAAACCTTTGGTTAGCTTTTTAAAACCATTTGGATGTCCTTGTACTGTCTTAAATACCAGAGATCATCTTGGTAAGTTTCAGAGTAAGGTAGATGAGGCTGTATTTGTTGGATACTCTATTCAAAGCAAGGCTTATAGAGTATTTAATAAAAGAACTAGGATCATAGATGAGACCATGGATGTGACCTTTAATGAAAATACATCAAATGTAGAAGGAAAAGGTCCAGAAGTATTGTTTGATATTGATGCACTAACCCATGCTTTTAGATATCCAGATTTGTCTACTAGTGCAGGTACAGATGTAGGTAATGATGCAGGTGAAGATGGGCTGTCAGGCTCAAGTCAGACTAAAAAGGATGACTTGAAGTATGTACTGTTTCCTATTTGGTCTCCAGATCCTCCAGAAGCATTCCAATCAGAGCAACAAGAGGAAGATGGATCTTCAGATGATACAAGTGGGTCAATTGGCAAAAATGGTTCAAACAAGGATGAAGATGGTTCAACTCCAACAGATCATCAACCATTTACTTCAAAGGGTTCTCATACAGATTCAGAGAATGATTCAGAAGGAGAGCATGCATCTCCAAAGTATTTTGAACAAAGTCCTCCATTTCAAGTCTTGGAAAGGACTTCTTTGTCAGATTCTGAAGCAACTCCAAAGCCTTCAAAAGAAAGAGAAGAAAGAGATTCTTTTTCAGAATCAGAAATGGATAATCTTTTGGGTCCTAATTTGGAAAGAGAATTACTTGATACATCCACATCTAAGTATCTGGTTCACAAAGATCACTCCTTGGATTTGGTCATTGGTGATATTAGCTCTTCTGTTCAGACTAGACATCAAACCAAGGTAAGAGAAGAAGATTTACATACTTCACTATATGTTTGTTTTCTTTCTCAGATGGAACCAAAGAAGGCAGTGGAAGCTCTCAAAGATCCAAGTTGGATAGAGTCAATGCAAGAAGAATTGTTGCAGTTCAAACTGCAAGATGTATGGGATTTGGTTGATTTACCAAAAGGAAAGAAAGCTATAGGCACAAGGTGGATCTTCAAGAACAAGAGAGATGAAAGAGGAATAGTGACCAAGAATAAAGCAAGGTTGGTAGCACAGGGATACACACATGAAGAAGGAATTGATTATGATGATGTATTTGCTCCTGTTGCTAGAATATAAGCTATTAGGTTATTTTTAGCTTATGCATCTTATCAGGATTTCAAAGTTTATCAAATGGATGTGAAGAGTGCTTTTCTTCATGGTCTAATTGATGATGAGGTGTATGTATGCCAACCACCAGGGTTTGAAGATCCAACATATCCAGATAGAGTGTGCAGATTGAAGAAAGCTTTGTATGGGTTACATCAAGCACCAAGAGCTTGGTATGATACTCTATCTGAGTATCTTCTCAAGAATGGATTCAAGAGAGGTACTATTGACAAGACTTTGTTTACCAAGAGGGTTCAGAGAGATATATTGTTGGTACAGGTTTATGTTGATGATATTATTTTTGGGTCAACTAGGGATTCATTGTGCAAAGAGTTTGAGGGCTTAATGCATAAGAAATTCAAGATGAGTTCAATGGGTGAACTCACTTTCTTTTTAGGATTGCAGGTTAAACAGAAGACAGATGGAATCTTTATTAACCAAGGGAAGTATGTGCAGGATATTTTGAATAAATTTGGTTATAAAGATGTAAAGATAGCTAGCACTCCTATGGAGGCACACAAACATCTTAATTCTGACCCTGAGGGAGAGGAAGTAGATGTGCACTTGTACATGTCAATGATTGGTTCTTTGATGTATTTAACTTCATCTAGACCTGATATTATGTTTGCAGTGTGTCTTTGTGCTAGATACCAAACCAATCCAAAGCAGTCACACATGTATGCTGTGAAAAGGATCTTTAGATACTTGAAAGGTCAACCAAATTTGGGACTTTGGTATGCTAAAGGATCAGATTTTGAGCTTAAGGCTTTTACAGATAGTGACTATGGTGGTGAGAACATGGATCGAAAATCAACAAGTGGAGGTTGTCAATTTCTTGGAAATAGGTTAGTGTCATGGCAATGCAAGAAGCAGACCATAGTTTCCACATCTACAGCAGAAGCAGAATATGTTACAGCATCAAGTTGCTGTGCACAGGTTCTTTGGATTCAGAATCAAATGTTGGATTATGGTTTGACTTTCATGAACACTCCTATTTATATTGATAATACCTCTGCTATTAGTATCATTCAAAATCCAGTTAAGCATTCAAAAACCAAACACATTGAGATCAGATATCATTTTATACGAGATTGTTATGATAAAAGATTGATTCATATTTTTAAAATTCATACTGATAATCAACTTGCAGATCTTTTTACAAAAGCATTTGATGTAGGAAGATTTACATTTTTGATAACTAATATTGGTATAATCAATCTCACTTAGTGTTTTGGTCTGGATTTGACACTAACAGGGACGAAGTATATTGTATGTGACAGGGTCAAGTGTTGCCACTGTTAGCTTCATCATGATAACAGTTGGTGCCACTGTTAGTTTACTTATGCCACTGTCAATGTATTTTAAACCCCTGCTGTATATTTGTGTAGATTAACCCCTGCTGGTTGTTTTTCTTAGTTTAATATTGCAGGACTCAGCCACTGTCAAGAGACATTACTTGAGCTGGAGTCTAATGTTTTCTGTGTTGCTTCTTATTTTGATTAAAAAAAAAATACGCTTCTTTTTAATAAAGCTAAGTTTATGCCCCTGTTAGTTCTAAGCTGGAGTTTCCCTGGTCTGATGCCCCTGCTAGACTATCAGCCGCTGTTAGCTTTGTTAGAAGGTTAAAAAGGGTTGACTATAATTGACCAAGTGAGGTACCCCTGTTGGGCTTATTTGTAAGTTGTGCCCCTGCTGGGTATAACCAGCAGTGCCACTGTTAGTTCTATTTTTAGGGCTTGGCACTGTCATCATATAAATACTCAAATACTTCACTTTTTCAATTACGCTTTCAAAATTTTCAAAACCCTTCAATAATCGCTCTCGTTGATTGTAAACCGCTCTTCGTTCTTTCATCAATTTCATCAATGGCATCGTCTTCTTCATCTGATTCTGGTACTTCTACGCTAAGTGTTCATTCTGAACACAATATGAGGGCATTCTTGAACAAAGAACTTGCAGATGATTATTTTCATCCTATTATCGATTTCTTGAGTAACTGTCCAGTTACTTATGCCCTTATTGTCGCTCCAAGATTGATACGATCACATATTCAAGAATTCTGGCAGAACGCAAAGGAAGGGAATGTTAATGGAATTTCTCACATTCATTCCACTGTCAAGGGTAAGAAGGTAATGGTGACTGAGATTGTTCTTAGAGAACTTCTGCAATTTGATGATGAAGGAGGAATTCTGGAATTATCAAAAGTTGATTTGTTTAAAGGTATCAATGATATGGGGTATGAAGGTTCTGGAAAAGCAAGATCAGAATATACTTTCTTGAAATCATGGTTCTGTCCTCAATGGAAGTTCTACATTCATACGTTTCTGGTATGTTTGTCACAAAAGAGAACTAGTTTTAATGAATTTAGTTCTAGTATTGCATATCCTATTATCTGCTTGGCACAGGGTATTAAATTTAATATGTCTAGGTTTATCTTAGATAATATGATTAGGAATGTAAAGGGTGATACATTCATTATGTACCCTAGATTTGTTCAGCTTTTATTGAATACTCAATTGTCAAATTTGCCAGCAGAGGATAGTGTAATAGTTAGTTCTACTCTATCTTTGAGGACTATTAGAGCCATGAATCAGTATCAGAATACTTTTTCTAAGAAGGAAACTGCATTATTTTCTACAATGTTAGTTGCTCCTTCTGCCACTAGTGGTGTATTACCAACATCACTTGGACCAAATGATGACAGGCCAACAACACAAGTTGGTTCTGAACACACATCAGGAGGTGGCACCAAAAGAAAACAAGGGAACCAACAGCCTACCCAAAGTAAAGCCAAGAAATCCAAGAAGGCTAAACAGGCTGTGGAGATTCCTGTTTCTCCACAGTCTCAGTCAAATGATCCACCACAACAGGTGAACATACTTGATGAAAATGTTCATTCTGGAAGGGCTGCCACTACTGTTTCTAGCCCACTGGCAGGGCAGGATAGTGGTAACATCAATAAGACCCAACCAGAGGCAACTATATTTGATGAACCTATGGGTGATGATTCAAATGTGGGTCCCAGTACCAATAACAGAGGGACATCTGCAGTGGCAGATGTAGTCGATGATTCATCTAGGAGGTCACACTCCAATGTTGATGAGGCTAGTAATGAAACTAGGGAATTGACTATTGATGATTTGGTACATGATGTCAAGCTGATTTGGACTAAATTTGAAAAGGAAAGAGCTTTGAGAAGGGAGCAACAGGTTATGTTGGCTGCCCAGAGTGAATTGATAAAGAAGCAGAGGGAGGAAATTGTTGATTTACAAAGCAGGTTGGCAGTTGTTGAAGATGTAGTTGCTAAAGTTTTGTTGCCTGCTAGGGAATCTTCAGGCAAGGGGGAGAATAAAGATGATGATCATGAGCAGAATGATATGCCTGAAGATAAGAAGAATAATGGTGATGATTCAGATGGTCAAGATGATGACAATGATGGTGATACTGAAGGTGCAGGTGATATTAGCTTCATGGATATACCTGAGTTTAATGATGAGGATGATAGAGGTGTTGAAGATGAGTTGAATGTCTCAGATTATGTGGTTAATGAAGGTATGGATGATGAAATGGTGGATGCTGAGAATGATAGGAGAATGGTGGTGTATGTGGGAGAAGATGTTCAAACAGGTGACAATGTTGCAGATGATATTATACAAAGTGGTCCAGCTTTGAATGTTTTTCCATTAAACAAAGGATTACCTTTTAAGGCTGTGGCTAATCTGTATATCTGGGATATTATGGGAGCAAATCTGGATATGAGCAAAAGAGTAAGTTTTAGTGATAGGTTGATGTATGAAGAAAAGAGTGATAATGAGGATGTTAAATCTGTTGAAACGGAGGATATGGAATGTGGTGATGTAGAGGTTGAGGGGGAGTTTATAGAGGCAGCAAAACCTGAAGCTAAAGAGGAAGAAAGAGTGAAGATTTATAATAGAAAGAAATCAATTCCAAAAAGAAAGTCTATCTCTGCTAAGGTACAAACCCCTGTTGAAACTCAATTTTTGACCACTGCTAGTAGTGTTTCTACCTCTGCTAATAGTTTGGTATCTACCCCTGTTGAGGTATCTACCACTGTTGGTACTTCAATAGCAACCCCTGTTGATACAACCTCTGTTACTACAAATCCTACCCCTGTTATCACAAAATCAACCACTGTTATATCAACCTCTGTTAACACTTCAAATATTCCTACAACTGTTGTCACAACTACTGTTACTCCAGTTTACACCACTGCTACAGCAATGACCACTGCCAGGGCTCTAGAAGTGCCTATTACTCTGAGGGAGCCTACACAAACACCCAAACCTAAGTCTGATCTTCCAAAGATTGATTCAAAAGACAAAGGTAAGGGAAAATTGAAAGAAGAAAGAAAGATTAAGAAGGTTGTAGAGCCTCCAATTGATTTGAATGAGGCAAGGAGAGCTCAAGAGGAGCATGATGAGAGAATGTTAAGGATGGCAGTTGAGTCAAAGAGAAAGGAAGGACCTGATGTTGATGTTATACTAGAAGACTTGAGTATGGTAACCTTATCACAAAAGGCTGCACAGATGCTGAATGATATGGCTGCAAAAGGTCAAGGGTTGTCTGCTCAAAAGGTCCATGATATGATCAAGAAAAAGGTTGGTAATGATGGTTTAGATCCAGGGTTTGCAAAGCTCAAACAAGCTGTTGAAGAAAAGGAAAAACTGAAAAGACAAGCTGAGATTGAGAAGAAAAGAAACAAACCACCAACTGCAGCTCAGAGGAAAAAGGATTTGCTTAGAATTCTTGGTGATAGATATGCACCAAGAAGTGTGCTTGAAGGATGGGATGTACAGAAACTGGAAAGAGCCTATGAAAAATATCAGAATGAGGAGAAGGATGATTTTGAGAAAAGGATTCAGAAAGATAAATTTATTAAGAAAAAGTTGGCTGAGGATAGAAAGAAAATTGATGAGCAAGTGAGAAGAGAAGAGCAAGAGAGAATTGAAAAGAAAGAGCAAGAAGAAATAGAAGTCAAAGAAAGAGAGTTAAAAAGGCTTTCTGATCAAAATATTAAGAGCAGATGGAATGGAGTTCTTGCTTCTGATAATGTAGTTCCTGATTTGGAGAGAGATGCAGAAGAGTTGAAGAAATATATCAAAGAAGTGAAGGATTATAAAGAAAATATTCACATCAATCATGATAGATCTTCAAAGATAGTTGAGTGGAAAGGAATAAAATCAAGAGTTGCTGATGGTGATAAAGAACAGATCAAGATTGTTAGAGAGAATGGGAATGAGCAATTATTGGTATCTGTTGCTGATGTGCTTAAGAATGTGAACAGATTAGACATTCTAGATCTGTTTGAGCTAAACAGTCAAGGAGATAGGCAAGCTTCACTGGTGATTATGGAAAGAGAATTGGGAAGATGTCTGAGTATGCTGTTTGAGCCTGAACCATTCACTAATTTGTTTTTAAACTGTATTGATGATGAGAATACATGGAGACATTTTGTTAGAGCTAGAGTTCATATGATTCTATTCAGAAGTGGAATGTCAATCTACATGCTTGATGAAAGAAGATATGTTCTGGGAACTCAGACTCTAAGGAATGTGCTTGCACATCAACTGAGAACTACAGTGATTTCAGAATGAGCATTTAATGCTTTGTATATGGTGCTCAATCAGTTCCATAAAAGAATGGAGTTGGAAAGAATGAAAGAGGATGAGAGAAGGAGAAAACAGAATCAAACTCAGAAAGATGAAAAGAAAGATGAAGAAACTTAATTCATTGCTGAGAATGATCAAGTTTAGGGGGAGATTGTTGAGACCTGAGACACTGTCAGATCTGCTCATAATACAAGTATGATTGCCGCTGTTAGAAGAAGTTCACCGCTGTTAGAGTTTTGTATTGACAGTGCCACTGTCAATAAGTTTTAGTCTAACAGTGACACTGTTGAACATGTAATTTGTATTTTGTATCAAGTACTCAACCTCTGTTAGTAATATACGAGTACTACCCCTGTTAGATATATAGATAACCACTGTTGGTTAGATAAAGTTGGTTAGAGTTATATTAGGAGTAGATGAGGATTCCTAATATGTTTGATTCTGTAAAGGACTCTATATGTTATAAATAGATATCCTGTAAAACCTTAGATGATACGACGATTCATTCTAGTTATTAGCTTCAAGGTTGTAAACCCTAACACAATTGTGTGTTCGTATTATTGATAATAATATTGAAGCTTTTGGTTAGATATTCTGTTATATACAAGTTTGTTCTTCAAGTTATTAATAAACTATTCCGCAAGCTTATTAATAATCAATCAAAGTAATACATACTAAGATCTCAATCTGGGATCATCAAGAGATTTTTGTAAAACCTTAGATGTGCTCGGTGACTTATTATGGAAAATAAGGATTTTTGTCAAAGAGATTGTAATCTACTTATACATAGGATTATAAGTTCGACGTCGTGGAGAGTACAAGATATAAGGTACAAGTTTGGAAGACTTAATTTCTTTATTAAGTTTGTTATATTCTATTTTCTTCACCGACCAGTAATCATTACATAGAGCCAATAGAATTCGAGATTCAAGAGATGGTGAACATATTTTAAGGGGAAGCTTATTGTTTATTGTTTCATCATTTACATGTACCACTTGAGGGGAAGTGTTTACAAGTTGCAAAAGATTCTGATTTGATGATTACAAAAAGGGGAAGAAGGATATTGTTAAGTGATTTTGCAGCTTATAATAAGTGGTGACATGTCAAGGGGAAGCATAAGAAGGTTTCATTTATCGAGATTGTTTTGTAATATCAAATAGGGGAAGATTGTAAGGATTCAAGATTTGATGATTACAAAACAAAATATGCATAAATAAAGAATGATGAAACTACAAGGACTTAATGTGAAATATTAAGTTTACTTTCTATGCAAGTTAGGTTTTATTGTAACCCTAATGATCTCTAGTATATAAAGAGACATAGGGGCGTAGGAAATTGTGTGCACACATAATGTAGACGTCTAGAGTTTTTGTTTAGCCTCAAGATCAAGGTTTCTTGATCCTGTTATAGTTGTATAACTGTTTTATTGTGATCGAATAAAATTGAGGCTTGAAGTGATAACATCGATTTGTTCTTATTCCGCTGCAAATTATTGTCTTTGTTATCATTGATCCTAGGTCAAGATCTAAACAATCTGAGCTAGATCGTTATTAAGTTTTATCAGACACTGCACTTTCAGAGCCACTAAAAGTCATTTCGGCTATGCCTGAGTTCTACATACCCAATTTCTATGAGATTGGCATCATTAGTAGCGTAACGGAATTACGAAACCACAGGCGAAAGAATCAGGTCAAACGGACGCGTAACGAAGGTGATACGGACGTTTTAAGCAACGAACGAAATCAGACAGAGCCCGTATACCGCCCCACACACCGTATACGGCCCTTGTGAGACCGTATATGGCCCATACTACACCGTATACGGCCCTTACAAGGTGGTATACGGCCCCTGCTGCCCCGTATCGTGCTTCGTTTGCTTGTACGTGCAGCTTCATGAGTTGTACGCACGATTTTGAGCTTTGCCTATAAATAGTGGACTACCCCAACACTTCAACACACACCATTTTCTCATTTCATTTCTTCCTTACACTTTCTCTCTCACACACATCACTCTCTCTCTAGTTTCTCTCTTTAGAGATTTTCTTTCTCTAGAATTGGGCTAGTTAGAGAGCTAGTTAGGTAGAGGTAGCTTTTAGCTTTTGTACGGAGTCACTCTAAGACATTGTATTCGAGAAGATCTGTCTGTAATAAATTCGTATCAGGTTCTATTTATATATCTCTTACTTTCCAGTTTTAAACATGTGTTGCTTTGTTTATGCTTGTTTAGGATTGTATGCTAGATATATAATGTTAGGCTAGACATTTCTTTGTGTTTACTATGATGTAGTTATGTTAGAATAGTCAATATGTTTATGCCATGCTGTTACTCCGCCCGTGTTACTTTAAACTGTGTATGAACTCATAAACTGAATCTGGAATGTTTACCTATCCAACTTATGCTGTGGTTAGAAGCTTCCTGCTAGAACTTGGCCAATTACTAGTGGTACGTTCTCCACCTATTCTATATTTGATGATCAATGAACTTGGTATGGCTGTGTTCTCTAGGTTGAAACAAATCATAAGAGACACGGAGCGTAGGATTAGAGATAGGTTAGATTCATGTTTATCTGTTATATATCTTTGAGAGAACTTTCGGGATATCTATGATCTGATTATTGGTTATCAGCTATGCTTAGGATTATGGTGTTCTGTTATGTGTCACCCTATTACATGTTCTTGTTTGATTGTTGCCTTAGGAATGATGCATGCTAGAATTATCCTCCTGGTTCATATCAGTAACTGTATAATTAGGTTTTCAAACATAGAATATTGGTTTACACAGTAGATTAACATGCATGGAATAGTTGTGATGATTTATATCTGTAATGCTGAACAATTTGACTGATCGTTAGCCCGATTATCCCAACTTGGTCCGCGGGATTATCCCTGTTCGTGTTCTTGTTCAATCAACAATTCACGCTACGATACAGATGTCTCTGATGACTGTGACTGGGGACCAGGATTCGAGGATAGTCGTCGGTTAAATTGGTCTGTACATTTGGGAGAACTTCCGGTGTATTTGACTTCTATAACTGCTATCCACGTGACATGTTATTTATCTGATTGCGGACAACTCTACGTTAGATATTTAATAGGCTCGTAGTTGTAGCTCATTAGGATATAGGAAATCTGCAAGAGTAATGTGGAACCCTAATTAATGTAACGGAAAAACCGTAAAATGCCCTATTACTCGGTATAGTGCTGAAAACACCAATTGGTGGAGTACAAACGTATGGAAGCCGCGGAACGGTCGTAGGTACAATACTTTGCATTAATTATGTTTCTATCCTCTCCGGATTAGTCATCACATCTAGTAGCCTTACCCTTGACTATTCATCAATAACACATAACGAAATCATAGTAAACACTCGCTTATCCTCTGTTAACCGAGTCTCCGTACAAACCTCTTTTGTTTTATTTTCTTTATTTAAATTAGTATTTAGTTATAAAAACCAAACATATCCAAAAGCTTTTAAAAACCCTAGCTAGATTCCCAAAGATAATAAAACTTCCTAGACACCCATGCCCGTTGTAGTTTGAAGAACGACACCTGAGTCATACATACCACTTACTGCCCTTTTAGGTATGTCAGTAGTATACAGCTTAGGATTCCCCTGCTATATAAATTTAAACCCTGTCCGTGCGTCCCGGTTGGGAGGTTCAACGACCGGAGTAAAACCCGTCCGACCGCTGGGACCGCGACAAGTTTTTGGCGCCGCTGCCGGGGACTACAACGACCGATTTTAGGAATTTTTTTATCTTAGTTATTTAGCGATCCTTACGGAAGATCAATATCATCCGGAAGTTACAGTTTTTATCCCTAGGTTAGTTAGTTTTTAATTTCCCGTCCTTAGTTAAACCTATCCTTTCAAAAACCCTATTTTCTTCTAAAACAAGTTATGGCGAATCGTATCACTCTCGCCTCATCAACCCAACCACTGCTAGAGGGACGAGGAGGACCAATCGTATCACCAACCGATGAAACCCTTGAAATCAGACCACACTTCATTAAATTACTTAAATCTCAGTGTCAGTTTCATGGTCTTTCGGTTGAAAATCCAAACGCCCATCTTAACAAGTTCATTAACCTTTCCGACTCTTTCGAACAAACCGGATCCAGTGTCAAAGTCACCCGACTTCACCTGTTTCCTTATTCTTTAGCTTTCCGAGCTCAGATATGGTTTTATGAACTCGAACCCAATTCGATTCATACATGGGAGGAGATGGCTACTAAGTTCTTAGCTAAGTTTTTCCCTCCTTCCCTGCAAACCAAGCTCAAAAATGAAATCATTAACTTTCGTCAAGGAACTACTGAATCATTAAGCTCGGCTTGGGAACGCTTTAAGAATTTGCTTGGAAGATGTCCGAATCATCAGTTGGCTGAAACGAATCTGGTCTGCACATTCTACAACAGTCTGAATCCTCATCACCAACAAACCCTCGATGCTGCTTCATCCGGAAATTTCATGCTACATACTTCAGAAGAAGCCTGGAAGTTGATTGAGACGATAACGATGCACCAACATGACTTGGAGCTTGATGAATCAACCTCGGAAAACAAGGACACTTCTACTCAAGTGTTCGACACTTTAAGAGCCCAACTCGAATCCATCTCTAAAGTTGTCAGTGATATGCAAGACTCTTCCAAACCTAAGAAGCAACCTCAACGGCTCTTCTCACGCTCGAAGCCCAAGGAAGATGTCCTCGTCACATCTGGAACCACTGATCAAATCATTCATTTAAAACCTTTCACTCAGTGGTTATCCAAACAACCTGTCTCTCATTTGTTAGTTCCCTCTACACCCTCTACTTCTTCTCAACTGCCTTCTCGTCTAAACAATTCAATTTTCAATAACTTCATGGTTGAGAAAAATAATAAAAACAAACAAATTGTTGATTTTCAAAACCAAATTGATTATTTGCTCAGAATTTCAAATGATTTAATTAAGAACATGGAGGATAATGTTAAAAGATTGTTTTTAACAGTTGAGGAGAAGCAATGAGAAGAAGCGATTAGCAAAGCTATTCATCATTCATCTTATGATTATGATGATATCCTTGTTGTCACTAGAGGCGGAAAAGAGACTAAGAATGAGAAATCGGTAGATTTTCCTTCAGACGAGCCTTCTAGTTCTTCTCTACCCACTTATTCAGTACCTGTTGACACTCCTGTCACTTCTCCTGAACCAGAATCTTCCAAAGCCCCAGAAGTAGTTAAACCAACACGAATACCTTTCCCTGGTAGGCTTAAGAAAGAGAAACAAGAAGCCCAGTTTGGAAAATATCTAGAGATGTTCAAAAGCCTACACTTAAACGTTCGCTTATTAGATGCTTTAGTTGAAATGCCTAGTTGTGCCAAATTCTTTAAAGAACTTATATCCAACAAAGAAAAACTTAGACAAATAGTTAACTTGCCCTTAGACGCAGAATGCTCTTTAATTATGCAACAAGGACTGCCCCCAAAGCTAGGAGACACTGGCCGTTTCACTATCCCTTGTTACCTTCAGGATGTTCAAATAAGTAACGCCTTAGCTGACTTAGGAGCTAGTGTAAAACTTATGCCATACTCGCTTTATAGGAAACTAGGATTAAGCAAACTTTTACCAACCCGTATGACCATCCAATTAGCTGATAGATCAGTTAAACTCCCTCGAGGAATTGCTGAAGATATTATGGTACGTGTTGATAAATTCGTCTTTCCTGTTGATTTTGTTGTTATGGATATTGAGGAAGACGCTCAGGTACCACTCATCCTTGGTAGACCTTTCCTAAATACTGCCAAGGTCGTCATTGACGTGAATGAAAAATCTTTAAAACTTAGAGTGGGAACTGAGGAAGTCACCTTCAATGTCGATAAACTAATGAAACTTCCTATGGGAGAAGACCTTGGTCTTGTAGATTCTATACATGAAATAATTGAAGAACACTTGGAAGAAATCCTCGCAGAAAGCAACATTAATCCCCTTCCGAACAATGTCATCACAACAAAGAAAATCTGTGAAGAAGGTGCGGGTCTATGCTCAGCTATCTCGGATCCGTCCATTGCATCAAAGGAAGTGCTATTACCTTTAAAGAATTCCAACTTACAGCCCAACAGATTTATCACTGCTGTACCACTTGGACAAGGCACTCCGGTCACTCTCTTGAGAAGAAGCCCTAATTCTGAAGTTCCTGGTTCATCACTCTCAAAAGAAGAAATTCTGAAGACTCTCAAGGAAATGGAGTCAATGCTTAAACCATCCGATCCGCAACTTTCTGAAAGTTGTGAAAACTTGAATCCAGAGATTACTTTTAACACATCTTCTTCAGCTCAGTTTCAGATATTCGCATTCACAAAAGACAACAAAGAAATAATCACTGAAGATAAAGCAATCTCTCAATCTTCCTAAGTAAAATATGAGCTGAGAAAAGGTGATCTTTACAAAAATACAGAATGGGTTGAAATAGCATCAGCCGACATTCCAGATGCACCTGCAATTGAGTCAGATTATCAGACAACATACGATGAGCTTAAAAGAGACGAAATTGCTAGGATGAAGCCTTCCACTAAAGAACCACCCGAATTGGAGCTGAAGAAACTTCCCTCACACCTTGAATATGCTTTTCTCGAAGGAGCTTCGCACTTACCAGTTATCATATCCAAAGATCTGAAACCTGAAGAGAAAGCATGATGTAGCGCAAAAAGTCACGTTTTTACCTGCATTATTTGTCCCATATTTAGCTCTTTTCTAACATATACATCTTAAAATAATCATTATTCATTAACTTTTGTTAGAAACGTATAAACTTGCCGGTCCTGTGAAAATCATGCAAAAAGGTCAGAAAACTAACCGAAATAGGCACCGAATTGAGCAAAACTTCAAATCTAATGTAAACTCCATACCAAGACCTCATTCTTTTCTTATTTTGTAGCTATGGATATTACGAGAATGTGGATATAAGGATTTCTCAAAACGGATCAAGGATGAAGAAGTTATGCAAGAAACAACACAACTGAAAGCTACGAAACGTATTCTGGACACGCCCAGGCCCCACACATCCAATTTCTACCAAATTGGCATCATTAGAAGCGTAACGGAATTACGAAGCCGTAGGCGAAAGAATCAAGTCAAACGGACGAGAAACGAAGAAGATACGGCCTTCCGGAGCAACGAGAAAAGTCAGATAAATCACACGGCCTACCACACGCCCCCCTCCCCCCCCCCCCCCAAGCCGTACACGGCCTTGAGGAAGCCGTACACGGCCCTCAACAAGCCGTACACGGCCTGGTTGAGGCCGTACACGGCCTATATTGCTCTAACACGGCCTCTTTTTTGCTTAGTGTGCTTGTACGTATGCTTGTGGACTTGCACTCTTGGTTCCAAGGCTTGCCTATAAATAGAGGCTTCATTCACCTCATTCCACACACCAATTCTTCATAGAATTCTCACTTTCTCTCTCACACACTCTTTCTTTCTCTTTCTAGTTTAGCTTTCTCTTTCTAGCACTACTCTTAGGAGTTAGATGAGAAATAGATTAGGGTTTTAGTTCGTTAGTTCTTGGTTAATATTTAACCTAGACTAACGGAGGGGCTACTCTTGTAATAGTGTTAGGGATATTTCGAGGGTCTTATTTGTAATATTGTCCAAGATATTGCGGAGGTTACGCTCGTGTATTCTTTCAACATTATTCAAACTACGCGTTACATTTGGTTATCTCTTTCCTTATCTTTCATAATGATGATTATTATTTTTGTTGCTATGCTAGATTTAGGATTGTTTGTTATGCGTAGGGAGTAGTTACCTTGTGCTTGTTATGATGTAGTTAGTTTATGTATTGCGGGTGATGTTACTTTAAATATACAATTGAGATAATGTCGTTATGAAACCACGGAGGTAACATTATACGGCTTTCATTTGTATAGCGCCGGAAACATCACGAATGTGTGTAGTACGGAACGTGGAAGCTATGAAAGTCGTGGGCACAATCCGTTGTGGAATAATGTTCCCAATTGTTACATATTGAAAACCGGTGTACTGTTAATTTTACATTTATGAACTTCTAAACCTAAACGCCTTTCCTCCAATAAACGTGGTTAGAACCTGTATGACAAGGAGTCATGTACCTTGATCAACCGGTCACTACCTATCTGTGTTTTCAAATCAAATAAATCAACATGGTCTGAATTGTGTAGCTGTGGAAATACTGCCAAAACCTTTCGTATAGTACACCGTGAATCAATCAGGGATTTATTGGGAATGTAGTGAGAGCTGGTTTATATCATAGATGGTTAAACGTTAATACAAACTTAGTTAAACTAGTCCAGAGTGACCATAAAGTATGTGGCACCGGAAAGACCGTAGGAAAAGCTAAGGAACTGTCGTCGGTTGAAGACTGTGTCACATCCTGGTTGAACCACACAGCTCTGGATTAAACAAAGACCATTAATGTAGAGTTAGCAGTCACCAAACCAAGTCTTAATCATAAATGCCTTGTCTAGTCTTAGTATCTTCACAGTGTTAAGAACGGTCAGAACATTAGCGGGTTTGTTACTCTATCTCATGCGCCCAGGAATAATATTCCAAGAAGGGTCACTATTCCACCATATGGAAAGTGTTGAAGAGTTGAGCAGCCTCCTCTGATCAGAATCACCATAGCCTAGCAGCCCAGTGACATACTGTCTGAGAAATCAAACAGTAGGGTGTTAGTGTCTACACTGTGAATACTTAGACGAAAGCAAGACACAAATCTTTAAAAGACGTTTTCATACTTAAACCTTAAACATCACCCCATGCATAAACTAATGAAGTCATAGCAAGCACAACCCTCCATTTTTACTTTTATGCTTTCTTAGTTTTAGTAGTTTAAATAGATAAATAGATAAAAACCAAAACAATCACATTTAAATCTGTCCAACCCTAGCTTAATTACTGATTTGTCAGAACTAGCTCTGTTTCAATTCTACCGTTGTGAGGAACGACCCTGGATCATCCTTACCACATACTTATATCAGGTATTCGTACCTAGTATTAGTAGGTAGTTCGGAGGATTAGGCTCCCCCCGACTTTTATAAATTTAAAACTCCCATTGTTGCGCCCGTTGCGTGAATGACCGTTTCGGGCGTAACAAAGCACTACTCATTGAGGTTCTAAAGTCACATAAGAAAGCGATTGCATGGAAAATCTCTGACATACAAGGGATTAGCCCAAATTACTGCACTCACAAAATCTTAATGGAAAATGACTTCAGGCCCTCTATTCAAAGGCAAAGGAGAGTTAACCCAAAGATTCAAGCCGTGGTGAAAAAGGAGGTTATCAAACTCTTGGATGCTGGTTTAATTTACCCTATTTCAGATTCCCCATGGGTCAGTCCAGTTCAAGTCATCCCAAAGAAAGGAGGCATGACGGTCATCGCTAATGAAGACAACGAGTTGATTCCAACACGAACCGTCACCGGTTGGACGGTATGTATCGACTATCGGAAACTAAATGAAGCTACATGCAAAGATCACTTCCCTCTACCGTTCATTGATCAGATGCTTGAAAGATTGTCAGGAAACGAATTCTATTGCTTCCTCGATGGTTTCTCCGGCTACTTTCAGATACCTCTCGATCCAAAGGACTAAGAAAAGACGACGTTCACTTGTCCATAAGGAACCTTTGCCTACCGACGTATGCCTTTTGGCTTATGTAATGCACCGGCGACATTTCAAAGATGTATGGTAGCAATCTTTCATGACATGATTGAACAATGCATGGAAGTGTTCATGGATGATTTTTCGGTTTTCGGAGATTCGTTCACCACTTGTCTTTCTAACTTGAATAAGATGCTCACCCGATGTGAAGAATCGAGCCTAGTTCTGAATTGGGAAAAATGTCATTTCATGGAAAAGAAGGCATAGTTTTAGGACACCGTATATCCAAAGCTGGAATTGAAGTTGACAAAGCAAAAGTCGAGACTATCTCAAAACTTCCACCACCCACCTCTGTCAAAGCCATCCGAAGTTTTCTAGGACACGCCGGGTTCTACCGTCGCTTTATCAAAGATTTCTCTAAGATATCCCGACCTATGACTCATCTCCTCGAAAAGGATACTCCGTTTGTCTTTACAGACGAATGTCTCAAGGCCTTCGATCATTTGAAAGATCTGCTCGTTCATGCACCGATCATGGTTGCTCCAGACTGGAGTCTCCCATTTGAAATCATGTGCGACGCCAGTGATTTCGCAGTCGGAGCAGTTCTGGGACAGCGGAAAGAGAAACAGTTTCAAGCAATATACTACGCCAGCAAAACGCTCACTAACGCCCAAGAAAATTATACGACCACAGAAAAAGAGCTGCTAGCGGTAGTATTTGCTTTTGATAAATTTCGTTCTTATCTAATCTTGTCCAAAACTATTGTCTATACAGATCACTCAGCTCTGAAATATCTTTTTAAGAAGCAAGATGCTAAACCTCGCCTTCTACGATGGATTCTACTCCTTCAAGAATTCGACATCGAGATCAAAGACAAAAAGGGAGCAGAAAACGTCGCGGTGGACCATCTCAGCCGATTAGAGAATCCTTCAATGGATAAGTTGCACGAGAAAGACATTCAAGACCAGTTTCCAGAAGAACAGCTTATGCATGTTGGTAAGTACTATCAAGGGTCACGATCTACAAATGATCCCTGGTATGCTGACTATGCCAATTATTTGGTGGGAAAAGTCGTACCTAAAGGAATGCCAACCTCTCGAAGACAAAAATTCTTCCGCGATATAAAATATTACTATTGGGACAACCCTTTCCTCTTTATGGTTTGCCCTGATCAAATCATTAGAAGATGCGTTGATGGGAAAGAGGCAGAACATATCTTACACCAAAGCCACCATGGACCTACTGGAGGACATCACAGTACCAACATGACCGCAAGAAAAGTGTACGACGCCGGCTTTTTCTGGCCAACCATATTTCGAGATGCGTACGATCTGGTGAGACGCTGCGATATCTGCCAAAGACAAGGCAATATAACAGCCCGGAATGAAATGCCACTAACAAACATCCAGGCCGTGGAAATCTTCGATATCTGGGGATTAGATTTCGTGGGACCGTTCCCTAAATCTAACGGCAAAGAGTACATCTTGGTTGCAGTCGACTACGTCTCCAGGTGGGCCGAGGCCCAAGCTCTCCTAACAAATGACGCCAAAGTAGTAACCAAATTTCTCAAAAAGCTATTCAGTCAATTTGGGACTCCAAAAGCAATAATCAGTGATCGTGGTACACACTTTTGCAACATTCAATTCATGAAAGTTCTGCAACAGTATGGTGTCACTCACAAGACGTCAACAGCTTATCACCCCTAGACAAATGGGCAAGCTGAGGCAACAAATCGAGCTTTGAAAAGTATCTTGGAAAGAATTATTGGTAATCATGGGTACAAATGGGCTGAAAAATTAGATGATGCATTGTGGGCATTCAGAACCGCCTATAAAACACCGTTAGGAACCACACCGTATCGTCTAGTTTATGGCAAGGCATGTCACTTACCTGTTTGTCCCTAACCTTGGATCTAGTACGAACCGAGTCACTCAATCGTTTGCGGAATCAACGATTAAGTTATAAACTAAACACACGAACAATCAATACGCAATGAATATCAAACGAAACGTATTATATTGAATAATAATCGGTCAGATTACAGAGATTTTGACTAATTGCGTTTAGGGTTTCGTCAACCCTAAAACAGAAAACGTAAAACGTTTTTATACAAAATCTGGCACCTGCGACGTCGCACGCTACGTCGCAGGCCCAAGCCCATGCGACGTTGACTACGTCGCAGGCCCAAAACCTGACGTCGCACCTGCGACGTTATGCGCTACGTCGCAGGAGTCAGGAAACACAAATCTAAATACAAACTACGAACTAGACCAACTGACAGACACTAAACATGTACTAACAAACTCCCCCATGTCTTCAGCTTGGTCTTCAAAAATCTTCTTTAAACCCAGCCCGCAGGAAACTGGCCGTCGGCATGAATTCCATTAGCTACGCAAACAGTAACAACATTGTAAAACTGCTGTGCTAAACGTCTGTTGAATTCATTCTTCTGACCAACACGAATCCGATTATCATAGAGTTTTCTTAAATCTTTTTCATGAAAATTAATCAAACTCATCGGATCATACAGTCTAAACGTTGCTTGCTTCAAATTCCATATACCTCCAACTTCTGGCCACGGTTCAGAATCTGGAACGAAAGTAATAACAGCTTCGCCAGTCTGTGGATCAAGTTCCCATTTTACAAGTCTTCTCAGAAAATAATAAGGAACTGATTCCAGAGGTATCTCAGTCAAACATTTAGCAGGCGAATAGTGAACTTTAACCAAAGGCTTCCTGGTGACTGGATCAATCTTCTTTTTCCACGTATACCTAGTTCCCAACGTCGGTTTCAGTTTCGAATATGTCTTCGATAACACTTCCCGACGTAAATTTCTCTGAATGAACTCAGCATAATCATTATCGAACGGATTAATCAATTTAAGTTGAGCTAATCGATTAATCTCTCCTTTTGGAAACGTACTTAATCTATCAAAACGCATTCTGAAATACTGAACTCCATCTTCTCTCTTAATCATAAAAAGATTCCTCTGACACTTCCAGCTTTTAATAACACCGGTATAATTCCGACTAACCCGGTACACTTGACATTTAACTGGAATAGGAACTGGATTTCGTCCCTTAGGCCACCATTTCTTGTTTCTCTCTCTCTTTTCTTCAGCAGTTAATTTCTTCGCTACTGAGTCCGGTGCCTGTGTCTCTGAAGCTGGAGTTGCAGCAGAACTTGATTCTCCATGTTGAGCTTTATCAGAACTCTCGTCTTCACTTGAATCAGATTCTATAATTGGTGCACCATCGTAAGCTTCCCCAGATTGTGCATCATCATATGTTTCATCTGCATTCAACTGTTCCTCTTCAATCGAAACATCCTCATTCATTTCAAAAACATTCTCTGTTTCTTCCTCAGAGCCAACTCCACTGGCCATCCTCTGAATAAATGATAAGTCAGCGAATGAGTAATCAACTGCCAGCGGTCTCGGTTGCCCTGGAATATCATCAACACAAAAATAATCCAAACGAGAAATATTTTCATTAACATTTTCAATTACAGGGTTGGGATTTACAGACACAGGTTCACTTGACTCTAAAGTGGGTATCCCAGACCCAGACTCCCCCGAGGCAAGTAACCTGCCTTCCAAAACATTAACCCTAACCTTCGTTTCCTCAAGCTCCTTCGATTGAACCTCGATCAGCGCAGCTTGTTCAGCAATCTTCTCGTCCTGAGCCTCCAGCTTTTGCTTCATCTGCTGCATATCTTCCATTATCTTTTGCATGAAAGCTGGAGTCGGTTGAATCTCAAAAGCATCCTGCTGCTGTGGATTGACTGAAACTCGTGTTGACGAAGAGCGACGAACACGACGACTCGGTCGATAAGTCTCATCAGCAGGATCATCACCGTCGCGTGTACGTTTTCCAGTATCCCTTGGAGGCACATACTTGCGTCCTTGTCTGATCCGACGCTTAATCCTCAGATATCTGAAAGAATCGGTAATCCTGATACGTTCCATCTCAGAGGGATGCGGAACAGTACCACCAGAATGCTCAGGCGTCGGACCCCCATCCTGAGGTCCTACATTCGCAGTATCTTTAGAATCTGAATTCTCAACCGTTTCATGAGATACAGGATTGTCCGAATCAACGTGCCCGAACTGCTCAATGTTTTCCAAAAGAGCATCCACATTCTCCCCCGCAGCTTGAACAGGAATGTTCTCCCCCGCAGGTTGAACAGGAATGTTCACAAACGGTTGCTGCGGTTGCTGTGGTGCTGGAACATCCATATATTGAGGTTCCGGAGGCGGTACATAATGTTCATCAACAATAGCACCGAATAAGGGAACATCCCTTGGTGCCTCGACCCCTTTCTCATACCCTGCACAAATAGTGAAAATCCGACTCATCATCGGTGAAATCTTTAGCTGTTGATCGATATCACCCTGTGCCTGAAGTTCCGGATGATGACGATTGATGTGCAACTGTACAAACCTCGGATATAAAATCCATTTCTGATCCCCAGCATTCGCATTATCAACCATTGCCTTGAAGATAAATCCCGAGAAGTTGAACGGCTTGTTGTAAACCAACGCTAACATAGCAGAAGCCAAACTTCGACTCATCCCATCCGTTCCACCTTTCCGATTTCCCAAGCAAACAATGATCACATGCATCAAATATCTCCAAACACGTGTGAGATTCGCTTTTCGATACTGATCAGAGGGAATCCCGGGATATCCGATCCGTTGCATAGCTCCGGTAACAAAAATATGATCAAAACCGACAGGCATATCCGGTTGATCATTCAGCTGTAAAAGTTCCCGAATACTCTGTTCTGTAATAGTGATCTCCGTACCCAGAACGGTAGAGACCAATCGTCTAACGTCGTTTTCAGTAACGACAGTTGCATTTCTCCAAAAAGGGTTGATCAGATTTCCAAACGCCATAGTGTTATCGGAAATGGCGTGGAATACCCTTGAACGTCTCAAAAACGCTATCATCTGACGATACGGTGCAGCTTTGTCAGAAGTGTCAGTAAGGAAAGCAGCCGTATTATGACGAGCTTCAAAAATCAAAGCCATATCTGCAAAAACAGAAACAGATCGCAACTCGAAAAAGGTTAGCAAAAATGTTACATTTTTTTAAACAAAACATTTTCAAACTTCCTGGAACTAGCGACGTAGCCACGTACGTCGCATTAAGACAGAGCGACGTAGAACTGTACGTCGCCTAAAATCAAAATAAATTGAAAAGCGACGTAAGGCCTGACGTCGCAGAAAATTCGAGCGACGTCAAGAGGGACGTCGCATTTTGCAATTTATTGTGAATTTAATCACTTTATTTAAAATAGCGACGTAGAGTGGTACGTCGCATCGGACGTCGCAGTAAAAGCGACGTAGGGAAGGGAGACGTAGGAAATTAATAATTATTAATTAAAGCGACGTAGGCCACGACGTCGCAGCGTACGTCGCACTGACGAATAGGCGTCCCCAACCCAGAAACCCTAACCCTCGAATTTAGGGGTTTTCAAAATCAAACGCACTACGAGGTACGGCTAACGATGGTGATCACGAAAACATAATTGATAACCAGTAATTTACACAATACACCATCTAATTTATCCGAAAACCGAAACCCATTTAACCCGTAATACATACATAGCAATTAAACATAATATACACGGTGAAAAATGGTAAAATCGGTACCTAAGTGTGCGGAATAACGAGTAGATCAAAACAACGTAAGTGAATCGGAATGAAAACAGCTACAAATCACAAAAATTGCTCGAAAATTGCTACGTCGCAAATCGCCACTGGTACGTCGCAGGCTACGTCGCACGTGAATAGTGAATAGTGTGACGTTTGACGTCGCAGTTGAGACTATATATAGTCTAACCCTATGTGCGACGTAGGATGGGACGTCGCAGGCGACGTAGAGCGTAACGTCGCAGAGAGCAGCTTTGATTCAATTTTAAATTTTCAAACCATTTACTCGTTATTTTTGCAAATAATTTCCAAATGACTCGTGACTTGAGAAAAATAACTCAGAACAAAAATAAAGCATAAAACTAAAAAATCTTTTTGATATTTTCTTTAATTTTATAAAAAGTAAAAAATTAACAAAATAAAATTACTAACACTCTCTTTTTGGTGACGGAGTTGAGTTGTCTGATTAGGGATCATATCGGAATAACATGCATTTATTAGGAATAGTAAGTTTTATTTCGATCATTAGGATATTTGTCCACTTTAAATTTACGTGGCACATTTAAAACACCTGTTATAAAAATTATTTCAAAACGATTATTGGTATTGTTTGTCCACCTAAATAAGTTACATCCGTATCTGTGAGTTAACCTTTTATTGTTAGTATGAATATTTCACCATGGTCCCCACCATAGATATACCCCTATAACTTAGACATGAACATAGTTTCCAAATTTAGAAAGAGTATAAGAGAATCAATTTTAAGAATCAAGCCAGCGGTGACAGGTCTGTACTTGCGTACAACAGAGCAACATAACTTGATTCAGGTGTAAGCAAAACCAAACGCAGTCAAACCAAAATTTGTGGCGACCTTGTTTAGTACCTTAAATTTAAGACTTTGCAAGTGCATTGACTCACGTTTGCTTAGTTTTGAGAGTAAGCTGAATTGAGACCAGGTCTGCACTTACGTACAACAGAGGAAACAATCAGCATACTCCCCCAAAAGATCTCAGATATACGATCCAAAAATAGAAATATGTCAAGCTATGCTAAGGAATTAAGACTTAGAGTCATACATCACAAGGTGTTTACCACATGATCATAGACATGTATTTAAATGACTTCTTAATATCTCAGAGACCGGTGTGTACCATGCCTACCAATACATCGTATGATGAAGATAATTTAGATAAAAACTGTTTTAAGTGTGTCAGATAAACCTACTGACAAATCCAAGATAAACCTTAAAATTCCATTTTGTGCATGTCACCCGATGTACTATCATATCCCAAGTTGTTTACAGACACAACTTCAACGTCTATTTTAAAAATGTAGCAACCTTGCGTTTTCTTTAATACTAAAGAGTATAAAGAGTGGCTGTTGCGATTTTTTTTTTTTTTTTTTTTTAAATTGAATTTAAAAACTTAAAAATCCAAGTCACAAATCATTGCTTTGACTGAAAGAACCTTAAACCTATCAGATTGACCAGTTCAATAAAACGTGATCGCAAAAAGACTTTTGTGAAAAGGTCCGCACACTGCTTAAGGGTCTCTATATGTACGACATCTATAAGGTGTTTCTCAAAGCAATCCCGTATGAAGTGGAACCTAAGTTCAATATGTTTGGTCTTAGAGTGCTGTACGGGATTGTGAGTTATAGATATAGCAGCTGTATTATCAATGTAAATAGGAGTCATGGAGAGATTGAACCCGTAATCACGCAGCTGATGCTGAATCCAGAGAACCTGAGAACAGCAACTTGCAGCAGCAACATACTCGGCTTCAGCTGTGGAAATAGCAACCGCAGTCTGCTTTTTGCACTGCCAAGAAACTAAGCGCGATCCAAGGAACTGACATCCTCCAGTAGTTGACTTCATATCTATCTTGCAGCCACCAAGATCCGAATCCGAATAGGCAGTTAACTCGAAATTTTTCTCGTTTGAATACCATAGACCCAGAGATGGCCTAAAAGCGAGATATCCAAAAATGCGTTTTACTGCCTTCATATGAGACACCTTCGGATTTGCTTGAAATCGTGAGCAGAGAGAAACCGCAAACACTATATCTGGTCTTGAGGCAGTCAGGTACATGAGAGAGCCTATCATTGAGCGATAGTCTTTCTCCTTGCAATCTTCATCGTCCTCATTAGGTCCAAGATTGTGTCTTGCTTCAATTGGAGTGCCATAATGTTTACAGTTGAGCAATTCATATCGCTTTAACATGTCAGTGACATATTTTGACTGGTGGATATAAATTCCATTGTCAGATTGCTCAACCTGTAGTCCCAGAAAGAACGTGAGTTCCCCCATAGCACTCATTTCAAACTCAGATTTCATCAGTCCTTCAAAATCCTTGCACAACTGATCATTAGTTGATCCAAAAATAATGTCGTCCACATAGACCTGCACAAGTAACAAATCCGCTCCTTCCCTTTTGATGAAAAGCGTGCTATCAATCTGTCCTCTGTCAAAACCATTCTTCAGCAAGTACTTGGCAAGTCGCTCATACCAAAGTCAAGGAGATTGATGAAGACCATACAAAGCTTTCTTCAGTTTGCAAACATGATTAGGATGCTTTGGGTCTTCAAAACCGGGAGGCTGACACACATAAATCACTGCGTCGACATCTCCATATAGAAAGGCACACTTTACGTCAAGTTGATACACGCGGAATCCTTTAAATGAAGCATAGGCTAGAAAAATCCGAATTGATTCCAAACGAGCAACAGGAGCGAAAACTTCATCATAGTCAATACCCTCTAGTTGACTATATCCTTGAACCACCAGACGGGCTTTGTTTCGAATAACCGCCCCACGATCATCCATTTTGTTACGAAAAACCCAACGAGTACCCGTCAAGTGAGCACCCTTGGGTAGAGGAACAATTTCCCAAACATTCATCTTGTTTATTTGCTGTAGTTCCTCCTGCATAGCCTCGACCCAAGATGGATCCTTTAAGGCTTGATCAACCTTTTTAGGTTCAATTTGAGACAAATGACATGAATCAATATGTGCAATAAGTCCCAAAAGTTGCTGAGCTGAAGTCTGCTTTGCTTGTTGTCGCGTTTGAACAGATGCATGAGGATCACCAATGATATTATCAATGGGGTGATCCTTATGTATACGAGTTTCTGGTATGGCACCTGGCACAAGATCCACACCCAGATTGTTTAAATCTCCCTCAGTTTCGGGAGTAGCAGCAGACTTAGGAATGGCTATCTCTTCTTCTTCTCCTCCATCTTCAGGAGAAAATAAGTGAGAGTAGGTCATTGTTTCTTCCATTTCATCTTCTTCTTGAGGTTCCTCTAAAGGAGGCATGTTTGGATCATATGGAAGCTCCTTTGTGTAGTTATAAACTGTGTTAGAAGGAGCAGCCGAAGATGATGGAGTAGGAGATGGTGTAGATGGTGGTGATTTGGTAGTTGTTTGTGGTTGTGTGGGTGGTTGTGTGGGAGTAGATGTAGTTTGTGGAGGTGTAGGATTAGTCGGTGGAGGTGCGGGTGTTGCATTGGGAGATGGGTCAGATGGTTTATTAGTAACAGGTGTATCTTGAGAAAGATCAAGCTCATGAAGTATAGAAACCAATTCTTCCGTTTCATCTTCTTCCGGAATATTGAAAGAGTTGAAGAGGTTTCCATAGTTGAAAAACCAATCCGGACCCGTTCCTTGAGGAGGTTCCGTATACCTTAAACACTTCACTTCAAAATGTTCCTCAATCTGATTCGTTGATTTGTTAAAGACTCTTTTGTTCGGAGAGTTGACTGAATATCCAAGAAAAATCCCTTCAACAGCTTTATCACCAAATTTAGAGACCTTATCTTTTGTAATCATGATCAGGCATGGACACCCAAATGGTTCTAGGAACTGTAGATTTGGCTTACGGTTATTAAAAAGTTCATAACACGTTTTGTTCCTTTTCTTAACCGTGAGTACTCTGTTGAGAACATAACAGGCAGTATTAACTGCCTCAGCCCAGAAGATAATTGGTAACTTAGAGTCAGCTAACATAGTCCGAGCTGTCTCGATGATTGTCCTGTTCTTCCTTTCTGCAACTCCATTCTGTTGTGGAGTCCTCGGAGCACTAAATTGATGCTCAATACCTCTTGTAGCACAAAACAATTCGAGAGTTGAGTTCTTGAATTCAGTTCCATTGTCGCTTCTTATCCTTTTCACATTCAAGTTGCACAGATTTGCCAACTTGTCCAACAAATACACCAGAATCTCAGGAGTTTCCCCTTTTGTGGTCAAAAAGTAAACCCACGAAAACCTTGAGTAGTCATCAGTAACTACCAAGCAGTAAAACCGACCACCAATGCTCTTTGTAGAAACTGGACCGAAAAGATCCATATGCAGTAGTTCCAATGGAGCATTTATGGAATTCACCTGCTTAGACTTATGGGACTTCTTACGTAACTTTCCTTTTTGGCAAGAGATATAGTCATCCTTTAGAGCAAATGACTGTTTTGGAACTCCTAGCACTAGGTCATTTTTAGTCAAGAAATTCATTTTTCGGAAATGAATGTGTCCCATTCGTCTGTGCCAAAGCAGTGATTCCTTTTCAGAAGCCTTAGACAAGAGACACGTATACTCGTTCGAGGTCTCAACAGTTCTCATGTTCAAAATGTATGTGTCATTCTTTCTTGGTGCTCTCAGTAACACCCATTCTTCCGGAATGACATACCCAGGCTTCAGTATCACGCACTCTGTCTTTGTGAACGCAGTTGTATAATCCTTATCACATACCTGTGAAACACTTAGCAAGTTGTGCGTAAGCTGTTCCACGTAGTTCACATTTTCAAAACTAACATTGCCGTTAGTTAACGTTCCTTTTCCAGAAATGGTTCCCCCAGTATCTCCAGCAAAGGCCACATTTCCTCCTGCGTATGGTTTAATATCCACAAGAAGAGATACATCGCCTGTCATATGTCGCGAGCAGCCGCTATCCAAATACCATTCACTATCTTTAACACGTTCTGACTGCTGCAACACACAAACGAAGGAGATTAGTGAGAAACGGTGACCCAAGCCTTTACAGACTTAGGTCGACCGTGGTCATCAACAATAATCACGTCAGATAGGATTTTATCTTTAAACAAATTAGAATTTTTATCTGATGTGTTATTGTTGACGACTGAAGAGTCAACATCAGACTCTTTACGTTTCCAGACTTTTGAAGATTCGGAATCGGAAATAGAAGTAATGTTGGGCTTTTGAATTGGCAAAGATTTTTGCTCAACATTACTTGGATTCGAAACAGGCTTGGGAGAGTTTGTGTAATGCCTAGGTGGAGATTTAGAAAAAGAGTTTCTATAAACAGATGTCCTAGGCATCTCTCTCCCATATCGCTGATTTGACAGCTTTGGACATTCACGGATTAAATGTCCTTGTTTCTTGCAGTAGAAACAAGAACGAGTCTCAACAAACGGTTGAGGCTAAGGAATTACCACAGGAGGTGGAGAAACATTTCTAGAACATGAACATTGAGTACACGTCTTAGAAAATGTTTGTCTTGGTTGAGAGGTTGAAGTTGATGGTTTATCGTACGAAACATTTTCATTTATTAATTTTCTTTGCAAAATCTTTACAGGTGACTGTAAAGTTTGTTGTTTCGAGTTTAAAACCTTAGCTTTTCCCTTATTTGGTTGAACCTTAATTTCAGGTTCAACCTTTGAAATCACTTTTTCAGGTTTAAATGCAACCTTCTTAACCTCCGGATACTCCTGATCCGTAATGTCCTCAATCTCAACAATCTCCTCAACACTAACAGGAGATTCATTCTTTACTTCAACACTCTCCTTAACACTAACAGGAGATTCATGCACAGACTTAACAAACGTTGGCAAGGGGTACTCTGGCCGCTGGGTTTTCTCCTTTGCCGGTTTGTTATGTTTGATCTCTTTAGCATCTTTAGCTTTTAAACCATAAAGCTTGGACCAGTCAACTGGAATCTCTTCAAAGCCTTCCTTAACAGGCAGGGGACAGTGAGTAGTAGGAGGAGGAACTGAGTTGTATCCCAATCCCTCATTCTTTTTCCCTTTAGTACCGTGCTTGTTAAGAATTTCATTAAAGACAACCGTTGAGGAATTTGAACCTAAGATTTTACTCTTATAATTCTCATACTCGGCTTTTAAATCTGTAAGTTCTTTATTTAGCAGCTCAATTTCAACAAGATAGCTTTTAATGGCATCTTCTTGACTAAAAACCTTAGATTTATATTTCTGAGTATCTAACCGATGAGCCTCAAGATGTTTTTCATAAAGTTTCTCATTAGCTTTTAAGAAATTATTTGACTCGGTTAGTTTTTCATTCTTTTTCCTCAACTCAGCGGTTTCTATCTGATATGCCTTTAAAGATTCAGTTAACTTAATGCATGAAATACAATTTAACGGTTCATCATGTACCTCATTCACAATGTGAGCCATCAGACACTGTTGGTAATGCTGGGAGACAGGCGTCTAATCTTGACTTGTAGGCTCAAAGGCAATCAGGGAATTATCAGCAGGCCCTTTCTTGGTAACTTCCGTTTCTTTGGCCTTTGGTGGAGTAGAAGGTGTTGTGAATCCCGATGCTGGCATTTTGGGTTTCTCGCACTCCCTGGCGAAGTGACCCAAATTTTGACAATTGTAACATCGGACCTTACTCTTGTCAAATCCGAAGCTAGTCTTTCCATCACCTTCCAAGCTTTTACGCCCTGTCCTCTGCAAGAACTTTTGAATTCTGTGGGTGATCATTGCCACATTCCAAGTTAAATCCATTTGCTCCAGATCGTTTTCATCAAGCTGAGCATAGTCCTCTTTAGTCAACTCCAAAGTTAGATTCGGTTGAGTAACCAAATCCTTGTAAGAGCTTAAGAAAGCTGTGTAGATGGCAGCTTGCTCCTGAATAGCAGGTGAGACTTGAACCTGTTGTTGATTTGAAGAAGGTCCAGTCATGAAAACAGAATGAATCCCATCAGAAGAAGAAGAAGTCGATGAAGCATTTGTATTTGTTACAAAGGCAACTCCTGATCCATAAGTCTTTCCAGAGTTGATCTTAACACTATACACACTAGGATTCTGAACAGCAGAACCAGACCTAGTTTCTTTCTTCTTAATCTCCATCGCATGAGCTTGAAGATCCCCTATCAACGTATCCAAAGACATGTTTGCAAGTTCTTCATTTTCCTTTAAAAATTGAACTTTAACATCCCAAGAACTCGGCAACACATCCAGTAGCTTCTTATTTACTTCAATTGAAGGAAAAGTATAACCCCCTTCAAACAACTCACCAACTAACCGTGAGTACCTAGTGAATAAAGAAGTCGTGTCTTCATCAGGAAGGATGTCAAAGATATCGTACTGTTTCTTAATCAGTTCGAGCTTGGCTTCCTTGTACTTATCATTCCCTCCACAACGAGTTTCAATTGCCTTCCATAAATCAAAGGCTGTTTCATGAGTTCTGAAAAGCCATAGAACATCCTTGGTTAGACACATTTTAATCATTGAAAAAGATTTTCTTTCAGTATCAAAATCTTTCTTCTCCTCGGGAGACATAGCTTTATAGGTCTTAGCAGGATGAATGCCACGGTATTCTCCTTCAGCTAATGGAGGTACATAACGCTCACGTAATGGTCCCCATAATTCTAGACAGTGAAAGTTAATATATTGCTCAACTCGGTCTCTCCAGTACACGTAATCCATGTCCGCAGTAAATAGTGGAGGCTTATTACTTGAACCTATGTCATTACTTTGTTTAATCATCTCCCTAAGTCCTCTAATATCCTCTTTATCAGCTGCCATTTGAATTACTTAATCGAAAAACAATATTCTGATCTTAGCGACGTAGAAGGGTACGTCGCACAAAGATTATGCGACGTAGATAGGTACGTCGCAAAAGCAAAGGATTCAATTAAGAATCAGATTTATGCGACGTTGAGAGGTACGTCGCAGATGACGTCGCAGAGGACGTCGCAGAATCACGCTACGTCGCAACGCAGCGTCGCAGAAGACTAATTAAAGTCAAAATAGCGACGTCGCAGATGACGTCTGATGCGCGCCAAACGGTCGGTCCAGGAATCGCTCCCTGTCGTTGCGGACCTCACGCTCGGGGCGATCAGTGGTTTTAAATTTATATTTTGTCTGGACCTAAACCTTCCGAACAACGTACTGATACTAGGTACGAGTACCTGATACTAGTATGTGGCAAGGATGATCCAGGGTCGTTCCTCACGACGGTAGAATTGAAACAGAGCTCACTCGGATAACTTAGTAATTAAGCTGGGTTTTGGATAGTTGGATAGGTTTGTGTTTGGTTTTCTAATTTATTAAACTAATAAAACATAAAATAAAAGGGAAGCTAGCATATATGCAACACTTAAGGATGACGGAGACGTGGTTCACCATGATTTAGGATAGTGCATTACTGTGATGATGTTCATTATGGGACACATTTAGATGACAGACAAGCAAACTATAGGTGTAAACACTAGGACCCTACTTCTTTAGATAGATTCTAAATCCGTATGTCACTGAGTACCTAGGCTATCATGATTCTGATCAGAACAGGCTGTTCGACCCACCACACTGCTTGGTTATGACAAGTGACCCATGAAGGGTGCAGGAATAAGGTAACAGACCGCCCTCAGGTTATTCTGACCGTTCTTAACACCTAAGTCTAAATGTTATTATCTAATTGCATACTGATTATTAACTTTGTATTCTAAACTATCAGTTTTGTAGAGTCTAGGGGTTTTAAGAATCCTGAACCACTGCTGGGCTTGACTTTCATCTCCAGACTCATGCCTTAGGTTTTATTAGCACAATTACTTCTGTCATGATCTAGAACTCTCCTTTGCGATCAGTCATTCATCCCTAGGCACGCTTAGCGGGGTACAGTGCATTTTTCCACAGCTTTGCTAACCCTAGGTACTTTACGGGGTACAGTACTGTAACCATTTTCCACAATATCTTATAATCCGAGGTCAGTATACCGTGTACTCCAGCTGTCCCACGGTTAACCTCCTCTAGGTACAGTTACAGTGTACAGTGCTTGACGCATTTCCACGGCGTTTGTAACTAGAGTTGATTTCACCATGTATGACTGCTTTTCCACCTGTTCACCAACTCTGACTATAGATACGGTGTACTTTTGTTACTGTATTTCCATAGTTTGTTGTAACCAGAGGTAGTCCTACGGTGTACTTAGCATTTCCACAACTTTATGATGCCTAGACCATATTCTAGGGTTTCTAGGTAGGGCACAATGTCGGTACCGACGGCTTTTCCTCAGGCTTCCACGGTTGTACTCCACCAGTGGTGTTTCCATCGCTATACCCAGTACTTCAGCCGGATTACAGTAACAAACATGGATTCCGTACGATAACACAGATAACAATCTACCAAAACTTAGGCCTACAGCTAAGGTGATAGTCACGTGAAGGACTGGAAAGGGTGATCCGTAAACTAAGTCTAGATGCATGATAAGTTTAGACAGATACAAGGCTTAACAATTCCATTTATATATATATCGGGACCATTATTCCACAACGGACTGTGCCCACGACTTTCATAGCTTCCACGTTCCGTACTCCACACATTAGTGATGTTTCCGGCGCTATACAAATGAAAGCCGTATAACGTTACCTCCGTTGTTTCATAATGATATTATCCCAATATCATATATTTGAAGTAACATTATCACTACTATTTAAATCATGGCAAACATACAAGAAACTACTCACAAAGCATGGCAATAAACATTTCAAACATTAATAAATCACAAACATCAAACAAGAACATTATGACAAATTAATAAAGGATAGATATTACCGATAAATAATTGCGAGCAGAATAACACTTGTATTTCACCGAATAATATCCCAAGTATTACAAATGCTAGCTTCTACGAATTAAATTACATAGCTACTCCTAAAGCGACGGATTCTCCCCCTAATCTTCTCAATAGTTTCTAGAGAGAGAAACTAGAGAGAGAGACTAGAGAGAGAACCTAGAGAGAGAAACTAAAAACCTAAATCTAGAGAAAGAGTAGTGAGAGAAAGAATGAATGAGAAAATTAGATTGAATGAATAGAAATGAGGTGGTTTGATCCCATATATATACTAGTCGCTCAGCCGTATCGTCCAACCGTATTTGCACCTTCAAATGTCCAGCCGTATCGCTCAACCGTATCAAAATTTGATCTTGTACGAGGGAGGAGGACGATACGAGGGGACCTCCCGTATTTCGGGTGGAAATGGCACGATACGAGCGAACACGGATCAGATACGGGAGAACGAGGCCGTATACGGCTGGACACAGGCCGTATACGGTTGGACAAGGCCGTATACTCCCTTGCCAGGCCGTATACGGCTGGTGCATGGCCGTATACGGCTTGTGTTCTCCCGTATCTCGGTCTCCGGTTGCTTGGATTCTTCGTTTGGGCGTAACTTCTTCACCGTATGTCCGTTTTCAGCGTTCTTTATATCCACGCGATCGTAATTTCCTAATGAAGAAAATGACATAAGTTAGAGGTCATAATTCCAAGTAGAACTTAAAAAGTGCTTGAAAGCGTGAACGAGAACGCTTATGATCGTTTGTGCTCTATTTTATTCGTTTTTAGGCCTTTTTGGTTGATTCTTGAAGCATCATCTATATTTTAGCCTTCATTATGAAATTTAGTAATAAAATATATATTTCAAATGTTTTCATCCATAATCGGGCTAAAAAGGTGAGATAATAACACTTAAAAACTTGACTTTTTACGTGTTATCAAATATCCCACACTTAGACTTTGCTTGTCCTCAAGCAAAACTCAAATTTCTCACTTGCTTCCCAATGAAAAATATTTGAAAGTGTAATTGCATTTTTGGGTGAATCAAAACATATCAAGAGCAAACAATCTCGTATATAAGTAACATATCCTGAAAACTGAGAAAAAATAAGGTATTCGTTTCAGAAGCATGAAATAATTCTCTTGGGCATGCTTTTGGGATATACATGACTAGGTGATCTCACAAGGTGGTCACTCAATTCACTCAGAAGTGTTTCGGGTTACCTATCATTCTAATCAAACGAAATCGCTCATAAGCCAGTCATGCAGCATCCATCGTCATAGGCTTGCTCGAGAATCACATCTCCACCACTTAGGTGAGGACGGCGCTAATCATCCCAGGACATTCAGATGGGTTGTAATGTTTGGTGAGGGTTAAAGAGAATGGCTAGATGGGAAATTGGTTTTAAATAAAAAGGGTTTTGCTTATCTCATTCCTCTTTAAACTTATGAAAAAATTTATTTAGATAAACTTTTTAATGAAAACGGAAACGGATAATGATATGGGAATGAGATAGCTATTTTGACTTCTATCCCTTTGAAAACACACGGAAGATTTTTTTAATTTCTTTAGAGAACATAGTTTTTCTGGAGAATCGAAGCACTTAGCTTTATTACATATTTTTCGTTTCTTTTCTTTTTTTTCTATATTTTTGGGCTTAGAACTTCTTTGCCAAGGAACTTCTAAGGCATTTTTATTTTATTGCCCTTTTTGAGATCCTTTCTTACTTTCAATTTTCAGACATATTGACAACTTCGAATTTACTTGGTGCCAATTTTTCGCACCACAAGATTCTCGATCTTTGAGTATTGATCATGAAACGCACGCGAGAAGTTATGAGTAAACACGAATTTGTGGATTTTTGAGTGAAAGCAAAAAGAATATCTAAATAGCGTTTTTCAAAAAATTTAAAAATTTCTAAGATAAGGTTTTGGTGGGTGTGGAAGTGAAATGGGTTTAAAGTTTGGGTTTTTAAAGAAACGAAAAGGCTAAGGCTCAACAGGGTTTTCTAGGCGGATCATCAACACTTAAAATAAGTGTTGGAAGGGTTTTGGGCTTGAAGAGATATGTAAAAAGGGTTAAATCCTAAGGAATGTTAAGGTCCTCTGATTGCACCTATACCGCGTACGGTACTCTACCAATGTGGTCTCGAAGTGCATACCAGGAGCAAGTTCTAATTCCGGATGCAAGCATCGGCACACTCATTAAACGAATAGTGAAGCATTAAAAATGAATGCTTTTCATGGGCTCAAGATACCTCACTACAAGTATGGGTTATATGTGTCTAGTCATGCGATGCCTTTTAGATCATTATTTCAGCTTAAGAAAGTCCTAACTTATTTAATCCTATTTTCCAAAATACATTAATCGTATATGAAAATGATTCCCCTCAAGACATTTTAATTCAAAAATTTTGAAAAATTTTAAGCAAAAGTGAGGTTTTTTAAAATTGAGGAACATTTTACGAGTTTGCTTTTGGAAATAAGAATCCAACCTATGGTATTCTATACCGCTATCCCACACTTAGAGGAACATTGTCCCTAATGTTCTCTTGAGTTGAGAATTTACTGAAAGTAAAATCCCACACTTAGAGTTTGAACATATCGGAAAATGTTTCTCAAGTGTTTGTTTTGGGCTGGAATCCCACACTTAGTGATAAGTTTAGGATATGGTATAGATTATTAAACGGTAAAAGTAAAACAAATACGATCATAACAAAACAGAGATAAGAACGAGGAAACTCCCCTATATGGCTGTGAGCTGAGGATCAGAAAAATAGACTATGTCGGCACCAGTGTATGCTGGGTCAGACTTTGTCTTCATAAAGGGCATTCAAGCTCATGCGGGATACTCTTCATTCAAACCATCCACCATCTTCTCTCATGACTCATAATAAAAGGATAGATTGTAGAAAACGAAGTGATAACACCATCAGGATGCAGGCAGAATCAACCAAGATGCACCAAACACTTGATAGGGATAACGGACACGGATCCTAATCATTGTGAGCCACTGATGTAACTTAACAGCTTATGACGATTTGAAAGTGCTGAATCCTATGGCCATAATCTCCTATCACCAAAGATCTTCTCTGACGAACTGATGGAATGAATGTAATGTTGTTCTTGTCGGATGAGATTTCCATCTTCCATTCAATCCCGTCTTCAATACCTAAATGTCCATTCCTTGATCAGCTCATATTCCTAAGGTTTAACAGTGGACACATATAAGCTGGAAGAACTGCTAGCGTTGTGATGCTTCATGGTCCCTACTGGCGGTAATGATAAGTATGATGGGTGGATGGGTAGTTGGATGTGGTTGTGGTGGTAATTGTGGTTTCAGGTTCCATGAAATACTCTACTAGCAACCAAGGATGTGGTAAGATATGGTTGGATTTATGGAATATCTGGGAACATATGGTGAATGTCGAGGTTATTTGCTCGATAAACAATTCTGAAAGGGGCTAGAATGTGATCATCTTTTGTATCCTAAAGATATATCATTTCCCTAAGCAATGCTCCAAAGTTTCCAAATCTAATGAACGATAATGCTCCCCTTGTCATTTCTCCATTATACTCAAAGATTCTTCATCCATAGGCGTTAATCCCTGTCTGTCAGACATTTGTACAAACAAGATAGTAGACAAATGTAATCTAATAGACATGTGATTATTCCCTAGGTCATAGACTCAATGGTTTTTGAATGATTTTTAAAAGTGAAGGTTTTTGAAAAACAAACCAGTGTATGACTTCGAGTCTAATCACATGTTTAAAAGCGTCAGCCGCCTATAATTTCATTTTATCACAAACAACAGATATGGAAATACAAGTAGATTCAGTTAATCAAGTAGCCAAGTATAACGATTTCCAACGCACATATTTTTAAACGAGTTCAAGCATAATACACACATGGACATACGAATCATGTTATAAGGCATTGAAAGATCTCATGTATGTTCACAGAAATATATGTAAGTACCTCAAATGCTCGAAATATGTGAGTGGTGTGTATGATGACTAAGGCACCTAGATAACCAAGTTGCTAGCAATGTTTGCGAATGAAAGGATGCAGAGAACTTGAGATCTTAGATAATGGTGAAAAAGCAATGAAGTCCAAACAAGTGGGGGAAGGGAAGTTTCAGGTTTTTAGCAAAAGATTAACTTTAAAGTTCAAAAACCATGGCTTCAGTAAATATGAAATTTAAGTTCCAAGTCATTTTTGAAAATCATTCCCTTTTTGTTCACATAAACTTAAGAAAACTTCTAAACATGCTTTTTAGGATTTCATTTTCTACTTATTGGGGTTAGTTAACTACTACTGATACTATTTTAGACACGGGTTGCCTCCCGAGAAGTGCTTGTTTTTGTTCAAGTCTCAAGCCTGACTCTAGTTCTATTTCTCAGAAAATCCTAGCTCACTTGTATCCATCAGTAGACACAAGTGATAGTATTGGAACATACCTATATAGTTAAAGCAGGTTATTCCTAGGGTATGTCCAATAAGATGAGAAGGTGTGCGAAAGTGAGCGATTTGTTTTACTTGAGGTATAATAAATCTCTCAACTTCTTGTACTTTCTCAGTTTGGATGGGTTGGATGGGTCGGTCAAAGAGGTCCTCATCACTCCATGACATATACGTCATTATGTAGTGAAGAGATGGTTTGTAGGGCGACCATGACGCAGAACCCACCTTACTTCCTATGGTCTCTTGGTTGATGATAATGTTGTACTCTGGGCATGGAGGTGGGACAGAGTCCATTGACGTCTCCAATCTTGTAGCAACATTCTCATCAACAACTTGGGTGACTAGTTTATCAAAGGCAATCGAGGGTTCAACTAGATCAAGGGGTGATTCATCCGGAAAGATATGTGGGATATTATCAACCACAACTAGTTGTGGGATAGCATCAACCATGTCGGTTTGAGTTAGGATGAGATCACTTCTCAGAGTTGGTGCACATTCCTTCCGTCCTTCTGAAGCTGAGTCTTCTGTGTAAATCTTCTCTTCCGGGCTCTCCATTTCTATCTCCTCGTCTACCTCGTCGTACTCGTCACCCTGGCCAGTAGTTTCGAGTTGCAGTGGTTCAGAGAGCTCCTCTAGAATGAACTCTTTGTTGGTCTTGGACGTTGATAGGTTAGGAATAGGTGGAAGTGAGGATTTAGAAGATTGGTTAGGTGTAGGAGTTGAAGGTAGTTTGCAACCAGACTCATGAGAGTGAAAGTCTGTGTCAAGTGAAGTAGATGTGGTGTGGGTGTTCCTATCATCTTCCTGTAGCCTAATGTTGGGTCTAACTTGATTCTCATTTCCCTTACTACTTACTTGTTTTCGTATTTCAGACAGCTTATTAGAACTTCTTCTAAGCATGTCTTCTTGTTCTTTTAGTAATTGTTCAAGTGAGTTGTAAGGGGGTGAGAAAGAAGCATTATTGCTGAGAAAGGTCAAAGACGTATCTCTCAAGTCAAAACTCTCGTGCGGTTGAGGTTCAGATACAGGGTAAGATGAGTATGGGTAGACTTCAAATGGTTCGGGATAATAAGGTTGATATTGATGTTGGAAAGTGTGAGGGTCATATTGATATTGTATTTGAGGCTCTAGGTACCCTACGTTATCCAAATGATTCCTATTATATCCTTGACTTGCGTTATCTAAGTGGAAATCACTTCTACATCTATCTCGAACAAGACTATTAAATTGATCTATTAGTTGTTGTACATTTGCCATTTCCCAAGATTTTAGAGAACACACGAAGAAGGTTTAAGAATTAAAGTTGTAGTATGGAGGGAAGTTATTCTAAGCTATGCTAAGTTAATTAATCTACGCTAATCTACGGGCATAAAGTAACTTATGACAGGGATGGTGAATCCTAGTCAAAAGGATCTCTTAAAAACTAATTTATCTAAACAAGCTCAAAATCGTACTACCATCCCCGGCAGCGGCGCCAAAAACTTGATGCACGCCAAACGGTCGGTCCAGGAATCGCTCCCTGTCGTTGCGGACCTCACGCTCGGGGCGATCAGTGGTTTTAAATTTATATTTTGTCTGGACCTAAACCTTCCGAACAACGTACTGATACTAGGTACGAGTACCTGATACTAGTATGTGGCAAGGATGATCCAGGGTCGTTCCTCACGACGGTAGAATTGAAACAGAGCTCACTCGGATAACTTAGTAATTAAGCTGGGTTTTGGATAGTTGGATAGGTTTGTGTTTGGTTTTCTAATTTATTAAACTAATAAAACATAAAATAAAAGGGAAGCTAGCATATATGCAACACTTAAGGATGACGGAGACGTGGTTCACCATGATTTAGGATAGTGCATTACTGTGATGATGTTCATTATGGGACACATTTAGATGACAGACAAGCAAACTATAGGTGTAAACACTAGGACCCTACTTCTTTAGATAGATTCTAAATCCGTATGTCACTGAGTACCTAGGCTATCATGATTCTGATCAGAACAGGCTGTTCGACCCACCACACTGCCTGGTTATGACAAGTGACCCATGAAGGGTGTAGGAATAAGGTAACAGACCGCCCTCAGGTTATTCTGACCGTTCTTAACACCTAAGTCTAAATGTTATTATCTAATTGCATACTGATTATTAACTTTGTATTCTAAACTATCAGTTTTGTAGAGTCTAGGGGTTTTAAGAATCCTGAACCACTGCTGGGCTTGACTTTCATCTCCAGACTCATGCCTTAGGTTTTATTAGCACAATTACTTCTGTCATGATCTAGAACTCTCCTTTGCGATCAGTCATTCATCCCTAGGCACGCTTAGCGGGGTACAGTGCATTTTTCCACAGCTTTGCTAACCCTAGGTACTTTACGGGGTACAGTACTGTAACCATTTTCCACAATATCTTATAATCCGAGGTCAGTATACCGTGTACTCCAGCTGTCCCACGGTTAACCTCCTCTAGGTACAGTTACAGTGTACAGTGCTTGACGCATTTCCACGGCGTTTGTAACTAGAGTTGATTTCACCATGTATGACTGCTTTTCCACCTGTTCACCAACTCTGACTATAGATACGGTGTACTTTTGTTACTGTATTTCCATAGTTTGTTGTAACCAGAGGTAGTCCTACGGTGTACTTAGCATTTCCACAGCTTTATGATGCCTAGACCATATTCTAGGGTTTCTAGGTAGGGCACAATGTCGGTACCGACGGCTTTTCCTCAGGCTTCCACGGTTGTACTCCACCAGTGGTGTTTCCATCGCTATACCCAGTACTTCAGCCGGATTACAGTAACAAACATGGATTCCGTACGATAACACAGATAACAATCTACCAAAACTTAGGCCTACAGCTAAGGTGATAGTCACGTGAAGGACTGGAAAGGGTGATCCGTAAACTAAGTCTAGATGCATGATAAGTTTAGACAGATACAAGGCTTAACAATTCCATTTATATATATATCGGGACCATTATTCCACAACGGACTGTGCCCACGACTTTCATAGCTTCCACGTTCCGTACTCCACACATTAGTGATGTTTCCGGCGCTATACAAATGAAAGCCGTATAACGTTACCTCCGTTGTTTCATAATGATATTATCCCAATATCATATATTTGAAGTAACATTATCACTACTATTTAAATCATGGCAAACATACAAGAAACTACTCACAAAGCATGGCAATAAACATGTGAAAACGTATGATCGTTGAAGCTCGAGACTTTTTAGGTCTTGATCTAGGATTAACAATAAACGATAACAATGATGATAATATGCAGCGGAATAAGAACAAGAACATCAATGTTATCACAATAAGCCTCAATTATATTTGATCAGAATACAACGTGTTACCTAACTATAACAAGGATCAAGAAACCTTGATCTTGAGGCTAAACAAAAACTCTAGACGTCTACATCATGTGTGCACACTAAACTACTTCCCTTATGTCTCTTTATATAATAGAGACATCTAGGGTTACAAGAAATCCTAATCGTAGGAGAAAACTAATTAAACAAAATACACTTTTAGTCCCTCAACTTTAATTATTTTGTATCATCAAATCAATAAATCCTAACAATCTTCCCCTATTTGATGATGACAAAATAAACATCTTCTCGCGCAAACTTCCCCTTAGTTCTTGATTTCTTGTAAACATGTCATGCATAATAAGCTGCAAATCTTGACCTTCAAATCTTCTTCCCCTTTTTGTCATAATCCAATAGGGGTCTTCAAAAAGATAAGCAACTTGAATCTTTTCAACTTTTTCCTCAATCAATGCATGAACATATCCCGATGGTTAAAAACTTTAAACAAGCTTCCCCTCAAATGCATGTTTTAACCATCCCTTGAATCTCGAATTCTATCAGCTCTATGTAATGATCACATATGAAGAAAACAGAATATAACAAACTTGATAAAGAAGTCCAATCTTCCAAACCTGTACCTTATATCTTGTACTAACCACGACGTCGAACTTATATTTCATATATAAGTAGATCACAATCATAAGATCTCTTTGACAAAAATCCTTACCAAGACAAATACACACTTTTTTGTATCGGGGTTAGAAAACCTTAGAGAAATCTACTAAAATCTCTAATCTTTAATAAGTCACCGAGCATTCCAAACTCTTTCAAGTGATAGCAAATGTGAGCATTGAGCATCCTAAGTTTAATCTCACACGTTTGCTAGATTTGTCAAGTCTTCGTCGTCCCATACAAACCAAACAAGTTATCTTCAAAGCTCTTCATCCACCGCTTTGAGATATGATAAGATACATAGCTGTCAAATTCAACTACAATATCAAATAAGCTATAATCAATCTTCTTCGTAATCAAATCTTCAAATCATCTTAAAAACAAGCCATTAAATCAATCAGAATAGATTGTTATGAAAAACAATCCCATTCGAGATCCAAAGTAACCATAAGAACTATACGGATAACCATCCAATAATAGCAACGAAAACCATGTAGTACCATCCATGATGAGTATCACTAATTCCGCATTAGTGTTTGAAAAATGATTAACAGTGGTAATCGATACCCCAACAGTGGCAAAATTATGTTAGCAGTGGCAACAAGCTAACTAGCAGTAGCGACTACTAACAGTGGCTATACCGAACAGTGGTTACTATGTATTAGCAGCGGTAGGTTTGTACTAGCAGTGGTAAGCTTCTACCAACAGTGGCAAGCTTGTATTAGCAGTGTTAGATCAGTGCTAGCAGTGGCAACGTCGTACTAACAAAGGCAACGTTGTACTTAACCGTGGTAACTTTGTACTAGCAGGGGCAAGTTGATGACAGTGGCTTACGAACTGTATATCTCCTTGGTTACACATCCGATGAAGCTCAAATTTTAACACGAAGTCTATCGATATCTCGTTAACCACATATCCAAAAACCTAGTCGATCCAACGGTTAACGAATTCACGGAAATTATTTGACTTCAGCTACACAAAAGAAACCACAAACTTACTGCTGTAAAATCGAATTTTAATATCTCTCTGTAGGAAACTCCGATCACGATGAAATTTTTACACGATGTAGAAACATGTGTCTTCTATAACATATCCAAAAATCATGAGTATTCGTTGAGTAACGAAGACACGGTGATCATTTTACTCCAGCCGTTCTGAAAAACCCTAAACTTTCTGCACCGATTTCGACAATTAATATCTCTCAATTGAAAGCTCTGATCGAAAATTCCTTCGGTTGGAATGTGCACCTATATGTTAAGAACCTACAGTTCAAATTTCACGACAATCTAACGGTTAACGAAGGAGATCCGAATTTATTTACCATGGCTATGCAGAAAGTGACGAATTACGAATTTTTCTTGCAATCTTCTAGGGTTTCTTCGATACGGCTTCTCTTTCTTGTAAAACTTGTAGATCTAGATCACGAGCCACCTTGCTCTGATACCAATTGTGAAAACGTATGATCGTTGAAGCTCGAGACTTTTTAGGTCTTGATCTAGGATTAACAATAAACGATAACAATGATGATAATATGCAGCGGAATAAGAACAAGAACATCAATGTTATCACAATAAGCCTCAATTATATTTGATCAGAATACAACGTGTTACCTAACTATAACAAGGATCAAGAAACCTTGATCTTGAGGCTAAACAAAAACTCTAGACGTCTACATCATGTGTGCACACTAAACTACTTCCCTTATGTCTCTTTATATAATAGAGACATCTAGGGTTACAAGAAATCCTAATCGTAGGAGAAAACTAATTAAACAAAATACACTTTTAGTCCCTCAACTTTAATTATTTTGTATCATCAAATCAATAAATCCTAACAAAACATTTCAAACATTAATAAATCACAAACATCAAACAAGAACATTATGACAAATTAATAAAGGATAGATATTACCGATAAATAATTGCGAGCAGAATAACACTTGTATTTCACCGAATAATATCCCAAGTATTACAAATGCTAGCTTCTACGAATTAAATTACATAGCTACTCCTAAAGCGACGGATTCTCCCCCTAATCTTCTCAATAGTTTCTAGAGAGAGAAACTAGAGAGAGAGACTAGAGAGAGAACCTAGAGAGAGAAACTAAAAACCTAAATCTAGAGAAAGAGTAGTGAGAGAAAGAATGAATGAGAAAATGAGATTGAATGAATAGAAATGAGGTGGTTTGATCCCATATATATACTAGTCGCTCAGCCGTATCGTCCAACCGTATTTGCACCTTCAAATGTCCAGCCGTATCGCTCAACCGTATCAAAATTTGATCTTGTACGAGGGAGGAGGACGATACGAGGGGACCTCCCGTATTTCGGGTGGAAATGGCACGATACGAGCGAACACGGATCAGATACGGGAGAACGAGGCCGTATACGGCTGGACACAGGCCGTATACGGTTGGACAAGGCCGTATACTCCCTTGCCAGGCCGTATACGGCTGGTGCATGGCCGTATACGGCTGTGTTCTCCCGTATACGGCTTGTGTTCTCCCGTATCTCGGTCTCCGGTTGCTTGGATTCTTCGTTTGGGCGTAACTTCTTCACCGTATGTCCGTTTTCAGCGTTCTTTATATCCACGCGATCGTAATTTCCTAATGAAGAAAATGACATAAGTTAGAGGTCATAATTCCAAGTAGAACTTAAAAAGTGCTTGAAAGCGTGAACGAGAACGCTTATGATCGTTTGTGCTCTATTTTATTCGTTTTTAGGCCTTTTTGGTTGATTCTTGAAGCATCATCTATATTTTAGCCTTCATTATGAAATTTAGTAATAAAATATATATTTCAAATGTTTTCATCCATAATCGGGCTAAAAAGGTGAGATAATAACACTTAAAAACTTGACTTTTTACGTGTTATCAACGTCGCAACGGTACGTCGCACGAACTAATTAAAGTCCAAAAACACTACATCGCACGCGATGTCGCAGCTGACGTCGCAATGGTACGTCGCAAAAACGCGAAAATCTGCGGCCAAAAACCCTAAAAACGAATTTTTAACCCTAACACCCAAACCACGAATGAAGATCGACGAAAACCTTCAAGAATCCCAGTAACCTTGATCGAAAACCTGTAAAAACACAAAACAAACGTGATAAACCCAAACTCGATCCGAATCGCCAAAAACGAGCACTCACTACTTTGATACCAGTTGTTTGTCCCTAACCTTGGATCTAGTACGAACCGAGTCACTCAATCGTTTGCGGAATCAACGATTAAGTTATAAACTAAACACACGAACAATCAATACGCAATGAATATCAAACGAAACGTATTATATTGAATAATAATCGGTCAGATTACAGAGATTTCGACTAATTGCGTTTAGGGTTTCGTCAACCCTAAAACAGAAAACGTAAAACGTTTTTATACAAAATCTGGCACCTGCAACGTCGCACGCTACGTCGCAGGCCCAAGCCCATGCGACGTTGACTACGTCGCAGGCCCAAAACCTGACGTCGCACCTGCGACGTTATGCGCTACGTCGCAGGAGTCAGGAAACACAAATCTAAATACAAACTACGAACTAGACCAACTGACAGACACTAAACATGTACTAACATTACCAATTGAGCTGGAATATAAAGCATACTGGGCTTTGAAGAACTGCAACTTAGATATTTCTACAGCTGGAGCAAATAGACGAATGCAGTTGAACGAGTTAGCCGAATTAAGGGATCAGGCATATGACAGTTCATTAAGCTTCAAGGAACGAACTAGGAGAATTCACGATGCTAAGTTGAGGCCCTCAAGATTCAAAATAGGAGATAAAGTGCTGCTTTTCAACTCGCGATTCAAGAAATTCTCTGGCAAGTTTAGGATCAGGTGGAGCGGACCATTCATAGTATCAAAGGTATTTCCTTACGGTGCAGTCGAACTCGAGGCACCAGAAGGTAATTTTAAGGATAATGGTCATCGCTTAAAGCATTACTTCGAAGACTTTCCCATCAGGGAAGATGTCTTTATCTTTGAACCACCGTGAGTCGACAGAAAGGTACAAAGAGTCAAGCTAGAGACTCGTAAAACAAGCGCTCTTGGGAGGCACCCCAAGCCTATCTTTATTAATTCTGTCATTTTATTTCATAGTTTATTTTTATTAAGTATGGTTGTCTCTGAACTAATAAAATTGCAGCTTTGCCACTTATCTGACTTCAAATTGCAAAATCTGAGATAAGTATTATTCATTTACTATCATTATTAGCATTACCTGTTTATTTTATCTTGTTTCAGGATGGACGTTGTTGACGCTGATCATGTAGCTGCAAGACCACGCAGACGACACAGACCTCGTAGACGCAGAGCGCAGAGAGCGGCTATGCTGACCATCACTGAGGAGGACCTGACTGATGTCCCGATCACTCACGAGGAGTTGCCCGATGAAAGGCCCTCATCACCTTTGCCAGTCCCCGTACCTACTTTCGAGTACGGTATCACTACGGCTGACCCAGCTGCTTCGTGGGCCCTTTTTCGGACACTCTTCATCCAGCATGACATCATGTCCTCTATCTGTGAGCAGCTCGAGATTCCGAGACCTGCTGCCGTTCCCTACAGGCTTGGCCCAGATCCGGGACCATCTCGACCTCCATGGTCCTTCTTTCCTCCTGCAGATCCACCTGTTGTCTCTACTACAGGACCTTCCACTGGTCCCACTGCTGCAGCTGCTGATCCTGATCCAGCATTGCCCACAGGACTTGCATCACCAGATCGCAGCCTCACAGAGTAGCTTCTGGCTGTTTTTGATGCTCACACTTCTGTCACCCACACTTCCACTGACGAGATTGTGAGTCAGGCTATGGCTACTATGGATTTCTCCATCCCATCTCCGACTTCCGTCTTTGACAGGGATGCTGAGGCAGAGTTTGATCCTGACACTGATGACCTGCTTGATGACTTTTAGATTTTATCTATAGTATTTACTTTCTGTATTATGACTCTGTACTTACTCTTTATACCTGCTACCTAGATGAGATAATGTGATGTGTGTTGATGTTTATTGCAGAATTCAGCTTTGTGTGGAATGGACAATCTTAAACGAGCCTGGTCCTTAAAATCCAGCAATTCACTAGCACCACTCCAACACAAACCTAGTCTATTCCAGTAAACACAAATGGGGAGTCTCTATGTTCCTTCTTCCCCGTTTCATTTATGTTTTACTATGCCTATGTTAGTGCGTTTAATTTCTGTGCTTCATCCTAAACTTATCACTAAGTGTGGGATTCCAGCCCAAATTAAACACTTGAGAAACATCTACTTACAAGTTCAAACTCTAAGTGTGGGATTTTACTAGTAAAATCTCTACTCAAGAGAACATTAAGGACAATGTTCCTCTAAGTGTGGGATGGCAGGTATAGAATACCTTAAATGGTGATTTTTATGTCCAATAGCAATCTCTCTCAAATTTTTTCAAAAAAATAAGGTCAAAATTTTTCAAAATAATGAGTCTAACTCAGTTTTTGAGTCTCAGATACTACTGAGAGAAACCATTTTCAAAATATAAGTATGATATTTCTAAAAGCCTAAAGGAAATAAGGTAGAAATTGCTTAAGCACGAAGTGATAATCAAAGGAGTGTGACTAGACACATACAACCCTTTGCAGTGAGGTATCTTAAGCCCAAAAGCATTCATCTTTAATGATTCGCTTTCATTTCTTGTGTGTGTACCGATGTCTGTATCTCTGAATTAGAACTTGCTCTTGACATACGCTTCGAGACCATATTGGTATGTACCGTACGCGGTATAGGTGCAATTAAATGACCTTGACATTCCTTAGGACTTAACCCATTTCTTACATATCTTTTCAAGCCCAAAACTCTTTCTGATGCTCATTTTTAGTATCGAAGATCCACCTAGTATACCCTATTGAGCCTAAACCTTTCATTTCTTCAAAACCCTAATTTTCACCCACTTCCCAAAAATACCCCCAAAACTTATCTTGGAATTTTTGAGGTTATGAAGAACATCCTTTTAGAATATCTGTTTCAAATATCCTACTCATTCGCATTCTCCAAAATCAAGCTTCTCAACAAATGGTGCGGGAAAATTAGCACACAAGAGAGCTGGAAGGACGATGGTGTGGGAAAAATTAGCACCTGGAAAAGAATCAAAATGATCAAGATAGAAGAAAAGATTTCTAAAGGATTCAAAATATAAAATTCCTTGGAAATTCTCTGACCAAGAAATTCTGAAGAAAAGAAAAGAAAATAGCTCTGCAAATAAAGCTGAAAGTTTCAAGACATAGCTCTTCATGGAAAAATCCGACAGAAGCTGAAACAGCTACCAACTCTCCGTTCCTCTCCGTTCTAAATAAAGTTGTTCGTAATCTCAGTGATTTTAGGATAAGCTAAACACCCCTCAAACCCAAAATTACCACTATCCATACCCTTCACCCTCACCAAACATTACAACCCTCTGAATGTCTTGAGATAATTAGCACCGTCCTCACCTAAGTGGTGGAGATCCGATTCTCGATCAAGCCTATGATGATGAGTGCAGCATGACTGGCTATTTTGAGCGATTTCGTTTGAGCTAGATTGATAGGAAACCCGATACACTTTGAGTGAATTGAGTGACCACCTATAGTGAGATCGCCTAGTCATGTGTACTCCAAGATCACGAGATTTGGATGTACGCCTAAGAGAATCTCTTCTTGTTTATGGAAGGATCATCTTATCTTCCTCCACACTTTTAGAGTAACTTGCTTATATGAGGAAATGCTAATCTCGGAAAATATTCTCTGACTCACCCCTAAAAACATGACTTAAAATATTTTTCAGAGAGTTGTTGCTTGAGGACAAGCAACGTCTAAGTGTGGGATAACTGGCAGGTATAGAATACCTTAAATGGTGATTTTTATGTCCAATAGCAATCTCTCTCAAATTTTTTCAAAAAAATAAGGTCAAAATTTTTCAAAATAATGAGTCTAACTCAGTTTTTGAGTCTCAGATACTACTGAGAGAAACCATTTTCAAAATATAAGTATGATATTTCTAAAAGCCTAAAGGAAATAAGGTAGAAATTGCTTAAGCACGAAGTGACAATCAAAGGAGCGTGACTAGACACATACAACCCTTTGCAGTGAGGTATCTTGAGCCCAAAAGCATTCATCTTTAATGCTTCACTTTTATTTCTTGTGTGTGTGCCGATGTCCGTATCTCTGAATTAGAACTTGCTCTTGACATACGCTTCGAGACCATATTGGTGTGTACCGTACGCGGTATAGGTGCAATTAAATGACCTTGACATTCCTTAGGACTTAACCCATTTCTTACACATCTTTTCAAGCCCAAAACCCTTTCCGATGCTCATTTTTAGTATCGAAGATCCACCTAGTATACCCTGTTGAGCCTAAACCTTTCATTTCTTCAAAACCCTAATTTTCACCCACTTCCCAAAAATACTCCCCAAACTTATCTTGGAATTTCTGAGGTTATGAAAAACACCCTTTTAGAATATCTGTTTCAAATATCTTACTCATTCGCATTCTCCAAAATCAAGCTTCTCAACAAATGGTGCGGGAAAATTAGCACACAAGAGAGCTGGAAGGACGATGGTGCGGGAAAAATTAGCACCTGGAAAAGAATCAAAATGATCAAGATAGAAGAAAAGATTTCTAAAGGATTCAAAATATAAAATTCCTTGGAAATTCTCTGACCAAGAAATTCTGAAGAAAAGAAAAAGAAAAGAAAAGAAAATAGCTCCGCAAATAAAGCTGAAAGTTTCAAGACATAGCTCTTCATGGAAAAATCCGACAGAAGCTGAAACAGCTACCAACTCTCCGTTCCTCTCCGTTCTAAATAAAGTTGTTTGTAATCTCAGTGATTTTAGGATAAGCTAAACACCCCTCAAACCCAAAATTACCACTATCCATACCCTTCACCCTCACCAAACATTACAACCCTCTGAATGTCTTGAGATAATTAGCACCGTCCTCACCTAAGTGGCGGAGATCCGATTCTCGATCAAGCCTATGATGATGAGTGCAGCATGACTGGCTATTTTGAGCGATTTCGTTTGAGCTAGATTGATAGGAAACCCGATACACTTTGAGTGAATTGAGTGACCACCTATAGTGAGATCGCCTAGTCATGTGTACTCCTAGATCACGAGATTTGGATGTACGCCTAAGAGAATCTCTTCTTGTTTATGGAAGGATCATCTTATCTTCCTCCACACTTTTAGAGTAACTTGCTTATATGAGGAAATGCTAATCTCGGAAAATATTCTCTGACTCACCCCTAAAAACATGACTTAAAATATTTTTCAGAGAGTTGTTGCTTGAGGACAAGCAACGTCTAAGTGTGGGATAACTGGCAGGTATAGAATACCTTAAATGGTGATTTTTATGTCCAATAGCAATCTCTCTCAAATTTTTTCAAAAAAATAAGGTCAAAATTTTTCAAAATAATGAGTCTAACTCAGTTTTTGAGTCTCAGATACTACTGAGAGAAACCATTTTCAAAATATAAGTATGATATTTCTAAAAGCCTAAAGGAAATAAGGTAGAAATTGCTTAAGCACGAAGTGATAATCAAAGGAGCGTGACTAGACACATACAACCCTTTGCAGTGAGGTATCTTGAGCCCAAAAGCATTCATCTTTAATGCTTCACTTTTATTTCTTGTGTGTGTGCCGATGTCTGTATCTCTGAATTAGAACTTGCTCTTGACATACGCTTCGAGACCATATTGGTGTGTACCGTACGCGGTATAGGTGCAATTAAATGACCTTGACATTCCTTAGGACTTAACCCATTTCTTACATATCTTTTCAAGCCCAAAACCCTTTCCGATGCTCATTTTTAGTATCGAAGATCCACCTAGTATACCCTGTTGAGCCTAAACCTTTCATTTCTTCAAAACCCTAATTTTCACCCACTTCCCAAAAATACTCCCCAAACTTATCTTGGAATTTCTAAGGTTATGAAGAACACCCTTTTAGAATATCTGTTTCAAATATCCTACTCATTCGCATTCTCCAAAATCAAGCTTCTCAACAAATGGTGCAGGAAAATTAGCACACAAGAGAGCTGGAAGGACGATGGTGCGGGAAAAATTAGCACCTGGAAAAGAATCAAAATGATCAAGATAGAAGAAAAGATTTCTAAAGGATTCAAAATATAAAATTCCTTGGAAATTCTTTGACCAAGAAATTCTGAAGAAAAGAAAAAGAAAAGAAAAGAAAATAGCTCCGCAAATAAAGCTGAAAGTTTCAAGACATAGCTCTTCATGGAAAAATCCGACAGAAGCTGAAACAGCTACCAACTCTCCGTTCCTCTCCGTTCTAAATAAAGTTGTTCGTAATCTCAGTGATTTTAGGATAAGCTAAACACCCCTCAAACCCAAAATTACCACTATCCATACCCTTCACCCTCACCAAACATTACAACCCTCTGAATGTCTTGAGATAATTAGCACCGTCCTCACCTAAGTGGCGGAGATCCGATTCTCGATCAAGCCTATGATGATGAGTGCAGCATGACTGACTATTTTGAGCGATTTCGTTTGAGCTAGATTGATAGGAAACCCGATACACTTTGAGTGAATTGAGTGACCACCTATAGTGAGATCGCCTAGTCATGTGTACTCCTAGATCACGAGATTTGGATGTACGCTTAAGAGAATCTCTTCTTGTTTATGGAAGGATCATCTTATCTTCCTCCACACTTTTAGAGTAACTTGCTTATATGAGGAAATGCTAATCTCGGAAAATATTCTCTGACTCACCCCTAAAAACATGACTTAAAATATTTTTCAGAGAGTTGTTGCTTGAGGACAAGCAACGTCTAAGTGTGGGATAACTGGCAGGTATAGAATACCTTAAATGGTGATTTTTATGTCCAATAGCAATCTCTCTCAAATTTTTTCAAAAAAATAAGGTTAAAATTTTTCAAAATAATGAGTCTAACTCAGTTTTTGAATCTCAGATACTACTGAGAGAAACCATTTTCAAAATATAAGTATGATATTTCTAAAAGCCTAAAGAAAATAAGGTAGAAATTGCTTAAGCACGAAGTGATAATCAAAGGAGCGTGACTAGACGCATACAACCCTTTGCAGTGAGGTATCTTGAGCCCAAAAACATTCATCTTTAATGCTTCACTTTTATTTCTTGTGTGTGTGCCGATGTCTGTATCTCTGAATTAGAACTTGCTCTTGACATACGCTTCGAGACCATATTGGTGTGTACCGTACGCGGTATAGGTGCAATTAAATGACCTTGACATTCCTTAGGACTTAACCCATTTCTTACATATCTTTTCAAGCGCAAAACCCTTTCCGATGCTCATTTTTAGTATCGAAGATCCACCAAGTATACCCTGTTGAGCCTAAACCTTTCATTTCTTCAAAACCCTAATTTTCACCCACTTCCCAAAAATACTCCCCAAACTTATCTTGGAATTTCTGAGGTTATGAAGAACACCCTTTTAGAATATCTGTTTCAAATATCCTACTCATTCGCATTCTCCAAAATCAAGCTTATCAACAAATGGTGCGGGAAAATTAGCACACAAGAGAGCTGGAAGGACAATGGTGCGGGAAAAATTAGCACCTGGAAAAGAATCAAAATGATCAAGATAGAAGAAAAGATTTCTAAAGGATTCAAAATATAAAATTCCTTGGAAATTCTTTGACCAAGAAATTCTGAAGAAAAGAAAAAGAAAAGAAAAGAAAATAGCTCCGCAAATAAAGCTGAAAGTTTCAAGACATAGCTCTTCATGGAAAAATCCGACAGAAGCTGAAACAGCTACCAACTCTCCGTTCCTCTCCGTTCTAAATAAAGTTGTTCGTAATCTCAGTGATTTTAGGATAAGCTAAACACCCCTCAAACCCAAAATTACCACTATCCATACCCTTCACCCTCACCAAACTTTACAACCCTCTGAATGTCTTGAGATAATTTGCACCGTCCTCACCTAAGTGGCGGAGATCCGATTCTCGATCAAGCCTATGATGATGAGTGCAGCATGACTGACTATTTTGAGCGATTTCGTTTGAGCTAGATTGATAGGAAACCCGATACACTTTGAGTGAATTGAGTGACCACCTATAGTGAGATCGCCTAGTCATGTGTACTCCTAGATCACGAGATTTGGATGTACGCCTAAGAGAATCTCTTCTTGTTTATGGAAGGATCATCTTATCTTCCTCCACACTTTTAGAGTAACTTGCTTATATGAGGAAATGCTAATCTCGGAAAATATTCTCTGACTCACCCCTAAAAACATGACTCAAAATATTTTTCAGAGAGTTGTTGCTTGAGGACAAGAAACGTCTAAGTGTGGGATAACTGGCAGGTATAGAATACCATAAATGGTGATTTTTATGTCCAATAGCAATCTCTCTCAAATTTTTTCAAAAAAATAAGGTCAAAATTTTTCAAAATAATGAGTCTAACTCAGTTTTTGAGTCTCAGATACTACTGAGAGAAACCATTTTCAAAATATAAGTATGATATTTCTAAAAGCCTAAAGGAAATAAGGTAGAAATTGCTTAAGCACGAAGTGATAATCAAAGGAGCGTGACTAGACACATACAACCCTTTGCAGTGAGGTATCTTGAGCCCAAAAGCATTCATCTTTAATGCTTCACTTTTATTTCTTGTGTGTGTGCCGATGTCTGTATCTCTGAATTAGAACTTGCTCTTGACATACGCTTCGAGACCATATTGGTGTGTACCGTACGCGGTATAGGTGCAATTAAATGACCTTGACATTCCTTAGGACTTAACCCATTTCTTACATATCTTTTCAAGCCCAAAACCCTTTCCGATGCTCATTTTTAGTATCGAAGATCCACCTAGTATACCCTGTTGAGCCTAAACCTTTCATTTCTTCAAAACCCTAATTTTCACCCACTTCCCAAAAATACTCCCCAAACTTATCTTGGAATTTCTAAGGTTATGAAGAAACACCCTTTTAGAATATCTGTTTCAAATATCCTACTCATTCGCATTCTCCAAAATCAAGCTTCTCAACAAATGGTGCGGGAAAATTAGCACACAAGAGAGCTGGAAGGACGATGGTGCGGGAAAAATTAGCACCTGGAAAAGAATCAAAATGATCAAGATAGAAGAAAAGATTTCTAAAGGATTCAAAATATAAAATTCCTTGGAAATTCTCTGCCCAAGAAATTCTGAAGAAAAGAAAAAGAAAAGAAAAGAAAATAGCTCCGCAAATAAAGCTGAAAGTTTCAAGACATAGCTCTTCATGGAAAAATCCGACAGAAGCTGAAACAGCTACCAACTCTCCGTTCCTCTCCGTTCTAAATAAAGTTGTTCGTAATCTCAGTGATTTTAGGATAAGCTAAACACCCCTCAAACCCAAAATTACCACTATCCATACCCTTCACCCTCACCAAACATTACAACCCTCTGAATGTCCTGAGATAATTAGCACCGTCCTCACCTAAGTGGCGGAGATCCGATTCTCGATCAAGCCTATGATGATGAGTGCAGCATGACTGACTATTTTGAGCGATTTCGTTTGAGATAGATTGATAGGAAACCCGAGACACTTTGAGTGAATTGAGTGACCACCTATAGTGAGATCGCCTAGTCATGTGTACTCCAAGATCACGAGATTTGGATGTACGCCTAAGAGAATCTCTTCTTGTTTATGGAAGGATCATCTTATCTTCCTCCACACTTTTATAGTAACTTGCTTATATGAGGAAATGCTAATCTCGGAAAATTTTCTCTGACTCACCCCTAAAAACATGACTTAAAATATTTTTCAGAGAGTTGTTGCTTGAGGACAAGCAACGTCTAAGTGTGGGATAACTAGCAGGTATAGAATACCTTAAATGGTGATTTTTATGTCCAATAGCAATCTCTCTCAAATTTTTTCAAAAAAATAAGGTTAAAATTTTTCAAAATAATGAGTCTAACTCAGTTTTTGAATCTCAGATACTTCTGAGAGAAACCATTTTCAAAATATAAGTATGATATTTCTAAAAGCCTAAAGAAAATAAGGTAGAAATTGCTTAAGCACGAAGTGATAATCAAAGGAGCGTGACTAGACACATACAACCCTTTGCAGTGAGGTATCTTGAGCCCAAAAACATTCATCATTAATGCTTCACTTTTATTTCTTGTGTGTGTGCCGATGTCTGTATCTCTGAATTAGAACTTGCTCTTGACATACGCTTCGAGACCATATTGGTATGTACCGTACGCGGTATAGGTGCAATTAAATGACCTTGACATTCCTTAGGACTTAACCCATTTCTTACATATCTTTTCAAGCCCAAAACCCTTTCCGATGCTCATTTTTAGTATCGAAGATCCACCTAGTATACCCTGTTGAGCCTAAACCTTTCATTTCTTCAAAACCCTAATTTTCACCCACTTCCCAAAAATACTCCCCAAACTTATCATGGAATTTCTAAGGTTATGAAGAACACCCTTTTAGAATATATGTTTCAAATATCCTACTCATTCGCATTCTCCAAAATCAATCTTCTCAACAAATGGTGCGGGAAAATTAGCACACGAGAGAGCTGGAAGGACGATGGTGCGGGAAAGATTAGCACCTGGAAAATAATCAAAATGATCAAGATAGAAGAAAAGATTTCTAAAGGATTCAAAATATAAAATTCCTTGGAAATTCTCTGACCAAGAAATTCTGAAGAAAAGAAAAAGAAAAGAAAAGAAAATAGCTACGCAAATAAAGCTGAAAGTTTCAAGACATAGCTCTTCATGGAAAAATCCGATAGAAGCTGAAACAGCTACCAACTCTCTGTTCCTCTCCGTTCTAAATAAAGTTGTTCGTAATCTCAGTGATTTTAGGATAAGCTAAACACCCCTCAAACCCAAAATTACCACTATCCATACCCTTCACCCTCACCAAACATTACAACCCTCTGAATGTCTTGAGATAATTAGCACCGTCCTCACCTAAGTGGCGGAGATCCGATTCTCGATCAAGCCTATGATGATGAGTGCAGCATGACTGGCTATTTTGAGCGATTTCGTTTGAGCTAGATTGATAGGAAACCCGATACACTTTGAGTGAATTGAGTGACCACCTATAGTGAGATCGCCTAGTCATGTGTACTCCAAGATCACGAGATTTGGATGTACGCCTAAGAGAATCTCTTCTTGTTTATGGAAGGATCATCTTATCTTCCTCCACACTTTTAGAGTAACTTGCTTATATGAGGAAATGCTAATCTCGGAAAATATTCTCTGACTCACCCCTAAAAACATGACTTAAAATATTTTTCAGAGAGTTGTTGCTTGAGGACAAGCAACGTCTAAGTGTGGGATAACTTGATGTGACGTAAAAAGTCATGTTTTTAGAAGCTTTATTCCTCACATTTAGGACCTTTCTTTAGTGAAAACATTTCAAAACATTGATTATTTATTAAAATTCACTAAAGTGGTTCAAAAGTAGACGTTGTGGTAAAAAATCACTGAAAACACTCTGAAAATGCACAAAACACAGCATTTTAATACAAGCCGATTCCTCCGACCTCATTTTTCTGTCAAGGCACACCTCCTAACTTCTACCATCTGTTGTATAAGTAAAATCGAGACGGAAAAATTTGGAATCAAGTGAAACGGCCAAAGGACGGAGAAGACACTGCACTTTCAGAGCCACTAAAAGTCATTTCGGCTACACCTGAGTTCTACATACCCAATTTCTATGAGATTGGCATCATTAGAACCGTAACGGAATTACGAAACCACAGGCAAAAGAATCAGGTCAAACGGACGCGTAACGAAGGAGATACGGACGTTTTAAGCAACGAACGAAATCAGACAGAGCCCGAATACGGCCCATACTACACCGTATACGGCCCTTACAAGGCCGTATACGGCCCCTGCTACCCAGTATCGTGCTTCCTTTGCTTGTACGTGCTGCTTCGTGAGTTGTACGCGCGATTTTGAGCTTTGCCTATAAATAGTGGACTACCCCAACACTTCAACACACACCATTTTCTCATTTCATTTCTTCCTTACACTTTCTCTCTCACACACATCACTCTCTCTCTATTTTCTCTCTCTAGAGATTTTCTCTTTCTAGAATTGGGCTAGTTAGAGAGCTAGTTAGGTAGAGGTAGCTTTTAGCTTTTGTACGGAGTCACTCCAAGATATTGTATTCGCGAAGATCTGTCTGTAATAAATTCGTATCAGGTTCTATTTATATATCTCTTACTTTCCAGTTTTAAACATGTGTTGCTTTGTTTATGCTTGTTTAGGATTGTATGCTAGATATATAATGTTAGGCTAGACATTTCTTTGTGTTTACTATGATGTAGTTATGTTAGAATAGTCAATATGTTTATGCCATGCTGTTACTCCGCCCGTGTTACTTTAAACTGTGTATGAACTCATAAACTGAATCTCGAATGTTTACCTATCCAACTTATGATGTGGTTAGAAGCTTCCTGCTAGAACTTGGCCAATTACTAGTGGTACGTTCTCTACCTATTCTATACTTGATGATCAATGAACTTGGTATGGCTGTGTTCTCTAGGTTGAAACAAATCATAAGAGACACGGAGCGTAGGATTAGAGATAGGTTAGATTCATGTTTATCTGTTATATATCTTTGAGAGAACTTTCGGGATATCTATGATCTGATTATTGGTTATCTGCTATGCTTAGGATTATGGTGTTCTGTTATGTGTCACCCTATTGCATGTTCTTGTTTGATTGTTGCCTTAGGAATGATGCTTGCTAGAATTATCCTCCTGGTTCATATCAGTAACTGTATAATTAGGTTTTCAAACATAGAATATTGGTTTACACAGTAGATTAACATGCATGGAATAGTTGTGATGATTTATATCTGTAATGCTGAACAATTTGACTGATCGCTAGCCCGATTATCCCAACTTCGTCCGCGGGATTATCCCCGTTCGTGTTCTTGTTCAATCAACAATTCACGCTACGATACAGACGTCTCTGATGACTGTGACTGGGGACCAGGATTCGAGGATAGTCGTCGGTTAAATTGGTCTGTACATTTGGGAGAACTTCCGGTGTATTTGACTTCTATAACTGCTATCCACGTGACATGTTATTTATCTGATTGTGGACAACTCTACGTTAGATATTTAATAGGCTCGTAGTTGTAGCTCATTAGGATATAGGAAATCTGCGAGAGTAATGTGGAACCCTAATTAATGTAACGGAAAAACCGTAAAACGCCCTATTACTCGGTATAGTGCTGGAAACACCAATTGGTGGAGTACAAACGTATGGAAGTAGCGAAACGATCGTAGGTACAATACTTTGCATTAATTATGTTTATATCCTCTCCGGATTAGTCATCACATCTAGTAGCCTTACCCTTGACTATTCATCAATAACACATAACGAAATCATAGTAAACACTCGCTTATCCTCTGTTGACCGAGTCTCCGTACAAACCTCTTTTGTTTTATTTTCTTTATTTAAATTAGTATTTAGTTATAAAAACCAAACCTATCTTAAAACCTTTTAAAAACCCTAGCTAGATTCCCAAAGATAATAAAACTTCCTAGACTCTCATGCCCGTTGTAGTTTGAATAACGACACCTGAGTCATACATACCACTTACTGCCCTTTTAGGTCTGTCAGTAGTATACAGCTTAGGATTTCCCTGCTATATAAATTTAAACCCTGTCCGCGCATCCCGGTTGGGAGGTTCAACGACCGGAGTAAAACCCGTCCAACCGCTGGGACCGCGACATACTCATATTTAGATACAATCAACTTTTATACAAAAATTACTCTATTTAACTTATTTTTTGTTTCTTTTCTAATTTAAGCTCTATTTATACCTACTTTGTAAATATGAACAAAATACCTCTATTTTATTAAGTAATTGTAATAAAAGTATACAAAAACTAGGGAATATTAATATATAAATATGGTACTATTTGATGCTATCAATACTCCTACTACGGATAGTAACTCGGGCGAAATACCTGGTGATATTCGTTTTATCCCAGCTCCTGTTTCTCCAGAACCGCCTGATTCACCTACTTTATCTCAAGAAACTGTCTGTATCCCAATCGTCTCTAATTATGAACAGATGGTTGATGTGATAAATAAATATGACGGAGATCCTCGCATCGTGATAGCAGCTATTAGGAATTCAACTATTGAATACTCTTTACACCAAAAATGGCTAATAGCGGTTATTGAAGAAGCGTCCACTATCCATCTCGCTAGTAATGGAACTAGAGATCCACTCTTACTTACGTATTGTATCAAAATATTCGCCGAGGCACTCAAATATCAGCTCAATGAAGAATGGAATAACGCGAAAGAAATTTACTTCTATATTTTAATCAGTTCAGTGTTTCCTTACTCCTCAAGACAAAGAGAGGTGTTGAGTTCTATAAGGATATACATAGAAGAAGCTACTGGAAACCCCAGGAGCTACGCTGACGCCAAAGTAATGAGTTTTCTCCGGATATTCCTTGATTTACTAGCCAGAGAAGATCACCTAAGCACCAAAGAAAGTAATCGATTTATCATCAACTCCACTATCGACTATCATATCGAGATGATAATTGAGGAGCTTAGGTGCATCAGTTTAGATGAAAGGAAGCGTAATCACCCCGTAACTATTCTAGATATGTCACTACTCGACGTTGCCACTTATGTGATAACTCGATTACGTGAAATATTCCACGGGAAAAGCGCTGAGAAACCGGAGTTTTTCTTCCATGCTGGGTATCGAGAGATATTCAACAAATTGATTCATATCTTCAAAGACTCTGAGTTTCCCTTCACCCTTCATCAGCACCAGCTAATCAGAAGCTTGTGCCAATCTGTGACCACATTCGGAGGAGATCCCTATGCTGAAGAATATGAAGATCTGAAGTTTAAGTTCTTGGAATTTATGGATTCTGTCAGACAAAAGCATCTAATTGGTGAAGTGATCAAGACCAAGACAACCACGATGACAGATCCCAATGGGCCAGTCAATAAGTCGGTTGATTACATCACTAGCGGATTGCTAGGTCTCTCCAAAATTGCCTCGGACCACCTCCAAAGCTTCAAAATGGATACTGTGGATCCGCCAGACCTAATCTCAACCATAGTCTGCACTTCCTTTGGATCTATCCTCCGCGCTACACTTTTCCGCAACCTAGGGCACATAACGTCACCATCAATCGCTCTAGGAGCCCCTCCAACACCTGAACTACAAGAAGAAAGTCGAGCCCTCGACTATAAATAGAAGCGATTCTCGGGAGGCAACCCGTGGAATAAATATCCTTTAGTATTAGTAGTATCTTTGTTTTTAAATTCCAAGAAGTGAAATATCTCCGATTATCTTTCACACTTGGATATATAAGTGCTTTTAAAATACCACTTCATTTTTACACTGAAAGCTTTTACCACATCACTAATCCCAGAATTTAGGAAACATTTTCAAAATATTAATTCATGTGTTTCGAGCATTTGAGGTACTTGCATGCTACTTTCACGCATTATGCTCGAACTCGTTTAAAAATGCGTGTCTTACAAATGGTTTGTAGTAGAAAACATATTTTCACATTCTGGGATAGTGACACTATTTCGGTAAAAAGCTATAAAAAGAGAAGTTGGTTTAAAGTATATCTAACGGGTTCACACTTACGAGATATTTTCACATGACAGAAAGTAGTAGAGATGTTGAATAAAGCCACTTATTCCAAAGTACGCTTCTGAAAGCTAAACGAACTTCATGGTGCTGCCTCCAAGGAGGATATATGGCAAGTACTCTTCTTCAAAGGCAACACATCTTCAGACTTTCAGCTTCCATCCATCATGTTGATAGGGGAGTTCTCTCATTCTTATCCTTGTTTTGATTTGATTATTTTGTTCTATTTTATAAGTAGTCTATGCCATATCCTAGCTTATCACTAAGTGTGGGATTCCAGCCCAAAACAAACACTTGAGAAATATTTTCCGATATGTTCAAACTCTAAGTGTGGGATTTTACTTACAATAAAATCTCAACTCAAGAGAACATTAGGGACAATGTTCCTCTAAGTGTGGGATAGCGGTATAGAATACCTTAGGTCAGATTCTTACTTCCAAAAGCAAACTCGAAAAATATTCCTCAATTTTAAAACCTCACTTTTGCTCAAAATTTTTTAAAAATTTTGAATTAAAATGTCTTGAGAGGAATCATTTTCATATATGAGTAAGGTATTTTGGAAGATAAGATTAAATAAGTTAGAAATTTTCTTGAGCTGAAATGATAATCTAAGAGGGGCATGGCATGGCTAGGCACATACAACCCATACTTGCAGTGAGGTATCTTGAGCCTATGAAAAGCATTCATTTTAAATGCTTCACTATTCGTTTGAGGAGTGTGTGCCGATGCATGCATCCGGAATTAGAACTTGCTCCTGGTATGCACTTCGAGACCACATTGGTAGAGTACCGTACGCGGTATAGGTGCAATTAGAGGACCTTGACATTCCTTAGGATTTAACCCCCTTTTTACATATCTCTTCAAACCCAAAACCCTTCCAACACTCATTTTCAGTGTTGATGATCCGCCTAGAAAACCCTGTTGAGCCTTAGCCTTTTCGTTTCTTTAAAACCCAAATTTTAAACCCATTCACTTCCACACCCACCAAAACCTTATCTTAAAAGTTTTAAATTTTTGAAAAACGCAATTTAGATATTCTTTTTGCTTTCACTCATAAATCACAAAATTCGTGTTTACTCAAAACTCCTCGCGTGCGTTTCTATGATAAATATTCAAGGATCGAGAGTCTTATGGTGCGAAAAATTGGCACCAAGTAAATTCGAAATTGTCAAAAGCATGAAAAAAAATGAAAGTAAGAAAGGATCTCAAAAGGGCAATATAGAAAAAAAAATTCCTTAGAAATTCCTTGGCAAAGAAGTTCTAGGCCAAAAATATAGAAAAAAGAAATGAAAAGAAAAGAAAAAATATATATATATGTCATTAGAAATAAAGCTAAGTGCTTCAAATCCCCTGAAAACTCCGATCCCTAAAAGTATAAATCATCCATGTGTTTTCAAAAGGTAGAAGTCAAAATAGCTATCTTCTTCCCTTACCGTTATCCGTTTCCGTTTTCATTGAAAAGTTTGTCTAAATAAAATTTTTCATAAATTTAAAGGTCCTAAGATAAGTAAAACCCTTGAACCAAAATTCCCACTTATCCATACCCTTTGACCCTCACCAAACATTACAACCAATTTGAATGTCCTGGGATAATTAGCACCGTCCTCACCTAAGTGGTGGAGATATGATTCTCGAGCAAGCCTATGACGATGGATGTTGCATGACTAGCGTTTGAGCGATTTCGTTTGTTTAGAATTATAGGTAAACCAAAACACTTCTGAGTGAATTGAGTGACCACCTGGTGAGAACGCCTAGTCATGTATATTCCAAAAATCACATGCCCAAGAGAGTCATTTTGTGCTTCTGAAAGGAATACCTTATTTTCTTTTATTTTCCAGGATATGTTACTTATGTATGGAGATGTTTGCTCTTAATATATTTTGATTCACCCAAAACGCAGTGACACTTTCAAAATTTTTCAAAAAGAAAGCAAGTGAGAAAGTTGAGTTTTGCTTGAGGACAAGCAAAGTCTAAGTGTGGGATATTTGATAACACGCAAAAAGTCAAGTTTTTGTGTGCTATTTTCTCACCTTTTTAGCCTAATTATGGATGAAAACATTTAAAATATACATTTTTATACTAAATTTCATAATGATGGCTAAAATATAGACGATACTTCAAGAATCAACCTAAAAGACCTAAAAACGAGTAAAATAGAGCACAAACGATCAACGAATCTTCTGTTCACGCATTTAAGCACAATTTAAGCTATACTTGGAATTATGACCTCTAACTTATGTCATTTTCTTCGTTAGGAAATTACGAAACCGTGAGCATGAGAATCACTCAAAACGGATAAACGACGAAGAAGTTACGCCAAATCGAAGAAACAAAGAACCAACGGACCGAATACGGCTGGACACAGACCGTATACGGCTCGACCAGCCGTATACGGCTGGACACAGACCGTATACGGCTGGACCAGACCGTATACGGCTGGACACAGACCGTATACTGCCAGTGTAGACCATATACGGCCTGTGCCCAGCCGTATACGGCCCAGTCCAGCCTTATACGGTTGGCGCCCACCCGTATTTGCTCCAGTCCACCCGTATACGGCCAAAACCAACCGTATTCCATGTTCAGGCAATAAAAATCAGATTTCTATATGGCTGTGCGATACGGTTGTGCATTTGAGGGTTGGAATACGGTTGAAGAATACGGTTGCGCGTCTCCTATAAATTCAAGGCTTCACCTCAACATTTCAACACATCTCACACTTCACACTTCTCATCCATTCTTCACCAACACTACTCTCTCTCTAGATTAGGTTTTTATTTTAATTTTCGTAGTTAGTGGCTAGTTAGTCTCCGGTTAATACTTAACCGGGCTACTAGAGGGGTAATATTGTAATATCGCTTGGAGCATACTCGAAGTTCTGTCTGTATACTTTCAAGTTATATTCAGCTACGCTCTTTTCACGGTTATATCTATCCTTTATCTTATTAATTAAAATGCATGCTGTTGTTTTTTTGATTATGCTAGATTTAGGATTTGCTATGATTAGCGAGTAGTTATATTGCGTGTTTGTTGTGATGTAGTTAGCCATATTAGTTGGGATGATGTCATTATGAAACAACGGAGGTAACGTTAAACGACTTTCATTTGTATAGCGCCGGAAACATCACGAATGTGTGGAGTACGGAACGTGGAAGCTATGAAAGTCGTGGGCATAATCTGTTGTGGAATAATGTCCCAAACTATTTTATAAATGAAAATTCGGTGCTTTGATTAACTTTCTATCTATGATTATAAACCTCACTTTAACCAAACGCCTTTCGACCAATGAACGTGATTAAAACCTTTTTATTAAGACGTAGCTAACCTTAAGTAAAGGTAATTAATTATCTGTGCTTGAAATAAACATGGTCTGGTTTTAAACCTGTGGAAATACCGTTTTCAATCAAAGTAGTGTACACAGAACACAGAACATAACTAGGGATTTATTGAGACTTTAAAGTAAGGGCTGGTTTATATCATAGATGGATAATTCCTGAACTTAAATACAAACTTAGCTTATAAGTCTAGAGTGACCATTATAGAGCAACGTGAATACCGTAAATCGGCTGAATACATGGTATATCGTTGGAAGCACCACTGGTGTAGTACAACGTGGAAGTCATGAAAACGCCGTCGGTACTATACTTTGTGAATCAATGGTTATTTCAACCTCTGGACTTTACAAACCCATCGATAGAAAGAAAGTAATCAAGCACCAAATCAAGTCTTATACTTAAATGTTTTATTCAATTGAGTATCCCTGTGGGGTTAAGAACGGTCGGACATCGAGTTAGTTTGCTGCCTTATTCGTGCACCCGGGATATCTAATCCAAAAAGGGTCACTGTGCCGTAACAGGACAGTGTTGTGGGCTGGGCAACCTACTCCGATCAGAATCACGATGGCCTAGTTACTCAGTGACATACTGATTGAGAAATCAATCAGTAGGGAGCTAGTGCTTATCCCATATATACTTAAAACAAATAAAATATAAATCTTTAGAGACGTTTTCATATCCTAAACTAAACATCATCCCAACGTTCGGCTAACGAACTCACAACAAACACCCCCTCTATCCTGACTGCTATCCGTTTATTTTATCTGTTTTTTTTTATTATTGCTTATTAGTTTAATCATAAAAACAAAACCGAACCACTCCCAACTATTTTAAAACTCCCTCACTAATTAAGAAACGGACATCCTAGACTACTCAGATCCACAATACAGTTGGTTTTGAAGAACGACCCTAGGTCATACTTATCGCTATACACCCATAGTTTTAAGTATACTTAGGCCCAGCATTTATAAATATTAAAACCCACTGGTCCCGCCGCTGACGGATGATCCGACGACAGGGTAAAACCTGATCGACCGTTGGCGGTGCATCAGAGCTGCTAAGCCAGAGGACACATCATCTTTCTTTATTCCTTGCTCAGCAGTTTGCAGTAAATTGTGGAGTTCCATTATTGAGCCTTCTCTCTCATTCATATTCATCTGATATGACATTCCAAACTGATTGTATACAGCTGGCAAACTGGATAGAATTATGGCGATGAAAAACTCTGTGTCAAATACCATGTTCAATGACTCCAACCTATCAAAGTACCCTTTCATCTCTAAGACGAAAGCACAGATAGAAACTTCAGGTTTGGGCTTGCAAGCCATGAGGGATTTCACCACATCAAGGCGTTCTTTGCTTGCCTTAGCCTAAAACATTTCTTTCAGCTGTTGGTTCATTTCATAAGCCCATGTGTTTTCAAAAGTCTTTTGCAGTTCAGGGCTCATGGAAGATGCTATGATACAAGACACTTTATTCGCGTCATCATAATGTTTCCGGTGTGCCTCAATCTCCTCTTGGGTTGATTCTTCATCAATTATGGGAATCTGCTCATCGAGAACATACTCCTTGTTCTCGTACCTCAAGGTAAACCTTAGGTTACGCATCCAGTCCATATAATTTGGACCGGTCAGTCTTTCCCTCCCAAGAACTGAGAGTAATGAGAAGTTCGAGCTATGTGCGGGATTGGGGACGGGAGGATTTGCACCATTTAAATTAGTCATCTATGAGATAAAACAGTTTTAGTTAGTTTGAATATTCCTTAATTATTTACCCAATTTTCTAAATTAAGGCTAGGATCCATATTTTCAGTTTTATGAAAAGGGTCGCCGTAATCATATAACTAAAATACCATTATCTATTTCATTTCTATGAAACTCCTAAATCTTTGAGATTCATTGATTTCTATCAATGGCATGTTAATCTCGGATATGAACATCTACTATTCATGACTGGTATGCCGAGGATCATGAACAAGATGGTGAATTAACCATGCAAATCCCGCGTGATCCCCGGCTCGAGTACGCTCGAGAATCGCGAGTCTCAATCATCTCTCATTATGTCCTCATATTAATGTGCCGGTAAACCACACACGCTCCATTAACAGTTCATACGAGAGATGTGCGGATTTCATGGGTTAGCATACTATTCATCATTTCCTGTAGCTAAAACGGGATTTTGTTTTACTATTTTAAGTCTACTTTTAATCTTGACATCATCCTATCAAAAGTCCTCGGTAGCTCCATCGAACGCACAAAAAAGCGGAGAAGCAGGTCAGTGCAAAGCCTATTAAAAACCTGACTTCTTTAGGGAAGCAAAGCGACCCGCCTTATACCTCTCTTATAGTTTGGGGTTCTATTTTAAACCTTTTAAAATGAGTGGTCTATTTTAAACAATTTTAAAATTATCAGTATCTAAACTGTAAATGCATATTACCTATTTAGATAATTCTCTTTCCAATTTATCTTTACCTACATACTATTGCAGATAATTAAATGCTACTATTTGTTAAGCTATGGCTCTGATACCACTGTTGGGTTTTCTATTCCCTAACTAGATTGTTATACACGCAGCGGAACAACAAAAAAACTTTAAATAATCTAAGGCAATTAGGAAACTAAAACCCTAAGGGATCTTTAACTTTAACAACATAGTACAATAAATAAATTGGATAAAGAAAATAAGGAAAACACTAACCTTAAGAGAAAATATATTTCTCGCGAGCAGACCAACGAGCAGAGCTTCGTTACTTGGAGGCAAGTACCCAAAGTAGAATAACTCTAATGCTTCACACACAAAAACCCAAGAGAAAGTCGAATTTTCAGAATACTTAAAAATTCGTAGCTGACTTGATACATAATGAAGGTATAGGATGCCCCTATTTATAGATGTGGAAGAAACCCTTCGGTTTGTTGAATTCGACTCCCAACCGGCGGTTGGACCTTCCAACCGGCGGTTGGAGCTGTTTGACTTGTACTCCAAGTCTGCGAATTCCACCGCCTTAGAAACCCTAACCTCAACGGGCGGTTGGACCTTCCAACCAGCGGTTGAGTCAGTTTCTGGAATCTTCCGCCAGATTTAATTACTTTTAATTTTTAATTAATAAACTATTATTAAATAATTAAACAATTAAATATAATATTAATACTATTAATATTATCCTTCATCTTTCTCTTGACTGTTTATTGAGGGCAACCCAAAAAGGACTTTACCATTAATGATAGTCTCACCAATTAGTTATGATATTGGACATTATTCTAACAATATCATCGTATCAACTAATTGTACACTGTAGCACAAATCTTTTGATTCAAAAAACTGTTTGTTCCATAAAATTGCAATAAACTATTAATATTATAGTAATTTTTGGTCATTACGAAATAGTTTCTTTGGAGTTTTCCATTAGCTACGGGCGTTGGTTAGAAGATTTTTCTAGATAGGCTACTAAACTTAAGAAAGCAATTTACTCAAGACATACAAACAATTAAAATTTGACCACTCCTTGACAAATTAACTGTACAATTCAATGAAATCTTTGAGATATAAAAAACAGTCGCTAAAGGTGATGTTTTCCATATTGTATATGGAATGTGGACATCAATTGCTAAACGTTGTATTATGTGGATCGGTGGATTCCGTCCATCGGATATAATAAAGGTACGAGTTTTCAATGATTTCATCATTTATTTTTTACTCGGAATCTAAATTAATATGTGTGCCTATTACAATCTCTATTTAATAAAGTAAACAAAGATGAAAAGATTTAGATGAGGGACTTGGAAGATTGCAATACTCCATGGCGGAATCAATGAATAATTTTATTATGACATCCTCCACAAATTCAACAATTGTGCAATCTTACATTACTCAAATGTCAAAAGCTATGGGAAAGTTAGGAGCAGTAGAGGATTATCTCCATCAAGTATTTCACAATTTGAAAATATATTATTTACTTTTTTCCTGCGTTCAAATGTAAACTAATATTATATTTTTTTATTGCCTTCGGTTCGATACGGTTATTTTTATTATACTGTTTATAATAATAACTAAATTATAATGAATAAAAAATGTGTAGGCTAACTGTTTTCAGTAGAATACATTAAAAGATATTCATGCAATTTTGTGTACCCGACAATATGCAATGGCGTGACTTGCAATATCCGACTACTTTTCTAGGCTTCAAGCTTTGAGTACATTTTGGGTTGCTAGGCCACAAATTCAACACGATAAATGAACAATTCATATTTTATCATTTATGTTATGTCTTTTTTATAGATGTAAAGGTTTACTCTTTGTCAAACTTCTTAAATTATTGAATATTATATGACTACCAATTTTACAGCATGTAGAGCAACTCTAACTTCATCGTAATCATAACAATGAGTACATTTATTTTGAGATAATAAAATAACAAACTAAATTCAGTAAAGAACTCATTCGTGATAGTCTCATACAAAACAGTTTTCTAAAGTGAATATCGATTGGTTATTATATTTTAATTAGCCCGCAAATTTTTGCGGGTTATGATCTAGTTCAACAAGTGGAAAAATCAAAATCTTCATCCATTCTACACGTACGTAATAATAATCAAACGAAACCCGATATACACTTTAGTCAATAGTCATCCTAAATTTCCACATTGTTAACTAGTGTAATACCCGGACGTTGCCCAAGTCTTCCGGAAATCATATAAAAATATTTGATGAAAAATGAAGCAGACAACATGAACACGATCACAGATGCATACAAATAATATTCGATAACGTCAAAAAAAGTACTATTCGTTACATAAAAGGATAAAAGAAACCAGTGGCTGGGTTTTTTCTTATTTGGTTGCACGTACTAAAAATTGAAATTTAAATTTGAACTTCTTCAACAAACATTATTGGCATAGAAACGTAAATACCACTTATGTTAGACGGGTTGAAATTAAATAAAATTAAGAAATCAGTGGACACCCTTGATCAGTATGCAGTAAAAGTGTAAAACCAACATGCATTGTTAAAAAAATGTTATTATTATTCTTAGCTTGTATTTCAATATAGGTTCCAAGTATATATAATACGTCGACGTTGTATATAAGGAGTTTATGCTTGATGCCATTGGGAGATGAAAGTAATATAATCTATATCGTGGAGGAAAAACGGTAATGGGTTGAATGGGGTTTTACACACAAAAAAATGTGGGGAAAGTCTACATGGCAGTTTGGGAAATAGTGGTTGAAACCTAAGAAAACCGACGCAAGTAACTTCTGATAACCGAAATTATTAATCAAAGACGGTCAGGATTTAAAGTCTTCACGATCTGACGGCTGAGATCCGAAGTTAACGGGCGACGGTTACACGACCCGGCGGCAATATATATATAGAATTTATAGAAGCATTATCAACAGAAAATATTTTTTGTTTTGTTAAAATTTTGAAATCATTTTTGACCAAAGACTTTAAGGGGTGATTTAGCTAGAATAGAAATGCAGAGATAATTCTTTCTAATTTTCATCTCAAAGGTGATCTAAAATTTATCTCTTCCCTTTTTCTTTATCAAGCTTTGAAAACACAAAATCAAAGATGAAACTTATTTTCCCTTGTTTCATTTTCCTTCTATTCTTTTACTTTTTATTCTTTTTTTCCGTACAATATATAACTCGGGCGCATATCCTAAGTGTTGACGTTTTTAAAGCATTTTTTTTAAAGGTGAAGAATGAGATGAGAATGTTTCAAATGAGGGTAAGAAATGGACATGCCGAATTTACTGCATTTTAATAACAAATATGTTCGTTATCTACGTTCAGATTCATTTCTTCTTACAAACAACTACGTTTTATTTGTAACTCCTATAAAATTTGTGTACGTTTTAGCAACACTTCCCCTCATATCCTTACCTTTTCTAAAATACTCAACATTTACCTACATGATTTTATACATCTAGTTTTTAAATATATATTTTATTGATTGTCGCAAAAAAAATGTACATTTTATTTTGGAAGATTTGCTCTTTAATAGAAACATTTTGAATAGTTTCCATTGAGACATCGACTACCAATAAAGCTAAAATCGAACTTCACCACACAAACCCAAAACCCAACCACTTTAATAACGGAGAACCTTTATCTATACATTTCTCTCTTACTTATTATATTTTCATATCTTTTCACATCTCATTCCCGTCGGAAATCCTCCAACCAACCACCCACAATCTTCCCATCTCTTCCAATAATCGGTCATCTCGACCTTTTCAACCACCACTTTATCGAACTTTAGCTAAACAGACACAACAAAACACGGCCCAATTCTCAACCTCCAATTAGGCACACGTCGTCTCCTCCTAATTTTGATGCTATCATATCATATATAAGTTTGAAAGATAATGATGGATCAAAATGTATAAAAATGATGCATGTATAACATGAGAATTATGCATGAAAAACATTTTTATCTCGACAGTCACCATAATTTATCATTGTAAAAGTAACTTTATTTTGGGGGTTAATATACAAATAGGTTACTATACTTTACGAAAATGTTCATCTGGGTTACTAAAAGTTAAAAATGTTCAATTGGGTTACTGTACTTGTAAAAATGTTCAATTAGATTACCAAACTTTAGACATAGTTGCTAAAGCCAATATGACGCCGTTTACTAAACTTAAAAAATGTTCAATTGAGTCATTAGTTTTTTAACCGAAATTAAGCAAAATAGGCGGGATGACACCAATCAACAAGTATAGTATCCAATTGAACATTTTTAAAGTTTAGTAACCCAGATGAACATTTTCGTAAAGTATAGTGACCTATTTTTGTATCATCCCTTATTTATGGCAGCAATTACTTAAAGCTTGTTACCAAAGTTTGAGTTTATTTTACACAAATTTAAATGTTATTTGAAAAGGTTATCATTTTAAGGGCGTCTAGCGATTCTTTTTCGAATAATCCGTACTTAATTTTTACAAGAGGTTGAAAGTTATGAATACTAGAATTATAATGTCTTAGAATTCTACTAGTAAGAATTTTGCTGCGAAAAACACCCTATATGGGTATAGCATTTCCATAGTGACATCAAATTTGTCTAGTGTGCATATCATAAGTTAAATTAATCAAATAATATCTTCTAAAGATTCAGATTACACAAAATATTCGATTTTTTATGCTCTTACTGTTACATGCAGACGAAATAATTAAATAGAATGATGCCTTTTCTAATCCTGACCATATATTTGGTCAAACACTAAAACAACCAAAAGGCTCTTAAATTTAAGATCAGTAAATCAGTCGAAACTTCTAATGACAACCAATTTTATGAACTAATCACAAAATCAAGGTTGATTGCTAATATTACTTAGCAATTCATTTCATTAACATTAATGAGAAAACAATAAAACACAAGATACTGGTACAGGTACATCAAGCTAAACTGCAAAGAGATTGTGGCTATGATGAGCTCAAGAACACACACATAATTAAGTTTTATTCCCAACGCAATTTTGTTCTACTGTACAACAAACCTGCCGCGTTTGTATCTCGATTTCAATTTCATCGTATCCTCATAGTAACCCAAGATGGATCATCGATACGAAAAACACCGGTTATATCAATGCTGATTCCTGTTTACGTTAGCTCACCTGTGTGCACCGTTAACAGATGCAAAGGCTGTACCAGCATGGTCAGACGTTGGGGTGCTTGGTCTTGGTGTCCCAACTTCTGAAATTCTTCACTAAGCAAGTCAACACCATCCCATTCGATTCCAGGTACTAGAACTAGTCAAGAAATGCAATTCCTTTCCAGTAATTTTTTTACCACTTACTACAATAATTTTATGTAATATATGTAATGTAATGTGAGGTGATTCATAATTTTACTTAGAAAATTTCTGCATATTCGTTAATGTTTTATACAAGGTTGTTCGTGTAGTGTCATGACTTATATCAGTTAATTAACTAAATACATGGAGATCAAGTGGCCACATAGTCATATATCGGCCTCATCATATAGCACAGTGAAACTGTAGATATAAGGTCTTCTGTTTAAGGATTGCTTTGGCAATAACATTCACTACAAGATAAGTGCCATTTAGTGACTGAAATAAGTGTCAGTAAAACTCAAGAAAACAGTCGGTAAATCCATATTTAGCTACTCCTACTAAGAAAAAAAGAGTCAGTAACAAGGCCATCACTAAAAGTCTATAATTACACAAAATTTCAGTCAGCATATTTCATAAAGCTTTAATGACTGAAACTTCAGTCAGGAAAAGGCATCCATGCACTTTCAGTTGAAATCACACAAATTCACTAGTTACTCATACTACAGTCATTAAGAGTCTAAATTGGATAAAAAAAATAAATAATTGGATTTTTATTGATTTATTATTTATAATATTATTCAACTAGTAATAGAACACACGATTTAACAAATGGTAATTTTATTTCTCAAACCAACATGTATTACAAGATGCTTGCTATACAATATTTCTAAGGAACACTACATAACTCCAAAATGTATGCTCTAAATCATCAGTTATGCAATGAAACAGCTCCAAGTGGGGTTAATAGCACCTACAGAAAATAAAAATAAAAAGATCATGTGAATATAATATTAGGCTAATCAGTAAAAAAGTAAAGAAGTTTAAGCAAACGGGTCAATAATTTGATAAATGAGCAGATCAGTTTAATTAATTTTTAACCCATTTGACCCCCGTTGGACTCAAAAATTTGACCGCTATAGCCAGTTAGGGATAATCCATGCTTTAGATGCAAACGGGTCAATTGAGTAAAACTCAAATAGAAAAGGGCCAAAATAGTTGATGTTCAAGCCCTTCAATGATCCCCCAAACTATTTTCAATTATAAAGTCTTTCTAAAATGAGTCATACCGATAAATACAATCAAAGAATTATATAAAGTCATACCGAAAAATACAAAGAGTTGGTACATACCAAGAAGAGGAACAATTGTGAAGAAACTGAAAGTAGCAAAGTAGAGGTTCTCTGAGCAGGTACAAAAGATGCTTTGATATCCTAAAAACACTAAGCATTTCATAACATGTTCAAAGAAAAAATGGGCACTCTGTTTACTACATCACACACGAAACGAGAGTTAAAATAAAATTCAAATACCTGAGCTTATGTCAAATTGTCACATAGCAATTGAAATTTTGTCGAATTGCAATATAGAAATCTAGGGTCATCCAATGATGCACCTGCTAATTTTAGTGCAGACATAAACCCTGCAAGCACTACAGATTCTTTCGCCTACAAAATAATAACACCAACTTCAGAAAAGAAAAACAATGACAAGTTCGAAGATTAACACTCAATTGTGAGCCTGTCTATGCAAGAAAATCAATCGTCTTGTGTAGCAAAATCCTCTAACAGCATAATCAAGATCTAAAACTCAATCAAAATCATAATCATCCTTTATAAATCAACTTGTAAGGAAGTGAAATCTTACCTGAATTGACATTTTCTTGTCATAATTCTGCTTGAGCAGACAGAAACTTATTCGATCATAAGTTCAACTTATTCCTGGCAAACAGAAATACATTACCAAGAGTAAATATAGGTTTGGCAGAATACATGCAGACAAATATTAAAAATTTATAAAACAAGATAGCTAAACCTGCACATGATTGCTCTCATTTGTTAGCTTATTATCATTAGTGCTAAGGTCTATAGTTATTGGTAACCACTGTGAAAGTACATCCAAGATATTTATAGTCTATTAACTTTTACTAGTCCAAGCAATACTCATATGATAGACTCCTTACAAATGGAACTAAGTTTATGCTTGTACTAAGCTATTTTCTCCTATTATGATAATATATGATAAATAAACCATAATGCACATAAAAGTGGTAAATGCCATGAGGTTAAGTTCCTCACAAGTAAAAATAACCTAATGAACACGACTATATTAATACGTACTACTGATTGCTATCATATCTACAACCATAACATGTTCATAATGGAGTCCCAATCAACAACAGCTCAAACTCTCAATAATGTACACAGATGACAATTATATTAACCAATCATATTATGGAAATGGACTATCTAAAGCTTCAGCAAAATCAAAGTAAATTTGTAATTCTGAATACATATTATTTTTAAATTTGAGGACTGCAAAACAAATACATACCTTTGTTCTACAAACGATTGTGTTGCACTATATTCGCTGCTGATAGACTTGTGAATCAACAAAAAAACAAGATCACCATATCATCAGAACAATACAAACCTATTCAACTCAATTTTGAATTAATATGTAATCGACTTTAACTGAAATTCTAAATCAATTTGTAACAAATTGAACTCAATTCATGCATCCATAAGTATAGTAACGGCTTCAATTTTACCTCAAAATATATAAATAACGACTTTATTTTCTAGATCAATACATAATGACTTGAACTCGATTTATTTTCGGAAAATATTTTCTAGACTATCTAAGATCATTCGAATCAGTACGGAATCATTAAGTAATGAACTGAACTTCATTTCCGAACCGAAACTTAACGACTTGCATTATATTCGTTATTCGAATCAATAGTTTATTAATTGAATTCGGTTTTAAATCAATACACAACGATTCGAATTCAACTTCTAAATCAATTTCTGGAGAATCGAAATAAATATGTAACTCTATTTTTAGGTTGCAGTAGCGTCGACTTGAAACAGAAACATTCTGAGGTAGACCTCGTGGCGGTGTTAATGTCCAACGGCGGCGTTGATAGCCGGCGATTGATTTTCTTGCATACCGTCAAGACTCTAGAGTTTTAAATTTTAACACTCTGTATGTTAGGTAAGAGAGAGAGGGGGACTCTTAGCTGTACCCGTGCCTACGGAACTACTCCTTCCGTCCCAATTTTATTGTTCCCAGAAAAAAAAAAAACAGGCAGTTTAAGAAAATATCACCCTCTCTCATACTTTTTGATAAGAAGACAGTTTTACCCTTTACTTTTTACCTATCTTTTTGTCTTACATATATAAATTAGGGGCATAAATGAACTGTATCTCATTATTCTTATCTATTTATGGAAGTGGACAATAAAATTGGAACATCCCAAAAATGAATAGTGGACAATAGAATCGGGACGGAGGGAGTAATATGATAGGTCCTAATAAAACTACCTCCTTTTCCACTTTTTCCCATCTCATACCCCCTCCCACTCATCTAATCAATCACATCATGTTTTTTTTTTTTTACTTCCTGAGTATACCACCTCTTTTTCTAATTCCTACCCTCGGTTATTCTAAAACTAAAACTGATTCTGTATTGAACTGGGACCGATCTTAGATAAAACTGGACTGAAAAAGAACTGGACCGGGACCAGACTGGGCCCGGGGGTATCCCCTATAATTTGGGGGTGGCTTTATAATTTTCCGATGATACTCGTATAAATTTACTTTATATTTTATTAATAATTAATACCGATTTATAAATTAATTTTACATAATTATATACGGTTTCTTTCGGTTGAAAAGGCTTTCACAAAACCTTTAATTATTGTTCTTTGTTTCAGTCATGAAAACTATTAGGGGTGTTCATAGTTCGGATATAACCGGATTATCCATATGGTCTAATTGGATTGGACCGTTCGGATTGGACAATTTGGTTTTTTGGATCGGATCGGGCAAAAATCAAATTAGTAATTCAGTTTTTGGATTGGTTTTGGTTACTAGTATTATAACCGGATTATCCAAATAAACCAAATAGTAATAATTTTATATGTAATGCTCATAGGTAATATTCTTGTTTATCTATCAAAGTGAATGTTAATTATTTGTATAGTTATTTTTTATACATGAAACCTTATTATATATATGATTGGTATTGTTAATATATATCTTTGAATATAACTTAATCTTAAGTTTGGATATATAACACCAACTCCAAATTTATATAAACCCTCAACGTACGTAACATGACAATCGGTAACCATTGATATCGCTCATGACATTACGTCATTACCCTTTCACGAGTCAAAATGATACACTCATGCAATCCACAAGAAAACCAAACGGTTAAAACAGATCCATCCAAATAGTAATTTGGTTCGGTTTAGTTCGGATTTGATATTCGTTTGGATGCACTGGATTCACATTTTGAGAACCAAAATCCAAATGGATTTATATATATGGATCGGATTTGATCCGATCCATCCAAACGAACACCCCTAAAAACTATCAGTCAGTAAATGACATTTAGTTATGGGTGTGTTTGGCAACATATTTCTAAGGGATTATAAGGGATTCTAGGGGATTTAGATTCTCATTTTGAGAATCTACATCTCTTGTAAATTCATAAACCTTGTTTGGTATAAAAAATTAAGAAAGGATTCTATAAAAAAATAATCCCTTCAAATGGAAGTTTTCAAAACTAGCTTCTCTAAAGAAGCTCCATCCCCTAAGTGTTAAATTACTATAATACCCTCTATTATAAATAAATAAAACCTAGAGTAATATAATATCATGTCCATTTATGTCATTTTACATTAATAATCTCCAGCTCCATCTATTTTGCCAAACACTTATAGACAAATAAAATCTCCAGCTCCAACCCTAGATAAAAGCCCCAGCTCCAACTTCTAGTTTCCATCTCCAGCTCCATCTCCAGCTCCATCCTCATCTACATCTCCATCTCTTTTCACCAAACACACCCTATGTGTATACATATTTTTTGTGGTTCGAGTAACTTCTTAGAATGATTTTTAGTGTCATTGTTGCAGTCAAGTATGCCTATTTGTTATGTTAAAGGTAATTATTGAAATAACTATATGCCAATCCAATCTAGCTCATAGTGGCTTGTGGTTTAGACTATTGTTATATAAAAGATGGTAGCTGGAAACCTGGTTGCCTGATTAGCAGTCTTAATAGGAGAAATTTATGTATATTGCTTAGGTGTTTAGGGCATCCGGGCATATATGTTCCACCACTAAAATTGCACCAAACATGGTATTTAGAGAAGTGAATGTCTAAATCATTCACATAACACAACTTAACAGTCATCGTGAAGGTTGTTAGACCGGTCCTAACGCACGTCGCTTGATCGCATCTGTAACACCCTCAAATTTCGGTTTGCGGAAGCGATCGGGTCGGGTGTTACCAAATTAAATATCACAGCTTAAGATACATAATGAACGACTCTAAATGAGACGTTTGAAAATAATTATACATTTACCAATTAGAAAGTTTACAATGTGACAAGTTTAATAGAAATTTCAAATACATAATTTGAAAATACAAAAGTAAATGTAGAGTTGTCCCAAATGTTTGAAATCATGCGACTCGAGCTAGCAAAATCTTGTAGTAATCCTAATCCTGTTGGGCACCTGAGAACACATGCTAAAACAGGTCAGCTATAAAGCTGGTGAGTTCATAGGATTTGTAGTTGAAATCATAATGTACAAAACCCTGTATGTTTTGGAAAGTTGTTTCATTATTCGTCATTTTGATGTGTATTATGTTGAAGTTTACAATACCAATGTGTATACGATGGTCGAGGTATCTAACACCTAAGTAATACTGGTTTGTACCTAAGTACATAATAACTGAGGCTTTCGGAGCCTGAATACCTTTCAGGTATTAAGTAGATTTAACAGGATGAGGCAATACATACCTAAGTTTGTAATATAGCCGACAGTACAACCATAACACCAAATTGTGCCTGACTAAGTAAATGAGAAACGATTGTACAACGGTGACACCCCCACACGGTTGGATTACATCCTAGGCCGGGGGACCATCCCTGGTTGGATTACATCCTGGGCCAGAGTCGTCAACAGTTGACAAGAGTCAGCAGCACCAAATTGTGCCTGACTAAGTGAATGAGAAAAGATTGTACAACGGTGACACCCCCACACGGTTGGATTACATCCTGGGCCGGGGGACCATCCCTGGTTGGATTACATCATGGGCCAGAGTCGTCAACAGTTGACAAGAGTCAGCAGCACCAAATTGTGCCTGACTAAGTGAATGAGAAACGATTGTACAACGGTGACACCCCCACACGGTTGGATTACATCCTGGGCCGGGGGACCATCCCTGGTTGGATTACATCCTGGGCCAGAGTCGTCAATAGTTGACAAGAGTCAGCAGCACCAAATTGTGCCTGACTAAGTGAATGAGAAACGATTGTACAACGGTGACACCCCCACACGGTTGGATTACATCCTGGGCCGGGGGACCATCCCTGGTTGGATTACATCCTGGGCCAGAGTCGTCAACAGTTGACAAGAGTCAGCAACACCAAATTGTGCCTGACTAAGTGAATGAGAAACGATTGTACAACGGTGACACCCCCACACGGTTGGATTACATCCTGGGCCGGGGGACCATCCCTGGTTGGATTACATCCTGGGCCAGAGTCGTCAACAGTTGACAAGAGCCAGCAGCACCAAATTGTGCCTGACTAAGTAAATAAGAGCCGACCGTACAACGACGCGTCCGACTGAGGAAGTGGTGTTTGCATAAACGGATGTATACTAATATACATAAGTAGTCTTGAAGTTAGCACCAAGTGCTCCAGGTAATATACTAGCATGTAGATATGTATAAGAATATATATATATATATATATATATATATATATATATATATATATATATATATATATATTTGTCGGATCAGCAAATACAGTAAATTATGATATCATGTAGCACGTGATGTAGATTTGTTGTAGTTAAGTATGTATATATAGTATTTAACTATTTGTTGTGTCACTATAAGCCCAGGTATGACTAATCATCACCTAGTTGTTTCGTATGTTACTAACGTATGCCATTAGCCTTAAGCCTAGCAAGTATGTCGAGATCGGGTAACAGTCTGGTCGTTGTTTAATGTAAGCTGGACTAACTAGTCCTAGAGTGTTTGATAGTATTGTCCCACGACAATATGGTCAATGTATAATGATAATCTAATCAGGTTATGAAATGGTAATTGTTTCCCAACAACCTAGTAGTGTATGAGTGTAACCTTTCTAGGTTAAATATTGATGCTGTCTCAAAACAGTATGACGGGTGTAATTCCTAAGTATTACACATTTGTATTACATAATAGTAATATAGTTAAGTGTGAATTATAAAAGTTTATTGTTATAATTCCAAAACAGTAGTTGTGCATGCGTCTCACCCCGAAAATAGTAAAACAGATGAAAGAATGGGGCTATGAAACTCACCTGTGAGTTGTCAGCGATCCTACGATACGTGTGTTGTCCGAATGGTAACCTCCTAGTGCCCTAGACACGTGAGGTTATATGAGTAAGATAATAATCGGTTTAACTAAACGTGTCGTGAAAGTAAACTTCTGTTGTTTAGTTTTAGAATTGTGTACGGTCCGTTTGTGGCATTTTATAATAATGATAATTCTCAATTAAATCATTATTAAAATCGTTTCGTTGTCTATTTTACAAAAATATAATTTTTGTACGTAAGTCATCGTTGTAAAAAAAATGTAGTCGTTGTTACGCGAAAGTCGAATAGTTGGGCAAAACTCATTTCGCAGATCAGATCAGTTCAGGTAGCTCGACTCGGCTCGAAGCTCGACTCGGCTCGCTACTCGGTTCGGTTCGTAGCTCGACTCGGCTCGCTACTCGGTTTGTTACTCGGTTCGATTCGCAGCTAGGCTCGGTTCGCTGCTCGGTTTGACTCGCAGCTAGTCTCGGTTCACTGCTCGGTTCGACTCGCATCTCGGCTCGTTTCGCTGCTCGTCTCGGCTCGTTCGACGAGCTGTTCGTATTTTTGGTTTCAAAAACACATTTTTGAGTTGTTTTTGGACATAATCAGTTTATACAATGTTTATACATGATAATATAAGTGATATAAACACAAATTTAAGTGGAAATCGGAGGTTTTCTTACCAAATCAAAATGGAACCGAAAATGGGTATGGAGATGATGAAACCGAGATTGATGATGAAGGAGATGAAGATGGTGATGATGGTGATGATGGTGATGATGGTGAGCTGTTGCTGCTGATCTTGTTGTTGTTGTCGTTACCGATTTGTTGTTGTTATTGTTATTGTTATTGTTTTTGATTTTGTTGTGGTTGTTGTTATGATGAAAAAGAGAGAGAGAGATGAGTTAAAGAGGGTGTGTTTGGTTGAAAATGAAACAAGGAGGGGAAATGGGTGGGGGGTTGGGGTCGGCTGGCCAAAGGAAAAAGGGAGGGGGTTTTCCCCACTTCGTCCCCAATTCGCAGTACTAAATACCCGTGTTTGCGTACCCGATCGTAAAATAATTTAATTATTTTAAAATCATAATTTTGCTAATACGAAATCGTATATGTTTTTATTCGAAGCATTTTATAAAAATACTTTATTCGAGTTATAAAAATATAACTTTGTTTTGGATTTGTTTGACGGATACATTTCGTATGGTTTCGTTGCACAAAAATACGTTTTAAACAAAACGAATTATGTTCTGAGATAGTTTAATATTTTCCGTGTAAATAATGTTTATTTAAAATAATAACACATTATTTAAAAGTAATACGTACTAAATACGATTGTTTAAAGTTTAAATTAACAGCGAAAATTGGCCTTTTTGACCAGGTGTTACATTCTCCCCCGGTTAAGAAAATTTCGTCCCGAAATTTAAAGTGATGTCGTGGTCGCGTGGAGTCTGGGGAGCAATGCACGTACGAGAGATTTATCGAGTAGATATTAGACATATCATGTCTTATAATGGAGTTGAAGGGCAGTCAATCCATGATTGGGTCGCGGTTTATCATTGTAGTCACATTCTGACCGTATTGTTTGCTTGGAGTATGATTATTTGGTGGTTATTAGGTAGCCGTTTACATCGTAGTCCGTTCGGGACTAGATGGTTGTCACATAGTGACTGTTTAGTAAGTCGTCCTATCAGGACTAAGTGTCTGGTAATCATCCGATTGGTTTGTCTGCTGAAAGCAAACTTTGAGTTTTACGTGGCCTAGGTCAACTAGCCCTAGGATGTTCTCAGCATTAAATTGATAAAAGTGGTATTGGAGAGTATAATTACTCGTTTAGCGAATTTAGAATTGAAGGATTATGTTTTCGAGAAATGATTACATCATTGTAAGGATTTTGTCCGGTTCCTCCGAAGTCGACTATGTAGATTTGCCCAGTAGTGCAGGCGAAGCCTAAATGGTTATCACAATTATATCGGCAGGAAAATTTCGTACACGGTGCATCGTAGCAATCGATGCTATAAAATGGTAAGGCTCGGAGGCCATCTAAGATTGTTGAACGAAAGTCCTCGGACTTTTGGGTTTGTCGTGACGTGAATAGTTTCATGTGTGTTTCCTAATGAGTGACATGGGACCCCGTACCCATTTGATGTTGGAGTTTTTGATATCGTGGGTGGCGGACATATTTCCGTCTTTTGTGAATTTTGATGCAACAGTTTAAATATCCGTTATCTAGTTTTCTTTAGTTAAGTTATCATGAATCTCATGTTTTTCGAGTGTTGTGACCAGTTGAGTTGTAGTTTCTAGGTGCGGTCGTACCATGACCGAGTTGTGTTTTCTATGTAGTCAATCCAAGACTATGTTGTTGTGAGTAGTCCAATGGACTATATCGTAGTACTAGAATATCGTACGGCCATTCATGCCTGTGTATGTGACAACCACAGTGTTCTCGGTGGTGTTGAAGCAGGGTCCACCAACACAACCCATGTGTGTGGTGACATCATTGTGTATTTATTGATTAAAGCATTACATGCTTAATTGGTCGTATATACATATATGGTGTACAAGTAACTATACAAGTATACGTACATAATGAAAGTCAGGTGTGGCACCTCGTGCCCAGTTAAGTAAGTGTATATGTATATATGTAAGTCGTACATGCAACTATAACAAGTCTACATGCATAATTGAAGTAGCACCTAGTGCTATAATGCAGCGCTATCAGCACAGTAATTGAAATACTAATGTTTTGTAATTGTAGTACCAAAGTACCATGAAACGCAGCACCACGTGCTGTAATGAAGTGCCCGCGGCATTGAAATTGTAGCACCCATGTACCATGAGTGTGGCATCAACATGCCATGATTGTAGTATCGACGTACTGTGAAGGTTGCACTAACGTGCTCAAGTTGTGGTATCAACATACCTTGAAATCGTAGCACTACGTGCCATGTGTTGTTTGATTTGTAGCCCCAAGGCGAAAATGTGTTTGAAGTTCGAATTTCTCAGTTGTAGCACAAAGGCAAAAATGTAGGGGTCAAAGTACCACATGTTTGAATTTGTTGATCTACGTGATCAAGTTGTGATTCGAGATAATTTTGTTGTGGACTTAGTCAACACTAATCCAATTGTGATCCATATGGTCAAGATTTAAAAGTTGTCAGTTTGTTTTAAGTTTCGTGAAGGTTTAGCATGTGCGGGTTTCCATTCCCATTGATAACGTTTGTACCTCCTTCCCGAGGCTTAGTGATAAATGTGATATTCTCCTATGCGTGCATATGGAGAAAGGTGTCGAGTCGCGATAGTTAGGAAGACGGCGATGTGCCTCTTCACGAAAGTATGATGATACAGCGGAATTGAGTTGTATATATATACTCGATATATATATATAGACACGTAATAGTAGTATACATGTGAGGCCTATTAATATATACCTACAGTACATATAATAGCCTAGGATGTCTAGCACATAACAATCAGAGTCAACTACGCATTCCTGTTTCAGTATAACCCCTTTCAGATCTTACATCATCTTCGCTTAATTGTACATAGTTAGCTACGCTATGTTAAATTAAGTTCGTATGATGTAATCCCTGAACCAGTCATACCTAATGAGGAATACTGCCTATCGGTCATAGTCTAGGCCCACTAAATGCAACCTAGTTCACTATAACCTTAGGCTCTGATACCAATCTGTAACACCCTCAAATTTCGGTTTGCGGAAGCGATCGGGTCGGGTGTTACCAAATTAAATATCACAGCTTAAGATACATAATGAACGACTCTAAATGAGACGTTTGAAAATAATTATACATTTACCAATTAGAAAGTTTACAATGTGACAAGTTTAATAGAAATTTCAAATACATAATTTGAAAATACAAAAGTAAATGTAGAGTTGTCCCAAATGTTTGAAATCATGCGACTCGAGCTAGTAAAATCTTGTAGTAATCCTAATCCTGCTGGGCACCTGAGAACACATGCTAATACATGTTAGCTATAAAGCTGGTGAGTTCATAGGATTTGTAGTTGAAATCATAATGTACAAAACCCTGTATGTTTTGGAAAGTTGTTTCATTATTCGTCATTTTGATGTGTATTATGTTGAAGTTTACAATACCAATGTGTATACGATGGTCGAGGTATCTAACACCTAAGTAATACTGGTTTGTACCTAAGTACATAATAACTGAGGCTTTCGGAGCCTGAATACCTTTCAGGTATTAAGTAGATTTAACAGGATGAGGCAATACATACCTAAGTTTGCAATATAGCCGACAGTACAACCATAACACCAAATTGTGGCTGACTAAGTAAATGAGAAACGATTGTACAACGGTGACACCCCCACACGGTTGGATTACATCCTGGGCCGGGGGACCATCCCTGGTTGGATTACATCCTGGGCCAGAGTCGTCAACAGTTGACAAGAGTCAGCAGCACCAAATTGTGCCTGACTAAGTGAATGAGAAACGATTGTACAACGGTGACACCCCCACACGGTTGGATTACATCCTGGGCCGGGGGACCATCCCTGGTTGGATTACATCCTGGGCCAGAGTCGTCAACAGTTGACAAGAGTCAGCAGCACCAAATTGTGCCTGACTAAGTGAATGAGAAACGATTGTACAACGGTGACACCCCCACACGGTTGGATTACATCCTGGGCCGGGGGACCATCCCTGGTTGGATTACATCCTGGGCCAGAGTCGTCAACAGTTGACAAGAGTCAGCAGCACCAAATTGTGCCTGACTAAGTGAATGAGAAACGATTGTACAACGGTGACACCCCCACACGGTTGGATTACATCCTGGGCCGGGGGACCATCCCTGGTTGGATTACATCCTGGGCCAGAGTCGTCAACAGTTGACAAGAGCCAGCAGCACCAAATTGTGCCTGACTAAGTAAATAAGAGCCGACCGTACAACGACGCGTCCGACTGAGGAAGTGGTGTTTGCATAAACGGATGTATACTAATATACATAAGTAGTCTTGAAGTTAGCACCAAGTGCTCCATGTAATATACTAGCATGTAGATATGTATAAGAATATATATATATATATATATATATATATATATATATATATATATATATATATTTGTCGGATCTGCAAATACAGTAAATTATGATATCATGTAGCACGTGATGTAGATTTGTTGTAGTTAAGTATGTATATATAGTATTTAACTATTTGTTGTGTCACTATAAGCCCAGGTATGACTAATCATCACCTAGTTGTTTCGTATGTTACTAACGTATGCCATTAGCCTTAAGCCTAGCAAGTATGTCGAGATCGGGTAACAGTCTGGTCGTTGTTTAATGTAAGCTGGACTAACTAGTCCTAGAGTGTTTGATAGTATTGTCCCACGACAATATGGTCAATGTATAATGATAATCTAATCAGGTTATGAAATGGTAATTGTTTCCCAACAACCTAGTAGTGTAAGAGTGTAACCTTTCTAGGTTAAATATTGAAGTTGTCTCAAAACAGTATGACGGGTGTAATTCCTAAGTATTACACATTTGTATTACATAATAGTAATATAGTTAAGTGTGAATTATAAAAGTTTATTATTATAATTCCAAAACAGTAGTTGTGCATGCGTCTCACCCCGAAAATAGTAAAACAGATGAAAGAATGGGGCTATGAAACTCACCTGTGAGTTGTCAGCGATCCTACGATACGTGTGTTGTCCGAATGGTAACCTCCTAGTGCCCTAGACACGTGAGGTTATATGAGTAAGATAATAATCGGTTTAACTAAACGTGTCGTGAAAGTAAACTTCTGTTGTTTAGTTTTAGAATTGTGTACGATCCGTTTGTGGCAGTTTATAATAATGATAATTCTCAATTAAATCATTATTAAAATCGTTTCGTTGTCTATTTTACAAAAATATAATTTTTGTACGTAAGTCATCGTTGTAAAAAAAAAAATGTAGTCGTTGTTACGCGAAAGTCGAATCGTTGGGCAAAACTCATTTCGCAGATCAGATCAGTTCAGGTAGCTCGACTCGGCTCGAAGCTCGACTCGGCTCGCTACTCGGTTCGGTTCGTAGCTCGACTCGGCTCGCTACTCGGTTTGTTACTCGGTTCGATTCGCAGCTAGGCTCGGTTCGCTGCTCGGTTCGACTCGCAGCTAGTCTCGGTTCACTGCTCGGTTCGACTCGCATCTCGGCTCGTTTCGCTGCTCGTCTCGGCTCGTTCGACGAGCTGTTCGTATTTTTGGTTTCAAAAACACATTTTTGAGTTGTTTTTGGACATAATCAGTTTATACAATGTTTATACATGATAATATAAGTGATATAAACACAAATTTAAGTGGAAATCGGAGGTTTTCTTACCAAATCAAAATGGAACCGAAAATGGGTATGGAGATGATGAAACCGAGATCGATGATGAAGGAGATGAAGATGGTGATGATGGTGAGCTGTTGCTGCTGATCTTGTTGTTGTTGTCGTTACCGATTTGTTGTTGTTATTGTTATTGTTATTGTTATTGTTTTTGATTTTGTTGTGGTTGTTGTTATGATGAAAAAGAGAGAGAGAGATGAGTTAAAGAGGGTGTGTTTGGTTGAAAATGAAACAAGGAGGGGAAATGGGTGGGGGGTTGGGGTCGGCTGGCCAAAGGAAAAAGGGAGGGGGTTTTCCCCACTTCGTCCCCAATTCGCAGTACTAAATACCCGTGTTTGCGTACCCGATCGTAAAATAATTTAATTATTTTAAAATCATAATTTTGCTAATACGAAATCGTATATGTTTTTATTCGAAGCATTTTATAAAAATACTTTATTCGAGTTATAAAAATATAACTTTGTTTTGGATTTGTTTGACGGATACATTTCGTATGGTTTCGTTGCACAAAAATACGTTTTAAACAAAACGAATTATGTTCTGAGATAGTTTAATATTTTCCGTGTAAATAATGTTTATTTAAAATAATAACACATTATTTAAAAGTAATACGTACTAAATACGATTGTTTAAAGTTTAAATTAACCGCGAAAATTGGCTTTTTTGACCAGGTGTTACAGCATCGGTGGGGCGTCGGTTGGAACCGACGCACCGACGCCGTTGGCACGGGGCGTAGGTGCCTCCGCGTCGGTAGGCTACGTCGTCAAACCGACGCAAGAGAGAGAGATGGGGCTGGGGTCCACGTGATGCTTTTACCGTTTGAAAAAAAAAAAAAAAAATTTGAAAAATGTGTGAAACGGTCAAAAAAAAATCTAATTTTTTTTTTTTTTTTTTACTTTTTACACTCTATAAATTCAAACCAAATCCAACCCATTTTTCACAACATTCACACCTCAATTCACTACTTTTATATACAATTCCCCACTTTTATACAATTTATTCTTTCCAATTCCCCACTCTCAACCAACTTTCCACATTATTTTACACCCAATTCACCACTTTTATATAAAACTCACCACTTTTATATAAAATTTTATCAACTTCTCCAATTAACCACTCTCAATTCACCACATCTATACACAAAAAAATGAGGCGAAATTCCAACTCTACCGGCGACGATATGTTTAACAACTTATTCAACTACGTGCCTCCGCCGGTTATTCCAGGTTCACCACCATCCACTTTCTCGGCTCAATCGAGCAACTCGTCTCCTAGCCAACCCCCCGGTTTTGCATCATACGCAAGTCCAACCCGAACCTTCCAAAGTCCATCCGCTCCATACCAAATGTATCAACCCTACGCATATCAAGGTTTTTCACCAACAATCTCATTTCAACAATCTCCCGCGGCGTTCGGAAACCCACACTACATGCACCAACCTCATCCTTCCACTTTTAACTCATATCCACCAACACCAATCAACTACCCACAATTCGGAAACATCAACACTCCACCCAGAACCGAACCCGAACCCGAACCCGAAACCCAACCCGAACCCGAGCCGGCTCCAAAAAGAGGAAGATCTAAAGGAAAAGCCGTGGACACTGCCTCGACCCGGGTGCAAGTACGCTGGTCCGACGAGTAGGCGGTTTTGTTGGCGCAACGATGGATCCACCGGTTAGAAAAAGACAAGGAAGGCGCTGCACAAGCTGGAGATGCGTTTTGGGCTAAAGTTGTGGAGGACTACAACAAGGTGGCTCCCCAATACCGTTCCAAGAGCCAACTTCAAGGCAAATGGAACAAGATCCTTTCGGATTGCAAGATCTTCATAGGAATTTACAAGGATGTTACAAATCCTCGTCCGAGCGGTGCCAAAGAAGAAGACATTGTGAAAGCATGTTATAAGAGGTTCAAGTCCCGAATGAAAAGAGATTTCATATATGAAACTTCTTGGAACGTAGTCAAAAATCATCCAAAGTTTTTGGCAACGTTTGGTGTCATGAGCAACCGAGAAGAACCATCCCAACCCGAGCTCGAACCCATCAATCTTGGAGACGACATGCCTTATTCCGAGCCTCTCACGGCTAACATGCAACATTTGTTCACCGACGACCCCATTCGTCGCCCGCCCGGTCGTTCGTCTTCTAGGAAAAGCCAAAAAAGCTCGGGTTCCAGTGACGCCGCCACTTCTTCGCGTTCTTTGAAAGAACAAGAACGTTTGGCCAACATACGAGCCGCAGCAGAGGCCGAACATACAATGTTTCAAATCGGAAAAGCCGCGGCCAAAAAAACGATCATTAAGTCGTGGAAAATGCTTATGCAGCCTGTCCCGTCGTTTCTCAAAGGCAAGGAGAAAAAAATGATCAAGGAAGTAAGAAAAACCTTGGTTAACAACTATGAGTCGGACTACAAAACTTTCTTTGGTCACGACGCGGGTGTGGGTTCTACTCAAGTGGCGGAAACGGATGAAGACGAGGCCGACAACGAAGACGACAACGAATCCGAGTAGACTACTAGTTGTATTTTTAAGCTTTCAATAAATGTATTTTTTTCTTTTTTAGGATTTGTAACATTTTTCTTTTTTAGGATTTGTAACATTTTATTTTTTTAGGAATTGTAATTTTTTTCTTTTTTCAGGAATTGTAACATTTTATTTTTTAGGATTTGTAATATTTAATTTTTAATTAATGTAATGTTTTTAGTTTTAATTTAAATGTGTTATTTAAGTTTTTGTATTAAATAAATAGATTAAATAGTGTGTGGGGCCCTGAAAATAAGGGAAGTGATGTTGCTGTTGGCAGGGGTGTGTCAGTTGTGTCAGTCTGACGTGGTGATGACCTGGCAGGCAACTGACGCGTCAGTTCGTGTCACTGTTGGGAGCAGCCTTATCAGCAACCTGCGACACAACACTTTGTGTCGCAATACCCCTAATCTTCGAAACTGGCGACACAAATTCTCGTGTCGTAACATTATTAAATTTCGATAACTGCGACACCAACTTTATGTCGCAACATTTCTGATTCTCACAACTTGCGACACAAACTGTGTGTCGCACCATGAATCAAATTCTCGTAACCTGCGACGCAAGCCGTGTGTCGCACAACAATATGAAATCACAACAGGATGTGTCACACACTTATTGAAATTCACAACCCGCGACACATCCCATGTGTCGCATACTTATTTAAAATCCACATCCTGCGACACAACCTCAGTGTCGCAACACATCACTGCGACACTACCCTGGTGTCGCAACACACAGTCCGATTGAAGTCTATAAATCGAAAAGCATTGTTTTCACGTCACCTACACAAATAACTATATATGGTACAACTTGGGATACTTAACATATACTTTTACGTGTAAATCACAAAAATGATCCGTTGACCGTACCCTATTTAACAAAATAATCCGTTGACCAAAGCTTTTAACAAACTAATCCACCGATTGGCGCCAAAAGTGGCGCCCCGACGCCCCTGACACAAGCAACCAACCAAAAAATGCCACGTGTACGAGGATTGCGAAAAAAAAACATGGGGCGCCGGATTAAAAAAATGAGGGGCGCCAAGAAGGAAGAAAACAAAGGGAGGGCGCCAAAAAAAAATCATGGGGCGCTGGTTTTTTTTTGTTGGCGTACACGTGGCATTTTTTGATTGGTTGCTTGTGTCAGGGGCGCCGGGGCGCCACTTTTGGCGCCAATCGGTGGATTAGTTTGTTAAAAGCTTTGGTCAACGGATTATTTTGTTAAATAGGGTACGGTCAACGGATCATTTTTGTGATTTACCCTACTTTTACAAAGTATACAAATAACTATTTTGAATAGTTTTCATTGAGACATCGACTATAAAGCTAAAATCGAACTCCACCACACAAACGCAATTTGAATAGTTTTCATTGAGACATCGACTATAAAGCTAAAATCGAACTCCACCACACAAACACAAACCCAAAACTACTCCAATAATGGAGAACCTTTATCTATACATTTCTCTCGTACTTATCATATTTTCATATCTTTTCACATCTCATTCCCGTCGGAAATCCTCCAATCAACCACCCACAATCTTCCCATCTCTTCCAATAATCGGTCATCTCTACCTTTTCAAACCTCCACTTTATCGAACTTTAGCTAAACTCGCAACCAAACACGGCCCAATTCTCAACCTCCAATTCGGCGCACGTAACCTCCTCATCATCTCATCACCTTCCGCTTCAGAAGAATGTCTAACCAAAAACGACATCGTTTTCGCCAACCGTCCTCATATGTTATTCGGCAAAATTGTTGGTAACAATTACACCACTCTTGTATCGTCCCCATACGGGGACAACTGGCGTAATTTACGCCGCATTGCTTCTAACGAAATTTTGTCGATTCAGCGACTTAATGAGTTTCATGACATACGTGTCGATGAAGGAAAGCGATTTATATGTAAACTTGTAGAATCTTCTGTTGTTAATGTGAAGGTGGCTTTTTATGAACTTACGTTGAATGTAATGATGAGGATGATATCGGGGAAACGATATTTTGGAGGCGATATCGTTGCGGTTGAAGAAGAAGGGAAACGATTTAGGGAGATTTTGGATGAGACGTTTTTGCTGGCGGGTGCTGCGAATGTTGGCGATTATTTGCCGTTTTTGAAGTATTTAGGAGTGAATGGTTTGGAGAAGAAGTTAGTTTCGTTGCGAAAAAAACAGGATGATTTCTTTCAAGTATTGATTGAACAATTAAGGGAAAAGAAAGGAACGACGGATAATAATAATAATAATAATAATAATAATAATAATAATAATAATAATAATAATAAGAAGAAGAAGAAGAAGAAGACGATGATTGAAGTGTTGTTATCGTTACAGGAATCGGATCCGAAATATTATAATGATGAAATGATCAGAAGCTTTGTGGTGGTAAGATCTCGATCTAGCTAGCTATTTTATTTATGTTCCAGCGAGTATAATTTAATCTAAAAATCGGCTTAAAATTTAAAAGAAAATAAATGGAATTCATACATCAAAGGATCAAACATTAGTCATATTAAACATTATTATTTTAATTATAATGTTAAAATTTTCAAACGTAAATAAATTATTATACTGTACTTTTACTGATTATTATTATGTCCTGAGAAATATTTTGAGTATTGCACTAGATATTTATATTTGAAGAAGTGAAATTCAAAAATCTGGACTTAAATGAAAGGGTACCCTAAATGAAAATGACAGATGAGACATACTCTGTATATGGATAGGTAACTTAATAACTAACCACCAACTGCACTCATTATCTATGTTTTAAAACTCGGTTTTTTAAGCGAACCGGAAAGGTGGCCGATTCCGGTCGAACCGGTTCAACCGGCCGGTCGGACCGGTTCACCATTAAAATAAAAAAAAAGAAATTTTTTGTTTTATGCATTTTTCTAAGTATTTTTTTTAAAAAATAATATTTTCTAAGATTTTTTCCCTATTTCCAACAACTATAACATAATAAAGTTATAATAAAAATATAAAAACAAAAAAAAAAAACAAAAAATCAAAAACCGGTTCAACCGGAAAAGTCAACGGTCTAACCCGATTCTCAAAATAGTCAAAAACCGGTCCATTCTCACTCGTTCCCTCTTCCGGATCCGGTCGAACCGGCCGGTTCGAACCGGTTTTCAAAACATTGCTCATTATAGGTGAACTAATCATTTACTACGTAATTTAAGTGAGAACATTAAGTATTTGGTCTAGAAAATTTAAGCTCTATACATATGTTTATGTGTTAAGTACCCTATTTGTATTAATAAACATTATATTATATTATTATTAACTAGGTCTCAAACCCGTGTATATACACGGGCTATTTAATTTTCATTTGATTTTTAGTTATGCAAATAATTTACGGAGTATATGATTAAACAATAACTTTTTATCTAAATTTTATAAATATGCAATGTGGTTTGTAACTAAGTTATTCAAGGTAGTATGTGTATTAAACATCTATTAGTTTGTAATCAAAAATATTCTAGAAGGGAGTAGTTAATTGGGGACGTATAGGGTGGCATAGAGAGAATAAATAGTCATCTAAAATTAAAGATGCAAATGTAAGCACATTAAAATTAAATTGACTTTTCTTATTTTAAATTTCAACCTATGAAAGCACTATATTAACAATAACAATTCAATTTTCATAGGTTAAAGCTATAGAACCATATCCTTAAATGAGATTAGATTAGATTAGATCAATATTTCTCTGAGTTAACATTGAATTTTAAATTTTATTATTTGATTTAATTAGGAAACCATATCGTCGGATTACTTCAAATCAACATCAGTATAGAACCACCTAAATACAATACAATGTTTATCATATAAACACATAAGTTAACAATTAAAGAAACAAATTTGAACCCAGAGTTTAATTTAATATTGATTTGAAGAATATTAGACTACATTTAAGAATATGGAGAACTTACTATTGCTTTATAACTAATGTTGGAATTGATTGCAAATAATACTCTTATGCTTATTGTTGTTATATATGGAGGTTTTGTACGTACGTAAACTATAGAAAAACGTTTTAACCAATAATTAATTAATCAAAAATAGTATTAGAGTCTTGATAAATAACTACTTATCTTCTTGGTGTACGTAGCAAAGGTTTCATGCTAAAAAGGGAATTATTTTTTAACAAATCGTGACAAGTACTAACTTATTATTATTATTTTATATAAACAATATATAAATTAATAATAAATTAAATTAAATACTAATAAAATAATACTGAATTCTGATTAGTTAATTAGACTTCAGTTTTAAAATTGGATGTCATAAGTTCGCTTCTTGTTAGGAGAGTAGAAGCCATCTCTCTTGATGGAATAAGAAAGAGGGGTAGACCAAAACTTAGGTGGGAAGATAGAGTGAAGCTCGACCTCAAAGAGCTAGCCCTGTCCGAGGGCATGACCTCTGATAGGAACGCGTGGAGAGATAGAGTTAGGGTAGATGAGTATGGCGTCTAGTATATATGATTATTATTATTATTATTATTATTATTATTATTATTATTATCATTATTATTATTATTATTATAACCCGCGAATTCGGGGGCTACCATATAACTTTTATACAAAGTTTATATTCTATATTTATATTACTACGTAATTTTTAATCAACATATTTATGTAGCTAACATTGTATAAATGTTTTTAATTGGAAAGATAGACATACATGTCTTAAGTTTATTAAATATGATTACATTAAAGTAATCGAAATATTGTTTATTTGTTAATAATAGTACCGTACATATTGTATATCTCAATGATAGTAAAATAATATTTAGGTACTCAAATTTTTATCTTTTATTTCATTAATGTAAGGTATCTTAATTTTTTCTTACCACAAAAATGATGGTTTTATTATAAACCCTTTATGTGATAAAGAGAAACATTTAATACTAAAAAGTTGATACATAATATTAGATGATTTTTGCACAGTAAATGAGTTGTATATTGTATTTGGTTAAAAAAATATCATAAAATGATCCGTCATGACAATATTGTGTTTTTCTTCACAGAACATACACTCATATTTAAAATAAACTAATGTTTCATTTTTTCTTAACAATAGTTAAAATGCAACTTTTTTATTGTGCAAGGGCTTTTTACGCTTTTATTATCGAGTTATTTGGTATATTAGAGTTATTATTTCTTTTTAGAAAGTTGCCATTATAATTTGGATTGTTGTGATAATAAGGCTAACCGTATATATAACAAAGCTCATTATTCACAAAAAAGATAGAAAGAAAAAAAAAACTCTTTCCATGGAGTTAAAATTCAAAGACTACACTGCAATATCACCGTTATTTTATTAAATCCAAGCAAGCAACAAAACTAAAGTTAATATAACAAAAAAAAAAAAGAAGAAACAAATATCTATCCGAACTTTATCGACTCTAAGTGTAAAATATTTTTTTTAGGAAAAAACTTAAAGTAAATAATAAATTTGGAAAAAAGTGTAATTTGGAGGGTACCCTCGACTCCTGCACCATATTTTAATGATACGTGTCCGCCCCGCACCGCAAGGCGAGTATCAACGCCGGACAAATCACATGTCCACAAATCACCTACATATGCCAAGGCACGGATTCAAACCCGTGACCTATAGGTCACATATGTGGGGTATGAGATTTATAAAAAAAAAAAAAAAAAATGAACAACTAACCAAATTAAAATTATAAATCTTACATTTGGGATAGAACCATTGAAATCCTTAGAGACATTTAGTCGAACATCTCGTATACATTAACGAAACCTGAAAATTTATAATTAATTGGTGAAAATTACATTTGATGATCGGAGAAAAATAAATTAAAAATGAAAAATTAAAACTACTATTAGCAATTTAACAATACATAGTGCATATATAAAATAAAAAAGTTAAAAAATATATTCAAATTCGAATTTATAAATGATGAATTATTTGACAATCATTATGTGCATAAGATTAAACCTTGATTTGTATTTACCTTAAATAATTAAAAATTAAATTTAATTAATTGTTGAAATAAGAATAAAGGGGTAGTTTAAACATTTGATCATCACATCTCCACTATTTAGGTAGTCATTTTATTAAAGTAAGATCAATGGTCTAAATCAAAAGTTTTAATTTATTAATGGTGGAGATTATTTTATAGGTTACTATAAATAAAATGACTACCTAATTCACACTCTATTATAATATATAGTGTAGATGTAGATATCTATTAAGGGCGGTTCTACTGGTAAAAGCTTGTAGCTTCATCACTAAATAGTGAGAGAGGTATCAAGTTAAAATTCCGTTGAATACAAAAGTTCTAAAGTGTCCACGCTGTTAGATATGGTCTTGGATTCATGTATCTAGTTGCTCACAAAATGAGTGGTGAAGAATTTTCCAATGTGTTTGAAGATTGCAAGTGGGAAAAGGAATATTACATTTTTGTGGTTCATACAATATTCTCAAAATCTGGACACATCAAGTTGATGATCAAGTTGATAGTTTGAAGTAGGGCCTGTAAACGAACCGAACGGACACGAACGAAGCATGTTTGTGTTCGTTCATTAATAACTAACCACCAACTGCACTCATTATCAATGTTTTAAAACTCGGTTTTTTAAGCGAACCGGAAAGGTGGCCGATTCCGGTCGAACCGGTTCAACCGGCCGGTCGGAACGGTTCACCATTAAAATAAAAAAAAAGAAATTTTTTGTTTGATGCATTTTTCTAAGTATTTTTTTAAAAAAATAATATTTTCTAAGATTTTTTCCCTATTTCCAACAACTATAACATAATAAAGTTATAATAAAAATATAAAAACAAAACAAAAAAAACAAAACAAAAAATCAAAAACCGGTTCAACCAGAAAAGTCAACGGTCTAACCCGATTCTCAAAATAGTCAAAAACCGATCCATTCTCACTCGTTCTCTCTTCCGGATCCTGTCGAACCGGCCGGTTCGAACCGGTTTTCAAAACATTGCTCATTATAGGTGAACTAATCATTTACTACGTAATTTAAGTGAGAACATTAAGTATTTGGTCTAGAAAATTTAAGCTCTATACATATGTTTGTGTGTTAAGTACCCTATTTGTATTAATAAACATTATATTATATTATTATTAACTAGGTCTCAAACCCGTGTATATACACGGGCCATTTAATTTTCATTTGATTTTTAGTTATGCAACTAATTTACGGAGTATATGATTAAACAATAACTTTTTATCTAAATTTTATAAATATGCAATGTGGTTTGTAACTAAGTTATTCAAGGTAGTATGTGTATTAAACATCTATTAGTTTGTAATCAAAAATATTCTAGAAGGGAGTAGTTAATTGGGGACGTATAGGGTGGCATAGAGAGAATAAATAGTCATCTAAAATTAAAGATGCAAATGTAAGCACATTAAAATTAAATTGACTTTTCTTATTTTAAATTTCAACCTATGAAAGCACTATATTAACAATAACAATTCAATTTTCATAGGTTAAAGCTATAGAACCATATCCTTAAATGAGATTAGATTAGATTAGATCAATATTTCTCTGAGTTAACATTGAATTTTAAATTTTATTATTTGATTTAATTAGGAAACCATATCGTCGGATTACTTCAAATCAACATCAGTATAGAACCACCTAAATACAATACAATGTTTATCATATAAACACATAAGTTAACAATTAAAGAAACAAATTTGAACCCAGAGTTTAATTTAATATTGATTTGAAGAACATTAGACTACATTTAAGAATATGGAGAACTTACTATTGCTTTATAACTAATGTTGGAATTGATTGCAAATAATACTCTTCTGCTTATTGTTGTTATATATGGAGGTTTTGTACGTACGTAAACTATAGAAAAACGTTTTAACCAATAATTAATTAATCAAAAATAGTATTAGAGTCTTGATAAATAACTACTTATCTTCTTGGTGTACGTAGCAAAGGTTTCATGCTAAAAAGGGAATTATTTTTTAACAAATCGTGACAAGTACTAACTTATTATTATTATTTTATATAAACAATATATAAATTAATAATAAATTAAATTAAATACTAATAAAATAATACTGAATTCTGATTAGTTAATTAGAGTCATAAGTTCGCTTCTTGTTAGGAGAGTAGAAGCCATCTCTGTTGATGGAATAAGAAAGAGGGGTAGACCAAAACTTAGGTGGGAAGATAGAGTGAAGCTCGACCTCAAAGAGCTAGCCCTGTCCGAGGGCATGACCTCTGATAGGAACGCGTGGAGAGTTAGGGTTAGGGTAGATGAGTATGGCGTCTAGTATATATGATCATCGTCATCGTCATCGTCATCGTCATCGTCATCGTCATCGTCATCGTCATCGTCCTCGTCCTCGTCCTCGTCCTCGTCATCGTCATCGTCATCGTCATCGTCATCGTCATCGTCATCGTCATCGTCATCGTCATCGTCATCATCATCATCATCACCCGCGAATTCGGGGGCTACCATATAACTTTTATACAAAGTTTATATTATATATTTATATTACTACGTAATTTTTAATCAACATATTTATGTAGCTAACATTGTATAAATGTTTTTAATTGGAAAGATAGACGTACATGTCTTAAGTTTATTAAATATGATTACATTAAAGTAATCGAAATATTGTTTATTTGTTAATAATAGTACCGTACATATTGTATATCTCAATGATAGTAAAATAATATTTAGGTACTCAAATTTTTATCTTTTATTTCATTAATGTAAGGTATCTTAATTTTTTCTTACCACAAAAATGATGGTTTTATTATAAACCCTTTATGTGATAAAGAGAAACATTTAATACTAAAAAGTTGATACATAATATTAGATGATTTTTGCACAGTAAATGAGTTGTATATTGTATTTGGTTAAAAAAATATCATAAAATGATCCGTCATGACAATATTGTGTTTTTCTTCACAGAACATACACTCATATTTAAAATAAACTAATGTTTCATTTTTTCTTAACAATAGTTAAAATGCAACTTTTTTATTGTGCAAGGGCTTTTTACGTTTTTATTATCGAGTTATTTGGTATATTAGAGTTATTATTTCTTTTTAGAAAGTTGCCATTATAATTTGGATTGTTGTGATAATAAGGCTAACCGTATATATAACAAAGCTCATTATTCACAAAAAAGATAGAAAGAAAAAAAAAACTCTTTCCATGGAGTTAAAATTCAAAGACTACACTGCAATATCACCGTTATTTTATTAAATCCAAGCAAGCAACAAAACTAAAGTTAATATAACAAAAAAAAAAAGAAGAAACAAATATCTATCCGAACTTTATCGACTCTAAGTGTAAAATATTTTTTTTAGGAAAAAACTTAAAGTAAATAATAAATTTGGAAAAAAGGTAATTTGGAGGGTACCCTCGACTCCTGCACCATATTTTAATGATACGTGTCCGCCCCGCACCGCAAGGCGAGTATCAACGCCGGACAAATCACATGTCCACAAATCACCTACGTATGCCAAGGCACGGATTCAAACCCGTGACCTATAGGTCACATATGTGGGGTATGAGATTTATAAAAAAAAAAAAAATGAACAACTAACCAAATTAAAATTATAAATCTTACATTTGGGATAGAACCATTGAAATCCTTAGAGACATTTAGTCGAACATCTCGTGTACATTCACGAAACCTGAAAATTTATAATTAATTGGTGAAAATACATTTGATGATCGGAGAAAAATAAATTAAAAATGAAAAATTAAAACTACTATTAGCAATTTAACAATACATAGTGCATATATAAAATAAAAAAGTTAAAAAATATATTCAAATTCGAATTTATAAATGATGAATTATTTGACAATCATTATGTGCATAAGATTAAACCTTGATTTGTATTTACCTTAAATAATTAAAAATTAAATTTAATTAATTGTTGAAATAAGAATAAAGGGGTAGTTTAAACATTTGATCATCACATCTTCACTATTTAGGTAGTCATTTTATTAAAGTAAGATCAATGGTCTAAATCAAAAGTTTTAATTTATTAATGGTGGAGATTATTTTATAGGTTACTATAAATAAAATGACTACCTAATTCACACTCTATTATAATATATAGTGTAGATGTAGATGTAGATATCTATTAAGGGCGGTTCTACTGGTAAAAGCTTGTAGCTTCATCACTAAATAGTGAGAGAGGTATCAAGTTAAAATTCCGTTGAATACAAAAGTTCTAAAGTGTCCACGCTGTTAGATATGGTCTTGGATTCATGTATCTAGTTGCTCACAAAATGAGTGGTGAAGAATTTTCCAATGTGTTTGAAGATTGCAAGTGGGAAAAGGAATATTACATTTTTGTGGTTCATACAAGATTCTCAAAATCTGGACACATCAAGTTGATGATCAAGTTGATAGTTTGAAGTAGGCCTGTAAACGAACCGAACGGACACGAACGAAGCATGTTTGTGTTCGTTCATTAAGGTTTTATCGAACAAACGAACGAACATGAACGGGTAAGCGAACATATTTTGTTGTTCATGTTCGTTCACTAAGAAAATTTATTTGTTCACGAACGCAGACGGACGAATACATAATTTAATACATTTGTTCATTAATATGTTAAACAAACCCCAAGGAAAACCAAAACAAGGGAACATATATATAAACAGATTTACAAAATATATCTTGAAACATAACCGGATGCATATTTAGCATTACAGAACGATCACAATATGATGTTTAATTCTAATATATTAACAAGTTTTATAAGACATCTAATTGTTTAATACTGTTCTATTTAGAATGAAAATATCTAAATGTTTAATACTATTATACTTAGAATTTAGATGAGATTAAATAAGATATACAAATATCTATTAATTTTTGTTAACAAATGAACATGTTACCGAACGTTCATGAACATGTTAACGAACGTTCACGAACGTTCACGAACGTAAATGAACGAACGAGACATATGTTCATGTTCGTTCATATAATTAAACGAACGTAAAACTTTGTTCATGATCGTTCATATAACAAAATGAACGAACATAAACGAACTTCCTGTCGAACGGTTCGCGAATAGTTCACTGAACGTTCGGTTCACTTACAGGCCTAGTTTGAAGCATATAAATAGAGCTTACTTCCATGAGAATAATCACACAAATGAACACAACAATCTCTTGTTCATTTCCTCTCATCTCTATAGTCTTTTGGCACAAAGAGTTTACTCTTTTATATTGTATGTGTTAATCACATACTTGTAAACCTTTTAGCCATTTTATTGTTTCATGTATTTTTCTCTACCTATTAATATATGTTGTCTCAACCGTCGACTTTAATCTTTGTGTCTATAGTTTCATTGCATTTTCTAGTCTTCTTACGTTACTATTATCTGCTTTATGACTAATAGTTACTCTTGAGGGTTCGTTTTATCCTAACAAATTGGCATCAGAGCCATATCTCATTTCATAGTTCTATTAGTCACCATGTCAGTAACAACCTCCATCGAAAAGTTTGACCGAAGTGTTAACTTTGGTATGTGGCAAATCAAAATGGAAGCCCTTCTTATTCAGTATGGGTGTAAGTTGGCACTCGATGAAATAGAAAAGAAGCAAGAAGATATAACGGCACAGAAGTTCCAAACGTTGGATAAAAAGGCTAGATCGGCTATTGTGCTAAATCTCTCAAATGAGGTTTTGCAAGAAGTAGCTCACGAGACGACTGCCAAAGGTATATGGGAAATATTAAAGGCCATATATATGAAGAAAACGGTGGAGAACAGACTTTATTTGAAACAAAAGTTGTACATGATAAAAATGATAGAAGGTACATCTATTCTCTCGCATCTTGATAAATTTGATTCCATCATTAGGGATTTGAAAAATATAGATGCTAAAATTGAAGATGAGGATCAAGCCATTTTATTGTTGTGTTCACTTCCCCAGTCATTTAAGCATTTTCGAGATACTATGATCTATGGGAAAGACTCGGTCTCATACAATAGTACTAAATCCGCTTTAAAATCTAAAGAGCAAATTGATAGGGACATCACAGGGGAAGCTAGTGGTAGTTAAGCGGAAGGACTCTTTGTCAGAGGTAAACCTGAAAATAGAGATTACAAGAATAATAAATCTAAAGGAGGTTCAAAATCTAAACATAAAGTTCCATTTTGTAATTATTGCAAGAAAAAGGTTCACACCAAGCTCGAATGTTATAAGCTTAAGAACAAAGAAAAATATGATAATGAGCGAAATAACAGGAACACCGCTAAAGCTGGCATAGCTTAAGGTGAGAATACTGGGATTATCTTAATGGTCACAGAAGGTAAATCCAGGTCTAATAATGATTGGATTTTGGATTCGGGTTGTTCATACCACATGAGTCCCAGCTGATAGGGATTCTTTTTCCACATATGAATCAGTTGATGGTGGAATTGTTATAATGGGCAATGATGCTCCATGCAAAGTTGTTAGTATTGGCAAAGTTCGAATCAAGATGCATGATGGCATTATCAGAACACTCACTAATGTCAGACACGTTCCAGATCTAAAGAAAAATCTCATCTCTTTAGGCACTCTTGATTCTCTTGGGTGCAGGTATTCAGCTGAAGGTGGAGTTATGAAAATTTCGAAGGGTGCTCTTGTACTAATGAAAGCTTGCAAGTCAGGCAGTTTGTACATTTTGCAGGGAACCGTGGTTACGGGTGCTGCAGCAGTCTCTGTATCTTCGGATACTGACATCACAAAATTATGGCACATGCGTTTAGGGCACATGGGTGAGAAAGGCTTAACCTTGTTTAGCAAGAGAGGGCTCCTTTGTGGTCAAAGTACGGGAAAAATGAACTTTTGTGAACACTGTGTTTTCGGAAAGCAGACAGAGTTAAATTTAATTCACCTGCTATTCATAAAACAAAAGGTACTTTTGACTATATTCACTCTGATCTTTGGGGGCCTTCCCGTGTTCCTTCTAAAGGTGGTGCAAGATATATGCTAACTTTTATTGATGATTATTCAAGAAAAGTTTGGGTATATTTCTTAAAGCATAAGCATGATGTTTTCTTAAATTTCAAGCAATGGAAAGCTTTGATCGAAAAGCAAACAGGAAAACAAGTTAAGAGACTGCGTACGGATAATGGCATGGAATTTTGTGGAAGCAAATTCAATGAGTTTTGCAAGAACGAAGGTATAGCTCGGCATCATACAATCAGGATGACACATCAACAAAATGGTGTAGCTGAGCGTATGAATCGAACTATTTTGGAAAAAGCTCGATGTATGATCTCAAATGCATGGTTGACACTCGATTTTTGGGCAGAAGCAATTTCAATAGCTTGCTACATTGTCAATCGGTCTCCTTGTGCTCCTCTCGATTTCAAGACTCCAGAGGAAGTTTGGTCATGTACACCTGCTGATTACTCTAATTTGAGAATATTTGGGTGTCCAGCTTATATGCATGTTAATGAGGGAAAATTACAACCTAGAGCAAAGAAGTGTATTTTCCTCGGTTATGCATCAGGGGTGAAAGGATATAGATTGTGGTATCCTGACCCTAAATCACCTAAATTTGTAATCAGTAGAGATGTAACATTTGATGAATCCTTAATGATGTTAGCCACAAACGATTCTGCTAATCCTTGCAATCTTGAAAAAGAAAAGAATACTCAGGAACAGGTGGAGCTTCATATTGACGACACGAGTTTTCCCGAGTCTTCGGTCGATACAGATCAAGTTGATGCACAAGATCCAGAACCAGTTCTTCATGAAGAACAAGAAGAGTACTCTATTGCCATAAATAGATCAAGAAGAAATATTCGACCACCTCAAAGATATGCAAATGAGGCAGAAGAAGCTAACAAACCTTCAACGTATTTCGAAGTAATCTAAAGTGCTGATTCGGAAAAATAGGTAGTCGCCATGAATGAGGAAATTGAATCTCTGCATAAGAATGCTACTTGGGATCTTGTGACACCGCCAAAGGGAAAGAAAATAGTTGGTTGTAAATGGGTTTTCAAGAGAAAGGATGATACTTCAGGTGTTGAAGGTGCAAGATTTAAAGCACGATTGGTTGCAAAGGGCTACAGTCAGGTACCAGATATTGATTTTAATGATGTTTTCTCACCTGTTGTAAAAAATAGTTCTATTCGTGTGTTGCTTGCTTTGGTTGCCATGTTTGATCTTAAATTAGAATAGCTCGATGTCAAGACAGCTTTTCTACATGGCGAATTGGATGAACAAATCTACATGAAACAACCTGAAGGTTTTGAAGTTGAAAAAAAGAAAGACCAAGTTTGCTTATTGAAGAAATCCTTGTATGGATTGAAGCAGTCACCAAGACAATGGTATAAGAGGTTTGATTCATTTATGTTGAGTCATCATTTCACCGGAAGCCTATATGACAGTTGTGTCTACTATCAGAAGTTAGATGATGGTTCTTTCATTTATCTGTTGCTCTATGTTGATGATATGCTTATCGCAGCTAAGAACCTTACAGATGTTCATCGACTAAAGACATTGTTGAACAGTGAATTTGAAATGAAAGATTTAGGACCAGCTAAAAAGATTATAGGCATGGAGATACGACGAGATTGAAAATTTGAAAAGTTATACCTATCTCAAGAAAGTTATGGTGAAATTTGGCGTACAGGATGCAAAACCCGTAAGCACTCCTCTTGCAAGCCATTTAGGTTATCTGTTGCTCAATCACCACAATCAAAGGAAGATGAAGATTATATGGCACGAGTTCCTTATTCTAGTGCCGTTGGCAGCATAATGTACGCAATGGTGTGTACACGTCCTGATATTTCACAAGCAGTTAGTGTTGTTAGCAGGTACATGGCAAATCCAGGCAAAGAACACTGGAAAGCAGTGAAATGGATTCTCAGATACCTAAAAGGAAGTCTAAGCACTTGCTTAGAATCTGGTAGAACCAATGACAATTTAGTTGGTTTTGTAGATTCAGATTATGCTGGTGATCTTGATAAGCGCAGATCTCTTACGGGCTATGTTTTTTGCATTGGAGGTGGAGCAATTAGCTGGAAAGCAACTCTACAGCATGTAGTAGTGGCATTATCTACTACTGAAGCAGAATACATGGCAGTCACAGAAGCTCTCAAAGAAGCTTTATGGTTAAGAGGTTTATTCGGAGAATTAACTCTACAACGAAGAGTTACTACCATTTGTGTGATAGTCAAAATGCGATTCATTTGATTAAAGATCACATGTATCATGAGCGGACGAAACATATTGATATAAGATATCATTTTATTCGAGACACCATTGCCAAGAAGATAGTCCTTGTTCAGAAAATCAATACAAAGGACAGTCCCGCTGATATGTTCACGAAGGTTCTTCCGTTATACAAGTTCAAGCAATGCTTGAACTTGATTGGCCTTTATAGTTCGTGATTTGTCTCGTTTCGGGGCTTCGTCGAAGGAGGTGGAGTTTTTTATTTTGTTTCTTTGTTCATTTTGAGAACCAAGTCCCAAGTGGAGATTGTTAGATATGGTATTGGATTCATGTATCTAGTTGCTCACAAAATGAGTGGTGAAGAATTTTCCAATGTGTTTGAAGATTGCAAGTGGGAAAAGGAATATTACATTTTTGTGGTTCATACAAGATTCTCAAAATCTGGACACATCAAGTCGATCAAGTTGATAGTTTGAAGCATATAAATAGAGCTTACTTCCATGAGAATAATCACACAAATGAACACAACAATCTCTTGTTCATTTCCTCTCATCTCTATAGTCTTTTGGCACAAAGAGTTTACTCTTTTATATTGTATGTGTTAATCACATACTTGTAAACTTTTAGCCATTTTATTGTTTCATGTATTTTTCTCTACCTATTAATATAAGTTGTCTCAACCTTCGACTTTAATCTTTGTGTCTATAGTTTCATTGCATTTTCTAGTCTTCTTACATTACTATTATCCGCTTTGTGACTAATAGTTACTCTTGGGGGTCCGTTTTATCCTAACACACGCCAACGAGCTAAAAAGAGAGGCTTTACCTGGTTTAAGTCGGTGTAATGGTGGTTTCAGATCACATGAATTAGTCGGCCAATGATCGAAACAATTGAATTAAAAAAAACAATACATTATTGATAGTTTATGGTAGAATATGTTATCCAATTTTAGTTATAAATAAATTAATAAATAAGTCTTTGAGGTCTCACCTTATGTGTTAAGTCTCCATATGTCGAAAATTTTGAGATATGATATTTTGGAAATGTCCAAAACTTATGTCGTACAAAGTGCGAAATCACATTTGAGGAGGAAACATGGCTTAGATTACAAATCTCTTTTATATATTAAAAGAAAAACTAAATTAGGTTTCCCTACTAAATATAGATTAATATAAAGTAATCTTGTCCATTCAATGCCCAAGGTCAAAGATTTAGAACCATATATCTTATATCATAACCTTGACTACTTAAATAGCAAATTGAAACCAAGTCAAATGACATTAATGCCCTTGAAGTTTAAACATAATTACCCATGTTTAACATTAGTAATTAAATTTAATTAATATAATATTTTAAATACACTATTTCTTTTAGATGATTAAGGCTTCTTTAATATAGGGATTAATGGTCATCAAATGATTTTAATTAAAATTCATAATTACATATTTAAAAAAAATATTTATTGAATTAACTTAATTACAATCATACTGTTATTCAGTTGTAATACATTTTTAATATAATATGATGTTAACATTTACTTAAAAGTGTATTTAGGTTAGCGGATTAAATTATCATAATTAATATGCATAATAATACAAATAAAAATATCTTATATTACAAGTGTAACTATTAATGTAACACTTCAAATTCTACAAAAATGATAAAATGTTGTAACTAATTTATTGAACCACATTTCGAGGATGAAATTTTTATAAGTGTGATAGAGTTGTAACACCCCAAATTTAATAAATTAAATTAGTTACATATTTTAAATTATACACGAAACTTAATGGGTTGAAATATAAATACATCGACTATAATAGGGTATAACTTTAAATAATATATTAAAATAAATGGATACGTGCTTGCGAATCAGTATATGATTGAAATTGTTGGGTTACAGGTAGTTATTGAGTTGTGATTGGAATATAAATGCTAGCTTATTATATATACATGCACATTAATGTACTTGCGGATACAAATATTAAAAAATAAATAAATAAAAAAAGGTTTACATGTATTTATGTGTGTGAGCCGAGGGAGTAAAAGAGAAAAATAATGACGGCATTAAAGAAATTGGTTTGTAGTCAGTCTTTCTGGAGGAAATTAAAAAGGAAATCAAACTCGATTGTTTAATTAATATTATATGGAGAGTGTTTACGTGACTTTTTAATTGTGTTGCAATTGTTTTATAAATGATATGCTTATAAAATTATCTAAGTGCTTTATGACTATTTTGATAATGTGAGCTTTGTGAAAACAAAAGTGTTACTAAAAGCGTATTGATTATCCAATATATATATATAAATAATAACGAAATCGTATAAAAAGTGAACTAAATAGTGTACGAATAACAAATAGTGGCAAGTGTAAAACTACGGTTTTCCATCAAAAAGTGGAAAAGTGGGAAATGTGTAAAACTACGGTTTGCAATCAAATAGTGGACAAAAGGTAAATGTGGAAATTGTAATTGAAAAGAGATTGTTGTATTTAATCATTATTGCTTATGTGACAAATTGAGATATAAAAATTGTGGTTATATGTTTGTGCGAAAACGTAATTCTCATAAGGCTTATAGCTGATCAAAACTATTCTTAAAATTATAGAGAACGGTGGATAAAAGTGTAGAATAGCTATTGTCAATGAAATTGGAGAAGGTTATAGTGTAGACGTATCCGCATATTGGTGTAACACTGTAAAGTGAGTTGTTTCAATTAATTCATTTTAAATTTGAATACAATACTGAATATAATATTTATTAAATTTATACTTAGGTATATAGGTTACATAATCATAATTAAAGTGGATAAAAAAACATACAACATATTTAGACTTTAATAATTAAGACATATATTTGTGTATTAGTGTGTACCTACAATTTTACTGATCCAGCTTTAATTGCATGACTGAAATACTAAAAAATATGAAAATTAACGTCGTATGATAGTTTTAAATACACAAAAAAAAATTATTAGGGCACACTGATTTAGCATAAATCATTTGTATTTAATTCGTCTTTATAAGTTCATAAAATAAACGTATTCAATTGATTGAAAGTGAATAAGTGAATATATGTGAATATCAATTTTTCATTATTCTGATACGATTTCAAAATATAGATATGTATGTTAATGCATGACTAATGTATATTGTATATATTGATTATTTTCTATTTTTTTTTATATCCAACTTTTAATGTTAATTATAGTAACTGTTTTAGGTGATAATTGATAATGACAGCCCTAAGGACGGTTTATAAGGAAAAAATTGTACATTTGTTGAACTTAAAGCTTCTTTATTTAATCAAAATTATAATTAATACACTGAAAGTTTGCATTTAATTCACTGAAACATTCCTTTTATATGTGATGTATAAATTATGATTTTTGAAAATAAAGGGCACTTTAAGTTTTATTATTGTCCTTAGATAGTTCTTATCGACAGCCCTAATGGTTGTTAATATCATTTTTCATGTTTTTATTCGGAATAGAGAGAAAATCTCCTACTTTGTTATGATCATATTTTTTGGAAGATTATGAAATATGGTTGATTTTTCATTTTTTACGATATCACATAATTACTATTAATTGATTTTACTTTTAAAATTGGAAATCGACTTGCAAAATGATCTAATGTTCATTGTTTATAAAACAAATATCATGAAATAGCTACTGAATTTACGGGTTATAAAGTAGTGATTATTTAATTGATGTAGTAAAGTCAAACTTATGATATTGACAAGACTTGTAAACTCTGCTTTTTGACTTGTAGTGTAAAAAAAAAAAACGTGTGCTTTCAATTCATTTTGAGCTGCCTCTTTTGACTTCTAGTTCTAGATGCTTGAATTCTTGATTATCAGGAATAAGTAACGTCATATACCACGAAACTTCTCAAAGAGATAATTTTTAATAGGGCAAATTACCTAAAATAGAAACGAACTATTACTGTATTTTGTATTCTAGAAATGAACTATCAAAAGTTTTAATATTAGAAATGAAGTTTCAATTTAGTTTGTATTCTAGCAACCTGTTAACTTTTAACCCAACTTCTGTTAACTCAATGCTGACGTGTCACATCCTTCGTCCACGTGGCAGCTGACGTGACGATATCGCTGACATGGCAATTCACGTGGCTGCTGACGTCAGCCAGAGAAAAAAAATATATATATATTTTTAAAATTTTTAACTTTTTTTAAAAAAAGAATTTTAAAATTTTTTTTAAAAAAAAAAGGTATTGTTAATGAAATCTCTAAGGGCTGTCAATAACGTGCATAAATTGGTTGTACTTTGATTATTTAAATCCATATCGTCCACTATACCTTAAATATTTCAAACTCATACTTCACACCTGGGTTCTTTGAAGACGAATGATACACTTTTCAAGAAAAAGGATATAATAGTCAACAAAAAAATTTGGGCAAATTACCTACAGTAGACACGAACTATTACTTTTCCATTTAGGTAATAGGAATTGGGGATTCATCACTTACAATATCAAGCTAGAATTAAAACGAGAATTGAGATTACCTGCATCTGAAGTAAGGTGTGAAGAAGCTCCCGTATCTAAGATCCAAGATCGTCGATTTGAAGACATTTTTGTAAAAAAAAAATATTAATTTTTTTTTTTAAAATTAATCTTTTTTAAAAAAAAAAATTAATCTTTTTTACAAAAAATATATATATATATTTTTTAAAAAAAATATTTTTTATAAAAAAAAATTTCTCTCGCTGACATCAGCAGCCACGTGGATTGCCACGTCAGCGATATCGTCACGTCAGCTGCCACGTGGATGTAGATGTGACACGCCAGCGTTAAGTTAACGGAAGTTGGATTAAAAGTTAACATGTTGCTAGAATAGAAACTAAATTGAAACTATATTTCTAATATTAAAACTTTTGATAGTTCGTTTCTAGAATGCAAAATACAGCAATACTTCGTTTCTATTTTAGGTAATTTGCCCTTTTTAATATACTTTTGTTATGTCTTTTATTTTTCTTTCTAGAATAGCAACGTAGTCTTAAAAAATAGATTTCCTATTGATTAGACGTTCTTAAACGATCTGATTCTTGAAGTTTGTCTTTGAAGTACAAAACTTAAACACTTCATAAATCCATTCCACTCATCATAATTATGTTAGTAAGTAGTAAGGGAGTGATTCCTACACTATAAAAAAAAATAATCCGTACACCACTAACTGTAAATCATTATAATATCGTATGAAGAATTTTTGATAGTTTACGTATCACTTTAATATTTATGGACCTACTTATTCAATATTTAAATAAATTGAGTTGTGTTGTATATAATATAAAGGTTAAATGGATCTAATAGAAAAGTTTATCTTAGAAAAAGTTTTGGTCTGTTACATATATGGGTTACTACGCGAAAATTAACAAATTATAGTCTGACATTCGTTGTATGTAGCGAACTACTCGGACCTCCATTGTATGTAACGAACTTGTAATTTATTTACATTGTATGTATTTTGGTAATATTAACGGTTCTAAGGGACGCCAAGTGTCGGCTTATATAATTGACACGTGGAAAAAGTCCCATAAATTACATACAATGTAACAAAATTACAAGTTCGTTACATACAATGGAAGCCCGAGTAGTTCGCTACATACAACGAATGTCAAACTATAGTTTGTTACATTTGTGCCCACTAACTCCTACGTATATCCAAGTCAAACTATAGTTTGTTACATTTGTGCCCACTAACTCCTACGTATATCCATCTTTTGCCACTTGTATTCTTTTGTGTAATTAGACGTATGAATTTCTTTTGGATATAATAATAAGATTTTCGTTTTTGAATTTTGATGTGATTAGGTACTATTATCAGCTGGCACCGATACTTCTGCTGGAACCATGGAATGGGCTATGTCCCTTTTGTTGAATCACCCACAAGTTCTACAAAAAGCACAAAATGAAATCGATAGAGTTGTTGGCAAAGATCGTCTCCTTGATGAGTCAGACATAGTTAACCTACCTTACCTTCGTTGTATTATAAACGAGACATTACGATTATACCCAGCAGGCCCGTTACTAGTTCCTCATTCATCATCAGAAGATTGTGTTATTGGTGGGTATAACATTCCACGTGGGACTACGCTACTTATTAATCAATGGGCCATACATCATGACCCCAAGTTGTGGACCGACCCTGAAACATTCATTCCTGAAAGGTTTGAAGGGTTAGAAGGCACAAGAGATGGGTACAAGTTGATGCCATTTGGGTCTGGAAGGAGAAGTTGTCCAGGCGAAGGTTTGGCAGGCCGTGTGATGGGGTTGACTTTGGGGTCGCTAATCCAGTGTTTTAATTGGGAAAGGTTAACTGAAAAGATGGTTGATATGACTGAAGCTCCTGGACTTACCATGCCGAAGGCTGAACCCTTGGTAGCCAAGTGCAAACCGCGTGCAGAGATGCAGAATGTGCTAGCCCAAATATGAGCCCGTTTTGTACCTTTGTTTATCTGAAATGATTTTGTAATAATGGCTTTTCCCCTGTTTAGCCTTTTGGGGTTGGGAATTACAAATATTCGCGTATGACAATGTAATTTATATCTAGTGTTCGGGGAATGTGATATCTTATATATACAGCAAGTGTGTAGTACCAACAACACCTTTCTGCCTTTCTGGTTTTGAAATCGTTTTGTTCATTGATCTGTATATATACTTGTGTTTGTGTATGTAGTAATGCCAATACAGTAGTTTATACTTGTGAATGAGTTGACTTTTGTTCGATATACACTACTACACAAATACAAATAGGGACCTGTGATAAAGACCGTTTTACATGCCTTGGAAACAAACTGGACTAAAAAATAATAGGTTAGTACAAAAATGTGGTGGTCTCTTTATATAAATTCGGCTACTTACAATTTACCGGACCCTTTTCTCTATTTTAAAGTCCAGTCCTTTATCATAATTGGACTCCTTTTGTCTATCATAAAGAGTCTGGCTATTTATAAGTTAGCCGGGCATTATTATCTCATTTAAACTCCGACTTTTTCGTCAAAGGGACTTCGACTCTAGCTTTTCTTCACTATAGAGAGAATGGGAACGTGCAAATAAAACAAAAACTAAGGGAGGCTGCTTGAGTGCTTGATAAGGTGGTTCATTGATGCTTACATTATGGTTGCATAAGAAGTTGTGGTTACTACTCATATATGCAGTATATGGCAAACCATTTTTGCTTGCGAATGAATCTACCTTTTTTCAGGTAACAATCAACGCAAACAAGCTCATATGTGGGTTTCGGTGATGTCTAGAACAAAGTGAATCAATTGTGCACTTTAAATTGGCAAAAACATTTTGGTGTTGTCTTAAAGGGTAAGGGTGGCGATTTGAGTCGGGTTGACGGGTCCAAAATATCCACTTAACCTTGCAGCAAAGCCAACTAAATACCTGTATCTTACGAGTTTATTCTATATGCTTCGACAGTTTGAGTAAAGCTTTCTTCCAAATTTGGAGTATTATTTTGTCCAACTATCACAAGCAGGGTCTTCTATGGTTCTATGGTTTCACTATTTTCACGCACTTTGTGAATAAGTAAAATGCGTTGTCAAATCCATCATGCAATCTATGGTTTCACTATTATCTGTGTTTGCTTGCTCACTCACTTGATCACTCTTGGTCTTTGTTTCCATCACCCTGCTTCACTCGAGAGATTTAATGGTGTCGATAAGATAGTTAGTGATGTAATTTACAGAGAGCATTTTCCCCCTGTTCAGCTGTTTGGGGTTGGTAATTACAAATATACATGTAAGATAATATAATCTATATGCAGTGTTCCGAAAATTTAAGAAACTTATGCAACGTGTGTAGTACCAACAGCACCTTTCCGGTTCTTGAAATGATTACATTCATTGATTTGGATTACATAATGTGAATGCACAGAAAAGGCAAAGGTACAATACTTTTGTTTAGGCAGTTGAAAAAAGTGATCTATACATTGTGGTGGTTTAACCGGTTTTGGTTGTTGCTCTTATCGCAACCCAATTCTTACTTGCAAGCGGAAAAAAAAGAAGCTATTGATCTCCAAATGAACTATCATGAAACTTTTTGCCTTTAATGTCAAGAACAAATTGAATTAACCTAACACTTGGTTATGCAATTTAAATGGGCAGATAGTGGCGGGTGCATTTATTCAGTGATGTCTCAAAGCAACAAGATACTTTGTATGTCAGAAATTTTTTCTTACTTTATGCTTCTTTTTCGATACATGACAATTTGTGTACCTTTTATTTAGTAGCATTCCAAATCTATGTAAATTTTTAAATTTAAATAGAAAATAAACAAAGAAATCATTTCTCTCTCCTCTCTTTTTAACTTCTTTCCATATTTTGTCCCATTTTTTTTTCACTCCAAGTCTCCAATTAATCAATTATGTATTTTTATCTCTCTCTTTTAGTGTTTTTCATACAACCAAAAACATAACGAAACTCGTACTATTTATATAAAGTACTCCGTAGTTCATTTAATTTCTTGGAAGTCTGTATAAACAAATATTAAAGCCAATTCTTTTCATGTAAGGATAAAGTATTTCAAGGTGAGATGAAAATGTGACAAAGGAAAAAAAAATCAAAGGAGAGAGAAACGATATGACAGAGAATAGAAGAGAGAACATATTTTTTTGCCTTATTTTCTATTTAATTAATAAAAATTTTAAAGATTTGGCATGGAAAGTAAAAAGTGGTCTCCATATAGCCAGAATTTTAAAAAGTAGCATAAGATTGGAATTAACTCTGTATGTCATGAGTTTGTTCTTTTTCATTATTTTAAATGATTTATAAGTTATCACTAGTTTCAACTTAATGTGAGAGCTTAGTTTCAACAGTTTCTACTACATATTAACCTGTTGTATGAGTTTTTCAAATTTCACCAAGACAAGACATTATCATACAAGTTAATATTGTAATTCCAAATGCGCACGATTCCACCTTAATTCGGATCAGGGATAGGTTACATAACTGACTCACAGCTCTGACAATAGATTCAGCATCTGTAGACGTGGTTTGCACTTTGCTACCAAGGGTTCAGCCTTGGGCATGGTGAGTCCAGGACCTTCAGTCATATCGACCATCTTTTCACTTAACCTTTCCCAATCAAAGCATTGAATTAGCAACCCCAAAGTCAACCCAACCACACGCACTGCTAACCCTTCCCCAGGACAACTCCTCCTTCCAGACCCAAATGGCATCAACTTGAACCCATCTCTCGTGCCTTCTAATCCTTCAAACCTTTCTGGATTGAACTTTTCTGGGTCGGTCCACAAGTTAGGGTCATGATGTATGGCCCATTGATTAATAAGCAACATGGTCCCACGTGGGATGTTATAGCCTCCAATAACACAATCTTTTGAAGACTCGTGAGGAACTAGTAAAGGGCCTGGAGGGTACAATCGTAACGTCTCATTTATTATACAACGAAGGTAAGGTAAATTTACTATGTCTGACTCTTCGACAAGTCGATCTTTACCAACATGTCTACCAATCTCATTTTGTGCCTTTTTTAGAACTTGTGGGTTGTTTAGCAAAAGAGATAAAGCCCATTCCATGGTTCCGGCGGAGGTATCTGTGCCCGCTGATAGTAGTGTCTAATCACACACATCAAAATCCAACTAAATTTTACTTTTTATGTTTAATTACAAACAAATCAAAGCAAATGTTTTTGGTAAGTATAGTCCAAGGGTTATTATAAAGTAATTAATCAACATAAATTCATATAAATGAGAAATTTCCCAATGGAACTGAATTTAATTAATCTATGTTATTGAGACTTGAATACTCATTTAGAACTCAAAATAGACGGCCCAAAATGGCCAAGAAAGACACCTCATTCCATACGGCAAGTTGATTTCATAAGCGACAAGTCAAAAGTCCCTTATTTACTAATTTTCCACATATTGAAAATGAAATTTACCAACTGCCATAATTTTTTTAGTAAGAATCCATGTATGTTTTGTTTTGAGATAAGCATTTTAGATACTTAGTTTTGAATGTTTTCATTTGGATTATATGACAGCCGGTTGCCAGTTGGCTAATAAGTTATTTGATTAGTCTATTTTATCTACCAGCATCATCTAATTCAGATTTTATGAACTTTATTTTAGGATATGGACAACTAATGCAATATATGTTCACAATATCTCCCCAAACATAACTCCCATTGAAAAATTTGACCCAAAAAGTTGAAAATTAGAACCAATAACATGATCTTACCATAAAGAAGTTTCTGATCATTTCATCCGTGTAGTAGTTTGGATCCGATTCTTGTAACGATAACAACACTTCAATCATCGTCTTCTTCTTGTTTTCCACTTTCGATTTCCTAACTTGCTCAATCAATCCTTGAAAGAAAACATCCTTCTTTTCACGCAACGCTATTAACTCCTTCTCCAATCCATTCACTCCCAACCACCTCAAAATCGGCAAGTAATCACCAACATTTGCAGCTCCTGCCAGCAAAAACAGATCATTTAGTATTTGCCGAAATCGCTTTCCTTCTTCATCAACCTCGGGAATATCACCACCAAAATATCTATTTCCTGAGATCATTCGCATCATCACATTTAACGTCAACTCATATAAAGCTGACTTCACATTCACTGGGGAAGAATTTATGGATAACAATCTACGTATCAGAAGTCTGCCTTCTTTTGCACGTATGTCATGAAACTCATTAAGGCGATGAATAGATAAGATCTCTATTGAAGCAATGCGTCTGAGGTTGCGCCAGTTGTCTCCATATGAAGACCAACCAAGACTTGTGTAGTTGTTACCAATGATCTTTCCAAATAGTATGTGAGGGCGGTTGGCAAAAATGATGTCGTTTTTGGTAAAGCATTCTTCAGAGGCAGAAGGGGAGGAGATTAAGAGGACAGGACGGGTTCCAAAATGGAGAAGGATGATGGGGCCATATTTGGCCGAGATTTTGGCAAGAGTTCGATAGAGAGGGAGTTTAAGAAGGTAGAGATGGCCGATGATTGGGAGGGTTGGGAAGACGGTGGGCGGGAGATTGGAGAATTTGCGACCGAAGTGGGATGCGAAGAGATATGAAACTAGAATTACTAGGAAGGAGATGTATAGATTAGGAAGCTCCATTTTTCAAGTTTTTTAGGTGTATGTGACTTTGTGTTGAATCTGGGAGTTGAGTTTTAGTTTTATAGTGTGGGTTAACAACAAACTGACAAAGTAATTTTAGACATTGTGAACATGTATATTAAGTTGGTCGAGATTAGACAAAGTAACGGAAAATGTAATTTCACAATAATGTTCTTCGGTTTTTCTTATCTACCCAATTTACCCCTTTCATATTCAAATTAAATAATGTACTTGTAAAATTAACAAGCATGTATGATAAACCGAGAGCGCAAAATATACCGACTATAGTTGATAGAAAAATCAATATTTCATAAACTAGATAATTAGATGCGCGACTTATATTTCTTGTTAGTAATATTTCTGTATATTATTTAACACATACCACAACACAATGATTCTAACAGTAGATTGTATTTTTTCTAAATATTAACCTATATCTAATTACGTACTTTTACTTCGAGGGAGTATATGTATATGGTTAAAGGTACATTATTATTTGAATGTGAAAAGGGTAAATTGGGAAGAAAAGAAAAAATGAAGAACAATAATGTCAAATTACATTTTCAAGAACAATATTAGTGTTAATTAATGTTTCTTATCCTATGCCCTTAGGGCACAAATTAGAAAAACCCATCATAGAATTATGTTAGCAATGATTTTATTGACAAAACTCTTAGTGCTAATTTTGCTAAACTTCATGTTGATGTTGTAAACAAGAAACTTTCTCGTTATATTCATTGAGATCTTATGAAAATGCCTCACAAATCTTAATGGAAGTACTACATAAAAAAGAAAAAAAGGTTTCACTTAGGTATTTTCTAATAGCATATGTTAATAATATTTAATGAAGTCTCACTTTCCCTATAAATTTAAGGAATTTAAATTCAACTTATATATGTAGAAAGTTCAATTGGTTAATGTGTACTAATGAGTTTTTTTTACCCGCACGTTACGGCGTCGAGTAAAATTATATATTTTTTATGAGTAAATAATATGCATGTATTGGATATTTTTTATGAGTAAATAATATGCACTTAGTGGAACATATAAGGTAACATGTCAATATACGTACTGCAAATAATAATCGTCATAGTACAACACAAAAACACTTTAATTCCAAACAATTTCCTAACTTGTTTATAAAATTTCAAGATGTTATTGTATGGTGTTTGCTTACTTGTTTTCTCCACACCTTTGATTAAAGCCGGCTGAAGAGTTGGATCATTAAAGTGTTTTTATTAACATGATCATTACTGAGACTTGAACTGAAATATAATGAAAAGCTAATAAATTAAATGAGATGTGTGTACACATAAATAAACATAGTTACACATATACTCAAGTCGCTCAACTAATGTTATCGTGGTGTTTGAGGCTTTTTTTGACACCCTTCTTCTTCAATAGGGTTATCCACAATAGTTAAGGGTATGACAAAATACTTATATAATATAATTATGGTGTTATTTTTATTGTTTAGCCATCATTTATTACAATGATATACATTAATTAGTTGTATTATTTATTCAAATTAAAAACATTCTTTACATGTAGGAACCAATGTATATGTAGTTATTTTATAGAAAGAAAGTACTTACTTCGGAAGTAATAATGGTAAAAAGAAGAAAAAGAGAGATGTTGAGTTTAAAACTTGTATATATTAAATTAAATTATAATATATATATCATCACTATATGATACATCAATCTTACTCATATGTCCACACGGCCCTTTCAAGTTTACATGCCATATCTTCTAGTTCACACCCTATTCCAATGTATTTATTTTTAGTTATTTTAATAGAGTAACAATTAGTCAATGAGTAGGGTTATGAATAGTTTTCGTGTACTTGATAAATGAGTTGCTACATATGTTAGTGAGTAGCTACAGGTTATGAATAGGAGAATTACAATTTAATAATTGGAGTAGACTCAATTGTATTTTTAAAATTTATATAGAATTTTTAAATTTATTAAATACTTGTTAACTTATACCCTAAAGATATTTATTTATTTATTTATAATAATCGAACATAAAAAACCAACACTTCCTTTTTTTACCCATGTCTAAAAGCAAAATTTGCATATTTCCCCTTAAAATTAGGGAAAATGACTTGGTACCATTGACATGTAAAGAAAGAATATGTGAACCAGTGTGATAATAACATATCACTTTGTAAACTTTATTTATATATTTTCTTTTGTAACTAAGAATCAGTTATTAACTGCCCGTCTTCTTCGTAACCATGCAAAGCCAAATGTTAAAGCCCATAACAAAATGTTCTGTTTCACCCGTTCATAGTCTCAAGAACCCCATTTCAATATGATAGTATTAAAACATCTAAGTTTGGATAAACAAAAACACAACTCATTACCATAACGTTTTAATTGCGTTTTATTAAAGTGACTTTCAAAATAACAAATTACTAAATCATAAATAATTAGGATTATTTCTACCTTTTCTCGATCGCTTTAAGTGTATATATATGTATGACATCTTTTTCAATGTGGCATAGCATGTGTTAAAAGTGCCAAACAAGAAGTATAAAAATGGGGATTTGACTTTACTTCAAATATTCACTACAAGAAAAAAGCTCATTAGCGACGAACGAAATTTGGTCACTAATGTTACTTAGAGACCAAAATATGAGTGGTCACCCTCCGTCACTAAAGGTCCGTCGCTAATTTAGTTCAGAGACCAAATTGTGTAAGTCGTCACTGCCAAGTGACGAAATTAAAGTGGTCATGATGATCCCAGCTAGAGATCTTAGTATGTATTACTTTGATTGATTATTAATAAGCTTGCGGAATAGTTTATTAATAACTTGAAGAACAAACTTGTATATAACAGAATATCTAACCAAAAGCTTCAATATTATTAACAATAATACGAACACACAATTTGTGTTAGGGTTTACAACCTTGAAGCTAATAACTAGAATGAATTCGTCACCCTCTAGGGTTTTACAGGATCTCTATTTATAACATATAGAGTCCTTTACAGAATCAAACTATTATGGAATCATATCTATTCCATAATTCTCTCTATTCAACTATATCTAACCAACAGTGGTTATCTATATCACTAACAGGGGTAGTACTCGTATATTATCAACAGTGGTTGAATACTTAATACAAAATACAAACTACACACTAACAGTGGCACTGTTAGACAAACTACTTGACAGCGGCAGCTACTAACTAGCAGTGGCAACTACTAACAGTGGTAGTACTTCTAACAGCGGCACAATACTTGTATTCTGAGCAAATCTAGCAGTGTCTCAGTTCTCAACAATCTCCCCCTAAACTTAATCATTCAGAGTAATGATTCAAGTTTCAATCCTTCTTTTCTTCTTCTATCTCCTTCATCGTTTGCCTCTTATGCAGTTGATTGAACACCATGTATAAAGCTCTGTAAGCTCCTTCAGTAATGATGGTTGTAGATAACTTCAAATCAACCAATCTATTCAGCAGCCCTGTTCCCAGCACATAGTGTCGATCATCAAACATGTAGATCACCTGCCCATTGTTAAATACTACCATGTGTACTCCAGCTCTGGCAAAATATCTCCAGGTTATAACCCTTTGATGACAGTGAAAGAATAAGTGATACATGCTGGCTGGTTCAAACATGCTTTGCAATAACTCCATCATTTGTCTTTCAATCACAGCCTCAGAGTTCTTTCTATTCCTGATTCTGCTCACTTGATACAACTCCATAAGATCATCTCTTGTACAGATTCTGAGCAAATCAATCATACTCCCAACATGGTCATCAAATCCTCTTTCCCTTTCAATCTTGATCTCAAGGATCATTTTTCTGAAACCATAATCAATTGCTACTCCTTCCCAATTTATAATTCTAGCCTTTCTTGGTCCTTCAGAAATCTCCTTGCTATCAGTCAGAATCTTGATTCTCTTTTTCAGCTCTGGATCAAATCTTGGAATGTCAGGAATAACATTGTCTTTAGAAATCTGATTTTTCCATGAATTTCTTCTGACTTCATTCTGCTTATCCTCTAAGGCTTTCTCTGCTGCCTCAGCAGCTGCTTTTTCTCTTCTTTCTTCTTCTTCTTTCAAAAACTTTACCATTTCCCTATCTGCCTTTTCTTTCTTCTCCTTCATCAATGCATTCAAATGCCTATTCTCTTCCAATTTCTTGGTCCACTCATCATCTCTTCCCATATACCTATCATATGCCTGTTCCAGCTTCTGCATATTCCATCCTTTAACAATTTTAGCTGGGGCATAATTATCAGACAGAGCATTGATCATTTGTCTTCTCCTTTCAGCATATGGTAAAGGTTTACTCCTCTTCTTGGCTAATTCCTCTTGCTTTTTCTTTCTAGCCCTTTCCTCATTTGACCTTTTCATCAACAAAAATCCAGAAGATAACTCTTCCTCTTCATTACCTTTCTTCTTCTTTAAATAATCATGAACTCTCTGAGCAGGAAGCTTTAATCCTTGTGCAGTCTTTTCTTTAACAATCTCTGCAGCTTTCTGTGTAATAGTCACTACACTCAGATCATCCAAAATCATTTTAACATCATCACCCTCTTCTTCAGCTTTAGCTTCTGCAGCTCTCCTTATCAACCTTTCCCTTTCTTCTACTTGCATCCTTAGCATATCATGAGACTCAAGATGAGGTTCTTTAATTTCTTTCACTTTTGATTTTTCTTTTAACTTTCCTTTACCTTTGTCTTTTGGATCAATCACAGGCAATTTAGACTCAGGCTTGAGTGGTGAAGTTGGTTCTCTTATTGTAACAGGTACCTCTCTTGGTCTTGTTGTTGTGGTAGTTGTGGCAGGGGTTGATATGACAGCAGTGGTGATTGGTGTATCAACAGTGGTAGGTGTTGGTGTACTAACAGGGGTAGATGTAACAGTGGTAGTGTTAGTGTTGACAGTGGTTGAAATTGTGACAACAGTGGTAGAAGTTTTGACAGGGGATAAAGTATTAGTTGGCTTTCTTCTGGGAATAGATTTATTTCTTGTAAATGTCTGCAACTTCTTCTCTTCATCAATTGACTTTGATTGCTCCCCCTTAATCTCAACTTCTCCTTCTTTCATCTCTTTTTCAACATCATCAACCACCTCATACACTGGCCTATCACTGAAACTGACTCTTTTCTTATTTTCCAGGTTAGCACCCATCACATCCCAAAAATATAATCTAAGTGCAGCTTTCTCAGGCAACCCTTTATTCAATGGAAATACCTGATAAACTGTTTCATCTGTTTCATCAGTCTGCTCTGCTCCTGCACCATCACTTGTATTAACATTTTCAGAAGAATCTTCACCAGTATATACCACCATTCTTCTGTCATCTACAGCATTTACCATCTCATCATCTAAACTTTCATGTATCACATAATCAGAGACATTGAGCTCCTCCTCAGCCTTATCCCTGCTCTGCACATAATCATCATCTTTATCATCAAACACTAACTCCACAGTGTCTTCTGATTGTGCCTCATTATGCTCACATATATCCATCTCAACTGTATTATCATCAAGCTCAAGCACCTCTGTAGCTGCAGAATCATCATGCATCTCATCAATATTTATCATTGCTCCACTCATATCATCATGAGGTCCATGTGAATCATCATCATCATCATCATCACCTGCTTTTCTTGAACCATCATCTTCAGGCATATTATCATCATCTGCTTTCTTCTCCCCCTTGCCTGAAGATTCCTTTAACTTATTCGCAGGTAGAAGAATATTATTGACAGCCTCCTCAAGCATTACCAATCTATTCTGCACATCAAGCAACTCTGCCTTCTGATGATCAATGATCTCCTTCTGCTTAGCAATTAACTCATCCTGAGCTTGAATTTTCTGTTGAGCCTCTTTTCTGTAAGCCCTTTCCCTCTCATATTTGCTCCACAGTTTATTGATATCATGTACAAGATAGGAAATCGTCAATTCATCAGTATCACTAGGCTCATCAACATTAGAGTGTGACCTCTTAGTTGAATCCTTGCCCACATCTGCCACTGCAGATGTCCCTTGGTTATTGGTACTGGGACCTACATTTGAATCATCACCCATAGGTTCATCAAACATAGTTGCCTCTGGTTGGGTCTGATTAATGTTACCACTATCCTGCCCTGCCAGTGGGCTAGAAACAGTAGTGGCAGCCCTTCCAGAATGAACATTTTCATCAAGTATGTTCACCTGTTGTGTTGGGACAGTTGACTGAGACTGTGGAGAAACAGGAATCTCCATAGCCTGTGTAGCCTTCTTGGATTTCTTGGCTTTAGATTGGGTAGGCTGTTTGTTCCCTTGTTTTCTTTTGATGCCACCTCCTGATGTGTGTTCAGAACCAACTTGTGTTGTTGGTCTGTCATCATTTGGTCCAGATGGTGTTGGTAATACACCACCAGTGGCAGAAGGAGTAACTAGCATTGTAGAAAATAATGCAGTTTCCTTCTTAGAAAAAGCATTCTGATACTGATTCATAGCCTTAATAGTCCTCAAAGATAGAGTAGAACTAACAATCACACTATCCTCTGCTGGCAGATTTGACAATTGATTATTCAATAAAAGCTGAACAAATCTAGGGTACATAACGAATGTATCACCCTTTACATTCCTAACCATATTATCTAAGATAAATCTAGATATATTAAATCTAATACCCTGTGCCAAGCAGATAATAGGATATGCAATAGTAGAACTAAATTCATTAAAACTAGTTCTCTTTTGAGACAAACATACCAGAAAAGTATGAATGTAGAACTTCCATTGAGGACAAAACCATGACTTCAAGAAAGTATATTCTGATCTTGTCTTTCCTGAACCTTCATACCCCATATCCATAATGCCTTTAAACAAATCTTCTCTCGATAATTCCAGAATTCCACCTTCATCATCAAACTGTAAAAGCTCTCTTAGAACAATCTCAGTAACCATTACCTTCTTACCCTTGACAGTGGAATGAATGTGAGTAATGCCATTAACATTCCCTTCCTTTGCATTCTGCCAGAATTCTTGAATATGCGATCGAATTAATCGTGGATAAACAGTAAGGGCATGTGTAACTGGACAATTACTCAAGAAATCAATAATAGGGTGAAAATACTCATCGGCAAGTTCTTTATTCAAGAAAGCCCTCATATTGTGTTCAGAATGAACACTTAGCGTAGAATGATCAGAATCAGATGACAATGAAGATGCCATTGATGTAATTGATGAACGAACGAAGAGTGAATTACAATAAACAACTCAAAGCGAGAGCGATTATTGAAGGGTTTTGAAAATTTTGAAAGCGTAATTGAAAAAGTGAAGTATTTGAGTATTTATTTAATGACAGTGCCAAGCCCTAAAAATAGAACTAGCAGTGGCACTGCTGGTTATACCCAACAGGGGCACAATTTACAAACAAACCCAACAGGGGTACCTCACTTGGTCAATTTATAGTTAACCCTTTCTAACCATCTAACAAAGCTAGCAGCGGCTGATAGTCTTAAGCTCAAAACAACAGGGGTACCTGCAATATTAAACTAAGAAAAACAACTAGCAGGGGTTAAATTACACACATATACAGCAGGGGTTTAAAATACATTGACAGTGGCAAAGGTAAACTAACAGTGGCACCATCTGTTATCATGATGAAGCTAACAGTGGCAACACCTGACCCTGTCACATACAATATATTTTACCCCTGTTAGTATCAAATCCAGACCAAAACACTACGTGAGATTGATCATACCAATATTAGTTATCAAAAATGTAAATCTTCCTACATCAAATGCTTTTGTAAAAAGATCTGCAAGTTGATTATCAGTATGAATTTTAAAAATATGAATCAATCTTTTATCATAACAATCTCGTATAAAATGATATCTGATCTCAATGTGTTTGGTTTTTGAATGCTTAACTGGATTCTGAATGATACTGATAGCAGAAGTATTATCAATATAAATAGGAGTGTTCATGAAAGTCAAACCATAATCCAGCATTTGATTCTGAATCCAAAGAACCTGTGCACAGCAACTTGATGCTGCAACATATTCTGCTTCTGCTGTAGAAGTGGAAACCGTGGTCTGCTTTTTACATTGCCATGACACTAATCTATTTCCAAGAAATTGACATCCTCCACTGGTGGATTTTCGATCCATGTTCTCACCACCATAGTCACTATCTGTGAAAGCCTTAAGCTCAAAATCTGATCCTTTAGCATACCAAAGTCCCAAATCAGGTTGACCTTTCAAGTATCTAAAGATCCGTTTCACAGCATACATGTGTGACTGCTTTGGGTTGGTTTGATACCTAGCACAAAGACACACTGCAAACATAATGTCAGGTCTAGATGAAGTTAAATACATCAAAGAACCAATCATTGACCTGTACAAGTGCACATCTACTTCTTCTCCATCAGGATCAGAAGTAAGATGTTTGTGTGCCTCCATAGGAGTGCTAGCTATCTTCCCATCTTTATAACCAAATTTATTCAGAATATCCTGCACATACTTTCCTTGGTTAATAAAGATTCCATCTGACTTCTGTTTAACCTGCAATCCTAAAAAGAAAGTGAGTTCACCCATGGAACTCATCTTGAATTTCTTATGCATTAAACTCTCAAACTCTCTGCACAATGAGTCCCTAGTTGAACCAAAAATAATATCATCAACATAAACCTGTACCAACAATATATCTCTCTGAACCCTCTTGGTAAACAAAGTCTTGTCAATAGTACCTCTCTTGAATCCATTCTTGAGAAGATACTCGGATAGTGTATCATACCAAGCTCTTGGTGCTTGATGTAGCCCATACAACGCTTTCTTCAATCTGCACACTCTATCTGGATATGTTGGATCTTCAAACCCTGGTGGTTGGCATACATACACCTCATCATCAATTAGACCATGAAGAAAAGCACTCTTCACATCCATTTGATAAACTTTGAAATCCTGATAAGATGCATAAGCTAAAAATAACCTAATAGCTTCTATTCTAGCAACAGGAGCAAAAACATCATCATAATCTATGCCTTCTTCCTGTGTATACCCTTGTGCTACCAGCCTTGCTTTATTCTTTATCACTATACCTCTTTCATCTCTCTTGTTCTTGAAGATCCACCTTGTGCCTATAGCCCTCTTTCCTTTTGGTAGATCAACCAAATCCCATACATCTTGCAGTTTAAACTGCAACAATTCTTCTTGCATTGACTCTATCCAACTTGGATCTTTGAGAGCTTCCACTGCCTTCTTTGGTTCCATCTGAGAAAGAAAACAAACATATAATGAAGTATGTAAATCTTCTTCTCTTACCTTTGACTGCTGTCTGGTCAGAACAAATGAATTAATATCACCAATGACCAAATCCAAAGAATGATCTTTGTGAACCAGATACTTAGATGTTGATGTATCAAGCAGTTCTCTTTCCAAATTTGGACCCAAAAGATTATCCATTTCAGATTCTGAGTAAGAATCTCTTTCTTCTCTTTCTTGTGAAGGCTTTGGAGTTGCTTCAGAATCTGACAAAGAAGTCCTTTCCAAAACTTGAAATGGAGGACTTTGTTCAACAAATTTTGGAGAATCGGGCTCTCCTTCTGAATCATGCTCTGAAACTATATGAGAACCCTTTGAAGTAAATGGTTGATTTTCTGTTGGAATTGAACCATCTTCATCCTTTGAACCATTTTTGCTACTTGACCCACTTGAATCATCTGAAGGTTCATCTTGCTCTAACTGGAATGCTTCTGGAGGATCTGGAGACCAAATAGGAAACAATACATACTGCAAGTCATCCTTTTTAGTCTGACTTGTGCTTGAAAGCCCATCTTTACCTGCATCATTACCTGCATCTGTACCTGCATCTGTATCTGCACTAATAGACAAATCTGGATATCTAAAAGCATGGGTTAGTGCATCAATATCAAACAAAACTTCTGGACCTTTTCCTTCTACATTTGATGTATGTTCATTAAAGGTCACATCCATGGTCTCATCTATGATCCTAGTCCTTTTGTTAAATACTCTATAAGCCTTGCTTTGAATAGAGTATCCAACAAATACACCCTCATCTACCTTACTCTGAAACTTACCAAGATGATCTCTGGTATTTAAGACAGTACAAGGACATCCAAATGGTTTTAAAAAGCTAACCAAAGGTTTTCTCTTAAAGAATAACTCATAGGGTGTCTTGTTATGAGGTTTAATAATCAAAATCCTATTCAAAACATAACAAGCAGTGCTAACTGCCTCTGCCCAAAAGGACATTGGAAGTTTAGCATCTGCTAGCATGCTTCTAGCAGCCTCAATTAGTGTCCTATTCCTCCTCTCAGCTACTCCATTTTGTTGTGGAGTCCTAGGTGCACTATACTGTCTTTCTATACCTTTATCCTCACAGAACTTATTCATCTCATGATTCTTAAATTCTGTCCCATTATCACACCTGATGATCTTAACCTTTTGATTAGTTGAATTCTCAATCCTAGTTATGAATGATCTAAGTATTTCACCTGTCTCATCCTTAGTCCTAAGAAAGAACACCCAACTCATTCTAGAGTAATCATCAGTTATTACCAAACAGTAAGATTTCTTCCCTTGACTAGCTACATTGGTAGGGCCAAACAAATCCATATGTAACAGGTGTAAGGGAGTGGTATTGGTATTCACAAGCTTGGTCTTATAAGAGGTCTTGTGTTGCTTGCCTTTGAGACATGCTACACAGTGGTCACTACATTCAAATAACTTTTCAGGTAAGCCTCTCACTAGCTTATTCCTAACAAGTTTATTCATGGTCTTGAAATTCAAGTGACACATCCTCCTATGCCATAGTTCAGATTCAGATACAGTAGCTTTAGAAATGAGACAGTTAACATTTTGAGATTCCATCTTGTTTAAATCACTACAGTATACATTATCCTTTCTTGGAACTCTCATTAAAATCTTATCTTCAGGTATTTTGAGTTTTTCAGAAAGTATAAGGCATTCTGTGTCAGTGAAATATACAGGATTTTGCTTATCTGTGATTTGACTCACACTAAGCAAATTGTATCTCAATTGCTCAACATAATAAACATCATTGAAAGTGAGCTTACTGCTTTTTACCTTACCTTTACCTGTGATTTTACCTCCTTTAGGATTGCTTCCAAATGCTACATCTCCTCCATCAAACGCTTTAAAGTCCTGTAGCTTTTTCCTGTCTCCAGTCATGTGTCTTGAACAGCCAGAATCAATATGCCATAAGCTTGGTGGCTTGCCCTGCACATATATGAGAAAAACAATTAGTTTTTCTTGGGAACCCAAACCAATTTGGCTTTGGGTTTCCCATGAGCACCTTTGACATCAACCCTTTTGACAGTGATTGATCTCAGTGCTGCATTGGTTTTGGACACTTCAGATTTACACTCATTTTTATGTCTCCAAAAACAATCAATTTTTGTCCTAACAGGGGCAATAAGCTTAACAGTGGTCACTTTCAAATTGGTATTGATAAGCCTGGCAGTGGTAGCTCTACTTGGTGTAAACATTCTTTTGGAATGCTTAACACTAGCAGAGGTAGCATGCCTAGCAGTGGCCAAGCCTTCCCCTGTTCTGTTCATGCCTCTGTTAGCCTTATACAGTGGCACTGCTGCATCATTAACAGTGGTTGCAGCCTTGCCTCTGTTTGGCTTGTTTTTCAACAATGGACTTGTACCTCTGTTCCTATTATTATTAGGATTGAAGTAGCAGTCCTGTTGAGTATGGTTGTACCTGCCACATATATAACATGCCTTTCTTTTCATACATTCAAACCCATTACCCAACCTTTGTGAAACCAATTGGTTCCAATTTCTCTGATTACCCCTGGAAATGGATCTATTTGCATTATTTGCAGAAATTAAATCAGACCTGTTTGATTTACATGCACACTTTTCACATTCAGATTTATCTTTTGACTTATCTTTTGATTCAGGATTAACTCTTTTGTGCACATAACCTAGACCAGATCTAGATTTATTGGATTTTCTAACTTGATCTAACTGAGCCTTTGCTTTCTCAACAAACATCTTTTTACCCTCTTCTAGTTTAGTACTATTTAGTTCAGAAACTAGACCAGTAATAGGCTTAACACAATCATCCACAGAATTACCACTAGATGAGCTATCACTATCACTCTCATCTTCCTCAGTCCAATCAGATACCTCAACTTTATCAAAATTCACATTATCAGCACAATTAACAACTGGATCTACCTTTTTAACCTCCTCAGACACACCTACCTTAAGTTTTTCTAAGTCAAACTCAAGCTTAGATGGGAAGTAAGTATGATTATAAGGTGGGGGTACAGCATTAAGGTTGTAACCTAATCCAAGTTTTAATTTATCATGAATTTGAGACTTGATTAAGTTTTGAACACCTTTTGAAGCATTTTCCAATTCATCAACTTTCAATTTTATTGACTCTTTATCAGAAATTGCCTCAGCCAACTTTGCACTTAGCATATCAACTTTTGTTTGTAAAGCTTTCTTTTCCCAATTCAGATATTTAATATCTAAGTGAAATTGTGATTCATTCTTTTCAAAAGCTTTTATCTGTCTTTCTAAGTTTTCAATGGCTAAAGTTGAATGTTGACTCTTTTCCACACAAGCTTTTAATTCATTACACACAACCAGATTATGATCCCTATAAAATTTAACCATTTTCTTACATGCAGGAGAACATAATTTAGATTGTACCTCATATGGAATGTCTGAAGGCTCTGGTTCTTCTGTGACAGCCATCAAAGCTTGATTCTGAACTACAAGCTCTTCTTGGTCACTCCAGTCAAATCCTCCCATCCCATCTTGTGCAACCAATGAATCAGAAGTGGTGTTCTGAACAGGTACCAATCTTCTTTGTGGAGCAGAACTATTTCTCATAATACCATTCTGAGATCCTCCAGCCTGTGTGCTCTTGCATTCTCTAGCAAAGTGTCCCATCTTGTGACAGTTGAAGCACTCCACCTTGCTCTTGTCAAATCCAGCTACACCATCTCTCTTGTAAGTGAAGTTTCTGTTCCCAGACCTCTGCATAAACCTTTTTGCCCGGATAGTAATCATAGCCATCTGCCATCTCAAATCCATCTCTTCAAGATCTTCTTCGTTAACCTGTTCCAAATCCTCTGTTGTTAATGATGAATTAACATGACTCGCAAAGAAGGCTTCCAAGATATTATCATTAGCACCAGATGTGCTACAGCTACCAGATTCACCAACAGACACAAAAGCAGCATTGTTAGAGCTACTATTGGACTGTTTCAGAGCCATCACCTCAGGCTCAAAGTTCCTCAGATCATTGTATAGATCTTCAATCTCCTTTTCTTCAAGATCTGCACTTTGTCTAAGTCCCACAGTATACATATTCCAATCTGTGCCTAATGATCTTAGAAACTTCCTATTCAAATCATCTTTATCAACCTTAACATTGTGATTCTCAAGATCACCCACAAGCTTTTGAAATCTATCAAAAGTCTGAGTCAGAGTTTCAGACTTTACACCTGCAAAGTTTTCAAACTGTTGTTTGAGAAGAGATCTCTTATTCTTCTTGGTGTTATCATTACCACCAAATCTCTTAACAATTGCTTGCATAAGAACCTGAGCATCTTCACAGTTTTCAAACTTCCTTTGATACTCATTAGGAATAGACAAAAGTAGAGTACTTAATGCCTTCCACTCTGTTGCTCTTTCTTTTCTCTCTGCATCAGTCTTTGGTGGTGGTCTTTCTTCCTTTTTACCATCTGCATCCTTAGTATAAACTGGTCCATTAGTAACCACCTCCCACATCATATAATCAGTCAGCAACATATATTGTCTAATCCTAGTCTGCCATAGCTCAAACTCATCGGGTTTGAGCATGGGGATTTTTGTAGCTTGAATACCTTCCATTGTTTCAGTAGACATGTTGTTGTTTGTTGAAAAAGCTGCAAAATTTAATTACCTTCTTCAAGATCAAAGTAATACCAAGCTCTGATACCACTTGATGATCCCAGCTAGAGATCTTAGTATGTATTACTTTGATTGATTATTAATAAGCTTGCGGAATAGTTTATTAATAACTTGAAGAACAAACTTGTATATAACAGAATATCTAACCAAAAGCTTCAATATTATTAACAATAATACGAACACACAATTTGTGTTAGGGTTTACAACCTTGAAGCTAATAACTAGAATGAATTCGTCACCCTCTAGGGTTTTACAGGATCTCTATTTATAACATATAGAGTCCTTTACAGAATCAAACTATTATGGAATCATATCTATTCCATAATTCTCTCTATTCAACTATATCTAACCAACAGTGGTTATCTATATCACTAACAGGGGTAGTACTCGTATATTATCAATAGTGGTTGAATACTTAATACAAAATACAAACTACACACTAACAGTGGCACTGTTAGACAAACTACTTGACAGCGGCAGCTACTAACTAGCAGTGGCAACTACTAACAGTGGTAGTACTTCTAACAGCGGCACAATACTTGTATTCTGAGCAAATCTAGCAGTGTCTCAGTTCTCAACAGGTCACAAATTTGTGACATCATATTTTGGTCACCAATTTCGGTCACTAAGCCACAAAAAGTCGTCACTAACTTTGGTACAGAGTGACCAAACTAGAAATGGTCACCATGAACTTCCCACCAGTGACCAAAAATCTAGTCACCACTGAAAAGATTTCCATCTACTTTTTCACTTATTTTTGTTACTGAAATACAATTAAACCTGGTAATATGATATCACTGTGAAGCTACAACGTACATTCCATTGTTTAAATGTCAGATTTGATAAAGATAAGATTCAATAAAGCTAAGATTCCATAATCCAAAATAACCAATAACATGCCTATTTGTCAACTATTTATCATAGATATCACTTGTCATAACCATAAATAAAAATAAACATAGCACTCTAAAGTTTGAATTGTATCTTTGAAGCAATCACGAGCCACAAACATCCATATCTCGAATTGTATTCCCTGAGATGTTCCCATCAAAACTTCCTCATATCACAAAAAAATCCCTTGAAATGAGTCACTGAAAAACACATAAAAAAGGTAAAAAAGTAGAATATCATACAGATCATTAAATTATCAGCTTTTGAATGATTTAACAGCATATATGACGTCAACTTATATGATGTCAACTTACTTGAGATTAGAAGCTAGAAAGATGTGACAACTTTTCCATCATCAATCTTTCCACCATGAGTTCCATTCTCTTGTCTTGCGCCTCCTAAAATTTACTGAACTTCTCCTTGATTTCATGAATTTCTACTTCTAAGCTTTTCGATCTTTCTCTCTCTATTTCCAATTGCGTTTGTAAGTTTCTTATGGTTTCTTTGTTTGTAGCAGAACAACCCTCTTATATGTCCAGAAATCTGGCCTAGTTTTTTCAAGCAAATTTCTGCTGCTGAATAAGAAGTAGTAGTTTCTTCATCCCTTAATTCTTTCTGTTAATCAAAATAGTTAATTAGTTAAAACATATCATGTCCACAAATGGTGATACTAATTTAAACACGTTGACTAAACAGTTTAAACCCGTAATCCCATATGTTTCAAATTACCTTAGAAGTAAGCGAGTCTATCAAGTGAGAACAAGAAAATCATTATTCGCATTTCAAACTTAACCCACATTACATCAACTGAATAGACTTCAATTACTTTAATTTACAGAAACTATTCATCACAAGTCAATATTTATTAATGTCATCGTATAACAGTCAACTTCATGTACTGAAATTTATAACTTAGATGCTTAAAACAGAAAACTATTAAGTTAAGATAGATGAACATTAAGGTGTTCAAATTGATATCTTCTGATCAGTATATTTATTAATGACCAATTTTGTATCGTTCAATTGCTGATACTTCTTCACCAGCTCTCCTTTTCTATTTCAAAAAGAACATAATACACCTTAAACGAATAAACAATAAGATATTAATTGTTCTAGTTTCGAATAGTTACGTACTCACCTTATCTACTATACGTGCAATTGAAAGTGTGCCTATGTATAGCACTTACCATTGACCGACAATTTGGATCATAAGTTGAATTTTCCTGTTAGATGATGATCATTATATAACGGGTCAAGTAAGATATAAGATATATGTCTCTAACAAGGGTGGTTGCTTTACCGTGCACTTAGTAATGATTTCTGTCTTTATCAAAGGTGGTTGCTTTTTCCAAGTTGTTCCATCAAATTTTGCATATTTACGTGTTAGACATCCACCCTTGGTCCGGATTCTCCATTTGCAACTCTTCATCTTGCAACTGTATGTAACTATGTCCCTGATGATGTGACTTATTTCGTGGAACATGAGTAATCCTACCTGACTTACTTGACTTGCTAGGTGGTTGAATATCAGGGCTACTGCTTAAGTGACGAGTTCTTGGAAAATCAGGGATCTTACCTGACTTACTTGACTTGTGAGGTAGTTGAATATCCGGGCTACTACTTGCATGACGAGATTGTGGAACATGATGCTGTACTTGAATTCTGAAAACCACAGTTTTTCCTTTTCAAAACACCTTTTCCAGGGCGTGCCATTACCTGAAAGTAGATGAACTAGAATTTGTGTATAAGGAATAATATATATGTAATATAATCTATAATGGAAAGTGATAGTCCCGTAATCACTATTAACTAGTGATATGGAATCTCAATATGTAAAGTTTAATTGTAGAAGGGGGGGGTTGAATACAATTAAAAACTATTTCAAAGTTTTATTGAGTTATTTAGCTAGTTTTTAATTGATTGAACATAAACAGAGTATGTAACAAATAGATATGACAGTATCAAAGTAGAATACTCAATAAATAGCTAAACTGTGAATTTTATTGATCATAGAACTCACTGAGTATTGATTGCGGAATGAATTAGCCAAAGCTAATTCAAATCAAGTACTCTCTAGTTAACTATTACAAACGAGATAAACAGTAATGGACAAACACGCTAACTGTTTTTCTCGCTGAGTGACTATACGTACTTAGACAAACTATATTCACTGACACACAAGTGAATAATACGTATGGACAACTAGCCTCTAAAGTACAATATGCTGAACTATATATACTACAAGGATCTCGTAAATATCTTCTATAAAATAGGATCTTGGAATGACATGTGTCGCTGCTTGATTGGCTTGATCTCTGATGAACCGACATTCTGCGGGTCCCAATTCTGTTACCGCAAATATCTCTCTTCCTTAAAACCAATCACTTGCTGCCACATAATCCTTCAGATATTCTTCAAGTACGAGAAACTCTTGATGATGTATATAAGTACAGAACCATTGTACTTGTAGCTTTAAAAGAAGCTTTATTGAATAGTCACTGAAGATGCAGTAACTCTCCTCACTCACTGCGAGCTAACACGCTCTTGTAGAATGACTTGAAATATTGTTCTTCAGTGACTAGCTGTTATTCGGGCAGTGACTTTTGCCTTTATTCATTTGAAGATAAAGAACTCTCGCTGCTTGAATCAGCGACACACAAAGTTGAGTTTTAATCTTCCTTAGCATGTTAAATCCAGAAGTAGAATGAGTGGCGACCAGTGAGTACCAGTCTTCAGCAACAGCAGCTTTGATACAAATCATTTCTTCATCAAGTTGTATATTATTGAGTTGGTCAGCTACCAGTGACTTATCATGGTCAGCTACCAGTGACTCAACAATCTCCCCCTAAATGATTGTGATCAAAGCTCCCTAGACAAACTCGTTGCTGATAAAGTTTATAGTCAGTGTTTAAGAACTTAAACATTTAGTGACTTAAGCTTGTGATCCATTCATATTTCTTTTTGGATTCTTTTAACATGATCTGAGTTTTGCACTTTGATTTTCTCAAAAGATCAGATATTATTGAACTGCAAAATATAAATATTACGAGTGATTTCAGTTACAATAAATCTAATCTATTACAAAAATTCACTACGCATTTTTCCATATTTCTTCTTGCTTCACAATACCAAGCTCATCAGCTAGCTCATATTTCTCTGTAGAGGGCAAAAATCTGAACTGTCTTGCTAATCCTTCTTCCAGAATCGCCTTTCTCATCACTGAATCCTTTGGAAGCATGCTGGCAGATCTGATCAAATGTACAAGCTGCTCATGATCAATCTTTTCAAGCTCTGACTCTCTTTGAAATTTTAATATGCCATTGAAGTCTCTGTAGACAAGTCCCCTCACGCATTCAGTTACTTCAGTGCCCTCAACTCTTGGTACACCATCAGGGATAGAAAGATCTAATCTTGAAGTGTTTGGAATTCTGTATATGCTGCTGGTACCTGACCTATACCTTGGGCTAGGTGGCCGCACTATATCTTCACCAAGTATAACAGTATCTTCTGGTCTAAGTAGCTGTAGTGCAACCATCTTCTGGAATAGCCTGTCAATTTCTTTCAGCACTTCATTCTTAGCTGCACTGGTGCAGCGACTGATTGCAAGTCTGATTTCATTCCATTCTTCCCTGTACAGCTTACAGATTTGATCAAGATTCATAGCTTGAGTCTCCAATCCTCTGTGAATAAGTAGCTGAGCTTGTGATTTGTTCTTTGGCTTTTTCAGGTGTACTTTGTGATAGGTGCAGGGTTTGATCTTCCAACCATTCTAGCAGCATACCTTTTCCTGTCAATTTCATCCAATAGCTTATCCACTGATGGTTTTACTCCCCCTTTCTTTTTCAATCCCTTACCTTTTCTCTCAGCATCAAGTTCTCGCTGTAGTTCAGACTTTTCAACATCCTGAAGGAGATTGGCCATATTGAAATCAAAATCTTCTTGCTGCTTCTTCAAAAACATTTTTCTCTCTCTTTCCACAGCTTCGTCTCCACTTAATTTCAACAGAAAAGCTCGATCAGCTTCTGACTGTTCTTTTAACATTCTTTTTCTTTCTTCTTCTTCTTTAGCTTCTGCCTCAACCTGAATTTTTAGAATCATTTCACGCTCCCTATCCTGTCTAGCCTTCATTTTTCTGGCAATTCTCTGTTCATCAGTTTCCTCAGGATGGAGACTTTCTGATGCATAATCAGAAGATAACAGAAGAGCTAGACCAGAAGTCTCTGGCATGATGATCTCTGGTGAAGAGGTAACAGTGTGAAAAGAAGGTAAAGTGGTGGTTTGTAACACCCTCAAATCTCGGGTTGCGGAAGCGATCGGGTCGGGTGTTACCAAATCAAATATCACAACATAAGATACATAGTGAATGACTCTAAATGAGACGTTTGGAAATAGTTATACATTTTATAAATAAAACGTTACAAGTTTACTGTCGATATCCAAATACATAATTTGAAATTTAAAGTTTAATGCAGAGTGGTTCCAAAGTGTAAGAAATATACGACTCGAGCTAGAATCCTGTAGGCCAATCCTACTACTGCAGTGTACCTGAGAATGCACACTAAAAGGTCAGCTGGGAAGCTGGTGAGTTCACAAGTAATTTGTAATAACAAGTAGTTCAAGAAATATGTATTTCATTTAGAAATGTAAATCAAGTTTAACAGTATAAATAGTAATGATTACCCCTCGAGGTAATTGTGAGAAATTTATGGTAAACAGGTGAACCTAGTCAATGGGTTTCTAGTCAACAAAAGGGAACCAATCCCCAGTAGGTGTGTTATCGGGTAAGGTATTGCCACCTGGCAATATGTGTATGGGTGTAGCGTAAGGTGACTAACTGTCGTGCTACTGGTCGAAGAGATCAAATAAGGAAGTCTGTGGACAGACGGTATTGCTCCCCGGCAATATAGTACAGTTAATTCGTACGGTTCCAAGTATTAGTGCTACGGGTACTAGTAAGTCACAATGCCACCTGGCATGAAAGGTTGCACCCCGGCAACGAAATCAGGTTATCTATTTTGTAATCGTGTCATATCAGTACGGTTTCTAAGTACAGTCAAGTGAGCAATAGCTAGTAATTCCCTGAGTCTCCAACTCGTAAGTATCTAGTAATCTCCTGCAGTGATGGTAATGGGTATCCCCCAAAGGAAATGTCAAGTTAAGTCCCGCAGGACCACGTTTAAGTAGATTAACCAGTTATCGAGCCAACGACCCCTACCGCAGTAATTCGTAGGTCCGTTGCTGAAAGTAAGTAAAGCATAAGTCTATGCTGAAATGAGTAACCGTGCAGTCCCACAGAGCTACGATAGAGCATAAATTCATATGCTGAGCCAACGACCCCGACTGTAATAGTTCGTCGGTCCGTTGCTGAGTGTGAGCATTCAGCTCGTAAGTAAGTTGTACCACCCACCGTGGTATCGTGAGCATCCAGCTCGTACGTAAGTTGTACCACCCACCGTGGTATCGTGAGCTCGTTCGTAAGTTGTACCACCCACCGTGGTATCGTTTTGCTTCACATATAGTGACCGCGTCCGTTGTGTCCCCCAAGGAGACGATGCGTCCGTTTGGCGATGCTCGCAGCACGCCCGCATGTATGTTTTATGTAACACCCCCATAAGACCCGTACCTGGACCACGTGCGGGCAGTGTTACTTTTGAGGATCGTTGGGCGAATAGAGCGTTACAGGTACTCAACAGTACCTCAAGTTGTTATATGACACCCCCTCGGTTTTTGGGTAACTCCCTGCTGCCGGGGGACCATCCCTGGCCCAGTAACTCCAAGCCAGAGTCGTCACAATTATACTAGAAAGTAAGGATGTCATCTAGGCATAGGGGTAAGTTGTAATCGTTTATTAGGTACGAATCTACGTCACCTAGTTGTTTGAAGTAATGTGTGAATTCTAAGGATGTTATCTCGTCACTTAACTGTTGGGAAGTACTTATAGTACTTAGTGAAATCATACGTCAGTTCGTAAGGATAGTCGTTACTAAATTAGCAAGTTGGTGCCTCTAGTTGGTATTCATAAGTCCACTAGTCATTACTAGTAATTAGCAAGTCACTGATGTAGTGAGGCGTTTGTTCCCTAGATATCATATGTAATATAATTCTAGGTATTTCTAAAACAGTCATACTTATTATCTCTAAGTATAGTCAAGTGGTTCGTAGCTGTCGTAATCTAACACCGTTACCATAAACTATTGTAAACCGTTTGTAAAGATTTATACAGTGGAAAGTAGTAAAACAGGAGTATGCATTCCCGCCCCGAAATCAGTTGGAAAATAGTAAAAGAGTGGGGCTGTGAAACTCACATGTGAGTTGTTAGCGATACGATGATACGCGCGTCGTCCGAATGGTAACCTTCTAGTGTCCTAAACACGTGAGGTTATATAAGTATGAGACAAATCAGTTTGTCTAAGCGAGTTGTTCATGTATGCATTTGTTGTTGAAGTCTGGGAATGGTGTACGGGGGTCCGGGGGCAGCGCCCCTGGTAGCGGGATCCAAGGGGTGGCAACCCCTGGCGGGGTCCAAGGGGCAGAGCCCCTGGCTGGGGTCGAGCTGCCAGGTCAGCTTGGAAAATTTTTATTTCTACTACTTTGCTTTAAAGAAAATGCATTCGAAATCCAAATTCGGGTAAAATCGAGTGGTAAAATTTGGTTGTCAATACTTAGTGAAAAACATAGGTTTTTAAGGTTTTGCGACGTCAGATGCGACGTCAGCTGCGACGTCAGAGGCGACGTAGGGTCTTGCGTCGCTATGTGCGACATTCGCAAGTCAATGCGACGTTATGGGCTACGTCGCTATGTGCGACGCAGAATTTGATGGCGACGTAGGGGCTTACGTCGCATTATGCGACGTTGGGATGTTTTGTGACGTTGGCTGCGACGTTGGATGCGACGTCGCAGCACTGTTTTTGGTCCCTGCGACGTAACGGACTGATCGCCGGAGTTTGAGCCGAAAACGAGTTTTCCGGCCTCCGTTGAGTCCGATTCTTTTACCCAACCCATAATTAAGTATTTTAAGCTTGTCTAAACCGTAAACAAGCAAAATAACAAAGTTTTGAGAGATTTCGAGAATTGTCGGAAACTTACAAATCCGTGCGAGGAGAATCCGAAAAGATAGGGTTGTAGATCGTTGCGTGGTGATCGTTTTTCCCTAAAGGAGCTTCGAGATTGGAGGTCGTTTAGTGGTAGTTTTTATGTGATTAGTGGGTATTTTAGAGAGAAGATTGAGAGAGAAATGGAAGTAGAGAGAGAGAGGGTGGAGTTGAAAATGAGGTGAAAATGGGGAGGGAGTTGGGTTTTGTCCAACACAGATCCCCAGTGCGCGGACTGTGGTCTCCAACCACAGTACAAAATACCCGTGTTTTATTTGTCCAGTCATAAGATAAAATAAAATCTTATTTATATTATTTTAAAATGTTTTCTAATGAAAGTATTTTATAAAAATTACTAATTGGAAATAAAAGTTAAATCGTTTATAAAAGTTTAAATTTGGCGCGAAAATTAACTTTTTGACGAGGTGTTACATGGTTACAGTTGTTGCTTCTGTTGATTGTCCTGCTGAAGCTGTAAGAGGAGTTGTGAGTTGTTGAGTTGCTGTTATGATTGGTTGTGGGTTAATAACTATAGTCATTGGTGTGGTGACTGTTTCTTCAGCAAAGTTACTGATATAGTAGCTTGTTTCTTCAGCAAAGTTACTGATATAGTAGCTTTCTGGTTCTGTGCTTTTAGTGGTTTGGAGTGAGAGTGGGTTGACCTCAGATATAACAATGTTTGATAGAGGTTTAGTTGGTGATTCAGGGCTTTCAAGTATGGTTTTGAGATGATACATGGTTGCTGATATATCCTCCTCAGTGAATGTTTGCTTCTAATATTTGGAGGAAGATGCCTCTGATGTAGACTCTTTGCTGTCTCTTTTTCTTTTCTTAAGAACAGAAGAGATGGGTTGCTGATCCTCCATTTTCTCATCGGCATCATCTTCGCTCTTATCAGCATCTTTATTTTCATCACCATTATTGTTACCACCATCATTATTACCACCATTATTACCATCATCATCATCATCATTATTACCATCATCCATATTGACATCATGCTCATCCTCTTCCTGTTCATCCATTGCCAGCGAGCCAAATCAAAACTCACTGACTCCCCCTCAACCCTTGCTGCCTCATCAGCATGCCACTCCATTACTTTCTTATTATACATTCTGACCTCATCTGGATGAAACTCAGGGAAATGAATTTCGTCAGGCTCATATTCATCATCTTCAGTATCCATCTCAATCCAAGAAAGTTCAGTAACTTCAGCAGCTTCAAGTTCTGGCTTTTCAGGGATAGGGAGAAGGCCAAAGGAACCTCTCAATACTGCTATGTGAGAATCATTATTTTTGATGAACTCAGTATTGTCAGCAATTATTCTCTCCCCCTGTTCATCAAATAGATATGCAGTATATTCTTTGATCCATCCATAAAGTTTCTTATTATCAATGCGAAGAGCAGCAACTTCAGCTTTAGTAGCTTGATGATGTGCGGTCATGGAAGAAATAACTTTATCATTTGCTGTAATGTATTTGAGAACAGAGGCTGCCATTTCCTTTTGTTGAGTAGAAAGTGCAGAGATTGATTCATCGTGAGTAGTGAGATTTATCCTTGTTGTTGTCATGAGTTCAGATTGGGCTTTGGAAAGAGTTTCCAGTGACTGGGAAAAGGATAGGCCAGCATTAGTCAAGAGTTTTACCTTGTGGCTGATCTCAGTGCTCCAGGCAGGGATAGGATCATAGACAGATGTCAGAGCTTTGACAGCAGATGTAAGATCAGCAACTTGGCCTTTGAGTGCTTCCCTTTCTTCAGAAAGAAGCTTGATGTGTTGCTGAGAAGAAGCAATATAGTCCAGTATCAGCTTCTCAGAAGATGAAGGAGTGGATGATGAAGCATGGTCATCAGCTTTGGGAGGTGATGGTGGATGTGGTATCTGTTGTTGAGGAGATGGTGTAGGTTGTTTTTGTGGAGATAATGGTGGGGTAGGGAGTGTTTTAGATTGTGCTCCATGATCCCCTGCGTTCATAGCAGTATCAGCAAGAGGATCAGCACCAGCTACTGAATTATCACTGGAGATAGACATAACGTCTAATTCCTGGATAGGTGAAGTGACAATGGTAGCTGATGAAGCAGTGAAAAGTTCAGGAACAGATGATGTGGGTGTTGGTTCAGTGAGTGATGGTGTAAGTGTTGTGGATGTTGGTTCAGTGATATTTGGGGTAGGTTCAGGTTCAGTGATAGGTGGAGTATGTGTAGGTTGAGTGGCAGCAGCAACAGTAAGAATTGGTAAATATGGTGGTGGAGATTTTTCATCATCAGAAGTGTCCATGGGTTGGGCTTCCTTATCATCATCAGCTTGTGTTTGAGCTGGTGGATCATTGGAAGCAGAGATGTCAACCTGTATCTCTCCATGTGACAGTGAAGAGACATTGCCGGTTGGTGCAGTGAAAGATGAGAAATGGCACGGGTCTGTAGCCAGTGTTGTGACATCAACATTGAGTGTGTTATCACCCGATGATGCCACTAGCCCTTTGTCTAAAGTGTCATCCTTTCGGGAGGATGAAAATTGGCTGAAGGGTTGACTCGATAAGTGGGTGTGGGATGCACCCGAATCACTGCTAATAATGGGTTGAGCCATTGTAGCTGTCTGTAGGTTACCCTTTGTCAAGTCACTAGACTTTCGGGAGTCCAGTGAAGTAGCTGTGGTTGATGGTTGATCAAGAGTGCCCGCAGGGACTGAACGTTCAGTCTTCGCTTCACTCTTGGCGTCCGTAGACGTCTTTCTTTTGCTATGTCCCTGATCCTTTGATGTCAGGGACCCTAAATTGGATTTCTTTTTAGGAGCGGTGGTTGATTTCTTGACTGGCATTTTGACCACAGTAGTCACTGGGGGTGTGGTTAGTGATGTGGTCGATATGGGGGCAGGAGCGGACAGTTGTACAGTTCGTAATGGCTGGGGTGCAAGAACTCCCTGGTTTTTCATGAAATCAGGTAGAGACACAGTCGCTGCTTTAGAAAATATTTGACTTCCTACCAGGGTTGGTTCAAAGCCTTCAAAAGATACTCTATCATAGGCATCAAACTGATTTTTAAAGATCAGTGACAGAAACCTAGGATAGGGTACATATTTAGCCCTGTTAGGTTCATTGACTCTATTGATCAGTTCATCAAAAATCACTCTTGCATAGTTAACTTTTAAAGAGTTGACTAGTGACCAACTGATCTGTGCCTCCAGGGTGCTGAATTGATCATAGCTCCCTGTTTTGGTGGCTAAGCATTGAATAAAATTTGAAAACAAAGCATTCCAGACACCATCCATTTTAGATTTATGCACAGTAGAATACTTACGATTACCAATTGCATCGACAGAGTGTTTGCATTCAATCTCAGTGAGATTGACGATGCCTCCTTTGGCAGTATCTCCATCGGGCAGTGGTACGTAAACATCTTGTACTGGAAGTTGTAAAGCAGTACGAATGGTGTCTGCAGTAATCAAAATTTGATGATCCCAGCTAGAGATCTTAGTATGTATTACTTTGATTGATTATTAATAAGCTTGCGGAATAGTTTATTAATAACTTGAAGAACAAACTTGTATATAACAGAATATCTAACCAAAAGCTTCAATATTATTAATAATACGAACACACAATTTGTGTTAGGGTTTACAACCTTGAAGCTAATAACTAGAATGAATTCGTCTATCTCACACTCTAGGGTTTTACAGAATCTCTATTTATAACACATAGAGTCCTTTACAAAATCAAACTATTATGGAAATCCTATCTATTCCATAATTATCTCTAACCGACTAACCAACAGTGGTTGAGTATATAACTAACAGGGGTAGTACTCGTATATTATCAACAGTGGTTGAGTACTTACAAAATACAAACTATATACTAACAGTGGCCCTGTTAGACAAATGTACTAACAGCGGTTGTCTTCTTCTAACAGTGGTTGACTTCTAACAGTGGTTGAAGTCTTATACCAACAGCGGCATGATACTTGTATTCTGAGCAAATCTAACAGTATCTCAGGTCTCAACAATCTCCCCCTAAACTTGATCATTCAGAGTAATGATTCAAGTTTCAATCCTTCTTTTCTTCTTCTTTCTCCTTCATTGTTTGCCGCTTATGCAGTTGATTAAACACCATGTATAAAGCTCTGTAAACTCCTTCAGTAATGATGGTTGTAGATAACCTCAAATCAATCAATCTATTCAGCAACCCTGTTCCCAGCACATAATGTCGATCATCAAACATGTAGATCACCTGCCCATTGTTGAATACTATCATGTGTACTCCAGCTCTGGCAAAATATCTCCAGGTTATAACCCTTTGATAACAATGAAAGAATAAGTGATACAAGCTGGCTGGTTCAAACAGGCTCTGCAATAACTCCATCATTTGTCTTTCAATCACTGCTTCAGAGTTCTTTCTATTCCTGATTCTGCTCACTTGATACAATTCCAAAAGATCATCTCTTGTACAAATTCTGAGCAAATCAACCATACTTCCAACATGATCATCAAATCCTCTTTCCCTTTCAATCTTGATCTCAAGGATCATTTTTCTGAAACCATAATCAATTGCTACTCCTTCCCAATTTATAATTCTAGCCTTTCTTGGTCCTTCAGAAATCTCCTTGCTATCAGTCAGAATCTTGATTCTCTTTTTCAGCTCTGGATCAAATCTTGGAATATCAGGAATAACATTATCTTTAGAAATCTGATTTTTCCATGAATTTCTTCTAACTTCATTCTGCTTATCCTCTAAGGCTTTCTCTGCTGCCTCAGCAGCTGCCTTTTCTTTTCTTTCTTCTTCTTCTTTTAAAAACTTTGCCATTTCCTTATCTGCCTTTTCTTTCTTCTCCTTCATCAACGCATTCAAATGCCTATTCTCTTCCATTTTCTTTGTCCACTCCTCATCTCTTCCCATATACCTATCATATGCCTGTTGCAGCTTCTGCATATTCCATCCTCTAACAATTTTAGCTGGAGCATAATTTTCAGACAAAGCATTAATCATTTGTCTTCTCCTTTCAGCATATGGTAAAGGTTTACTCCTTTTCTTGGCTAACTCATCTTGCTTTTTCTTCCTAGCTCTTTCCTCATTCGACTTTTTCATCAACAAAAATCCAGAAGATAACTCTTCCTCTTCATTATCTTTCTTTTTCTTTAAATAATCATGAACTCTCTGAGCAGGAAGCTTTAATCCTTGTGCAGTCTTTTCTTTAACAACCTCTGCAGCCTTCTGTGTAATAGTCACTACACTCAGATCATCCAAAATCATTCTCATATCATCTCCTTCTTCTTCAGCTTTAGCTTCTGCAGCTCTCCTTATCAACCTCTCTCTTTCTTCTACTTGCATCCTCAGCATATCATGAGACTCAATATGAGGTTCTTTAACTTCTTTCACTTTTGATTTTTCTTTTAACTTTCCTTTACCTTTGTCTTTTGCATCAATCACAGGCAATTTAGACTTAGGTTTGAGTGGTGAAGTTGGTTCTCTGATTGTAACAGGTACCTCTCTTGGTCTTGTTGTTGTTGTAGTTGTAGCAGGGGTTGACATGACAGCAGTGGTGATTGGTGTATTAACAGTGGTAGGAGTTGGTGTACTAACAGGGGTAGATGTAACAGTGATTGGGTTAGTGTTGACAGAGGTTGAAATTGAGACAACAGTGGTAGAAGTCTTAACAGGGGATAAAGTTTTAGTTGGCTTTCTTCTGGGAATAGATTTCTTTCTTGTAAAGGTCTGCAACTTCTTCTCTTCAGCAATTGATTGCTCCCCCTTAACCTCAATTTCTCCTTTTTCAACATCATCAACTACCTCATACACTGGCCTATCACTGAAACTGACTCTTTTCTTATCATCCAAGTTAGCACCCATCACATCCCAAACATATAATCTAAGTGCAGCTTTCTCAGGCAACCCTTTATTCAATGGAAATACCTGATAAACTGTTTCATCAGTCTGCTCTGCTCCTACACCAACAACCACCTCATCATCTATACTTTCATGTATCATATAATCAGATACATTTAGCTCCTCCTCAGCCTTATCCCTGCTCTGCACATAATCATCATCTTTATCATCAAACACTAACTCCACAGTTTCTTCTGATTGTGCCTTATCACTACCACATATATTCATCTCAACTGTATTGTCATCAAACTCAAGCACCTCTGTAGCTGTTTCATTATCAAGCTCAAGCACCTCTGTAGCTGCAGAATCATCATTCATCTCATCATCATTTATCATTGCTCCACCCATATCATCATGAGGTCCATATGAATCATCATCATCATCATCACCTGCTTTTGTTGAACCATCATCTTCAGGCATAATATCATCATCTGCTTTCTTCTCCCCCTTGCCTGAAGATTCCTTTAACCTATTTGCAGGTAGAAGGATATTGTTGACAGCCTCCTCAAGCATTGACAATCGATTCTGCACATCAAGCAATTCTGCCTTCTGATGAGCAAGGATCTCCTTCTGCTTAGCAATGAACTCATCCTGAGCTTGAATTTTCTGTTGAGCCTCTTTTCTGTAAGCCCTTTCCCTCTCATATTTACTCCACAATTTATTGACATCATGTACAAGATAGGAAATCGTCAATTCATCAGTATCACTAGGCTCATCAACATTAGAGTGTGACCTCTTAGTTGAATCCTTGCCCACATCTGCCACTGCAGATGTCCCTTGGTTATTGGTACTGGGACCTACATTTGAATCATCACCCATAGGCTCATCAAACATAGTTGCCTCTGGTTGGGTCTGATTAATGTTACCACTATCCTGCCCTGCCAGTGGGCTAGAAACAGTAGTGGCAGCCCTTCCAGAATGAACATTTTCATCAAGTATGTTCACCTGTTGTGTTGGAACAGTTGACTGAGACTGTGGAGAAACAGGAATCTCCATAGCCTGTGAAGCCTTCTTGAATTTCTTGGCTTTAGATTGGGTAGGCTGTTTGTTCCCTTGTTTTCTTTTGATGCCACCTCTTGATGTGTGTTCAGAACCAACTTGTGTTGTTGGTCTGTCATCATTTGGTCCAGATGGTGTTGGTAATACACCACCAGTAGCAGAAGGAGTAACTAGCATTGTAGAAAACAATGCAGTTTCCTTCTTAGAAAAAGCATTCTGATATTTATTCATAGCCTGAATAGTCCTCAAAGATAGTGTAGAACTAACAATGACACTATCCTCTGCTGGCAGATTTGACAATTGATTATTTAACAAAAGCTGAACAAATCTAGGGTACATAACGAATGTATCACCCTTTACATTCCTAATCATATTATCTAAGATAAATCTAGACATATTAAATTTAATACCCTGTGCCAAGCAGATAATAGGATATGCAATCGTAGAACTAAATTCATTAAAACTAGTTCTCTTTTGAGACAAACATACCAGAAAAGTATGAATGTAGAACTTCCATTGAGGACAAAACCAAGACTTCAAGAAAGTATATTCGGATCTTGTCTTTCCTGAACCTTCATATCCCATATCCATAATGCCTTTAACCAAATCTTCCCTCGATAATTCCAGAATTCCACCTTCATCATCAAACTGTAATAGTTCTCTTAGAACAATCTCAGTAACCATTACCTTCTGACCCTTGATAGTGGAATGAATGTGAGTAATGCCATTAACATTCCCCTCCTTTGCATTCTGCCAGAATTCCTGAATATGTGATCGAATCAATCGTGGAGCGACAGTAAGGGCATAAGTAACTGGACAATTACTTAAGAAATCGATGATAGGATGAAAATACTCATCGGCAAGTTCTTTATTCAAGAAAGCCCTCATGTTGTGTTCAGAATGAACACTGAGCGTAGAAGTACCAGAATCAGACGAAGATGACGATGCCATTGAAGAAATTGATGAACGAATGAAGTGTGAATTACAATAAACAACTCAAATCGAGAGCGAATATTGAAGGGTTTTGAAAAGTTTGAAAGCGTAATTGAAAAAGTGAAATATTTGAGTATTTATTTGATGACAGTGCCAAGCCCTAAAAATAGAACTAGCAGTGGCACTGCTGGTTATACCCAACAGGGGCACAATTTACAAATAAACCCAACAGGGGTACTTCACTTGACCAATTTATAGTCAACCCTTTCTAACCATCTAACAAAGCTAGCAGCGGCTGATAGTCTAGCAGGAGCATCCGACCAAGGAAACACCAACTTAGAACTAACAGAGGCATAAGCTTAGCTTAATTAGACAACAAAATTTTTTTTTTTTTTTTTTTTTTTTTTTTTTTTTTTTTTTTTTTTTTAACAAAATAAAATAAGAAGAAACAAATAAAACATTAAATTCCAGCTCAAGTGATGTCTCTTGACAGTGGCTGAAACCTGCAATATCAAACTAAGAAAAACAACTAGCAGAGGTTAAATTACACACATATACAGCAGGGGTTTAAAATACATTGACAGTGGCAAAGGTAAACTAACAGTGGCACCATCTGTTATCATGATGAAGCTAACAGTGGCAGCACCTGACCCTGTCACATACAATATATTTTACCCCTGTTAGTATCAAATCCAGACCAAAACACTACGTGAGATTGATCATACCAATATTAGTTATCAAAAATGTAAATCTTCCTACATCAAATGCTTTTGTAAAAAGATCTGCAAGTTGATTATCAGTATGAATTTTAAAAATATGAATCAATCTTTTATCATAACAATCTCGTATAAAATGATATCTGATCTCAATGTGTTTGGTTTTTGAATGCTTAACTGGATTCTGAATGATACTAATAGCAGAAGTATTATCAATATAAATAGGAGTGTTCATGAAAGTCAAACCATAATCCAGCATTTGATTCTGAATCCAAAGAACCTGTGCACAGCAACTTGATGCTGCAACATATTCTGCTTCTGCTGTAGAAGTGGAAACTGTGGTCTGCTTCTTGCATTGCCATGACACTAACCTATTTCCAAGAAATTGACATCCTCCACTAGTCGATTTCCTATCCATATTCTCACCACCATAGTCACTATCTGTGAATGCCTTTAGCTCAAAATCTGATCCTTTAGCATACCAAAGGCCCAAGTCTGGTTGACCTTTTAAGTATCTAAATATCCTCTTCACAGCATACATGTGTGACTGCTTTGGATTGGTCTGATATCTAGCACAAAGGCACACTGCAAACATTATATCAGGTCTAGATGAAGTTAAATACATCAATGAACCAATCATTGACCTGTATAAGTACACATCTACTTCCTCCCCCTCAGGATCAGAATTAAGATGTTTATGTGCCTCCATGGGAGTGCTAGCTACCTTCACATCTTTATAACCAAATTTATTCAAAATATCTTTCACATACTTCCCTTGGTTAATAAAGATTCCATCTAACTTCTGCTTGACCTGCAGTCCTAAAAAGAATGTGAGTTCACCCATTGAACTCATCTTGAACTTCTTATGCATTAAATCCTCAAACTCTTTGCACAACGAATCCCTTGTAGACCCGAATATAATATCATCAACATACACCTGTACCAACAATATATCTCTTTGAACCCTCTTGGTAAACAATGTCTTGTCAATAGTACCTCTCTTGAATCCATTCTTGAGTAAGTACTCAGATAGAGTATCATACCAAGCTCTTGGAGCTTGATGTAATCCATACAATGCTTTCTTCAATCTGCACACTCTATCTGGATATGTTGGATCTTCAAACCCTGGTGGTTGGCAAACATACACCTCATCATCAATTAGACCATGAAGAAAAGCACTCTTCACATCCATTTGATAGATTTTGAAATCCTGATGAGATGCATAAGCTAAAAATAATCTAATAGCTTCTATTCTAGCAACAGGGGCAAAGACATCATCATAATCTATGCCTTCTTCCTGTGTGTACCCCTGTGCTACCAACCGAGCCTTATTCTTGATCACTATCCCTCTTTCATCTCTCTTATTCTTAAAGATCCATCTTGTGCCTATAGCTTTCTTTCCTTTTGGAAGATCAACCAAATCCCACACATCTTGCAGTTTGAATTGCAACAATTCTTCCTGCATAGATTCAATCCAGCTTGGATCTTTGAGAGCCTCCACTGCCTTCTTTGGTTCCATCTGAGAAAGAAAACATACATATAATGAAGTATGTACATCTTCTTCTCTTACCTTGGTTTGATGTCTAGTCTGAACAGGAGTCATAATATCACCAATAATCAAATCCAAGGAATGATCTTTATGAACCACATATTTAGAGGTAGAAGGATCAAGTAGTTCTCTTTCCAAATTAGAACCCAAAAGATTATCTATCTCAGAGTCTGAAAAAGACTCTCTTTCCTCTCTTTCCTTTGATGGCTTTGGAGTTGCTTCAGAATCTGACAAAGAAGTCCTTTCCAAAACTTGAAATGGGGGACTTTGTTCAACAAATTTTGGAGAATCATGCTCTTCCTCTGACTCATACTGTGGATCTGTATGAGATCCCTTTGAAGTGTATGGTTGATGATCTGGTGAAGTTGAATCATCTGGACCCTTGCTTGCACCAGTTTTACCAGGTGAACCAATTGAATCATCAGAAGAAGCATCTTTCTCTGGTTGATCCTGATCCTGTTGAAATACTTCTGGTGGATCTGGAGTCCAAATAGGAAACAAGACATACTTCAAGTCATCCTTTTTAATTTGACTTGAGGTTGAATGCCCATCTGTACCTGCATCATTACCTGCACCTGTACCTGCACTAATAGACAAATCTGGATATCTAAAAGCATGGGTTAGTGCATCAATATCAAACAAAACTTCTGGACCTTTTCCTTCTACATTTGATGTATGTTCATTAAAGGTCACATCCATGGTCTCCTCTATGATCCTAGTCCTTTTGTTAAATACTCTATAAGCCTTGCTTTGAATAGAGTATCCAACAAATACACCCTCATCTACCTTACTCTGAAACTTACCAAGATGATCTCTGGTATTTAAGACAGTACAAGGACATCCAAATGGTTTTAAAAAGCTAACCAAAGGTTTTCTCTTAAAGAATAACTCATAAGGTGTCTTGTTATGAGGTTTAATAATCAAAATCCTATTCAAAACATAACAAGCAGTGCTAACTGCCTCTGCCCAAAAGGACATTGGAAGTTTAGCATCGGCTAGCATGCTTCTAGCAGCCTCAATTAGTGTCCTATTCCTCCTCTCAGCTACTCCATTTTGTTGTGGAGTCCTAGGTGCACTATACTGTCTTTCTATACCTTTATCCTCACAGAACTTATTCATCTCATGATTCTTAAATTCTGTCCCATTATCACACCTGATGATCTTAACCTTTTGATTAGTTGAATTCTCAATCCTAGTTATGAATGATCTAAGTATTTCACCTGTCTCATCCTTAGTCCTAAGAAAGAACACCCAACTCATTCTAGAGTAATCATCCGTTATTACCAAACAGTAAGATTTCTTCCCTTGACTAGCTACATTGGTAGGGCCAAACAAATCCATATGTAACAGGTGTAAGGGAGTGGTATTGGTATTTACAAACTTGGTCTTATAAGAGGTCTTGTGTTGCTTGCCTTTGAGACACGCTACACAGTGGTCACTACATTCAAATAACTTTTCAGGTAAGCCTCTCACTAGCTTATTCCTAACAAGTTTATTCATGGTCTTGAAATTCAAGTGACACATCCTCCTATGCCATAGTTCAGATTCAGATACAGTAGCTTTAGAAATGAGACAGTTAACATTTTGAGATTCCATCTTGTTTAAATCACTACAGTATACGTTATCCTTTCTTGGAACTCTCATTAAAATCTTATCTTCAGGTATTTTGAGTTTTTCAGAAAGTATAAGGCATTCTGTGTCAGTGAAATATACAGGATTTTGCTTATCTGTGATTTGACTCACACTAAGCAAATTGTATCTCAATTGCTCAACATAATAAACATCATTGAAAGTGAGCTTACTGCTTTTTACCTTACCTTTACCTGTGATTTTACCTCCTTTAGGATTGCTTCCAAACGCTACATCTCCTCCAGAAAACGCTTTAAAGTCCTGTAGCTTTTCCCTGTCTCCAGTCATGTGTCTTGAACAGCCAGAATCAATATGCCATAAGCTTGGTGGCTTGCCCTGCACATATATAAGAAAAACAATTAGTTTTTCTTGGGAACCCAAACCAATTTGGCTTTGGGTTTCCCATGAGCACCTTTGACATCAACCCTTTTGACAGTGATTGATCTCAGTGCTGCATTGGTTTTGGACACTTCAGATTTACACTCATTTTTATGTTTCCAAAAACAATCTGTTTTAGACCTGACAGGGGTTAATAATCTGACAGTGGTCACCTTTAAGTTTGTATTGATTACCCTGGCAGTGGTAGCTTTACTTGGTATATACATTCTTTTGAAATGTTTAATACCAGCAGAGGTACCATGCCTGACAGTGGTCAAACCCTCCCCTGTTCGTGTCTTGCCTCTGTTAGCCGTTGACAGGGGCACTGCTGTAGCATTAACAGGGGCTGCAGCCTTGCCTCTGTTAGGCTTATTTATCAACACATGACCTGTACCACTGTTCCTATTATTTTTAGGATTGTGGAAACAGTCCTGTTGAAGATGATTATATCTACCACAAATAAAACATGACTTTCTTTTCACACATTCAAACCCATTACCCAACCTTTGTGAAACCAATTGGTTCCAATTTCTTTGATTACCCCTGGGAATGGATTTATTTACATTACTTGCAGTATGTAACTCAGACTTCTTTGATTTACATGTACACTTATCACATTCAGATTTTAACTTGTCTTTTGATTCAGTATTAACCTTTTTGTGTACATTCCCTAAACCTGAACTAGCCTTGTTGGTTTTCCTGACTTGTTCTAACTGAGCCTTTGCCTTCTCAACAAACATCTTTTTACCCTCTTCTAGTTTAGTACTATTTAGTTCAGAAACTAGACCAGTAATAGGCTTAACACATTTATCCACAGAATTACCACTAGATGTGCTATCACTATCACTCTCATCTTCCTCAGTCCAATCAGATACCTCAACTTTATCAAAATTTACATAATCATCACAATTAACAACTGGATCTACCTTTTTAACCTCCTCAGACACACCTTCCTTAAGTGTTTCTAAAACAAAATCACTTTTAGGTGGGAAATAAGTATGATTATAAGGTGGAGGAACAGCATTAAGGTTGTAACCTAATCCAAGTTTTAATTTATCATGAATTTGAGACTTGATTAAGTTTTGAACACCTTTTGAAACATTTTCCAACTCATCAACTTTCAATTTTATTGACTCCTTATCAGAAATTGCCTCAGCCAACTTAGCACTTAGCATATCAACTTTTGTTTGTAAAGCTTTCTTTTCCCAATTTAGATACTTAACATCTAAGTGAAATTGAGATTCATTCTTTTCATAAGCTTTTATCTGATTTTCTAAATTTTCAATAGCTAAAGTGGCATGTTGACTCTTTTCCTTACAAGCTTTTAATTCATTACACACAACCATATTATGATCCCTATAAAATTTAACCATTTTCTTACATGCAGGAGAACATAATTTAGATTGTACCTCATATGGAATGTCTGAAGACTCTGGTTCTTCTGTGACAGCCATCAAAGCTTGATTCTGAACTACAATCTCTTCTTGGTCACTCCAGTCAAATCCTCCCATTCCATCTTGAGCAACCAATGAATCTGAAGTGGTGTTCTGAACAGGTACCACTCTTCTTTGTGGAGCAGAATTATTTCTCATAATACCATTCTGAGATCCTCCAGCCTGTGTGCTCTTGCATTCTCTAGCAAAGTGTCCCATCTTGTGACAATTGAAACACTCCACCTTGCTCTTGTCAAAACCAGCTACACCATCTCTCTTGTAAGAAAAATTTCTGTTCCCAGACCTCTGCATAAACCTCTTTGCCCTGATTGTAATCATGGCCATTTGCCATCTTAAATCCATCTCTTCCAGGTCCTCTTCACTAACCTGCTCCAAATCTTCTGTAGTTAATGAAGAATTCACATGGCTTGCAAAGAATGCTTCCAATACATTATCATTAGCACCAGATGTGCTACAACTACCAGATTCACCAACAGAAACAAAAGCAGCATTGTTAGAGCTACCATTGGACTGTTTCAATGCTAGAACTTCAGGCTCAAAATTCCTCAGATCATTATACAGGTCTTCAATCTCTTTCTCTTCAAGATCTGGACTTTGTCTAAGTCCCACAGTGTACATATTCCAATCTGTACCAAGTGATCTTAGAAACTTCCTGTTCAAGTCATCTTTATCAATCTTGACATTGTGATTTTCTAAATCACCCACAAGTTTTTGAAACCTATCAAAAGTCTGAGTCAGAGTTTCAGACTTTACACCTGCAAAGTTTTCAAACTGTTGTTTGAGAAGAGATCTCTTATTCTTCTTGGTGTTATCATTACCACCAAATCTCTTAACAATTGCTTGCATAAGAACCTGAGCATCTTCACAGTTTTCAAACTTCCTTTGATACTCATTAGGAATAGACAAAAGTAGAGTACTTAATGCCTTCCACTCTGTTGCTCTTTCTTTTCTCTCTGCATCAGACTTTGGTGGTGGTCTTTCTTCCTTTTTACCATCTGCATCCTTAGTATAGTTTGGTCCATTAGTAACCACCTCCCACATCATATAATCCGTAAGCAACATGTATTGCCTAATCCTAGTCTGCCATAACTCAAACTCATCAGGTTTGAGCATGGGAATCTTTGTAGCTTGTATTCCTTCCATTGATTCAGTAGACATCTTGTTATTTGTTGAAAAAGCTGCGAAATTCAATTACCTTCTTCAAGATCAAAGTAATATCAAGCTCTGATACCACTTGATGATCCCAGCTAGAGATCTTAGTATGTATTACTTTGATTGATTATTAATAAGCTTGCGGAATAGTTTATTAATAACTTGAAGAACAAACTTGTATATAACAGAATATCTAACCAAAAGCTTCAATATTATTAATAATACGAACACACAATTTGTGTTAGGGTTTACAACCTTGAAGCTAATAACTAGAATGAATTCGTCTATCTCACACTCTAGGGTTTTACAGAATCTCTATTTATAACACATAGAGTCCTTTACAAAATCAAACTATTATGGAAATCCTATCTATTCCATAATTATCTCTAACCGACTAACCAACAGTGGTTGAGTATATAACTAACAGGGGTAGTACTCGTATATTATCAACAGTGGTTGAGTACTTACAAAATACAAACTATATACTAACAGTGGCCCTGTTAGACAAATGTACTAACAGCGGTTGTCTTCTTCTAACAGTGGTTGACTTCTAACAGTGGTTGAAGTCTTATACCAACAGCGGCATGATACTTGTATTCTGAGCAAATCTAACAGTATCTCAGGTCTCAACAAAATTCTAATTCCACCATTATCAATAAAACCCTGGATTTGTGAAACCTTATCAACAATTGAGTGAGTTGTAGTAAACCAGAACTCACTGAGCCATTCAGGATTCATTTCTCCAGACGATAAAGTGAGAGCAGGGAGAATAAAATGATTATTTAAAAAGTTAATAATCTCCACATACTCTGTTTTTGCACATTTTAGATTTCCCAAATAATTTGATTTTGGGACAGTGATGACAAGATCATCACTCACTGCAGATGCTTTTTGAGCCTTAATATCTGTCGTGGGTGAATAGGAATTTGGAAAAAAATTTGATCTTGCCATAGTGATTAAAGGATTTTGATTTGCAGATTTTAGGGTTTTGAAGATGAAAGATTTTCAATTTTTGAAGAACATAAAAATCAAGTATGCGTAAAAAGTGAGAGGGAGATAAAATCACTGATTTTATAGTGAGCACAACTTGATAATTATGTGGTTAAAAATGAAGAGTCGTGGACGATGGTAGCGGTTGGTGGTAGTGATATAGGGGTGATGATGGTGGAGAGTGGTGGTATTAATGGTGATGGGAGAGGTGCGTCGGAAAAATGCACTGACGTAAGAAAGATAATGTCAGGAATGCAACTTTTTCGGTGTACCAAAATATATTTATTTTTTGAAATCCGTCAAATTAAATAAAAAAGTATTAATCATAACGAATGTTTGTCGATTTATATACCACCATTAAATGATATCTCAGGGAGTAAATGTCCCTGAGATCACATAACCAAATTCTTGGTTTACCACCGAAAAGAAATATAAATATCATAACTTGACAATTTCATAGATTTATCTAGCTAAACCTTTTGTTTTCTTGATTTAATCACAACTTAGAATACTGATTAAATCATTTAGACATGGGTTTAGTTTTGATAAGGACCATTATTTGTCAAATTTTGATAGATATATGTTTTATTTGAAAGAAATGAATATAGATTATGTTCAAAGTAAGATGAACATTATGTTTCTAATGATACAACTTACTGATCAGACCACAACTTAGAATACCGACCCGATCAGCTAGTGATATCATAGAAAAATAACATTAATCAAACTTTTAGACATAAAAGATATTCAAGTGACTTTACGAGTTATAATAGAAGATGAATATAACACACTAATTTCTGAACTTGCTGATTGTATCAGTGAAAGTCAGTTGATCAGTGAATATATCCTTCTAATGTTATAAACCATAGAGTCAAATTATTCAAAAAAAAAAATTTTAAAAAGATAAGGCAAAAATTAATAAATAAATTCAAAGAATCTATTTATTTATTTAAGTTTAACTGGTGAACCCAGCCAGAAGTGGGTTCATAGTGATTAAGCCAAAGTGATATCATAGAAAAATAACATTAATCAAACTTTTAGACATAAAAGATATTCAAGTGACTTTACGAGTTATAATAGAAGATGAATATAACACACTAATTTCTGAACTTGCTGATTGTATCAGTGAAAGTCAGTTGATCAGTGAATATATCCTTTTAATGTTATAAACCATAGAGTCAAATTATTCAAAAAAAAATTTTTTTTTTTTTGAAAAGATAAGGCAAAAACTAATAAATAAATTCAAAGAATCTATTTATTTATTTAAGTTTAACTGGTGAACCCAGCCAGAAGTGGGTTCATAGTGATTAAGCCTTGGTTTTGGCTTCCACTGTGTAACACCCTCAAATTCGTTTAGCGGAAGCATTGGTATAAGCTGGGGATGCCACATTTACATAGTACATACATACATATCAGAGCTTATGATTACAAACAAACATATATATTAAGATGCCAAAAGTATTAGTTACAAAGTTTACGATTCATTGAATCGTACAAATGTAAAAGTATTTAAGTTACAAAAGTAGATTTCATAAATATGACTAAACAGTTTTAGTTATACAAAAGAAATCCAGTTGTCAAAAGTTGGCATCCTAAAGCTTCACGGGTCGCCTAATTTCCATGTGTGTAGGCGATTCTTACATGCGCAACTAATTCCCTGAAAAACATAGTAAAAGTCAACAACGAGGTTGAGTGAATTCACAGGTTTAATGTTTGCAATAGTTGAACCAAGTTTGAGTAGGTTTGTTGACATAAAAGTCAAATAGTTTCGTTTCGAATGTTTGCTCAGGTATAATCGTGGTGGGATGTTGCCCAAAAGTAGTTGTTGTGGGATGTTACTCAAATCAAATGTTTGAAACGTGTTGTAGGAAAGCACACTACAACAAAAATGAGCTTTTAGGACCCTTTTTCTGTGACGCTTTTTAAATGGCGTCCTAAAAGTACATCTAATAGGACACTTCAGTTTTTTTATTCTTTTTTATTGTAGTGTCTAATAGGATGCCTTATTTTTAGTCCTATTACACTAACTTTATAGGACGATTATTCGTGAGAGTCTTATTATTGTGGATGTTAATACGACACTTTACATGTTAGTCTTATTAAATTAACTTTTATAGGACGTTAATTTCGTAGGGTCATATAATTGTAGAGTGTAACAGGACACTTGATATGTGTGTTGTATTACTTTAAGTTTATAGGACACTTATTTCACGATGTCTTATTAGCGTAGAGTATAATAAGACAATTGATATTTCAGTCTTATTATATTAAGTTTATAAATTATGGATATTCGTCAGCGTCTTAGTATTATAAAGTCTGATAGGACACTTGAAATTTAGTCTTATCAAATTAAGTTTCGCGGATCTTATTATTGTTGAGTTTTATATGACATTTGATAGGTGAGTCTTATTACATTAATTTCCTTATGTATAAATTATGTTCGTTGGGGGCTAGGGATGTTAATAGGTAGAAAAACCCGCAAGTCGCGAGTAGTTACCTATAATGGGTAATGGAAAATGGAAAATAAAAATAGTGTACTTGAGTGTCGTAACATTGCCTCACTTTTGGAACGATGAGCAAAAGTATCACCATTTTTAAGTATAAAATTCAGTAATTGTTTCACATGGTGAGATTATTAATTATATTGACTATATATATATATATATATATATATATATATATATATATATATATATATATATATATAAGAGAAATGAAAATGTAAATAAATGAACAGAAAGCAAAAGTGACGGACAAAAGCAAGCTAAATAAAAAGATGCCAACTGGAATTGAACATCTGACCTATAGTAAAAAATGGGACGAGTCAACCACTATACTATAGATAAATTTATATGGAATCTATAACTTAACATGTATTTTAAAGAATACACTGCCCTCAGAACTCAATATGGTACCCAAGTATTCAAGTATATCCGTAGGATTATTATAATATGAAAATGCTACCCGGTTAGGTAATAATATCAAAAATTGACGTTTCACAAAATTGCAAAATATAGAAGGTAAATATATCGTATCATGTCATACATACTAATTAAAAACAAAAAATACTCCCTCCGTCCCGATTTAATAGTCCATTATTTCCATTTTAGGATGTCCTAAATTAATTGTCCATTATCAAATATAGAAAGGTAACATTTACTATATTGTCCCTACTTTAAAAATTAAATTACAAAAGTGAAAGGAAGTTCAAATTAATTGGTTAGGGGTAAGAATGTCATTGTGCAAAAAGTATGTAATAATTATTGTGTTTATCTTAAACTGCGTGTAGTTCTGTCTGGGGACAATTAAATTGGAACGGAGGGAGTAATTATATAATATATTATTATATGATTATAATATATATATATATATATATATATATATATATATATATATATATATATATATAGAATTGGGATCCTGTGAGAACAAGGAGATTCCGTGAGAACGGTGAGAACACATCTTAGCCATCCATTTTTTGATCAAAAAACCTGATTTTGGAGGTGACATTTTTGTAAATACTTTAAAGTTTGATTTTGAAAGGTTAACATAAGGATTGCTAGGTGAAGTTTAATTTTTTTTTGCTTCACAATAGTTTTAACATACCGATTCCTATATGTTCATCTAACAGTTATTGTGACAGTAAAATGATTCAGTAATGTTTATGTTTGATAGTAGAGAAATCAAACCATTAAAAATTAATACCATTATCATCATTCTAATATGGAAGGTGTGTCAATTTATTAATTATGTAATTAATGATTATGGTTGTAATATGTTATGAGTTGATAAAAATGGTATATTAGTAATATTGCATCTTTAAATTCTATGTTTTGTTAGAAAAGGTCTAAACCCTTTATAAGGGTGTTAGATATTATAAAAAGTAACAATTAATTAGTTGTATAAATTTAGATTGTCCGTTTAAAAAATGTACCAAACACTTTTCCAAATGATAAATGATTTGTTTACTTTTTTTAATAATATAAATTCTTATACTTTTAATGGTTCTCTAGTTTTTCATCTTCACTGTCTCTTAGAAAAGAACAACTTCATCCCTCATATTTGAACACGTGTTATAATTTTTATCGAATTTCCAGAGAAGTAAAAAACCCCTCATTCCGTTGAAAAATGAAAAACTTCATCCCTCACATTTAAATGCATTTTCTAAATTTTCATCATCACCTCGAGCTCAGGTCAACTAGTTTTCAAGCACATTCTTCGAATAATATATTAATAGAACACTTGATATATCCATCGAATAACATACACATTTAAATGCATTTTCTAAATTTTCATCATCACCTCGAGCTCAGGTCAACTAGTTTTCAAGCACATTCTTCGAATAATATATTAATAGAACACTTGATATATCCATCGAATAACATTAGATTATGTATGCAACTTTTTAGACTTAATAATAACCTAATAGTACAATGAGATAAACTATCACATTAAGTTTAATATATCAAAACCTATACATAGATCCTAAATTCCTAATAGAACTAAAAATATATATTCAAGTGATGTTTATATCAAGGTTGTTAAGATCGCGATCCTGATCGTACGATCCTATGATCCCACCAAGGGAAAACGTGCAGGATCGGAGTAGGATCGGTCAGGAGGTAGGATCGGAGTAGGATCGTAGGATCGATCGTAAGATTGTAGGATCGTTGAACGATCCGATCCTACAAATGGGCTATTTTTTTGTTTTTGTTTTTTGTTTGCAATTGAGATTGTAAGGCCCATAACTAATCCAAATCCTATCTCAAAACTTACTTTACATTTATATCCAAATTCAATTTCCCCATTATCAAATTAACCTAACAAAGTCTAGAACCTCTAAAACGACGATTAATAATTTTCATTTGTAATATGCTCTCAAACTTTGGTGCAATTGTAGTATGCCACTGTCTTTTTTTTTGTTCCACGTATCGTACTAGAAATATATGCTGACAAAATTGCATCACTTTTGTAATATAAAAGTTTCAATTTAAGATAAATATCTCTAATAGTAGTTTTATACAAGAATTTAGATATCTTTGTATAAAAAAATGATATTTTGGTAGGATCTACGATCCCGATCCCGATCTTGCAAAGGCAAAAACGATCTTACGTAGGATCCCGATCCTGACAACCTTGGTTTATATACCTAAGCTTAGATGACAAACACCTCAAAATAATACCCCCTTCGTCCCAAAATTATTGTAACCCGACAAAAAACAAGCAGTTAACTAAAAACATAATTATTACTGTTTTCTCTTTCTTACTTTTTGCAGAATGATAGTTTTACCCCTAACCAATTAATTAATGCTTTCTTTAAAGTGTGTAACAATGATTTCAATCAAGGCTAATATAGTAATTACGACCAAACTGCACTATCCTTTTTTAAAAGTGGACAATTAATTTGAGACGTCCGAAAAAGAAAACATGGGCTATAATTTTGGAATAGTGAGAGTAATAAAAAACATGTTGTTTTAAAGTATTTGTCACTTAAATAAAGACAAAATTTAATTTTTAAAGAAAACTAGAGAACCTTAAAGAGTCAAACTATATTGAATAGTCGGCAATGAATATTGGATAAATGACAAAAGTTGGCTACGTACTGCCACAAATTATTCCATATATGCAACCTACCCATTTTATTGTTCAGGTATGTATCAAACTGGAGAAACTTGTACTCATGTGAGTAACATGGTAACCTGCTACCCGTTAGTCCGGTAAATACGATTATCTAGCATTTTGTATTTTAATATTAACGCTTATATGCCTTATCGTTTCTTACGTGGCCTTTTTGTTATAAAAAAATATATATTTGACCATACACAAGCAGGAACAAAAACAATAGCAGGAAGCTAGCATCAACATCAATTATGATCATCGTCAGATACAACAATAATAACAACATATAACATCACAATCAATTTCTAATTTCTTTGCCCATTAATTATTTAAGTTAACCAATTTCAAACTCTTACAGAAAAGTTTTCAAAATAACAATCGAAATTGCAAGACCGCCACCATCGCAGCCACGAAATTATTAATCCATCATCATCATCATGGTCATCATCGTTGATACCAAAGATTCAGGTAGTTGTTGCTTTAGAACTTCTTTTCTTTTGTCATCGCAACCACAAGGAGTAGATCTGGACGGTACCACGCCGGAATTGCGAGGTTGCACGTTGCCGGGCTCCGACGCAAGTTTATTGGAACGGGAAAACGGCACGAACGGAACTTTGATTAGGTGGTTTGGGAGGATTTGGATTGAGGAACGGTGGGGCCTAACCTTCGGGAACTCGGGATTGAATGGAACGTCCGTGATTTTGAAACCTGCCGTCGTTACTTAGGATTTGAGACTGAATAAAAGACTCTGGATTTTGAATTAACAACTATACAATTAATCGTCATTGACGCATGGCAATAAGATAAATGAATATGCTTCTCAGTAATAAATAATCGTTATTTTTTATTTTATCTTAAGTTTTAATTTTAATGAAAGGAAATCCAAATCATAATTATTATAATAAATATAATTTTAATAAAATCCAAATAGATAAATAATAAGAAAAAGGTTAGTTTGGACATTTTAGTTGATAAATAGACGTCATGTGTACACAGACGTGGCAAAAATTGTACCGCAGACACATTACGTGGCATCCTCATCAGCATCTTAAAATATTAACAGGTAAAATATGGTTTGCAAAGATTTCAGCACAAAATTATCCGGTTTGTTGCATACCTAGATAATAAATTGGGTAGGTTGCATATTTGGAACAATTTGTGGCAGTACGTAGCCGATTTTTGTCATTTATCCATGAATATTTGCTTATGAGTATAATCATAGATGTATAATGATAAACCAATATTCGGTGTAATTTAGAGAGGTTCTCTGATTTCTCTATGAAGTTGGGGCTGTTTATTTTTTTTTAATTAAATTCTATACATATATAGATTGTAGTTTTTATATAGAATGATTGTGTGCATTAAGCAGTGAATGAATAATATTAATTATTTTTAATGCTGAATAAACGGTATGAATGATAAAAGTGACTATTTTAGCTCTAAACTGAATAAGTATTTTTTTAATTTAATTACAAACCTCTCTAAATAACACATGAAATTCATAAAAAAAATTAACGTAACTCTTCATAATCCACTAAAGATATTAATTCTAAAAAATTTTATGTGACTATGAATAGACATAATTTTAATCTTATTACGTATTCTTACCCCAAATTTTGATAGCTTTTGGCCCAATCTTTTTTCATTTACCCCAAAACCAAAATACGTTCGGCCAATTTTTCGTCAAAATTGCAAAATTATAGTATCCTTCCCGCCCCTCTTTCATCTCATTCTCAATTGTATGTCTTTCATCATAGACACCTGCGACCGGCCGTGACCTCCCTCGTTGTATGATTTATGTCTTCAAGTAATTTAGGTATAATTATTTTCTCGCTTTTATCTTTCTCGTATTATACATGTGTGTATTATATTATATATTGAGTATATATTCGAATACTAAAAACATTAAAAATTTCGATTGCATATCTGATTAGTGTACCTGAAGATCATATCGTAGAAATAAATCTTGTTTGAAGCGTAAGTTTGAACTGTCAACGTCGATGAGTTGAAATTGGGGTTTTTAGTTTAGCCGTCACTGTCATCCATTGGAATAGAATAACGGTTTTGAACTTTTATCCACAAATTGTTTTATTTTGTAAGATCTATCATATTCTTACTTGCATGATTTCTGAGGTTCTATATCAATAAGTACTTGTTTTCTAATTGTCTAAAAACAATTACTCTCTGATTGTTAAATCCTAATCAAATTTAACCTATGGCTCAGCCCAACAACGTGAGTGTCTCATACTCTCATTTTATATTTTTTAGTTAGGGTTTGGTGTTCACATATTTCATCAATTTAATTTGGTATCTATGTATGTATGTATGTATGGACTACAGGAGTTGATGGTACTTACAAATGGAAATTTGATCAAGAAGAATTGTTACAACGTGCTGGTGAGCCTTAAGAAAAGGTCCATTTTTATTGATAAATTAGATTCTATTTTTATTATGTATTTAGAATTTAGATAGATTTTGAATTTTATTGCGCCTAATGTTTTTAAACAATGCTATGTGTGATGTAATTCAGGAGTTGGAAGGGCGTTTAAAATCTATATGTAAGTAAAAGAGTTTGATAATTGTCAATTGGGTTAAATTTGCAATTGAAGTAGGTTATTTAGTTTGAATGTGAATTAAAATTTTTGTTTTATTCGGAAAAAGGAATGTGCATTTTGTTTGTGTACATACACGTTAACTGTTTTGATCATGTTGGAAAATACAAGTGTCAACATGATATTTGAGAAAGATGTTGAACTTTATTGGAAAATGCCACTGTAAAGGAAGCCATTAAAGCATAGGGATTATATAATGGACCTTGATTCTTGCCTGAGGAAGACTCAGGTTAGACACTTGACTTTTGTTTTTTTTAACAAGTTGTGTTATGTGTGATTTTTCAGAAGTTCTTGTTCTAAACTATAGGCACTTAACACTAATAGTGTTAACATATTGTTAAATATTACAACTTTAGGCCTCCAACAGCCGAGAGCAGTAAGTCTTTTGGTAGGTCTTTTGGTAGATGATTGAAACTCTATTAGTTATAATAGCAGAATTAATTGGTGTCTTTGACCAATATTTATCTAGTGAGTTATATGTCATGTGCAGATTTGGAATCATCTAGACATTTATTAAGTGATGCAAATGTTACCCTTTGGATCCATGTTAAACACTCACTTTCGAGGCACTCTATTGATTACTTTTTAGTTGGTGTTCATTATCTTATACATATAGTAACTATTAACTTTGTTATAAAACTTTTATGCTTGAATGTGTTCCCACCAACATCTGAAGTACCTTTAGCTAGGATAGTGGAGTTTAGTTTTGGTGAGAGACTTTTTCCTGCTTACATACATGACCCTTCATTGTTACTAGTCTACGTGGCAACTTCAGTGTCCTAAATTGTTTACAAAAATTATACTAGTGTTTATAATTATAGAGTATTTTAAATCCTATCTGATACATTAGTTATGTGACCCATGGCAGATATCTACTATTGCAAAATTGTTATTTTGGGGTTTACCAAAAACTTCATGCATCAATGAGCAGTACTATTTTGTATATAGGAATGATCATTAACATTTTGTTTCTCTATTTATGCTAAAACCTTGTTGTACTAATTGTTTCATTTCCCCTTAGTTTGTTTTAGATTTCTTGTACAACTCGACTAATATGAATGACATATTTTCCGGTGTAACCCATCATAAAAATGTCACTCTTGTCAAGCCAACTTATATTTTTACTCTTATTTGTTTTTGGTTCGTTTTCCCTAACTTACCAGTGCTATAACGAAATTCTACCATAATTTGCTTGAATTGGTCTTTTGCAGGCATGATTACATTTCATGATTCTAATATCCTTTATATGGTACTACTGGTGGTTTCTTAAAGTGAAAATACGTAGTAAGAATTAATACCAAATATTATGTTTTGCACATATTGATTATACTATTTTGTGATATATTCCATTTTGCCTTTGTCTTGAATATTACTACTAATTTTTTGTATATTTGTCTTTATCTACAGGTGTGCTATCAAGAGGTTTATTAACTTAAATGAAGTTGCAGGTGTGCTATCAAGAGGTTTATTAACTTAAATGAAGTTGCAGTTCATCTGATAGTTTTAGGTCTTTAATGATATCCGATTTTAGATATTCAGACTTGTTATATATTAATGTATAGTAATTCGTTTGGATATTGATTAACAACATTAAACAATTACTGTATTATTCATGGTAATGAAATTGCTTTTCGATTCCCATTATGGTTTTATGGTTGATGCAAGCTATTGTTGGATAGGATCAGATGTCAGTAAAGGTAGCACAGAACTCCCTGTATGACTAATTAAAGATTAAAAAATTTCGTATTAGGACCTTTTTCTTTGTGGTCATATAAGTATTAATGCAACATTTAGTTTCATCCTATTAGACATTTTTTTAGGACATTTGTATATGTCTCAATATCTACACGCTATAAGCATGTATTAGCATATTAAACATTAAAAAGCGTCCTATTTTCTATTCTGTTAGGACACCATTGGTGTTGTATTAGAGATTTTATGGGACATTAATCAAAGTGTTTCATAATGTCTATTAGGATGCCTATTACTTGTTACGACACGATTATATGAGACACTTTTAGTATTGGTCCTATTAGCTAAAAGGTCCTATAAAGTAATCTTTTAGGACACTAATTGGCATCCTATAAACCCAGTTTTGTTGTAGTGGCAGTATCCTGTTAGTTTACCCAAGAAGTAGGGATTTAAATTGTTTATCAAAGATGTAGTATTTAAATGTTTTCCCAAGACGTAGGGACTTTCCATGTGTGCCCAAGAAGTAGGGACTAAAACGTTTGTCCAAGAAGCAGGACCCATCAGTATCCACCCAAGAAGTAGGGACTTCTATGTATGTGCCCAAGACGTAGGGACTTGTATAAGTTGTGTCCAAGAAGTAGGACTGGCATCCAAGAAGTAGGACCCACCTGCTCAAGAAGTAGAGCCTTCATCCAAGACGTAGGATGACACCTTGCCCAAGAAGTAGGGACTTTCTGTTTGCCCAAGACGTAGGTACTTTCCGTGCGTGCATGCCCAAGACGTAGGGACTTTCTGTGTGTTTATGAAAATGTTGTTTCATAAAAGCTAGTAGTAAAAGTGTGTAGCTGGTCGTTCTCCGGCATGTTCTCAGTTTAGTTTTCGTATGAAATACCATTTCATAAATAATAGTTATAATCGTTTGACCGCAGTCACAAATAGTTAGTACAATGTATATCACAACAGTTATATAATAGTTTGCTCACGTAGCAAAAGCGTTGACTATGTTTTCCACCCCTGTACCAAAGCAGTTAAAACAGTGAAAGTAGGGGCTGTGAACTCACCTGTTGAGTTAAGAAATGTGCGAGTGCTAGCAAGCCTAAAGTCCAAGTATAGTCCGGAATCTCCTAACGCCCTAAACGGGTGAGATTTAATAAGTATGTGGATGTCTAAGCTAATCATCCATGCTTGTGTTCGTACAACCAAGTTATGTCCAAAGTGTTTGCTAAACGTTTAAGTTTGTATTTCGTTGTTGTGAAAATGTATACGACTCGTTGGTGATAGTTTGAAATCAAAATTTCAATAATGTAAGTGTGTTTGTTATGTTTGTATAGTTCGGGTATAGTGTGGTATGTAATATCCGTTCCCGATTAAGTTCAACACTGAGTGAAAATATTGTTTGTCAACAAACTATTTTTGGCGACACTACGCTAGTGTCGCTATAGGCGACACTGGGCTAGTGTCGCTATAGGCGACACTAGTTAGGCGACACTAGGTGAGTGTCGCTAGATTCCTGATTTTCAATTGAGTAGCAACACTTGGTTAGTGTCGCTATAGGCGACACTTGTTCAATTATGGCGTCACTAAGGTAGTGTCGCTAATATAAATCTGGTTAAGTATTTAAGCGACACTTAAGTAGTGTCGCTATAGGTGTGACACCCGTCAAATTAGGACTAGATTTTAGTTCCTAATCATTTAGAAATACATGTAATTAGTGCTATGTGTTAGGCTAATTGTATGTGTCAATGTATATATTGTTGAATATATATATATATATATATATATATCAGTTCGCGATTTATATTTAAATCGTGCATTTTCAAATAGGCCGAATTCCGATACATTAATACGGACGTTGGTGAATCATTTTATACTCTACATAAACCCATTTTGTGATGAAATGATCATCATGGACATAGTATCATTATTTTATAATAACATACGCGAAAAACTTATACGTTTAATATAAAACGTAACGCACGCGAGAAAACGCGTAAACCGAGCCCGACACCCGAACGAAACCCAAAATATATTTTGGTAACTTAAACTAAGTGTTTTAAGAATACTTAGTCACCTCTAATATCATCTACATATCAAAAATGAACACGCAAAAATCAAACGTTAAAACTTAACCATTAACACACGCGATTAACGTTTAAACGACTAACGAAACGTAAACCGATCCCGATGACCGAGGCCTGAGCCCAACGACCACTTTGGGTCAGCCCTAGCTCGGCCCACACCATCTGTAACCAGCCCAATTCGGCCCATAATGAGCCCAAAGCCCTCACCTTAACCTAAGTATTTAAACCCATCTTCTTGTTTTCTTTACTCTCACTTACAACCTAATCCCCACCTTATCTTATTCAAATCTCTCTCTCTAATTCGGTTTACAGCAGAAACCACACCCAAATCCACTCCAAAAACGTGCTCCAAGGAGATCTAACCAACCATCATCGAAATCTATCGTCATCATCCACCGTTTTGAGCAAGGAGGAGCAAGGAACATGAACCGAAACAAGGAACAGCAGCTACCCTTTTATTACAGCTCTAGATCGACTTTCTTTCGGTATAAACTCTATCTTCCTTGTTAGATTTACTTGTATAAACTTAATAAACATGCTTGTTGTTCGTTTCTACTCGTTTGTGTCCAAGAACCATGTTAAAAACCAAAGAACAAAGCTAATAACCATCGGGTAAAGCTATTAACCACTGGGTAATAATTTAGATCAGTTTAGATCGGGCATAACCAAACCATTTCTTGATGAAATCAAACATTTCTTGAGCCTAAAATCAATTTTAAGAAGTCTAGTTTCCAGATCTTTAAGCCTCACGAAAAATAGAGTTCATTTGCTATTTTAAAAATTCGAAATGAAAGTACATAGCAGACCTGCTGTTTCTGATCAGATTGTTTAGTCAAATGTTTAAGGGCATATCTCGTAAAATACACCATAAAAACTGATGACACCACTTGGAAAAGATCACAAATTTCGTCATCTTTAAATCCCCTACTCGCACACTTTGTGAAGTTTTGTAAAACGTGAGTTATGGTCAGGTCTTTGAACATATGTCACTGAAAATAGCTGCTGGAACACTTATACTTTGCAAAATTAATTCTTGACTTGTGTTTGGTTTTAGACTTCATGAAAATATGTTCCGGAAACCCAAGACATGGGAGAATCCGAGAATATGTGTGAATTTTCTCAGATTGGATTGTCACCATTTTGATTGAATAAAACACGTAGGCAAAGGCATGTATTTTTCAGAAAGTAAAACGTGTTGACTGATTTTGTATTAGAAATAAAACGACACATTCGGGTTACCCATAAAACGTAAATCTCACTTTTTATGACCTTATAAACATATATAAACATTGGGTAAAAGTTGCGGGTCAAACCGAGACCGTTGACCACGTTTTCGACATCGACCAAAAACTATTAAGTGTCGCCGAATATGAAATATTTATAACTTATTTATACACTAAGTGTTAAATGACATAATACATTTAATACTTATACGATACGAATATTAAACACTTCAAATATACTTTATAAGTATATCATTTCGATATTTTAATAATAATGTTTTTAGATTATTATTTCAATTACTCACCAACGGGCCGTACATATTTACAAAATATAAACAATCCAAAACTAATCATTTGGACATTACTAGTTGATTGAGCAACTAGCATAGATGGTCTGATAAGACATCTAATCATTATTATAACCTTGCGCGTTTAGGACGCCCGGCAGGGTCGGTCGTTGTAACGACATCAAATCAGTGTGAATCATCAAAATTGTTGGCTAACAATTCATCAGACTCAGGTAAGTCTCATAGCCCCTTTTTAAATGCTTTTACCTAGGGTTGAGATACATGCTCGTTTTGTTTTACATGTGAACGCAAGTATCAAATTATCACGTATGCTGCATGAGTTGTTTTCATCTAATCAATCAAAGTCCTCTGAAGCATAGTTCTGTTAATATGATTTAGCGTGAATGTTAGTGTATGGTACCATATGGGATTGACAATCCCCGTCCGAGTTAGCAAGCACTAACCTGTCAAACGGACGCATTATCATTTGTTCAAACGTATGTTGATTAGGCATACGCATAGAGGCACCCTCGATCAGGCACTTGATTGTGATCCTGACCCCTCAGTTAAGCTCAGACTATGTGCTCATGTTAGTTGTATCAATCTTTACTTATTTGTTTAATTACAAATATTCATGTGATGCTCATCATTCAATTATTTACATGTTTTGTAAATCAAATCATTAAATCTTGCGATTCACAAATCATATATTATCATATCAAACCTGTGAGCTCACCAGCTTTATAGCTGACCTTTTAGCATGTTATCTCAGGTACTCAGCAGTAGGTTGGACTGCCCATCAGGATAATTTAGCTCGAGTCGCATGCAATCATATAATCATCAAGAGATTTCCTTGCATTTCTATATTTTGTATAAATTAGATATGTATTAGAATCTCTCAAATATCTATGCGAACTCATCTTTTGTAAACCATATGTAGACTTTTACGTTAATCAATGTAATTTGTAAAACGACGCATGTAGTGGTCGTTCATTATATATCTTGTGTGCTTTGTTATTGATTAGTCGTGCCCCGAAATGACCCGCTTCCGCATCATAATTTGGGGGTGCGGCAGATTGGTATCAGAGCCTAAGGTTATAGTGAACTAGGTTGCATTAGTGGGCCTAGACTATGACCGTTAGGCAGTATTTTCTGTTAAGTGTGATTGGTTCAAGAGTTACGTCATACAAGTTTAATTTAACATAGCTTGATCAACTATGTACAATTAAATAAAGATGATGTAAGGCTTGAAATGGTTATGCTGGAATAGGAATACATTAGTTGACTCTGACCTCGAGAGAAACCGGGACTCATAATTGTTTGTGCTAGACACTCATAAGACTATTATGTGATATATGTATGTATACATGGATAGTCATCGCTCAAGCACTGTATGCTAGTCTATTATATATATAGGCACTCACATTTCCAAACACTTTGTCATGGAGATGGCAAACACACCCACCGAAACATCTTCTACTTCATCCCACTCTCGACAACATCTCTTGGGATCACGAAACTCATAGGTAGCTAGGAGGACCACCGAGTCACTTCGAGCTAGACCCTATCCAACTAACAACAACCAACCCCGAGCCTGCTTTGAGTGTGGAAACACTGGACACTTCAGGAATGCGTGTCCGAAGCTAAAGAACAAAGGTAACAACAACAACGTTGCTAGAGGCAGAGCATTTGTGCTGAATGCTGGAGAGGCCCGTGAAGACCCTAATGTGGTCACGGGTATGTTTCTTCTCAACAATTTAACTGCTTCAGTTTTGTTTGATACTGGTGCTGATAGGAGTTTTATATCTGAGGAATTTAGCCCACTATTAGACATTTCCCCAGTTGCCTTAGAAGCTAAGTACACTGTAGAGTTAGCTAATGGCAAATTGATTGAGGCCGATAGTGTGTTACCAAATTGCACCCTAAACCTCGCAAACGAACTATTTCCCATAAACCTCATACCCATCGAGATTGGAAGTTTTGACATAGTAGTAGGCATGGATTGGCTATCCAAGCATCGAGCTGAAATTGTCTGTCATGACAAAATCGTTCGTATTCCTCTCATCAATGGTAGTACTTTGATCATACAAGGGGAGACCGGTGGAACGAGATTGAATATCATATCATGCATGAAGACTCGCAAGTACCTTAGGAAAGGATATCAGGTAATCCTCGCTCATGTTATTGAGAAGAAGTCAGAAGAGAAGCGACTTGAGGATGTGCCCATCGTCAGAGACTTTCCAGAAGTCTTTCCTGAAGAATTGCCTGGTCTTCCACCACCAAGGCAAGTTGAGTTCTCAATAGACCTTGTGCCTGGGGCAGCACCCGTGGCACGAGCACCATATCGTTTAGCCCCTTCAGAACTTTAGGAGTTGTCTATTCAGTTACAGGAACTTCTGGATAAGGGTTTCATAAGACCGAGTTCTTCACCCTGGGGAGCTCCAGTCCTGTTTGTGAAAAAGAAGGACGGTTCATTCAGGATGTGTATTGACTACAGAGAGTTGAACAAATTAACCATCAAGAACCGTTATCCACTTCCCCGTATTGATGACCTGTTCGACCAACTCCAAGGGTCAAGTGTTTATTCAAAAATAGATCTACGATTGGGTTATCATCGGTTACGAGTTCGCGATGAAGATATTCCGAAAACCGCTTTCCGAACTAGCTATGGTCATTACGAGTTTCAGGTTATGGCCTTTGGTTTGACTAACGCACCGGCAGTATTCATGGATCTTATGAACCGAGTGTGCAAACCATACCTCGACAAGTTTGTCATTGTTTTCATTGATGACATTCTTATCTACTCACGTAACAAGCAAGAGCACGAGCAGCATCTCAAAACCATTCTAGAACTCCTTAGACACGAGGAATTATATGCTAAGTTCTCCAAGTGTGAATTCTGGATTCAGACCGTTCAATTCCTTGGTCATGTGATTGACAGTCAGGGAATTCATGTTGATCCCTCAAAGATTGAGGCTATCAAGTGCTGGCAAGCACCGACAACGCCGACAGAAGTACGCCAATTTCTAGGATTGGCTGGTTACTATCGGCGTTTCATTGAAAATTTCTCAAAAATAGCTCAACCTCTCACAACACTGACTCAGAAAGAGAAGAAGTTCAATTGGACTGATAAGCAAGAGTCAGCATTTCAGCTATTGAAGCAAAAGCTTTGCAGTGCGCCTATCCTATCATTACCCGAAGGCAACGAAGACTTCGTGGTATACTGCGATGCTTCACACCAGGGTCTTGGTTGCGTGTTGATGCAACGAGACAAGGTCATAGCTTACGCCTCCCGACAACTCAAAGTCACGAGAAGAACTACACAACCCATGATCTCGAATTAGGAGCCGTGGTGTTCGCACTCAAAATCTGGAGACATTATCTGTATGGCACAAAATGTACCATCTTCACTGATCATAAAAGTCTTCAGCATATATTTGATCAGAAGGATCTTAACATGAGGCAACGTCGCTGGGTCGAGTTGCTTACAGATTATGATTGTGAAATCAAGTACCACCCAGGGAAGGCTAATGTAGTTGCCGATGCCCTAAGTCGAAAGGAGCGTACCAAACCACTACGAGTCCGAGCCCTCAGTATTACCATTCATAATGATTTAATCATTCAAATCCTTACGGCTCAACTCGAAGCCTTGAAACCTGAAAACATCAAAGATGAGGCTTTGCGCAACATGGGGAATCAATTCGAAACCAAACCCAATGGGGTCAAGTACTTCGCAAATCGAATATGGTTACCTAAATTTGGAAACCTTCGAGACTTGGTGATGGATGAAGCTCACAAGTCCAAATACTCTATACATCCTGGATCTGATAAGATGTATCATGGTATCAAGGAATTGTACTGGTGGCCAAACATGAAAGCAGAGATTGCCACGTACGTCAGCAAATACCTCACATGTTCCCAAGTCAAAGTCGAATATCAGAAACCTTCCGGCTTGCTCCAGCAACCAGAAATCCCTCAATGGAAATGGGAGCAAATCTCCATGGATTTCATCACAAAACTCCCTAAAACAGCTAATGGTTACGACACCATTTGGGTGATCGTTGATCGGCTCACCAAATCAGCTCATTTCCTCGCCATGAAGGAAACTGACAAAATGGAACGTCTCACACGAATCTATATGAAGGAGATCGTAACAAGACACGGCGTTCCAATCTCAATTATCTCTGATAGGGACAGCCGATTCACATCTAACTTTTGGCAATCATTACAAAAGTCATTGGGTACTCGTTTAGATATGAGTACAGCCTATCATCCACAAACCGATGGCCAAAGTGAAAGGACAATCCAAACGCTGGAAGATATGTTACGCTCCTGCGTAATTGACTTCGGTGCGAATTGGGAACAACATTTGCCATTGTGTGAATTCTCATACAACAACAGCTACCACACTAGTATTGGAGCTGCACCTTTTGAGGCACTGTACGGTCGTAAGTGTCGATCGCCTATCTGTTGGACCGAAGTTGGAGATAGTCAACTGACTGGTCCTGAAATCATTCATGAAACCACCGAGAAGATCGTCGGTATCCAGCAACGGTTGAAAGCCGCTCGTGATCGTCAGAAGAGTTATGCCGACGTGAGACGCAAGTATCTCGAGTTCCAGGTTAGGGATCGAGTATTGCTCAAAGTGTCACCTTGGAAAGGTGTCATCCGATTCGGCAAACGTGGGAAGTTAAAGCCTAGGTACATCGGACCTTTTGAAATCCTTGAGAGGATTGGTCCAGTCGCATATCGATTGCAGCTACCTCCTCAGCTTAGTAGCGTGCATCCCGTATTCCACATTTCTAATCTTAAGAAATGTCTGTCCGATGCGACACTCATTATTCCCCTCGAGGAGATTCAAATTGACGACAAACTTCATTTTGTCGAAACACCAGTGGAGATCATGGACCGTGAGGTCAAACAACTTAAGCAAAGTCGTATTCCAATCGTCAAGGTTCGGTGGAATTCGCGGCGTGGTCCGGAATTCACCTGGGAACGGGAAGACCAGATGCGACTCAAATATCCACATCTATTTTCAGACTCCACTCACACGCCGACCTCGAGTTAAATTTCGGGACGAAATTCTCTTAACAAGGGGAGAATGTGACACCCGTCAAATTAGGACTAGATTTTAGTTCTTAATCATTTAGAAATACATGTAATTAGTGCTATGTGTTAGGCTAATTGTATGTGTCAATGTATATATTGTTGAATATATATATATATATATATATCAGTTCGCGATTTATATTTAAATCGTGCATTTTCAAATCGGCCGAATTCCGATACATTAATACGGACGTTGGTGAATCATTTTATACTCTACATAAACCCATTTTGTGATGAAATGATCATCATGGACATAGTATCATTATTTTATAATAATATATGCGAAAAACTTATACGTTTAATATAAAACGTAACGCACGCGAGAAAACGCGTAAACCGAGCCCGACACCCGAACGAAACCCAAAATATATTTTGGTAACTTAAACTAAGTGTTTTAAGAATACTTAGTCACCTCTAATATCATCTACATATCAAAAATGAACACGCAAAAATCAAACGTTAAAACTTAACCATTAACACACGCGATTAACGTTTAAACGACTAACGGAACGTAAACCGATCCCGATGACCGAGGCCTGAGCCCAACGACCACTTTGGGTCAGCCCTAGCTCGGCCCACACCATCTGTAACCAGCCCAATTCGGCCCATAATGAGCCCAAAGCCCTCATCTTAACCTAAGTATTTAAACCCATCTTCTTGCTTTCTTTACTCTCACTTACAACCTAATCCCCACCTTATCTTATTCAAATCTCTCTCTCTAATTCGGTTTACAGCAGAAACCACACCCAAATCCACTCCAAAAACGTGCTCCAAGGAGATCTAACCAACCATCATCGAAATCTATCATCATCATCCACCGTTTTGAGCAAGGAGGAGCAAGGAACACGAACCGAAACAAGGAACAGCAGCTACCCTTTTATTACAGCTCTAGATCGACTTTCTTTCGGTATAAACTCTATCTTCCTTGTTAGATTTACTTGTATAAACTTAATAAACATGCTTGTTGTTCGTTTCTACTCGTTTGTGTCCAAGAACCATGTTAAAAACCAAAGAACAAAGCTAATAACCATCGGGTAAAGCTATTAACCACTGGGTAATAATTTAGATCAGTTTAGATCGGGCATAACCAAACCATTTATTGATGAAATCAAACATTTCTTGAGCCTAAAATCAATTTTAAGAAGTCTAGTTTCCAGATCTTTAAGCCTCACGAAAAATAGAGTTCATTTGCTATTTTAAAAATTCGAAATGAAAGTACATAGCAGACCTTCTGTTTCTGATCAGATTGTTTAGTCAAATGTTTAAGGGCATATCTCGTAAAATACACCATAAAAACTGATGAGACCACTTGGAAAAGATCACAAATTTCGTCATCTTTAAATCCCATACTCGCACACTTTGTGAAGTTTTGTAAAACGTGAGTTATGGTCAGGTCTTTGAACATATGTCACTGAAAATAGCTGCTGGAACACTTATAGTTTGCAAAATTAATTCTTGACTTGTGTTTGGTTTTAGACTTCATGAAAATATGTTCCGGAAACCCAAGACATGGGAGAATATGTGTGAATTTTCTCAGATTGGATTGTCACCATTTTGATTGAATAAAACATGTAGGCAAAGACATGTATTTTTCAGAAAGTAAAACGTGTTGACTGAATTTGTATTAGAAATAAAACGACACATTCGGGTTACCCATAAAACGTAAATCTCACTTTTTATGACCTTATAAACATATATAAGCGTTGGGTAAAAGTTGCGGGTCAAACCGAGACCGTTGACCACGTTTTCGACATCGACCAAAAACTATTAAGTGTCGCCGAATATGAAATATTTATAACTTATTTATACACTAAGTTTTAAATGACATAATACATTTGATACTTATACGATACGAATATTAAACACTTCAAATATACTTTATAAGTATATCATTTCGATATTTTAATAATAATGTTTTTAGATTATTATTTCAATTACTCACCAACGGGCCGTACATATTTACAAAATATAAACAATCCAAAACTAATCATTTGGACATTACTAGTTGATTGAGGAACTAGCATAGATGGTCTGATAAGACATCTAATCATTATTATAACCTTGCGCGTTTAGGACGCCCGGCAGGGTCGGTCGTTGTAACGACATCAAATCAGTGTGAATCATCAAAATTGTTGGCTAACAATTCATCAGACTCAGGTGAGTCTCATAGCCCCTTTTTAAATGCTTTTACCTAGGGTTGAGATACATGCTCGTTTTGTTTTACATGTGAACGAAAGTATCAAATTATCACGTATGCTGCATGAGTTGTTTTCATCTAATCAATCAAAGTCCTCTGAAGCATAGTTCTGTTAATATGATTTAGCGTGAATGTTAGTGTATGGTACCATATGGGATTGACAATCCCCGTCCGAGTTAGCAAGCACTAACCTGTCAAACGGACGCATTATCATTTGTTCAAACGTATGTTGATTAGGCATACGCATAGAGGCACCCTCGATCAGGCACTTGATTGTGATCCTGACCCCTCAGTTAAGCTCAGACTATGTGCTCATGTTAGTTGTATCAATCTTTACTTATTTGTTTAATTACAAATATTCATGTGATGCTCATCATTCAATTATTTACATGTTTTGTAAATCAAATCATTAAATCTTGCGGTTCACAAATCATATATTATCATATCAAACCTGTGAGCTCACCAGCTTTATAGCTGACCTTTTAGCATGTTATCTCAGGTACTCAGCATTAGGTTGGACTGCCCATCAGGATAATTTAGCTCGAGTCGCATGCAATCATATAATCATCAAGAGATTTCCTTGCATTTCTATATTTTGTATAAATTAGATATGTATTAGAATCTCTCAAATATCTATGCGAACTCATCTTTTGTAAACCATATGTAGACTTTTATGTTAATCAATGTAATTTGTAAAACGACGCATGTAGTGGTCGTTCATTATATATCTTGTGTGCTTTGTTATTGATTAGTCGTGCCCCGAAATGACCCGCTTCCGCATCATAATTTGGGGGTGCGACAATAGGGGCGACACTTGGCTTAGCGACACTTAGCTAGTGTCGCTAGCACTGTTTTTAGCACACAGCGACACTTCCAACTGTTCGACGAACAGCCCACAAAAACGGGTTTTTGGCTCGATTTTGGACATTTCAGTTGTTAAGAACACTAAAACATGTTATATTAAGTATATTAAACATAGAATATCAAAGAAAACTTCGAAATCTAAGGATTTACGGGAAATGTTGAAAACTTACACGTGTTGGTTTTGAAATCCGAAAAGGTAGAAGTGTAGATCGTGATCCCGTGATCGTTTTTCTCTAAATGGGCTCGATGATTCGACGCGTTTTTGGTGTAGTTTTTGTATGATTTGTGTGGTTTTTGTTGAGTTTAGAGAGAGAGATGAGAGAAAAAGGAGGTGAAGAGAGAGAGAGTGAAAGAGAGAAATGAGAGAAAAAGGAGGTGGGGAGTGGGTTTTGTTTTCCCTTTTTCGTTCCCCGTGGTTGCGTTCCGCGTGGTGTTTGTTTCCCCGTTTATTAAATGTTATAATATTTTATCCGATAAATATTTAAATACGTTTTTGCTTATATTTTTGGTTGGGATATTTTATGGAAATAATTTAGTTAAGTTTATAAAATTTTAGCTTTATTTCGTTTTATTATTTATGAAATAAACTTTTATACGTTATAAAATTCTTTGTAAATATTATCAACATAATATTTAATATTAAATAATGTTATTTAATAAATTTTGTTTCATCGAATAAATTCGTTCACCAACACTCGTATGTTTTTGTCGCGTTTGTTCCAATTTTTTTGTAGGTATTTATACGAGTCGCAAAATATGTAATACTACGCGTATTAACTAGTTGGGCTTTGCTAGACTTACCTCTAAAATACGTTGTGAATTCAATCAAGGTAGGGAATTAGACTAAAAATGCTTGCAAATAACGTTTATAATTAAGTCGAAATTGCGGGGTGTCACACACTGATTTGCATAAATCGTATCTGAATGCTCACTGATGATTTGATGTTTTGAAATAGGTAAAGCTAAGCATTCAGATGACAAGTGCTGTCTTTCACCACATTTATAACACTTTTTGTTTAAATAACTAGCCTTTTTTACTTTCCTTGTTTTAAGTTGCTGATCTGACACAATCAAACAACTTCTCTTGCTGATTTTTACTTCCTGCATCTTTGACTTAAGATCACTGATAGAAGTTTTCTCAGTGACTGATACAGTGTCAGTGAAATTTCTGATAATTACTTGATTATCAGAGATGGTTTTGATGAGATGTGAAGTTACTGAACATTTATCTCATCACTACCTTCTGTCATATCAGAATCATCAGTGATCAATTTTCTTTTAGTGAAATAGTTTGGTCTTGGCTCACTGAAGACTGATATAGGTTCAAAAACAGCTTCTGAAAAATTACCCTTGGGTTTAAAGACAGGATCAACTTTCGTTGAGTCAGCGAGTGATGCAGCATAGCCAAAATCTCCTCCCAAAATAGCTTTAGCTTGTTTTGGAATTTGATTATTAACACACTGATTTACATTGTTATTAGACTTACACCAAAATTCCATGACCTTTTTAAGTTGTAGAAATTGTGTTTCAAATTTTACTTTCTCCTGAACATATATTTGATTAGCATAAGTTTGTGCATCAAGATCTAGCTTTAACCTTTTAAGTTTTGACACATTTTCACTCTGATCAGTTAGTTTGGTTTTTAAGTCGCTGATCTCATTTCTTTGTCTTTTCTGAATGTCATGAGCATTTGATAAGTCAACTATCAAATACTCAAAAACATTCTTTTTTTCAGAAACTGAAGATGATTTGAAACAATGTACCATGTAAAGAGTTTCAGGATCCCATTCAGATGCTGAACACTTAAGAGTGACTTCTTTGATATCTTCAAGAAATTCAACGTCATCAGTCATCAAACAGTACTCCTTATCTAAACAAATTATTGCTTCTTCTTCATCTGATGATGATGAGTCAGAGTCACTGAATAAACCCTCTTCAGCAACAAAACCTTTTCCCTTCTTCTTTCCAGATTTAGCCATTTCCTTCAGTTTCTTGTATTTTGCCTTGTACTTGTTGTACTTGTCATTTCTGAAATTTGGCACTGGTTCAGGGACTTGGTTGACTGACTTTGATCTACAATCAGCTGCAAAGTGACCAGGTTTACCACACTTGTAGCATTCACCTTTTGATTTGAAATTATCAGATGATGGAGCACCAGCGAATCTTTTTGATCTGGTGTTCCTTCTGAAAATTGTAACCATCATTGCCATGTCTCTTTCCAGCTTTTCTAGACCCTCATCATATTCATACTCCGATTGTTCTTCAGCTCCTTCACCTTCTTCACCAGCTATCAGCGACTTTGAGCTTTGCTTAGAAACTTTTGATTTCTGTCTCTGATCAATTTCTTCAAGCTCAGCTACAAGGGCATTGGATATCTTTTGACTTCCAAGTGTTGCACGAAAGTGCTCACTTTGATCAGCTTGCTTTTCCGACTGCTCCCAGTTGAGCAAAATACCATAGACTTGAGTATGATTAAGATTTGTATAATCATTCCTCTGTCTCGTACAGGTAGCTAGGGGTGTTCAAATGGATGGATCGGTTCAAAACCGATCCATATAGGTCAATCCGAATGGATTGTGGTTCTGAAAATATGAATCCAAATCCGTCCAAACTAATTCTAAATCCGAACCGATCCATCCAAATTACTATTTGGATGGATTGGATTTGCAAATTTGGTTTATCATTATCTAAACAAAATTATATATTATATACATTGCTCATAAGTAAGAGATTTTAACAATAATATACAACATAGGTATTACTAAGTTTGATTGATACAACTTCAATTTTATCAAGTTCTTCACAAATGTAGTAGTTTGTGATATTATCTATCATATTTACACAAATAATTACTTCTTATTTGGTTTTTTTGGTTAATCCGGTTTGAAATTTGATAACCAAAACCAATCCGTGATCCAAAATAATAATTTCGGTTCTGATCCGAACCAATCCAATAATCCAATTATCCAAACTATTTGGTCCGATCCAAGTTATCCAATTGGATAATCCGGTTTTATCCGAACTGTGAACAACCCTACAGGTAGCAATGGTTCCCCAAACTTTTCTTGGCAATAATTCCAAGAACTTTTCAACGACAAATCGATGCTCCTTTCCTATACCAGCCTTCTCCTTTTTGTTCATTTCGATTGATATCTGGTATAAGTAGAAGATAGTGACTCATTGGGTTCCATTGCGAACAGCTCATACTAGCGAGTGAGATTTACTTTCCTGCAGCGAATAATATCAGGAGTTCCAATATATATATTCATAAGGGTATCCCACATATCTTTTGCAGTTTTGCAAAGCCTGATTGATTCAAACACTTCGTCAGGAAGTGACATGCCAATGTAGATTTTAGCTTGTTTATCTAATCTAACCAATCGTCTATCCTCATCCGTCCACTGTTCCTCTCTCTTAGGCAAAACCATTTCTGGTATTGCAGGAGTGGTAGCAATAGCTACAACAGCAGGAATAATAGTGGTTGGAATATGGGGACCATTGGTTATGATATTGCAAAGACGATCATCAATAAGATCAAGAAACATCATCATCCGGGACATCCAGGTTTCAATCCTAGAGGGATCAAACGCTGGAGGTTTGGTAGTAGAACCATTTCCCTTCTGATACTCGGAGTCGACACAGCTGTACTTTACTGATTCCATTGCAGATCTGGTTAATTGATTTAAACCAACTCTGCCCTGATACCAATTGATAGTCCCGTAATCACTATTAACTAGTGATATGGAATCTCAATATGTAAAGTTTAATTGTAGAAGGGGGGTTGAATACAATTAAAAACTATTTCAAAGTTTTATTGAGTTATTTAGCTAGTTTTTAATTGATTGAACATAAACAGAGTATGTAACAAATAGATATGACAGTATCAAAGTAGAATACTCAATAAATAGCTAAACTGTGAATTTTATTGATCATAGAACTCACTGAGTATTGATTGCGGAATGAATTAGCCAAAGGTAATTCAAATCAAGTACTCTCTAGCTAACTATTACAAACGAGATAAACAGTAGTGGACAAACACGCTAACTGTTTTTCTCGCTGAGTGACTATACGTACTTAGACAAACTATATTCACTAACACACAAGTGAATAATACGTATGGACAACTAGCCTCTAAAGTACAATACGCTGAACTATATATACTACAAGGATCCCGTAAATATCTCCTATAAAATAGGATCTTGGAATGACACGTGTCGCTGCTTGATTGGCTTGATCTCTGATGAACCGACATTCTGCGGGTCCCAATTCTGTTATCGCAAATATCTCTCTTCCTTAAAACCAATTACTTGCTGCCACATAATCCTTCAGATATTCTTCAAGTTCGAGAAACTCTTGCTGATGTATATAAGTACAGAACCATTGTACTTGTAGCTTTAAAAGAGGTTTTATTGAATAGTCACTGAAGATGCAGTAACTCTCCTCACTCACTGCGAGCTAACACGCTCTTGTAGAATGACTTGAAATATTGTTCTTTAGTGACTAGCTGTTATTCGGGCAGTGACTTTTTCCTTTATTCATTTGAAGATAAAGAACTCTCGCTGCTTGAATCAACGACACACAAAGTTGAGTTTTAATCTTCCTCGGCATGTTAAATACAGAAGTAGAATGAGTGGCAACCAGTGAGTACCAGTCTCAGCAACAGCAGCTTTGATACAAATCATTTCTTCATCAAGTTGTATATTATTGAGTTGGTCAGCTACCAGTGACTTATCATGGTCAGCGACCAGTGACTCAACAGAAAGTATAACCAGCGTATACATGTAAATGACATATGTATCATTACATGCATAGCCTAGCATTGTTTGAATTACAGGTTTTACAACAGTACAAGCAAGGCAACCCAAAATACATATCAAGATTAAAGATATCTTTAGCCTAATACAACAGCATTATGTGATCACGAAGATAGAATTATACTGCAGCATTAATATTCATGTAGACTCCAAATGAAGAGGGTGTATGGATATATATAAAAGTACATTGCTAATTCTGATAGTGATATCACCAACAAACAGTCAAACATTAATTTTACAAAATGAGAAATGAAGTACTCTAAGCCAATGGTCAAAGTCACAACTATTCTGAATTTACTATAGTTATCTTGCCAAGAATTCTCTTTGGAAGACTCTGTATTTGTTAGGTCAACTTCGTAAAACAATTAAAGACTTAAAAGAAACAACACATTTTATACACAACTATTCTTTAAAATCTTGATGCACCATATAACAATTAAAGTTGCTAAACTACAGAAAAAACATAGCCAAATCATCTCATATATTAATTCTAATTTATCTCGGTTCAACTTTGTAACCAATAAACATTTTGTTTAAGACAGATAAATGACACCACCTTATAAAGACTTAAAAGAAACAACACATAATATACACAACTTGCTAACTAGTTAAAATACATACTACTAAAGTACAAGTCTAATACACTCATCATTTGACACAAGTTTTAGGCATATTCTTTTAGTTCTCCCCTTTCTCTAATACCAATATCTTCAACCAAGCACAAAAAAATACCTACAATCTCTATACAACCAGCTAAGTAATAGCTACTTGATTTCCATCAGAACCTACAATTTGATCTATTCCTAAGTAAAACCACTATGAAACTAACAATTTGCATATTACAATCAAAACATACACATGTTTACAAGGCTAAATCAGCTCACACAATCTGTAAACATATGAATCAAACATACCGTATACATAATAGATTAACAAGCATCAACAAAAACATTACAATCACGTAATCAAAATTTTGAAACAAATCAAGGATCACAACAATAAACATCGATAGATATATTTCATAGATACATTTGACGAATCTGATGCAAGCTCAGATCTAGTGTATATAAGACAACTTACAGTGAAAAGCGCAATTCAAATCTACGGAGGAAGCGGATAAATCGAAGTTAGCCGGAGTTGGAGCCTGAAATAGTGTAGGGCGACGGAGTAGGAGGCGGAGATGACGTAGTTGCCCGGAGACGGCGCAATGGACAGCGAGGGTTTTGAGTGAACGGTTAAACGCGAGGGTTTTGAAACAAAAAAGAAGTGATTTCAATTTTATGATAATAGGGAACGTTTCAATTTCCGATTTGTGGTTTTTATTTTAGGGTGGTGATATTTCCACCCACCCTTTTGATAGATCCACCATTATTTCATGCAACTTCCCAAAATACCCTTACATCTTAATTAATTTAATATTAATAATTTTATTTATCCCCTCTTAACCCTTCTGAATTATTGACTTCTCTCTCAGTTCCCGCCTTTCGTGTTCGTCTCTTTGGCTTCCCATGTATTTCTTCCTCCTCAATCAGTCCCGAAATAATGGAATTTCTCCTTGATCACTGTAGTTCTAGCAGTTGAGCATGAGTTTCATGAGATTAAAGTGAAATTAGCAAGTGAAAAAGTTCAAATTCCTCGCGACTGCCACGTGCCTCTGTTTCGAGAACTTCTGTTTCGTGTATCTAAGTTTGCATTGAAGGCAATATACAGGCAATATCAGATATCAAAAAAAGGTAATATTTGATAGAGAATATGTATATATATTAGTACACTATACATTGATTTTACTTGACTTTTATTATTCATGTACTTTCATAGGTACAAGGGCTTCATGCACGGGTCATTTTACTGCAACTATAGGTCTTCCATGCGCTCACATGATAGGCTTGCAGGGAATGACCCTTTCTTTGGAGCTTGTTCATCCACATTGGAGGATTGATAAGTTATCTTTGAACTCTGAAGATTTTTCATATAATGATGGCTGTGAAAAATTTGCTAATTTGGTTAACGAGTTGCATTCAAAGTACAAAGTCTGGCCCGAATACAAGAAAGAATATGCTACTTTTATGCTTAGTAAACTTGTGAACGAACACGATATATTATTTGCCCCGGTGATTCAACGCCCAAAAGGGAGACCTCCAAAATCAAAAAGGAAAAAAGGAATAACTTCTACAGCACGAGAACCTTCAAAATTTGAGCTTGTTGAATCTTCTCGAAGTCATAATCCAAGTTCTACTTGTGCATCTCAAATGAACGATGAAGTGACTGAGGATGATAGCTATATTTATCATGAAAACACACTAATCTGTCACACTGTGACATCCATCACCAAAACTCTAGTAATAGGTTCATTTTGAATAATCATTTGTGGATTTAAGTACGTGAGAAATGTGGAGAAATAAAATAATATTCGTATTTGAAACTATGTGAGAAATTTAATTGTCGTATAGTGTTCAACAATTCGAACCAATACTTGTATGCGGTTAAACTAAAAGTTAGGATAATAATAATGAGATAGTAATAATAATTAACAATCTAATGAAGTAATAATAATCATATAATAATAAATTTATAACATAATAATAATGATAATGATAGAATTATAATATTAATTAACATATGATCGGTTCCATTGTTTGTCGAAATTGGGAGACTCAATTTAATACACCGACCTAAATCCATTTGTGGATGGATCGTTTGATTCATAACCCAACTCCCAAACCCATTCCTAACTCTTTAACTTGATTACTATGTAAGTAAATACCTATAAATAAAACACTACAATTAAACCCTAAATATTTCTTTTGGCAATTACATTAAACCGTCTTTGGGATTTTCTGTGGGAGGCTCGCCGAAGTCAAGAAAGGGATAGAGATCGAGTCTAGTTCGTGTGTAGTTCGTGAGTTACGTGTGTTCCCGTTCGTATATTCATATAGGTATAATCATACACCCAAATCAATATGTTTTTACTTTATATTAATTTCTCTGAAATAGATGTATATGTGGGTCGAATTATATGTTTGGGGCATGAATATGTTGGGAAAAAATAAGTTTTGCAAACCGAAAGTTTAGTATCGTTAAAAGAAAAATCTGTCTCGATTTTTGTAGAAGTAATAAACGGCTTTTTTGACCTATTTTCGTTCGTTTTCAGGCTTCGGCCAAAACATGAAAGTTGTAGATCTCAAAATTTTACTTTAGCACGCGAGGTTTCGGCCCCTGAAACTCATTGTATGATTTTATAAAAATTATTTTGTAAACTGCTGTATTGAATGACGAATTTTCAGAAAACTTTGGTAAACCTATATTGGATTGAACAAATTATTTTCTAATCACTTTGGGATTTTAAAAGTATGTTTTAAGATTACAATTTTCTGTAAATATATAAAAATATATATTCTTATAATCTAAAATTGAATTTATTTATTTAATTTAATTGGTATATTAATTAAGTTATTGTGTTTTAAAGTCTATGTAATTCAATTACGATATTGTTTTATTGATACTTGTAAACCAAAATTTTTATTAGAGATGTCTATAATGTATGAGTTATAATATGTTTTCTGAATTTAGTGTTTTCTAAGTTTAGGGTTGATAAAGATTCTTAATAATGTTTTGATGAATGTTTACAAAAGAATGGGGTTTGAATTGTTATCATTAACAAAGAGTAGGCATAAGTTTGAGTAACTATAAGACTTAATTCATTTTGAAATTGGTGGGAAAAATATTGAAGGGGTATAAGCTTAAGGTGAATGTGAACACATAAAAACCCTTCGATTCAACTCGTGTACATAATTCTTAAGACATATAACTCATGAATATTTCACTTAAACATTATAGGATGCTCATGTTTTACCACGGCTTCTGTGTGATACTTATCTTACTTTGAGCTGCTATTCAGGTGAGTTTTGCGGCCCCATTTTCTTTACTTATTTTCCTTTGGGGGGAAAGAATGTTCAAACTGATTTCGAACTGTTTTCTTATGCTGTGTAAACTACCTGATTTTTTTTCTGATTTGGACATTATGATTGAATAAGTGACATGCTGATTGTTGTGGACTGATTGCTGATTGTTCGGATGAGTCTTGTGTCTTAGGGACCATGACAAAACTCCATGTTACTATCTTTTCGGATGAGTCTTGTGTCTTTGGGACCATGACAACACTCCATATTTCTTACTAATACGGATATGATTATTGGTAGTACTATCGGACGACGGTCCCGCTCTTGTGATAGATACGTTATCCTTGAGTGAATATTATCCAGGAACGGAACGGATTGCTTATGGTGGATGAGTTGGTTACCTTATGTGCTTATTTCATATCATATGTTCTACTTACTGATTATCACAGCAAACTATATTTTCTCATGTGTCTATTAAAACCTGCGAAACTCACCAACCATTGTGTTGACATTTTCGAGCATTTCTTTTCAGGGAACGCTAGTGGCACTAAGATCAAGGACAAGAAAACTTAGTGGACCTGTTAGGTTGCATTAAGTATTGCTGCGAGACTGATGATACATTTATTATTTGTGACATAGTGTTTCTTTGTTAGTGTGAATGCTATGACATGAACCTTCATTCGTGTTAATAACATCACAACACATTGGTTTAATTTCATTTAGTAATCTCTTATTATTGATGTGTTGTGATCCTATCATGGTTGCATTCCGTCGTTTCCGCTTTAGACGGGGTGTGATACACACCCCCTAATTCGGGTTGCGGAAGCGAATCGGGTCGGGGCGTGACTAATCAATAACCAAAGCACAAGATATATAGTAAACGACTCTAAATGAGACGTTTTAGAAAATACATTACAATACAGTACATTACATTAGTTTTCAAAAGTAGTACAAAGTTTTAGGTTATAAGTAATATATCATTAGCGAGTTCGCAAAATGATTCTGAAGATTTGAGGTACATAATCAAAGTACAAAAGATAATGCAAGTAAAATCTTCATAAGTGTGATTGTATGCAACACGTAATAGACTAGCATACCCTGCGGGCCATCCTTACTGAGCAACCCTACTGTTGCTGTGTACCTGAGAATGCATTATCAAAAGTGTCAACCAAAAGGTTGGTGAATCTAACAGGTTTATAGTAAGTAACAGTTTTGAACACATCAATTTGTAAAAGTAAGTAAATATTGCACAGTCGCAATAGTTTCCGTATACATTGCCATGAGCACCATAGTCGAAGCTTAACAGTAAGTAAGTAATTTGCCCTCGTGAATGCTAATCCAAAAACATTCATATGAAACGAGTAAGAAACACCCATTTATACCTGTATGTTCGGGGTAGTGCGTACTACCCTGGGTGGGGATTGTCAGTCTCAAATGGATCCATTTACTAGTACTCGCGCTTAAGACCATAACTAACAACTATGATTAAAGGGACTTCATTGGATTAAGTAAATCTCATGCAATCGATATACCAGTAAATCAGTTTGTAATCAAGTAAGTAAGTACATGTGTTCGAGTAAAACAAGTAATGCATCTCCCCCAATGTAAAAACAGTAAAAAAAAAAAAAAAAAAAAAAGGGGGCCGTGAGACTCACCTGTAGAGCAAGCAATCCTAATGTGCGTGTGTGTACCAACAGTAATCTCCTAGTACCCTAAACAAGCAAGGTTGTATATTTGTAAGTGTACGCGTAGTAATTCATTTGTTTAGTTGTTCATTTGGTTGGTTACGTCCAAAGTACTCGTCTCGTATTATGTTTGAAGTTTTGTAAATCGAGTACGACTCATTGGTGACAATTTGAAATCATATTCCAAAATCTAACGTGGTTTGTTTTTGTAAAAATATGCATCTCGTATATATATATATAATGTTTTAAAACATAAGGTATGTTTGTTTGTATAAATATAACTCGTATATTTACGTTTCAAAAGTTACGTTTGTTGCTCACATGAATATATGTGTAAAAGTTCGTAGTTAAACAAATTTGGCGAGGCTGCACCGTTTTGGTCATATCTCCCTCATACGAACTCGGATTTAGGCGATCAAGCTGCCCAGACGACCGTGACTCAGAGGACTACAAAACTACAAAATATGGTTTGCTGGGAAATAACACATAGCCAATCGGCTAATGTTTCTTAGCCGAACGGCTGGGACATATTAGCCGATCGGCTGGGACTTGTTAGCCGATCAGCTGGAGTATAGCCGATCTGCTGGACTGAGTTAGCCGATCTGCTGAGTGCCCGAACAGGGTATGTTCGTGCAAACCATTTTCCAAACTAGTTTTGATTCAATTTTTGGGTATAATACACATGATAGAACGTTAAAGCAAGTTAAAATAAGCATTTCTAAACATCAAAAGTTAAGAAAAGTTGGTCATTTCATACCGAGTTATAAATGGAGAGATTGAGTGGATGATGGTGATGAACCTTGATGACGATGATGATGATCCAAGATGATGAAGAAGAGGGTGATTATGGTGTTGTTGTTGCTGATTGTTGATGTTGTTGTTTGTTGGATTGAAAGAGAGATCGAGAGATCGAGAGAGAGGAGCCGAGAGGTGAGAAAGAAATGAGAAAGGAAAGGGTCGGCCTCTCCAATTATTGGAGTTGGTTGGCCCGAGCTCCTATCCGTCTCGTGATACTTTGACCCGTGTTTTGTGTAACACCCGCATAATTAGGATAATTAGTTATGCCTAATTGTTTGTAACTAGTTGTAATTAGTATGTAATAGGACTAATTACAGACTCTATTTGTATATATATATATATATATATATATATAAGGTGATTTATATATATGTGTGTGTACTTACGCGATTTGGATTACTCGTACGCATTAACCGGACGGAGTCCGACACAGTTATTTGGACGTTGGTGACAGAAATTTACTTAAGTAATGAGAAAGTATTTTGTTGTATAAAATACGCAACTGAACGGACATTATTTACATATTATCGCGACGACATTTTAAATAATGCAACAAAACGTAATAAACGCGAATTAATAATTTAAATACTTCGACAAATGTTTTTATCATTAATTTCAAGGTATTTTATTTAAATACTCCAATTATATTTTAAAAATATATAAACGTTTGGTCAAATACTAAAAACTAGTGATTTATCGATTAGGACACGGAGTAAATACCGGGTTTTGAGGGATGTTTTCCCCTCCCTTGCCTTTGGATCAGCCACCACCATCCCCCACCCAACTCTTTCATTTCATTTTTCATTTCAAAAACACACACTCTCATCCCAAAACTCTCTCAACCTCAATTCACACCAAAATTTCGGAATCAAATCTCGACCACAAAAATTACATATTCGGAATCACCATCACGAGTGGAGCAAGAATATCAAGACGGTTTTCATCATTTCATCCTCCATTTAGCTCGATTTGCCAAAGTAAAAAATTTCTAAAATCTTAGATCTATTCAATTTGGTGTAATGTTTTGATGTTTTGATGTGTACACAACATAGTTATAACCTAATACATGAAGAAAACACGTTTTTATAGCTCAAAAATGGGTTAGATTTGCGTTTTTGATCGGAAATTCTCGAAACCCGAAAGTTTCTGGGTTGGTGTTCATCATTGCGACGTCGTGGGCGACGTCGCACAAATACTCAACGTCGCATATAGCGACGCCAGCCTATACGTCGCATTAATTCGTGAGGTCGCATATAGCGACGCAGACTCTAACGTCGCAGACTCAAACAACGTCGCACTTAGCGACGACCCATATTACGTCGCATTAATTTGCGAATGTCACACTTAGCGACGTCGTACTCAACGTCGCAATCCTTGCCTGCGACGTCGCACCCAACGTCGCAGAAATCAGAATTTTTAAAGAGATTTTCACTAAAACTATGTAGAAAATGTGCATTTTTCCCTCCGAGCTGACTCGGCAGCTCGACCCCGACCAGGGGCTCTGCCCCTTGGACCCCGCCAAGGGGTTGCCACCCCTTGGAACCCCGCAACCAGGGGCGCTGCCCCCGGACCTCCGTCGTTTCAGTACAAAATGTTTCAAACGCAATGATAATACTTTGACTATTACTAATACAAACCGTCACCAATGGGCCAAACATGTTTTCTAACAAACGAACAATTACAAACATACGGATAAACACTGGATATACTAGTTGTGTACAACTAAACGAAACGTCTCGTGAGACGCATACTTACATAACTTCATATGATTAGGCATTTGAAGGTTACTAGTTCGGAGAACCTACTTGCTATAATTACTACTTGCTATTTGCTACAGCTTATTTCAAGACTCGGGTGAGTCTTACGGCCCCACTTTTACTGTTTTATCGTATTGGGGAAGAAACATGCTACTACTTTTCCTTGAACACAAGTACTAAAACTGTTTACTATACCAAACGGAATTGCATGAGTTGTTTACTATTTACAGAAGTCTCTCCATCATATATCGTTAGTTATGGACTTAAGCGCGAACACTAGTTAATGGATCCATTAGGGAAATGACCCTCCCCACCCGGGGCAGTAGCGCTGCCACGTACTGATTTACACGTAGAAACGGGTGACTACTTATTCGTTACTGATGCTTGCTCATTTACGAGCATGTCACGGGAGCAACCTTATTACTTACGGGTTAAGCTTCGATTATGAGCCTCATGGCAACGGTATAAACTTACTTATTTACATTTGCTGGATTGCAAATACTGGTTTTACGATTGCTGGATTGCAATTGCTGATTTTACGCCTGCGGGCATTACTAATGAAATCTCGTGTTCAAAGCTGATATTACTTACAAACCTGTGAGATTCACCAACCTTTTGGTTGACACTTTTTAGCATGTTTTCTCAGGTACCCGGATGGAATAGGATTACTCCAGGATTTAGCTAGAGTCGCATGATTTCAACACAACTGCATTAACGGAGATTCTTAGCATTATCTTTTGTATATTACGATTATGTAATAGAATCTCCCGCTATACGCGTGGACTCTAGGGGAAACTACATTTCTGTATACGAAAACACTAAGTTTTCAAACATTATATCTATGGAATGTAACTAATTTACAAACGTTGCATATAGATGTCGTTTGCTTTATCTTTGTGATGTGATATTTGATTAGTAACACCCCAAACTATGCTTCCGCAAAACAGTGAATTTCGGGGGTGTTACATTTTGGTACCCGATCCATAGTTGGTAAAAATGTTTTCTAATGATAATTTTCTAAAATTAAAATCGTACATCATTATATTCGTAATATTTGATAAAAACAATTTGACTAATTTATAAAAATATAACTTTGTTTTAGTTTGTTTTGACGGAGAGTTTTCTGTATCCAAATGTATTCAAATTTCTACCGGAAGTATTAATTATTATTCTCAATAATAATTCTTTGATTAAAATGTTTTGCACTAACGTTTGCACTTGAGATTGTATGTTCTGTCAGGTTCGTATGTATAAGATTATTAAATAATCTTTTCTTGTTATATATATATATTAATTGTATACATTGGTATTTGACGTAGTTAATACGTAAAATAAAAGTTTAAATTTTGAGTGAAATTCGGGTCATTTTTGACCGGGTGTCACATTCTCCCCTTGTTAGGTGAATTTCGTCCCGAAATTTGTTCGTAGTATTTATCGTTGTATTCAAGTTATAGTCTGCGTGTTATCTACGTAATTCTGACAACACTTGTCTAGCGTTATCTTTCTCCCCTTGTTGAACTAGTGCCCTTCCGGCAACTAAGGAATTCGAAATGAAGTTTTCGGGATGTGTTGACCATTATGTCTACATGACCAGTCCAGTCGATCACTAGAGGGTAGCTACAATGTGTACTAGTAGCCTAAAGTAATGCAGTAAATCCTTGATTGTTTTGTCGGTAGGACAAAGTTGGTCGTTCAGCCAATTGCTGGAGTACAGCTACATTTTGTACTAGTAGCCTACCTTAGACTCTATCAGTCTCATATAGAAACGAAGTGGTTTAGCACATTTTAGGTTTATGTGGGATGTTACCCATAATACGGTTTTATGTGAGTCGTCACCCAAAAATTTGTTTTACTTGGGACATTACCCAGTATATAAAAGTCAACCGGTATGTTTTCCGGTATACAACAGCGTAGGATATGTGATTCCTATACCTTTGTGCTAAAACTAGTTTCATATATAGAGACTATAGATCTAAATTTGTTATTTTTCCCTAACCCTATTGTGCACTTAGAATCTAGGGAAAACATAACAAGTGTCAAGTAGCAAGTAGAGTTTATCCAGTAAGTAGTATGAAAGCAGTTAGGTTGTTAGCGAGTAACCATACTCGCATCCCTATTCAGATCCTTGTAGATTTTGTTCTTTAAACAGCAAGGAGGTCATTGTGTACTGTGTAATTTCGTTGACCATTCAAGGTTTGAAATTTTGTATAAAGTTGTGTATAGTAAGTAAGTTTGCACGGTTTTGAAGTTTTGAAACTTCTATAAAACATTTCGTAAGAAATTTTGCAACATGTTTGTTAAAAGTACATTCGTCATAAAATTTTGATAGTGAAAGCCGGTTGAAAACCTTGAAGTCTGATGAAAACTTTAGTCGATAAATAGTTCGGTTGAAATTTTTGTCAGCGGCGAAGTTTTGAAATCTTGTTTAACAAAATCTATTCAAAAACAGAATTTATGAAAAAGTTTGGGGTAAAAGCATGTTGAATTTATTGAAAATGGAGTACGTTGTAGACGTAGAATTTGGTAGACAGTAGCAATTGAAAACAAAGTCCCGATCTTCATATCAAAGGACGTTGAAGTAGGTATGTTTGTCAGTTGTAGTGGTGTAGGTGGTCTTAAAAGTATCATCGAGTAAAGGCCTATTCCTATACATTCAGTATATAATAGCCTAGTGAATAGTACATAGTCGAGGCCTATGTGTGTATATATACCTATATCCCACAATAGCCTAATCATATTTGTATGTATCACCAATTCCATTGGTTGTTTCACAGTTTCTTCCTCGAGTGTCATCTCTTCCAACACGTTCTCGGTTGTGACTATGTAGTTATCTAGGGTAAGAAGATAAAGAAACAGCACATGTTCCTTACTGAGTTGGTCGTCCTTCGACATGTGATTGTTTGTGGAGTGTTCAGTATGCTACTTTGATAGATAATTTGTATGGACTATGTTGCTGTGGTTCCCGGTCTCATTATGTGTGAGATTTATGGGAGAAGTTTGTTCACTAAGTTTAATACGCAATTTCTTGGTATCATGCAGGCTATCTAAAATAGTTTGCCAATTTCCTTATTCTATTTTGTATTTAGAATCTAAGGAAACAGATAAAGAACCTATCAAAGTAAGTAGTACAGATGCAGTTTTGGTTATTCAGGAGTGAACGCACCCGTGTTGAGTAAGTCAATAAGTATAGGGTTCTTGTGATTACCTTCAGCATTAAGTACATAGAACCTGCCCTTAGCGGCGTTGTTGTTTTTGTCCTTTAGTTTTGGGCAATCTCTCTTGAAATGCCCGGTACCATTGCACTCATAACAGGTTTTGGGTGCAGAGGTGTCGGTACCAGTGGGGATTGCTTTACAGTCCTTGGTCAGATGTCCAAATCGCTTGCATTTGGTGCAAGGACATAGACCATCATGATGAAGGTTGCACTTAGAGCAATAGGGCTTTCTTCCCTTATACTCTTTCTTGTCATCAGATTCAGAGGTGTTGGCCTGAGCAGTTGCAGACTTCTTGTTAGCTTGGCTCTGATTTCCAGAGCTTCCATCAGCTTTCCTCTTGCTATCTCCCGAGCTGTTTCCAGTATTTTTGTCGCCAGCGGTTCCTTGACGAACCATTTGGGCCATCAGTTTGTGTGCCATACGTACTGTACCATGAAATGTGGGAGAGTTTGATGAAGTAACCATCCCTTGAATTTGTGGAGGAAGTCCCCAGAGATAGCGCTCAATTCGCTTGGTTTCCGTATCAACCATAGATGGGCACAGGTGTGCTAACTGATTGAATCGAGAAGTGTAGCCGGCAATGTCATTCCCTTGAGTGGTGAGATTCCAAAATTCCGCCTCGAGCTGTTGGATTTCATCCCTAGGACAATACTCATCCTTGAGCATTTTCTTCATCTCATCCCAGGGAGTTTCCAAAGCAATGTCTTGGCCTACAGAGTCAGCATAAGTGTTCCACCATGTCAGAGCATCATCCATGAAAGTGTAGGTGGAGAACTTAACCTTACAGTCCTCAGCGCAGTTGCAGATGCGAAAGACTGACTCTGTCTTTTCCAGCCATTGTAACAACCCAATGGCACCTTCAGTGCCGTTGAAGTTTAGAGGTTTGCAGCTAAGGAAATCCTTGTAGGTGCAAGGTTTTACCACAGTGGTACTTGGTGGTGTTTCAGCGCCGTCAGATCGTTGTCGCTCAGCACTTAGTGCGTCAGCAACCAGATGATCAACCTGAGCTTGGGTGTACTTTTGGCGTCGTGGAGGCATGTTTCTTCAATGAAAATAACGGACATGTCAGAGTTTCGTATAAGAATATGATCATCATAGTTGTATATATAACAAAAATATATCACAACACAAGTGACAATCATTAGTGTAGAATAATAGTGGTTGCAATCACTTGACTTGCGAGTTCAAATGATTACGAGGATTGAGGTTTACAAAAGTGAGGGGGATATTACATCCGAACAAGTATTGATCGTTATACTAACGTGATAGGGTGGCGAGAAAGGATTTTTGTCCTTAGGTTTATGTCGATCCTGATTACTAATCGGTTCGTATCGAATAGAATGTCGAAGTTCTCATCTCTGCCAGGGTAAGCCTATTTCAAAAAGATGACCCTCAAACCCAGGGCACATCCCAGTACAACTTTCCTGACTCGATCAACGTACCGTTGGCGAGTTCTAAGGCGTATATGAACAATAAGTTCGTTACCAAGTATCGGAGGACATTAATAGGCCTAACCATATATGTAAAACCTATACATACGTATTATCCACCTAGTCGTGTCTAACGCAAAACAAGTACAAGTCACGGTTCTCTCGTGGTCAGAGTCAACTAATGCATTCCTGTTCAACATAACCCCATTCAGAGTTCACATCATCTTCATTTAATTGTACATAGTTGATCAGGCTATGTTAAATTAAACTCGTATGATGAAATCCCTGAACCGGTCATACCTAATAAGGAATACTGCCTAACGGTCAAAGTCTAGGCCCACTAAATGCAACCTAGTTCACTATAACCTTAGGCTCTGATACCAATCTGTCACACCCCCTAATTCGGGTTGCGGAAGCGAATCGGGTCGGGGCGTGACTAATCAATAACCAAAGCACAAGATATATAGTAAACGACTCTAAATGAGACGTTTTAGAAAATACATTACAATACAGTACATTACATTAGTTTTCAAAAGTAGTACAAAGTTTTAGGTTATAAGTAATACATCGTTAGCGAGTTCGCAAAATGATTCTGAAGATTTGAGGTACATAATCAAAGTACAAAAGATAATGCAAGTAAAATCTTCATAAGTGTGATTGTATGCGACTCGTACTAGCCTAGCATACCCTACGGGCCATCCTTACTGAGCAACCCTACTGTTGCTGTGTACCTGAGAATGCATTACCAAAAGTGTCAACCAAAAGGTTGGTGAATCTCACAGGTTTATAGTAAGTAACAGTTTTGAACACATCAATTTGTAAAAGTAAGTAAATATTGCACAGTCGCAATAGTTTCCGTATACATTGCCATGAGCACCATAGTCGAAGCTTAACAGTAAGTAAGTAATTTGCCCTCGTGAATGCTAATCCAAAAACATTCATATGAAACGAGTAAGAAACACCCATTTATACCTGTATGTTCGGGGTAGTGCGTGCTACCCTGGGTGGGGATTGTCAGTCCCAAATGGATCCATTTACTAGTACCCGCGCTTAAGACCATAACTAACAACTATGATTAAAGGGACTTCATTGGATTAAGTAAATCTCATGCAATCGATATACCAGTAAATCAGTTTGTAATCAAGTAAGTAAGTACATGTGTTCGAGTAAAACAAGTAATGCATCTCCCCCAATGTAAAAACAGTAAAAAAAAAAAAAAAAAAAAAAAAGGGGGCCGTGAGACTCACCTGTAGAGCAAGCAATCCTAATGTGCGTGTGTGTACCAACAGTAATCTCCTAGTACCCTAAACAAGCAAGGTTGTATATTTGTAAGTGTACGCGTAGTAATTCATTTGTTTAGTTGTTCATTTGGTTGGTTACGTCCAAAGTACTCGTCTCGTATTATGTTTGAAGTTTTGTAAATCGAGTACGACTCATTGGTGACAATTTGAAATCATATTCCAAAATCTAACGTGGTTTGTTTTTGTAAAAATATGCATCTCGTATATATATATATAATGTTTTAAAACATAAGGTATGTTTGTTTGTATAAATATAACTCGTATATTTACGTTTCAAAAGTTACGTTTGTTGCTCACATGAATATATGTGTAAAAGTTCGTAGTTAAACAAATTTGGCGAGGCTGCACCGTTTTGGTCATATCTCCCTCATACGAACTCGGATTTAGGCGATCAAGCTGCCCAGACGACCGTGACTCAGAGGACTACAAAACTACAAAATATGGTTTGCTGGGAAATAACACATAGCCGATCGGCTAAGGTTTCTTAGCCGAACGGCTGGTACATATTAGCCGATCGGCTGGGACTTGTTAGCCGATCAGCTGGAGTATAGCCGATCTGCTGGACTGAGTTAGCCGATCTGCTGAGTGCCCGAACAGGGTCTGTTCGTGCAAACCATTTTCCAAACTAGTTTTGATTCAATTTTTGGGTATAATACACATGATAGAACGTTAAAGCAAGTTAAAATAAGCATTTCTAAACATCAAAAGTTAAGAAAAGTTGGTCGTTTCATACCGAGTTATAAATGGAGAGATCGAGTGGATGATGGTGATGAACCTTGATGACGATGATGATGATCCAAGATGATGATGAAGAGGGTGATTATGGTGGTGTTGTTGCTGATTGTTGATGTTGTTGTTTGTTGGATTGAAAGAGAGATCGAGAGATCGAGAGAGAGGAGCCGAGAGGTGAGAAAGAAATGAGAAAGGAAAGGGTCGGCCTCTCCAATTATTGGAGTTGGTTGGCCCGAGCTCCTATCCGTCTCGTGATACTTTGACCTGTGTTTTGGTACCCGATCCATAGTTGGTAAGAATGTTTTCTAATGATAATTTTCTAAAATTAAAATCGTACATCATTATATTTGTAATATTTGATAAAAACAATTTGACTAATTTATAAAAATATAACTTTGTTTTAGTTTGTTTTGACGGAGAGTTTTCTGTATCCAAATGTATTCAAATTTCTACCGGAAGTATTAATTATTATTCTCAATTATAATTCTTTGATTAAAATGTTTTGCACTAACGTTTGCACTTGAGATTGTATGTTCTGTCAGGTTCGTATGTATAAGATTATTAAATAATCTTTTCTTGTTATATATATATTAATTGTATACATTGGTATTTGACGTAGTTAATACGCAAAATAAAAGTTTAAATTTTGAGTGAAATTCGGGTCATTTTTGACCGGGTGTCACACTAATGGATGTTAGCTATAGTTATTCAGGTTTTCCGGAAGGGAGCTGATATTTTCAAGATTGGTTTTGATAAATCTACACAAATTTCAAATGTAAGGACAATTATACCCTTCTACTAATTAACCTACCCTTTTCCCCCCTTATTCCCTCCCACGTGCATGTGCAAAATCCCAGACATCAAAAACCATTCACATTCCTTATATTAATTTTTTAATAACTTATATTAATATTAATTTAGCACACTTTTTTTTCTACTCTCATTTCCTTTTAGCTGCAATCCACCCTCATTATTTACTTAACTCCTCACGTTTTTCCTTTATTTCTATTAACCAGCATCATATTACCCTTGTTACAACCATATAAAACAAAGTATGGATAAACATTGTATTGTAGAAGTAAAATAAAAGCCGTTGCAAGTAACTAATGTTGTAAAACAAAAGTTGCTATGATATTGAAACTAGAGCTACTGCAAATCCAAACAGTTTCCATCCAAAATAGATCCACAATTAGAACACATGTAACAGTACCTGCAATGGAATCACCCAGAAAAAGTTCTTGGATCTTTTGCCACAAAAATAAAAATTGAAAATACCCAACAAAGTCTTGTTAAAGCCTACTTAAATCATACTACTGCAAAGACATAACAACTGCAAAGACATAACATCACTTGAGAGATCAAAATATCCACTTGAATCATGTAACCCGTCTTCCTGATGCATAAAACTAATATCCTCGATCACAATGTTCCTTTGAGATACATCACTAAAACTTGAAGAATTGTGCATTGGTGATGATTCCACAAGCTCAAATTTTGAAGGATCACGTGTCGTAGAGGTTGTACCCATTTTCTTCTTTTTTGATTTTGGAGGTCTTCCTTTTGGTCGTCGAATTACGGGCTCAAAGAATATATCAGGCTCATTCAAAAGTTTCGTAATCAACGAAGTATTTTATACTCACCGCTCAATATGTACGTTGACCTAGAAATCAAGGGACGTGCGTACAATAGCGGAAGGCCACCGTGATTAGCCAGTTGCCGGTGGAAACGGAGGCTGCCGGAATTCTCAGAAATCAGGCCGCAGAAGACAAAGGGATGTGAAGAGTTTTGACGTGAATATTTTTTTGACGTTTGGGGTTTTGCACGTGGGAGGAAATAAGGGGAAAAGGTAGGGCAAATTATTAAAAGGGTATAGTTGTCCTTACATTTGAGATTTGTGTAGATTTATCAAAATCAATCTTGAAAATATCAGCTCCCTTTCCGGAAGACTTTATGTTGTTCGAGTAGCGTATGCGGGAAGTTCTAGTAGAATATTGTTGTGTCTCTGGTGATTTCGATCCGTGAAGCAATTTCCGGAAGTAAGTTTTTGAGTAAAATTTGCAACTTTTTGACTACAAAATTGTAGTTGTGTCATCTTTCTTTTGGTAGTTCTATTTTCTTTGTACCTGGGTTAAATTTGCAACTTTTTGACTACAAAATTGTAGTTGTGTCATCTTTCTTTTGGTAGTTCTATTTTCTTTGTACCTGGGTTCATTAGAGGATTAACTGCAAAAGTTTAGTTGGTGCAAAGTTGTTCAGTATTTTCTGAGTAAAACATGTGGATGCCTTGATGAATTATTAAATCTTCTACGATGTATGTTATTTATATGTTGGCTTCAAATGACATGTGATCACCTAAACTAAAGTAGAATTTTCCTAGTGCCTTTGATATTATTCAACTAAACCTTCAGTTATATATATATATATATATATATATATATATATATATATATATATATATATATCTATATATATTTATATGTTAATTCTAGTCTAATTATTAGTTATTAATATTTCTATTTATTTGGAAAGAAAAAAAAAGTTGCTGTTTTGTGAATTTGGGTTACTAATTCGGTAAATAATTGGTAAAAGGAAGTAAATCCGTAAGATTAATATGGGTGAAATAGTACCAGGGTAAATTGGAGAAAAAATTGATATATAAAGTATGTAAATTATATTGGAGGTAAGAGAATATGTAAGGGTATTTTGGGAAGTTGCATGAAATGATGGTGGATCTATTAAAAGGGTGGGTAGAAATATCACCACCCTTTATTTTATATTTAATGATAGTGTAAGTTGTACGAAAAGACACGTGTTTTTGACCATGTAAGTTGTGCACATCTCATTTGTGTTTATTATTATAAATTAATTAATTTATTATCAGTCATTAAATTAAGACAAAATTGCGTGGATCGTCCTTGTGGTTTGCCCAAAATAACTAACCGAGTCCCTGTGGTTTTTTTTTGACCTGAGGCATCCCTAAACTTGCAAAAAGTTGCGTGTGTCGTCCCTGGTCCTAACTTTCGTTAGTTCTGACGTTAAATGCAAGGGTATAATGGTCCTTTCATTAGTTAAAGGACTGCCCACGCAATTTTGCAAACCACAGGGACTGTCCGTGTAAATTTTCAAATTTCATTTAATATTTTTTTATTGTAATTCTAAATACTTTTTTTAATTGTGTTTAATTAATTAATTTTTGAAAATTAAATTTATTTAATAACTAAAGATGTTCAATTTTTTTTAACTGTATGTACTTTTTCAAAAAAAATTTGTATTATTGTATATATGCAATTCTTTTACTCCATATTTTTTATTGTAAATTTAATAGATTTTAAAGGTTATTTTTAGGGGTGAGCATTCGTACCCATAGGAACTATCCGTTTAAATTTAAAATTTAAAATTAATAAGCTAATTATATTGTTTATTTTTTTAACATTTACGAAATATACATGCTTTGGTACCATATACGAAATATACATGTTTTTCTGACTGCGAGTGTAATTTTGTAATATTTAATTTTAAATGACTGCTAGTGTAACTTTGTACGCCATCATTTAAACGGTCCGGTACCAGTATTTTAAGTGTTTTTAACATTTATATGCGTGTTTGTCATTTAAGTTTTGTAACATTTATATGCGTGCTTTTAACATTTATATTTTAAGTGTTTTAAATGTTAAAAACACTTAAAATACCGGTACCGAACCGTTTAAATGATGGCGTACAAAGTTACACTCGTAGTCATTTAAAACTAAATATTACAAAGTTACACTCGCAGTCAGAAAAACATGTATATTTCGTATATGGTACCAAAGCAGGTAAACTGGTAAAATATCGGTACCGAACCGGTTGGTAGCGGTTATCTTTTTGACCATAAAGTGAGTACCGAATACCGGACCGTTTAAAGCGGTATTGTACCGGTTCCGTAGATTAAAACACTTAAAACAATAAGAATTACGTTTATCTAAGTGAATTACGATGTTCGAACAATTTTTGCTAGGGGACAATTTTATGGGATGGAGGAAGGAAGTATTTAAGGTAATCATTTCAATTTGCAACAAGTAAAAATAAATGTTAAAAAAATAAACAATATAATTAGCTTATTAATTTTAAATTTACACGGATAGTTCCTATGGGTACGAATGCTCACCCCTAAAAATAATCTTTGAAATCTATTAAATTTACAATAAAAATATGGAGTAAAAGAATTGCATATATACAATAATACAATTTTTTTTGAAAAAGTACATACAATTAAAAAAATTGAACATCTTTAGTTATTAAATAAATTTAATTTTCAAAAATTAATTAATTAAACACAATTAAAAAAAGTATTTAGAATTACAATAAAAAATATTAAATGAAATTTGAAAATTTACACGGACAGTCCCTGTGGTTTGCGAAATTGCGTGGGCAGTCCTTTAACTAATGAAAGGACCATTATACCCTTGCATTTAACGTCAGAACTAACGAAAGTTAGGACCAGGGACGACCCACACAACTTTTTGCAAGTTTAGGGATGCCTCAGGTCAAAAAAAAACCACAGGGACTCGGTTAGTTATTTTGGGCAAACCACAGGGACGATCCACGTAATTTTGTCTTAAATTAAATTAATTTAAATTAAATACTTAATATAATACAAGTGACAACTATTTTATCTCTATTTTTTAAGCTAAGTGATGACTATTTTTGGTCTGTAACTTTAAAAAACTAAGTGACCATTGTAATTTTGGTATCTAAATTTTCGATAAGTGACCATTATTTTTGGTCTCTTGTTATAAAATTAAGTGACTACTGTTATTTTTGGTCTCTAAATTTCCAATAAGTGATCACAATCTACCATTGGTCACCATGTTTTCAGTATTGACCAAAATGTAGTGACCACTTATTTTAAGGTAACTATATTAAGATGTTAGTGACTAAATAATAAGTCGTCACAATAAAACTGGTCACTAATGTACATTTTTCTTGTAGTGATTTGAGATACGTTAATTAAACTACAAACTGTGTTTAATCACTTGGCTCAAACTCGACTCCAATTCAAATAAACTACAAACTGTGTTCGAGTTCGCGCTCAATATTTTATTTATTGCGACCTCGATGCTCGTTTAAATATGTAATAATTTTAGTTTCGAAACTAGCTAGCTTTTATGTTCAAGATGCTCGTTTGGAAGCTCTGAGTTTGATAAGCTCTAGCTCCAAGAAGCTTGTTAAAAAGAATGAGATAAAGAATTCTTCTATAAACTTGAATCAAAGTCATAAGACACGTTTATAATGGATTAAAATCCAAATGTATGAGTAACAAACCATCTTAGCTGATCGACATTTGAATCTTTGTACTTATGGTGAACTCCTTACATACAAGTTGCTTGGCTCATTAATTAATGTGGAATACTGGAATGTAAAAAGAAAAAGCGATTTCATCACTCCAACTCACATAAGACCATATGGAGTCGGGTGGTGGGGCGGCGTTCTGCCGGCAACGGGAGGCGTGGTGAACTCAACAAAGCGGGGTGGAGGTAAATGTGGGGCTCATCGACTATTTTCTTTTCTTTTACAATTTCATTATCAAATAAAAATCAAAAAATAAATGAACATGCGGGGTCACACCATCACATGGTTTGGTGAGATTTTTGTAACATCCTCAAATTGGGCTTAGAAGTAATAGGTATTTTCTGTAAATTTTAAATGCGATTTAAAATTGTTATTGTGTTTGATTTTATAATTAATAGGTCGATAAGCCTCAGGAAATATTGTGGCTAGTGAAATATTGATTGTTTTAATTAAATCAAGGTGACGGTAAAATAAAATAGTTTTCCTCGCAAATGATTTTTAAGTTCCAGACAATAATAAATACGGGGAATGAAAACTAACACTTAAATGGTATATTATATGTGTTGGATCGGTTTTTATTTCCACCCAAATACATACATACGTACGTATTCATACATTCATACATACAAACACAAACCTTAATCCAAAAACTTGATGAAATAATCAAATTGGAGCTACAAAACTCGAATTCAAGCTTTCTTAATCATCACAAACAAGGTATGATCTTGTGTTCTTCATGTTCTTCAACCTAGAATTTGGGGTTTTTGATGTTCTTGAGCAAAATCCGAAATTAGGGTTTCTAAAGTGTAAATTGATGTTAGTTAAGCTTCAATAACATGTAATAATCATTCTAGCATCATCTTAATCATGTTATATGTGTTAATTTCGTGATTTCATGAACCCTAGAAATTTGGGGGTTTTAGTGTTCTTGGTTATAATTCGAATTTAAGCTTTGATTATGTGAAATTGATGTTAGTTAAGTTTATTGTTGTTGATATCTAGTAAGATTCAAGCTTAAGTGTGTAAATTAATCTTGGTTCTTAAGTTTTGATGATTTTGATGGGTTATTGATTATAATCCGAAAATTGAAAGTTGTGGTGGTTAAATTCTTGTTAGTTGATGTGTAAATAATGATTATAATAGAAACACTAACTTAGAAATGATGAATATGATATATATATCATGAATAAAGTGATGGGTTTCATTGATTGTTCTTGAAGTAGGATATATGAGCCTAATCTAATAATGTGTAAGTGATATGTATTGTTAATAAACATATTAGAGGTGATTAGTGATGATGATTGAAATGATTTAACTAAAAGAGTATGAGTGAATAAGTGTTCTTGAGAATTTGATGATAAATATGGAATTAAATCAAGTTGGTGATAAGTTGATTGAATTGTAAATAAAAGTGATTATCATGATAGTTAATCATGATTAGATGATGATTTGAGAAATATGATGTAAATCCATAAAGGTATGGATTGTATATTGAGAATTTTAATAATTGTGCTAAATCGTTATGATTTGAGTAATTTGGATTTGTTGATGTAAATCTATTGGAGTAATGTTATATAGATTTGATACAAGTAACTGACTTGTGTATTTTGTTGTATTTCCAGATATGGAGAAGACTCAGTGATATTAGACTACTGAGTGGGCGACTATGGTAGTCGGTGAGTGGACTTTGATCTCTCACTATAATTTAGTGATCACTATTGTGGTTACTTCAAGTGTTAAGTGTTATTCCTGTGTTAAGTTGAATTGTGAATTGTGTTAAAGTGTTAAAGTGTTAAGTGACCTATATGGTAACTGTGTTATATAGAGGTCAACTATGTTGGACTGTGTTGTTACAGGTTAGTCAACACAAGGGTTGTGAACATTTGTTGTAAGTAAGGCTTGTGTTGACTAAAGGTAACATACAGTTATCGGTTAACCACTGTACTGGCCTGCAGTTGGTGTAAGTGTCGCTTGGTGGGCCACCGCGGCTGAGGGCGCCACAAGGGCCACCGATCCTCTGGTGATGTTGAGTCAAAGTGTTAAATGTGGTGAACTCATGGTGTTAAACTAAGTTGTATTGTTAGTGATGAGTTAACTCACTTAGCTTCGTGCTAATCCCTCGTTGTTTACTCCTTGCAGGTTAATATCTATTGTTATGGGCGGGTCAAGGAGTAACTGAAGAATGTTTGACTAGGATTACTCTGATTATTATTTAATACAGTTTAAAATGTTTGATTATATAATGCCCAAGATATAATTGATTGTTTTGTAAACGGTAATAATCAATACCTAGAACTTAGGTAATGGAAAATGACGTCATGTCATTTTATGTATATATATGTTTTGGGACTTGAACTTCCGCATTGTAAAAAAAAAAAAAAAAAAAAAAAAAAAAAAAAAAAAAAAACAGTTGTAAATTTTGGGGCGTTATAAGTTGGTATCAGAGCATAGGTTTGGGCGAATTGAATAATGGTTAAATTGTTCAATCCCAAGCCTAGTGATAGTGGTCAAACATTCCGAGGTGTGGGATTAGTGGTTGGATGAGCAAGTTGTTATTAAATGTGAACTAATCTATAACAGTGTGTTAGATTGTTGTTTTGAGTGCAGAGACGGAGGATAGTGAGGAACCGATTGGTATTCTCAATCCTCAACACTTGTGGGCCTAGATGTGCCAGGTAATTTCTGATAAACTTGGTGAATTTCAATTGTTTTACTTTACTATGTTATGATTATTAGTAAAGTAAATTGAATTGTTGGTGATTATTACTTGCTAATAAGGCGATAGAGCTATTAGTATGTAATTAAGAAGTTGAAATTGTGTGTAGATACATTGGTGACTAAAGTGTAACAGTTGTGTTATGTGGAATTAAGTATATATGCAAGGTGTGATTATATATCCTTGCTAGGGAAATAATTGATAAATGATAATCTAATTGATGTGACACACTATGATGAAATCAATAGGTTGCGGGTGTATCCATTTATAAGTTTGGAGTTGTATTGTTGTGTGACTTAGAATGTGTCTAGTTGTTGAAATATATGCTATTGACTTGGAATGGTCAATGTTGAATGTAATAGTGTCAAACTTGATAATTGCCATGCTATGAAGTGAGGAATGTGATTAGATGTCTAAATGTTTAGCATTGATCATGTTTAGGGTGAATTATGATCTTTGTATTACTAATAGTGTAGTAAGAAAGTCAAAGCGGTCAATGAGTCTAAAGGTGCGATGACAAGTTGTGAAAAGTCAAATTTGAAATTATATGTTGAAATTGGTGTATATATGGTGAAATTGTAACACCCCCAAAATTCGTTTAGCGGAAGCGTTTTAGTTTAAGTACTGGGGTGTCACAATAATAAAGCATGCATACGTATCAGAGCTTATGATTACAACAGAACAATATATAATAAGATGCCAAAAGTTTAATTACAAAGTTTACGATTCCTCGAATCGTATAAGTTAAAAGTAATAAGTTTACAAAAGTAGATTTCTGAAATATGACTAAAGCATTTCAGTTATACTAAAGAAATCCATGTGTTTCCAAAAAGTTGGTATCCTAACTTCAAGGGTCGCCTAGTTCTCCATGTGTGTTGGCGATTCTTATATGCGCAGCTAATTCCCTGAAAAACATAGTAAAAGTCAACAACTAGGTTGAGTGACTTCACAGGTTTTAAGTTTTCACAAGTTGAATCAAGTTCGTAGCACAGTTGTTATCCAAATACGTTCACAAATAGTATTGCCATAATAGTCGAGAATAAGTTTAGTGGAATGTTATCCCAATACCAGTTTTGTGGGTTGTTCGCCCAAAGTTCAAGTTTAAAACACGTGCTGGTCGTTCTCCAGCGATTTACAAATAAACAATACCGGTCGTTCTCCGGCCAAATACGCACGGGTCGTCCTCCCGTCCAACAAACGCATGGGTCGTTCTCCCATCCAAGACGCACGGGTCGTTCTCCCGTCCCTTGGCCAGTCGTTCTCTGGCACTAAAATACGTGGCTGGTCGTTCTCCAGCGTTTTACACAAAAGTACCGGTCGTTCTCCGGTATACCAAACAAGTTTAAAAGTTATGTTTGTGTCGGTCGTTCTCCGACAAGTTACCAAATGTACCGGTCGTTCTCCGGTAAGATACCAAGTTAGTGTCGGTCGTTCTCCGACAAGTTACAAATATGTACCGGTCGTTCTCCGGTAAGATACCAAAATAGTTTACAGTCGTTTGCAAAACAGTTTACCGGTCGTTCTCCGGTCTAGTTAAAACAGTTTGTCGATAATTTATCCCATTAGTTCAGTGTGTCAATATGTAGATGTTAATTCGCAAACACCAGTTTGTTCAACAGTTAAATAGTTCAAAGTACTCTAATAGTTCGAGTAAACAAGTATGATAAACAATCATATAAGTAAAAGCAGTTTATGGCAATAAGTAAAATAGTTGACTATGTTTTCCACCCCTGTTCAAAAGCAGTTAAATCAGTAAAAGTAGGGGCTGTGAACTCACCTGTTGAGTTTAAGTAGTTGTGCGAGTGCTAGCAAACCTAAGCCCAAGTACAGTCTGAAATCTCCTAACGCCCTAACGTATGAGATTTGATAAGTATGTGGATGTCTAAACTAATCATCCATGCTAGTGTTTGTACAACCAAGTCACGTCCAATTCGTTCGTTTAATGTTTATGTTTGTATTTCGTTGTTTGTGAAAACGTATACGACTCGTTGGTGAAAGTTTGAAATTAACATTTCGATAAAACAAGTATGTTTGAATTGTTTGTAAGGCTCGCGAATCGAATTTGTATAAAGATATGCGTTTCCGGTTAGTTCGACACTTAGTGAAAACAAGTTTTTAAACTTCCTGTTTTTAGCGACGTAAGGTGCGACGCTGGGTTGTTATGCGACGTAGGGTGCGACGTACGGGTCTACGTCGCATTCAGGTTTTGCGACGTCATGGGTTGCGTCGCATAGGCGACGCTCGCAATTTAATGCGACGTAGTAGTCTGCGTCGCTATGTGCGACGTAAGGAAGGGTCATGCGACGTAAAGGCCTACGTCGCAGTACTGTTTTCGGTCCCAATGCGACGTAGTCGCCTGTTCGACGAACAGCGAGAAAAAGTCGGATTTTTGGTTGATTTGGAACGTTTTCGGTTGTATAAAACACTAAAACATGTTATTCTTAGTATGTTAAACAAGAAATAGCAATTATAACTTTGAAATCTAAAGATTTGCGGGATTTGTCGGAAACTTACGGGTGTCGGATTTGAAATCCGAGAAGGTAGAAAGATAGATCGTAGTCTCGTGGTCGTTTTCCTCTATTTTGTTTGTTGGTTCGGCGTCGTTTGATGGTAGTTTTGTGGTGATTTGTGTGGTGGTTTTGGTAGGTGGTGGTGATAATAGAGAGAAAAGAGAAAGAGAAAAGAAAGAAAGTGAAAAGAAATGGAGAGAAAAATAGGGAGGTGGAGGTGGTTTTGTTCCACTTCTGCCTCCGTGTTTTAGTCCCGTGTTTGTTTGCCCGATCGTTAAATGTTACTTTATTTTAACTAATATGTTTTTAAATTACATTTTTCATTATATTTTAATTAGGATCTTTTTATGGAACTAAATTAATAAATTTTTTTTCAAATTTCAACTTTGTTTTATTTTAATTTTTACAAGTTTACGTTTTGCGTTATAAAATAATATGTAAATATTATCGACATAATATTTAATTGTTAACTACGTTATTTAATAATTTCGTTTTATTAAATAATTTTTGTTCACCAACAGTCGTACATTTTTGTCGCGTTTGTTTTCAAATTGATCTGTACGTCATTACGACTACGTAATACTACGCGTACTAACTAGTTGGGCTATGCTAGACTTACCTCTAAAATGTGTTGTGAATTCACTCAAGTAGGGAATTAGCCTAATAATGCAAGTGATTTATGTTATTAATCGTGTTCAAATTTGCGAGGTGTTACATTCTCCCCATGTTAGAGAAATCTCGTCCCGAGATTTAAAATCAAGTCGGATCGCCCGCGGCGTATGTTCTCCGAATAAGTCACGTCGTCAATAATAATACCAGTTTGGGTGGCGCTCAATCGTTGCCAGAAAAGTTTTAAATCAGTTTAGTATACTCGTGGTATAGTTTAAATAGTTATGCGTTCGTTAATAGTCGAAGTTTACCAAGTGATATGTTCGAATTGACATTCGAATGAAAGAAACGTTAAATCGTAGCAATAGTTGGTAAGACATACCGTGCTTGCCATAGTCTGCAACAGTTTCCGGTGCACGAAGAATGTATGCGCGGCTTGGGGTGTAGCCTTTGTTAACGGCGCGGTTGTTGTTCTGATTGTTGTTCCCGGTGTTGTCCTGGTTGTTGTTCAGTTTTGGACATTGATTTCGAAAGTGTCCAGATTCACCGCACTCGTAACAGGCGTTTGATCGAGGAGGAGGGTTGGTTTTACAGTTTTGGGCCAAATGACCCCAGTTTTTGCAATCTTGGCAGAAAGCACAGTTGCCATTATGATGCATCCCGCACTTGTCGCATTTTGGTTTATTGCCAAGATAGGTTTTGGGTCCGGAGTTGGTGATTGCGGCAAAAGCTCGGGTGTTTCCCGGGTTTCTGTTTTGTTGACCCTGACGGTCGTTACCATCATTGTTCCATTTACGTTTGTGGGTTCCAGAGTCGCCCGCATCAGTACGGGTAAGTTCAGTTTTCCCTGTGATAGCTTTCAGGGTTCCAATCTCGACCGCGTCGTCGGTTAAGCTGTGAGCCAGATCCACAGCGCTCCTAAAAGTGGCGGGTTTGGAGGACATAACCATGCCTCGGATTTGTGGTGCCAAACCCCTGTTGTAACGCTCAATGCGTTTGCTCTCGGGGGTTACCATATGAGGCACCAGACGTGCAAGCTCCTGAAATCTAGTTGTGTAACCGGAAATGTCAGCTCCGATCATCTGAATGTTCCAAAACTCGGTTTCGAGTTTCTGCATCTCGTTGGGAGGGCAAAATTCCTCCATCATCATCTGCTTCAGAGTTACCCAGGTCATGGAGTGAGCAGCTGGGCGTCCCATAATCTGGACTTGAGCGTTCCACCAGGTTAGCGCTTTGTCTGCTAAAGTGCAGGTGGCGTATTTCACGATCTTGTCGTTGGCGCAGTCGCTGATGTCGATGACTGATTCCATCTTTTCAATCCAGTGGACCAGGCCAATGGCCCCTTCGGTCCCGGTGAAGGTGCTGGGTTTACAAGACTGAAAGGTTTTGTAGGAACACCCCTGCTGGGTATTAGTTGGAGTTTCGCTGTTGACGGGGGTAGCTCCACTGTTGTTGGTTGGGTTTTCACGATTTCTGCTAGCCTCGTACTGAGCAATAGCCTCAGCCACGCGGCGTTCGATGATTTGTTCGGTTGTTTCTGGAGGTACAGGTGGAGAATTTCGTCGACTGTTTCGAGTCTTTCTTTGTTTAGGCGGCATGCTGACGTTCTGCGATGAAAAGATGCAGAAGTCAATGCCAATGAAAAATATGTGAGGAATAAAGTTTCACATATTTCAAGTTTTCGAGTATCAAGCAAAATTTGTCGAATCCCCATCACGTATCTTACGACTATGAAACACCCATATGTACTTAGTATGATATAATCACGTTGGCCAGGCGTCATTATATGATGCCAAATACATACTTCTTTTCATCAACCGTTTAATCACGATTAGGTTCATATGAGATCAGAGTACAATGAACGAGTCGGATGTGGTGAACAGTTCACGCGTATCGAGGTATCGTAACGATAGTTTAGATGTATGCAAATGTATGTATGCATGTACGTTCTAGCCAAGGCTATAGTCTAGGTCTCTAGGTTTCTAAGTCACCTAAAGTTTCCTAGTTCGCTATAACCATTGGCTCTGATACCAATCTGTAACACCCCCAAAATTCGTTTAGCGGAAGCGTTTTAGTTTAAGTACTGGGGTGTCACAATAATAAAGCATGCATACGTATCAGAGCTTATGATTACAACAGAACAATATATAATAAGATGCCAAAAGTTTAATTACAAAGTTTACGATTCCTCGAATCGTATAAGTTAAAAGTAATAAGTTTACAAAAGTAGATTTCTGAAATATGACTAAAGCATTTCAGTTATACTAAAGAAATCCATGTGTTTCCAAAAAGTTGGCATCCTAACTTCAAGGGTCGCCTAGTTCTCCATGTGTGTTGGCGATTCTTATATGCGCAGCTAATTCCCTGAAAAACATAGTAAAAGTCAACAACTAGGTTGAGTGACTTCACAGGTTTTAAGTTTTCACAAGTTGAATCAAGTTCGTAGCACAGTTGTTATCCAAATACGTTCACAAATAGTATTGCCATAATAGTCGAGAATAAGTTTAGTGGAATGTTATCCCAATACCAGTTTTGTGGGTTGTTCGCCCAAAGTTCAAGTTTAAAACACGTGCTGGTCGTTCTCCAGCGATTTACAAATAAACAATACCGGTCGTTCTCCGGCCAAATACGCACGGGTCGTCCTCCCGTCCAACAAACGCATGGGTCGTTCTCCCATCCAAGACGCACGGGTCGTTCTCCCGTCCCTTGGCCAGTCGTTCTCTGGCACTAAAATACGTGGCTGGTCGTTCTCCAGCGTTTTACACAAAAGTACCGGTCGTTCTCCGGTATACCAAACAAGTTTAAAAGTTATGTTTGTGTCGGTCGTTCTCCGACAAGTTACCAAATGTACCGGTCGTTCTCCGGTAAGATACCAAGTTAGTGTCGGTCGTTCTCCGACAAGTTACAAATATGTACCGGTCGTTCTCCGGTAAGATACCAAAATAGTTTACAGTCGTTTGCAAAACAGTTTACCGGTCGTTCTCCGGTCTAGTTAAAACAGTTTGTCGATAATTTATCCCATTAGTTCAGTGTGTCAATATGTAGATGTTAATTCGCAAACACCAGTTTGTTCAACAGTTAAATAGTTCAAAGTACTCTAATAGTTCGAGTAAACAAGTATGATAAACAATCATATAAGTAAAAGCAGTTTATGGCAATAAGTAAAATAGTTGACTATGTTTTCCACCCCTGTTCAAAAGCAGTTAAATCAGTAAAAGTAGGGGCTGTGAACTCACCTGTTGAGTTTAAGTAGTTGTGCGAGTGCTAGCAAACCTAAGCCCAAGTACAGTCTGAAATCTCCTAACGCCCTAACGTATGAGATTTGATAAGTATGTGGATGTCTAAACTAATCATCCATGCTAGTGTTTGTACAACCAAGTCACGTCCAATTCGTTCGTTTAATGTTTATGTTTGTATTTCGTTGTTTGTGAAAACGTATACGACTCGTTGGTGAAAGTTTGAAATTAACATTTCGATAAAACAAGTATGTTTGAATTGTTTGTAAGGCTCGCGAATCGAATTTGTATAAAGATATGCGTTTCCGGTTAGTTCGACACTTAGTGAAAACAAGTTTTTAAACTTCCTGTTTTTAGCGACGTAAGGTGCGACGCTGGGTTGTTATGCGACGTAGGGTGCGACGTACGGGTCTACGTCGCATTCAGGTTTTGCGACGTCATGGGTTGCGTCGCATAGGCGACGCTCGCAATTTAATGCGACGTAGTAGTCTGCGTCGCTATGTGCGACGTAAGGAAGGGTCATGCGACGTAAAGGCCTACGTCGCAGTACTGTTTTCGGTCCCAATGCGACGTAGTCGCCTGTTCGACGAACAGCGAGAAAAAGTCGGATTTTTGGTTGATTTGGAACGTTTTCGGTTGTATAAAACACTAAAACATGTTATTCTTAGTATGTTAAACAAGAAATAGCAATTATAACTTTGAAATCTAAAGATTTGCGGGATTTGTCGGAAACTTACGGGTGTCGGATTTGAAATCCGAGAAGGTAGAAAGATAGATCGTAGTCTCGTGGTCGTTTTCCTCTATTTTGTTTGTTGGTTCGGCGTCGTTTGATGGTAGTTTTGTGGTGATTTGTGTGGTGGTTTTGGTAGGTGGTGGTGATAATAGAGAGAAAAGAGAAAGAGAAAAGAAAGAAAGTGAAAAGAAATGGAGAGAAAAATAGGGAGGTGGAGGTGGTTTTGTTCCACTTCTGCCTCCGTGTTTTAGTCCCGTGTTTGTTTGCCCGATCGTTAAATGTTACTTTATTTTAACTAATATGTTTTTAAATTACATTTTTCATTATATTTTAATTAGGATCTTTTTATGGAACTAAATTAATAAATTTTTTTTCAAATTTCAACTTTGTTTTATTTTAATTTTTACAAGTTTACGTTTTGCGTTATAAAATAATATGTAAATATTATCGACATAATATTTAATTGTTAACTACGTTATTTAATAATTTCGTTTTATTAAATAATTTTTGTTCACCAACAGTCGTACATTTTTGTCGCGTTTGTTTTCAAATTGATCTGTACGTCATTACGACTACGTAATACTACGCGTACTAACTAGTTGGGCTATGCTAGACTTACCTCTAAAATGTGTTGTGAATTCACTCAAGTAGGGAATTAGCCTAATAATGCAAGTGGTTTATGTTATTAATCGTGTTCAAATTTGCGAGGTGTTACAGAAATTTTGTGAACTTGATGTTTTAGGGTGATAATATGAAACTAATGATGAAAGTGAGTTAGTTTGACTTGGAATAGTCAAAGTTATGTGGAATGGGTAATAGAATGGTGATTATATGTTCATAAACCCAAACGGGTCATTTAAGTGCCCAAATGGGTCACTTAGTGATAAAACGGTTAAAACTTGATGTGGTTTGTGTATGATGACTTTTTAAATGACTTACAGTCATAAGTATAGATAAAATGTGGATTAAAAGTATTAATGTGGTCATTATGAATGAAATTGGGAAAAATGTCCATTTGGACCCCTAAACGGGTCAACGTGTCAAAACAATGTAGAATGAGTGTTTGTAGGTGACGAATATGCCCACACGTCACTAATGTATATAGAAACATGTTGGTAAAAGGTGGAAGTCATAAACCAAGTCGTTTGAAATATAGCGTGTAAACCAAAATGGTCGAAAATGGTCAAAAATGAGTCGTACGTCCGTTTTCTCGTAAAACGAGTAAATTGAAAAAGTGTAAAAAGGGAAAGTTTCATTTTGGCATAGTGGATGTGCCTGCAAAATTTTAGAGTCTAACTCTAAAAGAGTAAAAAGTTATACGCGTTTGAAATTGGTTAAAAATATGATTTTCTGAACCTCAGATTTTCTGCTTGGGAACGCGATCCCAACATGTTCTCAGGATCGCGTTCGTACGTGTTATTTTGTCCCAGATTATTTTTATGCTTGGGAACGCGATCCCAGCCATTTTCCAGGATCGCGTTTGTGTGTGTATTTCGTGTTTAGGTGCGTTTTCTCTTGGGAACGCGATCCCGCTCACTTCTCCGGATCGCGTTTGTATGCCTAATTTGGTTACAGAATTTTTTTCACTGGGGAACGCGATCCTGACCTGTTTCCCGGATCGCGTTAGTTTAAAAAAAAAAAATTTTTTTTTTTCTTGCGACGTTCGACGTAATACTTGACGTAGAAATTTTTTTTGAAAATTTCGGTGTCCGATTAAGACGAAATTTACATGTCAACTCAAAAATGGCCCAACGATCAAAGCTCATCGCTTTGCCATGAGCCCTGTCAGTTTTCGGCACTTCGGGGTCGTTTGGGGCCCGAAAATTGCGTTTTATTGTTTTTCGGACATTATTTCGGACTTTTGGCTTATGATTTGTATTGGGCTTTTGTTTCTTTGAGCCCAGAGATCATTCCTGTGACTATATGCAATATTAAAAGTTGTTTTAAGAGTTCTATATGGTTTTTGTGTAGGAGTCGTTTGTAATCGGTTTAACTAACTGCATAGTATACCAGTAAAGGTATTGTTGATTGTTGTTTGTTAGGGTAAATAAATATCGATTATGTAATCATGTTAATTACATTATGTGAAATACTTAATATGATTTAATAAGTATTTGTAAGAGTTGAAGAGTATTGTAGGAGTTTACTTTTGTTTAATAACTAAATATGGAAGATTAATTATTAATCAACTTAGAAATTATATATTGATGAATATATGTGGAATATGACCTAGTATTTTAACAAGGTACTTAGTGCTAAATGTTATATAGAGTATTATACTTGATAATTAAAGTGTTAAGTGATTGATATTGAATCGTGTAGAGAGGGTGTTAAATTGATTTAGTTGTGTTAAAACTTACACATGTGTTAATAAGATAAGGAGGAATGTGTTAGATGATTAAATTGTTATGTTTACTTAATTTTGTGAGTAGTTTCACATTCAAGTGATAAGGAAAAATAGTAACAAGTTAACACTTGGTCATAAATCTATTTTGAGTGCTATTAAATGTGTGATAATTGTTAATTTCAACATTGTGAATTAGGTGAGAGTAAAAGTTAATTACTTTAGAGATCAATGGTATGAAGTGGCCTGAGAATAAAGTGTGATTGACATAATATGACGACGTCTGGCCAACGTATTTATATTATGCCATTTCACATGGAGTATTGAGGCTACCAAGTACCAAAGAAATTAATGTGACCTTAAAAATTGTAGGTTTTCGATGTTGGCATATGAGAGAGAGTCAGAGAGGACTAAAATGAAATGGTAGTAAAGCATTAAATTATTGTATTAATGAACTATCTATTAATAAAAGAGATATATATATAAATATTTATATATAGAGAGCCTTTTGATTGATAGTTATAGTATTATTAATTGAGAATTGTGTGAAATTTGATTGTTATTATATGCTTAATATCAATGTGAAGTGATAAGTTGCATATAGAAGAAAATAAAACATGAAATAATCTTCCGTGGAGATTAAAGAGATAAAATTGATTAATGAAATGATGTTGAAAAATGTGTGTGTGGTTATCACATTTTAATGGAGTGGTACTTGCGCTTGAATGGCAATGTACCTGTTGATGGAAAAACTTGGTAATTATTCAATTTGAATTGGTATTAAGTGACTTGGTGATTAAGTGATAATAGTGTTAACTATGAAGAATTGACTTGTATTTTGCTTGTTAATATGTGAATAGTGTTATATGAGTTTGAGATACTTTTAACTAAAAGATTATCAAATACAGTAGTGATATGTGGTACTAGCCTAAATGCTAGTTATGAATTGAAATTAAAATTCATTGTTGTTGGGTGTATTGTGATTTTCATAATCATTGTTTTGTTGTTAAAAGGGGTATAAATCATATATCTATTTTAAAAGATTCTAGCATGTCGTTAGTTTCTTGTGGTAAGAGTACGTTATTGTACACGATTGTTATTCACTTATGCCAAGTGGATACATGTTTAAAGTGATTAATTGGGAATAATTTCCTTAAGTGATCATAGTATGCATGAAGATATGATTTAGATACATATCATATGTTAAGGTAAGAAATAGAAACAGGTACATGCAGATATGTGTCTGTAGATAGAATTTAAATTGTGTGCATAAAATTAAGAGTTGCTCAAGGGAGTAATTATTTTAAATGATAATATCACGCTTGTTGTTGAATAATGTGAGTAGTATTTTACTATATGCAAGTTAAATTGAGTATAAGCCACAATGTATGTGTTTGCGTGAATGTAATTGAGATGCACACTGGTGGTGTGTAAATTGATAAAATAACATATATCTATATAAATATATGTAGGTACACGGTGTATGTAGTGAAATGTTTGCATAAGCATGTTATGCATAGGTGATTTAAGTTGTGTATACACTTTAGGTGAATATAGTGATGAGTAATTACGATGTTAGAGTAGTACGAAGAGTACAATAGTAATAAACTGGAAATTGTGGTGGTAGTGGAATCTCATTTAAGGAATGAGATTTATCAGGTAATTAAGTACTTTAGAATAATCAAGGTTGATTAGATTTCGAGGACGAAATCTCTTTAAGGGGGAGAGATTTGTAACATCCTCAAATTGGGCTTAGAAGTAATAGGTATTTTCTGTAAATTTTAAATGCGATTTAAAATTGTTATTGTGTTTGATTTTATAATTAATAGGTCGATAAGCCTCAGGAAATATTGTGGCTAGTGAAATATTGATTGTTTTAATTAAATCAAGGTGACGGTAAAATAAAATAGTTTTCCTCGCAAATGATTTTTAAGTTCCAGACAATAATAAATACGGGGAATGAAAACTAACACTTAAATGGTATATTATATGTGTTGGATCGGTTTTTATTTCCACCCAAATACATACATACGTACGTATTCATACATTCATACATACAAACACAAACCTTAATCCAAAAACTTGATGAAATAATCAAATTTGAGCTACAAAACTCGAATTCAAGCTTTCTTAATCATCACAAACAAGGTATGATCTTGTGTTCTTCATGTTCTTCAACCTAGAATTTGGGGTTTTTGATGTTCTTGAGCAAAATCCGAAATTAGGGTTTCTAAAGTGTAAATTGATGTTAGTTAAGCTTCAATAACATGTAATAATCATTCTAGCATCATCTTAATCATGTTATATGTGTTAATTTCGTGATTTCATGAACCCTAGAAATTTGGGGGTTTTAGTGTTCTTGGTTATAATTCGAATTTAAGCTTTGATTATGTGAAATTGATGTTAGTTAAGTTTATTGTTGTTGATATCTAGTAAGATTCAAGCTTAAGTGTGTAAATTAATCTTGGTTCTTAAGTTTTGATGATTTTGATGGGTTATTGATTATAATCCGAAAATTGAAAGTTGTGGTGGTTAAATTCTTGTTAGTTGATGTGTAAATAATGATTATAATAGAAACACTAACTTAGAAATGATGAATATGATATATATATCATGAATAAAGTGATGGGTTTCATTGATTGTTCTTGAAGTAGGATATATGAGCCTAATCTAATAATGTGTAAGTGATATGTATTGTTAATAAACATATTAGAGGTGATTAGTGATGATGATTGAAATGATTTAACTAAAAGAGTATGAGTGAATAAGTGTTCTTGAGAATTTGATGATAAATATGGAATTAAATCAAGTTGGTGATAAGTTGATTGAATTGTAAATAAAAGTGATTATCATGATAGTTAATCATGATTAGATGATGATTTGAGAAATATGATGTAAATCCATAAAGGTATGGATTGTATATTGAGAATTTTAATAATTGTGCTAAATCGTTATGATTTGAGTAATTTGGATTTGTTGATGTAAATCTATTGGAGTAATGTTATATAGATTTGATACAAGTAACTGACTTGTGTATTTTGTTGTATTTCCAGATATGGAGAAGACTCAGTGATATTAGACTACTGAGTGGGCGACTATGGTAGTCGGTGAGTGGACTTTGATCTCTCACTATAATTTAGTGATCACTATTGTGGTTACTTCAAGTGTTAAGTGTTATTCCTGTGTTAAGTTGAATTGTGAATTGTGTTAAAGTGTTAAAGTGTTAAGTGACCTATATGGTAACTGTGTTATATAGAGGTCAACTATGTTGGACTGTGTTGTTACAGGTTAGTCAACACAAGGGTTGTGAACATTTGTTGTAAGTAAGGCTTGTGTTGACTAAAGGTAACATACAGTTATCGGTTAACCACTGTACTGGCCTGCAGTTGGTGTAAGTGTCGTTTGGTGGGCCACCGCGGCTGAGGGCGCCACAAGGGCCACCGATCCTCTGGTGATGTTGAGTCAAAGTGTTAAATGTGGTGAACTCATGGTGTTAAACTAAGTTGTATTGTTAGTGATGAGTTAACTCACTTAGCTTCGTGCTAATCCCTCGTTGTTTACTCCTTGCAGGTTAATATCTATTGTTATGGGCGGGTCAAGGAGTAACTGAAGAATGTTTGACTAGGATTACTCTGATTATTATTTAATACAGTTTAAAATGTTTGATTATATAATGCCCAAGATATAATGGATTGTTTTGTAAACGGTAATAATCAATACCTAGAACTTAGGTAATGGAAAATGACGTCATGTCATTTTATGTATATATATGTTTTGGGACTTGAACTTCCGCATTGTAAAAAAAAAAAAAAAAAAAAAAAAACAGTTGTAAATTTTGGGGCGTTATAATTTTCCACTCCATGGTGCTATACCACCACGCCATGTGATACTGACGTGGCACTCACTACACCACCACCAAACCGGTTACCACTGCAAGTGGTCTAAGTGGAGGAAACGAAAATAAGAGTACTAGAACGGTATAAAAACAAAGCTGTAAGAATAAAATGTAGAATCAAAACAAATGTACAATATGGTGGTAGTATTTGGTTTCTAGTCTAGTTATAGTATAAAGTTCAAACGTTATTACTCACGTATGTTTATTTTAAGTTTTAGAAATATAAATTTATTACGAAAGTTGTGCTTGTTTAGCTTGTTTGACTCGAATAGCTCAGTTAATTAGTTTGACTCGAGAGGATTACACGAGAAAATTCGAACTAATTCAACTGAATTAAGTGGGTTTTAAAGCTCATCTCACTACTAAAAAAAAGTTCCAAAGAAATATTTTTAACAAAGAGACCATTTTGTTAGAAAAAAGTAGGCCTCTAAAATGATTAAAAGATGGGCTCACCATATTGCAAGAGGTGTCTATGTGAATTTTTCAGTGACTTGACATAGGGGCTGTTTTTTTTTTTCTTTTTTTTTTTTTTTTATATTAAGTGCTGTTTACATGTGATGTCTGTCTGGATAAATATGTCTGTTTATAACAAGTGTTGTTTATGTAAATGTAATTTTTGTTTTGACCAAAATGATGAAGTTAAATGATTTATAGTTTGAATAAAAAATGACGTGTTCAAATTCTATTGGAGAAAAAATGTTGAAAAAAAAATGTATATTTATCATTAAGTGCCTCTTTTTGGTAAGGGCTTTATTTTTCCTACTATTTTAGAAACAGACATTCCTTTCAGATTAAGTGAAAAAGAAACAGCAATTTATCCGTTTGAATTAAGAAGTGTCTGGAAACAGACCATTAAGTGGAAAGTAAACAGGTTTCTATACTTTTATATAATTAGTACACAATTAATTAATTAATAAAATAAAGTAAATAAATATTATTTATAGATAACCATTCACACAGTTGATATAGACGAGGAGTTTATATGCCCGTGCGTTGCACCGGGTAGAAATTTACATGTATATATTTATATTTTTTAATTATGTCATACTCGATATTTTTTGTATTTCGTCAAGTACAAAAGATCATTTTTAACGTTTTTTTGGTTATGCCATTTAACTATAATAAAATTAAAAATATTTGCTTTAAATATAACATTGAAATTGAAAATTCATACATCAATCTACTAACAAATTAAAACAGAGTTAATGGCAATATAATCTAACAAATTAATATGGAGCTAGTGGAAATATAGAAATATAATATTGATATATATACAAATATACAATAATAACAACTAAAAAAATAAATTTAAACGGAGTTAATGGCAATATAATCTAACAAATTAATATGGAGCTAGTGGAAATATAGATATATAATATTGATATATATACAAATATACAATAATAACAACTAAAAAATATTGAAGAGGGGAAAAAAACCAAACATGCCCCAGAATTGAACATGTGTGGACTTTCAAGTAGGCATGACGTAGAAACCATCAAGCTGTTAATGTTCCTTCGATATTGTTTCTTATACTAAATATATATATTTATAGTTTAGCCTAATAAGACAAAATAACTAATATTCATAGGAGTTTAAAATTGATATATCCGAGTATTTTTTACCCGCGCTTTACGACGGGGTTAAAAAGTACATTCTTAAACTACAATATGAATTTCATTTAAAAATTTAAGTTGACGAAGGTATAATCTCTTTATGGTTATTTTTTTATTGTATTTTTTTTTTTGGAATGCTGTTTTTTTTTATTATACTAATATTTATGTATAATTGAAAAATATAACTTAATACAAATTTAATAGAATATTACATAAAAATATTAACTTAAATTATCGTTTGCAATTATTTGTATAATTTTATCGTAGTAAAATTAGTATAAAACTTTGTTGTAAGAAAAGAGAAAAAAATGTATAAGTTGTTAGTTTAAAAAAAAAGGAAAAAAATAAATTTAAAATGTAAAGGAGGAAAATGGAAAATGTTAAAAAGTAAAGGGTATAAAATGGAGAAGTGATAATAGTTGAAACGAAGAAAATGGAAAGTAGCTAAAATTTAAATGGGGGAAAATGGAGAAACACTAAAACTTAATGGGTGACAATTTTAAAGTTATAGGGTAGAAAATGTAAAAGTACTAAAAGTTAAGGGTAAAAAGTTACAAAACGTTGAAACATAAAGGGTAGAAAATAAAAAAGTGCTACAACTTAAGGGGTATAAAGTATAAAATTTTACTATTCATAAGAGTGATCAAATTGATGTAGGGGGAATATCCAATTTCGTAATTCTCTAACGAACTCATTTATTTGAATCAATAACACTTTTATCATATTTAATTATTTTAGTAGTTATTATTTGTTATTTGAATGCTTATCGACTACTTATAAAGCATCTTAGTGTTTTATTTTTAAAAGAAATCTTAGTGTTTTATTTTTAAAAGAAATCTTAGTGTTTTATTTTTAAAAACTTTTAACAACTAAGACTCAACAATTCTAAATTTAAAATTTTATAATTTTTAAATTGTAGTAACTTATCTTTTTATATTTTTCCACTTTTAACCCACATTTCGTATTCTGGATCTTCAGCTCTACAAATCAAGATGTTGTTGTCGATTCAACATCAAAAGTAATATATTATTGAATAATTACAAATTACAATATACTATTATTTCCGCTGCATAATATAGTATTATTTCCGCTGTATAACGCGGGTATTATGTTAGTCTAGTACTATCTAAATCAGACATCTACATGAAATTCAAATTCAACTCAATTATGTATTAAGCGTCCTCATCCTTTAAATTAGAGCAAGTCCTCAAGATAATTCCAATAAAAAATACTCCCTCCGTCTCGTATCTATTGTCCAGTATTTCTTTTTGGGATGTCCCAATTTAATTGTTCACTTCCATAAATGGAAAAGAATAATGAGATAAAGTTCATTTATGCCCCTAATTTATATGTGTAAGACAAAAAGGTATGTAAAAAGTAAAGGGTAAAATTGTCTTGTTACCAAAAAGTAAGAGAGATGGTGATGTTTTTCTTAAACTGCGTGTTTTTTATCTGGGGACAATAAAATTGAGACAGAGGGAGTAATAATCATGGTATATACTGGGTTTCTATTTTTTTTATTATAAAAGTAACAATAGAGACCTGTTGGTTATTAACCAATAGGTCTTTTTGTGTTAGGAAAAAGGCGGGGGGGAAAAGAATAGAAGCCCGTTCATTATTAAGCAAGAGGTCTCTATTCTCTTTAAATGATCATTTGTCAACAAGTTTCTTTGGCTGAGACCTGTACACAAAGAGATCAGTTGAACAACTGGTCTCTGTAGCTCAAAACTGGTCTCTTTGTGGCATGTTTATAGTAGTCTCTAGTGAAACTAATTGAGTACTCGATCATCTTCAAGCTCAATTCGAGTTTGAAATCTAATGCTCGAGTTCGAGTTGAACATCTTCGAGTTAAACGACCTCGAACTCGGATAGTTTGTTAATCGCTCGACTTGTAAGAACTCATGGGCCTAAAAACCAACCAACTTCATTAAAATTTATATATATGATTCACCCATTTTCTCATTTCTCGTATTATTCATTGATTTAACCAATTGTCCAAATCATACTTTTAAATCTAATGTTAGGCCTAACAAGTTATACGTATCTATCATTTCTCTAAACTCATCCCCATTAAAGAAAAAAAAAAAAAAAACTTACTCCCTAACATAATTCATTTTATAGTAAAATGGAAGTAACGTCTTTTCCATGATGATTTCAAAAAGGTAGTTAATTAGTACTCGTAGTAGTATTTGCATTGGTACACGTCTTAATCCAAAAATCATTTTTAGTTCTTGAACTGGTAATCACTTCTATAATTCCATGGAGAGTTGGGCCAAATGGTCAGTATAGGTAGACCCGACTGTCCGACGGCCAAAGGGCATCAAACAATCAAAGTTAACAAATCTTCGATATATCGTTATTTATTATTGTAGATTCGGTAGGGGGTAATGTTTTGAAAACCGATTTTCTAATTGAATCGAGCTAGGCTCCGGTTCCGATTCAACCGGTTAGACCGGTTAAACCGGTCAGTTTAACCGTTTATGAAACATTGTGTTTATTGGAACTGCAAGTTGCCTTTCAAAAAAAAAACTTGACTAGTCAAAAGCCAGCCAAAAAGTCATTCTGTCAAAAGCATTTATCAATTATTTTAATATATTTGTGTTTCCAATGTTAGATATGACAAAAACTAAACCCTTCCCAAAGTATCCACACGTTCACCTAATTCATTTCACCATCACATTACATACAAAAGTATACGTATACATCACCTTCTCCAAACTTTGTACTGAAAAACTTTATCATTTGCAAACAAAATTGTTAAAAATAACTTCATTAGCACCGCTAGCATAAATATGTGGTAATCAACACATTACCATCTACACCTTTACGAACTCATACCCAACCCACCACCACCACTTACAACTACACTCAATCACGCATGAATAATATCATAATTAAGAACTAATGCAAGAAAACTTAGTTTTGATGAGTCTAACCACTATGGTGGTGTCGGAGATGGAATGTTGCTACTAAAGACGGTGATCTTGACTGGAGATGGTGGGTTTCGGTCGGAGGGTGGAGGGTTTCGGTCGGAGATGGCCGTAATGAGCTAGTAGTGGTCAGAGGCGGCTGGAGATTGAAGGATTTGGCGATTTAGGGTTTAGAATTTTTGGTCCCTTGTTGAAAGGAGGGAGGAGCTCTGTGATATGTTTTATTTTTTCTAATTTTGAAATGATAGATATCTAGACTAAAGTTCAAATGAGTATGGTTATATTTGATGAGAATAGGGAAATGAATATCATTCATTGGATCAACGAAATCAAAGGTCTACAATTAACCATCCAATTTTAGAGTTGCGTCTGAGCCGTCCAATTCCATCAAGGATGGAGGGGTATTTTCGTCCTTTAACAATTTCTTATTTAATTAAATAATTGAATAAATAAATACAGCAAAATAAACAGAAAACACAGAACGAACGTTGTACGTGCGCTAGAGTTTGCGAAGTTCTCATCATCGATCTCACAAAATCACCAAATCGAAGGTACGGATTTCACTAATTCGGATCAATTTCGTAAACTACACATTACATACGATCGATTTCTACTGATTTCAACTGATTCGATATTTTTTTCATATACGTATACTACAAAAAATATGAATCGTGAAATAAGTGCAACTTTTCACGTTTTTTATGATTTCGTATCTATATCTTGATTCGTAATCAAATATTCTACTTATTTCTATTGATTCTACAAGTAATTTCAAGTGACTTGAGAAAAGAAGAAAAAAACTGAAGATGATTATGAGATGTTGAAATTGCGGTATAATTCGTTAAATTGATTGACATGTGAAACTAATAATTTTCAATAACTAATTGTCATACAGATGGTTGAAATTGAAGTATTTGAACAACCTGTGCAACAGCCACCTACAACAAAAGCTACAGGTATGAAAATAGTGAAACGTGTTATACCACATGTGGTAATATCTTGTATGTCGATGAAAACTGAATAGTACAATATGTGGTAGTAGCTTGTGGTAAACGTTATCATATAAAATTACAAAAACTTACTTGTACCACATGTGGTACTGTGAAGTATCACATGTAATATTATTGATACCACATGTGATACAAGTTCTTACTACATGTGATAGTTGCTACAACCACATGTGATATTATAAGAGACACTACATATGGTACTTAATTATAAAATAAAAGTATTTGTGTACAAAAATACTAACTACTACTACATAGTATGTAAAATGTGAGACTTTGTTTACAAAAATGAGGTACCACATGTGATACAATGAGGTACCACATGTGATATTCTGTCTACATATTTTAGAAGTTGGTTAGAAAATAAAAACAAAAAAAATATACACACGAACATTTCAAAACTGAAAAAACATAAAACCATAAAAGATAAGTACACTACATTAAAATTCTAAAAATATTCACAATACCATGAATCTGTACTTGAGCATAAAACTGTACTTGAGACATTAACAATATTCAAAAATACCAAGACTTTAACAGACTAGTTTTCTGCAATAGGTTGGGTATTGTCTTCAACATCACCTGATGACTTCTCTTCACTGTTGTCTTCATTTATGCGGTTCCTAATGGCATACTTAATTTGTTTCTCGATCAATTCTCACGTGTAATCATGCATAAACTGCTCAGCAAGGGTGTGAACCCTATCCGTGTGAATATTACACTCGTGTAGTAACATTTTGGAAGCATACTTGATTTGCAATCGGATAAGTTGCATATTTTGTGAACGACCCTCCTTACTAAGTCCACAATCAAATTTGCTAGATAACTCACCAGAGTATTGCTCCATATGCATCATCACAAATATGCCATAATCACGATGGTTTTCCAATGTCTTCCATTTTAAATTCATCAATGTTGCCCTCTCTACCGTTATTAATTTTTCAGCAGCAGGATGTTCAACAAAAAGAAGATGTCGCACAAAAACAGATTTCTAGAAAAAAAAACAGATAAAAGAACAATGTAAAAAATAAATTAATTATGTAAAGAAAAACGATATTAAATAACATGTAATGTTACTTACAACCAAATCAAACGTTTGCTTGTACTTTGCATCATAATCTGCTTTTGCACCACTGTTATCAAGAACATGGAATGTTTCCTGCTTTAAATGAAAAACCAATAAATAGTAGTGATGTGACCGATATATCAGAAAAAACACCTGTCAAAATGTAGCAGTTATAAAAAAAGCAAAAAATATGTTTTTCTTCATAGTATCACATGTGGTACCTCATAGTATCACATGTGGTATTTCATAGTACCACATGTGGTAACTCATGGTTCTACATGCATTACTATCTACTACCACATGTGGTAATGTCTTAATACCACATGTGATATAGTTCAGAATCCAAAGGGATATAAAAAGGAAAACAACAACAAAAGAAGGATACCATTTCAACGGTTCGCAATGACACAAATCACAATCTTCATTCAACCAAGCGAGAAGAGATGTTTGGAAAGCTTCAAGCTGTTGTTTCTCATCCAATTTGAACATATTCTTAGGCTAAGTAAAATAAAGACATTAATTAGCTTTTAGTACAGAAAAAGAAGTAACTGTAGTATTTTTAACATAACTTACAAAAATTGACATTGGAAAGAAAAGTCTAGTAGGCGATTTGGACTTGTTACATCATTCTTCATGATTAAGTAAAGTAGCCCAAACATCAATAATAGTACCACTGACCCATAAGCTAGGTGCAAGAGTTTCAAAGTCTTCACGAAGGGCAACGATCCCAGATGCATTTTCAAATATAATTTCACTGCAGATGTACATTACCACACGTGATACTATGAGTTACCATGTGTGATATTCAAATTAAAATCATATATTTACTACTACATGCGATACTTACTGCTATTACATAAAATGTGAATTATGATACTTTGTTTACAAAAATCATGTGTTTTAACCACAACAAAACTGTTGATACCACATGTGAACTATGAAGGTACCACATGTGATACTAAAAGCAGAAAAAACTAATGCCTTAAATAAAAAATATACAAAGATAAGAAGTAAATTTACGACTTGTCCCCTAACATTGCGAATAGCCAATTTGAAAGTCTGTATTCATTCACCATTACATTCTTCTTTACATCGGTTTTCATGTTCATGTATCATGAGAAAGAAAAAACAAATGGCTTAACATTGTCCAACCCAATTGCATTTTTACCAATATTCTCCGGCAAACCCTCAAACTCCGGAGTTAGACCAAGGGAAAAATTAGGACAGTCAGGACTAGGTAAGGTATTTGAGATAGGTAACGTACTATACTTAGGCATATTAGCTGAGATATGAGGATCCGGAAACGGAAATTGTGATGGATGAAAAGAAAAAAGGGTATGCATGTCAAAAACCTTGATTATTTGTTCGTCCATCTCGCAATATAATTGCTCACACCCAGGAGCTTCAACTACATTTAGCGCTTGGTCTGATCCATCTGCACCACCTTCCTTCCCACCATTGCCTCCTACACGATTTTCAACTTCCTTATCAGCTTCTGATTTTCCTTCACCATCACCACCTTTGTTGTCTCAACCATTGTCTTCTCCATCATTTCCACCATTGTCTCTATCCTCTTTATCATTAAAAACTTAACGATAAACACGCTTTCTTAAAATTTCATCAAACATAACACCAACATCCACAAACCGCGAATCATTAGGATATTTTTGGATTCCATCAAGCATCTTTTTTCAATAAGAAGTTGGCTCTTCTTCACAGACTCAAGCATCTCCCAAATACTATCTAGCTCAGCCTGTACATTTAAAAATTCAAACTCAATAAAACAGTACCACACGTGATATTAAAACGTACAACATGTAATAGTAAAATAGTACCACATGTTATATCAAAGCGTTACCACATGTGATATCACAACAATAAATGTCAGTTTTATCATAAAAAAGAGTTGAAACAAACTATAAATGACAAATAAATTACAAAACATGTAAACTACTTACATCTGGACCTTGGTCCTGCTCTCGGGGTAAATTTATGAAACCTTCTTCTTCAAGGGAAACAGCAGGATCATACGGACCATCAAATTCCAACATGCCAAACGATCCATTTTCAAGTTCCTCATTCTGAACAATTTTCATCATACTGCTGGTCCAACTGGCTATTATCGGACGGTGACGTACAACTTGACATTTCTTAGATTTAACGTGATCCAGATACCAGAGCTGTAGTTTTAAAAATAATAAAATGAGATTAGAGATCACTGACAAAAACAGTTTTACATATAGATAAACATTCATTAAAAAAAAAAAGAAACGAGAATAACGTACAATGAGAAACGTAATTGGACAATGATAATGCTGTTTTTTGTCCTTCTTCCAGGAGTCTGTATATTTCTTCAAACAGTCAATGATGAAGCCACACCAGTCCAGCTTCTCCACTTGAACATCTTCATTAAGCTTAAACAAAAAATGTGCCCAGAAGGTGTCGTTGCTGACACAACTTCCCATTGTATTTGCAAATAGCATCAGAAATTTTTGTTTAAAATGGAAGTTGTCAGCCTTTGAATCTAGAATTTTGTTAGCTAGATCTCCAGCACGGATCGGCTTCTTTGGAAAATTTGGGTAGTCTTTCAACCACGCCGCCAAACACAGGTCATCCCGGTTAATGTCCGGTAAAGACATAACCGGAGTACCACCAAGAGGGATCCCAAACACATCATGAACAGATTGGGGAGTCACTTTCAAGCACACATTTGTAAACTTCAACTCCATTTAATCGGTATCAAGGTTATCAAGAAGAAAATAACCCAACTAACATGACAATATAATCATTACCACATGTGTTAAAGATCAGTATCACATGTGATAGGAAAATAGTACCACAAGTGGTATTCACAAAGTACCACATATTTAAAAATCAACAACTATATATAAACGGAAAAAATATAAACATTAACAATTAAGGATAAAAGTACCTTGAAGACTATCAAGAGGAAACTTGATAAAACTGCTGAAACCCATTTCTGTAAGTCGCAGCTGCTGTTCTACACTAAGACAAATAGTAGCTTTAAAAAGTGGTTGTGTTGTAGTGCGAACAATCAGAACTGGAACCTTGGAAGTTTCTTCAGATTCAACTTCCATAGAATCGTCGATCGTAAAATCTTTGTCTTCATCTTCTTTGATAGGCTTCGAAACTCCCTTCCCCTTCGCACCCTTTGACTTCTGTTTCTTTTCTGGCTTATGATCTTCTTCAACATCAATCAACTTCTGAATATTTATTTTTTAATAGGCTTTAATAAAGAAGGCTACTCCATTTGTTCACTGTCTGCTTCCTCATCCTTATTCTTTTTTCCACCTACTGCACCCTTATTTCCCTCATTCTTTTTCATTTCACCTACTAAACGTTGAATTCTCTGTCCATCTTGTAACCTCCGATCCTTTTCTTTTTCAAACATTTTTTTCTTCTTATGCATGTCGTCAGCCTTCTTTTTTTGCTCCTCTGCATCATACTTCCTTTTTTCCTCTGCTTCTTCCTTTATCTTCTTCTCCTTAACTAACTCATCATCCTTCTTCTTTCTCTCTTCTTCATCGGCCTTCTTTTTTCCTCTTCTTCTTCAGCCATCTTCTTCTTTTTCTCTTCTTCATTAGCCTTCTTTTTTTCCTCCTCTTCTTCAGCCAACTTCTTCTTCTTTTACTCTTCTACAACAGCCTTCTTTTTCTTCTCCTCTTCTTCGGCCATCTCATTCTTCTTTTTCTCTTCTTCAGCAGCATTCTTTTTCTTCTCATCTTCTTCAGCCATCTTCTTCTTCTTATCTAAAACATCATCCTTCTTTTTTTTTATCCGTGTTTTTCAACTTATCATTCTCAAATTCTGTAACTTCCCGTTTCTTATTTTCTTCTTCCACCGTTTGTTTTTGTTTAACACTTTTTTTTTGCCCTGTAACCATTGGCTGAACTTTAGGTGATGAAGCTCTGGAAGCAGCAGCTTTGGTGAAACCCACCTTAGAAGGTGACTGAGTGGCGGTGTTTGGTTTCATTATATTACTACTTTCGGATAATCCAGCTTTACGAGCTTTTCTAGCCTCTCTCCGCTTCTTATTTAAAAACTCGGTAATATTAAGGCTTTGTGAAATACCCTCTTTCACTGCAAAAACAAAATGATAATTGAACACAAAACATAATCCACAAATAACAAAATGGTGAATAAAATACAGTATAGTCCAAAAAAAAAAAAATAACAATACAATATCATAGGTGGTAAATATATGGTACCACATGTGGTAATATTTGGTACCACAGGTGATACTATAAGGTACCACAACAGAAAATACTTGAAGTTTATAAATAAGAAACAACCAACACACACAAACCAACAAAAAAATATAAAAAACAGCAGCAGCAGTAGCAAAAAAAAAAAAAAAAAACAAACAACAACATTAACAAAGTATAAAAAAAAATAAGGTAGTCACATATCATAACATAGCATTTAAAGTTAACAAAATACATGAACATTTACCTTTACCATAAACACCAGTTTTATTTAGGTGTTTACCCTTTCTTTTAAAAACATGTAATTGACTCGCATCAAAAAATGGCAACGAACTAATAACTGATAGTATGATTAACCTTTAACATTATATTATCAACAAATGAGACCTAAAGAAAAAACACAAAACAAAAAGTCAAACTTAACCTTCTAGTGATTGACTAAAATCCGGATCTGCTTCTGAAACAGAACTAACTTCAACAGCTATTGTAAAAAAGACATACATATAACACGTTCAACATTCAATCATCAGTATCTACAAAACTATCTCATTAAGCCCTTAACAACTAAACACAAAATATTACATTCAACATTCAAATCATCACATAATTATCAGATAAAATGTACAATACTTATCATCATTATTATCATAAATCACTTATAGTATCAGGTTATACAAATTTTCAACAGCCAACAATATAACATGGTTACATGTATTCTACTTAAATTTGCCATTATCATTGATGAAACACAACTATCTACAAACTAAAAAATAGATCCATTTAAAGTGAAGTTAAGCATTCATTCAAGTCCTAAAGCAAAACTGATATAAGTAACTAAAAAAACATGAATAAAAAAAATAATAAAACATACCAGGTGGATGAATGTTGATAGGAACCACTTTGATAGGAGATGTTGAAGATGTCAATAATGCTATTTCTTTACGAATATCTATGCATCTACAACAAACAATCGAAGTTTAGTTACTGACTTTGATTTTAAATGACGTTTTGTGACCTAGGGTTTCGAAAAAACAAAATCGATACAAACTGACGGTTAAAACTTTGATTCAAACAGTCGTGTTCACGAAAAACTTTGATTTACAGAAGAAAATCAAAGTTTCAATTGCAAAACTTCGACATTTATAGGGTTTTTTGCGTTAGGGTTTATACAAAATGAAATCGAACAAAACAAACGGTTAAAATGATGATTCAAACAAACGTGATCGAAGAAAACTATGATTTAGATATAAATATGAACTTTGATTTGCTTACCTGAGTGTTTGTTTGCGAAAAGCTTGAGAGATGAAACGGAGAAGACGAAGCGAATGAGGGAAACCAGTCGCATTTGTGTTTGAAAAAGAAAAGAAATTAATTGCAAGGTAAAATTATGAAAATGCCCCTACGCCCAAAATTAGTTTCAGCTTATTTAATCAAATTAAAATTGGAGTCTAAAGTTCAAATGAGTATGGTTGTATTTGATGAGAACGGGGGAATGAATATCATCCATTGGATCAACGAAATCAAAGGTCTACAATTAACCATCCAATTTTAGTTTGATTGAATAAGCTAAAACTAATTTTGGGCGGAGGGGCATTTTCGTAATTTTACCTTCCTATTAATTTCTTTTCTTTTTCAAACACAAATGCGACTGGTTTCCCTCATTCGCTTCGTCTTCTCTGTTTCATCTCTCAAGCTTTTCGCAAACAAACACTCAGGTAAGCAAATCAAAGTTCGTATTCATATCTAAATCATAGTTTTCTTCGATCACGTTAGTTTGAATCATCGTTTTAACTGTTTGTTTACTTCGATTTCGTTTTGTACAAACCCTAACGCAAAAAACCCTATAAACGTCGAAGTTTTGCAATTGAAACTTTGATTTTCTTCTATAAATCAAAGTTTTCTGTGAACACGACTGTTTGAATTAAAGTTTTAACCGTCAGTTTGTATCTATTTTGTTTTTTCGAAACCCTAGGTCTCAAATCGTCATTTAAAATCAAAGTGAGTAACTAAACTTCGATCGTTTGTTGTAGATGCATGGATATTCGTGAAGAAATAGCATTATCGACATCTTCAACATCTCCTATCAAAGTGGTTCCTATCAACATTGATCCACCTGGTATGTTTTTTTTATATTTTTTATTCATGCTTTTTTAGTTACTTATATCAGTTTTGCTTTAGGACTTGAATGGATGCTTAACTTCACTTGAAATGGTTCTATTTTTTAGTTTGTAGATAGTTGTGTTTCATCAATGATAATGGCAAATTTAAGTAGAATACATGTAACCATGTTATATTGTTGGCTGTTGAAAATTTGTATAACCTGATACTATAAGTGATTTATGATAATAATGATGATAAGCATTGTATATTTTATCTGATAATTATGTGATGATTTGAATGTTGAATGTGATATTTTGTGTTTAGTTGTTAAGGGCTTAATGAGATAGTTTTGTAGATAGTGATGATTGAATGTTGAACGTGTTATTTGTATGTCTTTTTTTCAATAGCTGTTGAAGTTAGTTATGTTTCAGAAGCAGATCCGGATGTTAGTCAATCACTAGAAGGTTAAGTTTGACTTTTCGTTTTGTGTTTTTTTTTAGGTCTCATTTGTTGATAATTTAATGTTAAAGGTTAATCATACTTTCAGTTATTAGTTCGTTGCCATTTTTGGATGCGAGTCAATTACATGTTTATAAAAGAAGGGGTAAATGCCTAAATAAAACTGGTGTTGATGGTCTAGGTAAATGTTCATGTATTTTGTTAACTTTAAATGTTACGTTATGATATGTGACTACCTTATTTTTTTTAATACTTTGTTGACGTTGTTGTTTGTTTATTTTTTTTTTTGCTACTGCTGCTGCTGTTTTTTATATTTTTTTGTTGGTTTGTGTGTATTGGTTGTTTCTTATTTATAAACTTCATGTATATTCTGTTGTGGTACCTTATAGTATCACCTGTGGTACCATATATTACCACCTGTGGTACCATATATTTACCACCTGTGATATTGTATTGTTATTTTTTTTTTTACTATACTGTATTTTATTCACCATTTTGTTTTTTGAGGCTTATGTTTTGTGTTCATTTATCATTTTGTTTTTGCAGTGAAAGAGGGTATTTCACACAGCCTTACTATTGCCGAGTTTTTAAATAAGAAGCGGAGAGAGGCGAGAAAATCTCGTAAAGCTAGATTATATGAAAGTAGTAATAATAATGAAACCAAACACAGCCACTCAATCACCTTCTAAGGTGGGTTTCACCAAAGCTGCTGCTTCGAGAACTTCATCACCTAAAGTTCAGCCAATGGTTACAAGGCAAAAAAAAAGTGTTAAACAAAAACAAACGGTGGAAGAAGAAAATAAGAAACGGGAAGTTACAGAATTTGAGAATGATAAGTTGAAAGACACGGATAAAAAAAAAGAAGGATGATGTTTTAGATAAGAAGAAGATGGCTGAAGAAGAGGAGAAGAAAAAGAATGATGTTGAAAAAGAGAAAAAGAAGAAGGAGATGGCTAAAGAAGAGGAGAAGAAAAAGAATGTTGCTGAAGAAGTGAAAAAGAAGAAGAAATTGGTTGAAGAAGAGGAGAAGAAAAAGAAGGCTGCTGAAGAAGAGAAAAAAAAGAAGAAGATGGTTGAAGAAGAGTAGGAAAAAAAGAAGGCCGATGAAGAAGAGAAAAAGAAGAAGATGGCTAAAGAAGAGGAGGAAAAAAAGAAGGCCGATGAAGAAGAGAGAAAGAAGAAGGATGATGAGTTAGTTAAGGAGAAGAAGATGAAGGAAGAAGCAGAGAAAAAAAGGAGCAAAAAAAGAAGGCTGACAACATGCATAAGAAGAAAAAAATGTTTGAAGAAGAAAATGATCGGAGGTTACAAGATGGACAGAGAATTCAACATTTTGTTGGGTTTTCTATTCCCTAACTAGATTATTATACACGCAGCGGAATAACAAAACTTTAAATAATCTAAGGTAATTAGGAAACTAAAACCCTAAGGGATCTTTAACTTTAACAACATAGTACAATAAAGAAATTGGATAAAGAAAATAAGGAAAACACTAACCTAAAAAAAAAACCTATTTCTCGCGAGCAGACCAACGAGCAGAGCTTCGTTACTTAGAAGCAAGTACCCAAAGTAGAATACCTCTAATGCTTCACACCCAAAAACCCAAGAGAAACTCAAATTTCGAAATTCTCAGAAAATTCGTATTTGATTCGTATGTTTATGAAGGTATAGGATGCCCCTATTTATAGTTGTGGAAGAAACCCTTCGGTTTGCTGAATTCGACTCCCAACCGGCGGTTGGAGCTGTTAGTCTTGGACTCCAAGTCTGCGAATTCCACCGCCTTAGAAACCCTAACCTCAACCGGTGGTTGGACCTTCCAACAGGCGGTTGAGTCAGTTTCTGGAATCTTACGCCAAATTTAATTACTTTTAATTTCTAATTAATAAACTATTATAAATTAATTAAACTATTAAATATAATATTAATACTATTAATATTATCCTTCATCTTTCTCTTGACCGTTTATTGAGGGCAACCAAAAAAGGACTTTACCATTAATGATAGTCTCACCAATTAGTTATGATATTGGACACTATTCCAACAGTCTCCCACTTGGACAAATCATCAACTACTATTGGTCTTAAGGCTATATCACATTAACTATGTAAAGTGTGCATCCAAGCAACTGCCGAACTCTGATCTCATCTTTAGAGTTAGTCCTTTAGATAAGTGATCAACCATTCCTTTGTTTCACGATATCTTATGAACCGAGACATGGATTATAATCAATCTCAAGATTCATATATGTTTTCCGATTTCCGATTATATTGACTATATGAGACTACTGAACTATCACTTTAGTCTCGGCCAGGCCTAGCACTTTTTAATCAAACTTTAATCATCAGAGGGCCCGTGATATCTCTTTTTCATTTTTAGGCAAAAGGAACATATAAATATCGACTACATAGCACTAGTCAACTCATCATATCATACCTAGCATACCCTTTATAACTGGCATTTACGCACAGCGTTTGAATAGACTAAAGTATAACAGACTTGAAGAACTAGATACTCATGTATCTCTATTTTAAGAATAGAAGATATTATCATCTGAAAATCACTCATGATTTAATCCATGAAGTGATCTCTTTAAGTACGGGTTTCTCCTATACTTAAATCCCCATTAAGTACCCATGAGTATTGCAGCAATCTCTATGCCATGTCTAATCTCCATAGACATCTACTAACACTCCATGACAGTATTGATTCACCACATACTTCCTATAGTGTGATCGACTGAGGAGGTTTGAGTAAGAACTTATTACTCTGGAAGTGGTGTCTAAACATGCAAAACTGAAACACAACGACAAACAATAGTAAATGGTAGAACTCCTTCCCATTAAAAATCTCCATTATTAATCACCAAGTCTATTACAGTTTCTATCAATGTTTATAACGTTTCAAATTCAAACTAATCAACTAAAACTTTACATTATCTCTTAAACCTATGCTTCTAGCATGTTCATTGTGCTTGGACTTTCCTAGAGGCTTTGTGAAAGGATCAGCTGGATTATCCTCTGATCTTATGCTCTTCACAATTACATGTTCTTCTTCGACTTTCTTTCGAACAAAATGGTATTTCCTTTCAATGTGCTTTGACTTTCCGTGATCCTTGGGTTCTCTACTCAAAGCAACCGCACTTTCGTTATCACATAATATAGCAATAGGATCTTGTACCGTTGGAACAACTCCAAGATCTCCAATGAAATTCCTCATCCAGATAGCTTCCTTTGCCGCTTCACTAGCCGCAATGTACTCAGACTCACATGTAGAATCTGCTACTGTATCTTGCTTAGAACTTTTTCATGTTACCGCTCCCCTATTTAGTAGGAATACCCAACCAGACTGTGATCAACAATCATCTCTATCTGTTTGGAAACTAACATCACTATAACCCGTTACTCTAAGTTCTTCTTCTCCACCATAAACCAAGAACCTGTCTTTAGTATTCTCAAATACTTAAGAATATTCTTTACAGCTGTCCAATGACCTTCACCAGGATTCTGCTGATGTCTACTCACTAAGCTCAAAGCAAATGAGACATCAGGCCTTGTACACGTCATGGCATACATGATCGATCCGATAGCCGAAGCATATGGGATTCGACTCATTCTGTCCAATTCTTGTTCAGACTTTGGACATAGATCCTTACTCTTAATGCCATGATTCAAGGGTAAGTTCCCTTTCTTAGAATTTTCCATATTGAATCTTTTCAATATTTTATCTATGTACGTATCCTGGCTGAGCCCAATGAGACGTTTTGACCTATCTCTATAAATCTTTATACCAAGGATATATGCTGCATCTCCAAGATCTTTCACAGCGAAACACTTTCCCAACCAGGCTTTTACACTTTATAAAGTTGGGATATCATTTCCTATGAGCAGTATATCATCCACATATAATACTAAGAATACTACAATACTCCCACTGAACTTGACATATATACAGGACTCATCTTCACTTCTAGAAAATCCAAACTCTGTGACCTTTTCGTGGAAGCAGAGATTCCAGCTACGAGAGGCTTGTTTAAGTCCATAAATGGCCTTTTCAAGCTTACACACTCTATTAGGATACTTTGCATTTTCAAAACCTTCCGGTTGTGTCATGAACACATCCTCTGTCAGTTTTCCGTTAAGGAAAGCGGTTTTGACATCCATCTGCCAAATTTCATAGTCATGAAATGCAGCTATTGCTAGCATAATCCTAATTGACTTAATCTTAGCTACTGGTGAAAAGGTTTCCTCATAATCAATCCCATAGGTTTGAGTATAGCCCTTTGCTACCAACCTAGCTTTATAAGTGTGTACTTTCCCATCCATGTCTGTCTTCTTCTTGAAGATCCACTTACAACCCACCGTCTTAAGACCGGGTGTAGTGTCAACCAAATTCCAAACTTGAATGTCATACACGGACTGAATTTCGCTTTTCATAGCTTCCTTCCATTTAGCAGCCTCAGGGCCTGCCATCGCTTCCTTGTAGTTAGCAGGCTCATCTAATTCACCAAGTGTACTATCACTTATCTTATCCTCTTCTTCTATTTGGTAACCATAATAGAACTCAGGAGGATTGCTAACTCTACTAGATCTGTGAACGGTTAAGGATATGTCTTCAGGTTCAACAGGTGTTTCCACCTCTTGTTGAACGTCAGTGTTTATTATAGGTTCTTCATCGGTAGATTCTTGAATTTCTTCAAGATCAATTTTACTCCCACTGTCCTCTTTAGATATCATTTCTCTCTCAAGGAACACTCCTCTTCGAGCTACAAAGACCACATTTTCCTTGGGTCTGTAGAATAAATATCCAAATGACTCTTGTGGATAACCGACGAAAAGACACTTTTCAGATCTGGAGTCTAGTTTGTCCCGAGTTTCCCGTCTAACGTAAACTTCACAACCCCAGATTTTGATGTGACTAAGAGAAGGTTTCTTTCCCTTCCACATCTCATAAGGTGTCTTTGAAACTTTCTTAGTGGGTATTTGATTTAAGATATGGGCGGCTGTTTCTAATGCATTACCCCAGAAACTTATTGGAAGTGTTGCTCGACTCATCATAGATCGAACCATGTCTAATAAAGTTCTGTTTCTCCTCTCAGCAACACCATTAAGTTGCGGTGTTCTAGGAGGAGTCAATTGCGAAACTATTCCACAGTTTCTAAGATGATCGAGAAACTCGATACTAAGGTACTCTCCTCCCCTATCGGATCGGAGAACATTTATCTTTCTGCCCAGTTGATTCTCTACTTCATTTTGATATCTTTTGAACACCTCAAAAGTATCCGACTTATGTTTGATCAGATAAACATGTCCAAATCTGCTGAAGTCATCAGTAAATGTAACATAGTATCTATTTCCATCTTTTGTAGCACATCGGAATGGTCCACATACATCTGTATGTACCAAGTCCAATGATCCTTCACCTCTTTCACACGATCCTATGAATGGTGATTTGGTCATCTTGCCTAGTAAACAAGATTCGCATACATCTTCCGACTTGAGATCGTATGATTCCAACACTCCATCCTTTTGGAGTTGGGCGATGCGTTTCTATTTATGTGCCCTAGACGATAATGCCACAACTTGGATTTATCAATTTCATTAGACGAATCAACATTTAAAATAACATTGCTAACACATTCAACATTTTCATATATGCCTTTGTAAGGAGAAGCTTTAAAAATAAAACAATCATTTAAATGAACCAAAATATCTCCATTTCCATTATCAAAAGAAAAATGATAACCATCTTTATATAAAGCATAAAAAGAAATAATATTTCTAGTCATTTCTGACGAATAATAGCAATTATTCAAATCTATCCTAACTCTAGAATTCAGCATGAGCTCAAATCTTCCAATCTTCGTCACAGGTACAATTCCCTTGTTTCCCATAACTAAGTTGAGCTCTCCATGCTTCACACTTCTACTTTCCTTAAGCCCCTGCAATACAGTGCAAATGTGATTACCACACCCTGTATCCAGAACCCATGAATTAGAAGTTGTAGTATTATGGAGTTCGATCATGAACTTACCTGAGTGAATACTCTTCTCGACCTTTCCATCTTCAAGGTCCTTCAGGTATTTTGGGCAGTTTCGCTTACAATGCCCCTTTGTGTTGCAGTAGAAGCACACTGCTTCCTTAGGGTCACTAACAGGTGCAATCTCATAATCGGTCCCTTTCTTAGACCTACGAACGGACTTTCCATCAGTATTCTTTCTTTTCCAGTTTGTATTTGACCTTTTCCTTTTCTTTGCACTTTGACCAAGAGTCAACACAGGAGCTGCCGAGCCAGAGGACACAACATCTTTCTTGATTCCTTGCTCAGCAGTTTGCAGTAAATTGTGGAGTTCCATTATTGAGTCTTCTCTCTCATTCATATTCATCTGATATGGCATTACAAACTGATTGTAGACAGCTGACAAACTGGATAGAATTATGGCGATGGAAAACTCTGTGTCAAATACCATGTTCAATGACTCCAACCTATCAAAGTACCCTTTCATCTCTAAGACGAAAGCACATATAGAAACTCCAGGTTTGGGCTTGCAAGCCATGAGGGATTTCACCACATCAAGGCGTTCTTTGCTTGCCTTAGCCTGAAACATTTCTTTCAGCTGTTGGTTCATTTCATAAGCGCAAGTGTTTTCAAAAGTCTTAATTTTGTAGTTCAGGGCTCATGGAAGATGCCATGATACAAGACACTTTATTCGCATCATCATAATGTTTACGGTGTGCCTCAATCTCCTCTTGGGTTGATTCTTCATCAATTATGGGAATCTGCTCATCGAGAACATACTCCTTGTTCTCGTACCTCAAGGTAAACCTTAGGTTACGCATCCAGTCCATATAATTTGGACATGTCAGTCTTTCCCTCCCAAGAACTGAGAGTAGTGAGAAGTTCGAATTGTGTGCGGGATTGGGGACGGGAGGATTTTCACCATTTAAATTAGCCATCTATGAGATAAAACAATTTTAGTTAGTTTGAATATTCCTTAATTATTTACCCAATTTTCTAAATTAAGGCTAGGATCCATATTTTCAGTTTTATGAAAAGGGTCGCCGTAATCATATAACTAAAATACCATTATCTATTTCATTTCTATGAAACTCCTAGATATTTGAGATTCATTGATTTCTATCAATGGCATGTTAATCTCGGTTATGCACATCTACTATTCATGACTGGTATGCCAAGGATCATGAACAAGATGGTGAATTAACCATGCAAACCCCGCGTGATCCCCGGCTCGAGTACGCTTGAGAATCGCGAGTCTCAATCACCTCTCATTACGTCCTCATATTAATGTGCCGGTAAACCACACACGCTCCATTAACAGTTCATACGAGAGATGTGCGGATTTCATGGGTTAGCATACTATTCATCATTTCCTATAGCTAAACGGGATTTTGTTTTACTATTTTAAGTCTACCTTTAATCTTGACATCATCCTATCAAAGGTCCTCGGTAGCTCCATCGAACGCACAAAGAAGCTGTCGCACCCCCAAATTTATGATGCGGAATCGATTCGGGTCGGTGCGCGACTAATTACATATCAAGCACACAAGGTATAATGAACGACCACTATATGCGTCGTTTTGAACTTGTATTGATAAAACAAAAGTTTACATCAAAATAATGTTTACATTAGCTCAGTTTATATAATTGAGAGATTACATCACATAATTACTTTATACAAAATATAATAAGGCAATAAAATCTCTAATTGTATGAATGCTGACTCGAGCTAATGATTCCTGCTTGGGCAGTCCAACCTACTGCTGTGTACCTGTGATACATGCTAAAATGGGTCAGCGAAACGCTGGTGAGCTCACAGGTTTGTATGTCAACACATATTTGTCTGAACCGCAAGATTTATAATTGAATTTAAGATGCACTTAAGCAAAATAAAAGTTATACAGCCATGAGCACATAGTCTGAGCTTAACTTGAGTGTCAGGTCCAATTAAGGAAACCCAACTTGAATGCCTCCTACGAGTGCCTAATCTACAATCGTCTTCCCAAATGCTAATACGTCCGTTTGACCAGTTAGTGCGTGCTAACCCGGACGAGGATTGTCAATCCTATATGATATCATATACTAACATTCACGCTACTACGTATTACCAGACTATGCTATGGAGGGCTTTAAATTGATTAGCTTGTAACTCATGTAGTATTTGATTTGATTTGTACTTGCGTTCAACTTGTAAAACAAAACGAGCAATAATATCACACCCCTGATTGAAAAGCAGTAAAATAGGGGCCATGAGACTCACCTGAGCCTTGAGTGTTTATTGAAATAAACTTGAACTGATTATCTGAGTGTTGTTCGAAGACTTGTAACCTGAAGGTGTCCATGACACGCGATGGTTATTAATTGATCAGGCATCTCGAAAGACTACCTTTGTAGTTGTTTGTCCAAATTACCCCGACTTGGTTGATTGACTTATCCAAATTACTAAGATTTGGTTGATTGATCTGAGTATTTGAAAACGTGTATGGCCCGTTGGTGATTGTTTGCGTTAATAATTTCAATACTATTATTTTGATCTCGAAGTGCGACGTTCGAAAAGTATATTCCAATGTGTTTGTCAGGTCGTATCGTATAAAGGTTTGAAGTCGGTTAATGTAACACCCCAGAAATTCACTGTTTTGCGGAAGCATACTTTGGGTGTTACTAATCAATATACAAAGCACAAGATATACAGCAAACGACCTCTAAATGAGACGTTTTGTAAAATAATTACATTTCATAATTAAATTGTTTGAAAACATATAGTTTTCTTTACAAAATATATAAGCCTAGAGTCCGCGTATGTGGCGGGAGATTCTATTACATAACCATAACTACAAAAGATAATGCCAAAGAATCTCCGTTATATGCAGTTTGGAAATCATGCGACTCTAGCTAGTAATCCTGGAGTGATCCTACTCCGTAAGTGTACCTGAGAATACATGCTAAAAAGGGTCAACCAAAAGGTTGGTGAATCTCACAGGTTTTATCAGTAAATAATTCAGTTTGAACACAAGATTTCATCAGTAGTGCCCGTAGGCGTATATCAAGTATTTGCAAATCTCGCAAAAGTAAAGAAATCAAGTTATACCGTTGCCATGAGGCTCATAATCGAAGCTTAACCCGTAAATAATCAGTTGCTCCCGTGACATGCTCGTAATTGAGCAAGCATAAGTAAACGAATTAATAGTCACCCGTTTATACGTGTAAATCGGTACGTGGTAGCGCTACTACCCCGGGCAGGGAGGGTCATTTCCCTAATGGATCCATTAACTACTGTTCGCGCTTAAGTACATAACTAACGATATATGATGGAGAGACTTCAGTAAATAGTAAGTAACTCATGCAATTCCGTTTGGTATAGTAAACAGTTTAGTACTTGTGTTCAAGAAAAATCAGTAGCATGTATCTCCCCCAATAAGTTAAAACAGTAGAAGTGGAGCCGTAAGACTCACCTGAGTCTTTGCAAGTACGTTTATATCAATGAACGAGTAAGTAATATCAACCGTAGGTTCTCCGAACCCGTAACCTTCAAATGCCTAAACATATAAAGTTAAGTAAGTAGATGTCTCGCAAGACCATCTAGGCTAGTTGTCTACACAACTCGTTATGTCCAAGTGTTTGTTTAGTAATCCGTTTGTAGTTTGAAAGCAAATATGGCCCGTTGGTGACGGTTTGTAATAATGATTCAAAGTGTTATCATTATATGTATCTTTGAATCAGGTTTCGTTATTTGTAGGTGTTCAACACTTAATGTGAAAGGTATTTACAACATTTAATGACGGGGGTCCGGGGGCAGCGCCCCTGGTAGCGGGGTCCAAGGGGCGGCAGCCCCTGGCGGGGTCCAAGGGGCAGAGCCCCTGGCTGGGGTCGAGCTGCCAGGTCAGCTTGGAAAATTTTTATTTCTACTATATTGCTTTGACGAAAAACGCATCTGGATCCGAATTTGGGTAAAATCAGGTGTTAAAATCTTGGTTCCGACACTTAGTAAAAATCTGTGTTTTTCTAGTTTCTGGTTTGTGCGACGTAGCATGCGACGTTGCAAGCGACGTAGGGTGCGACGTCGGGTGCGACGTCGGGTGCGACGTCGGGTGCGACGTCGGGTGCGACGTCGGGTGCGACGTGAGTATGTACGTCGCATGATGCGACCTTCGCAATTTAATGCGACGTAAGGGGCTGCGTCGCTAGTGTGACGTCGGGATTTTTGTGCGACGTAGGTCGCGACGTCGCTAAGTGCGACGTTGGTCACTTAATGCGACGTTTTGAGCTACGTCGCAGATAGCCCAGCGTCTCTGCGACGTAGCGGTCTGATCGGAAATGGGTGGCCGGAAAATCGGTCGAAAAACTTCCGTTAGGTCCAAATATTTTACCCAACCCATTTTTGGACATTTTAAGCATATATAAACCATAAAAACGTAAAAATGAGTAAAAACGGAGAGTTTCGGGTTTTGTCGGGAACTTACAAAATGTCGGATCGAAAATCCGAAAAGATGGAAAGGTAGATCGGGATGCCGTGGTTCTTTTATTCCAAAGGGTCGATGGAATCCAAGTGCGTTTAGTGGTAGTATTTGGTGAATTAGTGAGAATGGTGGAGGTGGTGGTGATGATGAAGTTGAAAGAAAAGAGAGAAGAAAGAGAAAGAGAAAAGAAAGAAATGAGAGAAAGGAGGTGAGATTGGGAGGTTAAGTCCCCCAATTTCGCCCGTGTTTCCGCTCCGTGTGGTGTTCGTTTGCGCCGTCATTTAAACGTAAAAAAAATTATTTTACAGATTAATTGGTACATTTTAAAATACAAATTATTACGCGATATTTTATTTAAATATTTTACAAATCACTTTATATTTGAATTATAAAATGGTAAGTTATTTTATTTAGTTTGCGCGTTTTTAATATCTAGATTTGTGTACGTTTTGTTTGTACGATACGAATGAATACGAAATATTATCATAATGATATTTTTGACATAAAAGCGTTATTAAAATTTGTCACCAACGTCCGTATTAATTTGAATCGAAATACATTCGATTTAAATTGCGTACGATTTAACTAAATCGCATTTTTGTATATATTCAGCAATATATAATTCGATACATAAATTAGCCTAACACAGAACTAATTACATGTATTAACAAAGAATTAGGCATTAATTCTAGTCCTAATTTGCCGGTTGTTACATTCTCCCCCTGTTAAAAGAATTTCGTCCCGAAATTTGAGTCGAAGTCACGTTAGGGGCAGAATCGGTGAATAAGTGAGGATACTTGAGTCGTAGTTGGTCTTCCCGTTCCCAAGTGAATTCCGGACCGCGCCGCGAATTCCACCTGACTTTTACGATGGGAATACGACTTTGTTTCAGTTGTTTGACCTCACGGTCCATAATTTCGACGGGTTCCTCGACGAAATGTAGTTTGTCATCGATGCGAATCTCGTCAAGGGGTATAATAAGTGTCCCGTCAGATAAACATTTCTTTAAGTTAGAAATGTGAAAAGTAGGGTGCACGCTGCTGAGTTCAGAGGGCAGCTGCAATCGATATGCCACTGGACCTATCTTCTCGAGGATCTCAAAAGGTCCAATGTACCTGGGGTTTAATTTTCCGCGTTTGCCGAATCGGATTACGCCTTTCCAAGGCGATACCTTTAAGAGTACTCGATCCCCAACTTGGAACTCGAGTGGCTTGCGTCTCACGTCAGCATAGCTTTTCTGACGATCACGCGCGGCTTTGAGTCGGTTTTGGATTTCAACGATTTTCTCTGTGGTTTCATGTATGAGTTCAGGACCAGTGAGTTGACTCTCTCCCACTTCAGTCCAACAGATCGGTGATCGGCACTTACGACCGTACAGTGCCTCAAAAGGTGCAGCTTTAATGCTGGCGTGATAGCTGTTGTTGTACGAGAACTCGCACAACGGTAGATGTCTTTCCCAATTTGTACCAGAATCAACTACGCAGGCTCGTAGCATGTCTTCCAGTGTTTGAATAGTTCGTTCGCTCTGGCCATCGGTCTGAGGATGGTACGCGGTACTCATATCGAGACGGGTACCCAGTGATTTTTGGAGTGACTGCCAGAAGCGAGATGTGAATCGAGCATCCCTGTCAGAGATAATCGAGATAGGGACACCATGTTGGCAAACGATTTCCTTGATGTACATTTGTGTAAGGCGTTCCATTTTGTCGGTTTCTCTGATTGCCAAGAAATGAGCCGATTTGGTGAGACGATCGACGATCACCCAAATGGTATCGCAACCGCTCGCCGATTTAGGTAGTTTGGTTATGAAATCCATGGTAATTTGCTCCCATTTCCATTGAGGAATTTGAGGTTGTTGGAGCAATCCGGAAGGTCTTTGGTGCTCGGCCTTGACCTTGGAACAAGTTAAGCATTTGCTGACGTACAAAGCAATGTCAGCTTTCATATTCGGCCACCAGTAAAATTCCTTGATGCCGTGATACATTTTGTCAGATCCCGGGTGGATAGAATATTTGGACTTGTGAGCTTCATCCATCACCAAGTCCCGAAGGTTCCCGAAATTAGGCAACCAGATTCGGTTAGAGAAATACCTAACTCCGTTGGGTCTGATCTCGAATTGTTTATCCATGCCTCGCAAGGCCTCGTTCTTGAAGTTATCGGGTTTCAGGGCTTCGAGTTGGGCAAGATGTATTTGGGTGGTGAGATCGTTATGAATGGTAATACTGAGTGCCCGGACTCGGAGTGGTTTTGTTCGTTCCTTACGGCTGAGAGCATCAGCAACCACGTTTGCTTTGCCCGGATGATATTTGATATCACAGTCGTAATCGGTGAGTAATTCAACCCATCTACGTTGCCTCATGTTAAGATCTTTCTGGTTGAAAATGTGTTGGAGGCTTTTGTGGTCGGTGAATATAGTACTGCGGGTACCATAAAGATAATGTCTCCAGATTTTTAAGGCGAACACCACGGCCCCTAGCTCGAGGTCGTGAGTTGTGTAGTTTTTCTCGTGAACTTTAAGTTGTCTGGAGGCGTAAGCAATGACCTTGTCTCGTTGCATCAGCACGCAACCGAGACCTTGGTGAGAAGCATCGCAGTATACCACGAAGTCATCGGTGCCTTCGGGTAGAGATAGAATGGGGGCACTGCAAAGCTTGGATTTCAACAGTTGAAATGCCGACTCTTGTTTATCGGTCCAATCGAATTTCTTTTCCTTTTGAGTCAGTACGGTGAGGGGTTTGGCAATTGTTGAAAAGTTTTCGATGAAACGGCGGTAGTAACCGGCCAATCCCAAAAATTGTCGTACTTCGGTGGGAGTGGTTGGTGCTTGCCAATTCTTGATTGCCTCGATTTTTGACGGGTCTACATGAATTCCCTGACTGTCGATAACGTGTCCAAGGAATTGAACGGTGTTTATCCAGAACTCACACTTAGAGAATTTGGCGTAAAGCTCCTCATGTCTAAGTAGTTCTAGGATGGTTCTGAGATGTTGTGCGTGCTCTTGTTCGTTTCGCGAATATATAAGAATGTCATCAATAAAAACAATGACGAACTTGTCGAGGTACGGTTTGCACACCCGATTCATAAGGTCCATGAATACAGCCGGTGCGTTGGTTAGGCCAAAGGGCATTACTTGGAATTCGTAGTGCCCATAACGGGTTCTGAATGCGGTTTTTGGGATGTCAGCATCGCGAACACGTAACTGATGATAACCTGATCGGAGATCAATCTTTGAATAACAGCTTGATCCTTGAAGTTGATCGAACAGATCATCGATTCGGGGGAGTGGGTATCGGTTCTTGACGGTTAGTTTGTTCAACTCTCGGTAGTCAATGCACATTCTGAATGAACCGTCTTTCTTTTTGACAAATAAGATCGGAGCTCCCCAAGGTGAAGAACTCGGTCTAATGAATCCTCTATCCAGGAGTTCCTGTAACTGAGTGGACAACTCCTGAAGTTCGGATGGGGCTAGGCGATACGGTGCTCGGGCCACCGGTGCGGCACCCGGCACTAGATCAATCGAGAACTCAACCTGTCTAGGTGGAGGTAAACCAGGTAGTTCTTCTGGAAAGACTTCGGGAAAGTCTCTAACGATTGGCACATCTTCAAGTCGCTTCTCCTCCGACTTTTTCTCCGTGATGTGCGCGAGTATTGCTGGGTAACCCTTTCTCAGAAATTTTCGGGTTTTTAAACAGGAAATTAAGTTTAGTCTCGACCCACCGGTCTCCCCCTGTATGACCAAGGTACTACCGGCGGCGAGAGGAATTCGGACGATTTTATCATGGCACACAATTTCGGCCCGGTGCTTGGACAACCAGTCCATACCCACGATGACATCAAAACTTCCTAGTTCAACAGGCATTAGATCAATTGAGAAGGTTTCGTTTGCGAGGTTTAAAGTGCAATTAGGTATCACACTACTGGTTTCTATGAGTTTACCATTTGCGAGCTCTACCGTGTACTTAACATCTAAGGCCGAAGGGGTGATATTAAGTAGTGGGCAAAACTCATCAGATATGAAACTTTTATCAGCACCGGTGTCAAATAATACCGAAGCAGTAAGATCGTTGAGAAGGAACGTACCCGTTACAACATTCGGGTCTTCCCTAGCTTCCCCAGCTTTGATGACAAATGCTCTGCTACGAGCAGGGTTGTTGTTCCGTTTATTGTTGTTGCTGTTGTTGTTGTTGTTGTTGTTGTTTCTCTGCTTAGGGCAATTATTCTGAAAATGCCCAGGACTTCCGCACCCATAACAAGTCTTCGGGGCACTGGTATTCCGACAATCCTTGGCCAGATGCCCAAAACGTTTGCAGTTCGTGCAAGGGCAGGAACCGTCGTGGTGACGATTGCATTTGGGACAGTAGGGCCTGCTTCCAACGTACCCTTTCCTTTCAGAAGTGCCAGATGAGTAAGCCCTAAGGGGCTCAGGCTTTCGGTTGGTGATTTGGTTGGATGAGTTGGGGTTTCCTTCCCACTTTCGTTTGTTGTTTGTAGGTGGGGCTGAGGTTGTGTTACGGCGGACAGCATTTGCCGTAAGTTCATGGGCCATACGGATGGCGTTCTGGATAGTACCTGGTTTGGATGAAGTCACCAGATCCTGGAGTTTTTCGGGCAATCCATCAATATATTTCTCGATCCTCTTGTACTCAGGATCGACCATGGTTGGGCACAGAAGTGCCAGCTGGTGGAAACGGTTGGTGTAGCCGGTGATATCATTACCTTGCATCTTATGGTTCCAGAATTCCAGCTCCAGTTGTTTCAGTTCATCCCTGGGGCAATACTCACCCCTTAACATCTCCTTCAACTCCTCCCACGGGAGTTTGTAAGCATCGGCAACGCCCACAGTTTGGGCATAGGTGTTCCACCACGTGAGTGCGGTGTCGGTAAAAGTACTAACAGAGAACTTAACTTTGTCCCCCTCCGCACAGTTGCAGATAAGAAATACCGATTCAACTTTCTCGATCCAGCGTATTAGACCGATAGCTCCCTCGGTACCTGCAAAGTTTAGAGGTTTGCAGTTCTGGAAGTCCTTGTAAGAACAAGGTTTAGCAGCAGTGGTTTCAGCGGCATCGCTGTTTCTCGAGGAATTTGGTGGAGTATTCCGAGCCAAGGCTTCAGTAACAGCCTGGGTTATAAGGGAGGTAATCTGGGCATCGGTGTATGTTCGAGTCTTTGGCGGCATGATTCTTCAATAAAAGAAATGAAGATACATGAGATTTTGTATGAACTTGTAATTGTCACAGATGTACATGTATAAAAGCAGTAATACATAACATCAACATGAAAAATGACAATTTATGTGAGTTGAGATAACAAGTGTTATTTGATAGACAAAGTGAATTTTAAAAGTTACATCCTACAGGGATATTACAAAAGGTGTCGGGAATTGTTACATCCGACTAGTTTATAGAGTAGTGCTAGATAGTCCTTGGATTACAAGATAGATTACAAGACAAAGGCTACGCTAGTCTTGTAGATTAATTTGTTCCATTAGCGCGACAAGGCGGTCCACAGTTTCTGCTAGTCGGTTGGTTTGCCTGGCGTTGTCTTCCACCAAAGCTAGTCGTTGTGCTAGTGTTCGAGAGTGATCCGCAGTCTCCTGTGAACGCTGTTCACATTCTTCTAGTCGGTCTCTTACAAGTTCATCCGCACCTAGTTCGGCGGTCATGGAATCCTGAATTATGCTTACAGAGAGGTTGGTATCCTCTTGTTCTCGCTGTAGTTGTGATATGCGGTCAAGAGCTTGACGAAGCAGGTAGGTCATTCGGTGTTGTTCCAGTTCAAGATTTTCGAGTCTTTGCTCCTGACGGCGGAATTGGGTAGCCAATACTGGCAACGTGAGATGTGCCGAGTTCTGAAAGTTATGTACAGGATAAGGGTTGGTTCGAGGTGACCTTGTGTTCCTCCTGGCTACTCGTGGGTTCCGTGACCCATGTGAGTGAGAGTGTGTCGGATTAGGTGGTGTGTTTGCCATTCCTGTGGCAGAGTGTAAGTAAGACAAGGCTAATATATATACATATATAATATTCAGCCTAGTGTCTAGCACGTATCGAGTAATGGTCCGGTTCTCTCGTGGTCAAAGTCAACTAACGCATTCCCGTTTAACACAACTATTTCAGACCTCACATCATCTTTCCTTAATTGTACATAGTTGATCAGGCTATGTTAAATTAAAGTCGTATGATGTAATTCCTGAACCAATCATGCCTAGTAAGGAACTACTGCCTAATGGTCATAGTCTAGGCCCACTAAATGCAACCTAGTTCACTATAACCTTAGGCTCTGATACCAATCTGTAACACCCCAGAAATTCACTGTTTTGCGGAAGCATACTTTGGGTGTTACTAATCAATATACAAAGCACAAGATATACAGCAAACGACCTCTAAATGAGACGTTTTGTAAAATAATTACATTTCATAATTAAATTGTTTGAAAACATATAGTTTTCTTTACAAAATATATAAGCCTAGAGTCCGCGTATGTGGCGGGAGATTCTATTACATAACCATAACTACAAAAGATAATGCCAAAGAATCTCCGTTATATGCAGTTTGGAAATCATGCGACTCTAGCTAGTAATCCTGGAGTGATCCTACTCCGTAAGTGTACCTGAGAATACATGCTAAAAAGGGTCAACCAAAAGGTTGGTGAATCTCACAGGTTTTATCAGTAAATAATTCAGTTTGAACACAAGATTTCATCAGTAGTGCCCGTAAGCGTATATCAAGTATTTGCAAATCTCGCAAAAGTAAAGAAATCAAGTTATACCGTTGCCATGAGGCTCATAATCGAAGCTTAACCCGTAAATAATCAGTTGCTCCCGTGACATGCTCGTAATTGAGCAAGCATAAGTAAACGAATTAATAGTCACCCGTTTATACGTGTAAATCGGTACGTGGTAGCGCTACTACCCCGGGCAGGGAGGGTCATTTCCCTAATGGATCCATTAACTACTGTTCGCACTTAAGTACATAACTAACGATATATGATGGAGAGACTTCAGTAAATAGTAAGTAACTCATGCAATTCCGTTTGGTATAGTAAACAGTTTAGTACTTGTGTTCAAGAAAAATCAGTAGCATGTATCTCCCCCAATAAGTTAAAACAGTAGAAGTGGGGCCGTAAGACTCACCTGAGTCTTTGCAAGTACGTTTATATCAATGAACGAGTAAGTAATATCAACCGTAGGTTCTCCGAACCCGTAACCTTCAAATGCCTAAACATATAAAGTTAAGTAAGTAGATGTCTCGCAAGACCATCTAGGCTAGTTGTCTACACAACTCGTTATGTCCAAGTGTTTGTTTAGTAATCCGTTTGTAGTTTGAAAGCAAATATGGCCCGTTGGTGACGGTTTGTAATAATGATTCAAAGTGTTATCATTATATGTATCTTTGAATCAGGTTTCGTTATTTGTAGGTGTTCAACACTTAATGTGAAAGGTATTTACAACATTTAATGACGGGGGTCCGGGGGCAGCGCCCCTGGTAGCGGGGTCCAAGGGGCGGCAGCCCCTGGCGGGGTCCAAGGGGCAGAGCCCCTGGCTGGGGTCGAGCTGCCAGGTCAGCTTGGAAAATTTTTATTTCTACTATATTGCTTTGACGAAAAACGCATCTGGATCCGAATTTGGGTAAAATCAGGTGTTAAAATCTTGGTTCCGACACTTAGTAAAAATCTGTGTTTTTCTAGTTTCTGGTTTGTGCGACGTAGCATGCGACGTTGCAAGCGACGTAGGGTGCGACGTCGGGTGCGACGTCGGGTGCGACGTCGGGTGCGACGTCGGGTGCGACGTCGGGTGCGACGTCGGGTGCGACGTGAGTATGTACGTCGCATGATGCGACCTTCGCAATTTAATGCGACGTAAGGGGCTGCGTCGCTAGTGTGACGTCGGGATTTTTGTGCGACGTAGGTCGCGACGTCACTAAGTGCGACGTTGGTCACTTAATGCGACGTTTTGAGCTACGTCGCAGATAGCCCAGCGTCTCTGCGACGTAGCGGTCTGATCGGAAATGGGTGGCCGGAAAATCGGTCGAAAAACTTCCGTTAGGTCCAAATCTTTTACCCAACCCATTTTTGGACATTTTAAGCATATATAAACCATAAAAACGTAAAAATGAGTAAAAACGGAGAGTTTCGGGTTTTGTCGGGAACTTACAAAATGTCGGATCGAAAATCCGAAAAGATGGAAAGGTAGATCGGGATGCCGTGGTTCTTTTATTCCAAAGGGTCGATGGAATCCAAGTGCGTTTAGTGGTAGTATTTGGTGAATTAGTGAGAATGGTGGAGGTGGTGGTGATGATGAAGTTGAAAGAAAAGAGAGAAGAAAGAGAAAGAGAAAAGAAAGAAATGAGAGAAAGGAGGTGAGATTGGGAGGTTAAGTCCCCCAATTTCGCCCGTGTTTCCGCTCCGTGTGGTGTTCGTTTGCGCCGTCATTTAAACGTAAAAAAAATTATTTTACAGATTAATTGGTACATTTTAAAATACAAATTATTACGCGATATTTTATTTAAATATTTTACAAATCACTTTATATTTGAATTATAAAATGGTAAGTTATTTTATTTAGTTTGCGCGTTTTTAATATCTAGATTTGTGTACGTTTTGTTTGTACGATACGAATGAATACGAAATATTATCATAATGATATTTTTGACATAAAAGCGTTATTAAAATTTGTCACCAACGTCCGTATTAATTTGAATCGAAATACATTCGATTTAAATTGCGTACGATTTAACTAAATCGCATTTTCGTATATATTCAGCAATATATAATTCGATACATAAATTAGCCTAACACAGAACTAATTACATGTATTAACAAAGAATTAGGCATTAATTCTAGTCCTAATTTGCCGGTTGTTACAGTTAAGTTTGGCACTTGGTGCGAAATGTATTTACAAACTCTAAGTCACGGGGGTCCGGGGGCAGCGCCCCTGGTTAGCGGGGTTCCAGGGGTGGCAACCCCTGACGGGGTCCAAGGGGCTGGCCCCTGGTTGGGGTCGAGGTGCCAAGTCAGCTCGAAAAATTTTTATTTCTACTATATTGCTTTGGTGAAAAACGCATCTGAGATTTAAATTTGGATAAAATCAAGTGATAAATTTTAGTCCTCGACACTTAGTGAAATCTGAGTTTTCTAGGTTCTGTCATCTGCGACATTGTATGCGACGTAGGTTGTTACGTCGCAGTTCATGACTGCGACATTGATCGTAGCGTCGCTAAGTGCGACATTCGCAATTTAATGCGACATTAGGTGTTACGTCGCTATATGCGACATTCAGAAATTAATGCGACTTTGAGGTCAATGTCGCTATATGCGACGTTGTGAGGTATTAACGACGTTAAGGCTAATGTCGCTGTATGCGATGTCGCAATTTTTATGCGACTTTGTGACTGATGTCGCACCATGCGACATCACGAGAGGTTTTGCGACGTTGTAGCTGACGTCGCAATCGGGCCAAGCCAAATGCGACGTCGGCAACTGATCTGGTTCCGGTGGCCGGAAAATCGGCCGGAAGACTTTCGTTTGGTCCAATATTTTTACCCAACCCATTTTTGGACATTACAAACATAGACAAACCGTAAACAAGTAAAAACGAGTAAAAACGGAGAGTTTCGGGTTTTGTCGGAAACTTACGAATCGACGCGAGGAGAATCCGAAAAGATGGAAAGGTAGATCGTTGCACCGTGGTTCTTTTATTCCAAAGGAGTGGTATGATCCGGTGTCGTTTCGTGGTAGTAATTTGTGATTTTTGATGATGGTGGTGGATGGTTGTTTTGAGAGAAAATGAAAAAGAGAGAGAGAAGTGAAAGATGGTGATGATGTTGGAATGAGAAAGTGGGGAAGGGGAATGGGGTTTGGTGAAAGCCCCATTTTTCCAGTCCCCGTCCCGTGCTCCGTGCGGTGTCCGTTCTCCCGATTATTTAAACGTCTAGTTAATATTAGTTACTTTTAAATATACGTTTTAAAATGCGAATAAATTCCCGATAATTTGGTTGAAGTATGTTTATCAAAATACTTTATGTTGTAGTTATAAATTATAACTTAAACTCGTTTTGTTTTGTCGCGCGTGTTTATATTTTAATCAAGTAAATTGTTATTTATACGATACGGTTTAAACTGAAATATTATAAAAATAATATTCTTAAGATATAATAGTTTCATTAAATAATGTTATGTTATTTAATTAAATTGTTCACCAACGTCCGTATTTAATTGAACCGAATTACATTCGATTTGAAACTTGTACGATTTACTCAAATCGCATAATACTTGTATATATTCAACAATATATATATTGATTGATACATTAATTAGCCTAACACAAAACTAATTACATGTATTAACAGTTGATTAAGTACTAATCACTAGTCCTAATTTGACGGGTGTCACAGAAGCGGGGAAGTAGGTCAGCGCTAAGCTTATTAAAAACCTGACTTCTTTAAGGAAGCAGAGCGACCCGCCTTATACCTCTCTTATAGTTTATTCCTTATGGGTGAGCCGATTTATCAATTGACTGACGATGTATTTAGACTTTAATTATACATATATATAAATCATATTATACATATAATCTCTCTTGAAGTTTAGGGTTCTATTTTAAACCTTTTAAAATTAGTGGTCTATTTTAAACAATTTAAAATTATCAACATCTAAACTGTAAATACATATTACCTATTTAGATAATTCGCTTTCCAATTTATCTTTACCTACATACTATTGCAGATAATTTCATGCTACTATTTGTTAAGCTAAAGCTCTAATACTACTGTTGGGTTTTCTATTCCCTAACTAGATTATTATACACGCAGCGGAATAACAAAACTTTAAATAATCTAAGGCAATTAGGAAACTAAAACCCTAAGGGATCTTTAACTTTAACAACATAGTACAATAAAGAAATTGGATAAAGAAAATAAGGAAAACACTAACCTTAAGAGAAAACCTATTTCTCGCGAGCAGACCAACGAGCAGAGCTTCGTTACTTGGATGCAAGTACCCAAAGTAGAATACCTCTAATGCTTCACACCCAAAAACCCAAGAGAAAGTCGAATTTCAAAATTCTCAGAAAATTCGTATTTGATTCGTATGTTTATGAAGGTATAGGATGCCCCTATTTATAGTTGTGGAAGAAACCCTTCGGTTTGCTGAATTCGACTCCCAACCGGCGGTTAGACCTTCCAACCGACGGTTGGAGCTGTTAGTCTTGGACTCCAAGTCTGCGAATTCCACTGCCTTAGAAACCCTAACCTCAACCGGCGGTTGGACCTTCCAATCGGCGGTTGAGTCAATTTCTGGAATCTTCCGCCAAATTTAATTACTTTTAACTTCTAATTAATAAACTATTATTAATTAATTAAACAATTAAATATAATATTAATACTATTAATATTATCCATCATCTTTCTCTTGACCGTTTATTGAGGGCAACCCAAAAAGGACTTTACCATTAATGATAGTCTCACCAATTAGTTATGATATTGGACACTATTCCAACACATTTAGTAGGTGAAATGAAAAAGAATGAGGGAAATAAGGATGCAGTAGGTGGAAAAAAGAATAAGGACGAGGAAGCTGACAGTGAACAAATGGAGCAGCCTTCTTTATTGAAGCCTATTAAAAAAAGAAATCTTCAGAAGTTGACTGATGTTGAAAAAGATCATAAGCCAGAAAAGAAACAGAAGTCAAAGGGTGCGAAGGGGAAGGGAGTTTCGAAGTCTATCAAAGAAGATGAAGACAAAGATTTTACGATCGAGGATTCTATGGAAGTTGAATCTGGAGAAACTTCCAAGGTTCCAGTTCTGTGTATTCGCACTACAACACAACCGCTATTTAAAGCTACTATTCGTCTTAGTGTAGAACAGCAGCTGCGACTTACAGAAATGGGTTTCGGCAGTTTTATCAAGTTTCCTCTTGATAGTCTTCCAGGTACTTTTTATCCTTAATTGTTAATGTTTATATTTTTTTTCGTTTATATATAGTTGTTGATTTTTAAATATGTGGTACTTTGTGAATACCACTTGTAGTACTATTTTCCTACCACATGTGATACTGATCTTTAACACATGTGGTAATGATTATATTGTCAGGTTAGTTGGGTTATTTTCTTCTTAATAACCTTGATACCGATTCAATGGAGTTGAAGTTTTCAAATGTGTGCTTGAAAGTGACTCCCCAATCTGTTCATGATGTGTTTGGGGTCCCTCTTGGTGGTACTTCGGTTATGTCTTTATCGAATGCCATAAATCTTCCATCCACAATTTGTTTATATATATATATATATATACCTATCTCCACCGATTGTTTTTATTTATTTGTTTGCTCAATTTTTTTATTCATTTATTTGCTCAATTATGTATAATCCATGTGTATATTTTTTTACTCCAACTCTTTTGCTCCCTTTTGTTGGTTTATTTAATTTATGTTGTTTGAATCGGGGCTTATTTTGGATACGCAAGAGTCACGTACAATCTATACGCATAAATCATTGAGCATGATGGGTTTCGATCTTTCGATTGAAAAGTTTTAAATGCTTTATAATCTGCAATTTTCTATTTCGTTTAAAGTTTTTGTTTTTCTGTTTCTATTGGAATTAGATAGGAAACAAATAATAATTGCACTTGAACATAACTTATGTGTGCCCATTTTAAACTAGAAACCTCTTCATATTCTTCTTCATCTTGCTTTCGATCGTGCCAGCCAAGCAATGGATCAAATTCCAATCAGAATAAACAAATTCAGAAAAAATTCTTTTGTCATCAGATATGTAAAAGTAGAACATACTTCACTGGTCTATAACAAAATACTATTTGTGTGGCTAAAACCTAAAAGTCACTTTTGACTAATTTACACTCCATTTAATTATTTGAATATTCGTGTGCTACTACTTCCGTCCCATTTAAAATGTCCACTTTGACTTTTCACGTAATTTTAGGATTCTTCACTAACTACACTTTTTACCAATCAAATATTAAATCTACCCACTAAAGTCTTTTTTGATTAGTTAAATATCAAAGTAAACACTTATAATGGGACATCCCAAAATATAAATGTGGACATTTTAAATGGGAGGGAGAGAGTAATATATGAAGTTTTGTTCAGTTTTTGATAGATTTAAGTATTTATTCTTTTGCATTTATTGTTTTGATCATAGGACTTTTGAATATAATTCACATATGAATTTACACTATATCGCTTTGCTAATATTTTCATTGTTGTCTTGCTGATATATTGACCTCTATGTTGAAGGTATACTGCAAATTAATTCAGTTTTTAAGGTTTGTCTTCCTCAATGTATCTAAGATGTTTGTCGAAGAATTTACAATCCAAAAAGGGCAATTTCCTAATACATTTAACTTGTCAGTTCAGGGGAATTATATCTATTTGTTTTGGCTTTGGGGTAACAACTATTGTAAGTTTTTGTTTTCTATGTACGCAAAAGCATTTTCTAAAGATGGTAAAATAAGCGGGTTGTAGTTAATTCATGAGATTGCTAATTAAGCACGATTCTAAATTATAATATATATATATATATATATATATATATATATATATATATATATATATATATATATATATATATATATATATATTTTGTTGTTATTGGTTAACAATGTTCATTAATTAACTTTTCAATGGGAATATAAAGTATTCTAATGTTGAATGCTACCAATAACTTTTATGTATATTGACTTCTAGTGGTTACGATGATGCCGTCCATCGGACGGGTACAAAAACTAGTATATATATATATATATATATATATATATATATATATATATATATATATATATATATATATATATATATAGTGTTTGTGTTCATTGGGGTTTGTTTAACTATTAATGAATAAATGTATTAAATTATGTATTCGTTCGTTTGCGGTCGTGAACAAACAAATTTTCTTAGTGAACAAACACAAACAACAAAATCCGTTTGTGTTCGTTCGATAAAACCTTAATAAACGAACACAATCAGACTTCGTTCATGTTCATTTGGTTCGTTTAAAAGCCTACGTAGGACTATAAAATTATAGTTGAAGTTGATCTTAACCATTGGAGTAATTTTTTATTAGTATAAAAACATAAATTAATTACCTTATTATATATATATATCTTTTTAATCACAATGAAATGTAAATTTCCCATAAAATTCAACAAATCATAACGAACTATATATATCACTCGTGCAACAAAAATAACAACAATCAACATCCTATCTTTCCGGCGCCGGACGATCAGCTCATATCCCCGGCGACCACCGTCAAACCATGATCCCCAATTCTCCGCCACCGCCCCCGGAATCAAATCCCGAATCCGAATCAAACACTCTCCTACCTTTATCTACCGACTACACTCCGATCACCAACCACACCACCACCACCGCCGGCGCTGGCGAAGACGCATACGAATCAAAAGACAAGATCATAATCGACGGTCTAGATTCAATCTCAGATTACGACACAATACCCCCATTTTCATGGGCAAAACTATGGTTATTCACTGGGCCAGGTTTTTTAATGAGCATAGCTTTTTTAGATCCTGGTAATTTAGAAGGCGATTTACAAGCAGGTGCGATTGCGGGTTATTCGTTATTATGGTTATTAATGTGGGCAACATGTATGGGTTTATTAATTCAGTTGTTATCAGCTAGAATTGGTGTTGCAACTGGGAAACATTTAGCTGAACTTTGTAGAGTTGAGTATCCAAAATGGGCCGGGTTGTTGTTATGGGTTATGGCTGAAGTGGCGTTAATCGGGGCCGATATTCAAGAAGTTATTGGTAGTGCAATTGCTATTCAGATTTTGAGTAATGGTGTTTTGCCTCTTTGGGTTGGTGTTGTTATTACTGCATCTGATTGGTTAGTTTCCTTTTACTTATTAGTTTATTTGTTTAAAAGTTGTAATCTTGATTGTCGAATAGTGTTTTGATTGGGCCGGTTTTAGTCTAGAGTGTTAAATATATTTCTGGCAAATGATTAGGGTAATCAATTATCTGTTGCATAGTGTGGTTATCCTGCTAGTTGTTAGTTAATGAGTAATGAGTGTTCAATAGTGTTTTAATCATGTCCATTTAATTTAGACTGCCCAAGATGTTTCCGATTGTATAAGGAAAATTAACAGATGAATATTTGTTGCATAGTTTGAGTCTTCTGCTTGTTGCTAGCTAATGAGTGAAACTTGTTAGGAAAGGTTGTTAAAGTTTGCTGTGAACGTAGACCTTTTTGAGTGATGAAGATTGTTAGAAGTTAGAATTGATATGGCGTGTGATTTTTGGTCATTAAAAATGTATGTTTTTCTGCTTATTTATTTTTTCTAATTTCTGATTAAAAATGTGTTTGGGTTCCTGCTTGTTCAGTTAATTGCACAAGGAAGAAAGACATTTGCATTTTATGACCCAAGTGGAACAAAAATAACCCGAAAACATATTTATATGAGCAAATTGGAATCCAAAGATATATTATGTAAACAATCTCTTTACTTCGACCTTGTCATCTATACTATTATATATGGGGTGCTTGGATTTGTGTTTTTAGGATAAAATGGTACTGATGGAAATGTTGAAGATATGAGCCCGATTAGGATTATGTAGTGAAGAGAGAAAATACAATAATTGTGTTACGTATTTCTCAATCACCCTGCTCTTCAAATTTGTTCAGTATGACTCACCTGTTTGGTTCTTTCTTAACTACTGTTAATTTGTATTACCTTCATGAACAGTTTCATGTTTTTACTTCTTGAGAACTATGGAGTGAGGAATTTGGAAGCTGTTTTTGCAGTTCTCATCTCAACCATGGGACTATCGTTTGCGTGGATGTTTTCTGATGCACAGCCTAGTGGGAAAGAACTTCTAATAGGTTGGTGTTCTATGATGGTGTACCAATGAATGGCAATTGGAACTCATTTATTTATGAATTGGTAAATTGTGGATTGTATTTTATCCACAACTGGTCAACTGGGTGAAAGAAATTAAGTAATGATTAGAAAGAAAATCTTGACCTGGCAAAGAACCGTGGCAAAAGTTACCCAAAGTGTTTTCTCACTGCATACAACCTCTCTATTCGAAAGTGTGGGTTATTATCATTGTGATTGTAATAATCTAGATGTAATGATAATATTCAACATAGTAATAATCTATTGGATAAACATTTTCAAGAAAAGTTTTGCAGTTTAACCCAATCTGTCTTAGCCCATATAAAAGTACCCATTTTACCCATACCTAAATTTGTATCACAGTGGTAACTTGTCTAACTCACTTCTATTTTAGGTCTTTTGGTTCCAAAGCTCAGCTCAAGAACGATTCGGCAGGCTGTTGGGGTAGTAGGGTGTGTCATAATGCCTCACAACGTATTTCTGCATTCAGCTTTGGTACAATCCCGACAAATTGATCCAAACAAGAAAGGAAGGGTCCAAGAAGCAATTAATTACTACACAATTGAATCATCTGCTGCCCTTTTCATTTCATTTATGATCAATTTATTTGTCACTACTGTTTTCGCTAAGGGCTTTTACGGTACTACAGAAGCCGATACAATAGGCCTTGTAAATGCTGGTCATTATCTTGAAAAAAAGTACGGTGGAGGCTTAATACCAGTTTTGTATATTTGGGGTATTGGGTTATTGGCAGCAGGTCAAAGTAGCACAATCACGGGTACTTATGCGGGTCAGTTTATAATGGGAGGGTTTCTTAACCTTCGTTTAGAAAAATGGCTAAGGGCGTTGATAACTAGAAGTTGTGCAATCGTGCCAACTATGATTGTAGCGCTTGTTTTTAACAAATCGGAAGCATCGTTGGATGTGTTAAATGAATGGCTTAACGTTCTTCAGTCTATTCAGATCCCCTTTGCACTTATTCCTCTTCTAACACTGGTGGCGAAAGAGGAAGTCATGGGAGCCTTCAAAATTGGACCGACTTTAGAGGTATGTTGTTTATTTAACTCTTGTGTTTTTCAGCGTATATAATATCTGTTGTTGGTATATGGTCTTATCCTGATTAAGTAGAACTTATGAACTATAATAAGGGGCTAAGCCATATAATAGCATCGTACTTTCTTAAAGTTACTGCGAAGAACAACCTATTTTTCTATTACTCGGATACGCATTAAACTTTCGAACTTTGTTCCAATATGACCAATGTACTTCTTTCTGTGGGGTACTATATGAAAAGTGTTGTGTGTATAACCTGTCAATCATATTATTGCTTACGAGTGTGTGTCTAGTCAGGGGCCTTTTATACCATAAAGCATACATAACTTTGTTTAAAAAGACTCCTTAAGAATTGACATTATAATCTTTATAATTATAGTGCTCTTAAAGTTTTTAGATTGTAAAAGCTATGTAGGGTATGCAAGTTGCGCCTAGTCATCAGAGAAATGAAAAAACTAAATAGTGACACTCAAAAAGTATGAGATAATGGGCTGTCTGGAGGTGCAAATTTCCGACTCATTTACTAATGAATTGGCATTTTTTGGGTTATATTTTATCTCTAACGTTCAACATAATCTTTATAATTATAGGAAAAAAGTCTAATGAGTCGAATAAGTGAAAAGGTGCCCATATATATATTTGAAATGCATAAAACTCTTAAAAACTTAATTTTCTGTAAAAAAACTCAAATTAATATAATAATAATAATAATTCAATATCTGTATTCATGTTTTACATACTACCTTACATTTTGGAGAAAAAGGTGTTTGGGGTCAACCTAAACCGTACAAAAATTACCATCTGAACCAGTTACCCTGCTTCCCGATCGCTTCAATATGCCACCGTTAGTCTGTTCCCTGTTCATATATATAGGATCTAGACTTGAATTTGAAAACATAACTTGAGCTTGTACTTGTAGCATTTTCTGACTAATTATAGGATCTACTTCGCACCAAAGGGCCATCGGCCTAGCGGTGTGTACATAATAGGTGAGATAGGTTGCGGATTTATGTATCATTGAAGACAATGTGTACATAATACGTGTGATTGTACATAATAGGTGAGATAGGTAGTAGGTTTGCCATCGTAATGAAAAATAATACTGTGTAATAAAGACAAAAGCCGCATCGTGAAGCTAGAAAGCAGTGATCATAGTACAATGAAAAGCTTGACGAACTTTTCTTCTGTTTGGTACCCACACCTTTGGGTTAATACACACGGAGGGGATTAAAGTATCCCAAAATGTTCGCTTGGGGTACTAATGTTTATGGTTTGACAAAAATATAACCCAACTTTTAAAACCCCTCCCAAGTGGAAAATGAGCTGATAAAGATTCATCAATTTGAACAATTTCATAAACTTTTATTATCCTTGTAAACATTTTAATAAACTTTAGTTATCCTTGTAAACATATTAATAAACTTTAGTTACCATTAAACACAATACGTATAGTTAACTCATAGTTTTGTCAAATCATAAACTTTAGTACCCCAAGCGAATATTTTGGGATACTTTAATCCCCTCCGTGTGTATTAACCCCACACCTTTTGACACGGATTCCACCAACGGCACCACCTATTTGACTATTTTGCCATTACCTGTTTTGGCCCATTATCCACCTTGCCTGACGGCCCATTTTACCAACTCTAGGCTCTAGCTAAAGATTTTGAAGAGCCTTGTTTACGTCCGCTCCTGGTTCATTGCAGTTGCATATTTCCTTGATGAAATGTGACAGTTTCATTTTGGTTTATTCTAGGTTAATTCAACATTTTCTTGTTGGGATAGGTGTCAATTCAAATTTACTCATTTCTCACTAGGAATCATCACAACAATAATTTTGTTTCACATGTTTCTCATTAAAGTATGTAACTTGTCAAATGTTGCATTTTTATATTTATTTTTGAGACTGAGGCACTAGAATAAAAGTATAAAACATGTTCTTGTTTTGATTCCTCCCTCTGTTTCTATGTTTGGGTTCCATTATTAGAGATATTTACAGCAACCTAGAATTTTCAATTTAACTAGACAATTCAAAACCTGTAGCTGGATATGACAAAACCGGTGACTCGGGCAGGTTGGATAATGGGCCAAAACTTGTATCAGTCAAAATGGGCGGTCGGGTTGGGACGACCTGTCAACATTCTTTAATCCTTTATTTTGAGTTTTGTAATAATTTGATGCATCAGACAATATGATCACATAAATCTATTATTAAATTAAAATAACTACGTAAACTGTAAAGATCAATTGATTTAGGACATTTGTAAGCTTATGAATATACATTATGGATGATGGATAGCTTTTGACCCATTTAAACTGTGGTACCTGTTCCAATTTTAGTTACTATTTCTATATACCCAATTTGACCCAATATTTAGCATACAACATTTACAACCCGAATTGACCTGTTTTTATTTAAATGGATAAAAATTTCCACCTTCCTCTATTTTCCGTGTCTAGTTTTTTTGTATGACCTAATTTGATCAACTGCATTTGTATATTCATAACTACATTTACCAAATATTCAATTCTGGACTGTTATTAATTTCAGAAAATTGCATGGAGTGTTGCTGCCCTAGTGATGGTGATCAACGGTTACCTTTTGCTCGATTTCTTTATAGCTGAGGTCAACGGATTTTTATTTGGCTCATTAGCAATTACATGTACTGCTGCATATGTGATATTTATAATGTATCTCATAAATCATGGAGATTGCTTACCATCTACCTGCTTTAGCCATATAGTCAATAAAGGGTACTCGTATATTGGTAAATGAACCATCGAGTCCATTGAACCATCCTTTCAAAGTCAAAGATTGGCTGTTGAAATAACATTTAGTGATCAATCATCCATTTCCTATCACAGCCTCTGTGAACTTAAGTTTACATCAACCGAAAGACGAGACTGAAGTTTACACAAAGAGAAATGAAGATACTTAGTTTTTACTGTTCATAGTTTAACCACTGAGCAAACATTACGAGAATATTGTACTTGATAATGTGTAGAATAGTGAAATTTGTGTAACACATTTAACGTGAGTAGCGTTTTTGGATATTGGTTTATTTTCTGTAGGTTAACTCTGTAGAACAGAAACTTGACAGCCATTTTGCATAGAACATTTTTCTTTTTGGTATATGGTCATATAACACCTTAAATTTGTATACGTTCCTGCTTGCATTCTACACAAACTCCATGATTCGATATAGGGTGTTAGATCGTTAGTATTTGAAGGAGTTCTGTTATATCCATTTGGTAGAATTACTAAAATAGCAACCACAAATGTACAACAAAAAACAATGAATATATGATAATCTACATTTACAACTGGAAGGAATTGTGACAATTTCATTCTTAGTTTTATACATGATCATTGGAATCAAATTTAACGTGAAAATCAATATGATGTAACGTTGTTTGAATCCGACTTTGTAACCCCTTAGGATCAAATTCTACGTGAAAATCAACATTACTTTAGTAATTGTAATATTTGATTTAAACAGACTGTTATTATTATTATGCCATATATAAATATAAATGTCCTTACATGTAAACGAAACATATGGACTTTTTGGATCAAAAGTGATAGGCTTGGGCTGGGCTTGGGCTTGGGCTCAAGCATTTAAGTTGCTTTGGGAAATATAAATAATGATCAAAGTTAATTTGATATCTAAAGATAGCGTCTAAACATATATTCATTTTTAAGAAAGAAAAATAAAGATATAGTGGTAAGTTATTCTTATTTCTTTACAAGATGTATTGGGTTCGAACCCCCTTTGAAAAATGTTGAGGGTACCCAGATAAAAAAATGTTGAGGGTACCCAGAGAAATGGTTGAAAATAGAGGTGTACAAAAAAACCGGTTTCTAGAACCCGACCCGATTTCAACCCGATTCCAACCCGGTCAAAACCGGTTTTGACAAAAACCGGTTCGGGTTTTCTAGAACCCGACGGGTCCAAACCGGTTTGGACTTTAGGGTTTAGAAACCGGTTTTGAACCCGAAAACCGGTCAAAACCCGGTCAAACCCGATCAAAAAACCGGTCAAAACCCGAAAACCGGTCAAAAAAACCGGTCAAACCCGGTCAAAAACCGGTTTGAACCCGGTTTGGTTTGGTCAAACCCGGTTTTGACTTTTTTAGTCAAAAACCGGTTCGGTTTTCGGGTCGGGTCGGGTTGGCCCCGAACCGGTTTTTGTGCACGACTAGTTGAAAATGGTCACTAAAATCACTGTTAGTCTAAAAATAACTAGGGGTGTTCACAGTTCGGATAAAACCGGATTATCCAAATGGTTTAATTGGATTGGACCGTTCGGATTGGACAATTTGGTTTTTTGGATCGGATTGGGCAAAAACCAAATTAGTATTTCGGTTTTTGGATTGGTTTTGGTTACTAGTATTAGAACCGGATTATCCAAATAAACCAAATAGTTATAATTGTATATGTAATGCTCATATATAATACTCTTGTTTATCTATCAAAGTGAATGTTAAATATTTGTTTAGTTATTTTTTATACATGAAACCTTATTATATGATTGGTATTGTTAATATATATCATTGAATATAACTTAATCTTAAGTTTGGATATAAAACACCAACTCCACATTTATACAAACCCTCTACACAACATGAAAATCGGTAACCATTGATATCGCTCATGACATTACTATACCCTTTCACGAGTAAAAACGATACACTCATGTAATCCACGAAAAAACCAAACGGTTTAAACCGATCCATCTAAATAGTATTTTGGTTCGGTTTAGTTCAGATTTGATATTCGTTTGGATGGATTGGATTCACATATTGAGAACCAAAATCCAAATGGATTTATATATATGGATCGGATTTGATCCGATCCATCCAAACGAACACCCCTAAAAATAACGCACTCTCGGATAACCTGGAAGATAAAAAAGCTCGTTCATATCTATGTATTTTTTTTTTAATAATGTATCTTTAAGTTATATTTAAGTTCATACACAATTAGAAATTTATGAGGGTCAGTACGTTTTCTAGTTTTTTTTTTTTTTTCTTTGTTCGGGGACTTACGATATTTTGATTTCTCTTGAAAAACAGACTGTATAATCAGCCCCGGGGGAAGGGGGTGCTATGGGAGGGAAGATCTCAAAACCACGAAGCACTAATACAACGTGGCCAACTGGCTATGCCACATCTCTAACAAAGTCCAGTTTGAGGGTTAGTTACTCGAATTTAACTTAAAGTCATGTTTGATACCCATAGCGTACGTCAGCGTAATATGCACACGACCCAACTAAACATGGTCCCATTTCTACATTTATATCGACCGATTTTTTAGTATTATATAAACCGAACTAATAGATGATGCTACACAAAATTACAACATCCTCATCCTTTGTTATGTTCTCGGGCTGGGCCTAGGACTCAACGCCTTCTGACGTCCGTGTTTCGGTTTCTTGGAAAAGATGACCTCTCTACCTTCCATACTTCCTTCCTCCTCCTCCAAACCGCTTGGTTGTGCCCTCCAAATTCTGTAATGACGATGTCCCATTACCCTTGGTTTTGGGTTAGCTCTTATGTCCTCGGGACCATTTCCGGTTTGTGTCTTACTTGAAACCGATTGGGGCCGTGAGTCAGGGTTCTTGATATCATTTTGTTCTGCTAGCACCCTTGCGCTTGAACCAGAAACTCGGTGACCCTTTTCGAGTTCTTCGGACAAAAATTTGGGAAGCCTTGCAGCATTGGTTTGGGGAGCTACTCCATTGAATGTTAATGTGGTGAGGAACACAAGAACAATCGCTAAAAAATGAAGCCTTTTAGACATTAAAATAAAAAAAAAAATTGTGTGAAATTTTGATTTTATGATATAGGAATTGATTCAAATTGTCAATGAATGATGTAGTGATGTATATATACGCATGAATGCATATTTAAAAGGTGATGAAAGGCGTACGTTTAGAGGAAACCCTAGCCATCAGAAAGCACATGAATCATGAATGATTAAACTAAACACTTGGTTGAATGAAAATTTGACTTCATCCTGCCGTTTGACTATTTTAAGGAAAAGACAAAGTTAATTAGTTACACTTTTGTTGGTCTAATTAACAAAACCATACGGGGTGAAACCGACACTTTATCAGACTCATCGACCGTCCCACAATCAATATGAGAAAAGTAAATCGTGTAACCCGCGGTTAAAGGAATATGAGGACGAGGATTGGAGATATATTGAACCGTGACCTCCGCTTTTATGCTGAATATCTCCCACCACTAGACTACAATCGCGGGGACACTTTAGATTTGGTAAATAATGAATATAATTTTAATAAACCAACTCTATAACAGAGAGTATTATATTAAGTTGTTACGTACACACATGAAACACAAGCTGTATAAACAACCCTCGTCTAGAATTCGTGGATTTACCTTCTATGAATGCTGTGGCACATCTAGCCATGCACGCAATAAAGAATTCATCTTTATCAGATTCAAGGGGAAAAAGCGAAAAATCCATTACAATAATCAACAATCTCGAATGTTTATTCGATGGATGATCGATCATTGAAACAAGCTGTTGATGATGATAATCACACAGACACCACATCCCTTGCTCATGAAATCGACCGTCTATTGTTATCATCCGATGAAGAACTTGATCAACTTTCTTATCAACCTCTTGATATCGAAACACCCCATGACGATATTATTCATGATCATGTCACGTTATCAGATGACACCACATTGCCACCTTTACCACCGTTCTCCTGGAAGAAACTATGGAAATTTACGGGCCCCGGTTTTCTAATGAGTGTAGCGTTTCTTGATCCTGGAAACCTTGAAGGCGATCTACAAGCTGGTGCGGTTTCAGGGTACTCGTTATTGTGGTTATTGTTGTGGTCCACTGCAATGGGGCTTTTGATCCAGCTGTTGTCTTGTAGGATTGGGGTGGTGACTGGACGCCACATGGCGGAGATTTGTAGAGATGAATACCCGTATTGGGCGATTTTGTTTCTGTGGTTTATGGCAGAGATAGCGTTGATTGCAGCTGATATCCAGGAGGTGATTGGGAGTGCAATTGCTATTAAGATTTTAAGCAATGGAGGTGTGCCCCTTTGGTGTGGCGTCTTGATTACAGCTTTTGATTGGTATAATATTTCTTCTTCTTTTTCTCTAAAATTGTACTTATGAGAAGTACTGTTTGGTATTGCGTTTTGAAAGTGATTATCTGATTATTGTGTTTTTGAAAACCCATAATCAGCTTCGTTTAATTTCTAATGTTCGTTTATAAATGAAATTGTAGGATATATCATCAATTTGATTTAATTAATCAGATTATAAGAAGTTGTAACAAAATGGATACACATTATTTACTTACTAATTAAATCCATGAGTATTAAGCTTAATCAAACACACAACCAATGAATTATCTAATCTAATAATTACAAGTATAGCAATATTAATTTACCTGAATTTTTGTATTGCTAGTTTCATTTTCTTGTTTCTTGAGAACTATGGAGTAAGGAAATTGGAAGCTGTTTTTGCTGGTTTTATTTCAATAATGGCTCTATCATTTGCATGGATGTTTGCTGACACCAATCCTAATGGAAAAGAACTACTAATAGGTTCCATTATATGTCCTTATTTTGGTTATATATCATCACAGATAGGGCTGCAAACAAATCTACTCAACTCAAATATCATCAGAAAAGCTTAATCTTCACATAATCAAAGTAGAATGTATGGCAAATATTGAAAATACAAATCCTCTTGGATCCAACCTTTAGATGAAATGAACAACATTTATGTTATAGCATTTCAATGTTTTTGAACAGCTCGATTCGTTTGCAGCCCAAATGTTCACGAATATCATCTAAAAGAAGATTGAACTTAATTCTGTTTGCAGGTCTTTTGATACCAAAAGTTGGCTCAAAAACAATACAGAAAGCAGTGGGATTACTAGGTGGCATTATAACGCCACACAACATCTTCTTATATTCAGCAGTCGTACAATCAAGAAAAGTTGACATAAAAAAGAAAGGTCAAGTCCAAGAGGCGTTGTACTATTACACAATAGAATCATCCATTGCCGTTTTTGTAACTTTTACAATCAATGTGTTTGTTACAACAATATTTGCTAAGGGATTTTACAACACAAAACAGGCGGAAACTATTGGTCTATTAAATGCAGGGCATTATCTGCAAGAAAGATATGGTGACGGGCTTTTCCCAATACTTTACATTTGGGGAATCGGGTTGTTGGCAGCTGGTCAAAGTAGCACTTTGACAGGTACTTACGCAGGCCAGTTTATTATGGGCGGGTTTCTTGACCTTCCCATGAGAAAATGGTTAAGAACATTGATTACACGAAGTTGTGCCATTGTGCCTACAATAATCGTGGCAGTTTGGTTTAATAGATCAGAAGACTCATTAGATGTTTTAAATCAATGGCTTAATGTGCTTCAAGGAATGCAAATTCCATTTGCTCTTATCCCGCTTCTTAAGCTGGTGTCAAGTGAGCGTCTCATGGGTCCGTTTAGGATCAAACCCACAATGAAGGTATACATTTATCGGCACTTCTGTTTAAAGTTTCATTTACAGTTATTGAAGTTTCAATCTTTTGACTATTTGTAGATGATTTCATGGATTGTGGCTGGCCTGGTAATCACAGTCAACGGGTGTGTTTTAATGGAGGTTTTCATATCTGAAGTGAAGGGATTTATGATTGGTTTTATGGTTTCATTTGTCAATACTGCTTACGTTGCATTCATTTGGTATTTGATTTTGCACGAACCATAGCACTTAAGTATTTTGTGCAGATCTGCAAACTTATAGTGCAAGTATTTTGTTTTGTAGAAATTTGATCAGTGCATATTAACTGAAAAATTACAATTAATATCCATCCATGGTACATATATTTACTAGATAGATTAGATTAGATTGTAGATTATCTAGCAAAACGTTGATAACCGGCAACGCTGACTGGTTTAGACGTTCACCCCGAGGATAATATGTGGAAGGCAATGAGCATACGTTCCAGACTGACCTAGCGGCCCGGTCAGAAGAGTGTCAACCCATTATGGGAAACATGACCATTTTCTCTCAAAGTCCCCTCCTTCGGAATCAACTGGGCTACACGCCTGAGGGCAAAGTTGCAGCTGGTGGTGATTGAACTTTGGTCTCCTTTGGAGAATCCCAAGCCTCCATCACTAGGCTACCACCTTCGGGTTAGATTAAATTAGATTGTAGATTATAATAGAAAACTATAACACCCCATATTTCATAACATTATTTAATAATATTTTACATCGGAAGCGTAAGTGCAAAACGTCCATTTCATATTATATATATAAATTCATACCTTTCAAAAGTCATAATATATCAAATTGGGTGTTATATACTTTCAAAACATACAACACTGATTATACAAATCAGATATCAGAGTAAACGCCTGCTTGTCAAACATTCCATTCCAATCAACAGCTTCTTGACCAGCCAGTTATCTAATCATAATCTGCAAGAAGTAATGTGGGGGATTAGCACGAAGCTAAGTGAATGAAACTATAGCCATCAGCACAACTTAGCATAACAAAATCTGTATACAACAAATAATCGTAAACACACAGATATCAAAGAGGATCGGTGGTCCTTGAGGAACCCTCAATGCCGCGGTGGCCCTCAAGCAACACTTGTAAACCCCACTGAGCTGCAGGCCAATACTGCGGTTTACCGATAGCATATTGCTATTCTCTCACACGACTAAGGTTCCCATTAACGATATGTACAAGGAACCCTCCGTCGGCCAAACAATAGCAACCAAGCGCAACTCACATTGACCTCTTTATCATCACATATGCCCAAAGGCCATGTGGCACATAATCCATAATCATCATGGAATCATATCAGACTAACAGTCTATCAACAGTAAAATCTATGGTTACCCGTTGTAACCAAATCTGTTACAACTAAATCACACTGAGAGTACATATCCACTCACCAATACCTCAGTCGTCCACTCAGTAGTCTAATATCACTGAGTCTGCTCACAATCTGAGAATAAAAGAGAATAATAAGTTAGTAACTCAGTCATAATAATGAACTTATGTTATAATTATATAACATATATCAATATACTATTCAACTATATAATTCCATATCAAGCTCATTATATAATTATATAACATATCAACATAGTAAATAATACTCAAATGGTAATTAACACTTATATCATTCCATTTATAAGTATATAAATTATCTCAAAGCATATCATCAACTAACAACTAACTAAGCCAATTCACTTCATAATTGACATAACTGGATGTAGCCAGATAATATCAAATAATCTAATACTACATCCTTTAAATCATATATATAAAGTACTTGTACTAAAATTTAAACAAAAATCACCAAAGTATATGAGTTAAAACTCAATTTCTGGAAAACACCTAGTACCCGCCGGGTACTCATACTACCCGCCGGGTAGAAGAGCAACCAGCCGGGTAATAACCAAAACAACCGGGTGAATTAACGATTGTGGTAACATAACCAAGTCGCGTTTTAAAGTCTAGAGTAGTTGCCGGGTCAAGCTATTAGCAGCCGGGTTCTTAATAAATACAAAGGATCCGCCAGATTGATATTCTATCCGCCAGATTCATACACATTTCGAGTACCCGCCGGGTAATTATAGAACCCGTCGGGTTCTCTACCCTAACCAGCGACCTGCATTTTTGTTCTAAGCTGAATCCGAAAGTTTAACACCCAAATCAACAGTTTCAGCTTCTTAATTCTTACCAACACATAATATCATCAAATAACATCTTATATCATCAAAAGACTTGTTGGGTTTTCTATTCCCTAACTAGATTATTATACACGCAGCGGAATAACAAAACTTTAAATAATCTAAGGCAATTAGGAAACTAAAACCCTAAGGGATCTTTAACTTTAACAACATAGTACATTAAATTAATTGGATAAAGAATATAAGGAAAACACTAACCTTAAGAGAAAATCTATTTCTCGCGCACAGACCAACGAGCAGAGCTTCGTTACTTGGAGACAAGTACCCAAAGTAGAATACCTCTAATGCTTCACACCCAAAAACCCAAGAGAAAGTCGAATTTTCGAAATCCTTGAAAATTCGCACCTGAAATCGTATGTTTTGAAGGTATAGGATGCCCCTATTAATAGTTGTGGAAGAAACCCCAGATTCGACTCCCAACCGGCGGTTGGACCTTCCAACCAGCGGTTGGAGCTGTCAGACTTGTACTCCAAGTCTGCGACTTGCACCGCCTTTGAAACCCTAATCCCAACCGACGGTTGGACTATCCAACCAGCGGTTGGATCCTGTTTCTGGAATCTTCCGCCAAATTTAATTACTTTTTGATTTTCTAATTAATAAACTATTTATTAATTAACCAAACAATTATAATATTAATACATTTAATATTATCCTTCATCTTTCTCTTGACTGTTTATTGAGGGCAACCCAAAAAGGACTTTACCATTAATGATAGTCTCACCAATTAGTTATGATATTGGACACTATTCCAACAGTCTCCAACTTGGACAAATCTTCAACTATTATTGGTCTAAGTCTCTATCCTATTAACTTTGTAAAGTGTGCCATCCAAGCAACTGCCGAACTCTGAATCTCATTCTTAGAGTCAGTCCTTTAGATAAGTGATCAACCATTCCTTTGTTTCACGATATCTTATGAATCGAGACATGGATTATATAATCAATCTCAAGATTCATATATGTTTTCTGATTTCCGATTATATTGACTATATGAGACTACTGAACTATCAACTTAGTCTCGGCCAGGCCTAGCACTTTAGAGTTAAACTTTAATCATCAGAGGGCCCATGATATCTCTTTTCCATTTTAGGCAAAAGGAACAAATAAATATCGACTACATAGTACTAGTCAACTCATCATGTCATACCTAGTATACCCTTTATAACTGGCATTTACGCACAGCGTTTGAATAGACTAAAGTATAACAAACTTGAAGAGCTAGATACTCATGTATCTCTATTTTAAGAATATAAGATATTATCATCTTAAAATCACTCGTGATTTAATCCATCAAGTGATCTCTTTAAGTGCGGGTTTTTCCTATACTTAAATCCCCATTAAGTACCCATGAGTGTTGCAGCAATCTCCATGCCATGTCTAATCTCCATAGACATCTACTAACACTCCAAGACAGTCTTAATTCACCACATACTTCCTATAGTGTGATCGACTGAGGAGGTTTGAGTAAGAACTTATTACTCTGAAAGTGGTGTCAAATCATACAAAACTGAAATACAATGACAAACAATAGTAAATGGTAGAACTCCTTCCCATTAAAAATCTCCATTATTTAATCACCAAGTCTATTACAGTTTCCATCATTGTTTATAACGTTTCAAATTCAAACTAACAACTAAAACTTTACATTATCTCTTAAACCTATGCTCCTAGCATGTTCATCGTGCTTGGACTTTCCTAGTGGCTTTGTGAACGGATCAGCAGGATTTTCCTCTGATCTTATGCTATTCACAATTACATGTCCTTCTTCGACTTTCCTTCGAACAAAATGGTATTTCCTTTTAATGTGCTTTGACTTTCCGTGATCCTTGGGTTCTCTACTCAAAGCGACTGCACTTTCATTATCACAGAATATATCAATAGGATCTTGCACTGTTGGAACAACTCCAAGATCTTCAATGAAATTCCTCATCCAGATAGCTTCCTTTGCCGCTTCACTAGCCGCATTGTACTCAGACTCGCATGTAGAGTCTGCTACTGTATCTTGCTTAGAACTTTTCCATGTCACCGCTCCCCCATTCAGTAGAAATACCCAACCAGACTGTGAACGGCAATCATCTTTATCTGTTTGGAAACTAGCATCACTATAACCCGTTACTCTAAGTTCCTCTTCTCCACCATAAACCAAGAACCTGTCTTTAATATTTCTCAAATACTTAAGAATATTCTTTACAGTTGTCCAATGACCTTCACCAGGATTCTGTTGATGTCGACTCACTAAGCTCAAAGCAAATGAGACATCAGGCTTGTACACGTCATGGCATACATGATCGATCCTATAGCCGAAGCATATAGGATTCGACTCATTCTGTCAAATTCTTGCTCAGACTTTGGACACAGATCCTTACTGATCTTAATGCCATGATTCAAGGGTAAGTTCCCTTTCTTCGAATTTTCCATATTGAATATTTTCAATATTTTATCTATGTACGTATCCTTGCTGAGTCATATGAGACGTTTTGACCTATCTCTATAAATCTTTATACCAAGGATATATGCTGCATCTCCAAGATCTTTCAGAGCGAAACACTTTACCAACCAAGCTTTTACACTTTGTAAAGTTGGGACATCATTTCCTATGAGCAATATATCATCCACATATAATACTAAGAATACTACAATACTCCCACTGAACTTGACATATATACATGACTCATCTTCACTTCTAGAAAATCCAAACTCTGTGACTTTCTCATGGAAGCAGAGATTTCAGCTACGAGAGGCTTGTTTAAGTCCATAAATGGCCTTTTCAAGCTTGCACACTCTATTAGGATATTTTGCATTTTCAAAACCTTCCGGTTGTGTCATGAACACATCCTCTGTCAGTTTCCCGTTGAGGAAAGCGGTTTTTACATCCATCTGCCAAATTTCATAGTCATGAAACACAGCTATGGCTAGAATAATCTTAATTGACTTAATCTTAGCTACTAGTGAGAAGGTTTCCTCATAATCAATCCCATAGGTTTGAGTAGCCCTTTGCTACTAACCTAGCTTTATAAGTGTGTACTTTCCCATCCATGTCTGTCTTCTTCTTGAAGATCCACTTACAACCCATCGTCTTAAGACCAGGTGTAGTGTCAACCAAATTCCAAACTTGATTGTCATACATGGACTGAATTTCGCTTTTCATAGCTTCCTTCCACTTAGCAGCCTCAGGGCCTGCCATCGCTTCCTTGTAGTTAGCAGGCTTATCTAATTCATCCATTGTACTATCACTTATCTTATCCTCTTCTTCTATTTGGTAACCATAATAGAACTCAGGAGGATTGCTAACTCTACTAGATCTGCGAACGGGTAACGATATGTCTTCATGTTCAACAGGTGTCTCCACCTCTCGTTGAATGTCAGTGTTTATTATAGGTTCTTCATCGGTAGATTCTTGAATTTCTTCAAGATCAATTTTACTCCCACTGTCCTCTTTAGATATCATTTCTCTTTTAAGGAACACTCCTCTTCGAGCTACAAAGACCACATTATCCTTGGGTCTGTAGAACAAATATCCAAATGACTCTTGTGGATAACCGACGAAAAGACACTTTTCAGATCTGGAGTCTAGTTTGTCCTGAGTTTCCCGTCTAACGTAAACTTCACAACCCCAGATTTTGATGTGACCAAGAGAAGGTCTTTTTCCCTTCCACATTTCATACGGTGTCTTTGAAAATTTCTTAGTGGGTATTTGATTTAAGATATGGCGGCTGTTTCTAATGCATAACCCTAGAAACTTATCGGAAGTGTTGCTCGACTCATCATAGATCGAACCATGTCTAACAAAGTTCTGTTTCGCCTCTCAGCAACACCATTAAGCTGCGGTGTTCTAGGAGGAGTCAATTGTATAACTATTCCACAGTCTCTAAGATGATCAAGAAATTCGATACTAAGGTATTCTCCTCCCCTATTGGATCGGAGAACCTTTATCTTTCTGCCTAGTTGAATCTCTACTTCGTTTTGATATCTTTTGAACACCTCAAAGGTATCCGACTTATGTTTGATCAGATAAACATGTCCAAATCTACTGAAGTCATCAGTAAATGTAACATAGTATCTATTTCCATCTTTTGTAGCACATCGGAATGGTCCACATATGTGACACCCGGTCAAAAAGTCAATTTTCGCGCCAAATTTAAACTTCAAATAATCGTACTTAGTACGCAATTATAACAAGGTATTCAAAAATTTTATATATATAATTATATATATATATATATAATACACAATGATTATTTAATAATCACACTCGAAAGAATCTGAAAGAACGTAGGATAACGCGTCCAAATTTCGGTGACAAAATCTCACAACTAATATTTTATTAGTTAAAATAAACATTATACATTTGGGGAAAATATTAAACATTGGCAAATGTAAGTCGTTTTTAATTAAAAACGCAGTCTATTCATCTAAAACCACGCAGAACCCAAGTTACATTTATGTAACTCAAATAAAATATTTTTTGTCTAAAAATATTTACGAAATAGTATAAACAAAATTATAAATTTAAAATATTAAATTTATATTACAATCGGGTACTAAAACACGGGCTTTTAACGCAACGATTGGGGACAACCAACCCCCACCAAAAATGAGGGTCGGCCATCCCCTACACCCCCTCCCCTCCTCATTTCATTTTATTCTTCTTCTTTCTCTATTTCTTTCTCTTTTTCTCTCAAACCAACAATCATCAAACAACAAACAATAACAACAACAACATTATAACATCATCATCATCATCGATTATCATCCTCATCATCATCAAGTTCATCATCATCTTCATCATTGTGTTCATCACCATCATCACTCGATCTCCACTTTTGGTAAGAAATCGCTCCGTTTTCCTTGTTATTTCGTGTTTACATCATCTATATTATCATATACTAGCCTTGTACAAACGGATCTAGCCCGAAAATAGGTTAGATGTTGATTTTGGGTATAAAATCGTCAAACAGCTTGTTATGTAGAAGGGGACCAAAAACAGTACTGCGACATAGCCTATGTCGCAGGTTAATGTCGCAGAAATTAATTACGTCGCATGGTGCGACGCAAGCCTTTATGTCGCAGCAAATCTGAACGTCGCACATAGCGACACAACACACTATGTCGCATTAAATTGCGGACGTCGCATATAGCGACACAATCCCCTATGTCGCACCTAGTGTCGCTACTAGTGTCGCAAAACACAGAACCTTAAAAACCTATTTTTTCACTAAGTGTCGGAACCAGATTTTAACACTCGATTTTACTCCGAATTTGGATTTCGGATGCGTTTTTACTAAAGCAACATAGTAGAAATAAAAATTTTCCAAGCTGACCTGGCAGCTCGACCCCAGCCAGGGGCTCTGCCCCTTGGACCCCGCCAGGGGTTGCCACCCCTTGGACCCCGCTACCAGGGGCGCTACCCCCGGACCCCTGTACACGGTTTCCAAACCCGAACGACTTACTTGGTCATACTATTTGATCTCGTACTCATATAACCCCGTGTGTTTAGGACACTAGGAGGTTACCTATTGGACGACGCGCGTATCATAGGATCGCCGACAACTCACAGGTGAGTTTCATAGCCCCACTCTTTCAAACGTTTTACTGTTTTCGGGGTGAGACGCATGCTCAATTACTGTTTTCGAATTATATTAATAAACTTTTATAATTCACAATTATCTATATTACTGCCATGTAATACGAAATGTGTAATACTTAGGAATTACACCCACCATACTGTTTTGAAATAGTATCAATACTTAATCTAGAGAGGTTACAATCATACACTGTTAGATTGTTGGAAAACAATTACCACCCCATAACTTGATTAAGTTATCACCATTCATTGACCATATTGTCGTGGGACAATACTATTACTTATACCAGAACTGGTTAGTTCCACTTACATTGGACAACGACCATACTTTTACAGGATTAGTCTTCCTTTTAGGAACTAATACTGCTCATACAAATCAGTATCTCTATATACTTGCTAGGCTGAGGCTAGGAGTATACATTAGTAACATACGTTAGTATAGAATTCTTATACTAATACAAACAACTAGGTGATGATTAGTCATACCTAGGCTTATTGTGATACAACAAATAGTTAAGGACTGTATATACATACTTAGCTACAATCAATCAATTTCATGTGCTACATGATACACAATTTAAGGTGTTTACCAATTCGACTTATATATATGTATAGATATATATACACATACTTGTACTTCATCTCGAGCACTCGGTGCCAACTACAATTAACTATGTATGTAGGTATACGTACACACATACAAATACAATCAATTTAGTCGGGCATGTAGTAGTACTGCCAACTCTCATTTACACTAGTCGGACATGTCGTTGTACTGTCTGCTCAATTATCTCAAGTCGGGCATGTCGTAGTACTACCGGCTCAATTACATACATTGCTTGCGAGCAATGCGGTCGATGCCATTTAGGCACAAAACGATGCCACGGTAAAGTGGGCACAAAATGCTGCCACGGTATTGCAGTGGGCACAAGTACGATATCACGGTAAAGCGATACAATTGATGGATGGGGGGGCTTATGCTCGTGATCCACACTCATTCACGGATGGGCGAGCTTATGCTCATGATCCGCAATAAGTTAACGGGTCAGTGAGGTTATCACCCGAGGCCGTTAGCTCAGTATGTCCGTGTTAGCACGCACTAACTGGTCAAACGGACACATCATAATACTCAATATAAGATTAACCTCCCTCGTCCGGGTTAGCACGCACTAACTGGTCAAACGGACACATCATAACACTAAATCATAGTTCTGCGGGACTACAATAATGTTGCTGGATGCAACACGCTATGCCAGGTGGCACAACAATTATTACTCAACATCTTGTGACGTGGTCATACAATTACTCAGTTTACAACTTAGGCATGTATTGCCTCACATTGATAGATATAATTAATAACAGATGGGTATCCAGGCACGGAATTCCTCAATCTTTATGTACTTAGGTACATACCACTATTACTTAGGTATTAGATACCTCGTTAGGTGTATACATATTGGCGTTACAACTTTAATACATTTCATATCAAAATTGGGGATTTTGAACTACCATTCAAAACATACAAGGTTTTATACTTTATGTTTCAACTAACAATCCTATGAACTCACCAGCTTTATAGCTGACTCGTTTTAGCATGTGTTCTCAGGTGCCCAGCAGGATTAGGATTGCTACAAGATATGCTAGCTCGAGTAGCATGTTTTCAAACCACTGGATTTCTCTGCATAACTTTTGAATTACAAATTATGTATTGAAATTATTTTGCGAACTCGCAACTTGTATACACTTTTATTTTGGAAATGTATGACTATTTTCAAACGTCTCATTTAGAGTCGTTCATTATTTACCTTTGTGCTTGTGATATTTGATTTGGTAACACCCGACCCGACCGCTTTCGCAACCCGAAATTTGAGGGTGTTACAACATACGTCTGTATGTACCAAATCCAATAATCCTTCACCTCTTTCACATTATCCTGTGAATGGTGATTTAGTCATCTTGCCTAATAAACAAGATTTGCATACATCATCCGATTTGAGGTCGAATGATTCCAACACTCCATCCTTTTGGAGTTGGGCGATGCGTTTCTTGTTTATGTGCCCAAGACGACAATGCCACAACTTGGATTTATCAATTTCATTAGACGAATCAACATTTAAAATAACATTGCTAACACATTCAACATTTTCATATATGCCTTTGTAAGGAGAAGCTTTAGAAATAAAACAATCATTTAAATAAACCAAAATATCTCCATTTCCATTATCAAAAGAAAAATGATAACCATCTTTAAACTAAGCATAAATGAAATAATGTTTCTAGTCATTTCTGACGAATAATAGCAATTATTTAAATCTATCCTAACTCCAGAATTCAGCATGAGCTCAAATCTTCCAATCTTCGTCACAGGTACAATTCCCTTGTTTCCCATAACTAAGTTGAGCTCTCCATGCGTCACACTTCTACTTTCCTTTAGCCCCTGCAATACAGTGCAAATGTGATTACCACACCCTGTATCCAGAACCCATGAATTAGAAGTTGTGGTATTATGGAGTTCGATCATAAACATACCTGAGTGAATACTCTTCTCGACTTTTCCATCTTCAAGGTCCTTCAGGTACTTTGGGCAGTTACGCTTCAAATGCCCCTTTGTGTTGCAGTAGAAGCACACTGCTTTCTTTGGGTCACTTACAGGTGCAATCTCAGAATCGGTCCCTTTCTTAGACTTGCGAACGGACTTTCCGTCAGCAGTCTTCCTTTTCCAATTTGAATTTGATCTTTTCCTTTTCTTTGCACTTTGACCAACAGTCAACACCGGAGCTGCTGAGCCAAAGGACACATCATCTTTCTTGATTCCTTGCTCAGCAGTTTGCAGTAAATTGTGGAGTTCCATTATTGAGTCTTCTCTCTCATTCATATTCATCTGATATGACATTACAAACTGATTGTAGATAGCTGGCAAACTGGATAGAATTATGGCGATGGAAAAATCTGTGTCAAATCACATGTTCAATGATTCCAACCTATCAAAGTACCATTTCATCTCTAAGACGAAAGTACAGATAGAAACTCCAGGTTTGGGCTTGCAAGCCATGAGGGATTTCACCACATCAAGGCGTTCTATGCTTGCCTTAGCCTGAAACATTTCTTTCAGCTGTTGGTTCATTTCATCAGCCCAAGTGTTTTCAAAAGTCTTTTTACAGTTCAGGGCTCATGGAAGATGCCATGATACAAGACACTTAATTCGCATCATCATAATGTTTTCGGTGTGCCTCAATCTCCTCTTGGGTTGATTCTTCATCAATTATGGGAATCTGCTCATCGAGAACATACTCCTTGTTCTCGTACCTCAAGGTAACCTTAGGTTTCGCATCCAGTCCATATAGTTTGGACCGGTTAGTCTTTCCCTCCCAGGAACTGAGAGTAGTGAGAAGTTCGAGTTATTTGCGGGATTGGGGACGGGAGGATTTGCACCATTTAAATTAGCCATCTATGAGATAAAATAGTTATAGTTAGTTTGAATATTCCTTAATTATTTACCTAATTTTTTAAATTAAGGCTAGGATCTATATTTTCAGTTTTATGAAAAAGGTCGCCGTAATCATATAACTAAAATACTTTTGTCTATTTCATTTATATGAAACTCCTAGATCTTTGAGATTCATTGATTTCTATCAATGACATGTTAATCTCGGTTATGCATATCTACTATTCATGACGGTATGCCGAGGATCATGAATTAGATGGTGAATTAACCATACAAACCCTTTGTGATCCCCGGCTCGAGTACGCTCGAGAATCGCGAGTCTCAATCACCTCTCATTATGTCCTCATATTAATGTGACGATAAACCACACATGCTCCATTAACAGTTCATACGAGAGATGTGCGGATTTCATGGGTTAGCATACTATTCATCATTTCCTATAGCTAAAACGGGATTTTGTTTTACTATTTTAAGTCTACTTTTAATCTTGACATCATCCTATCAAAAGTCCTCGTTAGCTCCATCGAACGCACAAAGAAGCGGAGAAGCAGGTCAGCGCAAAGCCTATTAAAAACCTGACTTCTTTAGGGAAGCAAAGCGACCCGCCTTATTCCTCTCTTATAGTTTGTTCGTCATGGGTGAGCCGATTTTTCAATTGCCTGACGATTTATTTAGACTTTAATTATACATATATATAAATCATATTATACATATAATATTTCTTGAAGTTTAGGGTTCTATTTTAAACCTTTTAAAATGAGTGGTCTATTTTAAACAATTTAAAATTATCAGTATCTAAACTGTAAATGCATATTACCTATTTAGATAATTTTCTTTCCAAGTTGTCTTTACCTACATATTATTGCAGATAATTAAATGCTACTATTTGTCAAGCTATGGCTCTGATACCACTGTTGGGTTTTCTATTCCCTTACTAGATTATTATACACGCAGCGGAATAACAAAACTTTAAATAATCTAAGGCAATTAGGAAACTAAAACCCTAAGGGATCTTTAACTTTAACAACATAGTACAATAAATTAATTGGATAAAGAATATAAGGAAAACACTAACCATAAGAGAAAACCTATTTCTCGCGCACAGACCAACGAGCAGAGCTTCGTTACTTGGAGGCAAGTACCCAAAGTAGAATACCTCTGGTGCTTCACACCCAAAAACCCAAGAGAAAGTCGAATTTTCAAAATCCTTAAAAATTCGCACATGAAATCGTATGTTATGAAGGTATAGGATGCTCCTATTTATAGTTGTGGAAGAAACCCCATACTCGACTCCCAACCGATGGTTGGAGCTTCCAACCGGCTGTTGGAGCTGTCAGACTTGTACTCCAAGTCTGCGACTTGCACCGCCTTTGAAACCCTAATCCCAACCAGCGGTTGGACTATCCAACCGGCGACAATGAACTATGTAAACTGATTTTGGATACTTCTATTCATTTGACAGGTGTTTCATGTAAACTGAATTTGGGTACTATACTTCATGAATAGAATTTGGGTACCGTGCGACAATGAACTATGTAAACTGATTTTGGACGAAGCTCACAAGTCCAACTACTCGATTCATCCTGGTGCAGATAAGATGTACCAAGATGTGAAAGGTTTCTGTTGGTGGCCTAACATGAAGAGAGACATCACTACTTATGTCAGCAAGTGTTTAACTTGTTCAAAGGTCAAGGTTGAGTATCAAAAACCTTCAGGAATTTTGCAACAACCAGAGATGCCACAATAGAAATGGGAGCATATAACGATGGATTTCATCACAAAGCTACCAAAGACATCAACTGGAGTTGATTCAATATGGGTGATTGTCGATAGATTGACGAAATCAGCCCACTTCATTGCTATCAAAGAGACTGACAAAGTAGAGAAACTGGCAAAGATCTATATCAAAGAGGTCGTTTCTCGGCACAGTGTGCCATTGTCGATTATATCTGATAGAGGTAGCAGATTCACATCTCGTTTCTGGCAAACGTTACAACAGGCCTTAGGTACTCGACTCGACATGAGTACGGCCTATCATCCACAAACCAATGGCCAGAGTGAACGAACAATTCAAACGCTCGAAGACTTGTTGCGAGCGTGTGTGATTGACTTTGGAGGAAATTGGGATGCTCATCTCCCACTCGCAGAATTCTCCCACAACAACAGTTATCACACCAGCATACAGATGGTGCCATTCGAAGCATTGTATGGGCGAAAATGCCGATCACCACTTTGTTCGGTAGAGTTGGGTGACAGACAACTATCCGGACCCGAACTTGTCCAAGAAACTACAGACAAGATATCTCAAGTACTTAACCGTTTGAAATCGGCAAGAGATAGACAAAAGAGTTACGCCGATAACCGCCATAAACCTCTTGAGTTTCAAGTAGGAGACAAAGTCCTACTCAAAGTATCGCCTTGGAAAGGGATAGCACGATTTGGCAAACGAGGAAAGCTGAACCCGCGATATGTTGGACCTTTTGAGATCCTTGCTAGGATTGGTCCTGTAGCCTATAAGCTCAAACTACCGCCAGTAAGCTCAAACTACCACAAGAGCTTAGCAATATTCACGACCCGTTTCACGTTAGTAACCTTAAGGAGTGATCGAAGTATCTGACTCAAAGGTTCAAAAACTACGAAAGAGTCGAATAAAACTAGTAAGAGTTTGATAGAAATCAAAGAGCGTTCCTAAGTAAACTCAACTTAACGTGAGGATGAGATAAGAAAGAAGTACCCTCACCTATTTGAACAAGCGATCGACACGAATAACTTAAATTAAATCTCGGGACGAGATTTCGCTAACGGGGGGAGAATGTGACAATCCTCCAATTAGGGTATATTCTTAACTTAATTACGTGCATTACCTAGAGTAATTCCCTGATTAGTGAATTCCAAACAACTTTTGTGTTAAGTTTTGTGAAACTTACTATGTGTTACGTGACGTAATTGATTGTAGTTATATGTGTATATATAATTACGTACGAAATAAACATATTGAACTCTACAAATTGAACACAATAATGTTGGTGATACAAAATAATTAATAAATCGAAAATTATTAATTACAACTATTAGTTAATTATATTATTGAGATAATATAATAAATTATACGTTTTATATTAAACGTATTAAACGCGAATAATAAAGTTCCGAAATGAACTTCAATATACTTTTGAATAATTTTTGTTTGAAATTATTATATAAAAGTATTAGCACGAAAATAAAACGGAAACATTTAGATGACTTTTTGGTACACGTTACACGAACAGAAACAATTTTAAAACGAGCCTAAAGGTTCAAAATAATAAAAGTATTATTTTGCTAGTTACTGTTTTAATGTATAGAACATTACTTCAAAATATGAATTCCAAATTTTACTGAAATTTGGCACCTAATTTAACTGTACGGTACAAATACTGTAACCAATTTTATTGTTGATTTTAGTAAAATGTTTCATTTTTATAATTATTAATTATTAAGTTTAAAATATAAATTAAACCAACAAATAATTGATTGATACACGGGATATAGCTAATTATACCGGTACCCCGAAATTAACGGGTTAAAAACCCAAACTAATACACAAAGTAGAATATTTGGTCGACATATATGTGCACCACCTTACCTTCTTTGAAAAACTTAGTACTGAAGGATTTTTATATACTCCCTCCACCAACCATTTGATCACACACAACACATCTCAAATAATTGAGATACACCAACCTTCTCTTCTCCTGTGTGTTCCCATCGTGAGCCAAAAGCAGGAAAGGACAAGTAGAAACAGAGCAAAAACTTCATTCCTTCAACCCCATTTAAACTTACAAAGCAAACAAATATGATCACATAATCATCTCATCATCATCGTAGCATCATCATGCTCTCAGAATCTCCCACCATATTTAAGCAATGTGAGGAAATTTTATTTTCTAAATTTCTTACTTTAATTTCATATATATATTTTGTATACTTGATAATTATATAGTGATTATATTGTGTATAAATTGTTTAAAAACTAATTATAGCGTGATTTGAGTTCCACAACCGTGTAGTTTTATTTAAAAGGCCACCATAATAGAACAAGTAAACATTTGATTGTCATCATAATCCAAACATATATGTGTCATCAGGAGTGTAAATAAGCATGATATTAACCATATATGATAATCAAACACATATACATGTGTGTAAACCTACGTGTCAGCATGATCAAGTGTACAAATATATACATATATAGTGTGTTTCCCCAAGAACACATGAAGTAGACTTCAAGATCAAGTGGTTTTATTTTAACTATTACATAATCGTGTGCTATTATCTCTTGATCGTATAGTTTTATTTCGCAATCGTGTAACTAATAAAAGCTAGTGTTTGAAAAGTGGAAAAACACACTATCGTGTGTTTTACTTTGGTAAAGTACATGATCGTGTCATTTTGTTTTGACAGTGTCTCTCTTAGTACAAACCATTGTCACAACAGTACGACGACGGATACACGACTAATAATTCAAATATTATTTTTGGTACACAATACAAATGAAGTAATTGGGATATAAAGGATTTAGGCGACAAAACGACATTTTTGACAAAACGACATTATTTTATACGAGTATTTACTCAAAATAATACGACGACGACATTTATATACAAGAATATATATATTCAACTAATAAGCGTATAAATATATACACTTATACACAACGCATTGTATAACTAAACTATCGCCAACAACTAATATTGTACAAATACTTAAACGTAACAAATAGTCCACGTACTTATATAAAGTATTATTATTTGCGTCTAGGTATTTGAGGGACGCGTTTGGACTATCTTGCTAGCTATTGTTTTTGCTGAAGACTTGCTACACGTGAGTTCACAGCCCCTATCTTTTATTGTTTTAAATGCTTTTAAAACCAGGGGTGGAAAACATAGAACAATGTGATATAACATGCTATATGCTTTATGTATTGCGCTGCATGCTATTATGTGAAACTGATTAACATAATTTCTTTCATGCTATAAAACTTGAACTGTTTCTATAAAATGTTTTCATATTGATTGAACTTGAACTAATTATATGAAACGTTTTCACAACATTTTGGGAATAAGACAGCAGATCTTGGTACGATCCTAGGTTTACGTGAGGTAGTTGTAGTGCACATAAGTCCCAGTGCTTGCAACCTATAACCATTAGCTAGGTGACTCTAGCCACTGAGTATACAGATAGTACTATCGATTTGACAACCCTCCCAGGATATTACTCGTTGGTCATTCCAACCCCATCGACGGCAGTCGTAACGAGGAGTGTATACTTACCGTGTTACTGAGGCAAAAACAAAACAACTAGTCGTGGTTTGGTTATAGTACTAGGTATCGTTACTTTAACTTTAAAGGTGTCGCTCACCTTAGAGGGATTATAGTCTAAATTTCCCACACAACTAAACAACAACTTGATTTGGGAAGGGTATTCCCTGTGATAACTATTAGGACAGGTGTTCCTATGAGAGACTATTTTTAGGAAACGTTTACCTTGAATGGATAAACCAGTGTTTCTAAACGCATAACTATTTTAGAAATGTTTTCCTTGAGTGGATAAACTAGTGTTTCTAAACGCATAACTATTTTAGAAATGTTTTCCTTGATTGGATAAACTAGTATTTCTAACTCTTAACTATTATAGAAATGTTTTCCTTGAATGGATAAACTTGTGTTTCTTACAAAGCATTTAGGAAATGTTTATCGTATCCGAATAGACCTGTTTTCCTACTTGACGATTAACTTGTATTAACAACGATTATTAAACTGCAAATCTTAGTTTGGAAATGGTACTTTCTGGAGATTACTTATTTGGAACTACACAACTGATAGGAAATGTTTGCTTTGATTAGTTAAACCCTTGTTTCCTGCAACTACTTAAGAGGAAATATTTTTGATTAAACTTGTGTTTCCTACACAACTATTTATTTGTAGTAAGAATGACATTCTTACTTTATATAGGAAATGTTTTCTTTAACTAGAATAACTTGTATTTCCTACTAAACTTATAAACTTTATGTTTCACTGTAAACGAATGATTTATTCATAACTTGGTTTGACCACTAATAACTAAAACCTGTGAATTCACTCAACATTCAATGTTGACGTTTTACTATGTTTTTCAGGGAATTAGGACTCAGGTACTGATGCATGCATAAAGGATGTAAGTTACCCACGATGAATTAGGATGCCACTTTTGGGACAAATGTATTTTTACAACACTTTACTTCTATGACTTGACAAGTCGTAGTTTTTGTAAATACTTTTATATTAATGGCATCTTAATTACTGTTCTGCAATGATCATAAGCTCTGATAAAAGGAATGCATACTGCTGACATCAGCGCCCCCGCTGTTTAATTAATATATATATGCTTCCGCTAATAAATGATAATGCTTCCGCTAAACTATCATTAAACACGGTTACCGATTTTAGGGGTGTGACAAAAACCGACTCTAATATTTGGTATAATTTAATACCCCTTCTAAACCTATTGTCTGGAACCCAAAAACCATTTGCGAGACCAATAAATTTTATTTTCTTACAACATTATTAATTTGAAACAATTAATAATTTATCCGTCACAATTCATCATTTGACTTTTTACCATTATTTTCAAGTAAACCAAACCAACTATTTCCTAACACATTATATAATCATTTAAAGTCAGGAAATATATCATAATACTACTAGGCCCATAAAACGGGTGTTACAAATCTCTCCCCCTTAAAGAGATTTCGTCCTCGAAATCTGATCAAGCTCAATTATCCAAAATACATAATCGCATATAGTCCACATTGTCATCTGAATATGTTAGGTTATCTCCATAATCCGTAGAACTCTCAGTACTCGATTTTTCTTGAATCATATATATCAAGAATTCACAATCCATGTTACATCCGTTCTTTTGACAATCCTTCAATATAAGGAAATCAAATCATTGCAATTTAATAATCCTCTGATGATCAAACTATCAAAACTTAGAAGTTTCAATTAAACTCACATCCCAAAACTCTCAATTCAATTGAATTCAACACAAGATTACAATCTTTAATTCTCTAAAATTGTTCAATAACAATTTCCAAATTTCTGATTATAATCCATCAGATTTCAAGCTAAACAGCTTTAATAAATCCACTAAGTCTGAAAAAATTTCCAAATACATAAGGCAGATCCTGTCACAATTCTGCAATAAAATTATCCTTTCCAGATAGTATTAAATCCCTCAATCATATCTTTACAATATCTTGACCATCAACAATGTCTCCATGATTTAACATAGAGCAACATTTACAAACTCCAAGTCATGGATAGGATAATTCCTCTCATATAGTTTAGGCTATCACGAAGCATAAACAATAATTTCATCTCATTGCATCAAACATGATCTAAACTCACGAAATGTATGACAATACATTATAGAATCATTAAATCCATCAAGCAATATTGAATCCACAGTCTGACACAACAGCTGTTTCAGTGTCAAAAGACGATTTCCTGCTGTTCATTTCACAGTTACTCTAAGAAATAATCATTTCTCATATCCCTCGAGCCAAATCATTTAGCTTATCCGTGAAAATTTATAATCATTTCAATATCATATCACATGTCTTAATCCATACAAAACCTCATTAAAATAGAGATTATTATTGACAGAATTTAATCCAAAGAATGTAACCCACTATCAAATTCTAATACCAGTCACCTACGTGGTAACATGAATTATCTTATTATCAATTAATTCTATTTTAAAAGAATTAACTATCACAATGGGATCAATTTCAGTTTATCACATAATAAACCAATATAAAGGAACAATCAGTTTCACAATCATATAAAATATATGCTAGCACAAGGTCAATACAAAAGTACCTGTAATGACGTCAGTCGTCCCAACAGTTTTATCAACTGTCATCTGAAGAACTCTGTCAGCTGCAAATGGCGGACTCTTCATGTCGCACCCCCAAGACATGTGGCAGCGGAAATAGGAGGAGTCACGGGGGCTACGACCAAATTAAATATCACAAAGCAAATATTAAAGCAAACGACCTCTATATGAGACGTTTGTAAAACATTACATTTCATAAATCAAATGTTTACAACTGTTATCCCAAAACATTAGAGTTCGCAAAAATTGTCTAGAGATTTCTAATACATAATCGTTGATACAAAATATCATAATGCAATTAAATCTCTTGTTTGAAAATATGCGACACAAGCTATGCTTTCCAAAAGCATCCTACTGTCTTGTTTCCTGTGGGTAGTCATACTGCGTCTGTAAACCTGAGAATACATACTAAAAGGTCAACATAAAGTTGGTGAGTTCATAGGTTTGTAAGCAAACAGTTATAAGTATGATCCACAAGGTTACAAAAGTTGTATCATTCGTCAATGATAAGTAAAAGTATCATTAGCCAACGATGAGTAAAAGTATTGCATAATGCAATATAAGTATACCATTTGCATGAGTCTCATAGTTCGAGCTTAACGTTGTTTGCCTCCGGTAAGTGTACAAATCCGATACACTTCTAATTCACAAATAATATTGCGCCCGTGGGTTGGCTAGAGCGACTAGCCCGGACGAGGTTTGTCAAACCCTGATAGTACTATCCAATAATACTCACGCATATATTAACGAACTATGATGGGTAGAGGGCTTTAGTGGATTATCATAAGGTCTCATGCAATTCGTACGAAAATTTGTTGCCAGTACTTGTGGTCATAAAAGCAGTTTATATAAAACAGTTGTATGTATTCTCACCCCAGTTGAAATACAGTAAAAAGGGGCTATGATACTCACCAAAGTTTAGCAGGTAGTAAGAAATATCAAGTAGCAAGCAATGTGTCCCAAAGTGCAACCTTCTAACGTCCTAAACGTATAAGGTTGTGTTAGTAGGTGTCTCATAAGACCATATATGGCGATTGTATAAGTGGGAGTCAATGTCCACTTAAGCCAATCGTGTAGGTGGAGGGTTTATGTCCACCTAAAGCTAGTTCACTAAAATAGTATGTCCAAGTAAGTTGTTCAAGTTTGTTTATTAAATACGTGTACGACCCGTTGGTGAAAGTTTGTAATAATAATTCATTTAGACATTATTATTAAGTTTGTTTTGTTGTATATTATTTATTAGTACATATCGTATGTTGCAAACAGATTATTTAGTTCGTAAAAACCTTAAACCGTAGGTCAAAGTTGTTCAACTCGTTGGTCAAAGCTGATCAAACCTGGTCAAACTGGTCAAACTGGTCAAAGTTGGTCAAACTTGGTCAAAGTTGGTCAATCTTGGTCAAAGTTGGTCAAGGTTGGTCAAAGTCATTAATTAATTCACCCAACCCCATTTTGTTACCATTTTGCCAAAAATAGTAAGTTTGTCGTTTTTAGGAATCGAGTCCCGTTTTTGTTGACTTGGTCAAACCTACTCGGTTTGACCCGAAACTTTTACCCAACCCTTAGTTATGTTCATAGATCACAAAAAGTTAGTCTTTCTGTGTCGGTTTTTAAAAGTTGTCAAAATCAGTCCACTTTTTACCATTTCCAGAAAATACATCTCATGGTTGTATTTATTAAAAATACTTCTACTCCAAAATTTTATTCAAGAAAAATAACAGTTGTTCCAACCCATTTTAGCTACTTTGTACTCCCTCCGTCCCGTATCTATTGTCCAGTATTTCCTTTTTGGGATGTCCCAATTTAATTGTCCACTTCCATAAATGGAAAATAATAATGAGATAAAGGTCATTTATGCCCCTAATTTATATATGTAAGACAAAAAGGTATGTAAAAAGTAAAGGGTAAAATTGTCTTTGTTACCAAAAAGTAAGAGAGATGGTGATGTTTTTCTTAAACTGCGTATTTTTTATCTGGGGACAATAAAACTGGGACGGAGGGAGTATAATTTTTCCAAGAATTTTCGAGGATTACAAATATTTTTAAAAATTACTTTCCTATCATGTGTCCAGATTTAGATACATGCATACAATCATCATTTCTGGGCAAAATATACAAGGAATCAGTAAAAGTGGTCAACTTGAAAATTATAGCCAATGAAATTTATGAAATTTGGGCGATGGTTTCAGGTCATTTTGAGGTGTGTAGCTTGGGTTATGGTCAAAACACTGAGATAAAAGTTTCTGATTTTCAGAGACAGATTGTATATGTGTTTCCATAAAAATTATTAAAAATAGTAAACGAACTCATAAAAATATGAGGCTTATGGATTTGGAAATCTTGAACTTAAATTTTGACTATAAAAACGTCCATTTTCATAAAGAAATTATTTTTATAAAATTCGTTGATGTAAACAAAACGTTCTGGACAGAATGTTTAAGTTGCAATTTCATGAACTTTTAGTTAAGGAAAATGATTTTCAAGCAAGGTTTGGTTAATATACTTGTTGAGTGAACTTATATACATGTAATAAGAGTAATTAAGAGAAATAAAGTCCTTACAATGTTGGTTTGAAGGAAAGATGGCAGATTTGTGATTAGGAAGACTTGAGCTCTAATTCCTTGCTAATATCTTGAAAAATGGAGAAGTATTTTGGTGGTGGAGCTTGGTGGTTCTTAGGTGGATTGTGGTGGCTTAAGGGGGTTGTGGGAGGTGGTTTATGACTAATTTCTTTCAGTTAGTTGAGAGAGAAATTTGGTGAAGGAGTTGAGAGTTTGATATAGTGTTTGTGTGTGTTGAAGTGTAAAAGAGAAATGAAAGGTAATCATCATTTTGCATGCTCTTGCATGAATTTTGAATGGGTCATGTGGGTGGTGACCACATGGCTGGTTTTTGTGGGTCCCGTATGAGGGGTTTTTGTGATTTAATTTCATTCTTAGACAGTGTTTACGCATTTAGGTCATTTACCCGTTATTTTCGTTAAATCGTTAAATCGCGTAGGTTTAATTTGTGTCGTTTTAATTCACGATATATTTTGGATTATTTTTCATTGAAGTGTTATTAAAATACTTTGTTTTAAGTTGTCAAATTAATTATTGACGTTTGTTTGGGTGCCGAATTCGATTCGCATTATTTCGTTGCGTTTGAGATGTTTTAGCCAAAACGTCTAGGTTTTCCGTGTATTATTTTAACAAAATAATAAATAATGATAAATAACTTCTAAAATAGATTTAAGTTATTTATAGAAAGGTTTTCACCAACGTCGTATAGTTTGTCGGACTCCGTCCGGTTGTTTCGCGTAATTATAGCTAATCACGTAAGCGTAATATAAAACAATTACGTAGGCGTATATTCACATAAATATACAAATAGTCACAAGTAATTACAAGTATTTAGCCTAATACTAAACTAAACACACGTAATTAAGGTTTCTAGCAGGTTAATCAGTAGCCCTAAATCGTCGGGTGTCACACTTCACTTATGGCCAGAAGATGACAACTCCACGACCAATCCCAACTCTTATCTCTTAGCCTCGAAACACTGATTCGCTCGATGATTTTCCTTGTGACATTTCCAACAAACATGATTAGGATAATTACAATCCTTCGCATCGTGTCCAAACACACCACATTTAATGCATCTGGCAGTCTGAGAAGTACACTGCGTCGTATGTCTGGATTTACATTTATAACACCATTTAGGTTTATCAGCTGAACCATCACGGTTACCCTGCCATTTCCGTTTACCCTTACCAGAAGGATCATTTTCAGATTTCTGTAAAGCCCTTTCTCTATTTTGTAAATCCTGAGCCCGTAAGTCACTATCCACTGAACGAGCTAAGGCAAAAGCCTGAGAAAGCGAATATGCTAATCTCACCATTGTCCGATAATGGGGTGGCAACGTTCCAACAAAATGATCAATTTTAGTCTTGTCATCTGGAACCCACTGTTCTACAGATCTTAATTTCTCAGAAAACTGATTAATCAACTCATCAATCGTTTTCTAGATCAGTCAAGTGAAGTTCCATAAACTCTTGTCTATTACGAGATATATCAAAATCAGAACAAAATTGTTTACACATCTCATTATAAAAATCTGACCATCTAATAGATGCATTCTGTTGTGGAGTCAAAACAACTAAAATCGAATCCCACCAAGTCATTGCCTGACCTTTCAAAAAGTTGAACTGCATAAGGAACCTTAACTTCCTCCTCACATTGACAAACCTCAAATTTTCTCTCAGTATCCCGTAACCAATCTAAAGTAACTGAAGGATTTGAACTTCCATAAAATTCTAAAGGTTTACTAGTCATGAATGTTTTAAAAGAACCAACTCTCTGCTGATGCTGAGAAGATCCAGCTTGTCTGTCCTGTAAAACCTGTTGTCTAAATCCTCTAAGTTCAAGTAATTCATCCTCTAACCGAAATACATACTCATCACAATCTATATTCTCATGAGCTGAAAATGAGGTACCAATTTGCCCATGTCTATCATTCTATGTTTTCAAAGGAGAAGCATCCATCCGAGAGGCATTATCAGGAGTATTGGACGGGAAATCATTATCTGCCATATCTATATCAAAACAACATCTCACAATTTGTTAATGGTTAGTACATAACATGCTAACCAATTATCATGCAACACTAATCCCACACTTTGAATTGTTTGACTAAACACAAATAGATTTGGGATTGAACACTTACCAAAATTCAATTCGCCCAAACCTATGCTCTCATACCAACTTATAACACCCCATATTTCATAACATTATTTAATAATATTTTACATCGGAAGCGTAAGTCCAAAACGTCCATTTCATATTATATATATAAATTCATACCTTTCAAAAGTCATAATATATCAAATTGGGTGTTATATACTTTCAAAACATACAACACTGATTATACAAATCAGATATCAGAGTAAACGCCTGCTCGTCAAACATTCCATTCCAATCAACAGCTTATTGACCAGCTAGTTATCTAATCATAATCTGCAAGAAGTAATGTGGGGGATTAGCACGAAGCTAAGTGAATGAAACTATAGCCATCAGCACAACTTAGCATAACAAAATCTGTATACAACAAATAATCGTAAACACGCAGATATCAAAGAGGATCGGTGGTCCTTGAGGAACCCTCAATGCCGCGGTGGCCCTCAAGCAACACTTGTAAACCTCACTGAGCTGCAGGCCAATATAGCGGTTTACCGATAGCCTATTGCTATTCTCTCACACGACTAAGGTTCCCATTAACGATATGTACAAGGAACCCTCCGTCGGCCAAACAATAGCAACCAAGCCCAACTCACATTGACCTCTTTATCATCACATATGCCCAAAGGCCATATAGCACATAATCCATAATCATCATGAAATCATATCAGACTAACAGTCTATCAACAGTAAAATCTACGGTTACCCATTGTAACCAAATCTATTACAGATAAATCACACTGAGAGTACAGGTTCACTCACCAATACCTCAGTCGTCCACTCAATAGTCTAATATTACTGAGTCTGCTCACAATCTGGGAATAAAACAGAATAATAAGTCAATAACTCAGTCATAATAATGAACTTATGTTATAATTATATAACATATATCAATATACTATTCAACTACATAATATACCATATCAACATAGTAAATAATACTCAAATGGTAATTAACACTTATATCATTCCATTTATAAGTATATAACTTATCTCAAAGCATATCATCAAGTAACAACTAACTAAGCCAATTCAGTTCATAATTGACATAACTGGATGTAGCCATATAATATCAAATAATCTAATACTGCATCCTTTAAATCATATATATAAAGTACTTGTACTAAAACTTAAACAAAAATCACCAAAGTATATGAGTTAAAACTCAATTTCTGGAAAACACCTATTACCCGCCGGGTACTAATACTACCCGCCGGGTAGAAGAGCAACCATCCGGGTAATAACCAAAACAACCGGGTGAATTAACGATTGTGGTAACAGAACCAAGTCGCGTTTTAAAGTCAAGAGTAGCCGCCGGGTCAAGCTATTAGCAGTCGGGTTCTTAACAAATACAAAGGATCCGCCGGATTGATATTCTATCCGCCGGATTCATACACATTTCGAGTACCCGCTGGGTAATTATAGAACCCGTCGGGTTCTCTACCTTAACCAGCGACCTGCATTTCTGTTCTAAGCTGAATCCAAAAGTTTAACACCCAAATCAACAGTTTCAGCTTCTTAATTCTTACCAACACATAATATCATTAAATAACATCTTATATCATCAAAAGACTATCATTCAATCATCAATTATACATATTCAAATTTCAATTCCTATAACTCTTACAATTTCATAAAATTTAAGTTTAGGGATGGTGATGAACAACTTACAATCAAAAGAATCAAAAGATGATGATGATGATGATGTTCTAGTGATGAAGCAAGGATTTAATCCCTTCATAAGCATCAATTTCTTCTTTCTAATTTGGTTATGTGCTTAATAGCTCAAATGAAAGGAATTAACCAAAAATGGAAAAGTCAAGAAAGTTAAGTCGGTCTCTCCAAAACCGACTCTAATATTTGGTATAATTTAATACCCTTCTAAACCTATTGTCTGGAATCCGAAAACTGCGATACCAATAACTTTTATTTTCTTACAACATTATTAATTTAAAACAATTAATAATTTATCCGTCACAATTCATCATTTGACTTTTTACCATTATTTTCAAGTAAACCAAACCAAACTATTTCCTAACACATTAAATAATAATTTAAAGTCAGGAAATATATCATAATACTACTACGCCCAGAAAACGGGTGTTACGAAAACGTTAAGTCCGGAAAATTAACGGGCCAAGCCTACTAATGATATACATATATAAATTAATACTCCATATTTTATATATATATTAAATATATATTATCGACCAATTAATCATTGGCTGATTATTATTGGGGCAGGGGTGGTTTTGCCCCCCAAGAGTTGAAGGTCTAATTAGCTTATATAAGTACATTTGGAGGACTTAAATGAAAATTATAATAATTTTACAAGTTGACCCCTCTAGAAATTAGGAAAAAAACCGCATCATCTTTTTTTATGAGCTTGTTTTCCTCTATTTCATAAACCGTTGTCTGTTTAAAGCAGGCATATATAAACGAATAAATAAAATTACAACTCAACTTGAAACTAAGTAACGTTATAAATTCATAAGAAACATATTTTATAAAGTCTCAACAATTTCATTCATATATTAGAAACTTTTGAAAGTAGTCAACATCCGAACTAAATTATCATTTTAAACTGAATTTAACAAATTGAAAGTTACAAAAAATACTGAAAGTCTAGTTCTTAAAATATACAAAGTGATTTTATTATTTAGACCAATTTTAGAAAGCAAAAAAAATATGTTCAATTTCCAATTTCTAAAATTGGTCTAAATAATAAAATCACTTTGTATATTTTAGGAACTAGACTTTCAGTATCTTTTGTAACTTTTAATTTGTTAAATTCAGTTTAAAATAATAATTTAGTTCGGATGTTGACTACTTTTAAAAGTTTCTAATATATAAATGAAATTGTTGAGAATTTATAAAATATGTTTCTTATGAATTTATAACATTACTCAGTTTCAAGTTGAGTTGTAATTTTATTTATTCGTTTATATATGCATGCTTTAAAGACTATATTAACATATGGTATGTTCATATAATATATGATGACATTTATATGCAAAAGCGAAAATATATGATTTCAACCCTTCTAATAAGGAAAATGATTGGCGGACCTAAAATAATAGGACTAAATATAGACCTAATAATGTGATTGGTTGATGTAAAACATTGATTGGATGAAATTCAGAGAGAGAAAAAAATCAACCAATCATATCCTTAGGTCTATATTTAGGTCCATATAATTAGGCCTATATATCATTACTCTTCAAGATCCGCCACTGCAATTAATGAATGAGGAAAAGTAATATAGAGAAAAAAAAAACACTTGATTCTTCTTTTAGTCACATCATCATTTAGTATGTAAATATATATACATCATTCATACTATTTTCAAAAAATATGCAATGATGATCCTGTTAAAAATATGAAGTAAATAATATAGACCCCTACTTTAGTCACCCTATAAGGGCATATGGAGTGTTTTCTAAGTTTTATTTCAAAAGACAAAAAATATTTACTACAACATACTGTACAATACTTACAGCTCACAGTACAATCTATCATAGCATAATTTTGATGTTTAAATAAAATTGTTTGGTGTATTTATCACCTGCCTTTATTAAAAACTCATTGCTCCAATAGTAAAAGATTTTTTTTATAGATCAAATCAATAACAATTAAAAACTACTCAGTACAATAAGTAAAGAGAAACAAAATGTTAACTCTTCCAATTAAGGCTATGTTTGGCGAGGAGCTTTTCAGAGCTTTTAGGAGCTTTAGCTTTTAATATTAAAAATAAAAGCTCCAAAAATAATAAAAGCCTTGTTTGGTGTATAGTAGCTGTAGCTTTTAATTTAAATGAAAAGCTCCAAATTGAAAAGCTGGTGTGTAGTAGCTGTAGCTTTTAATTTAAATGAAAAGCTCCTTTTAAATTATTTTATACTTCAAAGTTACAGCTACAGTTAGTTTGCCAAACAATTTTACAGAAACAAAGTTACAGTTTACAGCTTGAACTTACAGCTACAGCCTACAGCTACAACCAAAAGCTACAGCTTACAGCTACAGCTACAGCCTACAGCTAGTTTTGCCAAACATACCCTTAATATAAATCAATAATCATAATCAATCTAAATTATAAAAGAGCTTTTCCAAGGCTTTTATACTTTTACCATTGGAGCAATTAATTTTCAGGACATATCTATTAAAAAGGGTTAAAAAACCCTCATTGAAAATGCCTAATTTCTTAGAAATTTAAAATCGCTAATCACTCTAACATATGTTTATTAATGAATTCAGTAAATACTAAATTTAAATTGATCCATCACTTTTTCTCCCATTCGCCATAGTCATGGGTCGTAAGTTATTGGTCTTATTTGTCATCCCTAGTTTGTGTACTTGTCTAGCCAAGTTCCCACGTCCCAACCACCATCTCATGGAGCATGCCATACTTTTTGGTAATTTAACACACTCCTCACTAAATCCCATTAACTCTTTTTCCCTAATTCTCTATTTTCCCTTATATTTTGGGCATTTTTAACTTTTTCATAACTTATCATGATATTCAAAGTCTACTAATATCTCATGATAAATAGGCTATAGCTGTATTTTGCAAGAACATTATAAGACTAGTGCCAATGGGTTTCGTCACTTCCTTTCGTCGGTTGTGACACCATTGGCACGGTTTGTGCAGTGCCTTTCGTCAGTTCCTTTCTTCCTCTAATCGAAGAAAGGGAGAGATAGTAAATGTGGGGTCCAGTTTATATTTAATGTATTGTTATTTTTTGTTTAGTGTATGTAAATGTAGATATATTGGTAAATATAGGGCCCAAAAATTGAAGTGATGAAACCACCATTGGCACCCTTGTGCCTGTCTTTCGTCGATTTTTGATATGCTGATGTGGCACTACTGACGAAAGAAGTGACAAAACAATTGTTGGAAGTGGTCTAATACTTGCCATAAGCTCTTATAGCTAATCTCTCATATTCATACCAATCATCTTGACCAATTTTTCACTCCATTATCAGATGTGGGATGGCTAGCAAATATGAAAACACAAAAAGTTACTTAAACTATCAAATAGAAGAAACTAATTTTGTAGTGCCAGTATTTATTTAAAGATGAATAACAATTACAAAAACAATAAGAAACTTCTTTTCAAAAGGAGATAATGTTTACTCAAAAATGTTTTAAATACATAGTTCAAAACATATTAAGAGGCTTATGAATAAAAGTTTCAATAAAATACAGTTTATCTAGATTTATGCACACAAGAATAAAATGAATTTTCTTTAGAATTTATTATTAAAAGGACCTAATAATGTAAAAAAATTTAACAACATTGCAAATTTACAATAAATAAACTCAATCTTATAATATTGTGTTACATAATAGAATTACAAACTGATTTTGATAACCAACATAATTTAGGTAAAAATAAGTTATTGATAATTTGTACTAAATATATCTATATTTTGTTGATGCTAAATTAATCCCATCACAAAAGCGACGACACATAAAAGCTAGTTTATTTCATTTAAATGGTAAGGTTCAAATGAGACTGAGATTTTGTGTGAGAATGGAGGAACCACTCATAATGCGCCATGTGTCACAATAACCCATTTCCCCCCTTGTTTTTTAAAATCAAATATCTCACAAACGGTAAGTCGAAAAATCATGAAAATTGCACCATATTTTTCAGCGTTTTATCCTCTTCGATTTGCCGTTCCTCAAGGCATACTTTCGACGAATTTTTTTTTTGGGGGTTTTGTAAATGGTACAAAATTAGTAACACATGTGTTAGTAGCTGGTATCACATGTGTTACTCGCCGGTAACACATGTTTTACTCGCCGGTAACACATGTGTTACTTCATCGGTAACACATGTGTTAGTTGTTTTCAAAACCTACTACTCGACGGTAACACATGTGTTACTCAACGGTAACACATGTGTTAGTTGTTTTCAAAACCCACCGAAAAACGAAAAAAAAAAGTTCGTCGAAAGTATACTTTGTCACATCTCTAATTGAAGAGAATAAAACGCTGATTATTATGGTGCAATTTTTATGATTTTTCGACTTACCGTTTGAGAGATATTTAATTTTTAAAAATGTGGAGGAAAGAGAAAAAAGTGACACATGGCATATTCTGGTTGGTTCCTCCATTCTCACTCAAAAATGTTGTACTCATTTGAACCTTACTCTTCATTTAAAATGCAAAACAATTCTATATAAGGGTAAGGTTCAAATAAGTATAGAAACTTTTTGTGAGAATGAGGAAACCAATAGGAATGCGCCACGTGTCACTAAACCATCTTTCCTCTACGTTTTTAAAAATTAAATATCTCTCAAACGGTAAGTCGAAAACTCACAAAAATTGCACGATAAAAATCAGCGTTTTATTCTATTTGATTATAGATGTAGAAATGTATACTTTCGATGTACTTTTTTTCCGTTTTTCGGTGGTTTTGAAAACAACTAACACATGTGTTACCAGCTGGTAACATATGTATTACCAGCGAGTAACACATGTGTTACTAATTTTGTACAATCCAAAAAAAAGTCGTTGATAGTACACCTTGTGAGATAGCAAATCGAAGAGAAAAAAATGCTGATTAATATGGTGTAATTTTTATAATTTTTGACATACCATTGGTGAGATATTTGATTTTAAAAAACGTGGGAGAAATGGGTTTTATGACACGTGCCACACTCTTATTGGTTCCTCTATTCTCACCAAATTTTTCATTCTCATTTGAACCTCACACTTCTATATAATAAATTTACTTTTCTATAAGAAATTGTTATTATAACCTCTCTTTTTTTATAAATTCTTTCTTCTCAAAATATTTGTATATTTTCTAATAAAAACCTTTTTCTTAAAAAAAATTAGAAATCTTTCTTATAAAAGTTATTCATATAGAAATTGTGTCACTAGTTTCGATATCATCATAGAAATTTAAATGAATAATCTAATATGAGTGAAACAAAGTATTAAATATTTAACGCGACTAAAGCAAAAGTATAAATTATTTGATGTGACTAAAGTAAATCTAAAAATATTTGATGTGACTAAAGTAAAGTTTTATTTATGGCAAATAGCCTAAAAATATAATGTAATAACCAAAGTTTCTCAATAAAAGGAATATCACTTTTTTCGTCGCCCAATAAAGACCATAAGTTTTAATTTCAACCCAAAAATGATTATTATGTCAAAAAACTTAAATTTATGGGAATATTAGCCGCTCGATTTTTCATTTTATTTCAACATTGACTCTTAAAACGACTTGCATGAAATATTATGTGTTTAAGAGGTTGACATCGTTGCGTCGTCACCACACAAGAAACCTTCAATTTCACGAATCGTCATCTTTTGGATACGAATTTGTCACTTCAATTTTGGAACCCTAGATGGCTTACTCATTATCCCCAAATTTTTTAAACTCTAATTTGTGGTATATAGTGTTTATAAATTATGCACATCACCTTTAACGGACCTTAATTTTTAATAAATAAAAAATCAACCCGCTGATATTTCCCTTGATTTTAATTTTTTTTTGACAAAATAATCCTTTTTGAGCAATAATTAAAACTAATGGTCCTTTTTAGTGACCGGGATAAGTGATATTCCTTTTATTGGGAAATCTTTGATTTTACATTACCTTGCCTTTTTATTTATCACAACTAAAGAAATCTATTATTTGAAAATAGTTATTCAGTTATATTACTACATAAACACGTCAAGAGTTCATTTGAACTCACATTTTTTTCGATTTTCTCTTTCCCTACGGTGAAAATACATTACAATTTGAATAAAATAAATGTCGAGCTTTAATGAATTTTTCCTTTACTCTAGATATAAAAGATTGGAGAATATGTGATAATTTGATATTAGGAGTGTCAAATAAAAATTCGATCATGCATAATATATCTATATTGTTTTAATCCTTGTTTGAAGCTCGTATACCTACAAGTTTCATCATATCAAGTTGCAAACTTTATAAAAAATTTCTTTAGTTGAAAATCGTTGATAAGGCATATATACTATATGTTTTTGTAGGGTATTTTAGTTAATATATTTAATAAATCAAGGACTAAATGGTACTTATATGCTTATATCTGGATAATTTGTATTTTGGAGGTCAATTGTGCAAAAGAAGCGAAATTGGAAAAAATAAAAATGAGATATGCAAGATAGAAGAATGCTAAATTTTATGCGCAGCTGCATGGTTTTAACCATAACTTCCTCATACGGAGTCCAAATCATATGAATCCAAACCCAAATGCTCCAGACTCAGAGGCCCACAACATATCAGAGATCTGGACCAAATGGATATAAACTAGGCGAGTACCAACCCTTGAAATCGAAAAGTCGGGCGCGAAAATGCCGCATCAGATAAGATAAAAGCTTAAACCAACTTTGTGATGAAGATAGACTCAAAATCCTTAGAGATAAACCCTTAGCTCCGAAAATCTATCTCCCTAAACCCCTTGAACCCCCTTAAACAATTCGTACCTTTCTCCCCGAACAAACTTCTCTCCCGAACTCGCTTTTCTCCCACCTCCGGGTGGAGAAACTCAACGAGTTCGTGGCAAGCCACTTAGTCAGAATACTATTAGGGTTCTTGGTGGCTGCTCATGCATCAAGAAGGAAGATAAAGGCTTCGGAGTGCATCCACGTTTGTTATCTGATCGATTAATAGCAATGTTTGTATTCTTTATCTTTGTTTTTGTTGATTTTAGTTTGTCTATGAATTAATCTCTTCCAAACACTTGGAAGAAATAACCTAATGATGATGGATGATTTATGTTTATCTGGTTATTTGATTTATCGAATGTGAGCTCGGCGAGTTATCTATTTACTCGACGAGTTTATGTCTGATTGATTCTGTTTTAATATCAAATTGTTAATTACTGATAATGTTATGAAATCTGTGAAACGTGAGAATTAATTGAGATAATATGTTTAAGTGATTTTATAATATTGATGCTTAAATAATCGGTAATTAATTAATTTTGTGATTTGGAATTCGATGAGTTATTAATATACTCGGCGAGTTAATATCGTGATAAATATAGCTAATCTATATTATCAGGTTTTTATTATATTAAAATAAGAATTGATTATAAGGGATTGATTGATTTTTCAAGTAATAATTGCATATTTAATTAAATTCTACCGATGTTATAATTATTACTCCCTCCGTCCCTAATCTATTGTCCAGTATTCCTTTTTGGGTTGTACCAAATTAATTGTCCACTTCCATAAATAGATAAGAATAATGAGATAAAGTTCTTTTTTACCCCTAGTGTATATATGTAAGACAAACAAGTAGGTAAAAAGTACAGAGTAAACTGTCATCTTACAAAAAAGTAAGAGAGATGATTATGATTTCTTAAACTACGTGTTTTTTTGTCTGGGAACAATAAAATTGGGACGGAGGGAGTATTAATCAATGGCTACATAAACATTGTTGGCTAACTAGTAATTATGATTGATGGTTGAGTTGAGATTATTAATAATATTGACGTCTATTATTGGTACGCGAAACAAGATTAATTAAATATTCGCTTCAACATTCTGGACTGAGCAATTCGCCGAGTAATTAGCTACTACTCGACGAGCTTATGTGTTAACTGAGCAGTGACGTGTTTAGTTATTATATATGATAGTCCCGTAATCACTATTAACTAGTGATATGGAATCTCAATATGTAAAGTTTAATTGTACAAGGGGGGGTTGAATACAATTAAAAACTATTTCTGATTTTACTTAAGTTATTTCAGCAGTTTTTAATTGATTGAACATAAACAGAGTATATAACAAATAGATATGACAATATCAAAGTAAGATGAGTAATAGTAGCTTAATTGTGAATCTTATTGATCGTAAAACTCACAAGTGTTGATTGCGGAATGGACTAGCCAAAGCTAATCCAAATCAAACACTCAAGCTAATCTATTACAAAATGAGATGAATAACAGTGGACAAACACCCTGACTGTTCACTCGCTGAGTTACTGTTACGTGCTTAGACTAACTACTCACTAACATACAAGTGATTAACACGTACAGAAAAACTAGCCTCTAAAGTACAATATGCTGAACTATATATACTACAAGAATCCCGTAAATATCTCCTATAAAATAGGATCTTGGAATGACACGTGTCGCTGCTTGATTGGCTTGATCTCTGATGAACCGACATTCTGCGGGTCTCAATTCTGTTACCGCAAATATCTCATCTTTATAAAACCAATCACTTGCTGCCACGTAATCCTTCAGACATTCTTCAAGTACGAGAAACTCTTGCTGATGTATATAAGTACGAACCATTGTACTTGTAGTTTTAAAGTGGCTTTATTGAATAGTCACTGAAGATGCAGTAACTCTCCTTACTCACTGCGAGCTAACATGCTCTTGTAGAATGACTTGAAATATTGTTCTTCAGTGACTAGCTGTTATTCAGGCAGTGACTTTTGCCTTTATTCATTTGAAGATAAAGAACTCTCGCTGCTTGAATCAGCGACACACAAAGTTGAGTTTTCATCTTCCTCAGCATGTTAAATCCAGAAGTAGAATGAGTGGCGACCAGTGAGTACCAGTCTTCAGCAATAGCAGCTTTGATACAAATCATTTCTTCATCAAGTTGTATATTATTGAGTTGGTCAGCGACCAGTGACTTATCATGGTCAGCGACCAGTGACTCAAGAATCTCCCCCTAAATGATTGTGATCAAAGCTCCCTAGACAAACTGGCTGCTGATAAAGTTTATAGTCAGTGTTTAAGATTTTAAACATTCAGTGACTTATACTTGATCCATTCATTTTCTTTTTGGATTCTTTTAACATGATCTGAGTTTTGCACTTTGGTTTTCTCAAAAGATCAGATATTATTATACTGCAAAATATAAATATTACGAGTGATTTCAGTTACAATAAATCTAATCTATTACAAAAATTCACTAAGCATTTTTCCATATTTCTTCTTGCTTCACATTACCAAGCTCATCAGCTAGCTCGTATTTCTCTGTAGAGGGCAAAAATCTGAACTGTCTTGCTAATCCTTCTTCCAGAATTGCCTTTCTCATCACTGAATCCTTTGGAAGCATGCTGGCAGATCTGATTAAATGTACAAGCTGCTCATGATCAATCTTTTCAAGCTCTGACTCTCTTTGAAATTTTAATATGCCATTGAAGTCTCTGTAGACAAGTACCCTCACTCCTTCAGTTACTTCAGTGCCCTCAACTCTTGGTACACCATCAGGGATAGAAAGATCTAATCTTGAAGTGTTTGGAATTCTGTATATGCTGCTGGTACCTGACCTATACCTTGGGCTAGGTGGCCGCACTATATCTTCACTAAGTATAACGGTATCTTCTGGTCTAAGTAGCTGTAGTGCAACAATCTTCTGGAATAGCCTGTCAATTTCTTTCAGCACTTCATTCTTAGCTGCACTAGAGGAGTGACTGATAGCAAGTTTGATTTCATTCCATTCTTCCTTGTGCAGCTTACAGATTTGATCAAGATTCATAGCTTGAGTCTCCAATCCTCTGTGAATAAGTAGCTGAGCTTGTGCTTTGTTCTTTGGCTTTTTCAGGTGTACCTTTGTAATCGGTGCAGGGTTTGATCTTCCAACCATTCTAGCAGCATACCTTTTCCTGTCAATTTCATCCAATAGCTTATCCACTGATGGTTTAACTCCCCCTTTCTTTTTCAATCCCTTACCTTTTCTCTCATCATCAAGTTCTCGCTGTAGTTCAGACTTTCCAACATCCTGAAGAAGATTGGCCATATTAAAATCAAAATCTTCTTGCTGCTTTTTCAAAAACATTTTTCTCTCTCTTTCCACAGCTTCGTCTCCACTTAATTTCAACAGAAAAGCTCGATCAGCTTCTGACTGTTCTTTTAACATTCTTTTTCTTTCTTCTTCTTCTTCTTTAGCTTCTGCCTCAGCTTGAAATTTTAGAATCATTTCACGCTCCCTATCCTGTCTAGCCTTCATTTTTATGGCAATTCTCTGTTCATCAGTTTCCTCAGGATGGAGACTTTCTGATGCAGAATCAGAAGATAATAGAGGAGCTAGACCAGAAGTCTCTGGCATGATGATCTCTGGTGAAGAGGTAGCAGTGTGAAAAGAAGGTAAAGTGGTGGTTACTGTTGTTGCTTCTGTAGGTTGTCCTGCTGAAGCTGTAAGAGGAGTTGTGAGTTGTTGAGTTGCTGTTATGATTGGTTGTGGGTTAATAACTATAGTCACTGGTGTGGTGACTGTTTCTTCAGAAAAGTTACTGATATAGTAGCTTGTTTCTTCAGCAAAGTTACTGATATAGTAGCTTTCTGGTTCTGTGCTTTCAATGGTTTGGAGTGAGAGTGGGTTAACCTCAGATATAACAATGTTTGATTGAGGTTTAGTTGGTGATTCAGGGCTTTCAAGTATGGTTTTGAGATGATACATGGTTGCTGATATATCCTCCTCAGTGAATGTTTGCTTCTGATGTTTGGAGGAAGATGTCTCTGATGTAGACTCTTTGCTGTCTCTTTTTCTTTTCTTAAGAACAGAAGAGATAGGTAGCTGATCCTCCATGTTTTCATCAGTGTCATATTCTTTCTTATCAGCACCATTGTCCTTATCATCACCATCATTGTTATCACCATTATTTCCATCATCATCATTACCTCCATCATCATTACCATCATCATCATTACCATCATCCATATTTACATCATGATCATCCTCTTCCCTGTTCATCCATTGCAAGCGAGCCAAATCAAAACTCACAGACTCCCCCTCAACCCTTGCTGCCTCATCAGCATGCCACTCCATTACTTTCTTATTATACATTCTGACCTCATCTGGATGAAACTCAGGGAAATGAATTTCCTCAAACTCATATTCATCATCTTCAGTATCCATCTCAATCCAAGAAAGTTCAGCAACTTCAGCAGCTTCAAGTTCTGGCTTTTCAGGGATAGGGAGAAGGCCAAAGGAACCTTTCAATACTGCTATGTGAGAATCATTATTTTTGATGAACTCAGTATTGTCAGCAATTATTCTCTCCCCCTGTTCATAAAAAAGATATGCAGTATATTCTTTGATCCATCCATAAAGTTTCTTATTATCAATGCGAAGAGCAGCAACTTCAGCTTTTGTAGCTTGATGATGTGCGGTCATGGAAGAAATAACTTTATCATTTGCTGTAATGTATTTGAGAACAGAGGATGCCATTTCCTTTTGTTGAGTAGAAAGTGTAGAGATTGATTCATCGTGAGTAGTGAGATTTATCCTTGTTATCATGAGTTCAGATTGGGCTTTGGAAAGAGTTGCCAGTGACTGAGAAAAGGATAGGCCAGCATTAGTCAAGAGTTTTACCTTGTGGCTGATCTCAGTGCTCCAGGCAGGGATAGGATCATAGACAGATGTCAGAGCTTTGACAGCAGATGTAAGATCAGCAACTTGGCCTTTGAGTGCTTCTCTTTCTTCAGAATGAAGCTTGATGTGTTGCTGAGAAGAAGCAATATAGTCCAGTAGCAGCTTCTCAGAAGATGAAGGAGTGGATGATGAAGCATGGTCATCAGCTTTGGGAGGTGATGGTGGATGTGGTATCTGTTGTTGAGGAGATTTTGATGTAGGTTGTTTTTGTGGAGATAATGGTGGGGTAGGGAGTGTTTTAGATTGTGCTCCCTGATTCCCTATGTTCATTGCAGTATCAGCAAGAGGATCAGCACCAGCTACAGAATTATCACTGGAGATAGACATGACGTCTAATTCCTGGATAGGTGAAGTGACAATGGTAGCTGATGGAGCAGTGAAAAGTTCAGGAATAGATGATGTAGGTGTAGGTTCAGTGAAAGGTTGTGTAAATATAGGTTCAGTGATAGGGAGTGGAAGTGTTGTGGAGGATGGTATAGTGATAATTGGTGTTGATGTAGGTTCAGTGATAAGTGGTGTAGGTTTAGTGGCAGTAGCAGCAGTAATGATTGGAAGATATGGTGGTGGAGATTTTTCATCATCAGAAGTGTCCATGGGTTGGGCTTCCTCATCATCATCAGCTTGTGTTTGAGCTGGTGGATCATTGGAAACAGAGATGTCAACCAGTATCTCTCCATGTGACAGTGAAGAGACATTGTCGGTTGGTGCAGTGAAAGATGAGAGTTGGCTCGGATCTGTAGCCTGTGTTGTGACATCAACATTGAGTATGTTATCACCCGATGATGCCACTAGCCCTTTATCTAAAATGTCATCCTTTCGGGAGGATGACAAGTGGCTGATGGGTTGACTCGATAAGTGGGTGTGGGATGCACCCGAATCACTACTAACAATGGGTTGAGCCATTGTAGCTGTCTGTAGTTGTCCCTTTTTAGAATCACTGGACTTTCGGGAGTACAATGAAGCAGTTGAAGGCTTGGGTTCAGCAAGGGTGCCCGCAGGGACTGAACGTTCAGTCTCTGTTTCATCCTTGGCATCCGTAGATGTCTTTTTTTTGTTACGTCCCTGATCCTTTGATGTCAGGGACCCTAATGTGGATTTCTTTTTAGGAGCGGTGGTTGATTTCTTGACTGGTATTTTGACCATAGTAGTCACTGGGGGTGTGGTCAGTGACGTGGTCGATGTGGAGGCAGGAGCGGACGATTGTACAGTTGTTAATGGCTGGGGTGCAAGAACTCCCTGGTTTTTCATGAAATCAGGTAGAGACACAGTCGCTGCTTTAGAAAATATTTGACTTCCTACCAGGGTTGGTTCAAAGCCTTCAAAAGTACTCTATCATAGGCATCAAACTGATTTTTAAAGATCAGCGACAGAAACCTAGGATAGGGTACATATTTAGCCCTGTTAGGTTCATTGACTCTATTGATCAGTTCATCAAAAATCACTCTTGCATAGTCAACTCTTAAAGAGTTGACTAGTGACCAACTGATATGTGCCTCCAGGGTGCTGAATTGATCATAGCTCCCTGTTTTGGTGCCTAAGCACTGAATAAAATTTGAAAACAAAGCATTCCAGACACCATTCATTTTAGATTTATGCACAGTAGAATACTTACGATTACCAATTGCATCGACAGAGTGTTTGCATTCAATCTCAGTGAGATTGACGATGCCTTCTTTGGCAGCATCTCCATCGGGTAGTGGTACGTAAACATCGTGTACCGGAAGTTGTAAAGCAGAGCGAATGGTGTCTGCAGTAATCAAAATTCTAGTTCCACCATTATCAATAAAACCGTGGATTTGTGAAACCTTATCAACAATTGAGTGAGTTGCAGTAAACCAGAACTCACTGATCCATTCAGGATTCATTTCTCCAGGCGATAAAGTGAGAGCTGGGAGAATAAAATGATTATTTAAAAAGTTAATAATCTCCGCATACTCTATTTTTGCACATTTTAGATTTCCCAAATAATTTGATTTTGGAACAGTGATAACAAGATTATCACTCACTGCAGAGGCTTTTAGAGCCTTAATCTCTGTAGTGGGTGAATAAGTATTTGGAAAGAATTTTGATCTTGCCATCCAAACAGTTTGATTTTAGATTTTAGGGGTTTGAAGATGAATGGTTTTCAATTCTTAAGAACTCAAAAATCAAGTGTGCGTAAAAAGTGAGAGTGAGATAAAATCACTGATTTTGTAGTGAGCACAACTTGATAATTATGTGGTTAAAAATGAAGAGTCGTGGACGATGGTAGCGGTTGATAGGAGTGGTATAGGGGTGATGATGGTGGAGAGTGGTGGTATTAATGGTGATGGGAGAGGTGCGCCGGAAAAATGCACTGACGTAAGAAAGATAATGTCAGGAATGCAACTTTTTCGGTGTACCAAAATATATTTATTTTTTGAAATCCGTCAAATTAAATACAAAAAGTATTAATCTTAACGAATGTTTGTCGATTTATATACCACCATTAAATGATATCTCAGGGAGTAAATGTCCCTGAGATCACATAACGAAATTCTTGGTTTACCACCGAAAATAAATATAAATATCATAACTTGACAATTTCATAGATTTATCTAGCTGAACCTTTTGTTTTCCTGATTTAATCACAACTTAGAATACTGATTAAATCATTTTGACTTAGGTTTAGTTTTGATAAGGACCATTATTTGTCAAATTTTGATAGATATATGTTTTATTTGAAAGAGATGATTATAGATTATGTTTAAGGTGAGATGAACATTATGTTTCTAATGATACAACTTACTGATCAGACCACAACTTAGAATACTGACCCGGTCAGCTAGTAATATCGTAGAAAAATAACGTTAATCAAACATTTAGACATAAAAGATATTCAAGTGACTTTACGAGTTATAATAGATGATGAATATAACACACTAATTTCTGAACTTGCTGATTGTATTAGTGAAAGTCAGTTGATCAGTGAATATATCCTTCTAATGTTATAAACCATAGAGTCAATTTATTTAAAGCAATTGTAAAAGATAAAGCAAAAATAAATAAATAAATTCAAAGAATCTATTTATTCATTCAAGTTTGATTGGTGAACCCATCCAGAACTGGGTTCATAGTGACTATGCCTTGGTTTTGGCTTCCACTGATTTGCATAAATCGTATCTGAATGCTCACTGATGGTTTGATGTTTTGAAATAGGTAGAGCTAAGCATTCAGATGACAAGTGCTGTCTTTCACCACATTTATAACACTTTTTGTTAAAATAACTGGCCTTTTTTACTTTCCTTGTTTTAAGTTGCTGATCTGACACAATCAAACAACTTCTCTTGCTGATTTTTACTTCATGCATCTTTGACTTAAGATCATTGATAGAAGTTTTCTCAGTGACTGATACAGTGTCAGTGAAGTTTCTGATAATTACTTGATTATCAGAGATGGTTTTGATGAGATGTGAAGTTACTGATGATTTGACAGTTTCCAAAACATTTATCTCATCACTACCTTCTGTCATATCAGAATCATCAGTGACCAATTTTCTTTTAGTGAAATAGTTTGGTCTTGGCTCACTGAAGACTGATATAGGTTCAAAAACAGCTTCTGAAAAATTACCCTTGGGTTCAAAGACATGATCAACTTTCGTTGAGTCAGCGAGTGATGCAGCATAGCCAAAATCTCCTCCCAAAATAACTTTAGCTTGTTTTGGAATTTGATTATTAACACACTGATTTACATTGTTGTTAGACTTACACCAAAATTCCATGACCTTTTTAAGTTGTAGAAATTGTGTTTTAAATTTTACTTTCTCCTGAACACATACTTGATTAGCATAAGTTTGTGCATCAAGGTCTAGCTTTAACCTTTTAAGTTTTGACACATTTTCACTTTGATCAGTTAGTTTGGTCTTTAAGTCACTGATCTCATTTCTCTGTCTTTTCTGAATGTCATGGGCATTTGATAAGTCAACTATCAGAGACTCAAAAACATTCTCTTTTTCAGAAACTGAAGATGATTTGAAACAATGTACCTTGTAAAGAGTTTCAGGATCCCATTCAGATGCTGAACACTTAAGAGTGACTTCTTTGATATCTTCAAGAAATTCAGCGTCATCAGCCATCAGACAGTACTCCTTATCTAAATAAATCATTGCTTCTTCTTCATCTGATGATGAGGAGTCAGAGTCGCTGAATGAACCCTCTTCAGCGACGAAACCTTTTCCATTCTTCTTTCCAGATTTAGACATTGCCTTCAGCTTCTTGTACTTGTTATACTTGTCATTTCTGAAGTCTGGCACAGGTTCAGGGACTTGGTTGACTGACTTTGATCTACAATCAGCTGCAAAGTGACCAGGTTTACTACACTTGTAGCATTTACCTTTTGATTTGAAATTATCAGATGATGGAGCACCAGCGAATCTTTTTGATCTGGTGTTCCTTCTGAAATTTGCAACCATTATTGCCATGTCTCTTTCCAGCTTTTCTAGACCCTCATCATATTCATACTCCGATTGTTCTTCAGCTCCTTCACCTTCTTCACCAGCTATCAGCGACTTTGAGCTTTGCTTAGAAACTTTTGATTTCTGCCTCTGATCGATTTCTTCAAGCTCAGCTACAAGGGCATTGGATATCTTCTGACTTCCAAGTGTTGCACGAATGTGCTCACTTTGATCAGTTTGCTTTTCCGACTGCTCCCAGTTGAGCAAAATACCATAGACTTGAGTAAGATTAAGATTTGTATAATCATTCCTCTGTCTCGTACATGTAGCAATGGTTCCCCAAACTTTTCTTGGCAATAATTCCAAGAATTTTTCAACAACAAATCGCTGCTCCTTTCCTATACCAGCCTTTTCCATCTTGTACATCAGCGATTGATATCTGGTATAAGTAGAAGATAGTGACTCGTTGGGTTCCATTGCGAACAGCTCATACTGGCGAGTGAGATTAACTTCCCTGCAACGAATAATATCAGGAGTTCCAATATATATATTCCTAAGGGTATCCCACATATCTTTTGCAGTTTTGCAAAGCCTGATTGATTCAAACACTTCGTCAGGAAGTGACATGCCAATGTAGATTTTAGTTTGTTTATCTAATCTAACCAATCGTCTATCCTCATTCGTCCACTATTCCTCTCTCTTAGGCAAAACCATTTCTGGTATTGTAGGAGTGGTAGCAGTAGCTACAACAGCAGGAATAATAGTGGTTGGAATATGAGGACCATTGGTTATGATATTGCAAAGACGATCATCAATAAGATCAAGAAACATCATCATCTGGGACATCCAGGTTTCAATCCTAGATGGATCAAACGCTGGAGGTTTGGTAGTAGAACCATTTCCCTTCTGATACTCGGAGTCGACACAGTGTACTTTACTGATTCCATTGCAGATCTGGTTAATTGATTTAAACCAACTCTGCTCTGATACCAATTGATATTCCCGTAATCACTATAAACTAGTGATATGGAATCTCAATATGTAAAGTTTAATTGTAGAAGGGGGGGTTAAATACAATTAAAAACTATTTCTGATTTTACTTAAGTTATTTCAGCAGTTTTTAATTGATTGAACATAAACATAGTATATAACAAATAGATATGACAATATCAAAGTAAGATGAGTAATAGTAGCTTAATTGTGAATCTTATTGATCTTAAAACTCACAAGTGTTGATTGCCGGATGGACTAGCCAAAGCTAATCCAAATCAAACACTTAAGCTAATCTATTACAAAATGAGATGAACAACAGTGGACAAACACGCTGACTTTTCACTCGCCGAGTTACTGTTACGTGCTTAGACTAACTACTCACTGATATACAAGTGATTAACACGTACAGAAAAACTAGCCTCTAAAGTACAATATGCTGAACTATATATACTACAAGAATCCCGTAAATATCTCCTATAAAATAGGATCTTGGAATGACACGTGTCGCTGCTTGATTGGCTTGATCTCTGATGAACCGACATTCTGCGGGTCCCAATTCTGTGACCGCAAATATCTCATCTTCATAAAACCAATCACTTGCTGCCACGTAATCCTTCAGACATTCTTCAAGTACGAGAAACTCTTGCTGATGTATATAAGTACAGAACCATTGTACTTGTAGTTTTAAAGAGGCTTTATTGAATAGTAACTGAAGATGCAGTAACTCTCCTCACTCACTGCGAGCTAACATGCTCTTGTAGAATGACTTGAAATATTGTTCTTCAGTGACTAGCTGTTATTCGGGCAGTGACTTTTGCCTTTATTCATTTAAAGATAAAGAACTCTCGCTGCTTGAATCAGCGACACACAAAGTTGAGTTTTCATCTTCCTCAGCATGTTAAATCCAGAAGTAGAATGAGTGGCGACCAGTGAGTACCACTCTTCAGGAACAGCAGCTTTGATACAAATCATTTCTTCATCAAGTTGTATATTATTGAGTTGGTCAGCGACCAGTGACTTATCATGGTCAGCGACCAGTGACTCAACAATATATATTTGCTATAGTTTAGGATTGTCACTATTGTTGGCAATTTCTACCCAAATGCTAACGTTTTGGGTATTCATTTCATAACATTTGGGTGGTTGTGGGCGGTCAACATCATTCTTACGAGTCTAGATGGACAAATAGGAAAATTCTTCTGGGTGCAAATGGGCAAATAGGAAAACACTTCTGGGTGCAAATGGAGTAAACGACTACTCAATAAAATAGATTTTAACACGTATATAGATGTTACATAGCTATAAAGTAAGTATATCTAAACTTACCTATATATTATTTTGTTTTTTTTCCTTTCTTAATACTTTAAAATGTATAATCATGGAAGGGATTATTAGTTTTTATTGTTCTGTTGTTTTCTATTATCAATAAGTAACAATTGTTAAAAAAAACATTTTTGTTGTCAAAATTTATTAATATTTAGATAATTTGAAAGCAAGTATGAGAAAAAACAAAGTAGACTTAGATGTTTATTTTTATTTCATTTTGGATTACATAATGTTCTTTTTTTAACTTCTAATATATTAAGTAAAACTATTACTCATCAGTCGAACACATTTCAACACATATATACAGAAATTACGTAAGTAAAAAGTAAGTATATTTACACTTACCTATAAAGAAAAGGATCTGAGGGGATGCATGCTAAGGAGGAGCAGGAGGGGCAGACTCCATCTCATCCGTCTATACACTAGTCAATGGACAAGATCAATACATGTCACTCAAGGACCCATATGCACTTATTTTTGGATGAGGGACTAAATTGTATTTTTACATTTTAATGATGTAAATGGGGGAATAACTTGGGCAGCGGTCATTTGTATCTCTTCCATAAACACATACACCCAAAATTCTCTCTCTTTTTCAAAATCACACAAACTAACACACACACACACACACCTACACTTACACAAAATAACGACCACTACCGCCGCTCCTCCATCACCAACACCACCGCCTCTCCTCCTTCACCACCATCATTGTCTCCGCCATCTGCGCCACCGTTGTTCTTCCATCACTACGACCGCCGGTCCGGCGCTCCTCCATAACCACCACCACCGCTGCTCCACCCTCATCGTCCACCTACAACGATACTACCGCCTTCACCTTCATCTTCCACCTTCACCATCACCTTCGTCCACCTTCACCATCATCGTCACCATCCACCACCTCCGACACCGTCACCGTCATCGTCAACCACCACCTTCACCGTCATCGTCAACCTTCACCGTCGCCATCAACCACCAAAGATCTAGATCTGAAAGTGTAAAACTAGGTCCACTTTTCAGATCTAGATATGAAAAAAGTAGATCTAGATCTACTTTTTCAGATCTAGATCTAAAAAAGTGGATCTGGAAAAATCACTGCATTTTACGATTATGTTACTGCATTTTATGTTTAAGGTGATGGAAAAGTGATCTGAAAGAGTAGATCTAGGAAAACATTTACTGCATTTTACATTTAAGTTACTGCATTTTACGTTTAAGTGATGGAAAACTGATCTGAAAAGTAGATCTTGAAAAGTCACTGCGTTTTACGTTTAAGTTACCACATTATACGTTTAAGTTACTGCATTTTAAGTTTTAAGGTGGTGGAAAACTGATATTAAAAAATAGATCTCGAAAAAATCACTGCATTTTACGATTATTTTTACGATTATGTTACTGCATTTTATATTTAAGGTGATGGAAAACTGATCTGACAGAGTAGATCTGGGAAAACATTTACTGCACTTTACATTTAGGTTACTGCATTTTACGTTTAAGTGGTGGAAAACTGATATGAAAAGTAGATCTTGAAAAGTCACTGCATTTTACGTTTAAGTTACCGCATTATACGTTTAAGTTACTGCATTTTAAGTTTTAAGGTGGTGAAAAACTGATATTAAAAAATAGATCTCGAAAAAATCACTGCATTTTAGGTTTAAATTACTGCATTGTTTACTGCTTTTTTTTCACTGCATTTTACGTTTTTTCAGCTTTTTATTCAGTTTACTTCATTTTACATTTTTTCAATTTTTTTGTTCATTTTAATTTGTTTACTGCATTTTATATTTTTCACTGCATTTTATTTTTTGTATGGAATTTTGCATATTATAAGGTTTTTTGAATAAATAATTTTTTAAAAATTTTTGAAAAATTTTTGGGCAATTTTTCGGGTAGGTTCCTAAACTTTTTGAATTTGCAAAATAGTCCCTAGGCGGCCTGACAGGTGGGGATGCGTCTGACACGTGTCAGTCCTTGGTTGGTTAAAAAGTAGCTTTCCCTGCTCCTCATTAAGTCCCTGCTCCTCTGAACCCTACCCTACCTATAAAGTATTTAGTTTTCTTTTTCTTAAAACTTTTAATTATATAGTGATGGAAATTATACAATACAATACATATAAACTACGGAGTATTAGATAACAAGCTTTTATGAATAACATACAACTCTAATATACAACATAGTTTTTATTTATTTATTTATTTATTTTATAATGAAGTTTTCCCTCCTAAAAGTTATCCGACTCACACAAATTTTTTAATGTTAACTTACATACAAAAAAAATATTGTGTATTATATCTACTTATAAGACCACTCCCAACCGTGGTTTCGTCACTTCTTTCGTCAGTTGTGCCACATCAGCGCATTCAAAACATATGAAAGACAGACACAAGGGTGCCAATGGTGATTTCATCACTTCAATTTTTAGGACCCACATTTAACAATATACTTACATTTACATACACTAAATAAAAAATAATAATACATTAAATATTAGCTGGGACCCACACTAAACAAATTTCCTTTCTTCGATAAACCGAAGAAATTGGAACCCACGAAACAAAGAAGAAGATGGTGCCAACGGTGACGAAAGAAGAAGGTGGTGCCGACGAAATCGATGGCACTCGTCTAATAAAGCATTTACCATTGACCCTTACTAAATGACTTGATATAAGGAACGATCAATTATCAACATGCTATTACATAAGGGTGTGTTTGGATGAGGGGATTATGGGGGATTTTAGGGGCTTGAGCTTCTATTTTTAATAATCCCCAGCCATAAGCCTTGTTTGGCAGCCTAAAAAAAATGGGGCTTCTTGAAAAAATAAGCCTCCAAAAACCCTTAAACAAGAAACTTTTTGAAGTGGCTTTTGAATAGAAGGCCAAGCCCCAGCTCCAGCTCCAGCCCTCAACTCCAGCCCGTTGTTGTCAAACACACCCTTATCATACCTATTTTCTCCTTTTGTATCAAAACGTTTTACTTTATCATCAAATTGAACAATCGCTAAAACATATTTATTATTATTGAAAAGAAAAATGAGAGATTAAATCATGCAAGATACCCAAAAATGTTTATAAACACGTTTATAATTTCATAGGTGTTAATAATCAACTTAAAGTTACCAACAACAAATTTGATGAATCACGATATATAAAACGTACATTTGGCAATCGATGTACACCAACAACTATTTCTTTCATTAACATTTATGTACGCTATCATCATCAACCACTGCTACGTTTTCTCATCTGTTACCGCTGCATATGCGCGAGTAATTATTAGTAACAAGGCAATGCACGCATAGTAATAAAACATCACACACGGTATGTAAACTTTATATATGATAGCTATTATTCAAATAAAAAACAACTATTTACTCTGATAACTAAATGGTTAAATTTTGCTATATCCCATTGCAACGAAAGGGGCATATACATTACATCCTTGTTACAAATCATATTACATCAACTTTCTCAGAAATTACTCCATATTTATCACAAATTTTATCATATAGTTTACCAATTTCAATTATTATTCACAATGTTTGATTAAAAATAATATTTATTTTTTCATACATGATGCAATAACATATTAACATCAAGCAAATTCTCCCACTTCGATCTTAGTCTATCAACATCTTCAACATCTACAAATTAAATGTAAATCCACCCGTCTTGTAAAAATATGTACCAACTCCGGAACCTCCAACAACCATCCAACATGTTGACACAAGAACAATTTCAGATATTTTAACAATGTTAACCCTAAATGTTACAACAACCATTACAACAAATATGAAATGTCCTAACTGGCAAACTATCATCATGACCATCGGCTTCGCCCCACGAAGGCGAGACCCAAAGAACATCGTATGTTTATGTGTTTTGAGTTGATAGAGCGCAAGAAAAGGATATCCGAAGAAGACAACACCACTTTTAAAATTAATGCAGTTATTAGCTTATGCTTTTTTAAGTTTATCATAATGTAATTAAATTGTAGTATATTTTTGTTTAATCATCAATATATTAATATAATGTGTTTTGACTATTGATTAAATCAATCTAATTCTTACTGTATTTAATGTAATGTAATAATATAATATTGTTATATTGTTAGATTGGGGATCATAGGGGAAGGGGTCATATGAGGAGAAGGAGGAGATGTTTTATTTGTGGCCATTGGATGATCTTTTGGGTTTGATCAATGGTTAAAAAGGGTGGTAATTTTGTAATTACTTTCAAAAATAAGGGTATTAGTTAACAAAAAAAAACATAACATTAATTTTCACTCCACACCCCTTCCACTATTTAGACTTTTACATTTTAACCCTTTCACTTTATTTTCTTCCCCCTCCTACCTTCTTCTTCCTCCAACCCCACCTACCACCACCCCACCACTTGCTGCCACCACCTGACTGCCGTCAGCCACCGCAGGTCGCCGTCAGCCGCCGACGGAATTTTTAAAAAAAAAAATTTTTTTTTTTCAAAAAAAAAATTTTTCAAAAAAAAAAATTTTCAAAAATTTTTTTTTCAAAAAAAAAATTTTCAAATTTTTTTTCCCATAAATCTTTTATTAGATATATTATTCCTTTTTCTACTGCATTTTTAATAAAACTATACGTTTTTTTCACTGCATTTTGTATATTATTGTTAATTAACTAAAACTTTTATATATTTTACTGCATCTTCTATACCCGACATTAACAAAATACCGTACAAATGGATAATATATATATTCTAAAATGCAGTAAAAAGAGAACAATATGTCCTAAAAGATGTATATGCAAAATACAATAAAAACAACAATATGTATTATACTTTAATACAAAATGCAGTACAAATCGATAATATGTAAAATACAAAATGCAGTGAATAACAAATAATATATAATGAATGAAATATATGAAAAATGCAGCAAAAATAATAAAATGCAGTACAAATAGATTATGTATAATATAAAATTAAGTGAAAATAACAAAATGCTGTAAAAATAACAAAATGCGGTACAAATAGATTATATATAATATAAAATGCAGTAAAAAGCGAACAATGTGTATTAAATAAATATATGTAAAATGCAGTAAAAACAGTAGTATGTATTATACTTTCATACAAAATGCAGTAAAAATGGATCATATGTACAATATAAAATGCAGTAAAAAATAAACAATATGTAATAATATATGAAATATATGCAAAATGCAGTGAATAATAATAAAATGCAGTGTAATTTTAACAAAATGCAGTAAAAAATATATTATGTATAACTTAAAATGCAGTAAAAAACAAACAATATATATAAGATTGAGGTGTATAAATAAAATCCAGTAAACAAATCAAAAGAATTATGTGTAAAATAAAAAAATGCAGTAAAAACGAACAATATCTACTAAACATATATACAAAATGCAATAAAAATAATAAAATGCAGTACAAAGTGATAATATGTAAAAAAAATTGGAAAAATTTTTTTTTAAAAAAATTGAAAAAAAAAATTTCCGACGACCGGCGGCGTGTGGCAGCAGCTAGTGGTGGTGGGTGGTGGAGGGGAGGGTGGGTAGGAAGAAAGTAGGAGGGAGTAGTGTACACTATTAAAAAGGTGGAGGGGTAAAAATGAAAATTTGAAAATTCTTCTCCTCCTTCTCCTCAAATGATACCTTCTCCTCTGAACCTCACCCATATTGTTATTGTTATGTTATTGAAAAGAAAAATATAATGCAAACACAATCGGTAAGAAATTTAACACCAAATCATCCGGTGCTTTTAACAAACCTAAATTCCAAAACTTATCTCACTAAATAAATAAATATTTCCAATATTGATATTGATAAATACTCCATAACTTAATATATGCGCTACAAGTATTTAATTATAATGGATTTATCAATTTCAATGATGAATATATCACCACCTAATACAAAGGGTGGTGATTTATACACCACCACATTTTGATTATAAACCACTAAATCACTACCACATTTAGATTGTACACCACTAAATATGTCTTATAGTGTTGTACTATACAACTCTGTAAAGCATATTCGATGCAATGTTTTAAAACCTGGGTTTTAAACCGAACCGGATTAGTGCCGATTTCTGGTCGGATCGGTTGAGCCGGAAGGTCGGACCGGAATTGTTAAAAACCTTGAAAATCTATTATATACAGGAAGTAAAGACATACAAAACTCAACAACAAAGCTTAACAATCCGTTTGGTAAAACATATCTTAACATTTCGTTTGGTAATACTAAACAAGCGTACGACTAACTATATAATCTAGTGTAATGATTCAAATAAGAATGAAAGCAATATTATTCAACCTCCTGCTCTCTCTCTGTTTCTTTAGATAACTGTGCTTTCTTCTTTTAAAAGCTACTAGATCATCTCAAATTGCTCTTATTTACCTTAAAATTCTTGAATGTATCACGTTACCTGCTCATAATTAGGTAAAAAAAACAAAAAACAAAAAGAAAAAAAAAGTAAATTACTTCGAACCAGGTTGATATGCTTTTCCGGGTGCCGATCCAACCCGGTCCGACCGGCCCGTTAACTAGTTAAAATATCAAAAATCCCGGGTTTTTTGCCGGAATCCTCTAAATCTCCGTTCCGACCGATCTGATCGGGCCGGTTGTACCGGGTCTTAAAACATTGATTCGATGATCTATGACTAAAAAAAGATAGTGTATCGTCACCAAATAACTAAACCCCCAACCAACCAAGTAGCACCAACTATATACAGTACTACTCGGTAAAATTCACTAGACCGTTCCATCCCAAAATATAAAATTACGGACTATAAAATAATAAAATTCCCAATCAAATACTATAATCTATACAGAATCTACTAAATATGTCTTATAGTGTTGTACTATACAACTCTGTAAAGCATATTCGATGCAATGTTTTAAAACCTGGGTTTTAAACCGAACCGGATTAGTGCCGATTTCTGGTCGGATCGGTTGAGCCGGAAGGTCGGACCGGAATTGTTAAAAACCTTGAAAATCTATTATATACAGGAAGTAAAGACATACAAAACTCAACAACAAAGCTTAACAATCCGTTTGGTAAAACATATCTTAACATTTCGTTTGGTAATACTAAACAAGCACACGACTAACTATATAATCTAGTGTAATGATTCAAATAAGAATGAAAGCAATATTATTCAACCTCCTGCTCTCTCTCTGTTTCTTTAGATAACTGTGCTTTCTTCTTTTAAAAGCTACTAGATCATCTCAAATTGCTCTTATTTACCTTAAAATTCTTGAATGTATCACGTTACCTGCTCATAATTAGGTAAAAAAAACAAAAAAAAAAAACGAAAAAAAAAAAGTAAATTACTTCGAACCGGGTTGATATGCTTTTCCGGGTGCCGATCCAACCCGGTCCGACCGGCCCGTTGACTAGTTAAATTATCAAAAATCCCGGGTTTTTTTGCCAGAATCCTCTAAATCTCCGTTCCGACCGATCTGATCGGGCCGGTTGCACCGGGTCTTAAAACATTGATTCGATGATCTATGACTAAAAAAAGATAGTGTATCGTCACCAAATAACTAAACCCCCAACCAACCAAATAGCACCAACTATATACAGTACTACTCGGTAAAATTCACTAGACCGTTCCATCCCAAAATATAAAATTACGGACTATAAAATAATAAAATTCCCAATCAAATACTATAATCTATACAGAATCTAGTGGGCCCTGCGAAATAATATACGAAAAGATGGTTAAAAAAACATACAATCGACACACATACACATATTACACATATATATATATATACTAGATCGCAAACCCGTGTATACACACGGGGTGTTGGTTGATTAATTAAACTAAATTTTTTAATTTAACTAAAATAGAGGGACTTAATTGATAAATTAGGTTTAATTTAAATTGATGATGTCATAACCATGTTTCCTATATATAAATTTAAGATACAGTATACACACGCTCACCCACTATATACTTAACGGCATGTTGCAGTTTTTGGTTAACAGATTCACTCTTATTCATTATCCTTCTTCTTCACGCATCAACATATCTTTCCATTTTTGCATGCATTTTGTTTCTCTCACTAAAATCCCCACATTTTCTCTCTCTAAAATCCCATTCCCCAAATCTTTCATATTTCATTCCCCCATTCCGTTTCATACCCATTTCATCTTCCCTTTTTCATCTCCTAATATCATCACATTACATTACATACAATTATTCTGTATCTATCTATCTATAAACTTTTTATTTTTATTATAAATATCTGTAAACCCAAGTTAAACCCTAGTATTTCAAAATCCTCCCCATTTCGGATTCTGTTTTTGATCAAATGGAGCGCCGCAGAAACGCACACTATCTCGGACTTGGTGTTCCGTTTCCGTCGTACTCGCCGCCGTTTCTTCCCGACGGAGAGTATTTTCCGGGGAGGTTTTCGGGTTTTTCGTCTCCGATTGACGTCGATCGGAGCTTATCGAATATGTTTTCGTGTATGAATCTGTCACCTGCGTCGTACGCTGCTCCGCCGTTGCTCCGGAACACTCTCGCCGGTCAAATCGGTTCGAATGTTGCTGCCGGTAACGGCGATGGTTTTGTTTATCCGATGAATGGCTCTCCGGTTAACATTCCGTTTAACCGACGCCAGTTTTGTGATGATAGGGAAATTCTCCGACGAGAGTGTTTTTCTGGTATTGACTATTTGTTTGACTTTGACCGAAAGTCAAACATGCTATCCAAGAATTTTGTGAACCCCACACAAATGGCTGATGACAACAAACTGAAATTTCAAAATCAGGGTTTATATAATGAGGGTTTGGGTGTATGGTCTTTAAAAGAATTAAGGGGAAGAATCTGTACTCTAGCTAAAGATCAAAATGGTTGTAGGATACTGCAATCTTTGTTTGAAACACCAACATTTGAGGATGTTGAAATTGTTTTGTCTGAGGTGCTTGATTTTATTTCGGATTTGATGAAGGATCAATTTGGGAATTATTTAGTTCAGAAGCTTTTTGCAGTGTGCAATGATAATCAGAAGTCTCAGATACTTTTTTCCCTGATTAAAGCCCCAACAAATATCATTCTTGTGTGTATGAATCCACATGGGTATGTCGAATTTTGTGATATTATTTGAGATTTTCAGTATTGTGTGTTCATATTTATTTTTTGTTGTTGGTAATTTAATAGGACTAGAGCTATGCAAAAATTGTTGGAAAATCTGAAACAGCCAAATCAGATTATGTTAGTAATGAAGACTCTACACCGCGCTGCAGCCACATTGGCGAATGACCCGAATGGTCATCATGTCATTCAGTATTGTCTGGTGAATTTCCATGGTGATTTCGTCAAGGTACTATCTTCTAGAGTACTATTTTTTTTTTTATCGTTTTGTTCAAGTTCCATCTCTTGTGTACAAATGTTATAGATTATTTTTCAATGTATGATGTACTAGTGCCTGAATTGTGTGTGTTAATAAATGATTGTTTCTTGATTTGAATGAAATATTCACGTGGACGTATACCTGTTTTTGTTAATTAATTTGGTAAGGTTCTAGTGTGTAGTCCCCCCAGACCTTATAAGTTAATAATCTTTGTCTCTTGAAAGATGCAGTATTGTTCTTTTTTTGTTGACTCAAGAGAATACAACATCTTCTAAGTGTTTAATCCAAATCGATTTATTTCTTTGTTCGCGAGTAATCTTTACTTCATATTGGCTATTTTGATAGATGTTCACTTGTTTCCTAAAGTTGTGCTTATAATGAAATTCTTACGGTTTCTCACGCTAAAGCATTTTTAAAGAAATACGTAGCTCATTCATAGTATGACTGACCCACCGTATTTGAGTGGGCAGGCTGTAAGAAATTTTCGCTTTTCACTAAGTATCATTTATTATTATGTTAACGTTATGTACCCGAGAGTTGCATATGACCCATAGTTCTATAATGCTAGTTTTATGGAGTTAGATGCTTCCAATAATGCCTTGATATTGTTCTATTCATGCTCCCTTAGAATATATTTATTTATTACAGACTTATTTAATATGGGAGTGTCTTGATTGAAGTGTAATATATATAGTGTAAAATATTACTCTGCATGTACTTTCATTCCCTTTGTTCCAATAAATGTAATGCTGTTCTTTCCTGGATAGACTCAAGAGCATGCAACATATTTTTTACACATATAGTCCGAGTTTATTTACTAATTGTCTCTTACTAAACATTACTTTCGTACGAGTGTCATTGTTTGATGGGTGTTAGTTTCCTTTAATGATTTTATAACTATTTATTATGGAACATTTACATAAATGACCAATAAGTAAACATTATTATTGAGATTACTTGTCACGTTGAGCGTTTTATCGTTTTTACAATGTAGCTGAAGTTTGTGACTTTTGCTAAATGCCTCAATGCGTAAGCAGGGTAATCATGTGGAACAGATTTATACCCTCATGGCCTCATTTTGCTTATCATCCATCTGCCTTCAACTTCATGATATGAACACATTGTAGAATTTGTTTTTTTTTGCTTTCTTAACTCTAATATTTGGATCAATGAATGAACAATTTTTGTCACTAATGTCACCTTTGCAGCCTATTCTCAATGAAATAGCAAATGAGTGCTATAAAGTTGCAACAGATAGAAGTGGTTGCTGTGTCCTGCAGGCATGTGTAGAACACTCTCGTGGAGAAGTTAGAACGCGTATAGTCACTGAGATTTTGGTCAATTCAGTACACCTAGCTGAAGATCCTTTCGGGTTTGTGTCTCTTAATGTTTAATATAAAAAGCACATATTTTTTTTATCTTTACAGATCGTAGATTTGAAAATTGTGATTAATTATTGTTGTTACTATGTTTGTAGTAATTATGTTCTACAGCACATGGTGGGACTCAATATACCCGAGTTAACCACATTGCTTGTTAGGCAACTTCAAGGGAATTTCGCGTCTCTTTCGTGCAATAAGTATGGTAGTAATGTTGTAGAGAAATGTCTGAATGAATCTCGAGAAGAGGTTTCCACACGGATCGTACTAGAACTAATCGGAAGCCCAAATTCATCTATGCTTCTAGTAGACCCATATGCCAACTTTGTTATCCAGTCTGCACTAAAAGTTTCCAAGGTTAGTTCATATTCATACTTCTATTTATAATCTAGTTAATACTCAATAGCCAGTGTCTAGTGTTTAGATAAATGGATTCTCCTTTCGATTAATCTGATAGTTTTAGGGTCAAAACACTCAATTTTATCTGGCTGCCAATCAAAGCTAATTATGTTGGAAGTAATTAGTGGCTCATTTTTCCACAATAATATCCTTTAAGTCGTTTTATCAAGGGGATGATATATATGCTTTTGTTTATATTATCCATTGATTTTTAGTCATATAAGTTATGTCGTGCTAAAGCAAATTCTGATAGAGATATATTTACTATACACGCTTGCCCCTAATCTACACTATCAGCTAGAAGCATATGATTTTCCCTTTTTCAAATGATCAGATTTTCTGAACGCCAAAGATCTTATTATTACTATTTTAAACAGCAGTAACTGTTCAAACACATCTTCTACAGTATGTTACATAAAATGTCTGTCTAGTTGAATATGATTATTAAATATCATAAAACTATGTTAATAAGCGTTCATCCAAATTCCTTCAAAGCATTGTGATTGTTGACTGTTGAATTTATGCTAACCAAGTAATACCTTTAAAAGGTAAATTAAACACTGAAGTTGACTAGAACTGATACTTTTTACTTGATGGGGTTCCAACCTAATAGATAACGTAATAGTCTCGCTGTCAAGGTGTCAATAACAAAAAGATAATATGAAGTTTGTATTAAATCTTTAATAATTTAAGTGACGTTTGATATCTATTGTGAGAACAGGGATATGCGCATGACTGCCTGCGTCACTTAATTTCGAAGAACATGTCTTCCATGCGAACTAATCTTTATGGTAAAAAGATACTCGAAAGATTTGAAAAGAAGCGGGTCCCAGCTGCATCGAGCTAGATGTTCAAGGGACTACATGCAAGTATACATTGTGAATACTTCATACTTGTTGTTACTTCACAAATTGTAGTCATTAACTGTCTGTGGTATGTTGTTTCCTGAATCTTGTTTTCCTCAAACTTAACTTGTGAGGTTTTGATATATGGTTACTGTGTAATGAAGTTGTTCAGGAAATTTTAGGACTTAAGATGTTTGTCTGTAAAATTCGCATCGGGTTTGAATTTTGAATGGTGAAGTTATATGGGCCAATGGTCCTTTTTGGTATATTTTATCCTATAAAGAGATGCTATGGGATTTGGGGCATCAACCATGTTTATTGTATGCATGAATCTAACGTCATTCTATTTGTAATATTGGAAGTATAAGGAGGTATTTAGATGTTTGGGATTGCGTTTCAAAATACATTTTGCGTTTTCAAAACTGCGTTTTGAAATGCTTCAGCATTTATCAACATGCATTTTTAAAATTGAGTCTTTCTAGCACAACGCAGATATTCTTTTTATTTATTTTTTGTTGCTAAACAAGTTTTTCTGAATAATATTTGCATTTTCCACACAGTAATCGAATAATTAATTTGAATCGCAATCCCGAACACCCTCTTCGAAAATCTCATTTCTTCTGCACTTGGTTTCGCTCAATCTCTCTTTCAACGATAATTTGCAAATTAAACCTATCTTGGAACCACCTTACGGAAGAGATCCCTCAAAATCTTATGGACATCAAGGGTCTTGCAGTCTTGAACCTTTCACAAAATCATCTTAGTGGACGTATTCCACGAGGAAACCAATTCGACACATTTAATGAGAACTCATTTAGATGGAACTCAGAACTATGTGGGCTGTGGCCATGTGGGTTTCCGCTACCTAATGAGTGTGAACACGAGAGCTCCTCAGAGCTTGATGGCAATGGACATGTAGATGAGGATGAAAGTGAAATAACATGGAAAGCGCTGATGTTGGGATACGGATGTGGGACAACTTGGGCAGCTCATTGGATATGTCATGTTGTCAACAGGAAGACCAAAGTGGTTCAATGCGATTGCTGATGCAGGGGAGTATATGATGTTGCAGTCTTGCAGAGGCAAAACAAGAGAAGATACCGGATACGTAGATATTGGGAGATGAAATGGTTTTCTAAATGGTATTCGTTTCACATATTTTCTTTTACAGCAAATAGTGCCAAACTTCTTATTCTGTTATCTTTCTTTTCTTCAGTTTTATATGTATGGTAGAGCAATCTGGCAATCCTCTGCTTTGTGTAGTTATATACAACAAATCAAATTTTTTGAGTAATTTGATTAATTTTACTGTATTATTCATGGATACAACTTTTTTATTTATGCTGCTTTTTAACAAATAATACTCAAACATCATATAACGAAACATGTTCCATTGTCCATTTCATTTTTATAGGCAACTTCAATGTACTCATATAATACACACATTAGTTTATTAGAATTTTTAGTTATAAACACAAGTAAATAAGACATAATCATGAATAACATATACTCCATATGTTATAAGGATATTTGTAATCTTGCCGAAGCCTTTCTTGTCATCCATAACGAGGGTGTGCACTGTGTGAGACGTTCTATGGGCATTTCGGGTTGCCCTTGGAATTCTTTTTGTCCCTATAACAAGGGCACTCGTCTTTATTCCCGTACGTCCCTGAAGGCACACAATGACAATCTTCACAACATATCCCACAGTACTTCAAACATCTATCTTGCATTCCTGCCTTTGAGCATCTCACCGCACACTTCGAGTCACAAAAACCTACAAGCATGTACGTACCACGTACAATTAGTCTTACAAATCGCGCAAAGTGCAATCATTAAATGGACAAATGGAAAGCTTAAAACCCCAAATTAACAAAAGTTAAAGAAGAAAAGGGTTGGTGAATTGGTTGAGTTTCAATCTTACTTGAACCAGCCATGGTGATTTGAAGGAGAGAAGAGCTCAAGAGTAGAATAGCCATAAGCATGAATGTTGCAACAAATGGCTTCATCTTGTATTTTCTAAATTGAATGATATTAAAATGCAGAAGTGGTAGAATTTTGGGTGGTATGGTGTTTGTTTGTGTGTCTAATGATCGGTGAAGAAAAGAGCCGATATATATAGGGCCAAAAAGTGAATGTGGTTAATATAAATTATATTATACGTAAGGGAACAAAAAAAGTTTTTCAAAATTTTTATATAGTTCAATCTTTTGTAGGATCGAATAAGATCATATAACGATCAAATCTTATCTTTGGCTCACAAAGAACTATCTCTACTAAGAGCACAAGGAGTGACCTTACGTTACATCGTCGTTCTCAATCGACAACAGCGAGACTTCGGTGTCCTGCATTCCCTTTTTGTGTTCTCATTAGGTGTTTTCATTCTCCGTTTCACCTAGAAGCTTTAAACTTTTTTTTTTAGATTTGATTAACTGAAAACATTTTTGTGGGTTCATTTAACTCCAATAACAACACTGAACCACTCTTCTCATAATAAGAACACAGAAAATTTTAATTAGTCACCGTTCCTGCTCCTTGTGTTCTAAGGCCTTAAAAGAAACATAACTCCTGCTCCTTGTGTTCTTAGGCCTTAAAAAAAATATTTCGCAAAAAAAGATCGATTGATTAGAGTTACAATCTCAAAGAGACGTCCAATTGAATTTCAAAGTTCATATATTTATAAGTCAACCTCATTTTTAATGTTGATTTGTATTTTTCTTTATTTATCCCACTAAACTTTTGAACATTGGATTGATATTTCGTTATTAGAGCATACGGTAATATTCTCCCGCCGTTCAACTTAGAAAAACGTCGGAGCCCGGCGTTCGACGCTCCCCACCGCCGTTCATCGTCGGCGTTCACCACCACCGTTCGGATCAAGATGCTGGAAATTTTTTTTTTTTGTTTTACAAACGTTCCAACGGTAATAAAAAAAAATAATTACGAGAACACTGAACTGAATACTGAACCTCAAGATTAACCATTACCCTACTTTTCTGCTTCAGTGTTCAAGTTCAGTGTTCTCAAAAACACTGAACTGAACACTGAACCACCATCAATCGCTCCCTGTGCTCTTAATTTGATAATTGAATTTTAAAATTTTCATAATTTTCTCATATAATTTATTTGACTTATTTAATACTCCATTTTCATTAAGTGGAATCCTTGGTCGATTCTAATCTTGTGAAGATGAACTCTGACACACTTTTAACAAGTTTATTGTTGACAATTATAATGAAATGGGTACGTCGATGAATTTGAGACAAAAATGTAAGTACGTTATCAATTCGCAACTTTTACCCTTAAGTTTACCTTGAATTATTAAGTTTGTTTGTTTCTTACCTTGAATTATTAAGTTTGTTTGTTTCTTATTTACACCTTACTCTACGCAAATATGAACATTTCGTTAAAGTTAAAACTTTAGGTTGTCAGGTGAATCGTATGTTGCAAGTAGAATCAGCCAAAAATTGGTGCTAATTAAACGAAATTGTACGTTATAATTGCTGACAGCTTGTTGGTGAGATTGGATGTGAAGGACTAATCATGTGTCCTAACATCATCAGAAGACGATACACGTGTCATATAATGTTTCGTTATTTTAGTGTAATTCTTTTCGTCCAATATTCTCAATGGTAAACCTTTGAAATTTTTTACATAATATTCATTCTCAACTTTATTATTATTACTCCCTCCGTCCCATTTAAAATGTCCACATTATTATTTTGAGATGTCTCTTTATAAGTGTTCACTTTGATATTTAATCAATCAAAAAAGACTTTAGTGTGTAGATTTAATATTTGATTAGTGGAAAGTGTAGTTAATGGATGATCCTAAAACTACGTGCAAAGTCAAATTGGACATTTTAAATAGGACGGAGGTAGTATATTACATAAAAAAATAATAAACAACTCATTTCCTCCACTCGAAAAAAATCTTTCAGAAGCATTAGGTAAAAAATTATAAACGGAACATACTTTTGAAAAGTGTGGTAATTCGTACACCACCATTTTTTATACATACACCACTTTTCTGCTTTACAGTATTGTACAGTATAACACCGTAAAGCACGTTTGGTGATGTATGGATAAAAAATGGTAGCAGTACCCTTTTGAAAACATGTCAATCAATAGCTACATACTATACGGGACTACGGGAGCAATCCACTCCCAAGGGTATAGAAGATTTTGATTAAGAAATGAAAATTAATTTTCATAAAATTTTAGGGAAACGGATAAGAATAATTAAGAGCACCAAGTATGAAAATATATCATCTACTTTTGACACATTAACGTCATATCGGGTTTTCACTAATTTTTCATTTTAACTATTTTTATCCATTTTTCACCGACCAACTACTTTAAATATTGGGTTTAATACCCAAACTTTCAACTTTTTTTCGTTTTAACACCTCAACTTTTTTTTTTAACGTTTTAACACTCCAACTTATAGTTTGACTAAAACTTAATACCCAAACTTTCAAAAAAATTTCGTTTTAACACCTCAACTTCTTTTTTAACGTTTTAACACTCCAACTTATAGTTTGACCACAATTTAATCCCTTTAGTTTGTTTGTCCGTTTAAAATTACACTTCTGGATTTTTTTTTGTTAACTATTTAGTTTGAAATAATCAAGATTCGATTTAAATACACTATAAATTCTTCTCATATGTTGTCTATTTAATATGTATTCTATTAATCCTTCAAAGAATACTAAGATTAGCTAACCTCGGGATTTCGAATGTTTAGCTAACCTCGGGATCTCGAATGTTTAGCTAACCTCGTGATCTCGAATGTTATTATCCTGTTAATTATAGTTTATTATTGTTATAATTCTAACTTATTACCTGGTCAGATTCTAATCAGGGTATTTATAACCGGTTTCCTGCTGAATAGGTAATGTTGAAATAACTGACTAGAAATACCCATTTATCGTTGATTAAAATCTGACCAGGTATTTCTAGTCAATTATTTCAACATTAACTATTCAGCAGGTTACCGGTTATAAATACCCTGATTAAAATTTGACCAGGTAATAAGTTAGAATTATAACAATAATAAACTATAATTAACAGGATAATAACATTCGAGATCACGAGGTTAGCTAAACATTCGAGATCCCAAGGTTAGCTAATCTTAGTATTCTTTGAAGGATTAATATAATACATATTAAATAGACAACACATAAGAAAATTTTTTAGTGTATTCAAATCGAATCTTGATTATTTCAAACTAAAGAGTTAACAAAAAAAATCCAGAAGTGTAATTTTAAACGGACAAACAAATTAAAGGGATTAAATTGTGGTCAAACTATAAGTTGAAGTGTTAAAACGTTAAAAAAGAAGTTGAGGTGTTAAAACGAAATTTTTTTGAAAGTTTGGGTATTAAGTTTTGGTCAAACTATAAGTTGGAGTGTTAAAACGTTAAAAAAAAAGTTGAGGTGTTAAAATGAAAAAAAGTTGAAAGTTTGAGTATTAAACCATTATTAACCCTTAAATATTTTCTGCTACAGAATTGAACATCATGCTTAAAATTGTAGTACATCGACCATTAAAGAAAAAAAAAATCAATCAGAGTTATGTTGCCGATTTGAAGAGCCCAAAACCACCATGAAACACCCACTTTGGAACCAAGATGGACCAACATCAGCGTCAGTGCTTTGAAGCTATAGCTATAGCGGATGGGTACATGTCAAAAAGAGATATCTCCTAAGAAAGAGAAATGACTAACTCACAAAAAATTTACAAAATTTTATCGACAAAATGAGTAGTACCAATTAAATAATGAGAAAAGCATTAGATAGAAATGGATTAATGTGTGTTACACATCACTTGCCATATCATTTTCCTTGGTAGAAAAATCGAGATTAAAATATAATTTTTTTGCAAAAGCCTAAAGGTAAACAAGATCAACCTATGAATTAATGTAACCCATATGGTGCAAATGTATAGATCCAATAACGATTGTTGATTTCAATATCTTTTATAGAATTTGACGTGGACGAGTGATCCGACTAATTACTAAAATGGATGTGGGATTGAAGAAAGAAGTTGACAGATAACAATTGTGCAAAAATGTATCAATCTAAATTAAGATTATGATTTATAATTAGATAGATAGATAGGGTACTAAACTTTGAGAAAATATATTATTTATTTAAAAAAAAAAAAACTCAACCGTTACTTAGGCTGCATTTCATAAAACTGAATGATTCAGCGCTGAACAATTCATACGCCTGAATGATTCAAAGACTCTGAATGATTACGATTCCGAATGAAAAAATATTGTGTGACACCCCGCGATTTCAATATAATTATAAACGTTAATTGCACGCATTTCTAGGCTAATTCCCTACCTTGAGTGAATTCACAACATATTTTAGAGGTAAGTCTAGCAAAGCCCAACTAGTTAATACGTGTAGTATTACGATTCATAATTAGTTATAATTATGTACGCGACAATTGGAACAAACGCGACAAAAATATACGACTGTTGGTGAACAAAATTATCGAATAAAACGAACTTATTAAATAACATTAACGATTTTTAAGTATTATGTTAATAATATTTACAAAGTATTTTATAACGTATAAACATTTATTTCGTAAACAGAAACGAAACAAAGTTAAAAATTCTATAAACTTAACTAAATTACTTCTATAAAATATTTCAACCAAAAGTATAAGCGAATACGTATTTAAATATTTATCATTTAAAATATATTAACATTTAACGATCGGATAAACGAACACGGGTAAAATACCACAAGTTTGGGACAAAAATTCCCTCCCTTTTGGCACCAAAAATCAGCCAAAAACCCCACCCCCAACCCCATTCTTTCATTTCCATTCTCTCTCTTCACTCCTTTTTCTCTCATCTCTCTCTAAACTTAACCAAAAACCACACAAATCATACCAAAACTACACCAAAAACGCGCCGAATCATCTAACCATTTAGAGAAAAACGATCACGGGATCACGATCTACACTTCTACCTTTTCGGATTTCAAAACCGACACGCGTAAGTTTCTGACATTTCCCGTAAATCCTTAGATTTCGAAGTTTTCTTTGATATTTCATGTTTAATATACTTAATATAACATGTTTTAGTGTTCTTAACAACCGAAAATGTCCAAAATCGACCAAAAACCCCTTTTTACAAAGCTGTTCGTCGAACAGTTGGAAGTGTCGCTATGTGCCAAAAACAGTGCTAGCGACGCTAGCTAAGTGTCGCTATGCCTAAGTGTCGCCCCTATAGCGATACTACTTAAGTGTCGCTGAAACCCTTAACCAGATCCATCCTAGCGACACTACCTTAGTGACGCCATAATTGAACAAGTGTCGCCTATAGCGACACTAACCAAGTGTCGCTACTCAATTGAAAATCAGGAATCTAGCGACACTCATCTAGTGTCGCCTAACTAGTGTCGCCTATAGCGACACTAGCCCAGTGTCGCCAAAAACAGAAAGTTTACAACTTTTTCACTAAGTGTTGAGACTGAGATTTTACCACCTGATTTTACTCTGAAATGAAGTTTCGAATGCGTTTTTACTACAGCAACATAGCAAAAATAAAAATTTTCCAAGCTGACTTGGCAGCTCAACCCCAACCAGGGGCTCTGCCCCTTGGACCCCGCCAGGGGTTGTAACACCCCCAAATTTAATGATTTGCGGAAGATTGATTTGGGTGTTACTAATCAATAACAAAGCACAAAGATAAATAGCAAACGACTCTATATGCGTCGCTTTAACAAAATATATTGATAACTGAAATGTTTACAACATTTAAAGCTTTACATAGCTCGAGTTAAATAAAATGAGATTTCAGTACATAAGTACTTGTACAAAATATACTAATGCAAGAAAATCTCAATCGTCTGTATGCTGACTCGAGCTAAATCCTGAAGCAGAAACATCCTACTGCTGGGTACCTGCGATATATGCTAAAAGGTCAGCTATAAAGCTGGTGAGCTCACAGGTTTGAAATCAAGTAATATCGTATGAACCGCAAGATTTAAATAATGAATTGCATCCAGCAATTAAATAATGAATTGCATCCAGCAATTAAATAATGAATTGCATCCAGCAATTAAATGATAATCATCATGTATATAGCCATGAGCACATAGTTGAGCTTAACTCGAGGGCCGGGTCCCCTATAGAGAATTCCGAGCGAGGTGCCTCCACGAATGCCTAATCAACATTCGTCTTCCCAAATATTAGTACGTCCGTTTACCCGGTTAGTGCTTGCTAACCCGGACGAGGAGGGTCAATCCTATATGGTACCATATACTAATATTCACGCTACAACGTATTAACAACTATGCTGACGGAGGACTTTCAAATGATTAGTTTCGAAAAAACTCATGTAGTATATGAAAAGTTTGGTACTTGCGTTCACATGTTAAAAGTTGAGCAGTATATCACACCCCTGAGTAAAACAGTAAAAGAGGGGCTATGAGACTCACATGAGTCTGAATGCGTTTACACAAACGTAAGTTGATTAGCCGAATATGAAGTCCAAAGACTTGTAACCTGAGGGTGTCCAGGACACGCGATGGTTATAATCATGATTGGGTATCTCAAAAGATCACCCATTGTAGTTGTTACACAACTATATATATGTCCAAATTACTACGATTTGGTTGATTTGTTAAGTGTTTGAAAACATGTACGGCCCGTTGGTGATGGATTTGTAATAATAATCTCAACTATCATTATTGTGATTTCGTGGCGTTTTACTTTGAAAAATGTGTTTCGATTGTGTTTTAGAAGCCGTTACGGAATCTAAGTACGGGGGTCCGGGGGCAGCGCCCCTGGTAGCGGGGTCCAAGGGGCGGCAGCCCCTGGCGGGGTCCAAGGGGCAGAGCCCCTGGCTGGGGTCGAGCTGCCAGGTCAGCTTGGAAAATTTTTATTTCTACTATATTGCTTTGACGAAAAACGCATCTGGGATCTGAGTTCGGGTAAAATCGAGTGATAAATTTTAGGTCTCGACACTTAGTAAAAATCTGAGTTTTCTGTGTTTTGCGACACAATATGCGACACTAAAGATGTTATGCGACACAAGGGTTGTGTCGCATAGAAAATGCGACACAATGTCTATACGACACAAGGGTTGTGTCGCATAGATGCGAGATGCTGATTCAACAGCGACATAGTGATTGTGTCGTATGGGGTATGCGACATAGTGGTTGTGTCGCAAGACTTGCGACACTAAATCTTTGGTACGACATAAGGTACGACACAAGGGATTTTATGCGACACTAAAGCCAAAATACGACACAACATGCGACACAAGGCTTGTGTCGCATGGATGAACGCCAGCCCAGAAAGTCCGGCTGTTAACGTTTTTCCGGCCAAAATTCCATTTTAAGCTCGTTTTTAGGCTATAAATTCGTGTTCTATACATTGTAATGGACATTTAGTAGTTATAATAACAACCACAAGTGAAAAATACTAAGAATCGAGAGATTTCGGGATTTTGTCGGAAACTTACAATTTGCCGAAATGGAAATCCGGAAAGATAGTGTTGTAGATCGTCGCGAGGCGGTCGTGAATCTCTAAAAATATTGTTGATCCGGTTGTGTTTCGTGTTGTTATTTGCGATTTTTGTGGATTTTGGGGTGTTTTGGTGAAAGAGAGAAAAGGAAGGAGAGAGAGTGATAAAGAAATAAAATGAAGGAAATGAAAGATGGAGGTGGGGGTTTATCCCCACTTTTCAGCTTTCCCGCCCCGCGTTCCGCGCGGTGTTCGTTTGCTCCGTCGTTTAAACGTTAAATAATTATTTTACATTTTAATTATAAGTTTTAAAATACAATTTATTACGCGATATATTGTTTAAATATTCTACTAATCAATTTATATTTAGGTTATAAAATGTAAGTTAATTTGTTTGTGCGTTTTACATTTTTAAATCGTATAAGTTTTGTTTGTATGATTCCGAATGATTACGAAATATTATCATAATAATATTTTTGATCTAACAACGTTATTTAATAAAATTGGTCACCAACGTCCGTATTAAATTGAATCAAATTACATTCGATTTAAATTGCGTACGATTTAACCAAATCGCATTTTCGTATATATTCAACAATATATATAATTCGATACATTAATTAGCTTAACACAGAACTAATTACATGTATTAACATATGATTAGGCACTAATTACTAGTCCTAATTTGGCGGGTGTTACAGGGGTTGCCACCCCTTGGACCCCGCTACCAGGGGCGCTGCCCCCGGACCCCCGTATTCAATTTCGTAATTTATAGAAATGCAACGAAACAAAACATAATTATAATTATACTTTTTGAAACTATGATTTCAAAGTATCACCAACGAGTCGTATACATTTTCACAAATACAAAATACAAACGTAAACAATTAAACGAACGATTTGGACATAACTTGGTTGTACGAACACTAGCATGGATGATTAGCTTAGACATCCACATACTTATTAAATCTCATACGTTTAGGACGTTAGGAGATTTCGGACTGTACTTGGGCTTAGGTTTGCTAGCACTCACATGCAACTTAACTCAACAGGTGAGTTCACAGCCCCTACTTTCACTGTTTTAACTGCTTTTGAACAGGGGTGGAAAACATAGTCAAACGCTTTTACATACATGATTGTACACACGTTTTACTCGAACGATTAGAGTACACTGAACTGTTAAACCGTTACACAAACCGATGTTTTCGAAACAACGTTTTCACACTACAAAATTATAAACGTACTTAACTTATTTTGAAAATGCTGGAGAACGACCAGCAACGCTTTACCAAACTGATTGGGTAACGGATGGGTCCTTCTGACATGGACCGGATCCTACTGACATGGATCTACTATACTTGTTGAATAAAAGTCCCTACTGACATGGGCACAAGATCCTACTGACATGGATTAAGGGACACTGACACTCCCTACTGTTGAAAAGTCCCTACTGACATGGGCACTGGATCCTACTTACATGGATCCACTAATGTGATTAAACTGTTGAAAAGTCCCTACTGACATGGGCACTGGATCCTACTGACATGGATCCACCGAGCGACTAATAGGATACTGACATTCCTACGAAAACAACTATTAGGATACTGACATTCCTACGAGAGATAACTACTAGGATACTGGCATTCCTACTATAACTAGTACTGAACCATGGGCAACATCCTAACAAAACATACTTGGAACTAGGATACGAACTTTCCTACGAACAACTACTTTTGAAACGTACCTGGTTTAACGATTAACTATTACAAACATAAAACCTATGAATTCACTCAACCTCGTTGTTGACTTTTTACTATGTTTTTCAGGGAATTAGCTGTACACGTAAGGACCGCCTGCACAACTGAAAATATAGGCGACCCTTGAAGATTTAGGATGCCAACTTTTTGAAACATATGGATTTCTTTTGTATAACTAATATGTTTTTAGTCATATTTACGAAATCCACTTTTGTACAACTTAACTACTTATACGATTCATTGAATCGTAAACTTTGTAACTAATACTTTTGGCATCTTAATATATATATTTGATTGTAATCATAAGCTCTGATACGTATGCATGTACTATGTAAATGTGGCACCTCCAGCTTATACCAATGCTTCCGCTAAACGAATTTGGGGGTGTTACATATTGTTTGATATGACTTCTAAATTGACAATCTGAATGACAGAAAATTACCAGTTTAACCTTATACACTATCAATACCCGGTCAGTGTTGCCGGTTATCAATGTTTTGCAAGAATACCGAGAGAATTATGATTGTTGGTTACGACCATTCTCTAACTTCTTCGACTTGTCGAAAACAAAAATATAAACAATGAAATTAAATAAATAAAAATAAATGTAGATTAATAATTTATCATATAATTATAATTATTACTGTAAAACTTAAAAACCATTATTATTTTATTATAACTAGCATGTTACCTGCGCAATGCAGCGGCCATACACATTTTTTTCTTGCAGTAATCAATTACATGTCGTCCTTTCATGAAAATTGACAAATAATGTGAAATACCATCATTTTCTTTCTTTATTAGACACTTATATATAATTAACGGTGAATTTTATCGAATAAACGGAAACCTAACCTAATACTAATACAAATAAACATATGTTAAGGTTGGGTTTTACTAATAAGAAAACCACAAATATTTTATTCTTTTCGGTCTGATCGTTCAAAGTCAACGCGTCAACTGCCGATCATAAATAATTTTATATTTGTTAAAGATTCAACCCACCATCTCACCGAATCCTTTAACCCATTTCAATAAATAGGTTATGCGGATTATTTCATAGTTGTATAATTTTGATCCAGTTTATGAAATAAGTTTAAGTTTAGGGTTACTATGAAATTTGACCCTCATTATAATAATTTAATGTTTAAATAATTAAGCTACAATTTTTTAATCTAATTAACTTTGATAATTAAATATGTAATCTTTAAAACAAAATAAAAATTAGTGAAAATGATTGGTAGGCATAAATTGGTATGTGTAAATATAAACCTAAATATGTGATTAGTTGGTTTGAAAAATTGATTGGTTGTGATTAACAGAGAGAAAAGTTTTAACCAATCAGAAAATTAGGCCTACTTTTAGGTCTATCTAAATAGGCCTATTTAGCATAACTCTAAAAATTATTGCTTCAAATGTTTGTATTATTTGCATTTGATGTCGTACTAACTAAAACGGTAGAGTGGTAAATTATGTGATTATTATTTTAAAGCTACAAAATTGTTATACTATTTCTATAGTTGGTAATAGATTAACTTTTATGCTTACTCGGATGTAATTGACTCGAAGTGTCTAAATTGTTAAATGTTAACGTACTTATATAGTTAGTGAAAAAGTTCTAGTATCTCATTTTATAAGAGTGTCTAATATTTTTCCACCTTATATATTAGTATAAAGATAACGATAAAAATGATTATAATTCGTAAGAAAGTAATTTATTATATATGGAACCGTAACTGAAATTTTAATTTTATATATTAATAAGTTATCTCAACTGTATAGGTTACAATACAATCATTTTTTAAGATTGTATATTTTGAAACTGAAAATATGATACATTCAATGTAATAATTAATTGTATTGATTAAGTGTTAATTAATACATTTTGATCATAATATATTAGAGAAGCGGAGGGTAAATTAGTCATTTATTATTACTCCTTTTTAGGACTTTGATTGAAACTTTTTTTATAGTATTATTATAATAGATTATAGATAAACACTTTTCATCAACATCTAATTAGTTTAGTTGCACCGCTTGTGGCCTCTATGGCTGTATGCCTGTATGCAATACAAAATCAGTTACAAATTTACAATATACATAAATTAACATCAATTGATGGGTGCTCCGTTAATCATTTTCATTACCATTCATTTTCAATCTTTAATTAATTCCACCAGATGGGTAATGGTAGGAGGTTTACTGAAAAGTGAATACAATACAAAGAATAGCATAGCACGTGCAACAGCGATTGTGATGACTTCGAAGACTTTCTCCATTTATCAAGTGAATTTTCATATTGTTTGAATCATGACAGGGGATCGTTAAATTAACTCTGTCGAAGTGTCAACTAGATTTAATTGGGAGAATATTTTAAAAACGAAACCTTCATTTGAGGAAGAAGAAAAGGTTAATAGGTATTCAAGGGCATATGCGGAAAATTGGCTGCTGAACGAATAGCCCCATCATTCAGAATGGTTGACCGATTCAGAAGAGATTCATGTAAGATGGTTCGATTCAGAGGTGCAATTTTTTTGGAATCAAACGTTCTGAATGATGAACGGCACAGCATTCAGCTCTGAATAGTTCAATTCATCACCTATCAAACACACCCTTAATTAAACTTAAACGGTCACAAGGGTTATTGTTTAACTATGTCATGCAATGCAAGCTTATATACATCTCATCGTTTTCAATAAGTAAACTAGATCATGGACCCGTGTATACACGAGTTTGTAAGAAAATAATTTATAAAATTAGTTGATATTAATTTGTAACTATAATAGATGTAGAATAAGTTAATTGTATTATTATTATTATTATTATTTTTTGTCAATAACTATTTTAGCGATACACTTAAGTACTTAACAGTTAGTCCGTCAGTGATTCCACAACTGCCTTTCAAAAAAAAAAACAGTTAGTCCAACAACAACCAAACCAACATTAATTACTAATACTATAGCAGTTAAGTCGCAAGGCTTTTGCAACACAAAATTATTTAAAGACACTTAACATTGCTCTACATATTTGCTCTAGAGAATTAAATGAAAGAATACATTCCTAGCAAATTTGAAATCAAAGAACAATAGTTTTAAATTTGATATTAGTTTTCAGCTGGTTGCCCTCCGAGCTTCTCCCGTACAACATTTTTTTAGCTCAGCTTCTAAATGCTTGAGAGTGGCTTCTTGGATACAAAACATAGATACCACAGGAACTTGGACAAAGCTATGCATCATTGCTTCAAATCCAATTGAAATAAGATCATCTCCAAGTAAAAATTATCATGTCCTCCAAGTTTCTCCTGTAATGAACATGAATCATTACCTGCATAACTTTCTCCTGTAATGAACAAATCCCTCTGCTGATAGTGAGGGAATTTGATGAACCATTTGTGCAAGAACACAAGAGTGTCTCTGGCTATAAATTTCAAGATACAAAAATAGATTTAAATAAAGATAAAGATGAACCCATTTTTAAGAACACATTTTCTCTGCATTGTTGGAGTGCAAGAAAATCAAGAAAACAACTTTTAAGGTTCTTTTGAAGGTATAAACATTAAAAAGAATACCTTTGTAAAGTTTCTAAAAAAGGGTGACTTCTTTTTATCAAAACTTTTTTGGGGCATAAAGAACATAAGTAAACATATAATTTATAAAAAGTAGTAGCACCAGAAATACCTGTTATTGCATCAGTGACAACCTCATAAGCAGAAGAATTTGATGAATCGTATGAGAATCCTACTCCAACTGGGGTCTCAAGATACAATACATTTGCATCTACAATATTTCAGAAATATATATTAAATATATATATTACTAACCAATGTAAATATCATCAAACTTTTGAACTTTGATTAATTAAAACTGAAAAGGTATATAGTCTTCATCAATAATTCTCTTTAATTAGGGTTAATATTTCAAGAATCAATTTGTAAATATTCAAAATTCTTAGTAACCCATGTAATTATTATAAAATTTTTGTAATTAATTTAATTAAAATTAGAAAGGGTGTAAGCTTTTTGATCAATAATTGCTTTACCTGAGTTCCAACTATACTCATTTCTTACCAGACCTTGACCATTTGGTCTAAAAGGTCCAATTTCAGAAAATGCTCCAACACCAAGTGATGAGCATCCAGGCCCTACAAGATAATCAACATGTAATTAGCTTGAAGTATATCAAGAAAGTCCTAGGTAATAAATTAAGATTCTGTGCAAGCATGTAATAATGGTCTGACCTCATTTAGCTTATTACACGAAGTGCTGTTTGTGTTTTCCTCAGAGAAGTCCTTCAAATGGCATGGGGCGGTGTCTTTGCAACATAGGCAATTTTGAAACCGTAATTCCAGCAGAGAAGGAAGTTTTGACAAGGCAGCAGCGATGGTCCAAAGATTGGATACTCGTGTGGCACACATTGATAGACAGATTAAATTAGGCGTGTAAGTGAAACAATCCTTCTCCATGCTACTAAGCGAGGTGCAAAAGTCCAGATTAAGGGTGTGCATACGCATAAATCTCCCAGCCATGTTGAGCTTCTGAATCTCAGTGGACCTTATATTTAGAACTCGGCAGTCCATATACGTTACAAGTTACCACCTCATGCATCTGGGAGACTTCAAAGTACCTATATATAGCACCCAATACGTTACAAGTTAAACACCAAATTAAATGTGACTGTATTTGATTATCAATCTATGCCTATAGTAACAAACAATTCACCTTCTCAATAATTTCAGCAAAATGATCACCTGCAGTATATGTAAGTAGTAGTGATTTTATAACAAATAGTATAAAAGTAACAAGTTTAACCTCTCAAATTAAATTTAACTCTTCCTACAATGTACAGTTTATGTCATCTGTAAACCGAAACGGATCATAACAAATGTCCAGTAATAATCCAAATAATTAAAGAACTCATTACTTTATAAAAAAGATGAACTGATCTGAAAATGAAACAAAGCTTTTAATTTTCCAATATGTGCAGAGGAACTGGTGGCCTGAAATCATACCCTACATCCTTTCATCAGACAAAAATTTTACTGTAAAACACAAATTTGACAATAAATAAAGTGAAGTACAACTATATATATATGTTTTTAATCACTTTCAGAAAAAGATAAATAAGGAGAATGCAGTAAACATTTGCCCTGGCTATCACAATTTAACACAACATTTAAATTCAAATGTAACTTATATATAGTTGAAGAAAAGAAATTACAAATAAACCAAACCTAGCGAGTAAAACGGAGATATCTGGAGCTGAAGGAAACACCAAATTTGTTACAGAGTATATAATGTGTATATTGATGCTAAATGATTTCCTAATATAAACTCGTGCCATATTAATACTATCTATACTTCATTGATGGCTCAATGAAGTATAGATTTCTCACTTTAAATCAGCATGTTCAAAGTCAAGACGATCCCGTCATCTGATGGTTCAAGCTTGCCACATGACACCACATGGCCGATGACATCTACAACCACATGTATATTTTTTTTAATATTGAAATCTTATTAAAAATGTACGGACATAAAGTGAAATAACCAAAAAGTGACTTTGTAATGGATTTTATCTGTAAATATTTTTCCAAACTCAGCAAATGCAAACTTCTTCTGACCATTAGTATAGACCAAATTCAGTGTCGATAACATGCACAGGATAATTTGATGTTGATATTCGCTGGGGCATTTTGTCGAGCAGATGGTGTGCATCATCTAGAAGTTGAGTAATGCACATGAATTTCATCTTAAAAAGCTAAGACAACCAGAAAATCATCTTCCAACGCTATAGTTGTATTAGAAAAACGATGATAATATGTAATCAGAATGCTATAATTATAAGTACCTGTTATGATTCGTTGTTAATGTATTCGTAGTGACAAATTGAAACACATCTACCTGTAAGACTTGAATTAATACCATGGAAAACCCAACTAAAATTGAATTGAGAAAAGGAGAGAGATATAGATAGAACTTAAAGAACGAATTTGAGGATATTTACATGAATGCAAATTTGCAAGACCTGGAAAAAAAAGAAAAGAAAAGGAGGAGGTTAAGTTACCCCTAAAGTACATAAATTTGATTACAAAATAAAAACAAAGATGAATTGATTTACCTGTGATCAAGCTCAGAGTAGATGAAATTCTTTTACTGGTGATGGAGAAGATGATGAAAGGGAAATAAGATGGAGAGATGAATATCTTAAATTTGAATTATGCCAATGGAGAAAAGAGGCGTGAATAAGAAGCACGGCACGAACTCCACCTCTAGAAACTCACACATAATTTAAATTTTCTTGAGAAACTGTGCAAGCGTGCATGGAGTGGAACAGCATTGGAAATCACAGATAAGCTGTAAATAATACAGTAAATAATTTAAAGAAAACTCAAAAAACCCAGAAAATTTCTTTCACCTCATGAAGCCACGTCATCAAAAATACAATCTAAGATTGGGCCAAGTCAACATCATGACATCAGCCTAAACTGTCATTTAATAGATGCCACGTACATGTTAGTTTACGATTATCGTATATAAAACGATTGTACCAGTAAGATTTATATACATTTGAATGAGACATGAATAATTGAATGACTTTATTAATTAATCATACATATTAAAAGATTAAAAGAACTTAATAGTTTACCGTATTATCTAATACTAATAATCATAAAAACTTTGGAGGGGCATCATCTATCAATCAATACAACATATATAATGCAACTTAGATTTCTATTGTTAGGTTTTTTTAAATAACAAAATTTAAAACTCAACATCTAAATAATCATAATAACAGAAATTCTATTATTTTAACTATTTTAGTAAATAACAGTTACTCCACTTTCTCTATCACTAAACTCGATTATTCTAGGGTTTATTGTTTCATTATATATTAAACTTTGCACTTTTTACTATTATATGAGTCGAACTTTGAAAACTTCTATTGTATGTATTGAACTTGTAAATATGGTCTATTGTATGTAAAATTTCTTTTGTGGGTAAGACCCAAATAAGAGAGTTTCCTTTTTTGACCTTACCCAAAAAGAAAATTATACATACAATATACCATATTTACAAGTTCACTACATACAATAGAACAAATAAAAATATATCGTAAGTAAAAAGTGTAAAGTTTAATACATAACAAAACAATAACCCATTATTCTAACGCTTTAAATTGACCAATTTCAATACCATAACTAATCTATTGGAAAAGAAGAAAAACAATATAATATTTCCACGGTGACTACTATTAATAGATTATGTTTTCCAATCCATTACACGAGTTTTATTCTAGTCGTACGTAACGTGAAAGTGTGTATAAGTGTTTCACTCACTCCCAAGTCCCAACAGCAAAACAGAAAGAAAATATAATCAAAAGGCAATAGCCTGTGAGATTATGTCAACCAGAGGCCCAAATGACATAAATAATACCTAAGGCCCATGTTGTCAACACTTATAACATGGGCCAAACTTATAGACGGGGTGACCTTAAGAACATGGTACACTATTACTCCATGAATTATGAAATTTAGGGATTTAATCGTGTCCAGCCGAGCGCGAGCTTAACAGAGTTCGAGCTCAGCTCAACTCATTTAGGGTAAGCTCAAGCTCAACTCGATAGTTCGACGAGCTTTTACGATGCAGGCTCGAGCTCGACTCGAAAATCTCAAAATTCTAAATGAAAATACTTTTTACTATTCAAACTTATTTTATATTTATTTAAAAAATAAAAATCAATAATAAAATTCATTTCAAATATATATAAAACTAATATAAATCATGAAAACAAGTCAAAAAATTTCAAATATATATAAAACTAATATAAATCATGAAAACAAGTCAAAAACTATATATAATAGCTTTACAATTTCAAAATATGATAATAATACCATTTTAGATATCAAAAATTACATATGTATGTTTGGCTAGGGGCTTTTAAAAGCTTTTTGGAGCTTTTAATTTTCAAATTAAAAGGCTCATATTTTAGAAAGCTCCATTTGGAACCAAAAATTGAAGCTTTTATTTTCGGATTAATACACATATAGGGTATTAAACTCTTAAAAGCTCGACTTGATCGAGCTAATGCTCGAGCCGAGTTCGAATTGCTCGATAAATGAAGTTACATTATACAATAAATGTTTATGTTTTCTAGAAGCATCATATTTTCACTTTTTGTTCGAGCTTTTACCGGGATCATTATTTGAAAATTAACAATGATTCATATTACCCATAAACTATTACTCATCATTTCACACTTATATAATCCTAAAAAACTTTATAAAAAACTAATTTAAGAATCTTCATATAGAATCTCTTTGAAATAGAATCCAAAGACATAAATAATTTGATGCTAATATCTAAAGTCAAAAGGAATACGACTTAAGGTTTTGATAGTATTAGAATAATACAAGATTTTGACTTTTGGGTTTTCTATGGTGACAAAGATATGATTTAGGGGTTTTAAAGGGTAGGTTAAATGAAGGTTTGGTTTAGTACAATAATCTTGTTAGCATGCCACGTAATCTAATCATCATGTCACGTCATAAAAAATAAAACTGAATTTAGTGAAAGTTACCGTTTCTATAAGTTAGCTTGCACATATAATGGTCAAATTTTATATATTTACACATAATGGTGGTCAATATACTTGTATACACATTAAAGAAGTCAACGCATAATTATATACATTTAAAAACACTTAAACCAAATAAAAAGTGTAAAGTTTACTACCTACTTAAACACGCAAATAATAAACCCTTTTTTTACTCATTAGACCCATTACAGATTATCGAGTACCAATCCTAATGTTTAATTACTTGTAATCAAATCTTCAATTTGTTAATATAACATTTTCTTTCTCATCAATCTGATCGACAATGTGCTTTGAAATGCACATTTTTAAGGTTAGTTGGATGATCATACACAACGATTTTTTTATAGGTTTTATTATTACCATTCCTATAGTTCTTAAAAGCAAAATTACATCATATATGTTTGTAAACATAAAGTTAAAGATGTATGATATCTAATATAACTTAATTCTTACAAATGTTAAAATCAATGATTAAATACGATAGACAGGGAGAACAAAATACCCGTGTCAATCGAATGTATGCGTTAGCGCATTAATACTACGTATTTTGTTTTTTTTATATTATTGTGTTAGAACAAAGTACCAGTATGCAAATGTACGTTACGAAATGAACAAAAAAAACACATCGTTGGATGATAAATTAAGTTGAACTCCTTAATATAAAAGCATTCCAATCCATGAAACAAGTAGCAATAAGAATAGTACTAGGCTACTAAAAAACAAGAACCATGACTCAAACCCAATGAGAATAGGGTGGTGTGGTGGTAGGGTCAAATGGCTATGGGGTAGCAAGCATCTGATCTGATCTACATCTCATCTACTGCCCGTTAGTTGCGCCACAAACTCACTAAACAACTTGCATATATACACGAATACGATCAATCCTCCACCTACTCTTCTACTATCACAATCATTGCAAAATGCACAAATTATTTAAAATTTTAAACATGAAAGGTTAGTGTTTTAATAAGACGTATTTTATTAATTGCATTCTTGGTTACCAAAGTTTCTACCTTAGAGGAAAATGTAACATAAATTATTTATTTTACAGTGCATCAAATTATGAAACATCTAAACTATACGAAAAATAATCAATAGGATCTAGTCATATAAAGTTTAAGTCGAAAAATCGACGTAAAAATGCTATTCAGGATCAAAATATTCTTCTTATTCGTGTGGTAATCAATAATTTTATTAAGCTAATTTTCAAGCTAATTCTTACTTGATTTGTTGAATCTATTTATCACTATACTCAAATTATGAAACAAATAAAAACATACTTAATTAAAAATTAGGGGAAAATCACTAAATAGTCCTTGTCATCTACTCTAACAAAATAATATTTCTCTTATTACGATTACCGAAATAATCCTCTGACCATCGAAAAAAGGTTATTGGTGCAAAAAATTTCGATGATAGCAACTTTTTCAATTTTAATTTAATACTAGTGCACCGAAAACGTGACAACTTATCAAAAAAGCTACCATTGCAATCCTACCGGCGAGAACTACTAGAACTGGGGCTGGCATTCGATGGTTTGACTATAAATCATGGTTGGAAGGATGTCACGTCACCATCGAAACTAGTTCCCAATGCACCAGCGACAATCAAATCGATTTCGATGTTTCTTAAAAAGTTTCGGAGGCGGTAAGATATGACCGATTTCATTTTTACTATTTTTTTTTCATTTTTCCAAGACCATCATTATATCCAACCCGTTGTTTTCATTTCCGGGTAACTTTTAACCTTTCATTTTAATTTTAAGGCTTCATTATTATGGTTTGTACTCTTTTTTTATTATATATACGTTGAGTTAAATTAAATAAGTCACATACTCTTCTTCTTGTTAAGTCGTTTTCTAAACATATGAAGTTCGATTAGGTATATTGATCATTTTAGTGCAAATTAAGCTAGTCCCACAACCAATCAAATAGTGTATGAAGAAAATGGCTAGAGACCACTCAACAGTAAAACTTATACTCTAAAGTCAGATCACAGTTAGCTATTTATAGATAGGCACATGTATGCATATATATATGAGACATACACATACCGATCGACATACACACCTACATGGCTACATGCCATAGCCCATATGAAATACAGTAAATCTGAACATGGGTATATGTATACGGAGTAATAAAAAGCAAGGACAAACACATACGGACAATTAGCAAGCAGGCAACAACCTCTTAACACTTTCTGATCTTTTTCCTTGACAAATTGCAATCACAACATCTGACATTTCAGTCAACTGAAAAGTCAATGTCTTTTAGTCAATTTTATGGTGAATATTACTCCTTCCGTCCCGAAATAAGTGTCCACGGTCAGTTTTCACAGGGTTTAAAATATTACATTGTCTGGTAGTATATATAACACTTTTACCCTTGCTTTTTGCACAGACTCCCATTATCAGTTTTAAGAAAATGTATATTGAGAGTTAAATGGTAAAGTTAATATGTGATTTGCGGTAATAATGTTACCTACGCTTGCTAGTGGTAATGGTGGACGTCCTTCACCACCACCTCGTTTCACACCTGTTTCCAATAGTAGTACACCAGTTTTTAATTTTACGTCATCGAATAATGTTATAGAGGCACGAAATCTAGTAAGTACTATACCGGGAATCAGGGGCGGAGCTAGGATATTTCGTATAGGGGGCAAAAAAAAATTTCTTTCTTTTTTCTATCATTTTGGAGGGGCAAAACTCCAAATTGTCACTAATAACCTTAAAAAATTTATTATTTTCCACAATTCTTGATTTTTAGGGGGGCGACTGCCCCCATGCCCCCCCTCTAGCTCCACCCCTGCCGGGAATTAATGAAGAAGTTATGATGCAATATTTGGAGTCACAAATTATGAAAACACATAAGGAGAATGAATTTGGATTATTTGAGAGCTCATTTGAACATGGATGACGAAGATGATGACGTGGATGAAGAAATAACCATGGAGGGACCAGATGTTGGCAATCAAAGGACAGTTAATCGACATACAATAATATTTAACACACACCATTGTCTTGGAAGAGTAATCACGTTACTGAGACTACGACATAAAATAATCCAGTCACAAACCCGCAAGGAAATGTTACACAACCACCCATAAGACCATCCACAATGGGAGGGTTTTTGGGCGTTTAGGCGATGGAGAACGCCCGCAACGTGGCGTTCACGGGCGGCGTTCTGGGGGCGTTTGTGGTGGGAGAACGGGGCGAGAACGAAGACAAACGGGTCCCACTCGAATATTTAAATGTTTTATTCGGTTTTTTTTCTTGTTTTTGCGTTTATATCGTTTCCCTTTTTCCTTTTCTATGTATATAAAAGAAAAATATATTGGTTTTAAAGAAGAAGAAGAATAGTTGTAGGTGGTGAAGATTGAAGAAGAAGAAGAGTGGGCCCCATCATATATTGGTTTTAAATTTAAATCGTGGACCCATGTATATTTAAATAGTTTTTGTTTTTATTTAAATGAAAAAAATGTGTAATTTTTTTTAGTTAAACAATTTTAGTTTTTTTTGTTAAATATGTGTATTTTATTTAAAAATATATTATGTTAATTAATTAATTAAATTGTATTTGTATTGTTGAATAAATAAATATTATGTGGAAAATAGTGGGGCTCAGGGGGAAAATGGGGCGTTCTGGTGTTATGATTGTGTGTGATTAAATGGTGTTGTAGTATTATGCTGATGTGGCAACTGAATAATGGGTGTTCTGGTGTTACGACTGCGGATGGTCTAACACACAACAAACAGTTCAACAGAGTACGCATGGGAGTTTCCAATTACTTTATGGTAACCGTTGGATGATGCACCAAAATTATGGGTTTCCCAAAGGAATGAATCTGAATCAAACCCTACCACCGCTCTTTAACCAACATGTAACTAACGTAACGAAAAATAGTGTGCCTCTAGGGGGCCAAAATACTCAAATATTTACCCCACTCAACCAAAACACTTCAGCAAGAGCCGTATTCACAATTGCTCATATCACAAGCAACTATATATGTGTTCTTTACTTGGGCAGAGTATACAGCAATGTCTATCACTTCTTGTGAAATCATTTACTAATTTGTTAAAAGATTTAAGCATTGATTGAGTTTTACCTATTGATCTTTTTTGTTTTTGTTTTTTTTTGTGTGACAACAAGTCTGTTATACAGATTGTTACGAATCCTATTTTCCTTCGAAGACAAAATACATTGAAATTGACGTACATTTTATTAGAGAAAAAGTTGTAGAAGGTGCTATCAAAACTGTGAATGTTTAGTCAGAAATGCAGTTAGTTGACATTTTTATAAGGCTTAAGTTCTGCACAACATAACATTTTGTGTGATAAATCGGCTTAATAGATTCATCCAATGTTGAGCTAATCGATCATTTGGTTATAATGACAATGTTGAAATGATCATTTTATGGTTCTCTAAGTTTCCATCTCTATTTTCTTTCGGAAACAAAACAACATCCATCACATTTGAATGCATTTTTCAAATTTTCATTCTTTTATAGAGAAGTAAAACACTCCTCACTCTTTGGAAAAATGGAAAGAAAAAGAATTCCGTAATTAAACGCATTAGTAGGGAAATGAAATTCTTGAGGGGCCATTTCTGCCATTGTTGCAATTTATATAAATAGGAAAAATATTAAGGTCTCCATGATTGTATACATCTTCATTTTGTATTTTCTGTATATTAAATCATAGCCGTATTTGCTTTATTTTTGTATCATTCATTCACCGTTTAGATGAATATATTAAGTTAGCAAGTGTACAATTTTTTTCTCAAGTGTTTAGTTATGGTAATTCTCATGTTCTTGTGCGATTTCGTATGTTTTATCAAGAATACGTAATGGGAAATTGTATTCTCTCCCTGCAATGTATTTCATAATTTGTTGTAATTCTTTGTTCAAATGGTGTAACCCAAGTAAACTGTAGTGTTGAATTTCCATATTATGTATGAGTCATTGGATTTGAATTGCAGTTGTGTTGGGGTTATGGTTGTGTAAGTGTTGTAGTTACAAAAATATATATATTTATATTTACTACTCTATCTGGTTGGAGCTAAGTGCATTTGACTTTGAATCTCATCCATTGAATGTACCCAACATCTTATTGACTTTTAATCTGGTCCGTTGAATAGACACACAGCAATTATTGGGGAGTTTTATCCGACAGTTTTTTAAAATTGATTTCTTGCTACGAACCGTCACTTGCCCTCAATTGGCTGCTCCATACACATGGGACTAATCTTTTTGTAAACTGATTCAGGTGTGCGTTACTCAAGTATGCAATTTCCTTTTCTATTTAATATTCTGTTGCACTCAATGATTAATTGTGTATCTCTTATTGATGTATACACATGCATTTTTTAAAATATTGATTGGAATGCAAACCCAAAACAATAGAACATAGGGTACGTGACTATCATTGTTTTTATTTTATTTTTTGAAATGATGCGTTAAAGGGGAATATTACATCTGTTAAAGTATTAATTTTGAGAAATCTGCTCCTAATTCTTTTCCAATGAGATAAATGATATATTGTTGAGCTTAAATATAAGTGGTAGTTTAATTGTCGTAAAAGGTGCCCTATTTAATATAGTTCGCAAAATGGGAGTGCAAATGGGGCGTGGGCAACCGAGTCAAAACGAGATCGAATCACAGCATAGTAGTGTCATATTAGGTTCGGGTCTAACATGGGTTAAGATTAAAAAAAAAAAACACATTTGCCCGGGGCATTGCCCGGGTATTACACTAGTTAATAGTGTATGATGCAAATAAATAAATAAATAAATAAAATAATAATAATAATATTCAAAATAATATAGAACTGAATTCGATCTTCTGTTCGTAAGGTACAATTTATTCTATTGATTGAAGTGTTCCTGTGTTATTTATTAAATAAAAAATAAAAAATAATTAATTAGCTTAGGGTTAAGATTATTGTTATTATATATGCATACTATATTGACATTTGCATTTTAGTGATCTTGCTTTTGTTATTTTTAAAAAGGGAAAATTACGTTGTCATTCCTGCACGTTATTTCACTCCCAGTCATTGGGTCGGGTTTTTTTTTGCGGTCCCAGTCCCTCGACCCCGATTTATGTTTCAATCCTGGTCCCTGACCCTAACGTCGGTTAATTATTTGTCGTTAAGTCATCCAACTTGCTCGGTACAAAAGGGTAAAAAGGATTTTTCAAGGGCTTAAAAATGGTAGGTGGATGTTCAAAAACTGAAAAAATGGTTCACAATATACGGAAAAGTCATTTTCGCCCTTTTGTGCCACGTACGTTGACTGACTTATTGGGTAAAGTTAACCGGCGTTAAAGGTCAGGGACTGGGAATGAAACATAAACCCGGGTCGAGGGATTGGGACCGCAAAAAAATAACCCAGGGACTGGAAGTGAAATAATGTTCATACCATAGGGACCTAATTTACTTTTTTTTTTTTTTAAATGAAAATAAAAAGTGATTTGGACCCCAACGCAGCCCAACATGTATAATGGAAGAATTCGAAAGAATTGCACGAGCGAATCATGAAGAGGCTCATTTTCATGAACTTATTTAATCTAATTAAATTTAAATAATAATAATAAATCAAGAAAAGAATAATAATAATGATTTGTAAAGATAACAGACTTTAAAAAATAAAAAATCAACACAACAATTTACATATTTTATCATATCGATATACTATTTATGATTCGCCAACCGAATTTAATCTCAAACCCGAATCGAATATAAGAAACTAAGCTACTCAATATACTTCATTCAATATCTACATGTAAAATCTTAACCCGTTTTTATGTGTGGGCATGACGCTAGTTATTATTTTATTATGCGTTGTTCCATGAATTTATCTATAAGTCCTTCAATAAGTTTGTATAAACCATATCTTATTAATCATTTTGATAATTAATAATGACCCAACGAAAGTCCAAGCCTACTTATTTATTAAAAAAAAAAATTACTATTGTTTTAAAATTTGATGGAAGTTATTATACGACTAATTGAAAGCAATATTAGTTAAAAATCGAAAAGATGTCGATGTTGCTGGGGGTGGTCGTTACATGTACAGTTGTAGGTTGTTTTCAAATACAATTATTGATTTGCACTTGACAGCAACATGTAACATATCTAAGAAGTTTTGTGTTACTTGTGTCTAACATCATATTTAAAGATTGGTTTTGTGGTACTCTTTCACTGGGAGTCACTTCAAGAATTCATTGAGTTTGATGAGAGTATGATAATACGATATGATGACTTCTATTATTAAAGATAAGAGATTGTAACGTAGTAACTTAGTCGAGTATGCACTTTACATCAACTACCTGTATTTACTAATCCACCAATGCGCTACAATTTGTATAGTACAGTACAAAACTGGTGTGTATGATGTACGGAGTAATTACACTGCATATATAATATTGTACATCTTAATAGACAAAATAATATGTCGAAATACATCTACAGTTAGATCCACGTATCTTTGTAGATTGTAATACGGGTCAATTTAGTCCTTTTAAGTCATTTTACGGGTCGTATATATATGGTCACTTATATATTGATGATAACAAGATGACACGAGAAAGTGATATTGGATCATCAACCACCAAAAGACGAAATAAGCTAATTTAATTCATTATCAAAATCATTTACATAAACAATGAAAACTACTATCTATATCTATAACTACTTATAATGCATGTCCAAGTATTGAATCTTAAAACTCTTAAATTAAATAATGCTAATTTTACCCCTCTTACATCTCCCCTTTTACTCGACACTTCCATTAATACCCTCATCCCACTATCTATTAGTATCAATTACTACTTATTCTCAACTAACTACACTTCCATTAATATCCTTATCCCATTATCTATTATCTATTACTACTTATTCTCCACTACCTACACTTTTCATCCATCAAATATTAAATCTACCCAAGTATTTTTTTTCAATTGATTAAATATCAAAATGGACACTTATAATGGAACATCTAAAAATAGTAATGTCGATATTGTAAGTGGGACAGACAATATGTTTTTATTTTAAAACATTCACTCGCACCTCTATCAACCGTCACTACTTTCACCGCTGCATTTGCGCGGGTATCGTGCTAGTATCATTTAACTAATGATGATAAGTAGTTGAAGATCAAAAGGACAAAGGCAGCTAATAATAGATCGAAACATGATATAATAAGTAAATGAGTGCTTCAATGCTATTCTTATATTTAATTTAAATATAGACAAACTATAATAAGTTTAATCCCATTTTATAACTTTTTTTTTTGTCAGTTACGAAATGAATGTCCTACATGAGTTCCTTACTTTTGACTCGAAACAAAAAATAATACTAGTAAAAAATAAATAGTAAATAACCCGCGTAAAACGGCGGATAACATATATCAACTAAAAAATCTTTTCCGATGACTCGATTCACAGAATATCTCATTTTCCAATACCCAATTCTGAGAAATAGTGTAATACGGAGTATTAATTACTTTTATGTATTTCACTTATATTATTTATGTGTTAAATTGAATGTTGATCTTATAGATTTAAATACCTATTTAATTATCGAATGTGTAATAAATATTTGAAGGGTATGAGAGTAATTTCCCATCTTACTATTTTGATATATAGATTGAGGGGCATATTGGGAATTTCCCATATCCCTTTTACTAAGTTTAAGCCAAAAGTATGCAAATGCTTAATAAGGGATTAACATAAGTAAGGTTTAGAAAGGAGCTCCATAGAATTGGAGGAAGGGGAAGAATTTTCATCTTGCCCCCTCTACTTTTCTCCCTACATATTTTACTTTTTTTTAAAAATTTGCCTTATTTATTATAACACTCTTTCACCTTCCTAACTCCCTACAACACCACCAACCACCTTCTGCCACTGCCGCCATCGGATTCCAGCAGCCGATGCTGAATTTCGGCGACCGAATTTTTTTGATTTTTTTTTCAATATGTAAATGTAAGACGTAGTAGAATTAAGATGCATCGAAATTTACATGTAGTGGTATTAAGATGCAATAGGGTTAAAATGTATCATTTGTGAATAGTATAATAGTTGTATGTAGAACTTGATTACATGATGCAGTAAAAAATCAATAATGATGCAGTATGAAATAAATGTACATATTTGTCATGATGTGAAGAAATGTAAAATGCAATATGATTTACATGCAGTGAAAATAAAATAACTATTGCATCATGCTTTCAAATTAAACATGCTACTACATCGACCAATAAAAATCATTGCATCATGTTTTTTAAATAAAAAACTACATCATCAATAAAATAAACATTACATTTTGCTTCCATACTAAATACATTGCAGCATGATATTAAAGATAACATAATGCATTATAGGTAAAAAAAAAAAAAATAGTGCATCATCGTAAAAAAAGTGGAGGGAGAAGGAAGGGGAAGACGGAAGAAAATGGAGGGATGAAAAAGAAATGAGGAAAAATATGAATGTGGTGCAAGTGAAAAATAGTTATTATGTTTTTTTTAATTACACATTTGTCCTCACTTTTCAATTTAATTACTAAATTGCCACCTGACTGTCCATTGATCTAGTTTTATGTTTGATGTCCACAATCTCTTCCTCTCATAAGACCACTACCAACCCTCATTTCTTCCTTAGCTTCTTCGGTTGTACCAGCTCAGCGCCACGTCAGCACACCCAAAACTGATGAAAGACTGACAAAACACTGACAACCCTCATTTCTTCAGTTTCATTTCTCGGACCCACTAACTATTAATTTTTTTTTAAACAAAAATTAAATTAAAACTATTTCATTAAAAATTAAAAACATTACATTAATAAATAAAAACATTACAATTAATAAAAACGTTACAATAAAAATAAAACTTTACAATAATTCTATAATACGAATATAATCACTGTCGGGGAACCCGTGTTGTTGCGTATCCTTCTCGAACATCGTTTTGAAAGCTTCTTAATACTTCTTGATCACATTTTCCCTAGTTTCTTCAAACAGTGCAACTTTGTGTTGTCCCCAGTGCGACGGTATTTGCTTTTGGATAAATTTCCACTGTTTGAGCTCCATTTTTTACCGATCAAACTCCATTTTTTGTTGCTCCGCCTCTTGAATAGTTTTCAAAGTTTGTTGAGTGACTCTTGCGGATTCCAAAATGGTCTCATGGGTCGCGTCGCTCGAATTTCTTGAAGATGCTGCGTCCGATGACCCTCAACTTCGTTGACGTTTTCGACTTGTGTCACGACCGGGTGGATGCCGAATGTGGTCCTCTTGGAATAACCGTTGCATATTGTTTGTAAGCTCGGTGGGGTTCGGTTTATCGGTGGTATCGTCCTCGGAATAATTAATTGGTACGTGCTCTTTTTGGAACAGACGTTTGTTGTACGTTATACCGTGATCGGCATAGAACTTCAGGACATCCTTGACTACGTGGAACGCAACTGTCGCACCCCCAGAACACGTGGCAGCGGAGGTATGAGGTGTCACGGGGGCTGTCGTGCCCCCAGCGGTAGGTCGGATTTTACTCCGGTCGTTGGTCCGGCCACCGAGACACACGGCAGGGTAGTTTTAATATTTGTAATAGTCGGGGGGAGCCTAATCCTCCATACTACCTACTGGAACTGGTATGAATACCTGATACGAGTAAGCGGTAAGGATGATCCAGGGTCGTTCCTCACGACGGTAGAATTGAAACAGAGCTAGTTCCGATTAATCAGTAATTAAGCTAGGGTTTTAATGACTTGGAAGGGTTTTGTTTTGGTTTTTATATTTAATTAAACTACTAAACTAATAAAGCATAAAACTAAAGGGAGACTAGCATATATAACACATAAGGATAACGAAGACGTGGTTCACCATGACTTAGAATAGCTGAGATGATGTTTTAGGTTGAAAACGTCTTTTAAAGATTTGTGTCTTGCTTTCACGTAGATATCTTGTAGTGTAAACACTAGCACCCTACTGATCATGTGAACCGATCAGTATGTCACTGAGTACTAGGCTATCGAGAGTATGATCAGATCGGACTGCCTTGAAACCTCCCTCACCGTCTCTTGTGACGAGACCAGGTGACCCTCCAGATGGGGTGCAGGAATAAGGCGACAGTCCGCAATTTATCCACTGACCTTTCTTTAACACATACAGAGATATCTAAGCTGGGCAAGGCATTTAAAATTTAAGACAGGTGGTGACTGATTACTAATACATTAATGGTTGTGATTGAGTTCAGAGATATTCGGCTGTGATACAGTCTTCAACCCACAGAGTTTTCCACGGTTACATTGTGTACTCACCCGTATTACGGTCTTTCCTGGATCACAGACTACACCAGGATGTAATACAGTGTTCAGCCTACGGCCTTTCCACGGCTTACCGGATACTCAGACGTTTTAGGGCTTTATCATGGATTACATATACTTTACGGCTATCTGAACTCAATATATCTAAGCTTGTATTACAGTAAAACCATCTATGATAGCTAAACAACCCGTTCACTTTATAAATCCCAGCCCAATAAATCCCTGATTAATTCACGGTGTACTATACGATAAGTTGGGCAGTATTTCCACAGCTTCAAAATCAGACCATGTTTATTTTGGAAAACATAGATAGGTAGTGACCGTTTGATCAATGGTTAGCTACTCCTTGTCATAAAGGTTCTAACCACGTTTATTGGAGGAAAGGCGATAGTTTAGTTTAAAATCATAAATGTATAGTTAAACAACACCACAAGTTTTCAAACCTATCTGTATTACATTTATCATGTTTATGAAAACATAATCATTAAGGCAGCAACAGTGTTATTGTATGTCTAGTATGCAGTACCTAAGCAACAATCAAACAAGAACATGCAATAGGACGGAATACTAGCATCACAGTACTGACCTAAGGATTACATCATGGGTACCCCAGAAGTTGTCCCAAAGATACATAACAGATAAGCATGGACCTAATCTATCTCTAATCCTATGCTTCGTGTCCCTCGGATATGTTTCAATCAAGGGAACAACGACCATGTTGAGTTCATTGATCATCATACACAGAATAGTTGGCAATCCTACTTCTAGCAATTGGTCAGGTTCTAGGGAGGAGGATACAAACCACAGCATAAGTTGGACAGATAAACGGGTAGAGGTTCAGCTTATAAGTTCACAAACAATTGTAATATATAATAACTGGGAACATTATTCCACAACGGATTGTGCCCACGACTTTCATAGCTTCCACGTTCCGTACTACACATATTCGTGATGATTCCGGTGCTATACAAATGAAACCCGTACAACGTTACCTCCGTTGTTTCATAATGGTGTTATCCCAATTAGATATATCACCACAAACTACTCATTAATCATGGCAAACATACAAGTAATTACTCGCAATGCATAACAACAAACATTTCTAATATTAATAAATCACATACATCAAACAAGAACAATATGACAAATTAATAATAGAAAGGACAGAAAATACCGATATGAATTGCGAGCAGAATAACACTTGTATTTCTTCATTAATATCCAAGCATTATATAAGCTAGCCTCTACTAATTAACTACATAATTAATCTAATCCTAATCTTCTCTCTAGTTCTCCTCTAACTCCTAAGAGTAGTGCTAGAGAGAGAAACTAGAGATAAGAACTAACTACAAGAACAATTCTCCTCTAACTCCTAAGAGTAGTGCTAGAGAGAGAATTCTAGAGAGAGAAAGAGAAGTTGTAAGAATGAGAGGTGTAAGGTGTGTGGAAATGAGAAATGGAGGTGACTATTTATAGGGGAAGAAGGAAAGCCATGGTACAAGCCTTGAAGCATCAAGTACAAGCATCAAAGCAGCATACGGGGCAAGCGGACCAGGGGGGGTCAAACGGCACCCTTCAAGCACAACACCCCCCGTATACGGCACCTAGGGTACCGTATACGGTACCTAGGTGGGCAAGGGGGGGGGGGTTGGTGCTCCATATGCTGTATACTGATTCCCCGGTTGCTTGGTTCGTCCGTATCTTCTTCGTTTGGACTCCGTTTTGCTTGATTCTTGCGCCGTTGGATTCGTTTTTCTGTTACGCTTCTAATGACACTAAGTTTGCCAAATTTGGAAGTGTTTGACTTTTGCGTGTTCCGGATGACGATCGGCGGGCTTCCAGACTGCACATCTTCTCCGTTCTTCGTCCGTTTCTTCTGATTCTTTCACCTCCGGTCTTGTATTTTCCTATGGAATCATAAAATATGAATTAAGATCTAATTACATAAGAAAATCAAGAAGGAATTATTTAAGGTGATAGTTTTGCCTCGGTTTGCGTGTTATTTGGACGTTTTAACCGATTTTTGCAGCAACGTCTGTTTTTAGACTACCTTGGTGATTTTTAGTAAATAATTATGGTTTTGGAAATGTTTTCACCAAAGAATAGTCCAAAAAGTGCAGAAATATATACTTAAAAACATGACTTTTTAGGTCACATCAGGGGCGCCGATCAAATTAAATATCATAACACAAAGATTACAACAAACGACCTCTATATGAGACGTTTTAATAAAAAGTTACATTTCCATAATTCAAATGTTTACAATATGAGGAGTTCGCATAAATCGTCTAGAGATTTCTAATACATTTCTGAATACCCAAAATATAGCTAAATGCAATCTAATCTCTTGATTGTTGAAAAACATGCGACTCGAGCTAAGCTATCCATAAGCTTCCTACTGCGGCGGGTTACCTGAGAAATACATACTAAAAGGTCAACATAAAGTTGGTGAGCTCATAGGTTTGTAAGCAAACAGTTATAAGTATGATCCACAAGATTACCAAAGTTGTATCATTCGTCAATGATAAGTAAAAGCATTGCAAACTGCAATATAAGTATACCATTTTCCATGAGTCTCATAGTTCGAGCTTAACGTTGTTTGCCTCCGGTAAGTGTACTAATCCGATATACTTCTAATTCACAAATAATATTGCGCCCGTGGGTTGGCTAGAGCGACTAGCCCGGACGAGGTTTGTCAAACCCTGATAGTACTATCCAATAATATTCACGCATATATTAACGAACTATGATGGGTAGAGGGCTTTAGTGGATTATTCAGGTCTCATGCAAACCGTACGAAAAGTTGTTTCAAGTTACTTGTGATCATATAAGCAGTTGTATAAAACAGTTGTATGTATTCTCACCCCAGTGAAAAACAGTAAAAATGGGCTATGAAACTCACCAGAGTTTAACAGGTAGCAAGCAATAATCAAATAGCAATCAAGCCGGTGTGCAACCTTCTAACGTCCTAAACGTATAAGGTTGTGTAAGTAGATGTCTCATAAGACCATCTATAGCGATTGCATAAGTGGGGGTTAATGTCCACTTAAGCCAATCGTGTAGGTGGAGGGTTATTGTCCACATAGAGCTAGTTCATCAACTAGTATGTCCAAATAAGTTGTTCAAGTTCGTTTATTAATAACATGTACGACCGGTTGGTGAAAGTTTGTAATAATAATTCATTTAGACATTATTATTAAGTTTGTTTTGTTGTATACTATACATTAGTACATAACGTGTGTTGCTAACAGATTATTTAGTTCGTAAAGACCTCAAACCGTAGGTCAAAGTTAGTCAAACCTGGTCAAAGTTGGTCAAACTTAGTCAAACTAGTCAAAGTTTGTCAAACTTAGTCAAACTGGTCAAAGTTGGTCAAACTTAGTCAAACCTAGTCAAACTAGTCAAAGTTGGTCAAACTGGTCAAACCTAATCAAACTGGTCAAACTTAGTCAAACTGGTCAAAGTTGGTCAAACTTGGTGTCTCTAATTGAGACTTAGGATATTTTCAGAAATTGTAGCATCACTAGCAAAATGTAGCAACACTAGTAAATTGTGGCATCACTAGGTTAGTGTCTCTACTTGAGACTTAGGATATTTTCAAAAATTGTAGCATCACTGGCAAAATGTAACAACACTAGTAAATTGTGGCATCACTAGGTTAGTGTCTCTACTTGAGACTTAGGATATTTTCAGGAATTGTAGCATCACTAGCAAAATGTAGCAACACTAGTAAATTGTGGCATCACTAGGTTAGTGTCTCTACTTGAGACTTAAGATATTTTCAGGATTTGTAGCATCACTAGCAAAATGTAGCAACACTAGTAAATTGTGGCATCACTAGGTTAGTGTCTCTACTTGAGACTTATGATATTTTCAGAAATTGTAGCATCACTAGCAAAATTTAGCAACACTAATAAATTGTGGCATCACTTGGTTAGTATCTCTACTTGAGACTTAGAATATTTGGTTCAAGTGTTCTAAGTGTCGGTTTCTAATTTGGGAAACTTTTCAAGTTTAGTTTTAGGTCCAAGTTACTAACTAAGTCACCCAAACCCATTTTTGTTACCACTTTCCACAAATAGTAAGTTTTTGTCGTTTTTAGAAACCGAGCCGTTTTTGATGACTTGGTCAAACCGACTCGGTTTGACCCGAAACTTTTACCCAACCCATATATCAGTTTATAGAGTCCATAAAATTTGTTGGTTCGTGTCGGAGTTCACCCAAAGTGTCGGTTTTTAACATGAAACTTAAGACTTCAAGATCTCATATTTTTGACTTTTGTCGGTTTGGTTCGCCATTTAATTTCTATCACTTCTGGTCCAAATTAAGGTCTACAATTTTTATCAACTGAACATTCATGTATCCAGTAACCCATATATCAGTTTATAGAGTCCATAAAATTTGTCGGTTCGTGTCGGAGTTCACCCAAAGTGTCGGTTTTTAACATGAAACTTAAGACTTCAAGATCTCATATTTTTGACTTTTGTCGGTTTGGTTCGCCATTTAATTTCTATCACTTCTGGTCCAAATTAAGGTCTACAATTTTTATCAACTGAACATTCATGTATCCAGTACCTAGTATAAAATTTCTAAGATTTGTAGTGTTCATTTCGATAGTCAATTAATTCCGCGTAACAACCGAACTCGGTTTTCGAAAACTTTCATACCAGACTTAAAGATCAGTTTATAACCAAAAATAAGTACAGATCTGGAAAATGTGTAAAACATGAAAGTTGTAGCCCTTTTCAATACGCAACTTTTAAAAAAAATTCGTTATCTAATTCTTCTTAGAACTCCAGATACGACCATTTTTGTAAACTGTATTTTTGAAGACAGAATCTGTCTTCTTACATATGTGTCACAAAAACGTATTTTTACCTTTTATTCGGACATAATAGTGTTATATGAGATACTAAACAAGTAAATATACATTATGCAAGTATGTAAATAAGGAGTTTAGGTGATTTATACCAAGAAAATGATGGAGAAACAAGAGGAAGATGAAGATGATGATGTCTTGAGCTTGGTTCCTTCTTGTTCTTGATCTTCAAGATGATAATGATTTAGTGGTGGTTTGATGGTTTAGTTACTGATTTTAATTTAGTATTTTGGGTGAGAAAGAGAGTAAAAGAAAAAGAATGGAGAGAAAATGAGAAAAGGGGGTTGAGTAAAATGGAGAAAGTTCTTGCATGAACTTTAGGTGGTGGTGTAAGAGAATCCAAATGAATGGATTTTGCATGGTCAAGGAGTGAGCAAAAGGGGTGGGGGGCAGCCTAGGGGCCCCACTCAAGGGTATTTTGGCTATTTTCTTGTTCCCAATTTAATTTGTTACGTTTCCCGTTCGTTTACCCGATTGTTTAGACGTTTATTACACGTGTTTAAGTAACGGTTTAAATTCCGATATTTTCACTTGAAATATTTAATATAAATACTTGAAAACATTTATAAAAATGTTCCGTCTTTTGATCGGTCTCGATTTGCGTGCTCGTTGTACGGAGGTTTAATCGCGTAGCGTTTTAAATAGCCGTTTTTATTGACGAATCATTATACGATGTTTTTAATAATAATTTCACACAAAATAATATATTTTAAATTATAAAAATATATTTCGACTTTCGTTCAGTTGTCGGGCGCGTTCTGCGCGTTTTCGTTGCGTTTGTGTTACTTTATACGATATTAATAATTCGCTAAATATTGTCACCATAATATTTGTAAGTTTTTGAGTTTATTAAATAATTTCATATTATTTAATAGTTTTGTTCACCAACGTCCGTATTTATACTTTGTCGGACTTCGTCCGGTTGTTTTGCACAATTTCACCAAATTGCGTAAGCGTAATTACAATTAATTACGTAAGCGTAATATAAATCAACTACGGGAGTGTATATTCACATAAATATACAAATAGTTACAAGTAATTACAAGTAGTTAGCCTAATACTAAACTAAACACACGTAATTAGGGTTTCAAGTAGGATTATCAGTAACCCTAAATCGTCGGGTGTCACAGCAACTTCGTAAATAAAGTTCCTTTCCACTTGTTGTTTGAAGTGTGTTTTTGCCACGTTAATAATGTCCTCTTCTTTGAGCCCGCTTGCCCGATGCCCATTGTACTTTTTGTAGATGCTGAAAAACTTCTTGACGTCGGTTCTAATTTTATTCCATTTGCCGGTTAGTTGACTCTTTGTGCATTTTACATCAACTAACCGATTGTAGTCTTTGAAAATTTTGTTCCAAAATTGTGAATCGGCTTGCGAATTTCCGTCGATATGATTATGAGAATTGTCGACCCACCGCTCGGCCAATGTATTGACGTCAAAGTCCGTCCATCTCACTTGTGCTTTTTTTATTAGCCTTTTACTTGACATTAACCTCGTCCTCGCCTCCGGATGCTACTTCATCTTAGCTTACGGGTTGTGTTTGAAAGGAGTTTCGGGTTGTTTTTGTGAGTGTTGGCCAAATTGTGGTTGAGAATAGGTTGAAAGCCGTATTGTGGTGATGGTTGAAAGCCGTATTGTGGTGATGGTTGGTAGTCGTATTGTGGTTGTTGGTATGGTTGGTAACTGTAACACCCCCAAATTTAGTGATTTGCGGAAGCACGATTTGGGTGTTACTAATCAATAACAAAGCACAAAGATATATAGTAAACGACTCTATATGCGTCGTTTTAACAAAATATATTAATATTGGAAATGTTTACAACATTTATAGCTTTACATAGCTCGAGTTTAAATAAAAGGAGATTTCAGTACATAAGTTATTGTACAAAATATACTAATGCAAGAAAATCTCAATCATCTGTATGCTGACTCGAGCTAAAAGTCCTGAAGCCGAAACAACCTACTGCTTGGTACCTGCGATACATCCTAAATGGGTCAGCTAAAGCTGGTGAGCTCACAGGTTTGAAATCAAGTAATAAAGTATGAACCGCAAGATTTAATAACGATTGAATTGCATCCAGCAATTGATAATGTATATGTATACAACCATGAGCACATAGTTGAGCTTAACTCGAGGGCCGGGTCCCCTATAGAGAATTCCGGGCGAGGTGCCTCCACGAATGCCTAATCAACATTCGTCTTCCCAAATATTAGTACGTCCGTTTACCCGGTTAGTGCTTGCTAACCCGAACGAGGAGGGTCAATCCTATATGGTACCATATACTAATATTCACGCTACAACGTATTAACAACTATGCTGACGGAGGACTTTAAATGATTAGTTGTGAAAAACTCATGTAGTATATGAAATGTTTGTACTTGCGTTCACATGTTAAAAATGAGCAATATATCACACCCCTGAGTAAAACAGTAAAAAGAGGGGCTATGAGACTCACCTGAGTCTGTAAGCGTTTAAATAAACGTAAGTTGATTAGCCGAGTGATGAAGTCCAAAGACTTGTAACCTGAGGGTGTCCACGACACGCGATGATTATAAACATGATTGGGTATCTCAAAAGATCACCCTTGTAGTTGTTACACAACTATATATATGTCCAAATTACTACGATTTGGTTGATTGGTTAAGTGTTTGAAAACGTGTACGGCCCGTTGGTGATGGATTTGAAATAATAAACTTTAAGTATTATTATCGTGTTATTGGTGTTTTGCACTTACAAGTGTGTTCCAATGTGTTTTATAAGTCGTATCGTATAAGTGTTTGAGGTTATATAGGTTCGACACTTGGTGAAATTTTAGTTTGAAAACCTGCTGTTTTATGCGACACAACGTGCGACACAAAGGTAGTTATGCGACACAAGGGTTGTGTCGCGCGACACAAGGGTTATGTCGCATAAGGTATGCGACACAATATCTATACGACACAAAGGTTGTGTCGCATAGATTCGAGATGATGATTCAACAGCGACATAAGGGTAGTGTCGCATGGTGTTTGCGACATAAGGTACGACACAATATTGTGTCGCATGGGATACGACATAACTGGTTTTTATACGACACAGGATACGACATAATAGGCAAAATACGACACAACATGCGACACAAGGCTTGTGTCGCATTGAAGAACACCAGCCCAGAAAGTCCGGCTGTCAAGATTTTTCCGGCCAAAAACTCAATTCAAACCCGTTTTTAAGCTATAAAATCTTGTTCTACACTTTGTAATGGACATATATAAGTTATATAAACACTAACAAGTGAAAAATACTAAGAATCGAAAGGTTTCGGGATTTTGTCGGAAACTTACAAAGTGTCGGATCAAAAATCCGAAAAGATAGGATGATAGATCGTGATGCGGTGAGTCTTTTATTCCAAAGAGCCGAGATGATCCGAGCGGGTTTAGTATATTTATTTGGCGATTTTGTGAGTTTGGGTGTGTTTGGTGAGTTAAGAGAAAAAAAAAAGAGAGGAAAAGAGGGAGAGAAAAAGAGAAAGTGAGAAATGAGAGAAAGAGAGAAGGGAGGTGGAGGTTATCCTCAACTTTCAGTCTTCGCCCCGCGCTCCGCGTGGTGTTCGTTTTCTCCGTCGTTTACACGTTAAATAATTATTTTACATTTTAATTATAAGTTTTAAAATACAAATTTATTACGCGATATTTTGTTTAAATATTTTACTAATCAATTTATATTTGAGTTATAAAATGTAAGTTAGTTTACGCGTTAATCATTTTAAATTGTGTAGTTTTGTTTGTACGATACGAATTGAAATTAGAATATTATCAAAATAATATTTTTGACATAATGTTACTATATAATGTCACGTTATTTAATAAAATTGGTCACCAACGTCCGTATTTAATTGAATCGAAATACATTCAATTTAAATTGCGTACGATTTAATCAAATCGCATTTTAGTATATATTCAATAATATATATATTCGATACATTAATTAGCCTAACACAGAACTAATTACATGTATTAATAAAGAATTAGGCACTAATTGCTAGTCCTAATTTAGCGGGTGTTACATTCTCCCCCTGTTAGAAGAATTTCGTCCCGAAATTTAACTCGAGGTCGCGCTTGATGTAGAATCGGAGAATAGCTGAGGATACTTGAGTCGCATTTGGTCTTCCCGTTCCCAAGTGAATTCCGGACCGCGCCGCGAATTCCATCTGACCTTGACGATGGGAATATGACTTTGTTTTAGTTGTTTGACCTCACGGTCCAAAATTTCAGCGGGTTCCTCAACGAAATGAAGTTTATCGTCAACACGAATCTCATCGAGTGGGATAATAAGTGTCTCATCAGACAGACATTTCTTCAAGTTAGAAATGTGAAAGGTAGGGTGCACGCTGCTGAGTTCGGATGGCAGCTGCAATCGATAAGCTACGGGGCCAATCCGTTCGAGGATCTCAAAAGGCCCGATGTACCTGGGATTTAACTTCCCGCGTTTGCCAAAACGGATGACGCCTTTCCAAGGCGATACTTTCAAGAGTACTCGATCACCAACTTGGAACTCGAGTGGTTTGCGTCTCACGTCAGCATAACTTTTCTGACGATCACGTGCGTCTTTGAGTCGGTTTTGGATTTCCACAATTTTCTCAGTGCTGGCGTGTATGAGTTCAGGACCAGTGAGTTGGCTGTCTCCCACTTCGGTCCAACAAATCGGTGATCGGCACTTACGACCGTACAGTGCCTCAAAAGGTGCAGCCTTAATGCTGGCGTGATAGCTGTTATTGTACGAGAATTCGCACAACGGTAGATGTCTTTCCCAGTTTGTACCGAAATCAACTACGCAGGCGCGTAGCATATCTTCCAGTGTCTGAATGGTTCGTTCACTTTGGCCATCGGTTTGAGGATGGTACGCGGTGCTCATATCGAGACGAGTACCCAATGCTTGTTGAAGTGACTGCCAAAAGTGAGAGGTAAAGCGGGCATCTCTATCAGAGATGATCGAGATTGGAATGCCGTGATGAGAAACGATTTCTTTGATGTAGATTTGTTCAAGGCGTTCCATTTTATTGTTTTCCTTGATTGCCAGGAAATGAGCAGATTTGGTGAGACGATCGACGATCACCCAAATGTTATCGCAACCGTTCGACGATTTGGGTAGTTAGGTTATGAAATCCATGGCAATTTGTTCCCATTTCCATTCAGGGATTTCAGGTTGTTGGAGTAAACCAGGAGGTTTCTGATGTTCGGTTTTGACTTTCGAGCAAGTAAGACACTTGCTGACATAAGTGGCGATTTCGGCTTTCATGTTCGGCCACCTATAAAATTCCTTGATTCCGTGGTACATCTTGTCGGATCCTGGATGGATAGAATATTTGGACTTGTGAGCTTCATCCATCACCAAGTCTCGTAGGTTTCCGAAATTAGGCAACCAGATTCGGTTTGAGAAATACCTAATCCCGTTAGATTTGATTTCAAATTGTTTGTCGATACCCCGTAAGGCTCGCTTTTGATGTTTTCAGGTTTCAGCGCTTCGATCTGAGTGGTATGAATCTGAACGGTAAGATCTTTGTGAATGGTCATACTGAGGGCTCGGACTCGAAGTAGTTTTGTTCGTTCTTTTCGACTGAGGGCATCGGCTACAACATTAGCCTTCCCTGGATGGTACTTGATCTCGCAATCGTAATCGGTAAGCAACTCGACCCATCGACGTTGCCTCATATTGAGATCCTTCTGATCGAATATATGTTGGAGACTTTTATGATCGGTAAAGAGTGTGCACTTAGTGCCATAGAGATAATGTCTCCAGATTTTGAGAGCAAAAACGACAGCTCCAAATTCGAGATCATGAGTGGTGTAGTTCTTTTCGTGAATTTTCAACTATCGTGAAGCATAGGCTATGACCTTGTCTCGTTGCATCAGCACACAACCGAGTCCTTGGTGGGAAGCATCGCAGTATACCACAAAGTCATCAGTGCCTTCGGGTAGGGATAGAATGGGAGCACTGCAAAGCTTTTGTTTCAGAAGTTGGAACGCTGACTCTTGTTTATCGGTCCAATCGAACCTTTTGTCCTTCTGAGTCAGTACCGTGAGTGGTTGAGCTATTTTGGAGAAATTTTCAATGAATCGCCGATAGTACCTAGCAAGACCCAAGAATTGACGTACTTCAGTTGCAGAGGTGGGTGCTTGCCAGTCTTTGATAGCCTCGATTTTTGATGGGTCAACGTGAATTCCCTGACTGTCGATCACGTGACCAAGGAATTGAACTGTTTTTATCCAGAACTCACACTTAGAGAATTTGGCGTAAAGCTCCTCGTGTCTAAGTAGTTCTAGGATGGTTTTGAGGTGTTGCGCATGTTCTTGTTCGTTTTTTGAGTAAATGAGTATGTCATCGATAAAGACAATGACAAACTTGTCGAGGTAAGGTTTACACACCCGGTTCATGAGGTCCATGAATACAGCCGGTGCGTTGGTTAAGCCAAAGGGCATCACTTGGAATTCGTAGTGCCCGTAACGAGTTCTGAAAGCAGTTTTTGGAATATCGGTGTCGCAAACTCGTAACTGATGATACCCTGATCGCAGGTCGATTTTTGAGTAGAAACTTGAACCCTGAAGTTGGTCGAATAGATCATCAATGCGAGGGAATGGATATCGGTTCTTGACGGTCAATTTGTTCAACTCTCGATAGTCGATGCACATTCGGAATGAACCGTCCTTCTTTTTAACAAATAAGACCGGAGCTCCCCAAGGTGAAGAACTCGGTCTAATGAATCCTCTATCCAGGAGTTCTTGTAACTGGGTGGACAACTCCTGAAGTTCGGATGGGGCTAAGCGGTACGGTGCGCGGGCCACCGGTGTGGCACCCGACACGAGATCGATTGAGAACTCAACCTGTCTAAGTGGAGGTAAACCAGGTAGTTCTTCCGGAAAGACTTCGGGAAAGTCTCTGACAATTGGCACATCTTCAAGTCGCTTCTCCTCCGACTTCTTCTCTGTGATGTGTGCGAGTATTGCAGGGTAACCCTTTCTCAGAAATTTTCGGGTTTTTAAGCAAGAGATAATATTGAGTCTCGTCCCACCGGTCTCCCCCTGTATGATCAAGGTTCTACCGACGGCGAGTGGGATACGGACGATCTTATCGTAGCAAATGATTTCGGCTCGGTGTTTGGACAACCAGTCCATTCCAATAATGATGTCAAAACTTCCGATTTCAACGGGTACAAGATCGATTGAAAATGTTTCGTCAGCTAGATTTAAAGTGCAATTAGGTATCACACTATTGGTTTCAATAAGTTCCCCATTTGCTAGCTCTACAGTGTTCTTAACATCTAAGGCAACAGGAGTGATGTCAAGTAATGGGCAAAAGTCATCGGAGATAAAGCTCCTATCAGCACCAGTATCAAATAGGACAGAAGCAGTTAAGTTGTTGAGGAGGAACATACCCGAGACCACATTCGGGTCTTGGCGGGCGTCCCCGAATTTGATGATGAAGGCTTTACTTCGGGTGTTGTTGTTGTTGTTGTTGCGGTTGTTGTTGTTGTTGTTGTTGTTGTTCTTCAGCTTTGGGCACGTGTCCCTGAAGTGCCCGGGGTTCCCACACTCAAAGCAGACTTTGGGTGTTCTGGTGTTGTTAGAGTTGTTGTTGGTAGGGGAATGGCAATCCTGGATGAGGTGACCATGCCTCTTGCAATTGCTGCAAAAGGAACCACAGGAACCTTCGTGGTGGCGGCTGCACTTGGAACAATAAGGTTTGCTCCCAGTGTAGCCCCGTTTGATGTCTGTGGTGGTGTTGTAGGCTTTGATGGTGTCGGATTTCTTGTTTTGTTGGTTTGGGTGGTTGTTGTGGTAGTCAGACCATTTTCTTTTGTTGTTGTGGGAGGATGGAGTGGGTGGTTCGGAATCCTGGCTCATTGCCATCACGTCTTGGGCCAGTAGAATTGCACCGTCAATGGTGACTTGGTTTGAAGAGGCAACATGCCCCTGAACAGGCTCAGGAAGACCAAGGATGAACTTCCTGATTTTATCAGGTTCCGTGCTCACCATAGCTGGGCGGAGGGCAGCGAGTTGCTGGAATCTGGTGGTGTAACCATCGATATCACCACCCTGAACCTTTAGGTTCCAGAATTCCTCGTCCAGCTTCTGGAGTTTGGCGATTGAGCAGTATTTGGCGGTGAGTTTTGCTTTCAATTCCTCCCAAGTTAGTTGGTAGGCAGTGTCAGCACCCACGGATTGGGAATATGAGTTCCACCAAGAGTGGGCATCATCTTCAAGAGAGCAGGTGGCGAAGTTTACTTTGTCGTTCTCCGCGCATTTGCTGACACGGAAAACAGTTTCCATCTTCTCGAACCATCTGATCTGTCCGATGGCTCCTTCAGTACCCTTGAAACTTGAGGGTTTGCAGCTCTGAAAGTCCTTGTAAGAACAAGGTTTAGCAGCAGGGGTTTCAGCGGCATCGCTGTTTCTCGCGGAATTTTGCGGAGTATTTCGAGCCAAGGCTTCAGTCATAGCCTGGGTTATGAGTGACGTAAGCTGAGCATCGGTGTATGGTCTTGTATTTGGCGGCATGATTCTTCAATAAAAGAAATGAAGATACATGAGATTTTGTAGGAATTTGTAATTGTCGCAGATGTTTATGTATAAAAACGGTAATACATAACATCAATATGAAAAACGGCAATTAATATGAATTGAAACAGCAAGGAATATTTGATAGATAATATGAGTTCAAGGGTTACATCCCATGGATGTATTACAAAAGGCGTCGGGAATTGTTACATCCGACTAATTTATAGAGTAACGCTAGATAGTCCTTATATTACTAGATAGATTACAAGACATAGGTTACACTAGTCTCCACGTAGATTAATCTGCTCCATCATTTCAATGAGATGATCCACAGTGTTTGCAAGTCTGCTAGCCTATCGGGCATTGTCTTCAGCCAAAGCTAGTCGTTGTACCAATTCACGGGCATATTCTTCCGATTCCCGTGAGCGTTGCTCACATTCTTCAAGCCGGTGTTTCAAAAGGGCGGTTTCTACGCTTATCTCCACCACTTTGTTGAACAGGATGTCTACATTGTTAACGGTGGTTTCGTGATCCTCGGAGACTTGTTCGATGCGTTCAAGAGATGTAAGTCTCCAGTTTTCGTTCGTTTCTTGCAACACGACATCCATGGTGCGAAGTCGCTGCTCGTGTTGGTTCACCCTAGCGGCTAAGGCCGGCAAGGTGAAGTGAGTGGGGTACGGGCCAGCTCGGGGCAACCTGACGTTCCTCCTTGCTACCCTTGGGTTCTGTGACCCGGATTGAGAGCGCGATGAATTGGGTGGGATGTTTGCCATTTCTGAGACAAAGCGTTAGTAAGAGTGAGGCCTACATTCATATAGTTCCTATATAATATAGCCTATTGAGTGTCTAGCACAAACATGTTTAAGTCTCGGTCCACTCGAGGTCAGAGTCTTCTAGCGTACTTCTGTTCAACATAACCGTTTCAGACCTTACATCATCTTTCCTTAATTGTACATAGTTGATCAGGCTATGTTAAATTAAAGTCTTATGCTGTAATTCCTGAACCAGTCATGCCTAATAAGAAAATACCGCCTAATGGTCATAGTCTAGGCCCACTAAATGCAACCTAGTTCACTATAACCTTAGTCTCTGATACCAATCTGTAACACCCCCAAATTTAGTGATTTGCGGAAGCACGATTTGGGTGTTACTAATCAATAACAAAGCACAAAGATATATAGTAAACGACTCTATATGCGTCGTTTTAACAAAATATATTAATATTGGAAATGTTTACAACATTTATAGCTTTACATAGCTCGAGTTTAAATAAAAGGAGATTTCAGTACATAAGTTATTGTACAAAATATACTAATGCAAGAAAATCTCAATCGTCTGTATGCTGACTCGAGCTAAAAGTCCTGAAGCCGAAACAACCTACTGCTTGGTACCTGCGATACATGCTAAATGGGTCAGCTAAAGCTGGTGAGCTCACAGGTTTGAAATCAAGTAATAAAGTATGAACCGCAAGATTTAATAACGATTGAATTGCATCCAGCAATTGATAATGTATATGTATACAGCCATGAGCACATAGTTGAGCTTAACTCGAGGGCCGGGTCCCCTATAGAGAATTCCGGGCGAGGTGCCTCCACAAATGCCTAATCAACATTCGTCTTCCCAAATATTAGTACGTCCGTTTACCCGGTTAGTGCTTGCTAACCCGAACGAGGAGGGTCAATCCTATATGGTACCATATACTAATATTCACGCTACAACGTATTAACAACTATGCTGACAGAGGACTTTAAATGATTAGTTGTGAAAAACTCATGTAGTATATGAAATGTTTGTACTTGCGTTCACATGTTAAAAATGAGCAATATATCACACCCCTGAGTAAAACAGTAAAAAGAGGGGCTATGATACTCACCTGAGTCTGTAAGCGTTTAAATAAACGTAAGTTGATTAGCCGAGTGATGAAGTCCAAAGACTTGTAACCTGAGGGTGTCCACGACACGCGATGATTATAAACATGATTGGGTATCTCAAAAGATCACCCTTGTAGTTGTTACACAACTATATATATGTCCAAATTACTACGATTTGGTTGATTGGTTAAGTGTTTGAAAACGTGTACGGCCCATTGGTGATGGATTTGAAATAATAAACTTTTAAGTATTATTATCGTGTTATTGGTGTTTTGCACTTACAAGTGTGTTCCAATGTGTTTTATAAGTCGTATCGTATAAGTGTTTGAGGTTATATAGGTTCGACACTTGGTGAAATTTTAGTTTGAAAACCTGCTGTTTTATGCGACACAACGTGCGACACAAAGGTAGTTATGCGACACAAGGGTTGTGTCGTGCGACACAAGGGTTATGTCGCATAAGGTATGCGACACAATATCTATACGACACAAAGGTTGTGTCGCATAGATTCGAGATGCTGATTCAACAGCGACATAAGGGTAGTGTCGCATGGTGTTTGCGACATAAGGTACGACACAATATTGTGTCGCATGGGATACGACATAACTGGTTTTTATACGACACAGGATACGACATAATAGGCAAAATACGACACAACATGCGACACAAGGCTTGTGTCGCATTGAAGAACACCAGCCCAGAAAGTCCGGCTGTCAAGATTTTTCCGGCCAAAAACTCAATTCAAACCCGTTTTTAAGCTATAAAATCGTGTTCTACACTTTGTAATGGACATATATAAATTATATAAACACTAACTGTAACACCCGCCAAATTAGGACTAGTAATTAGTGCCTAATCGTATGTTAATACATGTAATTAGTTCTGTGTTAGGCTAATTAATGTATCGAATTATATATATATATTGTTGAATATATACGAAAATGCGATTTGATTAAATCGTACGCGACTTAAATCGAATGTATTTCGATTCAATCAAATACGGACGTTGGTGACCCATTTTATTAAATAACGCTTTTATATCCAAAAATATTATTTTGATAATATTTCGTATTCATTCGTATCGTACAAACCGAACTTACACAATTCAAAATATTAAAACGCGCAAACTAAATAAACTAACTTACGTTTTATAACACAAATATAAACTGATTTGTAAAATATTTAAATAATATATCGCGTAATAAATCGTAATTTAAAACTTATAATTAAAATGTAAATAATTATTTAACGTTTAAACGACGGAGCAAACGAACACCACGCGGAACGCGGGGCGAGAAAACTGAAAAGTGGGGATAAACCCCCACCTCCACCTTTCATTTTCCTCATTTCATTTCCTTTCTCCTCTCTCTCTCCTATTTTCTCTCTATTATTCAAAATCACCACCATCCACCTAAATCGCACAATACTACTACCAAACGCAACCGGATCATCAATATTTTTAGAGATTCACGACCACCTCGCGACGATCTACATTTCTATCTTTCCGGATTTCCATTTCGGCAATTTGTAAGTTTCCGACAAAATCCTGAAATCTCTCGATTCTTCGTATTTTTCGTTTGTGGTTGTTATTATAACTAGTATATGTCCATTACAATGTATAGAACACGAAATTACAGCTTGAAAACGGGTTAAAAACGGATTTTTGGCCGGAAAATGTTGAACAGCCGGAATTCTGGGCTGGTGTTCATCCATGCGACACAAGCATTGTGTCGCATGTTGTGTCGTATTTTACCCTTAGTGTCGCACGTTATGTCGTATTTTCCATGTTATGTCGTATAAAACCTACTGTGTCATACCTTATGTCGTACCAAAGATTTAGTGTCGCAAGTCTTGCGACACAACCACTATGTCGCATACCCCATACGACACAATCACTATGTCGCTGTTGAATCAGCATTTCGCATCCATGCGACACAACCCTTGTGTCGTATGGACATTGTGTCGCATTCCTATGCGACACCACCCTTGTGTCGCATAACCCATTTAGTGTCGCATGATTGTGTCGCATAAAACAGCAGGTTTTCAAATTTCAATTTCACTAAGTGTCGGAACTATATAACCTCAAACACTTATACGATACGACTTATAAAACACATTGGGACACACTTTTAAGTGCAAAACGCCAATTACAAAATAATAATACTTAAAGTTTATTATTCCAAACTCATCACCAACGGGCCGTACACATTTTCAAACACTTAACCAATCAACCAAATCGTAGTAATTTGGACATATATAGTTGTGTAACAACTACAAGGGTGATCTTTTGAGATACCCAATCATGATTATAACCATCGCGTGTCGTGGACACCCTCAGGTTACAAGTCGTTGGACTTCATTTCTCGCTAATCAACTTACGTTTGTTTAAACGCATTCAGACTCAGGTGAGTCTCATAGCCCCTCTTTTTACTGTTTTACTCAGGGGTGTGATATACTGCTCAAACTTTTAACATGTGAATGCAAGTACCAAACTTTTCATATACTACATGAGTTTTTCGAAACTAATCATTTAAAGTCCTCCGTCAGCATAGTTGTTAATACGTTGTAGCGTGAATATTAGTATATGGTACCATATAGGATTGACCCTCCTCGTCCGGGTTAGCAAGCACTAACCGGGTAAACGGACGTACTAATATTTGGGAGGACGAATGTGGATTAGGCATTCGTGGAGGCACCTCGCCCGGAATTCTCTATAGGGGACCCGGCCCTCGAGTTAAGCTCAACTATGTGCTCATGGCTGTATACACGATGATTATCATTTAATTGCTGGATGCAATTCATTATTTAATTGCTGGATGCAATTCATTATTTAATTGCTGGATGCAATTCATTATTTAAATCTTGCGGTTCATACGATATTACTTGATTTCAAACCTGTGAGCTCACCAGCTTTATAGCTGACCTTTTAGCATATATCGCAGGTACCCAGCAGTAGGATGTTTCTGCTTCAGGATTTAGCTCGAGTCAGCATACAGACGATTGAGATTTTCTTGCATTAGTATATTTTGTATAAGTACTTATGTACTGAAATCTCATTTTATTTAACTCGAGCTATGTGAAGCTTTAAATGTTGTAAACATTTCAGTTATCAATATATTTTGTTAAAACGACGCATATAGAGTCGTTTGCTATTTATCTTTGTGCTTTGTTATTGATTAGTAACACCCAAATCAAGCTTCCGCAAATCATCAAATTTGGGGGTGTTACAGATTGGTATCAGAGCCTAAGGTTATAGTGAACTAGGTTGCATTTAGTGAGCCTAGACTATGACCATTAGGCAGTATTCCTTATTAGGTATGACTGGTTCAGGGATTACAGCATACGAGTTTAATTTAACATAGCCTGATCAACTATGTACAATTAAGCAAAGATGATGTAAGGTCTGAAAGTAGTTATGGCTGAACAGGGTACAATAGAAGACTCTGACCTCGAGAGAACCGAGACTCAAACATGTTTATGCTAGACACTCAATAGGCTATATTATATAGGAGCTATATGAATATAGGCCTCAATCTTACTAACGCTTTGTCTCAGAAATGGCAAACATCCCATCAAATTCATCTCGCTCTCAATCTGGGTCGCAGAACCCAAGGGTAGCTAGGAGGAACGCCAGGTTGCCTCGAGCTGGCCTGTACCCCACTCACTTCACCTTGCCGACCTTAGCCGCTAGGGTGAACCAACACGAGCAGCGACTTCGCACCATGGATGTCGTGCTGCAGGAAACGAACGAAAACTGGAGACTTACATCCCTTGAACGCATCGAACAAGTCTCCGACGACCTTGAAACTACAAACAACAACATGGATGTCCTTCGCAACCAAATAATAGAAATAAGGGTGGAAAATGCCCTTCTACAACAAAGGATGGAAGAATGTGAGCAACGCTCACATGAAGCAGAAGAGTATGCGCGCGGAATAACACAACGACTTGCGCTAGCAGAAGACAACGCCCGACAAGCTAGCAGGCTTGCAAACACTGTGGACCGTCTTGTCACGATGATGGAACAAATTAATCTACGTCAAGACTAGTGTAGTCTTTGTCTTGTAATCTATCCTGTAATCTAGTAACTATCTACGCGCTACTCTATAATTCAGTCGGATGTAACAATTCCCGACGCCTCTTGTAATACATCCGTAGGGTGTAACCTTTGAACTCGGATTAACTATCAAATATTTCCTTGTTGTTCAACCCATATTAATTGCCATAATTCTTTTTCATATTGATGTTATGTATTACCACCTTTATACATGTACATCTGAAATAAATACAACTTTCTTGCAAAATCTCATGTATCTTCATTTCTTTTATTGAAGAATCATGCCGCCAAAGACGAGACCTTACACAGATGCTCAGATCACGTCACTCATAACCCAGGCTGTTACTGAAGCCTTGGCTCGGAATATCCCACCCAACTCCACGAGAAACAGCGATACCGCTGGAACCTCTGCCGTCAAACCTTGTTCTTACAAGGACTTCCAAAGCTGCAAACCCTCGAGCTTCAAGGGTTCTGAAGGAGCCATCGGACTGATCAGATGGTTCGAGAAAATGGAAACTGTTTTCCGTGTTAGTAAATGCGCGGAGAACGACAAAGTAAACTTCGCCACCTGCTCTCTTGAAGATGATGCCCACTCTTGGTGGAATTCATATACCCAATCAGTGGGTGCTGACATTGCCTACCAACTCACTTGGGAGGAATTGAAGGCAAAACTCACTGCCAAATACTGCTCTATCGCCAAACTCCAAAAGCTAGATGAGGAGTTCTGGAACTTAAAGGTACAGGGTGGTGATATCGATGGTTATACCACCAGGTTTCAACAACTAGCTGCCCTCCGCCCAGCTATGGTTAGCACTGAACCTGATAAAATCAGGAAGTACACCCTTGGTCTCCCTGATCCTGTTCGGGGACATGTCATCTCTTCAAAACCAACCACCATTGACGGTGCGATCCTATTGGCCCAAGACCTGATGTCCATGAGCCAAGATTCTGAACCACCCACTTCATCCTCTCACAACAACAAACGCAAGTGGTCTGACTACCACAACAACCCCTCCAACCAACAAACCAAGAAACCCGACACCATCAAAGCTTACAACACCACCACTGACATCATCCGGGGTTACACTGGGAGCAAACCCTATTGTCCCAAGTGCAGTCGACACCATGAGGGTTCCTGTGGTCCCTTTTGCAACAACTGCAAGAGGTACGGCCACCTCACCAAAGACTGCCGCTCTCCCTCCAACAACAATTCCAACAACAACACCAGACCACCCAAAGTATGCTTTGAGTGTGGGAAACCCGGGCATTTCAGGGACTCGTGCCCAAAACTGAAGAACAACAACAACAACCGCAACAACAGCAACAACAACAACAACACTCGCAGCAGAGCTTTCGTCATCAAATCTGGGGACGCCCGTCAAGACCCTAATGTGGTCTCGGGTATGTTCCTCCTCAACAACTTAAATGCTTCTGTTCTATTTGATACTGGTGCTGATAGAAGCTTTATCTCCGATGATTTTTGCCCATTACTTGACATCACTCCTGTTGCCTTAGATGTTAAGTACACTGTAGAGCTAGCAAATGGAAAACTTGTAGAAACCACCAGTGTGATACCTAATTGCACTTTAAACCTAGCTGACGAAACCTTTTCGATCGACCTTATACCCATTGAAATCGGAAGTTTCGACGTCATCATTGGAATGGACTGGTTGTCCAAACATCGAGCTGAAATCGTTTGTCACGATAAAATCGTCCGTATCCCACTCGCCGTTGGTGGAACCTTGATCATACAGGGGGAGACCGGTGGGACTGGACTCAATATAATCTCCTGCTTAAAAACCCGAAAATTTCTGAGAAAGGGTTACCCTGCCATACTCGCACACATCATGGAGAAGAAGTCGGATGAGAAGCGACTTGAGGATGTGCCAATTGTTAGAGACTTTCCCGAAGTCTTTCCGGAAGAATTACCTGGTCTACCTCCGCCTAGACAGGTTGAGTTCTCGATTGATCTTGTGCCGGGTGCCGCACCGGTGGCCCGCGCACCGTACCGTTTAGCCCCATCCGAACTTCAGGAGTTGTCCTCTCAGTTACAGGAACTTCTGGATCGAGGATTCATTAGACCGAGTTCTTCACCTTGGGGAGCTCCGGTCTTATTTGTTAAGAAGAAGGACGGTTCATTCCGAATGTGCATCGACTATCGAGAGTTGAACAAATTGACCGTCAAGAACCGATATCCACTCCCTCGCATTGATGATCTATTCGACCAACTTCAGGGTTCAAGTTTCTACTCAAAAATCGACCTGCGATCAGGGTATCATCAGTTACGAGTTCGCGACACCGATATTCCAAAAACTGCTTTCAGAACTCGTTACGGGCACTACGAATTCCAAGTGATGCCCTTTGGTCTAACCAACGCACCGGCCGTATTCATGGATCTCATGAACCGGGTGTGCAAACCTTACCTCGACAAGTTTGTCATTGTCTTTATCGATGACATACTCATTTACTCGCGCAACGAGCAGGAACATGCGCAACACCTTAAGACCATCCTTGAACTACTTAGACACGAGGAGCTTTACGCTAAATTCTCTAAGTGTGAGTTCTGGATTCAAACCGTTCAGTTTCTTGGTCACGTGATCGACAGTCGGGGAATTCACGTGGACCCATCAAAGATCGAGGCAATCAAAGACTGGCAAGCACCCACCTCTGCAACTGAAGTACGACAATTCTTGGGTCTTGCTGGGTACTATCGACGATTTATCGAAAATTTCTCTAAAATAGCTCAACCACTCACGGTACTGACTCAGAAGGACAAAAGGTTCGATTGGACCGAAAAACAAGAGTCAGCGTTTCAACTTCTGAAACAAAAGCTTTGCAGTGCTCCAATTTTATCATTACCCGAAGGCACCGATGACTTCGTGGTATACTGCGATGCTTCTCACCAAGGTCTTGGTTGCGTGCTGATGCAACGAGACAAAGTTATTGCCTATGCCTCACGACAGCTGAAAATTCACGAAAAGAACTACACCACTCACGATCTCGAACTTGGAGCTGTCGTTTTTGCTCTCAAAATCTGGAGACATTATCTCTACGGCACTAAGTGCACCATCTTTACCGATCATAAAAGTCTCCAACATATATTCGATCAGAAGGATCTCAATATGAGGCAACGTCGATGGGTCGAGTTGCTTACCGATTACGATTGTGAGATCAAGTACCATCCAGGGAAGGCTAATGTTGTAGCCGATGCCCTCAGTCGAAAGGAACGATCAAAACCACTTCGAGTCCGAGCCCTCAGTATGACCATTCATAACGATCTTACCATTCAAATTCATACCGCTCAGATCGAAGCCCTGAAATCTGAAAACATCAAAGATAAAGCCTTGCGGGGTATTGACAAACAATTCGAAATCAGACCTAACGGGATTAGGTATTTCTCAAACCGAATCTGGTTGCCCAATTTCGGGAACCTAAGAGACTTGGTGATGGACGAGGCTCACAAGTCTAAATATTCTATTCATCCGGGATCCGATAAAATGTACCACGGTATCAAAGAATTTTATTGGTGGCCAAACATGAAAGCCGAAATCGCCACTTATGTCAGCAAGTGTCTTACTTGCTCGAAAGTCAAAACCGAACATCAGAAACCTCCTGGTTTACTTCAACAACCTAAAATCCCTGAATGGAAATGGGATCAAATTGCCATGGATTTCATAACCAAACTACCCAAGTCGTCGAGCGGTTGCGATACCATTTGGGTGATCGTCGATCGTCTCACCAAATCTGCTCATTTCCTGGCAATCAAAGAAAACGATAAAACGGAACGCCTTACACAAATCTACATCAAAGAAATCATTTCTCATCACGGTGTTCCAATCTCAATCATCTCTGACAGAGATGCCCGTTTCACCTCTCACTTTTGGCAGTCACTTCAGAAAGCTTTGGGTACCCGTCTCGATATGAGTACCGCGTACCATCCTCAAACCGATGGCCAAAGTGAATGAACCATTCAAACACTGGAAGACATGCTACGAGCCTGCGTAGTTGATTTCGGTACAAACTGGGAAAAACATCTACCGTTGTGCGAATTCTCGTACAATAACAGTTATCACGCCAGCATTAAGGCTGCACCTTTTGAGGCACTGTACGGTCGTAAGTGCCGATCACCGATCTGTTGGACTGAGGTGGGAGATAGTCAACTCACTGGTCCTGAACTCATACACGCCACCACTGAGAAAATTGTGGAAATCCAAAACAGACTCAAAGCCGCCCGTGATCGTCAGAAAAGTTATGCTGACGTGAGACGCAAACCACTCGAGTTCCAAGTTGGGGATCGAGTTCTCTTGAAAGTATCGCCTTGGAAAGGCGTCATCCGTTTTGGCAAACGCGGGAAGTTAAATCCCAGATACATCGGGCCTTTTGAGATCCTCGAAAGGATTGGCCCTGTAGCTTATCGATTGCAGCTGCCATCCGAACTCAGCAGCGTGCACCCTACTTTTCATATTTCAAACTTGAAGAAGTGTCTGTCTGATGAGACACTTATTATTCCACTAGATGAAATTCGTGTTGACGATAAACTTCATTTCGTTGAGGAACCCGCTGAGATTATGGACCGTGAGGTCAAACAACTTAAACAAAGTCGTATTCCCATCGTAAAGGTCAGATGGAATTCGCGGCGTGGTCCGGAATTCACCTGGGAACGGGAAGACCAGATGCGACTCAAATATCCTCAACTTTTCACTGATTCTACATCAAACACGACTTCGAGCTAAATTTCGGGACGAAATTCTTCTAACAGGGGGAGAATGTAACACCCGCCAAATTAGGACTAGTAATTAGTGCCTAATCGTATGTTAATACATGTAATTAGTTCTGTGTTAGGCTAATTAATGTATCAAATTATATATATATATTGTTGAATATATACGAAAATGCGATTTGATTAAATCGTACGCGACTTAAATCGAATGTATTTCGATTCAATCAAATACGGACGTTGGTGACCCATTTTATTAAATAACGCTTTTATATCCAAAAATATTATTTTGATAATATTTCGTATTCATTCGTATCGTACAAACCGAACTTACACAATTCAAAATATTAAAACGCGCAAACTAAATAAACTAACTTACGTTTTATAACACAAATATAAACTGATTTGTAAAATATTTAAATAATATATCGCGTAATAAATCGTAATTTAAAACTTATAATTAAAATGTAAATAATTATTTAACGTTTAAACGACGGAGCAAACGAACACCACGCGGAACGCGGGGCGAGAAAACTGAAAAGTGGGGATAAACCCCCACCTCCACCTTTCATTTTCCTCATTTCATTTCCTTTCTCCTCTCTCTCTCCTATTTTCTCTCTATTATTCAAAATCACCACCATCCACCTAAATCGCACAATACTACTACCAAACGCAACCGGATCATCAATATTTTTAGAGATTCACGACCACCTCGCGACGATCTACATTTCTATCTTTCCGGATTTCCATTTCGGCAATTTGTAAGTTTCCGACAAAATCCCGAAATCTCTCGATTCTTCGTATTTTTCGTTTGTGGTTGTTATTATAACTAGTATATGTCCATTACAATGTATAGAACACGAAATTACAGCTTGAAAACGGGTTAAAAACGGATTTTTGGCCGGAAAATGTTGAACAGCCGGAATTCTGGGCTGGTGTTCATCCATGCGACACAAGCATTGTGTCGCATGTTGTGTCGTATTTTACCCTTAGTGTCGCACGTTATGTCGTATTTCCCATGTTATGTCGTATAAAACCTACTGTGTCATACCTTATGTCGTACCAAAGATTTAGTGTCGCAAGTCTTGCGACACAACCACTATGTCGCATACCCCATACGACACAATCACTATGTCGCTGTTGAATCAGCATTTCGCATCCATGCGACACAACCCTTGTGTCGTATGGACATTGTGTCGCATTCCTATGCGACACCACCCTTGTGTCGCATAACCCATTTAGTGTCGCATGATTGTGTCGCATAAAACAGCAGGTTTTCAAATTTCAATTTCACTAAGTGTCGGAACTATATAACCTCAAACACTTATACGATACGACTTATAAAACACATTGGGACACACTTTTAAGTGCAAAACGCCAATTACAAAATAATAATACTTAAAGTTTATTATTCCAAACTCATCACCAACGGGCCGTACACATTTTCAAACACTTAACCAATCAACCAAATCGTAGTAATTTGGACATATATAGTTGTGTAACAACTACAAGGGTGATCTTTTGAGATACCCAATCATGATTATAACCATCGCGTGTCGTGGACACCCTCAGGTTACAAGTCGTTGGACTTCATTTCTCGCTAATCAACTTACGTTTGTTTAAACGCATTCAGACTCAGGTGAGTCTCATAGCCCCTCTTTTTACTGTTTTACTCAGGGGTGTGATATACTGCTCAAACTTTTAACATGTGAACGCAAGTACCAAACTTTTCATATACTACATGAGTATTTCGAAACTAATCATTTAAAGTCCTCCGTCAGCATAGTTGTTAATACGTTGTAGCGTGAATATTAGTATATGGTACCATATAGGATTGACCCTCCTCGTCCGGGTTAGCAAGCACTAACCGGGTAAACGGACGTACTAATATTTGGGAAGACGAATGTGGATTAGGCATTCGTGGAGGCACCTCGCCCGGAATTCTCTATAGGGGACCCGGCCCTCGAGTTAAGCTCAACTATGTGCTCATGGCTGTATACACGATGATTATCATTTAATTGCTGGATGCAATTCATTATTTAATTGCTGGATGCAATTCATTATTTAATTGCTGGATGCAATTCATTATTTAAATCTTGCGGTTCATACGATATTACTTGATTTCAAACCTGTGAGCTCACCAGCTTTATAGCTGACCTTTTAGCATATATCACAGGTACCCAGCAGTAGGATGTTTCTGCTTCAGGATTTAGCTCGAGTCAGCATACAGACGATTGAGATTTTCTTGCATTAGTATATTTTGTATAAGTACTTATGTACTGAAATCTCATTTTATTTAACTCGAGCTATGTAAAGCTTTAAATGTTGTAAACATTTCAGTTATCAATATATTTTGTTAAAACGACGCATATAGAGTCGTTTGCTATTTATCTTTGTGCTTTGTTATTGATTAGTAACACCCAAATCAAGCTTCCGCAAATCATCAAATTTGAGGGTGTTACACTAACAAGTGAAAAATACTAAGAATCGAAAGGTTTCGGGATTTTGTCGGAAACTTACAAAGTGTCGGATCAAAAAATCCGAAAAGATAGGATGATAGATCGTGATGCGGTGAGTCTTTTATTCCAAAGAGCCGAGATGATCCGAGCGGGTTTAGTATATTTATTTGGCGATTTTGTGAGTTTGGGTGTGTTTGGTGAGTTGAGAGAAAAAAAAGAGAGGAAAAGAGGGAGAGAAAAAGAGAAAGTGAGAAATGAGAGAAAGAGAGAAGGGAGGTGGAGGTTATCCTCCACTTTCAGTCTTCGCCCCGCGCTCCGCGTGGTGTTCGTTTTCTCCGTCGTTTACACGTTAAATAATTATTTTACATTTTAATTATAAGTTTTAAAATACAAATTTATTACGCGATATTTTGTTTAAATATTTTACTAATCAATTTATATTTGAGTTATAAAATGTAAGTTAGTTTACGCGTTAATCATTTTAAATTGTGTAGTTTTGTTTGTACGATACGAATTGAAATTAGAATATTATCAAAATAATATTTTTGACATAATGTTACTATATAATGTCACGTTATTTAATAAAATTGGTCACCAACGTCCGTATTTAATTGAATCGAAATACATTCGATTTAAATTGCGTACGATTTAATTAAATCGCATTTTAGTATATATTCAACAATATATATATTCGATACATTAATTAGCCTAACACAGAACTAATTACATGTATTAATAAAGAATTAGGCACTAATTGCTAGTCCTAATTTAGCGGGTGTTACAGTAACCGTATTTGGTAACCGTATTTTAGTTTTTAAGGATACCATGGTTGGGGTTGGGATTGATATGGTTGAAAATCGGTTGGTGAATTGTTAGAGGTAGTTTCCGAAGATGAGTTAGCCGGTGAATTGGGGTAAATGGGATTGTTAAGTAACTTTTGTAAGAAATCGTTGTTGTTGTTGTTGTTAGACATTTTTGGTACTTAAAAGTTAAAAGATGTTGATTTGTTTAGGTGTTTAGAAGTAAAGAAAGGTGTTGATTTGTTTAAGTGTTTGAAAGTAAGAAATATGGTTGATTTGTAGTGTGTTTAAAGGTTGGGTGAAGTATTTATTTATATAGGAAAAAAGGTTAAAAAAACAAATATTTAAAATAAAAAAAACGGTCATATAGCCGTAATTTTGTTTATTCCCAACGGATAGTTTTTTTTTTATAAAAAAAACAAATTAAATCACGTGGGACCTACCTTGGACCCTTCCCATTCGACGGCTAGCCGAAGAACCTCAACCGACGAAGGCACCGACCAAGTTGTACCAAAGGCGTCGGTTCGCCAGGCTTCGTCGGCTCCCAACTGACGAAACAGGTTGGGACTGGTCAAACTCTCTTTAAAACCCATTCCCCTATGATCCGAAACCAATAAGTAAATACTTGATAAAAAGTTTTAAGTTTTTTCTTATAAAATGAGGGTTAAATCTCAATCAATTTGATGAAAAAAATAATAATAATGATAATAAAATTCTTTCTATTGACAAAAAGATTAACAAAACAGTGTTAAAAACAGTTTTCACTAGAGATACTCTAGGTGCTAATTGTTTAGTTAATAAAAGAAGTACTCAATGATATATTCATGATGTACCTTACCACGTCAAAACTCATCTACAAATACCTTAGATTGGAAAATAAAATTTGAATTTGAATACTAAACGAGTCTACATCTGTTTCATTTGAAATGTCATCCTTGTCATTTTTTATTTATAACAAATAATTCTATGTTTAATATTTCAATCAATTAAAAGAGATTTTATTGTTTGTTGATGATACATGATTGATGAATAGTGTAGTTAGTGGAGATTTCTATATTTGTGTGCATTTTCAAAGTAAAGAATTCACTAGGACGAAAGGAGTATAGACTAAAGCAACATATAGATTTTACACAATTTTCTATTTAGTTATGTATATGTTATATGTTTATTTACGAAGTATATGATGAAGTAATTAAATAAGATACCAGTAGGATACCTTGCTAACAGTTTTTAAACTAAAAAAAAAAAAACCTTAAAAAGAAAATGACAGTACCATGATTTTCCTTTATATCTATCTATTTATTCTATATATCATAAGAAAAATTATGGAAGAATAATAACCATAAGATGATGATCAACAATAAAGATCTAACCGTTTAATTTAATTAATGACATACTTAATTCTATTTTTTGTGATAAAAAGACTATTATACCCTTCTATATTTAATATATATACCATTTTTTTCTTCTTTAATTGTAAATCACACCTCCAAATATTGTACGAAAAAATTAATTTAATAACTACATTATTTCTTTCATAATTCAAACTCTTCCTACAATTTTCTTTATTTTTTTCTTAAAAAAAACTAAAATACGTTATTTTTCAATTTCAAATAATTCATGGCTTCATTCCATCACCCAATTATCTAAATTCATATACGATCACCTTTTTTGAATTCTTTTATCAGTTTTAAATTTCCAATTCTTGGATTAGGGATGGCAACGGGTCGGGTTCGGGTGGATTTTAGTGTATCTGTATCCATACCCATTTAGAATATTCGTACCCATACCCGGCCCAGTACTTACTGGGTACCCAATTAGTATTACCCATCGTTTTACGAATTTATTAGCGGTTTTCGGTAATCTCCATGTATGTAACTTTGGCCGAACAAAAAAATGTTTAGTTGTTGAAAATACGATGCAAATTTGAAACATGACAAAAAAAAAATGAAACTAAAATACCATAAACTATAGTATATTCAATATTTCAATCTCAAAGCAAGTAATTTAACTATTTAATTAACAAATTCAAAGTTTCGGTACGTCAAGATAACGAAGAATTTTATGTTTTCATATCATACAAAATTAGAATTTAATAATCGTGAAAATTCAAATATAAAAGCGTATGGTATAAGGTTCACCTATTGATATGTATAGTATCTTATTATATATTGTCGCACCCCCAAATTCGTACATCGGAAGCAAAGCACGGGGCGCGACTAATCAAGCATCATTGCACAAGATTACATTAAACGACATCTACATGGAACGTTTGAAAATAGTTCAAGATAGTACATTGATATCAAATAAATTTACATAGTTGCGAGTTCGCGAATAATCTAGAGATTCTAATACATAACTAATATTACAAAATAGTAATGCAAGAAAACCTCTGATGTTTGTAAATCATGCGACTCGAGCTAGTTTGTCCTGGAGTAATCATACTCATGTTGTGTACCTGAGAATACATGCTAAAAGGTCAACATGAATGTTGGTGAGTTCATAGGTTTATCAGTAAAAGTACAAGTTATGAACCACAAGATTTATCATCGTTGCACATGTGACACTCCGCAAAATTAAGTACGATTAAGTACAATAAACTCTTGAATTTTACGTTAAATTCCTGACAAAAGTTTTAAAACAAAAATTTTGATGTGAAACAAGTCTAGCAAGCCCAAAATAATAATACGAACAGTATTACAAAAGTTGTACATTGTAAAATTACAAATATAATAACTGAAAGTTAGCGAAACATGCGTCAGAAAAATATCTCAGAAATGTTCCCAAAATCATTTCGAAAGATTATTTAACTAAAATAATATATGGGAAAATTTTTAAAACGGAATGATATTTCATTTTAAATACATATTGGGCACGCAGAACATTTATAATGTACAAATGATACAACAGTCAAAAATAATGAAAATGTCATCATTCTGATTTTAAATAACGAACCTAGAGAACATCTACAAAATAAAAATATAAAATATTAAATTTTGTATTGCACTAATTATACCCGTACCCAAAATTTCGGGCTTAATATCACACCAAACTCAAATAATTGGTGAGACAAGTTCCTCTAACTCACCACACCCGTTTTATGTTTTTAAAATGCATACTCCCACCTTATTACTTGGTCTGGTCACCCACCACCCACACCTCAATTATTTCCATCTTCACTTCCTTCCTTCATCATTTTTCCTAGTGAAGAACACATAAAACAGAACCAGCAGAATCAGCTCACGCAGCAGCAGCACAAGTAACAACAACTTTAAAATCTAAAAGTTCATAACAATAATCTTATCATCATCGTGATCTTCATCACCCTCGGCATCAACCTCATCCTCGGCACCCACCTTCACCGTGAGCAACCTCCACTTTTCTTTAAATTCATTTCAAATCCATAGAGCTTACATATTATGTTTTATGGTGTTATATTCGTATGATATCGAGATTAAAAGTTAAAAACGTGTTTGTAAATTTGATCTTGCGAGTCGTAAATGAAAACCCATAAACACGTAACAACCGATCGGCTTAGGCTACATAGCCGATCGGCTATGAGATGCAAAACCATAAAACTGGACGTTGTTAATGAGTAACTGATGGACGTGACGAAGTTTAGTGAACGAAAGTACGAAACAGAGATGAGTTACGTTCACTGGGATCTCTTCTGTGAGGAAACAATATATTATGCTTATTTACTAACTCAATATAAATAAATATTTTGATTAATGATAAACAAATTAAGAACTTAGCCTACTGGAAGGGGTGTGTTGTATTAAAGGAAAGGTCACTGTTTCGACTCTCACCTTTGACATATTTTAACTTCTTTTCATTTTTGGGACTTTCCTGTTAATTGGTAACACATATATATACAGACTAAGCAAAAGTATAACTAAGAGTTGGAATAGCTCAGTTTGTTAAAGCGTGTGGATGTTAACCCAAAGGTCACAGGTTCAAACTTTGCCTGTGACCTGTTTTGATATTTTTTTTTGTGATATATATTATGGAATATTTAGTTACCATTATTTATATATATATTTATATACAAACATATATACAACGATAAATAATACGGGTATAAATATATAAACAATCTGGTAAATAAAACTTACGTATTTGTATATATATATACCCGACTCAAATGAAAATATATTATGACAACAAATTTTGGAACGAGTATTTACTCCAAAGCAAACGAACGGATTAGACACGATAAATTTTGGAACGGAAATAATTATTTGAAGTACATAAACTAATTATATTTTGAACGAATAAAAGTTTTGGTACAAACTTTAATTGGATATATATACATATCAATTATATATATATTTACGAAACTATGACAAGTGTATATATACATATATACAATGGTACAAAACGAAATCAATTTTTGTAACGTACAAATTTATGTTTTCAAATACATACTCGACAAAACTATGTATACATATACATATGTATATACATGACAAAAACATTATATATACGAATATATATATTCAATTAATAAGTATATGTATATATACTTACGTGTTTCGAACGAATTGGCAATAACTATAAATTTGTGAAAATAATAATTATTTTCGACACAAATCACCAACGACTTGTACAAATTAAGAAATTAATAATTTTTTTCAAAATAATCAAACTGTTAACATAATTTGACAAAATGTCAAAATACTTATTATTAATACATTATTGTGTATAGGTTTACTACCTTTGGACAACGCTACTACTACTTGCTAGCTTTCACATGCGCACGTTTACAGTGAGTTCACAGCCCCTTTTTACTGTTTTAAATGCTTTTAAAACCTGGGGTGAAAAACATAACAACTGTTTTGCTAGAACATGAAATTGCTAGAACATGCAATAACTGTTTGGAATTGCTTTGGTGCTTATGTGTTTCTTAATTGTTTTGGGTACTTATGTGCCACTGATTATATGAATGATTTCATTAAATGACTGAGAACCATTGGTGTATACTTACATGCTATTGTATAAACAACTCATAGGATTTACTTTCCTACAAACTTTACCTTAGGATATTTGCTTTCCTATAGGTGCTTTTGATTAGGATACTTACCTTCCTACAGACCGTTATGAGCAACTGTATTTGACGTTCATGTCAACAACTCTTGAATGAATATGGTTTAACAAACCACTTACAAACATAAAACCTGTGAATTCACTCAACAATTTTGTTGACTTTTTACTATGTTTTTCAGGTAATTCACAGCGCAAGTAAGAACGCATACTTACGGAGTTAGGCGACCCATGACGAATTAGGATGCCACATTTTGGGACAAACAAGGATTTATTTTGTATAACAAACACTATTCTTATGACTTGACAAGTCGTAGTCCTTTTGTAAACCAACTATATTCATAAATGGCATCTTAATTTAATTGTTCAACAATAATCATACGCTCTGATCTGCATGATGTTCGACGTTGACGTCGGCACCCCCTGTACACATTAATGCTTCCGCAAATCACGCGTTGACCGAATTTGGGGGTGTCACAGCACATATACGAAAATAGTATATACAATTGCGATGAGCTCATAGTCGAAGCTTAACAGTAAGTGTGGTACAACCAAGTACCGTATAGTTGCCCCTACGAGTGCTAATCCAAAACACCCATAAGTAACAAGTATCAAATGCACGTTTATACAGTATGGTTCGTGGTAGTGCATGCTACCCTGGGCGGGGATTGTCAGTTCCAAATGGATCCATTTACTAATACTCGTGCTTAAGTCCATAACTAACAACTATGATGGGAGGACTTCAGTGGATTATAACGTGACTCATGCAATCCGTATAACAGTTAAATCAGTACTTGTGTTCATATGTAAAACAGATGATGTATCCTCACCCCGAGGTAAAAACAGTAAAAAGCGGGGCTATGAGACTCACCTGAGTCTGGTAAGCAAAGCATAGTAATCAAGCAAGTAGGTTCTCCGAACCCGTAACCTTCTAGCACCCTAAACGCATAAGTTTAAGTAAGTAGATGTCTCAAGAGACCATCTTGGCTAGTTGTCCACTCAACTAGGTAATGTCCAAGTGTTTGTTTATCGTTTGTGTTTGTATTTGAAAACGTGTACGGCCTGTTGGTGACATTTCGTAATAATAATTCCCAAGTATTATTATTATTGTGTTTCGTTGTATACTTATAAAAGTATATGTATTTCATGTACGAGTATCATCATATAGAGTTTGGTTGTTGTGTATATCCAATACTTAGTGAAAATTGTATTTTCAAGTCTGATGTGATGTGCGACACTAGATAGCGACACTGGGTTGCGACACTGGAGTGCAACACTAAGGTCAGTGTTGCTAGTTATGAAAATTAGGGATGTTGCGACACTAGGCTTAGTGTCGCAGGTGGTAAGAATTTATTTTTGTGGCGACACAGAGATTAGTGTCGCTATATGCGACATTCGACAAAAGTAGAGACACAAGGCTTAGTGTCGCTGCCTGCGACATTCAGTTGGTCATAGCGACACACGGTCAGTGTCGCAGTATGCGACACATGGTTGATTATATCGACACAGGGTTAGTGTCGCTACTTGCGACATTCGGTTGGTCATAGCGACACACGGTCAGTGTCGCAGTATGCGACACAAGGTTGATTATAGCGACACAGGGTTAGTGTCGCACCCGATTTGGGCCTGGTGTGACACTAAAGGTCTGACTTGAAAAACTTGGTTTTCAAGTTCGTGAACGTGGTCAAACGTGCTCGGTTTGACCCGAAACTTTTAGACAATGCTTAAATATGTTTTTAAAGCTTATAAAAATTATCGTTGCATTTGATGGTTAACCCGAAAGTGTCGTTTTAATAAACATGCCAAAAACAGTCCTCGTGGTCGTTTTTCAGATTTTTAGGTTGTTTTCGAGGCTCGTTTTCACTAGTTAAATGTTCGAAATAAAATCCGAGAAAAATCACATGATTCTTCTATGTCTTAACTATTTTACTAAAATTTTTCATGATTTTTAGGCATCATCTAGTCGGTCAAATAAATTGGCAAATCCCATGACGTCCAAATATGACGAATCCAGATACAGGTGTACAAAATAAATCATAGAAAAATATCTACGTATTTTCACGAGGTGTATTTATACTACTTAGAAAGCTAACAAAATTTATGAGATTTAGGCGAAAACCTCATGTATTTTTGAGTTCTAAAACTAGAGATATGGCCTCAAGAATTCGAGGCAAAATTCTGTCAACCGAAGACAGAATGCGTATGTCGTTTTAGATTTACGTTTTCGGGTAGTAAACAAAGTCGAAAAATTACGAAAGTAATTTTGTTGGAAAGTAACTTCTTGAACTTATTTGTAACACTTTAAATTGACATTTTTGGTTGAGTTATGTTCACGAAATGTTTCCTTGAAGTTGAAGAACTTTTCTGGTCAGAAAGAAAAATGGAGATCGGGTGTAACAAAAACGTTTTTCGTAACTTCTTGGACAAGATTGAGTTGAGCGTAGCCTATAACATGTTCATATGCATGTTCCAAGTAAGATAAAATAAAAAGAGGAGGTTCCTTACGTATAATCGAAGATCTAATGCCGAAGATGCGATGGGAGTGTGGAGAGCTTCCGTTTCTTGCTTTTTCCTTGAAAAATCGATTAGTTTGAGGGTGGTGGTTATTGGTGGATTATGGTGGTGAAGAGATGGTGTTGTGGTGGTTCTTGGACCAGTTTTAGAGAGGGAAAAAGAGAGGAGAGAGTGAGATTGAGAGAGAATAGATTGAGATGGTGAAGTGTAGAAGTAAAAGGAGTATGGTGATGTAGGTGTAGTGTACAAACAACCAAGGACATGGGAGGCCATACCCTCCCCATGGCCGGTCAAGGTGGGCCCCACATAGGGTGTGGGTGTGTAAGTTATGTTCCCCAAAGTTACGTCACGCGCGGTGCTCGTTTACCCGTTCATTTCGTCGTTCGTTTAAACGTTAAACGTTTAAATTGTTATATTTCGTTAATGTATTTTCCGCGTAAATTTTAATGAAAGTATTATTTAAGACACTTCATTTTAAGTTATTATAGATGTTGTTGAGTTCCGTTCGGTCGTCGGGTGCGGTTCGCACGTTTTCGTTGCGTACGATACGTTTTACACAAATCGGATAACGTTTTATATATTATCGAAAGGGTTTATGGACCAGATCGCCAACGCACTTTACTTTTTGTTCCAATGTCACCAATGAACCGGTTTTATTACCAAGGTCGACACCAAACTTTTTACTTTTGTCTCAATGTCACCAACGAACTAATTTTATTACCAATGTCGACAACGAACTTGTTAAATATGTTTTGAGGTCACCAAATGTAACACCCCAGAATTCGAGGTATTATTTTAGTGTATCCAGAAATATACATATTATGAAATATTATTATATAAGTAATAAGATACAATATAAAACGTAATTGGATTCCTCAGTTCCAGACTGTAATTAATTAAAAGAATTGAATTTAATATATATTTACGTATCAATTTCCTGAGGCTTCTAAAACATTTCCAGAATCTAATATCGTGAGGAACCAAAGACACGCATCATCATCATCATCATCATAAATCCCTTCAATTCCAATCTTGATTAAGCTTCAGAATCATTCAAATATCATCCTCAACATCATCTTCAACCTCTCTTGTAAGTATTTCTTTGTGAATCGTAATCTAGGGTTTAAGTGGTTATGGGGTTTTGGAGATTTTCATCAATTGATTTGAATTAGACTATGAGATGGAATCAATTGATGTTTATTAGCATGATTATCACTAGTATTAACCCTTCTAATCTCTGAAAGTGATGAATTCACCAAAAGTGTTCCTGGTGAAATTATGAGTTTTGCTAAAAACTATCTAAACTTAGATTAGTTAGCATAGAAAGTGATTAATTATGTAATAGAGCTTAACTGAGTTATTAAAACAAGAATTCAATAAAGAATTCAAGAAATCAAAGGGTTGAAATAATCATGGGTTTTGAAAGTGTAGTTTTAATTTAATAAAGAATGAAGTATCTAGGTTTAGCAAAGTGGGGGAGAGTGAATTATGAGTCATTAGCTAATTATTATGAGTTTTAGAATCTAAATGTATCGTTATGTACTTATGATATGAATAGGTGATTAAAGGCTTGGAATACACTTGTATCTTGATTGCTTGAAATCTTCAAATTATAAGGTGAGTATATAGAGAATCAATTAAGTGAAGATTATGTAATACCGTATTGCTTACGAGCAAGAGGTTTTACATAATCATGTGTTTGTTGCTATTATTGTATACTATCGAATATGATATCATTTTGTGAATTTGTTGTGAATTATATGTGGGCATTAGAATAGAGATTCATTGTTACGAAATATCAATTATACGAAATAATGATTATACGAAATATGTGCTAAGCATAATGATATCTTATGGACCGCGGATCCATGTGGAGGTCAATCTCTATCTATGCTCATTTGTTGTATAATTACGATGAATGTTGCTTGAATTGCTTAATTGGTAATCTATGTATTCACTAAGCAATTATGCTTAACCCGTTGTGTATTTATGTATTGTTGGTAGTAGTTCATACCGGGATGGCAAGGAAATAAAAAGGGAATAACGTGGATTAGCTTGCACGTTAGTAAGTAGCAAGCATTTTCTCTTTTGAATTATCGTTTCGTATCCACTTGTGTAATACGCCCAAGTTGTTTTCAAATACATTAGAAATATGTAATATGGGATTTTGGATATTAATTGACATTGAAAGTCAACCACTGGTGTAAATTATGTATTGAAAGTGGAATAGAAATCTTAGTATGTTGTTAAATGGTAAATGGGTCGTAAGTGTCAAAATGGGTCAATAATGACCCATGTGTGTATAATGAGTTTTACCAAGGGTATGGAATCTTGGTTAGTTGCCTTAAGTTTGTTTGGTAATTTTGGAAAAGTGGTGAAAAGTGCAATAGCTGCTAATGTGTGAGTTGTATTCTGAGTTGTTAACCAAAAGTGTCAAAAAAAAAATGGGCGAAAATGTATCACGCGCTCAAATGTTGTGTGTTTGTGAAAATTGAAAAAAATACAAAAAGAGAAACATTCGTTTTGGTCAATTGAATGTGCCTGCAAAATTTTAGAACTTAATTCTTTACGTTTTATGAGTTATGCACATTTGAATTTCGTCAAAATTTGAATTATGGTATGATCTGGAATTTAACTAGTAAACGCGATCCGGCTAGGTGTCCGGGATCGCGTTCCTCTTTGAAAAATCACCACAGACTGTTTTGTACTAGTAAACGCGATCCAGCTAAGTCTCTGGGATCGCGTTCGTCAGTGAAATTTCGTTACAGAATGTTTTGAACATAGGAACATGATCCGGCTTGGTTTTCTAGGATCGCGTTCGCATGTTGAAAATTGGTATTTTGGGTATTTTTAAAATCTAAGTGCATTTACATTAATGTATTGATTTGCAATAACATAATTGAAATATTAAGAAGTAATGGGACCTAAATATGCATTGTTAGTAAAAAAATAAAAAATAAAAAATTTATGGGCGTTTCACCAAAATACCTTTTTTTTAACGAGCTACGTTTTGAATTTGTTGATGTGGTGTTGCCATGCATTTCATTTATGTGATCTGGCTTCCATGTAAGCTAAACTTGTATATGTATGGTTAATTCTTCTTCTCCTAGCAAATAACATGTAATTTTTGATTGCTTTACGATAATCACCACTTTTTCAGTGAATCTAAACGCAATTACTACCTTTTTTTTTTTTTTTTTTTATCAAAAACGTAACTCAAAATTACATGTTAGTCGGTCGGAGAAGATGAAGTTAACAATACGTGTACATGTTTAGCTTACATGGAAGTTTAGTCACATAAATGAAATGCATGGCAACACCACATCAACAAATTCAAAACGTAGCTCATTAGAAAAAGTATTTTGGTGACCTCAAAACATATTTAACAAGTTCGTTGTCGACATTGGTAATAAAATTAGTTCGTTGGTGACATTGAGACAAAAGTAAAAAGTTTGGTGTCGACCTTGGTAATAAAACCGGTTCACTGGTGATATTGGGACAAAAAGTAAAGTACGTTGGCGATCTGGTCCATAAACCCTTATCGAAATAATATAAGGTAAATAATGATTTTATTAAATATATTAAATTTATTTAATACTTGTTTTCACCAACGTCCGTATTTATAGAACGGATTCCATCCTATTGGAATTGCGTAATTAAAATTAATTACGTACGTGTATAACTATAAATATACATATAGTCACTGTACTTAGTTCTATTTCACACTAAATACACGTAATTACAATATAGTTAGGTACAAAAAGTAGACCTAAAATATCGGGTGTCACATATATAAACAAGATTATATATATAGTATATAAAACTCGAATTGATAATAACAATTATGCGGGTATGAATACGGATAAATGGCTATGGATACGACTACAGGTAATTGGACGGGTATACCAAAACACATCGTCGTACCCATACCCGCAAAATAAAAAAATTTGTACCCAAAGCGCATCCAAACCCGCTAACCAGCCTCCATATATATTTTTGAGTAGTTATCTTCTTGAGTTAGCTTTGGTCCCGAGTCTACACTTTAAATAAAAAAGTCCAAAAGGGTGCAATCTGTTAGACAAAGGATGATAACGCTCTTATTGATAATGATAATGATACAAGCAAAGTTGATCACATCACATGATTACCAATAGAAGTGTTATGAAATTTCGATATAAGTTATTAATCTCAAAATATTAAGTTTTTGGCTTTTGTTTTTCGTTTATACTATCACAATATCACGTGAATCTAATTTAAAAATACTAGTAATTTGCCCGCGCTATGTAACAGCATCAAAAAAATTTACTTGCGGTATTTTATATTCAGTTATATGTCGTCATTAAGTGAAAACTGAATAAAACATAGTGATTCATTTTTTTTTTAACTTTTTATAAACATTATCATTATATTATAGGTTAGAGTTGGATTATCAGCCGATCAGGCCACAAACTTAAAACCCGTCAACCATTTTGGTTTTTGGGTCGGATTTGAGTCAACAGGTCGATCGATCATCCAGTAAAATAATTTTATAGTAGTAATAGTCTAATAGATTGAATATTTTCTATTCGTCAACCCCTTTTAAAAAACCAGTTCGAACTATTTTATAGTAGTAATAGATTGACTTTTATGATTACTTTAAGGGGAAATTATCTAAAATAGAAATAAAGTATCGAATAATATTAGATTATAGAAATTAACTATCAATAGTAGAAAGCAACTATCAACTTTATCATAATTCTATTAGTATGGTACATTCACCATCATAATTCAAAAGTATCTTCTAGAATTTTAAATATGTCAACATTTCATCTCTTTTTTAGATAATTTGCCCTTACTTGAATGTAAGTGACAAAAAGTGTTCAAATATTAAATAAAATACTTAAAAGGGTAGTAAAAAAAATTATTAAATTTATTTATTAAAAGTTTAATACAAGTTTTCAATCTCATATAGATTAGTATAAAGTTGGCTATAATATGTAAGAAAAATACCCGTATTAACTTTTTATAGATATATATCTATCATAATAATTGTAACCAACATCTTAATTTACATTATTATGTTATGTTAGTTACATTAGTTATAATTTTAAGTTACATATTTCTGAAACTGATATTAATTAATTACAACATATTAAAGCTTATAATTAATTGTATTAAATTAAGTATTCAATTGTATATTGATTGTAAACATATTAATGAAGTGGAATGTAAAACAGTAGATTACTATTTCTCCTTTAAGATTTTACCTCAAATGTTTTATATAGTAGTATAGATAATTTGATTTAAGTATTTAATTGTATTGATTTAAGTATTTATTTGTATATAACAATTGTATACATATTAATGAAGTGGAGGGAAAAATAGTAAATTACTATTTCTCCTTTAAGACTTTGTCCCAAATGTTTTATATAATAGTATAGAAGTGCATATTTAAGTTCTTGAAAATATAATAATAATCTCATAGCTTTAACGATTTTCTTGAATATAACTTACATTCTTTTTGGAAAGTATATCCCAAAAATCCTTACTAACTTCTTGAATACAACTTACATTGTTCGAGTAACTGTTCGAACGATTTTTCACTGTTGTAACAAGCATAACCAAACATATTTACGAAGAATGAAAATAATATAGGAATTTTATCAAATAATACAGCAGAATGTATCTTATCATACTTTAAAAAAAATTCAAAGTAAATGATTTCACAAGATAATCGTTCTTTACTTATAATTAAATTAAGTCGTCCAATTCAGATGGTGAACATTTGAACAGTCTTTTGGTCAAAAAGTTCTTTGATCTACTAATGCAATTCTTAAACACATTCGCTATACATATACTCATATTATTCGAGTTATGTCTTACGTTTTGTTTCATTAGCTAAATTTTGTTACTAATTGACCGTTAACGTACATTGATAATGTAACTTATTTTTCATTGATGATTCCGCGAATTTCACGGGTCCTAAACTAGTCGTCAAAAATTAGGAATTAGAGTGTTGCAATAGGGTCTCAAATGCAATTTAGGATATAAGGTCAAAGAGGTGGGTTTAAATAAGAATGCCAAAAAAAGTGGAGAATGGGAGAACCAACAGGATTGCTCAATTTCTCTACAAAACACACTTCCACTTTTATCCCAAAGTTTGTATATCTCACAAACTGTATATCCATAAATTATAAAAATTACATATTTGAAACCAGCGTCTTTTTCTCTTTGATTAGAGATGTTACAAGCTACACTTTCGTCGATTTTTTCTTCTTTTTTTTACCGGTATCTACAATATAATCACATGTGATTTATGATTAAAAATTAAAATTTGTTCACGGTTATTTATTCATGGTATATGTTAATTAACATGTGAATACACCTTAATATTCATCCACATTAATAGTTATAAAAAGAATTTTAAAAAGTGCATATGTTTTCATAAAAAATAACATGTGATTGCTAGTTGTACATTTAATCACATGTGATTTGTTATATAATCACATATGATTTTGTATATAATCACATATGATTTTCATTTAAAAATTGATATTTGATGAGCAATTTACCGATATATGATAATTCATGCTTGATTTCAACTTGATTTTTACTTAATTGTATAATTATAGTCAATGATTTGAAAATCCGTATTTAATTACTCTTTAATTATATGTGAATGATACTTTGATATTCAATCGCATGTGATTACAACTTAGTTTTTCATGTTTAAATCTTTTTAAATCATCACTGATTTGAATTTAAAGTTTAATCGGAGATATCAGCGGGTGTGATTATTTTTTAGTGTTAAATCACATGTGATATCACATTACAATTTTTTAAAACCCCAAAAAAATAAAAGAAAAACTTTGTCGAAAGTATATCTTGTTAGATCTATAATCATAGAGAAAAAGACGTTGATTCCGAATATGTAATTTTTATAATTTATAGATATACGGTTTGTGAGATATTTAATTTTGAAAAAGAATGTAAAAATGAGTTTTTATAATGGAGCAATCATACCAATGGGGCTTTGCCTCAGTGGTACCGCCGCCGCAAATCCCCACGCCCCACCCGGGTTCAAGCCTCTGGGAGTACAAAAAATCCCATGCTCCGTGTGTGGGGTCACTGGGGCTAGGTGTTTAGCCGGACGGGTTGCCTCTTGCGGGTGGGGCTCCGTGGATCTACGGATCCGGGGTTAAAGGTTCCCTCCAATAACCTTTTTTTTTTTTTTATGGAGCAATCATAGTATTTCCTCATTTTCCATTTATTTCCCATTCTTTTTTAAACTTTCCTCCAAGGTCAAAATACAAAAGCAAATAAACAACAGTAGAAAGCCAAAAGACGCGGATATATACTCTAAATAGACATATTCAACCCTCTATATTTGGCAAAACTTCACATTGAATCCCAAACTATTTTAATATTTACAATGGCCCCCTATACTTATAAGTTGGAACCATTTTAGTTGGTAAGCAACTAAGCATATGTCCTCACATGCGAGTCAAATGTTTGGATTGTCCCTATCATTAATTCTCAATATGTTGTATAGTTAAGTTGTATTTTTAAGATGCTACATTAAGCATATATAAGTTTATTTATTATTATTGTCAACAAAATATCACGTGCATACTTGCACATATATAAACTCTCATGTTAGACATAAATAATAAGAAAAGCTATAAATAATTCTTGAATATGTGCTTAATATTATGATTATTATATACGGAGTAGTAAACATATAAGAGTATTAATGAATGTAAGGAGATAATAAGTAGAAGGGTTAATAGACATATATGTTATTTTAGCTTATGAAAATGTTCAAGTAGATAACTAGAATACTAATTTGTTCAATTGAATCGCTAAATTATTTTCATAAGACATAAGTTAAGTAGACTGATTTACATTATCAACTATTTTCACAAGTTAATTAGACAGATTTACCTTATTTTCCTTATAATGTTCATAAGATAAGTAAATTCATTATATCCATGTATTAGTTAAGATAACTGATATGGCTATTAATATTTATAAGTTAAGTAACAAATATATCATGATTTAGTAAGTTCAGTAATGCAGTCGAACAAATTAATAGTCCAGTAAGTTATTTGAATATTTTCACAAAGTAAAATAATTTGTCTATTAATCCCAACTAGAATCATATATGATACATGATTTTTTTTAATTATTATTATTTGTCTATACAATTAGGCATGTAGATATAAATTAATTACCCTTTTCATATTCATTTTCAAAGTTGGTTTCTATCGTTTAAACAAAGTTATCAATAACCTTACTTAATTGCACTCGAGTTCGAAACGAGATTTCCTCTTTTGTATAAACATCCAACTTATTGTGAGTGTCATTCTTCTATTATTGTTCTCAAATAAACACGTACACGAACAAAATGTCATTATAAACAAGAAGTTTACACTCCAAGGTAATAAACATATTTATTGACCTACCCATAAAAGAATACGATTTTTGATAGTTTCTTTCATTTAAAGAAACTTATTAAATAGCGACTAATTGTTCATTTATATTAAAGAAAAACATGAAGACAAATTTTAGGACCCGGTTAGTTACAAAACACGTGTTTCTTTTTTTTACTTGTGATGTCTGACCTTTTACTGACTAATCTATGAGGTTTAAGTTCACCGTCACATAAATTTGAATTTCCAAAGGGAGATTGACGTGACCACTCAAAGGTTGTCTCATTATTCACTTTTTTATGTGCCATTGCTAATGTTGAACCTTACACTTTCAATACTCCGATCCTTATTCCATTGTTGATATACCATGTCGACAACCCTATTTTATGTTTCTTAATAACTTAAACATCATTTCAAGAAAGAACAACAAAAGATTAAGAGATTGAAAGTGTAAAATACAAATATTTCCATTATTTTCTATTGATCAATAGCACCCAACTTTATTGCTATTGAAAATACCAATTATTAGCCTTTAAATGAAAGGGTAAAAATATTATCAATCCACTAAAACTACAATACATTAAATTCATTATTTTACATGATATATTTTACTATTTATGTTTCTGAACTATAATTTGGTTATAAAGATAATGCACAAGTATATTTGATAAACTAACGATTAGTAGCTAAAAGTTATAACTTATATTGTAGCTATGTTTGTTAAAAATTAACCGACTTTGGAATTGACAGTATAAAGTAGAATAAAGGACATACTCATAAAAACTAAAGAGAAAATTACATGAATCGTCCTTATGGTTAGGTCCAAATTTCACTAACAGTCCTTTAATTTATTTAATTACACGTATCATTCTTTATTTTGAAACTTATTACGTCAATAGTCCTTTAGACCAATGATTATTAACTCTCCGTTAAAAAGGACCACGTGTGATATTTTGTTGTTCTTTTAAATTTTTTGAGTAAAACTTAAGTTATAAAATCTAAAATATGTATAGACACGTTATTAGGTGTATAAAATATTATGGTCATTTTCACATTTCAGTTAGCAAATTCATCATCAAATTCGATTATCTTATGCACTGATATATCAAATTTTATAGTCAACAATCATCTTTTACCACCCAGTGACCCTCCATCACCAATTTATCTTATCTTGTCACAACTTTGGTGGTCACCGTCTCTTCTCTTTTGCATATATTCGTTACTTGAAAAACATCCAAAACGATGACCCTAACTTTAATGTAAAATAACGTTGAATAGTGGGAACCAAATATCTGACTCGTAATCTGAACCACAAATGTATGTTTGGGTGGTGAAAGCCAGTGATGGATTTGAGTGGTAGACTATAAATTTTGATGTTTTATTGGAGAGTATGACCGAATTCGATGATGAATAAAATGGGGGAAATGAAGATAATGTTCTGTGCACCTAATAATGTATCTATACATATTTTAGATTTTTTAATTAAAACTTTATGCAAAAAAATTATAAGAATAAAAAAAATATCACACGTGGTCCTTTTTAATGGAGAGTTAACAATCGTTAGTCTAAAGGACTATTTATGTAACAAGTTTCAAAATAAATGATGAACTGTGTTATTAAATTAATTAAAGAACTGATAGTGAAATTTGAACCAAACCATAAGGACGATTTATGTAATATTCTCAAAAGTAAATATGAAAAAGAATTAATCGAAAATTATATGTGTAACTTTGATACACATAACATCGATATTGATAATTCATAGTGTATACTAGGGCTGACAAATTCTGACTCGACTCGAAACCCAACACGAATTCGACTCGAGTATAATAAGGTTTGGGTCAGGATTTTTGAGGCGGCAACCGTCAACATGAAACCCGACAACCCGATATTTTTCGGGTTGGGTCCGGGTCAGCAAATGAATATATAGGTTCAACCCGATAACTCGAAATTCTTTTAATATTAATATAAATTTATTTCAACTTCAATGACATATAATTTGGACCTTTTCATTTGATAATATATAACATTTTCTTTAATACCTTTATGTTTTAATATAACTTGTGAATTAATAATATTTTGATAATGAATCCAAATGAATATAATATAAATTATGATTACTTTTGAAATTTTATAATCATTTATGCATATAATGATTAACTATTATTTTGAAAAGATTGACCAATGTGACATATCTGACCCGAGTGAGTGAGTGACCTAAAACCGACATGAAATTTCAAAAATCACTCGAAAATTTGTTGAGTAGATTAAAAATTAGGTTACTCGGGTTGGGTCCGGGTTATTGGGTTTGGGTTGGGTTGAAATACTCAACTCGATTATAAAATCGGATTGGGTTCGGGTTGATCATTCTTGACCCGTCAATCCAACAACCCGAACCCAGTAACCCGACCCGAACCAAATTGCCACCCCACTGTATACCTTATTTTATAAGGGTTCTTTTTCAAATAATCAATTACTACTTATAAAGGGGGGGATATCAACTATGTTGTTGACGTCACAAAATAATGGTGTCGTTAGCCAATCAATATTCAAAGAATATTACAAATTTTACATTTTTGATCCTCCAGTTTTTTAAAATTTACATAAATGACTCTTCCATTAACACTAACATCACCTTTTAATCAGTACAGTTCAATAGCAATGATTATTTTCCTTATAAAGAGTGTCTAATGTTTAATCTTAAAATAAATAATCAAAGTTTCTTAAATACCTCCATCACACGTATACCTATTAATACGTAAATATATGATCAAATGATTTCTATCAATATGTAGATTACTCATTACTATAAACCAATCATGTTTTTTTTTCATAAATATTATACATATAAAATTATACTTAATACAAACATCATACAATAAATCTTCAAAATATTCACATTTACTTTCATATTAACATCATTACTTACCGCTCCCATCTACCATCTTCACTTTCACCGCAACATTGCGAGAGTATTCTGCTACATTCTTATAAACCGTGTTAATCAAACAAGCTTTTTTAATCAATAAGTGCTAAACTTTAGGCTAAGTATAAACTTGAATTCTAATTAACTCTTACAAACTATGCTAAACATATCATAAGTCACCAAATGTTCTTTTGGATAACACTTATTTATTCATATAAAAATAGATTTACTCTATTTTCCTAACTAAAAAATGAGAAGATAAATGTTTCTACACGAACCATTCAAATATTCAAGAAACTACAATAAAACACCTATGAAACTAAAATGATATAAAAATATATATTATATGATATAAAGGGGGGTATACATATATTATTCACAACATAAGATAACTTTATGAAATTAGTTATAGTGGGGTCTAAAAACCAAAAAAATGCAATACACATTTCACACTCTACCTGTATCTATATGTATGTATGAGTAATGCTGAATTGGCCTAATTACACAGGTCTATAAATAGGCCTAACTTTCTGATTGGTTGGTTTTTTCATCTTTTTTAATCTCATCCACTCAATTTTGAAAACCCACCAATCATATTTGTAGGCCTATATTTAGTCTTATATAATTAGGCCTAACAATCATTTTCCTGTATGAAATGTATCTATGTTTGCATCTCTCTCATCATTCTCTCTCTCTCTTAAACAATTGGACACAAAGTTCAGAGCAATGGCAGCACAAACACTGTCCTTTGTCTCTTGTTCTTGTTAAAAATCCCATTTTTTTTACACACCCAAAAATACCCTCTTCACTTTATTATCATCATTATAAATCATCATCATCATCATTTCATTTCATTATTAAATTATAAAACATCAATCAACATGTTTTGCTTCAATTAAACTTCATTCCTCCTTCACTCTCTCTTTACTACTCCACTACTTTGCTTTTTCTTTTTCTTAAAAAAAAATATATATTTTTTTCTCACTGAACCAAACACTAATTACTAAATTTCAGCTTAAAATCCCATCTGGGTTTATCATAATCATGGAAAAAAAACAAGGGTTTTTTTCCACATTGAAAGATGAAGTAGTTAGAGGTCTATCTCCACACAGATCAAGACATAGAACGTCTAAACCGGGTCGGAGCCGAAGTGGCTCACCGAATTCGGGTCTACTCCGACGCCGTAAAGGTTCTCATAATGAACCCGTTATGTCAAGATCCGGTAGTTTGAGACCGTTAGAAGCTTTATCGCCGCTCCGGGAAGGTCCGGATCCGAATGAAGCTCTGGTAGATATCGCCGGAGATTCATCAAAAGTCGAAAGATGGGGGCATTGGATGAAGGGTCAGTTGTGTAGAGCTCCGGCGGGTGGGTCGGGTTCCGGCTCGGGTTCTGGGTCCGGTTCAGGTGCAGGTCCGTATCAACGTTCGGATCTGAGATTGTTACTTGGTGTGTTGGGTGCGCCGCTTGCACCGGTGCATGTTAGCAACTTGGAACCCTTTCCTCATCTTAGTATCAAAGACACTCCCATTGTTAGTTCCCTATTTTTTTTACCATTTCTTTGTTAAATTATACTACTAATTTGACTAATAAATTTGATTGTTTGACTTTTATAGTCAAAGTTGAACCTTGTTTGTTGAATTTGGATTCTAGATAATTTGTGCATTTTTGGTGAATTAAGTTTGTTTTAGTGATGTTTCAAAAATGTTGTTGTTGTGGTTATATGTAGGAATTAGCATAATGTGTATATACTAATGTAGGGTCTTTTGAGTAATTTAGTAGTATTACATCCAATGGAAATGGGGATGGGTGTGTGTGGATGGGATAGTTTGACAAATTTTTGGTAGTTTCTTATTTCTATAGTTGTTTGGTTGTTTTAAGTGAATTTCGCGCTTATACTTTTGTTTTTTCCTTCTTATTCTTTTTTTGGAGTTCAGCATGTTTTTAGTCTCAATAATTCAGTTTTTTCGATATAAATATATAATCTACTATCTATTTTACAGTTCGTGTTTGTGAAAATTAAAGAAAGATATGATTTTTGTCTTTCTTTTTCATTTTTTAAAGAGGAGTATTGGTTAATTTAATGTTCTTTGAGAAAAAAGAAGAATAATTTTTTTAGGGTAGGTCAAGAATCAAGACTTTTGACCAAATTTTGGTTGGTTATTGAGTAAATGCAAAGCAATTTCTTCTTTGTTGTTGTTGGTGGAAGCTGTTGTATTGTTGTTATCAGTAGTAAGTTTGGTGGTTGTGGTTGCAGGAAACTTCATCAGCACAGTACATACTGCAGCAGTACATGGCGGCATCTGGCGGTCAAAAGCTTCAAAATTCGATTCACAATGCTTATGCCATGGGGAAAGTGAAGATGTTGGCGTTTGATATAGAGACGGCTACAAAGGTGATAAAGAACAGAAATTCATCAAAAACTGCAGAGTCTGGTGGTTTTGTGCTGTGGCAGATGAACCCTGATATGTGGTATGTGGAGCTTGCACTTGGTGCTAGCAAGGTTCATGCTGGTTGTAATGGGAGGCTCGTGTGGCGCCACACACCTTGGCTTGGTGCACATGCTGCTAAAGGACCGGTTAGACCATTGCGTCGTGCTCTTCAGGTATGTGAAGAATGTATTATCATGATTGTGTTAGGTTTTTACCATATCCACCTAGTACATGCTCTGGTCTATGTTATCATATTTCCGAAGTCATTTTATTTACTCCGTATTAGAGACTGCATGATTGAAGGCAACTCCTACTAGCACTAAAAAAACAAAGTAAAAGGTCAATAGTGAAACCAACAAAAGCTTTTTGCCAGGCCATTCTGATTTTTTTTATGGGCTGCTTGTGGGCTTGTAACTACTCCATAGAAAAATAAAACCTGTTAGGAGTTTGTGCGTATACTAGAGGTGGCACAATGACCAGGTTGGCTAGGTTGAGAATGGGGGAAAAATGAGTCTAATGGAAATGCGTCATTTTTCCAAATGGGCCAAGCCGTGTTGGGTTGACTTGATAACACTTTCACGTCCATCGAAAGATAAGTTCACCTATAACTATAGCATATATTATGATTATAAACACATCTTTTTACAATTATTAAAATTTTTTGTATAAAACAATTTAGGATGGGACTTCTCAATTTATGCATTCTCAATTTATATAAATTTTTTGTATGGTTCAAATGTTTTGGGTTTGAGAGTCATAAAAGATGGGACTTCTTCCCCAAAATGTGTATATTTAGAGAGTGATGAGCAGATTTTTGGCTTGTGGTTTAGAGGTTATGTTTAGATGGTTGTTTTTTTTAATTGTATTCTGTGGTGTTTAGTTGTTTAGGGCCTGTCCTAATGCAACTGAGAATTCTGTGTAAATTCTATAATTTGTGGTAATATAAAGCTATTTTTATTTGCCAAAAAAAAAAACAATTTAGGAATTAGAAGTTTTTACGTGTAAACATAAGACCATTTTCAAATTGTTGGAACTGTTCGTCAGTTTTTTTTTATTCGACTCATATAACATGTTATAGATAAAACACAACCAAGAAAAACCGATTCATCAGTAAATGGGTCAAATTAGCATCTTTTATCAACGAGTTAGCTAGTTGTTCAGTCTATATTCTACTTCACACCTATAAAATGTTGGAAAATGCATGTTAACATGATTGGTGCATCTAATTAATAGGGTCTTGATCCACGAACAACCGCAAGTATGTTCACCCACGCAAGATGCACCGGGGAGAAAAGGATCAACGATGAGGATTGTTTCATTCTCAAACTTTGTGCAGATCCACACACTTTAAAAGCCCGAAGTGAAGGGCCTGCGGAGATCATCAGACACGTTCTATTCGGTTATTTCAGCCAAAAAACGGGGCTCCTAGTTCACCTAGAAGACTCTCATCTGACCCGCATCCAAACAAACGGTGGAGATGCTGTCTACTGGGAGACCACAATCAACTCATTTCTCGATGATTACAGGTCCGTCGAAGGGATCATGATTGCGCACTCAGGCCGATCGGTAGTAACCCTTTTCAGGTTTGGAGAAACAGCTATGAGTCACACCAAGACCAGGATGGAAGAGGCGTGGACCATCGAAGAAGTGGCTTTTAATGTTCCAGGCCTCTCGATGGACTGCTTTATTCCGCCAGCCGAGTTACGGTACGGAAATGTGAGTGAAGCATGTGAGTTTCCACAAGAAGATCGAGTCAAAACTGCTGCCATGGCAGCTGCTGCTTACCGGGCTAAAGTTGCAGCATTAGAAAGATCACGTGATGGGTCGGGTCACAATGTCGGGTTGAGGAGGGATATTTAAAGAACTGGTATTCCCATACTAGTAGGGGTAGTTCCGTAATTTGACTTTAAAACTCGATAGGAATTCAACTGATTCTGTTAATATTTCTGAGGATTATTATCATGTTTTGAGCCTCTAATTGATCTATTAGATTCGACATGTGTAAAATCTTGTTTGAAAGATTGACATTAATATCATCTTTGTACAATATGCAAAGCATAGTTCTTTTCAAGTTCGATCTTTTTTGTGGGTCATCATATTTTGACATCTAAACAGTACAACAGATGCTTTATAGTGTGAACATTTGGTCCTTGCTTATTTGAACAATAAATGTTGCTGAAAAAGGTGTAAACATGCATGATGATGATGTTGTTGCTAGTTGCTACTGACCATGGTGTATATATAAATATACATGATACATACATACACATGCAATTAGATATGCTTTCTTTAATTGTAAACTTTTTCACAAATGATCATTTTGCTTTCTTTCACAGTCCTTGTTCATTGCTTATTATAGCTCAGTCCCTCAGTGTACTATAGACCCTACATGTCTATTTCTGTTATTTACTTTCTTTAATTTTCTATCTTCTAGTCATCTGGGTCACAAGTTCAAGTCAAATAAATAGTGCTATTTAATGGAGTACAAAAGATAAAGTGCACCCATTCATTCAATTAAAAACCCTTCAGACCCAAAGGGACTTGTCCTAGACTGCTAGATGTACAAACGAAACCAATGAATCTAAAGGTTGTGAGCTAAGTTAATTAGGACGAAAATGCATATAATGCGTGGTATTATATAATAAGGGTTCTAAGGTGTGTGAGTATAATTTTCGTTTTAAAATTTTGAAAGCCTTCAAAAGTTGTTTTTTCTTTTAGGATGATATTTGACTGATATCTTTAACTCGAATAGCCTAAAGAGTCGCTAGTATATGCACATTTAGCTTTCTTGCCAGTGTCATGGACCTCTAACACCCTTGAGATTATAACGGTCTTAAAAACGTTCAATGTAGCAATTGTTTTGATTCAAGAAATTAATGTTGGGTTATGGGTGGGGGTCAGGGGACGATACAAGTTCTAAAGAAGGGTGGTTCTTTTGACCCATATACGTAGTTTGGTATTTAAAAGTGATTACTGTCCCCCACCCTCCTAACTTTGGTCCTTAATTATCTCAAGTTTCTGAACATTATCATTCAGATTTTGGGCGCTGATTAATTGCATTATTGATGTTTGGCACAAACAATTATGTTCCACATAATATATATGTAGTCTCGTCTGGTTCAACATGTATTAATCCGCAGTATCCATGATCCTGAGCAAATTTTATACGGGTTAAACATTTGTATATTATTTAGAGTCAAGCTGTCACACCCCCAAATTCGTTGATTGTGATTAGCGGAAGCATTTGTTTAAGCAGGGGGTGCTGACGTCAATGTAGGACATACAAACATATCAGAGCATATGATTACAACATAACATATATATATTAAGATGCCATTGTTAATAGTTTACAAAATAGTACGATTCATCAAGTCGTACAAAAGTCAAAGTAGTTGAGTTTATACAAAAGTGGATTTCGTCGATATGACCAATACAGTTTAGTTATATAAATGAAATCCGTTTGTCCCAAAAGATGGCATCCTAATAACTTCATGGGTCGCCTAGTTTCCGAAAGTGCAGGCGATCTTACATGCGCAGCTACTTCCCTGAAAAACATAGTAAAAGTCAACAACGAGGTTGAATGAATTCACAGGTTTTATGTTTACAAGTGTAGTTGTTCAGTCAAAAACGTTCTCAAAGAGTTGTTGCCATAACAGTTAAGTAGAGTTCGTATCTTAGTTCAAAACATTGTTCAGTTGGAAAGTTACTCAGTAGTATAGTTTAAACATAGCTATAATTATATAGTATCCTAAACCCAAGTAGTAGGGTTCTAAGAGACATATCCCAAGACGTAGGGATGATAGTTCCTACTAGTTCTTATACCTAAGATGTAGGGTCCAATAGTTCACACTAGTTCCTATGCCCAAGATGTATGGTCGTTCATTAGTTCCTATGCCCAAGAAGTAGGGTCGTTCAATAGTTCCTATGCCCAAGAAGTAGGGTCGTTCAATAGTTCCTATGCCTAAGAAGTAGGGTCGTTCAAAAGTTCCTATGCCCAAGAAGTAGGGTCGTTCAAAAGTTCCTATGCCCAAGAAGTAGGGTCGTTCAAAAGTTCCTATGATTCTAACCGGTGCAAGTAGTTCAATCGAGTTCACTTAGTTCCAATAGTTCAAATAGTTCGCGTAGTTCAATAGTTCACATAGTTCACGTAGTTCCAAATAGTTCATATAGTTCCAACAAGTTCACAGAGTTGTAGCGAGTGCAATAAGTTCAATCAAAGTTCAAAGAGTTCTAACATGTTCACATAGTTCTAACTGGTTCATCTAGTTCCAATAATAGTTCGATAAAAGTACATTTTTCGTTTGTTAGGTTCAAACGTTCATATTAGTTTAGTTTCAAATCGTTCCATTAGTTCCAATAAAGCAAAGTGCAATGGGATCGACAATAGTTCGCAAGTAATAAGTTCAAAAATTTATATAATAATGTAAGTTATGACAATCATCAAAACAGTTGTCTATGTTTTCCACCCCATATTTGTAAAGCATTGAAAACAGTTGAAAAGTGGGGCTGTGAACTCACCTCGCGAGCTCGGTATGTGAGTGCTAGCAAAGCCTAAACCCAAGGTAAGTCTCTAACGCCCTAAACGTACGAGATAAGTATATAAATAGTTAGCACAATGCCAAAACATGTTATTCATTCACGTATATATAGAATTTTTGCTTTCACATAATCTCATTATTTTAGTTCGAGTTTGGCGATATGGTATTTATAGAGCCCGTCTGTTGAGTCACTGGTCGCTGACCATGATGAAGTCACTGGTCGCTGACCAACTCAACTATTCACTACTCAATGAAGAAATGGATTGTATCGAAGCTGCTGTTGCTGATAGTGGGTTTCGCTGATCGTCATTCATTCTGTTTGATATTCTGAGGAAGATTTAAAGCTCCACTTGGTGTGTCGCTGGTCTACGTCAGCGAGAGCCTTACTTCTTCAAATCAATAAAGGCAAAAGTCACTGCCAGAATAACAGCTAGTCACTGAAGATCTTTAGTTCAATTCATTCTACAAGAGCATGTTAGCTCGCAGTGAGTGAGGAGGATTGCTGCATCTTCAGTGACTATTCAATAAAGCCTCTCAATCATCAAGTACTAAAAAGTACTGTACTTATCTATACATCAGCAAGAGTGTTCCAGTTCGAAGTATGTCCGAAAGATTACGTGGCAGCAAGTGATTGGTTTTAAGGTAACGAGATATTTGCGGTAACAGAATTGGGACCCGCAGAATGTCGGTTCATCGGAGTTCAAAACCAATCAAGTAGCAACACGTGTCTTCCAAGATCCTATTTTATAGGCGATATTTTAGGAACTCTTGTAGTATAAATAGTTCAGTGTTTTGTACTGTAGAGGCTAGTCGTTCAATTCGTGTTAATCACTTGTGTGTCAGTGAGTAGTTTGTCTAAGCGAGATTTAGCGATTCATAGAGTGAACAGTCAGCGTGTTTGTCCACTGCTGTTCATCTCGATTGTAATAGTTTAGCTAGGTGTTTGAATTGGATTAACTTTGGTTAATCCATTTCGCATTCAACACTTGTGAATTTTATGATCAATACAATTTACCATTTCAGCTACTATTATATTGTTCTTTGATATTGTCATATATGTTATCTGATATACTCTGTTTCTGTTATAACGATTAAGAACTTTTAATTAACTTAGTTAAAATCAGAAAAAGTTTTTAATTGTATTCAACCCCCCCTTTCTACAATTTAACTTTACACTTTGCGATTCCAAATCACTAATCAATAGTGAATACGGGACTCTCAATTGGTATCAGAGCAGAGTTGGTTTAACTTCAATTAACCAGGTCTGCAATGGAATCTGTAAAGTACAGCTGTGTTGACTCTGACTATCAAAAGGGAAATGGTTCTACAACAAAACCTCCAGCTTTTGATCCTTCAAGGATTGAAACTTGGATGTCCCGGATGATGATGTTTTTGGACTTAGTTGATGACCGTCTTTGTAATATCATAACCAATGGTCCACATATCCCAACTACTATTGTTCCTGCTGTAATTGCAACAGCTACTACTACAGCTATACCAGAAATGGTTTTACCTAAAAGAGAGGAACAATGGACTGATGAGGATAGGCGATTGGTTAGACTTGATAAACAAGCTAAAATCTACATAGGCATGGCACTTCCTGATGAAGTGTTCGAATCAATCAGGCTATGTAGAACTGCTAAAGATATGTGGGATACCCTTAGGAATATATATATTGGAACTCCTGATATTATTCGCTGCAGGGAAGTCAATCTCACTCGCCAGTATGAGCTGTTCGCAATGGAACCAAATGAATCTCTGTCTTCCACTTACACCAGATACCAGTCACTGATGAACAAAATGAAGAAGGCTGGCATAGGCAAGGAACAGAGATTTGTTGTTGAAAAGTTTCTTGAGTTGCTGCCAAGAAAAATCTGGGGAACCATTGCAACATGTACCAGACAGAGAAATGATTATTCAATTCTGAATTTAACTCAGGTGTATGGTATTTTGCTCAATTGGGAACAGTCTGAAAAACAAGCTGATCAGAGTGAGCATATTCGTGCTACTCTTGGAAGTCAGAAGATATCCAATGCCCTTATAGCAGAGCTTGATGAAATCGATCAAAGACAGAAGTCAAAAGTGTCCAAGAAAAGTTCGAAGTCACTGATAGCTGAAGAAGAAGGAGGTCAAGATGAAGAACAGTTAGAATATGAGTATGATGAAGGATTGGAGAAGCTTGAGAAGGATATGGCCATGATGGTTGCTAATTTCAGAAGGAACACCAAATCAAAACGATTCGCTGGTGCTCCATCATCTGATAAATTTCAATCCAAAGGTGAATGCTACAAATGTGGCAAAATTGGTCATTTTGCAGCTGAATGCAGAAGAAAGCCAGTAAATCAAGTCCCTGAACTCACGCCAAATGTCAGAAATGACAAGTACAAGAAGTACAAGGCAAAATATAAGAAGCTGAAAGAATTGTCAAAATCTGGAAAGAAAAAGAAAAAAGGTTTGGTTGCTGAAGAAAGTTCACTCAGCGACTCTGATTCATCCTCCTCATCCGATGATGAGGAAGCAATGATTTGCTTGGACAAAGATTACTGTTTAATGGCTGATGACACTGAAGTCCATGAAGACATTAAGGAAGTTGCTCTGAAATGTTCAGCATCTGGTTGGGATTCTAATAGCATCTACAAAGGTATTCTTAGAGAGACTATTTGGTATTTGGACAACGGATGTTCCAGGCACATGACAGGATGCAAGTCCCTGCTTAGTGACTATCAGGATGAAAGAGGTCCTGATGTGGTATTTGGTGACAATAAGGTTGGAAAGACCAGAGGATATGGAATCTTAACCAATGGTAATGCAATGTTCAAAAGGGTAGCATATGTTGAAGGCTTGAAGCACAATTTATTAAGCATCAGTCAGTTTTGTGATTCCAAGAACAAGGTACTTTTTGATCATGAAGCTGGTGTTGTTTACAACAAAAAGGGAAGTGCTGTTTTTGCTGCAAACAGGAAAGGGAACACTTATGTGGTCAATATGGATTCAGCACAGTCAGGAACATGTTTTTACTCCAGAACCATTTCAGAAGAAAAATGGTTATGGCATAAGCGACTTTCTCATCTGAACTTCAAAGCAATTAACAAACTGAGCAAGAATGGTTTAGTCGTTGGACTACCAAAAATGTCTTATGACAAAGACAAGCTTTGTTCAGCTTGTGAAAAGGGAAAGCATCACATCTATTTTTTCAAAAGTAAGCAGACTTCATCAGTAACAGAATGTTTCTACTTACTTCATATGGATCTGTTCGGACCAGTAAGTACTCCAAGTCTGGGAGGAAAAAGGTACTGTTTGGTAATAGTCGATGAATACTCAAGATACACTTGGGTATTTTTCCTCAAAACCAAAAGTGAAGCTGCCAGCGAGATCATATCCTTTGTGAAGAAAATGGAAAATCTGAATGATGTCACTATAAAACATCTGAGAAGTGATAATGGTACTGAATTTCGAAATATTGACCTGGAAAGCTTTTGTGATTCAAAAGGTATTTCTCAAAATTTTTCAGCACCTAGAACACCCCAACAAAATGGGGTGGCAGAAAGAAGAAATAGAACTTTAATTGAATCTGCCAAGTCAATGCTCATTGATGCTGGTCTTAAGACCTATTTTTGGGCTGAAGCAGTAAGTACTGCCTGTTACACTCAGAATAGGTCACTGATTGTCAAAAGACACAGTAAGACAGCATATGAGCTTTTAAGAGGGAGAAAACCTGATATAAGTTTCTCCATGTTTTTGGTAGCACTTGCTACATTTTAAACAAAAGAGATCACTTAGGAAAGTTTGATCCAAAAGCTGATGAAGGAATATTTGTTGGTTACTCAATCATCTCTAAAGCTTTCAGAGTCTATAATAAACGAAGAGAATGTATTGAGGAATCAATGGATGTTACTTTTGATGAATCATATGATGAGTCATTCACTGATCCAAAAGAATATGAAAATCTTGTTTTTAACAAAATGGATGGTGACTTATCAAATGAAATCAAATCAAATGATAAGAAATATAAAAATTTCTCATCTGACTCTGAAAATGAAGATAATATTCCTGAAATCAATTCCAGCTCTACTTTAGCTATGAATAATTCAGGGACATCATCTTTACCTACAGATGTCCCATCATCATCAACTCAATGTCCAAACCAAAACTCACATAACAACAATTCTCATACTACAAATGTTGATTTGCCCTCTGAACCCTCACAAAGTAATCAAGTCACTGCTGAACCTCAGCGAATGACTAAGTGGACAAAACATATTGATAATCAATTGATTATTGGTAATCCACAATCTAGGGTTAAGACAAGATCAGCAACTGCTAACTTTTGTTTGTTTGTAAGTTTTGTGTCTCTAATGGAATCAAAGAAGGTTGATGAAGCACTTACTGATCATCGCTGGATAGCTGCCATGCAAGAAGAGCTATCTTAGTTTGAAAGAAATAAAGTTTGGAAGCTTGTACCACATCCTGCTGGTAAATCAGTGATTGGAACACGATGGGTGTTCAGAAATAAAATGGATGCTGATGGTGTGGTTACAAGAAACAAAGCTAGACTTGTTGCACAAGGTTACTGTCAGCAAGAAGGCATCGACTATGACGAAACCTTTGCACCAGTAGCTAGGCTTGAAGCAATCAGACTATTCCTTGCTTACGCAGCTCACAAGAAGTTTAAAGTATATCAAATGGATGTGAAAAGTGCCTTTCTGAATGGCAAGCTGCAGGAAGAAGTGTATGTCAAGCAACCACCTGGATTCATTGATCCAAAACATCCGGGTTATGTTTACAAACTCGATAAAGCCCTGTATGGACTAAAACAAGCTCCCAGAGCATGGTATGATACTCTTTCTGTCTACCTGATAAAATGTGGCTACGTCAGAGGCAAAATTGACAGCACATTATTTATCAAAAGAGATAAGAGAGATGTCATATTAGTCCAGATCTATGTTGATGATATCATTTTCGGGTCTACTAACAGTGACATGTGCAAGGAATTTTCTGATCTCATAACCAAAAGTTATGAGATGAGCATGATGGGTGAATTAACATTTTTCCTTGGTTTCAATTAAAACAAACCAAAACTGGAATTTTCATAAGTCAAGGAAAATATGTTAAAGATCTACTAAAGAAATTTGAATTTGCTAATTGCTCAACCCTTGCTACACCCATGTCACCTACAGTAAAGCTACATGCTGATCCTGATGGTAAATCTGTAAACATTACTGCTTACAGAGGAATGATTGGGTCGCTGCTGTATCTAACTGCTAGTAGACCAGACATTATGTTTGCTACATGTCTCTGTGCTAGGTATCAAGCTGATCCAAAAGAATCACACTTGCTCGCTGTCAAAAGGATATTCAGATATCTGAAGGGTACTCCTAATCTTGGTCTCTGGTACCCATCTGGTTCAGACTTCTCCTTGAAAGGATACTCTGATTCTGATCATGCTGGATGCAAACTGGATCGAAAAAGTACATCTGGTAGCTGTCAATTTCTTGGAGAAAAGCTAGTAAGCTGGTCTAGCAAGAAACAAAACTCAATTTCAACTTCAACTGCTGAAGCTGAATATGTTGCTGCCAGTGCCTGCACTGCTCAAATTCTCTGGATGAGAAATCAGCTCGCTGACTATGGCTTTGACTTCATTGAAATACCAATCTACTGTGATAGTCAAAGTGCTATAGCTATTGCCAACAATCCAGTAATGCACTCAAGGACAAAGCACATTGATGTCCGATATCATTTCATCAGGGATCATGTGATGAAAGGTGATATTGAATTGCATTTTATTCCAACTGATTACCAACTCGCTGATTTATTTACAAAACCTTTAGATGAGAAAATATTTAATTTTCTTATCAGCGAGCTTGGCATGTTAAACTTAAATGACTAGCTCAGCTATCAAGCTCAGATAGTTATTTTCGTTTAAGGGCTTCATTTTTTTTTAAAAAAAAATAATTTTTTTTTTTTAGTATCTGTTATGTCTCTATATGACCTATATAGTTATTTTCCTATATTTTGTTTTGCTGATCATGTTAGTATTCTAAGTTGTAATTAGATCAGTGAAGGATAAATATAGTAAAATAGTACATAGTTCATATCAAACATAATCTATACTAATTTAAAAATAAAAATAAAAAATAATAATAATAATTTTTTAGAGATCTATTCTTTAGCTGATCTTGTTAGTATTCTAAACTGTAACTCCTTCAGCATAAAATAAGTCTCTATAAATGAATTTAAATACAACATTCATACTCAATAAATAAAAATTATGATTCATATTTACCAATGATCAAATCTCTTTGATTTAGTCAGTATTCTAAGTTGTGACCAAATCAGTGAGATAACATCTCAGGCAAATTGAAAATTATGATTAGTACTATTATTGAGTATGAGTGTTATTTTTTTTGCATTCAGGGTCTCCCTGATTCTTTCATCATTATTTGAAGGGATGTGTCACAAAATTGCACCTCTGACACTATTTCTTTCTTACGTCACATATACTTTTCCGGCGCACCTCTCAAATCACCATTAATACCACCAAGCTCCACAATCATCACCCCTATTCCATTTAACATCACAAATAATCACCCCTATGCCATCCCTACTTACCACCATCATCAATCACGACGTTTCATTTTTCACCACATACTTCTCACATAACTTCATTATAAAACCAACCCTTCACCTCATTTCATAGATCACCCACTATTTGATCATCTTCTTATCTCTCTGATATTTAAAAAAAAAAAAAAAAGGAGTGTTAGCAAGATCAAAATCAAGTTTTACTCAAATCATTTCTACAAGATCAAAGCTTTTTCAAGCCTACGTAGAAACATCGATCTTGCTAAAAACTTTCTAACGAAAAACAGAGCACTACAAAGTTTTTATCATTTGCTCTCTTTTTTTTGGATCTCTGTGTCCCAGCATGTAACTTTGTACATATGTCTGATTCTGCTCCCCAATCGACCATATCACTGTCAAAACCCACAGTGATCAAAACTGGTCAACCACCATCCAAGAATACTTTACCAACCTCTGCAAACAGGGTCTGAACGTTCAGTCACTGTGGGCATTCTTGATAAAATCATATTTTCAAATCTCAAACTTTTATCGAGTCAACCCATGAGCCACTCATTATTCTCACAAAAGAATGATGTTTTAAACAAAGGGCAAGTGACATCAGTGGGTGTTAACACACTCTTCGCTGGTGTCACATCACTGGCTATAGACCCGAGCTATCTCTCTTCTCTCACTGCACCAGCTGTCACTATCTCTGTCCAGTCACAGATGGAGATACAAGCTGATCTCTCTGTTTTCAATGATCCATTAGCTAAAACACAAGCTGATGATGATGAGAAAACCAATCACCTATCACACACAGTATTTTATGCTATCATCAAGGGGGAGAAATATTCAAGTGCTGCTGATGATACCAAAGAAACACTGATCTACATGGTGATATTATCAAGGGGGAGAAAACGTGCAAATGAATGCAAAAACCAATGTTGCTCATGCAAAAAATCGCTGATACTTGGAAATCATATCATTATTGAAATCACTGATGCTATCAAAGTAGCTGATACTTGGAAATCATATCACATGAATTTCCTGTATTTGAGTTACAATTTTCTTTTCTTGGTGATTTTATTTAATATTTGTGCCACTTCAGCTTAGCAATGAATCCTTCTCAAACCTAAGTATCTGAAGATGAAGGTTCATTGATTTTCAGTCGGTTAAAGCTTCGTGAGAAGATGTCATGCTGAAGATTGTTGGTTTGAAAGTCTTAAGTCACTATCTCATCTGATCAACTGAAGATAATAAGAATCTCTGCTATTTATCTAATCGCTGAAGATAGTAGATTTAAAAGCTTGTAATAAATTAGATATATTGTAACTGAAAAACTATCTGTACTTTATATTTTGCAGTTCAATATTATCTGATCTTTTGAGAAAACCAAAGTGCAAAACTCAGATCATATCAAAAAGAATCCAAAAAGAAAAATGAATGGATCACAAGTATAAAGTCACTGAATGTTTAAAATCTTAAACACTGACTATAAACTTTCACAGCAACAAGTTTGTCTAGGGAGCTTCAATCACAATCATTTAGGGGGAGATTGTTGAGTCACTGGTCGCTGACCATGATGAAGTCACTGGTCGCTGACCAACTCAACTATTCATTACTCAATGAAGAAATGGATTGTATCGAAGCTGCTGTTGCTGATAGTGGGTTTCGCTGATCGTCATTCATTCTGTTCGATATTCTGAGGAAGATTTAAAGCTCCACTTGGTGTGTCGCTGGTCTACGTCAGCGAGAGCCTTACTTCTTCAAATCAATAAAGGCAAAAGTCACTGCCAGAATAACAGCTAGTCACTGAAGATCTTTAGTTCAATTCATTCTACAAGAGCATGTTAGCTCGCCGTGAGTGAGGAGGATTGCTGCATCTTCAGTGACTATTCAATAAAGCCTCTCAATCATCAAGTACTAAAAAGTACTGTACTTATCTATACATCAGCAAGAGTGTTCCAGTTCGAAGTATGTCCGAAAGATTACGTGGCAGCAAGTGATTGGTTTTAAGGTAACGAGATATTTGCGGTAACAGAATTGGGACCCGCAGAATGTCGGTTCATCAGAGTTCAAACCAATCAAGCAGCAACACGTGTCTTCCAAGATCCTATTTTATAGGCGATATTTTAGGAACTCTTGTAGTATAAATAGTTCAGTGTTTTGTACTGTAGAGGCTAGTCGTTCAATTCGTGTTAATCACTTGTGTGTCAGTGAGTAGTTTGTCTAAGCACGATTTAGCGATTCATAGAGTGAACAGTCAGCGTGTTTGTCCACTGCTGTTCATCTCGATTGTAATAGTTTAGCTAAGTGTTTGAATTGGATTAACTTTAGTTAATCCATTCCGCATTCAACACTTGTGAATTTTATGATCAATACAATTCACCATTTCAGCTACTATTACATTGTTCTTTGATATTGTCATATATGTTATCTGTTATACTCTGTTTCTGTTATAACGATTAAGAACTTTTAATTAACTTAGTTAAAATCAGAAAAAGTTTTTAATTGTATTCAACCCCCCCTTTCTACAATTTAACTTTACACTTTGCGATTCCAAATCACTAATCAATAGTGAATACGGGACTCTCACCGTCCTTGACTAAAACTATAATGTTTTTATTAATTCGAACGTTTAGTGTTTTATGTGTCGGTTTTGTTGACTTTGGTCAAACGTGCTCGGTTTGACCCGAAACTTTTAGGAATACCTTAAATATGTTTATAGAACTCGGTAAAATTGTCGTTGCGTTTTATAGTTGACTCGATAGTGTCGTTATTTAAATCATGCCAAAACAGTCCGAAACTCAGTTTTTAAGTGTTTTCATTCATTTTCGGTCTCGTTCTCGGTGGTCAAAAGTTATCGAATGAATCTGAAATTTTTATACGATGTTCTACCATATGTAAACTACTTTCAGTATTTTTTTCATGAACTTTAGATAAGTACAAATGGGTCAAACGTTATATGATCATGGCTGCGTTCCAGCAGCCATTTTTAACGGTACGCGCTCACAAATCGGTTTATATCTAAATTTCAGTGTATTTCTGGAAAACGAAGTCTTCACGAAAGTTGTTCTTAACGAAAATACGAAGATTTTGGCATAGGTTTCAAGCATTAATTCAACTCACACGATTAGTTATGATTTTTCTTCCAAGAAGACAGAATCTGTCCGAAATCGTTATCATCAAAAGTTTACGTCTTACTTAATTTTTGTTACACTTTTGTGCAAGATCTTTCATACCATGAACTAATAACATGTTATAACATACATTTCATGAAATATTAGTGAAGTAAAAGTTGTCCTTACAAAGCTTTAAAGATGATGAACAAGGAAGAAAGTGGTGAAGATGATGTTGTAGCTAGTTCCTTCTCCTTCTCCTATGCAAGATGATTTTACTTGATGATGATGATGCCCAAGGCTGCTGTTGCCGTGGGTTTTGGAAGGGAAAAAAAATGGAGAGGAAAAGTGATGTAGAGAGTGTAGATGAAATAATGTTTTTGGTAGGAGAAATGTGTGTGTGTAGTTCTTAAAGTTAAAGATATGGAGGGTGTGAGGGATGGCTTGATAGAGCCGGTTTTTCAAGTCAAGAGGGATGGGAAATTGATTTCTTGTCCCCAATAATTGGTGTTAAGTATTTGGTATTTAACCCGTGCTCGTTTACCCGATCGTTAAATGTTAAAACGTATTTTATTCGGTTTGATTTGTTAACGTTATTTTGCGTCAAAATATGTCGAAGTATTATTATAAATACTTTATATTGAGTTACAAAAATATCATTTTTGACTAGTTTGGTTGTCGGGTTTGTTTTATGTGTTTTGTCGCGTAAGTTACGTTTTAATTAAAACGTATAAACGTTTAAGGTTATATCGTTATGCAATAATATTTAGCATAATACTTCAAAGTAAATATCTACTATAAATATGGGTTTATTATATTAATAAAATTTGTATCACCAACGTACATATTTGTTTTGTCGGACTCGCATTTCAAATTGTTTTGCGTGTAATTACTAATAATTACAAAATATGTAATACCTAACGTATTAAATTGTTGGACTTTGCTAGACTTATATCCTAAAATTGCTGTGAATTCACTTAAGTATGGAATTAGCCTAAACATGCATGTGTCTAACATTCCTAATTACGTCAAAAATTGTGGGGTGTCACACAAGCAAATTATATTTACTTTCACAAATAATCCAATATACACATACGACTATCTATACAGGAAGAGGTGAGGATATATAGGAGATTTACAACAAGAAGATCCTTTCTAATCTGTTAGTTATCCTCCAGAATAATCTAGACTAGATCAATAGTACTTATCCAATCTGTTAGTCAAATAATCCAATAATATTTAAATCGACATTATCCAACACTCCCCCTCAAGTTGGTGCATAGATGTCTATCATGCCCAACTTGCTTACGAACATCTCAAATACTGGTTTGTAACAGTCCTTTCGTGAAGATATCAGCAGTTTGATCGGTTGTTGGAACATAGGGGATACATATGACGCCAGTATCTATCTTTTCCATTATGAAATGGCAGTCAATTTCGATGTGCTTGGTTCTATCATGTTGCACAGGATTCAGAGCTATACTGATGGTAGCTTTGTTGTCACAGTATAGCTTTAGTGGTTGAGTAATGGGCTGATTTATCTCTTGTAGTACTCGCTGATTACACAAAACTTCACAAATACCAATAGCCATGGCTCTTAATTCAGCTTCCGCACTACTTCTTGCGACTACACTTTGTTTCTTACTTCGCCATGTGACCAGATTGCCCCATACATATGTACAATAACCTGAAGTTGATTTTCCATTTAAGGCAGACCCTCCCCAATCAGCGTCAGTGAACACTTCAATACTGCGAGTCTCATTTTTCTTGAAAAATAAACCTCTTCCAGGTGAGCTTTTTAGATATCTTAAAACTCTATAAGCTGCGTCAAGGTGCTCTTCTCGAGGAGAGTGCATAAACTGACTAATCAAGCTCACAACAAAGGTAATATCAGGACGCGTGTGAGAGATATATATCAATTTTCCCACTAACCTTTGATATTGTGGAATGTCAACCGCTGAACTCTCTGTAAATTCTCGAAGCTTTTTATTCGGATCGATTGGTGTCTCAGCAGGTTTACAATTAGTCATCTCGACTTCTTCTAAAAGATCAAGGATATACTTCAGTTGAGATACAACAATTCCTTTCTTACTTCGATCAATTTCCATACCCAAGAAATACTTCCAATCTCCCAAGTCTTTTACTTCAAACTCTTTTGCCAAATGTTCCTCTAAGCAGTTAATATCTTGCTCATAATCTCCTGTAACAATGACGTCATCAACGTAAACAATGAGTATTGCAATTTTCCCGTGTCTTAAGACTTTGTAAAACATGGTATGATCAGCTTGAGCCTGGTTATAGCCCTGCATTTTTACACACTGATGAAAACGTTCGAACCAAGCTCTAGGAGATTGTTTTAGGCCATAGAGTGATCTTTTTAATCTGCACACTTTTGAATTGAAACCCTTTTCAAATCCGGGTGGTGGTTCCATGTACACTTCTTCCTCTAGGTCACCATTTAAAAATGCGTTTTTTACATCTAGTTGTTGAAGTCTCCAATCTAGGTTGACAGCAATGGACAATAATATCTGTATTGTATTAAGTTTAGCAACAGGTGCAAACGTCTCAGTGTAGTCGATCCCATATGTTTGAGTGAACCCTTTTGCAACAAGCCTTGCTTTATATCGTTCTAAAGTTCCATCTGCTCGAAACTTAGGTGTGAATACCCACTTGCATCCTTCAGTTTTTTTTCCACTTGGTAGTTCTTCCACATCCCAAGTTCGGTTTTTCTCAAGTGCATCCATCTCCTCGAAGATCACCTTCCTCCACTCTGGAACTTTTAGAGCATCCTGTACATTTTTTGGAATCTCGACAGATGACAAGTTAGAGGTAAAGGATGAAAAGACAGATGAAAGATTTTTTGAGGACACGAATTTTGACATTGGATACAAAGGTCGATTAAATCATGACCGTTTTGACTTACGAATAGCAATGGGAAGATCTTCATCATTGTGGTCCAATGATGTCTTCGGGTCAGATTCTTGGTGAGGCTGGACAATGTTGATCTCTCTTTCTTTTGAAGGATCAGTCTCAGTAAGTGGCACCTGTTCACGTCTCTTACGGTTTTTCCTTTGATATGTCTTAAGTTCCACAGTAGTACTACCTGATGTGATATTTTCGGACGACGAAACTGAGTTTTCAGAAAGCTTTTCGGGAGGACAATTTTCTGTACTTTCCACATTAACAGAACTATTCTTTTCTGAATTATCTAAAGAAGCGGAATTTTCTGCTTTCTCATCCTCCGGGTGTTCAAAAAGTGGTGTCGACAGTTCATTAGTTAAAAAATCAAGTTCTTGTGGTATCAGGTCACACATTTGAGGCAGATTATTTTTCATGGAAACCGAGTTGTTAGTATTAGTCTCCCCCTGAAGTGGAGGCTTAAAAAACGGTTTATTCTCAAAAAACAACACATCCATTATGACAAAGGTCTTCTTTGAAGACGGATCATAACACTTGTACCCTCTCTGATTTGCAGCATAGCCGATGAAAACACATTTTTTTGATTTTGGATCAAGTTTACTTCTAGTTGGGCTGTGATCGTGAACAAAAACAGTGCAACCAAATATCTTTAAAGAAAGATCTGAAATTGCTATGCGGCTATGAGGGTAAAAAGATTTTAAAACTTCAACAGGTTTTTTAAATTTCAAAATCTTTGAAGGCATTCGATTTATAAGATAAGCATGCTGTTAGAATAGCTTCATTCCAAAATATCTTTGGATTATGGTTAGTGAATTATAATGCTCTAGAGATCTCAAGGATATGTTTGTTTTTCCTTTCTGCCACACCGTTCTGCTGTGGGGTGTTAACACGTGAACTTTGATGAATGATACCCTTATTAGTAAAAAAATCTCCCAAAGTTTGATTAAAAAATTCCCGGCCATTGTCACTCCTGAAATTTTGAATTTTGGTATTAAACTGGGTTTCAATCATTGTATAAAAGTTTTTGAAAACTTGTTCGACTTCTGATTTGTTTGTAAGTAAAAACACCCCGAGAACTCTTGTGTGATCATCAATAAATGAAACAAGCCACCTTTTTCCGGAGAATGATGAGACACGTGAAGGTCCATATGTCACTGTGAATTAATGCAAACGGTGAAGAAGGCTTATAAGGACGAGATGGATAAATTGCTCTTTTGAGTTTAGCTAATGCACACACTTCACATTGGAATTGAGAAGGATCTTTATTACTAAATAACTTTGGAAACAAATGTTGCATATATTGAAAACTAGGATGACCTAAACGAAAATGCAACATAACTAATTCACCATCACCTGACACAAAGCAGTCTGCAAACTAGATGCTGATTTATTGAGACTGATCCTTCTTCAAGCAAATAGAGGTCTCCACTCATCCTAGCTCTGCCAATCATCTTCCCCGAGTCCAGACCCTGAATTTCACAATGAGAGGAATCAAATATAGCTCGACATTTAAGGTCTTTAGTTAACTTCTTGACAGAAATTAGGTTACACGAAAGCTTTGGATGTGACACTCCTCCAAATTAGGTATATAATTATACTTAATTACATGCATTTCTTACGCTAATTCCCTGCAATTGTTTTAAACTAAACCTATGATGTGATATGAGTCTAGCGAGCCCTACACAATAATACAAAAAGTATTACATGATACGTAGTTATTTATAAATTACGTACGAATGTATCGGAACTAAGCCGACAACAATAATTAACCAGATTTGGTTATATGAAATAATTAATAATTCGATTATTAATTACGAGAAATTATATATCTATAACATATAGATAAAATGGTGCAATTATACGTTCAACATAAAACGTATTATATAACGAACAGAAACAATTCTAAAACGTACCTAAAAGGTCAAAATATGAAAAATGTTATTTTTCTAGTACGTTTTCAAGTATTTAGAACATTACTTCGAAATATGAATTCGGAACTCAACCGAAATTTGGCGCTCATTTGGACGTGCGCAGTAAAATGTACAAAAATGTACAACTACTAAAAATAATGATAATCTCATTATTCTGAAAATATATTACGAACCAGAAGAGCATCTACAAAATAAAAATATAAAATGTTAAATTTTATATTGCTATAATTATACCCGTACTCGAAATTTCAGTACGCAAACCGGCTACCAACCTCAAATAATTGAGGTGAGCCGAGCCATACCGTTTGAATTATTTCACTCCCTCTCCATTTCTTCTGTGATCTTCGACATTCACACACACAATACTCTCCAATTCCTTTTCACCAAAAAAAATTTAACAAGATCAGAAGCTGCAGCAGACTAGCATCAGTGGAACAACAAGACTAGGAACAAATCTTCATCATCACCATCCGTATCATCACCTTCACCATTTCACCTTTGTAAGAAAACTTTCTAACTTTTGATTTTCTTGCTTAAATTCGTATATATATCACGTTAAACATCATAATCTAGCTATATAACATACAAAATCTAAGATTTGAAGCTTTGATCTTGAAAATGAGCTTGAGAAACCAAAACCATAAAACGAAAATCGATTGGTGAAAACTTGTTAAAATGGTATATTATGATGCCAAAACGTGATATGGTACTAGTGTAAACCTTTTGGAACGTATTGAATACAAACTATAAGCGATTGAAGTGAAAAACGACCAAAAATGTGCAGCTCTGTTCTGCGTCTGATGTTTCTGTGCAGAAACACATGACGCGATCGCGTCATTTTCAACAACAAAATCCGCTAAAACCTTTTATTACTTCACGCGATCGCGTGAAACTAAAAACTTCAGAAATCTTCGAATTCCAAAACAACGCGATCGCGTGGTTTTCAACCACGATCGCGTGAACTTTTTCGTATCAACCGATCGCGTGATATATTTAAACCGATCGCGTGAACATCCTAACACCATGATCGCGTGAACTTTCGAACTCGGAATCGCGTAGTTAAGTAGACCACGCGATCGCGTGATCTACTCAACCGATCGCGTGAATGCCATCAGTAGCCAAAACCTGTTGTGACTCAAACACGATGATCGAGTAATAGACAACCCAAATGATTACGATGAACTAGTAATAGACAAACCATGTGTTACGATGAACTAGTAATGGACAAGCCATGTGATTACGATGAACTAGTAAATGACAACCCAAATGTTTTCGACGAACGAGTAACATACTTATAAACATATACAAACTTAAATACGTACATTTATCGAGTGGGATTATAAATGATTGAGACGTATTTATAGATGAACATTATACGGGACAATTTTGACTTGTGTTTTGTAAACCTAAATGTCGAACAATATTTGTATATATACGAGATATATATATGAAAGAAACAACGAATAATAATATATATATACGAGAATATATATATTCAACTATATAAGTATATATATATATATATATGTACTTACACACTTCGGACAATTCGACAAACGAACAATACTTGGATAATATTATATATTTCCAACAACAATCATCAACGAAATACACAAACCTAAGAAATTGATAATTTCTTCAAACAAACGAACTATTAACATAAGTAAACAAAGTACTTATAGTTAATACATTATTGTGTATAGGTTGACTACGTTTGGGCTTCGTTATCTTATCTCGCTAGCAGTCACATCCGAGCACTCACAGTGAGTTCACAAACCCCTTTTAAGTGTTTTAATGTTTTAAAACCTCGGGGTGGAAAACATAGAAATCGTATGTATATTTGCATGCGACAACTGATTTAAATACTAGATGTATTTACTTAAACTATTGATGAAATGTGATTTCATACTGTAATTGATTTAAATACTGTATGTATTTGCTGAAATTGTTTATGAAGGGGTACTTCATACTTGAACTGTTTGTGAAAGGGTATTTCACACAACGATTTGAACTGTGTTTTATGAAGGGATACTTCATACTTGAACTATTTGTGAAAGGGTATTTCATACAACTATTTGAACTATGTTTTATGAAATGTTTTTCATAACTATTTTGGGAATTTAGGCAACGAATCTTGGTACAGATCTAGGCTGAACGATGTAGTGCATAAAAGACCTTATGGCTACAGACTATAACCATTAGCTAGGTGACTCTAGCCACTGAGTATACGGATAGTACTATCGCCGTGACGACCCTCCTACGGATTTGGGAGCGTATACTTAAATGTCCTACTTGGCACAACAACAACAGATTAGGGTCGTGGTTTGGTTATAGGGTTAGATCGGGTTACCTTACTTGACAGGTTTAGCTCACCTTTCAAGGGATCACCGTCTAAATATTCCCACTAAACTATTGATTAGGAAGTGATTTCCTACGTACACTGATTTGGAAATGTTAACTCTTATCTAGGTTAACCTGTGTTTCCAACTAATGATTGAATTGGGAAATGTTATTTGTTTATAACCTGTGTTTCCTATTACAACTACAACTGATTTGGGAAATGTTATTTGTTAATAACTTGTGTTTCCTACTTGACAAACAACGCTTATTTGGAAATGTTATTCTTAAATGATTAACTTGTGTTTCCTACATAACAAACAAACTTGTGAATTCACTCAACATTTTTGTTGACGTTTTACTCTATGTTTTTCAGGGAATTAGCAGCGTAAGTAAGAACTGCATGCATTATCAGGACGGACTACCCTGGACTTGTTAGGATGCCACTACTTTTGGGACACTTGGATTTCCTCTGTATAACTGTAACTATTGTAGTTATACTTATGAAATCTACTTTTGAGATTATGTATTTTATGAAATACTGATTTCAACTACTACTATTACTGTTACCACTTTTCAAGTGGTAATCTTTTGTAAAACTTTAACTAATGGCATCTTAATCTATTTCGTTCTGCGATAATCATATGCTCTGAGTATGTATGTAACTGTTGGTTGTTTTACTGCTCGCACCCCCGCCACGTCACTAAGCTTCCGCAAACCACTCTATGTAATTGTAATTACCGTTTGGTGGGGTGTGACAGACTTGGTATCAGAGCCATTGGTTATAGCGAACTAGAAGTCTTTAGGTGACTGAAAACCTTAGAGACCTAGACTATAGCCTTGGCTAGAACAATTGTGTATTCATGCATACATACTTTGCATACAACTAACATACGACTGACACGCCGCACCCAATTTCTTTTGTCACAGTATGTCTAGTCAATCACTTTACCATGTCTATGCTTCGGATGAAGAGCCGACCGAGGCTACTTTTGAGGGTCCCGCGATCACAGTAGAGGATGAGTCATCAGTTCATGTGAGAGCCATGTCTGTTGACACTAGTGATGCTTACTTAGTACCACCTCCGACCGCACCTGTGGTCACTTCTACCTCTACACCACCTGTTGCGAGTACTTCTCGTGTGCCTGTACCTAGGATGACAGCTAGGATCTATGTTCGGGATTTTCCTAGGGGACCACTCGCGCCGCGCGATAAGTCGCCAGTGACTGAGACTGAGGTTCCAGATGTCGAGCCGCCACAGAAGAGGCTCCGACCTTCTCATCTGGACTGGATGCCTCGAGTATTGAGTGAGTGGAGATCACTAGAGGGTATTCCCTCGACCTTTGAGTTTGGAGAGTCCTCCCACTCACCACCATCTGCATATCTCACTAGTGAGCCTCTGGAGCTCACTGTGCCTACCCTTGTGGCTGTGGTTCACACCATGTTTAGGATATCATCTAGCAGGAGCAGAGATGTGATTGAGCTACTGAGCGATGCCTCCCGTACTGATATGGATATGGCTATGCTCCATCAGAGGATGGATTTTGTGGAGACTTACCGTCAGAGAGACTGGCAGAGTCTAGCATCCACCCGTGCACGCGTTGCAGCTTTAGAGAGGCGTGCTAGGGTGTCAGAGATTGTAGCTAGTGTTTGTGTGATGACTGCAGCAGTGATGGTTGCGGTTAGGATGTATTTACCATGGTTCCGTTAGGTCTGTGTATGGCAGTTTGTGCCTGCATCATATTAGACTATTACTTTTGGGGAAATATATGTATGTATTAGTTATGGACTAGCTATATGTTGGATGGAACTTTGTTAGTAGAATGGGTATATGTATAGGAAACCCATCATCTTTTGTATAACGCTAACCATCGATGGACATATTAGAAATCCCATCTCATCTTGTACTAAACTCGTGTAACAGCGTTATGACCTTTGATATATAATGTATGTTTGGTTTACATCTCGTGTTCGTTATACCTATTATCAACCATATTACTTCCTCTTACAACTGTCGACTTGTGATTAAACCTAAACGTTATCGATAACTTTGTGATCAATTCTTGTAAACCCTAAAACATATTGCATCTTGATGATTGATTATTCTTGAGAACCTCTGAAATTTACAGTGTTAAACGACAATGAAAAGAAATATGTATTGGACATTATATAATGACGCCTGGCCAACGTGATTATATTATGCTAGGTACATGTGGGTGTTTCAAAGTTGTTAGGCACGTGTTGTAAGACCCTGTTCATTCATCTTTCCATGTCATTCATTTCTATCAAATGTGAATCTTTGATCTATTCACATTCAATATCTCAACATTAACACTCTGCATTTTATTCATCGCAGAGCTGAATCATGCCTCCCAAATGACGAGTCACTAGAAACAGTCAAAAGACGACTACGCCTCCACCACCACCCACTGAAACCACCGAACAAATGATCGCACGAAGAATAGCTGAAGGTATTGCTGAATATGAGGCAAGCCGTAGTCGCGAACCTGGAGTTAATAACAGTGGATCTACCCCTGTTAATACTGAGACAACCGTGAATGCTCGCAAAGGGTGTTCATACAAAACATTTCAGGCTTGTAAGCCGATTTCTTTCCGTGGCACCGAGGGTGCAATTGGTATGATTCATTGGATAGAGAAAACTGAGTCGGTATTGGACATTAGTGATTGTTCACCTGACTGTATGGTGAAGTATGCTACTTGCACTTTGGCTGACAAAGCGCTCACTTGGTGGAACAGTCAGATCCAATCACTTGGTCGACCAGCTGCTTATTCAATTTCATGGGAAACATTTAAGAATTTGATGTTGGAGGAATTCTGCCCTCGCAGTGAGATGCAGAAAATAGAAACAGAGTTGTGGAACATCACCATGATTGGTGCTGATATTGCTGGGTACACCACTAAGTTTCAGGAACTTGCACGTCTAGTGCCACATATGGTGACACCCGAGTATAAGCGTATTGAGCGCTACATATTTGGTCTAGTACCACAAATCCGCAGTCTGGTGACATCATCTAAACCGGACACTTTCAGGAGTGCTGTTACTCTAGCACAAAGTTTGACCGATGAGGCAGTCAGGATGGGAAATCTGACTAAGAAAGCTGTGTCGGGAAAAAGTGAACCGAACAGTACTGATGTTAGTAGTTCTGGTGGTGCAAAGCGAAAGTGGAACGGTAGTGGTGCTGATCGTCAGGGTCAGCAGAACAAGAAATCTTCTGGAAATGCGAAAGCATATGTTGCCACTACCACCGAATCGAAACCATACCTGGGTAACAAACCCAAATGTGATAAGTGCAACCGACACCACGAAGGCGGGTGTGGGTATTGTGGAAACTGTAGGGCATGGGGACATAGAACCCGAGAATGCAAAACTAACCCTCCCCCACGGGCAAACACTGAGCGTCAAAATCAGGGATGTTTTGAATGTGGTGAGCAAGGGCACTACCGCAACCGATGCCCTAAGCTCAACAACAACAACCGCGGTAACAACAATAATCGAGCCAACAACATCAACCATCAACCGGCTCAAGGAAGGGCATTCGTGATCGGAGCACAAGAGGCACGCCAGGACCCTAACACCGTCACTGGTACGTTTCTTGTAAACAACCATTATGCCTCTGTGTTAATTGATTCGGGTGCTGATTTAAGTTTTGTGTCTACTGAGTTTAGACCACTATTAGAACTTGAATCCCGTAAGTTAGACTACAAGTATACCATAGAATTAGCCGATGGTGAGTTGATCGAATCAGGAGAAATAGTACCGGGATGTACCTTAGAGTTAGAAGGTCATCTCTTCGAAATAGACTTGCTACCGGTTAAGTTGGGAAGTTTTGACGTTGTAGTCGGTATGGATTGGTTATCTAAGAACCGCGCTGAGATCATATGTTATGATAAACTGGTACGATTACCACTGTCAACAGGAGAAACACTTGTGGTTCAAGGCGAGAAACGAAAGAGTGCCACAAAAATGATTTCGTGCTTGAAGGCCAGTAAGTATCTCCGAAAGGGGTACCAAGCATTTTTGGCACACATTGTAGAAAAGAAACCTGAGGAGCGACGTATAGACAATGTACCCATTGTACGCGACTATCCAGGAGTATTCCCTGATGAGTTGCCGGGATTACCACCCCCACGACAAGTTGAGTTTCACATTGACTTGGTGCCAGGAGCCGCACCTATCGCACGAGCACCTTATCGTCTAGCTCCCTCGGAAATGCAAGAGCTGTCTACGCAACTGCAAGAACTTCTAGACTTGGTATTCATCCGACCGAGCTTTTCCCCTTGGGGAGCTCCGGTTTTGTTTGTTAAGAAAAAGGATGGATCTATGCGGATGTGTATCGATTATCGAGAACTGAACAAGGTAACTATCAAGAACAGATACCCGTTACCACGCATTGACGATCTGTTTGATCAACTGCAAGGGTCAAGTTATTATTCAAAAATTGACCTACGATCTGGTTACCATCAACTTAAGGTACGAGACGAGGATGTACCGAAAACTGCTTTTAGGACTCGTTACGGTCACTACGAGTTTCTAGTCATGCCTTTTGGACTGACCAACGCACCAGCAGTATTCATGGATTTGATGAACAGAGTATTCAAACCCTATTTGGATAAATTCGTCATTGTGTTTATTGACGACATCTTGGTATACTCACGATCGAAAGAGGATCACGAGCAACATCTGAAGCTTGTTCTCGAACTACTACAAAAAGAGAAGCTTTATGCAAAGTTCTCTAAGTGCGAATTTTGGATACGAGAGGTTAAATTCCTTGGTCATGTGATAAATGACAAGGGAATTCACGTAGACCCATCCAAAATTGAGGCAATCAACAACTGGGAAGCACCGAAAACCCCAACGGAAGTACGACAATTTCTTGGTCTAGCTGGCTATTACAGGCGATTCATCGCAAACTTTTCAAAGATAGCCCAGCCAGTTACCACATTAACTCAAAAAGACAAGAAATTTGAGTGGGATGAGAAGCAAGAGAATGCATTCCAATTATTGAAACAGAAACTGAGCAGCGCACCCATACTATCCCTACCTGAAGGAGTAGATAACTTTGTTGTTTACTGTGATGCTTCGCATCAGGGATTGGGTTGCGTACTGATGCAAAACGAAAAGGTCATTGCTTATGCATCACGACAACTAAAAGTGCATGAGAAGAACTATACGACTCATGATTTAGAATTGGGAGCCGTTGTTTTTGCACTGAAGATCTGGAGACACTACCTATACGGTACAAAGTGCACGATCTTCACTGATCATAAGAGCCTACAACATATATTCGACCAGAAAGAACTTAACATGAGACAACGACGTTGGGTCGAATTACTTAACGATTACGACTGTGAAATAAAGTATCACCCGGGTAAAGCTAACGTAGTAGCAGATGCCTTGAGTCGTAAGGAACGAATCAAACCTCGAAGAGTTCGAGCCTTGGGATTGACAATCCACTCGAATCTCATTACTCAAATTTGTGAAGCCCAAGAACTTGCTTTCACTCCCGAACGTCTTAAGGATGAATCCTTGAAGGGAATGGAAAAACAACTCGAGAAAAAGGACAACGGGGTGTTGTACTTCATGAACCGAATTTGGGTACCATGCGTAGAGGAGTTACGCAAGCTGATTTTGAATGAGGCACATAAGTCCAACTACTCGATACATCCTGGTGCTGACAAAATGTACCATGACTTGAAAGGCTTTTACTGGTGGCCTGGAATGAAACGTGACATTGCCACCTACGTGAGCAAATGTTTAACTTGCTCGAAGGTAAAGGTTGAATACCAAAAGCCGTCTGGACTTTTGCAACAGCCTGAGTTGCCCAAATGGAAATGGGAGCAGATAACAATGGACTTCATTACGAAGTTACCTAGAATGGCGTCTGGAGCAAATGCCATATGGGTGATTGTCGATCGATTGACGAAATCAGCCCACTTTCTAGCTATTAAGGAAACGGATGGAATGGAGAAACTAGCAAAAATCTATATTAAAGAGATTGTTTCTCGGCATGGTGTGCCACTATCCATCATCTCTGATAGAGATGCGCGATTCACTTCTCGCTTTTGGCAAACATTACAACAGGCAATGGGTACTCGACTTGATATGAGTACTGCCTATCACCCGCAGACTGACGGCCAAAGTGAGCGAACTATACAGACGCTCGAAGACTTGTTGCGAGCATGTGTGATAGACTTTGGAGGTAACTGGGATACCCACCTACCTCTAGCTGAATTCTCTTACAACAATAGTTATCACACGAGTATACAGATGGCACCATTTGAGGCGTTGTATGGACGCAAGTGCCGATCACCACTCTGTTGGGCAGAGTTGGACGACAGACAACTATCTGGACCCGAACTTGTCCAGGAAACCACTGACAAAATAACTCAAGTATTGAGCCGACTGAAAGCGGCACGAGATCGACAAAAGAGTTACGCTGATAACCGCCGTAAACCTCTTGAGTTTCAAGTAGGAGACAAGGTCCTACTCAAAGTATCGCCCTGGAAGGGTGTAGCACGATTTGGCAAACGAGGAAAGCTGAACCCACGATACATCGGACCATTTGAAATCCTTGCTAGGATTGGTCCTGTCGCTTACAAGCTCAAACTACCGCAAGAGCTTAGTAGCATACACGATACTTTCCACGTTAGCAACCTCAAAAAGTGTCTTTCTGATGAAACGCTTGTCATTCCTCCTGACGAAGTCTTCATTGACTCAAAACTTAACTTTGTGGAGGAACCTGTTGAAGTTATGGATTCTAAAACTCAGAAACTTCGACACAAACGAATCAAACTGGTTAAAGTTCGTTGGAACTCGAAACATGGCCCAGAGTTTACCTGGGAACGAGAGGATGAAATACGAAAGAAATACCCTAACCTATTTGAGAGCGTGACCGAGACTCACGGCTCGACTTAAATCTCGGGATGAGATTTCACTAACGGGGGGAGAATGTGACACTCCTCCAAATTAGGTATATAATTATACTTAATTACATGCATTTCTTACGCTAATTCCCTGCAATTGTTTTTAACTAAACCTATGATGTGATATGAGTCTAGCGAGCCCTACACAATAATACAAAAAGTATTACATGATACGTAGTTATTTATAAATTACGTACGAATGTATCGGAACTAAGCCGACAACAATAATTAACCAGATTTGGTTATATGAAATAATTAATAATTCGATTATTAATTACGAGAAATTATATATCTATAACATATAGATAAAATGGTGCAATTATACGTTCAACATAAAACGTATTATATAACGAACAGAAACAATTCTAAAACGTACCTAAAAGGTCAAAATATGAAAAATGTTATTTTTCTAGTACGTTTTCAAGTATTTAGAACATTACTTCGAAATATGAATTCGGAACTCAACCGAAATTTGGCGCTCATTTGGACGTGCGCAGTAAAATGTACAAAAATGTACAACTACTAAAAATAATGATAATCTCATTATTCTGAAAATATATTACGAACCAGAAGAGCATCTACAAAATAAAAATATAAAATGTTAAATTTTATATTGCTATAATTATACCCGTACTCGAAATTTCAGTACGCAAACCGGCTACCAACCTCAAATAATTGAGGTGAGCCGAGCCATACCGTTTGAATTATTTCACTCCCTCTCCATTTCTTCTGTGATCTTCGACATTCACACACACAACACTCTCCAATTCCTTTTCACCAAAAAAAATTTAACAAGATCAGAAGCTGCAGCAGACTAGCATCAGTGGAACAACAAGACCAGGAACAAATCTTCATCATCACCATCCGTATCATCACCTTCACCATTTCACCTTTGTAAGAAAACTTTCTAACTTTTGATTTTCTTGCTTAAATTCGTATATATATCATGTTAAACATCATAATCTAGCTATATAACATACAAAATCTAAGATTTGAAGCTTTGATCTTGAAAATGAGCTTGAGAAACCAAAACCATAAAACGAAAATCGATTGGTGAAAACTTGTTAAAATGGTATATTATGATGCCAAAACGTGATATGGTACTAGTGTAAACCTTTTGGAACGTATTGAATACAAACTATAAGCGATTGAAGTGAAAAACGACCAAAAATGTGCAGCTCTGTTCTGCGTCTGATGTTTCTGTGCAGAAACACATGACGCGATCGCGTCATTTTCAACAACAAAACCCGCTAAAACCTTTTATTACTTCACGCGATCGCGTGAAACTAAAAACTTCAGAAATCTTCGAATTCCAAAACAACGCGATCGCGTGGTTTTCAACCACGATCGCGTGAACTTTTTCGTATCAACCGATCGCGTGATATATTTAAACCGATCGCGTGAACATCCTAACACCATGATCGCGTGAACTTTTCGAACTCGGAATCGCGTAGTTAAGTAGACCACGCGATCGCGTGATCTACTCAACCGATCGCGTGAATGCCATCAGTAGCCAAAACCTGTTGTGACTCAAACACGATGATCGAGTAATAGACAACCCAAATGATTACGATGAACTAGTAATAGACAAACCATGTGTTACGATGAACTAGTAATGGACAAGCCATGTGATTACGATGAACTAGTAAATGACAACCCAAATGTTTTCGACGAACGAGTAACATACTTATAAACATATACAAACTTAAATACGTACATTTATCGAGTGGGATTATAAATGATTGAGACGTATTTATAGATGAACATTATACGGGACAATTTTGACTTGTGTTTTGTAAACCTAAATGTCGAACAATATTTGTATATATACGAGATATATATATGAAAGAAACAACGAATAATAATATATATATACGAGAATATATATATTCAACTATATAAGTATATATATATATATGTACTTACACACTTCGGACAATTCGACAAACGAACAATACTTGGATAATATTATATATTTCCAACAACAATCATCAACGAAATACACAAACCTAAGAAATTGATAATTTCTTCAAACAAACGAACTATTAACATAAGTAAACAAAGTACTTATAGTTAATACATTATTGTGTATAGGTTGACTACGTTTGGGCTTCGTTATCTTATCTCGCTAGCAGTCACATCCGAGCACTCACAGTGAGTTCACAAACCCCTTTTAAGTGTTTTAATGTTTTAAAACCTGGGGGTGGAAAACATAGAAATCGTATGTATATTTGCATGCGACAACTGATTTAAATACTAGATGTATTTACTTAAACTATTGATGAAATGTGATTTCATACTGTAATTGATTTAAATACTGTATGTATTTGCTGAAATTGTTTATGAAGGGGTACTTCATACTTGAACTGTTTGTGAAAGGGTATTTCACACAACGATTTGAACTGTGTTTTATGAAGGGATACTTCATACTTGAACTATTTGTGAAAGGGTATTTCACACAACTATTTGAACTATGTTTTATGAAATGTTTTTCATAACTATTTTGGGAATTTAGGCAACGAATCTTGGTACAGATCTAGGCTGAACGATGTAGTGCATAAAAGACCTTATGGCTACAGACTATAACCATTAGCTAGGTGACTCTAGCCACTGAGTATACGGATAGTACTATCGCCGTGACGACCCTCCTACGGATTTGGGAGCGTATACTTAAATGTCCTACTTGGCACAACAACAACAGATTAGGGTCGTGGTTTGGTTATAGGGTTAGATCGGGTTACCTTACTTGACAGGTTTAGCTCACCTTTCAAGGGATCACCGTCTAAATATTCCCACTAAACTATTGATTAGGAAGTGATTTCCTACGTACACTGATTTGGAAATGTTAACTCTTATCTAGGTTAACCTGTGTTTCCAACTAATGATTGAATTGGGAAATGTTATTTGTTTATAACCTGTGTTTCCTATTACAACTACAACTGATTTGGGAAATGTTATTTGTTAATAACTTGTGTTTCCTACTTGACAAACAACGCTTATTTGGAAATGTTATTCTTAAATGATTAACTTGTGTTTCCTACATAACAAACAAACTTGTGAATTCACTCAACATTTTTGTTGACGTTTTACTCTATGTTTTTCAGGGAATTAGCAGCGTAAGTAAGAACTGCATGCATTATCAGGACGGACTACCCTGGACTTGTTAGGATGCCACTACTTTTGGGACACTTGGATTTCCTCTGTATAACTGTAACTATTGTAGTTATACTTATGAAATCTACTTTTGAGATTATGTATTTTATGAAATACTGATTTCAACTACTACTATTACTGTTACCACTTTTCAAGTGGTAATCTTTTGTAAAACTTTAACTAATGGCATCTTAATCTATTTCGTTCTGCGATAATCATATGCTCTGAGTATGTATGTAAATGTTGGTTGTTTTACTGCTCGCACCCCCGCCACGTCACTAAGCTTCCGCAAACCACTCTATGTAATTGTAATTACCGTTTGGCGGGGTGTGACATTGGAACATGCAAGACATTGAATAGGATTAGATAAGGAGAAATTATGATGGTTCCTCGACCCGCTATGGCAGAATACGAGCCATCAGCAACTTTGACCCTATGGTTTCCTGCACATGGTTTGTATGTGGAAAATAATGTGTAGCAACTGGTCATGTGATCAGTTGGTCTGTTGGACTTAATTGTTTATGTTTTGTTAACCAAAAATTAGTTGGTTAATTATTATGTTAGTTAGTTAGTTAATAAAGGCGGTTAATTATTGATTATTAGTTAGAATAGTTGTGTCTATTAGGAAAGGATACAACCTTTGATTGTAAAGGTGTGATGGTTAAATAAACACCACCAACCGCCCTATAACTACCACACCAACCGAACCATCATGTTGGTTCATGGTGTCATTTCATAGTCTATAAATAGGATTAGTTTGTATTGGTTTCAAGTGTGTCAAAATTACAATGTAACATTATTATTATTTGTAATAATAAAGAATCAAATTCTTGTTAATCTTGTGTGTTGATTCGGTCTTGTGGACAATGGAATCTTGGATTCCTAACATTGGTATCAGAGCCTAGGGCTCCAAGATTATAAGAATTTTGTTTCAACTTTGATCAAAGTGATCAAAAGACATAGAAGAAAAAGACACAAAGAGATTGTTGGTACAACAATTCTGAAGAAAGAAAGAAAACAATTTTTGTTTTCTTTGGGTTGTTGTTCGCGAAGAACTTGTTGCGTGAAGCAACCGCGAAGAAAAAAAAAGACAATCTGTGATAGATTGAACGATCAAGAGAAGTGAAGAATGGTCATGTGATATGATCAAAACGGAAGAAAAGAACTTAAGTGTGTTCTTGTGGATTTGAAAAGAAAAGAACCATAACGGTTCTTGATGAAGACATAGAAAAACGGGCAATGCTCTTGCGGAACAAAGAATTGATGGAGAAACTAATTTTAATAGAGTTGGAAACCAAAGGAGGTTGATGAAGGGCAGTGTGACTGCTAAAGAAGGATTACAATAATGGTGAAGATGAGGGTGTTGATCAAGAACGCGAAGAATCATGTTTTATGTTTGGACCTCTGAATTCTTAACGCGAAGATGGGTGATTCATGGATGAATCAAAGAAGGATCCACCAACCAAATTGTAATCAATAAAGACACCATCTTTTGGAGTTAGTTTCATGAAGGTGAAGTTGCCTTGGAGAATAGAAGAACGTGAAACGGGAGCATGAAGATTCGAAGAACAAGACTTAAACAATTAGGGCGGAATATGTTGGACTTAATTGTTTATGTCTTGTTAACCAAAAGTTAGTTGGTTAATTATGTTAGTTAGTTAGTTAATAAAGGCGGTTAATTATTGGTTATTAGTTAGAATAGTTGTGTCTATTAGGAAAGGATACAACCTTTGATTGTAAAGGTGTGATGGTTAAATAAACACCACCAACCGCCCTATAATTACCACGCCAACCGAACCATCATGTTGGTTCATGGTGTCATTTCATAGTCTATAAATAGGATTAGTTTGTATTGGTTTCAAGTGTGTCAAAATTACAATGTAACATTATTATTGTATGTAATAATAAAGAATCAAATTCTTGTTAATCTTGTGTGTTGATTCGGTTTTGTGGACAATGGAATCTTGGATTCCTAACATGCTCCAGAGTCAAGAATCCAAGGAAGTTGATTCATACATGAAAATAAAACATTATGTTTGTTACCATTTTGGACTAAGGAGCAAAAAGGTTTCGAAGTTTCTGCAGTAGAGTTGAGACCATTAAAGAGTTTATAGAGATGCTCCAATTATTCCTTTGTGAATGGCTACGATTTAGAGTCGACTTTAGACTCCAGAGAAAAATCCTACCCGTTATGTAGAGCCTGCTTTTGGGAAGGACCTTGAGTGTTGTCTCGATCACCTTGAGTTCTAGACGTGTTGCTTGAGAAATTTTGTGGCTTCCCATGGATCCTCCAGCAAGTTTCCCTAGTATGCCCTGGACGTCTGCAGCTATCACACCAAGGTCTTTCACGCCTTTCAGGGTTCGTACCTCCTCTGAATGCCAGAGAAACTAGAGCAGAATTTTCTGGTTCAGATTGATCGGATCTCGAGTTACGAAGCATAATTTTGCATCGGCTTTCTTCCTGCCTAACTTCTGAAAAGACTTCTCGGATGGATGGAAGAGGTTTCCTTCCGAGAATTCGACCCTTCACTTCATCAAGGGTTTTATTCACACCAGTAAGGAACATGTAAACACGATCATTTTCCTCACGGGTTTTGAATCTCTTTAAGTCGTTGGGATTTTCCCACTATTCATCATAACACTGGTCAAGTTGTGACACCCGACAAATTAGGACTAGTAATTAGTACCTAATCATTTTGTTTATACATATAATTAGTTGCGTATTAGGCTAGTTATGTGTATCATTATGTATATTGGAATATATACGCACGTACGCGATTTATTTAAATCGTGCATTTCATTATCGGAGGGAATCCGACACAACACAATACGGATGTTGGTAAACCAAATTATTAAATAATATGAAATTATTTAATAAACTCATTATTTACTTTATATTATTACGATAATAGATATAACATTATACGCTTCGTATAAAACGTATCGCACGCGATTAAAACGCGCGAGACGCGCCCGACAAACGAACAAAACCCAAGTTATAGTTTTATAACTCAAGATAAAGTATTTTGATAATATACTTCTATTAAAAATATCGTGGTTTGAACCAAAAACAAAACGTATTGAATAAAACATTACGCAAATAATTATACGTATAAACGAACTGGTAAATGGACACCGCACGTGACGTAGCTTTGGGAATAAAATTTAAAGACCACATGGGGGTGGGACCCACTGATTTCCAGCAGAAAATCAGCTAAGATCAACCCCTCCCATGCCTCTCTTGTTGACTACATCACCCACACCCTCACCATACCCTTACACCTTCATTCACACTCTTTCCCTTCCCTCATTTCCCTCTCTCCATCGATTTTTCTCTCTCTCTCTCTCTACCTCCAAAATCAGCCAAGAACAACCACCCAAAAACCACCTTGAATCACCTTGAATCACCAAACCGATTGAAGCAAAAACGATCATCACGACGCAAGGAACATTTCTATCTTTTCGGTTTCCCCATACGACACTTGTAAGATCTCGTCACCTTTGAAAAAAATACTTGGATTATGTTTGTTTACATGTTATGTTGTTTATATAACTAAGAAATGTCCAAATCAAAGTTTAAATATCTTTTTTCCGAACATATATATATAGTGACAGTTTCTGTCTAAGATTTTTAGTTCGCGAAAAAAATCATAACAAATCGTACACATAAAATAAACGTATGAGACCACTTGGAAAAGTTTGATAATTTTGTTGACTACAACTTCCGTTCAGAACTCATTGTCTAGACATGCACGGATTTTGCTCAGTAATTACGTTTGTACACTTGTATCCGGATTGGTCGGAAAGTTGGACCTCATGGGATTTATCATTTTATTTGACCTACTTGTAGACACCTAAAAATCATGGAAAAATTTGGTAAAGTGCTTGAGACATATAGGAACAACTGTGATTTTTTCTCATGAATTGTTTTGGACTACAAATAGGTGAAAACGTGAAGTAAAAATCTGAGATAACATAACTAGGGGCTGTTTTGGAAATAATTTAAAACCGACACTTCGGGTCAACCATAAAACGTAAAGACAATTTTCTTAGACTTTAAATACATACTTAAGACTTCCTTAAAAGTTTCGGGTCAAACCGAATACGCTTGACCAAGTCAACGAAGACAACCGTCGGTACGAAAAACCTCATACATGCGACAATACCATTGTCGCATAAGACTCGATTCTCGCCAAAAACCTGCGACAATACCATTGTCTCAACACCATTGTCGCAAACACCATTGTTGGATAAATAGTAACCCGGAATTGTTGGAAAAATATTAATTACAATTGTTGGATAAATAGTAATCCGGAATTGTTGGATAAATTGTAATTACCATTGTTGGATAAATAGTAATTACCATTGTTGGATAAATAGTATTCCGAGATTGTTGGATAAATAGTGTTTTCACGATTGTCACATCAATAGTGCTTTACGCAGATTTCTAATAATCAACGTTCCAACAGACAATATTACGATATACTTGATTTTACGCCAACAACAAACGTTTGGAAAACCTCGGAAAAACTTAACATATACATTTATGAGTATATGATATCGCGTAAAAAGTCATGTTTTTACTACCGATATTTCTCTCATTTAAGACTAATACTTGGCATAAAAGCTCAATTATCACTTAGATTAGTGATATTATGCCAAGAAGGTGAAAACACGGAAGCACGAGAAGAATCAACAAAAATGGATGAAGAACGAAGATTCTACGTACACCGGAAGATTCAAACGATTCGCACGAGACATCTAAAGATCAGAGACACATCTCAGGGATTTCTTTTCATCAAAGTCTTCGTTTTTGAAAAACGAATCCAAAGCAAAAAGGATCAACAAAAACGGACGCATAACGAAGAAGATACACACGAAACAAGAAACGAGAAAAAGAAAGCGAACCGGGGCGGGCGGAAGTGTGACACCCGTCAATTTAGGACTAGAATTTAGTGCCTAACCAAGTTTTAGTACATGTAATTAGTTCTGTGTTAGGCTAATTAATGTACAGAGTATTATATATATTGTTGAATATATATATATCCACACAATTATGCGGTTTGTTTAAATCGTACGAATCTCAAATCGAATGGAATTCGACACAATTAATACGGACGTTGGTGTGAAATTTATTAAAGTAATACGAATATTAAGCGATAACAAAATTTCATTAAAAATATTATTGCCATAATATTTTGTATCCAGTTGAGTTATACAAGAAAACTTTACACAATTAAAATACAAACGCATAAACACATAAAACGAAATTCATTTTTAAATACCATAAATAGATAATTGGTGAAATATTACGATAAAACTTTTTATAATGATTTGTAATTTAAAACGGACAATTATATAAATAAAATAAATATTTAACGTTAAATGACGGAGAAAACGAACACCACGCGGAGCACGGGACGGAGACTGCGAGGTGAGGCTTTCACCTACACCCCACCTCTCCTTTACTTTTTCTTTCATTTTCATTCTCCAAAAACACACACACACACACTAAAAACCTCTCAACCAAAAATTTCCAAAATTTCGGATCTTGCAAAACCGACACCAAAAATCACATTTTCGGAATCACCACTACAAGGGGAACAAGATTAACAAAAGCATCAACATCATTTTCGGACTCCATCTCCTTCGATTTGCATTTGTAAGGAAATTTCTAAAAACTTAGATTTGTTTAGTTTTATGTAATATTTTGATGTTTTGATGTTTACACAACTTATATATGTCCAATATTAGGAAGATAACAAGGTTTTATAGCTTAAAAACGGGTTTGAATTGGGTTTTTGGCCGGAAAAATCTTGACAGCCGGACTTTCTAGGCTGGTGTTCTTCAATGCGACACAAGCCTTGTGTCGCATACTATGTCGTATTTTGGCCATTATGTCGCATCTTGTGTCGTACCAAACCTGTAGTGTCGTAACTCATGCGACACAATATTGTGTCGTACTCTATGTCGCAAACTATGTCGTATTCTATACGACACAACCACTATGTCGCTATTGATTTAGCATTCCGAACCTATGCGACACAACTCTTGTGTCGTATAGGTATTATGTCGCATCTATAATGCGACACAACCGTAGTGTCGCATGACGTGTCATTGTGTCGCATATAGTGTCGCAAAACACAGCAGATTTGCAATTTAATTCCAAGCTAAGTGTAGACATTGGGAACTTCAAACGATTAAACAAAATAACTTTTAAGGGACATTGAAACATGTTTTTCGAGCATAACACTTCAAACAAATATAGATATGTCGAGATTATTATTTCAACTAAACCACCAACGGGCCGTACGTGTTTTCAAAACATACTTCAAAAATCAAACAAGTCGTTGTAACTTGTATCAATTCAATCAAACAAGTCGTTGTAACTTGTGTCAATTCAATCAAACAAGTCGTAGTAACTTGTAACAAAACAATCAACCAAATCGTAGTAATTTGGACATATATATATAGTTGTATAACAACTACGAAGGTAGTCTTTCGATATACCGGTACAATTAATAACAATCGAGTGTCGTGAACACATTCAGGTTTCAAGTCCTTGGACATCAATTCACAGCTATTTACTTCAAGTTTATTAAATTAAACACTTCAAGACTCAGGTGAGTTTCATAGCCCCATTTTCACTATTTTACAACTAGGGGTGTGATATTACTGCTCTGTTTTGTTTTACGAGTAGAACACAAGTACCAACCTTCAAATACTACATGAGTTTCAAGCTAATCAATTTAAAGTCATCTATAGCATAGTCTCTAATATTTTAGCGTGAATGTTAGTATATGATATCATATGGGATTGACAATCCTTATCCGGGTTAGCACGCACTAACCGGTCAAACGGATGTATTAGCATTTGGGAAGACGAGTGTGGATTAGACACTCGTAGGAGGCAAATCAGTTAGGTTTCCTTAATTGGACCTAGCGCTCAAGTTAAGCTCAGACTATGTGCTCATGGATTGTATAACTTTTATTTTGCTTAATTGCATTTTAAATTCAATATAAATCTTGCGGTTCTTACAACTATACATTGACATACAAACCTGTGAGCTCACCAGCGTTTTCGCTGACCCGTTTTAGTATTTATCACAGGTACCCAGCAGTAGGTTGGCTGCACAAGCAAGGACTTTTAGCTCGAGTCATCATACATACAACTAGAGATTTGGTTGCATTATTATATTTTGTAAAAGTAATTATGCTATGTAATCTCTCAATTTCAGGAACCGAGCTAATGTAACATAATTTTTGATGTAAACGTTTACTTTATTAATACAAGTTTAAAACGACGTATATAGTGGTCGTTCATTATATATCTTATGTGCTTTGTGTATTGATTAGTGACACCCAAATCGAGCTTCCGCAAATCATCAAATTTGGGGGTGTCACAGATTGGTATCAGAGCCTAAGGTTATAGTGAACTAGGTTGCATTTAGTGGGCCTAGACTATGACCGTTAGGCAGTATTTCCTCGTTAGGCATGACTGGTTCAGAAATTACAGCATACGACTTTAATTTAACATAGCCTGATCAACTATGTACAATTAAAGAAAGATGATGTAAGGTCTGAAACGATCATGTTGAACAGGAATACACTAGTTGACTCTGACCTCGAGAGAACCGGGACTCAAACAAGTCTGTGCTAGACACCCAATAGGCTATGTGATGCTAAGTATACATAGATAGGCCTCGTTACAATCTTAGGCTATATTATATAAGTTATTATATGGATATAGGCCTCATTTTTCCTAACGCTTTGTCTCAGAATGGCAAACACACCACCAAATTCGTCACGTTCTTACCCACATGAATCACGAAACTCAAGGGTAGCTAGGAGGGACACCAGGTTGCCTCGAGCTAGCCCATATCCTACTCACCCTACTCTACCGGGCTTAACCGCTAGAGTACATCACCACGAACAACGACTTCACGCGATGGATATTGAGCTACAAGAGACCCGTGAGCTCTGGAGACTTACAGCAATGGAACGAATCGAGCAAGTCTCCGAAGATCACGAGCACACTGTCAACACCATGAATACTCTTCAAAGTCAAGTGGAAGGAACAGTCGAAACCATGGAGGTAGTCCACAACCAAGTGATTGGTAACCGAAATGAAATCTCTGTTTTACAATCAAGGCTGCATCAGTGCGAGACACGTCTAAGGGAAACCGAAGACGCCCTCCGGACTGCCAACAGACTTGCAGAGTCTGTGAATCATCTCACTGCACTGCTGCCACAACTCAACTTACGTCAGAATTGATTTAGGCTGAATCTGTACCCTAATATGCTTTTGTAGGATCTGTGTAATTCAACCGGATGTAACAATTCCCGGTGCTTTTGTAAAACATCTAAGTCTGTAACTTTTGAAACTTGTGACTCAAAAATCGTCTGTAATCATTTGGCTTCGAAATATCAATTGACGATTTCTATTAAGTATCTCGCGTTATTGATTGTTACCTTGAGATGTTGTATATTACCATTTTATATATGTACATCTGTGGCGATATATCATGAATTTCGGACTAGTATCTCACTTCCTTTCCTTGTTCTTTCTTGCTCAGCATCATGCCTCCTCGCCGACAAATCACCCTTAGTGAAGCTGAGATCGCGGGACTGATTGCCCGCAGTGTGACCCAAGCCTTGGCTGCCCGAACACCACCACCCAGTAGCGAGGACACAGCTAACAATGCTCCACCACCCAGACCCTGCTCTTATAAGGACTTTCTGAGCTGCAAACCACTATACTTCAAGGGCACGGAAGGTGCTATTGGTTTGAGCCGATGGATAGAACGCATAGAATCTGTTTTCAGCCTATGCAACTGCACCGGGGAAAACAAGGTAAAGTTTGCCGCCTACACTTTTCAGGAAGGAACCCTCACATGGTGGAACGCCCATGCCAACTCTGTGGGTCTTGAGATAGCTAATCAACTACCTTGGGCCGAGTTGAAGAACAAACTGAGAGAGAAGTATTGCCCCGAGGAAGAGATACACCGATTAGAAGAGGAGTTCTGGCAACTAGCTGTGCAGGGGACCGATATTGAGGGATACACCATCAAGTTCCAGCAATACGCGTCCCTGTGCCCTAGTCTGGTGGAACCGGAGAAAAAGGGGGTTAAGAAATACATCCGCGGCCTTCCCGAGAGCATCCAGGGGAGTGTCGCCTCATCACAACCAACCACCACCGAAAGTGCTATCAGGCTAGCACATGAGCTCATGGCACTGGTGGTCAGCCGCGAGAAATCCAACAACAATAAATGCAAATCCACCGAATCCCACAGCAACCACCAAAACAAAAGGTCCAACACCATCCAAGCTTACAACACCAACACCGAACCCAAACGCACCTACACTGGGGACAGACCATATTGTTCCAAGTGTAACTACCACCACCATGGCCCTTGCAGATCTCCTTGCAACAACTGTAGGAAGTACGGGCATTCATCCAAAGACTGCCAAGCCCCTAAATCACAAAATAACAACCAACAACCCAAAACCTGTTATGGATGCAGGGAGACGGGACATTTCAGGGATGCATGTCCCAAACGGAAGAACAACAACAACAACGTCAAGGGAAAAGCCTTCGTGCTCAAATCTGGGGACGCCCGTCAAGACCCGAATGTGGTCACGGGTATGTTCCTCCTCAACAATTTAACTGCTTCAATTCTGTTAGATATTGGCGCTGATAGGAGTATTATTTCCGATGAGTTTTGCCCCCTACTTGACATCACCCCAGTTGCCTTAGATGTTAAGTTCACTGTAGAGCTTGCAAACGGTAAACTTATGGAAACCAAGAGTGTGATCCCTAATTGCACTTTAAATCTAGCCGAATAATTTTCTCAATAGATCTCATGCCTGTTAAGATAGGAAATTTCGATGTCATTGTTGGAATGGACTGGTTGTCCAAGCATCGGGCTGAAATTATCTGCGGTGACAAAGTTATTCGTATACCTCTCGCCACCGGTGGAACTTTACTCATACAGGGGGAGACCGGTGGGACGAGACTCAATATCATGTCTTGCTTGAAAACCCGTAAATTTCTGAAAAAGGGCTATCCCGCAATCCTCGCACACATCATGGAGAAAAAGTCAGAGGAGAAGCGACTTGAGGATGTGTCAATTGTCCGAGACTTTCCTGAAGTCTTTCCTGAAGAACTGCCTGGTCTACCACCACCAAGACAGGTTGAGTTCTCAATTGATCTCGTGACGGGTGCTGCGCCGGTGGCACGAGCACCATACCGTTTAGCTCCATCCGAACTTCAGGAGTTGTCTGCCCAATTACAGGAACTTCTGGAAAGAGGATTCATTAGGCCGAGTTCTTCGCCTTGGGGAGCTCCGGTCCTATTTGTCAAAAAGAAAGACGGCACTTTCCGAATGTGTATCGACTATCGAGAGTTGAACAAGTTGACCGTCAAGAACCGATACCCATTACCTCGAATCGATGATTTGTTCGACCAACTTCAAGGATCGAGTTGTTATTCAAAGATTGATCTCCGATCCGGTTATCATCAATTGCGTGTTCGCGATGCCGACATTCCAAAAACCGCTTTCCGAACCCGCTATGGGCATTACGAATTCCAAGTGATGCCATTCGGCCTAACCAACGCACCGGCTGTGTTCATGGACCTTATGAATCGGGTGTGCAAGCCTTATCTCGATTAGTTTGTCATTGTCTTCATCGATGACATTCTCATATACTCACGAAACGAACAAGAACATGCGCAACACCTCAAAACCATCCTAGAGCTACTTAGACACGAAGAGCTTTACGCCAAATTCTCTAAGTGTGAGTTCTGGATAAAAACAGTTCAATTCCTTGGTCACGTGATCGACAGTCAGGGGATTCACGTTGACCCATCAAAAATTAAAGCTATCAAGGGCTGGCAAGCACCCACCACTCCGACCGAAGTACGCCAATTCTTGGGTCTTGCCGGGTACTACCGACGATTCATTGAAAATTTCTCCAAGATAGCCTTACCACTCACGACTCTGACCCAGAAAGACAAAAGGTTTGACTGGACTGATAAACAAGAGTCGGCATTCCAACTCTTAAAGCAAAAGCTTTGCAGTGCTCCCATTCTATCATTACCCGAAGGCACCGATGACTTCGTGGTATACTGCGATGCTTCTCATCAAGGTCTCGGTTGTGTGCTTATACAACGAGACAAAGTCATAGCTTATGCTTCCCGACAGCTCAAGATTCATGAAAAGAATTACACCACCCACGACCTCGAGCTAGGAGCTGTCGTTTTTGCTCTCAAAATTTGGAGACATTACCTCTATGGCACTAGATGCACAATTTTTACAGACCACAAAAGTCTCCAACACATATTCGATCAGAAGGATCTCAACATGAGGCAACGTCGATGGGTCGAGTTGCTTACCGATTACGACTGCGAACTCAAATATCATCCAGGCAAAGCAAATGTTGTTGCTGACGCCCTCAGTCGAAAAGAACGAGTGAAACCACTTCGGGTCCGAGCCCTCAGTATGACCATTCATAACAATTTAAACATTCAAATTCTCACTGCTCAACTCGAAGCCTTGAAACACGAAAACGTCAAAGATGAAGCCTTGCGGGGCATGGATAAACAATTCGAAGTCAAACCTAACGGGATTAGGTATTTCTCAAACCGAATCTGGTTGCCTAAATTCGGGAATCTACGAGACTTGGTGATGGATGAAGCTCACAAGTCCAAATATTCTATCCATCCGGGATCCGATAAAATGTACCACGGTATCAAGGACTTCTACTGGTGGCCGAACATGAAAGCTGAAATAGCCACCTATGTCAGCAAGTGCCTTACTTGCTCCAAGGTCAAAATCGAATATCAAAAAACTTCTGGTTTACTTCAACAACCCAGTCTTCCTGAATGGAAATGGGAACAAATTGCCATGGACTTCATAACCAAACTACCCAAGTCCTTGAGCGGTTGCGATACCATTTGGGTGATCGTGGATCGTCTCACAAAGTCTGCTCACTTCCTGGCAATTAAAGAATCCGACAAAATGGAACGCCTCACCGGTATTTATCTGAAGGAAATCGTGACCAAACACGGTGTTCCAATCTAAATTATCTCCGATAGAGATAGTCGTTTCACTTCACAATTTTGGCAATCACTTCAAAAATCCCTGGGTACCCGACTTGATATGAGTACCGCATACCATCCTCAAACCGACGGCCAAAGTGAACGAACAATTCAAACACTAGAGGACATGCTACGGGCTTGCGTAGTAGACTTCGGTGTAAACTGGGAAAAACACCTACCATTGTGCGAGTTCTCGTACAACAACAGTTATCATACCAGCATTAAGGCTGCACCCTTCGAGGCACTGTACGGTCGTAAGTGTCGGTCACCTATCTGTTGGACCGAAGTTGGGGATAGCCAACTCACAGGTCCAGAAATCATTCACGAGACGACCGAGAGAATCGTCGAAGTTCAAAACAAGCTCAAAGCCGCGCGTGATCGTCAGAAAAGCTATGCTGATGTGAGACGCAAACCACTCGAGTTCCAAGTTGGGGACCGGGTATTACTTAAGGTATCGCCCTGGAAGGGTGTAATACGGTTTGGCAAGCGAGGAAAGTTAAATCCCAGATACATTGGACCATTCGAGATCCTCGAAAGGATTGGTCCAGTGGCATATAGATTGCAGCTGCCGTCCGAACTCAGCAGCGTGCATCCCACTTTTCATGTTTCAAATCTGAAGAAGTGTCTGTCTGATGAGACTCTTATCATTCCACTCGATGAAATTCGAGTTGACGAGAAACTTCACTTTGTTGAGGAACCCGCCGAAATCATGGACCGTGAGGTCAAACAACTTAAACAAAGTCGTATTCCCATCGTCAAAGTTAGGTGGAATTCGCGGCGCGGTCCGGAATTCACCTGGGAACGGGAAGACCAAATGCGACTCAAGTATCCTAAACTCTTCACTGACTCAACATCAAACGCGACTTCAACATAAATTTCGGGACGAAATTCTTCTAACAGGGGAGAATGTGACACCCGTCAATTTAGGACTAGAATTTAGTACCTAACCAAGTTTTAGTACATGTAATTAGTTCTGTGTTAGGCTAATTAATGTACAGAGTATTATATATATTGTTGAATATATATATATCCACACAATTATGCGGTTTGTTTAAATCGTACGAATCTCAAATCGAATGGAATTCGACACAATTAATACGGACGTTGGTGTGAAATTTATTAAAGTAATACGAATATTAAGCGATAACAAAATTTCATTAAAAATATTATTGCCATAATATTTTGTATCCAGTTGAGTTATACAAGAAAACTTTACACAATTAAAATACAAACGCATAAACACATAAAACGAAATTCATTTTTAAATACCATAAATAGATAATTGGTGAAATATTACGATAAAACTTTTTATAATGATTTGTAATTTAAAACGGACTATTATATAAATAAAATAAATATTTAACGTTAAATGACGGAGAAAACGAACACCACGCGGAGCACGGGACGGAGACTGCGAGGTGAGGCTTTCACCTACACCCCACCTCTCCTTTACTTTTTCTTTCATTTTCATTCTCCAAAAACACACACACACACACTAAAAACCTCTCAACCAAAAATCTCCAAAATTTCGGATCTTGCAAAACCGACACCAAAAATCACATTTTCGGAATCACCACTACAAGGGGAACAAGATTAACAAAAGCATCAACATCATTTTCGGACTCCATCTCCTTCGATTTGCATTTGTAAGGAAATTTCTAAAAACTTAGATTTGTTTAGTTTTATGTAATATTTTGATGTTTTGATGTTTACACAACTTATATATGTCCAATATTAGGAAGATAACAAGGTTTTATAGCTTAAAAACGGGTTTGAATTGGGTTTTTGGCCGGAAAAATCTTGACAGCCGGACTTTCTGGGCTGGTGTTCTTCAATGCGACACAAGCCTTGTGTCGCATACTATGTCGTATTTTGGCCATTATGTCGCATCTTGTGTCGTACCAAACCTGTAGTGTCATAACTCATGCGACACAATATTGTGTCGTACTCTATGTCGCAAACTATGTCGTATTCTATACGACACAACCACTATGTCGCTATTGATTTAGCATTCCGAACCTATGCGACACAACTCTTGTGTCGTATAGGTATTATGTCGCATCTATAATGCGACACAACCGTTGTGTCGCGTGACGTGTCATTGTGTCGCATATAGTGTCGCAAAACACAGCAGATTTGCAATTTAATTCCAAGCTAAGTGTAGACATTGGGAACTTCAAACAATTAAACAAAATAACTTTTAAGGGACATTGAAACATGTTTTTCGAGCATAACACTTCAAACAAATATAGATATGTCGAGATTATTATTTCAACTAAACCACCAACGGGCCGTACGCGTTTTCAAAACATACTTCAAAAATCAAACAAGTCGTTGTAACTTGTATCAATTCAATCAAACAAGTCGTTGTAACTTGTGTCAATTCAATCAAACAAGTCGTAGTAACTTGTAACAAAACAATCAACCAAATCGTAGTAATTTGGACATATATATATAGTTGTATAACAACTACGAAGGTAGTCTTTCGATATACCGGTACAATTAATAACAATCGAGTGTCGTGAACACATTCAGGTTTCAAGTCCTTGGACATCAATTCACAACTATTTACTTCAAGTTTATTAAATTAAACACTTCAAGACTCAGGTGAGTTTCATAGCCCCATTTTCACTATTTTACAACTAGGGGTGTGATATTACTGCTCTGTTTTGTTTTACGAGTAGAACGCAAGTACCAACCTTCAAATACTACATGAGTTTCAAGCTAATCAATTTAAAGTCCTCTATAGCATAGTCTCTAATATTTTAGCGTGAATGTTAGTATATGATATCATATGGGATTGACAATCCTCATCCGGGTTAGCACGCACTAACCGGTCAAACGGATGTATTAGCATTTGGGAAGACGAGTGTGGATTAGACACTCGTAGGAGGCAAATAAGTTAGGTTTCCTTAATTGGACCTAGCGCTCAAGTTAAGCTCAGACTATGTGCTCATGGATTGTATAACTTTTATTTTGCTTAATTACATTTTAAATTCAATATAAATCTTGCGGTTCTTACAACTATACATTGACATACAAACCTATGAGCTCACCAGCGTTTTCGCTGACCCGTTTTAGTATTTATCACAGGTACCCAGCAGTAGGTTGGCTGCACAAGCAGGGACTTTTAGCTCGAGTCATCATACATACAACTAGAGATTTGGTTGCATTATTATATTTTGTAAAAGTAATTATGCTATGTAATCTCTCAATTTCAGGAACCGAGCTAATGTAACATAATTTTTGATGTAAACGTTTACTTTATTAATACAAGTTTAAAACGACGCATATAGTGGTCGTTCATTATATATCTTATGTGTTTTGTGTATTGATTAGTGACACCCAAATCGAGCTTCCGCAAATCATCAAATTTGGGGGTGTCACAGGAAGCCAGCCGCCGCCGGCCACCACCCAGCCGCCGCCGGCCACAGTGGTGGCGGCGCTGGCCACCTTTCCCCTATCCCTCGGCCACTTTTTCGTCCTTGCTCGTACTCTCCTAGTACATGTGCTAGACATTTCCGCGACTTTATGGTACATGTGCTAGACCTTTCACCGCTTTAGGGTACATGTGCTAGACACTTTACCACCTTTTGCTAACATGTGCCCCTAGTTGCTAAAATGCACCTAAACTCAACTATAAATAGGTGCCTCATGGCTTCATTTCAACACACACTCTTGGAATCACAAAATTCCACTGTCTCACTCTATAAATTCTATTGTATTTTATAGTTTTTCTCATTCTAGGATTATTGTAATTAATCTACGGATTAATATAGAGGCTAGAACGAACGCTAGGGATTTGAAGATTGATCTTTGTAAGTGCGAAAGAGTTGTCAATCATAATAATACGCTGCTACGCATTTATTTCCGGGTGATAGCTAAACTTTTATCATACTTGTCTTATTTCGTATTTCAATATGCATTATTGCCTTGTATGTGATTTACTTGTTGCCATGAATTGCGAGTAGTTTATTATTGTGATTGTTGATGATGTAGATAATTATAAGTAGGGATGACATTATATAATTAGTGTACAAAAATCGTAAAGTGATATGACAGCCCCTATTCGACTGTTAATTTGATATAGTACTGGAAACGCTTTTAAGTGGATTACAAATGTATGGAAGTCAATAAACGACCGAAGGTAGTTATATCATGGGAATCAGCTCTGGTTTAATAGTTGGAATTCCGAAAGGATAATACAACTTCACAACTAACTGATGTATCCTACGAAAGTCAACACACTATAAAGTAATGTTCATAAAACACGTTCACATAAAATAGGAATTAGGAACCTTTGTACTGTTAAGGCTTTATGAACTTAAGTTTAATTTATGGAGTACCCTTTCTGGTTATCCACGTGACTGCAACCTAGTAATTAGGACCTGATCAACCTTAATTATGGTAAGTAGTTATCTGTGCCCATGACATGCAATAAGTAAGACACAGTGAAACCACTCGTTGTATATATTAGGTTTACATTTCTGCACTGCTTTACATTTAGTTAGTTTAGCGTGTCATTCTGACTGTCAATTACTCTTGACCGCGTGTCGAATGTAAGAAGCTGTGGAACTACCATGTAAAGTACACTGTCTAATTACTGAAAGGCATGGTCTGCATATGAAATATGTTTTAATAAACTGCGAATAATCCAGGGATGTATAACTGTTTGAAAAGGAGAGATTTAAGTCATAAGTCGAAGTAATCAGAACCTTAATGAACAATAACAAGACTTAGGAATAAGAGTAAAGTCATAATGACCTAGAATCCTTAAAATACTAAGTCTTACAAAATCGACGGTCTAAACATACAAAGTTATTAATCTGCATGCTAATAGAGTAGTAAACTATCTTAGGGGTTAAGAACGGTCGGACCTATGAGACGATACGCTGCTGATTCATGCACCTTGGTATAAAACCAAGATAGGTTGTTTATCTTTCAACTAGATAAATATTGGAAGTTTGCGTATTGCTCCGATCAGAATCACGATAACCTAGTTCCTAGTGACATGCCAATGGGAAAATTAGTTGGTAGAGTTCTAGAGTTTACACCTAATAGTTTATTTATTATATTAAGTTTTGTCCCTATTTAATCTGTCATCCCGAAACATTAATTATCAAAGTCTCAACAATCACATATTTATCTTTATCTGCTTCCCTGTATTTTAATTCCTTGCAATTTACTTTCCTGCACTTTAATTATTTGTCTTTAGTTTAAAACCCCCAACCTACCTACTTTGTTCCATCCTAAATACTTCCCTACCGAAAGCACCAGCTTTAATCACCCACACGTTTCGATTCATAGAACGATCTTAGGTTATACTTACCGCTTACTAACTAGAGTAGGTAGTACATATAATTTAAGCCCCGCTATTTATAAAATTTAAAACCCCTGTTGGCGCCCGATTAGTTACCATCAATGACACCGACGCTTTCCGGTGCCATCAAGTTTTTAGCGCCGCTGCCAGGGAATCGTAAACGTACGATTCAAAGCCGCCTTAAGTAGTTGTATTTAGGAGATCCTTCCGATCGAAATCTTCTCAGATATCCTTCGAAAGTTAATTTAAGTAATTAGTGTTAATTAAGCATTAGTTAATTAGGATAATATTAGTTTAAAAATGACAACTCGAAAACCCACTTCTTGCCTCATTTCAGAGGATGAATTTAAGGCAATGGATAATACGGAATTCTTTAACTACTTAGAAAAAGAGATAGGATGTGATTTCTTTTCACCTTCTTCCTCTAAAACTAAGGAAACCTCTGATACCCAAGAAGAATTTAGGACTTCACTTTCCATTCCAAAACATTGCCTGGACTTTGATGACACGAATCAGTTACCTGACCTTGCATCATCTCCAGAAGATCACTCTCCAACTTTTCATTCATCTAGCTTACCAAATTCTGTCCACTTCGATAATCTTCCCGAAGATGATTACGAAATCAAACCTCCGAAATTACGTGAATTAATCACCCTCATTCCTGAAACATCAGTGTATACCCAAACCCTGTCCAATTCTTGTAATGACGGCATCTTTCCATTCCTTTCACATGAGCACAAATACACCATTTACCGAGTGGTGGATAAGGTTCCATCAGTCGAGTCAGAACAACCTTGTTTTAAAGAACGCCACCTCGATGCTTCTTTCAATCCTTCCCGTAGAGTAGATGTCTATAAAGCATTCGTTAAGCGATTAAGCTCTGCCGACCTCCTGTTTTCCTACGAACAACGAGAAACGATTGCCAAATTAGAAAAACAAGTAGAATTCATTCTTCGCCTGTCAAGTCATGAATGCGAAAGCACTCTCACAAATTTCAAAGACCAAGAACTAAAGTTTATAGCAGATTTAGATCTACTTTTTGGATCACTTGCCGACATGGATTTTCTCCCAATATCTATGATATTAATCAATCACAATGTCGCTGCAATGATTAAGAAAATTGTGTTCTGGATAGAACGGGACCCGATGATTCCCATCATCATTCCTGGTAAAATTCCATTCTTTGTTGACCCTGCCTCTTACTTGATCTCAAAATTGCGAGACGTTTTTCCTGATTCCACCAAGGAAAGAATCGACACAGCCCTCTTCACTAAAAGAAAAGACCTTCACATCAAGCTTATTCGAATCTTCACCTTTACCAAATACCTCTTCACTTCCACACAAAAAGCCAAAATCAGTGAACTCATTAGGATAGTTAAATCTACAACCGGAGAACCTGATTCGCAGGAAGAGAAAGCGTTTCTGGAAGTCATGAATAAACTCACTCACGATCTAAATTATAAAGACCAAGGACCACGTGACGGTTTGTCAAACCCTAAAAAGATAAGTAAGGCATATAATAAGTTAATTAGTGATCTTGTCGACTTAGGATACGAGGAACGAAAAGTCCTAGGGAAATTAGATAATAGTCATTACTATTAAGTTTATAATGTCATTTGGGAGCTTTCAAAAAGTTTTGTACCTAAAAACGTTCGCTTAAGGGAGCAAATCTCAACCCTTTCCCTATGGAGGGATCAGAACAAATCATAAAACAATTCTCTCCGAAAAGGTCAAGGCTCGCGACTTTAAATGAGCATATTTTAGTACATATAGTAATATAATAAATTCTTGAAAGAAACCTTTAAAAGAAAACATTTTTGAATTGTTGCCTGAAAACACGCGCATGTCGAAAAGAATGTACAACTTTAAGCTTTTAGCTGAAACGTGTACACTCCATAGACCCGCGTCAGACAAAGATTTTAAAACACCCAAAAAATAATTTAAGTATTAATATTTTAGATTAATTAAAATCGTCCTTTAAAATTTGCGCGATTCTTAAATCCCTTCGAAATGTAACGAGAAGTAATTAAACAACTTGTTACAATAAGTATACTTAAGATTCGTAACTACAATTATTAGGACAATAGGGTTTAATCTAGAAATTAGTTTGTACTCTTCACTAGGGACCATGGTCAAAGAATATTGTACACTAGAACATATTCTTGGGGACCACCCCTTACTCCTTACATTCCCATAATTCAAATAAGAAGAAAACTTCTTCTTCCTCCCCTCTTCTCTCCAAAACCGTCCACCACCCTACCACCACCATGAAACCACCATCAAATCTCCACCAAAACATGTAATCATATGTCCTTTTGAGCTCCTTGTTACATCCTCTTCACGGTTGTACATTCGTTTTCACATTTTATTCACTAAAACTAAGGTATGATCACCAAGACTCACTTTAAAACTTAAAAGAGCCTATTTCATATAGTTAGCTAAGATAGTAACTAGGAACTAGAACTTTTCTTGGTTAGATGCTTAGAAACTACATACTACTATCACTTTGCCATGCTAGAACTTTGACCATTTAATTAAGTCTAGGATTTTGCTTGAATAAGTGTTAGTCTCTAAGTATTTAAGTTTAATTGTGAAACCTTGAATGATTATTCCATGTTAATTGTACAATGTGGTTAGTTTATAGTTGGAAATTGCAAGTTTGACTTCTAAAGTCAACAAAAAGTTAACTAGCTTGCATGAATAGATGAATGAATGACCATTTTTGCTTGAATTGCTTACTAGGATGCTTGTTAGTTGTTTGACTAGTCAAAATAAGCAATGTACTTAGAGAATCTTTGTTTTGGAAATTAAAGTCTTGAACCAAACCAAACACATGGATATGATAACTTTTTGTGCATAACCTAACTTGTTTACCCATTAGGAAATGCTTAAATAGTTGAGATCATGTATACATGAATAGGTTATAATCTTGGCATGCGGATACTTGAAACTGTCATTTAAAGTAAGCTTTGACATATAAAGTCAACTTGAAGTATTGAATTTTAAAACAAATCATTTTTTATCAAAAACCTTACTTCAAATTGAACTCTCAAAAGTCAAGCCTTACTGGGTGACAATGACTTGTAAGGATTTGACATTTCAAACTTGGATAAAACCAAAGTTTGTAATAGACAATGCATTGCGTTAAAAATGTCACCATTTCTTGACTGTACATTTTCATATATTGATTTCCAACCACACTACATGTTGCCTTAGTATGATTAAAACTGATTATTTGGGAACATTGGATATTTGATGTAATCTTTGGACTATCACAAATTTAAAGCCCGCATTTTGAATTTTCTATAAGAGATCTCGGAAATGCTTTAAATTTTCTCTTTCTTAAGAATCCATTACTTTAAATCTCTCGTGTTCTCAGGTACCATGTCGCCAATGAAGAAATCAAAGCTAAACCCAGCACGACCACTTACAGGATCTCTTGCCTACCTTAGTGCCACACCAGCATACGACCGGATGACACATATATGGAGAGACAAATCATTCGGTCGTTTCAGATACATCGATTGGGATAAGCTGCAAACATTGGGACTAAAACAGAGTTTGGAAGGCATTCTCTGTTATTCGGTTGAGGGTCAGCAGTTTAAGTCTTTTAAGAGACTGTTCAGCATTGACGAGCCGATATACGTGGAGATGATTACTGAGTTCATGGCCACATATATATTTGAGCCAGGGATGAGAGCTGGAGATGGAGTGGTCACATTTCGGTATATGGGGAGCCTATTCACCTTGTCATTAGCTCAGTTCGCACAGCACCTAGAACTCTGTACTCCAGAAGAGATACGTTCCCCTCTGTTCACTAGTGGAGCCACCACGGCTTCCCTCGCGACTACTGCCGCTGAGGCATGGAGTCATTGGTCGCCAAGGCTGTATTTCTCGGGTATTAAAGCTACCCAACTCAGAGACCTAGTTCTCTAGATTTTACACAAGCTATTGGCTTGTTCGCTTGATGGGAAGCATACGACTAATGGTCGAGTTGCCGAGTTGGTGTTGCTTTGATGGCATGTATCCTCAGCAGGAGGAACATTCAGGTTGCCCACTTAGTTGCTCAGCGGATTCTTGAGGAAAAGAGTTTCGATACAAAAAGATCGTTCATGGGTCCAGTGGTTACAAGGTTGATTAGAAAAATGGGACTGCTTAGAACAGCAGAATTGGAGAAATTTAAGAGTCTACCCAAGTGGAGTGCCCAACCAATAGACTATGAGTTTCTGAGGATGATGGGGATAATTAGGATTTTGAGAGATGGCACAGTCTATATTAGCGCACGACTAGCAGATCCCGATAGCGTTGACACCCTGGTGCCAGATTTAGTTCTACCTAGAGGGACGAAAAAGAGAAAGCGGTCAGGAGAGCCCAGAGATTCAGATTCAGATGAGGATGAGGATGATCCTGTAGACCCAGTTGCACCAACACCAGTAGTATCACCGCCTGTTAGGGCAGGACCTTCTACCCCAGCTCCCAGAGTACATGTGCCCAGATATATCTATCATTACGGGACTCCTCCGGGACCAAACTATTGGTACTGGCTTATGCAGATGCAGGTCAGATGTTACAGAGCTATGAGACAGCAGATTGCAGGGATACCAGTGAGCCCACTTCCAGATATACCATGCGGGTTGGGCCGAGCACCACCACACATATATCCCCCTACAGTTCCTGCTCAGACACCTCACCCATATCCAGGCCGTGACCGTGGCTTACCTCCTCGGACAGTTCCACCTAGACCACAGCCACCTCCAGCACATGTTTCTATGATGAGATAGCCTATCCCCTCAGTAGTTGGTTCAGTCAAGGGACAAACTTCGAGAGATAGCGGCAGATCCAGAGTTTCTAGGCGAGTTGCCACTGCTCAGAGCCGCAGGAGTCTCAGACAGTCCAATCCCACCATTGTAGTACAGGCTCCAGTGTCCTCCCACAGACAGACAAACTTATTCATGGGACGCACTCAGCAGGGATCGCCTGTCATTCCACTTGACAGTTTTGATATGCCCGCAGGGCCATTTATCGACCAGTTGATACAGGATGAAGTTTTTATGGCAGACACAGGAGCTGATCAGGATGCATCAGATGAAGGTACACAATATCAGCATAATCTAGAAGATGACTCCTCATCAGACGAGACTTCCTATGCACCAATCGGATCTTCATCAGCAGTATCACGAGCACTATCAGCCGAGCAATAAATTTCTCCGCTTTCTGACTTCTTACTATTTTCTACCAGACTCTATTATTATTAGTTGTATTTAATGTACTGTGGATGCGTAGACATCACCCCTATCTAGTTATTTTATTATGCTATCACTTTACTTTTCTTATTAGCAACTATTATTTGATTATTGAGTGGCATGTTTGTATGATCCAAACACTAATTACCGAAGACCATAACGGAGAAAGCTGTCGACCACGCCATGAAGGATGCTGGATGCCGCAAACTGCAAACAGCAATCTTCTAACAAGTAGCTGATAGTACGCACAACGTATCACGAAGCGGTAACCCGTTCCAAATTTTCTATCCATTTAAAGCACCGATTATCTCTTTCGATATTCCAAAAAACTAAGTGTGGGATTTCCAAAACCACACTACACTTACGTAACAACCCAAAAAATAAGTAGAATCTCCAAGTGTGGGATACTTCGACAAGAGGTGTTCAATACATCGATTCGAACATTAGGGACAATATTCCTCTAAGTGTGTGATATACGGTCTATAACCGCAAGTTTTACCTCTTGCCCGTAACATAAACAATATTTTCATTATAAGGCTAAAAATAGAAAAAATTTCAAAATTTTTTAGATTCAAAAGCAACATTCTTTAAGAACCTCTACTTTTTGAAAATATAAATTACAGCAAGAAACGAGTTTTTACAAAGAAACAAAACTGTTTTAGAATGAGATATGGACGAAAAAGGCAACACATGACTAGGCACACATTGACCAAAACATTCGATTCGTGAGGTTTGAGCCCTAATTAGCATTCATCCTTAAAATGCTTCACTTTTCGTTTCATGTGTGTGCCAATGTATGCATTTGAATTAGAACTTGCTCTTGCAATGCATTTCGAGATCACACCAATGAGTGCCATACGTGGCATAGGTACGACCTATCTCGATACTTTCTAAGGAATCCCAACACCACCAAACATCCACTCACTCTTCACACCCACTATCCTTTATATCTTCATCCCGAACCTATGGAAGCCACGTCTTCCAGTATTTTCAGAGAAACTCTCAATCTCCCAAATATTCCACAAGAAAAGACAACACAACCTCACAACCCAATACCATACGAAACTTTTCGGACAAAATATCCATCGGTAAGGCCGGCATAATAAAAGAAAGAAAAGAAAAAGTAGAAAAAGAAAGGAAGCAAGAAACATATATGCCGGCAATACCCAGAAAAGTCCAGAAAAGAAAAGATTCAAATTTACACAAGGGTGGCACTATCAAGTCTTTTCAAATCTGAGAAATTCCAAAAGAGACTTTCTCGAAAAAATACCCCAAGTTTCAAGAAAGATACGAGGAAAGAAAAACCCATAATCTTCCTTTTCACACACCTTCTTCAACTCTCCCAAATCCAAAAACCCGATTTCTTTCTAAGTTATCTTGAAAGATTAGTACCGTTCTCATCCAAAGTGATAGAGATTTGATTCTTGATCAAGCCTATGACGAGAATGCTGCATGACTGGCTATCTGAGTGATTGACACTAGCAAGTAGGAAACCCTAAACACCTGAGTGATTTGAGTGACCCACTGCGAGGATTGCCTAGTCATGATTACCATCTAAGTTGCTTGAAGAAAGTATCAAATTCTATAAACCTTTAGTTTCTCATAAGAATCCTTTCATAATTGAGCTTTATATTCTTTGGAAATAGTATATCTAAAAGATATGTGTGACTAGAATCTTTCTAAAGGCCTTTTATGAATGAGTTTGCTTGAGGACAAGCAAAAGTTTAAGTGTGGGATACTTGATATCGCGTAAAAAGTCATGTTTTTACTACCGATATTTCTCTCATTTAAGACTAATACTTGGCATAAAAGCTCAATTATCACTTAGATTATTGATATTATGCCAACAAAGATCATAGCATCATATAAAGGTCTATATTTGGCTCAAGATAGAGAAAAGTTTTAATATATTCCGGAAAACCTTACATAATCTAACGTTATTATTATACACTTCAAGGAGCGCACAACTGTTCTTATTTTATTTTGAATTTGGAATTACATATTCGTTCTCACGGAAAATCCATGAATACCTGTTTGGTTAAATTATAATCTGTATATTGATAATTTATACGTATATTAGCATATAAAAAACTTGCATGTTATAGGGATATGATGTTGATATATGAATGAAATGCAAAATGAGAATAGAAAAGGAACATAAGATATTTTATATACTAACTAACTTATAGTTTCAAGAGTGTTAATGAAAGAGCCAAGATATGAACAAGATATATATTGCTTAAACTTGATAACAGTTACAGAGTACCTTTTTAACATCGAATACATATAATTATCTGGCTATTGAAATCATTAAATTAAGCAAAAGTGCTTAGTTCAGGTTATGGTTATGGTTCAGTCAGTAATTCATTAGTATAATTCAAGAAATCTAATCATGAACATAGAAATCAATGTAATTTAGTTTCCATGCGGATTGTATAATAAACATTAAAAAAACAACCCACAAAGACAAGTGGCTGCGAGTCGAGACAAAAACCAGATGTCCTTCTGGGAACTGTAGTAGCTGATCATCATGTCAAATGATCTTAGTAGACGTAGATTACGGCAAAAGGGTAACCCATAAATACGCTTTTCGTGCTCCTTCTATCCATAAGTAGAATACATTGAAGTTAAATGTTCTTGGGACCTTCCCTTATTGTCCTTAATTGCATTAGTTTATGTTTGGGACCACAATCTCACTTCTGGTTTAAAGGCACATTGCCCAGTTTTTAAGCGTGGTCCTTCACCATGCCTTTTGCAGCCCAATTAAGCTTAAGGACTTCCATTAACATTCTTTAAACCTACTTATATTTCTATAAAGAATAAACAAGTACCAACAGTTCTCTAACACAACTTTATCAGCTCTTTATATCGTAATTTTGAAAGAGAGTAAAAAGTTAAGTCCTAGTTTGCAGGCAGTTTTTCCTTTTGCGTGTAATAAATAAATAAATGCCTCAAAACGGACACCTTTATTACTACGTACTTGACAATCTATATCGCCTAATTCGCTCTATATATTGTTCTCATACTTTTCGTTTGCAAATTTACATCAAACTTTAAGTTAAAATCAAGATAATTTGGCCTTCAAAGTCAAAGTAGATTTCCGCTTTTAAAAGGGAAGTAATAAACTAATGATCAATTTCTTTTAACAGGGTCTTAATTTAAAATCTAGCTAAGCAAGAGAAAGATATGACCGTAACCAAGCCTTGATGTCCTCAAAAAAGGTTTTAGGTTCGAACCTAACTCCCTAGGTAAACAATTAAACACTTGGGGCCGGGTAACCTGAACAAGACAAACCTTCTTGGTTTAGCTGTTTACCTAATTGGGAGGATGATATATAGAATTTATGATGTTGCATATATACAGTAAAAGTCTTCTTTTGTTTGGCTCACTGTCACTTTATAACTTGGCCAACTCCACTAATCCCCTAATTATATTTTATTAAGGACTCTAATCAAATCCAACACGATACATCGAATCTTAATATCCTGCCATCCACCATGAGTTGCACTAACTCAACTTGCTTCTTCTGCACCATGAAAAAGCCAAACATATTACTCAGGAGATCAGGAATCAAAAAATGCTTCAAAGAAATACTATCAATCGATGAGCAAGAGCGTGTACTTATTCTAAGTAGCCTATGGAACATCGCCATGAATCAACCCGAAGACCCAGAGTTTCCTTCTTTAGGCATATTTAAATGCATGGTGAGCTTGCTCCATAAGAGCATCAATGACAAATCTTGGCTTCATAGTGGTCAAAACATTTATATCCCGTATTATGCAGCCCATATCATAGGATCTTACACCATGAACAAAGTCGAGTTTGCAGAAAAGGCTGTGAAATCTGGTGTTATTCCTCCATTGTTGGATCTTTTGAGAGGAAAGATGAGTTGGGTGGAGCAAAGGGTTGCAGTTAGAGCTCTTGGACACCTGGCTAGCTATGATACTACTTTTGAACCGTTAGCAGTTTATGAAGAAGAGGTGGTCAAGCTAGCCATGGTCCTAGCTTCTAGCTGTGATGAGTTAGTTTATAACGAGTATGTATCCATTATAGATTCAAATGATAGGGTGAAATATCACAGAAACTTGATCACTAGAGGGGTTGCAGGGTTAGAAATGGAGAACCGAAAGGCTGAGGAATGGGCTAGCCAGATACAGTGTTGGTCTCTACATTTACTAAATTGCTTTGCTGTTAGAGGTAGATCCATAGATCTTATTTGTAATCAAGATTTCTTGAAAGATTTGAGTTCAATGTGGGGTGGGCTTGTGAATCATACATCACCTTCTGGTATAGGGCTGATTAGGATTTTGTGTTATTCTCGAGATGGAAGAACAAAAGTTTCTGAATGCAAAGAGGTTATCCAGAGTATTTGTAACCTCTCGAGATCTTCAGATGATTGGCAGTACATGGGGATTGATTGCCTTTTGTTGCTTCTTCATGACATGAACACAAGGTACAAGATTCTTGAAATTGCATCTTTTTATTTGGTTGATTTAGTTGAGCTACGGGAGCTAGGAGAAAGATCAAAACTTGGTCAGAAAATCACAAAAGCACTGCTCATCGACTTCAAGAATGGGAAATTAAGAATCAAAAACCCTGAAGTTGATAGAAGATTAAAAGAAATATGGGTTTCGAAAGTCGATAAGAATAGAAGAGAAAGATCAATGTCTGCTGAGAAACTCGAAGAGAAAAGGGTCCTAGTGAGTCTGATAAAGCAACAAGCAAATCACAGCTTTTGGTTAGGGGAAATAGAAAATGCAGTAACGAAATACACTGAAGGATTACAATTTTGTCCACTAAAACTAAGGAAAGAAAGGATTGTACTTTATAGTAATAGAGCTCAATGCTACTTGCTTTTTAATAATCCTGATGCCGCAATTAGTGACACCACGAGAGCTCTTTCGGTCTCAAAACCTGCAAATTCTCATGCTAAAAGCTTGTGGAGAAGATCACAAGCTTATTACATGAAAGGGTTAGCAAAAGAGAGTTTGATGGATTGTTTAATGTTCATCAATGCGTTTGTTACCGCCGACAAGAAAAAGCATGCAAAAATCCCTTATTATGCAGTGCATATGATCAAGAAGCTGATGGATTCCACATGGTTTTTCGCATCTTCTAAATCAAAGTTATCAAACAATGCGAGCACATCTAGCAATCCTGGACGAAACAACGAAGAATTTACAGATGATGAAGTGCTTATGTCAGGTAAGAGATGTTAGTTTGACTTTAATATGTTTAACGAAATAAGGAAGAACTTCACCACTGATCGACAAGATTTTTAAAATTTCTGAACTCTATATTAATAAGAATTACGTAGCCTTCTGCATATCAATATCAATACAAACAAACTAATACTGAATTACTGATATATATAAATTCTGGGAAAAACACCACACAAATGACATATATAGAGTAATTAATTACATGTATGTTTTATAAATTACACATAAAACTACGTACTTACATATTTTGTTTAATTTAGACTACAGTGTTAGTGGAATTATCATCAAGATTTATATATTGTCAATCTTAAACTTGTTGCAGGATTATATACCATTCTAGAAGATCCGTTGATCAGAAAGGAGGAAGATGCTACCAGGAGAAACTTTCATAGATACGAAAAGCGAAAGAGTTCTTTCAAGGCTCGATCAATATAACAAATGTTTAGGTATGTATCAGCAGTTTAGAAAAACATCTGCAGTACCATTTTATCATTTCTAGTTTATTAGTTATATCTGTACTGAGCAATTTAGCATCAAGTATTGATTTATAAATCAATCATTATACAGTAGTATTTTATAATTAACCTGAGTTTTGTTTCTTCTCCTCCCATCATGCACTATTCATATGTGTATGCATGTGAGAAGGTGGTGTAGAGGACCACAAATCCATATTAGACGACTACTAAACACTGATTGAAATAATTATTTTACTTAACTGACATATTATTCCTGAGTAGAGTTTTTAATTAGAGTATTTAAGACGGGCTTTTCCTGTAACTTGATCTAACTGATCGATATTTTAGAAGTCCCAACAAACAGTATTTGTGGTGACACATCTAGATAATTTATGTTGGTTACGATGAGCTAAAATATACTACGTACTTGTATTAAATTGGGTTTAATTATATTAGCCGCTACTAGAATTTGGTTAACTTGAGTTGGATCAGTTTTGGCTGAAAGGTTAAGTTGTGAAAACTGATTGTTGCCAGAAGGTCTATCTGCCACCATGGAGCAGGAACTGAGGGGGCCCAAGCTCAGATCACACCTTGTTACAGTAATTAGATGTATGAGCCTAGCCCTTATGGAGTTTTAGACCTAGATTGCAACTTATAACTATAACTGCTATGTATGTGTAACTCATTATGATCAGTAACTAGATTTCTAGGTCTATAACAAGAATGACTAAGCCTCATAACTTATTAACTAGTATGTTATCATTTTTTTCTGTGGCATGTTTTACTGTGGTATGAGCATTGTTATTGTGTGTTTGTGTGATCATCACCAGTGCGGAGCTAGAATGGGGCAGCTGCCCCCTCAAGAATTTTGAAGTTACGTAAAAAATTGTTTGTAAGGTATTAACGACAATTTAAAATTTTTGACCCCTTAAAACTATATAAAAATATAAAATATTTATTTATTGCCCCTTTTATGTAAATTTCCTAGCTCCGCCCCTGATCATCACGCATTCTGTAACGACCCAAAAACCATACTTCATATTACTAAAATGAACGCATATGTAATTACTAAGTTTTAAACTAATTATGAAAGATCTCACTTGTATATTAATTATATTCAACTTAAGGATCTATGTACCTAAGTAATATAAACATTTTTTTCATACAAGTATTTAAGCAATGGACAATATATACAATTGTTGCAAGTGGTACAAGTATCAAAGCTTGAAATACCATCGGGAAGGCATGAAGTAGGCACCAGAATTGATGTTGCATTAAGTACAAGTGAGAATGCATGAGTTACAAGTAGAAGATGTATAGTTAAACAAAAATGTGAACTAGTTAGAATTGTGAAAAATGAAATCGTACAACTACAAGGAGGTTCAAGAGTTGTTCTATATTCAAATGTACTACACCTAGCTCACTAAACCTATTTGTTGTGTTGTCATTCATTTAGGAAAGGTGGCAAATCTATAAGACATAAATAATTACAAGTGCCAAGACTTCAACTAGTTTATAATCATTACCAAGTTTATATAAATAAATAAATATGATTGAAAGTATGATCTCTACCTTTTCTTCTTGTTTAAAGTATAAACCAGAGAAGCACAAATGAAGCAAAGATATTAATTTTATTTAGATAACTCGCTTGAAGAAATACATGAGAAGATCTTAGTTATGTTGTATAGATGAAGGAATTCTACCAACTATCAATTGCTAGCTTTTGTTCTTGATCTATAACAATTATCTCTTAAATAAGTCAGCATTATTATTTATTTATATTGAATCTTAACATGCATATAGTTGATCTAATGTTAACTATCGATCAGGAGATTATATATAACTCAAGATAAGACTTGTACTGAGTAATATATGTTTTAAACATTCTATACAATAGACTTTCAAAAGGATATCAACATGAGGTATATAGTTTATGTAAAACCTCTAAGATCTTTATGGAATTAGAAGTATATCAAAAATGAGTTGTTATCAACATTTATATTTCTCTGACTTATGGATGTTTACTCATGGTTAAGGATGATTCTATAAAAGATTTAAATATGGAAATAGTATAAGACTTCAAATATGGTGTATCAAAATTCGAACAAGGACTTACAATGTAGCGACAATTTTTAAATCTTTAGCGACGGAAAATTTTGTCACTAATATTGATGCTGAAAATAACATGTTTATGTTGACTTGATAAGTCATTTCTAAATACAGTACATGAAGTTATTCTAAACAAATACTCCGTATATTGTATGCATTTTAGAAATCATATTTTTGAGATTTTAGCAGGCTTTAACATGCTTTTGAGGCAAAAATGTATAAAGCTATATAATGCAACTTTATGTTATAGCAAAGAAGCTAGATGTGAATATATGCATATGAAATTCGATCCTAAGTAAATTAAGCATATGATTTAAGGGATACGAACGAAGTAGAGATCATACATTTGCTTGGACCCGAGGTGAGTATTCTCGTGTTTTACCAAAATGGAAATGTACGATATATTAATTGTGCTGAATTGATTGTTGTACCTATCATGATGAATTGCCTTATGTGCATTTATATATTGATTGATCATATTGTTTTGATGTACATTTGTATATTCATGATAAATTACAAATATTTTGATTATAATGATTATTGTGCAACGGACCAATTACCAAAGTTCTTGGTATTAATTAAAGTACTAGTAAACTTCATATCATACTAATTGATTGATTCACCCAATTAAGTATATCAAGTCCGTAACACAATAATCGGGATCCTTAATACTAATAAATTATGTTGAATCATTAATTGATCATGTTCATTATTGTGTGTGATATTTTTGTACACAAACACACACAAGCTCACTAAGCCATTAGGCTTACGCATTACGTACATTCTCAGGTTCATATCAGTAGGAGTAAATGAAAGTAAGATGAATAAAGTTGGACCAATATTTTATGACATTCGGTAGTTACATTACTTGAGGCTTTTGTTAGTTCAGATGTTAAAAATTTGTATTCCGCATTAAGTTTTTCGTCTAAACCGTCCTTTTGAATCGAGGTTGTTATACATTCATTGTCAATCTTGTGCGTGCATCAATCTCCTAACACGATCAACATCTCTTTTAAGACTAATAAACTCACTATAAGTATAGCTAAATATTATATATACTAATGTTAACCTTTCAATTCGTGTATATGAACATTGAACATCAGGAAATCAATTAAGCTACTTTTCTTGCCAAGAATATCATTTCCATTTCCATCAAAAGATCATACCAAATACCTTCGATCTAGACTCTAAGTTCACGTAATAATCTTACTCGATCTTTTACGAGACTCGGAAAACGTCCACATCTAAGTGGTGAAACTTCAAACTTGCTCTCGTTAAATGTTGCCAAATCTATACATACACTAGCTAGTTCACTAAAAATGCAGTAAGTAATTGAAATATGGAGGATGGAGATAGATACAAGCAGTTGATCGATAAGCTGTATTTCTTTTGACTTTTGAGTATTGTTTCTAGAAAAAAGAATGCCACCTCAAAAGCTAATTAAAAATGCAGAAACAATGGTGGGCTACGGTTTGGTATATTGGCACCAAGATGCTTCAATCGGCATCAAAGTAATGATCTTTTTCTTTCTTTAATTTATAGGTAATTCTAATCCTAATCCTAATCCTAGCTAGGTTTATGCTTTGCATCATGACAGTTGACAAATCAACAAGTGACACTATATTATAAACAGCCATTCTCTTTTACAAACTAGTAATTGCCCCTTACTTCGAATATATGTGTATTTTAGACAAAATATATACTTGTCTCTTACTTGCATTGAGATCGAGTCCCTTAGCAATAGACTACAGGCCGGACATAGACCGAAGTTATAAAGAACACATTTTTCGTCGAGTTAATGTTGTTAAAAGCTAAAAGCGTCTAGCAGCAATGTGATAATCAATTAATTACAATGCTGAAAGGAAGGATTTTTGTTTTATATTTTATTGCCAGATATATGCCTTTATTAGTGAATAAAAAAAGGTGTCAATTTCATTTTTTTTGTAAAGTCTAATATCAAACCACAGGAAAATTAAAATTTACCGCAAAAGTCAACTTTGGAGGCTTATTTACTACTAAATCTATCCCAAAATTATTGTCCAGTTTGACTTTCTAAAGTCTTTCTTTTTCAACTTTGACCTTAAATATTTATGTTTGTGTTATATAATATTTGATGCAAAATATACGAATGGATTGGGTCTTAAATGTAGTTTCATTGCTATAATTTTCATTAAATATTATATAACACAAACAAAAATATTTAAGGTCTAAGTTGAAAAAGAAAGACTTCAAAAAGTAAAAACTGGACAATTATTTTGGGACGGAGGGAGTGAAAAGTAAAAACCTTATTGGGATTGTGGTTTGAGCTATTTTCTACGAAGAGCTGATTTAAATGAAAATAAAAGTCTTAGTAAGAAGAGAAAATTGTCCGTTTCATCCTTGTGTTTGTCAAAAAAATCACAATCCGTCCCTTATTTTGAAAAAATGTCACCAGACATCCCTCTATTTTTTATTTTTGCTCACCAATCGTCCCATCTAACAAATTTCGTTAATTTCCTCCGTTAAATCATGTAAAATGACTAAAATGCCTTCTTCATTCTCAAAACACACTAGATGCTCACATAATAATGCCAGCTTGGCAAATATATTAGGAAAGATAATAACTAAATAATTAACACCCAAAAATACCCAATATCATTTTACGGAGTATCTTTTGCACTAATTTGATTCCATTTTGAACTAAAAATTGTTATAGTCATCATATCACATTGTTAATTTCATTTTCATCACCAAGTAACACCATCATCCACATCACAAGATATATGAGTTTCCTTAACATTCCTGACCAACTTCACCGTCCGATCATCATTTCCGGTTATCACCTCCGATCAACTTCACCCTCCGACATTTCCGGCCAACATCAAATTGAATACAGAGTAGGAATGAATATTATTTCAACCTAACAATTGATACGCAACACACAAAATACAGTGACCAAATTAAGTAGTATTTGTCGCGACTCCTATCGGTCGGTCGGATTTGACTCCGGTCGTTGTTCCAACAGCAACAGAAGCGGCGGACAGTGAGTTTTAAATTTATATGAGCTGGGGCTCAAACTATAAGTACTACCTACCTTGGGAGCAAGCAGTAAGTATAACTCGGGGTCGTTCTTAAATCAGAGCGAATTGAAATAAAGCGGGTCACCAAAGATTATGGTCGCAATTAGGATGGGGGTAGGTAGATAGATTTTGGATTGATTTGGTTTTCTAATTTTCCTAAGTGCAGTAAAGTAAATAACAGAGATAAGAGATAGGGAATAAGCAGACAGGTAGAGATGTGATTGCTGAAACTTGGATAATTAGGGTTTCGGGATGATGTTCATTATAAGATTGATTGGAGATTTACCAGATAAAGAGTAAACAAACTTTCGGTGTAAACACTAGGACCCTACGTTCAGGTGAAACCCTAGAAACATATGTCACTGGAATCCTAGGTTACCATGATTCTGATCAGATCAGGCTGTTTTCAAACCCTCCTGAGCCTTTGCTTAACTAAGACAAAGTCACCCTAAATGTTCTAGGGATCAGGCATAAGGCAACAGACCGCAATTGTATTTACTGACCTTTCTTAACACCTAATCGTCTATTTACTTTTATTATAGCAAATACTGATTGTATCCTGTGTATGTTAAACTATTGGTGTGATTAGGGTTTTGCATGTCTAGGTATATGATTAACACTACCATGTATTGTTTCTATTGAAGCACCTACTTAACCATCGTAAATATAGACCCTCCTTTACAGTCAGGCGTTCATCCATAGGAATAATCACGGTGTACAGGGCAATTAGGCATTTCCACAGTGTTCGGTGTACTGGGCATTTAAACATTTCCACAGTGTTCCAGATCTTAGGTGTACTAACGGTGTACAGTGCAACAAGCATTTCCACAGCTTTGATTCCTAGACCACAGTTCTAGAAGGGTCACTTCTAGGTAATTCACGATGAAACAATCCATGGCATTTCCTTAGCTTCCACGTATTTGTACTCCACACGAGGTGTTTCTAACGCTATACGAAGTACCGTGCCTTTTAAAGGAAAGTTCATAGTTTCATACTGTAACTGAAGATAACTGAATATTCATAGTATTAGGGTTGATCAGATCTTATCCTAGGGCAACAGTCACGTGAAAGTCTGGAAAGGGTGATGAGAGACTAGATCTATATTCAGGATAAGCTTAACCAGATACACAGCATAACAATTTCTAATCGTATAAATGAAACATTAATTCAACATCATCCCTACTCCTAATATCTACATTTCAACAATCACAATATTAAACTACTCTATAAACATGGCAATATGCAGAATACAAACTGAAATAACATAAAGCACAAGCATTATAACAGTAAGTAAAGTTTAGATATCACCGGGAATACAGCAGCATAATACTGAGGATTACAAATAGTCTGAACTTAAAAAACTCATTACAACAAGATTACCAAGCTAAACCTTCCTCTAGACTCGAACCGTAAGCTCAACCCTAACATTTCTCCTCTAACTCCTAAGAGTAGTGCCAGAGAGAGAAAGTTAGAGAGAGAAAGTGAAAGAAAATGAGAGAAATGAAAATGAGAGAAATGTGAGAGTGTGTGAATGTGTTAAGGTGTGTAGAATGAGGAGGGGTGACCCTCTATTTATAGGCAAAGCTCAAAAATCAGCCGTACAACTCGCGAAACAGCACGTACAAGCAAACGAAGCACGATACAGGGCAGCAGGGGCCGTATACGACCTTGGTAGGGCCGTATACGGTGTGTATGAGGCCGTATACGGTCTTCGGTAGGCCGTATACGGTTGCCAAGGCCGTATACGGTGTCCGTCTGATTTCGTTCGTTGCTTAAAACGCGCGTATCTCCTTCGTTAGACGTCCGTTTGACCTGATTCTTTCGCCTGTGTCTTCGTAATTCCGTTACGCTTCTAATGATGCTAACTTCACTAAAATTGGATGTGTATATCTCAAGCATAGCCGAAATGACTTTATAGGGTCTGATACTGCTCAGTCTTCTCCGTTCTTTATCCGATTTGCATGATTCTTGATTTTCCCGTCTCGATTTTACCTGTTTTATCATATGATGAAGTTAGAATGTGATCTATATAAGGTAAATGAGGCCAGAGGATTTTGTGCACGTTTATTCGCCCTGATTTGCTTGTTATTTGGACGTTTTAGGTGATTTTTGCAGCAACGCCTATATTTAGACCACTTTAGTGAATTTTAGTAAATAATGATCATTTTGAAATGTTTTCACTAAAGACGCGTCCAAAAAGTGCGGAATATTGCCCTTAAAAACATGACTATTTGAGTCACATCAGTATTCAACAAAAAACCCTAACTGAAAAACTCAAAAACAAACTAATCGTGATAGATCTGAAAATCGAAGGTGGAAAATGCGGCTATCTACTCGAGTGTTCATCGACCATGATCTACTCTGGCTTCTAACGACGCCGACTGATTTTTGAACCTCCCGGCTCCCGCTACTATCGTCGATTTTTACGCCCCCTTTCAGTTGTAGTTCTCCAAACACTCCCTGATGCCGTCTTTTCTTAACAAACCCTCATGACAACTCCATCTTCCCGGATCCACCGGCAGATCTCCTCCCTTGGTCGGAAACCTGCAACTTCCCGACCATCACCACCTACAACCTCCGTCGGTGATATTTTGAGCTGGTGGTTTGGGTTTGATTATACAAATTGAAGCCCTAATTGATGTTGGTTTTAAAGAAGTTATGTGAATTTTTTGGATTTTTGTGATGGTCATTAAGAAGCAGTAGATTAAGAAAATGTTGAGAGAGGTTAATTATTGATAATGATGCGTGGAAGTCTGGAAGAACATATAGCCATGAAGGTGGTGGAATTATTGACGACTCCATTTATTTCTTTTTCATTTTTAGTTTTTTATTTTTCATGTAATTACAGTGGCTTAGCAAAAATGTAAAAGGAGGCTACTCAAAAGGAAGGCTTTTAAAGGAAGAAGATGGGGGCATATTAGTCATTTTAGTATGACTTAACAGAAAAAGTTAATTGCTCTAACGAAAAGGATTATCAACGAGCAAAAGTAGCAAATACAGGGATGCCTGGTGATATTTCTTCAAATAAGGGACGGATTGTGATTTTTTAGACAAACACAGGGATGAAACGGGCAATTTTCTCTAGTAAGAATGAGAAAACGAATCACTTTCATTCATGTGACACCCATCAAATTAGGACTAGTAATTAGTGCCTAATCAATTGTAAATACATGTAATTAGTTCTGTGTTAGGCTAATTAATGTATCAAAATATATATTGTTGAATATATACAACCATGCGATTTAATTAAATCGTACAAGTTTCAAATCGAATGTAATTCGACTTAATTAATACGGACGTTGGTGAACAATTTTATTGAATAATATAATATTATTTAATAACACTATTATATTTAAAATATTATTTCGATAATATTTCGTAATTACTTCGTATCGTACAAAGAGCAGTTACGCGATTAAAATATTAAACGCGCGAACAAACAAAACAAGTTTGTGTTATATTTTATAACGCGATTAAAAAGGTATTTTATGAAATACTTCAATAGAAATATCGAGAAATTTTTCGTATTTTAAAAACGTACAATTAAATGTTTTAAATAATTATTTAACGTTTAAACTATCGGGAAAACGAATACAGCACGGAGCGCAAATACGGGGGACTAATTTGGGACACACCCATATGGGTGGGCCCCATGAAAAATTAGCCAAAAAGGGAAGGGATCCCACCCCACTCCCCATTTCATCATCACCTACATCTCTTTCTATCTCCTTTTCTTCCAAAAACCACCAAAACCCTCATCATCCAAATCTATCAAAAAGCACCACGAAACAAGCTCGAATCGCCGAAGTCCTTTAGAGAAAAACGATCACCACATCACGATCTACAACTTCATCTTTTCGAAATTTTGATTCGCCACCGTAAGTTTCCGACAAAACTCGAAACTCTCCGATTTTACTTATTTTTACTTGAATATTGTTTGTATAAACTTGAAATGTCCAAAAATGGGTTGGATAAAAGTTTCGGACCGAAATAAAGTCGTCCGGCCATTTTTCCGGCCATCGAACTCCGGTCAGACGCTGATGTCGCATCTGGCTTGGCCCAATTGCGACATCAGCTACAGCGTCGCAACACCTCTCACGATGTCGCATGGTGCGACATCAGCCTCAACGTCACATTAAGTTGCTAACGTCGGATATAGCGACATCGACCCCTACGTCGCAAGAACCAACAACGTCGCATATAGCGACATAACACTTAAAGTCGCATTAGATTGCGGATGTCGCACATAGCGACGCCATGACCAATGTCGCAGACACGACCTGCGACACAACGCCTAATGTCGCAGATGACAGAACCTAGAAAACTCAGATTTTACTAAGTGTCGAGGACTGAAATTTATCACTTGATTTTACCCAAATTCAAATCCTGGATGCGTTTTTCACTAAAGCAATATAGTAGAAATAAAAATTTTTCGGCCAGCCCCTTGGACCCCGCCAGGGGTTGCCACCCCTGGAACCCCGCTAACCAGGGGCGCTGCCCCCGGACCCCCGTCACTGAGAGTTTGTAAATGCATGTCACCAAGTGTCAAACTTGTATAACACTTCAAAAATCAAAATAATAAGATTAAGATTTCTATTACAAACAGTCACCAATGGGCCGTACACGTTTTCAAATACTCAAGTCAATCAACCAAATCGTAGTAATTTGGACAAGTCAATCAACCAAATCATAGTAATTTGGACAAGTTAATCAACCAAATCATGGTAATTTGGACATTATAGTTGAACGAACGACTACAAAGGTAGTCTTTTAAGATACCTATTCAATTAATAACCATCGCGCGTATTGGACGCCCTTAGGTTACAAGTTTTCGGACATCAATTCACAGCTAATCAATTCAAGTTTATTTCGATAAACACTCAAGGCTCAGGTGAGTCTCATGGCCCCTCTTTTACTGTTTTACTCAGGGGTGTGATATCATTGCTCGTTTTTTTTACAATATGAACGCAAGTACCATTCGAAATCAAATACTACATGAGTTGTTTTCACTAATCAATTTAAAGCCCTCCACAACATAGTTTAGTAATACATCTGTAGCGTGAATGTTAGTATATGATATCATATAGGATTGACAATCCTCGTCCGGGTTAGCACGCCCTAACTGGTCAAACGGACGTATTAGCATTTGGGAAGACGAGTGTAGATTAGGCACTCGTAGGAGGCACCTCAGTTGGGTTTCCTTAATTGGACCTGACACTCAAGTTAAGCTCAGACTATGTGCTCATGGCTGTATAACATTTATTTTGCTTAATTGCATTGGAAATTCAATTAAATCTTGCGGTTCATACAAATATGTGTTGACATACAAACCTGTGAGCTCACCAGCGTTTCGCTGACCCGTTTTAGCATGTATCACAGGTACACAGCAGTAGGTTGGACTGCCCAAGCAGGAATCATTAGCTCGAGTCAGCATTCATACAATCAGAGATTTAATTGCATTATTATATTTTGTATAAAGTAATTATGTGATGTAAATCTCTCAATTTCAGAAACTGAGCTAATGTAAACATTATTTTGATGTAAACTTTTGTTTTTATCAATACAAGTTCAAAACGATGCATATAGTGGTCGTTCATTATACCTTTGTGCATTGATATGTAATTAGTCGTGCCCCGACCCGATTCTCTTCCGCAACCCAAAATTGGGGGTGCGACAATTCATTTTGATCGAACCTAACTTTTTTATATGTTTTTAAAATTAAGATATTTCAAAAATGGATAAGTGAAAATTCATAAAAATTGCACCATAATAAGACCTTTTTTATCTTCGATTATACATCTCACATGATATACTTTCGATGATTTTTTTTCTTCATATTTTGGTGGTTTTTAAAAGTGGTATAATTCAGTATCACAAGTGATAGTGGAATACCACTCTGTTGGTATCACATGTGATACTCGTTGGTATCACTAATAATACTCGTTGTTTTCAAAACCCACAAAAAATGGAAAAAATGTTCGTCGAAAGTATATCATGTAAGATGTTTAATCGAAGAGAAAAAAATGATGATTTTTATGATGTAATTTTTATAATGTTATTACTAGCCGTTTTTGAGATATTTAATTTATAAAATGTGAAGGAAAGTGAGGGGTTTTGAATGACATTTGTACCCGTATAGATGAAGCTCTCTAATTGGTTTTTTCAATGTCACCAAAATGTTGTACTTATTTGAACTTTACCCTTTCTCCAAATGCATGGTTATAGTATATTAGGTCAAATAGACGTGTTATTTTGGGCCTAAATTAATTTCAGAAAATTATTGCAAATCATGGGCTTGTCATGCTTGGGGCCTATAGTGAGCCCAAACATTAGGGTACATAATTTAGTTACCGACTTTTCTTACTTATCGTTTTAGTAACAATATGCTAGAGGGGTGGTGTGTATTACAATGGGACTATGGTAATTGAAACACTTCAAATGTATTCTACATATGGAAATTGATCAAAACCCTTATGTATTCCTGAGTTTATATAGTAATTGCCAATTGCCAATGTGGATTCCAAAAATGCCACACGCTCGTTATGATTATAAAATTTTCGTTCCTATTGGGATTTGAAATTGGAAGGAATTTCATGCACCTAAATGGGAGGAGTTATTGAATGGGCTGGGTTCAGAACGTCGTAAGACAGTTCGGTCCATATCCAGTGTGGGCGCTAGAGCATTGAGAGGGCATTTCCCTAGTACGAGAGGACGGGAAGGACGCACCTCTGGTGTACCAGTTATCGTGCCCACGGTAAACGCTGGGTAGCCACGTGCGGAGCGGATAACTGCTGAACTTATAGAACATTTGTCACACCCTTTAGCTTGTTCAAATGTTAGTCTAGTTTAGTTTGGGTGTTTATTGAGTTTTGAATAATGAAGTAGTAAACGTGTATACTTACTATTTCATTTGACGTTCCGGGGTAGGGGCCGAACCGATTCGACCGACTTTTGCTTTTGGATAACAAGAAGGCGAGCTTCTCTGCTTTGATCAAATCAAAATCTCAGTCAGCCACCAACTCGGTGTAGGTCGGAAAATTACCATACAATAAATAAGTAAAAAAAATTGTATTCCGGCGAAAACTTTTATAACTCTATCACTGGCCTATACTCATGCTTGTTATACATAACAACTTAGTTATTCGGATAACACTTTAATTTCATTTGTTACTTTCTAATAGCAATAAATGCATGACAATTGATGATTCTTTCTCTTTTAATCCTTTGCCGGAAAACATAAATATATATAAAAAAACTTTTATCACCGAATAGTTGCACAAGATACATCGAAAACAATCATGTAAAATCTAACCCCTAAGCAAGATGAATTTTGTGTATCCTTACATTGTTGTCCTAATGAAAGTGGCAAATAAAAACCGGCTACACTGAATGAAAATTGCTAGTTGAAACTTGAGGAAGCAGCACGAACCGTTTGGAGAATAAAACTTCATCTGTACAAAAAAAAAACCCCCCGCTAATATGAAACATATATAAATGAATTCCAACACCAAGTATATCTAAGTGTTTAACCATAATGAACCCCTAACATATTAACCATTTGGAGAATATCTATGTATTTAAACTTCTTGTTGAAATATGATCAATAGACTTTTTGGTTAAGGAGATATCACCATCGATCATGCTTTGAAGGAATTCCCTAAACTTCTTCATTTCTTTCTTCCTATTCTTCATGTTAATTAGTTTCACAATAGGTTGACCTTTTTTTTTTTTTTTTTTGATGGAAGATGTGAGTCTTCATTAGGAACCTGTTGAATAGAATGTTCAACTATATCTATTAGTTCACCATAGTCGTATTCAAAAAAACCGAAACCGTAACCGGTCAAAACCGGTTCGGTTAATTGAAAAACCCGGCATTTTGGAACCGGTTTGGATATTAGCGTTAGGAAACGGTTTGTAACCGGTTTTTTCCAAACTGGTTTGGGAAACCGGTTATAATAACCGGTTTTCGAGCTAGCTGTTAAAAAATGGGCAGATGCCATTTCCAGCCGTTTGACCCTTTTTTTGTTTGTTTGTTTTTTTTTTTTTTTTACCATTTTGCCATCCCAAACTTAGTATAAATAGATATGTTGAGTTTGGTTTAGTCACAACACTCAAACACTCTCAAAACACTCTTGAAACACTCAAAACGTATACAAAATTCTCATTTCTCAAATGGCAACTCAATGTTCTTCAACTTCCGAAAATGTTGGTTCTTCAAATACACCAACGATTGTTCAAGATTTAGAAACAAAACGAAACCAAGAGGTGTGGTGTAATTTCAACAAAGTGTTGTTGTCGGATGGCTCGATTGAGGCTCATTATAAACGTTGCGGAAAGTTTTTGAAACCCGAATCCAACTCAACGTTGAAACAACATAAAGAAAGTTTTTTGGTGCACTCAAATCTAATCCGGAAGTGGATCAAGCATCTATGTCACGAGATGGGAGTATATTTACATATGAGGCGGAGCGGTGTCGAGAACAATTTGCAAGCTATGTGATTTAAGAAGGTTTGCCGTTCAACCACTTCGACAACCCTCGGTTTACTAAGGTGATTCAAAATACTCTTCAACCACGATATGATCAAGTAAGTCGTGCTACTCTTAGACGTGATTGTATTAAATTATGAAAAAAGCTAAAATACAACCACTAAATAATTTTGAAAACATAAATGTAAGTGTAAACATAACAACCGATGTTTTTTCGGCTCCTCATGGTTTGCCCGGTTCGTACCTTTGTGTTACCGCGCATTGGGTTTATCCCGTAACGTGGCAAATGATGAAGCGTACGATTGCTTTTGAAAACTTTGAGTATCCTCACACGGGTCAAAATTTATTTTATATGTTACGAGATGTAATAAGAGAGTTTAAATTAGAAAAAAAAGGTTTTTTCAATCTCATTTGATAACGCAAGTAATAATACAAACGCCTGTTGCGCCGTCAGAGTGCTGACTCTGCCGCGGTCGTCTGGGGTGCACGGCGGTCCTGCAGGCAACGACGCAACAACGTAGAAACGTGTTAGGTTTTAAATTTATATGAGTTGGGGCTCAAACTATTAGTACTACCTACTTTTTGGGGAGTAAGCAGTAAGTATAACTCGAGTGTCGTTCTTAAAATCGGAGCGAATGGAACTAAAAGGGACTTACCGTAAACGAGCTTTCTGATATGATGGGTTTATAAAAGTAGGTAGGTTTTGGTTGGTTTATCTAATACTAAATAAAACAAGTAAATAAAATAGAGAGTGGGCAACAGGTAGAGCGTGATTACTGAAACTTCGATAATTAGGGTTTCTGGATGATATTCATTATACAAATGATTGGAGACTACCTTGGGCAAATTATCAGACGGACAGTCAGTGTAAACACTAGGACCCTACGTTTTAGTCTAAAAGCCTAAAAACATATGTCACTGAATCCTAGGTTATCCTGATGCTGATCAGAAACAGGTTGTTCAAACCCCCCTCACTTGCCTTGTAAGACTAAGCGACCTCTACGGATGATATATCCTGGGTGTAGGCATAAGGTAACAAACTGCAATTTTCTATTTGACCTTTCTTAACACCTAAATCTATCTGAGTTTATCTAGGTAAGTACTAATTATATGCTGTATATGTTGAGTTGTCGGTTATGTTGAGTTAAGCGGTTTAAGCATCTTGTATTACAACCGAATACTTGCTTTCTTTTCAGAACTCATTTATATCAGGTTTAAGTATAATTAACTCCGTCATGAAATAGACTCTCCTTTGCTATCAGGCGTTCATCCCTAGGAATACTCACGGTGTACAGTGCAATTGGCATATCCACAGTGTTCCAGACTCAAGGTATACTCACGGTGTACAGTGCATTTGGCATATCCACAGTGTAACACCCGCCAATTTAGGACTTTAATTAGTGCCTAAACTACTTGTAATTACGTGTATTTAGTTTTGTAATACTCTGAATATATGTAACGTCTTGGTGTAATTAGATACACGTTTACGCGATTTGCTGAATCGTACACTTAAGTTTCGGACGAGGTCCGACACTACTTATAATGGACGTTGGTGACAAAACCTTTAAATAATGTGGAATTATCTAAACAAACATTATTTGCATTTATATATTGTGAAAATATATTACACGTATATCGTATCATTTAAAACACTTCAAAAGTGATGAAAACGCACGAAACGCACCTGGCAGACAAATAAATCCAAGTTATAATTTTTTAACTTAAAATATGTTGTTTTGATTAAAACCTTCATTTAAAATGTCGTGTCTTAAAACATTAATGAAACGCATTATGTTAAACATGTAACACTAAATAACAAGTAAACGATCGCGAGACTTAACGCAAATTCAGGGAACGAGTTCACTAGACCGAGACCCAAGTTGGGCCGGCTCAAACCCACGGACCCAACTCCAAACCGACCCGCGGACCGACCCATAACCCACCTCCTTAAAACCCCTCTTAATTCCTTTGATCTTTCATTTTCACCAAACACCCACACACACACACACCCTTTTCTCCTCTCAAAAACCGCAGCCCAAAATCACTCAAAAGCATCACCAAAAATCGTTCATCATCATCATCCGGGACAAGCACGAGGATCACCATCACGATCTCTACCTCTTCATCTTCTTCATTTTCAATTTCGAGGTATTAAACGTTAAAACTCTTCTAAATTACTTGTAAAGCTTCATTTTACATGCTAGAACGTTTCCCCAACGAGTTTATGTCCAAAAACCGACTTAAAAAGCCAATTTTTAGAGTTTTTATGCGAACAGCCCGTCTCGCGAGCCGAGACCTGTTCGTCCAACAAGGCGAGTCGAGATTCGACTCGCGAAACTATCCTGCGAATCGGAATCACCAACGAACCGAACTGACCCGCGAGTTGACCCGCGAGTCGAAGTTGACTTGCGAGTCGAGTTGACCTGAACCGAACTGACCTGCGAGTCGAGTTGACCTGCGAGTCGAGTTGGCCTGCGAGTCGAGTTCTCCCAGCTTGGTTCGCAGCCCACTTTGTCTTTCGAACCCGAATTCAGTAATAAAAGCACTAATATGAACTAAGATTTATCACTTGATTTTACACCGAAATTAGATTCCAGATGCGAATTTTAATAAAGCAATGTAGTAGAAAAAAAAATTTTCCAAGCTGACCTGGCAGCTCGACCCCAGCCAGGGGCTCTGCCCCTTGGACCCCGCCAGGGGCTGCCGCCCCTTGGAACCCGCTACCAGGGGCGCTGCCCCCGGACCCCCGTCATTAGATGTTGTAAATACTTTTCGCACCAAGTGTCAAACACTTACAAATAACGAAACCTAATTCAACGATACATATAATAATAACACTTTTGGATTATTATTACAAACCGTCACCAACGGGCCATACTTGTTTTCAAACTACAAACGAATTACTAAACAAACACTTGGACATATCCTAGTTGAGTGTACAACTAGCGTGGGTGATCTTTTAAGACACCAACTTATATACTTTTTACTTACAACCTTGCGCGTTTCGGACGCCAGAAGGTTTCAGGGTTCTGAGAACCGACATACGGACTTACATCCACCTTACTTGGTTGATTTCACATACGCACTTACTAGACTCAGGTGAGTCTTACGGCCCCACTTTTACTGTTTTTATACTTTGGGGGAGATACTTAGCAACTGTTTTACATATGAACACAATGTACTGAACTGATTACTCTACTTTTTACACCTGTGCATGAGTTACTTTTATCCACTGAAAGCCTCCTATCATAAGTTGTTAGTTATAGAATTAAGCGCGATTACTAGTAAATGGATCCATTTGGGACTGACAATCCCTGCCTGGGGTAGTAGCGCTACCACGGATTTCACCATAGAAACAGGCATATTAGTATTTGTTACTTTTGAGTGTTCGGATAGCACTCACGGGGGGTACGTGATGCTGTACTTGACTGTACCATTCACACCAAACCGTTAAGCTTCAACTTTTGGGCTCATGGCACTTGTGATGATTTACTGATTTACTTACTTTGCTTGATAGCAATACGGGTACATACTTGTGGTTCATAAACGATTACTTTACTACTAAACCTGTGAGATTCACCAACCTTTTTGGTTGACACTTTTTAGCTTTGTATCTCAGGTACACAGACGGAGTAAGATCACCCCTGGAAACTAGCTAGAGTCGCACGATTTCTACTTTGCATTTAACGGAGATTCTTAGCATTATCTTTTGTATATTATGATTATGAAATAGAATCTCCCGCTTTACGCGTGGACTCTAGGGAACTATATTTTTGTAACCGAAAACACTAAGTTTTCAAATATTTTATATCTGGAAGTGTATCTATTTTACAAACGTTGCATATAGATGTCGTTTGCCTTACTTTTGTGCTGTGATATTTGATTAGTAGCACCCCAAAGCTTGCTTCCGCTAAACAATGAAGTTGGGGGTGTTACACACAGTGTTCCAGACTCAAGGCATACTAACGGTGTATTATACATAAAAGTAGTTCCACAGCTGTATGTTAACCTTGGTGTACTAACGGTGTACGGTGCAGCGAGCATTTCCACAGCTGTATTTTAGCCTTGGTGTACTAACGGTGTACGGTGCAGCGAGCATTTCCACAGCTTTATTGTTCCTAGACCCATATTCTAAAAGGGTGACTTCTAGGTATTCCACGATGAGATAGACCTACGGCAGTTCCTTAACTTCCACGTATTTGTACTCCACACGAGGTGTTTCCAACGCTATACGAAGTACTGTGCCGTTTTACGAAATATTCATAGCTTCATACTGCAATATGAGATAACTATATCTACGTAGTATTAGGGTTGATCAGATCCTATCCTAAGGCAATAGTCACGTGAAAGACTGGAAAGGGTGGACACTTTATTAAGTCTATATTCATGTAAAACTCAACCAGATACACAGCAAAACAATCACCAATCATAATATTGGGAACATCATTCCATAACGGATTGTGCCCACGACTTTCATAGCTTTCACGTTCCGTACTACACACATTCGTGATGATTCCGGCGCTATACAAATGAAATCCGTATAACGTTACTTCCGTTATTTTAGAATGTTTATCCCACTGAATTAAATATCATCCATAATCCTAATATCTACATTTCAACAATCACAGTATTAAACTACATAAATAGCATGGCAATATTCGCAACACAAACAAAGATATCATGCGAACAAAACATAATAACCGTAAGTAAAGGAATAAGTAATAACCAGTATTTAAGCAGCATAACACTGATTAGTACAAGCCAGAATCTTGAAAACTTTAATACAATAAAATTCCCAAGCTACAGCTATCTTCTCCACTCGAACCGTGCCTACATCTCTCTAGTTCTCTAGAGAGAGAAACTAGAGAGAGAAACTAACCTAATCTAAACAAGAGAGAGAAAGAGTGTGTGAGAGAGAAAGTGAGAGAATTCTATGAAGAATTGGAGTGTGAAATGAGGTGAATGAGGTGCTCTATTTATAGGCAAGCCTTGGATCCAAGAGTACAAGTCCACAAGCACACGTACAAGCAAACGAAGTAAAACGAGGCCGTGTGAGAGCAACTGAGGTCATACACGGCCTAAACAGGGCCATACACGGCCTGTTTAGGGCCGTACACGGCTATCCCAAGGCCGTACATGGCTGGGTGGTGGCCGTGTGCTAGGCCGTGTGATTTTTTTTGACTTTTCTCGTTGCTTCGGAAGGCCGTATCTTCTTCGTTTCATGTCCGTTTGACTTGATTCTTTCGCCTACGGCTTCGTAATTCCGTTACGATTCTAATGATGCCAATTTGGTAGAAATTGGATGTGTGGGGCCCGGGCGTGTTCAGAATACATTTTGTAGTCTTCGGCGGTGCTGTTTCTTGCATAACTTTCTCGTCCTTGATCCGTTCTGAGCAATCCTTATATCCACATTCTTGTAATCTTCATGGCTAGAAAATAAGACTATTATGAGGCTCTGGTATGAAGTTTACAGTAAAATTAGGGTTAAGCTCAGAATAGTGCCTATTTAGGTCAGTTTTCCGCCCTTTTTGCTTGATTTTCAAAAGACCGACAAGTTTATACCTTTCTAACAAAAGTTATTGAATAATGATGATTTTAAGATGTATTTGTTAGAAAAGAGATAAATATGGGATAATTAATGCATGTAAAAATGTGACTTTTTGCGATACATCAACGCCGTTGGAAGACTAATACTAAAATACCAACCACTTTTGAAGAGCATTTTTTTTTATCATAGTCGATGTGTTGCACACATCATAAACTTGGTTGTACAACACGGGCTAGCGGTTGAACAAATAACTTTCTTAAAAGACGCTTTTAAAAATATGTTACAAGATATATTTGTAAGGGTAAAGCTGGATATAAACATTATATGAAATTATGTAAGGATACGGATTCCATTTTTTAACCCCTAATTGGGATGTTCCTACAAGATGGAATTCGACTTATAAAATGTTTTTATGTGGTATACGCCAACGCCTAACTTTACAAAGTTTTCATGGTGAACTTTCCAATAAGGGTAAAGCTACACCATTTTCAAACCAATATTGGGATGTTATTATAAAAATAACCGAATTGCTCAAAATTTTTAAACCGCAACAACTTTATTATCGGGTGTTTATTATCCCACGATTCATTTGGTACTTAATCAAATTTATTTAATGTGTGAAAATTTAAGCGAATACGAATTTAATGGTGATGTATGCAATAATGGTTTCGCCCATGAAAGAAATACTAAGAAAATATTTCAAAGAAATGCCACCAGTAATTACTTGTGCCACCGCATTGAACCCATGTTTGAACATTAGCGGGGTGGAAATACTTATCGATTCCATTTGTAATGATTTGGAATTGAATGACGATGACCCATGGTTTGCAACAAAGGCAAACACTCATTTTAACAAATGTTATAAAGATTTATTTAATGTTTATTTTAAAAAATATGGTTCAATAAATGTTTCTTCAACTTCGGTTTCGGCATCGTTTAGTACATCTACTTCAAGGGATCCGATGATTAACTTATATAATATTTTAAGACAAGAAAACACTAAACGGGTTAGGGGTGATGGTGACCAACCATTGACTAGCGAATTTAGGAGATATACCAGAACCGATTTTTTAAACACTATGGGACCCAATGAATTCACACAATTTGATATTTTGTCTTGGTAGAAAGGAAGGGAATCTCAATTTCCCATTCTAACCGCCATGGCCTAAGATTTACGAACCGTCCAAGCTTCTACGGTAGCTTCGGAATTTGCTTTTTCTATTAGTGGAGGGTATTATCTATACGAAGAACAAGACTCACACCGGCATCATTAGAGATGTTTATTTGCTTGAAGAATCACTTAGACGCATCGGAGCGTATACAACACATTTCAAGTCTTGAAGGTGAACTAGAATACGAACAAGATCTACACGATGTCGAGGTGGAAACGGGTATGGCATTCTCACTTTCCGATGAAGAAATCGCTCTCGATGAAGCTTCGCGCGAGGCTAGCTCTGAAGAAGATGTCGCTGTCGACGAAGATACGAATTAAGTTTTTGTTCGTATATTAATAAAAGTTGAAGTATGATGATTTTTTTATGTTTCCATTCCAAATGTTCGAATAATGTATGATGAGTTTATTTAATAAAATTTGAAGCTTACGTTGTTTATTATTGTAATGCTCAAACTATTTCCTTTTTTTAATTATAGCAAAAAAAACCAGTTATAACCGGTTTTTTGTAACCGAACTGGTTAGGAACCGATCATAACCGGTTATTACCGGTTCAGGTTTTTCCATCTAGAAACCGCTTCGGTTCATAACCGGTTTTTACCTAAAACTGGGTTTTACCAAAAACCGGTTTTTGACTATTGACCAATAACCGGTTTGGTTATTGGACCTGAACTGGTTTTTGAAAATAACCAGTTTTGTACACGCCTAGTTCACCATAGGACGTTTGCCTTCCTTCTTTCTTTTTTTGCAGTTTAGCAGAACCACATTTGATGATTCTTTAGAATGTGTTAGTGATAAACTAAAACGTCAATGTTTCTCTTCAGGACTAGGTATCCAAAGTATCGAACGTTGCTTCTACTGAAGCAACGTTCCAATATTGCCACCAACACTCGTGGTAGGTGAGCCATAGACGGGTCACCATCTGGGTGGATTTCCACCTAGTTGTTATATGAAGAGCGATATCTAATAGAATTAAGAGTAAATTATTTGAATCATTCCCGTGTTTTTCAATTTGTTCCACTGGTCGTCCCTGACTTCCAAAAAGTATTTGAATAGTCCATTTTTGAAACTTTTGTTTAATAGTAGTCCAAAATGGATTATTTAAATAATATATGTTGTGATAGTTTTGTTCACTAGTAGTCCATTTTGGACTACCGATGCATAAAAGTTTCAAAATTTGAACTATTCAAATAAATTTTGAAGTTAGGGACGACCGGTGGAACAAGTTAAAAACCACATGGATGATTTAAATAATTTACTCTAGAATTAATAGTTACATGATGGTAGAGTCTTTGTCCATTGTTTATTTATGCGATGATAAATACAAGATTTTTTTCTTTTTTGCTAAGGTAGAATAGATGGATGAATGAACCGTGATCATGTGGAAATAATATGGTGGAGCCAAACATGTAATTTTGCCACTGTTTTAAAGAGTTATAAGTGTTTTATTTCGATTTTACATTTTCTAAATGTCCTGATTACACCCCTTAATATTCTGAAAAATACAAAAAATTTGAACTGTATAATCACCATATATAATGATGCAGGCAATCTGGGATTATTATCTATGATTTAATCTCTTCTAGAGGGGGGTACCGTTCTAGAAGAGATTACCGGAGGTAGTCTCGAGTGTGCGAAGGTATCCACTGGTATTTTGAATGATTTCGTGATGGGTGAAAAGACCGAGATCGGTGGCGTTAATGATCTAGTTCCGTTGGTTGCAAATGGTGATGCGGTGGCTTCCGGTGGTGCAGCGGTGGTTAAGATCTGTGATCGGGTGGCTAAATCGACGGCTAACGATGTGGGTGATGTTCCCTACAACCCAGGTGGCTGTGGTTCGGATTCGTGTTCCCAAGCTTGCGGAAAACTCGAGGACGAGTTTTTTTTAAAGAAGGGGAGAATGATGCAGGCAATCTGGGATTATTATCTATGATTTAATATTCCAAGTTTATCTTTATTTTTAGGGATTATCTTTAATAATTAATTTGTATCCTAATTAAATTAGGATTCTATAAATTAGGAAAATAAGATGTCTTTCTTATCAAGAAAACATCTATATAAGTATTAGGTTTTTATTTTTCATAGTTAGTTGATTTGTTTTGATTAAAGAACATGTGTTCTTAGAGCCTTTGGGTTCAAGTTTTAGTCTTTGATTCATCCTTAGTGTTTGAGCCATTTGATTGCTAAGAAAAACTGCATCATATAAACTCCATATCATCTTGCATTTTCATCACCCAATTTCCACCCATTTCACCAACAATGAATTCATCAATTTGCTCACGAATGTTCTCCAAAGTAGCCAAATCCATAGCTAAGTTAAAGCTTCTCAGTAAGTTAATGTGAAGAAGACGTGTGACGTTGACATTGTGAGAAATGAAGAGGTGGGGGCGGGGAATTTAAATTGTTTAATTGGTTTAAATACGTGGTTAATCTATATCAAACTCGGACCGGAAACAGAGGGAAAAAGTTTATAGAGACATGCCGAGTTTGTGGGAACCGATCGGGCCGATGAACACAGTATCGCAAGAACAGTTTCAGAGTTTTTTGATTTTGAATGTTTCACCATTGGTCGACTTTGTGAGAAATCGATCGATCGGTTAGAGTTTTGTTTTTAGTTCCTTTAATTATGGTGTGAGATGTAAAGACAAAAAAGGGGGTAAAATATCGAGTGAACGAATTACGAGAGAAAAACACACACTAGAAAATGGATTATATAAATAGGAAGATCAAGAGGGAAGTAAAAAAAATGAGGGGATGAGGGAAGCTATTCTCAGTCACACATTCTGGTCAACTCAAAAGTCAACGCGGCGGCAAACTTGTAAATAACTTGAAATTAATTCCTTGAACGTTAACATTCATTTGAAAAACATGCTAATAAAAATTACAATTTAATATACCTAAAATTCATTTATCATGAATATTAACTTATATATGTTATTATATATATTATTGAATGTTATAATTAACATATATTACTGTATAATAATGTGTATTAGTAACATTCATCATAAATAAATGTTAATATCTCAATTTTTTTTAGTTTTTAAGATTCACTTGGGATGAATATTAACTTATATGTGTTATTGACGCTGATGAACATTATAACATTTATTACATATTAACTAATATATGGTATTATACGCTAATGAAAATTATAACATTCATTTACGATGAATGTTAACTCATAACATTATTATACACCGATGAATGTTATGTTATCACATTCAATAGAGTGTAATAGCATATATAAGTTAATATTCATCATAAATAAATGTTTAAAAATATTAAGTTGTCATTTTGATTAACATGCTTTCCAGACGAATGTTGGGAATTTTTTGAGTTTGTGAAATTCAATGGGAATGACGACCATAATTCGATTAGTTACTTGTTAATATGCTTTGTACAATGAAATTCGTTTAATTTAATTGTTTTCATTACCGAATCCAAATTTTCTCTAAAATCCAAAAGATACACCAAAACTCATAATTTTTGAATGAATCCGAATTATGACGAATCGGAGATATGTATAAATGCGTTTAATGGATTTGAAGATTCATAAAGTTTTTGATTGAAGAATCATTAAATTACATGCTTTAAATTTGAATTTTAGATAAAAGGGGATGAAGTGGGTATTGTAGATAAATTGCAGAAGGTGTGAGAAATTGAATGGTTGAGGTTTGCTCTCTCCTTCCCTTAAAATTGAAGCTTCCCTAGCTCTTGATCCTTTCCATATATATATATATATATATATATATATATATATATATATATATATATATATATATATATATATATGATTTTTCACAAAACACCTCGGGTTTTCAGGTTTGGGTTTGTTGTACATGGTGCCTTTCTTATTTCAAAATCTGAGTTACACGTTTGTGTGTGTGTGTGTGTGTATATATATATATATGAGCCATTAAAGTTTCGAACATTTGATACGTCAACATCTGAGTTGTTGACATGTGTCCACTATTGTTCCGTAAATCTATGTGTGACATCTGTCATCAAAATGCAATTCATAGATTTATTATTTATAATCATTTATGAGTTGTACTCATGTACGTGAGTAATGTGGAGAAATAAATTAAGTATTCGTATTTTAAACTATGTGAGAAATTAATTTCTCGTATAGTGTTTAAAAACTCGAATCAATATTCGTACACAGTTAGATTAAAAGTTAGGATAATAATAATTAAATACTAATAATATTTAATAATATAATATGAGTAGTAATAAAATAAAGTTTAGTAATAATAATTATAATAATAATAAAACCATATGAAGATTGAAACGGTGGGATTAAGAAAATTAATAAAATAAGTAATAGAATATAATAATAATAATAATGATCATGAAGGGGTCTCGTTGGTTAATTGTTTGTTTGGGTTGTCGAAAATTTTTGTGAGGCCATAACCGACCCACTTTACTCAAAATTCTCAAATCATTTGTTTAACCTACAAATATTGTATATATACATGTACAAGTCTTTAACCCTAAAGCTTATAATCACCATCATTAAAAATTGTCCCTGTGTTCTTGGCTGCTGTGTGTTTGTCGACCACCCCCAGAAAAGAAAGAAAATCATTAAGGTCGAGTTGGTTTCTTGCTTCCGTGTATTCTCGTTCGTGTATACTTAGGTATAATCGTAAACCCTAATTAATATAATTTATTTATTTATTTTAATCCTTCTGAAATAGATGTATATGTTGGTCAATTTAGTTGCTTGGGGATTTAATGTATTGGGTATAATATGTGTGGCAAACCCAAAGTTATGAAATCGAAATCTTAGAATATGTCCAAATTTCGTAGTCATATCAGAGGCTGTTTTTGATCTAGTTGTGTTTGTTTTCAGGATTCGCGAGGTTTCGGCCTCTAAAAAGCTTTAGATTATTTTATAAAAATTATTTCGTAAACTGTTGTTATGAGTGACGAATTTTTAGAAAACATTGGTAAACCCAAATCGGTTTGATCAAAATTATTTTCTAGTTACTTTGGGGTGTTAAAGTAGGTTTAAAGTTATATTTTTCTGTAAACAAAAATATATTTTTATGATTGTAAGATTTAATTTATATATTTCATTTAATAAGGTGCATTATGTAATAGAATATAATTTGAGTTTTTGGTTTATGATTTGATACGGTTTGAGTCATGGAATTCTTATGTTTAAAATTTGAGATAGGTCATGAAAATTTTACTTTAAGGTGTTAGGTGATTGGTGTAAAAATATTGTAATTTTTAAAGATCTTTAAGTATTTTAACTTTTATAAAAGATTTTAAACATGTTTTGAAAATTGTAAAGTGTCACGAAAGAATCTAGACATGGACTTTTTGGTAGAACATATATTCAAACTTTGTAAGTGAGAGTTTATTTACAAAGTAATATCATATGAGGTACTTAATAGAGATGGAATGGAACATCATTATAGGATATAATATAAGGGTATAACCTTATCTAAATTGTAACCTATACGTATTTGATTATAGATTAACGTACAAACTCGGTTGGACTTATTTGGGAACTTGGCTTGCTTGCTATTCAAGGTGAGTTTTGCGACCCCATTTTCTTTACTTATTTTCCGTTGGGGGAAAAGAATGCTCAAAATGATTTCGAACTATTTTCTTATGCTGTGTAAACTAACTGATTTTCTGATTTGGACATTATGATTGAATAAGTGACATTCTGATTGTTGTGGACTGCTTGCGGATTATTGTGGACTGATTGCTCATTGTTCGGATGAGTCTTGTGTCTTCGGGACCATGACAACACTCCATATTTCTTACTAATACGGATATGATTATTGATAGTACTATCGGACGATGGTCCCGCTCTTGTGATAGATACGTTATCCTTGAGTGAATATTATCCAGGAACGGAACGGATTGCTTATGGTGGATGAGTTGGTTATCTTATGTGCTTAATTCATATCATATGTCCTACTTACTGATTATCACATCAAACTGTATTTTCTCATGTGTCTTATTAAACCTGCAAAACTCACCAACCATTGTGTTGACATTTTCGAGCATTTCTTTTCAGGGAACGCTAGTGGCACTAAGATCGAGGACAAGAAAACTTAGTGGACCTGTTAGGTTGCATTAAGTATTGCTGCAAGACTTATGATACATTTATTGTTTGTGACACATTGTTTCTTTGTTGGTGTGAATGCTATGACACGAACCGTCATTCGTGTTAATAACATCACAACACATTGGTTTGATTTCATTTAGTAATCTCTTATTATTGATGAGTTGTGATCCTATCATAGTTGCATTCCGTTGTTTCCGCTTTAGACGGGGTGTGACAGATTGGTATCAGAGCCATTGGTTATAGAGAATTAGGTGGATTGGCTTAGACTATAACCTAGGAACCTTCATATAAATGCTATACTAGGAACTATGTGTGCATTAAACAACGTGTGTTTATTCGAAATCATGAGTGCGCATTGGAAACGATCTAAAGTTGAAACGTTATGTCCTTACTTGCAACGGTGTGTACTTGTTCGAAACAATGCAAAAATATTTGTCATAAGATGTACTTATTTGCTAAGATATATACGTAAATGCTACATAGACAACATGTGCTCATCCGTAATTCATTTCTTGAGCAAGACATGCTCCGTTGGTGCTCCCGCACGTGCCACATACCCGAGAGGGTTATGTAGGCTTAACAGTGCAGGACCATTAATGTTATCTATCGATACTATATTGATCATAGTATCATTTCCTGATAAATTTGTGCCACTTTTAGATTTGAATAGGTAGGAACGAGGTTGAACATTGTGATATAGGGTGTGGTAATAAGTACATATATGAAAGGATACCCTAACAATTATGGCGGCCGACGTAATTGTGAAGGTATCACGACATAGATGTGTTTATATGACCATATTCGAGTGTCCAATGGGTCGCCTTCAAAGTCGCGTGACGACGTAAAAATCTCAACTCTATTTGTTCCGAACTCATGATCCTTGGCCGTTGGTTTGGCGCATACATCTGACACTATCCAAACTGCTCATCTATTCTAAACTCATACGTACTCAAAATCGTAGTAAACATGCCGCCAAGACGTTTTATTCGAAATGCTAAACGTGAAACGTATCGGGAGCGAAACGTGATAAATATAAAAGTGTAAATTATGTAGTAAGTAAACGTCATTCTAAGACATGGGATCCGTATCGTGAGAATAATAGATGTGGATAATAGCTCGCTATGGAATAACCGTGCAAAACTCTATTAAATCATTACCCGCTAGAACCAAAATAATTGGCTCATTATTCCTTTAATTCTTTGGGCAAATTTATATCTTAACTTTCCTTGAAAACTTCTAATTACAATCACATATCATGCGATAGTCTTTGTCTCTTTTGTTGGTGATGCATTCACTCAGTTGACCACTTTTACACCCTCGCAACGAAATTTTCAGATCCTTTTTATAAAGCTAGCCCATGATCCTTCTATATGATAGAGGCTTCAATGCCTCGTACTACATTATAGTGTAACTTAATAAGATCATTCTTAACATGAATTCTAATCTCGGTTTCTTTTAAAACTACTTAACTACAACTTCTGTAAGAATTATAGTCAGTCTAAAAAAAAAAAAAAAAATACTTACACCATATTCTCTATAATTATAACTAATGCAAATTTGGTCGATCAAACTTTTCCTAAGGGTCCTATTATGAACCCCACTCATTGATGTATTGGTATTCAAAAACTTGGTAAACACTCTCAAACTTAATCAACCTCTATTATCTATACTACTTAAAGAAAGAGGTTTGAACGAAGAAGAAGGATAAGCCCCCTATTAAATTACTCTCTCAACTAAAATATCTAATTACCTGCGATAAATTAAATTATTAAATGATGCCTCAAAATTTAATACTAAAACATTTGGTACCCAAAATAATTTATATCTTAAAATAATTTATATCTTTTTGAAACTCTTTATGCCTTGGAACACGGAGTTGAGTAAAATAAATTGCAGAAATAAATAAATAAATAAATAAATTTTATTGCCATTCAAAATTTAAAATAAATCAAACAACATAATATAATACACTTCATTGTTTTTATCATTTTACAACTAAAAATTTAGTGCTTCAATCTTTGTAATGTATTTCATTTCTACATGAAATACCACCGGATAAACTCTCAAGAGAAAATTCACTCATAACTTTCATATAAAACAGGAGTAATTCCCGGTTATAACTATTCTGCGACCTGCTCAAATAACGAGGCCGATGTTGACTTCGAAATTGATATACGCCCAATTCCAATGACAAAACCATTTCCTTGCATCATGTAATATCAAAAACTTAATCATCAAGGATAACCTTTGGTTACCCCTAAGTCAAAAGAGAACACAAAACCAAAGAGCTTTCATAACCACCGAAAAATAATGAACTCACCGGCAAAATGGAAAAAAAATATGAAAATCATGAGAAAATCGTTTGATTGACACGTTAAAATGAATTCACGTATCTTATGCCGTATTGTGTACTAACATGGGAATGGTTCCCTGCTAATCTATACGAAATGAGACAGTGGATCTTAAATATTGTCTCAAAAATGTTCAGCCAAATAATCTTGAGATCTAATCAAAAACAATTACAAAGTGAAGATCAAGATATCCACGAGACAAATCGATCGATAGGGAATCAATATAACAGTTCACATAAGGCATCGACCTTAAATCCAAATATGCAACGTATAATATCTCCAATTAATATTCTTTTGCTCACCATTACATTGTGTGCGGGTATATTACTAGCGTTATCAAATCGATACATAGATGAAGAATACTCCAAACTAAAGAACCGATTCTGCCTTCAAACGAAACCAAACTCTAATTATATTTCGACATCAAAACGTCACTAAAGGTTGAGTTAAATAATACATTTCTTCCAACAATAGTTATGACAAATTCCAAAACACACCGCACAAGCCTAAATGGGGGGATAAACTTGGTTGAAAATTTGTTAGAAATAATGCAAAATGACATGAAGGAACCTGTAGACATGACGAAACACATAGTTTGGCACTAACCTGCCAACACCCATCTATAAGATTCGTCTCTATCTATATCGATACACCCTTATAAATAATCTAAACAATTTTTGAACTCTAAGGCATCACTTATTAAGATGATCTTTGTATACTACTTCACACAGTAAACTTAACAGTATTGATGACCACCAACAACAACTATTATCATTCATTCATACTATGGTCAGCTATCAATTTCGATCTGATGGCCGCCCGACGGTCGGTCAAGGAATCGCTTCCTGTCATTGCGGGACCTTCCGCTGAGCGGGCCACCAACGGGTTTTTAAAGTTTGTAAATGCGGGGCCTAAGGATACTTAAAACTATGGGGTATAGTAGCAAGTATGACCTAGGGTCGTTCTTCAAACTACAACGGGCATGGGATCTAGGTCTTTTGATTATCTTTTGTAATTTAGCTGGTTTATCAAAAGGTTGATAGGGGTTTTGGTTGTTTTTCTATTATAACTACTAATTTTAAACTAAAACTAAACTAGAGGATAGGGGAGGTGAGGTGGCTACGAGAACAGCAGATTAACGCGAGTGTCTACTATGATAATTATATATGCTATTTAGGGGTAGTTATTTTAGTTAAGGTATTAGCTATGATGACGAAGTCAGGACTTAACAGACGTACTTGAAACAATCAATGACAACAAAGTACTCTACTTACAACCTTTCCTCAGCTCCCATGTATTTAAACGCTTATACCAGTATTCAGTTGTTTTACAGTATTTCCGTTGCAACATTAAAAGGTTCTTGTTATCTATCCTAAGTTATATGTCTTAATGAGCCATAACTACTAGCCTATTACATATCTAACGTAGAGTTTTCCACAATCAGATAAATAACATTTCACGAAGATAGCAGTTATAGAATGTAAACTATACCGGAATTAACCAACAACCATCCTCGAGTCCTATTCCCCAATCTCGGACATTTGAGATATCCGAATCATGGCATGAATTATTGAATGAACAAAAACATAAAACAGGGGTTTCCTACCGGAACAGGTTGGGATGGCCTGGTCTAACGGCTGATTAAATTGTTCATCATTATTTCATATAAACCATCATAACTATTTTACGCATGTTAAACTGATGTATGCAATTAATTTATACTCAAAAACCTAATCATATACCCAATAACACAAGTGATACTAGCATGCAAACCCTAAAGCAACAATCAAACAAGAACATGCGACAGAGCAGCATACAAGGATCAGTTTAATTTGTGCAGAGTAACTGGATAATTGGTTGAGTCACACATATTCCGAAAGTTCTCTCAAAAACATGCGTTAAATAAATTGAATCTAATCTATCTCTAATCCTACGCTCCGTGTCTCCCTCCGGTGTATTTCAACCAGGAGAACACCGGCCATGTCGAGTTCAACGATCATCAGACACAGAATAATAAGCGGCGTACCACCGATTAAACACCAGCAGTAAGTCACAAACCACAGAATAAGTTGGATAGATAAACATTGGAGACTCAATTCATAGATTCAAATATATACTAACAGCATACGGACAGAGTAACGGCGTGTTTACAATTGGAATAATTATTACAACGGATTGTGCCCACGACTTTCATAGCTTCCACGTTCCGTACTACACACATTCGTGATGGTTCCGGCGCTATACAAATGAAAGCCGTATAACGTTACCTCCGTTGTTTCATAATGGTGCATCCCAATTGCATTTTAAAGTATAACTACCCTAGCATAATGATTATCATAGCAAACACAGATTTGTTTAGCTAAGCATGGAAATAATTCTAGCAAGCAATTCTAAATAATTATAACAACAGCACAACATATTTAAAACAACAAGATAGAGATTATAATAAAACCTGACAAAGCGTAATTACAAATCTTGCGCAATCGAAGTCTCGGAGCACCTCCGTAAAGCTAAGATAGAAGCTAATCTACTAGCTTAATTAAACTAACCTAATCTAATTATTTCTAGAGAGAGAGTAGAGAGAGAAAGTGAAGAAAATGGTGAATGTTGAATGTCTCAAATGAGTAGGTGATGGCTAGTATTTATAGGCATGGCTCAACCGTATTCCTCAACCGTATTCTAGCCTTCAAAATCTCAGCCGTATTCCTCAGCCGTATCAAAATCGCATCTTGGATGACCAAAACACACGATACGGTTGAATTTGGCCGTATACGGGAGAGATTGGCCGTATCGGGGGAGGGACAAGGCCGGATATGGGGGAGATTGCCCGTATACGGCTGGCTCTAGGCCGTATACGCCCAAAACAGGCCGTATACGGTCAGGTCCAGGCCGTATACGGCTGGGCTTGGCCGTATCCGGCTTGTCTCTCCCGTATTGTGGTCCGTCGGTTGCTTGGAATCTTCGTTCGGGTGTAACTTTTGACTCGAGTGTCCGTTTTCAGCCTTCTTTATATCCACGCGATCGTAATCTCCTGACGAAGAAAATGACATAGGTTAGAGGTCATAATTCTTAGTAGAGCTTAAAAAGTGCTTGAAAACGTGAACCAGAATGCTTATGATCGTATTCGTTATATTTATCGTGTTTTTCGACCATTTTAGATGATTTTTGAAATGTTGTCTATATTTTAGTCCCCATGATGAGTTTTGATAGTAAAGTGTTGATTTTGGATATATTCATCATGTTTTGGGCTAAAAAGGTGAGAAAGTGACACATAAAAACTTGACTTTTTACGTGTCATCAAATATCACACACTTAGACTTTTGCTTGTCCTCAAGCAAACTTCATCTTACCAGCCGAAACCTTCTGAATTTCAAACTTTTTACGCCACAAAGAAGAAGTCATACAGATTGAAATCAAGTATTTTGCCAATTTAGGTAAAGAAAAGATGTTCACATGAAGTATCCAAAGGTCTTTAAGATGATTCTCTTAGGCAAACTTTCAATTCTCGGGATTTGGAATATTCACGACTGGGCGATCTCACTGGTGGTCACTCAATTCACTCAAGTGTATCGGGTTTCCTATTATCCTAAGCCAAATGAAAAATCGCTCAAATACCTGTCATGCAGCATTCGTCGTCATAGGCTTGCCCAAGGATCGTATCTCCACCACTTAGATGGGGACGGCACTAATTATCCCAAGACATTCAAGTGGGTTGTAATGTGGTGAGGTTTTAAAGGGTATGGATAAGGGTAAAAAGGTTTTAAGGGTTTCACTTATCTTAGGACCTTTAAAATCTTCATGAAAAACACTATTTAGATATACTTTTTAATGAAAACGGAAACGGATAACTATAAGGGAAGAAGATAGCTATTTTGTCTTCTACCTTTTGAAAACACACGAGGATTTTATGCTTTTGAAGAATCGGAGTTTTCGAGAGATATAAGCACTTAGCTTTATTTTATTTTTGGTTTAGAATTTCTTTGCCAGGGATCTTCTAAGGGATTTTCTTTTTATTATTATTTTTTTTGCCCTGCAGACATCCTTTCTTTCTTTTTTTTTTTTTTTTTTTTTTCTGACCCTTTTTTCACTCTTGAGTTTTACTTGGTGTCAATTTTTCACACCACAAGGCTCTCGAATTCTTTTGAATATTGATCATGTAAATGCACACGAGTAGCTTTAAGTAAACACTATATTTGTGACTTTGGGGTAGAAACAAAAAGCATACCTAACTAGCTTTATTCACAAAGATTCTAAAATTTTCTGAGATAAGCTTTTGATAGGTATGGGGTAAGTGGGTTTAAATATGGGTTAAAGAAATGAAAAGGCTAAGGCTCAACAGGGTTTTCTAGGCGGATCATCAACACTGAAAATGAGTGTTGGAAGGGTTTTGGGCTTGAAAGAGATATGTTGAAATGGGGTTTAATCCTAGGGAATTTCAAGGTCATCTAATTGCACCTATGTCACGTATGACACCCGTCAATGTGATCTCGAAGCGTATACCCGGGGCAAGTTCTAATTCAGAAATGCGTGCACCGGTCACACACAACAAACGAACAGTGAAGCATTTAAAATGAATGCTTATAAGGCTCAAAATTCCTCACCGCAAAAAAATGGGTTATATGTGTCCAGTCGTACGATGCCCCTCTTAGATCCTCATCTTAAATTATTTGGAATCCGACATGATTCGACCTCTTTTTACCAATTTTTGAATACTTGAAAAAAAAAATCTGCACTCTTTCTTATATAAGAACTTTTGGCCAACTGAATGAGTGACAATTTCACTGTCGAAGTTTTAACCAAATTTTCTTATATTGTGACTCAAAAAGGTTTAAAATTTTTGAAAATTTTGGCAAAAACAAGGCTTAAAATCATTTCGAGGACATGCATGTTTCTAAATCAATCTTACGGATACCTAGACAAGAGATATACTGCTATCCCACACTAAAAAATAAACATTGTCCCCAATGTTTCTGCACTAGGTAGGGAGAATCCCACACTTAGAGTTTTGTTTTAGGAAAAATGTTAATTTAAAAGTTTTTTTAAGTATGGAGGATCCCACACTTAGAGATTTAAGTGGGCATAAACATATCTAAGTTACATCGAAACTAGAAGAGTTTAAGAAAGGTACTTCCCTACGGTTGGTGAGCATTGGATCCAGGACCAGATTCGTGAAGGGGTGGTGCTAGTGTTCTACTGGATTTTGTGGACCAGACTCTAATTAAAGCTCATCTTTTCCTTACGAAGCTAAGTTCTACAATACCATAAACACAGTCATAATCACCAATCCAACATTTCAACATCATAAAAGTCTAACATAAATAAAAAGACATAAAGTAAAATAAACTAAAAGTCGTCTAGTAAATCATCCATGTCTGGGTCAAATGCTGCAAATGCGTCACTGTCTGGAACTGAAGTCGGTGACGTAGTAACAATCGGACCAGGCATGATGGGTGCAACAGGAAGATCAGGAGCTATCTCAGCATCAGCAGCAGGAAGAGTGGATTCTGACGTCGGGGCAGCTGGGAAGAATGACCATGGAGGGAGAGGTGGTCTCGGACCTTGACCAAGTCTGAAAGACTGGTTAGGAAGTCTCGGAAGTCCAACCCTCTCTCTGATGTCGGAGTGAGAGTCATGCTGGATGGAGAGCTCTCGCAGAATCGCCCAGGTTACAGCTCGATCTGCTGTGGTGATCCAGTAGTCAAAGACTGGAGTGCTCGTCACATCTGTCACATGCTCCTCTGGTACAGTGGTTGACTTCTTCCTTCCTCTGCGGTGTCTTTTCTTCTTCTGTTGTTGAGCAGCAGCGTGTCCTGAGGTTTCAGCTGAAGCGTCCATCCTGAAACATAAAGAAAAATAGGTAATGCTAAAGCTTATATGGTTATACAAATGCAGCAAAATCAGATGACTTTAAAAGGATTTTCATAAAAGGTTTGAGTCATCTAAGTGGTTGCATTTGCATAAGTCAGATAAAACTTATCTCCGATGTATATGTAAGAGTGTGGCTGATGTGACCCAAAAAGTCATGTTTTTAAGGACATATTTCCACACTTTTTGGACTATTCTTTGGTGAAAACATTTCAAAACCATCATTATTTAGCAAAAATCACCAAGGCAGCCTAAATATAGACGTTGCTGCAAAAATCGGTTAAAACGTCCAAATAACACGCAAACCGAGGCAAAACAATCACCTTAAATTTTCCGTTCTCAATATTCTTATGAAAATAGAGCTTAATACATATTTTATGATTCCATAGGAAAATCCAAGATCGAAGGTGAAAGAATCAAAAGAAACGGACGAAAGACGGAGAAGATATGCAGTCTGGAAGCACGCCGATCGTCATTCGGAACACGCAAAAGCTAAACACCTCCAAATTTGGCAAACACAGTGTCATTAGAAGCGTAACGGAAAAACGAAACTAACGGCGCAAGAATCAAGCAAATCGGAGCCCAAACGAAGAAGATACGGACGAACCAAACAACCGAGAAACAAGCGGAGGCCAAACCAAGCACCAACCCCCCTGGACACCTAGGTACCGTATATGGTACCCTAGGTGCCATATACAGCCCTATGGGTGCCGTATACGGGGGTGTTTGCTTTGCGAGGTGCCGTTTGCCCCCTTGGTCCAGTACCCCCCGTATGCGCTTTGATGCTTGTTCTTCATGCTTTGTGACTTGTACCAAGCTTCACCTCATTCTCCTATAAATACCAAGCCTCCTCATTCATTTTCAACACACCTCATTCACCTCTCACCTCTCATATTAATTTCTCTCTCTAGAATTAGGTTAGCATTCTCTCTCTAGCACTACTCTTAGGAGTTAGAGGATAATTAGTAGGTTAGAGTAGAAGCTCTTAGTAGCTTTTGTACGGAGTTACTCCGAGACTTCAGATTTGTGAAGATTTGTCTGTATTACTCTCTTATTCAGGTTTAATACAATCTCTCGCATTTATTCTTTTAATTATGCTTTCTTATTATGCATGCTTAGGAATGAATGCTAGAATTATGCTAGGCTAGACAAATCAATGTTTGTTGTGATGTATGCAATGTTAGGATAGTTATGATATAATATACAGTTGGGGATAACACCATTATGAAACAACAGAGGTAACGTTATACGGCTTTCATTTGTATAGCGCCGGAATCATCACGAATGTGTGTAGTACGGAACGTGGAAGCTATGAAAGTCGTGGGCACAATCCGTTGTGGAAATAATGATTCCCAATTGTAAACATACTGTTACTCTGTCTGTGTAAGTTTAAAACTGTTTGCGGACTTATAAGCTGAACCTCTGACTGTTTATCTATCCAACTTATGCTGTGGTTTGTATCCTCCTCCCTAGAACCTGGCCAATTGCTAGAAGTAGGATTGCCAACTATTCTGTGTATGATGATCAATGAACTCAACATGGTCGTTGTTCCCTTGATTGAAACACATCCGAGGGACACGAAGCATAGGATTAGAGATAGATTAGGTTCACGCTTGTTTGTTGTGTATCTTTGGGACAACTTCCGGGATATTCATGATTTGAATATTAGGTCAGTTAATGTGATGACTAGTGTTCCGTCCTATTGCATGTTATTGTTTGATTGTTGCTTAGGTACTGCATGCTAGACATACGTAAACACTATCACTGCCCTGCTAATTAGATTTTCGTAAACATAATAAACATAATACAGATAGGTTAACATGTATGTAATAGTTGTAATGATTGTATGATTAATGATGAAAAATTTAACTGACCGTTAGACAGATTATCCCAACCGGTTCCGCGGGTTAAACCCGATTCATGTTATTGTTCACTGAACAATTCATGCCATGATACTAACGTCCTCCATATGTCTGTAAATGGGGACCTGGATTAGAGGATAGTTGTCAGTTGAATTGGTCTGTGCATTTGGGAGAACTTCCGGTGTACTAAGACATTCTCTAACTGCTATCCATGTGACATATTATATATCTGATTGCGAACAACTCTACGTTAGGTATATAGTAGGATCGTAGCTGTAGCTCATTAAGAAATATAGGAATATCTAGTGAGTAATCTGGAACCCTAACTGGTATAACGGAAAAGCCGTAAAACGCCTGAGTATCTGGTATAGCGTTAACATACATACGTGGGAAACCGAGTAAAGGTCGTAGGCATAGTACTTTATTTACCAATTAAGTTTCTATGACCTCACCGGATTAATCATCACACCTAGTAATCTTATCCCTCATAACTATCCATCCAAATAACATTGCCGAAGTCACAGCAAACATATTCCTTATCTTGATTTCTCTGCGTACTCCGTACAAACCCCTGTCTTTAATTTAGTTTTTAATTTTAGTAATTAGATTAGAAAACCAACCAACCTATCAAAAAGTTTTAAAAATCCTAGCTAAATTACAAAAGATAATTAATCCTCCTAGATTCCCATGCCCGTTGTAGTTTGAAGAACGACACCTGAGTCATACATACCGCTTACTGCCCTTTAGGTCTTTAAGTTGTATCAAAACTTAGGATACCCAGCATAATAAATATAAAACACACTGTCCGCGCGCCCTTGCCGGAAGGTTCAACGACCGGAGTAAAATCCGAACGACCGCGGGGTGCACGACAAGTTTTTGGTGCCGCTGCCGGGGACTACAACGACCGACTTTAGGAATTTAGTTATCTTAGTTATTTAGCGACCCTTTCGGGAGATCAATATCATCCGGAAGTTACCTACTTTATTCTTAGGTTAATTAATTAGGTTAATTAATTTAGATTAGTTTTTCCTTTCCGTAACCCTAATTTCTACCTTACGAGTTATGACGAACCGTATCACGCTCGCCTCATCAATCAAGCCACTACTAGAGGGACGAGGAGGACCGATCGTAGCACCAACCGACGAAACCCTTGAAATTAAGCCTCACTACATAAAAATGATTAAATCTGAGTGTCAGTTTCATGGTCTTTCAGTTGAAAACTCAAACGCCCATCTCAACAAGTTCATCAACCTTACCGACTCCTTCGATATAATAGGAACCAATAGAGACCTTCTTCGACTCCATATGTTTCCTTATTCTCTATCTTCTCGAGCCTTAACCTGGTTTTATGATCTCGAACCCAATTCGATTCATACATGGGAAGAGATGGCTACTAAGTTTCTAGCTAAGTACTTTCCTCCTTCCATGCAAACCAAGCTTAAGACCGACATTGCTAACTTCCGTCAGGAAACTAACGAATCATTAAGCAAGGCTTGGGAACGATTTAAGAATCTTATCGGAAGATGTCAAAACCATCAGTTGGCTGAAACGAATCTGGTCTGCACGTTCTACAACAGCTTAAATCCTCAGCACCAACAAACCCTCGATGCTGCTTCATCCGGAAACTTCATGCAACATACTTCAGACGAAGCTTGGAAGTTGATTGAGACGATAACGATGCACCATCATGACTTGGAGCCAGATGAATCCACTTCAGAGGAAGGGAATACTTCAGATCAAGCCTTGGACACCTTGAAAACTCAACTCGAATCCATCTCTAAAGTTGTCAAGGACTTGCAAGAATCTTCTAAACCCATGCAAAAGAAGAACCCCCCAAAGTTCTTCCCAAACAGACGGGCCAACGAAGAAATTCTTGACACCACTGGTAGAAACCCTGACCAATCCTTTCATTCTAAACCATTCGTTCAATGGTTAACCACACTACCCCCGTCTCAATCTTTAGTTCTCTCTACTCCTACCCAATTGACTTCTCGTCTAAACAATACGATTTTCAATAACTTCATGGTTGAGCAAAATAATACAAACAAACGAATTCTTGATTTTCAAAACCAAAATGATTATTTGCTCAGAATTTCAAATGATTTAATTAAAAACATGGAGGATAATGTTAAAAGATTGTTTTTAAAAGTTGAGGAGAAGCAAAGGGAGGAAGCGATCTACAATTCTGTCTTTCACTCATCCTATGAGCACGATGACATGCTTGTAGTCACTAGAGGAGGAAAAGAGACTAAAAACGAGAAAACCATAGATATTCCTTCAGATAAACCTTCTACTTGTCTACCCACTGACTTGGTACAAGCTGACACTCCTGTCACTTCTCCTGAGCCAGAACCTTTTAAAGCCCCATAAGTTTCTAAACCCGTTCGAATACCTTTCCCTGGTAGGCTTAAGAAAGAGAAACAAGAAGCTCAATTTGGAAAATATCTAGAAATGTTCAAAAGCCTACACTTAAACGTCAGATTATTAGATGCTTTAGTAGAAATGCCCAGTTGTGCTAAATTCTTTAAGGAGCTGATATCCAACAAAGAAAAACTTAGACAGATAGTTAACTTACCCCTAGATGCCGAGTGCTCTCTGATTATGCAACAAGGACTACCCCCTAAGCTTGGAGATACTGGCCGTTTCACTATTCCTTGTTATCTTCAGGATGTTCAAATAAGTAACGCCTTAGCTGACCTAGGAGCTAGTGTAAACCTCATGCCATTCTCGCTTTATAGGAAACTAGGATTAAAAGAACTCTTGCCTACACGTATGACCATCCAATTAGCAGATAGATCAGTTAAACTCCCTCGAGGAATTGCTGAAGATATTATGGTCCGTGTCGACAAATTCGTCTTTCCAGTTGATTTCGTTGTTATGGATATTGAAGAGGACACCCAGGTTCCACTCATCCTTGCCAGACCTTTCCTAAACACTGCCAAGGCCGTCATTGACGTAAATGAAAAATTTTTAAAACTCCGAGTTGGAACTGAAGAGGTCACCTTCAATGTTGATAAACTAATGAAACAACCTGTGGGAGAAGATCTTGGTCTTGTAGATTCTATGCAGGAAATAATTGAAGAACACCTGGAAGAGATTCTCACAGTAAGCAGCATTAACCCCCTTCCCAATACTATCATCACTTCAAGAATACTCTGTGAAGAAGGTGCGGGTCTATGCTCAGCTATCTCGGATTCTTCCGACACATCTGGAGAGTTACTATTTCCTTTAAAGAATTCCGAGCCGAAGCTCAATTCCATCTTGACTGCTCCTCTTGGATATGGCACTCCTGTCACTCTACTACGAAGGAACCCGACTTCTGAAGTAGATCATTCATCTATCTCAAGGGAAGAAATTCTGAAGACTCTCAAAAACATGGAGTCAATGCTTAAAACACCTGCTTCGCAACCATCTGAAGGTTGTGAAAATCCAGAAATCACCATCAGCGAGTCTTCATCAGCTCAATTTCAGAGATTCGCAACAACTGACAAAGGAAAAGAAATTATCACTAAAGAAAATGCAATCTCTCAATCTTCCCAAGTAAAATATGAGCTGAGAAAATATAAGCTGTCCAACAATACAGAATGGGTTGAGATAGCATCAGCCGACATTCCAGAATCACCTGCAATGGAGTCAGATTATCAAACAACGTACGACGAGCTTAAAAGAGACGAGATTGCTAGGATGAAACCATCTACTGAAGAACCACCTGAATTGGAACTAAAGGAACTTCCCCCACACCTTGAATATGCTTTTCTTGAAGGAACTTCGCACTTACCGGTTATCATATCTAAAGAATTGAAGCCCGAAGAGAAAGCAAGGCTGGTACAGGTTTTAAAGTCACACAAGAAGGCAATTGCTTGGAAGATCTCTGACATACAAGGGATTAGTCCAAACTACTGCAGGCATAAAATCTTAATGGAAAACGACTTCAGACCATCAGTTTAAAGGCAAAGGAGAGTCAACCCGAAGATTCAAGACGTGGTGAAAAAGGAGGTTATCAAACTCCTGGATGCTAGTCTGATCTACCCTATCTCAGATTCCCCATGGGTTAGCCCAGTTCAAGTCGTCCCAAAGAAAGGAGGCATGACGGTCATCGCTAACGAAAACAATGAATTGATTCCAACACGAACCGTCAATGGTTGGAGGGTGTGTATCGACTATCAAAAACTGAATGAAGCTACACGCAAAGATCATTTCCCTCTACCATTCATTGATCAGATGCTCGAAAGGTTATCAGGAAACGAATTCTATTGCTTCCTTGATGGCTTCTCAGGCTATTTTCAGATACCTCTCGATCCAAAGGACCAAGAAAAGACGACGTTCACTTGTCCCTATGGAACATTTGCTTACCGACGTATGCCTTTTGGTTTATGTAATGCACCTGCGACTTTTCAAAGATGCATGGTAGCAATCTTCCACGACATGATTGAACAATGTATGGAAGTGTTCATGGACGATTTCTCAGTTTTTGGGGATTCATTCTGTAACAACCCGCTTGTCTTTCTAACTTGGATAGGATGCTTGCTCGATGTGAAGAATCAAACCTAGTTCTGAATTGGGAGAAATGTCACTTCATGGTGAAAGAAGGCATAGTTCTTGGACACCGCATTTCTAAATCTGGAATTGAAGTTGACAAAGCAAAAGTTGAAACCATCTCGAAGCTTCCACCCCCTACTTCTGTGAAAGCCATCCGAAGTTTTCTAGGTCACGTCGGATTCTACCGTCGCTTTATTAAGGACTTCTCTAAGATTTTTCGACCTATGACTCATCTTCTCGAAAAAGATACTCCGTTTGACTTTACAGATGAATGTCTCAAAGCTTTCAACTACCTGAAGGATCAGCTTGTACATGCACCGATCATGGTTGCCCCCGATTGGAGTCTTCAATTTGAAATCATGTGCGACGCCAGTGATTTCGCTGTTGGAGCTGTACTGGGACAGCGGAAGGAGAAACACTTTCAACCAATATACTACGCCAGCAAAACACTCACGGATGCTCAAGAAAACTACACCACTACAGAAAAGGAGCTGCTTGCGGTAGTATTTGCTTTCGATAAATTTCGTTCTTATCTAATCTTGTCCAAAATTATTGTCTATACAGATCACTCCGCTTTGAAATACCTTTTCAAAAAGCAAGATGCTAAACCGCGCCTTCTACGATGGATTCTACTTCTACAAGAATTTGATATTGAGATTAAAGATAAGAAAGGAGCAGAAACCGTCGCGGTCGATCATCTTAGCTGATTGGAAAATCCATCAATGGAGAAGTTGCACGAGAACGATATTCAAGATCAGTTCCCCGAAGAACAACTCATGACTATAGGAGGCTACCAACAAGGGTCACAGTTCACACACAACCCTTGGTATGCCGACTTCGCCAATTATCTGGTAGGAAACGTCGTACCAAAAGGGATGCCAACCTCTCAGAAATGAAAATTCTTCCGAGATGTCAAGAACTATTATTGGAACGATCCTTATCTCTTTAAGGTTTGTCCCGATCAACTTATTCGAAGATGCGTCGATGGGAAGGAGGCAGAACTAATTCTACACCAGAGCCACCACGGACCTACTAGAGGACACCATGGCAACAAAATGACTGCACAAAAGGTTTACGATGCCGGCTTTTATTGGCCAACCATATTCCGAGACGCTTGCGACCTGGTGAAGCGCTGTGATATTTGCCAAAGGCAAGGCAATATCTCAGCCCGTAACGAAATGCCACTTACTAATATCCAGGTCGTGGGATTAGATTTTATGGGACCATTCCCTAAATCTAACGGTAAAGAGTACATCTTAGTTGCAGTTGACTACGTCTCCAGGTGGGCCGAAGCTCAGGGTTTTCCGACCAATGATTCAAAAGTAGTAACCCAGTTCCTCAAAAATATGTTCAGTCGATTTGGAACTCCTAGGGCTATAATCAGTGACCGTGGCACGCATTTCTGCAATACTCAATTCATGCGAGTGCTGCAGCAGTATGGTGTCACTCACAAAACATCGACGGCTTACCATCCACAAACTAATGGGCAAGCTGAAGCGACAAATCGGGCTTTGAAAAGGATATTGGAACGAACTGTCGGAAATCACGGGCACAGGTGGGCCGAAAAATTAGACGATGCGTTGTGGGCATTCAGAACTGCCTACAAAACACCATTAGGAACCACACCGTATCGGCTAGTCTACGGAAAGGCGTGTCACCTCCCAATTGAGTTGGAATATCGGGCATACTGGGCATTAAAACACTGCAACTTGGAAATTTCAGCAGCTGGAGAACAACGGAGAATGCAAATGAATGAGTTAGCAGAGCTAAGAGACCAAGCGTACGACAGTTCGCTGAGCTTCAAGGAGAGAACTAAAAGGGTCCATGACGCTAAGTTTAAGCCCTCTAGGTTCAAACAAGGAGATAAAGTGCTGCTCTTCAATTCGCGATTCAAGAAAATCTCCGGAAAATTCAAAAGTAGGTGGAGCGGACCATTCACGATCTCAAAGGTATTTCCCTATGGCGCAATCGAACTCGAGGCTCCAGAAGATAATTTTAAGGTTAATGGTCATCGCTTAAAGCATTATGTTGAGGACTTTCCCATCAGGGAAGACGTCTTCATCTTTGAACCTCCATGAGTCTTCAAGAAAGGTACAAAGAGTCAAGCTAGAGACTCGTAAAACAAGCGCTCTTGGGAGGCACCCCAAGCTTATCTTTACTTTTTTTTGTCAAATTTTTACTTCTTAGTTTATTTTTGTTAAGTATGATTATCTCTAACGAAATTTCAGGATTTGCCACTTATCTGACTACAAACTTCAAATTTTAACAAAATCAGAGATAAGAATGCAAATGCTAGAACTCTGATAACAGAAATCTATATAAAACATCTTCACACTGTCATCAGATATCTATGCATTTGTATTTATCATTTTATGCATTACCTGCTTATTTTGTTTGTTTCAGGATGAATAGCTCCAGTGACACCAGAGAGATCATAGCTGAGATACCACCGAGACGTCGCAGAGATCGCAGACGAGGACGTAGAGCACGCATGATCATGCGCACTATTACCAAGTATTCTGACGTGTTATGGCGATCTCACAGTTTCATACAAACAGGAGATAACTGTGTATTCGTAGTTAGGGTTGATCAGATCCTATCCTAAGGCAACAGTCACGTGAGAGACCAGAAAGGGTGATTAATTAAGTCTACATCCAGGATAAGTCTAAACATGTATGCAGCATAACAACTACCAATCATATATAAGATATATTAATTAAACATCATCCCTAATCCTAACATCTACATTCCAACAATCACATATTAATCTAGCTAATCAGCATGGCAACAATCATAAACCGTACTGAAATAATATGCAAAGTAAACATTATAACAGTAAGAAAGTAAGATAATATCACCATATTAGAAGAGTAATACTGAGGATTACAACAGTCTGACTTGAATAACCTTGCTACAGCTTGATTACCCAATTACAACTTTCCTCTAGCTCTAACCGCTAACTTATATCTATCTAGTTCTCCTCTAACTCCTAAGAGTAGTGCTAGAGAGAGAAACTAGAGAGATAACTAACTACAAGAACAATTCTCCTCTAACTCCTAAGAGTAGTGCTAGAGAGAGAATTCTAGAGAGAGAGAGAGAAGTATGTGAAATGAAAGGTGTAAGGTGTGTGTTAAAAGGTGAAATGAGTGTGGTATTTATAGGAGAATGAGATGAAGCTTGGTACAAGTCACAAAGCATGAAGAACAAGCACCAAAGCGCATATGGGGGGCACCGGACCAAGGGGGGCAAACGGCACCTCACAAGCCACCAGGCCCCGTATATGGCACCCCAAGGGCCATATACGGCACCTAGGGTACCATATACGGTACCTAGGTGGGCAGGGGGGGGGGGGTTGGTGCTTGGTTTGGCCTCCTCTTGTTTCTCGGTTGCTTGGTTCGTCCGTATCTTCTTCATTTGGGCTCCGATTTTCTTGATTCTTGCGCCGTTGGCTTCATTTTTCCGTTACGCTTCTAATGACACTGAGTTTGCCAAATTTGGAAGTGTTTGACTTTTGCGTGTTCCGGATGACGATCGGCGGGCTTCTAGACTGCATATCTTCTTCGTTCTTCACTCGTTTCTCTTGATTCTTTCACCACCGATCTTGGATTTTCCTATTGAATCATAAAATATGTATTAAGATCTACTTTGATAGGATAATCAAGAACGGAATACTTAAGGTGATAGTTTTCGCCTCGGTTTGCGTGCAAAATGGATGCTTGTACTAATTTTTGTAGCAACGCCCGTATTTAGACTACCTTGATGATTTATGATGATAAATGATTGTTTTGAAATGTTTTCACCAAAGAATAGTCCAAAAAGTGCGGAAATAAGTACTTAAAAACATGACTTTTTGGGTCACATTAAGTATCCCACACTTAAGCGTTGTTTGTCCTCAAGCAACACTCAGTTGTGTCCCTGTGAAAACATTTTATAGATTTTAGGTGAGTTAGAGCACCTCCAAAAAGTTACCAATTTGTCATATGGGAAAATTATTTAGAGAACATAGGGAAAGCTAAGATGATCCTTTCAGAAATAAGTATTGACTTTCCCAGGCATACTTTCCAAATCTCGTGATCTTAGAGTATACATGACTAGGCGATCTCACTAAAGGTGGTCACTCAATTCACTCAGAGTGTATCGGGTTTCCTATCAATCTAGCACAATCGAAATCGCTCAAATAGCCAGTCATGCAGCACTCATCATCATAAGCTTGGTCGAGAATCGGATCTCCACCACTTAGGAAGAGGACGGCGCTAATTATCCCAAGACATTCAAGTGGGTTGTAATGTTTGTAAGGGTTAAGGGGTATGGATAGTGGTGATTTTTGGTTTAAGGGGTTGCTTATCTTAGGCATTCTAAGAATCATGAAAAACTTATTGTAGAACGGAGAAGACGGCTACTCGCATTTCATTGAATCTTTCTTTGAAAGATTGATACTCTGAAGCACTTTTAGCCTTATTTTCTTTTCTTTTTCTTTTTCTGCTTTTATTTTCTTTTCTTTCTTCAGAACTTCTTTGCCAGAGAACTTCCAAGGATATTTTTGATTTTCTTTCGGAAATCTCTTCTTTCTTATCACGGACTTCTTCGAGTCTATTCTTCTGGTGCCAATTTTTTGCACTTTTGATTTTCTAATTTTGGTGAACACGGAGGAGTAGTTCAATTCAGAAAGAGATTCTTCAAGATGTTTTTCATAACCTTAGAAATTCCAAGATAAGTTGTTGGGAATTTGGGGAAAGTGGTTAAAGATATAGGGTTTTGAAGAAACGAAAGGTTTAGGCTCAAAGGTTTTTTCTAGGCGGATCATCGATACTAAAAATGAGTATCAGAAGGGTTTTGGGCTTGAAAAGGTATGTAAGAATGGGTTTAATCCTAAGGAATGTCGAGATCATCTAATTGCACCTATACCGCGTACGGTACTCTCCAATGTGGTCTCGAAACGTATGTCAGGAACAAGTTCTAATTTAGAGATAATAGCATCGGCACACACAAGAAATGAACAATGTAGCATTTAAAATGAATGCTTTTAAGGCTCAAAACCTCACTGTAAATTTGGGTTTGTATGTGCCTAGCCATGCTCCTTAGATTGTTAATACTTATTTAAGAAATTTCTACCTTAATTTCCCTAATATTCTTGAATAACTAACTCATATTTAGAAATGGTTCCTCTTTGAAAGAAATCATAACTCAAAAATAGTAGAGCTAATCGGATGATTTTGCTCATACTTTATTATTTTTGTTTAAAAAGTTTTGAAAATTTTGAAAATTTGAGGAACATTTTCTGAGTAAAGCTATTTGGACATTAAAATCTGTAAAACATCTAATTCAAGGTATTCTATACCTGCTATCCCACACTTAGAGGAACATTGTCCCTAATGTTCTCTTGAGTTGAGATTATATTTGAAAATATAATCCCACACTTAGAGTTTGAACATATAGAAAATGTTTCTTCAAGTGTTTGGTTTGGGCTGGAATCCCACACTTAGTGATAAGTTTAGGATAGAGTATAGAATACTTTGCATTCCTAAGCTAACAAAATGAATCGATGTATGAAAACGAGGTGAAAGGTAAGAAACTCCCCAGATGACGATTAGACGTTTAGAGGCGAAAGCTGAGAATTCGAAGATCTTCATTAAGAGTGATTCAGCTCCGCATGTCCTTATCTGGTGCACATCGCTTTCTCATTCATGCTTAGCCAAGAGTTGATCCATAATGTAAGTGGAAATTCTTATTAGTGAATTTCACGCTTTTGTGATTTAAGATTTGGAGACGATTCTGACTAAGATGTCTTGGAGTGTGGGTTGAGATCCCACACTTAGATCTTTGAAGATTCTGCGGTGCGTGTGCGAGTTTCAGAAGAAGATAGACTAAAGCTCCTCTCCTAAGATGTGTGTAAGTTCCATGGTCTGCAGTTGTGAATTCCTTGGTTGTCTGCCTTTTACTCCACGGTTCTTTCTTGAACGCTCGTCATCTCATGTGGTCTCGTGCTCATTCATCACACATTCAATCACTTATTCTTAATAAAGAAACAAACATAATAAGTAAATACGATAAACGGAATATAATAATAAAGTATCAACCATAAAGGCTGACAAATATCCCAAAAGTTTAACCAAGTGCAAGATAGAGATCACTGTAATCAATACAATACGAAAGTCAGTGATATAAATATGAATCATAAGATAAGTAGTCTAGAATGGAGGATCCTCTGCTGGTATGTCATCAGACTGAGCTGGAGGTCCTGCAACTGACTGCTGTCCGCTAGATACCCTCTGCTCATCTAGAGGTAGTAGTCCTCTCTGAATCATATATAAACTTGTCGCGGTCCCAGCGGTCGGTCGGGTTTTAGAATCCGGTTCGTTGCACCGACGGCTACCGAGACGCGCGAACGGTTTTAAAAATTTATATTTGCTGGGCTCAAACTATGCAAGCTACCTACCTTGTGGGTAAGGTGGCAAGTATAACTCGAGTGTCGTCCAAAATCGGAACGAATTGAATTGAATTGGAACCTACCAAAGATAACTTGACAATAGGATGGGTTTAAAACAAGGTAGGTATGGGTTTTGGTTTAATCTAATCTAATCTAAAGACAGAAATTAAAATGCAGAAAAGTAAACGAGAATATAAGCAGCAGGTAGAGAGTGATTGCTGAAACTTCGACGATTAGGGTTTCGGGATGATATTATATAGATGATAGGTGATTACTCTGGTTAAGAATCTTCTAAACAGTTGGTGTAAACACAAGGACCCTACGTCTAGGTGTAACCCTAAAGCATATGTCACTGAATCCTAGGTTATCCTGATTCTGATCAGATGGGACTGTCTTCAGACCCACCTCACCGTCTCTTTCGGAGACCAAGCGACCCTCTGAATGGGGTTAAGGAATAAGGCGACAGTCCACAACACCTTTCTTAACACCTATGTCTATCCAATTTTAATAGAGTAATACTGGTTGTATGCTGAATAAGTTAAACTATCGGTTAAGTAGAGTTTAGGGGTTTTAAGCATATGGGAACACAGGCGGCATCCTTGCTTTCATTTCCTAACTCATGTTTTATCTGTTTAAGTTCTTAATACTTCCGTCATGGATTAGACCCTCCTTTGCCATCGGTCGTTCATCCCTAGGTATGCGTACAGTGTATAGTGTCCTTATTTTCCACAGTACTCTAACCCTAGGTATATCTACGGTGTTTTAAAGACCTATTGTATCTTTACACAGCTTTATAACCAGAGGTAGTTTAACGGTGTACTATAGCATTTTCATAGCTTAACAAGACCTAGACCCGTGTCTGGAAGGGTTGCTTCCAGGTAATCCACGGTGAGATAGGCCACCGGAATTTCCTTGGCTTCCACGTATTTGTACTCTACCAGTGGTATTTCCAACGCTATACCAAGTATTCTGACGTGTTATGGCGATCTCACAGTTTCATACAAACAGGAGATAACTGTGTATTCGTAGTTAGGGTTGATCAGATCCTATCCTAAGGCAACAGTCACGTGAGAGACCAGAAAGGGTGATTAATTAAGTCTACATCCAGGATAAGTCTAAACATGTATGCAGCATAACAACTACCAATCATATATAAGATATATTAATTAAACATCATCCCTAATCCTAACATCTACATTCCAACAATCACATATTAATCTAGCTAATCAGCATGGCAACAATCATAAATCGTACTGAAATAATATGCAAAGTAAACATTATAACAGTAAGAAAGTAAGATAATATCACCAGATTAGAAGAGTAATACTGAGGATTACAACAGTCTGACTTGAATAACCTTGCTACAGCTTGATTACCCAATTACAACTTTCCTCTAGCTCTAACCGCTAACTTATATCTCTCTAGTTCTGTTGAGACATAGATTGTGACAACAGATCTAGCTTGAAATAGGACTAGTGTAATTATTATCATGTTTGTACATTGGTTTAGATTTGTAAATAAATATTTGTTTTGTTAGTAATATTCGTTAAACATATTATTGTGCTAAGTTAGACGAATGTTTAAATACGAAATAAATAATAGACGTTTCATGCAAAGCGAGTCGAGATCTCAGGTCGCAGCGAGCTGAGCTGTGAGATGAGAACTGAACTCGCGAGGCATTAGTCTGGCGAGCCGAGTCCTTTACTGGGCTTGGGCTGCGAGTTGGACCGAACTCGCAGGCAAATGCGAGCCGAGCCAAACCAGATTATAAATATGTTTTTCCAACGTGAAAAACCTAACACTTGAAGAACTTTTGGCATTTATTCTGATCTGCGAATTCACAAAACCCAGAGAAAACTTATACCTAACGGCTAGACTTTGACGTATTATTCGTTTAAAGTTAAGCTTTATAAACGCAATTACGAACGTTTTCGTTACTAGTAAGATAACACCGTATTGAGGGATTCCGCACCTTAATACTACAGATAATGAAGTTATCAATCCTAGAACTAGGGACTTACATCTGGTATCAAAGCTTTCGGGCTAAATACGAGTATGTTCGTGAGTTTTAGTGTTATTGCGTTTTTGATTCGGGTCGTTTTTACGTGCTTTCTTGCAATACTAACGATCAAAATCATTCTCTGGACGTTTTAGGGTTTGTTTACGGTCGAAATTCTCAGTTTCAGTCGTAAAAATACCTTAAACATTCGTTTTCGGGTTTAACAGCCTTTTCGGGAGTCGAGATTAGGGTTCCAGCTTCGCCTGCGAAGCGAGTTGAACTAGCGAGTCGAACTGAGGCTTGCGAGTCGAACCGAGATCCCTCGCGAATCCAAATCACTTGCGAATCGACATCTTTAGCAATCCGAACTGAGGCTTGCGAATCAACGTATTCTGCGAGTCGAGCTGAGATTGCGAGTTGAGCTGAGTCTTGCGAGTTGAGTTTTCTGAATTTGCTGAAACAGTTTTACTTTACGTTTTTAAGATGTCTGACTTAAGTAGAATGATCGAGATGGATCATGAGGTGGGAAAATCAAACGTTCCACCTAAGTTGTTAAGGATCGAAGATTACTACAATTGGAAGGACAGATTTGAATCTTACTGTAGATTCCATGACCTGTCAATCTGGATGTGTATCAAGAGTGGATACACCGCACCTACTCAAACTGTTCAAAATGCCACTGTGGTTCTTACCTATCCGAACATGAGTGATCAAGAGAAGGAAGCTTACAGAAATGAAAATAAAGCACATTCATGCATAAAGAAGTGTCTTCCTAAAGAGATTGCTCATCAACTGAAGTCTTTTCATACTGCTAGGATGCTCTGGGAAGCTCTAGAGAAAAGAGGTGAGGGAAGTCCACAGGTGAGAGCTGGCAAGAGGAGTCTTCTCAAAAAGCAGTTTACTATGTTTAAAGCTTTAAAAGGATAAGATCTTGATGCCTATGTCACGCGTTTCTACCATCTGCTAAGTGAACTGGAATACCATGAGATTGTTGAAGAAGAAGTAGCTAAAACCGACAACTTTCTTGAGGGTTTGCCTTCTAAATGGGAAATGTATGGCGTTATGATTAAGGATAACGAAACCAGGTATTCTACTATGACCTTAGAGCAAGTCATTGACAAGCTGAAAGGTTATGATTTCTCCAGAAAGTCAAGAGATAGTGATTCTGATCAGGTTCAGAACCCTGGGTTGTATCATGGAAAGTCAAATCTTTCGACTGCGTCCTCTAGTTCGACAACTGCACTGTTAGTTGGTGATACTGGTGAAAATGGATAAATGATTACTGAAGATCTATGCTATATTTCCTCCTCTAGTGATGAGACAAAGGGAAAGAATTCTTAGAAGTCACCTCAAGAGCATCAGAGGATGCCGATGAGTGTGAAATCTGCTGAACAGCAACTGTTTGTTCTTGCTTCCTTTGTGGCATCATATGAAAATTATATAGAGGGAAAGATCAATGATCCTGTTCTATTTGACGAGGATTATGAGCAGATAGATCCGGATTATATTGAGGAATTGGAACTTCAAGAGATGTTAGCCTTAGTTTCAAGAAAAGTTAAAAATTTCCTCAAGAGAACTGGTAGAAAGGTGTTGGGCAATAGATCAGGGTTTGATAAAACCAAGGTCAGATGCTTTAACTATCAGGGTATTGGTCATTTTGCTAGAGAATGCCAAAGACCTAAAGTAGAAGCACAAGGAAAACAAGGTTCGGGAAGTACTCTTGCTTCCAAAGCCTTAGTGGTAAAGCAGTTGGATGGTTCTTATGATTGGCAAGCTCATTCTGAGGAAGCCTTGATGGCCGAGATCGAAGAGACAACTGCTGGATCAGTGTCCTACATGCCCACTGATATGGAACAGAGAGTAGAGGTGCCTGAGTCTGAAGTGAAGGCAAGTGATGATGACGTGCTATATATGGATTCAACTCCAGATATGAGTCCTGAAGAATTCGTGGCACGCATGGCTGAAGTACAAACTGACAAGAAGAAGGTATGTTTAGATATTCTTAATCTTGCTGATGTTTGTTACTTAGTTACTGATTTACAATCTCAGAATAGTGTCTTAACTGTGTCAAATAGCAATTTGTCATCTCAATTGAATATGGATAAGGAATCCTATAAGACTGTTAGATCTGAACTTGATCAAGCCATTATGGATATTCGTAGATTAAGTGATGATAAACAGGCCTTAAAAGATAAAATTAAGTCTGATGCTTCGGATAGAACAAAACTTAGAGATACCATAAGTGAAAAATCTGTTGTCATAGATGGTCTCTATATGAATATCAAAGACTTAAATGAGACAATTGCTAGTAAGGATCGGGAAATAATGAACCTTAACTTAAGGTTAATTGAGCAAAATCGTAAACTTGAGAACTATAGGACATCTCAAATGGATAAAATGTTAGATGCTCAACGTAGTGTAAAGGACAAGACTGGGTTAGGTTACAATGATGTATCCCCTCCTTTTAATGCCAATTACACTCCTATTCCTGAAGACTCTGAAATGACTGAAGTTAATCCTGAGGTTTCAGTAACTGATGACCATGAACAGTCAGAGGCACAGAAGGATGTTATTAAGAACCCTTCATCAGATAATAGTAAGGCTTCTCATTTCACCAAAATTCAATTTGTATCAGGTGGAGTGATTAATGATACTAAGACTGATGATAAGGTTAATAAGGAACATATATCTGAACCTTTAGTGCCTAAGACTCCGAGTAGTAATGCAAAAGTTCCTAAATCACGCAAGCAGATGTCATGTTTTAAGTGTCACCAAAAGGGACATGTGGCTTCGTGTTGTCCTAACAAAAAGCCTGAAACACCACATAAGCTTGTGATGGATGAAAAGACACAGACCGACTCTAGTATGACTGTAGATGGGTTAGATACCAAACCTAAGTTAGGTAATAAACTTGTTAACATTCTTAAAAGAGATGGTAAGCATAGTGTCTCCCCACCTAAACCTAAACGGCCATATACTCAAAGTGATAATATTATTCATAAGTCTAGGGATGTGACACCGTCGAGGTTTAGAACTCCAAGTAGAGGCCATAGTCATTATGAGAATGGTACTACTTCGCGATCACATGAGTTTAATTATAATTATCATAATAGAGCTCATAATTTTGTGCCTAGGAGGTTATCCTCAAGTTCACCTCTTAAGGCTGATCGTCCACAAACTCAAGCTACTTCGAAAGTAACCAAAGCTCCTGATGGGAAGGATGGTTATTTTAAAGAGCTTAAGTTTGTTGATGATAAGGGACAAACCAAGACCGTAATGGCTTGGGTCCCTCTTGATAACTGATAGTATTTTGTGTTATGTGCAGGAGCATGTTGTGAACAAGGACAGCTGGTGGTATGTAGACAGTGGATGCTCGAGGCACATGACTGGAGAAAGAAGTCTACTGAAGGACTTCAAGGAGAGTCTCAAGCAAAAAGTAAATTTTGCAGGAGATAAAGGAGGAGTAATTTCGGGAAAAGGAAAAGTTTCAAATGGAACTTTGACTCTTGAGGATGTGAACTATGTTGAAGAACTAACTCACAACCTAGTGAGTGTTTCCCAAGTCTGTGATAAAGGTCATCCAGTTTATTTCAATGAAAAGGAGGCCTTAGTCCTGAAGCCAGGTTTCAAAATTCCTGATGAATGGATATTGATGAGGGCTCCAAGGAAGAAGGACATCTATGCTATCAACATGGGTGTTCCTAATTCTTCAATGGTGTCTACATGTTTATTATCCAAGGCTTCGGAAACAGACGCATTATTATGGCATATGAGAATGGCTCACCTAAACTGGAGAAAGATGAATTATATAACCAAAAATGGTTTGGTTCTAGGTGTACCACAAAAACGTTTCGAGTCTGAAGATAAGTGTGTTCCTTGCATGAAAGGAAAGCAGCACAAGAAACCACACAGACCTAAGACTGAAAACTCTATCTCCTCGCCATTTGAATTGCTACATATGGACCTCTTCGGCCCTATAAGCAAGAGAAGTCTAGGTGGCAAATGGTACTGTTTGGTTGTCACAGATGACTACTCTAGATTCTCATGGGTATTCTTTTTGGGATCAAAGGATGAAACTCCTGGAATTCTAATTGAGTTCTTTGATCTAGTAGAGAATGTCTATAAAAAGAGAGTTAAGCATATTCGTAGTGACAATGGAACAGAGTTCAAGAATTCAACGTTGAATATCTATTGCTTAAGCAAAGGAATATTACATCAATTCAGTGCACCTTATGAACCTCAATAGAATGGTGTTGCTGAAAGGAAGAATAGAACGTTGATTGAAGCTGCTAGAACAATGCTTGCTGATTCAAAGCTTCCGGTCATCTTTTGGGCAGAAGCAGTGAATACAGCATGTTATGTTCTTAATAGAGTTCTTACGGTTAAAAGACATAACAAGACTTGTTATGAGCTTTTAAACAATAAGAAACCAAACTTAAAAGGGTTTGAACCCTTTGGAGTTTCATGCACCATATTAAAGACTGGACATCAAGCAAAATTTGGTGAGAAGGCTGACGAAGGATTTTTCCTAGGTTATATGCCCAATTTGCCAAACAAGAGAGTCTTTAATAAAGTCACAGGACGTTTGGAGGTAGTTTATAATATTGAGGTTACGAGCTACTCACCTGATGTTCATAAGGGATTAGATTGGCAATTTGATTATTCTGATCTTTTTGCATCATTTAAAGTTCCTATTAGTGACTATGTCAGTGATTCAGAGATAGCTGAACATTTTTTGTTTGAAGATGGGAATATCGGTCCCACCTCAACATCAAGTGTTAAGCAGTCTGGAATTAAGACTAATGTTGACTCAGATAAAGCTTCCACAAGTGAGTCACAACAACCTTCAGAGGATAAGTCTCAAGAAACAGAAGATCTTGATGATCTTCCTACAAAGTTTGATGATATACTTACTCCTTTGAAACACTTAAGGATATCTTCTGCTCGTACGGAAGATGTACTTGCATTGGAAGAGATTGGTACTAATTTAGGAGATGATATACCGGTTGAACCAATTACTACAACTAGAACGAGTAAGAATCATCCCGTTGAAAACATCATCGGTGATATTAATACTCCGGTTCAAACTAGGCATCAATCCAGAGCTAGTACGCCTGAGAATTTAGAATACCAAAGCTTGTATACTGCAATGAAAGAGACAGGGATTCCTAATCAATGTCTATATTCATGCTTTATCTCACAAATCGAGCCTAAAAATGTTCAAATGGCTTTAAAAGAAAGCTCGTGGGTAGAAGCAATGCGAGAGGAACTATCACAGTTCTCTAAATTACAAGTATGGGAGTTGGTTGACCTACCAAAGGGAGAATATCCAATTGGAACTAGATGGGTATTTAAGTGCAAGAGAGATGATAAAGGAATCGTTACTCGCAATAAAGCTCGTCTGGTGGTTCAAGGTTTTAATCAACAAGAAGGTATTGACTACAATGAAGTGTTTGCACCAGTACCTAGGCTAGAAGCAATTAGAGTATTCTTAGCATTTGCATCATATTTGTAACACCTCGCAAATTTGAACACGATTAATAACATTAATCACTTGCATTATTAGGCTAATTCCCTACTTGAGTGAATTCACAACACATTTTAGAGGTAAGTCTAGCATAGCCCAACTAGTTAGTACGCGTAGTATTACGTAGTCGTAATTACGTACAGATCAATTTGAAAACAAACGCGACAAAAATGTACGACTGTTGGTGAACAAAAATTATTTAATAAAACGAAATTATTAAATAACGTAGTTAACAATTAAATGTTATGTCGATAATATTTACATATTATTTTATAACGCAAAACGTAAACTTGTAAAAATTAAAATAAAACAAAGTTGAAATTTGTAAAATTTATAAATTTGGTTCCATAAAAAGAGCCTAATTAAATATAATGAAATATGTAATTTAAAAATACATTAGTTAAAATACTGTAATATTTAACGATCGGATAAACAAACACGGAACGCAAACACGGAGGCAGAAGTGGAACAAAACCACCTCCACCTCCCTATTTTCTCTCCATTTCTTTTCACTTTCTTTCTTTTCTCTTTCTCTTTTCTCTCTATTATCACCACCACCTACCAAAACCACCACACAAATCACCACCAAACTACCATCAAACGACGCCGAATCAACAAACAAAATAGAGGAAAACGACCACGAGACTACGATCTATCTTTCTACCTTTTTGGATTTCAAATCCGACACTCGTAAGTTTCCGACAAATCCCGCAAATCTTTAGATTTCCAAGTTATAATTGCTACTTAGTGTTTAACATACTTAGAATAACATGTTTTAGTGTTTTATACAACCGAAAACGTTCCAAATCAACCAAAAATCCGATTTTTCTCGCTGTTCGTCGAACAGGCGACTACGTCGCATTGGGACCGAAAACAGTACTGCGACGTAGGCCCTTACGTCGCATTACCCTTCCTTACGTCGCACATAGCGACGCAGACCACTACGTCGCATTAAATTGCGAGCGTCGCCTATGCGACGCAACCCATGACGTCGCAAAACCTGAATGCGACGTAGACCCGTACGTCGCACCCTACGTCGCATAACAACCCAGCGTCGCACCTTACGTCGCTAAAAACAGGAAGTTTAAAAACTTGTTTTCACTAAGTGTCGAACTAACCGGAAACGCATATCTTTATACAAATTCGATTTACGAGCCTTACAAACAATTCAAACATACTTGTTTTATCGAAATGTTGATTGCAAACTTTCACCAACGAGTCGTATACGTTTTCACAAACAACGAAATACAAACATAAACATTAAACGAACGATTTGGACGTGACTTGGTTGTACAAACACTAGCATGGATGGTTAGTTTAGACATCCACATACTTATTAAATCTCGTGCGTTTAGGACGTTAGGAGATTTCAGACCGTACTTGGGCTTAGGTTTGCTAGCACTCGCACAACTACTTAAACTCAACAGGTGAGTTCACAGCCCCTACTTTTACTGATTTAACTGCTTTTGAACAGGGGTGGAAAACATAGTCAACTACTTTACTTATCGCCATAAACTGCTTTTACTTATATGATTGTTTATCATACTTGTTTACTCGAACTATTAGAGTACTTTGAACTATTTAACTGTTGAACAAACTGGTGTTTGCGAATTAACATTTACATATTGACACACTGAACTAATGGGATAAATTATCGACAAACTGTTTTAATTAGACCGGAGAACGACCGGTAAACTGTTTTGCAAACGACTGTAAACTATTTTGGTATCTTACCGGAGAACGACCGGTACATATTTGTAACTTGTCGGAGAACGACCGACACTAACTTGGTATCTTACCGGAGAACGACCGGTACATTTGGTAACTTGTCGGAGAACGACTGACACAAACATAACTTTTAAACTTGTTTGGTATACCGGAGAACGACCGGTACTTTTGTGTAAAACGCTGGAGAACGACCAGCCACGTATTTTAGTGCCAGAGAACGACTGGCCAAGGGACGGGAGAACGACCCGTGCGTCTTGGATGGGAGAACGACCCATGCGTTTGATGGACGGGAGAACGACCCGTGCGTTACTAGACCGGAAAACGACCGGTAAACTGTTTTTGTTGAACGGGAGAACGACCCGTGCGTATTTGACCGGAGAACGACCGGTACTGTGTATTTGTAACTCGTCGGAAAACGACCAGCACGTGTTTTAACTTGAACTTTGGGCGAACAACCCACAAAACTGGTATTTGGATAACATCCTACAAAACTTATACTCGACTATTATGGCAATACTATTTGTGAACATATTTGGATAACAACTGTGATACAAACTTGATTTAACTTGTGTAAATTTAAAACCTGTGAATTCACTCAACCTAGTTGTTGACTTTTACTATGTTTTTCAGGGAATTAGCTGCGCATATAAGAATCGCCAACACACATGGAGAACTAGGCGACCCTTGAAGTTAGGATGCCAACTTTTTGGAAACACATGGATTTCTTTAGTATAACTGAAATGCTTTAGTCATATTTCAGAAATCTACTTTTGTAAACTTATTACTTTTAACTTATACGATTCGAGGAATCGTAAACTTTGTAATTAATAACTTTTGGCATCTTATTATATATTGTTCTGTTGTAATCATAAGCTCTGATACGTATGCATGCTTTATTATTGTGACACCCCAGTACTTAAACTAAAACGCTTCCGCTAAACGAATTTTGGGGGTGTTACAGATTGGTATCAGAGCCAATGGTTATAGCGAACTAGGAAACTTTAGGTGACTTAGGAACCTAGAGACCTAGACTATAGCCTTGGCAAGAACGTACATGCATACATACATTTGCATACATCTAAACTATCGTTACGATACCTCGATACGCGTGAACTGTTCACCACATCCGACTCGTTCATTGCACTCTGATCTCATATGAACCTGATCGTGATTAAACGGTTGATGAAAAGAAGTATGTATTTGGCATCATATAATGACGCCTGGCCAACGTGATTATATCATACTAAGTACATATGGGTGTTTCATAGTCGTAAGATACGTGATGGGGATTCGACAAATTTTGCTTGATACTCAAAAACTTGAAATATGTGAAACTTTATTCCTCACATATTTTTCATTGGCATTGACTTCTGCATCTTTTCATCGCAGAACGTCAGCATGCCGCCTAAACAAAGAAAGACTCGAAACAGTCGACAAAATTCTCCACCTGTACCTCCAGAAACAACCGAACAAATCATCGAACGCCGCGTGGCTGAGGCTATTGCTCAGTACGAGGCTAGCAGAAATCGTGAAAACCCAACCAACAACAGTGGAGCTACCCCCGTCAACAGCGAAACTCCAACTAATACCCAGCAGGGGTGTTCCTACAAAACCTTTCAGTCTTGTAAACCTAGCACCTTCACCGGGACCGAAGGGGCCATTGGCCTGGTCCACTGGATTGAAAAGATGGAATCAGTCATCGACATCAGCGACTGCGCCAACGACAAGATCGTGAAATACGCCACCTGCACTTTAGCCGACAAAGCGCTAACCTGGTGGAACGCTCAAGTCCAGATTATGGGACGCCCAGCTGCTCATTCCATGACCTGGGTAACTCTGAAGCAGATAATGATGGAGGAATTTTGCCCTCCCAACGAGATGCAGAAACTCGAAACCGAGTTTTGGAACATTCAGATGATCGGAGCTGACATTTCCGGTTACACAACTAGATTTCAGGAGCTTGCACGTCTGGTGCCTCATATGGTAACCCCCGAGAGCAAACGCATTGAGCGTTACAACAGGGGTTTGGCACCACAAATCCGAGGCATGGTTATGTCCTCCAAACCCGCCACTTTTAGGAGCGCAGTGGATCTGGCTCACAGCTTAACCGACGACGCGGTCGAGATTGGAACCCTGAAAGCTATCACAGGGAAAACTGAACTTACCCGTACTGATGCGGGCGACTCTGGAACCCACAAACGTAAATGGAACAATGATGGTAACGACCGTCAGGGTCAACAAAACAGAAACCCGGGAAACACCCGAGCTTTTGCCGCAATCACCAACTCTGGACCCAAAACCTATCTTGGCAACAAACCAAAATGCGACAACTGCGGGATGCATCATAATGGCAACTGTGCTTTCTGCCAAGATTGCAAAAACTGGGGTCATTTGGCCCAAAACTGTAAAACCAACCCTCCTCCTCGATCAAACGCCTGTTACGAGTGCGGCGAATCTGGACACTTTCGAAATCAATGTCCAAAACTGAACAACAACCAGGACAACACCGGGAACAACAATCAGAACAACAACCGCGCCGTTAACAAAGGCTACACCCCAAGCCGCGCATACATCCTCCGCGCACCGGAAACTGTTGCGGACTATGGCAAGCACGGTATGTCTTACCAACTATTGCTACGATTTAACGTTTCTTTCATTCGAATGTCAATTCGAACATATCACTTGGTAAACTTCGACTATTAACGAACGCATAACTATTTAAACTATACCGCGAGTATACTAAACTGATTTAAAACTTTTCTGGCAACGATTGAGCGCCACCCAAACTAGTATTATTATTGACGACGTGACTTATTCGGAGAACATACGCCGCGGGCGATCCGACTTGATTTTAAATCTCGGGACGAGATTTCTCCAACATGGGGAGAATGTAACACCTCGCAAATTTGAACACGATTAATAACATTAATCACTTGCATTATTAGGCTAATTCCCTACTTGAGTGAATTCACAACACATTTTAGAGGTAAGTCTAGCATAGCCCAACTAGTTAGTACGCGTAGTATTACGTAGTCGTAATTACGTACAGATCAATTTGAAAACAAACGCGACAAAAATGTACGACTGTTGGTGAACAAAAATTATTTAATAAAACGAGATTATTAAATAACGTAGTTAACAATTAAATGTTATGTCGATAATATTTACATATTATTTTATAACGCAAAACGTAAACTTGTAAAAATTAAAATAAAACAAAGTTGAAATTTGTAAAATTTATAAATTTGGTTCCATAAAAAGAGCCTAATTAAATATAATGAAATATGTAATTTAAAAATACATTAGTTAAAATACTGTAATATTTAACGATCGGATAAACAAACACGGAACGCAAACACGGAGGCAGAAGTGGAACAAAACCACCTCCACCTCCCTATTTTCTCTCCATTTCTTTTCACTTTCTTTCTTTTCTCTTTCTCTTTTCTCTCTATTATCACCACCACCTACCAAAACCACCACACAAATCACCACCAAACTACCATCAAACGACGCCGAATCAACAAACAAAATAGAGGAAAACGACCACGAGACTACGATCTATCTTTCTACCTTTTTGGATTTCAAATCCGACACTCGTAAGTTTCCGACAAATCCCGCAAATCTTTAGATTTCCAAGTTATAATTGCTACTTAGTGTTTAACATACTTAGAATAACATGTTTTAGTGTTTTATACAACCGAAAACGTTCCAAATCAACCAAAAATCCGATTTTTCTCGCTGTTCGTCGAACAGGCGACTACGTCGCATTGGGACCGAAAACAGTACTGCGACGTAGGCCCTTACGTCGCACATAGCGACGCAGACCACTACGTCGCATTAAATTGCGAGCGTCGCCTATGCGACGCAACCCATGACGTCGCAAAACCTGAATGCGACGTAGACCCGTACGTCGCACCCTACGTCGCATAACAACCCAGCGTCGCACCTTACGTCGCTAAAAACAGGAAGTTTAAAAACTTGTTTTCACTAAGTGTCGAACTAACCGGAAACGCATATCTTTATACAAATTCGATTTACGAGCCTTACAAACAATTCAAACATACTTGTTTTATCGAAATGTTGATTGCAAACTTTCACCAACGAGTCGTATACGTTTTCACAAACAACGAAATACAAACATAAACATTAAACGAACGATTTGGACGTGACTTGGTTGTACAAACACTAGCATGGATGGTTAGTTTAGACATCCACATACTTATTAAATCTCGTGCGTTTAGGACGTTAGGAGATTTCAGACCGTACTTGGGCTTAGGTTTGCTAGCACTCGCACAACTACTTAAACTCAACAGGTGAGTTCACAGCCCCTACTTTTACTGATTTAACTGCTTTTGAACAGGGGTGGAAAACATAGTCAACTACTTTACTTATCGCCATAAACTGCTTTTACTTATATGATTGTTTATCATACTTGTTTACTCGAACTATTAGAGTACTTTGAACTATTTAACTGTTGAACAAACTGGTGTTTGCGAATTAACATTTACATATTGACACACTGAACTAATGGGATAAATTATCGACAAACTGTTTTAATTAGACCGGAGAACGACCGGTAAACTGTTTTGCAAACGACTGTAAACTATTTTGGTATCTTACCGGAGAACGACCGGTACATATTTGTAACTTGTCGGAGAACGACCGACACTAACTTGGTATCTTACCGGAGAACGACCGGTACATTTGGTAACTTGTCGGAGAACGACTGACACAAACATAACTTTTAAACTTGTTTGGTATACCGGAGAACGACCGGTACTTTTGTGTAAAACGCTGGAGAACGACCAGCCACGTATTTTAGTGCCAGAGAACGACTGGCCAAGGGACGGGAGAACGACCCGTGCGTCTTGGATGGGAGAACGACCCATGCGTTTGATGGACGGGAGAACGACCCGTGCGTTACTAGACCGGAAAATGACCGGTAAACTGTTTTTGTTGAACGGGAGAACGACCCGTGCGTATTTGACCGGAGAACGACCGGTACTGTGTATTTGTAACTCGTCGGAAAACGACCAGCACGTGTTTTAACTTGAACTTTGGGCGAACAACCCACAAAACTGGTATTTGGATAACATCCTACAAAACTTATACTCGACTATTATGGCAATACTATTTGTGAACATATTTGGATAACAACTGTGATACAAACTTGATTTAACTTGTGTAAATTTAAAACCTGTGAATTCACTCAACCTAGTTGTTGACTTTTACTATGTTTTTCAGGGAATTAGCTGCGCATATAAGAATCGCCAACACACATGGAGAACTAGGCGACCCTTGAAGTTAGGATGCCAACTTTTTGGAAACACATGGATTTCTTTAGTATAACTGAAATGCTTTAGTCATATTTCAGAAATCTACTTTTGTAAACTTATTACTTTTAACTTATACGATTCGAGGAATCGTAAACTTTGTAATTAATAACTTTTGGCATCTTATTATATATTGTTCTGTTGTAATCATAAGCTCTGATACGTATGCATGCTTTATTATTGTGACACCCCAGTACTTAAACTAAAACGCTTCCGCTAAACGAATTTTGGGGGTGTTACAATATTTTGGTATAAAAGTGTATCAGTTGGATGTTAAGAGTGCATTTTTGTATGGCAAAGTGGAAGAATTGGTGTATGTTTCACAACCGCCAGGGTTTGCTGATCCTGAGTATCCAGATAGAGTATATCGCTTGAATAAGGCTCTATATGGATTACATCAAGCACCTAGGGCATGGTATGGAACACTATCAACGTATCTACTTGAGAATGGATTTACAAGAGGATCGATTGATAGTACACTGTTTGTGAAGTGGAAAAAGAAAGACTTTCTTCTCGTACAAGTTTATGTTGATGACATTATCTTTGGATCGTCTGATGAAATGATGTGTCAAGAATTTGAGAAAGTCATGAGGAAAAGATTTGAAATGTCTGCAATGGGAGAGTTGAATTTCTTCTTAGGATTACAAGTTGATCAAAAGAAGGATGGATTCTTTATTCATCAATCCAAATATACATATGAGCTATTAGAACGCTTTAAGATGGATGAAAGTAAGGTCTACAATACTCCAATTCCAGTCAATCATGGACTAGGTCCAGATACATCGAGTGATAGCGATGTGGATCCAACTCTTTTTAGAGCCATGATCGGATCACTAATGTATCTCACAGCCTCTAGGCCTGACATAATGTTTGCGGTTTGTTTATGCGCAAGATATCAGGCTAATTCGAAAGAGTCACACATGCACGCTGTTAAACTGTAACAACCGGCAAATTAGGACTAGAATTAGTGCCTAATTCTTTGTAAATACATGTAATTAGTTTTGTGTTAGGCTAATTTATGTATCGGATTATATGTTGGTAAATATATGCAACTTTGCGATTTGGCTTAAATCGTACGCAACTTAAATAGAATGAAATTCTATTCGGTTAATACGGACGTTGGTGAACAAATGTTTATAAACTAAAATAACGCAATTATGACCGAAATACTATTTTATAATAGTTTGTAACTGCCTTGTACTACTCGATTAAAACGTACGCGATTTAAAAACAAAAGTAATTAAACTTAAGTTAAACTATTAAAGATTTAAGAAAATAATTTAAATAAATTATTTAACAAGAGTTGTGATTTTATAAATATAATTAAACGCGTAAAATAAATATTTAACGCTTAAACGACGGAGAAAACGAACACCGCACGGAGGACGGGGACCGAAAAGTGGAGGTAAAAACCCCCACCTCTCTTCTCCTCCTCTCATTCTCACCATCTCCTTTTCTCTCTCTTCTTTTCTTTCTCCCTAATCACCAACCACACCTTCACCCCAAAATACTCACAAAATCAACAAATAACACCGTCAAAACTCGCCGAAACATACCACTCGCTTGGAGAAAAGTGACCACGACAACACGATCTACATTCCTATCTTTTCGGATTTTCAATCCGACACTTTGTAAGTTTCCGACAAATCCCGACATCTCTCGTTTTCGATCATTTTTACTAGTTTATGGTTTAAATAGGCTTATTATGTTCAAATAAGGGTTGGGTAAAAGATTTGGACCCAACGGAAACCGGGAAACTCGTTTTCGACAAAAATTCCGGCCATCAGACCTATCACACCCCCAATTTCATGCTTTGCGGAAGCGACTGTTTTGGGGCATGACTAATCAAATATCAAAACTCCAAAGTACAAGCAAACGACTCTAAATGAGACGTTTTAGAAACACATTATATTACATTAGTTTTCCAAAGAAATACAAAGTTTAAGTCATAAGTTTAAAACATAGTAGTGAGTTCGCAAAATGATTTCAGAAGATTTTAATACATAACCATTATACAAAATATAATGCAAGAAAATCTTCATGTCTAAATGGATGCATGCGACTCGTGATAGGTAGCTTATCCTGTAGGCCATTCCTAATATTGATGAGCACCTGAGAATACAACACTAAAAGGTCAGCTATAAAGCTGGTGAATCTCACAGGTTTTAATATACATTAATGTGATCAACATGATTATCCGACGATAATTTAAACAGTGTAAACCGATCAATGAATAACAATGTACCGAACCATGATTTACCCATTAGGGCTACCGACCAATGATTAAACCAATTAAGGTTTCCGAACAATGATTTACCGATAATGACATTTGTATTGCACTGAGCTATGATTCAAAGCCTAACCCGATCTTTGCCTCCCGATTTGGTGACACACCCATAACAATTACTAAAGTGCCCGTTTTTAACTTGGTTGTAGCTAGCAACCCGGACGGGGACGTCACTCCCATGATAGTACTATCCTTTAGTAACCGCGCCTTATTAAGTTAATGAATCATACACTGTTGAGGACTTTTACCGAATTAAAACACTCGTGCATATACCGAACAATGAAAATCAAGACCGACAATGATAACCGTTCCATGTACCAAAATGGTAAACCGAATACAAGTAACAATGCAGTTAATTAAGTTAACAACTAAATTAACTAACCGAATAACAGTGATCACGAAAATAATTTGTGTTGCATCTCCCCCAATTATTAAAACATGTAAACATTGAAAATGGGGCCGTGAGACTCACCTGAGTCAATCCGAGCAAATGAATATATTCGACGTGGAATAGACAATCTCTGAAATCCCTTAGAGTCCTAAACACGCGAGATTCTAATGAGTAAATGGATTGTCCAATGTATTATTTAATGTTTATGTTTGAGTTTACAAAATTTGGTACGAGTCTGAAAACAGTAATCTGCCATTTTCGGCCCCTAAACGACCCCGGATGGCCTAAAACTGACAAGGCTAAGGTACTTAGCCTTGATCATTGGGTTGTTTTTGAATGACCGAGCGAATTTGAGCCCAATCCGTTATAATAAAATTTTCATCGAGAAGCTACCCTGAAATTTGTTGTAAAATCGTCGACGTTTTCGAAAATTTATTTGTTCTGTTTTAGCTAGAATTCGCAGGGCTAGTTTATTGATCCGTTGGATCATGAAATATATAGGGGGAATCCGCCGGATTCACTTGAATCCGCCGGATTGGTGACATTTGTGGGGAATACGCCGTATTCCCTTGAATACGCCGTATTCCGGAAAAATAGAGGGAATACGCCGGATTCCCAAGAATCCGACCGTATTCATGACAAACCACGGGAATACGACCGTATTCCATTGAATACGCCGTGTTCATGTTTTCTGGGCAGGAATCCGCCGGATTCACCCGAATCCGCCGGATTCACGTAACTGGTTCGACTCTGTACGTGCAGAAAACATACAAAACCATTTCTAAATCCTATTTCCGCTTACAACAACTTAATACAAAGCTAATACATGCTATATTACGTATTTTAAACCATAAATTAAAGAAAATGGTGAGTGATTCTTACAATGAAAAATTGGGGTCGAGGAGGATGATGATGAACGATGGAGATGTTGATGATGTTGCTAGATGATGATGATGATCCAAGATAAATATGTAGATGATGATTTGATGGTGTTGTTGTTGTTTTGAAATTGAAACCGAGAGGGAGAGAATGAGAGAGCCGAGAGTGTGTTTTTGAGAGGGAAATAATTGGGGTCGGTGTATATACACCGGCCTCAATTATTGAGGTGTGTGTGTATTTTTCCGTCCCGTGTTCGCGTACCCGATCGTTATGTAGTATAATGTTTTAAAATGATAATTTTCTAAAAATAGATTCGTATAAGTTTTTAATTGAAATATTTTATAAAACTGTTTTCTCGGATGTTTAAAATTGTAACTTTGTTTTACCAAAAATGTACGGATAGTTTTCTGTATCTTAACTGTATTTAAATTTCAAACGGATTATGTAATTATTATCCTTAATAATAATACTTGATTTAAAAATGTTTTTCGCTCACTTTCATTTTGAGTTTCTACGTTTTGTTAAATTTGGTATTCGCGATTATTTAAATAATCGTTTCGGTTTATATATATACATATATATATATAATTCTTGAATGCTTAAGTGTTAACACGTATGTAATACGTGATTTAAAAGTTTAAATTGGCCCCTAATTTTGGCCCTTTTTGACCGGGTGTCACATTCTCCCCTTGTTAGGAGAATTTCGTCCCGAAATTCAAGTGAAACCTAAATCCGCGTGTTTCTAAGGCCGACTATGTGATATGTCTAATACTAAGACATTCCATTTATCCATGTCCTCTCCCCTTGTTATGCTTTGACCTACCGATTATTTAAGAAATGGAGAGGTCCGAATTCTACCCGACCGTTATGTCTACTTGACCAGGTCGTCCCGTATTAGCAAGTGTGACTTTGTTTTGGATGACCAATCCACCGAATTCAGCGAATTCCTACGGTGTTCTTAGAGTTCAATGTAACTATCGACACCGTACATGAAGTATAAACGTCCTATATTAACAAATATAGTTTTTCGAGTACCTAAACCGAATAATATCACCGAACCGGATCACCGATGTGAATACCGAACTTACATCTTAACCGATTTGCATACATAATCATGTATACCGAATTATATACCGTATTAGCTAACCGAACGCTATAGTTTACACTATCAATGGTTTATCCATGATTAGGAAAACGATTAGTTTCTCTTCGCACAAATGATTCCAACAAGATGGCCTATTCGCCTATGTATATCAATAATGATATTCAGATTACCGATCTATATAAAAGCCTAACCATTGAATTCTAAAGTGTAATTACGTTTTACACTATCTGATTTGATTAACCACAATTTGCTAATCCGATTGTACACTAACCGTATAAGGGAATAAAATAGCCGTTTCGACTGATTTAAAACTCGTGTAATAGCTAATGTAGTTCGTAAAACAGTTCCCAAATGGTTCATAAAAGAGGGACAAGTTTATAAGACATACTTGCAAATCATAGTTTAAATCCCTAAGTCTTAAAAGTTTGTCAGAATTTTCAAAGTTTGCACATACGCCACATCAACGTATGTCATTCCTAAACTCGAAGTTTAACCATAGACGGAATCGTAGTTGAAAATTATTAAACATATGTATTTCAAAGATTTCAAGAGTTAAAGTTTACAAAAATGCCGGAAGCTATCACATCCGGAGAAATATTTTCAAAATTGATTCGTCATTCGACGCAGGGTTATCCGTTGTAGGGTTTGCCATTACTGTTCAAATAAACTTGATAGAATTAATAGGAAAATCTTTCGGTTCTTAGAGAAATACCGATTTACGAATGAAAACAATACGACGATAGAATGAAAATTTTTCAATAATCAGTGTACCGAATACGATGTTAAATTTTTTTTTTTCCTAACTCTACTGGGGTAAGTCTTTATTGAAAAGATGACCTTCTAAAACTAAGTTGCATACCGGTACTATTTTTCTGATTCAATCCACTTACAACCGATAAGTCCTTTAGTGTATCTGGTTACCTTAAGTGATTTAGTTTCTAATAGTGGTTTAAACTGGGTAGACACGAAACCTAAATCAATATCCGAACATCGAGTACAATCCTGATTATCCGAAGTCTGCAAATATAAATACTATTTTTTTTTTTAATCGTCTATAACATATTCCGTGCCCGAAGCTTGTTAATATACATACCAAGTATATTTCCGAATTATATATCCGAAGTGCTAACCGAACGTGATTGTCTATATATCAACCGAACTAGACCACTGACGGGGTATCCGTACAATGTCGCCCTAGGAATAACCGATTAACATGTATATTCAGTATTTTACCAAACAGTCGAGGCCTATTCATATATATATCTACAATATATATAATAGTCACTTCGTATATGTATATACCATATATATCCACCTAGTTGTGTCTAGCACAAAACAATCATGAGTCCCGGTTCTCTCTTGATCAGAGTCTACTAATGCATTCCTGTTCAACATAACCCCTTTCAGATCTTACATCATCTTCATTTAATTGTACATAGTTGATCAGGCTATGTTAAATTAAACTTGTATGATGAAATCCCTGAACCAGTTATATCTAATGAGGAATACTGCCTAACGGTCATAGTCTAGGCCCACTAAATGCAACCTAGTTCGCTATAACCTTAGGCTCTGATACCAATCTATCACACCCCCAATTTCATGCTTTGCGGAAGCGACTGTTTTGGGGCATGACTAATCAAATATCAAAACACCAAAGTACAAGCAAACGACTCTAAATGAGACGTTTTAGAAACACATTATATTACATTAGTTTTCCAAAGAAATACAAAGTTTAAGTCATAAGTTTAAAACATAGTAGTGAGTTCGCAAAATGATTTCAGAAGATTTTAATACATAACCATTATACAAAATATAATGCAAGAAAATCTTCATGTCTAAATGGATGCATGCGACTCGTGATAGGTAGCTTATCCTGTAGGCCATTCCTAATATTGATGAGCACCTGAGAATACAACACTAAAAGGTCAGCTATAAAGCTGGTGAATCTCACAGGTTTTAATATACATTAATGTGATCAACATGATTATCCGACGATAATTTAAACAGTGTAAACCGATCAATGAATAACAATGTACCGAACCATGATTTACCCATTAGGGCTACCGACCAATGATTAAACCAATTAAGGTTTCCGAACAATGATTTACCGATAATGACATTTGTATTGCACTGAGCTATGATTCAAAGCCTAACCCGATCTTTGCCTCCCGATTTGGTGACACACCCATAACAATTACTAAAGTGCCCGTTTTTAACTTGGTTGTAGCTAGCAACCCGGACGGGGACGTCACTCCCATGATAGTACTATCCTTTAGTAACCGCGCCTTATTAAGTTAATGAATCATACACTGTTGAGGACTTTTACCGAATTAAAACACTCGTGCATATACCGAACAATGAAAATCAAGACCGACAATGATAACCGTTCCATGTACCAAAATGGTAAACCGAATACAAGTAACAATGCAGTTAATTAAGTTAACAACTAAATTAACTAACCGAATAACAGTGATCACGAAAATAATTTGTGTTGCATCTCCCCCAATTATTAAAACATGTAAACATTGAAAATGGGGCCGTGAGACTCACCTGAGTCAATCCGAGCAAATGAATATATTCGACGTGGAATAGACAATCTCTGAAATCCCTTAGAGTCCTAAACACGCGAGATTCTAATGAGTAAATGGATTGTCCAATGTATTATTTAATGTTTATGTTTGAGTTTACAAAATTTGGTACGAGTCTGAAAACAGTAATCTGCCATTTTCGGCCCCTAAACGACCCCGGATGGCCTAAAACTGACAAGGCTAAGGTACTTAGCCTTGATCATTGGGTTGTTTTTGAATGACCGAGCGAATTTGAGCCCAATCCGTTATAATAAAATTTTCATCGAGAAGCTACCCTGAAATTTGTTGTAAAATCGTCGACGTTTTCGAAAATTTATTTGTTCTGTTTTAGCTAGAATTCGCAGGGCTAGTTTATTGATCCGTTGGATCATGAAATATATAGGGGGAATCCGCCGGATTCACTTGAATCCGCCGGATTGGTGACATTTGTGGGGAATACGCCGTATTCCCTTGAATACGCCGTATTCCGGAAAAATAGAGGGAATACGCCGGATTCCCAAGAATCCGACCGTATTCATGACAAACCACGGGAATACGACCGTATTCCATTGAATACGCCGTGTTCATGTTTTCTGGGCAGGAATCCGCCGGATTCACCCGAATCCGCCGGATTCACGTAACTGGTTCGACTCTGTACGTGCAGAAAACATACAAAACCATTTCTAAATCCTATTTCCGCTTACAACAACTTAATACAAAGCTAATACATGCTATATTACGTATTTTAAACCATAAATTAAAGAAAATGGTGAGTGATTCTTACAATGAAAAATTGGGGTCGAGGAGGATGATGATGAACGATGGAGATGTTGATGATGTTGCTAGATGATGATGATGATCCAAGATAAATATGTAGATGATGATTTGATGGTGTTGTTGTTGTTTTGAAATTGAAACCGAGAGGGAGAGAATGAGAGAGCCGAGAGTGTGTTTTTGAGAGGGAAATAATTGGGGTCGGTGTATATACACCGGCCTCAATTATTGAGGTGTGTGTGTATTTGATGATCCCAGCTAGAGATCTTAGTATGTATTACTTTGATTGATTATTAATAAGCTTGCGGAATAGTTTATTAATAACTTGAAGAACAAACTTGTATATAACAGAATATCTAACCAAAAGCTTCAATATTATTAACAATAATACGAACACACAACTTGTGTTAGGGTTTACAACCTTGAAGCTAATAACTAGAATGAATTCGTATATCTCTACCTCTAGGGTTTTACAGAATCTCTATTTATAACACATAGAGTCCTTTACAGAATCAAACTATTATGGAAATCCTATCTATTCCATAATTATCTCTAACCGACTAACCAACAGTGGTTGAGTATATAACTAACAGGGGTAGTACTCGTATATTATCAACAGTGGTTGAGTACTTACAAAATACAAACTATATACTAACAGTGGCCCTGTTAGACAAATGTACTAACAGCGGTTGTCTTCTTCTAACAGTGGTTGACTTCTAACAGTGGTTGAAGTCTTATACCAACAGCGGCATGATACTTGTATTCTGAGCAAATCTAACAGTGTCTCAGGTCTCAACAATCTCCCCCTAAACTTGATCATTCAGAGTAATGATTCAAGTTTCAATCCTTCTTTTCTTCTTCTTTTTCCTTCATCGTTTGCCTCTTATGCAGTTGATTAAACACCATATATAAAGCTCTGTAAACTCCTTCAGTAATGATGGTTGTAGATAACTTCAAATCAATCAATCTATTCAGCAACCCTGTTCCCAGCACATAATGTCGATCATCAAACATGTAGATCACCTGCCCATTGTTGAATACTACCATGTGTACTCCAGCTCTGGCAAAATATCTCCAGGTTATAACCCTTTGATAACAATGAAAGAATAAGTGATACAAGCTGGCTGGTTCAAACAGGCTCTGCAATAACTCCATCATTTGTCTTTCAATCACTGCTTCAGAGTTCTTTCTATTCCTGATTCTGCTCACTTGATACAATTCCAAAAGATCATCTCTTGTACAAATTCTGAGCAAATCAACCATACTCCCAACATGATCATCAAATCCTCTTTCCCTTTCAATCTTGATCTCAAGGATCATTTTTCTGAAACCATAATCAATTGCTACTCCTTCCCAATTTATAATTCTAGCCTTTCTTGGTCCTTCAGAAATCTCCTTGCTATCAGTCAGAATCTTGATTCTCTTTTTCAGCTCTGGATCAAATCTTGGAATATCAGGAATAACATTATCTTTAGAAATCTGATTTTTCCATGAATTTCTTCTAACTTCATTCTGCTTTTCCTCTAAGGCTTTCTCTGCTGCCTCAGTAGCTGCCTTTTCTCTTCTTTCTTCTTCTTCTTTCAAAAACTTTTTCATTTCCCTATCTGCCTTTTCTTTCTTCTCCTTCATCAATGCATTCAAATTCCTATTCTCTTCCATTTTCTTTGTCCACTCTTCATCTTTTCCCATATACCTATCATATGCCTGTTGCAGCTTCTGCATATTCCATCCTCTAACAATTTTAGCTGGAGCATAATTTTCAGACAATGCATTGATCATTTGTCTTCTCCTTTCAGCATATGGTAAAGGTTTACTCCTTTTCTTGGCTAATTCCTCTTGCTTTTTCTTTCTAGCCCTTTCCTCATTTGCCCTTTTCATCAACAAAAATCCAGAAGATAACTCTTCCTCTTCATTACCTTTCTTCTTCTTTAAATAATCATGAACTCTCTGAGCAGGAAGCTTTAATCCTTGTGCAGTCTTTTCTTTAACAATCTCTGCAGCTTTCTGTGTAATAGTCACTACACTCAGATCATCCAAAAGCATTTTCACATCATCACCCTCTCCTTCAGCTTTAGCTTCTGCAGCTCTCCTTATCAACCTTTCTCTTTCTTCTACTTGCATCCTCAGCATATCATGAGACTCAATATGAGGCTCTTTAATTTCTTTCACCTTTGATTTTTCTTTTAACTTTCCTTTACCTTTGTCTTTTGGATCAATCACAGGCAATTTAGACTTAGGTTTGAGTGGTGAAGTTGGTTCTCTTATTGTAACAGGTACCTCTCTTGGTCTTGTTGTTGTTGTAGTTGTGGCAGGGGTTGGTATGATAGCAGTGGTGATTGGTGTATCAACAGTGGTAGGAGTTAGTGTACTAACAGGGGTAGACATAACAGTGGTTGTGTTAGTGTTGACAGGGGTTGAAATTGTGACAACAGAGGTAGAAGTTTTGACAGGAGATAATCTTTTAGTTGGCTTTCTTCTGGGAATAGATTTCTTTCTTGTAAAGGTCTGCAACTTCTTCTCTTCAGCAATTGATTGCTCCCCCTTAACCTCAACTTCTCCTTCTTTTTCAACATCATCAACCACCTCATATACTGACCTATCACTGAAACTCACTCTTTTCTTATCATCCAGATTAGCACCCATCACATCCCAAACATATAATCTAAGTGCAGCTTTCTCAGGCAACCCTTTATTCAATGGAAATACCTGATAAACTGTTTCATCAGTCTGCTCTGCTCCTGCACCATCAACTACCTCATCATCTAAACTTTCATGTATCACATAATCAGATACATTTAGCTCCTCCTCAGCCTTATCCCTGCTCTGCACATAATCATCATTTTTATCATCAAACACTAACTCCACAGTGTCTTCTGATTGTGCCTCAATATTCATCTCAACTGTATTATCATCAAACTCAAGCACCTCTGTAGCTGTATTATCATCAAACACCTCTGTAGCTGCAGAATCATCATTCATCTCATCAATATTTATCATTTCTCCATCCATATCATCATGAGGTCCATATGAATCATCATCATCATCATCACCTGCTCTTGAACCATCATCTTCAGGCATAATATCATCATCTGCTTTCTTCTCCCCCTTGCCTGAAGATTCTTTTAACCTATTTGCAGGTAGAAGAATATTATTGACAGCCTCCTCAAGCACTAACAACCTATTCTTCATATCAAGCAACTCTTCCTTCTGATGATCAATGAGCTCCTTCTGTTTAGCAATGAACTCATCCTGAGCTTGAATTTTCTGTTGAGCCTCTTTTCTGTAAGCCCTTTCCCTCTCATATTTGCTCCATAGTTTATTGACATCATGTACAAGATAAGAAATCGTCAATTCATCAGTATCACTAGGCTCATCAACATTAGAGTGTGACCTCTTAGTTGAATCCTTGCCCACATCTGCCACTGCAGATGTCCCTTGGTTATTGGTACTGGGACCTACATTTGAATCATCACCCATAGGTTCATCAAACATAGTTGCCTCTGGTTGGGTCTGATTAATGTTACCACTATCCTGCCCTGCCAGTGGGCTATAAACAGTAGTGGCAGCCCTTCCAGAATGAACATTTTCATCAAGTATGTTCACCTGTTGTGTTGGAACAGTTGACTGAGACTGTGGAGAAACAGGAATCTCCATAGCCTGTGTAGCCTTCTTGGATTTCTTGGCTTTAGATTGGGTAGGCTGTTTGTTCCCTTGTTTTCTTTTGATGCCACCTCTTGATGTGTGTTCAGAACCAACTTGTGTTGTTGGTCTGTCATCATTTGGTCCAGATGGTGTTGGTAATACACCACCAGTGGCAGAAGGAGTAACTAGCATTGTAGAAAATAACGCAGTTTCCTTCTTAGAAAAAGCATTCTGATACTTATTCATAGCCTGAATAGTCCTCAAAGATAGAGTAGAACTAACAATTACACTATCCTCTGCTGGCAGATTTGACAATTGATTATTTAACAAAAGCTGAACAAATCTAGGGTACATAACGAATGTATCACCCTTTACATTCCTAATCATATTATCTAAGATAAATCTAGACATATTAAATTTAATACCCTGTGCCAAGCAGATAATAGGATATGCAATCGTAGAACTAAATTCATTAAAACTAGTTCTCTTTTGAGACAAACATACCAGAAAAGTATGAATGTAGAACTTCCATTGAGGACAAAACCATGACTTCAAGAAAGTATAGTCTGATCTTGTCTTTCCTGAACCTTCATACCCCATATCCATAATGCCTTTAAACAAATCTTCTCTCGATAACTCCAGAATTCCACCTTCATCATCAAACTGTAAAAGTTCTCTTAGAACAATCTCAGTAACCATTACCTTCTGACCCTTGACAGTGGAATGAATGTGAGTAATGCCATTAACATTCCCTTCCTTTACATTCTGCCAGAACTCCTGAATATGTGATCGAATCAATCGTGGAGCGACAGTAAGGGCATAAGTAACTGGACAATTACTCAAGAAATCGATGATAGGGTGAAAATACTCATCGGCAAGGTCTTTATTCAAGAAAGCCCTCATGTTGTGTTCAGAATGAACACTTAGCATAGAAGTACCAGAATCAGACGATGATGAAGATGCCATTGATGTAATCGATGAACGAACGAAGAGTGAATTACAATAAACAACTCAAAGCGAGAGCGATTATTGAAGGGTTTTGAAAATTTTGAAAGCGTAATTGAAAAAGTGAAGTATTTGAGTATTTATTTGATGACAGTGCCAAGCCCTAAAAATAGAACTAGCAGTGGCACTTCTGGTTATACCCAACAGGGGTACAATTTACAAACAAACCCAACAGGGGTACCTCACTTGTCAATTTATAGTCAACCCTTTCTAACCATCTAACAAAGCTAGCAGCGGCTGATAGTCTAGCAGGGGCATCCGACCAAGGAAACGCCAACTTAGAACTAACAGGGGCATAAACTTAGCTTAGTTAGACAACGAAATTTTTTTTATTTTTTATTTTTTTTTTTATTTTTTTTTTTATTTTTTTTTTTTATTTTTTTTTTATTTTTTTTATTTTATTTTTTTTTTTTAACCAAAACAAATAAGAAGAAACAAATAAAACATTAAATTCCAGCTCAAGTGATGTCTCTTGACAGTGGCTGAAACCTGCAATATTAAACTAAGAAAAACAACTAACAGGGGTTAAATTACACACATATACAGCAGGGGTTTAAACTACATTGACAGTGGCACAGGTAAACTAACAGTGGCACCATCTGTTATCATGATGAAGCTAACAGTGGCAACACCTGACCCTGTCACATACAATATATTTTACCCCTGTTAGTATCAAATCCAGACCAAAACACTACGTGAGATTGATCATACCAATATTAGTTATCAAAAATGTAAATCTTCCTACATCAAATGCTTTTGTAAAAAGATCTGCAAGTTGATTATCAGTATGAATTTTAAAAATATGAATCAATCTTTTATCATAACAATCTCTTATAAAATGATATCTGATTTCAATGTGTTTGGTTTTTGAATGCTTAACTGGATTTTGAATGATACTAATAGCAGAAGTATTATCAATATAAATAGGAGTGTTCATGAAAGTCAAACCATAATCCAGCATTTGATTCTGAATCCAAAGAACCTGTGCACAGCAACTTGATGCTGCAACATATTCTGCTTCTGCTGTAGAAGTGGAAACTGTGGTTTGCTTCTTGCATTGCCATGACACTAACCTATTTCCAAGAAATTGACATCCTCCACTAGTCGATTTCCTATCCATATTCTCACCACCATAGTCACTATCTGTGAATGCCTTTAGCTCAAAATCTGATCCTTTAGCATACCAAAGGCCCAAGTCTGGTTGACCTTTCAAGTATCTAAAGATCCTCTTCACAGCATACATGTGTGACTGCTTTGGATTGGTCTGATATCTAGCACAAAGACACACTGCAAACATTATATCAGGTCTGGATGAAGTTAAATACATCAATGAACCAATCATTGACCTGTATAAGTGCACATCTACTTCCTCCCCCTCAGGATCAGAATTAAGATGTTTATGTGCCTCCATGGGAGTGCTAGCTACCTTCACGTCTTTATAACCAAATTTATTCAAAATATCTTTCACATACTTCCCTTGGTTAATAAAGATTCCATCTAACTTTTGCTTGACCTGCAATCCTAAAAAGAATGTGAGTTCACCCATTGAACTCATCTTGAACTTCTTATGCATTAAATCTTCAAACTCTTTGCACAATGAATCCCTTGTAGACCCGAAAATAATATCATCAACATACACCTGTACCAGCAATATATCTCTTTGAACCCTCTTGGTAAACAATGTCTTGTCAATAGTACCTCTCTTGAATCCATTCTCGAGCAAGTACTCAGATAGAGTATCATACCAAGCTCTTGGAGCTTGATGTAATCCATACAATGCTTTCTTCAATCTGCACACTCTATCTGGATATGTTGGATCTTCAAACCCTGGTGGTTGGCAAACATACACCTCATCATCAATTAGACCATGAAGAAAAGCACTCTTCACATCCATTTGATAGACTTTAAAATCATGATAAGATGCATAAGCTAAAAATAATCTAATAGCTTCTATTCTAGCAACAGGGGCAAAGACATCATCATAATCTATGCCTTCTTCCTGTGTGTACCCCTGTGCTACCAACCGAGCCTTATTCTTGATCACTATTCCTCTTTCATCTCTCTTGTTCTTAAAGATCCATCTTGTGCCTATAGCTTTCTTTCCTTTTGGAAGATCAACCAAATCCCACACATCTTGCAGTTTGAATTGCAACAATTCTTCCTGCATAGATTCAATCCAGCTTGGATCTTTGAGAGCCTCCACTGCCTTCTTTGGTTCCATCTGTGAAAGAAAACATACATATAATGAAGTATGTACATCTTCTTCTCTTACCTTGGTTTGATGTCTTGTCTGAACAGGAGTCATAATATCACCAATAATCAAATCCAAGGAATGATCTTTATGAACCACATATTTAGATGTAGAAGTATCCAGTAGTTCTCTTTCCAAATTAGAACCCAAAAGATTATCTATCTCAGAGTCTGAAAAAGACTCTCTTTCCTCTCTTTCCTTTGATGGCTTTGGAGTTGCTTCAGAATCTGACAAAGAAGTCCTTTCCAAAACTTGAAATGGAGGACTTTGTTCAACAAATTTTGGAGAATCGTGCTCTCCTTCTGAATCATGCTCTGAAACTATATGAGAACTCTTTGAACCATTTTCTGTTGGAATTGAACCATCTTCATCCTTTGAACCATTTTTGCTACTTGACCCACTTGAATCATCTGAAGGTTCATCTTGCTCTAACTGGAATACTTCTGGAGGATCTGGAGACCAAATAGGAAACAAGACATACTTCAAGTCATCCTTTTTAGTTTGACTTGAGGTTGATTTCCCATCTTTACCTGCATCATTACCTGCATCTGTACCTGCATCTGTACCTGCACTAATAGACAAATCTGGATATCTAAAAGCATGGGTTAGTGCATCAATATCAAACAAAACTTCTGGACCTTTTCCTTCTACATTTGATGTATGTTCATTAAAGGTCACATCCATGGTCTCTTCTATGATCCTAGTCCTTTTGTTAAATACTCTATAAGCCTTGCTTTGAATAGAGTATCCAACAAATACACCCTCATCTACCTTACTCTGAAACTTACCAAGATGATCTCTGGTATTTAAGACAGTACAAGGACATCCAAATGGTTTTAAAAAGCTAACCAAAGGTTTTCTTTTAAAGAATAACTCATAGGGTGTCTTGTTATGAGGTTTAATAATCAAAATCCTATTCAAAACATAACAAGCAGTGCTAACGGCCTCTGCCCAAAAGGACATTGGTAGTTTAGCATCTGCTAGCATGCTTCTAGCAGCCTCAATTAGTGTCCTATTCCTCCTCTCAGCTACTCCATTTTGTTGTGGAGTCCTAGGTGCACTATACTGTCTTTCTATACCTTTATCCTCACAGAACTTATTCATCTCATGATTCTTAAATTCTGTCCCATTATCACACCTGATGATCTTAACCTTTTGATTAGTTGAATTCTCAATCCTAGTTATGAATGATCTAAGTATTTCACCTGTCTCATCCTTAGTCCTAAGAAAGAACACCCAACTCATTCTAGAGTAATCATCAGTTATTACCAAACAGTAAGATTTCTTCCCTTGACTAGCTACATTGGTAGGGCCAAACAAATCCATATGTAACAGGTGTAAGGGAGTGGTATTGGTATTCACAAGCTTGGTCTTATAAGAGGTCTTGTGTTGCTTGCCTTTGAGACATGCTACACAGTGGTCACTACATTCAAATAACTTTTCAGGTAAGCCTCTCACTAGCTTATTCCTAACAAGTTTATTCATGGTCTTGAAATTCAAGTGACACATCCTCCTATGCCATAGTTCAGATTCAGATACAGTAGCTTTAGAAATGAGACAGTTAACATTTTGAGATTCCATCTTGTTTAAATCACTACAGTATACATTATCCTTTCTTGGAACTCTCATTAAAATCTTATCTTCAGGTATTTTGAGTTTTTCAGAAAGTATAAGGCATTCTGTGTCAGTGAAATATACAGGATTTTGCTTATCTGTGATTTGACTCACACTAAGCAAATTGTATCTCAATTGCTCAACATAATAAACATCATTGAAAGTGAGCTTACTGCTTTTTACCTTACCTTTACCTGTGATTTTACCTCCTTTAGGATTGCTTCCAAATGCTACATCTCCTCCAGAAAACGCTTTAAAGTCCTGTAGCTTTTTCCTGTCTCCAGTCATGTGTCTTGAACAGCCAGAATCAATATGCCATAAGCTTGGTGGCTTGCCCTGCACATATATGAGAAAAACAGTTAGTTTTTCTTGGGAACCCAAACCAATTTGGCTTTGGGTTTCCCTTGAGCACCATTGACATCAACCCTTTTGACAGTGATTGATCTCAGTGCTGCATTGGTTTTGGACACTTCAGATTTACACTCATTTTTATGTCTCCAAAAACAATCAATTTTAGACCTGACAGGGGTTAATGGTTTGACAGTGGTCACCTTTAAGTTTGTATTGATTACCCTGGCAGTGGTAGCTTTACTTGGTATAAACATTCTTTTGAAATGTTTAATACCAGCAGAGGTACCATGCCTGACAGTGGTCAAACCCTCCCCTGTTCGTGTCTTGCCTCTGTTAGCCGTTGACAGGGGCACTGCTGTAGCATTAACAGGGGCTGCAGCCTTGCCTCTGTTAGGCTTATTTATCAACACATGACCTGTACCACTGTTCCTATTATTTTTAGGATTGTAGTAACAGTCCTGTTGAAGATGATTATATCTACCACAAATAAAACATGACTTTCTTTTCACACATTCAAACCCATTACCCAACCTTTGTGAAACCAATTGGTTCCAATTTCTTTGATTACCCCTGGGAATGGATTTATTCACATTACTTGCAGTATGTAACTCAGACTTCTTTGATTTACATGTACACTTATCACACTCAGATTTCAACTTGTCTTTTGATTCAGTATTGACCTTTTTGTGTACATACCCTAAACCTGAACTAGCCTTGTTGGTTTTCCTGACTTGATCTAACTGAGCCTTTGCTTTCTCAACAAACATCTTTTTACCCTCTTCTAGTTTAGTACTATTAAGTTCAGAAACTAGACCAGTAATAGACTTAGCACTACCATCCACAGAATTACCACTAGATGAGCTATCACTATCACACTCATCTTCCTCAGTCCAATCAGATACCTCAACTTTATCAAAATTCACATTATCATCACAATTAACAACTGGATCTACCTTTTTAACCTCCTCAGACACACCTACCTTAAGTGTTTCTAAAACAAAATCACTTTTAGGTGGGAAATAAGTATGATTATAAGGTGGAGGAACAGCATTAAGGTTGTAACCTAATCCAAGTTTTAATTTATCATGAATTTGAGACTTGATTAAGTTTTGAACACCTTTTGAAACATTTTCCAACTCATCAACTTTCAATTTTATTGACTCCTTATCAGAAATTGCCTCAGCCAACTTAGCACTTAGCATATCAACTTTTGTTTGTAAAGCTTTCTTTTCCCAATTTAGATACTTAACATCTAAGTGAAATTGAGATTCATTCTTTTCATAAGCTTTTATCTGATTTTCTAAGTTTTCAATAGCTAAAGTGGCATGTTGACTCTTTTCCTTACAAGCTTTTAATTCATTACACACAACCATATTATGATCCCTATAAAATTTAACCATTTTCTTACATGCAGGAGAACATAATTTAGATTGTACCTCATATGGAATATCTGAAGACTCTGGTTCTTCTGTGACAGCCATCAAAGCTTGATTCTGAACTACAAGCTCTTCTTGGTCACTCCAGTCAAATCCTCCCATTCCATCTTGAGCAACCAATGAATCTGAAGTGGTGTTCTGAACAGGTACCAATCTTCTTTGTGGAGCAGAATTATTTCTCATAATACCATTCTGAGATCCTCCAGCCTGTGTGCTCTTGCATTCTCTAGCAAAGTGTCCCATCTTGTGACAATTGAAACACTCCACCTTGCTCTTGTCAAAACCAGCTACACCATCTCTCTTGTAAGAAAAGTTTCTGTTCCCAGACCTCTGCATAAACCTCTTTGCCCTGATTGTAATCATGGCCATTTGCCATCTTAAATCCATCTCTTCCAGGTCCTCTTCACTAACCTGCTCCAAATCTTCTGTAGTTAATGAAGAATTCACATGGCTTGCAAAGAATGCTTCCAATACATTATCATTAGCACCAGATGTGCTACAACTACCAGATTCACCAACAGAAACAAAAGCAGCATTGTTAGAGCTACCATTGGACTGTTTCAATGCTAGAACTTCAGGCTCAAAATTCCTCAGATCATTATACAGGTCTTCAATCTCTTTCTCTTCAAGATCTGGACTTTGTCTAAGTCCCACAGTGTACATATTCCAATCTGTACCAAGTGATCTTAGAAACTTCCTGTTCAAGTCATCTTTATCAATCTTGACATTGTGATTTTCTAAATCACCCACAAGTTTTTGAAACCTATCAAAAGTCTGAGTCAGAGTTTCAGACTTTACACCTGCAAAGTTTTCAAACTGTTGTTTGAGAAGAGATCTCTTATTCTTCTTGGTGTTATCATTACCACCAAATCTCTTAACAATTGCTTGCATAAGAACCTGAGCATCTTCACAGTTTTCAAACTTCCTTTGATACTCATTAGGAATAGACAAAAGTAGAGTACTTAATGCCTTCCACTCTGTTGCTCTTTCTTTTCTCTCTGCATCAGACTTTGGTGGTGGTCTTTCTTCCTTTTTACCATCTGCATCCTTAGTATAGTTTGGTCCATTAGTAACCACCTCCCACATCATATAATCCGTAAGCAACATGTATTGCCTAATCCTAGTCTGCCATAACTCAAACTCATCAGGTTTGAGCATGGGAATCTTTGTAGCTTGTATTCCTTCCATTGATTCAGTAGACATCTTGTTATTTGTTGAAAAAGCTGCGAAATTCAATTACCTTCTTCAAGATCAAAGTAATATCAAGCTCTGATACCACTTGATGATCCCAGCTAGAGATCTTAGTATGTATTACTTTGATTGATTATTAATAAGCTTGCGGAATAGTTTATTAATAACTTGAAGAACAAACTTGTATATAACAGAATATCTAACCAAAAGCTTCAATATTATTAACAATAATACGAACACACAACTTGTGTTAGGGTTTACAACCTTGAAGCTAATAACTAGAATGAATTCGTATATCTCTACCTCTAGGGTTTTACAGAATCTCTATTTATAACACATAGAGTCCTTTACAGAATCAAACTATTATGGAAATCCTATCTATTCCATAATTATCTCTAACCGACTAACCAACAGTGGTTGAGTATATAACTAACAGGGGTAGTACTCGTATATTATCAACAGTGGTTGAGTACTTACAAAATACAAACTATATACTAACAGTGGCCCTGTTAGACAAATGTACTAACAGCGGTTGTCTTCTTCTAACAGTGGTTGACTTCTAACAGTGGTTGAAGTCTTATACCAACAGCGGCATGATACTTGTATTCTGAGCAAATCTAACAGTGTCTCAGGTCTCAACAGTATTTTTCCGTCCCGTGTTCGCGTACCCGATCGTTATGTAGTATAATGTTTTAAAATGATAATTTTCTAAAAATAGATTCGTATAAGTTTTTAATTGAAATATTTTATAAAACTGTTTTCTCGGATGTTTAAAATTGTAACTTTGTTTTACCAAAAATGTACGGATAGTTTTCTGTATCTAAACTGTATTTAAATTTCAAACGGATTATGTAATTATTATCCTTAATAATAATACTTGATTTAAAAATGTTTTTCGCTCACTTTCATTTTGAGTTTCTACGTTTTGTTAAATTTGGTATTCGCGATTATTTAAATAATCGTTTCGGTTTATATATATACATATATATATATAATTCTTGAATGCTTAAGTGTTAACACGTATGTAATACGTGATTTAAAAGTTTAAATTGGCCCCTAATTTTGGCCCTTTTTGACCGGGTGTCACATTCTCCCCTTGTTAGGAGAATTTCGTCCCGAAATTCAAGTGAAACCTAAATCCGCGTGTTTCTAAGGCCGACTATGAGATATGTCTAATACTAAGACATTCCATTTATCCATGTCCTCTCCCCTTGTTATGCTTTGACCTACCGATTATTTAAGAAATGGAGAGGTCCGAATTCTACCCGACCGTTATGTCTACTTGACCAGGTCGTCCCGTATTAGCAAGTGTGACTTTGTTTTGGATGACCAATCCACCGAATTCAGCGAATTCCTACGGTGTTCTTAGAGTTCAATGTAACTATCGACACCGTACATGAAGTATAAACGTCCTATATTAACAAATATAGTTTTTCGAGTACCTAAACCGAATAATATCACCGAACCGGATCACCGATGTGAATACCGAACTTACATCTTAACCGATTTGCATACATAATCATGTATACCGAATTATATACCGTATTAGCTAACCGAACGCTATAGTTTACACTATCAATGGTTTATCCATGATTAGGAAAACGATTAGTTTCTCTTCGCACAAATGATTCCAACAAGATGGCCTATTCGCCTATGTATATCAATAATGATATTCAGATTACCGATCTATATAAAAGCCTAACCATTGAATTCTAAAGTGTAATTACGTTTTACACTATCTGATTTGATTAACCACAATTTGCTAATCCGATTGTACACTAACCGTATAAGGGAATAAAATAGCCGTTTCGACTGATTTAAAACTCGTGTAATAGCTAATGTAGTTCGTAAAACAGTTCCCAAATGGTTCATAAAAGAGGGACAAGTTTATAAGACATACTTGCAAATCATAGTTTAAATCCCTAAGTCTTAAAAGTTTGTCAGAATTTTCAAAGTTTGCACATACGCCACATCAACGTATGTCATTTCTAAACTCGAAGTTTAACCATAGACGGAATCGTAGTTGAAAATTATTAAACATATGTATTTCAAAGATTTCAAGAGTTAAAGTTTACAAAAATGCCGGAAGCTATCACATCCGGAGAAATATTTTCAAAATTGATTCGTCATTCGACGCAGGGTTATCCGTTGTAGGGTTTGCCATTACTGTTCAAATAAACTTGATAGAATTAATAGGAAAATCTTTCGGTTCTTAGAGAAATACCGATTTACGAATGAAAACAATACGACGATAGAATGAAAATTTTTCAATAATCAGTGTACCGAATACGATGTTAAATTTTTTTTTTTCCTAACTCTACTGGGGTAAGTCTTTATTGAAAAGATGACCTTCTAAAACTAAGTTGCATACCGGTACTATTTTTCTGATTCAATCCACTTACAACCGATAAGTCCTTTAGTGTATCTGGTTACCTTAAGTGATTTAGTTTCTAATAGTGGTTTAAACTGGGTAGACACGAAACCTAAATCAATATCCGAACATCGAGTACAATCCTGATTATCCGAAGTCTGCAAATATAAATACTATTTTTTTTTTAATCGTCTATAACATATTCCGTGCCCGAAGCTTGTTAATATACATACCAAGTATATTTCCGAATTATATATCCGAAGTGCTAACCGAACGTGATTGTCTATATATCAACCGAACTAGACCACTGACGGGGTATCCGTACAATGTCGCCCTAGGAATAACCGATTAACATGTATATTCAGTATTTTACCAAACAGTCGAGGCCTATTCATATATATATCTACAATATATATAATAGTCACTTCGTATATGTATATACCATATATATCCACCTAGTTGTGTCTAGCACAAAACAATCATGAGTCCCGGTTCTCTCGTGATCAGAGTCTACTAATGCATTCCTGTTCAACATAACCCCTTTCAGATCTTACATCATCTTCATTTAATTGTACATAGTTGATCAGGCTATGTTAAATTAAACTTGTATGATGAAATCCCTGAACCAGTTATATCTAATGAGGAATACTGCCTAACGGTCATAGTCTAGGCCCACTAAATGCAACCTAGTTCGCTATAACCTTAGGCTCTGATACCAATCTATCACACCCCCAATTTCATGCTTTGCGGAAGCGACTGTTTTGGGGCATGACTAATCAAATATCAAAACACCAAAGTACAAGCAAACGACTCTAAATGAGACGTTTTAGAAACACATTATATTACATTAGTTTTCCAAAGAAATACAAAGTTTAAGTCATAAGTTTAAAACATAGTAGTGAGTTCGCAAAATGATTTCAGAAGATTTTAATACATAACCATTATACAAAATATAATGCAAGAAAATCTTCATGTCTAAATGGATGCATGCGACTCGTGATAGGTAGCTTATCCTGTAGGCCATTCCTAATATTGATGAGCACCTGAGAAAACAACACTAAAAGGTCAGCTATAAAGCTGGTGAATCTCACAGGTTTTAATATACATTAATGTGATCAACATGATTATCCGACGATAATTTAAACAGTGTAAACCGATCAATGAATAACAATGTACCGAACCATGATTTACCCATTAGGGCTACCGACCAATGATTAAACCAATTAAGGTTTCCGAACAATGATTTACCGATAATGACATTTGTATTGCACTGAGCTATGATTCAAAGCCTAACCCGATCTTTGCCTCCCGATTTGGTGACACACCCATAACAATTACTAAAGTGCCCGTTTTTAACTTGGTTGTAGCTAGCAACCCGGACGGGGACGTCACTCCCATGATAGTACTATCCTTTAGTAACCGCGCCTTATTAAGTTAATGAATCATACACTGTTGAGGACTTTTACCGAATTAAAACACTCGTGCATATACCGAACAATGAAAATCAAGACCGACAATGATAACCGTTCCATGTACCAAAATGGTAAACCGAATACAAGTAACAATGCAGTTAATTAAGTTAACAACTAAATTAACTAACCGAATAACAGTGATCACGAAAATAATTTGTGTTGCATCTCCCCCAATTATTAAAACATGTAAACATTGAAAATGGGGCCGTGAGACTCACCTGAGTCAATCCGAGCAAATGAATATATTCGACGTGGAATAGACAATCTCTGAAATCCCTTAGAGTCCTAAACACGCGAGATTCTAATGAGTAAATGGATTGTCCAATGTATTATTTAATGTTTATGTTTGAGTTTACAAAATTTGGTACGAGTCTGAAAACAGTAATCTGCCATTTTCGGCCCCTAAACGACCCCGGATGGCCTAAAACTGACAAGGCTAAGGTACTTAGCCTTGATCATTGGGTTGTTTTTGAATGACCGAGCGAATTTGAGCCCAATCCGTTATAATAAAATTTTCATCGAGAAGCTACCCTGAAATTTGTTGTAAAATCGTCGACGTTTTCGAAAATTTATTTGTTCTGTTTTAGCTAGAATTCGCAGGGCTAGTTTATTGATCCGTTGGATCATGAAATATATAGGGGGAATCCGCCGGATTCACTTGAATCCGCCGGATTGGTGACATTTGTGGGGAATACGCCGTATTCCCTTGAATACGCCGTATTCCGGAAAAATAGAGGGAATACGCCGGATTCCCAAGAATCCGACCGTATTCATGACAAACCACGGGAATACGACCGTATTCCATTGAATACGCCGTGTTCATGTTTTCTGGGCAGGAATCCGCCGGATTCACCCGAATCCGCCGGATTCACGTAACTGGTTCGACTCTGTACGTGCAGAAACATACAAAACCATTTCTAAATCCTATTTCCGCTTACAACAACTTAATACAAAGCTAATACATGCTATATTACGTATTTTAAACCATAAATTAAAGAAAATGGTGAGTGATTCTTACAATGAAAAATTGGGGTCGAGGAGGATGATGATGAACGATGGAGATGTTGATGATGTTGCTAGATGATGATGATGATCCAAGATAAATATGTAGATGATGATTTGATGGTGTTGTTGTTGTTTTGAAATTGAAACCGAGAGGGAGAGAATGAGAGAGCCGAGAGTGTGTTTTTTAGAGGGAAATAATTGGGGTCGGTGTATATACACCGGCCTCAATTATTGAGGTGTGTGTGTATTTTTCCGTCCCGTGTTCGCGTACCCGATCGTTATGTAGTATAATGTTTTAAAATGATAATTTTCTAAAAATAGATTCGTATAAGTTTTTAATTGAAATATTTTATAAAACTGTTTTCTCGGATGTTTAAAATTGTAACTTTGTTTTACCAAAAATGTACGGATAGTTTTCTGTATCTAAACTGTATTTAAATTTCAAACGGATTATGTAATTATTATCCTTAATAATAATACTTGATTTAAAAATGTTTTTCGCTCACTTTCATTTTGAGTTTCTACGTTTTGTTAAATTTGGTATTCGCGATTATTTAAATAATCGTTTCGGTTTATATATATACATATATATATATAATTCTTGAATGCTTAAGTGTTAACACGTATGTAATACGTGATTTAAAAGTTTAAATTGGCCCCTAATTTTGGCCCTTTTTGACCGGGTGTCACATTCTCCCCTTGTTAGGAGAATTTCGTCCCGAAATTCAAGTGAAACCTAAATCCGCGTGTTTCTAAGGCCGACTATGTGATATGTCTAATACTAAGACATTCCATTTATCCATGTCCTCTCCCCTTGTTATGCTTTGACCTACCGATTATTTAAGAAATGGAGAGGTCCGAATTCTACCCGACCGTTATGTCTACTTGACCAGGTCGTCCCGTATTAGCAAGTGTGACTTTGTTTTGGATGACCAATCCACCGAATTCAGCGAATTCCTACGGTGTTCTTAGAGTTCAATGTAACTATCGACACCGTACATGAAGTATAAACGTCCTATATTAACAAATATAGTTTTTCGAGTACCTAAACCGAATAATATCACCGAACCGGATCACCGATGTGAATACCGAACTTACATCTTAACCGATTTGCATACATAATCATGTATACCGAATTATATACCGTATTAGCTAACCGAACGCTATAGTTTACACTATCAATGGTTTATCCATGATTAGGAAAACGATTAGTTTCTCTTCGCACAAATGATTCCAACAAGATGGCCTATTCGCCTATGTATATCAATAATGATATTCAGATTACCGATCTATATAAAAGCCTAACCATTGAATTCTAAAGTGTAATTACGTTTTACACTATCTGATTTGATTAACCACAATTTGCTAATCCGATTGTACACTAACCGTATAAGGGAATAAAATAGCCGTTTCGACTGATTTAAAACTCGTGTAATAGCTAATGTAGTTCGTAAAACAGTTCCCAAATGGTTCATAAAAGAGGGACAAGTTTATAAGACATACTTGCAAATCATAGTTTAAATCCCTAAGTCTTAAAAGTTTGTCAGAATTTTCAAAGTTTGCACATACGCCACATCAACGTATGTCATTTCTAAACTCGAAGTTTAACCATAGACGGAATCGTAGTTGAAAATTATTAAACATATGTATTTCAAAGATTTCAAGAGTTAAAGTTTACAAAAATGCCGGAAGCTATCACATCCGGAGAAATATTTTCAAAATTGATTCGTCATTCGACGCAGGGTTATCCGTTGTAGGGTTTGCCATTACTGTTCAAATAAACTTGATAGAATTAATAGGAAAATCTTTCGGTTCTTAGAGAAATACCGATTTACGAATGAAAACAATACGACGATAGAATGAAAATTTTTCAATAATCAGTGTACCGAATACGATGTTAAATTTTTTTTTTTCCTAACTCTACTGGGGTAAGTCTTTATTGAAAAGATGACCTTCTAAAACTAAGTTGCATACCGGTACTATTTTTCTGATTCAATCCACTTACAACCGATAAGTCCTTTAGTGTATCTGGTTACCTTAAGTGATTTAGTTTCTAATAGTGGTTTAAACTGGGTAGACACGAAACCTAAATCAATATCCGAACATCGAGTACAATCCTGATTATCCGAAGTCTGCAAATATAAATACTATTTTTTTTTAATCGTCTATAACATATTCCGTGCCCGAAGCTTGTTAATATACATACCAAGTATATTTCCGAATTATATATCCGAAGTGCTAACCGAACGTGATTGTCTATATATCAACCGAACTAGACCACTGACGGGGTATCCGTACAATGTCGCCCTAGGAATAACCGATTAACATGTATATTCAGTATTTTACCAAACAGTCGAGGCCTATTCATATATATATCTACAATATATATAATAGTCACTTCGTATATGTATATACCATATATATCCACCTAGTTGTGTCTAGCACAAAACAATCATGAGTCCCGGTTCTCTCGTGATCAGAGTCTACTAATGCATTCCTGTTCAACATAACCCCTTTCAGATCTTACATCATCTTCATTTAATTGTACATAGTTGATCAGGCTATGTTAAATTAAACTTGTATGATGAAATCCCTGAACCAGTTATATCTAATGAGGAATACTGCCTAACGGTCATAGTCTAGGCCCACTAAATGCAACCTAGTTCGCTATAACCTTAGGCTCTGATACCAATCTATCACACCCCCAATTTCATGCTTTGCGGAAGCGACTGTTTTGGGGCATGACTAATCAAATATCAAAACACCAAAGTACAAGCAAACGACTCTAAATGAGACGTTTTAGAAACACATTATATTACATTAGTTTTCCAAAGAAATACAAAGTTTAAGTCATAAGTTTAAAACATAGTAGTGAGTTCGCAAAATGATTTCAGAAGATTTTAATACATAACCATTATACAAAATATAATGCAAGAAAATCTTCATGTCTAAATGGATGCATGCGACTCGTGATAGGTAGCTTATCCTGTAGGCCATTCCTAATATTGATGAGCACCTGAGAATACAACACTAAAAGGTCAGCTATAAAGCTGGTGAATCTCACAGGTTTTAATATACATTAATGTGATCAACATGATTATCCGACGATAATTTAAACAGTGTAAACCGATCAATGAATAACAATGTACCGAACCATGATTTACCCATTAGGGCTACCGACCAATGATTAAACCAATTAAGGTTTCCGAACAATGATTTACCGATAATGACATTTGTATTGCACTGAGCTATGATTCAAAGCCTAACCCGATCTTTGCCTCCCGATTTGGTGACACACCCATAACAATTACTAAAGTGCCCGTTTTTAACTTGGTTGTAGCTAGCAACCCGGACGGGGACGTCACTCCCATGATAGTACTATCCTTTAGTAACCGCGCCTTATTAAGTTAATGAATCATACACTGTTGAGGACTTTTACCGAATTAAAACACTCGTGCATATACCGAACAATGAAAATCAAGACCGACAATGATAACCGTTCCATGTACCAAAATGGTAAACCGAATACAAGTAACAATGCAGTTAATTAAGTTAACAACTAAATTAACTAACCGAATAACAGTGATCACGAAAATAATTTGTGTTGCATCTCCCCCAATTATTAAAACATGTAAACATTGAAAATGGGGCCGTGAGACTCACCTGAGTCAATCCGAGCAAATGAATATATTCGACGTGGAATAGACAATCTCTGAAATCCCTTAGAGTCCTAAACACGCGAGATTCTAATGAGTAAATGGATTGTCCAATGTATTATTTAATGTTTATGTTTGAGTTTACAAAATTTGGTACGAGTCTGAAAACAGTAATCTGCCATTTTCGGCCCCTAAACGACCCCGGATGGCCTAAAACTGACAAGGCTAAGGTACTTAGCCTTGATCATTGGGTTGTTTTTGAATGACCGAGCGAATTTGAGCCCAATCCGTTATAATAAAATTTTCATCGAGAAGCTACCCTGAAATTTGTTGTAAAATCGTCGACGTTTTCGAAAATTTATTTGTTCTGTTTTAGCTAGAATTCGCAGGGCTAGTTTATTGATCCGTTGGATCATGAAATATATAGGGGGAATCCGCCGGATTCACTTGAATCCGCCGGATTGGTGACATTTGTGGGGAATACGCCGTATTCCCTTGAATACGCCGTATTCCGGAAAAATAGAGGGAATACGCCGGATTCCCAAGAATCCGACCGTATTCATGACAAACCACGGGAATACGACCGTATTCCATTGAATACGCCGTGTTCATGTTTTCTGGGCAGGAATCCGCCGGATTCACCCGAATCCGCCGGATTCACGTAACTGGTTCGACTCTGTACGTGCAGAAACATACAAAACCATTTCTAAATCCTATTTCCGCTTACAACAACTTAATACAAAGCTAATACATGCTATATTACGTATTTTAAACCATAAATTAAAGAAAATGGTGAGTGATTCTTACAATGAAAAATTGGGGTCGAGGAGGATGATGATGAACGATGGAGATGTTGATGATGTTGCTAGATGATGATGATGATCCAAGATAAATATGTAGATGATGATTTGATGGTGTTGTTGTTGTTTTGAAATTGAAACCGAGAGGGAGAGAATGAGAGAGCCGAGAGTGTGTTTTTGAGAGGGAAATAATTGGGGTCGGTGTATATACACCGGCCTCAATTATTGAGGTGTGTGTGTATTTTTCCGTCCCGTGTTCGCGTACCCGATCGTTATGTAGTATAATGTTTTAAAATGATAATTTTCTAAAAATAGATTCGTATAAGTTTTTAATTGAAATATTTTATAAAACTGTTTTCTCGGATGTTTAAAATTGTAACTTTGTTTTACCAAAAATGTACGGATAGTTTTCTGTATCTAAACTGTATTTAAATTTCAAACGGATTATGTAATTATTATCCTTAATAATAATACTTGATTTAAAAATGTTTTTCGCTCACTTTCATTTTGAGTTTCTACGTTTTGTTAAATTTGGTATTCGCGATTATTTAAATAATCGTTTCGGTTTATATATATACATATATATATATAATTCTTGAATGCTTAAGTGTTAACACGTATGTAATACGTGATTTAAAAGTTTAAATTGGCCCCTAATTTTGGCCCTTTTTGACCGGGTGTCACATTCTCCCCTTGTTAGGAGAATTTCGTCCCGAAATTCAAGTGAAACCTAAATCCGCGTGTTTCTAAGGCCGACTATGTGATATGTCTAATACTAAGACATTCCATTTATCCATGTCCTCTCCCCTTGTTATGCTTTGACCTACCGATTATTTAAGAAATGGAGAGGTCCGAATTCTACCCGACCGTTATGTCTACTTGACCAGGTCGTCCCGTATTAGCAAGTGTGACTTTGTTTTGGATGACCAATCCACCGAATTCAGTGAATTCCTACGGTGTTCTTAGAGTTCAATGTAACTATCGACACCGTACATGAAGTATAAACGTCCTATATTAACAAATATAGTTTTTCGAGTACCTAAACCGAATAATATCACCGAACCGGATCACCGATGTGAATACCGAACTTACATCTTAACCGATTTGCATACATAATCATGTATACCGAATTATATACCGTATTAGCTAACCGAACGCTATAGTTTACACTATCAATGGTTTATCCATGATTAGGAAAACGATTAGTTTCTCTTCGCACAAATGATTCCAACAAGATGGCCTATTCGCCTATGTATATCAATAATGATATTCAGATTACCGATCTATATAAAAGCCTAACCATTGAATTCTAAAGTGTAATTACGTTTTACACTATCTGATTTGATTAACCACAATTTGCTAATCCGATTGTACACTAACCGTATAAGGGAATAAAATAGCCGTTTCGACTGATTTAAAACTCGTGTAATAGCTAATGTAGTTCGTAAAACAGTTCCCAAATGGTTCATAAAAGAGGGACAAGTTTATAAGACATACTTGCAAATCATAGTTTAAATCCCTAAGTCTTAAAAGTTTGTCAGAATTTTCAAAGTTTGCACATACGCCACATCAATGTATATCATTTCTAAACTCGAAGTTTAACCATAGACGGAATCGTAGTTGAAAATTATTAAACATATGTATTTCAAAGATTTCAAGAGTTAAAGTTTACAAAAATGCCGGAAGCTATCACATCCGGAGAAATATTTTCAAAATTGATTCGTCATTCGACGCAGGGTTATCCGTTGTAGGGTTTGCCATTACTGTTCAAATAAACTTGATAGAATTAATAGGAAAATCTTTCGGTTCTTAGAGAAATACCGATTTACGAATGAAAACAATACGACGATAGAATGAAAATTTTTCAATAATCAGTGTACCGAATACGATGTTAAATTTTTTTTTTTCCTAACTCTACTGGGGTAAGTCTTTATTGAAAAGATGACCTTCTAAAACTAAGTTGCATACCGGTACTATTTTTCTGATTCAATCCACTTACAACCGATAAGTCCTTTAGTGTATCTGGTTACCTTAAGTGATTTAGTTTCTAATAGTGGTTTAAACTGGGTAGACACGAAACCTTTATCAATATCCGAACATCGAGTACAATCCTGATTATCCGAAGTCTGCAAATATAAATACTATTTTTTTTTTTTAATCGTCTATAACATATTCCGTGCCCGAAGCTTGTTAATATACATACCAAGTATATTTCCGAATTATATATCCGAAGTGCTAACCGAACGTGATTGTCTATATATCAACCGAACTAGACCACTGACGGGGTATCCGTACAATGTCGCCCTAGGAATAACCGATTAACATGTATATTCAGTATTTTACCAAACAGTCGAGGCCTATTCATATATATATCTACAATATATATAATAGTCACTTCGTATATGTATATACCATATATATCCACCTAGTTGTGTCTAGCACAAAACAATCATGAGTCCCGGTTCTCTCGTGATCAGAGTCTACTAATGCATTCCTGTTCAACATAACCCCTTTCAGATCTTACATCATCTTCATTTAATTGTACATAGTTGATCAGGCTATGTTAAATTAAACTTGTATGATGAAATCCCTGAACCAGTTATATCTAATGAGGAATACTGCCTAACGGTCATAGTCTAGGCCCACTAAATGCAACCTAGTTCGCTATAACCTTAGGCTCTGATACCAATCTATCACACCCCCAATTTCATGCTTTGCGGAAGCGACTGTTTTGGGGCATGACTAATCAAATATCAAAACACCAAAGTACAAGCAAACGACTCTAAATGAGACTTTTTAGAAACACATTATATTACATTAGTTTTCCAAAGAAATACAAAGTTTAAGTCATAAGTTTAAAACATAGTAGTGAGTTCGCAAAATGATTTCAGAAGATTTTAATACATAACCATTATACAAAATATAATGCAAGAAAATCTTCATGTCTAAATGGATGCATGCGACTCGTGATAGGTAGCTTATCCTGTAGGCCATTCCTAATATTGATGAGCACCTGAGAATACAACACTAAAAGGTCAGCTATAAAGCTGGTGAATCTCACAGGTTTTAATATACATTAATGTGATCAACATGATTATCCGACGATAATTTAAACAGTGTAAACCGATCAATGAATAACAATGTACCGAACCATGATTTACCCATTAGGGCTACCGACCAATGATTAAACCAATTAAGGTTTCCGAACAATGATTTACCGATAATGACATTTGTATTGCACTGAGCTATGATTCAAAGCCTAACCCGATCTTTGCCTCCCGATTTGGTGACACACCCATAACAATTACTAAAGTGCCCGTTTTTAACTTGGTTGTAGCTAGCAACCCGGACGGGGACGTCACTCCCATGATAGTACTATCCTTTAGTAACCGCGCCTTATTAAGTTAATGAATCATACACTGTTGAGGACTTTTACCGAATTAAAACACTCGTGCATATACCGAACAATGAAAATCAAGACCGACAATGATAACCGTTCCATGTACCAAAATGGTAAACCGAATACAAGTAACAATGCAGTTAATTAAGTTAACAACTAAATTAACTAACCGAATAACAGTGATCACGAAAATAATTTGTGTTGCATCTCCCCCAATTATTAAAACATGTAAACATTGAAAATGGGGCCGTGAGACTCACCTGAGTCAATCCGAACAAATGAATATATTCGACGTGGAATAGACAATCTCTGAAATCCCTTAGAGTCCTAAACACGCGAGATTCTAATGAGTAAATGGATTGTCCAATGTATTATTTAATGTTTATGTTTGAGTTTACAAAATTTGGTACGAGTCTGAAAACAGTAATCTGCCATTTTCGGCCCCTAAACGACCCCGGATGGCCTAAAACTGACAAGGCTAAGGTACTTAGCCTTGATCATTGGGTTGTTTTTGAATGACCGAGCGAATTTGAGCCCAATCCGTTATAATAAAATTTTCATCGAGAAGCTACCCTGAAATTTGTTGTAAAATCGTCGACGTTTTCGAAAATTTATTTGTTCTGTTTTAGCTAGAATTCGCAGGGCTAGTTTATTGATCCGTTGGATCATGAAATATATAGGGGGAATCCGCCGGATTCACTTGAATCCGCCGGATTGGTGACATTTGTGGGGAATACGCCGTATTCCCTTGAATACGCCGTATTCCGGAAAAATAGAGGGAATACGCCGGATTCCCAAGAATCCGACCGTATTCATGACAAACCACGGGAATACGACCGTATTCCATTGAATACGCCGTGTTCATGTTTTCTGGGCAGGAATCCGCCGGATTCACCCGAATCCGCCGGATTCACGTAACTGGTTCGACTCTGTACGTGCAGAAAACATACAAAACCATTTCTAAATCCTATTTCCGCTTACAACAACTTAATACAAAGCTAATACATGCTATATTACGTATTTTAAACCATAAATTAAAGAAAATGGTGAGTGATTCTTACAATGAAAAATTGGGGTCGAGGAGGATGATGATGAACGATGGAGATGTTGATGATGTTGCTAGATGATGATGATGATCCAAGATAAATATGTAGATGATGATTTGATGGTGTTGTTGTTGTTTTGAAATTGAAACCGAGAGGGAGAGAATGAGAGAGCCGAGAGTGTGTTTTTGAGAGGGAAATAATTGGGGTCGGTGTATATACACCGGCCTCAATTATTGAGGTGTGTGTGTATTTTTCCGTCCCGTGTTCGCGTACCCGATCGTTATGTAGTATAATGTTTTAAAATGATAATTTTCTAAAAATAGATTCGTATAAGTTTTTAATTGAAATATTTTATAAAACTGTTTTCTCGGATGTTTAAAATTGTAACTTTGTTTTACCAAAAATGTACGGATAGTTTTCTGTATCTAAACTGTATTTAAATTTCAAACGGATTATGTAATTATTATCCTTAATAATAATACTTGATTTAAAAATGTTTTTCGCTCACTTTCATTTTGAGTTTCTACGTTTTGTTAAATTTGGTATTCGCGATTATTTAAATAATCGTTTCGGTTTATATATATACATATATATATATAATTCTTGAATGCTTAAGTGTTAACACGTATGTAATACGTGATTTAAAAGTTTAAATTGGCCCCTAATTTTGGCCCTTTTTGACCGGGTGTCACATTCTCCCCTTGTTAGGAGAATTTCGTCCCGAAATTCAAGTGAAACCTAAATCCGCGTGTTTCTAAGGCCGACTATGTGATATGTCTAATACTAAGACATTCCATTTATCCATGTCCTCTCCCCTTGTTATGCTTTGACCTACCGATTATTTAAGAAATGGAGAGGTCCGAATTCTACCCGACCGTTATGTCTACTTGACCAGGTCGTCCCGTATTAGCAAGTGTGACTTTGTTTTGGATGACCAATCCACCGAATTCAGCGAATTCCTACGGTGTTCTTAGAGTTCAATGTAACTATCGACACCGTACATGAAGTATAAACGTCCTATATTAACAAATATAGTTTTTCGAGTACCTAAACCGAATAATATCACCGAACCGGATCACCGATGTGAATACCGAACTTACATCTTAACCGATTTGCATACATAATCATGTATACCGAATTATATACCGTATTAGCTAACCGAACGCTATAGTTTACACTATCAATGGTTTATCCATGATTAGGAAAACGATTAGTTTCTCTTCGCACAAATGATTCCAACAAGATGGCCTATTCGCCTATGTATATCAATAATGATATTCAGATTACCGATCTATATAAAAGCCTAACCATTGAATTCTAAAGTGTAATTACGTTTTACACTATCTGATTTGATTAACCACAATTTGCTAATCCGATTGTACACTAACCGTATAAGGGAATAAAATAGCCGTTTCGACTGATTTAAAACTCGTGTAATAGCTAATGTAGTTCGTAAAACAGTTCCCAAATGGTTCATAAAAGAGGGACAAGTTTATAAGACATACTTGCAAATCATAGTTTAAATCCCTAAGTCTTAAAAGTTTGTCAGAATTTTCAAAGTTTGCACATACGCCACATCAATGTATGTCATTTCTAAACTCGAAGTTTAACCATAGACGGAATCGTAGTTGAAAATTATTAAACATATGTATTTCAAAGATTTCAAGAGTTAAAGTTTACAAAAATGCCGGAAGCTATCACATCCGGAGAAATATTTTCAAAATTGATTCGTCATTCGACGCAGGGTTATCCGTTGTAGGGTTTGCCATTACTGTTCAAATAAACTTGATAGAATTAATAGGAAAATCTTTCGGTTCTTAGAGAAATACCGATTTACGAATGAAAACAATACGACGATAGAATGAAAATTTTTCAATAATCAGTGTACCGAATACGATGTTAAATTTTTTTTTTTCCTAACTCTACTGGGGTAAGTCTTTATTGAAAAGATGACCTTCTAAAACTAAGTTGCATACCGGTACTATTTTTCTGATTCAATCCACTTACAACCGATAAGTCCTTTAGTGTATCTGGTTACCTTAAGTGATTTAGTTTCTAATAGTGGTTTAAACTGGGTAGACACGAAACCTAAATCAATATCCGAACATCGAGTACAATCCTGATTATCCGAAGTCTGCAAATATAAATACTATTTTTTTTTTTAATCGTCTATAACATATTCCGTGCCCGAAGCTTGTTAATATACATACCAAGTATATTTCCGAATTATATATCCGAAGTGCTAACCGAACGTGATTGTCTATATATCAACCGAACTAGACCACTGACGGGGTATCCGTACAATGTCGCCCTAGGAATAACCGATTAACATGTATATTCAGTATTTTACCAAACAGTCGAGGCCTATTCATATATATATCTACAATATATATAATAGTCACTTCGTATATGTATATACCATATATATCCACCTAGTTGTGTCTAGCACAAAACAATCATGAGTCCCGGTTCTCTCGTGATCAGAGTCTACTAATGCATTCCTGTTCAACATAACCCCTTTCAGATCTTACATCATCTTCATTTAATTGTACATAGTTGATCAGGCTATGTTAAATTAAACTTGTATGATGAAATCCCTGAACCAGTTATATCTAATGAGGAATACTGCCTAACGGTCATAGTCTAGGCCCACTAAATGCAACCTAGTTCGCTATAACCTTAGGCTCTGATACCAATCTATCACACCCCCAATTTCATGCTTTGCGGAAGCGACTGTTTTGGGGCATGACTAATCAAATATCAAAACACCAAAGTACAAGCAAACGACTCTAAATGAGACTTTTTAGAAACACATTATATTACATTAGTTTTCCAAAGAAATACAAAGTTTAAGTCATAAGTTTAAAACATAGTAGTGAGTTCGCAAAATGATTTCAGAAGATTTTAATACATAACCATTATACAAAATATAATGCAAGAAAATCTTCATGTCTAAATGGATGCATGCGACTCGTGATAGGTAGCTTATCCTGTAGGCCATTCCTAATATTGATGAGCACCTGAGAATACAACACTAAAAGGTCAGCTATAAAGCTGGTGAATCTCACAGGTTTTAATATACATTAATGTGATCAACATGATTATCCGACGATAATTTAAACAGTGTAAACCGATCAATGAATAACAATGTACCGAACCATGATTTACCCATTAGGGCTACCGACCAATGATTAAACCAATTAAGGTTTCCGAACAATGATTTACCGATAATGACATTTGTATTGCACTGAGCTATGATTCAAAGCCTAACCCGATCTTTGCCTCCCGATTTGGTGACACACCCATAACAATTACTAAAGTGCCCGTTTTTAACTTGGTTGTAGCTAGCAACCCGGACGGGGACGTCACTCCCATGATAGTACTATCCTTTAGTAACCGCGCCTTATTAAGTTAATGAATCATACACTGTTGAGGACTTTTACCGAATTAAAACACTCGTGCATATACCGAACAATGAAAATCAAGACCGACAATGATAACCGTTCCATGTACCAAAATGGTAAACCGAATACAAGTAACAATGCAGTTAATTAAGTTAACAACTAAATTAACTAACCGAATAACAGTGATCACGAAAATAATTTGTGTTGCATCTCCCCCAATTATTAAAACATGTAAACATTGAAAATGGGGCCGTGAGACTCACCTGAGTCAATCCGAACAAATGAATATATTCGACGTGGAATAGACAATCTCTGAAATCCCTTAGAGTCCTAAACACGCGAGATTCTAATGAGTAAATGGATTGTCCAATGTATTATTTAATGTTTATGTTTGAGTTTACAAAATTTGGTACGAGTCTGAAAACAGTAATCTGCCATTTTCGGCCCCTAAACGACCCCGGATGGCCTAAAACTGACAAGGCTAAGGTACTTAGCCTTGATCATTGGGTTGTTTTTGAATGACCGAGCGAATTTGAGCCCAATCCGTTATAATAAAATTTTCATCGAGAAGCTACCCTGAAATTTGTTGTAAAATCGTCGACGTTTTCGAAAATTTATTTGTTCTGTTTTAGCTAGAATTCGCAGGGCTAGTTTATTGATCCGTTGGATCATGAAATATATAGGGGGAATCCGCCGGATTCACTTGAATCCGCCGGATTGGTGACATTTGTGGGGAATACGCCGTATTCCGGAAAAATAGAGGGAATACGCCGGATTCCCAAGAATCCGACCGTATTCATGACAAACCACGGGAATACGACCGTATTCCATTGAATACGCCGTGTTCATGTTTTCTGGGCAGGAATCCGCCGGATTCACCCGAATCCGCCGGATTCACGTAACTGGTTCGACTCTGTACGTGCAGAAAACATACAAAACCATTTCTAAATCCTATTTCCGCTTACAACAACTTAATACAAAGCTAATACATGCTATATTACGTATTTTAAACCATAAATTAAAGAAAATGGTGAGTGATTCTTACAATGAAAAATTGGGGTCGAGGAGGATGATGATGAACGATGGAGATGTTGATGATGTTGCTAGATGATGATGATGATCCAAGATAAATATGTAGATGATGATTTGATGGTGTTGTTGTTGTTTTGAAATTGAAACCGAGAGGGAGAGAATGAGAGAGCCGAGAGTGTGTTTTTGAGAGGGAAATAATTGGGGTCGGTGTATATACACCGGCCTCAATTATTGAGGTGTGTGTGTATTTTTCCGTCCCGTGTTCGCGTACCCGATCGTTATGTAGTATAATGTTTTAAAATGATAATTTTCTAAAAATAGATTCGTATAAGTTTTTAATTGAAATATTTTATAAAACTGTTTTCTCGGATGTTTAAAATTGTAACTTTGTTTTACCAAAAATGTACGGATAGTTTTCTGTATCTAAACTGTATTTAAATTTCAAACGGATTATGTAATTATTATCCTTAATAATAATACTTGATTTAAAAATGTTTTTCGCTCACTTTCATTTTGAGTTTCTACGTTTTGTTAAATTTGGTATTCGCGATTATTTAAATAATCGTTTCGGTTTATATATATACATATATATATATAATTCTTGAATGCTTAAGTGTTAACACGTATGTAATACGTGATTTAAAAGTTTAAATTGGCCCCTAATTTTGGCCCTTTTTGACCGGGTGTCACATTCTCCCCTTGTTAGGAGAATTTCGTCCCGAAATTCAAGTGAAACCTAAATCCGCGTGTTTCTAAGGCCGACTATGTGATATGTCTAATACTAAGACATTCCATTTATCCATGTCCTCTCCCCTTGTTATGCTTTGACCTACCGATTATTTAAGAAATGGAGAGGTCCGAATTCTACCCGACCGTTATGTCTACTTGACCAGGTCGTCCCGTATTAGCAAGTGTGACTTTGTTTTGGATGACCAATCCACCGAATTCAGCGAATTCCTACGGTGTTCTTAGAGTTCAATGTAACTATCGACACCGTACATGAAGTATAAACGTCCTATATTAACAAATATAGTTTTTCGAGTACCTAAACCGAATAATATCACCGAACCGGATCACCGATGTGAATACCGAACTTACATCTTAACCGATTTGCATACATAATCATGTATACCGAATTATATACCGTATTAGCTAACCGAACGCTATAGTTTACACTATCAATGGTTTATCCATGATTAGGAAAACGATTAGTTTCTCTTCGCACAAATGATTCCAACAAGATGGCCTATTCGCCTATGTATATCAATAATGATATTCAGATTACCGATCTATATAAAAGCCTAACCATTGAATTCTAAAGTGTAATTACGTTTTACACTATCTGATTTGATTAACCACAATTTGCTAATCCGATTGTACACTAACCGTATAAGGGAATAAAATAGCCGTTTCGACTGATTTAAAACTCGTGTAATAGCTAATGTAGTTTGTAAAACAGTTCCCAAATGGTTCATAAAAGAGGGACAAGTTTATAATACATACTTGCAAATCATAGTTTAAATCCCTAAGTCTTAAAAGTTTGTCAGAATTTTCAAAGTTTGCACATACGCCACATCAACGTATGTCATTTCTAAACTCGAAGTTTAACCATAGACGGAATCGTAGTTGAAAATTATTAAACATATGTATTTCAAAGATTTCAAGAGTTAAAGTTTACAAAAATGCCGGAAGCTATCACATCCGGAGAAATATTTTCAAAATTGATTCGTCATTCGACGCAGGGTTATCCGTTGTAGGGTTTGCCATTACTGTTCAAATAAACTTGATAGAATTAATAGGAAAATCTTTCGGTTCTTAGAGAAATACCGATTTACGAATGAAAACAATACGACGATAGAATGAAAATTTTTCAATAATCAGTGTACCGAATACGATGTTAAATTTTTTTTTTCCTAACTCTACTGGGGTAAGTCTTTATTGAAAAGATGACCTTCTAAAACTAAGTTGCATACCGGTACTATTTTTCTGATTCAATCCACTTACAACCGATAAGTCCTTTAGTGTATCTGGTTACCTTAAGTGATTTAGTTTCTAATAGTGGTTTAAACTGGGTAGACACGAAACCTAAATCAATATCCGAACATCGAGTACAATCCTGATTATCCGAAGTCTGCAAATATAAATACTATTTTTTTTTTTAATCGTCTATAACATATTCCGTGCCCGAAGCTTGTTAATATACATACCAAGTATATTTCCGAATTATATATCCGAAGTGCTAACCGAACGTGATTGTCTATATATCAACCGAACTAGACCACTGACGGGGTATCCGTACAATGTCGCCCTAGGAATAACTGATTAACATGTATATTCAGTATTTTACCAAACAGTCGAGGCCTATTCATATATATATCTACAATATATATAATAGTCACTTCGTATATGTATATACCATATATATCCACCTAGTTGTGTCTAGCACAAAACAATCATGAGTCCCGGTTCTCTCGTGATCAGAGTCTACTAATGCATTCCTGTTCAACATAACCCCTTTCAGATCTTACATCATCTTCATTTAATTGTACATAGTTGATCAGGCTATGTTAAATTAAACTTGTATGATGAAATCCCTGAACCAGTTATATCTAATGAGGAATACTGCCTAACGGTCATAGTCTAGGCCCACTAAATGCAACCTAGTTCGCTATAACCTTAGGCTCTGATACCAATCTATCACACCCCCAATTTCATGCTTTGCGGAAGCGACTGTTTTGGGGCATGACTAATCAAATATCAAAACACCAAAGTACAAGCAAACGACTCTAAATGAGACGTTTTAGAAACACATTATATTACATTAGTTTTCCAAAGAAATACAAAGTTTAAGTCATAAGTTTAAAACATAGTAGTGAGTTCGCAAAATGATTTCAGAAGATTTTAATACATAACCATTATACAAAATATAATGCAAGAAAATCTTTATGTCTAAATGGATGCATGCGACTCGTGATAGGTAGCTTATCCTGTAGGCCATTCCTAATATTGATGAGCACCTGAGAATACAACACTAAAAGGTCAGCTATAAAGCTGGTGAATCTCACAGGTTTTAATATACATTAATGTGATCAACATGATTATCCGACGATAATTTAAACAGTGTAAACCGATCAATGAATAACAATGTACCGAACCATGATTTACCCATTAGGGCTACCGACCAATGATTAAACCAATTAAGGTTTCCGAACAATGATTTACCGATAATGACATTTGTATTGCACTGAGCTATGATTCAAAGCCTAACCCGATCTTTGCCTCCCGATTTGGTGACACACCCATAACAATTACTAAAGTGCCCGTTTTTAACTTGGTTGTAGCTAGCAACCCGGACGGGGACGTCACTCCCATGATAGTACTATCCTTTAGTAACCGCGCCTTATTAAGTTAATGAATCATACACTGTTGAGGACTTTTATCGAATTAAAACACTCGTGCATATACCGAACAATGAAAATCAAGACCGACAATGATAACCGTTCCATGTACCAAAATGGTAAACCGAATACAAGTAACAATGCAGTTAATTAAGTTAACAACTAAATTAACTAACCGAATAACAGTGATCACGAAAATAATTTGTGTTGCATCTCCCCCAATTATTAAAACATGTAAACATTGAAAATGGGGCCGTGAGACTCACCTGAGTCAATCCGAGCAAATGAATATATTCGACGTGGAATAGACAATCTCTGAAATCCCTTAGAGTCCTAAACACGCGAGATTCTAATGAGTAAATGGATTGTCCAATGTATTATTTAATGTTTATGTTTGAGTTTACAAAATTTGGTACGAGTCTGAAAACAGTAATCTGCCATTTTCGGCCCCTAAACGACCCCGGATGGCCTAAAACTGACAAGGCTAAGCCTTGATCATTGGGTTGTTTTTGAATGACCGAGCGAATTTGAGCCCAATCCGTTATAATAAAATTTTCATCGAGAAGCTACCCTGAAATTTGTTGTAAAATCGTCGACGTTTTCGAAAATTTATTTGTTCTGTTTTAGCTAGAATTCGCAGGGCTAGTTTATTGATCCGTTGGATCATGAAATATATAGGGGGAATCCGTCGGATTCACTTGAATCCGCCGGATTGGTGACATTTGTGGGGAATACGCCGTATTCCCTTGAATACGCCGTATTCCGGAAAAATAGAGGGAATACGCCGGATTCCCAAGAATCCGACCGTATTCATGACAAACCACGGGAATACGACCGTATTCCATTGAATACGCCGTGTTCATGTTTTCTGGGCAGGAATCCGCCGGATTCACCCGAATCCGCCGGATTCACGTAACTGGTTCGACTCTGTACGTGCAGAAAACATACAAAACCATTTCTAAATCCTATTTCCGCTTACAACAACTTAATACAAAGCTAATACATGCTATATTACGTATTTTAAACCATAAATTAAAGAAAATGGTGAGTGATTCTTACAATGAAAAATTGGGGTCGAGGAGGATGATGATGAACGATGGAGATGTTGATGATGTTGCTAGATGATGATGATGATCCAAGATAAATATGTAGATGATGATTTGATGGTGTTGTTGTTGTTTTGAAATTGAAACCGAGAGGGAGAGAATGAGAGAGCCGAGAGTGTGTTTTTGAGAGGGAAATAATTGGGGTCAGTGTATATACACCGGCCTCAATTATTGAGGTGTGTGTGTATTTTTCCGTCCCGTGTTCGCGTACCCGATCGTTATGTAGTATAATGTTTTAAAATGATAATTTTCTAAAAATAGATTCGTATAAGTTTTTAATTGAAATATTTTATAAAACTGTTTTCTCGGATGTTTAAAATTGTAACTTTGTTTTACCAAAAATGTACGGATAGTTTTCTGTAGCTAAACTGTATTTAAATTTCAAACGGATTATGTAATTATTATCCTTAATAATAATACTTGATTTAAAAATGTTTTTCGCTCACTTTCATTTTGAGTTTCTACGTTATGTTAAATTTGGTATTCGCGATTATTTAAATAATCGTTTCGGTTTATATATATACATATATATATATAATTCTTGAATGCTTAAGTGTTAACACGTATGTAATACGTGATTTAAAAGTTTAAATTGGCCCCTAATTTTGGCCCTTTTTGACCGGGTGTCACATTCTCCCCTTGTTAGGAGAATTTCGTCCCGAAATTCAAGTGAAACCTAAATCCGCGTGTTTCTAAGGCCGACTATGTGATATGTCTAATACTAAGACATTCCATTTATCCATGTCCTCTCCCCTTGTTATGCTTTGACCTACCGATTATTTAAGAAATGGAGAGGTCCGAATTCTACCCGACCGTTATGTCTACTTGACCAGGTCGTCCCGTATTAGCAAGTGTGACTTTGTTTTGGATGACCAATCCACCGAATTCAGTGAATTCCTACGGTGTTCTTAGAGTTCAATGTAACTATCGACACCGTACATGAAGTATAAACGTCCTATATTAACAAATATAGTTTTTCGAGTACCTAAACCGAATAATATCACCGAACCGGATCACCGATGTGAATACCGAACTTACATCTTAACCGATTTGCATACATAATCATGTATACCGAATTATATACCGTATTTGCTAACCGAACGCTATAGTTTACACTATCAATGGTTTATCCATGATTAGGAAAACGATTAGTTTCTCTTCGCACAAATGATTCCAACAAGATGGCCTATTCGCCTATGTATATCAATAATGATATTCAGATTACCGATCTATATAAAAGCCTAACCATTGAATTCTAAAGTGTAATTACGTTTTACACTATCTGATTTGATTAACCACAATTTGCTAATCCGATTGTACACTAACCGTATAAGGGAATAAAATAGCCGTTTCGACTGATTTAAAACTCGTGTAATAGCTAATGTAGTTCGTAAAACAGTTCCCAAATGGTTCATAAAAGAGGGACAAGTTTATAAGACATACTTGCAAATCATAGTTTAAATCCCTAAGTCTTAAAAGTTTGTCAGAATTTTCAAAGTTTGCACATACGCCACATCAACGTATGTCATTTCTAAACTCGAAGTTTAACCATAGACGGAATCGTAGTTGAAAATTATTAAACATATGTATTTCAAAGATTTCAAGAGTTAAAGTTTACAAAAATGCCGGAAGCTATCACATCCGGAGAAATATTTTCAAAATTGATTCGTCATTCGACGCAGGGTTATCCGTTGTAGGGTTTGCCATTACTGTTCAAATAAACTTGATAGAATTAATAGGAAAATCTTTCGGTTCTTAGAGAAATACCGATTTACGAATGAAAACAATACGACGATAGAATGAAAATTTTTCAATAATCAGTGTACCGAATACGATGTTAAATTTTTTTTTTTCCTAACTCTACTGGGGTAAGTCTTTATTGAAAAGATGACCTTCTAAAACTAAGTTGCATACCGGTACTATTTTTCTGATTCAATCCACTTACAACCGATAAGTCCTTTAGTGTATCTGGTTACCTTAAGTGATTTAGTTTCTAATAGTGGTTTAAACTGGGTAGACACGAAACCTAAATCAATATCCGAACATCGAGTACAATCCTGATTATCCGAAGTCTGCAAATATAAATACTATTTTTTTTTTAATCGTCTATAACATATTCCGTGCCCGAAGCTTGTTAATATACATACCAAGTATATTTCCGAATTATATATCCGAAGTGCTAACCGAACGTGATTGTCTATATATCAACCGAACTAGACCACTGACGGGGTATCCGTACAATGTCGCCCTAGGAATAACTGATTAACATGTATATTCAGTATTTTACCAAACAGTCGAGGCCTATTCATATATATATCTACAATATATATAATAGTCACTTCGTATATGTATATACCATATATATCCACCTAGTTGTGTCTAGCACAAAACAATCATGAGTCCCGGTTCTCTCGTGATCAGAGTCTACTAATGCATTCATGTTCAACATAACCCCTTTCAGATCTTACATCATCTTCATTTAATTGTACATAGTTGATCAGGCTATGTTAAATTAAACTTGTATGATGAAATCCCTGAACCAGTTATATCTAATGAGGAATACTGCCTAACGGTCATAGTCTAGGCCCACTAAATGCAACCTAGTTCGCTATAACCTTAGGCTCTGATACCAATCTATCACACCCCCAATTTCATGCTTTGCGGAAGCGACTGTTTTGGGGCATGACTAATCAAATATCAAAACACCAAAGTACAAGCAAACGACTCTAAATGAGACGTTTTAGAAACACATTATATTACATTAGTTTTCCAAAGAAATACAAAGTTTAAGTCATAAGTTTAAAACATAGTAGTGAGTTCGCAAAATGATTTCAGAAGATTTTAATACATAACCATTATACAAAATATAATGCAAGAAAATCTTCATGTCTAAATGGATGCATGCGACTCGTGATAGGTAGCTTATCCTGTAGGCCATTCCTAATATTGATGAGCACCTGAGAATACAACACTAAAAGGTCAGCTATAAAGCTGGTGAATCTCACAGGTTTTAATATACATTAATGTGATCAACATGATTATCCGACGATAATTTAAACAGTGTAAACCGATCAATGAATAACAATGTACCGAACCATGATTTACCCATTAGGGCTACCGACCAATGATTAAACCAATTAAGGTTTCCGAACAATGATTTACCGATAATGACATTTGTATTGCACTGAGCTATGATTCAAAGCCTAACCCGATCTTTGCCTCCCGATTTGGTGACACACCCATAACAATTACTAAAGTGCCCGTTTTTAACTTGGTTGTAGCTAGCAACCCGGACGGGGACGTCACTCCCATGATAGTACTATCCTTTAGTAACCGCGCCTTATTAAGTTAATGAATCATACACTGTTGAGGACTTTTACCGAATTAAAACACTCGTGCATATACCGAACAATGAAAATCAAGACCGACAATGATAACCGTTCCATGTACCAAAATGGTAAACCGAATACAAGTAACAATGCAGTTAATTAAGTTAACAACTAAATTAACTAACCGAATAACAGTGATCACGAAAATAATTTGTGTTGCATCTCCCCCAATTATTAAAACATGTAAACATTGAAAATGGGGCCGTGAGACTCACCTGAGTCAATCCGAGCAAATGAATATATTCGACGTGGAATAGACAATCTCTGAAATCCCTTAGAGTCCTAAACACGCGAGATTCTAATGAGTAAATGGATTGTCCAATGTATTATTTAATGTTTATGTTTGAGTTTACAAAATTTGGTACGAGTCTGAAAACAGTAATCTGCCATTTTCGGCCCCTAAACGACCCCGGATGGCCTAAAACTGACAAGGCTAAGGTACTTAGCCTTGATCATTGGGTTGTTTTTGAATGACCGAGCGAATTTGAGCCCAATCCGTTATAATAAAATTTTCATCGAGAAGCTACCCTGAAATTTGTTGTAAAATCGTCGACGTTTTCGAAAATTTATTTGTTCTGTTTTAGCTAGAATTCGCAGGGCTAGTTTATTGATCCGTTGGATCATGAAATATATAGGGGGAATCCGCCGGATTCACTTGAATCCGCCGGATTGGTGACATTTGTGGGGAATACGCCGTATTCCCTTGAATACGCCGTATTCCGGAAAAATAGAGGGAATACGCCGGATTCCCAAGAATCCGACCGTATTCATGACAAACCACGGGAATACGACCGTATTCCATTGAATACGCCGTGTTCATGTTTTCTGGGCAGGAATCCGCCGGATTCACCCGAATCCGCCGGATTCACGTAACTGGTTCGACTCTGTACGTGCAGAAAACATACAAAACCATTTCTAAATCCTATTTCCGCTTACAACAACTTAATACAAAGCTAATACATGCTATATTACGTATTTTAAACCATAAATTAAAGAAAATGGTGAGTGATTCTTACAATGAAAAATTGGGGTCGAGGAGGATGATGATGAACGATGGAGATGTTGATGATGTTGCTAGATGATGATGATGATCCAAGATAAATATGTAGATGATGATTTGATGGTGTTGTTGTTGTTTTGAAATTGAAACCGAGAGGGAGAGAATGAGAGAGCCGAGAGTGTGTTTTTGAGAGGGAAATAATTGGGGTCGGTGTATATACACCGGCCTCAATTATTGAGGTGTGTGTGTATTTTTCCGTCCCGTGTTCGCGTACCCGATCGTTATGTAGTATAATGTTTTAAAATGATAATTTTCTAAAAATAGATTCGTATAAGTTTTTAATTGAAATATTTTATAAAACTGTTTTCTCGGATGTTTAAAATTGTAACTTTGTTTTACCAAAAATGTACGGATAGTTTTCTGTATCTAAACTGTATTTAAATTTCAAACGGATTATGTAATTATTATCCTTAATAATAATACTTGATTTAAAAATGTTTTTCGCTCACTTTCATTTTGAGTTTCTACGTTTTGTTAAATTTGGTATTCGCGATTATTTAAATAATCGTTTCGGTTTATATATATACATATATATATATAATTCTTGAATGCTTAAGTGTTAACACGTATGTAATACGTGATTTAAAAGTTTAAATTGGCCCCTAATTTTGGCCCTTTTTGACCGGGTGTCACATTCTCCCCTTGTTAGGAGAATTTCGTCCCGAAATTCAAGTGAAACCTAAATCCGCGTGTTTCTAAGGCCGACTATGTGATATGTCTAATACTAAGACATTCCATTTATCCATGTCCTCTCCCCTTGTTATGCTTTGACCTACCGATTATTTAAGAAATGGAGAGGTCCGAATTCTACCCGACCGTTATGTCTACTTGACCAGGTCATCCCGTATTAGCAAGTGTGACTTTGTTTTGGATGACCAATCCACCGAATTCAGTGAATTCCTACGGTGTTCTTAGAGTTCAATGTAACTATCGACACCGTACATGAAGTATAAACGTCCTATATTAACAAATATAGTTTTTCGAGTACCTAAACCGAATAATATCACCGAACCGGATCACCGATGTGAATACCGAACTTACATCTTAACCGATTTGCATACATAATCATGTATACCGAATTATATACCGTATTAGCTAACCGAACGCTATAGTTTACACTATCAATGGTTTATCCATGATTAGGAAAACGATTAGTTTCTCTTCGCACAAATGATTCCAACAAGATGGCCTATTCGCCTATGTATATCAATAATGATATTCAGATTACCGATCTATATAAAAGCCTAACCATTGAATTCTAAAGTGTAATTACGTTTTACACTATCTGATTTGATTAACCACAATTTGCTAATCCGATTGTACACTAACCGTATAAGGGAATAAAATAGCCGTTTCGACTGATTTAAAACTCGTGTAATAGCTAATGTAGTTCGTAAAACAGTTCCCAAATGGTTCATAAAAGAGGGACAAGTTTATAAGACATACTTGCAAATCATAGTTTAAAACCCTAAGTCTTAAAAGTTTGTCAGAATTTTCAAAGTTTGCACATACGCCACATCAACGTATGTCATTTCTAAACTCGAAGTTTAACCATAGACGGAATCGTAGTTGAAAATTATTAAACATATGTATTTCAAAGATTTCAAGAGTTAAAGTTTACAAAAATGCCGGAAGCTATCACATCCGGAGAAATATTTTCAAAATTGATTCGTCATTCGACGCAGGGTTAACCGTTGTAGGGTTTGCCATTACTGTTCAAATAAACTTGATAGAATTAATAGGAAAATCTTTCGGTTCTTAGAGAAATACCGATTTACGAATGAAAACAATACGACGATAGAATGAAAATTTTTCAATAATCAGTGTACCGAATACGATGTTAAATTTTTTTTTTTCCTAACTCTACTGGGGTAAGTCTTTATTGAAAAGATGACCTTCTAAAACTAAGTTGCATACCGGTACTATTTTTCTGATTCAATCCACTTACAACCGATAAGTCCTTTAGTGTATCTGGTTACCTTAAGTGATTTAGTTTCTAATAGTGGTTTAAACTGGGTAGACACGAAACCTTTATCAATATCCGAACATCGAGTACAATCCTGATTATCCGAAGTCTGCAAATATAAATACTATTTTTTTTTTTTAATCGTCTATAACATATTCCGTGCCCGAAGCTTGTTAATATACATACCAAGTATATTTCCGAATTATATATCCGAAGTGCTAACCGAACGTGATTGTCTATATATCAACCGAACTAGACCACTGACGGGGTATCCGTACAATGTCGCCCTAGGAATAACCGATTAACATGTATATTCAGTATTTTACCAAACAGTCGAGGCCTATTCATATATATATCTACAATATATATAATAGTCACTTCGTATATGTATATACCATATATATCCACCTAGTTGTGTCTAGCACAAAACAATCATGAGTCCCGGTTCTCTCGTGATCAGAGTCTACTAATGCATTCCTGTTCATCATAACCCCTTTCAGATCTTACATCATCTTCATTTAATTGTACATAGTTGATCAGGCTATGTTAAATTAAACTTGTATGATGAAATCCCTGAACCAGTTATATCTAATGAGGAATACTGCCTAACGGTCATAGTCTAGGCCCACTAAATGCAACCTAGTTCGCTATAACCTTAGGCTCTGATACCAATCTATCACACCCCCAATTTCATGCTTTGCGGAAGCGACTGTTTTGGGGCATGACTAATCAAATATCAAAACACCAAAGTACAAGCAAACGACTCAAAATGAGACGTTTTAGAAACACATTATATTACATTAGTTTTCCAAAGAAATACAAAGTTTAAGTCATAAGTTTAAAACATAGTAGTGAGTTCGCAAAATGATTTCAGAAGATTTTAATACATAACCATTATACAAAATATAATGCAAGAAAATCTTCATGTCTAAATGGATGCATGCGACTCGTGATAGGTAGCTTATCCTGTAGGCCATTCCTAATATTGATGAGCACCTGAGAATACAACACTAAAAGGTCAGCTATAAAGCTGGTGAATCTCACAGGTTTTAATATACATTAATGTGATCAACATGATTATCCGACGATAATTTAAACAGTGTAAACCGATCAATGAATAACAATGTACCGAACCATGATTTACCCATTAGGACTACCGACCAATGATTAAACCAATTAAGGTTTCCGAACAATGATTTACCGATAATGACATTTGTATTGCACTGAGCTATGATTCAAAGCCTAACCCGATCTTTGCCTCCCGATTTGGTGACACACCCATAACAATTACTAAAGTGCCCGTTTTTAACTTGGTTGTAGCTAGCAACCCGGACGGGGACGTCACTCCCATGATAGTACTATCCTTTAGTAACCGCGCCTTATTAAGTTAATGAATCATACACTGTTGAGGACTTTTACCGAATTAAAACACTCGTGCATATACCGAACAATGAAAATCAAGACCGACAATGATAACCGTTCCATGTACCAAAATGGTAAACCGAATACAAGTAACAATGCAGTTAATTAAGTTAACAACTAAATTAACTAACCGAATAACAGTGATCACGAAAATAATTTGTGTTGCATCTCCCCCAATTATTAAAACATGTAAACATTGAAAATGGGGCCGTGAGACTCACCTGAGTCAATCCGAGCAAATGAATATATTCGACGTGGAATAGACAATCTCTGAAATCCCTTAGAGTCCTAAACACGCGAGATTCTAATGAGTAAATGGATTGTCCAATGTATTATTTAATGTTTATGTTTGAGTTTACAAAATTTGGTACGAGTCTGAAAACAGTAATCTGCCATTTTCGGCCCCTAAACGACCCCGGATGGCCTAAAACTGACAAGGCTAAGGTACTTAGCCTTGATCATTGGGTTGTTTTTGAATGACCGAGCGAATTTGAGCCCAATCCGTTATAATAAAATTTTCATCGAGAAGCTACCCTGAAATTTGTTGTAAAATCGTCGACGTTTTCGAAAATTTATTTGTTCTGTTTTAGCTAGAATTCGCAGGGCTAGTTTATTGATCCGTTGGATCATGAAATATATAGGGGGAATCCGCCGGATTCACTTGAATCCGCCGGATTGGTGACATTTGTGGGGAATACGCCGTATTCCCTTGAATACGCCGTATTCCGGAAAAATAGAGGGAATACGCCGGATTCCCAAGAATCCGACCGTATTCATGACAAACCACGGGAATACGACCGTATTCCATTGAATACGCCGTGTTCATGTTTTCTGGGCTGGAATCCGCCGGATTCACCCGAATCCGCCGGATTCACGTAACTGGTTCGACTCTGTACGTGCAGAAAACATACAAAACCATTTCTAAATCCTATTTCCGCTTACAACAACTTAATACAAAGCTAATACATGCTATATTACGTATTTTAAACCATAAATTAAAGAAAATGGTGAGTGATTCTTACAATGAAAAATTGGGGTCGAGGAGGATGATGATGAACGATGGAGATGCTGATGATGTTGCTAGATGATGATGATGATCCAAGATAAATATGTAGATGATGATTCGATGGTGTTGTTGTTGTTTTGAAATTGAAACCGAGAGGGAGAGAATGAGAGAGCCGAGAGTGTGTTTTTGAGAGGGAAATAATTGGGGTCGGTGTATATACACCGGCCTCAATTATTGAGGTGTGTGTGTATTTTTCCGTCCCGTGTTCGCGTACCCGATCGTTATGTAGTATAATGTTTTAAAATGATAATTTTCTAAAAATAGATTCGTATAAGTTTTTAATTGAAATATTTTATAAAACTGTTTTCTCGGATGTTTAAAATTGTAACTTTGTTTTACCAAAAATGTACAGATAGTTTTCTGTATCTAAACTGTATTTAAATTTCAAACGGATTATGTAATTATTATCCTTAATAATAATACTTGATTTAAAAATGTTTTTCGCTCACTTTCATTTTGAGTTTCTACGTTTTGTTAAATTTGGTATTCGCGATTATTTAAATAATCGTTTCGGTTTATATATATACATATATATATATAATTCTTGAATGCTTAAGTGTTAACACGTATGTAATACGTGATTTAAAAGTTTAAATTGGCCCCTAATCTCCCCTTGTTAGGAGAATTTCGTCCCGAAATTCAAGTGAAACCTAAATCCGCGTGTTTCTAAGGCCGACTATGTGATATGTCTAATACTAAGACATTCCATTTATCCATGTCCTCTCCCCTTGTTATGCTTTGACCTACCGATTATTTAAGAAATGGAGAGGTCCGAATTCTACCCGACCGTTATGTCTACTTGACCAGGTCGTCCCGTATTAGCAAGTGTGACTTTGTTTTGGATGACCAATCCACCGAATTCAGTGAATTCCTACGGTGTTCTTAGAGTTCAATGTAACTATCGACACCGTACATGAAGTATAAACGTCCTATATTAACAAATATAGTTTTTCGAGTACCTAAACCGAATAATATCACCGAACCGGATCACCGATGTGAATACCGAACTTACATCTTAACCGATTTGCATACATAATCATGTATACCGAATTATATACCGTATTAGCTAACCGAACGCTATAGTTTACACTATCAATGGTTTATCCATGATTAGGAAAACGATTAGTTTCTCTTCGCACAAATGATTCCAACAAGATGGCCTATTCGCCTATGTATATCAATAATGATATTCAGATTACCGATCTATATAAAAGCCTAACCATTGAATTCTAAAGTGTAATTACGTTTTACACTATCTGATTTGATTAACCACAATTTGCTAATCCGATTGTACACTAACCGTATAAGGGAATAAAATAGCCGTTTCGACTAATTTAAAACTCGTGTAATAGCTAATGTAGTTCGTAAAACAGTTCCCAAATGGTTCATAAAAGAGGGACAAGTTTATAAGACATACTTGCAAATCATAGTTTAAAACCCTAAGTCTTAAAAGTTTGTCAGAATTTTCAAAGTTTGCACATACGCCACATCAACGTATGTCATTTCTAAACTCGAAGTTTAACCATAGACGGAATCGTAGTTGAAAATTATTAAACATATGTATTTCAAAGATTTCAAGAGTTAAAGTTTACAAAAATGCCGGAAGCTATCACATCCGGAGAAATATTTTCAAAATTGATTCGTCATTCGACGCAGGGTTATCCGTTGTAGGGTTTGCCATTACTGTTCAAATAAACTTGATAGAATTAATAGGAAAATCTTTCGGTTCTTAGAGAAATACCGATTTACGAATGAAAACAATACGACGATAGAATGAAAATTTTTCAATAATCAATGTACCGAATACGATGTTAAATTTTTTTTTTCCTAACTCTACTGGGGTAAGTCTTTATTGAAAAGATGAACTTCTAAAACTAAGTTGCATACCGGTACTATTTTTCTGATTCAATCCACTTACAACCGATAAGTCCTTTAGTGTATCTGGTTACCTTAAGTGATTTAGTTTCTAATAGTGGTTTAAACTGGGTAGACACGAAACCTTTATCAATATCTGAACATCGAGTACAATCCTGATTATCCGAAGTCTGCAAATATAAATACTATTTTTTTTTTTAATCGTCTATAACATATTCCGTGCCCGAAGCTTGTTAATATACATACCAAGTATATTTCCGAATTATATATCCGAAGTGCTAACCGAACGTGATTGTCTATATATCAACCGAACTAGACCACTGACGGGGTATCCGTACAATGTCGCCCTAGGAATAACCGATTAACATGTATATTCAGTATTTTACCAAACAGTCGAGGCATATTCATATATATATCTACAATATATATAATAGTCATTATGTATATACCATATATATCCACCTAGTTGTGTCTAGCACAAAACAATCATGAGTCCCGGTTCTCTCGTGATCAGAGTCTACTAATGCATTCCTGTTCAACATAACCCCTTTCAGATCTTACATCATCTTCATTTAATTGTACATAGTTGATCAGGCTATGTTAAATTAAACTTGTATGATGAAATCCCTGAACCAGTTATATCTAATGAGGAATACTGCCTAACGGTCATAGTCTAGGCCCACTAAATGCAACCTAGTTCGCTATAACCTTAGGCTCTGATACCAATCTATCACACCCCCAATTTCATGCTTTGCGGAAGCGACTGTTTTGGGGCATGACTAATCAAATATCAAAACACCAAAGTACAAGCAAACGACTCTAAATGAGACGTTTTAGAAACACATTATATTACATTAGTTTTCCAAAGAAATACAAAGTTTAAGTCATAAGTTTAAAACATAGTAGTGAGTTCGCAAAATGATTTCAGAAGATTTTAATACATAACCATTATACAAAATATAATGCAAGAAAATCTTCATGTCTAAATGGATGCATGCGACTCGTGATAGGTAGCTTATCCTGTAGGCCATTCCTAATATTGATGAGCACCTGAGAATACAACACTAAAAGGTCAACTATAAAGCTGGTGAATCTCACAGGTTTTAATATACATTAATGTGATCAACATGATTATCCGACGATAATTTAAACAGTGTAAACCGATCAATGAATAACAATGTACCGAACCATGATTTACCCATTAGGGCTACCGACCAATGATTAAACCAATTAAGGTTTCCGAACAATGATTTACCGATAATGACATTTGTATTGCACTGAGCTATGATTCAAAGCCTAACCCGATCTTTGCCTCCCGATTTGGTGACACACCCATAACAATTACTAAAGTGCCCGTTTTTAACTTGGTTGTAGCTAGCAACCCGGACGGGGACGTCACTCCCATGATAGTACTATCCTTTAGTAACCGCGCCTTATTAAGTTAATGAATCATACACTGTTGAGGACTTTTACCGAATTAAAACACTCGTGCATATACCGAACAATGAAAATCAAGACCGACAATGATAACCGTTCCATGTACCAAAATGGTAAACCGAATACAAGTAACAATGCAGTTAATTAAGTTAACAACTAAATTAACTAACCGAATAACAGTGATCACGAAAATAATTTGTGTTGCATCTCCCCCAATTATTAAAACATGTAAACATTGAAAATGGGGCCGTGAGACTCACCTGAGTCAATCCGAGCAAATGAATATATTCGACGTGGAATAGACAATCTCTGAAATCCCTTAGAGTCCTAAACACGCGAGATTCTAATGAGTAAATGGATTGTCCAATGTATTATTTAATGTTTATGTTTGAGTTTACAAAATTTGGTACGAGTCTGAAAACAGTAATCTGCCATTTTCGGCCCCTAAACGACCCCGGATGGCCTAAAACTGACAAGGCTAAGGTACTTAGCCTTGATCATTGGGTTGTTTTTGAATGACCGAGCGAATTTGAGCCCAATCCGTTATAATAAAATTTTCATCGAGAAGCTACCCTGAAATTTGTTGTAAAATCGTCGACGTTTTCGAAAATTTATTTGTTCTGTTTTAGCTAGAATTCGCAGGGCTAGTTTATTGATCCGTTGGATCATGAAATATATAGGGGGAATCCGCCGGATTCACTTGAATCCGCCGGATTGGTGACATTTGTGGGGAATACGCCGTATTCCCTTGAATACGCCGTATTCCGGAAAAATAGAGGGAATACGCCGGATTCCCAAGAATCCGACCGTATTCATGACAAACCACGGGAATACGACCGTATTCCATTGAATACGCCGTGTTCATGTTTTCTGGGCAGGAATCCGCCGGATTCACCCGAATCCGCCGGATTCACGTAACTGGTTCGACTCTGTACGTGCAGAAAACATACAAAACCATTTCTAAATCCTATTTCCGCTTACAACAACTTAATACAAAGCTAATACATGCTATATTACGTATTTTAAACCATAAATTAAAGAAAATGGTGAGTGATTCTTACAATGAAAAATTGGGGTCGAGGAGGATGATGATGAACGATGGAGATGTTGATGATGTTGCTAGATGATGATGATGATCCAAGATAAATATGTAGATGATGATTTGATGGTGTTGTTGTTGTTTTGAAATTGAAACCGAGAGGGAGAGAATGAGAGCGCCGAGAGTGTGTTTTTGAGAGGGAAATAATTGGGGTCGGTGTATATACACCGGCCTCAATTATTGAGGTGTGTGTGTATTTTTCCGTCCCGTGTTCGCGTACCCGATCGTTATGTAGTATAATGTTTTAAAATGATAATTTTCTAAAAATAGATTCGTATAAGTTTTTAATTGAAATATTTTATAAAACTGTTTTCTCGGATGTTTAAAATTGTAACTTTGTTTTACCAAAAATGTACGGATAGTTTTCTGTATCTAAACTGTATTTAAATTTCAAACGGATTATGTAATTATTATCCTTAATAATAATACTTGATTTAAAAATGTTTTTCGCTCACTTTCATTTTGAGTTTCTACGTTTTGTTAAATTTGGTATTCGCGATTATTTAAATAATCGTTTCGGTTTATATATATACATATATATATATATAATTCTTGAATGCTTAAGTGTTAACACGTATGTAATACGTGATTTAAAAGTTTAAATTGGCCCCTAATTTTGGCCCTTTTTGACCGGGTGTCACAAGACCGCTACGTCGCACCTGGCCAGGGGCCTCTGCGACGTCGCGGCCTACGTCGCACAAAAATCCCAACGTCGCACTAGCGACGCAGCCCCTTACGTCGCATTAACTTGCGGACGTCGCAAGTAGCGACGTAGACTTTAACGTCGCAAACCGAACCAACGTCGCATTAGCGACGCCGCCCCCTACGTCGCATTGAATTGCGAAGGTCGCATCATGCGACGTACATGCCCACGTCGCACTCTACGTCGCTAGCGACGTCGCATGCTACGTCGCACAAACCAGAACTTTGAAAACTCACATTTTCACTAAGTGTCGAACTTTTACAACCTCAAATCCTTATACGATACGACCTAACAATCATAATAAAACATACTTTCCTATTACAATTACTCTAATTTGCGTATTGAATGATAAACTTTAAATATAACAAATCACCAACGGGCCGTATACTTTGATACGAACGCGAACAAACCAACATTTAAACACAACGGGTTGTATGAACAACTAGCCTAGATGGTCTTGCGAGACATCTACTTACTTAACCTTACGTGTTTAGGCACTAGAAGGTTACGGGTTCGGAGAACCTACTTGCTTTACTACTACTTGCTATTTACCACTACTCGACTCAGGTGAGTCTTACAGCCCCACTTTTACTGTTTTATACTTTGGGGTGAGATACTTAGCAACTGTTTTACGTATGAACACAATGTACTGAACTGAAAACATTACTGATTACAAACAAACGCATGAGTTACTTTTATCCACTGAAAGCCTCCTAATCGTAAGTTGTTAGTTATGGACTTAAGCGCGATTACTAATAGATGGATCCATTTGGGACTGACAATCCCTGTCTGGGGTGGTAGCGCCACCACGTACTGATTTACACGTAGAAACAGACATATTAGTATTTGTTACATATGAGTGTGCGGATAGCACTCACGGGGGTACGTGATATATTCACACTACACTGTTAAGCTTCAACTTATGAGCTCATGGCACTGTACTGATTAACTGATTTGCTTACTTTGCTTGATAGCAATACGGGTACATACTTGTGGTTCATAATACCTACTTATTACTAAACCTGTGAGATTCACCAACCTTTTTGGTTGACACTTTTTAGCTTTGTATCTCAGGTACACTTACGGAGTAGGATCACTCCAGGATTACTAGCTAGAGTCGCATGATTTACAAACTGCATTTAACGGAGATTATTTGGCATTATCTTTTGTAACTATGATTATGTAATAGAATCTCCCGCTATACACGTGGGCTCTAGGGAATTACATTTTGTATACGAAAACCCACGGTTTTCAAACGATTATTAATTATGAAATGTAACTATTTTACAAACGTCTCATTTAGAGGTCGTTTACTATTAATCTTGTGCTTTATATATTGATTAGTAACACCCAACGTATGCTTCCGCAAATCGTTAAATTTGGGGGTGTTACAGATTGGTATCAGAGCCTAAGGTTGTAGTGAACTAGGTTGCATTTAGTGAGCCTAGACTATGACCATTAGGCAGTATCCCTTATTAGGTATAACCGGTTCAGTGATTACATCATACGAGTTTAATTTAACATAGCCTGATCAACTATGTACAATTAAGCAAAGACGATGTAAGATCTGAAAGGGGTTATGGCTGAACAGGGTACAATAGAAGACTCTGACTTCGAGAGAACCGAGACTTAAACATGTTTATGCTAGACACTCAATAGGCTATATTATATAGGGACTATATGAATATAGGCCTCAATCTTACTAACGCTTTGTCTCAGAAATGGCAAACATCCCATCCGATTCATCTCGTTCTCAATCCGGGTCGCAGAACCCAAGGGTAGCAAGGAGGAACAACAGGTTGCCTCGAGCTGGCCCGTACTCCACTCACTTCACCTTGCCGGCCTTAGTTGCTAGGGTAAACCAACACGAGCAACGACTTCGCACCATGGATGTCGTGTTGCAGGAAACAAACGAAAACTGGAGACTTACATCACTTGAGCGCATCGAACAAGTCTCTGAGGATCACGAAACCACCGTTAATAATGTGGACGTTCTTTTCAACAAAGTGGTGGAGATAAGCGTGGAAACCGCTCTTTTGAAACACAGACTTGATGAGTGTGAACAACGCTCACGGGAAAAGGAAGAGTATACCCGTGGATTGGTACAGCGACTAGCATTAGCTGAAGACAATGCTCGACAAGCCAGCAGACTTGCAAATACTGTGGATCGTCTCATCGAAATGATGGAGCAGATTAACCTACGTTGAGACTAGCTTAGTCTTTGTTTTGTAAACTATCCTGTAATCTAGTAACTATCTAAGCACTACTCTATGTTCCAGTCGGATGTAACAATTCCCGACATCTTTTGTAACACATCCGTAGGATGTAACCCTTGAACTCGTATCATCTATTAAATATTCCTTGCTGTTTCGACTCATATTAATTGCCATAATCCTTTTCATATTGATGTTATGTATTACCAACTTTATACATGTACATCTGGAATAAATGCAATTTTCTTACAAAATCTCATGTATCTTCATTTCTTTTATTGAAGAATCATGCCGCCAAAGTCAAGACCTTACACTGATGCTCAAATCACGTCTCTCATAACCCAGGCTGTTACTGAAGCCTTGGCTCGGAATACTCCACCTAACTCCACAAGAAACAGCGATGCCGCTGAAACCTCTGCTGCTAAACCTTGTTCATACAAGGATTTTCAAAACTGCAAACCCTTGAGCTTCAAGGGAACCGAAGGAGCCATCGGACTTATCAGATGGTTCGAAAAGATGGAATCCGTTTTCCGCATCAGCAAATGTGCGGAAGACGACAAGGTCAAATTCTCCACCTGCACCCTCGAAGATGGTGCCCTCTCGTGGTGGAATTCCTATACCCAGTCCGTGGGGATTGACACCGCTTATCTACTCCCTTGGGAGGATCTGAAGAAAATGCTCACGGATGAGTATTGCCCGTCCGAACAACTTCACAAACAGGACGAAGAGTTCTGGAACTTAAAAGTGCAAGGAACTGATATCGTTGGATACACCACCAGATTCCAACAACTCACCGTCCTTCGCCCAGCTATGGCAGGTACTGGACCCGACAAGATTAAGAAATACATCCGCGGCCTCCCGGAACCCGTCCGGGGAAATGTCGCCTCATCAAACCAAACCACCCTTCACGGCGCCATTCGGTTGGCCCATGAACTCCTGGCTATGAACGAGGACCAAGAACCACCCACTCAATCCTCCAACAATAAAAGGAAATGGTCCGACAACCACAACAACCACCAAACCAAGAAACCCGAGACCATTAAAGCCTACACCTCCAATACTGATGACAAGGGGGCGTACAAAGGAACCAAGCCCTATTGCTCAAAGTGCCAACGACACCACCATGGTTCGTGTCCCTGTAGCAAGTGTAAGAGATTCGGACACTTGGCTAAGGACTGTAGATCAAACACCACTGACACCAACACCTCTGCACCAAAGACCTGTTATGGGTGCAACGGTACGGGGCATTTCAAGAAAGACTGCCCGAAGCTGAACAACAACAACAACAACAGGAATAACAACAATGCTCGAGGAAGAGCTTTTGTGCTGAAATCTGGGGAAGCCCGTCAAGACCCGAATGTGGTCACGGGTACGTTTCTTCTCAAAAACTTGACTGCATCTGTATTATTTGATACTGGTGCTGATAAGAGCTTTATTTCTGACGAGTTTTATCCACTACTTGACACCACACCTATTGCCTTAGATTCTAAGTACACGGTAGAATTGGCAAACGGAAAACTTATTGAGGCCAACAGTGTGATACCTAATTGCACTCTAAACTTAGCTAACAAGCTCTTTTCCATTGATTTGATACCTGTCGAAATCGGCAGCTTTGACCTCATCGTCGGTATGGATTGGTTGTCCAAGCACCGAGCCGAAATCGTTTGCTTTGAGAAAATTGTACGCATTCCTCTCGTCACCGGTGGAACTTTGAGCATACAAGGGGAGACCGGTGGGACGAGAATAAATATCATTTCTTGCATGAAAACCCGAAAATACTTGAGAAAAGGGTACCAGGCAATCCTCGCACACGTTGTAGAGAAGAAGTCGGTGGAGAAGCGACTTGAGGATGTACCTATTGTTCGAGACTTCCCAGAAGTCTTTCCGGAAGACTTTCCTGGCCTACCGCCAACTAGACAAGTCGAATTCTCTATTGATCTTGTGCCCGGCGCAGCACCCGTGGCACGAGCCCCTTACCGACTAGCCCCATCCGAACTTCAGGAGTTGTCTACTCAGTTACAGGAACTCCTGGACAAGGGATTTATTCGACCAAGTTCCTCACCTTGGGGAGCTCCGGTCCTGTTTGTGAAAAAGAAAGACGGTTCTTTCCGCATGTGCATCGACTACCGTGAACTCAACAAATTAACTGTCAAGAACCGTTACCCACTTCCTCGCATCGACGACCTGTTTGACCAACTTCAGGGGTCGAGTTTTTATTCAAAAATCGATCTACGGTCAGGTTATCACCAACTCCGAGTTCGTGATGAAGACATCCCAAAAACTGCTTTCCGAACTCGCTACGGGCATTATGAATTCCAAGTGATGCCATTCGGCTTAACCAACGCACCGGCTGTATTCATGGACCTTATGAATCGGGTGTGCAAACCTTACCTTGACAAGTTTGTTATCGTCTTCATCGATGACATCCTGATTTACTCGCGCACTGAACAAGAGCACGCGCAACACCTGAAAACTATCCTAGAGCTGCTCAAACACGAAGAGTTATACGCTAAATTCTCTAAGTGTGAGTTCTGGATGCAAACCGTTCAATTCCTTGGACACGTCATTGACAATCAAGGGATTCATGTCGATCCTTCAAAAATCGAGGCTATCAAGTGTTGGCAAGCACCTACTACACCGACCGAGGTACGCCAATTCTTAGGACTCGCCAGATACTACAGGCGATTCATTGAGAATTTTTCGAAAATAGCCCTACCTCTCACTGCACTGACTCAGAAAGAAAGGAAGTTCGATTGGACTGACAAACAGGAGTCAGCTTTTCAGCTACTAAAACAGAAACTCTGCAGTGCACCTATCTTATCTTTACCCGAAGGCAACGATGACTTCGTGGTATACTGTGATGCTTCACACCAAGGTCTTGGTTGCGTGTTGATGCAACGAGACAAGGTCATCGCTTACGCCTCTCGACAACTCAAGGTCCACGAAAAGAATTACACAACTCATGACCTAGAGTTGGGGGCTGTTGTATTCGCTCTGAAAATCTGGAGACACTACTTATACGGTACCAAGTGTACAATCTTTACTGACCATAAAAGTCTCCAACATATCTTCGATCAAAAGGATCTCAACATGAGGCAACGTCGATGGGTCGAGTTGCTCACTGATTACGATTGCGAAATTCGCTACCATCCAGGCAAGGCGAATGTTGTCGCCGATGACTTAAGCCGAAAAGAACGAGTGAAACCACTTCGAGTTCGAGCTCTCGGTATGACCATTCACAACGACCTCATCAATCAAACTCTCACCGCTCAACTCGAAGCACTCAAACCAGAAAACTTGATAAACGAGGCCTTGCGGGGCATGGACAAACAATTTGAAACCAAACCTAACGGGGCCAAATACTTCTCGAATCGAATCTGGTTACCAAGTTTTGGGAACCTACGAGACTTGGTGATGGATGAAGCTCACAAGTCTAAATACTCTATACACCCCGGTGCCGACAAAATGTATCACGGCATCAAGGAAATGTATTGGTGGCCCAACATGAAATCTGACATTGCAACCTATGTTGGCAAGTGTCTTACTTGTTCCAAAGTTAAAGCTGAACACCAGAAACCCTCCGGTTTGCTACAACAACCTGAAATACCACAATGGAAGTGGGAGCAGATCACCATGGATTTCATTACTAAACTTCCGAAAACATCTAACGGTTGCGATACCATTTGGGTGATCGTTGACCGACTCACTAAATCTGCTCATTTCCTAGCCATCAAGGAAACTGACAAGATGGAACGTTTGACACGGATCTACCTGAAAGAGATTGTGTCAAGACACGGCGTGCCCATTTCAATCATCTCCGACCGAGATGCTCGGTTTACTTCTCGCTTCTGGCAATCGCTGCAAAAATCTCTCGGTACTCGACTGGATATGAGTATGGCTTACCATCCTCAAACCGATGGCCAGAGCGAACGAACTATACAAACACTGGAAGACATGCTACGAGCCTGCGTAGTTGACTTCGGTAAAAACTGGGAAAATCACTTACCGTTGTGCGAGTTCTCGTACAACAACAGTTATCACACCAGCATAAAGGCTGCACCCTTCGAGGCACTGTACGGTCGTAAGTGCCGGTCACCTATCTGTTGGACTGAGGTGGGGGATACACAACTCACCGGTCCAGAAATCATACATGAAACAACTGAAAAGATCGTCGGCATACAAAACCGACTAAAAGCCGCGCGTGATCGTCAGAAAAGCTATGCTGACGTCAGACGCAAACACCTTGAGTTCCAAGTAAGGGACAAGGTACTTCTCAAAGTGGCACCGTGGAAAGGTGTCATTTGATTAGGAAAACGAGGCAAACTAAATCCTAGATACATCGGACCGTTCGAAATCCTTGAAAAGATTGGTCCAGTGGCATACCGCCTGCAACTTCCTGCTGAGCTTAGCAGCGTTCACAACACATTCCACATTTCTAATCTGAAGAAATGTCTGTCTGACGAGACACTGATTATACCGCTCGACGAAATTCAAATCGATAATAAACTTCATTTTGTCGAGGAACCTATGGAAATCATGGACCGCGAGGTCAAACAACTAAAACAGAGTCGTATTCCCATCGTAAAAGTCAGGTGGAATTCTAGACGTGGTCCTGAATTCACCTGGGAACGGGAAGACCAAATGCGACAGAAATACCCACATCTCTTCCCAGACAACGCACCGACCGTGCAATCGAGCTAATTTCGGGACGAAATTCTTTTAACAAGGGGAGACTGTAACAACCGGCAAATTAGGACTAGAATTAGTGCCTAATTCTTTGTAAATACATGTAATTAGTTCTGTGTTAGGCTAATTTATGTATCGGATTATATGTTGGTAAATATATGCAACTTTGCAATTTGGCTTAAATCGTACGCAACTTAAATAGAATGAAATTCTATTCGGTTAATACGGACGTTGGTGAACAAATGTTTATAAACTAAAATAACGCAATTATGACCGAAATACTATTTTATAATAGTTTGTAACTGCCTTGTACTACTCGATTAAAACGTACGCGATTTAAAAACAAAAGTAATTAAACTTAAGTTAAACTATTAAAGATTTAAGGAAATAATTTAAATAAATTATTTAACAAGAGTTGTGATTTTATAAATATAATTAAACGCGTAAAATAAATATTTAACGCTTAAACGACGGAGAAAACGAACACCGCACGGAGGACGGGGACCGAAAAGTGGAGGTAAAAACCCCCACCTCTCTTCTCCTCCTCTCATTCTCACCATCTCCTTTTCTCTCTCTTCTTTTCTTTCTCCCTAATCACCAACCACACCTTCACCCCAAAATACTCACAAAATCAACAAATAACACCGTCAAAACTCGCCGAAACATACCACTCGCTTGGAGAAAAGTGACCACGACAACACGATCTACATTCCTATCTTTTCGGATTTTCAATCCGACACTTTGTAAGTTTCCGACAAATCCCGACATCTCTCGTTTTCGATCATTTTTACTAGTTTATGGTTTAAATAGGCTTATTATGTTCAAATAAGGGTTGGGTAAAAGATTTGGACCCACCGGAAACCGGGAAACTCGTTTTCGACAAAAATTCGTGTCACAAGACCGCTACGTCGCACCTGGCCAGGGGCCTCTGCGACGTCGCGGCCTACGTCGCACAAAAATCCCAACGTCGCACTAGCGACGCAGCCCCTTACGTCGCATTAACTTGCGGACGTCGCAAGTAGCGACGTAGACTTTAACGTCGCAAACCGAACCAACGTCGCATTAGCGACGCCGCCCCCTACGTCGCATTGAATTGCGAAGGTCGCATCATGCGACGTACATGCCCACGTCGCACTCTACGTCGCTAGCGACGTCGCATGCTACGTCGCACAAACCAGAACTTTGAAAACTCACATTTTCACTAAGTGTCGAACTTTTACAACCTCAAATCCTTATACGATACGACCTAACAATCATAATAAAACATACTTTCCTATTACAATTACTCTAATTTGCGTATTGAATGATAAACTTTAAATATAACAAATCACCAACGGGCCGTATACTTTGATACGAACGCGAACAAACCAACATTTAAACACAACGGGTTGTATGAACAACTAGCCTAGATGGTCTTGCGAGACATCTACTTACTTAACCTTACGTGTTTAGGCACTAGAAGGTTACGGGTTCGGAGAACCTACTTGCTTTACTACTACTTGCTATTTACCACTACTCGACTCAGGTGAGTCTTACAGCCCCACTTTTACTGTTTTATACTTTGGGGTGAGATACTTAGCAACTGTTTTACGTATGAACACAATGTACTGAACTGAAAACATTACTGATTACAAACAAACGCATGAGTTACTTTTATCCACTGAAAGCCTCCTAATCGTAAGTTGTTAGTTATGGACTTAAGCGCGATTACTAATAGATGGATCCATTTGGGACTGACAATCCCTGTCTGGGGTGGTAGCGCCACCACGTACTGATTTACACGTAGAAACAGACATATTAGTATTTGTTACATATGAGTGTGCGGATAGCACTCACGGGGGTACGTGATATATTCACACTACACGATTAAGCTTCAACTTATGAGCTCATGGCACTGTACTGATTAACTGATTTGCTTACTTTGCTTGATAGCAATACGGGTACATACTTGTGGTTCATAATACCTACTTATTACTAAACCTGTGAGATTCACCAACCTTTTTGGTTGACACTTTTTAGCTTTGTATCTCAGGTACACTTACGGAGTAGGATCACTCCAGGATTACTAGCTAGAGTCGCATGATTTACAAACTGCATTTAACGGAGATTCTTTGGCATTATCTTTTGTAACTATGATTATGTAATAGAATCTCCCGCTATACACGTGGGCTCTAGGGAATTACATTTTGTATACGAAAACCCACGGTTTTCAAACGATTATTAATTATGAAATGTAACTATTTTACAAACGTCTCATTTAGAGGTCGTTTACTATTAATCTTGTGCTTTGTATATTGATTAGTAACACCCAACGTATGCTTCCGCAAATCGTTAAATTTGGGGGTGTTACATAAACGAATCTTTCGTTACCTCAAAGGGAAACCTAAGCTGGGTCTTTGGTATCCGATTGATGGAGACTTAGATCTCGTAGCTTATACTGATTCGGATTATGGAGGATGCAATCAGAATAGGAAATCTATGACCGGAGGATGTCAATTCCTAGGAGGTAGATTAGTATCCTGGCAGTGCAAGAAGCAAACCTCGGTAGCCATTTCTACATGTGAAGCTGAGTATGTTGCAGCTGGCAGCTGTTGCTCTCAAGTTCTATGGATTCAACAGCAACTGCGGGATTACGGGTTAAATATAACCAATACTCCTATGATGATTGATAACGAATCTACTATGTCGATCACCAATAATCTGGTGAAGCACAGTAAAACTAAGCATATTGATATTCGACATCATTTTATTAGAGATTGTGCTGAGAAGAAGTTGATAAAGTTAGTTAAGGTTCCATCATTGGATAACTTAGCAGACTTATACACAAAGGCGTTCGACAGAGCAAGATTTGAGACGTTGGTTCAACTAAACGGAATGAGAAATCCAGAGTGATTAGTCTTCCAAGGGTATTTTTGTAATAGTTAGTATTTATGTGTTCATTAAAAAAAAAAAAAAAAAAAAAAAAAGAGGCGTAGGGCATTCATTTGCTTGTTACCTAAGGGGAATCGCCTTCATATAAGTTTTTATCTGCAAAAACTAAGGGAAATGATAGTACATTAGGAGAATAAGCTTCACAATAATAAGTTTAAGTCCTAAGTATGATATGGTAGTAGGTTCAAATAAAGTTGCTTTAGAACTACAGCGGTTCTATCAGGTATGTGTTTATATTTATTTGATTATAAACCTATATCCACAAGTTATAATTTGTCTATTTTTAGTGAAAACTTTAGATGGCTTCATCATATGATGTACTGGTAGGCAAATTATATGAAATTTTCTAAGCCTTAAGAAGTTAATTAATTACTTGATTGTTATCTTGTGTTACTATTCTATGATGTATGACATTAAGTCTTAATTGTTGAACGATGGTATTACCATACACTGTTATCATGCATTTTAATTTAAAGTGACAAATAGTAGCAATATGGGTATTAACTTAATTACTGGTAACTTTGTTGTACTAAGTACAGAACTGAAACCTTTAATTAAATTAATATTCTCAAATATATTTTGAATTATGCTAGAAGGGATCTTCTGTTGTACTACGTACAGACTTAGATAACATAGCATCTTCAAAGTATGTCTGATATTTGTCTAATCTTAAAAATTCGAGTGTATGTTATATGTTTCGAAAAGATACATCATTTAGTAACCGCTACCATGAAATTTAATGATACAGTGTTATGAGTTTTACTTGAAATTCTACAGTATGTAATATAATAGGAAGCACTTGATAAAATTCATACTAACAATAAAGTGTTTGCTTAGAAAATTGAGTATAATTTGTTTATGTGGATCATAATACTGGAAATCGTCTTGGACTATCTATAAAAATATTCACTTTATGTAAGTAATGCAGTTATTAATTATGCTATGTGGATAAAGGTACCTAAGATATAGTTTTATAAATATAAATGTATAAATGATAAATTTAATTGTAATTTTATAGTAATTTACTTGAATTTCATGAGGTATGTATACTACCAATCTGCTTAGACTTTTAAATATATAATTAATTGCTTATTCTTACTAATATGATCCCTAAACAGATAAAATCTTATTTAGTTTGTATATTTACTTTGTTTTGAGTGATTAATAAAATGGTACTTGATACCAATGTTTATATAATTGTGTTTTTATCTTATTTTTATTTGTTTTTAATTTAAGTTTTTGTGTTTATTAGGCTTTACCCTTCAGAATTAAATTATACTGAATATTTTTGAGTTGAACAAATGTAACAAATACAAGTGAAAAATAATTTTATTTTAGACTTGTACAAATAATGGGTTTTTAATTTATACTACGTATTTAATTCGCATTTTTATTTATTCCTGCGAGTTGACTAAGTCAACTTGCGGATCCGCTTTAAATCTCGCGAATCGGATACAAAGTATAAAGGGGGTCAAACGAGTCAAGCTAACCCACCGAACCCACACACTTCGCGAGTTCAGTAAAACTTTGCGAATCCACGTACAGGCAAAACGAGGCGAAACTTTGTTTTCGTTTGATTTCGATTTTTAGAGTACGGGAACGAGTTTTTCAATCCGTAACTATTATACATCTTCACTTTGCGCACATTTTAAGGTATATAACGACGGATTTCACCGTTTAAATTGCACGAAATCGAAGGTTTTTTAAACTTAGGGTTTCGGTTTGAAGTTTAAACGATTCACATAGATTTACGATGTTATTGGACATGGATCTTTAGGGTTTATGTTAAACGGACATTAATGAACGTAAATCAATCGATAGATCATGTTAAAATTACAAGATTAATCATTTTAAGTTTAACCCGGTGACGGCTGTTCATCGAACGAGTTGACATTTTGATTCAACTCGCAGCGAGTTGACTAGCGAATCGATGGGATTAGCGAGTTCACTTTAAAAGCGAGTTGATAAGTTAAGCGAGTTGATAAGCGAAACGAGTTGATCTCGATTCGCTTAGCCAGTTTCTGCGAGTCCAGTACTTAGATAAATTTTATTATTAAGTAATTATATAAATGTTAAGACTTTTTAAGTAATAACCTTTATATAATGGATTTAAATTAGACTTAAGACTTTTTAGTTATAAGTTAAAATTTTTATATACGACTTGAGACTATTTTGTAACAAGTTATATATAATTTCAATTTTAAACTAAGATGTTTGATGAATCTCGATTCATAATACGTTATAGTTTTTTTTTTTTTATCGTGCATTAAAATTATATCTGTTGTTTGTGTTTATTTTACAGATATGGCGAGAGCATTTGACAAGGGACACAATGTACTTGTGGATCTGAACCTTGAAGCCAAGCGGGCTGATAGGGTTGCTGATATTCTTAGATTTCTTGCACGATCACGGATTAGATACGCCATTACGGCCAATCCTCCTATCTCTCAGGCTATACTGAACGATTTCTGGACGGATATAGTATATGACGAATCTGTCAACCCACCAGAGATTCGAGCTACGGTTAACGGCCAACCTGTTACGTTTTCGGCTGGAAATCTCCGTGAGATTTTGCAGCTGGGTACAGTAGAACAGGAGAACAGGGATATTGAGTATCCTATGGATTTTATAGAGGGAGCTATAGGCCGTATGGGTTATACAGGAGATAGACGTGGACGTCAGTTCCAGAAACCTCTGGTTATTGGTCAGTGGAGGTTTCTCTGGCACGTGATGAATATTGTTTTTGCAGCGAAGAAGGGTGGTTTTGATGAGTTAAGCCCTGCTATTCTATCGGCTGCACTGTCACTGGTTTATAATAAACCATACAGTTTTTGTGATTATCTTTTTGGTGAGATTGCGAAACAGATATCGGGGTCTGTTAGATCAAGATTTTTGGTTTACCCGAGATTTTGTATGTTGATTAACCATGCGCGTCTACCGGATTTGGCTATACCTGAACCACCTCTAGTGGTTAATACGATTGATCATCGTGGGTATAATGCCATGTTTATGCAGACGGTTAGGAAGGAGGGAGTGGTGAAACCTGAGGTCAGACCACTCTTTGGGTATATAATTGACCCAAATTACGTTACGCCACCAAATCATGGTTGGCTAGATGTTGTTGCTCCTGCTGCTGCTGCTGCTCCTGCTGAAGCTGATGTGGTTCATCCTGAAGATCCACAAGAGCTCTTAGAGGATGTTTTGGAAAAAGGTGCACATGCTGGGGAACAGGTGAACCCAGATGTTGCAGCTCAGATTGTTCAGGAGGTTTTGGAGCAAAATGATGATGCGACGAATCCTTTGCTTCAAGATATTGATAGTTATTTTGCACCATCTGAAGTAATCTTTTATTTATGTCATAATATAGATTCTTAGTTGATAGATTGTTTTTAATTAATCATAGATGCATAATATTATTATCTAATGATTATGATATTAGATATTTCATTAATTGGATATTATTTCTTATTTTAAAATATAAATATCATTAAACGAACAGGAAGCTGAAGCTGAGACTGCAAACCCAGAAGTTGTAATACTTGAGGGGGAGCAGATACAGCTTGATAGATCAGTTGTTGTACCGACTGAGGTATTATATCTGATTAATCTTAAATATATAGAACTTGTATGATAGAGCTTACGCTAATCATAAATGTTTAATATATTCAAAATTTAGGATCTTGTTAGATCATCTAGAGGTCGTGATGGTGAGACGGCTTCTGATGATGATTATGAGAATACATCTTCTCCTCCTCCATCTGCTTCTGAAAAGAAGAGGAAGGGTAAGAGTGTTATAGAGGAAGATTTTGAGGAGATTGATGCTCAATTGATGAAGCGTCCGAGAACGCTAACTATTCGAGAAGGTTAGTATTGATTACAAAAGTTAAATAATCTTAACTTGTTGTTTATCAGGAGTTAAACTGAGACATTTAATTCTGTATACAGTTGCTCAAGATACACCACAGGTGGAGATGGATGCACCGGTGGTTTCTGAACAGATGTCTATACCGCTTCAGGTATGAGATATAAGTTCTATAACTATGAGTGTTATGCAATTAATTAGAGTTTGAGACAGAGTAATCTGTAACAATAACTGATTTTGATTGTGTTTAACTTTACAGCATGAGGTTGCTGATCTAGTTCATGCGGCGAACTTTCCGACGAATAAAGCAGCTAGATTTGCGACAAACTTGCTTACGCAAGCTTTGTCTCAACCTCATACACCGCTGACCAGAGACTGGCATATTGAGTCTCTTACACCGCCTGGACCAAGAACGATACCTGTTACTCCGACGACTGATGCTGAAAGGATTACATCCTTAGAGTCTAGGGTAAAGGATTTAGAGAAGCTTACTTCTCAGATTCCAGAACTGGTGTCGAATAATCTTCTTCTTGCTCAGCAGATACTCAAGCAGAGTCAATCTTACAATCTGCTGATGAAGACTCATGAGACTTTGCTTGCGGACTTCAATGTGCAGAGACTGAAGTTATCTTCTTTGGAGAGTCTGGTCTTGAGATCGCATTCAGGACAGTCTACTCAGGGGGAGATATTGGTATATCTGGAGTCTTGCAGAGAAAATGAGCTGAAGAGGAAGAGAGATTCAGACAAGGACGATGATCCCAATGCACCAGAAGGTGGTGAGCAGACTGGTCCTTCAAAGACTGGTGAGCAAGCTACGATTCAGGGGGAGTCTGGTGGTCATGCTGGTGCTAGTGGTTCAGGAGCGGGTACAAGTGCAGATAAGACTGTACCGGGTGATACTGAAGCTGGTAAGATAGCTTAGTATTATCATAGTACTTTAATATTTGTAATAGTTTGTAGTGAACAAATGTAAACTTAATTTATTGTGTAAATATATTCGGCTTAGGGTTATTATTATTTTAAGTAAAATATGTTTGATGTAATTTAAGTTTATATAATTATGTTAAGATAAAATAGTGATCGAAAGACTTCCGACTCATTGAGTAGTCGAGCGGCGTGTTCCGATTAATTTCGGCGGTCATAATTTTATAATAATGTATGCATTTTAGATTTGATTATGGACTTAAGACCGTAAGGTATATAAGTAATTAACAAGTTAAAATGTATTAGTATTAACTAGACAAATGATATATAATTTAAAGGTTAAATTGATAATGAATTAAATCAATTAACACTTGGAAATTATATAAGGTAATTAATAGTAAATTTAAATGTTTGGTGATTATTCACAATGCATTAGAATTTAAAATTAATTAATATTTGTTAAGTAGACTTAAGAGATTTTGGATTGATTCAGGGTAATCAATAAAAGATTTTATAAGTTATTTGTAAATTGCGTTAAAATATACAAAAGAATTAATAAAGAAATTCTTAGGTTGATTCAGGGAAATCAATAAGAGAGTTTTAATTACTAAAATTGATTTGTATTTGTGGTTTTCTCTTAGGATTGGAAATGCTTGATCTATCTGATTCGGAAGATGATATTTTTGATGAGATAGATGAAGACATTGATTTTGATCTTGATGATACACTCCTATTCCTGAAGACTCTGAAATGACTGAAGTTAATCCTGAGGTTTCAGTAACTGATGACCATGAACAGTCAGAGGCACAGAAGGATGTTATGAAGAACCCTTCATCAGATAATAGTAAGGCTTCTCATTTCACCAAAATTCAATTTGTATCGGGTGGAGTGATTAATGATACTAAGACTGATGATAAGGTTAATAAGGAACATATATCTGAACCTTTAGTGCCTAAGACTCCGAGTAGTAATGCAAAAGTTCCTAAATCACGCAAGCAGATGTCATGTTTTAAGTGTCACCAAAAGGGACATGTGGCTTCGTGTTGTCCTAACAAAAAGCCTGAAACACCACATAAGCTTGTGATGGATGAAAAGACACAGACCGACTCTAGTATGACTGTAGATGGGTTAGATACCAAACCTAAGTTAGGTAATAAACTTGTTAACATTCTTAAAAGAGATGGTAAGCATAGTGTCTCCCCACCTAAACCTAAACGGCCATATACTCAAAGTGATAATATTATTCATAAGTCTAGGGATGTGACACCGTCGAGGTTTAGAACTCCAAGTAGAGGCCATAGTCATTATGAGAATGGTACTACTTCGCGATCACATGAGTTTAATTATAATTATCATAATAGAGCTCATAATTATGTGCCTAGGAGGTTATCCTCAAGTTCACCTCTTAAGGCTGATCGTCCACAAACTCAAGCTACTTCGAAAGTAACCAAAGCTCCTGATGGGAAGGATGGTTATTTTAAAGAGCTTAAGTTTGTTGATGATAAGGGACAAACCAAGACCGTAATGGCTTGGGTCCCTCTTGATAACTGATAGTATTTTGTGTTATGTGCAGGAGCATGTTGTGAACAAGGACAGCTGGTGGTATGTAGACAGTGGATGCTCGAGGCACATGACTGGAGAAAGAAGTCTACTGAAGGACTTCAAGGAGAGTCTCAAGCAAAAAGTAAATTTTGCAGGAGATAAAGGAGGAGTAATTTCGGGAAAAGGAAAAGTTTCAAATGGAACTTTGACTCTTGAGGATGTGAACTATGTTGAAGAACTAACTCACAACCTAGTGAGTGTTTCCCAAGTCTGTGATAAAGGTCATCCAGTTTATTTCAATGAAAAGGAGGCCTTAGTCCTGAAGCCAGGTTTCAAAATTCCTGATGAATGGATATTGATGAGGGCTCCAAGGAAGAAGGACATCTATGCTATCAACATGGGTGTTCCTAATTCTTCAATGGTGTCTACATGTTTATTATCCAAGGCTTCAGAAACAGACGCATTATTATGGCATATGAGAATGGCTCACCTAAACTGGAGAAAGATGAATTATATAACCAAAAATGGTTTGGTTCTAGGTGTACCACAAAAACGTTTCGAGTCTGAAGATAAGTGTGTTCCTTGCATGAAAGGAAAGCAGCACAAGAAACCACACAGACCTAAGACTGAAAACTCTATCTCCTCGCCATTTGAATTGCTACATATGGACCTCTTCGGCCCTATAAGCAAGAGAAGTCTAGGTGGCAAATGGTACTGTTTGGTTGTCACAGATGACTACTCTAGATTCTCATGGGTATTCTTTTTGGGATCAAAGGATGAAACTCCTGGAATTCTAATTGAGTTCTTTGATCTAGTAGAGAATGTCTATAAAAAGAGAGTTAAGCATATTCGTAGTGACAATGGAACAGAGTTCAAGAATTCAACGTTGAATATCTATTGCTTAAGCAAAGGAATATTACATCAATTCAGTGCACCTTATGAACCTCAATAGAATGGTGTTGCTGAAAGGAAGAATAGAACGTTGATTGAAGCTGCTAGAACAATGCTTGCTGATTCAAAGCTTCCGGTCATCTTTTGGGCAGAAGCAGTGAATACAGCATGTTATGTTCTTAATAGAGTTCTTACGGTTAAAAGACATAACAAGACTTGTTATGAGCTTTTAAACAATAAGAAACCAAACTTAAAAGGGTTTGAACCCTTTGGAGTTTCATGCACCATATTAAAGACTGGACATCAAGCAAAATTTGGTGAGAAGGCTGACGAAGGATTTTTCCTAGGTTATATGCCCAATTCGCCAAACAAGAGAGTCTTTAATAAAGTCACAGGACGTTTGGAGGTAGTTTATAATATTGAGGTTACGAGCTACTCACCTGATGTTCATAAGGGATTAGATTGGCAATTTGATTATTCTGATCTTTTTGCATCATTTAAAGTTCCTATTAGTGACTATGTCAGTGATTCAGAGATAGCTGAACATTTTTTGTTTGAAGATGGGAATATCGGTCCCACCTCAACATCAAGTGTTAAGCAGTCTGGAATTAAGACTAATGTTGACTCAGATAAAGCTTCCACAAGTGAGTCACAACAACCTTCAGAGGATAAGTCTCAAGAAACAGAAGATCTTGATGATCTTCCTACAAAGTTTGATGATATACTTACTCCTTTGAAACACTTAAGGATATCTTCTGCTCGTACGGAAGATGTACTTGCATTGGAAGAGATTGGTACTAATTTAGGAGATGATATACCGGTTGAACCAATTACTACAACTAGAACGAGTAAGAATCATCCCGTTGAAAACATCATCGGTGATATTAATACTCCGGTTCAAACTAGGCATCAATCCAGAGCTAGTACGCCTGAGAATTTATAATACCAAAGCTTGTATACTGCAATGAAAGAGACAGGGATTCCTAATCAATGTCTATATTCATGCTTTATCTCACAAATCGAGCCTAAAAATGTTCAAATGGCTTTAAAAGAAAGCTCGTGGGTAGAAGCAATGCGAGAGGAACTATCACAGTTCTCTAAATTACAAGTATGGGAGTTGGTTGACCTACCAAATGGAGAATATCCAATTGGAACTAGATGGGTATTTAAGTGCAAGAGAAATGATAAAGGAATCGTTACTCGCAATAAAGCTCGTCTGGTGGTTCAAGGTTTTAATCAACAAGAAGGTATTGACTACAATGAAGTGTTTGCACCAGTACCTAGGCTAGAAGCAATTAGAGTATTCTTAGCATTTGCATCATATTTTGGTATAAAAGTGTATCAGTTGGATGTTAAGAGTGCATTTTTGTATGGCAAAGTGGAAGAATTGGTGTATGTTTCACAACCGCCAGGGTTTGCTGATCCTGAGTATCCAGATAGAGTATATCGCTTGAATAAGGCTCTATATGGATTACATCAAGCACCTAGGGCATGGTATGGAACACTATCAACGTATCTACTTGAGAATGGATTTACAAGAGGATCGATTGATAGTACACTTGTAACATCCTCAAATTGGGCTTAGAAGTAATAGGTATTTTCTGTAAATTTTAAATGCGATTTAAAATTGTTATTGTGTTTGATTTTATAATTAATAGGTCGATAAGCCTCAGGAAATATTGTGGCTTGTGAAATATTGTTTGTTTTAAATTTATTTAGTTGACGGTAAAATAAAATAGTTTTCCTCGCAAATGATTTTTAAGTTCCAGACAATAATAAATACGGGGAATGAAAATTAACACTTATATGGTATATATTATATGATGGATCGGGTTTTATTCCCACATATACATACATACGTACGTATTCATACATATACACACACACATTAAACCCTAACTCAAAAACAAGAAGAAATCATCAAAATCGGAGCTTCATAATTCGGATTCGGGCTTCAAACGCATGGATTATCATCTTCTAATCCTTCCTTTCAACTTGTAAGTTCTTAATCTTCAATTTTAAGAACCCTAGAATTTGGGGTTTGGGTGTTCTTGATGTAAATTCGAATTTAAGCTTTGATTATGTGAAATTGATGTTAGTTAAGTTTGTTATTGTTGATTACTAACATGATTCATGCTTAAGTTATAGGTTTGAATTAGGGTTCATGAGTTTTATAGGAAATTTGATGATTTTGATGGGTTAATGGTGATTATTATAAATTAATGATTGATATTAGTGGAAATGGTGTTAATATGTGTTAGTATGAAGGTTAGTAGCTTTAATCTAACCTAATAATGAATTAATCAAATTGTGTGAATTATAATTCAAGTGGATTTTGGTGAAAGTGTGATGATTATGTGTTAATCACCTTGATTGATAATAACAAAAGGTTGTTATAGTGTTATTAGTGAAAGATGAGTTATTATATGAGTTTTTATTCATTGAAGCTAAGATGATTATGATAATGATCATGAGTTAGTAATGGAATAATGAAAGAGATAAATTGTGAATTCTTAATATATGAGGTTGATGGTTACTTATATTGATTAACTATAATTGATTTGGATCAATGTGATGATGTGATTATATGATCATAATTTGATAGTGATGGTGAACTAGTAAAGTTAAATTGGTTATTATTAATCTTGGATTGAATTGTGTTAAATGACTATAAGTCATAATTTGAAAAGTTGGATGCTTGAATCAAGTATAACCAATTCCATGGGAGTGATGGATTGATGATTTGGATTAACTAATTATTGAGTTGTAATTACCTGATTGAGTTATTTAGATTTTGATTTCATTATGTGATAGTATTTCACATTGATACAAGTAACTGACTTGTGTATTTTGTTGTATTTCCAGATACGGAGAAGACTCAGTGATATTAGACTACTGAGTGGGCGACTATGGTAGTCGGTGAGTGGACTTTGATCTCTCACTATAATTTAGTGATCACTATTGTGGTTACTTCAAGTGTTATGTGTTATATTCAAGTGTTAAGTGTTATTCCTGTGTTAAGTTGAATAGTGTTAAAGTGTTAAGTGTTAAGTGACCTATATGGTAACAGTGTTAATAGAGGTCAACTATGTTGGACTGTGTTGTTACAGGTTAGTCAACACAAGGGTTGTGAACATTCGTTGTGAGTAAGGCTTGTGTTGACTAAAGGTAATAAACAGTTATCGGTTAACCACTGTATTGGCCTGCAGTTGGTGTAAGTGTCGCTTGGTGGGCCACCGCGGCTGAGGGCGCCACAAGGGCCACCGATCCTCTGGTGATGTTGAGTCAAAGTGTTAAATGTGGTGAACTCATAGTGTTAAACTAAGTTGTATTGTTGGTGATAAGTTAACTCACTTAGCTTCGTGCTAATCCCTCGTTGTTTACTCCTTGCAGGTTAATATCTTTTGTTATGGGCGGGTCAAGGAGTAACTGAAGAATGTTTGACTAGGATTACTCTGATTATTAGTTAATACAGTTTAAAATGTTTGATTATATAATGCCCAGGATATAAAGGATTGTTTTGTAAATGGTAATAATCAATACTTAGAACTTAGGTAATGGAAAATGACGTCATGTCATTTTATGTATATATATGTTTTGGGACTTGAACTTCCGCATTAAAAAAAAAAAAAACAGTTGTAAATTTTGGGGTGTTATAAGTTGGTATCAGAGCATAGGTTTGGGCGAATTGAATAATGGTTAAATTGTTCAATCCCAAGCCTAGTGATAGTGGTCAAACATTTCGAGGTGTGGGATTAGTGGTTGGATGAGCAAGTTGTTATTAAATGTGAACTAATCTATAACAGTGTGTTAGATTGTGGTTTTGAGTGCAGAGACGGAGGATAGTGAGGAACCGATTGGTATTCTCAATCCTCAACACTTGTGGGCCTAGATGTGCCAGGTAATTTCTGATAAACTTGGTGAATTTCAATTGTTTTACTTTACTATGTTATGATTATTAGTAAAGTAAATTGAATTGTTGGTGATTATTACTTGCTAATAAGGTGATAGAGCTATTAGTATGTAATTAAGAAGTTGAAATTGTGTGTAGATACATTGGTGACTAAAGTGTAACAGTTGTGTTATGTGGAATTAAGTATATATGCAAGGTGTGATTATATATCCTTGCTAGGGAAATAATTGATAAATGATAATCTAATTGATGTGACACACTATGATGAAATCAATAGGTTGCGGGTGTATCCATTTATAAGTTTGGAGTTGTATTGTTGTGTGACTTAGAATGTGTCTAGTTGTTGAAATATATGCTATTGACTTGGAATGGTCAATGTTGAATGTAATTGTGTCAAACTGGATAATTGCCATGCTATGAAGTGAGGAATGTGACTAGATGTCTAAATGTTTAGCATTGATCATGATTAGGGTGAATTATGATCTTTGTATTACTAATAGTGTAGTAAGAAAGTCAAAGAGGTCAATGAGTCTAAAGGTGCGATGACAAGTTGTGAAAAGTCAAATTTGAAATTATATGTTGAAATTGGTGTATATATGGTGAAATTTTGTGAACTTGATGTTTTAGGGTGATAATATGAAACTAATGATGAAAGTGGGTTAGTTTGACTTGGAATAGTCAAAGTTATGTGGAATGGGTAATAGAATGGTGAATATATGTTCATAAACCCAAACGGGTCATTTAAGTGCCCAAATGGGTCACTTAGTGATAAAACGGTTAAAACTTGAAGTGGTTTGGGTATGATGACTTTTTAAATGACTTACAGTCATAAGTATAGATAAAATGTGGATTAAAGGTATTAATGTGGTCATTATGAATGAAATTGGGAAAAATGTCCATTTGGACCCCTAAACGGGTCAACGTGTCAAAACAATGTAGAATGAGTGTTTGTAGGTGACGAATATGCCCACACGTCACTAATGTATATAGAAACATGTTGGTAAAAGGTGGAAGTCATAAACCAAGTCGTTTGAAATATAGCGTGTCAACCAAAATGGTCAAAAATGAGTCGTACGTCCGTTTTCTCGTAAAACGAGTAAATTGAAAAAGTGTAAAAAGGGAAAGTTTCATTTTGGCATAGTGGATGTGCCTGCAAAATTTTAGACTCTAACTCTAAAAAAAGTAAAAAGTTATACGCGTTTGAAATTGGTTAAAAATATGATTTTCTGAACCTCAGATTTTCTGCTTGGGAACGCGATCCCAACATGTTCTCAGGATCGCGTTCGTACGTGTTATTTTGTCCCAGATTATTTTTATGCTTGGGAACGCGATCCCAGCCATTTTTCCAGGATCGCGTTTGTGTGTGTATTTCGTGTTTAGGTGCGTTTTCTCTTGGGAACGCGATCCCGCTCACTTCTCCGGATCGCGTTTGTGTGCCTAATTTGGTTACAGAATTTTTTTTCACTGGGGAACGCGATCCTGACCTGTTTCCCGGATCGCGTTAGTATAAAAAAAAAAAAAAAATTTCTTGCGACGTTCGACGTAATACTTGACGTAGAAATTTTTTTTGAAAATTTCGGTGTCCGATTAAGACGAAATTTACATGTCAACTCAAAAATGGCCCAACGATCAAAGCTAATGGCTTTGCCATGAGCCCTGTCAGTTTTCGGCACTTCGGGGTCGTTTGGGGCCCGAAAATCGCGTTTTATTGTTTTTCGGGCATTATTTCGGACTTTTAGCTTATGAATTGTATTGGGCTTTTGTTTCTTTGAGCCCAGAGATCATTCCTGTGACTATATGCAATATTAAAAGTCGTTTTAAGAGGTCTATATGGTTCTTGGTGTAGGGGTTGTTTATAGGCAGTTTAACTAACAGCATAGTATACCAGTAAGGGTATTGTTGATTGTTGCTTGTTAGGGTAAATAAATATTGATTATGTAATTATGTTAATTACATTATGTGAAATACTTAATATGAACGAATAAGTATTTGTAATAGTTGAAGAGTATTGTAGAAGTTTACTTTTGTTTAATAACTAAATATGGAAGAGTAATTATTAATCAACTTAGAAATTATATATTGATGAATATATGTGGAATATGACCTAGTATTTTAACAAGGTACTTAGTGCTAAATGTTATATAGAGTATTATACTTGATAATTAAAGTGTTAGGTGATTGTTATTGAATCGTGTAGAGAGGGTGTTAAATTGATTTAGTTGTGTTAAAACTTACACATGTGTTAATAAGATAATGAGGAATGTGTTAGATGATTGAATTATTATGTTTACTTAAATTTTGTGAGTAGTTTCACATTCAAGTGATAAATGAAAATAGTAACAAGTTAATACTTGGTCATAAATCTATTTTAAGTGTTACTATATGTGTGATAATTGTTAATTTCAACACTGTGAATTATGTGAGAGTAAAAGTTAATTACTTTAGAGATCAATGGTATGAAGTAGCCTGAGAATAAAGTGTGATTGACATAATATGACGACGTCTGGCCAACGTATTTATATTATGCCATTTCACATAGAGTATTGAGGCTACCAAGTACCAGAGAAATTAATGAGATTTTAAAAAAAAAAAAAAAATGGTAGGTTTGCAATGTTGATATATGAGAGAGAGAGAGAGAGTCAATGATTGACTAAATCGAAATGGTAGTAAAAGATTAAGTTATTGTATTAATGAGTTACTATTAATAACAGAAATATATAAGTATATATAGAGAGAGAGCCTTTTGATTGAAATTGTGAAAATTTATAGTTATATTATCGTTAATTGAGAATTTTGTGAAACTTGATTGTTATAATATGCATAATATCAAAGTGAAATGATAGGTTGCGTATAGAAATGATGGAAATATGAAATAATCTTCCGTGGAGATTAACGATATAGAATTGATTGATGAAATGTTGTTGAAAAATGTGTGTGTGGTTATCACATTTTAATGGAGTGGTACTTGCGCTTGAATGGCAATGTACCTGTTGATGGAAAAACTTGGTAATTATCCAATTTGAAATTGGTGTTAAGTGACTTTGTGATTATGTGATAATGGTTTTAACCATGAAGAATTGACTTGTATTTTGCTTGTTAATATGTGAATAGTGTTATATGAGTTTGAGATACTTTTAAATAAAAGATTATCAAATACAGTAGTGATATGTGGTACTAGCCTAAATGCTAGTTATGAATTGAAATTAAAATTTCATTGTTGTTGGGTGTATTGTAATTTTCATAATCATTGTTTTGTTGTTAAAAGGGGTATAAATCATATATCTATTTTAAAGATTCTAGCACGTCGTTAGTTTCTTGTGGTAAGAGTATGTTATTGTACACGATTGTTATTCACTTACGTCAAGTGATTACCTGTTTAAAGTGATTAATTGGGAATAATTTCCTTAAGTGATCATAGTATGCATGAAAATATGATTTAGATACATAACATATATTAAGGTAAGAAATAGAAACAGGTACATGCGGATATGTGTCTGTAGATAGAATTGAAATTGTGTGCATATAATTAAGAGTTGCTCAAGGGAGTAACTATTTTATGTGATAAATATTATACTTGTTGTATAGTATTGCAAGTTAAATTGAGTATGAGACATAAATTATATGTTTTCGTGAACCTAATTGAGATACACACTAGTCGTGTGTGAGTTGATGAAATAATAATATATATGTAGGTATATAGAGTGTGTAGTGAAATGTATGCATAAGCATGTCATGCATAGGTGATTTAAGTTGTGTACACACTTTAGATAAATATAGTGAAGAGTAATTACGATGTTGGAGTAGTACGAAAAGTGCAATATTAATAAATTGTGGTGTTAGTAGAATCTCATTTAAGGAATGAGATTTATCAGGTAATTAAGTACTTTAGAATAATCAAGGTTGATTAGATTTCGAGGACGAAATCTCTTTAAGGGGGAGAGATTTGTAACATCCTCAAATTGGGCTTAGAAGTAATAGGTATTTTCTGTAAATTTTAAATGCGATTTAAAATTGTTATTGTGTTTGATTTTATAATTAATAGGTCGATAAGCCTCAGGAAATATTGTGGCTTGTGAAATATTGTTTGTTTTAAATTTATTTAGTTGACGGTAAAATAAAATAGTTTTCCTCGCAAATGATTTTTAAGTTCCAGACAATAATAAATACGGGGAATGAAAATTAACACTTATATGGTATATATTATATGATGGATCGGGTTTTATTCCCACATATACATACATACGTACGTATTCATACATATACACACACACATTAAACCCTAACTCAAAAACAAGAAGAAATCATCAAAATCGGAGCTTCATAATTCGGATTCGGGCTTCAAACGCATGGATTATCATCTTCTAATCCTTCCTTTCAACTTGTAAGTTCTTAATCTTCAATTTTAAGAACCCTAGAATTTGGGGTTTGGGTGTTCTTGATGTAAATTCGAATTTAAGCTTTGATTATGTGAAATTGATGTTAGTTAAGTTTGTTATTGTTGATTACTAACATGATTCATGCTTAAGTTATAGGTTTGAATTAGGGTTCATGAGTTTTATAGGAAATTTGATGATTTTGATGGGTTAATGGTGATTATTATAAATTAATGATTGATATTAGTGGAAATGGTGTTAATATGTGTTAGTATGAAGGTTAGTAGCTTTAATCTAACCTAATAATGAATTAATCAAATTGTGTGAATTATAATTCAAGTGGATTTTGGTGAAAGTGTGATGATTATGTGTTAATCACCTTGATTGATAATAACAAAAGGTTGTTATAGTGTTATTAGTGAAAGATGAGTTATTATATGAGTTTTTATTCATTGAAGCTAAGATGATTATGATAATGATCATGAGTTAGTAATGGAATAATGAAAGAGATAAATTGTGAATTCTTAATATATGAGGTTGATGGTTACTTATATTGATTAACTATAATTGATTTGGATCAATGTGATGATGTGATTATATGATCATAATTTGATAGTGATGGTGAACTAGTAAAGTTAAATTGGTTATTATTAATCTTGGATTGAATTGTGTTAAATGACTATAAGTCATAATTTGAAAAGTTGGATGCTTGAATCAAGTATAACCAATTCCATGGGAGTGATGGATTGATGATTTGGATTAACTAATTATTGAGTTGTAATTACCTGATTGAGTTATTTAGATTTTGATTTCATTATGTGATAGTATTTCACATTGATACAAGTAACTGACTTGTGTATTTTGTTGTATTTCCAGATACGGAGAAGACTCAGTGATATTAGACTACTGAGTGGGCGACTATGGTAGTCGGTGAGTGGACTTTGATCTCTCACTATAATTTAGTGATCACTATTGTGGTTACTTCAAGTGTTATGTGTTATATTCAAGTGTTAAGTGTTATTCCTGTGTTAAGTTGAATAGTGTTAAAGTGTTAAGTGTTAAGTGACCTATATGGTAACAGTGTTAATAGAGGTCAACTATGTTGGACTGTGTTGTTACAGGTTAGTCAACACAAGGGTTGTGAACATTCGTTGTGAGTAAGGCTTGTGTTGACTAAAGGTAATAAACAGTTATCGGTTAACCACTGTATTGGCCTGCAGTTGGTGTAAGTGTCGCTTGGTGGGCCACCGCGGCTGAGGGCGCCACAAGGGCCACCGATCCTCTGGTGATGTTGAGTCAAAGTGTTAAATGTGGTGAACTCATAGTGTTAAACTAAGTTGTATTGTTGGTGATAAGTTAACTCACTTAGCTTCGTGCTAATCCCTCGTTGTTTACTCCTTGCAGGTTAATATCTTTTGTTATGGGCGGGTCAAGGAGTAACTGAAGAATGTTTGACTAGGATTACTCTGATTATTAGTTAATACAGTTTAAAATGTTTGATTATATAATGCCCAGGATATAAAGGATTGTTTTGTAAATGGTAATAATCAATACTTAGAACTTAGGTAATGGAAAATGACGTCATGTCATTTTATGTATATATATGTTTTGGGACTTGAACTTCCGCATTAAAAAAAAAAAAAACAGTTGTAAATTTTGGGGTGTTATAACACTGTTTGTGAAGTGGAAAAAGAAAGACTTTCTTCTCGTACAAGTTTATGTTGATGACATTATCTTTGGATCGTCTGATGAAATGATGTGTCAAGAATTTGAGAAAGTCATGAGGAAAAGATTTGAAATGTCTGCAATGGGAGAGTTGAATTTCTTCTTAGGATTACAAGTTGATCAAAAGAAGGATGGATTCTTTATTCATCAATCCAAATATACATATGAGCTATTAGAACGCTTTAAGATGGATGAAAGTAAGGTCTACAATACTCCAATTCCAGTCAATCATGGACTAGGTCCAGATACATCGAGTGATAGCGATGTGGATCCAACTCTTTTTAGAGCCATGATCGGATCACTAATGTATCTCACAGCCTCTAGGCCTGACATAATGTTTGCGGTTTGTTTATGCGCAAGATATCAGGCTAATTCGAAAGAGTCACACATGCACGCTGTTAAACGAATCTTTCGTTACCTCAAAGGGAAACCTAAGCTGGGTCTTTGGTATCCGATTGATGGAGACTTAGATCTCGTAGCTTATACTGATTCGGATTATGGAGGATGCAATCAGAATAGGAAATCTACGACCGGAGGATGTCAATTCCTAGGAGGTAGATTAGTATCCTGGCAGTGCAAGAAGCAAACCTCGGTAGCCATTTCTACATGTGAAGCTGAGTATGTTGCAGCTGGCAGCTGTTGCTCTCAAGTTCTATGGATTCAACAGCAACTGCGGGATTACGGGTTAAATATAACCAATACTCCTATGATGATTGATAACGAATCTACTATGTCGATCACCAATAATCTGGTGAAGCACAGTAAAACTAAGCATATTGATATTCGACATCATTTTATTAGAGATTGTGCTGAGAAGAAGTTGATAAAGTTAGTTAAGGTTCCATCATTGGATAACTTAGCAGACTTATACACAAAGGCGTTCGACAGAGCAAGATTTGAGACGTTGGTTCAACTAAACGGAATGAGAAATCCAGTGTGATTAGTCTTCCAAGGGTATTTTTGTAATAGTTAGTATTTATGTGTTCATTAAAAAAAAAAAAAAAAAAAAAAGAGGCGTATGGCATTCATTTGCTTGTTACCTAAGGGGAATCGCCTTCATATAAGTTTTTATCTGCAAAAACTAAGGGAAATGATAGTACATTAGGAGAATAAGCTTCACAATAATAAGTTTAAGTCATAAGTATGATATGGTAGTAGGTTCAAATAAAGTTGCTTTAGAACTACAGCGGTTCTATCAGGTATGTGTTTATATTTATTTGATTATAAACCTATATCCACAAGTTATAATTTGTCTATTTTTAGTGAAAACTTTAGATGGCTTCATCATATGATGTACTGGTAGGCAAATTATATGAAATTTTCTAAGCCTTAAGAAGTTAATTAATTACTTGATTGTTATCTTGTGTTACTATTCTATGATGTATGACATTAAGTCTTAATTGTTGAACGATGGTATTACCATACACTGTTATCATGCATTTTAATTTAAAGTGACAAATAGTAGCAATATGGGTATTAACTTAATTACTGGTAACTTTGTTGTACTAAGTACAGAACTGAAACCTTTAATTAAATTAATATTCTCAAATATATTTTGAATTATGCTAGAAGGGATCTTCTGTTGTACTACGTACAGACTTAGATAACATAGCATCTTCAAAGTATGTCTGATATTTGTCTAATCTTAAAAATTCGAGTGTATGTTATATGTTTCGAAAAGATACATCATTTAGTAACCGCTACCATGAAATTTAATGATACAGTGTTATGAGTTTTACTTGAAATTCTACAGTATGTAATATAATAGGAAGCACTTGATAAAATTCATACTAACAATAAAGTGTTTGCTTAGAAAATTGAGTATAATTTGTTTATGTGGATCATAATACTGGAAATCGTCTTGGACTATCTATAAAAATATTCACTTTATGTAAGTAATGCAGTTATTAATTATGCTATGTGGATAAAGGTACCTAAGATATAGTTTTATAAATATAAATGTATAAATGATAAATTTAATTGTAATTTTATAGTAATTTACTTGAATTTCATGAGGTATGTATACTACCAATCTGCTTAGACTTTTAAATATATAATTAATTGCTTATTCTTACTAATATGATCCCTAAACAGATAAAATCTTATTTAGTTTGTATATTTACTTTGTTTTGAGTGATTAATAAAATGGTACTTGATACCAATGTTTATATAATTGTGTTTTTATCTTATTTTTATTTGTTTTTAATTTAAGTTTTTGTGTTTATTAGGCTTTACCCTTCGGAATTAAATTATACTGAATATTTTTGAGTTGAACAAATGTAACAAATACAAGTGAAAAATAATTTTATTTTAGACTTGTACAAATAATGGGTTTTTAATTTATACTACGTATTTAATTCGCATTTTTATTTATTCCTGCGAGTTGACTAAGTCAACTTGCGGATCCGCTTTAAATCTCGCGAATCGGATACAAAGTATAAAGGGGGTCAAACGAGTCAAGCCAACCCACCGAACCCACACACTTCGCGAGTTCAGTAAAACTTTGCGAATCCGCGTACAGGCAAAACGAGGCGAAACTTTGTTTTCGTTTGATTTCGATTTTTAGAGTACGGGAACGAGTTTTTCAATCCGTAACTATTATACATCTTCACTTTGCTCACATTTTGAGGTATATAACGACGGATTTCACCGTTTAAATTGCACGAAATCGAAGGTTTTTTAAACTTAGGGTTTCGGTTTGAAGTTTAAACGATTCACATAGATTTACGATGTTATTGGACATGGATCTTTAGGGTTTATGTTAAACGAACATTAATGAACGTAAATCAATCGATAGATCATGTTAAAATTACAAGATTAATCATTTTAAGTTTAACCCGGTGACGGCTGTTCATCGAACGAGTTGACATTTTGATTCAACTCGCAGCGAGTTGACTAGCGAATCGATGGGATTAGCGAGTTCACTTTAAAAGCGAGTTGATAAGTTAAGCGAGTTGATAAGCGAAACGAGTTGATCTCGATTCGCTTAGCCAGTTTCTGCGAGTCCAGTACTTAGATAAATTTTATTATTAAGTAATTATATAAATGTTAAGACTTTTTAAGTAATAACCTTTATATAATGGATTTAAATTAGACTTAAGACTTTTTAGTTATAAGTTAAATTTTTTATATACGACTTGAGACTATTTTGTAACAAGTTATATATAATTTCAATTTTAAACTAAGATGTTTGATGAATCTCGATTCATAATACGTTATAGTTTTTTTTTTTTTAATCGTGCATTAAAATTATATCTGTTGTTTGTGTTTATTTTACAGATATGGCGAGAGTATTTGACAAGGGACACAATGTACTTGTGGATCTGAACCTTGAAGCCAAGCGGGCTGATAGGGTTGCTGATATTCTTAGATTTCTTGCACGATCACGGATTAGATACGCCATTACGGCCAATCCTCCTATCTCTCAGGCTATACTGAACGATTTCTGGACGGATATAGTATATGACGAATCTGTCAACCCACCAGAGATTCGAGCTACGGTTAACGGCCAACCTGTTATGTTTTCGGCTGGAAATCTCCGTGAGATTTTGCAGCTGGGTACAGTAGAACAGGAGAACAGGGATATTGAGTATCCTATGGATTTTATAGAGGGAGCTATAGGCCGTATGGGTTATACAGGAGATAGACGTGGACGTCAGTTCCAGAAACCTCTGGTTATTGGTCAGTGGAGGTTTCTCTAGCACGTGATGAATATTGTTTTTGCAGCGAAGAAGGGTGGTTTTGATGAGTTAAGCCCTGCTATTCTATCGGCTGCACTGTCACTGGTTTATAATAAACCATACAGTTTTTGTGATTATCTTTTTGGTGAGATTGCGAAACAGATATCGGGGTCTGTTAGATCAAGATTTTTGGTTTACCCGAGATTTTGTATGTTGATTATCCGTACGCGTCTACCGGAGTTGGCTATACCTGAACCACCTCTAGTGGTTAATACGATTGATCATCGTGGGTATAACGCCATGTTTATGCAGACGGTTAGGAAGGAGGGAGTGGTGAAACCTGAGGTCAGACCACTCTTTGGGTATATAATTGACCCAAATTACGTTACGCCACCAAATCATGGTTGGCTAGATGTTGTTGCTCCTGCTGCTGCTCCTGCTGAAGCTGATGTGGTTCATCCTGAAGATCCACAAGAGCTCTTAGAGGATGTTTTGGAAAAACCTGCACATGCTGGGGAACAGGTGAACCCAGATGTTGCAGCTCAGATTGTTCAGGAGGTTTTGGAGCAAAATGATGATGCGACGAATCCTTTGCTTCAAGATATTGATAGTTATTTTGCACCATCTGAAGTAATCTTTTATTTATGTCATAATATAGATGCTTAGTTGATAGATTGTTTTTAATTAATCATAGATGCATAATATTATTATCTAATGATTATGATATTAGATATTTCATTAATTGGATATTATTTCTGATTTTAAAATATAAATATCATTAAACGAACAGGAAGCTGAAGCTGAGACTGCAAACCCAGAAGTTGTAATACTTGAGGGGGAGCAGATACAGCTTGATAGATCAGTTGTTGTACCGACTGAGGTATTATATCTGATTAATCTTAAATATATATAACTTGTATGATAGAGCTTACGCTAATCATAAATGTTTAATATATTCAAAATTTAGGATCTTGTTAGATCATCTAGAGGTCGTGATGGTGAGACGGCTTCTGATGATGATTATGAGAATACATCTTCTCCTCCTCCATCTGCTTCTGAAAAGAAGAGGAAGGGTAAGAGTGTTATAGAGGAAGATTTTGAGGAGATTGATGCTCAATTGATGAAGCGTCCGAGAATGCTAACTATTCGAGAAGGTTAGTATTGATTACAAAAGTTAAATAATCTTAACTTGTTGTTTATCAGGAGTTAAACTGAGACATTTAATTCTGTATACAGTTGCTCAAGATACACCACAGGTGGAGATGGATGCACCGGTGGTTTCTGAACAGATGTCTATACCGCTTCAGGTATGAGATATAAGTTCTATAACTATGAGTGTTATGCAATTAATTAGAGTTTGAGACAGAGTAATCTGTAACAATAACTGATTTTGATTGTGTTTAACTTTACAGCATGAGGTTGCTGATCTAGTTCATGCGGCGAACTTTCCGACGAATAAAGCAGCTAGATTTGCGACAAACTTGCTTACGCAAGCTTTGTCTCAACCTCATACACCGCTGACCAGAGACTGGCATATTGAGTCTCTTACACCGCCTGGACCAAGAACGATACCTGTTACTCCGACGACTGATGCTGAAAGGATTACATCCTTAGAGTCTAGGGTAAAGGATTTAGAGAAGCTTACTTCTCAGATTCCAGAGCTGGTGTCGAATAATCTTCTTCTTGCTCAGCAGATACTCAAGCAGAGTCAATCTTACAATCTGCTGATGAAGACTCATGAGACTTTGCTTGCGGACTTCAATGTGCAGAGACTGAAGTTATCTTCTTTGGAGAGTCTGGTCTTGAGATCGCATTCAGGACAGTCTACTCAGGGGGAGATATTGGTATATCTGGAGTCTTGCAGAGAAAATGAGCTGAAGAGGAAGAGAGATTCAGACAAGGACGATGATCCCAATGCACCAGAAGGTGGTGAGCAGACTGGTCCTTCAAAGACTGGTGAGCAAGCTACGATTCAGGGGGAGTCTGGTGGTCATGCTGGTGCTAGTGGTTCAGGAGCGGGTACAAGTGCAGATAAGACTGTACCGGGTGATACTGAAGCTGGTAAGATAGCTTAGTATTATCATAGTACTGTAATATTTGTAATAGTTTGTAGTGAACAAATGTAAACTTAATTTATTGTGTAAATATATTCGGCTTAGGGTTATTATTATTTTAAGTAAAATATGTTTGATGTAATTTAAGTTTATATAATTATGTTAAGATAAAATAGTGATCGAAAGACTTCCGACTCATTGAGTAGTCGAGCGGCGTGTTCCGATTAATTTCGGCGGTCATAATTTTATAATAATGTATGCATTTTAGATTTGATTATGGACTTAAGACCGTAAGGTATATAAGTAATTAACAAGTTAAAATGTATTAGTATTAACTAGACAAATGATATATAATTTAAAGATTAAATTGATAATGATCTAAATCAATTAACACTTGGAAATTATATAAGGTAATTAATAGTAAATTTAAATGTTTGGTGATTATTCACAATGCATTAGAATTTAAAATTAATTAATATTTGTTAAGTAGACTTAAGAGATTTTGGATTGATTCAGGGTAATCAATAAAAGATTTTATAAGTTATTTGTAAATTGCGTTAAAATATACAAAAGAAATAATAAAGAAATTCTTAGGTTGATTCAGGGAAATCAATAAGAGAGTTTTAATTATTAAAATTGATTTGTATTTGTGGTTTTCTCTTAGGATTGGAAATGCTTGATCTATCTGATTCGGAAGATGATATTTTTGATGAGATAGATGAAGACATTGATTTTGATCTTGAGGATGGAGAATTTCTACCACCTACTGATTGGACTGCTGTACCTGAGATTGTGCAAGACATTGGTGTAGATCCAGATGCGAATATAGATGAACACCATGTGAGCCCATCTAGGACAGAAGTTATTATTGAAAATGAACAAGGTCCAATGGTTGTCGATGTAGATGAAGAAATCGATGACTCAACCGATTCTGAAGATGATGAAACTTTGATTCCTACCAAGAATCCTGCTGTTTTTCTTAGGAAACTTCCAAAGCAGAAGAAGAAGATTGGAGTTTCAGAAGTAGATATTACGGGAAAACGTGTTCCTCGTAAAGGGATTGTTGGATGGTACTTTGACTATGAGCTGAAGCTTTTTGCGGTCAAAAGATATGACGGGGTTCAATATTTTGAAAGAAAGCTTGCAGTGTTTAGTTCTTTACCATGTTATGAGATACATGATTTGGCTAGATTAGAGATCAACAACCCAAGTCGTGATGATTATGCTAATCGTGTTGAAAGAATAATCAGACATGAGGTTGGTACAAATAAGTTTGTTCAGATTAAGCCAAGAAAGGGAAAGACTGTGAAACTACAAGAGATAAGTCAAAGAACTGGAAGAAGAAGAAGGAAAAAGATTTATCCAGCTGTTAGATGCATACAGCAGATTCCACTGAAGACAATGCCACAGGATATTTTGGGAAATATGAAGAGTTGGCACGTGGATTCAGGAACTGGAGAAGCTGTTATGGTTGAAGCTGATGATGAGGTTGAAGGTGGTCAAAGAGAAATCTTTAGAGTTTATGATCATCGACACCTGATGAATATGTCGAGAAAGGATCTGTTAAAGTTAAACAAGAACATAATTTTGACGACTATTGAATGGGCTGATTTAGCAAGAGATTATCAGTTGATGGTTAAAACTTGTATCAAGATGAAGATTTACGCAGGTAGTAAGATTTACAAATGAAGACCAAAGACAGCGTGAAGATAAAGACGCTAGAGCTATTGTCAAGGGGGAGTCTGTTGAGACATAGATTGTGACAACAGATCTAGCTTGAAATAGGACTTGTGTAATTATTATCATGTTTGTACATTGGTTTAGATTTGTAAATAAATATTTGTTTTGTTAGTAATATTCGTTAAACATATTATTGTGCTAAGTTAGACGAATGTTTAAATACGAAATAAATAATAGACGTTTCATGCAAAGCGAGTCGAGATCTCAGGTCGCAGCGAGCTGAGCTGTGAGATGAGAACTGAACTCGCGAGGCATTAGTCTGGCGAGCCGAGTCCTTTACTGGGCTTGGGCTGCGAGTTGGACCGAACTCGCAGGCCCATGCGAGCCGAGCCAAACCAGATTATAAATATGTTTTTCCAACGTGAAAAACCTAACACTTGAAGAACTTTTGGCATTTATTCTGATCTGCGAATTCACAAAACCCAGAGAAAACTTATACCTAACGACTAGACTTTGACGTATTATTCGTTTAAAGTTAAGCTTTATAAACGCAATTACGAACGTATTCGTTACTAGTAAGATAACACCGTATAGAGGGATTCCGCACCTTAATACTACAGATAACGAAGTTATCGATCCTAGAACTAGGGACTTACAAGTTCTCCTCTAACTCCTAAGAGTAGTGCTAGAGAGAGAAACTAGAGAGATAACTAACTACAAGAACAATTCTCCTCTAACTCCTAAGAGTAGTTCTAGAGAGAGAATTCTAGAGAGAGAGAAGTATGTGTAATGAAAGGTGTAAGTTGTGTGTTAAATGGTGAAATGAGTGTGGTATTTATAGGAGAATGAGATGAAGCTTGGTACAAGTCACAAAGCATGAAGAACAAGCACCAAAGCGCATACGGGGGGTACCGGACCAAGGGGGGCAAACGGCACCTCACAAGCCACCAGGCCCCGTATACGGCACCCCAAGGGCCGTATACGGTACCTTGGGTACCGTATACGGTACCTAGGTGGGCAGGGGGGGTTGGTGCTTGGTTTGGCCTCCGCTTGTTTCTCGGTTGCTTGGTTCGTCCGTATCTTCTTCGTTTGGGCTCCGATTTGCTTGATTCTTGCGCCGTTGGCTTCGTTTTTCCGTTACGCTTCTAATGAAAATGAGTTTTCCAAATTTGGAAGTGTTTGACTTTTGCGTGTTCCGGATGACGATCGGTGGGCTTCTAGACTGCATATCTTCTTCGTTCTTCACTCGTTTCTCTTGATTCTTTCACCACCGATCTTGGATTTTCCTATTGAATCTTAAAATATGTATTAAGATCTACTTTGATAGGATAATCTAGAATGGAATATTTAAGGTGATAGTTTTCACCTCGGTTTGCGTGCAAAATGGATGCTTTTACTGATTTTTGTAGCAACGCCCGTATTTTGACTACCTTGATGATTTATGATGATAAATGATTGTTTTGAAATGTTTTCACCAAAGAATAGTCCAAAAAGTGCGGAAATAAGTACTTAAAAACATGACTTTTTGGGTCACATCAAGTATCCCACACTTAAGCGTTGCTTGTCCTCAAGCAACACTCAGTTGTGTCCCTGTGAAAACATTTTATAGATTTTAGGTGAGTTAGAGCACCTCCAAAAAGTTACCACTTTGTCATATGGGAAAATTATTTAGAGAACATAGGGAAAGCTAAGATGATCCTTTCAGAAATAAGTATTGACTTTCCCAGGCATACTTTCCAAATCTCGTGATCTTGGAGTATACATGACTAGGCGATCTCACTAAAGGTGGTCACTCAATTCACTCAGAGTGTATCGGGTTTCCTATCAATCTAGCACAATCGAAATCGCTCAAATAGCCAGTCATGCAGCACTCATCATCATAAGCTTGGTCGAGAATCGGATCTCCACCACTTAGGAAGAGGACGGCGCTAATTATCCCAAGACATTCAAGTGGGTTGTAATGTTTGTGAGGGTTAAGGGGTATGGATAGTGGTGATTTTTGGTTTAAGGGGTTGCTTATCTTAGGCATTCTAAGAATCATGAAAAACTTATTGTAGAACGGAGAAGACGGCTACTCGCATTTCATTGAATCTTTCTTTGAAAGATTGATACTCTGAAGCACTTTTAGCCTTATTTTCTTTTCTTTTTCTTTTTCTGCTTTTTATTTTCTTTTCTTTCTTCAGAACTTCTTTGCCAGAGAACTTCCAAGGATATTTTTGATTTTCTTTCGGAAATCTCTTCTTTCTTATCACGGACTTCTTCGAGTCTTTTCTTCTGGTGCCAATTTTTCGCACTTTTGATTTTCTAATTTTGGTGAACACGGAGGAGTAGATCAATTCCGAAAGAGATTCTTCAAGATGTTTTTCATAACCTTAGAAATTCCAAGATAAGTTGTTGGGAATTTGGGGAAAGTGGTTAAAGATATAGGGTTTTGAAGAAACGAAAGGTTTAGGCTCAAAGGTTTTTTCTAGGCGGATCATCGATACTAAAAATGAGTATCGGAAGGGTTTTGGGCTTGAAAAGGTATGTAAGAATGGGTTTAATCCTAAGGAATGTCGAGATCATCTAATTGCACCTATACCGCGTACGGTACTCTCCAATGTGGTCTAGAAACGTATGTCAGGAACAAGTTTTAATTTAGAGATACTAGCATCGGCACACACAAGAAATGAACAATGTAGCATTTAAAATGAATGCTTTTAAGGCTCAAAATCTCACTGCAAATTTGGGTTTGTATGTGCCTAGCCATGCTCCTTAGATTGTTAATACTTATTTAAGAAATTTTAACCTTAATTTCCCTAATATTCTTGAATAACTAACTCATATTTAGAAATGGTTCCTCTTTGAAAGAAATCATAACTCAAAAATAGTAGAGCTAATCGGATGATTTGGCTCATACTTTATTATTTTTGTTTAAAAAGTTTTGAAAATTTTGAAAATTTGAGGAACATTTTCTGAGTAAAGCTATTTGGACATTAAAATCTGTAAAACATCTAATTCAAGGTATTCTATACCTGCTATCCCACACTTAGAGGAACATTGTCCCTAATGTTCTCTTGAGTTGAGATTATATTTGAAAATATAATCCCACACTTAGAGTTTGAACATATAGAAAATGTTTCTTCAAGTGTTTGGTTTGGGCTGGAATCCCACACTTAGTGATAAGTTTAGGATAGAGTATAGAATACTTTGCATTCCTAAGCTAACAAAATGAATCGATGTATGAAAACGAGGTGAAAGGTAAGAAACTCCCCAGATGACGATTAGACGTTTAGAGGCGAAAGCTGAGAATTCGAAGATCTTCATTAAGAGTGATTCAGGCGAAAGCTGAGGATAGAGGCGAAAGCTAAAAATACTTTGTTAAAATTTACTTTTTATATTCGATTCTGCGTTGTCCCAAATTATATAATATTTAACAAATAAAATATTAGTTTCGAGATTTTTGACATTGAAGTTTGGATGCGTTTTTCTGAGTACTCTATCTTATTATATATATATTATATATAATTTTTAAATTCCGTGGTAATAACGCGTACTTAGTACGAAGATTAAAAGTTTAAATTTGTCGCGCAAGTTGACTTTTTGACCAGGTGTTACATTCTCCCCCTGTTAAGAAAATTTCGTCCCGAAATTTAAAGTGAGGTCAGGGTCGCGCGTGGTCTGGGGAGCAATGCACTTACGGGATATTTGTCGAAAAGATTGCAGACATATCATGTCTTATAATGGAGTTGAATGGCAGTCAATCCATGACTGAGTCACGGTTTATCGTTGTAGTCACATTCTGACCATATTGTTTGTTTGTAGTATGTTTATTTTGCGGTTATTCGGTAACCGTTTACGTCGTAGTCCATTTGGGACTAGATGGTTGTCACATAGTGACGGTCTTGTAAGTCGTTATATCAGGGATGAGAGATTTATCGTTGGGTCGATTAGTCTACTGAAAGTAAACATTGAGTTTGGTTGATGAGAGCTCTATCGTTTGGTCTGCTGAAAGCATACTTTGGGTTTTATGGGGGCCTAGGTCAACTAGCCCTATGATGAAATCAACATTAGGTTGATATAAAAAAAATGATATCGGAAATAATAATTACGCGTTTAACGAATCTGTAATTGGAGGGTTATGTTTTCGAGGAGAAGTTGTACTTACATTTTTGTTGGGGATTTATTTGATTTACTCGGAGTCGATTAAGTGAATTTTGCGTCTTTTTGGGCAATCCTTCTTGTAATGACCAGGTTCCTTACATTTGAAGCATACCCTTCGAGAGTCGGGATTGGCGGGAACTCTGCAGTCCCGGATTACGTGTCCATATCGTTGGCATCTTTCGCAGGGTAATCCGCAAAATCCGTCATGATGACGTTTACAGCCATGACAAAATGGTTTGTTACCCGCATAGCCTAGTCTTTCGTTGGGTTCGACGGCATAGTACTTCAAGGGTTCAGGTTGATTTGTTGGATTGTGACTAGTGATGGAATTCCCATTCCATTTTGTTAGGTTGTTTTCAGTTGCAGTTGTTTCGCGTCGTTCCCTCTGTGCCATAAGTCTGTGGGCCATACGAATGGCCTCTTCAATAGTAGCGGGTTTAGAGGCGGTGACCATTCCCTCAATTAGTAGCGAAAGCCCACCGGTGTACCTTGCGATTTGTTGACTTTTAGGGTTTACTATGGTTGGGCACAAACGTTCTAGTTGTTGGAAACGAATGGTATATGTTTCGATATCGTTGTCTTTTACGGTGAGGTGCCAAAGTTCGTCCTCAAGTTTGTGAAGTACTTCGACGGGACAATACTTGTCCTTCATGATTCGTTTCAGGTCTTCCCATGGAAGTTCGTGAGCGGTGTCGATTCCTACAGTTCGGGCGTGGAAATTCCACCTTTTAGAAGCATCATCCTGGAGGGTGTATGTGGCGTACAAGACTTTGCAGTCGTCGGGGCAGTTGCAAACGTGAAATATAGATTCCATTCTCTCGAACCATCGAATTAATCCGAGAGCTCCTTCAGTACCGACGAAATTTGGTGGTTCGCACCTCAGGAAATCCCTAAAAGTGCAAGGCTTTACTTGGTTCTGAGCAGCTAGGGTCGCAGTCACTGCCTGATTAATGATGTGATCGTGCTCAGCTCGAGTGAAAGTTGGTCGTTTAGGAGGCATGATTCTTGAACAAGAATGAAACGACAAAGTGTGAGATTCTTAATCAAAGATGATGATTATTACAATGACATAAGTAGTTAACTTGAGTTGGAATTTATGATACACTGGATCCTACGATCCTTGACGTTGAAGTTTTTGATATTGTAGGTGGCAGGCGTATCACTGCCCTTTTGTATTGTTGGTACAACAGTTCAAGTAACCGTTGTCCAGTTTTCTTTAGTTAAGTTATCATGAATCTCATGTTTTTCGAGCGTTGTGACCAATTGAGTTGTAGTTTCTAGTTGCGGTCGTACCATGACCAAATTGTGTTTTCTGTGTAGTCAATCCAAGACTATGTTGTTGTGAGTAGTCCAACGGACTATATTGTAGTACTAGAATATCGTACGGCCATTCATGCCTGTGTTTGTGACAACTACAGTGTCCTCGGTGGTGTTGAAGCAGGGTCCACCAACACAACCCATGTGTGTGGTGACATCATTGTGTATTTATTGATTAAAGCATTACATGCTTAATTGGTCGTATATACATATATGGAGTACACGTAACTTTACAAGTATACGTACCTAATAAGAGTCAGGTGTGGCACCTCGTGCCCAGTTAAGTAAGTGTATATGTATATATGTAAGTCGTACATGCAACTATAACAAGTCTACATGTAGAATTGATGTAACATCCTCGAAATGGACCTAGTTGTTTTGTATTATTTCATGATTTAAATTAGTATTTAAATGTGTTTGGAAATAATATTGTCGGAATTAGTTGAAATAATTGGAATAGGAGTCGAATATTCCAATGTGATAAGTGAATTATTAATTGTTGTAAATTAATATAGTTGACGGTGCAATAAAATGTTTGGACTCGCAAATGGTTTTCGGGTTCCAGACAATAGATTGAGATGGGGTATTAAATTATACCCGTAAAATTGAAGGCGGTTTGTTAGGCCGACTTATATATATAACTTTCCTCTTTAGGAAAGTTCATTAGAAACTTCAAAACTCACATAAACCTTATGAAATCCAAATCAGAAACTTGAAACCTACGAATTGGAGCTATGATTGATTCTAGTTTCACCATTATTATCTTTCAATTCAGTGTTCTTCAATTGAGAGGTAAGTTTGAATTGAATCAAATAGTTTATAAGTTTTGAATTGATTGATAAAACATGAACTTGATGTTAGAACTTCGTTATAACTATTGCATATTGATTATGTGAAGTTATTAGGTGTTTAAAACAGTTAGAAATCGAGTTTGGGTGATTTGGGTATTAAAATCGCGAGTTAGGGTTTGATCAGGGATGAAGATGAGCTGAAAAAGGCTCAAACGCGATCCCAGAACCCTAGCCAGGATCGCGTTCGTTAGTTATAAAAGGAATCGGACGAGTTTTGTTCTTGGGAACGCGATCCCAAGAATTTGTCCGGATCGCGTTGCCAAGTGTAAAACGGTGACAGAACTTTTTCTGAGGGTGAACGCGATCCAGCCATTATTACCCGGATCGCGTTTGCATGAGAAAAAGTTTGAGGGATTTTGCAAATTTTGAAAGTGCATAAAGTGTTTAGAAGGTGGTGTTTTTAGCGACACTTGAAATTGACAAATTTTCATTAACTCGGATTGGGTTGAAATTTACATGGTGACTCGAAAACGGCCCAATGATCAAAGCTCTATTCTAAGAGTCTAGATGATTTTTGGCCTTTCGGGGTCGTTTAGGGGTCGAAAATGGCATTTTACTGTTTTTGGACCTTAATTCGGGACTTTTTGATTATGTTCCGAATTGAACTTTTGTTGCTGTAATCTTAGGGATCACTTGATACATATAATTATGTTATGATTGTGTAACGATGTTAATTACATAAGTATGATCAGTTGATACAAGTTACTAACTCATTGTTTATTGATTGTATTCTCAGATGTGTAGAAGGCTCAGTAATATTAGACTTCTGAGCTTGCAGCTGAGGTGTCGGTGAGTGGATCTGTAACCTCAGTGTGATTTAGTTGTAATGATTTGATTTACAACCAGTAATTTATAGTATTACTTTGATATGATACATCTGTAGAGATATCTTGCCATGATAGTTTAATTAGTTGCTTACTTGGCTGATTGTGCTAGTATGTAAGATTTTGAGGTCAACTTGATTTGATGGTTGGACTTGTTGTTGTTGTAGACGACAGGAGATCTCGGAAATTTGAAATGTTGGTTTAGAGATCTAGGTCGTGTGTGATTGACAACAAGTTATCGGTAGTTCTGTATGGGCCAATACAGATGATTGATAAGAGTTCCTTGAGTACCAAACCGGTATTAGGGTGTCTCAGGGACCACCGATCCTCATGATGTTGTGTGTATGACATTGATTGGATGTTGAGTGATTGATTGATTTTCTGTTTATTGTTAATTGATGTAAACAGATTGTTATGCTAGGTTGGACTGTTGCTTATAGTTTCATTCACTTAGCTTTATGCTAACTCCACCACAGTTCTTCCTGCAGGTTAAAATAGATGGGACATATTGGGCAGGGCAGGAGGTTGTTGGACTGGATGGAATGTTTGACAGGCTGTTACTCTGATTTAATTTTGATAATCAAAGAAGTATTTGAATTATATAACACCGAGTTTGTTGAAATGTCATGTATTGGATTTGAAAAAGCTTATCGACATTTTGAGTACGTTGATAGTATGTTTTAAATATACGCTTCCGAGTCGCAAATATTATATTAAATGTTTATAATTAACGAGGGGTGTTATAAGTTGGTATCAGAGCAATAGTTTGGGTGAATTGGACTTGATAGAATGTTCAATCCTAAACTTTGATTGAGTTGAGTCAAACATTCCAGAAGGTGTGGGTTTAGTTGATTAGTGAATGTGTGAGAAAGTAGTTAGTTGAATATGTACTAACCTTTAACAAGTTGTGAAGTTGTTGTTTGATTTCAGAGACGGAGGAACATGAGTATCTGACTGGTATATTTCATGTTTCCTCAACATTCGTGGGCTTAAGATTTTCAGGTAATCTTCGATAAGCCTATGTTAATTTACATTAACTTGAATTGTTTACTCTGTTATGTTGAGTAAGCTTTGTTGTGAAGTTAATTGAGTCAGACTGATATGATTCCCCAGTTTTGAGTCAACTATTGATTGCTATAGGTTGACATGAGGATAGAGGTATTAAATGAGATACTCATTGTTGTTCATTGTTGCGGTTATCTCTGATTGAATTGTAAATGCAGAAATATGTTTAAGTAGACAGAGAGTTAATTAAGGTTTTAGCAAGATTGATGTTGGAACCTAAGGAGTGTCTTTATTGGTGAGACAAAATAATTGATAGTATTATAGTAGTAGATTGGTTTCAGGGTGTGATGTGAACCCTGTTTAAGAACTATTGTGTCATTTGAATTGAAAATGACTGCTATTTGAGAAAATATGTATTTATGTGACTATATGATATGTGTTGACTATAGTTAAACACTTGATCTAAACTATGACTTATAGGTTTATAAGAAATAGGGCTTATGATAAAGCTAAATTAATTTGGGAAGTGATAGATCTTTCTGATCCATTGTGAATTAATAAGTGAAATGTTTTGTAATAACTTGATTGAGTAGGTTTGTTGTGACCTTGTTGCTTGATAGTATAACATATGTCAAAGTGATGATAATTATAATGTAGAGTAGCCTGAGAATGGATTGTGAAGAACATAATCTTGCAACGCCTGATCACCGTTGTTATATTATGTTGTGTCACATGAACTTGTTGAGGCTACTTTGTATAAAATAAATGTAATGTGATTTGGAATAACTAAGCATGAAAGTATGCTAAAGTGTTTAATAATTGTTTTGATAGGAAAACAATTGGTTAATAGAACAGTGTCAGTGTAAGTAATAGTTGTCATTGATATAGGTTTTGATGATAAACCTAAGTGACTAATTTGATTTTGTTGAATAAGTAATTGTGATAAATTGCTTGTAAATGAATTTGATAGTGTTTAAATGAATCACTATTTGATAATTGGCTTGTATGGAGCCAGGATTAATATAATTTGACTTGGTCCTTGTGAAGGATTGATAAGGTCATTGAAAGTAATAAATTGAATATTTTGTTTGAAAGTAAACATACAAGGTGTAATGGCTTGTATGGAGCCAAAGTTGAAGTAGGTTGATTTTGTCCTTGGGAAGGACTGATAATATTATTGAATGAAATAATTTGAAATATATGTCTGAAAGTGAACATATAAAATGAAATGGTTTGTTGTGAGTTAATATTGATAGTATGTTAACTTTGAAAGTCAAACCATGAATAGAAAATTGTGTATAAAATTAATTGCTTGTGATTGGTTTGAGGATAGGTCAAACTTGAGAAAAGCAATTAGAGGATTTTATTTATTTGGTTGATTGAAATCAAAGTGGACATATAGTCAACTGTGTGTGTTGAAATAGTCTAACATAGATTGTAATGTTATGATTGTGAGGAATATGATTGAATTCTTTGATTAGTCAAATTATGTTGAGATGGGTCTTGTAAGATCCAAAGGAGATAAATGAATGGTATAAGTTTGTGAGACTTGAGTTATTACTTAAAGCTAGTATTAAGTAATTGAAATAGTGTAAAGTATAATTGAGTATTCAGTTAAATAATATTTGATATTTGAACTGAATATGTGTTAAAGAATTATACAGATATGAAGTCATTGTATGATATGACAGTTATAAATTGCTAAGATATGTTAAGAATAGTTAAATCACATTGATTAGAACTGTGATAAGAAAGTCTTACCAGTGTATGAGGCTTGTGATGACAGCCATGATTGGGTAAGAATGTGAGATAAGAAATAATTGAAAGGTTGCATAGATTGATTGGTACCTCATGATGAGTTACTTAAGTATTAAAAGAATTGAATGGACTCTTTAGTTATTTGTTGATTGTATACAAATGAAGTAAGTGATAAAGTGATAGATTGGGATTAGATCCAAATAAGATATGATATGAAAGTATATCTGAATGTAAATGGTGTTAAAGGTTTAGTTTGACCTTGGTTGATAAATTGAGGTATATGAATTGGAAAGTTGTTCATATTTTAAGAAATTGTTGTGCATGTGTCCATTTTAGAGAATATCTGAAATTGTGTAAGTATATATGTGTAGTATACATGATAATAAATGGCATGATAAGTTTTAATAGATTGAATTAAAATATGCCATAAGATATGGGGAGGTTAGTTAATTGTGATTAACTTGATGTAGATTTTGTTGAAATGTGTTGTAGAGTAGCACATTGTGATATTGTGATGCTTGATCTGTAGTATCATAATATGTTGAATAAGACTGACTTAGTTGCTATATTGATGGGATGTAGTACTAAGTGATTATGTGACTAAAGTTGTATAATTTCTAATTGCTTGTGATTAGTGGCTTAAGAGTTTAAGGTTGAGTTGAAATAACTGGTTGCTAAGAATAAATTTTGATGTCTTACCATTTTAAGTAGTATATAAATTCTAACTTGATGGTTAATTAGAGTTTGAAGACAAATATTAAGTACTGATAGGTGTACTGGAATGTATAATCATTAATGTTGTGATTATTGTTGAGCAGTAGTTGTTGTCGACTTTGAAGTTGTTAACAATTGATAGGTAGTAATGAAAGGAGTTACAAATGGAAATAAGTCAATGTAGAGGTTGGTTGACTGTAGGTAAGATTGATTGTGGTACTTTTGTTGATTGAGCAAAGTACTTGTTGATTGTGGTTTTACCTACTGAGTTGACCTCTGTTGTACTTATTAAGGTGATATGAATCTGGATTTCTTTTAAGTAAAGGATTTCATATGATTGAAATGATATGTGAATATGATAGGGTATTCAAAAGAGTATAGGTATGAAACTTTTGGATGAAAAGTTGACCTAGATTTGAATTTCAGATCTTTGATGGTAGAGATTTAAGATTGTGATCTGTATATTAGATTGATTGTTGGTCGTGAGCTGAATTATATTTCAATGTTGCTAGGTACATTGTGGTTTAATAACCACTGTTGTGATAATGTGATTGCTGTTTTATTGTTAACAGAGATGAATAGTGAGAATAGGTTAAAGATTTTAGCACATTGCTAATTTCTGGTTGCATAGACCTATTAAGAAATGTGAAGTCTAACTTGTTGATTAAGTAATTGTAGATTTCACTTGTTGAAGTAAGTATTTGTCTATAAGAGATATCTGGTTGATGATATTGATTAAATGCACTGTATGTGTGCGTAGGAAAAAGATAGTAGCATGTACATTTGGATATGTGCATGTGGAAAGAATTCAAACAGTCTAAGTATAGTTGTAAGTTGCTATTGAGGATTAATGTATGATAAGATATATGTGATTATATCACATTTGTCAGATTGAGTGAGGTTAGATTTCGGGGACGAAATCTCTTTAAGGGGGGGAGAGTTGTAACATCCTCGAAATGGACCTAGTTGTTTTGTATTATTTCATGATTTAAATTAGTATTTAAATGTGTTTGGAAATAATATTGTCGGAATTAGTTGAAATAATTGGAATAGGAGTCGAATATTCCAATGTGATAAGTGAATTATTAATTGTTGTAAATTAATATAGTTGACGGTGCAATAAAATGTTTGGACTCACAAATGGTTTTCGGGTTCCAGACAATAGATTGAGATGGGGTATTAAATTATACCCGTAAAATTGAAGGCGGTTTGTTAGGCCGACTTATATATATAACTTTCCTCTTTAGGAAAGTTCATTAGAAACTTCAAAACTCACATAAACCTTATGAAATCCAAATCAGAAACTTGAAACCTACGAATTGGAGCTATGATTGATACTAGTTTCACCATTATTATCTTTCAATTCAGTGTTCTTCAATTGAGAGGTAAGTTTGAATTGAATCAAATAGTTTATAAGTTTTGAATTGATTGATTTGGATTGAAAAACATGAACTTGATGTTAGAACTTCGTTATAACTATTGCATATTGATTATGTGAAGTTATTAGGTGTTTAAAACAGTTAGAAATCGAGTTTGGGTGATTTGGGTATTAAAATCGCGAGTTAGGGTTTGATCAGGGATGAAGATGAGCTGAAAAAGGCTCAAACGCGATCCCAGAACCCTAGCCAGGATCGCGTTCGTTAGTTATAAAAGGAATCGGACGAGTTTTGTTCTTGGGAACGCGATCCCAAGAATTTGTCCGGATCGCGTTGCCAAGTGTAAAATGGTGACAGAACTTTTTCTGAGGGTGAACGCGATCCAGCCATTATTACCCGGATCGCGTTTGCATGAGAAAAAGTTTGAGGGATTTTGCAAATTTTGAAAGTGCATAAGTGTTTAGAAGGTGGTGTTTTTAGCGACACTTGAAATTGACAAATTTTCATTAACTCGGATTGGGTTGAAATTTACATGGTGACTCGAAAACGGCCCAATGATCAAAGCTCTATTCTAAGAGTCTAGATGATTTTTGGCCTTTCGGGGTCGTTTAGGGGTCGAAAATGGCATTTTACTGTTTTTGGACCTTAATTCGGGACTTTTTGATTATGTTCCGAATTGAACTTTTGTTGCTGTAATCTTAGGGATCACTTGATACATATAATTATGTTATGATTGTGTAACGATGTTAATTACATAAGTATGATCAGTTGATACAAGTTACTAACTCATTGTTTATTGATTGTATTCTCAGATGTGTAGAAGGCTCAGTAATATTAGACTTCTGAGCTTGCAGCTGAGGTGTCGGTGAGTGGATCTGTAACCTCAGTGTGATTTAGTTGTAATGATTTGATTTACAACCAGTAATTTATAGTATTACTTTGATATGATACATCTGTAGAGATATCTTGCCATGATAGTTTAATTAGTTGCTTACTTGGCTGATTGTGCTAGTATGTAAGATTTTGAGGTCAACTTGATTTGATGGTTGGACTTGTTGTTGTTGTAGACGACAGGAGATCTCGGAAATTTGAAATGTTGGTTTAGAGATCTAGGTCGTGTGTGATTGACAACAAGTTATCGGTAGTTCTGTATGGGCCAATACAGATGATTGATAAGAGTTCCTTGAGTACCAAACCGGTATTAGGGTGTCTCAGGGACCACCGATCCTCATGATGTTGTGTGTATGACATTGATTGGATGTTGAGTGATTGATTGATTTTCTGTTTATTGTTAATTGATGTAAACAGATTGTTATGCTAGGTTGGACTGTTGCTTATAGTTTCATTCACTTAGCTTTATGCTAACTCCACCACAGTTCTTCCTGCAGGTTAAAATAGATGGGACATATTGGGCAGGGCAGGAGGTTGTTGGACTGGATGGAATGTTTGACAGGCTGTTACTCTGATTTAATTTTGATAATCAAAGAAGTATTTGAATTATATAACACCGAGTTTGTTGAAATGTCATGTATTGGATTTGAAAAAGCTTATCGACATTTTGAGTACGTTGATAGTATGTTTTAAATATACGCTTCCGAGTCGCAAATATTATATTAAATGTTTATAATTAACGAGGGGTGTTATAATTGAAGTAGCACCTAGTGCTATAATGCAGTGCTATCAGCACAGTAATTGAAATACTAATGTTTTGTAATTGTAGTACCAGAGTACTATGAAATGCAGCACCACGTGCCGTAATGAAGTGCCCGCGGCACCGTAATTGCAGTACTCATGTACTGTGAATGTAGCATCAACATGCTATGATTTGTAGTATCGACTACTATGAGGTTTGCACTATCGTGCCCATATTGTGGTATCAACATACCATGTGTTGTGCTTGAAAGCATGATGTGACACCACGTGCCATGTGTTGTTTAATTGTAGCCCGAAGGCCAAAATGCGTTGCAGTTATGTGATTTCCCAATTGTAGCACAAAGGCTAGAATGTGAGTGCCCAAAGCACTGAGGTGTTGAATCAATTGACCTAAATGATCAAGCTGTGATTGAGATAATTAACTTGTTGTGGACTTAGTCAACACTAATCCAATTGTGACCAGCATGGTCAAAGGTGAAAGATTCGTTTGTTTGTTTTAAATTTCGTGGACGTTTAGCATGTGTGGGTTTCCATTCCCATTGAATACGGTTGTACCTCCTTCCCGAGGTTCAGTAATATATGTGATATCCTCCTATGCGTACTTAAGGAGAAAGGTATCGAGTCGTGATAGTTAGGAAGACGGCGATGTGCCTCTTCACGAGTAAATGATAATACAGCGGAATTTAGTTGTATATACCCAGTATATATTTGATACGTAAAAGTAGTATACATGTAAGGCCTATTAGTATATACCTACCGTACATATAATAGCCTAGAATGTCTGGCACAAAACAATCAGAGTCAACTACGCATTCCCGTTTCAGTATAACCCCTTTCAGATCTTACATCATCTTTATTTAATTGTACATAGTTAGCTACGCTATGTTAAATTAAACTCGTATGATGTAATTCCTGAACCAGTCATACCTAATGAGGAATACTGCCTAACGGTCATAGTCTAGGCCCACTAAATGCAACCTAGTTCACTATAACCTTAGGCTCTGATACCAATCTGTAACACACTCAAATTTTCGGTTTGCGGAAGCTGTCGGGTCGGGTGTTACTAAATCAAATATCACAGCATAAGATACATAATGAACGATTCTAAATGAGATGTTTGAAAATAATTATACATTTCCCAAAATAGAACGTTTACAACGTTATGAGTTTGACAATAAATTCCAAATACATAATTTGAAAATACAAAAGTAAATGCAGAGTAGTCCCAATTGTTGAAAATATGCGACTCGAGCTAGTAAGATCTTGTAGTAATCCTAATCCTGCTGGGCACCTGAGAACACATGCTAAAACAGGTCAGCTATAAAGCTGGTGAGTTCATAGGATTGTTAGTTGTAATCATGATGCAATAAAACCCTGTATGTTTTGAAGAGTCGTTTCAAATTCAGCCATTTTGATAAATATTATATTGAAGTTTGTAACACCAATGTGTATACATTTAATCGAGGTATTTCATACCTAACTGGTCTGTGTCCTGTACCTAAGTACATATATACGTTTGGCAATCCATGCCTTGAATACCTATCAGGTAGTAATTGTGTCTATATCGTGAGGCAATACATGCCTTATAACCATTGAGCACTTAAAGGGCTGCGTAGTAATATAACAAATAATTGTAGTTCCGCAGAACTATGTTGGATTTGTGAAAATATGGTGCATACAGCAACCATCTGATTGAAATGAGTTAACGGCTTCGCGTGGAAACTCCACCGACCCGTTCTTCTTGTGAATCCCGAGTATAACTCGCTGATCCATTGATTGATATTTCGTCCACTGCAATACCGTGGTTTCGTTTTGTGCCCACTTTACCGTGGCATCGTTTGGTGCCCGCTGCAATACCGCGGCATCGTTTTGGAATTGCCCGCAGCAATTTGAGATTGAGCCGGCAGTACAACGACATGCCCGACTAAGTTGATCGTATAATAGTATGTAAATATTCATCAGGTGACACCCCCACACGGTTGGATTACATCCTGAGCCGGGGGACCATCCCTGGTTGGATTACATCCTGAGCCAGAGTCGTCACCAGCTGAGTTGTATTGATATGAGGAATCTGTACCAATGTGTGATTATATTGTATACTCCTAGCCTAAAGCCTAGCATGTATATATTTATCGGAGTCTCAGGGGAAATGTTCACTTAAGTCCAGTTCCCGTTCCAGTGATAACGAAGAGTATCGACAGTTTTAGTTCCTAAAGAATAACTAAAACTAGTAACAATATAGATGTTGCCTAGTGTAAGTAGAACTAACTAGTTCTAACGTATTCAATGATATTGTCCCGTGACAATATGGCCAAAGGATTGTGAAAACTAAATCAAGTTATGTATTGGTAATTATTTTCCAACAATTTGATAGTGTACGATTGTGACCTATCTAGGTTGGGTCTTGATGTTGTTCTAAAACAATATTGCGGGTGTAATTCCTAAGTATTACACATTTTGTATTACATACAGTAATAAAATTAGTTGTGAATTATAAACCATTGTTAATATAATTCGAAAACAGTAATTGAGCATGTGTTTCACCCTGAAAATAGTAAAACAGTTGAAAGAGTGGGGCTATGAAACTCACCTGAGGAGCTAGCGTCCTAATGTAACGAGTCGTGTCCAAATATGATCTCCTAGTGTCCTAAACACGAGAGATTTCGTATGTTTGTAAGTATGGTTCGTGATTGGTGAAATTGTAATAATAATTCATATTATTATTAGGTTCGAGTTTTCGTATACTTTATAAAGTATATTTGTTTTGAATGTGAGTCGTATCGTATTTAAATTGTCATTTGAAAACGTCTTCCGATACTTAGAAAAATTTGGCTATTTTCTGTTTTCTGCGACATAACATGCGACACAAAAATGGTTCATGCGACACAAGGGTTGTGTCGCATGGTGCGACACAGAAGCTCTGCGACACAGTGGTTGTGTCGCATAATGCGTGTGATGCTAAATCAATAGCGACATAAGGGTTGTGTCGCATGGAGTCTGCGACACAAGGTACGACACAAGGATACGACATAAGGGTTGTGTCGCATGAGTAATTCATGCGACACAGTATGCGACACAAGGCTTGTGTCGCACTGAAGAACAGCAGCCCAGAAACTTTCGGGTTTCGCGTTTTTCCGGCCAAAATCGCAAATCAAACGCATTTTCAAGCTGTAAAATCGTGGTTTCTTGGTTGTTTAGGTTATAAGTAAGTTATGTAATCATTATTACACTAAAACATTACTTCAAAATGATTAAATCTAAGAATTTGAGAATTTCTTACAATTGCGAATCGAGGCCAAACGAGAAAGAAAACGATGATGTTGCCTTTGTTAATGTTGTTCCACTCGTGAAGGTGATTCCGAAAATGTTGGTGACGGTGGCGGCGGTGGTCGGCCGGCGGTGGTGGTGGTGGTTGGTGGTGATATTTTAGAGAGAAAAATGGGGTGGAGAAAAAGGAAGAAGAAGAAAATGAAGGAAGAAAAGATGGTGGGGGTTGGGTTTTGTTAAACTCAGCTCCCACTTTTGTATACTGTGGTCTCCAACCGCAGTACAAAATACCCTTATTTTCGCACTCGCTCGTAGTTCAAAATAATATTTTAAATTCTGAAATTTATTTATGTTACTTCCAAATGTTTATTAGTGGAAGTATTTTATAAAAATACTTTGTTAAAATTTACTTTTTATATTCGATTCTGCGTTGTCCCAAATTATATAATATTTCTTCTAACAAATAAAATATTAGTTTCGAGATTTTTGACATTGAAGTTTGGATGTGTTTTTCTGAGTACTCCATCTTATTATATATATATTATATATAATTTTTAAATTCCGTGGTAATAACGCGTACTTAGTACGAAGATTAAAAGTTTAAATTTGTCGCGCAAGTTGACTTTTTGACCAGGTGTTACATCTTTTCAGCAAATTCAGACTCTCAGCTTCATTGCAGCTCGCTATCTGGGGAGTGTCCTTATCCTTTATCCACTTTTGTTTATGATTCTGTATACTATTTGCCTTGTTAAGTTTGTTAAAGTAGTCTATACTCTATCCTAAGCTTATCACTAAGTGTGGGATTCCAGCCCAAAACAAACACTTGAGAAACATTTTCTTACATGTTCAAACTCTAAGTGTGGGATTTTACTTCCAGTAAATCTCAACTCAATAGAACATTAGGGACAATGTTCCTCTAAGTGTGGGATAGCAGGTATAGAATACTTTGGTTAGTTTTTCTGATCTTTAATGTCCGAAATAGTAAACTCAGAAAATGTTCCGCAATTTTTTCAAAATTTTTCAAGAAAATCTAAAAAGTACGAGCCTAATCTCTCGATTAACTCTACTATTTTGAGTCATAATATCTTTTAAGAGGAGCTATTTTCAAATATGAGTAAGATATTTTGGAATCTAGGGAAAATAAGGTCGAAATTTCTTAAGCAAGAAATGATAATCTAATAGGAAGCATGACAAAGCACATACAACCCTATTCGCGGTGAGGTATCTTGAGCCTAAAAGCATTTATCTTTAATGCTTCACTATTCATTTCTTGTGTGTGCCAATGCATGTGTCTCTGAATTAGAACTTGCTCTTGACATACGCTTCGAGACCACATTGGTGTGTACCGTACGCGGTATAGCTGCAATTAGATGACCTTGACATTCCCTAGGATTTAACCCTCTTTTACATATCTCTTCAAGCCCAAAACCCTTCCGATACTCATTTTTAGTATCGATGATCCGTCTAGAAAACCCTGTTGAGCCTAAACCTTTCGTTTCATTAAACCCCATCTTTAACCCCTATTTCCCAAAATATCCCCAAACTTATCTTAGAATTTCTGAGGTTATGAAGAACATCTTTTAGAATATCCATTTCACTTGTCTTACCCTTTCGTGTTCTCCAAAAGTCATCTCTCTTGAGAATCCTTGGTGCGTAAAATTGGCACCATAGAAAGACTCGAAATGTTCAAGATAAGGGATTTCTGAAAGAATCAGAAGAAAAACATCCTTGGAAATTCTCTGGCAAGGAAGTTCTGAAGAAGAAAAAGAAAATAGAAAAGAAGAAAAAGCAGAAAAAGAAAATAAAAAGAAGAAAAAGCAGAAAAGAAAAGAAAAATAGTTCCGCAAGAATAAAGCTAAGTCCTTCAAAGTATCATCCTCTCAAGAAGAATTTGATAAGAAGACGAATAGCTATCTCATTTCCGTTCTAAAATAAAGTTTTTCATGATCTCAGTTGTTTTTAAGATAAGCAACCCTTACACCCAAAAATACCACTATCCATACCCTTTAATCCTCACCAAACACTACAACCCTCATGAATGTCTTGGGATAATTAGCACCGTCCTCACCTAAGTGGTGGAGATCCGATTCTTGATCAAGCCTATGACGATGAGTGCTGCATGACTGGCTATTTGAGCAATTTCGTTTGTTCTAGATTGATAGGAAACCCGATACACTTTGAGTGAATTGAGTGACCACCTTTAGTGAGATCGCCTAGTCATGTGTACTCCAAGATCATGAGATTTGGAAGTATGCCTAAGAGAATCTTTTCTTGTTTATGAAAGGATCATCTTATCTTTCCTTATATTCTTGAAATTATCTTACTTACATCTGAAAGTGGTAACTCTTAAAACATGTTGTGACTCGCCCTAAAATGTTTTAAAATGTTTTCAAAAACTGAGTGTTGCTTGAGGACAAGCAACGTCTAAGTGTGGGATAACTTGATGTGACGCAAAAAGTCATGTTTTTAAGTATGATATTCCACACTTTTTGGACACATCTTTAGTGAAAATATTCCAAAACAATCATTATTTACTAAAATTCACTAAAGTGTTCCAAATATAGGCGTTGCTACAAAAACCACTAAAAACGTCCAAATAACGAGCAAAACAGAGCGAATAAACAACAACCAATTCTCACACCCTCATTTACCTTATGATAAGCACATTCTAACCTTATGATATGTTGCAATAGGTAAAAACGAGACGGGAGAATCAAGAATCATGCAAATTGGGTGAAGAACGGAAGAGATACGGCTTTTACAGATCGTTAAAAGTCATTCCAAACATGCTTGAGCTACACTCATCCAATTTCTGTGAAATTGGTACCATTAGAAGCGTAACGGAATTACAAAACCGTGAGCGCAAGAATCGCGTCAAACGGACATGTAACGAAGGAGATACAGGCGTTTTAAGCAACGAAGGAAAGCCGAAACACCCCGTATACGGCCTTGGCAAGCCATATACGGCCCCGCATGACCATATACGGCCTTTTAAGGCCATATACGGCCCTTCTAACCCCATATGCTGTTTTGGCAAGGCTTGGGTCCATCCAATCATCCCTCTTCATGCTTGGTTCGCTTGTACGATGCGCTTTGATGTTTATACGTATTTCTCCTTTGGCTCCAAGCATTATTTCTTTGGCTCCAATTATGGCTTCAAATTTGGGTCCAAGTTTGGCTCCATGGCTCATTGCTTTGGCTCCAAGTTGATCTTTGCCTATAAATAGAGCCCATCACCTCCACATTTCACACACCATTCTCATTTCTCATTTCTCACTTTCTCTCTCACACATTCTCTCTCTAGCACTACTCTTAGGAGTTAGAGGAGAATTATTCTTGTAGTTAGTTCCTCTCTCTAGTTTCTCTCTCTAGCACTACTCTTAGGAGTTAGAGGAGAACTAGAGAGAGATTAGTTATGTAGTTAATTAGTAGAGGCTAGCTTATGTAATGCTTGGATTTTAATGAAGAAATACAAGTTGTTATTCTGCTCGCAATTCGTATCGGTATCATTTATCCTTTCTATTATTAATTTGTCATATTGTTCTTGTTTGATGTATGTGATTTATTAATATTAGAAATGTTTATTGTTATGCATTGTGAGTAGTGTGCTTGTATGTTTGTCATGATTTAAATAGTAGTGATGATGTTACTTCAAATATATGATATTGGGATAACAACATTATGAAACAACGAAGGTAACGTTATACGGCTTTCATTTGTATAGCGCCGGAAACATCACTAATGTGTGGAGTACGGAACGTGGAAGCTATGAAAGTCGTGGGCACAATCCGTTGTGGAATAATGTTCCCGATCATTATATAACTGGGGGTTGTTATACTTTGTTATCTGTCTAAGCTTATCCTGAATATAGATCTAGTGTCTCATCACCCTTTCCAGACTTTCACGTGACTGTTGCCCTTAGGATAGGACTTTGCAAACCCTAATACTACGTAGATACAGTTATCTCCAGTTACAGTAGGAAGCTATGAACTTTCTGTAAAACGGCACAGTACTTCGTATAGCGTCAAATACGTGGAAGCTAAGGAAATGCCGTAGGATTGTTTCATCGTGGAATACCTAGAAGTGACCCTTCTAGAACTCGGGTCTAGGAATTAAAGCTGTGGAAATGCTTTTTGCCCTGTACACCGTTATTACACCTAAGATCTGGAAAGCTGTGGAAATGCTTAAATGCCCGGTACACCGTTAGTACATCTAGGATCAGGAACACTGTGGAAATGCCTAATTTCCCTGTACACCGTGAGTATTCCTAGGGATGAACGCCTGAATGTAAAGGAGGGTCTATGTTTATGACGGTAGAATATATGCTTTAATGAATGAATACAGAGTTCTGTCAAGAGAGCTTAATGTTCCATAAACATTGCTTAACTCTACAATACAAATAGTTTAGAATAACAACAGTTAACAACCAGTACACGGTTAGATAATAACAAATAGACTTAGGGGTTAAGAAAGGTCAGTAAATACAATTGCAGCCTGTTGCCTTATGCCTGCTCCCTAGATAAATCAAGGGTGACTTTGTCTTATTCAAGCAAAAGTTCAGGGGGGTTTGAAAACAGTCTGATCTGATCAAGGTTCATAATAGCCTAGGTACTCAGTGACATACGTATTTAGATCCGGAACTAAATAAGTAGGGTCCTAGTGTTTACAGCTAAGTTTATCTGTCTGTTAACTGACTGTGTCCCCAATAAACATCATCATAACTATATGTTATCCTAAATCATGGTGAACCACGTCTTTGTTATGTTTAAGTGTTACATATGTGCTAGCTTCCTTTTACTTTTATGTTTTATTAGTTTTAGTAGTTTTAATTATATAAAAATCAAATCAAATACCTATCCAACTATCTAAACCCTAGCTTGATCACTAATTTATCTTAACGAGCTCTGTTTCAATTCTGCCATCGCGAGGAACGACCCTGGATCATCCTTACCACGTACTAGTATCAGGTATTCATACCTAATAACAGTAGGTTGTACGGAGGATTAGGCTCCCCCGACAAAATATAAATTTAAAACTACCACCTGACGCCGCGCTCAGCGGAAAGGTCCGCAACGACGGGAAGCGATTCCTGAACCGACCGTTGGACGCGCGTCATAGATCTCGAAATTTTACTTAGACACGCGAGGTTTCGGCCTCTAAAAAGCTTTAGATTATTTTATAAAAATTATTTCGTAAACTGTTGTTATGAGTGACGAATTTTTAGAAAACATTGGTAAACCCAAATCGGTTTGATCAAAATTATTTTCTAGTTACTTTGGGGTGTTAAAGTAGGTTTAAAGTTATATTTTTCTGTAAACAAAAATATATTTTTATGATTGTAAGATTTAATTTATATATTTCATTTAATAAGGTGCATTATGTAATAGAATATAATTTGAGTTTTTGGTTTATGATTTGATACGGTTTGAGTCATGGAATTCTTATGTTTAAAATTTGAGATAGGTCATGAAAATTTTACTTTAAGGTGTTAGGTGATTGGTGTAAAAATATTGTAATTTTTAAAGATCTTTAAGTATTTTAACTTTTATAAAAGATTTTAAACATGTTTTGAAAATTGTAAAGTGTCACGAAAGAATCTAGACATGGACTTTTTGGTAGAACATATATTCAAACTTTGTAAGTGAGAGTTTATTTACAAAGTAATATCATATGAGGTACTTAATAGAGATGGAATGGAACATCATTATAGGATATAATATAAGGGTATAACCTTATATAAATTGTAACCTATACGTATTTGATTATAGATTAACGTACAAACTCGGTTGGACTTATTTGGGAACTTGGCTTGCTTGCAATTCAAGGTGAGTTTTGCGGCCCCATTTTCTTTACTTATTTTCCGTTGGGGGAAAAGAATGCTCAAAATGATTTCGAACTGTTTTCTTATGCTGTGTAAACTATCTGATTTTCTGATTTGGACATTATGATTGAATAAGTGACATTCTGATTGTTATGGACTGCTTGCGGATTATTGTGGACTGATTGCTCATTGTTCGGATGAGTCTTGTGTCTTCGGGACCATGACAACACTCCATATTTCTTACTAATACGGATATGATTATTGATAGTACTATCGGACGACGGTCCCGCTCTTATGATAGATACGTTATCCTTGAGTGAATATTATCCAGGAACGGAACGGATTGCTTATGGTGGATGAGTTAGTTATCTTATGTGCTTATTTCATATCATATGTCCTACTTACTGATTATCACAGCAAACTGTATTTTCTCATGCGTCTTATTAAACCTGCAAAACTCACCAACCAATGTGTTTACATTTTCGAGCATTTCTTTTCAGGGAACGCTAGTGGCACTAAGATCGAGGACAAGAAAACTTAGTGGACCTGTTAGGTTGCATTAAGTATTGCTGCAAGACTTATGATACATTTATTGTTTGTGACACATTGTTTCTTTGTTGGTGTGAATGCTATGACACGAACCGTCATTCGTGTTAATAACATCACAACACATTGGTTTGATTTCATTTAGTAATCTCTTATTATTGATGTGTTGTGATCCTATCATAGTTGCATTCCGTTGTTTCCGCTTTAGACGGGGTGTGACACTATGAGGTTGGTCTTGATGACCTAGATGAGACGTTTTTCATCTTACCAAACTAGAAGCATTGCCGAAACATGTAACAACACGTTAGAAGTGGACCTCAGACTGGATCCTCGGATGCACCTCCGACATGAGAATAAGTAGTTTAATAAAGTATGTACATGTTTATGTAATATTGTTGATAAGGCTTGAGAGAAGGAGAATATATGTATGAGAGTAAAGAATAATCGACTTTAGAGAGAGAAAATGATCATTCTAAATGAAGGAGGTGAGTCCATTTCATAGAACTCTCTATATACATGATATAACAAAATTGGAATGTAGAAGTTCTATTATTATTATAGAAGTCTTGTTTATAAAAGTCATATGGAATGGAGTCAATTCACATTGTGATCGATAAGTTTCCATATGCATGACATAGCAAACTAAAAAACTCATAAAAACTGCATGCTAACAAATGGTTAGAATGACAAATGTACATGTATAAGAAAGATCAGATTATTATTTGTAAATGAATGATGATGGAATTTGTATTTGTAAGGCTCAGATTCAGTCAAGTAGAATTTATTAATAAATATTTAAGTGTAAACTCGTTGGGTTGATAATCTGTATTACTTCAGCGAGTAAAAGGATGAAGAAACAATCAATATCTTGTATATGCTCTCTAGTTATCAGTAAACAATTGTAACCAATGACCGATTTTCTCTAATATTGGGTCTAAAAGAATGAAACACTTCAAAAAAGTAGAAGATTAACTTGAATATACATCTTGCCATCAATGGGTGGAACAACGACAAAGATACAAGATCCTACATATTAGAGTCATTGACAATTATGTCACTAGTCCACATCACTTACTTCAAGTCACGTAGGATGTTCTGAAATATTTAAGTTGAAATTTGAGTAGGACTTTTGTGAAAGGGTTAAGTGTTTTTAATGTATATAACTATGTGTTGACCTTCATTGTGTGTGTACGTAACAAAATTGACTGTCATTATATGTACGAAACTATCTATTTTTGTACATTATGTGTATTTTGGTGACGTGTTATCAGTAATAAGGTGGCACATACATGACATCTTAACAAGTTGAAAAGTCACCAATATAAACACAATGTACAAAAGTAAATAATTCATACATATAATGTCAGTCAATTTTATAACATACACACAATGAATATCAATGCATAGTTATTTACATTAATAAAGCACGTAGCCCTTTGTGAAAAGCAAAAGAGCGGCAATGTGCTTTCTGCGCAAAAGTATAAAAGGACACTGCAAAAGGTATGAATAGTTGTCAAAACTAATCATTTTTTATCCTTTAACATAAAGTCACACACATTACATTTAATGAAGTATGTACTGTTGGAATAGTGTCCAATATCATAACTAATTTGTGAGACTATCATTAATGGTAAAGTCCTTTTTGGTTTGCCCTCAATAAACAGTCAAGAGAAAGATGAAGGATAATATTAATTATATTAATATTATAATTGTTTGGTTAATTAAAAAATAGTTTATTAATTAGAAAATCAAAAGTAATTAAATTTGGTGAAAGATTCAAGAAACAGGATCCAACCGCCGGTTGGGATTAGGGTTTCTAAGGCGGTGGAAGTCGCAGACTTGGAGTACAAGTCTAATAGCTCCAACCGCCGGTTGAAAGGTCCAACCGCCGGTTGAGAGTCGAATCTGTGATTTTTTCAGGGGCATCCTATACCTTCATAACATACGATTTTAAGTGCGAATTTCAAGGATTTTGAAAATTTGACTTTCTCTTGGGTTTTTGGGTGTGAAGCATTAGAGGTATTCTACTTTGGGTACTTGCCTCCAAGTAACGAAGCTCTGCTCGTTGGTCTGTGAGCGAGAAATAGGTTTTTTCTAAGGTTAGTGTTTTCCTTATTTTCTTTATCCAATTGTTTATTGTACTATGTTGTTAAAGTTAAAGATCCCTTAGGGTTTTAGTTTCCTAATTGTCTTAGATTATCTAAAGTTTTGTTATTACGCTGCGTGAATAATAATCTAGTTAGGGAATAGAAAACCCAACGGTGGTATCAGAGACATAGCTTAACAAATAGTAGCATTTAATTATCTGCAATAGTATGTAGGTAAAGATAAATTGGAAAGAGAATTATCTAAATAGGTAATATGCATTTACAGTTTAGATACTGATAATTTTAAATTGTTTAAAATAGACCACTCAATTTTAAAATGTTTAAAATAGAACCCTAAACTTCAAAAGATATTATATGTATAATATGATTTATATATATGTATAATCAAAGTTTAAATACATCGTTAGTCAATTGATAAATTGGCTCACCCATGAGGAACAAACTATAAGAGAGGTATAAGGCGGGTCGCTTCGCTTCCCTAAAGAAGTCAGGTTTTTAATAGGCTTCGCGCTGACCTGCTTCTCCGCTTCTTTGTGCATTCGATGGAGCTACCGAGGACTTTTGATAGGATGATGTCAAGATTAAAAGTAGACTTAAAATAGTAAAACAAAATCCCGTTTTAGCTATAGGAAATGATGAATAGTATGCTAACCCATGAAATCTGCACATCTCTCGTATGAACTGTTAATGGAGCGTGTGTGGTTTACCGGCACATTAATATGAGGACATAATGAGAGGTGATTGAGACTTGCGATTCTCGAGCGTACTCAAGCCGGGGATCATGCGGGGTTTGCATGGTTAATTCACCATCTTGTTCATGATCCTCGGCATACCAGTCATGAATAGTAGATGAGCATAACCGAGATTAACATGCCATTGATAGAAATCAATGAATCTTAAAGATCTAGGAGTTTCATAGAAATGAAATAGACAAAGGTATTTTAGTTAAATGATTACGGCGACCCTTTTCATAAAACTGAAAATATGGATCCTAGCCTTAATTAGTTAATTTAGAAAATTGGGTAATTAATTAAGGAATATTCAAACTAACTAAAACTGTTTTATCTCATAGATGGCTAATTTAAATGGTGCAAATCCTCCCGTCCCCAATACCGCAAATAACTCAAACTTCTCACTACTCTCAGTTCTTGGGAGGGAAAGACTAACCGGTCCAAATTATATCGACTGGATGAGTAACCTAAGGTTAACCTTGAGGTACGAGAACAAGGAGTATGTTCTCGATGAGCAGATTCCCATAATTGATGAAGAATCAACCCAAGAGGAGATTGAGGCACACCGAAAACATTATGATGATGCGAATAAAGTGTCTTGTATCATGGCGTCTTCCATGAGCCCTGAACTGCAAAAGACATCTGAAAACACTTGGGCTTATGAAATGAACCAACAGCTGAAAGAAATGTTTTAGGCAAAGGCAAGCAAAGAACGCCTTGATGTGGTGAAATCCCTCATGGCTTGCAAGCCCAAACCTGGAGTTTCTATCTGTGCTTTCGTCTTAGAGATGAAAGGGTACTTTGATAGGTTGGAATCATTGAACATGGTATTTGACACAGAGTTTTCCATCGCCATAATTCTATCCAGTTTGTCAGCTATCTACAATCAGTTTGTAATGTCATATCAGATGAATATGAATGAGAGAGAAGGCTCAATAATGGAACTCCACAATTTACTGCAAACTGCTGAGCAAAGAATCAAGAAAGATGATGTGTCCTCTGGCTCAGCAGCTCTTGTGTTGACTGTTGGTCAAAGTGCAAAGAAAATGAAAAGCTCAAATTGGAAAAGAAAGACTGTTGACGGAAAGTCCATTCGTAGGTCTAAGAAAGAGACCGATTCTGAAATTGCACCTGTTAGTGACCCAAAGGAAGCAGTGTGCTTCTACTGCAACACAAAGGGGCATTGGAAGCGTAACTGCCCAAAGTACCTAAAGGACCTTGAAGATGGAAAGGTCGAAAAGAGTATTCACTCAGGTATGTTTATGATCGAACTCCATTATACTACAACTTCTAATTCATGGGTCCTGGATACATGGTGTGGTAATCACATTTGCACTGTATAGCAGGGGCTAAAGGAAAGTAGAAGTGTGAAGCATTGAGAGCTCAACTTAGTTATGGGAAACAAGGGGATTGTGCCTATGATGAAGATTGAAAGATTTGAGCTCATGCTGAATTCTGGAGTTATGATAGATTTAAATAATTGCTATTATTCGTCAAGAATGACTAAAAACATTATTTCATTTTATTCTTTGTTTAAAGATGGTTATCATTTTTCTTTTGATAATTGAAATGGAGATATTTTGGTTCATTTAAATGATTGTTTTATTTTTAAAGCTTCTCCTTACAAAGGCATATATGAAAATGTTGAATGTGTTAGCAATGTTATTTTAAATGTTGATTCGTGTAATGAGATTGATAAATCCAAGTTGTGGCATTATCGTCTTGGGCACATAAACAAGAAATGCATCACCCAACTCCAAAAGGATGGAGTGTTGGAATCATTCGATCTCAAGTCGGATGATGTATGCGAATCTTCTTTATTAGGGAAGATGAATAAATCACCATTCACTGGATCATGTGTTGGGACATAGATTGTGACAACAGATCTAGCTTGAAATAGGACTAGTGTAATTATTATTGTGTTTGTATATTGGTTTGGATTTGTAAAAGAATATTTGTTTTGTTAGTGATATTCGTTAAACATATTGTTTTGTTAAGTTGGACGAATAATTAAATACAAAATAAATATATACGTTTGATGCGAGTCGAGTACTCAGGTCGCTGCGAGTTGAGCAGCGAGATGAGAACTGAACTCGTAGACACAGATAGGCGTAACGAGCCGAAGCATAATGGGCTTGGGCTTGCAGAACGAGTCGAGTCAACTCGCAGGCCCAGCGGCAGCGAGTTGAGACGACATATTTAATGTTTTTCAATCGTGAAAAACATAACACTTTTGATACTCTCACATTCTGCGATTCCAGCAAACCAGAGAAAACATAACCTACGACTAGGTTTTGACGATTTATCGTTTAAAGCTAAGTCTTATTAAACGCAATACGAACATATTCGTTGTTAGTAAGATAACACCGTATTGAGGGATTCCGCACCTTAATACTACAGATAACGAAGTTATCGATCCTAAAACTAGGGGACTTACATCTGGTATCAGAGCTTTCGGGCTAAATACGAGTGTGTTCATAAGTTTTAGTGTTATTGCGTTTTTTGATTCGGGTCGTTTTTACGTGCATTCTTGCAATACTAACGATCAAAATCATTCTCTGGACATTTTAGGGTTTGTTTACAGCCGAAATTTTAAGTTTCAGTCGTAAAAATACCTTAAAAATTCGTTTTCGGGTTTAACAGCCGTTTCGCGAGTCGAGATTAGGGTTCCAGCGTCGCCTGCGAACCGAGTTGAACTAGCGAGTCGAACTGAGGCTGGCGAGTCGAACCGAGATCCCTCGCGAATCGACATCACTTGCGAATCGACATCTTTCACAATCCGAACTGAGGCTTGCGAATCGACGAATTCTGCGAGTCGAGCTGAGATTGCGAGTTGAGCTGAGTCTTGCGAGTCGAGTTTTTCTGAATTCGCTGAAAGAGTTTAATTTTACGTTTTAAGATGTCTGACTTAAGTAGAATGATCGAAATGGACCACGAGGTGGGAAAGTCAAACGTTCCACCTAAGTTGTTAAGAATCGAGGATTACTACAATTGGAAGGACAGATTTGAATCTTACTGTAGATTCCATGACCTGTCAATCTGGATGTGTATCAAGAGTGGATACACCCCACCTACTCAAACTGTTCAAAATGCTACTATGGTTCTTACTTATGCGAACATGAGTGATCAAGAGAAGGAAGCTTACAGAAATGAAAATAAATCACATTCTTGCATAAAGATGTGTCTTCCTAAAGAGATTGCTCATCAAATGAAATCTTTTCATACTGCTAGAACGCTCTGGGAAGCTCTAGAGAAAAGAGGTGAAGGAAGTCCACAAGTAAGAGCTGGCAAGAGGAGTCTTCTTAAAAAGCAGTTTACTATGTTTAAAGCTTTAAAAGGAGAAGATCTTGATGCCTATGTCACGCGTTTCTACCATCTGCTAAGTGAATTAGAATACCATGAGATTGTTGAAGAAGAAGTATCTAAAACCGACAAGTTTCTTGAGGGTTTGCCTTCTAAATGGGAAATGTATGGTGTTATGATTAAGGATAATGAAACTAGGTATTCTACTATGACCTTAGAGCAAGTCATAGACAAGCTGAAAGGTTATGATTTCTCCAAGAAGTCAAGAGATAGTGATTCTGATCAGGTTCAGAACCCTGGGTTGTATCATGGAAAGTCAAGTCTTTCGACTGCGTCATCTAGTTCGACCACTGCGCTGTTAGTAGGTGATACTAGTGAAAATGGAGAAATGATTACTGAAGATCTGTGTTTTATTTCCTCCTCTGGTGATGAGACAAAGGGAAAGAATTCTGAGAAGTCACCTCAAGAGCATCAGAAGATGCCGATGAGTGTGAAATCTGCTGAACAGCAACTGTCTGTTCTTGCTTCCTTTGTGGCATCATATGAGAACTACATAGAGGGAAAGATCAATGATCCTATTCTGTTTGATGAGGATTATGAGCAGATAGATTCTGATTATCTTGAGAAATTGGAGCTTCAAGATCAACTAGCGTTGATATCTAGAAAGGTGAAGAATTTCCTCAAGAGAACTGGTAGAAAGGTGTTGGGCAATAGATCAGGGTTTGACAAAACCAAGGTCAGATGCTTTAACTGTCAGGGTATTGGTCATTTTGCTAGAGAATGCCAAAGACCTAAAGTAGAAGCACAAGGAAAACAAGGTTCGGGAAGTATTCTCGCTTCCAAAGCCTTAGTGGTGAAGCAGTTGGATGGCTCTTATGATTGGCAAGCTCATTCTAAGGAAGCCTTGATGGCCGAGATCGAAGAAACAACTGCTGGATCAGTTTCCTACATGCCCACTGATATGGAACAGAGAGTAGAGGTGCCTGATTCTGAAGTGAAGGCAAGTGATGATGACGTGCTATATATGGATTCAGTTCCAGATATGAGTCCTGAGGAATTCGTGGCACGCATGGCTGAATTACAAACTGACAAGAAGAAGGTATGTTTAGATATTCTTAATCTTGCTGATGTTTGTTACTTAGTTACTGATTTACAATCTCAGAATAGTGTCTTAACTGTGTCAAATAGCAATTTGTCATCTCAATTGAATATGGATAAGGAGTCTTATAAGACTGTTAGATCTGAACTCGATCAAGCCATTATGGATATTCGTAGATTAAGTGATGATAAACATGTCTTAAAAGATAAAATTAAGTCTGATGCTTCGGATAGAACAAAACTTAGAGATACCATAAGTGAAAAATCTGTGATCATAGATGGTCTCTATATGAATATTAAAGACTTAAATGAGACAATTGCTAGTAAGGATCAGGAAATAGTGAACCTTAACTTAAGATTAATTGAGCAAAACCGTAAACTTGAGAACTATAGGACATCTCAAATGGATAAAATGTTAGATGCTCAACGTAGTGTAAAGGACAAGACTGGGTTAGGTTACAATGATGTATCCCCGCCTTTTAATGCCAATTACACTCCTATTCCTGAAGATTCTGAGATGACTGAAGTTAATCCTGAGATTTCAGTAGCTGATAAACCTGAACAGTCAGAGGCACAGAAAGATGTTATTAAGAACGTATCATTAGGTAATAGCAAGGCTTCTCAGTTCACCAAAATACAGTTTGTATCGGGTGGAGTGATTAATGATGCTAAGACTGATGATAAAGTTGATAAGGAACAGCTTAAACCTTTAGTGCCTAAGACTCCGGATGAGAAAGCAAAAGTGAGTAAACCACGCAAACAGATGTCATGTTTCAAGTGTCATCAAAAGGGACACGTGGCTTCGTGTTGTCCTAACAAAAAGCCTGAAACATCACATAAGCTTGTGATGGATGAAAAGACACAGACCAACTCTAGTATGACTGTAGATGGGTTAGATGCCAAACCTAACTTAGGTAATAAACCTGTTAACATTCTTAAAAGAGATGGTAAGCATAGTGTCTCCCCACCTAAACCTAAACGGCCATATACTCAAGGTGATAATTCTGTCCATAAGTATAGGGATGTGACTCCGTCGAGGTTTAGAATTCCAAGTAGAGGCCATAGTCATTATGAGAGTGGTACTACTTCACGATCACATGAGTTTAATTATAATTATCATAATAGAGCTCATAATTATGTGCCTAAGAGGTTCTCCTCAAACTCACCTCTTAAGGCTGATCGTCCACAAACTCAAGCTACTTCGAAAGTAACCAAAGCTCCTGATGGGAAGGATGGTTATTTTAAAGAGCTTAAGTTTGTTGATGATAAGGGACAAACCAAGACCGTAATGGCTTGGGTCCCTCTTGATAACTGATCGTATTTTGTGTTATGTGCAGGAGCATGCTGTGAACAAGGACAGCTGGTGGTATGTAGACAGTGGATGCTCAAGGCACATGACCGGAGAAAGAAGTCTACTGAAGGACTTCAAGGATAGTCTCAAGCAAAAAGTAAACTTTGCAGGAGATAAAGGAGGAGTAATTTCGGGAAAAGGAAAAGTTTCAAATGGAACTTTGACTCTTGAGGATGTGAACTATGTTGAAGAACTTACTCACAACCTAGTTAGTGTTTCCCAAGTCTGTGATAAAGGTCACCCAGTTTATTTTAATGAAAAGGAGGCCTTAGTCCTGAAGCCAGGTTTCACAATTCCTGATAAATGGATATTGATGAGGGCGCCAAGGAAGAAGGACATCTATGCTATCAACATGGGTGTTCCTAACTCTTCAATGGTGTCTACATGTTTATTATCCAAGGCTTCGGAAACAGACGCATTATTATGGCATAGGAGAATGGCACACCTGAACTGGAGAAAGATGAATTATATAACCAAAAATGGTTTGGTTCTAGGTGTACCACAAAAACGTTTCGAGTCTGAGGATAAGTGTGTTCCTTGCATGAAAGGAAAGCAGCACAAGAAACCACACAGACCTAAGACTGAAAACTCTATCTCTTCGCCATTTGAATTGCTACATATGGATCTCTTTGGCCCTATAAGCAAGAGAAGTCTAGGTGGCAAATGGTACTGTTTGGTTGTCACAGATGATTATTCTAGATTCTCATGGGTATTCTTTTTGGGATCAAAGGATGAGACTCCTGGAATTCTAATTGAGTTCTTTGATCTAGTAGAGAATGTCTATAAAAAGAGAGTGAAGCGTATTCGTAGTGACAATGGAACAGAGTTCAAGAATTCAACGTTGAATATCTATTGCTTAAGCAAAGGGATATTACATCAATTCAGTGCACCTTATGAACCTCAACATAATGGTGTTGCTGAAAGGAAAAATAGAACGTTGATTGAAGCTGCAAGAACAATGCTTGCTGATTCAAAGCTTCCGGTCATCTTTTGGGCAGAAGCAGTGAATACAGCATGTTATGTTCTTAATAGAGTTCTTACGGTTAAGAGACATAACAAGACTTGTTATGAGCTTTTGAACAATAAGAAACCTAACTTAAAAGGGTTTGAACCCTTTGGAGTTTCATGCACCATATTAAAGACTGGACATCAAGCAAAATTTGGTGAGAAGGCTGACGAAGGATTTTTCCTAGGTTATATGCCCAATTCGCCAAACAAGAGAGTCTTTAATAAAGTCACAGGACGTTTGGAGGTAGTTTATAATATTGAAGTTACGAGCTACTCACCTGATGTTCATAAGGGCTTAGATTGGCAATTTGATTATTCTGATCTTTTTGCATCATTTAAAGTTCCTATTAGTGACTATGTCAGTGATTCAGAGATAGCTGAACATTTATTGTTTGAAGATGAGAATATTGGTCCCGCTTCAACATCAAGTGTTAAGCAGTCTGGAATCAAGACTAATGTTGACTCAGATAAAGCTTCCACAAGTGAGTCACAACAACCTTCAGAGGATAAGTCTCAAGAAACAGAAGATCCTGATGATCTTTCTACAAAGTTTGATGATATACTTACTCCTTTGAAACATTTAAGGATATCTTCGGCACGTACGGAAGATGTACCTGAATTGGAAGAGATTGGTACTAATTTAGAAGATGATATACCGGTTGAACCAGTTACTACAACTAGAACGAGTAAGAATCATCCCGTTGAAAACATCATCGGCGATATTAATACTCCGGTTCAAACTAGACATCAATCCAGAACTAGTACGTCTGAGAATTCAGAATACCAAAGCTTGTATACTGCATTGAAAGAGACAGGGATTCCTAATCAATGTCTTCATTCATGCTTTATCTCACAAATTGAGCCGAAAAATGTTCAAATGGCTTTAAAAGAAAGTTCGTGGGTAGAAGCAATGCAAGAAGAACTATCTCAGTTCTCTAAATTACAAGTATGGGAGTTGGTTGACCTACCAAAGGGAGAATATCCAATTGGAACTAGATGGGTTTTTAAGTGCAAGAGAGATGATAAAGGAATCGTTACTCGCAATAAAGCTCGTCTGGTGGTTCAAGGTTTTAATCAACAAGAAGGTATTGACTACAACGAAGTGTTTGCACCAGTTGCTAGGCTAGAAGCAATTAGAGTTTTCTTAGCATTCGCATCATATTTTGGTATAAAAGTTTATCAGTTGGATGTTAAGAGTGCCTTTTTGTATGGCAAAGTGGAAGAATTGGTGTATGTTTCACAACCGCCAGGGTTTGCTGATCCTGAGTATCCAGATAGAGTATATCGTTTGAATAAGGCTCTATATGGATTACATCAAGCACCTAGGGCATGGTATGGAACACTATCAACGTATCTACTTGAGAATGGATTTACAAGAGGATCGATTGATAGTACACTGTTTGTGAAGTGGAAAAAGAAAGACTTTCTTCTCGTGCAAGTTTATGTTGATGACATTATCTTTGGATCGTCTGATGAAAAGATGTGTCAAGAATTTGAGAAAGTCATGAGAAAAAGGTTTGAAATGTCTGCAATGGGAGAGTTGAATTTCTTCTTAGGATTACAAGTTGATCAAAAGAAGGATGGATTCTTTATTCATCAATCTAAATATACATATGAGCTATTAGAACGCTTCAAGATGGATGAAAGTAAGGTCTACAATACTCCAATTCCAGTCAATCATGGACTAGGTCCAGATACATCGAGTGATAGCGATGTGGATCCAACTCTTTATAGAGCCATGATCGGATCACTAATGTATCTTACAGCCTCTAGGCCTGACATAATGTTTGCTGTTTGTTTATGCGCAAGACATCAGGCTAATCCGAAAGAGTCACACATGCAAGCTGTTAAACGAATCTTTCGTTACCTCAAAGGGAAACCTAAGCTGGGTCTTTGGTATCCGATTGATGGAGACTTAGATCTCGTAGCTTATACTGATTCGGATTATGGAGGATGCAATCAGAATAGGAAATCTACGACCGGAGGATGTCAATTCCTAGGAGGTAGATTAGTATCCTGGCAGTGCAAGAAGCAAACCTCGGTAGCCATTTCTACATGTGAAGCTGAGTATGTTGCAGCTGGTAGCTGTTGCTCGCAAGTACTTTGGATTCAACAGCAACTGCGGGATTACGGGTTAAACATAACCAATACTCCTATGATGATTGATAATGAATCTACTATGTCGATCACCAATAATCCTGTGAAGCACAGTAAAACTAAGCATATTGATATTCGACATCATTTTATTAGAGATTGTGCTGAGAAAAAGTTGATAAAGTTAGTTAAGGTTCCATCATTGGAAAACTTAGCAGACTTGTACACAAAGGCGTTCGACAGAGCAAGATTTGAGACGTTGGTTCAACTAAACGGAATGAGAAATCCAGAGTGATTAGTCTTCCAAGGGTATTTTTGTAATAGTTAGTATTTCTGTGTTCATAAAAAAAAAAAAAAATAGGCGTATAGCATTCATTTGCTTGTTACCTAAGGGGAATCGCCTTCATTTAAGTTTTTATTTGCAAAAACTAAGGGAAATAATAGTACATTAGGAGAATAAGCTTCACAATAATAAGCTTAAGTCCTAAGTATGATATGGTAGTAGGTTCAAATAAAGTTGCTTTAGAACTACAGCGGTTCTATCAGGTATGTGTTTATATTTATTTGATTATACACCTATATCCACTAGTTATAATTTGTTTATTTCTATTAAAACTTTAGATGGCTTCATCATATGATATACTGGTAGGCAAATTATATGAAATTTTCTAAGCTTTAAGAAGTAAATTAACTACTTGCTTATTATTTTGTGTTACTATTCTATGATGTATGACATTAAGTCTTAAATGTTGAATGATGGTATTACTATACACTGTTATCATACTTATTAATTTGAATTGACAAATAGTAGCAATATGAGTATTAACTTAATTACTGGTAACTTTGTTGTACTAAGTACAGAACTGAAACCTTTAATTAAATTAATATTCTCAAATATATTTTGAATTATGCTAGAAGGGATCTTCTGTTGTACTACGTACAGACTTAGATAACATAGCATATTCAAAGTATGTTTGATATTTGTCTAACCTTAAAAAAAAAAAAAAATTCAAGTGTATGTTATATGTTTCGAAAAGATACATCATTTAGTAACCGCTACCTTGAAATTTAATGATGCAGTGTTATGTGTTTTACTTGAATTCTTCAGTATGTCATATAATATGAAGCACTTGATAATATTCATACTAACAATAAAGTGTTTGCTTAGAAAATTGAGTGTAATTTGTTTATGTGGATCATAATACCGGTAATCGTCTTGAACTGTCTATAATAAAATATTCACTTTATATGAGTAATGCATTTATTAATTATGCTATGTGGATAAAGGTACCTAAGATATAGTTTTATAAATATAAATATATCAATGATGAATTTAGTTGTAATTTTATAGTAATTTATTTGAATTTCATGAGGTATGTATACTACCAATCTGCTTAGACTTTTTAATATATAATTAATTGCTTATTCTTACTAATATGATCCCTAAGCAGATAAAATCTTATTTACTTTGTATATTTACTTTGTTTCAAGTGATTAATAAAATGGTACTTGATACCAAAGTTTATATAGTTGTATTTTTATCATATTTTTATTTGTTTTTAATTTTTGTGTTTATCTGAATTTACCCTTCGGAATTAAATTATACTGTATATTTTTTAGTTGAACAACGTGACAAATACAAGTGAAAATTAATCATAATTTAGACTTGTAAAATATCGGGTTTTTACTTATACTTAGAATTAAATTCGCGTTTTTATGTATTTCTGCGAGTTGACATCAACTTGCGGATCCGCATCACATCTCGCGAATCGGATACAGAGTATAAAACAGGAGGTCAAACGAGTCAATAGATCACCGGATCCACAGCATTCGCGAGTTCACTTCAACTTGGCGAATCCGCTTTCAGGCTAAACGAGGCGAAACGTAGTTTTCGTTTGATTTCGATTTTACAAATACGAAGAACGAGTTTTTGATCCGAAGATTTTATTCACCTTTAGATTGCGAACATATTGAGGTAAAATACAACGGATTTCACCGTCTAATTAACGAGAAATCGAAGTTTTTATAAACTTAGGGTTTCGGTTTAAAGTTTGATCGATTCACGTAGATTAACGGTTTGTTAGAACATGAATCCTTAGGATTAATGTTAAACGAATCTTAATAAACGTAAAAATATCGTTTGATCATGTTAAAACTAACAAAATCATCGATTTTAAGTTTAAACTCGCGACGGCTGTTCATCGAACGAGTTGAACCTTCGATTCAACTCGCAGCGAGTTGACTAGCGGATCGACCAGCGAGTTGACCTGCAGATCGACATGATTAGCGAGTTCACTTGGCTGCATATCCAATCGCGAGTTGATAAGCGAAACGAGTTGAACTCGATTCGCATAGGTGTCTTATGCGAGTCCAGAACTTAGCTAAATTTTTTTTAAAAAAAAAAAAAAAAGGTTTTTATAAGAGTTAAGACTTTTTAAGTAATAACTAGTATATTTTGGATTCCTATGACAATGTATGTATATATATATCGAAAGTCTACCGATTCACAATGTAATCGAGTGGCGTGTCCTAATTTTTGTTAGCGGTATAATATATATATTGGTTTTATAAAATGTTAACGACTTGAGGATTTCTTATTAACAAGTAATTAACGGATTTTACATATTGGACTTACGACTTATTAGTTATAAGTTATATATGTGTTTAATATGTTAAGAACTAAGATGTTAGATGATCATTTTGATTCATAAACATTATAGTTTATAACTTACTAACGTGCATTACCTGTTTTTGTCATTTGTGTTTCTTGTATAGATATGGCGAGACAATTCGATAAGGGTCACAATATTCTTGTGGATCTTGATCTATCAGCAAAGGGAGCTAGCAAAGTAGCTCAAGCGCTGACCTTCTTTGCACATTCACATATTAGATATACGCTTACAGAGTCTCCACAGATCTCTCAGACTATACTGAACGATTTTTGGATCGACATTCAGTATGATGAATCGGTTAACCCACCGGTTATTCGTGCATCGGTAAATCAACAACCGATTATTTTTGCTGCTTCTGACCTTCGTCAGATTTTACATCTGGGTACACTAGACCAAGAAGATGGTCCTACTGAGTACTCCAGTGATTTTATCGAGGGTGCGTTAGGTCGCATGGGTTATACTGGTGAGAGAAGAGGACGTCAATTCCTCAAGGCACTCGTTATTGGGCAATGGAGATTCTTATGGCACGTTATAGTCACAGTTTTTGGACCGAAGAAGGGCGGTTTTGATGAGTTGAGCCCTGCTCTTGTATCGGCGGTACTGTCACTGGTTTACAATAAACCATACAGTTTTTGTGATTATATTTTTGGCGAGATGGTAAGACAGATATCGGGTTCTGTTAGATCTAGATTTATGATCTACCCGAGGTTCTGTATGATGATTATCCGTGCTCATCTTCCGGATATTGTTATCCCTGAGCCGTACTTACGTGTAGATACTATCGCGCTCAGAGGATACAACGCGATGTTTCAGCAGACTATTCGGCGGGAGGAATATGTCAAGCCGGAGACTCGTGATCTCTTTGGCTATATTGTTGATCCTGCTTATGTGACGCCGCCAAATCATGGTTGGAATGATGTTGGTGTTGATGTTGCTGCTGCTGCTGTTGTACCTGAGCCTGCTGCTGCTGCTGTGGTTGCACAACCTGAGCCACAGGCACTGCTTGAGGATGTTTTTATTCAGGCTGGTCAGGTTGATCAGCAAGTGAACCAAGAGGTTGCTGCACAAGTAGTGCAAGAGGTTTTGGAGCAGAATGATGATGCGACAAATCCTTTGCTTCAAGACATTGAGAGTTATTTAGCACCACCTGAGGTAATCTTTTATTTATGTAATAATATAGATGCTTAGTTGATAGATTGTTTTATTAATCATAGATGCATATTATTATTATATAATGATTCTGATATTAGATATTTAGTAAATTGGATATTATCTCTGATTTTAAAATATAAATATCATTACACGAACAGGATGCTGAAGCTGAGGCTGTAAATCCCGAAGTTATATTACTTGAGGATGAGCATATACAGCTTGATAGATCAGTTGTTGTACCGACTGAGGTATTATATCTGATTAATCTTAAATATATAGAACTTGTATGATAGAGCTTACGCTAATCATAAATGTTGAATATATTTAAACTTTAGGAGACTGTTAGATCATCTAGAGGTCGTGATGGTGAGACGGCTTCAGATGAAAATTCTGATAATACACCTTCTCCTCCTCCATCTGCTTTTGAAAGGAAGAGAAAAGGAAAAGATATTCTGGAGGAAGGTACTGAGGAAGTTGAGATTCCTTTGATGAAGCGTCCGAGAACGCTTACTTTTCGAGAAGGTTAGTATTGTTTATAAAAGTTAAATAATCTTAACTTGTTGTTTATCAGGAGTTGAACTGAGACAGTTAATTCTGTATACAATTGCTCAGGATACACCACAGGTAGAGATGGATGCACCGGTGGTTACTGAATCGATATCTTTACCGCTTCAGGTATGAGATATAAGTTCTATAACTATGAGTGTTATGCAATTAATTAGAGTTTGCGACGGAGTAATCTGTAACAATAACTTATTTTAATTGTGTTTAACTTTACAGCATGAGGTTGCTGATCTAGTTCGTGGAGCTAATTTTCCGACGAACAAAACAGCTAGATTTGCGACAAGTTTGCTTACGCAAGCTTTGTCTCAACCTCATACACCGCTTACCAGAGACTGGCATATTGAGTCTCTTACACCGCCTGGACCAAGAACGATACATGTTACTCCAACGACTGATGCAGAAAGGATTACATCCTTAGAGTCGAGGGTAAAGGATTTGGAGAAGCTTACTTCTCAGATTCCAGAGCTGGTGTCGAGCAATCTTCTTCTTTCACAGCAGATACTCAAGCAGAGTGAATCATACAATCTGTTGATGAAAACTCATGAGACTTTGCTTGCGAACTTCAACGTACAGAGACTGAAGTTATCTTCTTTAGAGAGTCTGGTCTTGAGATCGCATTCAGGACAGTCTACTCAGGGGGAGATATTGGTATATCTGGAGTCTTGCAAAGAGGATGAGCTAAGGAGGAAGAGAGATTCAGACAAAGACGATGATCCCAATGCACCGAGTGGTGAGCAGACTGGTCCTTCAAAGACTGGTGACCAAGCTACTATTCAGGGGGAGTCTGATGCTGGTGCTAGTGGTTCGGGTGCTGGTACAAGTGCTGATAAGACTGCACAGGTTGATACAGAAGCTGGTAAGATAGCTTAGTATTAGCATAGTGTAGTAATTATTGGTATTAATCTGTAAAGAATAATTGTAACTTAATATTTTGGTAATATATTCAGCTTGAGATTGTAATTACAAGTTAAATGTATTAGATATTATTAAGTTATTTGATTTTATATATGTTAAGTTAAAATAGTGATCGAAAGTCTTCCGACTCATTGAGTAGTCGAGCGGCGTGTTCCGATTAATATCGGCGGTCAAAATTTTATGATAACATATGCATTTTAGATTTGATTATGGATTTAAGACCGTAAGGTATATAAGTAATTAACAAGTTAAAAATGTATTCGTATTAACTAGACAAATGATATATAATTTAAAGGTTAAATTGATAATGAATGAGATCAATTAACACTTGGAAATTATATAAGGTAATTAATAGTAAATTTAAATGTTTGGTGATTATTCACAATGCATTAGAATTTAAAATTAATTAATATTTGTTAAGTAGACTTAAGAAATTTTGGATTGATTCAGGGTAATCAATAAAAGATTTTATAAGTTGTATGTAAATTGCGTTTATATGTTAGGTTAAAATATACAAAAGAAATTCTTAGATTGGTTCAGGGAAATCAATGAAGAATTTGAATTATTAATATATTTGTATTTATGTTTTTCTCTAGGAATGGAAATGCTTGATCTATCTGATTCGGAAGATGATATTTTTGATGAGATAGATGAAGATATTGATTATGATCTTGAGGATGGAGAATTCCAACCACCTACAGATTGGACTGCTGTACCTGAGAATGTGCAAGACATGGGTGTAGATCTAGATGCAAACATTGATGAACACCATGTGAGCCCATCTAGGACAGAAGTTGTTATTGAAAATGAACAAGGTCCAACAATTGTCGATATAGATGAAGATATTGATGATTCAACCTCTGATGAAGAAGAAGAAGTTCTTGTTCAAACCAAAAATCCTGCTATTGTACTTAGGAAACTTCCAAAGAAAAAGAAGAAGATTGGAATTTCTGAAGTTGATGTTACGAAAAAGCGTGTACCACGTAAAGGGATTATTGGTTGGTACTTTGACTCAGAACTAAAGCTTTTTGCGATCAAAAGGTTTGACGGAGTTCAATATTTTGAAAGAAAGCTTGCAGTTTTTAGTTCTCTACCACGTTATGAAATACGTGATTTGGCAAGATTAGAGATTAACAACCCAAGTCGTGACGATTATGCTGATCGTGTTGAAAGAATCATTAGACATGAGGTTGGTACGAATAAGTTTGTTCAGATTAAGCCAAGAAAGGGAAAAACTGTGAAATTACAAGAGAGAAGTCAAAGAACAGGAGGAAGAAGAAGAAGGAAGAAGATATATCCAGCTGTTAGATGCATACAGCAGATTCCACTGAAGACAATGCCACAAGATATTCTGGGTAATATGAAGAGATGGCATGTAGATTCAGGAACTGGAGAAGCTGTTATGGTTGAAGCTGATGATGAGGTTGACGGTGGTGAAAGAGAAATCTTCAGAGTCTATGACCATCGACACCTAATGAACATGTCGAAGAAGGATTTGATTAAGTTGAATGAAAATAGAATCTTGACGACAGACGCATGGGGTGATTTAGGACGAGATTATCAGATGATGGTTATGACGTGTATCAAGATGAAGATTTACGCTGGCAGTAAGATTTACAAATGAAGACCAAAGACAAGCGTGAAGATAAAGACGCTAGAGCTATTGTCAAGGGGGAGTCTGTTGGGACATAGATTGTGACAACAGATCTAGCTTGAAATAGGACTAGTGTAATTATTATTGTGTTTGTATATTGGTTTGGATTTGTAAAAGAATATTTGTTTTGTTAGTGATATTCGTTAAACATATTGTTTTGTTAAGTTAGACGAATAATTAAATACAAAATAAATATATACGTTTGATGCGATTCGAATACTCAGGTCGCTGCGAGTTGAGCAGCGAGATGAGAACTGAACTCGTAGACACAGATAGGCGTAACGAGCCGAAGCATAATGGGCTTGGGCTTGCAGAACGAGTCGAGTCAACTCGCAGGCCCAGCGGCAGCGAGTTGAGACGACATATTTAATGTTTTTCAATAGTGAAAAACATAACACTTTTGATACTCTCACATTCTGCGATTCCAGCAAACCAGAGAAAACATAACCTACGACTAGGTTTTGACGATTTATCGTTTAAAGCTAAGTCTTATTAAACGCAATACGAACATATTCGTTGTTAGTAAGATAACACCGTATTGAGGGATTCCGCACCTTAATACTACAGATAACGAAGTTATCGATCCTAAAACTAGGGAACTTACATCATGTGAAAGTGTTGATGCAATTTGTGTGTCTGTCAGTTGGTCTAGCTCGAAGTTCGTTTTTCTTATTAGATTTGAGTTTCCTGACTCCTGCGACGTTGTCTGTAACGTCGCAGGTGCGACGTCAGGTTTTGGGACTGCGACGTAGTCAACATCGCATGGGCTTGGGCCTGCGACGTCGTGTGCGACGTCGCAGGTGCCAGTTTTTGTATAAAAACGTTTTTACGTTTTCTGTTTAGGGTTGACGAAACCCTAAACACCATTTGTTGAAATCCCTGTAATCTGATAGACTATAATCAAATATACAATGTTTGGTTTGATCATTATTGTGTTTTGATTGTTCGTGTGATTAGTTTGTGATATAATTGTTATTTCCGCTAGCAATTATATAGACTCGGTTTCGTTAGATCCAAGGGTAAGGGACAAACAACTGGTATCAGAGCAGAAAGTGCTCGTTTTCAGCGTAACGGATCGAGTTCGGGATTAAAGGACGTGATACTCATATTATCTTGTGATTATTACGTTTGTTTTTGTGTTTTTACAGGTTTTTGATCAAGATTACTGGGAATATTGAAGGTTTTCGTCGATCTTTGTTCGTGTTTTTTGATTAGGGTTAAAAATTTTTCGTTTTTTAGGGTTTTTGGCCGCAGCAGCACGTTTTGCGACGTTACCTGCTGTGACACCCCCAAATTTAATGATTTGCGGAAGCATTGATTTGGGTGCCACTAATCAATATACAAAGCACAAAGATAATAATGAACGACCACTATATGCGTCGTTTTAAACTTGTATTAATAAGTTAACGTTTACATCAAAAATAATATTGCACTAGCTCGGTTCCTGAAATTGAGAGATTACATGGCATAATTACTTTTACAAAATATAATAATGCAGTCCAATCTCTAATTGTATGTATGCTGACTCGAGCTAGAAATCCCTGCTTGTGCAGTCAACCTACTGCTGGGTACCTGTGATATATACTAAAATGGGTCAGCGAAAACGCTGGTGAGCTCACAGGTTTGTATGTCAATGTATAATTGTCAGAACCGCAAGATTTATAATGAATTTAAAATGCACTTAAGCAAAATAAAAGTTATACTGTCCATGAGCACATAGTCTGAGCTTAACTGATTTGTCAGGCCCAATTAAGGAAACCTAACATGATTTGCCTCCTACGAGTGCCTAATCAACACTCGTCTTCCCAAATGCTAATACATCCGTTTGACCGATTAGTGCGTGCTAACCCGGATGAGGATTGTCAATCCCATATGATATCATATACTAACATTCACGCTATAATATACTAGAGACTATGCTTATGGAGGACTTTAAATTGATTAGCTTGAAACTCATGTAGTATTTGAAGTTTGGCACTTGCGTTCTACTTGTAAAACAAAATCGAGTAGTAATATCACACCCCTAGTTATAAAGTAGTGAAAATGGGGCTATGAAACTCACCTGAGTCTTGGAATGTTAAGCAATTAAACTTGAAGTAATTAGCAGTGTGTTGGTGTCCAAAGACTTGAAACCTGAATGTGTCCACGACACTTGAATTGTTATTAATTGTATTGGTATCTCGAAAGACTACCATTTGAATTGTTTGTCTAACTTAATGTCCAAATTACCCCGATTTGGTTGATTGTATTGTTACAAGTTACTACGACTTGTTCGATTGAATTGACACAAGTTACAACGACTTGTTTGAGTGTTGAAGTATGTTTTGAAAACGCGTACGGCCCGTTGGTGACGGTTGTAACAATAGTTCAAAAGGTTATTATATTGTTGCTACAGTGAATTGCTACAGTAACTTTGACTTCGAAAATTTTGAGTTTTGAAGATTCTGTTTTGTGCGACGTAGCCTGCGACGTAGGCTGCGACGTAAGAGTTTTGCGACGTAAAGGGTTACGTCGCTAAGGTCAACAGTGCTAAGTCAATAGCGACGTAGGGTGCTACGTCGCTCATGCGACGTAGGTTCGTTTTTGCGACGTTAAGGTCTGCGTCGCTATGTGCGACGTTCGCAAGTCAATGCGACGTAATAGGCTGCGTCGCTGTATGCGACGTTGGGGATATAATGCGACGTAGGTCGCTACGTCGCATCTGCTCCAGACCAAATGCGACGTACGGGATCTGATCGGAGTTTCAACTCCAAAAACGCGTTTTCCGGCCATCGATCGGCATAATATTTTTACCCAACCCATTTTAGGACATTACAAGGTTATACAAACAACTAGCAAGTTATAAATCTTAAAAACGAGAGTTTTCGGAGTTGTGTCGGAAACTTACAAATCGCCGAAATGAAATTCCGGAAAGATAGAAGTGTAGATCGTCGCGAGGTGGTCGTTTATTGTAAAGGGGCTTGAAGATCCGAGGTCGTTTGAGGTGTTTATTTTGCGATTTTGATGACTTTTGGTTTGGGGTTTGTTTGAGAGAAATAAGAGAGGAGAGAGATAGAGAAAAAGAGAAATGAAAGAAAGTGGGTGGAAGTGGGGGTTAAATCCCCATTTTCGCCCCGCGTTCCCGCTCCGTGCGGTGTTCGTTTGCTCCGTCGTTTAAACGTTAAATAATTATTTTAAATATTGATTGGAACATTTTAAAAATACAATTTATTACGCCATATTTTATTTAGATATTTTACTAATCACATTATATTTGAATTATAAAAAGGTAAGTTAATTTGTTTGCGCGTTTTACATTTTAAATTGTGTAACTTTCTGATTGTACGGTATGAATGAATACGAAGTATTATAATAATAATATTTTTGACATAAAATCGTTATTTAATAAAAGTTGGTCACCAACGTCCGTATTTATTGTATCGAAATTCATTCGATTTGAGATTCGTACGATTTAAACAAACCGCATAATTGTAGATATATATTCAACAATATATATAATAATTGATACATTAATTAGCCTAACACAGAACTAATTACATGTATTAAAACTTGATTAGGCACTAAATTATAGTCCTAAATTGACGGTTGTCACATTCTCCCCCTGTTAGAAGAATTTCGTCCCGAAATTTATGTTGAAGTGGTGTTTGACGTTGAATCAGTGAAGAGTTGAGGATACTTGAGTCGCATTTGGTCTTCCCGTTCCCAGGTGAATTCCGGACCGCGCCGCGAATTCCACCTAACCTTGACAATGGGAATACGACTTTGTTTAAGTTGTTTGACCTCACGGTCCATGATTTCAGCGGGTTCCTCAACAAAGTGAAGTTTTTCGTCAACTCGAATTTCATCGAGTGGAATGATAAGTGTCTCATCAGACAGACACTTCTTCAGATTTGAAACATGAAATGTGGGATGCACGCTGCTGAGTTCAGATGGCAGCTGCAATCGATAAGCCACTGGACCAATCCTTTCGAGGATCTCGAATGGTCCAATGTATCTGGGATTTAACTTCCCTCGTTTACCAAATCGGATTACGCCTTTCCAAGGCGATACTCTGAGTAGAACTCGATCCCCAACTTGGAACTCGAGTGGTTTGCGTCTCACGTCAGCATAACTTTTCTGACGATCACGCGCGGCTTTGAGTTTGTTTTGAATTTCAACGATTTTCTCGGTCGTCTCGTGAATGATTTCTGGACCTGTGAGTTGGCTATCCCCAACTTCAGTCTAACAGATAGGTGACCGGCACTTACGACCGTACAGTGCCTCGAAGGGAGCAGCCTTGATGCTGGTATGATAACTGTTGTTGTACGAGAACTCGCACAATGGTAGATGTTTTTCCCAGTTTACGCCGAAGTCTACTACGCAGGCCCGTAGCATGTCTTCCAGTGTTTGAATGGTTCGTTCACTTTGGCCGTCTGTTTGAGGATGGTATGCGGTACTCATAGCAAGTCGAGTACCCAGAGATTTTTGAAGTGATTGCCAAAATTGTGAAGTGAAACGACTATCTCTATCCGAGATAATGGAGATTGGAACACCGTGTTTGGTCACGATTTCTTTCAGATAAATGTTGGTGAGGCGTTCCATTTTGTCGGATTCCTTGATTGCTAGGAAGTGAGCAGACTTTGTGAGACGATCCACGATCACCCAAATGGAATCGCAACCGTTTGAGGATTTGGGTAGTTTGGTTATGAAGTCCATGGAAATTTGTTCCCATTTCCATTCAGGAAGACTGGGTTGCTGAAGTAAACCAGAAGGTTTTTGATATTCGATTTTGACTTTGGAGCAAGTAAGGCACTTGCTGACATAGGTGGCGATTTCAGATTTCATGTTTGGCCACCAGTAGAAGTCCTTGATACCGTGGTACATTTTATCGGATCCCGGATGGATAGAATATTTGGACTTGTGAGCTTCATCCATCACCAAGTCACGTAGGTTCCCGAATTTAGGCAACCAGATTCGGTTTGAGAAATACCTAATCCCGTTAGGTCTGATTTCAAGCTGTTTATCCATGCCCCGCAAGGCTTCATCTTTGACATGTTCGGGTTTTAAGGCTTCGAGTTGAGCAGTGAGAATTTGAATGTTTAAATTGTTGTGAATGGTCATACTGAGGGCTCGAACCCGAAGTGGTTTCACTCGCTCTTTTCGACTGAGGGCGTCAGCCACAACATTTGCTTTGCCTGGATGATATTTGAGTTCACAGTCGTAATCGGTAAGCAACTCGACCCATCGACGTTGCCTCATGTTGAGATCCTTCTGATCGAATATGTGTTGAAGGCTTTTATGGTCGGTAAAGATTGTACATCTGGTACCATAAAGGTAATGTCTCCAGATTTTGAGGGCAAAAACGACAGCTCCTAGCTCGAGGTCGTGGGTGGTGTAATTCTTTTCATGAATCTTGAGCTGTCGGGAAGCATAAGCTATGACTTTGTCTCGTTGCATGAGCACACAACCGAGACCTTGATGAGAAGCATCGCAGTATACCACGAAATCATCGGTGCCTTCGGGTAATGATAGGATAGGAGCACTGCAAAGCTTTTGCTTTAAGAGTTGAAATGCCGACTCTTGTTTCTCAGTCCAGTCAAACTTTTTGTCTTTCTGGGTCAGAGTCGTGAGTGGTATGGCTATCTTGGAGAAATTTTCAATGAAGCGTCGATAGTACCCGGCAAGTCCCAAAAACTGCCGTACTTCGGTTGGAGTGGTTGGCGATTGCCAATCTTTGACAGCCTCGATTTTTGACGGGTCAACGTGAATCCCCTGACTGTCAATCACGTGACCAAGGAATTGAACGGTTTTGATCCAGAACTCACACTTAGAGAACTTGGCATAGAGCTCCTCGTGTTTAAGCAGTTCAAGGATGGTTTTGAGGTGTTGCGCGTGTTCTTCTTTGTTTCGTGAATATATAAGGATGTCGTCGATGAAGACAATGACAAATTTGTCAAGATAAGGCTTGCACACCCGATTCATAAGATCCATGAATACCGCCGGTGCGTTGGTTAGGCCGAATGGCATCACTTGGAATTCGTAATGCCCATAACGGGTTCTGAAAGCGGTTTTCGGAATATCGGCATCGCGAACACGCAATTGATGATAACCGGATCGGAGATCAATCTTTGAATAACAACTCGACCCTTGCAGTTGGTCGAACAAATCATCGATTCGAGGAAGTGGATACCGGTTCTTGACAGTTAACTTGTTCAACTCTCGATAGTCGATACACATTCGAAAGGAACCATCTTTCTTCTTAACGAATAGGACCGGAGCTCCCCAAGGTGAAGAACTCGGCCTGATAAACCCTCGTTCCAGGAGTTCCTGTAACTGGGTGGACAACTCCTGAAGTTCGGATGGAGCTAAACGGTATGGTGCTCGGGCCACAGGCGCAGCACCTGGTACAAGATCGATTGAGAACTCAACCTGTCTTGGTGGTGGTAGACCAGGTAGTTCTTCAGGAAAGACTTCTGGAAAGTCTCGAACAATTGGAACATCCTCAAGTCGCTTCTCCTCCGACTTTTTCTCCATGATGTGCGCGAGGATTGCAGGATAACCCTTTCTCAGAAATTTTCGGGTTTTTAAACAAGATATGAGGTTGAGCCTCGTCCCTCCGGTCTCCCCCTGTATGACTAGGGTTCTACCGACAGTGAGAGGTATGCGAACAATTTTGTCATAGCAGATGATTTCGGCGCGATGTTTGGATAACCAGTCCATGCCTACGATGACATCGAAACTTCCTATCTCAATAGGCATAAGATCTATGGGGAAGGTTTCGTCGGCTAGATTTAAAGTGCAATTAGGTATCACACTATCGGTTTCTATCAGCTTGCCATTTGCTAGCTCTACGGTGTACTTAACGTCTAAAGCAACAGGTGTAATGTCAAGTAGAGGGCAAAATTCATCGGAAATAAAACTCCTATCGGCACCAGTATCAAATAGAATGGAAGCAGTTAAATTGTTGAGGAGGAACATACCCGTGACCACATTCGGGTCCAGACGGGCGTCCCCTGAGTTGATCACGAAAGCGGTACTTTTGGCGTTGTTGTTGTTGCGGGAGTTGTTGTTGTTGTTGCCCTTATTCTTCAACTTTGGGCAAGAATCCCTGAAGTGTCCTGGGTTTCCACATTCATAGCAGGACTTAGGTTGTCGGGTATTTCTGTCAGAGAGGTTGTTGTTGGATTTGGGGGCTCTGCAGTCCTTAGTCAAATGCCCTTGTCTCCTGCAGTTGTTGCAAGGAGTACCGCACTGACCAAAATGGTGATAGTTACACTTGGGACAATAAGGTCTGCCCCCGGTGTAGCTGTGGGTGGTTTCAGAGTTGGAGGTGTAGACTTGGATGGCGTTGTTTTTCTTGCTTGAGTTGTGGTAGTGTTCAGTGGATTTGCGTTTGTTGGAGGATGAGGTGTTGGAGGTCTCACGGCTGACAACTAGGGCCATGAGTTCGTGGGCCAATCGAATGGCACTCTCAGTAGTGGTTGGTTTGGATGAGGCGACGTTTCCTTGGATGTTCTCGGGAAGTCCACGAATGTATTTCTTAATGCCCTTACTTTCTGGTTCGACTAAACCCGGGCATAATAGAGCAAACTGCTGAAATTTGGTGGTATAATCTGCGACATCATTTCCCTGCACCTCCAGATGCCAGAATTCTTCTTCCAGCCTGTGTAATTCCTCTTCAGGACAGTATTTCTCTGTCAGTTTCTTCTTCAGTTCGGCCCAAGGAAGTCGGTTTGCAACCTCAAGCCCTACAGAGTTTGCGTGGGTTTTCCACCACGTGAGTGCACCTTCCTGAAAGGTGTAAGCAGCGAATTTGACCTTGTTGTTCTCAGTGCAGTCGCAGAGACTGAAAACAGATTCCATACGCTCAATCCAACGGATCAAGCCAATGGCACCTTCCGTGCCCTTGAAGTATAGCGGTTTACAGCTAAGGAAGTCCTTATAGGAGCAGGGTTTGGGTGGTGGAATATTGGTTGCCGTGTCCTCGCTACCGGGTGGTGTTCGGGTAGCCAAGGCTTCGGTCACACTGCGGGCAATGATTCCCGCGATCTCAGCTTCGCTAAGGGTAATTTGACGACGTGGAGGCATGATGCTGAGTAAGAAAGAACAAGGAAATGAAATAAGATACTAGTCCGAGTATGATGAACTAGTGGTGTGTTTGTCATTTCGAGACAAAACGTTTTGAAAGAAAGAGGCCTATATTCATATAATATAATATAGCCTAAAGTTGTAATGAGGTCTATTCATGTATATATATGTATATTACATAATAACCTATTAAGTGTCTAGCACAGAAGTGTTTTGAGTCCCGTTTCTCTCGAGGTCAGAGTCAACTAATGCATTCCTGTTCAACATAACTCTTTCAGATTTCACATCATCTTTCTTTAATTGTACATAGTTGATCAGGCTATGTTAAATTAAAGTCGTATGATGTAATCCCTGAACTAGTCATAACTAATAAGGAATACTGCCTAACGGTCATAGTCTAGGCCCACTAAATGCAACCTAGTTCACTATAACCTTAGTCTCTGATACCAATCTGTGACACCCCCAAATTTAATGATTTGCGGAAGCATTGATTTGGGTGCCACTAATCAATATACAAAGCACAAAGATAATAATGAACGACCACTATATGCGTCGTTTTAAACTTGTATTAATAAGTTAACGTTTACATCAAAAATAATATTGCACTAGCTCGGTTCCTGAAATTGAGAGATTACATGGCATAATTACTTTTACAAAATATAATAATGCAGTCCAATCTCTAATTGTATGTATGCTGACTCGAGCTAGAAATCCCTGCTTGTGCAGTCAACCTACTGCTGGGTACCTGTGATATATACTAAAATGGGTCAGCGAAAACGCTGGTGAGCTCACAGGTTTGTATGTCAATGTATAATTGTCAGAACCGCAAGATTTATAATGAATTTAAAATGCACTTAAGCAAAATAAAAGTTATACTGTCCATGAGCACATAGTCTGAGCTTAACTGATTTGTCAGGCCCAATTAAGGAAACCTAACATGATTTGCCTCCTACGAGTGCCTAATCAACACTCGTCTTCCCAAATGCTAATACATCCGTTTGACCGATTAGTGCGTGCTAACCCGGATGAGGATTGTCAATCCCATATGATATCATATACTAACATTCACGCTATAATATACTAGAGACTATGCTTATGGAGGACTTTAAATTGATTAGCTTGAAACTCATGTAGTATTTGAAGTTTGGCACTTGCGTTCTACTTGTAAAACAAAATCGAGTAGTAATATCACACCCCTAGTTATAAAGTAGTGAAAATGGGGCTATGAAACTCACCTGAGTCTTGGAATGTTAAGCAATTAAACTTGAAGTAATTAGCAGTGTGTTGGTGTCCAAAGACTTGAAACCTGAATGTGTCCACGACACTTGAATTGTTATTAATTGTATTGGTATCTCGAAAGACTACCATTTGAATTGTTTGTCTAACTTAATGTCCAAATTACCCCGATTTGGTTGATTGTATTGTTACAAGTTACTACGACTTGTTCGATTGAATTGACACAAGTTACAACGACTTGTTTGAGTGTTGAAGTATGTTTTGAAAACGCGTACGGCCCGTTGGTGACGGTTGTAACAATAGTTCAAAAGGTTATTATATTGTTGCTACAGTGAATTGCTACAGTAACTTTGACTTCGAAAATTTTGAGTTTTGAAGATTCTGTTTTGTGCGACGTAGCCTGCGACGTAGGCTGCGACGTAAGAGTTTTGCGACGTAAAGGGTTACGTCGCTAAGGTCAACAGTGCTAAGTCAATAGCGACGTAGGGTGCTACGTCGCTCATGCGACGTAGGTTCGTTTTTGCGACGTTAAGGTCTGCGTCGCTATGTGCGACGTTCGCAAGTCAATGCGACGTAATAGGCTGCGTCGCTGTATGCGACGTTGGGGATATAATGCGACGTAGGTCGCTACGTCGCATCTGCTCCAGACCAAATGCGACGTACGGGATCTGATCGGAGTTTCAACTCCAAAAACGCGTTTTCCGGCCATCGATCGGCATAATATTTTTACCCAACCCATTTTAGGACATTACAAGGTTATACAAACAACTAGCAAGTTATAAATCTTAAAAACGAGAGTTTTCGGAGTTGTGTCGGAAACTTACAAATCGCCGAAATGAAATTCCGGAAAGATAGAAGTGTAGATCGTCGCGAGGTGGTCGTTTATTGTAAAGGGGCTTGAAGATCCGAGGTCGTTTGAGGTGTTTATTTTGCGATTTTGATGATTTTTGGTTTGGGGTTTGTTTGAGAGAAATAAGAGAGGAGAGAGATAGAGAAAAAGAGAAATGAAAGAAAGTGGGTGGAAGTGGGGGTTAAATCCCCATTTTCGCCCCGCGTTCCCGCTCCGTGCGGTGTTCGTTTGCTCCGTCGTTTAAACGTTAAATAATTATTTTAAATATTGATTGGAACATTTTAAAAATACAATTTATTACGCCATATTTTATTTAGATATTTTACTAATCACATTATATTTGAATTATAAAAAGGTAAGTTAATTTGTTTGCGCGTTTTACATTTTAAATTGTGTAACTTTCTGATTGTACGGTATGAATGAATACGAAGTATTATAATAATAATATTTTTGACATAAAATCGTTATTTAATAAAAGTTGGTCACCAACGTCCGTATTTATTGTATCGAAATTCATTCGATTTGAGATTCGTACGATTTAAACAAACCGCATAATTGTAGATATATATTCAACAATATATATAATAATTGATACATTAATTAGCCTAACACAGAACTAATTACATGTATTAAAACTTGATTAGGCACTAAATTATAGTCCTAAATTGACGGTTGTCACACCTGCGACTTCACTTGCGACGTCGCTTGCGACGTCGCTTGCGACGTTATTGATTTTGACTTTAAGTAGTCTTTGTGACGTAAAGTTGCGACGTCGTTAACGACATCGTTATTTTGACCTTAAGTGGTTCTGCGACGTCCCTCTCAACGTCGCTAGTTTCAGAGTGTTTGAAATTTTTGTAAGGAATTTAAAATGTCTGATAAAGAAAGTTTTCAAACCTTTAAAGAGATGATGAGACACAGTAATGATGTGGGTACCAGTAGTAAACCTCCTCTTTTTGGTGCTGATATGGATTATCTTTACTGGCGAACAAGATATGAACAATACATAGACTTTCATTGCCCGGAATTATGGGGACCGATTTTGGAGAGATATAATCATCCTGTCGCTGAGGGTACTCACCTACCAGTCCCTCCTCCTAAAACCTTTAAGGCAATGACTCCGGATGAACGTAAAGAGTACTTAATTGAAAGAAAAGCACATTCCTCTATATGTATGTGCTTACTTCCTGATGTCTTAAGATTATTTAAACATCATGAAACGACTTATGATCTCTGGAAAGCTATAGAAACTAGATGTGGTGGAAATGAAGATTACAAAGAAGCCAAGCTAGAGTTAGTCAAGAAACAATATGATATGTTTGATATCCTGCCTGATGAGACATCACCAAGGTTGTTCACTCGATACTCACAGATCGTTAATGAGTTGAAGGAAGGTGGTTATACTCTGTCTGACAGTGAAGTTAACAAGAAACTTTTGGATTCTCTACCTAAAGAATGGGATATAAAGGTTCAATCTTTAAAAGAAGGTGGAGAGTTGGAAACTATGAAGTTGGATAGATTAATTGGGATTCTTCAAGCATATGCAATGGAGCTGAAGAAGAAAGAATGTAAGTCCGGGGGTTTTGTTCAAGATCCGTCACTTTATAGTGGAAAAGGGAATTCTACTGGGAAGAATTTTGGTAGCATTGCTTTCGTGTCTGATATCAACTCGTCATCTAGTTCAGCAGGAACTAATCCATCAATTTTTTCAGTTGGAACTTCACAGGGTTCTCAAACCCAGCAGAAAAAGTGACATTTTTGTTACAAAGCAAATGTTGCGTTTTTCTGACTGTTAAATTCTGTCCAGCAATGGCGGGCGATTTCTTTCAGTTCCTCGCTGAATGAGAAAGACTGTGTTCACTGCTTCTGCCCAAAGAGTGTCACTACTCGCCCCTCCTCGGCTAGAAGGACTATCTTCCAGTCGTGGATCCTTTTGTGCTTTCTGGTGATCAAGCGCCTAAAAGCTTCTATCTGGTCACTTAGATATGACCATTTTTGTCTCAGTTGGCTAATGATCCAGTGGGATTCTCTTCTTGTCCTGAATCTTGGTTTTATGGTCTGGAGGAATTCCTTCACTATCCTGGATCTTGGCCTTCTGGTCTGGTGGGATACCATCCTTGTCTTGGATTTTGGCCTGACCTTGTCTTGGATTTTGGCTGTATTTGTTTAACCAGGATCTTTGGTCTAGGTTTAGGTTTAGGGTTTAGGGTTTAGGACTTGATATGTTTGTTTGTAACTTTGTACTTATTTAACATATCAATGAAACCTTACGTTTGTGACATGTTTGGTATATTTTGTTCGTTCTAACGCTTTTCGAGAATATATTTTATGTTTCTGTTTTTGCAGATATGGCTTTAGTATTTGAGGCGCGTCATAATACTGCTGCTTATCTTGATGATACTTCCGATAAGGCGACACCATATCGTCAAATGATCGCATTTTTGAGACGTTCGAGGGTATTTCATGCCATTGCTGACAACACGGTTGTTTTTGGGAATCTGATAAACCCATTTTGGAGAAATGCCACTGTTATTACGGACAACAATGTTCGAAGGTTGGTTTCCACAGTTCTTGACACTGAGATCACAATTACTGAACAGAGCATTAGGGAACTTCTTCAGCTAAACGATCAACCAGATATGCCTGTTAGCTATGAGCCAAGTTTTGTTGCGGGGGCTATGCAACGAATTGGATATCCTGGCATTCCCAATGATCAATACAGAAAAGCGAATCTAACACGTGTTTGGAGATATTTGATGCACGTTGTTATCGTCTGTTTGGGAAATCGAAAAGGTGGTACGGATGGGATGAGCAGGAGTTTGGCTTCTGCTATGTTAGCTTTGGTCTACAACAAGCCTTTCAACTTTTCTGGTTTTATATTCAAGGCCATGGTAGATAATGCAAACGCCGGAGATCAGAAATGGATCTTATATCCGCGTTTTATTCAGCTTCACATAAATCGCCATCATCCAGCTCTTCAAGCACTGGGTGATAATGATCAGAGACTTAAGATTTCACCGATGCAGAATCGGATCTTTACTGTTTGTGCTGGTTTTGTAAGAGGGGTTCAGGCGCCACCAGATGTTGCTTTATTTGGTGCTATTGTGAATGAGAATTATGTGCCGCCTCCGGAACCTCAGTACATGGATGTTCCAGCACCACAGCAACCGCAGCAACCACTTGTGAACATCCCTGTTCAAGCTGCGGGGGAGCATGTGGATGCAATCTTGGATAATATTGAGCAATTTGGGCATGTCGAATCGGACAACTCAGCGTCTCATGATACTGTTGAGGGATCAGATTCTGGAATTGAGGATGACGGTGGTTCAACTCCTCCTGGTTCTGATGGTGCTGTCCCGCATCCAAATGAGATGGATTTCATTCAACGTACACAACCACGTCGAGCCAAAAGAATTGCACGTCGTATCAGTGAAGGTCGACGTTATGTTGCACGGGATACCGGGAAACGCATTCGAGGCAGTGATGACCCTACCGACAAAGATTTTCAGCCTCGTCATCGCCGTCCTCATCAGTCTTCTTCTGCAACAGCTTCTGCACTTCCACCTCGTCAGTCTTCTTCTGCTACTACTCCTGTTATTCCACCTCCTCAGCAGGTTTTCGCTGTTGAGCCGACTCCAGCATTTATGCAAAAAATGATGGATGATATGAAGATGATGCAGCAAAAGATGGACGCTCAAGATGAAAAGATTGTTGCGCAAGCTGCACTAATTGAGGTTCAAGCTAAGGAGCTTGAGGAAACAAAGCTCAGGGTTAATGTTTTGGAGGCTAGGTCTAGTGCCTCGGGGGAGATTGGGTCTGGGGGCCCAAATGTAGAGTCACTAGGACCTGAAAATGTAACCCCCACTCCTGTAATTGAAAATGTTAATGAAACTGTTCCTCGTTTGGATTACTTTTGTGTTGATGATATTCCAGGACAGCCGAGACCGCTGGCCATTGACTATTCATTCGCTGATTTATCGTTTATTCAGAGAATGGCCAGTGGAGTTGGTTCTGAGACAAAATCTGAGAATGTTTTCGATATGGATGATGATATTTCGATTGAAGATGAACAGTTAGATTCAGATGAAGCTTATGATGATGCACAATCCGGGGAAATTTATGATGGTGCACCGATTATAGAATCTGACTCGAGTGAAGATGAGAGGCCTGCTAAAGTTCAACGTGGAGAATCAAGTTCTTCTGCAAAGCCTGCTCAAGAATCGACATCAACTCCAGCTCAAGAGACACAGGCACCGGACTCAGCAGTTCCTGAACCTGAATCTACAGATATTCCAAGGAAATACACTGCTGAAGAAAAGAAAGAAAGAAACAAGCAATGGTGGCCTAAGGGACGAAATCCAGTTCCTATTCCAGTTAAATGTCAAGTTTACCGGGTTAGTCAAAATTACACCGGAGTTATTAAAAGCTGGAAGTGTCAGAGAAATCTGTTTATGATTAAGAGAGCGGATGGAGTTCAGTACTTCAAAATGCGGTTTGATCGATTAAGCACGTTGCCGAAAGGAGAGATTAATAGATTAGCTCAGCTTAATTTGATTAATCCGTTCGAGAATGATTATGCCGAGTTTATTCAGAGGAATTTACTTCGAGAAGTGTTATCGAAGAAATATTCTAAGTTGAAACCGACGTTGGGTACTCGGTATACATTCAAAAAGAAAATTGATCCAGTTACCAAGAAGCCTATGGTTAAAGTTCATTATCCACCAGCTAACTGTTTGACTGAGATACCTCTAGAACCAGTTCCTTATTATTTTCTGCGAAGACTTGTTAAATGGGAACTCGATTCACAAACTGGTGAAGCAGTTATTACTTTTGTTCCAGATTCAGAACCGTGGCCAGAAGTTGGAGGTATTTGGAATTTGAGACAATCAACGTTTAGATTGTATGATCCGATGAGTTTGATTAACTTTCATGAAAAGGATTTGCAAAAACTCTATGATGATCGGATTCGTGTTGGTCAGAAGAATGAGTTTAACAAACGTTTAGCTGAACAATTTTATAAAGTTGTTACTGTTTGTGTAACTCATGGAATTCATGCTGACGGACAATTTCCTGCGGGCTGGGTTTAGATGATGAAACTTTTTGAAGACCAAGCTGAAGACACGGGGGAGTTTGTTGATGCAATTTGTGTGTCTGTCAGTTGGTCTAGCTCGAAGTTCATTTTTGTTATTAGATTTGAGTTTCCTGACTCCTGCGACGTTGTCTGTAACGTCGCAGGTGCGACGTCAGGTTTTGGGCCTGCGACGTAGTCAACGTCGCATGGGCTTGGGCCTGCGACGTCGTGTGCGACGTCGCAGGTGCCAGTTTTTGTATAAAAACGTTTTTACGTTTTCTGTTTAGGGTTGACGAAACCCTAAACACCATTTGTCGAAATCCCTGTAATCTGATAGACTATAATCAAATATATAACATTTGGTTTGATCATTATTGTGTTTTGATTGTTCGTGTGATTAGTTTGTGATATAATAGTTATTTCCGCTAGCAATTATATAGACTCGGTTTCGTTAGATCCAAGGGTAAGGGACAAACAGAAAGAGGTGAAGGACTATTGGATTTGGTACATACAGATGTATGTGGACCATTCCGATGTGCCACAAAAGATGGAAATCGATACTATGTTACATTTACTGATGACTTCAGTAGATTTGGACATGTTTATCTGATCAAACATAAATCGGATACTTTTGAGGTGTTCAAAAGATATCAAAACGAAGTAGAGAATCAACTAGGCAGAAAGATAAAGGTACTCCGATCCGACAGGGGAGGAGAATACCATAGTATCGAATTTCTCGATCATCTTAGAGACTGCGGAATAGTTTCACAATTGACTCCTCCTAGAACACCGCAGCTTAATGGTGTTGCTGAGAGGAGAAATAGAACCTTGTTAGACATGGTTCGATCTATGATGAGTCGGGCAACACTTCCGATAAGTTTATGGGGTTATGCATTAGAAACGGCCGCCCATATCTTATATCAAATACCCACTAAGAAAGTTTCAAAGACACCTTATGAGATGTGGAAGGGAAAAAGACCTTCTCTTGGTCACATCAAAATCTGGGGTTGTGAAGTTTACGTTAGACGGGAAACTCAAGATAAACTAGACTCCAGATCTGAAAAGTGTCTTTTTGTCGATTATCCACAAGAGTCGTTTGGATATTTATTCTACAGACCCAAGGATAATGTGGTCTTTGTAGCTCGAAGACGAGTGCTCCTTGAGAGAGAAATGATATCTAAAGAGGACGGTGGGAGTAAATTTGATCTTGAAGAAATTCAAGAATCTACCGACGAAGAACCTATAATAAACACTGACGTTCAACAAGAGGTGGATACACCTGTTGAACCTGAAGACATATCCTTACCCGTTCGCAGATCTAGTAGAGTTAGTAATCCTCCTGAGTTCTATTATGGTTACCAAATAGAAGAAGAGGATAAGATAAGTGATTGTACACTGGCTGAATTAGATGAGCCTGCTAACTACAAGGAAGCGATGGCAGGCCCTAAGGCTGCTAAGTGGAAGGAAGCTATGAAAAGTGAAATTTAGTCTATGTATGACAACCAAGTTTGGAATTTGGTTAACACTACACCCAGTCTTAAGACGGTGGGTTGTAAGTGGATCTTTGTCGTGCCTCTATCGGTCGGACGGATTTGATTCCGGTCGTTGTTCCAACAGCAATAGAAGCGGCGAACAGTGAGTTTTAAATTTGTAGAGCAGGGAATCCTAAGTTGTATACTACTGACAGACCTAAAAGGGCAGCAAGTGGTATGTATGACTCAGGTGTCATTCTTCAAACTACAACGGGTATGGGAGTCTAGGAAGTTTTATTATCTTTGGAGATTCAGCTAGGGTTTTTAAAAGTTTGTTTTGATAGGTTTGGTTTTTATAACTAAATACTAATTTAAATAAAGAAAATAAAACTAAAGAGGTTTGTACGGAGACTCGGTCAACAGAGGATAAGCGAGTGTTTACTATGATTTCGTTAAATGTTATTGATGAATAGTCAAGGGTAAGGCTACTAGATGTGATGACTAATCCGGAGAGGATAGAAACATAATTAATGCAAAGTATTGTACCTACGACCGTTCCGCGGCTTCCATACGTTTGTACTCCACCAATGGGTGTTTCCAGCACTATACCGAGTAATAGGGCGTTTTACGGTTTTTCCGTTACATTAATTAGGGTTCCACATTACTCTCGCAGATTTCCTATATCCTAATGAGCTACAACTACGAGCCTATTAAATATCTAACGTAGAGTTGTCCGCAATCAGATAAATAACATGTCACGTGGATAGCAGTTATAGAAGTCAGATACACCGGAAGTTCTCCCAAATGTACAGACCAATTTAACCGATGACTATCCTCGAATCCTGGTCCCCAGTCACAGTCATCAGAGACGTCTGTATCGTAGCGTGAATTGTTGATTGAACAAGAACACGAACGGGGATAATCCCGCGGACCAAGTTGGGATAATCGGGCTAACGATCAGTTAAATTGTTCAGCATTACAGATATAAATCATCACAAATATTCCATGCATGTTAATCTACTGTGTAAACCAATATTCTGTGTCTGAAAACCTAATTATACAGTTACTGATATGAACCAGGAGGATAACTGATGTCGTGTAAACGGGGTTTTAGTTTTAAAATGGAAAATACCTAACTTACTACACACAACACAGGCAAGAATACCTGATCATATATAGTATAGCTCAGTAAGTCCGAGTCGAACACAGGGAACGGATGTCAATATCAACAAATTGGAAATTGCTACAATTAATTAAAGCAGTAAAAAGTGGGGACGTTTTAGTTCCGATCGAACAACTGAATAACAATTATAAAAAAAATGATTTATTAAATAAAACTTAATTATAAAATAGAGAAATAATAAAATAATTTAATTAAAATAAAAGATTAAATTCAATTGGTAAAAGAAGTACAATTGCTTAGACTAGTTTCCTCAGAATCCGATTATCACTTTATTGAAATGCTAATGTATGAATTTCATTGTGACATGACAATTGTATCAACCATCTTTGCAGGATTAATTGATTAAACACAATTCAGAAAGATATAAAGTTGTTTTCAACCCGCTAAAAGTTCAATTTAGCGTTATCCACCGAATTGTATTATGAATGATAACTACACCGTTTATATGATTTACCCTTATAACTTGAATCAACAAAGTCTATAACTATTACTAGTTATCACATTCATTACCAATTCTTGACAATAATTGATCCTAGCCTATCAAACTCAATCTATTTAGTGATAATCGTCAATTAAAACCAACAATCATCAATAATGACCAATCAATAGAGAACTCAATCATAAATCAATGGATCATCACGCTAGGTTATCATCAAGATTCAATAATTAAACATGGATCTTCGAACAAACATATGAACATTCATGAAATTCAATATTAACTAGCAATTCAACAATCAAATCATCATCCGAGTATTATCATCTAAGCAATTGTATATAAAACTTAGCCAATCATATATCTACAGAAAATCATATTCAATAACATGCCCATAATCATAATCAAATGAAAGATAGAAACGTATTCGAACCGAAATAGTGAATTAATGATTGAACGAATGAAGCCTTTGATTATCTTCTATCTTTTTCCCTTCCAAATGCTCCAGAATTAGGGTTTTTGGCTGAGAGAATCGACTGGAAGAAAGTATGATGAGTTGTTTTAAAAATGAGGGCAAAATGAGTTTTTTAGGTTTTCTGTCGAAACGATCCATACGCCGTATGGAATTCCATACGCCGTATGGATTGCAAAGCCCATGGGTTTAACCCGCGTCTTCTGGCGGCCCGGCTCAACTGATCCATACGCCGTATGGATTTCCATACGCCGTATGGATTAAAAATCACAAATCTTCAGCCAATCGACTTCCATTCTTCAAGCTCCACAATTTTTAGCATCTTTTCTTCGATATTCACTCGTTTTCCGTTTCTTTTATAATTCAAGCTCCAGATAATTCCTAAATGCAAATATGAACGAAATGAGTATCGAATTCAAATCAAATGCATAAGAAATTAATCAAACTAAGGGGTAATTAGTACTATAAAATAGCACATTTTGGCGTTCATCAAACATCCCCCACTTGAATCCTACTTGTCCTCAAGTAGACTAGTAATTAAAAAATTCAAACTTTAAATATGAACGGCAAACAATGCATAAAAGGACTTACAAACTACACAGCATTCGACAAACCTAAATTTTATCTTAAAATCGATTCTACCTTAAAACTCAGCAATCAAGAAACTCTACATGGGAAGCCATTCTAACATATTATTATTACACATAAAAGATAAATCACTTAGATTACCGATATTGTTGTCCACTTAAACAATCTAAATTTCAGAAATTGAGCTCAACTTATTATTATTCTAGCAGGCCTTACCCCTGATTTTCTATAGCAAAATACTCTCATATAGATAACGTGTCACAATTCTCCAAATAATGAACATCCAAATAAATCAATCATTTTTCAAACCAAGACATTGGTGACAGGTCTGTACCTCAGTACAACAGAGCGACATAACTTGGCTTTGGTTTTTCAATTTATGAGTCTTTTGTACTCATTTATTTTTATTTATTGATATCAAATATACTGACGGAAACCAGGTCTGTACTTTCGTACAACAGAGGAGACAACACCCAGTATATTCCCAAATGATGATTATCAGGATCCCAAAATTATGGATGATAACACGCTATCATACAAGAATTAAGACTAGGGTAATACCTTGCTAAAAGATCCTCATAGGATAAATCCCTACTTAAATCATTACATTTCTTACTAGCTCAATAACCTTCATATAAATTGCCTATCGATACATCATAAGATGAACTATCTAATATTTAAAAATTAAATTTATTTCATTCTTTGCATTCCCAAACTGTGTTACAAGATTGCTAAACTTTACAAAGAAAACATTTTTAAAACAAAAATTTGGGCTGAAAAATGACTAACACGTAGAATGCCTCTTAACCTCAATATTTTTCAATAGCTACCATTCATAAATTAAGGACAATTAGACTTCTTTTCCCCCATCCCCCACTTAGAAACATGCAATGTCCTCATTGCAAAAGAAAATAAAAATAAAGGGAATAGAAAAGAAGTGAAACAGAAAACTCCCTTGATTTGAAAGCAAATTTGCTTGAATGACTTCATTCATAAATAAAATACAACAGCACACTTCCGTAGGCAACACGATTACATTTAGCATATGCAATAAGCCTTTCAACCCCTCGGTATCCCGAGTGGACGAGTTGTAGTCTCGTGAGGGTTTCCAGAGAACACACCCACAAAGTTCAAACCTGCAAACAAAAACAATAAAACAAAATACAAATTAACAAAATAACGGGTTGTCTCCCGAAAGCGCTTTTGTTTATCACGTCGGTAAGCTCGACATCTTGCTTCACCACTTAATTCAAATCCATCTCCAAATCACGCTTGGAGTCCCTTATATCACCATAGTACTTCTTCACTCTACTTCCATTAACCTTGAAAGTTTTTCCAGAATATCCTTGCAAATCAACAGCTCCAAACGGATAAACCTTATCAACAACAAATGGGCCAGTCCAGCGTGTCTTTAACTTTCCTGGAAACAAATGTAATCTAGAACTATACAACAGAAATTTATCACCTTTCTCGAATGTATGGTTCGACTTAAGACGAGCATCATGCCAATTCTTAGTTCGCTCCTTAAACAATCTCGAATTGTCATAAGCATTTATTCTTAATTCATCCAACTCATTTAACTGTTCCATTCTTTCCTTTCCATCTAACTTTTCATCAAGATTGCAGTTCTGTAAAGCCCAATATGCTTTATGCTCTAACTCAAAAGGTAAATGACAAGCTTTTCCATAAACAAGGCGATAAGGCGTTGTTCCAACTGACGACTTAAATGATGTTCGTGCCGCCCATAATGCATCATCCAACTTGTATGACCAATTCTTAGGGTTTCCTTCAACTGAACGTTCTAAAATACGCTTCAACCCTCTATTAGTCACTTCCACTTGACCACTCGTCTGTGGATGATAAGCAGTTGAAAACTTATGTCTAACCCCGTACTTTCGCAGCACTTTTTCCAATTGCAGATTTGTGAAATGTGTCCCTCGATCACTAATTAAAGCTTTTGGTGCTCCAAAGCGCAAAAATAACTGCTTAAGAAAATTTACCACAACGCGAGCATCATTCGTAGGTAATGCTTTTGCTTCGGCCCACTTAGAAACATAATCCACAGCCACAATGATGTATTTGTTTCCATTGCTAGGTGGAAACGGGCCCATAAAGTCTATACCCCAGACATCAAAAATCTCGCTTACCATAATTGGATTTTGCAACATTTCATCCTTCTTTGAAATTCTCCCAGTACGTTGGCAGGCATCGCATTCCTTCACATACTTGAATGCATCCTTATAAACTGTTGGCCAATAAAAACCTGCCTCAAACACTTTTCTTGCAGTGTAATTGGGACCATGATGTCCTCCAGCCGGACCATCATGACAGTGCTCTAAGATAATATCACATTCCTCTCCAGCTACACATCGTCGGACAATTCCATCAGCACACTGTCTGAACAGATATGGGTCTTCCCAAAAGTAATAACGTAAAGATGAGAAAAACCTCTTTCTTTGGTTAAAATCCAATCCGGATGGAAGAGTCTTTGTAACTAGAAAGTTTGCAATATCAGCGAACCATGGAAATTCATTCAGAATTGCTTTCAACAAGCTTTCATCAGGAAACTTATCTCGAATTTCAGTTTCATCCAACTTATCCAATTCTGGATTTTCCAGTCTTGACAGATGATCTGCAGCCAGATTTTCCGCTCCCTTCTTATCACGAATCTCAATGTCAAACTCCTGCAATAACAAAATCCATCGCAACAACCTTGGTTTTGCATCTTGTTTCCCAAACAAGTATCTTAATGCAGAGTGGTCGGTAAAAACAACAGTTTTTGACAGGACCAGGTAAGAGCGAAACTTATCAAACACAAAAACAACAGCAAGCAATTCCTTCTCAGTCGTAGTGTAATTCTCCTGTGCACTCGTCAAAGTCTTGCTTGCGTAATAAATAGGTTGAAACTTCTTATCAACCCTCTGACCTAAAACTGCTCCTACAACATAATCACTGGCGTCACACATCAATTCAAATGGAAGATCCCAATTCGGACTTATCATAATTGGTGCGGATACCAATTTCTCCTTTAAAATCTTGAACGCATCTTGGCATTCCTTTGAAAACTCGAACTTAGCTTCCTTTTCCAACAACTTGTTCATAGGACATGCTATCTTTGAAAAATCCTTGATGAATCTTCTATAGAACCCAGCATGTCCTAAGAAACTTCGTATTCCTTTAACATTTGTTGGATAAGGTAGCTTTGCTATGGCCTCAATCTTCACTTGATCAACTTCAATACCAGCTCTTGAAATTTTATGCCCCAACACAACTCCTTCTCGTACCATGAAATGACACTTTTCCCAATTTAAAACGAGATTGGAACTCTCACACCTTTGCAACATCCTCTTTAGATTCATCAGACACTTATCAAAAGAATCTCCAAACACAGAGAAGTCATCCATGAATATTTACATGTTGTCTTCTACCATATCATGGAATATTGCCATCATGCACCGTTGAAATGTGGCGGGTGCGTTACATAGACCGAAAGGCATTCTCCGATAAGCGAAAGTTCCGAATGGGCAGGTGAAAGTAGTCTTATCTTGATCATTCGCATCAATTGGGATTTGGAAGTACCCGGAGAACCCGTCTAGAAAGCAATAATACTCTTTTCCAGCTAGACGTTCCAGCATCTGATCAATGAATGGCAAAGGAAAATGATCCTTGCGTGTCGCATCATTCAGCTTTCTATAATCGATACAGACCCTCCATCCAGTAACAGTTCTTGTGGGAATTAACTCATTCTTCTCATTCGCAACCACTGTCATACCTCCTTTTTTAGGCACAACATGAATGGGGCTGACCCATGGACTATCAGAAATCGGGTATATCAATCCAGAATCAAGCAATTTAATGATTTCCTTCCTCACAACATCCGTAACCTTAGGATTTAATCATCTTAATGGTTGCACAACTGGTTTGAAATCAGACTCCATAAGGATCTTGTGCGTACAATATGATGGGCTAATTCCCTTGATGTCACCGATCGTCCATGCTATAGCATGCTTATGTTCCTTCAGAACTTTTAACAGACTTTCTTTTTCGTTTGCTGATAGCTTGGATGAAATGATAACTGGCAAATCCGACTCTCCTTGTAGGTATGCATATTCCAAATGGGTCGGCAAATCTTTCAATTCTAACCTTGGTGGTTCTTCAAAAGAAGATTTACATGCCAACACCTCTTCTCGTGAACAGGGAATCCCATGCATAGTGATGCGAGTCTCTTTCTTGACTAAAATACCATTAGTCTCAACCGATTCTTCATTCTCAGTCGGCTGATCACCTTCTACTTCCTCATCACTCTCGAACTCTAATTCCTCAAGCATTTTATCAAATTCTTCAATATCTCTAATTGCTTCTATGCTTCCCGTCCATCCTTCCAGAATCATGGGATCTAGATCTTCATCTTCCATAAGACTTTGAAGGAACTCCTCATCATCAGTCATATCTCTGGCACTCACAAAGTAGCAAGTATCATCAACTGCAGCAGGATATCGCATTGATTTGTTGACATCAAACACTACTTCATCGTCTCCTAACCTCAGAGTGATTTTTCTATCATGAACATCAATCAATGCCCTTGCAGTGGCTAGAAAAGGTCTTCCCAAAATGATAGGTACCTTTTTATCTTCAACCATGTCCAGAATGATGAAATCACACGAAAAAACAAACATATCCACCTTAACTAGCACATTCTCTACCATGCCCCTAGGATATTGAACTGAACGATCTGCTAACTCAATGCACATTCTAATTGGCTTTGGTTCCCCTAACTTAAGTCTGGCATACATAGTATAAGGCATTATCGATATGCTTGCCCCCAAGTCAGCCAATGCATGAGTAAGGTCTAAACTTCCAATCAGACAAGGAAGGGTAATACTCCCAGGGTCTTTCACTTTCGGTGGAAGTTTATTTTGCATAACTGCTGAACATCTCTCATTCATCGTCACTGTGGTTGCCTCCATCAGTTTGCTCTTATTAGTTAAAAGTTCCTTCAGATACTTTGCATACTTTGGCATTTGAGCAATGGCTTCCACGAATGGGATGTTAATGTGCAGTTGCTTCAGATTCTCTAGGAACTGGTGGTATTGAGCATCATCTTTCCCTCTTCTCAAAGCTGCTGGATAAGGTGGCGGCGGTGCATGCTCCTTAGCATATTGCTTGTCTCTTGCAATTTGTTCAGCCTTAGTGTCCACCTTGGGACTTTCCACAACTTCTACTTCCTTCTCTTTCTGCGGTAGGGGTTGAGAAACAGGTTTCTTCTTTGAAATGGGGTCTTCAAAACCCCTTCCACTCCGGATGATTACCGCCTTCGCCTGATCCCGTGGGTTGGTCTCAGTGTATCCAGGTAGGGTACCAGGGAATCTTTCTTGAAGAACTTTGGCTATGTTGGAAACGTCCCCTTCAATCTGCTTAATCGCAGCTCCTTGGTTTCTCAATGCAGCGTCTGTAGCATCCATCCTTTGTCCAGAGCTCGTAATGAATTTCTCATTGGAAGTGAGAAACTTACCCATCATTTCTTCTAAATTAGCTTGCTTGTCTGAAGATGATGCACCTGGCTGCTCCTTGGTGAAAAATCCAGGTTGAGTTTGGCGAAACGGTCGCCCTCCATCTTGGTATGGTCTTCTGAAGAAATTTCCACCGCCCTGACGATATGGTGCTTGAGCTTCTCCATACTTGACTTCTTCAGTCTGTTATCCCGTTCGCATCTCGGGGCAATCCTTCACTAAATGGCCTCCTCCACAGTTGTCGCATCCCACTTGGATAGCATGGACAGTCTCAGTAACCTTCTTGATATCTCTACCCATGTTGTCTAGCTTAGCGGTGATGGCTGCAAATCCATCGTCATCATTCATAGACCTCTTTCGTCTAGAAGTGCCATCATCCCATAACTGAGAGTGTTTCGCTTGGTCGCGAATGGCAGTCAACGCATCACGAGGGACTTTCTTGGGAATAGGCCGTTGGGAATCCAGTTGCTGTCTCGTGGCACGATCCACTCCTTTATAGAAAATACTCACGACTTGCTGATCGTTCAGGTCGTGCTGCGGGCACTTATGCATCAGGTCCTTACATCTCTCCCAAGCTTGGTGTAGTGACTCATCCATTTCCTGCTTGAAATTCCTGATCTCGTCAATCATCTTTGAAGTTTTGGAAGGAGGACAATACATTTTCAGAAACTTTGTGCGAAGGTCTTCCCATGTGGTTATGGATCCAGCTGGCTTGTTTTGAATCCATCTTTTAGCAGCTCCCTTGAGCGTGATTGGGAATACCCTGAGCATAACTTGATCGCGTGTGATGTTAGGAACGTTGAACATATCGGCTATCTCAACGATTTTCTCCACATGATCATTAGCATCCTCCCTTTCTTCTCCTCGGAAAGGATTCTCCCTAAGCTCCTTGAGGAACTGTCCCTTGATTTCGAACTCCACATCTTGTGCAATCGCTGGCCTTACTACTCCAGTGCCACGGTCATTACGCATCCGACTTGAATACTCTTATGTTGGCGATATCTTCTGCCATTGCGTCTCTTGGGTCTGCCTGATTGATCGGAGGTTCGAATAAGGACCGAAGATACTCTCCAAAATCCCCCTCTGAATACGACGGAAGGTTGTGGTGTAAACTTGAGTTGGGTGGTACAGAAGTAAACCGTCTTCTCTGACGAAAAACTCTTTCAGGATCTTCAAAAGGATCAGCGAGATGAGGATTCCTTGATCTGGTCATAAACTTCCTGTAATATAATTCCCGAATCAGTAGAACAAGACCCTAAATGAATTACTTACTAAACAATCCTAAACACAAAAATATAACTCGAAAAAGAAAAATAAATAAAACAGAACTGCACTTAAATAACAATATACAAAGATCAAGTTCCAATTTGTCAAATTAAAACAAACCGCTCCCCGGCAGCGGCGCCAAAAACTTGATGTCGTGTAAACGGGGTTTTAGTTTTAAAATGGAAAATACCTAACTTACTACACACAACACAGGCAAGAATACCTGATCATATATAGTATAGCTCAGTAAGTCCGAGTCGAACACAGGGAACGGATGTCAATATCAACAAATTGGAAATTGCTACAATTAATTAAAGCAGTAAAAAGTGGGGACGTTTTAGTTCCGATCGAACAACTGAGTAACAATTATAAAAAAAATGATTTATTAAATAAAACTTAATTATAAAATAAAGAAATAATAAAATAATTTAATTAAAAGAAAAGATTAAATTCAATTGGTAAAAGAAGTACAATTGCTTAGACTAGTTTCCTCAGAATTCGATTATCACTTTATTGAATTGCTAATGTATGAACTTCATTGTGACATGACAATTGTATCAACCATCTTTGCAGGATTAATTGATTAAACACAATTCAGAAAGATATAAAGTTGTTTTCAACCCGCTAACAGTTCAATTTAGCGTTATCCACCGAATTGTATTATGAATGATAACTACACCGTTTATATGATTTACCCTTATAACTTGAATCAACAAAGTCTATAACTATTACTAGTTATCACATTCATTACCAATTCTTGACAATAATTGATCCTAGCCTATCAAACTCAATCTATTTAGTGATAATCGTCAATTAAAACCAACAATCATCAATAATGACCAATCAATAAAGAACTCAATCATAAATCAATGGATCATCACGCTAGGTTATCATCAAGATTCAATAATTAAACATGGATCATCGAACAAACATATGAACATTCATGAAATTCAATATTAACTAGCAATTCAACAATCAAATCATCATCCGAGTATTATCATCTAAGCAATTGTATATAAAACTTAGCCAATCATATATCTACAGAAAATCAGATTCAATAACATGCCCATAATCATAATCAAATGAAAGATAGAAACGTATTCGAACCGAAATAGTGAATTAATGATTGAACGAATGAAGCCTTTGATTATCTTTTATCTTTTTCCCTTCCAAATGCTCCAGAATTAGGGTTTTTGGCTGAGAGAATCGACTGGAAGAAAGTATGATGAGTTATTTTAAAAATGAGGGCAAAATGAGTTTTTTAGGTTTTCTGTCGAAACGATCCATACACCGTATGGAATTCCATACGCCGTATGGATTGCAAAGCCCATGGGTTTAACCCGCGTCTTCTGGCGGCCCGGCTCAACTGATCCATACGCCGTATGGATTTCCATACGCCGTATGGATTAAAAATCACAAATCTTCAGCCAATCGACTTCCATTCTTCAAGCTCCACAATTTTTAGCATCTTTTCTTCGATATTCACTCATTTTCCTTTTCTTTTATAATTCAAGCTCCAGATAATTGCTAAATGCAAATATGAACGAAATGAGTATCGAATTCAAATCAAATGCATAAGAAATTAATCAAACTAAGGGGTAATTAGTACTATAAAAAAGCACATTTTGGCGTTCATCAATAACTCTAGCATGCATCATTCCTAAGGCAACAATCAAACAAGAACATGCAATAGGGTGACACATAACAGAACACCATAAACCTAAGCATAGCAGATAACCAATAATTAGATCATAGATATCCCGAAAGTTCTCTCAAAGATATATAACAGATAAACATGAATCTAACCTATCTCTAATCCTACGCTCCGTGTCTCTTATGATTTGTTTCAACCTAGAGAACACATCCATACCAAGTTCATTGATCATCAAGTATAGAATAGGTAGAGAATGTACCACTAGTAATTGGCCAGGTTCTAGCAGGAAGCTTCTAACCACAGCATAGGTTGGATAGATAAACATTCGATATTCAGTTTACGAGTTCATACACAGTTTAAAGTAACACGGGCAGAGTAACAGCATGGCATAAACATATTGACTATTCTAACATAACTACATCATAGTAAACACAAAGAAATGTCTAGCCTAACATCATATATCTAGCATACAATCCTAAACAAGCATAAACAAAGCAACACATGTTTAAAACTAGAAAGTAAGAGATATATAAATAGAACCTGATACGAATTTATTACAGACATATCTTCGCAAATACAATGTCTTGGAGTGACTCCGTACAAAAGCTAAAAGCTACCTCTACCTAACTATCTCTCTAACTAGCTCAATTCTAGAGAGAGAAAATCCTCTAGAGAGAGAAACTAGAGAGAGAGTGATGTGTGTGAGAGAGAAAGTGTAGGGAGAGAATGAAAATGAGAAAATGGTATGAATGAAGTGTTGGGGATGTCCACTATTTATAGGCAAACCATCAAATCGCACGTACAACTCACGAAGCAGCACGTACAAGCAAACGAAGCATGATATGGGGTAGGGGCCGTATACGGCCTTGCAGGGGCTGTATACGGTGTATAGTAGGCCATATACGGTCTTACAAGGGCCGTATACGGTGCCTGAGGCCGTATACGGTCTCCGTCTGATTTCGTTCGTTGCTTAAAACGTCCGTATCTCCTTCGTTATGCGTCCGTTTGACTCGATTCTTTCGCCTGTGGTTTCATAATTCCGTTACGCTTCTAATGATGCCAATCTCACAGAAGTTGGATGTGTAGAGCTTAGGCGTAGCCGAAATGACTTTTAATGGCTCTGAAAGCGTAGTGGTTTCTCCGTCCTTTGGCCGTTTCACTTGATTCCAGATTTTTCCGTCTCGATTTTACCTATACAACAGATGGTAGAAGTTAGGAGGTGTTCCTTGATAGGAAAATGAGGTCGGAAGAATCTGCCCGTATTAAAATGCTGTGTTTTGTGCATTTTTAGAGTGTTTTCAGTGATTTTTATCACAACGTCTACTTTTGAACCACTTTAGTGTATTTTAGTAAATAATCAATGTTTTGGAATGTTTTCACTAAAGAAAGGTTCAAAATGTGAGGAATAAAGCTTCTAAAAACATGACTTTTTACGTCACATCAAGTTATCCCACACTTAGACGTTGCTTGTCCTCGAGCAACAACTCTCTGAAAAAATATTTTTAGGTCATGTTTTTAGGGGCGAGTCAGAGAATATGTTCCAAGATTAGCATTTCCTCATATAAGCAAGTTACTTCTAAAAGTGTGGAGGAGGATAAGATGATCCTTCCATAAACAAGAAGAGATTCTCTTCGGCGTACGTCCAAATCTCATGATCTTGGAGTACACATGACTAGACGATCTCACTATAGGTGGTCACTCAATTCACTCAAAGTGTATCGGGTTTCCTATCAATCTAGCTCAAACGAAATCGCTCAAAATAGCCAGTCATGCTGCACTCATCGTCATAGGCTTGATCGAGAATCGGATCTCCACCACATAGGTGAGGACGGTGCTAATTATCTCCAGACATTCAGAGGGTTGTAGTGTTTGGTGAGGGTGAAGGGTATGGATAGTGGTTTGTGAGGGTGTTTAGCTTATCCTAAAATCACTGAGATTATGAACAACCTTATTTAGAACGGAGAGGAACGGAGAGTTGGTAGCTGTTTCAGCTTTTGTCAGATTTTTCATGAAGAGCTATGCTTTGAAACTTTCAGCTTTATTTGCGGAGCTATTTTCTTTTCTTTTCTTTTCTTTTTCTTCTTTTGTCTTTTTTTTTTCTTTTCTTCGGAATTTCTTTTAGAGAATTTCCAAGGAATTTATATTTTGAATCCTTTAGAAATCTTTTCCTCTATCTTGATCATTTTGATTCTTTTCCAGGTGCTAATTTTTCCCGCACCATCGTCCTTCCAGTTCTCTTGTGTGCTAATTTTCCCACACCTTTTGTTGAGAAGCTTGATTTTGGAGAATGCGGATGAGTAGGATAATTGAAACAGATATTCTAAAAGGGTGTTCTTCATAACCTCATAAATTCCAAGATAAGTTTGGGGGTAATTTTGGGAAGTGAGTGAAAATTAGGGTTTTGAAGAAACGAAAGGTTTAGGCTCAACAGGGTATACTAGGCGGATCTTCGATACTAAAAATGAGCATCGGAAAGTGTTTTGGTCTTGAAAAGATATGTAAGAAATGGGTTAAGTCCTAAGGAATGTCAAGGTCATTTAATCGCACCTATACCGCGTACGGTACACACCAATATGGTCTCGAAGCGTATGTCAAGAGCAAGTTCTAATTCAGAGATACAGACATCGGCACACACACAAGAATTGAAAGTGAAGCATTAAATATGAATGCTTTTAGGCTCAAGATACCTCATTGCAAAGGGTTGTATGTGTCTAGTCATGTTCCTTTGATTATTACTTCTTGCTTAAGCAATTTCTACCTTATTTCCTTTAGGCTTTTAGAAATATCATACTTATATTTTGAAAATGGTTTCTCTCAGTAGTATCGGAGACTTAAAAACTGAGTTAGACTCATTAATTTTGAAAAAATTTGACCTTATTTTTGAAAAAATTTTGAGAGAAAGATTGCTATTGGACATAAAAATCACCATTTAAGGTATTCTATACCTACCATCCCACACTTAGAGGAACATTGTCCCTAATGTTCTCTTGAGTAGAGATTTTACTAGTAAAATCCCACACTTAGAGTTTGAACATGTAAGTAGATGTTTCTAAAGTGTTCAATTTGGGCTGGAATCCCACACTTAGTGATAAGTTTAGGATGAGGCACAGAAATTAAACGCACTAACATAGGCATAATAAACATAATTGAAACGGGGAGAAAGGAACAGAGAGACTCCCCAATTGTGTTTACTGGAATAGACCAGGTTTGTGCAGGAGTGGTGCTAGTGAATTGCTGGATTTTAAGGACCAGACTCGTTTAAGATCATCCATTCCACACAAAGCTGAATTCTGCAATAAACCACGACACACATATCACAGTATCTCATCTAGGTAGCAGGTCTAAAGCGTAAGTACAGAGTCATAATACAGAAAGTAAATAATAAAGATAGAATCTAGTAATCATCAAGTAGGTCGTCAGTGTCAGGATCAAACTCTGCCTCAGCATCCCTGTCGAAAATAGAAGTCGGAGATGGGATGGAAAAATCCATAGTAGCCATAGCTAGACTCACAATCTCGTCAGAGGAAGTGACAGAAGTGTGAGCATCAAAATTAGCCAGAAGCTGCTATATGAGGCTGTGATCTGGTGATGCAAATCCTGTGGGCAATGCTGGATCAGGATCAGCAGCTGCAGTAGTGGGGCTAGTGGAAGGTCCGGCAGTAGAGACAACAGGTAGATCCGCAGGAGGAAAGAAGGACCATGGAGGTAGAGATGGTCCTAGATCTGGGCCAAGCCTGTAGGGAATGGCATCAGGTCTCGGAATCTCAAGCTGCTCACAGATAGAGGACATGATGTCATGCTGGATGGAGAGTGTCCGGAAGAGGGCCCACGAAGCAGCTGGGTCAGCCGTAGTGATACCGTACTCGAAAGTGGGTACGGGGGCTGGCAAAGGTGATGAGGGCCCCTCATCGGGCAACTCCTCGTGAGTGATCGGGACATCAGTCAGGTCCTCCTCAGTGATGGTCAGCATAGCCGCTCTCTGTGCTCTGCGTCTACGGGGTCTGTGTCGTCTGCGCGGTCTCGCAGCTACATGATCAGTGTCAACAGCGTCCATCCTGAAACAAGATAAAATAAACAGGTAATGCTAACAGTGATAGTTAATGAACAATACTTATCTCAGATTTTACAATTCGAAGTCAGATAAGTGGCAAGCCTGCAATTTTATTAGTTCAGAGACAACCATACTTAATAAAAATAAACTAAGAAATAAAATGACATAAATAAAGATAGGCTTGGGGTGCCTCCCAAGAGCGCTTGTTTTACGAGTCTCTAGCTTGACTCTTTGTACCTTTCTGTCGACTCACGGTGGTTCAAAGATAAAGACATCTTCCCTGATGGGAAAGTCTTCGAAGTAATGCTTTAAGCGATGACCATTAACCTTAAAATTACCTTCTGGTGCCTCGAGTTCGACTGCACCGTAAGGAAATACCTTTGATACTATGAATGGTCCGCTCCACCTGATCTTAAACTTGCCAGAGAATTTCTTGAATCGCGAATTGAAGAGCAGCACTTTATCTCCTGTTTTGAATCGTGAGGGCCTCAGCTTAGCATCGTGAATTTTCTTAGTTCGTTCCTTGAAGCTTAACGAACTGTCATATGCCTGATCCCTTAGTTCGGCTAACTCATTCAACTGCATCCGTCTATTTGTTCCAGCTGTAGAAATATCTAAGTTGCAGTTCTTCAAAGCCCAGTATGCTTTATATTCCAGCTCAATTGGTAGATGACATGCCTTGCCATAAACTAGACAATACGGTGTGGTTCCTAATGGTGTTTTATAGGCGGTTCTGAATGCCCACAATGCATCATCTAATTTTTCAGCCCATTTGTACCCATGATTACCAACAGTTCTTTCCAAGATTCTTTTCAAAGCTCGATTTGTTGCCTCAGCTTGCCCATTTGTCTGTGAGTGATAAGCTGTTGACGTCTTGTGAGTGACACCATACTGTTGCAGAACTTTCATGAATTGAACATTGCAAAAGTGTGTACCACGATCACTAATTATTGCTTTTGGAGTTCCAAATCAACTCAATAGCTTTTTGAGAAATTTGGTTACCACTTTGGCGTCATTTGTTGGGAGAGCTTGGGCTTCGGCCCACCTGGAGACGTAGTCGACTGCAACCAAGATGTACTCTTTACCGTTAGATTTAGGGAATGGTCCCATGAAATCTAATCCCCAGATATCGAAGATTTCCACGGCCTGGATGTTTGTGAGTGGCATTTCATTCCGGGCTGTTATATTGCCTTGTCTTTGGTAGATATCGCAGTGTCTCACCAGATCGTACGCATCTCGAACTTTTGGCCAGAAAAATCCGGCATCGTACACTTTTCTTGCGGTCATGTTGGTACCGTGATGTCCTCCAGTAGGTCCATGGTGGCTTTGGTGTAAGATATGTTCTGCCTCTTTCCCATCAACGCATCTTCTAATGATTTGATCAAGGCAAACCTTAAAGAGGAAAGGGTTGTCCCAATAGTAATATATTATATCGCGGAAGAATTTTTGTCTTCGAGAGGTTGGCATTCCTTTAGGTACAACTTTTCCTACCAAATAATTGGCATAGTCAGCATACCAGGGATCATTTGTAGATCGTGACCCTTGATGGTATTTACCAATATTCATGAGTTGTTCTTCTGAAAACTGGTCTTGAATGTCTTTTTTGTGCAACTTATCCATTGAAGGATTCTCTAATCGGCTGAGATGGTCCGCCGCGACGTTTTCTGCTCCTTTTTTGTCTTTGATCTCGATGTCGAATTCTTGAAGGAGTAGAATCCATCGTAGAAGGCGAGGTTTAGCATCTTGCTTCTTAAAAAGATATTTCAGAGCTGACTGATCTGTATAGACAATAGTTTTGGACAAGATTAGATAAGAACGAAATTTATCAAAAGCAAATACTACCGCTAGCAGCTCTTTTTCTGTAGTTGAATAATTTTCTTGGGCGTCAGTGAGCGTTTTGCTGGCGTAGTATATTGATTGAAACTGTTTCTCCTTCCGCTGTCCCAGAACTGCTCCGACAGTGAAATCACTGGCGTCGCACATGATTTCAAATGGGAGACTCCAGTCTGGAGCAACCATGATCGGTGCATGAACAAGCAGATCTTTCAGATGATCGAAGGCCTTGAGACATTCGTCTGTAAAGACAAACGGAGTATCCTTTTCGAGGAGATGAGTCATAGGTCGGGATATCTTAGAGAAATCTTTGATAAAGCGACGGTAGAACCCGGCGTGTCCTAGAAAACTGCGGATGGCTTTGACAGAGGTGGGTGGTGGAAGTTTTGAGATGGTCTCGACTTTTGCTTTGTCAACTTCAATTCCAGCTTTGGATATACGGTGTCCTAAAACTATGCCTTCTTTCACCATGAAATGGCATTTTTGCCAATTCAGAACTAGGTTCGATTCTTCACATCGGGTGAGCATCTTGTTCAAGTTAGAAAGACAAGTGGTGAACGAATCTCCGAAAACCGAAAAATCATCCATGAACACTTCCATGCATTGTTCAATCATGTCATGGAAGATTGCTACCATGCATCTTTGAAATGTCGCCGGTGCATTACATAAGCCAAACGGCATACGTCGGTAGGCAAAGGTTCCGTATGGACAGGTGAACGTTGTCTTTTCTTGGTCCTTTGGATCGAGAGGTATCTGAAAATAGCCGGAGAAACCGTCGAGGAAGCAGTAGAATTCGTTTCCTGACAATCTTTCAAGCATCTGATCAATGAACGGTAGAGGGAAGTGATCTTTGCGTGTAGCTTCATTTAGTTTCCGATAGTCGATACATACCCTCCAACCGGTGACGGTTCGTATTGGAATCAACTCGTTGTCTTCGTTAGCGATGACCGTCATGCCTCCTTTCTTTGGGACGACTTGAACTGGACTGACCCATGGGGAATCCGAAATAGGGTAAATTAAACCAGAATCCAAGAGTTTGATAACCTCCTTTTTCACCACGTCTTGAATCTTTGGGTTAACTCTCCTTTTCCTTTGAATGGAAGGCCTGAAGTCATTTTCCATTAAGATCTTGTGAGTGCAGTAATTTGGGCTGATCCCTTGTATGTCAGAGATTTTCCATGCAATCGCTTTCTTATGTGACTTTAGAACCTTAATGAGTAGTGCTTTCTCTTCAGGCTTCAAATCTTTGGATATGATAACTGGTAAGTGTGAAGTTCCTTCGAGAAAAGCATATTCAAGGTGTGAGGGAAGTTCCTTTAACTCCAATTCGGGTGGTTCTTCAGTGGAAGGCTTCATCCTGGCAATCTCGTCTCTCTTAAGCTCATCGTATGTTGTCTGATAATCTGACTCAACTGCAGGTGCCTCTGGAATGTCGGCTGATGCTATTTCAACCCATTATGTATTGTTGTAAAGCTCATCTTTTCTCAGCTCATATTTTACTTGGGAAGATTGAGAGATTGCATTATTTTCAATGATTATTTCCTTGTTGTCCTTTGTGAATGCAAATCTCTGAAAATGAGCTGAAGAAGATGTGGTAAAAGTAATCTCTGGTTTCAAGTTTTCACAACTTTCAGAAAGTTGCGGATTGGATGGTTTAAGCATTGACTCCATTTCCTTGAGAGTCTTCAGAGTTTCTTCTTTTGAGAGAGATGAATCAGGAACTTCAGAATTAGGGCTTCTTCTCAAGAGAGTGACCGGAGTGCCTTGTCCAAGTGGTACAGCAGTGATAAATCTGTTGGGCTGTAAGTTGGAATTCTTTAAAGGTAATAGCACTTCCTTTGATGCAATGGATGGATCCGAGATAGCTGAGCATAGACCCGCACCTTCTTCACAGATTTTCCTTGTTGTGATGACAGTGTTTGGAAGGGGATTAATGCTGCTTACTGCGAGGATTTCTTCCAAGTGTTCTTCAATTATTTCCTGCATAGAATCTACAAGACCAAGGTCTTCTCCCATAGGAAGTTTCATTAGTTTATCGACATTGAAGGTGACTTCCTAAGTTCCCACTCTAAGTTTTAAAGATTTTTCATTTACGTCAATGACGGCCTTGGCAGTATTTAGGAAAGGTCTACCAAGGATGAGTGGTACCTGAGCGTCTTCCTCAATATCCATAACAACAAAATCAACAGGAAAGACGAATTTATCAACACGTACCATAATATCTTCAGCAATTCCTCGAGGGAGTTTAACTGATCTATCAGCTAATTGGATGGTCATACGGGTTGGTAAAAGTTCGCTTAGTCCTAGTTTCCTATAAAGCGAGTATGGCATAAGGTTTACACTAGCTCCTAAGTCAGCTAAGGCGTTACTTATTTGAACATCCTGAAGGTAACAAGGAATAGTGAAACGGCCAGTGTCTCCTAGCTTTGGGGGCAGTCCTTGTTGCATAATTAAAGAGCGTTCTGCGTCTAAGGGCAAGTTAACTATTTGTCTGAGTTTTTCTTTGTTGGATATAAGTTCTTTAAAGAATTTGGCACAACTAGGCATTTCAACTAAAGCATCTAATAATCGAACGTTTAAGTGTAAGCTTTTGAACATCTCTAGATATTTTCCAAACTGGGCTTCTTGTTTCTCTTTCTTAAGCCTACCAGGGAAAGGTATACGTGTTGGTTTAACTACTTCTGGGGCTTTGGAAGATTCTGGTTCAGGAGAGGTGACAGGAGTGTCAACAGGTACTGATTCAGTGGGTAGAGAAGAACTAGAAGGTTCGTCTGAAGGAATATCTTCTGATTTCTCATTCTTAGTCTCTTTTCCGCCTCTAGTGACAACAAGGATATCATCATAATCATAAGATGAATGATGAATAGCTTTGCTAATCGCTTCTTCTCTTTGTTTCTCCTCAACTTTTAAAAACAACCTTTTAACATTATCCTCCATGTTTTTAATTAAATCGTTTGAAGTTCTGAGCAAATAATCAATTTGGTTTTGAAAATCAACAATTTGTTTGTTTTTATTATTTTGCTCAACCATGAAGTTATTGAAAATCGTATTGTTTAGACGAGAAGACAATTGAGAGGAAGTAGAGGGTGTAGAGGGAACTAACAAATGAGAGATAGGTTGTTTGGATAACCGCTGAGTGAAAGATTTTGAATGAATGATTTGATCAGTGGCTCCAGATGTGGCGAGAACATCTTCCTTGGGCTTCGAGTGTGAGAAGAGCCGTTGAGGTTGCTTCTTAGATTTGGAAGAGTCTTGCATATCCTTAACAACTTTAGAGATGGATTCGAGTTGAGCTTTTAAAGTGTCGAACGCTTGAGTAGAAGTATCTTTGTCTTCCGAGGTTGATTCATCAAACTCCAAGTCATGTTGGTGCATCGTTATCGTCTCAATCAACTTCCAGGCTTCTTCTGAAGTATGTAGCATGAAATTTCCGGATGAAGCTGCATCGAGGGTTTGTTGGTGATGAGGATTCAGACTGTTGTAGAATGTGCAGACCATATTCGTTTCAGCCAACTGATGATTCGGACATCTTCCAAGCAGATTCTTAAAGCGTTCCCAAGCTGAGCCTAATGATTCAGTAGTTCCTTGACGAAAGTTAATGATTTCATTTTTGAGCTTGGTTTGTAGGGACGGAGGGAAAAACTTAGCTAAGAACTTAGTAGCCATCTCCTCCCGTGTATGAATCGAATTGGGTTCGAGTTCATAAAACCATGTCTGAGCTCGGAAAGCTAAAGAATAAGGAAACAGGTGAAGTCGGGTGACTTTGACACTGGATCCGGTTTCTTCGAAAGAGTCGGAAAGGTTGATGAACTTGTTAAGATGGGCGTTTGGATTTTCAACCGAATGACCATGAAACTGACACTGAGATTTAAGTAATTTAATGAAGTGTGGTCTGATTTCAATGGTTTCGTCGGTTGGTGATACGATTGGTCCTCCTCGTCCCTCTAGCAGTGGTTGGGTTGATGAGGCGAGAGTGATACGATTCGCCATAACTTGTTTTTAGAAGAAAATAGGGTTTTGATATGTTTAACTAAGGACGGGAAATTAGAAACTAACTAACCTAGGGATAAAAACTGTAACTTCCGGATGATATTGATCTTCCGTAAGGATCGCTAAATGACTGAGATAACAAAATTCCTAAAATCGGTCGTTGTAGTCCCCGGCAGCGGCGCCAAAAACTTGTCGTGCCTCTATCGGTCGGACGGATTTGATTCCGGTCGTTGTTCCAACAGCAATAGAAGCGGCGAACAGTGAGTTTTAAATTTGTAGAGCAGGGGAATCCTAAGTTGTATACTACTGACAGACCTAAAAGGGCAGCAAGTGGTATGTATGACTCAGGTGTCGTTCTTCAAACTACAACGGGCATGGGAGTCTAGGAAGTTTTATTATCTTTGGAGATTCAGCTAGGGTTTTTAAAAGTTTTTTTTTATAGGTTTGGTTTTTATAACTAAATACTAATTTAAATAAAGAAAATAAAACTAAATAGGTTTGTACGGAGACTCGGTCAACAGAGGATAAGCGAGTGTTTACTATGATTTCGTTAAATGTTATTGATGAATAGTCAAGGGTAAGGCTACTAGATGTGATGACTAATCCAGAGAGGATAGAAACATAATTAATGCAAAGTATTGTACCTACGACCGTTCTGCGGCTTCCATATGTTTGTACTCCACCAATGGGTGTTTCCAGCACTATACCGAGTAATAGGGCGTTTTACGGTTTTTCCGTTACATTAATTAGGGTTCCACATTACTCTCGCAGATTTCCTATATCCTAATGAGCTACAACTACGAGCCTATTAAATATCTAACGTAGAGTTGTCCACAATCAGATAAATAACATGTCACGTGGATAGCAGTTATAGAAGTCAGATACACCGGAAGTTCTCCCAAATGTACAGACCAATTTAACCGATGACTATCCTCGAATCCTGGTCCCCAGTCACAGTCATTAGAGACGTCTGTATCGTAGCGTGAATTGTTGATTGAACAAGAACACGAACGGGGATAATCCCGCGGACCAAGTTGGGATAATCGGGCTAACGATCAGTTAAATTGTTCAGCATTACAGATATAAATCATCACAAATATTCCATGCATGTTAATCTACTGTGTAAACCAATATTCTGTGTCTGAAAACCTAATTATACAGTTACTGATATGAACCAGGAGGATAACTCTAGCATGCATCATTCCTAAGGCAACAATCAAACAAGAACATGCAATAGGGTGACACATAACAGAACACCATAAACCTAAGCATAGCAGATAATCAATAATTAGATCATAGATATCCCGAAAGTTCTCTCAAAGATATATAACAAATAAACATGAATCTAACCTATCTCTAATCCTACGCTCCGTGTCTCTTATGATTTGTTTCAACCTAGAGAACACAGCCATACCAAGTTCATTGATCATCAAGTATAGAATAGGTAGAGAACGTACCACTAGTAATTGGCCAGGTTCTAGCAGGAAGCTTCTAACCACAGCATAGGTTGGATAGATAAACATTCGAGATTCAGTTTACGAGTTCATACACAGTTTAAAGTAACACGGGCAGAGTAACAGCATGGCATAAACATATTGACTATTCTAACATAACTACATCATAGTAAACACAAAGAAATGTCTAGCCTAACATCATATATCTAGCATACAATCCTAAACAAGCATAAACAAAGCAACACATGTTTAAAACTGGAAAGTAAGAGATATATAAATAGAACCTGATACGAATTTATTACAGACATATCTTCGCAAATACAATGTCTTGGAGTGACTCCGTACAAAAGCTAAAAGCTACCTCTACCTAACTATCTCTCTAACTAGCTCAATTCTAGAGAGAGAAAATCCTCTAGAGAGAGAAACTAGAAAGAGAGTGATGTGTGTGAGAGAGAAAGTGTAGGGAGAGAATGAAAATGAGAAAATGGTATGAATGAAGTGTTGGGGATGTCCACTATTTATAGGCAAACCATCAAATCGCACGTACAACTCAAGAAGCAGCATGTACAAGCAAACGAAGCACGATATGGGGTAGGGGGCCGTATACGGTGTATAGTAGGCCGTATACGGTCTTACAAGGGCAGTATACGGTGCCTGAGGCCGTATACGGTCTCCGTCTGATTTCGTTCTTTGCTTAAAACGTCCGTATCTCCTTCGTTATGCGTCCGTTTGACTCGATTCTTTCGCCTGTGGCTTCGTAATTCCGTTACGCTTTTAATGATGCCAATCTCACAGAAATTGGATGTGTAGAGCTTAGGCGTAGCCGAAATGACTTTTAATGGCTCTGAAAGCGTAGTGGTTTCTCCGTCCTTTGGCCGTTTCACTTGATTCCAGATTTTTTCGTCTCGATTTTACCTATAAAACAGATGGTAGAAGTTAGGAGGTGTTCCTTAACAGGAAAATGAGGTCGGAAGAATCTGCCCGTATTAAAATGCTGTGTTTTGTGCATTTTTAGAGTGTTTTCAGTGATTTTTATCACAACGCCTACTTTTGAACCACTTTAGTGTATTTTAGTAAATAATCAATGTTTTGGAATGTTTTCACTAAAGAAAGGTTCAAAATGTGAGGAATAAAGCTTCTAAAAACATGACTTTTTATGTCACATCAATCTTCAAGAAGAAGACAGACATGGATGGGAAAGTACACACTTATAAAGCTAGGTTGGTAGCGAAGGGCTATACTCAAACCTATGGGATTGGTTATGAGGAAACCTTCTCACCAGTAGCTAAGATTAAGTCAATTAGGATTATGCTAGCCATAGCTGCATTTCATGATTATGAAATTTGGCAGATGGATGTCAAAACCGCTTTCCTTAACGAGAAACTGACAGAGGGTGTGTTCATGACACAACCGGAAGGTTTTGAAAATGCAAAGTATCCTAATAGAGTGTGCAAGCTTGAAAAGGCCATTTATGGACTTAAACAAACATCTCGTAGTTGGAATCTCTGCTTCCATGAGAAAGTCACAGAGTTTGGATTTTCTAGAAGTGAAGATGAGTCATGTATATATGTCAAGTTCAGTGGGAGTATTGTAATATTCTTAGTATTATATGTGGATGATATACTGCTCATAGGAAATGATATCCCAACTTTACAAAGTGTAAAAGTCTGGTTGGGAAGGTGTTTCGCTATGAAAGATCTTGGAGATGCAGCATATATCCTTGGTATAAAGATTTACAGAGATAGGTCAAAACGTCTCATAGGACTCAGCCAGGATACGTACATAGATAAAATATTAAAAAGATTCAATATGGAAAATTCTAAGAAAGGGAACTTACCCTTGAATCATGGCATTAAGATCGGTAAGGATGTATGTCCAAAGTCTGAGCAAGAGTTGGACAGAATAAGTCAAATCCCATATGCTTCGGCTATAGGATCGATCATGTATGCCATGACGTGTACTAGGCCTGATGTCTCATTTGCTTTGAGCTTAGTGAGTTGACATCAGCAGAATCCTGGTGAAGGTCATTTGACAGATGTAAAGAACATTTTCAAGTATTTGAGAAATACTAAAGACAGGTTCTTGGTTTATGGTGGAGAAGAGAACTTAGAATAACAGCTTATAGTGACGCTAGTTTCCAAACAGACAGAGATGATTGTCGATCACAGTCTGGTTGGGTATTCCTACTGAATGGGGGAGCGGTGACATGGATAAGTTCTAAGCAATATACATTGGCAGACTCCACATGCGAGTCTGAGTACATTGCGGCAAGTGAAGCGGCAAAGGAAGCTATCTTGATGAGGAATTTCATTGGAGATCTTGGAGTTGTTCCAACAGTACAAGATCCTATTGTTATATTCTGTGATAATGAAAGTGCAGTCGCCTTGAGTAGAGAACCCAAGGATCACGGAAAGTCAAAGCACATTGAAAGGAAATACCATTTTGTTCGAAGGAAAGTCGAAGAAGGACACGTGATAGTGAAGAGCATAAGATCAGAAGAAAATCCAGCTGATCCATTAACAAAGCCACTAGGAAAGTCCAAACATGATGAATATGCTAGGAGCGTAGGTTTAAGAGATAATGTAAGGTTTTAGTTGTTAGTTTGAATTTGAAACGTTATAAACAATGATGGAAACTGTAATAGACTTGGTGATTTAATAATGGAGATTTTTAATTGGAAGGAGTTCTACCATTTACTATTGTTTATCATTGTGTTTCAGTTTTGCATGTTTAGACACCACTTCCAGAGTAATAATTTCTTAATCAAAACTCCTCAGTCGATCACACTATAGGAAGTATGTGGTGAATTAAGACTGTCATGGAGTGTTAGTAGATGTCTATGGAGATTAGACATGGCATGGAGATTGCTACAACACTCATGGGTACTTAATAGGGATTTAAATATAGGAGAAACCTGCACTTAAAGAGATCACTTCATGGATTAAATCACGAGTGATTTTAAGATGATAATATCTTCTATTTTATAATGGAGATACATGAGTATGGTAGTTCTTCAAGTCTGTTGTACTTTAGTCTATTCAAACGCTGTGCGTAAATACCAGTTATAAAGGGTATGCTACCTATAACATGATGAGTTGACTAGCGCTATGTAGTCAATATATATTTGTTCATTTTGCCTAAAATGGAAAAAAGATATCATGGGACCTCTGATGATTAAAGTTTGACTCTAAAGTGCTAGGCCTGGCCGAGACTAAGTTGATAGTTCAGTAGTCTCATATAGTCAATATATTCGGAAATCAGAAAACATATATGAATCTTGAGATTGATTATAATCCATGTCTCGATTCATAAGATATCGTGAAACAAATGAATGGTTGATCATTTATCTAAAGGACTGACTCTAAGAATGAGATTCAGAGTTCGGCAGTTGCGTTGTATGGCACACTTTACAAAGTTAATAGGATAGAGACTTAGACCAATAATAGTTGATGATTTGTCCAAGTGGGAGACTGTTGGAATAGTGTCCAATATCATAACTAATTGGTGAGACTATCATTAATGGTAAAGTCCTTTTTGGGTTACCCTTAATAAACAGTTAAGAGAAAGATGAAGGATAATATTAATTGTATTAATATTATAACTGTTTGGTTAATTAATAAATAGTTTATTAATTAGAAAATCAAAAGTAATTAAATTTGGCGGAAGATTCCAGAAACAGGATCCATCCGCCGGTTAGAAAGTCCAACCGCCGGTTGGGATTAGGGTTTCTAAGGCGGTGGAAGTCGCAGACTTGAAGTACAAGTCTAATAGCTCCAACCAACGGTTGAAAGATCCAACCGCCGGTTGAGAGTCGAATCTGGGGTTTCTTCCAAAACTATAAATAGGGGCATCCTATACCTTCATAACATACGATTTGAAGTGCGAATTTTCAAGGATTTTGAAAATTCGACTTTCTCTTAGGTTTTTGGGTGTGAAGTATTAGAGGTATTCTACTTTGGGTACTTTCCTCCAAGTAACGAAGCTCTGCTCGTTGGTCTGTGCGCTAGAAATAGGTTTTCTCTAAGGTTAGTGTTTTCCTTATTTTCTTTATCCAATTGTTTATTGTACTATGTTGTTAAAGTTAAAGATCCCTTAGGGTTTTAGTTTCCTAATTGCCTTAGATTATCTAAAGTTTTATTATTCCGCTGCGTGTATAATAATCTAGTTAGGGAATAGAAAACCCAACATGTACTTCATCATGCAACATGCGATACGTCATAAGTACGATGAATATTTCACAGCATTCATATGCTATATAAACGGAATATTTGTCCAAAGTAACTGTGTATTTACTACACTTGTATTTATTGCTTTTCATTTATCGGCATATTTACTCTCGTTGAACACAACCAACGAGCTTCATGGTCATACGAAAACACTAAACTTTGATTAGTGTTTGTTTAGTTGGATTGAGATAAATATTTGTGAATGCATCTAACTTGGACTCAATGTCTATTGTGTGCACCTAACTTGCGGTTGTTATTCTTAATGTATGCAACTTTCAAAAATTATTTTTAATGTATTATGTAATACTTTTGATGATGTGTCATCTTCTTCTCGGATGACACATCAATAAGCAAAATACATCAAAAATGAATTTCGAAAGTTAGATGAATTAAAAATAACAAACGTTGGATACACACAATAGACATTGAGTCCAAATCCAAGTTGAGTCCAAATCGTACCTTTGATGTTGCTGCTGCTGTGATTTTGCTGTGCTCGAGGGCTGCTGATCTTCACGATTGAAAGCCTACAATTCGTTAGTTGTGTTTCTCCTTTATAGCCATGTCTGGCTAATTGCTTTTTAATTTCTAGTTGAAGGTTAATTTATGGTTGAATCCAATTAGGTTATGAGATAATTGATTCATGTTTTGAATTCTTTTGAGTATTTACATGTTCTCAGATTATATGAATTATATGAATGCTGATATTTTGATTGATTGAATTTTGTTCTTGTTATTTGATTGTCAAAATAGCAGTTTATTGCTAGTTAGAATTTGAGACCCGTAATCGTTTCATTGATCTGATGTTAGTGGCAATTAACAACAGCAATTGTGGTCAACCTTTTGATTATTGTTAAGAGAATATGTAATCTGAGTTAGATGAATCGAGCTTATGTGTTTATCATTCGGAATTGGTGTTTCTTTAGAGTCTAATGATACATGTAATCAAGTCTTAAGAGCTTGTTTAGGACTGATTGTTTAGTAAGAGAAGTAATCAAAGATCTTATTTTGTTTATCGAAACCGTAAGAAGAAACATGTTGTTAGAGCTTGTTAACAGCTATAGCCAATTTATTCTTAAGTAATTGAGATGTTTTGATGTCGATGATTGACACGGATTCATAACTAAGTTATACCCTTTAGCTAGATCGTATATTTAATCTATATATATTGGGTAAATTCATTTTGTCGGAAATGTACCCTCCTAGTTTGTCCTGAGGTCGGCAACCTACTCTATAAAATATTAATGCATGCATAGAACTAGTAAATTTTGTACCGATATCGGCTATTTGGTAACCGGTTACCAGGAGTACCGGTCAAAGTAATTATGTGAACATTTTAAATTAAATAAATTGCCTAGGTGGACATATTTTTAATACGTGGAAGTTTGGAACCAAATTATTTCACAATTTTCATCTCACGGATGGAACTTAATTTTACTTCATCAATTCATATTAGTATCATAATCCAATAATACGTACATACAAATACATATGCAGAGAACCGCCATTGAACCACCGATAGTCACTTCCGGCACAACCATCAACCTTTCACTTACGGTCGTCACTTTTGACCATCTCTACCGCCGGCTGTGATGGATCTCAGGAACACGATGATGTTAATTAATCGATGCATTTTCTCTCCGTTAAAACCACGCGCAAACAACTAGAATTTTAACATTCATCCAAATCGATCAATTCGTCGCTTCCATAGTTTCGTTGGAAGAAAAAATACCGGCGGCCAAATCGCCGTCTTCCTCCACACGAACGAAATCACCACCGTTGTTTCCCATTATCACCGGCGGCCTAACGGATCTGGTGGTGCTGAATCTGAACCGATTTGGTGGTTTTCCGACCACGTCAAAAAGTAACTCAGTTTGGAAACGAGATCAAAAGGAACAAAAAGATCTAGATTTAGTCTATATTCGTCTTTTTAGATCTGCTTTGTTTGTATAATTTTTTATTATTGTTGATTATTGGATGGTAATGTATCAAAAGTGTTAACGAATAGTCATAGATGATATAATTTTGTTTGTTTGATGAAGTATTATTTAATTATTTAATTTAATGTCTTGGTGTTGTTTATATCTTAAATTGATGGTACTTATAATTATCTTGAGATCTTGAATTGAAGTCTGAAACAACTTTTTAAGGAAGATGGTGATGAAGTAATCTTGAATTGAAGTTCAACGTTTTGTTTAATAACTTGTTTACACAAATTTGATTTCATATATATTTTATTTGATATTTGATTGACGAATCCATAAATACAGATAACAGATTTGATTTCATATATAAAATGGAATTTTACTCTATAAATAACATATACGGCTCATTTATATATCCATAAAAAATGACATGGCATAATCTATGTGTCAAAAAAAAGTATACATGGCAGAACACTTGGCTGCTTACTCATCAAAATTGAAACTGAAACGGTCAAAACGAATTTTTAAGGGATTGTAGCACATATTTACCGGTAACATAGCATACATTGGTATTTTAAGGGGTACGTTGCTGACATCGGAACAAACTATAAGGGTACGACGGTACGTAGGGGTGTCACTTTTATCCGAATCCGAATAATCCATCCGATCCAATCCGATTTAGGTTAAATGGACAGAATTATTCGGATTAGGGATTGCTTAAACGGATTATGGATTGCTTAAATGGATTACACGGATAGGATAACGGATCAAAATCAAAATGTTTGGATATATCCTAATAATCCGAATAAGGATTAAGTATTACTACGTAATGTTTACCATATAAGAATTAATTACAAATAAAATATTTTATTACACTATATACTACTTCGTAATAGTTTTGTACCATCTAGAAGTTTATTTGATTTAGAAACTACGAATCTGTTTTAGATTAATTTGTATGTTAGAAGTTAAAATTGAAATTCAAATGTTATAATATGATCTATCGTTACGTATTATGTTTGTTTATATAATTGTTTTAAATGTAAAATTAATCTTACTCGATATCACACGCCCAACTTGAGCTTATTCGGATGAATCCGTTTAATCCGAACACCAATCCTAAACCGTTTAATCCGTATCCGATTAATCCGTTTCTTATTTGGATTGGATTAAGGATCAACTTGAGATTGTCAAAAATCCGAATAATCCGAACCGAATAATCCGTCCGAATAACACCGGTAACGGTACGTACATAGCCGATAAAATGAATTTACCCATATATATTTGCCTTTTTACTAGTTTGCTGCTTAATTTTAATACTTACTTTATTATCTAGTTGTTAATAGCGAAAAATCAAAACCACCCTTTCGTTTATTAAAGAAATAATCTATACCAATCTGTGTGGAATCGACCCTACTTTTGCTATCTACAAATAATTGAAGTAGGATTAATTTTTGTTGGTTTTGACACCCATCAATTAGAGAGTCGAAACTTAATATTGATGGTTCCAAATAAGTAGTTAATACATATTTTATGATTATAGAATACTAAACTAAGGGTTTGGTTGAATGGGATTGAAAATAGCTTAAAGTTGGTCAAAACTCAAAAACTGTATGTGCAAGTCTTGTCAATTGTCATGATGGCTCTAGTATTTTATGCTAAGTTCCTATATGTATTAAGGATGCTTGACTAATATGGTTAGCTTGCTCTTGAAGTAATTGCTTTTGAGGTAAGATAATGTTTGCGAAAACCGAGTGCACAATCAAAACCAATTCACTTTTGATTAATACTTAAGTGTTTTAAAGTTGTAACAAGTTGACTAACAAATTTAATCAAGTCATTGCACTCGGGTTACTCGGGTTTGTTTACTATAGCATGCGGGTCGGGTTGATTATGGGTATTTACTTAATTCCCTATTATTGTTCGTATTTGCATGCTTATGACAAGTTCGGTTATGTTAGTTTATGTTTGATATTGTCGCTTATTAATCATGTTGTTGAACTGACGTATTGAGTAAAATAGCTATGTTGCTATGGTTGTTATTATTGTCTAGTTGTTATTGTTGTTATTGTTATGTAAAATTGTACGCATGCTATCATAGTTAATATAATCAAATTGGCATGTCCAATGACGAGTTCGATTATGTCGATTAATTGATGTTGATTTTGTTGTTTTACTCGTGGACTTGTTATTGCATGCGGATCAGATTAATCATGGGTCCGTAATCCATTTCATGTTCATAATTGGATGTCAAATCTTGAGTTAGAATATGCTTATTTGTTTACGTCGTTGTTGTTGAGAAGTTAAGTATGTGATGCCTTATAGTTAGTACACTAGTACCTTTGCATGATGCTTAGGACACACGCACGACGTAGGGCCCTAAATGTGACGATGATGACGGGTGAATGACGGCCTGAAAGGGTATCATAGTGGCTTACCGTGAGGGAGTCACGCAATAGACGACGACAGACAAATGATATTTTCTAGACACATTCATTTGCACACGACGATAAGGGTGACTGTGGGGTGACTTAGTTCTCATACTCACTGAAGCGATATGTGGAGGTTCGCCACACATGCATAGTATCGACTAGCGGAATGTGTGTCATTACGATATCACATTCCCTAACGACGCTTGTGGACTGTATTTCCATGTACCATCCACTATGTCGGGACTAGTAGGTTTCCCCTACTTTGTGATTTGAATAAATGTTTTTGAAACCCGTATTTTTATATTTAAGGTGCTACATATTTTACAAGAGCACGAACTTTATTCACAGACAAACGAATATCATTCATAATTTGATATTTTCATTTTGATTAACCAAATTCATTTTGATAAAGTGTTTAACAGAGTTTATGGTGAGTGGATAAGGTGGTGTAGTTTAGTGTATGGTGGGAGATGAGTGGTGTGATAAGTAGTAGCAGTCTAAGAGATAACGAGGTAATGCAATTGTTATTAATGATACAATTAGATAAATATATAAGTCATAAGGTCATAAACTTTTCCAAATACACAAGTAGGACTGTACGAGATATTTGTTTAAAAAGAAGATGAATAAGATAATTTTGTGAATTTACAAAAATCTTAAAAAAGAACAAATAAACTACGCAATGGAAATTGAAAAATTAAAATTTCCTTTAAAGTTTTATATTAATCAAAATTTAGGATTATTAACCGAATCGAAACCGAAAAACCGAAACTGAACGATTTTGATTATTTAAAAACCGATTTATTCGATTCTATTCAATGTTTGCTAAAAATCGTATCAAACCGAACCGTGAACACCCCTATCTTAATGTATGCAACTTTCAAAAATCAATTTTTTAATGTAGTATGTAGTACTATTGATGATGTGTCATCTTCTATGGATGACACATCAATAAGCAAAATACATCAAAAAACGAATTTCGAAAGTTAGATGAATTAAAAATAACAAACGTAACTTTGGTACACACAATAAACATTGAATCCAACATTGGTCATCCCTGTGGTTGCATGTTGTTTCACTGACGGTCCCTCTCACTAACGGGCGTTAACCAACACCGTTAAAACTCGTCACGTGCACGGCATGTGAGGGTATTTCGGTAATTTCTCACACCCTTTTCCAATTAATTCCCCCATCTACCACCATCTTCACCACAAAATCTTCCAAACCACCGTACAATCATCCAAACCACCACCACTATCTTTCAAACCTTCAATCTCCGGCAAGACCCCTTCCACTCCACCGCACCTTCCACCATCACAAACCATAGCCATCTCCACTTCTTCCTCTCGGTCCTGTAGCCAAAACCGCCGCCATCACCACCGCATCGCACCCACCTGCTCCGGCCGAAACCACCACACTCACAGCCGTATCACTCACTTCGTCTTCACCACCATCGACGCGGACCGCTTTCACATATGTTCGTCTGGTTTGAAATCCACTAGCAGATCTGTACCTCTTTCTTGGCCTCCATCGTCCGTCGAGCTTAAAACCGAATAAATTGAAAACTCTATGTCAATCCATTCCAGATCTGACGAATCGCGATCCCTGAAATGGACCAATTTCCGGTCGCCGAGGTGAGCAATAGACGACGGTGGTGATATATCATATAGGTTTTTGTTATTGGTTTATAATGATGTTATTTTAGTAATAATCGATTTTATTTGTTGTGATGATAATGTTATTGAGTATATGTTAGTTTTGTGCAATGATGAGACCTTGACGTTTCTTGTTTATGATGATCACAAAATGGTGTTATTGATATAGGTTGTAAAATCAGAGGAATGGTGTTTTGTTATCGCTGAATCACAGGCTCACTTTGTAAGACCACTTGCAGTCGTGCAGCCCATTCTGGGGCGTTCTCAGCTCCACGTCAGTGTTTTCAGCTCCACGTCAGCGTCAACTCCACATCAGCGCGTGTAGTGGTAAACCCAGAACGCCCATCATCTTCCCTAATTATACTAAATTATATTTAAAAACAATTTTTCTTTTTTTATAAATCTGATTAAAAAGAAAAAGTAATTAAATATTGATGGGACCTACCAAAACGCCCCTGAAATAGGCGTGCTTTCATGCCAGAACGCCCCGAGAATGCCCCCCAGAACGCCCCATTGCGCCCGTGTAGGGGCGTTCTGAGTCCAATTTCACGCCAGAACGCTGCGTTGCAAATGGTCTAAGCTTAAGAGCCATTCACTGGATCAATAGATTGCTCGTACCGTATATTGTCTCCAAAACATGTTCTGTCCTATTAAAGCAACCCCCTGGCCCACCCTTTTTTCCATCTTCTACCTCCTGGCCCACCTTTTTTTTTTACTTTCTAGGTATACCCCCTTCTTTTTTTAATTTCTGCCTCCTGTTTAGTCTAAAACTGAAACTGATTCTATACTGAACTGGACCAAACTTAAATAAAACTAGACTGAAAAGGTGGGCCAGGGGGTAGGAGCAGACTTTTGGGGGTGGCTTTAGATTCACCCTTCTTCAGTTGCTTTTCGTATAGTGGTAGTAGATGGGGGTATTAATTGAAAAGGGTGCGAGAAATTACCGAAATACCCTCCCATGCCGTGCACGTGATGAGTTTTAACGGTGTTGGTTAACGCCTGTGAGTGAGAGGGACCGCCAGTGAAACAATGTGCAACCACAGGGATGACCAATGTCAAAAAAACTTGCAGGGACGACCAGTGTAATTTTTTGCAAACCACAGGGACGACCCGTGTAATTTTGTCATCCAAGTCGGATGCATTCCCGGATATTAATCCCTTGTTTAGTATAGTAAAGAACCAATTTGTCATTTCAATACGTATAGATTAGGTTAGCATAAGTTTCACCTTATTCTTCATTTAAATCTTGTAATTCTTCGATTCAAAATCCATAAAGATATTGCACTATTAAAAAGTTAAATTGTGTCAATATAATTGTTCGCATATATTTTGTTCAAAAATTTGGTTCAAGTGTAGTATATAAATGCTTGTTTACTTTATATAACATGAGTTTGCATTAAACTAAATCTACTTGTTAAGCCGTCATTAAGCTAATATATCGTAAGTAATTCTTACTTAGTGATATACGAGACTATGACTCTATGAGTATTATGAAATCGTACTAACAGAGTAACAGATTGATGATAATTAAAGTCTTTGCAATTAGAGTCGGTTTATATGAACACTCACTTTACACCTAACGGGTATACCAAACATTTTAAAAAGATACGCGATTATCCGTTAAAAAACCTGTATTTTCGTTAAATTCTCCATCCGTTCTACTTTAATCGCCCCTTTACTTCAATTTTAAGCAAGTTTGACTTGCTATATTTTAAAATAAAGGTTTATGTGAGTAATAAATAGGGAAGGGTTTAAATGAGAATATGAATTTGTGTGAGAATGGGAACCAATGATATTGTGTCTTGTGTACAAATAGAATGTTTTACATGTACAAAATCGATTTACCCCCAACATCAATTATCTCACAAACGACAAATCGAAAAATTATGAAAATTGCACCATTAAATTCAGCGTTTTCTCCTCTTCGATTTGCCGTCCCTCAAGGCATACATTCGACGAGTTTTTTTTTCCAACTTTTTTGGTGGGTTTCACATTTACCAACACATGTGTTAAAGTGTTGCGTTTGGGGTTTAGGGTTAGGGTTTAGGGTTGGGGGTTTGGGGTTTCACCTGAAACCCCAAACCCCCAACCCTAAACCCTAACCCTAACCCTAAACCCCAAATGCTTTACAAAACTCTACACCCTAAATCATATTAAACCCTAAACCCTAAACCTTGCTAAACCCTAACCCTAAACTCTGCTAAACCCCAAACCTAAATCCTAAACCCTAGCCCTAAACCCTAAACCCTAAACCCTAGCCCTAACCCTAACCACAAGTCAAATGTACAACCAATCACTAACACATGTGTTACTAATTTATAAAACCCACCAAAAAATGGAAAAAAAAAAAGTTGTCAAAAGTATGCCTTGAGGGACGGCAAATCAAAGAGGAGAAAACGTTGAATTTTATGATGCAATTTTCATGATTTTTCGACTTACCGTTTGTGAGATATTTGAGTTTCAAAAATGTGGGGGAAATGGGTATTTGATGAAAATGAGTGGTTGAGATTGATTCCCCTATTCTCACTCAAAATTGATGTACTCATTTGAACTCTACTCGTAATAAATAATGGTAGAATTCTAAATTTAATAAATTTCAAAAGTTATAAATAGACAATCTTTTGGGCCCAAATAAAATTTTGATTGCATTCTTGAGTTATTTTATCAGCATAAAAGAAATGAAATGAAAAGAAATAACAAAACCAACTCATTTGAGAGTTTTTATTTTTTTTTTAACTTTAAATGAAAGGAATGAAAAGGAATTAAGAATGTTGTGGTTTACATTTTTACATATATATTTTTTATTTTTTTTTATTTTTCGTTCAAATATGAAAACTGTTTATGTAATGTGTAAATCACCATTTAAGCCCTGGTATACTAGGTATGACCGGAGAAGTACTTATCTTGTACTTTATATCCTTATTCGTACATCTTAAGAATATGACTTTCTTTTATTTTCTCTTGCTTTCTTCTTAACTCGAAAATACATATACAATAAATTATAGTGCATTCTTTTCTTTTCTTTTTTGTATGTTTTATGTTTTGTCCTTTTTTCTAATTTAAAACTTGAGAATGAGATCTGAATAAGTCATACTTAATTTCTGAAGCAGTTGTTTGAAGAATAAAATACGGATTTATACTTTGAGAGTGTATGTAAATTTACATATTTTACTTTTGTAAGTATCCAATTTTTGAAACATCATATTGTAAGTAATTATGTTATAAATCTTTTTGGGTTTTGCTAACGAAATCCCTTAGAGTTTTTGTTAAAACATTGAGACATGCATAAATGATTTGTACCTTTTGTCAAAAATCAAGGGGTCAAAATAAATTCAAAGGTAGACATAGAGTTAATTATGGTTATAGTGCAAGTTTTAATGCATGTTTGAAAGTGTTAACGAAAGCCCGAGGGCTTCCGTTAGACCATTTACAATGGTGCAGGGCATTCTGGGGCGTTCTGGGCGTCACGTCAGCGTCAACACTACGTCAACACGTGCAGTGGTAAACCCAGGACGCCCAGTTTTACCCTTGGGACCCACCAATTTAATTTAATTTTCATTTATTTAACAAAAACAAATACATTTTATTAATTAATAAAAATACAATAATTAAACAAAATACAATTAAATAAAAATAAAAGTACATAATTAAAAAAACACAATAATTAAAAATAAAAACAACCTAGATAATTAAGCGGGAGGTAAAGGTAAGCTGCGAAAGTTTGGTGGAATCGTCCAAATGTGCTCGGTGAGATCGGCCCGTAGTTGGTCATGCACTTGTTTGTCACGTATTTCTTTTATTCTTGAATCTCGGTCTTGTACCCGTTGCCTAATATCCCGTCGAGGCCGGTTAACAGGGTCATCGATCATCCCTTAAAGCCATGTTTCTGTTCGTGTGCTCTATATAGCCGAGCAATATCGTTGACAGTCGGCTTCCTCAAATACTCCCGGGAGTATAAGTCGAATACACACTTACAAAATACTCCAAGGGATCGTGAAGGTGCCCAACAACGTTCGTGCGTTCACCCATTTGTAAGTATTCATCGAACATATCGCCGGATATTCCATACGCCAATTGGTGTATGGCGACCGTGCACTTTTGTAGCGGGGTAAAACCAAGCCGACGAAGTGCATCCGACTTTTGCTTAAAATAGTTAAAGTGGTCGGGAGTAGGTTCAATAGAGTATTAGGATATACTTCGTACGATTCAAGTAAATAATTCCTGACGCATACGAAAACGTCGTTTAAACAAGTTTGGAGGATACTTTGGGTTCTCGGAAAAATAGTCATCCCACAAACGTTGTTGGGCGCCTTCACGATCCCTTGGAATATAGATTCGATTACGTGGTGGTCTCGAACTCGAACCGGCCTCACTCGTTTCCTCTTCGGCTTATTGTTGTAGAACTTGCATGAGAAGTTCATCTTCCGAAGATGAATCCAAAAGTAAATTGATTGAATCCATTGTGTGTTTTTGGTATGAATTGAGTGTGTTTTTTGAGTGAATTATGAATTGTTGTGTGAAAAAAATGGTGTTTGATGTGTATATACAGGTGTAAAATTGGATTTAAAAAAAAAAATTGGCATATAGCCGTTGAAAAACGGTCAATTTTTTTTTTTAAGCCTTAATGGCTAGTTTTTTTTAAAAAAAAACTTTTTTTTATTAAAACTTGAAACAGTCAAAAAGAAAAAGAAAAAACAAATTAAAACTCCGTGAGACCCACCTCAACGCCTCATTTTTGCCCCGTGCTTTCATCGAGGCGTAACAAAAATGGATTCATGAAGGTTTAATTACTGAATCGCTTCCCAACAGCATGTTCCGAGTTCGTTTAGATAATGTTCGTTCTCTTAATTGAATTTCAATGAAACTCCGCCCAATCTTTTACTAAAAGGATTGAGCCGAATCCAACATGCATATATTTTAGATTGCCGTCCGGTCGAGTCAGCTTCGCTCCTTTATTCGTACATCTCTTTCTCGAATGGAAATTTCCCAATAGTCAAGGTAGGATACTAATACAATTAGATCCGCTCTTCATAGACAAATTTGGGATTTGCGATCTTATCCCTAGGAGGTCTTCCTCTCCTAGCAGGTTTTTTCGGAAAACTCTATTTATTCTGGTGTGGATGGCAGGCAGGCCTATATTTCTTGGTTTTAATAGGACTCCTTACAATCGTTGTTTCTATCTACTATTATCTAAAAATAATCAAGTTATTAATGACTGGACGAAACCAAGAAATAACCCCTCACGTGCGAAATTATCAGAACGTCGCACTCCAAATGGTCTTATCAAAACCCAAAAATAATAATAAATAATTTTAAAATTTGAATAAATCTACATCTACACTATATATTATAATAGAGTGTTAATTAAGTAGTCATTTTAATTTTAGTAACCTATAAACTAATCTTCACCATTAATAAATTAATACTATTAATTTAGACCATTGATTTTACCTTAATAAAATGACTACCTAATTAGTGAGGAGGGGATGATCAAATGTCTAAACTACCCTTTATTCTTATTCCAACAATAAATTAAATTAAATTTTTAAGTATTCAAGCTAGATACAAATCAATGTTTAATCTTTATTCACATAATGATTATCAAATAATTCATCATTTACAAATTCGAATTTGAATATATTTGTTTTTAACCTTTTTATTATATATATGTACTATGTATTGTTAAATTGCTAATAGTAGTTTTAATTTTTCATTTTCAATTTATTTTTTCTTCGATCATTGAATGTATTTTCATCAATTAATTATAAATTTTCAAGTTTCATGAATGAACACGAGATGTTCGACTAAATGTCCTCAAGGATTTCAATGGTTCTATCATAAATGTAAGATTTATAATTTTAATTTGGTTAGTTGTTCATTTTATTTATAAATCTAAGACCCTACATATGTCACGGGTTCAAATCCGTGTCTTGGCATATGTGGGTGATTTGTGAAAATGTGATTTTTCAGGCGTTAATGCTCGCCTTGAGGGGTGGGGCGGACACATACCATTAAAATATGGCACATAAGTCAGACGTACCCTCCAAATTACTTCCCCCCCCCCCCCCCCCCCCCCCCCCAATTTATTATTTAGTTGAAGTTTATTCCTAAATTATTATTTTTTTACTCTTAGAGTCAATAAATTTCCGTTATATATTTGTTTCCATTCTTTTTTTTTTAGGGTAATGAATTTTAGTTTTGTTGCTTACTTGTATTTAATACAATAATGTGATATCGCAGTGTAGTCTTTGAATTTAACCCCATGGAAAGAGTTATTTTTTGTATCTTTTTTATTGTGAATTATGAACTTTGTTATTATATGCGGTTACTTGGTTAGCCTCAATTCATCATTTATAAATTCGAATTTGAATATTTTCTTTAATTTTTTTTATTATATATATGTATTATGTATTGTTAAATTGGCAATAGTAGTTTTAGTTTTTCATTTTCAATTTATTTTCCTCATTTTCATCGATTAGTTATAAATTTTCAAGTTCCGTGAATGTACATGAGATGTTCAACTAAATGTCTCAAAGGATTTCAATTTTCTATCCCAAATGTGAGATTTATAATTTTGATTTGGTTAGTTGCTCTTGTTTTATATATAAATCTCATACCTCACATATGTGACCTATATATCACGAGTTCGAATACGTGCCTTGGCATATGTGGGTGATTTGTGGACATGTAATTTGTTCGGCATTGATGCTCGCCTTGCGAGGTGGGCGGACACGTACTACTAAACTATGGTACATGAGTCAGGGATACTCTCCAAATTACCTTTTTCCCAATTTATTATGTTTTTTCCCTAAAAAAAACCAATTTACACTTAGACTCGATAAATTTCGGATATATAATTTTTTCCTTTCCTTTTTTTGGTTATATAATTTTAGTTTTGTTGTTTGCTTGGATTTAATACAATAATATGATATTTGCAGTGTAGTCTTTGGATTTTACCCATGGAAAGAGTTTTTTTTTTTTTTTTTCAATTTTTTAATTATGAATTTTGTTATTATATACATCTAGCCTTATTATCAAAACAATTCAAATTATAATGACAACTTTCAAAAAAGAAAATAATAATTCTAATATACCAAATAACTCGATAATAAAAACGTAAAATGCTCTGCCACAATAAAAGAGTTGCATTTTAACTTTTGTTATGAAAAGATAATAAATAAGTTTATTTTAGATATGAGTGTATGGTTCGTGAAGAATAATATAATATTGTCATGACGGATCATTTTTATGATATATTTTTTAAATCGAATACAAAATGCAACTTAACTCATTTATCGTGTAACATCATCTTATATAACTTATCAACTTTGTAGTATTACATGTTCCTCTTTATCACATAATCATGGTAACAAGTGGTGTTGATCAACTCTTATAAACTATATTTCTATATATAAGTTTTGCTCAAAAATTTTTGTGAAAGAATATTTTGTATAAGCTTGAAAATATTAGGTTTTCAAGTTTTTACTTTTTCACGTTACAAGAGAACTTTGATTCGGTGTCGACCATTAACGTAAAAAAGGGTTTATAATAAAAAAATCATTCTTGTGGTAAGAAAAATGAAGATACCTTACATTAATAAAATATAAAAGATAAAAATTTGAGTATCTATTAATTATTTTACTATCATTCACATATACAATATGTAGGATACTATTATTAACAAATAAACAATGTTTCGATTACTTTAAACTAATCACAATTAATAAACTTAAGATATATACGTCTTTATTTTCAATTACAAATATTTATACAATGTTACCCCCACAAATATGTTGATTAAAATTTGTGTATTAAAATATAAATATAATATAACATTTGTATAAAAAATTTGTGCTAGCCCGCGAATTCGCGGGTTATAATCTAGTACAATATAATGTTGAAGTTTAAAATATATATAAAGTTCGAGAAATTATAAAACTCTAAAACTTAAAGGGCTATAACCAGAACATAAATGGTACTAAAGTAGGAAAACAAAAACTTGTAGGACTAAAACGACAACTATATCATAAAAATAAAGTCTGGTTTCCTGTAAACGAAAACAGTTTATTTTGCAATCAGGCGATAATTAGATAGCTACAGATGGTGCTTACAAACTTCGATGGAACCGGTGTTGGATTGGGTAATCAATCAAAATATATGTATGTATTGATCCATGATACATATATTTGTGGTTTTTTTTAATAATTGTGTTTTTATTTTAATTTTTTAGGTTTTGGAGTTGGTTGTGGTTTCGGCATTGGATGGGGTTTTGGAGGTCACATTTCTCCTTCTCTTTGAATTACTTAAATTTATGTATAATATTGATCCATGATATGAATATAATTATGTTTTATAAGTATATATAAAATGTTGTTTTGGCAGATAAAAACTGCTGTCACATAGGATTTTTTTTTATTTTTTTTTTATTTTTTTTATGCTTGTGTGGTGCTTATTTTGAACTAAAGAGAAGCTAAATACAGTTATAACAAAACACTTTGAAGTGTACTGATTTGAAAATTGGGATTCATATGTAGACATCAATTAGGTTACGTTGTTATATCTAGAAATAAGTCATTTGTGAATTAAAGTTGTGTACTTGGTTTGATCCGGTCACAACTCGGTTTGCTAATTGATATTGTATGTGATTCAGGTGTGCCGTTGAATTTTCTAGGTCTCGGTGCAGGTGTGTCATCTAACACTGCTTTACTTCCATAGAACATTGTTCTTTTTTAGACGTGGCAATATCAGACCATCTATAAGAAATTTGATGTATTGTGGTTGTGTTTTATATTTTATGGATCTTAAGGATTAAATTGGTCAAAATTGGAAAAGCCATCTGAATACTCTGAATGTAAATGCATAGAAACCTTTCTAAATTGCTTTTACAAAAGAAAGATGGATTGCTTGAAATTAATTTGGGTGTTATGATCATATTGGGTACATTAATCCCCTAAAATTCAACTAAATGGATAAAAAGAAGTTTTTATGGGTTGACCTTGACCGAACCAACCATGTGACTGGTACAAAAAAGTACTCGTTTTTACCCAATTCATTTTGACTTGTTACCCGATCTGCTCATTTTGCCACCTTTGATTTTCTTTATTCTTGCATTTTCTGCATAAAACACATTTTTTATTAAGTGTATCATCTTTTTTTTTTGTCATTGAAGGTGGAGGCTGTGGAGTTGGGTTAGGCCTTGGATGGGGATTCGGCACAGGATTTGGTAGCAAGTACCGATCTTCTCAGGTTGTTTTCCAGGGTGTCGATTTCAACAAGAAAACTGAAACAAGAGCTACAAAGTCATCTTGAGCAGTCACATTATATCCTTGTATGTCACATGGAATTAGAACATTTCATTTGTTTACTTTATAATATTTGTATGCGTAAGATGAATAGAAGTATAGAACCCATCATTTGCCATTTGATTTTCAGAAGTCTGCAAAAAAAAACAAATTATTCACTCATTTATTAATTAGTGTGAACTGTTAAATATTGCTGCATAGGCTGTGAAATTTGTTAGACATACTACATATATAACAAGCAGACATTGCACACCATTTCCATACAGATAGGTGTATCAAAGTGTTAAAAGTAGCTACAGTTTACATTACATGACGCAAAGCTTACAGGAACAGATTTTGTACAATCTACAATTCATATGCTGATGAAGGTGTCAAAATTGGATTAAGCTGATAAATACAGCTTCTAATCTGTAACAAAACTAATATTTATATCCAAAAAATGTTATATAACAAAACGACGTGTATCCTCTACCAAGTTGCCTAACGGGTACAGACCCTTTTCGCATTTGATGCAGCTGATCTGTCTGTCTGCATCTCCTCTTTATATCAAACGAAATACAACTAAAGCTGCAAACAAATGAATACGACATTAGCCAAATTTTGAATTGAATAAAGCATAAGATTGAAGTGTCTTGATGATTAGTAAAGAAGTTAGTAAAAAGGAAAACGAACTCACCAAGCAAACAAACAATAACAAGAACTGAAAAGATCATTTGGGTGCGCCGACTATACAGCATATGATACCATAACCGTTGAAGCAGTCTTTGAATAACACCATACCACTCATGAAGTCGTTTATCATAATGTTCTGGGCTACTCTTACTCTTTCCATTGCTTTCCTCAATGCCCTTATCAGAAAAAAATAAATAAATAACTAAAAAATCATGTTCTCTAATGCCATTTCAATAAGACATTGACACTCACTCTGGTCAAAGGCCGAGTCTCTGATAGTCTAGGATCAGCGTCTTGGCTTAGCTTCCTGTAACCATTCTTTGGCCACTTCAATTTTGATGCAGACTCTAATGTGTTTAAAAGGCCCGAAAAACTCGGCATCTTTCTAGGGGGGTTTTCTACTTTCCCATGAGGAGAAACATTTTCATCATCCACAATGATCTTCCAAGAACCGATATCAGCACTAGCACTTGCTGCTCTTCTATGACCTGAAAATTTGTCCTCTTTAGCCCCCACCTGACCACACTGCAATGAGTAAGACAAATTCTTGGATGGGTTGCGTAATTAGGTCGAACTGGGTAATCTTTTTACAGGTTAAAATGGGTCATTCTTTTATAGGTCAAAATGGGTCATTATGTTACGGTCAAATTGGGCCTTTTTTTTACAGTTCAAAATGGGCCATTTATTGAAGTTCATAATGGGCCGTTTTGTACAGGTCAAAATGCATCGGGCCGGGTCAGATTGATCCACAAACATCTTTGGTCCACTTTTATAAATACCCAATAAATTAAAAACAATATTCTTAAGGTCATAATATAAATGTTGGGAAGAAATACGATGTTGTATGCAATATACACTAAAAAATAAATTTTAGGCAACTTGACTTTCAACCCGTTCGACACATTGGTGAGTAAATGGGTGCAAATTGCCACCTCTAATAAGCAGTCATCAAATCATACCCTTTGTTTTCTTCTTCCCCTCTGTTCATCACTGAATCGAGGTTTTGCAGGCTTTTCATCACCAGACGTTGTTGATCCTGAAAGAAACAATGCAAGTTCCTTTCGCTCTCCTTCATCAAGACGTACCCATGGACGTGGTGGCTTCCCTAAAGAACCACCTGAATCATTCCACGAACGTTCAACTCTTGAAACCTGATTCTCCATTGCACTAATAAAATCACGATGTCTGTCTTTTGTATCATCCGTAATATTCTTGCCATAACTTGAAACAACCGCCCTTTCAAATTCCTCTAACTGCAACGATTCTACAAATATCAATCTCACAAAAAACTACCACACAATAACAGACGCTCACCAACAAATACAAAATCTAACAAAGCAGCATTTCATCGAACTCCAAAAAGCAACAAAAAGACCATTTAATCACGATGAACAACGGGTTTTTTTTTATCTTGCTAAAAGGAAAACTCGGTTCAAACCCGTCAAGGCTAGTAAAACCAGCCTGGATCAAACCTGGACCGATAATGCATGGACGTGGTTCCCGGTCCACAATATTAGAGAAAATTGGTTCTTTATTAATTAAACAACGTCGTTTAGGCAAATAAATTACGTTTTAATAACCAGCCTAAAAGATTGAGTTGGGTCTAAGGCGATACCAAACCAGTTTCCATTCTCAGTTTCAATATTTCAACTATTCGTTTTCGGCCTAATAATAACATGAATGCTTAATCTAACAGAGGATCATTGATAGTTAATTATATAATATATTTGATATAAATTGAAACCAAAATGGGGTACCTGCCATTTGGTGGTGCCAAGAGCAGTTTGTAAATCTGTTTGAAGAGCTTCTGAAGAATTTTCCTTTGAAGCATTCATTAATCTTCTAAATTTTGATTCCATCCTTCATTTCAAAACATATTAAACATTTTTTATTAATAAATTTCATAAATTTAGATATAACAAGTAAAACCCTAAATTGAAATCTTGAAAGAAAATGTGATTATTACCTATCTGCAGATTCTTGAACTTCTTCAGCAGCATAAAAGAATGGATCTTTCTCCCATTGATCTAAATGTGAAGCCATTAACAATTGAAATGATATAAACAATTGAGAAACAAATTATTGAAAGCTTAAAACCCCCAAAACCTGATGCCTAAAGAAATGGGGATGAATTATGATGACGATGATTGATTCTAGGAAGAGGGCTTTTGAAGGAAAAATGATTAGATTAGATTTATTAGATAGATCATTAAATGAACATGTGTTTGTTAAAATTAATCCGTTATAGTTGAAAGAAATTATTTTATTTTAATGAAAAATGATAAATAGTTGTCTTAACGCTTAACAAACTCTGTGTCTCTTCTAAATATATATTGACCCCTTTAGTTGAATCTACCATCATTTATGCATATACAATTTTATTAATAAAAGCCGTGTTTCTTTTAACAAAATCATATTTTATTTTATGATATTTTACCATTTCTAAGGGTATTTTTTTTCTTTTTTTTTTTTTCTTAACTCAAGATCTAATTAATAAAAAATACGATGTTTTTGTTATTTGGTCAGTTATTCGGGTTTTGTAGATTAGGACAAGGTCAATCGGATTTCGGCGATTTGGACAAGGTCATTCAGGTTTCGGATTATTCAGTTGAATTTTTCAAATTTATAATTTAACTCGTAATCTAAACCGTCTTTCAAGTAGGGCTTGGTTTGTAATCGAAATAAGATGTCTTAAACAAAATTCAATTTTCATAAAATAATAATAATAGCTTCATAAAAATTTGTATCATAAGCATATATATATATATATATATATATATATATATATATATATATATATATATATATATATATATATATATATAAAAGTTTATCGACTCGAATTATATTTTAAATTAAAATTATAAAGTTTTTAATATATTCTTTAAGTAATACAAAAAAAACATAAAGATAAATTTTATGTACTAGATTTTGTATTCCTCAATCATCTTTGTCAAAACTTGCTTCAAACACTAGATAACAAATTGTGATGAGAAAGTATGAAAAATAACCACACTACCTAAAAATGCCTAAAAAACACCACAATTCTCAACTCCGGCCCGATTACGACTAAGATGGAACGGATAATTCAAAGAGACCAGATTCGTCGTCCACCCGAGCATACCTCAAGTCGAAAAAGTCAAAGAAATCCGGGTTCACGGATGCTACTTCGTCAAGAATTTCAAAAAATGAAACCCGCGTGGAAAGTTATGAAAACCGCAAAAATGCAACAAGAAACTTGAAAACTTCTATATAAAAGAGGCGACGAATAAAAAATTAGTATTCAAAGCATGAAACTTTCTCTAAAAAGCAATTTTGCTGGGTTCGGAACCCTCTGAATAGAAAGTACTCGAATATGCTAGGGAGAATGTGGCACGCGAGTATGGTTCGGATTTTGCTACGATGTTTGGTTCGAGTTCGTGACAAAACGAAGACGAAGATTCAGACTAGACTACTATCTTAATTTAGCATGTGTATTTTAGTTATTGTAATGTTTTTTTTTTTTAATTAAATGTAACGTTTTTTATTTTAATGAAATTGTTTTATTTAAAATTTTGTTTTAAAAAGATAACTTAAATAACGTGTGGGCTTAGAAATTGGAGGGATTGAGTTATTTTTAGCACTATTGTCAATTGTGTTTCAGTTTTGAAATGTGATGAGGTGACGCTAAAATGACAAACAACTGACGTCACTGTTGGGAGTGTTATTAAGGCTTGTCTCAAAGGTAGCGTCGGTTGGGAATCCATGTGCGTCGGCCCAACCGACACCATTGGCACCACATGTCACTTTTGCCTCCGTTTGTGGATTCAGTCGGATATATAACGATGCGTCCCTTTTTTTCCTTCTTTATTATTTAGTGTTTATAATTAAAAGTATATTGTTAAATGTGACGTTCAAAAATTGAAGTGACGGTGTCATTGTTGACGGTGGTGAGTTAGTTATTATTCAGTTTAAGTCAATTTTAGAAAAAAGTTGATGTGACGCTGAGTTCGCATCAATTGACCCGTCGATTTCAGTCTATTATTGGGAGCACCATATCACAGTCAAAAGTCGTCGATCATGCATGTTATTAGTTTCGTCCTATAATAAAAACCATTGTCGTGTTTCCTCAAACATAAATCGAACGGTTGAATTACTTTAAATAGAAAAGTAAAACAATACGATAAAAAAAGTTCATTTCGTCTCTAGAAAGCAAAAAGTGAAAAACCAAAAAACCCAAGTTAAATTTTACCTCCTGAGTTACATTGTCACGCGAATTTCCTGTTCAACCTGCACACATTCAAAGCCTAAAATTCAAAAATCAAAAATAAATTAAATTAAAACAAAAAATGTGAACTTGCCATTTCATCAAAAACATGTTAGTCACACTAGTAGCAAGAACCATATACAAAAACAATACATTTCCTAAAAACCCATCTCGATTTCTTCAAAATGCAGACTTAAATTTCCATTATTTTTTCTACAAGAATCTTGAAAATTACACAACCCACAAACCCTTTTAGTCTTAGATTCAGTAGTAATCAAATTCATTATCAAAATCTTGTCTTTTTTATTTTGATCAAGAAATGGGGTTTCTTTCATGGTATTTAAGAATGCTTGATATCCGTCCGATCATTACAAAGAGTATTTCTGCCGGATTGATCTATGCAGCTGCAGATTTTACTAATCAGGTACATTCAATCAAAACCCTTTTTGTTAATTTTAGATTTGAGTGTTGTATTTGTGTTTTTGTGATTGAATGATGATATGTATTGTCCTATTTTTAGGTTTAAAGTTTTTTTTTTATTATTATTACTGTAATTCTTTTTATTTTATATTTATTTATTATTTATTACGGAGTACTAAGTATTATTTTTTAAGATTCTATTTAGTTAGATATAGGATGATGATGATTTTTATATTCTTGCAAAACAGAAAGTAAATTTAGTCAATTTCTGAAAATGGAAAACCTTCATTTGACATGAAAAAGTCAAAGTTTGTTCATTTTGGGCTTGGAGTTGAGTATTTAATGTTACATTTTGTTCACTGGAATTTTGTTTTCTATAATATATACGAGGCAATTGAATTACTTTTTTTTATTGAATAAGGTATTATATATATATTTGTTACAACAATTTGATGCCAATAATTGCAATTCTAATTCAAAATACCTTGATCTCAAACTGCTAATATTGTAGGCAATTTTTAACAAGTTGATGGGTACCAGTATGGTTCGAATAATCGAATATAATAGTTTTTTGAAAGATGCCCATATCATTTGCCTCAATTCACATGCTTGCTGCCCAAATTATGTCCGGTGATCGTAGATTAATGCGTTTGAAAATGCGATTTAAGTATTATCTGGTTATTCGTTGTAGTTAATTCTTTAATGTTTGGATAAACAGATTGTGTTTTTGAGGTATACTAAGTTTTAAAAAAGCTGCAACAAAACTAATTATCAAATGGTAAGATATAATTGCAGAGTTTAAGAGAATTTCTCACCAACTTCATAAGCAGAATGTCATAATCAAATGGTCAAACATAACTTTAAACAACATAAACCAATCTAAACATTGTCATACAACTGTTGTATCTAAGAAGGAAGTTTTGTTGTTCTTAATATTAGTCGCATTTTATTGTGGAGTATTTTCTTCATAACTTGTATATATCATGATCATCATTTCATTTTGACTACAATCATACATCAGACTATGACCATGGGAGCTTCTTATTCTTTAAACTTAATAAGAACATTACGCATGGCTATCTTTGGGCTGCTTCTTCTAGGGCCCGCACAACACGCATGGTTTAATTACTTGGGGCGGATCCTACCTAAACGGGACATGACTACCACCTTGAAGAAGCTAATAGTAGGGCAGATATTTTATGGCCCCTCCTGCACTGCTGTGTTTTTTACTTACAATGCATTTCTACAAGGTATGGCAAGATTACATAAGAAATGCTACTTTTTAATAGGCACATTGTTTTACTTTCGTTCAGCTTTTCGAGTAATCATTATTGTGCCAAATTCAGGTGAAAGTGGCAGTGAGATTGCTTTGCGATTACAGAGAGACCTTTTGCCTACTTTAACTGGTGGTCTTATGTATTGGCCGGTGTGCGATTTCTTCACTTATAAGGTCGTCCCCATTCATTTGCAGGTATGCATATTCATCATATATTTTCTCCTTTTTTTTCTTACGTAAATGACCCTTGCTTAATGTGGATGTGGTTTGTACTTCTTGACAGCCATTAATGAATAGTTCGTTTTCGTTTATGTGGACTATATACTTGACATACATGGCAAGTTTGGAAAAAGCAACTGGAAATTAGAAACTTATAGCATTTTATCGCCTTCTATCAACATATGTTCACTTCCTTAATCCTTACTCATTTGAGTTCACTTTGGAGGCAAGAGTGGCGGCATAAAACACCAAGAGTGCAGGTATCTACTCTAATATTTCGACTTAAAACAATCACATGTCACAGTTCACAAAAAAAACAGTTATATGTTGATATTGGGTATGTCAGACGAGTTGGGTTGGATTTAAAAACGAGTAATTTTTGGTATGGGTTGACCTGAAACTTTTATTGTCTCTGCTCCACACACACACGCGCGCGCGCACACACACACACACACACACTTAAAAGTGTGTCAAACATGGTTAGACTAATTATATATTAATTACAATGCAAATCTGATATTTTGAATAAAACGATTAAGGAGGTGTTATGCATTAGAAAAATAATTTGCTCGACTTTGGACTTTGACCCTTTTCTTTTTAAGCTAGTTAGTTTTTCTTTTACGCAGTTGACCCATTAGAGATAAACGTAGCCCAATTTGACCATTCATAAGTAAGTGGCTCAAATTGCGATCTCTACCCATACATGCCTAAAATCTAGTATTTGTTCCATGCTTTTGCCGTTTATATTCATGTCAAAACCCCAAGATTGCAAAAAGTTATGGAAGTCTTTTATGTGTTGTTTTGCTTCTTTTTGCTTTTCCTTTGTCTGGATTGTGTTGTATCATCTATTCTAAAGTGAATATCGTCTTAGTGTAGGTACAGGTCTGGTATTTCGAGAAGTATATGACAATAAAAACGGCGAAAGAGTAGTTAAGAGTTATTCAGTGTAGTTAGGAGCTCTTTATGTTATTGTAGAATGGAAGTATTTATGAACTTTATTGCCACACTAATAAAATATTTGTTTTAAAAGAATTTTGTATGACACTTTATGGTGGCATCAAGATCCTCTCATGTACATTCTCATCATGTTTGAAATGAAGAGAAACTCTAGAAATATCCACATTACTAGATATATGACGAGATACTAATTAATTGATACTATTACATTTCTAATTTTGAATGTTCTTACTATTTTATCTCAAACAGGGCAAACGAGTAAAAAGTATATGACACATACCTTGTACTGATTAGATGGTCAAGTTAGCGTTTTCGCAAGTAGCACGAAACAGAGCGGTGGAGGCACCAACAGAGATGTTTTGTTGAATAAACAACGATGAAATAATATTACTCCAAAGCCAGAACAATAGATGGATCACTATACTGCCCAACGTCAACATATATTATCAGCATAACACATTTTGCAAAGAAAAGGAGGGCAAAATCATATTAGCAGTATACTTCCTCCGTTGCGGTTATAATAATGTCAATTTTAATAACCAGATAAACGGAGAGAATACCTCCTAGTTACCAGATTAAATTTCTTAAAATAATCTGATAGGCCGTTCAAAAACTTGTGGGGTCAGCTATTATATGACATTTCCCCAAAAACAAGTTAAACTCGAAACAGAATAAGACATAAATACATGGTCTCGAATAAAAGAAAAAAAAAAAAAAGGAACATACCATTCCAAAAGGTTCCTCAAGACGAATGCTAATGAGAAGCCTCGGCATATTAGCAACCAAATGTATCAAACCAGCATGTAACCAGTTTGCAGTTACAATCCTCCATCCTTGTTATCCATGCATTGTTTTCCACCACTGTAATGCTCCCGATTTCACCAATGTATACATACACAAACATGGTTTGTTCAAGCAGTTTCTGAAACCATCAAGAAATATTGTGAAATCCTTGAGATGAAGAACCAAGTTAACTTGCATAGTTGCATATGAATGTATGCTAAAGACAGTAACATGATTTGTCCAAGCAGTTTCTGAAACCATAATTTAGTATGACAAAATGTAACTATACGAATTAAAAGAGAGTGAAGAAATACTTGCACATGTACTTAAATGTGTGAATGTTATTAATTGCAAATCACCTTTCTATAATAATTAGCTCACGAGAGGCAATGACAAATGACTAGTACGACGCAACAACGCTGTTTCCACGAGCCAATGATAGCTCCATATTCTCGAACAGGAACCCACCTGAAACAATGTAATTGTATATTTTCATATTTTGTAAACTAACTGACGCTAGAAGTCAATTTCGGTTGTGTTTTCTCTCAAATGGGTCAAAACACTAGCTAAATGGGGAATGGGTGGTCAACAAGTTGAAAGCCACCCAAAGTTTATTCTTTAAGCATCCGACCATGTAAACTACTTTAATCGGAGACTTAATTTGATATCATAGCAATATTGTTTTTATACATATGGCTAACGACTAACACATCAAATATACATTAGGGAAAAAAAAAAAAAAAAAAAAAAAGGTGTCTGCGGGTCAAACCCAATCTGATCTAAAAGTCGACCCATTTCAACCCGAACCCATTTTGACTTCCCCACGCACCCCCATCTGGCCACCTATTGCAGTTCAATGTCACGAGAAGTATCTAAAACTTTATTGCCAAAAATAGTACATGTCAAGAAGGCAGATTATAATCATCAATCATTGTATTCAGGAATAGAAGGAAAGCTACCTGCTAATGATCAGGCTTCCTTATCACCCATGCACAAACTCCATTTTCAAACTAACGAAGCTTTAGCTCACAAAATGCATCAATTACAATAAACTGGTAAACTTAATCTAATTTCCATTAATAAATATATCAATCAATTTATTTTCCTCATCCTCTGCACTTCCATGGCAATTATCTTCTTCATCAATATCATAAGACCTGCCATCACTTTCCACATCAATTTCTGAATCAAAAAGATTACTCATTCTTTCACTCCTATATTAAACAAGCTCATGATCCATTTCTAAGTGATGAACTTAGCCAATTTCCTCCTAGCCAAATACGAATACAAATCATTTGCTCAATCAACTCACCCTTATTATACGCCTCTAAGAAAAAAATTGTATGAAGCTTCCCGTAATTCCATCTGGTAGAAATATAAAATATACCCTGATGCTGAAGAAGAAAATCTATTAGCTATTTCAGTAAAATCATTGTAATCCTAAGATGTGCAATCCTCTCCAAAGTTCAAACTTCAAACTAATCAGCAATTTTATTTTATAACATTTGGATTTGAGAAAACATTTAAAAAAGAATCGATATAGAAACTCTGGCATAGTGAAATGTACTTGACCTCTACATATCAACCTTCTTGTTTCGCTGAGATCCATCACCTTACCAAATACTAAACGACAACACCAACTACTAGCATGTGTTCAAGCTGTTAAACTTGACAATTGAGGATCTTTCCTTGAGAAAGGGTTAAAATTGCATATAGAAAGCCTAGTTTTAATTTGTGTGATGAACCTGGACTTGTGAATTTAGATGACAAAAAGGTCAGACAATAATTACACACAAACAAAAAAAAGAAGAAAAAATGAGCCGAACATGGATGTTTTCATGCTGGTGAGTAAAACAAGATCTCCCTTTGAAGTTCAACCATTATCACTGTAAAGGCAAGTATTATCAAGCAAAGAAATATTATACTTGCATCATTCTATGCAAACTACCTTGTTAAACAAGCAGAACCACAAAATCAAATAACTAGGTAACTCCAATATCACAAAACAAATATCGTAAATGGTCATAAACATCTGAAACACAGGTTTGCCTCAACGAAACAGACACCAAAAACAAAATACTCAAAATCTTGACTAACATATAATCTCTAGTAATGAAGGAATACAGCAATGGATCTTCAACGCTTTCCACCACCACCTCCAAGCTTGGGTCCCTTACCTTTAGGGACGTTTCCACCTTTTCCTTGACTCTTTTGTTTCGATACAACCTCTGCTTTCTTTGCCTTTTTCTCATCCTTGGTTTTCTTGATCCTTTCCTTGATCTCACTAAAAATTAGACAATAAAAAATACTTTTCAATATATAAAATACTTTTCAATACTTGATTATTACGAAGTATTATGTATAAAATACTTTTCAATAAAAAATTATGGGTGGATGGGTTCAATTGATTCATAACTTATTCTCTAATTGGCTAAAAAAAATTTGAGATATAAAAAGTGGCTGAATGGAAACACGTTCGACCGATTCATAACATAACGTAGATTAAATTCAACAGGCAATAAACTTCCTGATAAAACTTCTCTATTGTTGTAAGATTACTAAACTTGTAACGAACTTTAGCACACTAATAACTTTAGATAGAAAAACTAAGGTGTTGGTGGATGATAAAACCTAACCTGGCCCATTTTAAACCCATTACTCATCCAGCCCACACAATCCACTTTGACACTTTAGTAATTACTGCTACAACAAAAACAATAGGTAAAAACCATACCGAAGAGCAGCCTCCCTAGCAGCATCACGAACTTCAGGCTTCTCACTTCTTTTCTTCTGAATAACTTCCAACGTAGCTCCAACAATAGCCCTTGAATAAGGCTTCTTGGTTGCACGGCGTCTCTTCTTCACAGCCTCTTGAGCAATGTCCTGATTAATTCAAACAATCAAACGAAATTAGCATATCTTTTAACGATCAATAACTGATTAATCAAAAGTATTTTCAATTATATCACGAAATGAGCCAGCTTAGTAATCTTCTCATACCTTCTTGTGCTGCTTTCGGTACATGGCAGTCCATGTAAGCTTTGAGGGCTTCAACTTGTTGTGGAAGTACCTCTTACATTTTGAATTCGCAAACAAAAAGACCTATTTCCAAACAAACAAGCTAACAAATTCAGAACTTTTAACACAAGGTACAAGAAACTAAAGAAAGACATCAGGCATTCTAATAACAACCCACAAATATATAAAACAAACACTAAAGGCTTTTCTAACGAAGTATACCTGTGAGTCAGATCTTATGAATCTAATACCCCTACCAGGGTAAATCTTCTGGCCACTGAATCGGCATAACTCGGTCCTACAAACACACATTGTAAAATCAATTTTAATACAGATGTATCAAAACCTGACAACATCAAATATTAATGGACATTTCAATGTGCTTTCCAACTTATATGTAAAAATATGCACATTATATGTACCTAATCTAACTATCTATATATATGGGAGCTCATAATGATATATACCCTGTATATATATGTGCAAAATGAAACAAAAAAAGCAGCAAATGTGTCGATATCCTAGAACCAAGCAATACATCAACTCAAGATATTATTTCAAGTATAAGTTTAATTATAACCCTATTTTACAAATGGATTATGTATATATGATTGCTAGAAAAAACTGTAACTGACAAAAATTAACAAGAGTAATGTGAAGAATCATGATTGTTAGATTAAAAAAAAAATCCGATTAGATAATTAAGGAGAAATCATGATTACGATAGTAGGTAGCAGATCTACAAAATCAACAAATTAGGTTTACGATACAGATAATAAAGATGAATGATTAAGTCTAGCAGATGATATGACGATCGAAAATGGATATAATTATCAAGAAATTGAAGGAAAGAAATTGTTTACTTGAGAACCATGATGGCGGCTGCAGCTTCCCCTTCTTTAGTTTGCGAACAGATAAACCCTAATTTCTGAATACGTTACTAGATTTTATAAGTTGTAGGGATTTTTAACTTTTAAAATCACACCCTTCTGGATTACAAGTTGTCCCTTTTAACCCTTATATCCAGTTTTTATTACTTTTTACTTCTTTTAGGTTTGATCTGAAAATGATGGAAGATTGGAAGATACATTTTGCGTTTGAATGCTTTTTCATCGTGGATAATTATTGATTTTACTAGGTAATTAGCTCAAAATTATTAATTTTAAAGTATAATTTTAATTAAATACGTAAATGAGTCGTAGGTTTTTTTTTGGGTTTGATATGTTTTATACTAGGTACATCTTTTGGAGAAGTTCGAGAGATTTCACAAATTGTGCTCGTAGATAGTACCATCATTATTTTAAGATCTATATATATATATATATATATATATATATATATATATAATAAGGGGAAATAATATGTGCAGTTGACTACATAATTGATTGGTGTAGTTGAAAGCATTTTTTCAAATAGAGGTAACATTTTCAGCTTTTGAAGTTTATTTATATTTACATTAGTGATCCTTCAATTTACCCTTACGGCACGAATCAATCGTGCAGTTTAACAGTACGGATTAGTTCCCCATGAATTATCTAATTATGGGTTGTGATCACATTGCGGAAGTAATGGAGGATTGAAAGGTGCTAGTCCCCCTCAATCCCTATACCAACTCAAACTATGTTATATTAGCTCTTGTCAATATGATTCAGCTATCTACGTCATTTACCCAGTCGGCCTTTAATTGCACGTCATATATGGCATCTTATCTTTTCTTACAAAACGCTTCGATCAATATTACAATAATACAATTCGATATAAATGTTACTAGTTCTATAATGAAGTACGAACCTCCTTAATTTTAAATCCCGAGTTCGCCCCCATCATGATCATGATGTTAACCTGTTTGGCTGTTTCCTTTATGAATTGTTGACTTTATAAGTCAAAATTGTATTTTTACCGCTTGACTTTTATAACTATGTTGTTTTTATATCGCAAAGATACGTACAAACAATATTTTGCAAAATTAAAATGTTACATTAGCTATGTTAGTTTTGAAATAACACATAACTAAAGTAATATCCATTTATCTTAAAACCTGACTAGATTAATGTTTGACCAGAATATAATATGTGTTTGAAAGATTATTAGGAACTGACAATGGCAATGATCACAAACCAACTGCTGTGAATTTTGAAGGTTTTGATGTACTTGATTGGTATTCTTTACGCCCACATTACACATTTACACTCATAATTTCTATTACTTAAAAAGATCCAACAGTTTCGGTTCTTCTCTAGGTGCCACTTCAGAAATCGGCTTAAAGGACATATTCTGATCATTAGCATTACCATCTGTCTGGGAGTTGTTTGCATTAGTCTGATTCTTGAGCATCATCATGGCCCAAGTACCTTTAGTTTGGAAAGAATTCGAACTCTCGTCAACTTCAGGAATGCAATTTTTGTCATCAAGAGGATGTGGTGAACCACCCGAAAGCACGGTCTGTACACCCGCCTCACAAAGATGCCAGTTTCCAGTTGACATGAGTCCCATGGCACCGTTCACGGGATTCACTGTCCGTCCAACCGCTTCATACAGAAGCGATTGAAATAACGCTGCCAAAATGAAAATGTGTAATATATACATGAAATATTCAGCTGCTAATACATATTATAAACCGAAAGGTATAATTAATTCGAAATACGATACGAATGGATTGATGATACATTCGAATATGCATATTATATTTTTTTAATAATAAAATAAAATTGTATTTTGACAATCTTACCCTTCCTTTCAACCATGTAAAGGTAAAGTTATTAAATAAAATTTATTTTGTTGTGTATGGATGACTCTTATAGTTCTGTTGTATATGATGCAATTCTTGTGAAATGGAAAATACCACAATGTTTGTTGTTAGCAGAAAACAAAAAACAATAAAAATAAAATATTTATACAAATCACAGATGGGAATTGAACCTATAACCACCAGTTAATGAAATAATAGAAGAAAAAAGACACATTTTGTATCGCTAGACCAAAGGCGTATTTGTAAAGCCATAGAAATTGAAATGCATAATGCATGAGAAATTCAAATGATATTGAAAACCCAAAACTGGTCAATTGCTTAACTAAACTACTAATGTATACATTTTACATACCACTGCGTTTGTGAACCGAGGGGACGGCGGAGAGGAAATTGATGAGGTCGCTACGACCAAAGAACTTGGAAAGAAAGAGTGTAGCATGGCCTTGTGCAGCAGGTGATTGGATCGATTCCAAACAAGGTTTTAGCACACAATTAACGCCACAACCTTTGCGCAAAACACGGCAGCCATTGCAGCTCATTTTGTGAAATGTTGGTTTTGTGAAAGAGGAGATTTCTTGTGAGTTATGATCAAAGGGAAAGAGATGGATTTAAGGATGATAAAAGTGAATGCAAAGAGGTTGGTTTTGGCATTATATGTGGACTATTTGGGTATGAATGAAGTGTAAAGTTTAAGAAAGTAAATAACTATGGTTTCTATTTTTAGTAATGTTATACTTTTCTTACATAGGTCATAGTTAATTGGTATAGTTTGAATCATGAGATAGGTCATATTTTAGGCCTGAAGTAACAGAGTCGTGTTCGTGTTTGACTAGATTTATTTTTTTAAGATCGACAAGCATTATGCCTACAAAGTTAATTTTTGAGTAATGATATATATAGATATTGGATGTGTGACACACTCCATATTCTTTTTGCATCCCACATTGGATGTGTGAAACATATAGGATGAGATGAACACTATAAATATCAAGATCAATAATCTAATTACATACTTGCTTATTAGTGTTTGATGATAACTAATTAAAGTTGCACGTACACTTTAAGTTTAATTAAGTGTAAATATATTTCACAAACTTTTATTTCAAGTCTTATAAAATAGTTAGTATACTTTTTATAGAGCTTATTTGAGCTTATATACGAGTCTATCGAGCTAGAGCTTTTAAACAAACATTTTGAGCTCAATTGACTAGTTTTTTTTGTAAATTGTCAAAAACTTAAACGGGTATCGAGCTCGAGCTCGAACACTAATATATTATTCGAGTTCAAACTCGAATATGGTTTTAAAAAAATTAATCGACTTCGAGTCGAACTCGAACATAATTATTTTTCAAACTAGTCGAGTCGAGCATCAGGATATTCGAATCGACTCGGTTCGTCAAGAGGGTGTGGAATATTGTGTGTGTGTGTGTTGAGTCATCTAATGTGGAAATCGAGGACAATAGAAACTCCGAACTCTCGGTTCGTGCCGCTCCGTGTTTTCACTAATTTTGTGGATTATTTACCTAATTTTACTCATAGATGATAGATCTAAAAATATAAAATTCACAGCTTATGTAATTTATACGGAACAAACATATCGATTGAAAGTTTTTGATTCATATATCATATAAGATAAGATGTGCGTAATTGTGACATTAGTAGTGATTATTTAGATAGTGCGGAGTAATTAACCGTGTTTTGATGTGTTTTGACGATGTAAATTGTGATTTATTTAGAGTGTTTGTTTATTTTAAGGTTATAGAATTAAGAAGTGTCATATACTCTCTTCATCTTAAAATAAGTGTTTACCTTTCGATTTTAGTTTGTCCTAGAATAAGTGTTCACTCCCATAAAATAACATACTAACTTTACCATTTAACCCTCAATATACTTTTTCTCAAAACCGGTATCTAAGATTCTTTGCAAAAGTAAGGGTAAAAAATGTCATCTTCATTACCGGATAATATAATTTATCAAACTCCGTGAAAACTAAAAGTGTACACTTATTTTGAGACGGAGGAGTATACTTTTCCAAAAAAAAAATTATCATGTCCATTGAAGCTTTGAAGTGGACAAATCCTCTTAGTAGGCCTATAAATAGGGTGAATTATTAATAAGTAATTAAGATTCGATGAACATGTGTGTTGATTAAGGAGTCACTACTCCATGCTTTTGGCATCTTGTCCTCCATTGACAGTAGACGACCTTTAAACAAACAATCACTTTACAAATTGTGAGTGTTTGCTACATGTCTTTCTGAAGAGAGGATATATTATTTCCCTCTATATATAGACGTTAAAAGAAAAACTTTACTTATATGTATTAAATTCAGGGCCGGCAAATAAATTTGGAAGGCCTCCGTGTGATATCAAAAAGTAGAGCCCCTCAATACATGAAGTGTTAAAACGAGAATTATATAAACATACACAAATACAAGTCATTATCTAAAAATTTAACCAAAATAAGTCATTTCATTCTTCATTAAAAAGTACTCCGTAATATTCTCCGTGCATTATCCGAAGCGAAATTATATATTGGACCATCATAATCGATACCCTCTAATATGTTATTCTTAATTGCTATCATTGCCAATCTGTTAAACTCTTTTGTGACATTGTGCATCGCAATAATGACTTCAACGACTTAAGGTTTGAAAAACTTATTTCTGCTATTCCCACGGCTATAGGATTAGTTAACAATACTCTATATGTAATAATCTCATTGAGCCTGCAGTTATTAATTTATATTTTATTTTTACAAGTATAGCAATCATTTTCATTTCTTCGCATCGAACCTGTATTATTAAATAAATGCTCGCAACATTTGGAGGCCCCAAAATTTGGTGGTCCTATGCGCTAGCACATACAACACATGTCAATATCCTCCACCGATTAAATTCACGTCGGTGCTAAACAAAATGCAATGTAGTTAGTTTGATCAAATGAATGCAGTAAACATGGTAGGTAATTTAGTAAATGCAATTGAATAAATACTTATATTTAGACTTTAGTTGGCATACCAAATAATATATATAAATCTAACAAAAATATAATTTTTATGATAATTGCATGTAGTTGGGCCACTTCTGGGCTCTGGCCCAAGAATAGGAAGCTTGCGCGAAGCCTAATTGGGAATGAACTCAATGAAGTTACTTTATCTTGATTTTGAAGACGATGTAATATTGGTAATTCGTCCTCGAGAGTTTTGTTGCCAACTCGTAAATCTTTGCTAAATTTTATGAATGCTCCATCACCAACTTTTATTAATTAATAATATATTTATAAGTATGTTACATTGATTGTCTACAGGTTGCTCTTTTTGCAAACAAACTTTTACTGAAAAACGTTTGACATCAATGTGGCATGCGATTTAGATTGATTAAATCATTCTGCACCCGAAATGATCAGAATGGTGAGGACTTGATTGATCAGAAATAGCAAATCACTATCTAATGACTTAATCGATCGAAATTCAAAATTGCATAGCAAAAACATGTCCATTGAAATGACTTTTATTTAGGGATGCGACATACAAGAACAGCAAACTATAGAGACGATACATGTAATTTGCCCTAAACAAATTTGGCAAATCTAATGAAACTCTTGCGTAAAATACTAAAATTAGACACTATAGTCTTCTACCACTTCAATATATACTTAAGTCATAAATTTAATCAAGTTGTAGTTGAAGACAGAAGTTTTTTTTTTTTTTATTGCCGTCTCTCCTGAAAGATCGACTTGTTTCAAATTGGTTTAACAAATGTCATTAATGTGTAGTTGTGTACATTGATAATTTAATTGATGAAAATTAAAATGTATGTTGTAAGACAGTTTGGAGACATTTGCATAATAAGATTTTCTTGGTTTATATATTAAACCAATTATAATCGTAATAAAATTCATAATTAAAAAAAAGCATAACGAAAGTTTAGTTTCCCTACAAATAAGAAAGACAATTGAAGACAAACAAACAAATAAAAACAATAAAATGTAGACCAAACACATAAAGGAACACTCTGACCCGTTCACGCTAATAATATCTTACAAATCATAATATTATCAACGGAATTAAAAAAAAAACTATATAAATAAACATGTAGTGCTTGCTTTATAACACCATATCTGAATCTGATTCTGAAATGGAGTAATTGGATTCTCAGCACTCGTAAATTAATCAAGATCGGTAAAAAATTTCATAGAATGCATTAGTTCGATTTGGATTAGTTCTCACGTAATTATCGGAGACTCGGAGGCGCAATGTTTTAAAACAAGGTTTTCGAGTTGACCCGGTCTCAGTGTCGGGTCCGGTTCAACCGGTTGAACCGCCAGGTCAACTGGTTTTTTGTTTGTTATTAATAATAGTTTATATTTAATTTATGTTACACATTATAATTGATGAGTCTATATGTAAGTTTAATGGTCTAATACTTTCAAATAAACGATCGATAATTTTGACATTTACAAGAAAATTAGTGTAATATTGAGACTTTATAAAAATATGAGCGAAATTATCTCTTATTTATCAGTCAATCGATCAACAAAAATATTAAAAAGAAAAAGAAAAAATGTTAACCTGCCGGGTTACCGGTTCGACCGGAGAACCCGCCGGGCCAACTCTAGTCGAAAACCATTAAAAACCCTTTCCTAGTTAACCTGGTTAGAAGCTCGAATCTCGGTTTCCACTGATCGGGTCAACCCGGGTTTCAAAACATTGCTTGGAACTTCTCAACTCATAAACTTTAGTGCGTAATCCTTGGATTTGAATAAAAAATTTATTTTTGCTTTTATTAAATTCTCATTTCCGTTAACCAATTAGACACTACCTTAGTAATTAAACCAATAAAACCGACACAAAAAAATCATAAAATCAAGAAATTACCGAAAGTCCAACTAGATACACAACTTGGGTGTTAACCAATTAACAAATTAATTGAGGGTAGACTTTAACATGCCCAAATTGATCAAGGGTCAAACTTGGTAAGCGTAGAACATAAGTTATTCTGTTAGCTTTTGCCCCAGATTTCTGTTAAGGATGGATCAAATCAGTCAAATTAAGTATACGCCACGCAATTTTGCAATTTGCGTAAAACACAAGAGATTCCGGTAAGTAATCAAACAATCATAATCCACCATCCATATTTTTCAAAAAATTAATGCACATAAATTCATCAAATACAACATATATATACAAAGAATAAAATGATTTTTTTTATGAAAAGAATATATCCTACAACAAATTTCAATATATAATAAATTTCCTAAAATCAAAACTCGTAATTTCCTATCAAAACGCAATTAACTGATTTAATGACGCGTAGTAATCTCTAGCTTTGGCACAAGAAAAAGCCTGGATTTCTTTGCGGGATGAGGACTTTCAACCTCTTCTTCGGCGAATCCGGAATGAAATTCCGGCATCGCCGGAATGTTCAAGTCAAACCCGCGTTGACTATTGGTGGACCCAACGCCTTCCGATGATGTAATCCCGCTAGCGGCGCGGCTAGCTCCGCCTCCGATAACACCGTCATAGTGACGGCGTTTGTGTCCACCCAACGCTTGTCCCGTCGGAAACGACCGGTGACAAATTGTACACTCGTGACTCCTTCCACTACCGCCATGTGTCCCACTAGCCGAAGATGTGGTGGTGGTGGTGGTAGCGACTGTTGCAACAGCTTGTTCAGTCTCAGCTCCAGCTAAGACTGGGATGTTTTTCCGGTGACTAGCTTTATGTCCACCTAAAGCTTGGTACGAACCAAAAACCTTATCACAAACCGAACACTTGTGAGCAAAGGTTTGAGATTGGGGCGGGACGGTAACAGGTCCCGTCTTATGCAGATGCGGTGAAACTGATTCACCGCGGCTGCCACGTGCAAGTAGCATAAGACATAAGGCGAGATACTCTTCCTCGGAAGGTTGTTGATCGACACGTGGCCTTTTGGATCTTTTACCTTTCGTCCATGATTCTAAATAGTTGAAATGATTGCCGGAATCTTGTCTGAATAAAGATGTGGGTGCTGCTGTTGTTGGTGAATTCAAAGCTTCAACTGCCATTAATAGAGAATTTGTTTTATAAGTTGTTTTTTTTTTTTTGGTAGTTTTGATTGAGTTTGAGGTTGTTTTTGGAGAGGAAATAGAGAGTTGGGTATGAATGGAGTGAAGAGAGTGAGTGAAGTATATAAGGGAAGGTTGGGGGGTCGGGTGGTGGAAGGAAGTTGCGTGACGACTATTAGGAAAGTCGGCTAATTTATTTTTATATTTATGTTTTATGTTTTATTTTTATTTTATTATTTAAAAAAATGTGGTTGTTAAAGAAATATATATATGGGTGGATGCATAATGCATTACACACGTTGTACGTGTGTTTTGGGTGTAAAGTGGCGTCTCTTATTTTTGTAACTACTACTAAGATAAGATAAAAAGAATTATATATGCTTTTATATAATGGATAGCTTAGATTTCTATATTTTTATTAAAGCTTAATTCAAATTGATTTTCACATGTACCATGTGTCGACAATGTAAAAGAACCTAAATTTTTTTTCTTCTTGTCATATATAATTTGAACATTATCTTCAAAAGAACTACTATATATATATATATATATATATATATATATATATATATATATATATATATATATCTCACAAATTATATGAAGATATATATAAAATGGTGTATTTGTTTAAAATACTAAATTTAGATAATTTTATAGTTATTTCGTCCCACCTCAAGTGTCCAGATTAATATTATGGGTTGTCCCAAATAAGTGTTCACTTTTATGTTTCAACCGATAGAAAGAGATTTTAGTGGGTAGAAATGTTATTTGATTGGTTAAAAATGTAGTTAGTGGAGGATCCTAAAACTGTGTACGAATTCAAAGTGAACACTGTAATCGGGACCGAGGAAATATACGAGTAAATATTTGGATAAAGATAGGAAGTTAGGGTAGGTTGAGAGATGCCAAGTGGTGGCATCAAGTGGAGTTGAGTCAACAGCCCAAAAAGAATGGACTAGAATCAGTCCTTCAACTGAAGCTTCTCCTTGTTGTCGTCACCGCCTATGAACGATATATGCAAATATTCCACTTTATCAATATATACATATTTTAGTTTTTATTTTCATTTGTCAGTTATATCTACACGTGTTAGCTAATCATTGGTTCTTGTCACAACCATGTACTCCGTACAATACTTATCCAATATACAACTTTTTGGAGTATAGTAGAGTTTTACGAAACTAGTTTCAATAGAGCACGTGTTATAATCCTCAAGAAGCTAAAGAAATACTGTAGAATAAAAAAGGGAATTCGTATAGTGCCCCCCAAGATTTATATTCTTGATTAGAAGATTCCAATGTGAATTTGGGAATGAATGTCGATCTAAGGCTATAAAGGTAAGATCAGTGGCGTTTAACATTAATCAATTTGACTAAAAAAACTTTGCGTTTACAAGAAGTTGGTTGCCAATTTTCATGTAAATGAACTTACGACTTAAATGCCACCTTTACGTGTGAACGCATGAATCATTGATGTTCGTGATCGAATGCAAAATCAACATCAAAACGTACATCTAATCTAATTTATAGGTGAAAATCGTTTACTTATCCAGGAACTGGAAAGAAATGCAAAAATGATTATTGTTAAGGAAATTTATAATGATGATATTAGATGCGTTTAGTTAGTCAAAATGTTTTCGATTAAATTGAAATTCATTAAATGAATTAAAATTTCAAATGCCGTGAACTATTTTGTGGGTGGAGAAATTAGATGACTTTTCAACTTGATCCATTATTAAGCTGATCAGCTTTATGTAATGAAGTTGAGATTTCAGTTCCATTAAATTTTATAAAATTTTATGAACCAAATGTAACGTTACGATGCATTTAAAGAGAAGTATTTATGATTATATATATTATAATTTTATTATTGTTATCTTTTTGTTGTTGTTGACTTGTTGTTGATGTTAGTTTACTGATAAACAAATTTTACTTTTAAATATAATCTTAGCAATTATCATTCATTAAATACCATTTTAATAATTTTTTGTAGTGTATATAATTATTCTGTTCATATATACATTCGTCTCTAAATAAGATTAAAAAAATTTCGACAGAAAAATAATAATATTATGCATTAACAAAACAACGAATCGAAAATAAAAATTATTTTTTGTGTTACAAAGAATAAGGAATAACACAAGATGTTCGCGGAAGCTAGATATATGTGTGGGGAGAGGTTGACTAAAGAACGGGTCGGAGTCAAATACTTGAAACCGAGTGAACCGACCGACGCCAGGTTAGAGCGCAGCCGGCACCAACTAACTAACAATTTGCTAACTAGATTCATGTATCTGTTTGTTATTCTATGTTTTGTAGGGTTATTACGTATGTATAGGACAACCGCTTAAAATAATATAATTATTGAATATAAATATAATGAGACTTCACTAATTAACATACAAGTGGGATGTAGTGGAATAGTGGCATCGACCACATTTTTCCAACATGCGTTATATATGCATAAAGTTTTTTCAGGCAAATACTTACAAACCTAGTACCACAAATTTTTATATATCTGTTTATCACAGGACTTAAACTCCCAAATTAATGATTGGAAAAGCGCCATGATAGTCATGACCCTTTGATATATGCATAAAGTTCAACCCAAGGGGTAGCCTAGTGGTGGAGGCTTGAGAATCTCCAAATGAGACCCAAGTTAAATCCCTATTAGCTACAACTTTGGAGCTAGCCCTTAGGCTGGGTCAGTCTGGAGCGTATAACGTTTTTGCAAGATATATGCATAAAGTTCTAGTTACTAAGTTTTACAAACTTAATTGATATAGTGTCGCACTTACTATTTGATTGATGGCTAAATGATATTTAAATCCTTTGTTATTCAACTTAATATTATTAAAAAATAATGGTTTAAACATAAATACGAATTTTAAATCACAAACAAGTATATTGTCTCATGTAAATCTAGAAATAGTGCAAATGAAGGTCATGGCTTACCTAGCTAGGACGAAGGTATATTTAATTAACACGTGGATTTTGATACTTCACATTTTGCAAACGTGTGAATTGTAAATTATAAATATTATATATTAAAAATAAAAAAGACACACGAAAGCCAAACGATCGATCATCAAAAGTCAAAACACAAATATACATGGTTGTTAACTCAAGACTCAACTTACAACTCAGGATCTCGATTTTTAACTCGTGACATGTGACTCGATTCGACTAGTAAGAGTCACTATTTTACAATAAATATATATATTTTATATGCACATGTATATTATTGTTTAAGATTTTTGTTTTTAAGTGAAGTAAAACATGGTGAAAGTCTACAATTAAGTTGTTGACCGTCAATTAACATAAATGCTTCGATTAAAATAGATTATAGTCATTTTTTTCTATATTGTCATTTTAACTTTTCTACTACGCTACAATACAAGTTTGTCTGATTTTCTGACTCGTAAGAGTCGCACACAACTCGAAAGAGTCAAAGTCATTTATGAGTCGGGGTTCGAGTCGCATCGTTTTTTAATTTTTTACTCGACTCGTAAGAATCGACGCGTGAAACGTAAGAGTTTAACAACTATGCACGTATGGTAAAGTTGAGTTTTTAGCCAAATTGGTGGAGTGGAAAAAGATATTTACCAATAAGATGCTTTTTCAAAAATATTTACCAATAAGGTGTTTTCTACATAAAAAGTGATTATTTTATAGTGTATTATTTTAAATAAATTTTCGTTAAAACTTACATCATTTAATTTCTTGACTTTAATTGATATTGAATGGATTTCTCCTAATAACTATTATGACAATTGGGGGTTATATAGATTGGTAAAATATAATTAAATATTAAACCATACTTAAATTGTAGCGTGACAATCATTTTACAAAGACATTTAATATTTTATTAAACCAAATTTAGATTGCACAAGCTCGTGGTGATTTTGTTTTTAAAACCCATTTTGTGTTATTCTTTTTGTACCACGAGGTTTTGATTTTGTAATATTATAATTGCATGTTGGTTATTCACTTATTCCAAAACTCTGGTAAAGTCAACCTATTATTTGCGTTTGAGGAATTCTACAATCATAAATTTTCTTCAAAAGAATTCTTACAAAATGACTTGGTATGCAAAATCATCCAATCAAATTAAGGATATGCTACACTTACAAAAAATTTACAAACAAAAGTTTACAAGATGATGTGGCAATAAAGATCAACCAATCATATTATTTCCATGTTTCTCTTTTATCATTCTCTCTCTTCATCACAACAAGACATCTCATTTTGTATAAGTTTTTTTGTAAATTTTTTGTAAGCTTAGCATTTTCCATCAAATTAATTGTTTTAATTTTTCTTTCATCTTTCTCTCTCTTCATAGTATTGTGACACATCATTTTGTAAAAAATATTACGTTAACTTTTTGTGAACGAAACATTTCTCTTTTTGACCTTAATTTTCAACTTGATAAATAAGGTTGATAATTTTAATTTTAATCATTTATTTGCTAAAACCAATTTATAATGTTGTGTAGGGATTGTAAAGGTCACAATTATCCTTGTTTAAGGGTGCAAAATGTCGAAGCAAAAACATTTTTTCCTTTTTTGCACCAAATCTGGTGTTTGTTGATAATCATTTAAAATCAATAAACCGAAAAAATGTACTTGAAATATGATGTCGATGAAATATCGAAGTCAAAGAAAAGAGACTAAAAGAGAAGATATATCATAATAATAACTGTTCGATCTAAAGGGCAGAACTTTATAACTAGAAGAAAGTTTTTTAAAAGTGGTTTAAACTTCAAACCCAACTATTCTTTAACTTTTGTAAATTTTCTTTGGTTAATTCCACCAATAAAACCACTTCTAAAATGTAATGATCTTTTCTTTGAAGAGCTTGTGACAATATATTTGTGAACCCCCAAATTAAAATGCGCAACATTAGATGCAAATATAACAAAAAATCAATAGAATTCAAATACTTCAAAAAATCGCGCGCTTGATCTTGGCTAGAACTATTAGGTCCTTCCACTTTATTTAAGCACCTTAATAATGGATAGATACAAATCAATCAAACGCAAAAGTGTTTTATAGTAAGATTTTTCTTCGTTTACTCCGGGTCATATAAGAGAAAGCTCTTGATCTACCCCTCTTCTGGCTTCAATTATACCACTACAAATTCCTTTTTCTTCGCTCTCTTTCTCCGTGTCTCGCAATATATCTTTTCATTTACAAGAAGAACAAACGACATTCATCAAAAGGAGTAACTTGTCAAAAAAGTTAACTTTCTCAACTACTAAATGAAGTTGATGAGCAAAGCAATGTACAATTGTAAATAAATCAATCAGCTATGTTATAGTGTGTTCAGAAGTTGAGCTCGAACAAGTTTCTCCTAGGTTAGTTTCATGACTAAATTTAAAAAATTATTTTTATATGCATCCAGCTCGAAGATGTGCATACGCAAGTCAAACGATCTAATTTATTTTAACCGGTCAAACAAGCTAAATTTGTATATATAAGGATTTTTCTAAACACAGCCCTAAGGGCTGTCGTTAGTGTGCTAAAGAGTGTTATACATGAAGGTTAAATATTAATTTTAGGGGGCAGTTATTTTTATTGTACAAGATGTTTAAGCATGTTAAAAGCAGCCCTTAGGGCTGTGTTTAGAAAAATCCATATTATAATGTTTCAAAATCCCTTAAAAGATGTAACAATTAGTGATTAAATTTTGATATAGTATATGCATAAAATCATTAACACCAATAATACAAACCCCATTCTTTATTTATTTTTTATTTACAAAAATATCTTTTATCTTAAAATTTTAAACAAATATAGGTACATCTAGCCAATTGACCAAATTACCCTCAATAATAATATCCACTTTATTAACCCCTTTCGTGTAATTCTTTTCCTAACAAAAATCCCACGCTCACAATGAACAAACTTAAAACCGTTTTCACCATCCAAAAATCTCTCAAATCCAGGGGCAATTCCGTCATTTCACCAAAATCGCTTTACCCTTGCTTCACCCTTTCCGTAAAACCGCCGCCCATCTACACTACCATCGCCGCCGTCCGTACATACTGTATCATGACCTCATCTAATTCCGATCACAAACAAACAATTACTGCGGTCAACGACGATCGCATTTCGCGTATCTCATCTTCAATTCGCGTCATTCCAGACTTCCCTAAACCTGGTACGGACATCCGACACTTAACAGTAACAAATTTAACTAATCAACCGTAGTCAAGTGTATATATTGATGTAGTTATGTGTGTATGTAAGGTATCATGTTTCAGGATATTACGACGATGTTGCTTGATCCAGTGGCATTCAAGTATACAATTGATCTGTTTGTTGAAAGATACTTGCATAAAAATATCTCCGTTGTTGCTGGTATAATTCTCATTTTTACGTATTTGGAGTTATTTTGTGTTGCTAATTGAGATTTTGTGTTGATGTTAGATTACTTGAGATTCTGTATTGTTGAGGCACTGATTTTTAATAGCTCTAATTGATTGGTAGAGTCATGCTAATGACATGTGATTTTTAGTAGCTCTGATGAATTTGTCGAGTCATGCTAATGACATGTTAATAATTTGCGAGTGTAACTTTTAGCTCGTGAATACACAAAGTGCAAAATCTGATTAATAGTTAGAAACAGATTGTTCTCAACAAGGTATATTTTCCCAAACAATGTGGCAAATTTTGTTTAAACAGCTGTAGAGTTTATCGCTGATATCGTATACTCGAGCACAAGCGTTACAAGAAATATTAGGGTTACAATCCATGCCCTGAGAAATGTGCTAGCTCAATGAGAAGTTTCTGTCTTTTGAAACTTTTTATATATCATTTTTTTTATCCTTTTTATAAACCTTCAGTGGAAAAGATGAGCATCTATCGATAAAAAGAAAAGATGTAAAAAGCACTCGGGTGTACCTCAGGGGTAGCTGCAAGCTAAGCTCGTAGTTACGATTGAAATAACGATAAGAGATTGTTGTCGGTTTGTTATGCTATTCTGAAATAATTGTAGAAACAATCAAAGCTCCTGACCATCTGACCCCAAACTATGAGAAGTGTGTCATGCCGTTTTTCCCATTTTTTTGCCATCACTAGAATCAGATCATAGGGAATGTTATATCTGCATGTCTAGATTGAGGTTGACCATTACTCTGAGCCCCACCACAACATGTTGGGGGATGCGACTGTCGAAGCCCCACCAAACATTTTTCTTGTACATGAAATAAATTCAAAATCCTACTTTTTGGTTTTTGTATTTGTAGTGCTTTTGTTCATGAGTTTGTATTTGTAGTGCTTTTGAAACATAGACATGTGGAGGTGTACTTTAGTTCATTTGCAATTTTATATAGCCATTCCGTTGTCTACCACAATGTGTAAATCTATTCCACTGGGAGTCTGTATCCCTTTGATTATCTTTTCACTTGAAGTTGAATACCTTATATTTATAGCAGGAGCTCTTTGTCATGAAAAGTGTACACTAAATTCTTTATTAACGTGACTCAATATTTCTAGTTGACTTATTGAGTTATCAACAGTTAACTACTGATAGACCTATGTATCGGTTGATTTTGATGTCATAATGCAGGCGTTGAAGCAAGGGGATTCATATTTGGTCCTCCTATTGCATTGGCTATTGGTGCAAAGTTCGTTCCCATGAGAAAACCCAACAAGTTACCTGGTACATCTTTTGTGCCATGTTTAGCCACCTATAAACTTAAGTGCTTTTATATCTTTTGCACCTTGGTTGTCTATGTATCCTTCATTAATCTATGCGACAAATCAAGCCACATGAAAACCACTAATTCCGATCTATATCTACTGAATACCTGTAAGAATATACTTTCAAATTATATTTAATATTTAATACTCATATCGGTTCAAAATACCTCCTTTGTGTCTCGGTTTTGCGTCTTGGTTGGCTATATATCCATGCCTAGATATGGAAAATAACCAAGACCACTAAAATCTTCAAAAAGACAATCATAGTTTAGTCAATCCGACTCAACATTAGCTGGCAAGGTGTTGTTGGTCTATGCTTTGTAATCTTATGTTTGGAAGTGTCCCACATAGGTGAGAGACTTGAAAGCAGTTGGTTTAAGTAGTAACCTTTTGAATGCAATATGTATGGTAAACTATACATACTTAGAAGCATCGGCACTTACTACTAGCCCTTGGTATCTTTTTTTGTAACACATGTTGACGATTTTTTGAATGTTGGGCGTATGCCAACGCTGGGGTGTCTTAGCAGTACGTTGGCCAATCAATGTAGGAGTTAGAATAGGGGATGTAGGACTATGCCCCATGGGGTTAGTCATAACAGATTTTGGCAGGAGTGAACTGTTTAGACAGGATTCTTCGTTTGACTGTTAGGAACTGCCAATGTATATAGGATTGGACAATTTACAATTGTTTTAACACATTCGAGCATTTCTCCTAATAGATAAAAAAAAAATTTTTTTGAACAGTTTGAGATAAAAGAACAACCGAATAGAAAAATTAAATTGATCGACTGAAAAAGTGAAAAGTAACTGGCTCCATATCTTCTTCTCTAGTTATTTTTGCTGTTTCTGAAGACACCCTTTTGAAATTCATTGCTTTTACAAGGGTCTCGAATCTCTTGATTCCATATTTCCACGTAAATCAAATTCGTGAAAAATAGCCGATAACCCGTGCTTCTGTTTTAGTTTGATTTTGATGTTCTTGCACATTTATATACATGTAGCATGCTGATTTGCAATTACGCATATATTATATATCATATGTGGTCAAAATATTTTATTAAGTACAAGTATATGATCAACTATATCTTTTCTATCTTGGATCTGTAGGTAGACTCTATAGTAGTATCAAGTCTATTCGGGTGCAACGATAACTAATAAGCCATGAGCTTTTATTATCTTTTCAGGAGTTGTTATATCAGAAGAATATTCCTTGGAGTACGGAACAGACACAATGGAGATGCATGTTGGAGCTGTAGAGGCTGGAGAACGTACACTTGTAATAGATGACTTAATTGCAACGGGTGGAACCTTGGGGGCTGCAATAAAGCTACTTGGTAAGGTTCTTCTTCACGGTTCAGTGATGTTCTCGGTTTTTCCAGCATCAATTACCCTTATTGAGGCTAATTTTAATACTAAAGAGTGAATATTAAGATCTCCACAAGCATGTTTTATCAGAGTAGTAGATATATAGTCCATCAGCCCCTCACCTTTAGGATTTAGACGGTTGAAGTTTCATATATTTCATTGTTATGACTAGCATTGATAAATTGGCAGGATGGGTTCAGGTCAAATTGAGTAATATAAGGGTTATAGCTAAACGGATGGGTTGTTAGAAACACTTTCTGTCCTTAGTTTTATATATTTCGATAAATAATATGCGACTATCATATTATGTTTTTTTCAATAATAATGTATTTTTTTTGGTATTACGATGGTCTAGTTACTAGTTTTAGGAGATTTTAAGCATTAATAATACACTACAAGTACTTTTAACGAGTGTAATGCGAGCCATTTAACCCATTTGACCTATTTTAGCGACTATTTTTACCCGTCAAAGATGAAACACAACCTGGATGGATCTACTTTCAGTAATGACCCGAGAACAGAGAACTGTAATATAACTACATGCCGTGGTCTGAAGCAAAAATAAAACAAGGCCAAGTTTGGGACTAAAGGGAGCTTAGCCTCCGAAAAACATGGGATTATATTACTTTATTTTATTTTTTGTCAAGAGATTTGAAGCTTCTTGGTGTGGTAAAGTTGTAGCATACAGATGATACTACTTTCTGTTGCATCTTTTGTTTTTTATTGCAGAGAGGGTCGGGGCGAATATAGTTGAGTGTGCTTGTGTCATTGAATTACCCGATCTGAAGGTACAACCTCTTTAATATTGCGTTACTATTATGGCAACCCACAGGTGCGAGATTTAATCTTAAATTTCTTTTATTTGATGAAGCTTCAACTACCTAATGATACTTGGGTGGATAGCCAAAGCCTTCAATTCCAGTCTATTAAAAATTAAAGGTAGAGGTGGCAATTTCAACCCATTTACTCTGGAATCGGTGAATTTTAATCGTGTCTTATCTCAAACTTATCACTTATTGAAATTTAGCCATCCAGGAATGGGTCGATTAGTTGAAGTTTTAACCAATACAGTCTCTTCAAAGAAAAGAACAAAATAAAAATAATGAATATTCCTGGCCTTCCTAATTCAACAGTTGCTACCTGATCCGTTTTAACTGGTAATGAAATTTACATTTATTCACCTGTTACCTAACTGGTATGCCACACCCATATTGCCACCTCTGAAGTATAGGTCATACTCACAAACCAATGTGTTTGGTTATCTTTTTCTAGCGTATATTTTACAACTGTAGAAGAGTACTATTGTAATTTCTAATAAATATTCAGGGCCGGGAGCGATTAGGAGATAAGCAGCTATTTGTGCTTGTAAGCTCAACTTGATCTTCTGTTCTTTCTTAAAAGCCGCAATTATGATATTGAAGGCTTGAGATAAAATCTTTTCACCGTTGTTTTGTTTATATTAGTTTCGGTTGGTGGTGATAAGGTTCTATTTGTTAGGCTGTGAACTTTTATTTCCCTATTGTGAGACAATCTAAAGAGGTATAGTGGGTATTGTATTTGCTATTGTCACATTTTGATATACTATTGCATATAACTCGCTTGAAGCAAGTACTTTTGAATATAATAAGTATTTAAAATATTAATAAATTAGTAGTAAGACTTGCTTGTAAATCATTTGAATACAAGAATCATTTTGTTTCAAGTGTATTCTTTGAATTTAATGTCAACATTAATATACATATTAATCTTATTATACGGAGTAGTTGCGTATACGAATTTGTGTTAAAGCTGTTGTTATTTAAGTACTGCGTATATCATTAGCAACTAATAGTACAAGATTCCCCATTGCAAGTACAATTTGCACAAATTAAGTACAGTACAAGTTTTGCTTATAGTTTTTCCAATCTCGTTATACAGTTTATGCCATATTTTACCTCTTTGCTTTACAATAAGTAATGTAAAGACGGTTGCTCTTGAATACGTGTGTTAGTGAACGTAATCTATTGACGTTTATGGGAGTTTAAACTATTTCCCCCCCCTGTATATAGGCTATTGATGTTGTTTGATAGACACATATTGAGAGATTATTAGAGAAATAAGCTATAAATATTACATTAGTTGATCGACGTAGTTTTTTGAGAAGAAGTTTGAGCTTATAATAAGAGAAAATTATCTCAGTACTCTTTATTTAAGAACTTCTCACGTTTTTTGGCATATTTATGTCACTTCACAATTTTAAACTACAATTCCGGCTATTTTATCAAATACTTGTAAAAAGTTATAAACTTTATAATTCAACTCAAATATAAACTTCAATTATTGTATTCAACTTCAACTACCAACTAATTTCGTCAAACACATCTATAATTTAAGTGCAAATTCTCTCTCTATCATATGACGGCGTGCACACTACACACGTACACACAATTGCAAAATATGCGAATTTATAACGTTATGTACATACAATAGAACATGTTTTTGTCTAATATGAAATAGCAAACACTATGGAATTAATGCATTCGTATTCATATAAGTTATGATATAACTTTTGATATAACATTCAATAAATCAATAATGATCGTATCTAGTTTTGTGCTACAAGTTGAACAGGTTAACAACAACAAGAAAAGAAAAATAAACAATAAACATTGAATGCTAGTTATTATCTTATTGGCAAGTCAATGCATATATTCTGTTATTTTATTTATATTATTATTAATATTAAAAAAATTAACATTTTTTGACTTAAATCATACATCGTCACAATCCCAACAAGATCATAAGATGTGTTACGAAGATACTATGTTCGCGATTATATCAACACCATTTTCCGACATAGTAAGATTAACAAAATCAAGCCAACCTTGTTACAGCTATACATTATGCCTTTTAAGTTTTAACTCATACAAAAATATATATACTTTATACTCCATTTATATTAACAATATAGAAATCTTATAAATAAATAAATAAATATAAATCTATATAGGGTAGAGTTCCAATAAAAACACTTTAAAAATAAGAATGGCTAAGAACATCTCATAAATGCACAACTAGCCAACAAAATCATTAGATTCACACTCATACATCTCAAATATGTGTAGAAAAATAGATGCGAACTTTCGAAAATGCACAAAAATTGAAAAAAACAATTGATGCACAATTATAGAGATAATCATGCATCAATCGTTTTTTCGATTTTTGTGCATTTTTGTAAGTGTACATTTATTTTTCTTTGCATACTTGAGATGTACAAACGTGAATCTAGCAATTTTATCAAAAGTAATTGAGCATTTAAAGCGTTCTTATCCGTTCTTATTTTTAAGGTGTTCTATCCATACTATATATATATATATAGGGGAAGGTTCAAATGAGAACCAATATACATACTAAATATATGTTCACATGTGAACGATAATGTAAACAAATCGGTTAAATGTGTTTTAAGACGTAAATTTATGATTTTTTTTTTTACTTTTTTCTTTTTCAATTAAACATACATCAATGTTCACATATGATTGAAGTTAATCACATGTGAACAAATATGTATTCGTTGTGGTTCTCAAGGTTCTCAACTTTATATTGGTTCTCATTTGAACCTCCCACTATATATATATATATATATATATATATATATATATATATATATATATATATATATATATATATATATATATATATATATATATATAATACTTCGCTATAAATACTATTCTTATTATTCACTTACATTTAAACCACAATGTAGAAATATTAGTTAAACTTAGGCCTCTCCCTATGGTACGTCAATACCCCCTTCAGTTTGGACGTCGGTTTGTGACGTTGTAGGCATGGTACGTCGGTTTTGAACGTCAGTTTGATTGCGTCGCCAAACCGACGAACATCACTTATTTATTTATTTTTTTTGTTTAGTGTATAGAATTAAAGGTATATTGGTAAACGTGGGTCCAGAAAAAACTGAAGTGATGTTCACTATAAGCAGTGAAGCGTCAGTTTGTGTCAGTTTTGAAAAAAGCTGACGTGGCGCTGATGTGGCACAAACTGATGCGTCAGTTTGTGTCACCTGTTGGTCTTATCATCAATTTCTATTTTCTTATTCATGAACGAAATAACTTGATCAGAAAAGTGATTGATGTGTATTAACTTAAATGTTTTTTCATATAATAAAAAGAGAATGTGACAAATTTGATAGTAAATATATTTGCTAAAAACACAATGGAATGAATTATAAATCTTCGGTTGACATCACAACATTAAAATATTTGTTTGACAAATGCAACAATATATATATACAAATATTTGACTTTTAAACCTGCAAATTTGTAATATATATATTGTTGGTCAAAACTCATCATGAATTTTAGTTCTTGATGACGTTGACTTTTATCAGCTTTGACTTATTTTGCAATCTTTTTTTTTTTTTTTTAATAAACTACTATAACAAATTTAATCTAGTCAAAACTCGTGTTTAACATAATCAAGAGTACTTGTTTAGTTTTAATGCATTAATAATAAATCAAACTTTTAAACATTAAGAAAATACTGATAAACGTCATTAAAATTAGTTGAACGACTTTCTTGTAATCTTGTACTCCTAACATTTTAATAATTTGTATCATCGATCTAAAGTTTGCGTATTTCACACAATAATGCAAGAAAGTAGTCAGTTTTATCGATAAGTATCCAACAATCGAGCTACAAAACATTCTTATGATTAATTAATACCCGAATTATGATTAAAATGGTTTGATGTTACCATTGACTACTCAACATGCATGTCACCTATTCGCATACCATATGTCTGACTTTATTTATAAAATGAGAAAAGTTTTATGTATGTGTATTATATTCAAAGTCAAATTTTATGTCTTCTAGAAGAAATTATATTAATCAACTTGTATTGAAACAATCTTTGTATCATAAAAAAGAGTCTGTCTCAGTATAGAGCAACAAATAGCCAATAGATAGTGTGTTTATTTTATGGTCATTTGAGTTAGGGACGGAGCCAGAAAAATATTCTCTAAGTACGTTCATAATTGAATTTAGTGACGTTTGTATGTAAAATAAGCGGGTTCATAACTAATGTTATGCTAGTATTACACTAATCATCTTAATTTGAGTGGTGAGTAATTTGCTTAATAGGTATTACGTGTCAAAATGAACATTTGTAAAAAAAAAAAAAAAAAAAAAAAAGAGTTAATGATCTCGTATATAATACATACCGAAAGAATGCTACCAATAATCATTTAAACTCCAAACTAAAATTAAAATTGGTTAACATGTTATTTAAATGTACGATTTTCTTCTAATCTAAGATTGTAGTTATCGAATTTGGAATGTGTTCGATATTAATTATCAGACATATACAATACAAGTATATAATTATAAAAAAGGCAATCATTTTTTAATAATAATTGGAATATACCATTAAGAAAATTAGGAAAACTCGGTCTACATTTTATTAAATTGGGTGTTCTTTAAATAACTTAGTGACCATAGAAAGGGTTTTTCATAATAAAAGGAATTAAGATAAGCAACCAACCGATACCTGTTAATAGTCTTTTATCTATAATTTTTTTTTTTAAATAAGTGTATGAACATGTATCTAATTGTAATTCAAAGTCTATATTTTAACTATTGTATGTATCAAATTTCATCGATAGTTGTGATCCGACGTTGAGCTTGAAGTAAAAGCTCTATGATTGAGCATTTTTTTTTTTCTATTAAGAATTTTATAAATTTTCTTTGAGAATAAAAGTTTAACTAAACTTTCAAAAGCTCCTTAATTAACTAAACTTATAACATGGTGGCAATTTGAGACCCATGGGTCTAGTTGAGTTTAATCTTTATAGATGAGTGTTGGGTAATTAAAAAAAAAGATTAAGTATATCATTATTACTCATTATGACCCAATAGGTAATAATGATATACTTAAGCCTTATTTTAATTACCCAATTAGACCCATCTATAAAAATTAAAAAAACTCAATAGATTCATAGGTCTCAAATTGCCACCTGTTACATAATTTTGTAACCTCTTTAGAAAATACAAAGAGGAATTTGTTGAAAAATCATAACATATTCGACTTACTGATAGATTTAACTGTATATATATGGACATCTTTCTAGAAAACAATTTTTTATGGTCTTATGCATATTTAATACTCCTGACTCCTGTATATATATAATTATAATAACCTCTTCTCTTTTTTATATATTAAAAGAAAGTGATAATTAGGTAATCAAACTTAATCTCACCCTTTAAATGATATAATATATTAAATGTGAACCATTGATCTTAAATTGAAAAGGATGACTACCTAAATAGTGGAGATGAGGTGACAAAAGGACTAAATTACCCCTACCCTTTTAATAAGCAATTAATTCAAAATTTAATTAAAATAATCAACATTTAATGCTCTCAAATAATTTAGGAAATATTATTTAATTAAACATTAAAATAATATATTTAAAGCTACCTTAATGAAAAAACTTACTAATCTCACATTCAAGATCATTTACCTACATTCACTTTGTTTTTTTTTTTTTTTTTTTCACTATTATTAATTAATAAATGCATTAATCTTTAAGTAATGTATAAGGTGTTTACTTTTTGTCAATTTATTTGTTATTATATATTATTATTATTGACAAACTTAGTTGTTGGATGACTTACTTAGAAATATTAATAAACTGATTAAGAGACATATATAACGTTATGCTACAATTTTTTAACTATGTTATAATTAGGCTTTAATTTGTAGTAGAAAAAATAACTACTTCAAAATCAAACTCCATCAAAATTTAATTCTATGACTTTAGTTACGGATACTCACACAAGCGTGCACGTAATCGAATTATATGCAGAGATATACGATGAGAGTCAATTGAATCGGAACAATTAGATTTACCATTTTGGCAATAGACGTGATTTATCATATTGTTCATTAGTGATGGCGATTTCGTTTTCAGGTATTGATGTTTTCTTATTATTGATCACAAATTTTTATCTGAAGTAATAATAGTATTTGTTTTAATTTTTACATTTTACCCTTTTGGATTAATAAATTTTGATGATTTGTTTATCTTGATTTTTACATAAAAAGATAAATGTTGATCTTGATTTGTTGGCATAGACATTGCGATTTATGCATCCTCTCATGAGAATTGTATGTTGAGAAGACATATGATTTATTAGGTATTTCATTTCTCTCACTATATAGTGAATTTATCTTCAGATTACTTGGATTTAATGATTGATGGGCATATAATTTCAACACTTTAAATTTTATCTTCAATTTATGTAGCTCGACACCCACCGCATAATCTGAATGAAAGTGGTTTCCAGACGAGAATAGCACAAAATGGTGATCTTCAAAATCTCTTTTCCATATGAAAAAGTCAATGTGTTCTAGACGTTTTCTTAGTTCACCGTCTAGACATACGAAACCTACCATGATAAGAATAAGTCAAACATTCTAAGAAGTTGTGCAATACATGCATATAGTATCTATATGCTTGCTATTCGGATGTCGCACATCAACTTGATCATGTTTTACCATTTGTCTTTTTATGTTATCTCTTTAATGTTTAGACTTCAAATCACTATTGTCTATGTTATAAACGTTCTTAATAATGTATATTTAAAGTTACTATTAACAAACAAACCTATCTCCTTCAATTCAAAACATTCATCCAATGTCATCCGTGAAAAAGTGTCAAAAAACAACACTATATAATATAAACCTTCGTATTAAAAGCATGAAGTAGCCCGCAAATTTTGCGGGATATAATCTAGTAATAATATAATAAAATAAAATAATACTGACTGTTCTTTTAGATCTTCAATACGTACACGGTACAGCTAGGAGATCATATCGCCAGAAATATATACATGGATTTGAAGAATAAATTTTTCAAGTAGCGCTATTTGTTGATTACTTCTAAAGTTTAAACGCATATATAGTGTATGTGCATCACATAATACATTTACTAACATTTTTGTGGCACCTAAAAAAGATTTGGTTAAACGACCTTAAACAACTTCACATTTCAACCATATATGTGCAAGTCGTTTGAAGAATAATTGGTCGAGCTCCTCGTTTGATTTCATAGTGTAGCTCTTAATCTTTTTTTAATTTGTTTTTTTTTTTTTTTTTTTTCCTTTCTGATTGTTAGGTTTGTTTATGTGTTTTGTGGTGTTTGGTTAGGTTGGGTCATTTCTTTTTGGCACTCCTTCCTTGTATCTTTTCCCCATTTCGGACTGTTTTAAATCTAAATTTACTTTGTTCTTCAAGGAAAAAACATTTTAATAACCATATTTAACATCAATTGTAGCCTTGTAGTTCCCGGCCTTCTACTCAGTTGGTTGAGTACTTGGATTTTATCCAAGTGGTCATGGGTTCAAACCCAGGGGGGACATCCTAAATTCCATTGAGGTCTTGGTCCAATGGTCAGGGAGTTTTCCATAAAGGTTTCTTCCTGAAGGTGATGAATTCGAGCCTTGTTGTGTTGGGGACTCCTACGACGCTATACCCATTCAAGACATGGGAGAGCAACCCCTTTAGGGCGTCGCCTTGGCTTCGAACTCGGGGGTGGTTACTCGATTCCAGGGGAGTAACCGCTTGTGGAGATGATCGGGTGGGCCAAAATGATCTGTTAGTGATTCCACAACTGCCTTTTAAAAAAAATTGTAGCATTGTATGAATTAATTAAAGTAATTGGTTCTAGGTGTTTTGACTTGTAAACAGCAACTAGTTGTTAGCTAGTGTTTGACCTATTAGCTTATAAGCCAAAACTGCGGGTCAAACCTTTATATATTGACTTTATGTCTTTTGAATGGTAGTTTCTTACTTTTTTTTTTAATGGTAGTTTCACACCTCGAATACCATTAAACTCCTATGTCGTATGCTATTTAGTTTCATACGAGTATTTTTCACTCGCGTGTTACGACGTGATGTAAAATTAAATATTTTTGAATGAATAAATTGATGAGTAAATGTCAGATATAAAAAAACCCCACGATATACAATTTTTAAAACTGTATAGTTAATATCGCTCACAATAATGCGTAATAGCTAGCCATAGTTGTGAAATCATATACTCCGTATAATACAAGAATTGTGCATTACCAACTTCAAAACTTGATCATCAGCCAAATATGTTGTACAATGGTAACTAGCAGTTCGAATGAGAAATCTATATTGAAAAATGACATTTGCCATTGAAGCCAGATCAAAAACGTTAATAATAGATTACAAAATGTACATAACTCCTTAACTTCGTGTTATAGATGTGTTAGGCATATATACAAAAATGCAATGTTGGTTATGTAGGTTACAAAGTAGTGAGATCTAAAACTGCAGCACAATTTACATATTCAAATTTGCAGCCTTTGAATAATATACATGTATACTTTTAATAAATACTTTTAATGAAATTTGCAGCCTTTGAATAATATACATGTATAGAATTAAAGGTATATTGGTAAACGTGAGTCCAGAAAAAACTGAAGTGATGTTCACTATAAGCAGTGAAGCGTCAGTTTGTGTCAGTTTTGAAAAAAGCTGACGTGGCACTGATGTGGCACAAACTGATGCGTCAGTTTGTGTCACCTGTTGGTCTTATCATCAATTTCTATTTTCTTATTCATGAACGAAATAACTTGATCAGAAAAGTGATTGATGTGTATTAACTTAAATGTTTTTTCATATAATAAAAAGAGAATGTGACAAATTTGATAGTAAATATATTTGCTAAAAACACAATGGAATGAATTATAAATCTTCGGTTGACATCACAACATTAAAATATTTGTTTGACAAATGCAACAATATATATATACAAATATTTGACTTTTAAACCTGCAAATTTGTAATATATATATTGTTGGTCAAAACTCATCATGAATTGACTTCTTCGACGTATATCCTATGTTGATACTTTAGTTCTTGATGACGTTGACTTTTATCAGCTTTGACTTATTTTGCAATCTTTTTTTTTTTTAATAAACTACTATAACAAATTTAATCTAGTCAAAACTCGTGTTTAACATAATCAAGAGTACTTGTTTAGTTTTAATGCATTAATAATAAATCAAACTTTTAAACATTAAGAAAATATTGATAAACGTCATTAAAATTAGTTGAACGACTTTCTTGTAATCTTGTACTCCTAACATTTTAATAATTTGTATCATCGATCTAAAGTTTGCGTATTTCACACAATAATGCAAGAAAGTAGTCAGTTTTATCGATAAGTATCCAACAATCGAGCTACAAAACATTCTTATGATTAATTAATACCCGAATTATGATTAAAATGGTTTGATGTTACCATTGACTACTCAACATGCATGTCACCTATTCGCATACCATATGTCTGACTTTATTTATAAAATGAGAAAAGTTTTATGTATGTGTATTATATTCAAAGTCAAATTTTATGTCTTCTAGAAGAAATTATATTAATCAACTTGTATTGAAACAATCTTTGTATCATAAAAAAGAGTCTGTCTCAGTATAGAGCAACAAATAGCCAATAGATAGTGTGTTTATTTTATGGTCATTTGAGTTACGGACGGAGCAAGAAAAATATTCTCTAAGTACGTTCATAATTGAATTTAGTGACGTTTGTATGTAAAATAAGCGGGTTCATAACTAATGTTATGCTAGTATTACACTAATCATCTTAATTTGAGTGGTGAGTAATTTGCTTAATAGGTATTACGTGTCAAAATGAACATTTGTAAAAAAAAAAAAAAAAAAAGAGTTAATGATCTCGTATATAATATATACCGAAAGAATGCTACCAATAATCATTTAAACTCCAAACTAAAATTAAAATTGGTTAACATGTTATTTAAATGTACGATTTTCTTCTAATCTAAGATTGTAGTTATCGAATTTGGAATGTGTTCGATATTAATTATCAGACATATACAATACAAGTATATAATTATAAAAAAGGCAATCATTTTTTAATAATAATTGGAATATACCATTAAGAAAATTAGGAAAACTCGGTCTACATTTTATTAAATTGGGTGTTCTTTAAATAACTTAGTGACCATAGAAAGGGTTTTTCATAATAAAAGGAATTAAGATAAGCAACCAACCGATACCTGTTAATAGTCTTTTATCTATAATTTTTTTTTTAAATAAGTGTCTGAACATGTATCTAATTGTAATTCAAAGTCTATATTTTAACTATTGTATGTATCAAATTTCATCGATAGTTGTGATCCGACGTTGAGTTTGAAGTAAAAGCTCTATGATTGAGCATTTTTTTTTTTTTTCTATTAAGAATTTTATAATTTTTCTTTGAGAATAAAAGTTTAACTAAACTTTCAAAAGCTCCTTAATTAACTAAACTTATAACATGGTGGCAATTTGAGACCCATGAGTCTAGTTGGATTTTTCTAGTCTTTATAGATGGGTCTAGTTAGGTAATTAAAAAAAAAGATTAAGTATATCATTATTACTCATTATGACCCAATAGGTAATAATGATATACTTAAGCCTTATTTTAATTACCCAATTAGACCCATCTATAAAAATTAGAAAAACCCAACTAGACCCATAGGTCTCAAATTGACACTTGTTACATAATTTTGTAACCTCTTTAGAAAATACAAAGAGGAATTTGTTGAAAAATCATAACATATTCGACTTACTGATAGATTTAACTGTATATATATGGACATCTTTCTAGAAAACAATTTTTTATGGTCTTATGCATATTTAATACTCCTGACTCCTGTATATATATAATTATAATATAATGTAATAATATAATAAAATAAAATAATACTGACTGTTCTTTTAGATCTTCAATACGTACACGGTACAGCTAGGAGATCATATCGCCAGAAATATATACATGGATTTCAAGAATAAATTTTTCAAGTAGCGCTATTTGTTGATTACTTCTAAAGTTTAAACACATATATAGTGTATGTGCATCACATAATACATTTACTAACATTTTTGTGGCACCTAAAAAAGATTTGGTTAAACGACCTTAAACAACTTAACATTTCAAACATATATGTGCAAGTCGTTTGAAGAATAATTGGTCGAGCTCCTCGTTTGATTTCATAGTGTAGCTCTTAATCTTTTTTTAATTTGTTTTTTTTTTTTTCCTTTCTGATTGTTAGGTTTGTTTATGTGGTTTGTGGTGTTTGGTTAGGTTGGGTCATTTCTTTTTGGCACTCCTTCCTTGTATCTTTTCCCCATTTCGGACTGTTTTAAATCTAAGTTTACTTTGTTCTTCAAGGAAAAAACATTTTAATAACCATATTTAACATCAATTGTAGCCTTGTAGTCCCCGGCCTTCTACTCAGTTGGTTGAGTACTTGGTAGGGGTGAGCATTCGTACCCGAATCCCGATCCCGTACCGGTTCCATACTGAACTGGTACCGTACCACTTTAAACGGTCCGGTATTTGATACTCACTTTAGGGCCAAAAAGATAACCGGTACCAACCGGTTCGGTACCGGTATTTTACCACTTTTTCCGCTTTGGTACCATATTCGAAATATACATTTTTTATTTGTTATAGGTCCATTGGTTCTTTCTATATTTTAAAAAGATTTATTTATAACATCATTTCTATGATCATATGATATGTCTATGGGTCCTATTAAAGCAACTCCCTGGCCCACCCTTTTTTCCATCTTCTACCCCCTGGCCCACCCTTTTTTTTTTACTTTCTAGGTATACCCACTTCTTTTTTTAATTTCTGCCTCCTGTTTAGTCTAAAACTGAAACTGATTCTATACTGAACTGGACCAAACTTAAATAAAACTAGACTGAAAAGGTGGGCCAGGGGGTAGGAGCAGACTTTTGGGGTGGCTTTAGATCCACCCTATGTCTATTAATATAAAAAATGATATTTTTCTTAGGTAATTAAGAAATATAAAATAGAGTTAGACTCTCGCGTATGAATAAAATTGTAATTTTATAGAAGTATAGCTAGTTTTCTTTGCTACACAAACAATCACGTTTTTAGCTACTTGAATCAGATTCCAAACATATTGCTTGTTAGTATAAAGGTAATGATCATGACGTGTGTCATTACCAAAACACTTAACACGGTACAATAACGTCATATATATTTGTTTTTCTTCGTCAATATCCATCTATGTCACTTCATGATGTTTTAATTTATTTGAGATTCATTAATATTTATCTTTTGTGAATTTTATCGAGTACAAAATACGTAAATAGGTTTATTTATTATTCTACTATGTTTTGGTACCAAAGCGGTATTGTACCACTTTTACCCGTACCGGTACCGGAACCGTACCGGTACCGTATCGCTTTAGACGGTCCGGTATTCGGTACTCACTTTAGGGCCAAAATAATAAGCGGTACCAACCGGTTCCGTACCATGCTCACCCCTAATACTTGGATTTTATCCAAGTGGTCATGGGTTCAAACCCAGGGGGGGACATCCTAAATTCCATTGGGGTCTTGGTCCAATGGTCAGGGAGTTTTTCATAAAGGTTTCTTCCTGAAGGTGATGAATTCGAGCCTTGTTGTGAGGGGGACTCCTGCGACGCTATACCCATTCAAGACATGGGAGAGCAACCCCTTTAGGGCGTCGCCTTGGCTTCGAACTCGGGGGTGGTTACTCGATTCCAGGGGAGTAACCGCTTGTGAAGATGATCGGGTGGGCTAAAATGGTCCGTCGGTGATTCCACAACTGCCTTTCAAAAAAAATTGTAACCTTGTATGAATTAATTAAAGTAATTGGTTCTAGGTGTTTTGACTTGTAAACAGCAACTAATTGTTAACTAGTCTTTGACCTATTAGCTTATAAGCCAAAACTGCGGGTCAAACCTTTATATATTGACTTTATGTCTTTTGAATGGTAGTTTCTTACTTTTTTTTTAATCGAGGTAATCTTGATTCAAACCTCGAATACCATTAAACTCCTATGTCGTATGCTATTTAGTTTCATACAAGTACTTTTCACTCGTGTGTTACGACGGGATGTAAAATTAAAGATTTTTGAATGAATAAATTGATGAGTAAATGTCAAAGCCATAGTTGTGAAATCATATACTCCGTATAATACAAGGATTACACGTAAATTGTGCATTACCAACTTCAAAACTCGATCATCAGCCATATATGTTGTACAACGGTAATTATAAACCGTCATTTAAATATGCGTGTTTTGGCTACTGATACATCAAAGTCTTATAATATAAATTTTTCTTAGGCAATGATAAAAACAAATAGGAGTAATCATTCAAACTACACGAGGGAAAAACTTCTCACTCGATAAGTTATACCTGGAAAATATCTATAGATTCACATTTTAGTTATACAAAATAACATAGTATAATGTATAATGTATGTAATCTAAATCCAATCGAAAATTGACAGATGCATAAAAACATGGTCTCCTTTTTTAAATGAAACCAAAACCTATCGGGAAATTGTCAATCTTATGTTAATGGCCTTAATGGGCATGGCTAATATTTCTTAAGTTTAAGAAATTATGCGGAGTACTTACTCTACGTTTTTAACAACAAATATTTTCACACATTTTGCATTATTAAATTTATTTTTAATAATAATAATAATAATGATAATAATAATAAATTTTATTTATTTTAAGATTAGCACATGTTATAATTTCTTTATGAACACAAACTAATCTTCAAATTCACTAATATAAATTGCCATTATTGTTACTTAAATTACAATAAACTAATAATTGCAAGCATGAGAGAAAATGATGAACATATCCAAAACAAAATGTAATTCACAATATCTACTGTAAGGTAATGTGACTATTATAACATTATATTAAAAATTAAAATAATTGTGAGTTTCTACATTTCATATATTATTCATGAGTTGGAATACGTTATAAATATTAAATTACCTTTGTAATTAATTGTATGCATATAAATCACATTTCTCAATAAAAAGTGCACACTAAATTGCTAGATGCATACAGATTAACATAGAGTTTTGTTTTACATAGAGTTTTGTTTTAAAAGAGAGACCTAATCGATTAATTGAATATGATTTTAATTGATAATGTCATAAGCCCATTTACAATGGGTGTGTTTGGCCAACGGGATTCTAGTGGATTATAGGACATTCAGATTTTAGTTTAAATAATCTCCAGCAATTATAAATTAGAAGCCCCATCTTGTAACATAAAAAATATGAGGATTGTTTGAAATAGAATCCCCTACAATTCCCTGAGGCAGAAGCCAATTCAAATATCATATATCATACACCCTTATAAAGGGTTTAGGACTTTTCTTTACAAACTCATAATTTTAAAGATTTGAAAAGACATAAATACCCTTATCTACTGTCCATATATAAACATTCAACATTTTGGAAATTATACAATTAGTCAAACGTTTCCTACTAATGTTGACTAATGGAGTTTTGATTAATTATGAGTGAATTATTTCTGGTTGTTTTTATGAAACAGATTATATAACCGCAAATCACAATATTTCTTGATGAATTTCATAAACTTATCCGCTGCATAGCACGGGTCTCTGCTAGTCTTATAAAAAGAATTCTCAATCATAAGCTCCAGCTCTAACTAGTTTGTTGACAAACACACCTTATATAATAATCTATATTATAGGACATTCAGATTTTAGTTTAAATAATCTCCAGCAATTATAAGTTAGAAGCCCCTCTTGTAACATAAAAAATACGTGGATTGTTGTAAAAATAATTCCCTAAAATTCCCTAAGATAGAAGCCAATTCAAATATCTTATGAAAAGAATTTTCAGTCATAAGCTCGAGCTCTAACTAGTTGTTGACAAACACATATACCTTGTATATTTGAATGATCTATATATAAATAGGCTAGCTAGGTATCATATACGTCACGCAAGTGTCAATGTCATTAATTCAAAAATAAGGTTTCTTGTAATGATCATGACTTCAACATGTTTGAAGAATTTGGGCAACATATTCTTGTGCTCTCCAAATTGCATCACAAGTTTTCTGTAATTCATTTGTATGACATCATATACCATGTAATTAACTAGTATTTCTATAATTTAGACTTTAAAGTTATCATGTAAGCTTTTAGATTAATTAAGTGACTTGTTTTTAGACAATTATTTAAGATCCACAATCATTGTCCATATATCTATTCCATTTTGTAAGATTTCATCCATTTTATAATCACAATCATTGTCCAAGAAGCTCAAATTGGTTATCATCTTGCCAACATGCTGCAATTGCAGCATGGGAATATACATTAAAAAGCTCATTTTTTATAAAATTAATAAAAATAACTCCTTTGATTGAGGTATATTATAAATATAATCCATCTCCTAGAACGTGATCACTTGTTTATAGACTCCAATGTTAAAAACTATTTTTGATGTAAAATCAATCTGATGAATTCAATGCTAACCTATAAGTTTGATGAGCTATTTGGTTATCTATATATTGCTATTTGATTTTTGAGTGAAATCTTCACCTTAGAATTATATATATTGGACTTGGTTGTATCTCGTGGTTTGCCAATTGCCATTGACACCCTGTTTCGAAAGATGTCCGTGGAAACTCAATCTCACATCTCACAATCTCACATTGATATATATAATTAAGATGATTTCGAAATCATCATATAAGCTTGTTAGGCTAGTTCTTTTATCACAATTAATCCTAACAAACCACTCGTACAACATTTAATATTAATATGTTAAAATAAACTAGCACAATACCCGCGCAATGCAGCGGTGAAAATGACGACGGTGAATGGAGGAGCGAGCAAATATTTTTAAATAAAAACATATTGTACTCCGTCCGTCCCATTTAAAATGTCGACATTACTATTTTGGGTGAAAAGTGAAAATTTAATATTTGATGGATGAAAAGTGTAGTTAGTGGAGAATAAGTAGTAATTAAAAATAATAGATAATGGGATAGGAGTATTAATGGAAGTTTAGTTAGTGGAGAATAAATAGTAAAAGATAATAGAGAATGGGATAGGGGCATTTTAGGAAGATTGAATATTTTAAGTAGTGTTGAATTTGAAATGTGAAGATGTTTTATATATGAATATAGATAAAAATAGACCATTTGAGAATGAACCGGAAAATTACGAGTAACGACTATTACAAGTCAAAGTCAAAAATTAAAAAACCGATGGACTCGAACCCCGACTCTTAAATGACTTTGACTCTTACGAGTTGTGTATTGACTCTTCCAAGTAACAGACAAACTTTTAGTTGAATGTAATACAAATATATAGAGGACAAAATAGAAAAAGAAATGATTATAATGTACCATAAATTAACATTTTGTATAGATTGCCGGTCAGCAACCTAACTATCGACTATGGGTGTTCGTGGTTTGGCCGAAACCGCTTAAACCAGCCAAACCAAAGTGATTTAGTCGGTTTGGTCGGTTTGGCCAGTTTTATTGTTCATAATTGGTTTAGTGATTTAGGTTTTTCAAAACCGTCATATATGATTCAGTTCGCGGTTTTAAGACTCAAACCAGCCGTTTAAACCGAACTACACCGTATCATATTTTCTTATATTATTCATTAAGTATGTATATTTAATTCAAAAGAATTATTTGTCTTTAACAAACAAAACTCTATATTTGTTTTTTCTATGGTACCCAAAGGGTTCATTTGAAAAGTTGCCAACTTATACAACTAAATAAATTCAAAATTAAAGATCGTAAATAAAACTTTCGAGTTAATTGCATGGTTGGTCCCTATTTTTTACACACAATTGCACCGCTAGTCCTTATATTTTACTTGTTGCACCATAGGTCCAAAAACATAAAATTTGTTGCGTGGTTGGTCCCTCTTCCGACTAAAATGACTAAATTACCCTCACTTAAATCAAGACAAAAAATAGAACATTAAGGGTAATTTAGTCATTTTAGTCGGAGGAGGGACCAACCACGCAACAAATTTTATGTTTTTGGACCTCTGGTGCAACAAGTAAAATATAGGGACTAGTTGTGCAATTGTGTGTAAAAAATATGGACCAACCATGCAATTAACTCTGGTGCAACAAGTAAAATATAGGGACTAGTTGTGCAATTGTGGTTATGTAACAATATTATGAAAGTCAATTATTATTAAATGATATTGTTAAAAAACATTCTTGACCAATACTAGATTATGTATTTATATCTTTAAAAAAATGTCTAAGATAATCATAGTTGCATTACTAGTTGTATCATCTAACTTAAATGTTAGTTAACAAAATTTTTATTAAAAAAAATATATAAAAACAAAATAGGTTCAAACTGTCAAACCGGCCGAACCAAACCGGTTTCAATTGTTTGGGTTGGTTTGGTTTGACACATTAAATTAGACGGTTTGGTTTGAGAAAACGTCAAATAGTAATTATCGGTTTGGTTTAAATTATAGGCTCAAACCGGACCATGAACACCCCTGTATCGACTATCGTTGTGTCTTACTCTCCTTGAGAACAAAAATTTTAAACTATAATATACATACATATGTCAATGGTGCGTAGCTCAGTTGGTAATGGGTGGGGGCATCATATATTTGCCACAATAAGCACAAGGTCAGGGGTTCAAGCCTTGACACCTCTATAACCACAACCGTTGAGTGAGTCAGGTATGCCCCACATTGGAAATTGGCAGCCGATTGTGGGCCGGTCTGGGTTACCGGTTATCAATATTTTGCCACAATAATATACATATATATATATATATATATATATATATATATATATATATACATATATACATATATACATATATACATATATACATATATATATATACATATGTACATATATACATATATATATATAACTTATGTTTCTTTTAATAACAAATAAAGGTATCATAAGTTGTCATTTGCTCAGCCTAGAGGACGCGGCAAATCAAAGTCAAAGAAGAACATCACGTTTGTTTTAAGGAAAAAAATCATTAAAAAAGAAGAAGAAACATTACTGTATATGTAAGTAAATATGCACATATATAATAATAATAAATTATTAATAATTCTAATTTGGCTGGCCATAAGATTCTTCGAGAGTCACAGCTCTGAACTTTAATTATAAGCGTTAATCATTGGTTTGAACTAATTATGTAGTTTGATTATTAAATAAAGAATATTATAAACTTAATAATAATGTTAATTAGGCTTATCTTCTCTGCACAACAACTGCAGGTATTAATTTAGAAGTCAATATATAGTCTAAACTAGCGTTAAATCCGTGTGATACACGGCTAGAAGTATATAATGTCGTAATATATAGATCATAAGTTAAAACGGTATATGAAATGTTTTAATCATATTCAACTTTATATAGTATACACTTTATATAAAGGTGACTATTAGTAAATCGTTGTATGTAATTATGCTTTAAGGTGTTGTATTGTACAACTGTGTAAATCATGTTTGTGGTGTACGGTTGAAAAATGTGGTGTACGAATCGTTTCTTTATATATATATTTTTTTTGGTAACATAAAAAAAATTTATAGATAATATTGAGTGGTGGAGGTGTACCCGCTTAAATACTTGCAAAGACTGTTTATAAAAAAGAAACTTTTTTTACAGATATTAGTGATATTTTATAAATTTTTTAACTCCTCAAAAATTAAATAAGAACAACAATATTTTCTCCCCACGAAATATCAACGAAATGGGAAGGTTAAAAATATATACGTATGTTATAAAGTGACATGTTATAGCTAAAAAAAATTGTATAGTCATTGTAACCTTTTAGTATTCAGTAGTTATAATATGATAAAGTTGCAACAATTTGATAAAAATGTGTATGTTCATAGTCTTTGGAAACATAAATTGTAACAATTACTATAACAATTTAGATGCTTTATTGAATAACTAATGTGCATATATATGTACAAAATATAAATCATTCTATAGCGATCAAATGTATACAATATACATAAATGGAAGATTATATAGATTTGAAAAGTAATATAGAAATTATAACAATACACGTCTTGCCAGTCACATACTTAATTGTAATTGAGTTGTGTGATTTAAACTAAAAAACAAAAAAAACTCTTAAAAAATACTTGATCTAGATATCCATAAAGCTTGTATCCAGATTACAAAGTAACCGAAACTGAGTTTCCTCATTCTGTAAGATGGTAACAGAAAATTTCAAACTAGCTCACTAAAAGTTTTTATTTTTTATTTTTATGTTTTGTTTTTATATATTTTGTTTGTTTTTTATTTTGTTTTTTTAGAGTGAGAGTTACATAAAGAAGAGTGAAGATTAATATGAAAAAAAGTTAAAAATTCTATAAATTAAAATTAGAGGAAAAAAATAGACTAAAGGATGTCATAATTTTGGGCTATCACAAAAAATTATAAGTGTAATCACATGACACATTATTTTAGATTAAATTGGTTATAATGTTAATTTTATCAATTACCTTATTAAATGAAATTAGTTATAATATAATTTTTAATAAAATATTATCTTATTTAAAGTAAGGGTGTAGAAAAATCAACGCCATCAAATTTGTATTATATGGTGATGATACATAGGATGCGTATGATGTGACATGAGTAATTATTTGACAAATAATGAATGGTCTCCTCTTTTGTTATAATAAATGATTTAATACCTTTAACTTCAAAATTATATAAATAGATAATGAAAATTTTAAACCAAAGACACTAACTCGCGACTTGACTCGATTAGATAAGAGTAACTATGTTATAATATATATATATATATATATATATATATATATATATATATATATATATATATATATATATATGTATCTACATATATATATATACATATATAGATATATATATATACATATACATATAGATATATATATATGTATATACATATATATATGTATATATATATATGTAGATACATATATATATATCTATACATATATGTATATACATATATATATGTATATGTATATGTATATGTATATATATGTATATGTATATATATGTAGATATATATATATATATATATATATATATATATATATATATATATATATATATATATATATATATATATATATATATACTTATGATCCAGTGAGAATACAATGTTAAATGTAACCATGGTTATATATACAATGTTAAATGTAAGAGTAATGCTATATAGGCCTAATTACACAGACCTAAATATAGACCTAATTATCTCATTGGCTGATTTATTTCTCTCCCCTAATCTCATCCAATCATTTTTTTACATCCACCAATCATATTGTTAGGTCAATATTTAGGTTTCCACTTTTAGGTTCACCAATCATTTTCCTAAATGTAATCATGATTTTGAAGGTGGCAATTTTGTAAATATTTTGAAGTTTGAATTTGGAGGGTTCAGATAAGGGTGGTTGCTAGGTGAAGTTTATTTTTTTTTTTTTTGCTTCACAAAAGTTTTAACATGGTCAAGTTTTATTTAATTTTTGTTAACAACATGTTTGAAGTAGTGAATCGATATGTATAAACCTTAACCTCTTCAAAAACTAATGTTAACAAAAAAAATTAACTTCATCTCATTAAAAACTATGTGAATCTACAAAAATAAACATTCGTAACTTCATAACCTTATGTTATAAAAAACAAATTAAACTTCACCTCAACAAACTGATGTGAACCCAAAAGAAAAGAAAAAGTTCACCTGAGCAAAATTGATGTGAACCCGTCAAAATCAAACTTCAAGATATTTACAAAATTGCCACATCCAAAATCAGTTTTTTGATAAAAAAAAAATGGATGGTTAGGATGTGTTCTCACCGTTCTCACGTAATCTTTGTGTTCTCATCAGAACCCAACCCATTATATATATATATATATATATATATATATATATTAATTGAATTCTCGATTAACAATTAAGTTAACACTTTTAAAAAGTACTGAGAAAAAATGTGTGAAAAATAGACATTTTTTATGGTAGTATTTTAACAAAATTGAAAAACATATAGTCGGCTATCAATCAAAATATATAGAAAGAAGATTATATTACCACATGTTAATTCCGTGTTGATATTTTCTAACAAAATCATTGATATTTATCGAAAGCAAGATGATATATTATATTTATTTTGTTATATGATAGAGAGATCGTGCAATGGGCGGTGCAAAACCCCAAGAGAAGTAGAATAAATATACAGCCTTATAGATAATCGAAATTATAAACATGTAAATTACACTATTTTATTTTTTATTGAGTTGTTGTGTGTATAGTTGTTAAATTCTTATGAACAAATCTCAGTTGGACACGTAATCTGAAAGGCATGGGAGTCGCCAGAATCTACGGGAGTGAGAATTAATTTGGGCGAATTACATTTCAAGATTTTGTTCGCTTTTGGTTTCATGGCTTAGTTCGTTGCACATGAAATGAAGTAGCTAGACATTCGTATCGATTATCGAATATGATTTAATTGATTTATTAATCTCATCTTTAAGTTTGAGTTACTTGATACAGCTAAACCGCTGGATATTTATTTATAAAGGGTGTTTGGTTGATGGTATAAGTGGTCGAGAATGAGAAAGTACCAATGAATATTGGTTTTTGGTATCCTATAATGTAATGCTTCATTACTCATTAGTGGTTAATCACTTATTCACCACCAAATTTGGGGTAATGAATATCATGACCTATCATTATTCCGACATATAATATTTATATATTTATCTCAACTAGCAACTAGTTAAGTCGAACCCGCCAACCAATTAATTATTCAGGTCGTGGTCGGGTTAAAGTTTGGGTTAACGTGTAAACCCGCCAACCCAAAAGTAACTCATGAATTTTGATTCGTTAGACACGAAACCAACCCACCAACCGATATTAACTCGAAACTCGCCAACTCGTTTAATTTTTTGGGTTGGGCTCAGATCAAGGTTCCGGTTAACGGGTTGACTCGTCAATCTTAAGGTAACCCATTAATTTTGATCCGTTTGATGCGAAAAAACCCACCAACCGATATTAACCCGAAGCCAACATGTCAACCCATTAACCCGTTTACCTAAACGAGTTATGAAGATCGGTTATGTTCGGGTCGGGCACTTTTGACACGCCAACCCGTTTTATCATATCATGTTTAATTTATTTGAGTTCGTTACTTTAGACCCATCCATTTGACTCGACCCAATTTGTCACTTTTGCTCTTAATTAAACTTGTATTAAATCAATCAACATCAATGATAATGTATTACTAGAGAATGCTCATTGCATTGCTTAGGGTGCGTTTAGTTGTAGAAAAAAGGGGGAGTTTTCTAGAAATTTTTTTCAAGAAAAGTGGAAAACTGGAAAACGCGTTCAAAATGAATTGAGTAAATTCCATAAATGGTCCCCGTGGTTTACATTGATTTACAAAAATAGTCCCTATACTTTTTATTCAACGTTTTCGGTCCAATAACTTTGGATTTGCTCGCAAATGATCTCTTAACTTTGGATTTTTGCTCGCAAATGGTCCCTCCGTTTAACTTTGGATTTGCTCGCAAATGGTCCCTTAAGGACCATTTGCGAGCATATCCAAAGTTATTGGATTGAAAACGTTGAAAAAAGAGTACATGGACTATTTTCGTAAATCAATGTAAACCACAGGGACCATTTATGGAATTTACTCAAATGAATTTTTATAAGAAAATTTTCCAAGTAAATGGAAAATCCACTTTTCCAAAATATAACTTGGAGGTGGAAAACAAGTTCCCATCACTTTTCCAAATTTTCCTTTATAAACTTTCTCCACACTTTTCCAAATTTTCCAAGATATAACTAGTTTTCCAAAATCCACTTTTTCAACATTTGAACGCGTTTTCTAAATTTTCAACACTTTTCTAGAAAATAATTTTCTTTAGAAAATTGGAAATGGAAAATTATGGAAAATTTTCTACAACTAAACGCACCCTTAGGGTGTGTTTAGTTGTAGAAAAGTATGGCAATTTTCCAGAAAATTTTTCTAAGAAAATTGAAAACTTGGAAAACATGTTCAAATTGGAATTTTGTAGAAAATTTTTCCAAGAAAATGGAAAACCCATTTTCCCAAATTAAAGTATTCCTTTTTCCTTTCTCATTTTCATTCCCCATTTTGATCCAAACACACCCTAAATTATTAAATTTACCGAATATATTTACTACTAGGAGTATATAATTTACTTAGAACCAGGGCATTGGGTAGCAAAACTATGGTGATTCAATCGAGCGTGGCTCGAGCTTTTAGCGAGTTCGAGTCCAAATGTAATAACATTGTTTAAACTATATTTGTGAGAGTGACCGTCTTACGCTACACTAGCTACTTCTTGCCATAATATATATCAAGTCGAGCTCGAGCTCAACTTGTTATCGAATTTTTCAAGTCTTAGTCAATATGTATATGTGCGTTAAGTGTAGTTATTCTATAACACTAACTGTGACATAGTTAAGGGTAAGAATGTTTTCTTTGAACCGAGTACTTTTTTATCTAGAGACAGTATTAGCACTTTAAAAATAGATATGTTGATACCTACTTGTTTTTTAAGTCGAGAAATGCTTACAAATAATTTAATAATCCCAAACACCCTTATAATTTAAGAGAAGATCTTTGCGAGATCAACATATGATAAGTTTTTGAGGCATCCGATGGGACAAAGGCCACCCTTCGTGGCGACATATGTCGGCTATCAAAACTCGATTAAATTATTAGAGAATGTAAGACTTAACCGCACGATGAGGCCAGCCCTAACTACACCTTAATTGTTTAAAAATATATAATGTTATCAACCTACCAAACCTAAGATAAAAATCGTATAAATGCTAAATTAATTAGGCTTATCATCTATCTTTCCATTTTATATGTCTTAATTTTAATCTACTTCTAAAAACAATACTAAGTATGATTGGTTAAGTTTTACATTATATTCGTGATTCAAAGTATCACAAATAAGCATTGTTAACTTATTGGTAAAAATGCAAAACTGACGTTATGCAAGCTGCAGGTTAGGGATGTTAAAAGTCGAATATTTGAAATTTCAGATGTCAAAATTTTACTATCCGAATTTGAAATTCCAGATATCTCAAATTCCCAAATATCCGATGTTTGTTACGGAGTATTTTGAAGGTTTTAAATGAGATTCGCAATAGAAACGGTTGCTAAATACATACAACCAACCGAAACAATCCATAATTCTTCCATTAATTTATGAAGTGTTTGAATCATTTATTGATGAGTTTGCACATATTTGTCTACTACGACGGCAAAGCTCACTATTAAAAGGAAAAAAGTCAATAAAATTTTGGAAATTTCGAATGTTGGATATCCGGAATATCTGAAATGTCTGAAATTGATTATCCGAATCCGAAAATTCGGGCATTTGCGGATCGGATTTTTGAGTTTTCAGATTACGGATTCGGATACTTTTGAACACACATACCACAGGATATATTTTATGCATTTTTGTTGATATGCCTTTCTACTCTAATTTATTATGGGTCAGGTTCATAGGACCATATAATTACGTAGTATGATGCAATCAAACTTATAAGGGTAAAATGTGATGTTGCTATTATGCAGTAAATCTAAGTAGTAGATTAAAAAAATCTAAGGAAGAGATCACCTACCTCTTATTTTCAGAGAATTATGATGCAGTTAAATTTATAAGTGTAAGATACAATGTTGTTATGATGCAATGTATTTATTATGTAGTGAATTAGGTCATGTATTTAAAAAATCAAGATCTGAGATCACCTGCCCATATTTTTCTCTCTAAGCTACCATCCCATCTCATCGATATAAACTCTTTACTATTGGATAAAAATTATCACACCATATTATTATTAGTGTTGTTTTTATTTAACTAATCGATATAAACTCTTTACTATTTGCAACAATTTTTCTTTGATTTATTATAGATTGGTGAAATGTCAGCTATACTTTTGTATCTAAAGCAAGGTTGATCAACAATTATTAAGAATTAAATGATTGAGAATAATAAATGAGGGTAAAATAGAGAGTAATAACTTTTGGAAGTTAGTTTTTATAAGTGAGCAATTTTTTTGAGACAGTTATAAAGAGAACGTGGACATTCTTTTTGGGACGGATATAGTACGGAGCATTATTTAAGGTTTCTATTACATACAACAAGATTCTCCAACTCATTATAGTCATTTGTCCTTTTTACGCTCCAAAGATATCCAAATAAAATTATTAAAGATCCATCGTGTTAATTAATTAATAATAATAATGTTACTTCATGTTATTGTAACAGCCTCCATCTTCTCCCATTAAATACAATTGTAATTTGAAAACTTTGTATTTTACAAAAAAAAAAAAAAAAAAAGTTTCAATATGAATTTAGCTTGCTTGTATAGCTAATGGAAAACAAATGTTATATATGATGCAAACACATACAAGTTTGGTTATGTAACAAACTTTGGACGTTTTACAATTGTATGCAGTAAACTTTCAAATGTTCTAATGTGTATTGAACTTGTAAAAATGTCTATTGTATGCATTGGGTAACCTACCAAACAGGTCTCATGTTTTCTTTCCTTTTTACAATTTTTCCTTTGTTACAAAAAATCCACATCACCAGCAAGCAGCAAGTTTCAGATCAATCAATACATACAATAGGCATTTTAAAAAGTTTGATACATCAATAGACGGTTTGAAAGTTCGTAACATACAATAGTAAAACGTCCAAAGTTCGATACATAACTAAACTATAAATTACTTAAATGTATGCATAACTGAAGGATGATTTTCTCTAGCTCATGCTATCCGGAAAAGATGAGTTTCCTTTCTTTTCTTCTCTTTTTTTTAGTCGATCATTATAAGCAGTCTGGCTAAGTAGGAATGTAGGATACCCTCATACCCCGTGGTAGTTTCTGACTCATTTCTTGGTCACGCCCAATTTATCATACTCCGAACGTCTTACCACTAACCATCTAATAACAAAAATTAATTGAATTGAATGATCATGATTAATTCTAGTATCCATGTGACCATGTAGACAATATGTAGAAATGTCAAATGTGAACATTAGAAATTCTGTTAGCTAAATATCTAGAGAAGTATATAATTACTTCTATTGTCAAAAATTTATCTACTATTAACCAATATTATGTTATAAAATTTTAGCAAGTATTTGATATTAGTTGATTAAACCTACGGACTACTTTTCTTTTAAGATAAAGAATAAAAATAGTATGTATTTCTTAAGAACATTCACTACTACAAAAATGCACATTATAGGCAGTGAAAAGTTCATTACGGGCGGTGAATGGCCCACCATCTATGCGAACGATGTTTAAAATAAAAACATATTTAGAGGCGGTTAAAACACCGCCTTAAATAAACGTATTCAAGGCGGTTGAATAAAGTTAAGGGCAGTTTATTTTTAATACATGCACGCGTATTTAGTTTTTATTTAAGGGCAGGGGTTTTATCTAATATAAGGCGATGTGTCTTGAGTGTTGGCGCCAGTCTTTTGAGACATAATAAGGCGGTTTTGTTAATTTGTTTATGGCGATGATCTTTTCAATTATTATTTAATAGGATAATGTTTATATATGATATGGTGGTATTTTCGAATCGCTTTGTTTAATATTTAATTCACGAAAAAAATATTAAAAAATAAATTAGTATTCAGTTTTATTATAGGCGGTTTATAGTTAATCGCTTCAATATTAATATATTTATTTATATCAAATTTTTCCGCCAAAATTTCAGTAGCCATGTATTCCTGCAATTGCCAATTACCACATTGCAGTAACCAAAATCCCTGCAATTACCACAATGCAGTAACCAAACTTCCTGCGATTACCAATATCTAGCTAGCTAGTATATATCCAAATCTATACTAAAAATATATGTACATATATATATGCAATATATACATCGGTATCTACCTACAATATATAAATCGCAGTTCAATAATTCAAGTGATGTAAACTGAGGCAAACCTACTAACGCCTTCGTATACTATTTCGTCCAACTGCTCACTTGAATAACGTAATGACTTTCTATTATTGTTTTTCCAAACATATATAACAATCAAACATGCATGCAAATTCAATTTATGTACGTACGTTAACTTATAAAAATATATGTATATTTAATTTCTTAATTTAAAATTAATTAAACAACTTACATCAGTTGGCCTTCTTTCTTGCATCTCCATGACCAATATAGACATATTCTTCATAATATAATAACCACATTTCCAATTAGAATCTTGTCGGGGACAGTTCACCACAATCCATTCCCAGGTCCCCATGTCACTCCTAAAAAATATATTATTGATTAATTACAATTTTAAAAACATTCACGTATAACGTGATATATATATATATATATATATATATATATATATATATATATATATATATATATATATATATAGTAACAGGATCGAAAAAGAATGAAATTTAGGGAGAGAAGAGAGAAAATGATTTTTTATTACTATGATTCAATATTTTATTGCTAAGATTCAATTTTTTATTAATATATTTTTACATTTTATTGCTTTGGTTCAATAGTTTATTAATAAGATTTAGTCTTTTGTTGCAATGATTCAAAAGTTATAGTAATACAAATTTGAATCTTAGAATAAAAAATACTGAATCTTAGAATAAATATACCGAATCATAGTAACAAAAAATCATTCTCCCTCTTCTCTCCCTAAAAAACCTTCTCCCTAGATCTTACTCCTATATATATATATATATATATATATATATATATATATATATATATATATATATATATATATATATATATATATATATATATATGAGTGTGTGTGTGTGTGTACGTGTGTATGTGTTGAAAAATTCTTACCCGTCTACCCGAGCAATAAAATGATAATTTTTCTTAACTTTAGAACCCTTGGAGGAATCTGTAGCCGATATGATTGATAGGGTCGAGAACAAAGAGGATCCAATGGCTACTACACAATATATATAAAATATATTAATATATATATATATATATATATATATATATATATATATATATATATATATAGGATTGGGATCCATGGAGAAGGTTTTTTAAGTGGAGAAAGAGGAGAAGGATTCCTGACCATCAGATGATTGATTCAAGGGCTCAGATTAAAATCTAATTTTTGTTAGTAATTTGTAAGGGGTTGGGGGCAATATTGTCCTTTCGTTTTAATTTTAAAAAAGGAAACAATTCTCCAAGTTAATATTGAATTAACCACCGATCAGTTTTCAACTTTTCATACAAACAATTTTGGCGATTGAAATTCTTAACTTCCTTCTCCAAACACCTCGACACAAAACATAAACCCTAATTGTATTTCTTCAATCGCTAACTCCAACCAAACTGATTATCACTTTTTTCAGTGTTTTGGTCCGATACTTGGCATCGCGACTGAATCAAGCATCGAAGCTACAAAATCGTTTTTATTGTTGGGTTTCTGAGAAGTAATATGGTGAAAACACGAAATCTGAATCGATCGAATGTGAAAGGTAACCTCTTTTATTTTCTTTATGTGTTGTGAATGTTTTCTGAGTTGGTGACACAATGATTAAGTGTTTTGTTGATTCAATTGTTTTTGAAAAATATTGGACTCTGATTATTTGGGGGGATTTTGTAGTGGGTTATATCACATTCAATCCAAACAAACATAACCTTGGCGTGAAATTGTGTTGCTGAATCAGAGATATAAGTTATCGAAGCAGTGTATGTTTCTTGGAATTCATGAGTTGTAGTCATGGCTAGTGAATATTTAGGTTTAAGTTGGGCAAATCATTTATTCGAACCTATAAAACTCTAGTTATACAAGAGGTGATTTAGTAGGTTTTGATTAATTCAAAAATCGCAAGTTATACTGACCAAAGGTATTCCATTGTGTTTGCAGAATCGGCACGCTGTGGTACTGAATCGAGGGTTTTTAGCATCGACACCTAACTATCAATTCTTCCGATTGTGGTATTCTATATAGTGAAAGCAAGGAAAGTGAACAAAGCAAATGTTAAAGGTAACAAGTATTTATTAATATGTATGTATTGAATTTTAGTAGAGTTGTTGACATTTGTTTATATATGTGTTGAATCAAGTGCTTTTTAAAAATGCTAGCCTGTGATTTTTAGGGTATTTTTTATTATTATATTAGGCTTTATATTCAATCAAAACCAACAAAAACACTTAATATGCCTGATCTAATGAATCAATCGTTTAATATAGTGAATGAGGGGCTGTTAGTTGGTATTCACGTTCTAATGAATCAATCGTTTGATATAGTGAATCAGGGGTTGTAAGTTGGTATTCACGAAGTCCAACTATATAATGGCTATGTATGTTATTAAGTTTATGTATTTAATTAGTAAATCAAGGTGTCTACAATCATGAATCTTAATGAATCATAGTTGGGTAATTCCGAATCATAGTTTGTTATTTATTGAATCATATTTACTTTTTGTGGTTGAATCTCACGTGTATTTATTTTGAAAATGTTTGGTAATAGGAATAATTAAATTGATGTCTTATTTTGTAGACCAAAGTTTGTATTGATGAAGGAAGATCGTTTGTGTAGTGCGACAAGCAGCATGCGCAACTAGATGATCTTCGTAGGAAATACGCAACGAAGATATTGTTATCAAGTTTGAATATTTTGTATTTCAAAGTGCAAGTCGAATCAAAAGATCATGAGAAACTTAGCCGGAATAGAAGGCTAAAGTAAAACAGAGGGCCGAAGACATAAGAGAAGAAAGGCCGAAGGTGTTTGGAAAATGAAGTTCTTGCACACATTGTAACTTGTTAGTTAGACATGTGGTTTAAGTTAACGATTAGATTTGACTAATTTTGGGTTCATAAATTAGTTTTTCGTTGTTAAAAATGTTGAAAATGTGTTGGGTATTGTTTATATGAAATGTGTTTGAATTTCCGGAATCGGCTTCATTCGCTAGCGATGGAAGTTGAATCGCAACTAATTTTTTTGAAACATATATGTTGTCAACCATAATGTGCATAAGAAGTTTACTTGGTAAATATAAGTGATGAATCAAAATGGTTTTGTTGATTGACTATATTAAACCTAAAAATCACATGTTTTGTTGCTTTCTGATTCACTAATTATACCCTTGAATCAACTAACAAACTCTGATTCACTATATTAAACCCTTGATTCAGGATAATGGGATTATTAAAAACCTGAAAGTCACGATTATATAGACAAGGTTTTTGTTGGTTTTGATTGAATATACTACCTAATACTGTAGAATATTTAGTAGATATAAGGAGCGAATCTAAATGGGAAGCAAGGCTATATATACCATTAGTTGTTGAACGCTGAATTCATGGGCTAACTTAATCAATGTTCTAATATAAATGCCAAGTTATTCTCGCAACAACAAAAAGTAATTAAAAAAATACAACTAGCATCAAAATATTTAAAATGGTAGACTATAACAAGCACACATAAAATTGTCTTTACAAAATTGTTTTGGAAAGAATATTTCTTCTCTGAAGACGTAGAAGAACCATCGGTCATTAACGATAAGGATTCTTAACGTTGACTTCTTCGCGGAAATAGGAAAATAGGGATTTTAAATCGTCCGAAACAAAAGAATGGCCAAAAACAGGAAGATTATTAATCTTCGCGGTTCGCGTTATCGATTCAACAAGTAAATGTTTATTGTGATGATCTGAATACGAAATTCGTGGAACAAATGAAACGAAAATGTAGTGTTACAAGTTAAATAGGTAATGCAAATGAAACATACATGATATACGGAAGTTATGATTTAGAAATGATGTGCATAATCCCATTAATTTTTAGTGAATCAAATGTACGTCATCGATATTACCTATTTTCCTTGGATTCCTTTGTGAAAGTTTTGTTCATGGATTCATTCAATACGTGGTAACAAACTTGGAAACAAGTAACTGCCCTCTTTAATAGATTAATAACAATTGTTATTAATTATTTAATTATAATAATTAAATTGCAATTTACTAGAATACCCCTTGACCTTTGATTGAAATGATTTGTTAGTACATGTTTAGTGTCTGTCAGTTGGTCTAGCTCGTAGTTTGTAATTAGAATTAGTGTTCCTGACTCCTGCGACGTAGCGTGCAACGTCGCAGGTGCGACGTCAGGTTTTGGGCCTGCGACGTAGTCTACGTCGCATGGGCTTGGGCCTGCGACGTAGCGTGCGACGTCGCAGGTGCCAGATTTTGTATAAATTCGTTTTATGTTTTCTGTTTTAGGGTGGACGAAACCCTAAACGCAATTGGACGAAACCCTAAACGCAATTAGTCGAAATCTCTGTAATCTGACCGATTATTATTCAATATAATACGTTTCGTTTGATATTCATTGCGTATTGATTGTTCGTGTGTTTAGTATTTAACTTAATCGTTGATTCCGCAAACGATTGAGTGACTCGATTCGTACTAGATCCAAGGTTAGGGACAAACAACTGGTATCAGAGCAGAAAGTGCTCGTTTTGGCGATTCGGATCGAGTTTGGTTTTTAAAAGGAAGTGATATTCGCGTGTTTTTGTGTTTATCACATTTGTTTTGTGTTTTTACAGGTTTTCGATCAGTATTACTGGGATAATTGAAGGTTTCTGTCGTTCGGCATTCGTGGTTTTGGTTTTTAGGGTTAAAAATTCGTTTTTAGGGTTTTTGGCCGCAGGATTTCGCGTTTTGCGACGTACCATTGCGACGTAAGTTGCGACGTCGCGTGCGACGTAGTGATTTAGACTTTAATTAGTCTGTGCGACGTCGTGTTGCGACGTAGTGTGATTCTGCGACGTCCTCTGCGACGTCATCTGCGACGTACCTCTCAACGTCGCATATTTCTGATTCTTAATTGAATCCTTTGCTTTTGCGACGTACCTATCAACGTCGCATAATCTTGGTGCGACGTACTCACCTACGTCGCTAAGATCAGAAGTTTGTTTTTCGATTAAGTAATTACAATGGCAGCTGATAAAGAGGATATTAGAGGTCTAAGAGAAATGATTAAACAAAGTAATGACATAGGTTCAAGTAATAAACCTCCATTATTTACTGCGGACATGGATTATGTATACTGGAGAGACCGAGTTGAACAATACATTGATTTTCATTGTCTAGAATTATGGGGACCATTACGCGAACGTTATGTACCTCCATTAGCTGAAGGAGAATACCGTAATATTCGTCCTGCTAAGACCTATAAAGCGATGTCTCCCGAGGAGAAGAAAGATTTTGATACTGAAAGAAAATCTTTTTCAATGATTAAAATGTGTCTAACTAAGGATGTTCTTTGGCTTTTCAGAACTCATGAAACAGCCTTTGATTTATGGAAGGCAATTGAAACTCGTTGTGGAGGAAATTATAAGTACAAGGAAGCCAAGCTCGAACTGATTAAGAAGCAGTACGATATCTTTGACATCCTTCCAAATGAAGACATGACTTCGTTATTCACTAGGTACTCACGGTTAGTTGGTGAGTTGTTTGAAGGGGGTTATACTTTTCCTTCAATTGAAGTAAATAAGAAGCTACTGGATGTGTTGCCAAGTTCTTGGGATGTTAAAGTTCAATTTTTAAAGGAAAATGAAGAACTTGCAAACATGTCTTTGGATACGCTGATAGGGGATCTTCAAGCTCACGCGATGGAGATTAAGAAGAAAGAAACTAGGTCTGGTGCTGCTGTTCAGAATCCTAGTGTGTATGGTGTTCAGATCAACTCTGGGAAGACTTATGGATCTGGAGTCGCCTTCGTGACAAATACAAATGCTCCATCAACTTCTTCTTCTGCTTCCGATGGGATTCATTCTGTTTTCATGACTGGACCTTCTTCAAATCAACAACAGGTTCAAGTCTCACCTGCTATTCAGGAGCAAGCTGCCATCTACACAGCTCTCTTAAGCTCATACAAGGATTTGGTTACTCAACCGAATCTTACTTTGGAGCTGACTAAGGAAGACTATGCTCAGCTTGATGAAGATGATCTGGAACAAATGGATTTAACTTGGAATGTGGCGATGATCACCCGAAGAATTCAAAAGTTCTTGCAGAGGACAGGGCGTAAAAGCTTGGAAGGTGATGGAAAGACTGGCTTTGGATTTGACAAGAGTAAGGTCCGATGTTACAATTGTCAAAATTTGGGTCACTTCGCCAGAGAGTGCGAGAAACCCAAAATGCCAGCATCGGGTTTCACAACACCATCTACTCCTCCAAAGGCCAAAGAAATGGAAGTTTCTAAGAAAGGGATTGCTGATAATGCCCTGATTGCCTTTGAGCCTACAAGTCAAGATTGGACGCCAGTCTCCCAGCATTACCAACAGTGTTTGATGGCTCACATCGTGAATGAGGTACCTGATGAACCACTAAATTGTATCTCATGTATTAAGTTAACTGAATCTCTAAAGGCATTTCAGAACGAAACTGTAGAGTTGAGGAAAAAGAATGAAAAACTAACCGAGTCAAATAATTTCTTAAAAGCTAATGAGAAACTTTATGAAAAACATCTTGAGGCTCATCGGTTAGATACTCAGAAATATAAATCTAAGGTTTTTAGTCAAGAAGATGCCATTAAAAGCTATCTTGTTGAAATTGAATTACTAAATAAAGAACTTACAGATTTAAAAGCTGAGTATGAGAATTATAAGAGTAAAATCTTAGGTTCAAATTCCTCAACGGTTGTTTTTAATGAAATTCTTAGCAAGCATGGTACTAAAGGGAAAAAGAATGAGGGATTGGGATACAACTCAGTCCCTCCTCCTACTACTCACTGTCCCCTGCCTGTTAAGGAAGGCTTTGAAGAGATTCCAGTTGATTGGTCCAAGCTTTATGGTTTAAAAGCTAAAGATGCTAAAGAGACCAAACATAACAAACCGGCAAAGGAGAAAACCAAGCGGCCAGAGTACCCCTTGCCAACGTTTGTTAAGTCTGTGCATGAATCTCCTGTTAGTGTTAAGGAGAGAGTTGAGTTAAAGAATGAATCTCCTGTTATTATTGAGGAGATTGTTGAGATTGAGGACATTACGGATCAGGAGTATCCTGAGGTTAAGAAGGTTGTGGTTAAACCTGAAAAAGTAATTTCAAAGATTGAGCCTGAAATTAAGGTTCAACCAAATAAGGGAAAAGCCAAGGTTTTAAACTCGAAACAACAAACTTTACAGTTACCTGTAAAGATTTTGCAAAGAAAATTAGTAAATGAAAATGTTTCGTATGATAAACCATCAACTTCAACCTCTCAACCAAAGCAAACATTTTCTAAGACGTGTACTCAATGTTCATGTTCTAGAAATGTTTCTCCACCTCCTGTGGTAATTCCTCAGCCTCAACCGTTTGTTGAGACTCGTTCTTGTTTCTACTGCAAGAAACAAGGACATTTAATCCGTGAATGTCCAAAGCTGTCAAATCAGCGATATGGGAGAGAGATGCCTAGGACATCTGTTTATAGAAACTCTTTTTCTAAATCTCCACCTAGGCGTTACTCAAACTCTCCCAAGCCTGTTTCGAAACCAAGTAATGTTGAGCAAAAACCTTTGCCAATTCAAAAGCCCAACATTACTTCTAATATCAATTCCGAATCTTCAAAAGTTTGGAAACGTAAAGAGTCTGATGTTGACTCTTCAGTCGTCAACAATAACACATCAGATAAAAATTCTAATTTGTTTAAAGATAAAATCCTATCTGACGTCATTATTGTTGATGACCACGGTCGACCTAAGTCTGTAAAGGCTTGGGTCACCGTTTCTCACTAATCTCCTTCGTTTGTGTGTTGCAGCAGTCAGAACGCGTTAAAGATAGTGAATGGTATTTGGATAGTGGCTGCTCGCGACATATGACAGGCGATGTATCTCTTCTTGTGGATATTAAACCATACGCAGGAGGATATGTTGCTTTTGCTGGAGATACTGGGGGAACCATTTCTGGAAGAGGAACGTTAACTAACGGCAATGTTAGTTTTGAAAATGTGAACTACGTGGAACAGCTTACGCACAACTTGCTAAGTGTTTCACAGGTCTGTGATAAGGATTATACCACTGCGTTCACAAAGACAGAGTGTGTGATACTGAAGCCTGGGTATGTCATTCCGGAAGAATGGGTGTTACTGAGAGCACCAAGAATGAATGACACATACATTCTGAATATGAGAACTGTTGAGACCTCGAACGAGTATACGTGTCTCTTGTCTAAGGCTTCTGAAAAGGAATCACTGCTTTGGCACAGACGAATGGGACATATTCATTTCCGAAAAATGAATTTCTTGACCAAAAATGACCTAGTGCTAGGAGTTCCAAAACAGTCATTTGCTCTAAAGGATGACTGTATCTCTTGCCAAAATGGAAAGCTACGTAAGAAGTCCCATAAGTCTAAGCAGGTGAATTCCATAAATGCTCCATTGGAACTACTTCATATGGATCTTTTCGGTCCAGTTTCTACAAAGAGCATTGGTGGTCGGTCCTACTGCTTGGTAGTTACTGATGACTACTCAAGGTTTTCGTGGGTTTACTTTTTGACCACAAAAGGGGAAACTCCTGAGATTCTGGTGTATTTGTTGGACAAGTTGGCAAATCTGTGCAACTTGAAGGTGAAAAGGATACGAAGCGACAATGGAACTGAATTCAAGAACTCAACTCTCGAATTGTTTTGTGCTACAAGAGGTATTGAGCATCAATTTAGTGCTCCGAGGACTCCACAACATAATGGAGTTGCAGAAAGGAAGAACAGGACAATAATCGAGACAGCTCGGACTATGTTAGCTGACTCCAAGTTACCAATTATCTTCTGGGCTGAGGCAGTTAATACTGCCTGTTATGTTCTCAACAGAGTACTCACGGTTAAGAAAAAGAACAAAACGTGTTATGAACTTTTCAATAACCGTAAGCCAAATCTGCAGTTCCTAGAACCATTTGGGTGTCCATGTCTGATCATGATAACAAAAGATAAGGTTTCTAAGTTTGGTGATAAGGCTGTTGAAGGGATTTTTCTTGGATATTCAGTCAACTCTCCGAACAAAAGAGTCTTTAACAAATCATCGAATCAGATTGAGGAGCATTTTGAAGTGAAATGTTTAAGGTATACGGAACCTCCTCAAGGAACGGGTCCGGATTGGTTTTTTAACTATGGAAACCTCTTCAACTCTTTCAATATTCCGGAAGAAGATGAAACGGAAGAATTGGTTTCTATACTTCATGAGCTTGATCTTACTCAAGATACACCTGTTAATAATAAACCATCCAACCCAAATCCCAATGCAACACCCGCACCTCCACCGACTAATCCTACACCTCCACAAACTACACCTACACCTTCACCACCACCCACACAACCACCCACACAACCACAAACAACTACCAAATCACCACCATCAACACCATCTCCTACTCCATCATCTTCGGCTGCTCCTTCTAAAACAGTTTATACCTACACAAAGGAGCTTCCATATGATCCAAACATGCCTCCTTTAGAGGAACCTCAAGAAGAAGATGAATTGGAGGAAACAATGGCCTACTCTCACTTATTTTCTCATGAAGATGAAGTAGAAGAAGAAGAGTTAGCCTCTCCTGAGTCTGCTGCTACTCCTGAAACTGAGGGAGATTTGAACAATCTGGGTGTGGATCTTGTGCCAGGTGCCATACCAGAAACTCGTATACATAAGGATCACCCCATTGATAATATCATTGGTGATCCTCATGCATCTGTTCAAACACGACAGCAAGCAAAGCAGACTTCAGCTTAGCATCTTTTGGGACTTATTGCTCATATTGACTCATGTCATTTGTCTCAAATTGAACCTAAAAAGGTTGAACAAGCCTTAAAAGATCCATCTTGGGTCGAGGCTATGCAGGAGGAACTACAGCAAATAAACAAGATGAATGTTTGGGAAATTGTTCCTCTACCCAAGGGTGCTCACTTGACGGGTACTCGTTGGGTTTTCCGTAACAAAATGGATGATCGTGGGGCTGTTATTCGAAACAAAGCCCGTCTAGTAGTTCAAGGATATAGTCAATTAGAAGGTATTGACTATGATGAAGTTTTCGCTCCTGTTGCTCGTTTGGAATCAATTCGGATTTTTCTAGCCTATGCTTCATTTAAAGGATTCCGTGTGTATCAACTTGACGTAAAGTGTGCTTTTCTATACGGAGATGTCGACGCAGTGATTTATGTGTGTCAGCCTCCTGGTTTTGAAGACCCAAAGCATTCTAATCATGTTTGCAAGCTGAAGAAAGCTTTGTATGGTCTTCATCAATCTCCTCGACTTTGGTATGAGCGACTTGCTAAGTACTTGCTGAAGAATGGTTTTGACAGAGGACAGATTGATAGCACGCTTTTCATCAAACGGGAAGGAGCAGATTTGTTACTTGTGCAGGTCTATGTGGACGAAACCCTAAACGCAATTAGTCGAAATCTCTGTAATCTGACCGATTATAATACAATATAATACATTTCGTTTGATATTCATTGCGTATTGATTGTTCGTGTGTTTAGTATTTAACTTAATCGTTGATTCCGCAAACGATTGAGTGACTCGATTCGTACTAGATCCAAGGTTAGGGACAAACAACTGGTATCAGATCCAAGGTTGGACGACATAATCTTTGGATCAACTAATGATCAGTTGTGCAAGGATTTTGAAAGACTGATGAAATCTGAGTTTGAAATGAGTGCTATGGGGGAACTTACGTTCTTTCTGGGACTACAGGTTGAGCAATCTGACAATGGAATTTATATCCACCAGTCAAAATATGTCACTGACATGTTAAAGCGATATGAATTGCTCAACTGTAAACACTACGGCACTCCAATTGAAGCAAGACACAATCTTGGACCTAATGAGGACGATGAAGATTGCAAGGAGAAAGACTATCGCTCAATGATAGGCTCTCTCATGTACCTGACTGCCTCAAGACCAGATATAGTGTTTGCTGTTTCTCTCTGCTCACGATTTCAAGCAAATCCGAAGGTGTCTCATATGAAGGCAGTAAAACGCATTTTTGGATATCTCGCTTTTAGGCCATCTCTGGGTCTATGGTATTCAAACGAGAAAAACTTCGAGTTAACTGCCTATTCGGATTCGGATCTTGGTGGCTGCAAGATAGATATGAAGTCAACTACTGGAGGATGTCAGTTCCTTGGATCGCGCTTAGTTTCTTGGCAGTGCAAAAAGCAGACTGCGGTTGCTATTTCCACAGCTGAAGCCGAGTATGTTGCTGCTGCAAGTTGCTGTTCTCAAGTTCTCTGGATTCAGCATCAGCTGCGTGATTACGGGTTCAATCTCTCTATGACTCCTATTTACATTGATAATACAGCTGCTATATCTATAACTCACAATCCCGTACAGCACTCTAAGACCAAACATATTGAACTTAGGTTCCACTTCATACGGGATTGCTTTGAGAAACACCTTATAGATGTCGTACATATAGATACCCTTAAGCAGTGTGCGGACATTTTCACAAAAGCCTTTTTCCGATCACGTTTTATAGAACTGGTCAATCTGATAGGTTTAAGGTTCTTTCAGTCAAAGAAATGATTTTTGATTTGGATTTTTAAGTTTTTAAATTCAATTTAAAAAAAAAAAAAAAAAAAAAAAAAAAAAAAAAAAAAACGCAACAGCTATTCTTTATACTCTTTAGTATTAAAGAAAACGCAAGGTTGCTACATTTTTAAAATAGACGTTGAAGTTGTGTCTGTAAACAACTTGGGATATGATAGTACATCGGGTGACATGCACAAAATGGAATTTTAAGATTTATCTTGCATGTGTCAGTAGGTTTATCTGACACACTTAAAACAGTTTTTATCTAAATTATCTTCATCATACGATGTATTGGTAGGCATGGTACACACCGGTCTCTGAGATATTAAGAAGTAATTTAAATACTTGTCTATTACTTTGAGAAAAATGTTATATGATGTATGACATAAGTCTTAATTGATAAATGGAAGTACTATCATACACTGTCATAATTATGTAAATGTAAAATGGGCATATAGTGATAATATGATTATTCGCCTAACTAATGGTGACTATTGTTGTACTCACGTACAGACCTGAATCCATTAGTTATGCAAATAGTCTCAAACTTGTTATGTTCATACTAAGGGACCCTCTGTTGTACTTTGTACAGATCTGGGGCCACTAGTATCTTCATAGTCGGTTTGATGTATGCCTAAATATAAATATCAAGTGTATGTTACGAGAAAACCGAGATAAACTTGGTCTTGTAATCTCTACCTTGTGTGAATATGCAGTGTTTGTTTTACTGAAGTTTATCAGTATATCATATAATAGGTCTCTCAAAATTAATATTCATACTAACAATAAAAGGTTAACTCACAGACACGGATGTAACGTGTTTAGGTGGACAAACAATACCAATAATTGTCTTGAAATAATTTTTATAAAAGGTGTTTTAAATGTGCCACGTAAATTTAAAGTGGACAAATATACTGATGATCGAAATAACACTTACTATTCCTAATAAATGCATGTTATTCCGATATGATCCCTAATCAGACAACTCAACTCCGTCACCAAAAAAATAGAGTGTTAGTATTTTTATTTTGTTCATTTTTTACTTTTTGTAAAATTAAAGAAAATACCAAACAAATTTTTTAGTTTTATGCTTTATTTTTATTCTGAGTTATTTTTCCAAAGTCACGAGTTATTTTGAAATTATTTGCTAAAATAACGAGTAAACGGTTTGAAAAATTCAAATTGGATCAAAAATGTTATATGCGACGTCACACCCTACGTCGCCTGCGACGTCCAAGTCTACGTCGCATGTAGGGTTAGACTATATATAGTCTCAACTGCGACGTAACATGTCACACTATTCATTATTCACGTGCGACGTACCTTGCGACGTAGCATTGGCGATTTGCGACGTAGCAATTTTCGAGCATTTTTCGTGATTTGTAGCCGTTTTCATTCCGATTCACTTACGTACTTTTGATCTACTCGTTATTCCGCACACTTAGGTACCGATTTTACCACTTTTAACCGTGTATATTATGTTTAATTGCTATATATGTGATACGGGTTTAAAGGGTTTCGGTTTTGGGTTAAATTCGATGGTTAATTGGATGTTGTAACTATTATAACTTATGTTTTCGTGATCACCATCGTTAGCCGCACCTTGTAGTGCGTTTGATTTTGAAAACCCCTAAATTTGAGGGTTAGGGTTTCTGGGTTGGGGACGAATGTTCGTCAGTGCGACGTACGCTGCGACGTCGTAGCCTACGTCGCTTTAATTAATTATTATTAATTTCCTACGTCGCCCTTCCCTACGTCGCTTTCACTGCGACGTCCGATGCGACGTACTCCTCTACGTCGCTATTTTAAATAATGTGATTAAATTCACAATAAATTGCAAAATGCGACGTCCCTCTTGACGTCGCTCGAATTTTCTGCGACGTCCGGCCTTACGTCGCTTTCCAATTTATTTTGAATTTTAGCGACGTACAGTTCTACGTTGCTCAGTGTTGATGCGACGTACGTGGCTACGTCGCTAGTTCCAGGGAATTTGAAAAGGTTTTGTTTAAAAAACTGTAACATTTTTGCTAACCTTTTTCGAGTTGCAATCTGTTTCTGTTTTTGCAGATATGGCTTTGATTTTTGAAGCTCGTCATAATACGGCTGCTTTTCTTACTGACACTTCTGACAAAGCTGCACCGTATCGTCAGATGATCGCGTTTTTGAGACGTTCAAGGGTATTCCACGCCATTTCCGATAACACTATGGCGTTTGGAAATCTGATCAACCCTTTTTGGAGAAACGCAATTGTCGTTACTGAAAACGACGTTAGACGATTGGTCTCTACCATTCTGGGTACGGAGATCACTATTACAGAACAGAGTATTCGGGAACTTTTACAGCTGAATGATCAACCGGATATGCCTATCGGTTTTGATCATATTTTTGTTTCTGGAGCTATGCAACGGATAGGATATCCCGGGATTCCCTCTGATCAGTATAGAAAAGCGAATCTCACACGCGTCTGGAGATATTTGATGCATGTGATTATTGTTTGCTTGGGGAATAGGAAAGGTGGAACGGATGGGATGAGCCGAAGTCTGGCTTCTGCTATGTTAGCATTGGTATACAACAAGCCGTTCAACTTCTCGGGATTTATCTTCAAGGCTATGGTTGATAATGCGAATGCCGGGGATCAGAAATGAATTTTATATCCGAGATTTGTACAGCTGCACATCAATCGTCATCATCCGGAGCTTCAGGCACAGGGTGATATCGATCAGCCGCTCAAGATTTCACCGATGATGAGTCGGATTTTCACTATTTGTGCAGGGTATGAGAAAGGGGTCGAGGCACCAAGGGATGTTCCTTTATTCGGTGCTATTGTGGATGAAAATTATGTACCGCCCCCAGATCCTCAGTATATGGATATTCCAGCACCACAGCAACCGCAGCAACCGCTTGTGAACATTCCAGTTCAACCTGCGGGGGAGAATGTAGATGCTCTATTGGAGAACATCGAGCAGTTCGGGCATGTGGATTCGGACAATCCAGCATCTCACGACACGGTCGAGAGTTCTGATTCTGAAGAACCGGCCAATGTAGGTCCTCAGGATGGGGGTCCGACGCCTGAGCATTCGGATGGTACTGTTCCGCATCCCTCTGAGATGGAACGTATCAGGCTTTCCGATTCATTCAGATATCTAAGAATTCAGCGTCGGATCCGGGCAGGACGCAAGTATGTACCTCCAAGGGATACTGGGAAACGTACACGAGACGGTGATGATTCTGCTGATGAAATTTATCGTCCTCGTCGTCGTGTTCGTCGCTCTTCGTCAACACGAGCTCCAGTCAATCCTCAGCGACAACCTGATTTTGAGATTCAACCGACTCCAGCTTTCATGCAAAAGATTATGGAAGATATGCAGCAGATGAAGCAAAAGCTGGAGGCTCAAGACGAGAAGATTGCTGAACAAGCTGCGTTGATCGAGGTTCAGTCTAAGGAGCTTGAGGATACAAAGCTTAGGGTTAATGTTTTGGAAGGCAGGTTACTTGCCTCGGGGGAGTATGGGTCTGGGATACCCACTTTAGAGTCAAGTGAACCTGCGTCTGTAAATCCCAACCCTGTAATTGAAAATGTTAATGAAAATATTTCTCTTTTGGATTATTTCTGTGTTGATGATATTCCAGGGCAACCGAGACCGCTGGCAGTTGATTACTCATTCGCTGACTTATCATTTATTCAGAGGATGGCCAGTGGAGTTGGCTCTGAGGAAGAAACAGAGAATGTTTTTGAGATGAATGAGGATGTTTCGATTGAAGAAGAGCAGTTGAATGCAGATGAAACGTATGATGATGCACAATCTGGGGAAGCTTATGATGGTGCACCAATTATAGAATCTGATTCAAGTGAAGACGAGAGTCCTGATAAAGCTCAATATGGAGAATCAAGTTCTGCTGCAACTCCAGCTTCAGAGACACAGGCACCGGACTCAGCAGCGAAGAAATTAACTGCTGAAGAAAAGAGAGAGAGAAACAAGAAATGGTGGCCTAAGGGACGAAATCCAGTTCCTATTCCAGTTAAATGTCAAGTGTACCGGGTTAGTCGAAATTATACCGGTGTTATTAAAAGCTGGAAGTGTCAGAGGAATCTGTTCATGATTAAGAGAGAAGATGGAGTTCAGTACTTCAGAATGCGTTTTGATAGATTGAGCACGTTGCCAAAAGGAGAGATTAATCGATTAGCTCAGCTTAAATTGATTAATCCTTTCGAGAATGATTATGCTGAGTTCATTCAGAGAAATCTACGTCGGGAAGTATTATCGAAGACATATTCGAAATTGAAACCGACGTTGGGAACTCGGTATACGTGGAAAAAGAAGATTGATCCAGTCACCAGGAAGCCTTTGGTTAAAGTTCACTATTCGCCTGCTAACTGTTTGACTGAGATACCTCTGGAATCAGTTCCTTATTATTTTCTGAGAAGACTTGTAAAATGGGAACTTGATCCACAGACTGGTGAAGCGGTTATTACTTTCGTTCCAGATTCTGAACCGTGGCCAGAAGTTGGAGGTATATGGAATTTGAAGCAAGCAACGTTTAGACTGTATGATCCGATGAGTTTGATTAATTTTCATGAAAAAGATTTAAGAAAACTCTATGATAATCGGATTCGTGTTGGTCAGAAGAATGAATTCAACAGACGTTTAGCACAGCAGTTTTACAATGTTGTTACTGTTTGTGTGGCTAATGGAATTCATGCCGACGGCCGGTTTCCTACGGGCTGGGTTTAAAGAAGATTTTTGAAGACCAAGCTGAAGACACGGGGAATTTGTTAGTACATGTTTAGTGTCTGTCAGTTGGTCTAGCTCGTAGTTTGTAATTAGAATTAGTGTTCCTGACTCCTGCGACGTAGCGTGCAACGTCGCAGGTGCGACGTCAGGTTTTGGGCCTGCGACGTAGTCTACGTCGCATGGGCTTGGGCCTGCGACGTAGCGTGCGACGTCGCAGGTGCCAGATTTTGTATAAATTCGTTTTATGTTTTCTGTTTTAGGGTGGACGAAACCCTAAACGCAATTGGACGAAACCCTAAACGCAATTAGTCAAAATCTCTGTAATCTGACCGATTATTATTCAATATAATACGTTTCGTTTGATATTCATTGCTTATTGATTGTTCGTGTGTTTAGTATTTAACTTAATCGTTGATTCCGCAAACGATTGAGTGACTCGATTCGTACTAGATCCAAGGTTAGGGACAAACATGATTGGTCCATATTCCTTCTCCCTCTTCTCCCCCTAAAATTAATTCTTTTTAGATCCTCCAACTATATATATATATATATATATATATATATATATATATATATATATATATATATATATATATATATATAATATTGTGACACCCGTCAAATTAGGACTAGTGATTAGTACCTAATCAACTGTTAATATATGTAATTAGTTTTGTGTTAGGCTAATTAATGTATCAATCAATGTATATATTGTTGAATATGTACAAGTATTATGCGATTTGATTAAATCGTACAAGTTTCAAATCGAATGAATTTCGATTCAATTAAATACGGACGTTGGTGAACAATTTTGTTAAATAATATGAAATTATTTACAAATACTATATTATTTAAAATATTATCCTATAATATTTCGTAGTCAATTCGTACCGTACAAACAACGTATACGCGATCTAAACGTAAACGCGCAAACAAACGAAACAAGTTACATTTTATAACATAATTATTAAGTATTTGGTAAAATAGTTCAACAAAAATTATCGAGTAATTATTCGTATTTTAAAACGTATATTTAAACGTGCAAGATAATCAATTAACGTTTAAACAATCGGGGAAACGAACACCGCACGGAGCGCGAATACACGGGAGAAAAGATGGAGACCCACATCTCGGTGGGCCCCCACCGAATTCAGCCACCAAAGGGGGAAGCCCCACCCCTTTGGCCCTCATTCATCATCATCACCAAACTCTTTCTTCTCTCTCTCTTTTCCATCTCTTTCAAAAACCTTCACCACCATCACTTTTCATCTCAATTTAACACCACAAAACGACATCAAAACTCGGAGCTCATTTAGGGAAAAACGCTCACCTCATCACGATCTACATTTCCATCTTTTCGGATTTTCAATCCGACACTTTGTAAGTTTTCCGACAAAAGTCGAAACCTCTTGTTTTCACTCATTTTTACATGTTTATCGTTTATATGTGTTTAAAATGTCCAAATATGGGTTGGGTAAAAGTTTTATACCGAACGGTGGCCGGAAAACTCGTTTTCGACACAAACTCCGGCCAACAGACCGCAACGTCGCAGTTGGCCTAGACATATTGCGACGTCAGCTGCGACGTCGCAATACTAATCACCACGTCGCATATAGCGACATCATCCCTAACGTCGCCTTAATTGGCGGACATCGCACATAGCGACGCGAGCCCTTACGTCACAAGAATCAACAACGTCGCACATAGCGACGCCACCCACAACGTCGCATTAAATTGCGAAAGTCGCACATAGCGACGCCATGTTCAACGTCGCAAACAGGACCTGCGTCGTCGCACCCAACGTCGCACAAACCAGAAACCACAGATTTTTACTAAGTGTCGAGACCCTAAATTTTATCACTTGATTTCACCCAATTTCAAGTCCAGATGCGTTTTTCACCAAAGCAATATAGTAGAAATAAAAATTTTCCAAGCTGACTTGGCAGCTCGACCCCAACCAGGGGCTCTGCCCCTTGGACCCCGCCAGGGGCTGCCGCCCCTTGGACCCCGCTACCAGGGGCGCTGCCCCCGGACCCCTGTACTTAGATTTTCGTAAGCATATTTCACACCAAGTGTCAAACTTGTACAACTTCAAACGCTTATACGACACGACTTTGCAAACAAAATGGAATATACTTTTCAAGTATAACACTTCGCAATCAATGTGATAACATCAATGTTATTATTACAACTAATCATCAACGGGCCATACACGTTTTCAAATACTCAATTCAATCAACCAAATCGGGGTAATTTGGACAAACAACTACAAAGGTAGTCTTTCGAGATACCTAATCAATTAATAACCATCGCGTGTCATGGACACCTTCAGGTTGCAAGTCTTCGGACATCAATTCAAGGCTAATCAATTCAAGTTTATTTAGATAAACACTCAAGGCTCAGGTGAGTCTCATGGCCCCTATTTTACTGCTTTTCATAAGGGGTGTGATATTATTGCTTATTTTGTTTTACAAGTTGAACGCAAGTACAAATCAAATCAAATACTACATGAGTTTCAAGCTAATCAATTTAAAGCCCTCCATAGCATAGTCTGGTAATACGTAGTAGCGTGAATGTTAGTATATGATATCATATAGGATTGACAATCCTCGTCCGGGTTAGCACGCACTAACTGGTCAAACGGACGTATTAGCATTTGGGAAGACGAGTGTAGATTAGGCACTCGTAGGAGGCATTCAAGTTGGGTTTCCTTAATTGGACCTGACAACTCAAGTTAAGCTTAGACTATGTGCTCATGGTTGTATAACTTTTATTTTGCTTAATTGCATTTTAAATTCAATTATAAATCTTGCGGTTCATACAAATATGTGTTGACATACAAACCTGTGAGCTCACCAGCTTTTAGCTGACCCATTTTAGCATGTATCACAGGTAACCAGCAGTAGGTTGGACTGCTCAATCAAGGCAAATTAGCTCGAGTCAGCATACAAACAATCAGAGATTTAGCTGCATTATTGTATTTTGTATAGATTAATTATGCACTTAAATCTCTCAACTTCAAACCGAGCTAATGTTAAACAATATTTTGATGTAAACTTTTGTTTTATCAATACAATGTAAAACGACGCATATAGTGGTCGTTCATTATATCTTATGTGCTTTGTATATTGATTAGTAACACCCAATTCGTGCTTCCGCTAAACAGTAAATTTGGGGGTGTTACAAATATGCATGTTAATTATTTGATATAAATAAATCATATTTCCTATGATTATTGAGCCAGGAAGAACCGCTTGTCACTATGCAATGCAAACTACCGGGCGAGGTGATTGGTAAAAATTTGATACTCACTCTCCACTTCACAAACATGTGTTTGGCATATCCCAGGATGTAGGAACGCATATGAGGTTGACTTCCCATCGTTAGTGATGTCGTCCACAGTTTCCTAATTAAAATTAGAATTAAGATAATATATATGTTATATATATGTATACATGTGTGTGTGTCTGTATAGTAATATTATATATATAAATATATTATTAATATACTTACATCGCCCAATATGAAATAGTGGTGACATCAAGCCACTCATTGCACATCCAAGTTAGCAACGCATCGTAGTCAACCCATTCAAGATATTCGTCTTCGCGGACGGCTTGATACATACCTGGCGGCAGTATAAGTTCTATTGGATCGAGGTTGACTGTAAATTGGTTGACAAAACGCCCACCCAACTGTCTTATTTTTTGAGGTCTACAAAAGCTGTTCTCTTCATTCTTATTCTTAACATCTTCTTCAACATTGCAAAGAGCTCTTTGTTTGAACGGATTCAATTGTAAATTTGTAATGTTATCTTAGGTCAAGATTGTTATCTTAAATTGTAATATTATCTTATGTCAAGATTGTTATCTTATGTTAATACTGTTATAGTTTTTATTTGTTTAGAAAATATTTATTTATAAAAAACAAAGAGATATTAATCATATTTTTTTTTATTTTTTTTTCATACTTCTTATAATAAAAATGTATTTATGTATATTTGCTTTTTTCATTTATTTTTTTCATACTTCTTAAAACAAATTGAATGAGTACGAAATGCTATCGTTACTTAACACATCTTGTATAATAATCCGCAACGAAGTTTGGTCTCCATACTTGAGCATATGAAAAATATATTTCATTAAAACATCAAACATAAACTTGCACGTACCAAATTAAAATAAAATTAACCATTTAATAAACAAATAAAAAAAACAAAACATAAAAATTATAAAAAAAACCTTAATCATCATATAAACGAGGGAGATCCTCGTTCATCCATTTCTCTTTTTTTTCGATCATCTTGTCGAGCGCTTCCATCATTTTCTTGCAATTATCTATCATCTTCTTTTCTTCGTCAATTGATTCTTCATTGAGAGTCTGTATATACGAAAATTCAATTATATGAATCATCATATCTCTTCGTTCGATCGATATAATTTTTTGTGCTTTTTCGTGGATTGAATGATTTATGTTTACAATCATCCTTTTCAATTTCTCTTTTTTTCTTTTTATCCTCTTCAAGCATCTGGTTGATCAAATCCGTGTATCTTTTTGAATAAATTTTAAATCGACCATCCGAAATAGAACCTTTTTTAGAACGTGGTTTTGATGAAGCTGTTGATTCTTCCATTATAAAGAGTGAAATGTGTATGTTGTTTGTTGGAAAATTGAGACTTAGTTAAATTATTTATAAGCCCTTAAAAAAAGTTTATATGTATATTATTAAATTAATTAAATGCTTAACTATCTAGTTGCAACCATCGGCGCGAGTGAATTCAAAGCTTACGTCTTTCGAGTTTAGAGGTTAATTAGAAATATCATAAAAGGCGGGTGTCAAACACCGTCCCATTTTATGCTATGTAAAGGCGGGTTATTGTGACCCACACCAAATACGTATATCATGTATGGAGGTGAGGTTTTGGTACCCGCCTTGATAAGTAAAGCGGGTTTCTAAACTGCCACCTTTTATTCTCTGTAAGGTGGGTTACTGTTACCCGCTCTAGTTACCTATCAAAAACCGCCATTAATTGCTGTTTGTCCCCACCTTTTTAGTCGATAAGCGGTTTTCTATCTAGGACCGCCTTTTACTGGCGCCTTGATAACTTACTTTTGTAGTAGTGATTACTTTTTTCTTAAAAACATCATAATCTTCAACTTAATAGATTAGTAATTTAACAAATATATTTGACTATCAAATTATCCTTTAATTAAAGCAAGTTTTAAAAACTGTAGACCGCGATGATCGATATCAATTAATCTTAAGTAAGTAAAACATAATATAACTTGGGTTTTGCTAACATGTATCCTCGTGGCACATGTTAAGGTGTATTTAATGAAGTCAAAATTTCCTTAAATATTAACTTTTACATTTAATACTTATTAATTCAATCTAATATTTTCCTTTGTTATGCATATTTTTATTACAAATTATATTATTTAAGGAAATTACAGGTTGATTAAATGCTCCTTAACGTGTGCCACGGGAACACACGTTAGCAAAACCCATATAACTCACTATAGTTTATTCGTCTTTTTGCTACTAAAACAGTTTTAATTTATGTCTTAATTAATCAAGATGCACATAAGTGTGGTTCCCACATATGGGTTGTAGCTAGGTTGCCTCCGTTATTAGCTTGGGTGTTTGGGCCCACAGTGGACTCTCGACATTAAAATACATTGATATAATTCTACTTATGATATGATTAGCAAATAATTAATTAATCAAGTCAAATGTCACTAAAATTATTCTTGAAACCTGTATATAATGGGTATAAATAGGTTCATTCTTCCTCAATCTTCAATCATTCCATCCAAAACCTTCATTTGATCAATCATCAAAAGTAGAAGACAAAGAAGCTAAGATGGAGTCTTTTGGAAACTTTTTTAACGAAGAATGGCACGGTTTGAACCGAATGTTCATGGAAGATTCCGATCAATTTCACAAACATGGGTTAATATCAAGCCAATGTGATCTTGGCTTAAACTTTGAACTTTCTAACATATTTTTGTGTGCTAGTGATGATTCTAGCAATGTTGACTCATTCGTCGTTGATGACGAGCATTTACTCAATGTTTCTGATAATATTAACCCTAATTTCTATCATTTTCTTTCTCAAGAAAACAGCATTAGTAGTAGTGATACTACTAATGACACCATATCTCTTCCGCACTCATACGAGGGGAGTTTTCCGTTCTGTTCTTCTAATATTGTCCCTTCCCCATCAAATGAAATGTGCGATACATCCATCCAATATTGTATGATGGATGAGATAAACAACTCATCACTACCAACCCAAGTTTTTTCAAATGCAAATATCTACTTACCACAAGATGTCGTTTTGGAGAAGGTTGGTTCGGACAATTCACTTGTTTCGGGTAGGGAAAACTCTCTCAAGAGAAATCTTGAAACGCTCGATGCAGTAGAAGATGAAGTCAACAATGAGAAAACCTATAAGAGCCCAAAGAAAAGAAGTCGAGTTTCAAGAGAAAATGTAAGTACATTATTTAAGTGTCATTGGGAGAATGTGGAATCATCAATATATTGTATATCTTCAAAATGTCTTATTTTAAAATGATATATGATGTAAAATAATTAACCCCAATCTAGCTTGAAAATCTTACATAATGTATCTTGTTTTGTGTATGATTTTTTACAGAAAAATAAAAAGAATGTGAAATCAAAGAAGAACCAAAAGATGGTCGAAACAGAAGAGGGAAACAATAACAACAATAATGGAGAAAGGAATGAACAAACTTCAAGTTCTTGTAGCTCCAACGATGACTTAAATGACTCTCAAGACGTGAATGTGACGCTTAACTCCAACGCAAAGACAAGAGCGAGTAGAGGCACTGCAACTGATCCCCAAAGCCTCTATGCAAGGGTAAGTACTATACCATTGTTCTTAAAATTACATAAACTAGCCAGACTTCACTTTGCACCACAAAGAAGTGCAATTTAGCCTTTACACTTGATCTTGGATATCATTGAATTTTGTTTGTTAAAAATTAAATATATATTGATTCCTCTTGAATAATACTAATCTTGAAATTGTTTGATTTTACAGAAAAGAAGAGAGATAATAAATGAAAGGTTGAGAATTCTACAACATCTTGTACCAAATGGTACAAAGGTTGACATTAGCACAATGCTTGAAGAAGCAGTAGAATATGTCAAGTTCTTGAAGCTTCAAATTCAGGTAATTAAGAGTAATAATATAAGATGATCAATTGTACTTTACTTAATTAATTTTCATTAATTATCATTAACTAATTTTTTGTTTTGTCAAATTTCTTGCAGTTGTTAAGCTCTGATGATACATGGATGTATGCTCCTATAGCTTACAATGGAATGGACATGGGTCTTTATCAAAATATAACACCAAACTCAATGAATTTATCAGTTTCTGGGAAATTTTAATTTGTAAAGGATTTTGTATACATAAAAACATAATATCTGATATTCTGATTAATAATAATGATATATATAAAGTTATAAACTAGGACTTGTGACTTTTGATCGATGTAATCGTAAGATTAATTGTTCGGGATCATGAGATGTATATGCTATGCCGCAATAATAAAAATTAGCGTATTTTAATACTCCGTATATCATAAGTGATTAAGATTTTTTTTTTTTTTTTTTTCATTTTTTTCATTTTTACTGTTAGAGAAGAAAATATGCAAATAAAGAACATAATACACGTATTCAAATTATGAATGTTTACAAGCACAAATGGGATCTTCTCCCTAATTTAACATCTTGAGGGTGGTCAATCGAATAGTGAAGGAGTCAGAAATGATTACGGAATTATATCATGTATATCCGAGTGAAAGAAAGACTCTACTATACGGTGAAATGAGAAAATTTCATCCGTTTTGAATATATCCTGGTGCCAACTTTAAAAAAACAGATTTAGAAATTTTAAAAATGTGAATATTAGATTTTACATTTGCTCTTGGATAGAAATAAATAAATTAATTATATATTGTAAAAACAAATATTGTGTCCGTTCCAATAAATACTTAGCTACATGCATACAACAAAGAGACATTCTTGCATGTTGTATGATCCATACATTTTTGTATAACATGATGCAAAGATCTTCGTGAAGTCAAATAAATTTATGAAACAAATAGTCAGCGTGTCGTTTTAAGGATTTTGAACAATATTTCGCATCTCACTTATTTTTTTTCATTAATACTAATTGCATCATCATTAAGAGTTTTTACTTTTTAATTTGATAAATAAAAACAGTTGTAAGTAAGGACTATTATTTAAGAGTTGTACACGTATGTATCTCAAAGTGGTCGATGATAGATAGTTAAAACGACTAGGCGTTGTTAGATTTGATTTCAATAATTGTATTGATCTATAATAAATGAGAAACATTACACTCACTCAAATTTTACAAACATATTTTCACAAAATGACATGGCAAAGAAAATTCACCAATCACATTCATTTATTTTCTCTCTCTCATACTTGTCTCTCTTAATGCTATTGGTACAAGTCATTTCGTGGGTATAAATTTGTAAAAATTTTGTGAGTTAATCATTTTCCATAATGAATATCGTCGTCTTTGGATCTTTTTTATTGTAGTTACTAGATTAAGGTCGATGCGGGATGTACAAGATTTCAGGTCAAATCAAGATTGAATACATCATCACTTAATTCAATTCCGATCGTCTAGATGGTACCAAATCTCTATATTCTTGATTCGTTCGACGTAAGCTTGAGGTGTACGTATTTCAACCACATTCAAAACCTTCATGACTTCATAAAGGGCTAAAACTAATTAATCAGCATTCTTCAAATAACACTATTCTTTCAAAGGAGATTATACCTTCCTATTCTATTGAATTGGATTCATTTTTTAATCCTGTAAAATGAAGCTTGCATCATGGATTAAGCTTCAAATATATTATGGGCTTATCTTAGTCCAGTTACATACGAATACATTAGATTATTTAATTTAGGCCCAAAGAGATCTCAACATTTTTACTAGGCTTGAACAAAAAAACCGGGTATTAAACCCTACCCGGTTTCAAACCCAAAAACCCGACCCGGTAAAACCCGGTTTGACCCTACCCGCTTCGGGTTTTTTGAATACATGACGGGTACGTACCCGGGTAGGGTTTTTAGAATTCGAAATCGGGTTGGACCCGGGTTGAAATAGGGTCGGGTTGGAAACCTGGTCAAAAACCCGGTCAAAAACCCGAAAAAACCCGGTTCGGGTTGGGTCCAACCCGGTTTTTAACTTTTTGACGAAAACCCGGTTCGGTTTTTGGGTCGGGTCGGGTCGGGTGAAAACCCGGTTTTGTTCATCTCTAATTTTGACACCCAACAACCTCGTCTCAAAAGTCAAAAGCTTCTTGTTTTAAAAGTAAAAACTCTTCACTAAATATAATAAAAAAAATTATTACTCAAAGAATTCAAATTCTAAGAGCACAGGGTATCGAGACACCGTTTTCAAAGTGTCCTGAGGAGAATGTTGTTGTTGAGGATTTTGTGGTATGGTAGACAGTGTTCTGGAGTTTTTAATTTTTTAATTTTTTTTTAAAAACAATTAATTAAAATAAATAAATAACACATAGTAAAACAATTAAACTTTTTAATCCAATTTCTTTTAATATTTATATAAGCTCAATCATACATTGCTAAAATAAAAGGCTCAACCCAATAAACCTATCCCATTTTTAATTTTTAAATAAATTAAAAACAAAACAAAAAACCCTATTTTTTTGCTTCTTTTTCCTCGCCGACATCTACTCCTCCTCTTTTTTTTTTTTTTTCTTTTTCCTCCATTTTCAGGTTTTCATTTACAATTCAAAAAAATAACAAACAAAATAGAAAAGAAAAAGGAAAGTAGCGTTGTGTTTGGGACGGTGACCGGGAACATTGTCGAGAACGCCGTCCGGAACGCCGTCCGACAGCGTTCTCGACCTAAGATTTCGCCGAGAACGGCTACACTTCGTGTGCTCTAATAACTTTTGATACCCCAATGATAAAAAGAAAATATATATATATATATATATATATATATATATATATATATATATATATATATATATATATATATATATATATATATATAAAATTTTATATCTCTTATAACGCTTAAAAATAATCACCTTTGAAGATACCTTAAAAGTGTAAAAAATAATGTAATTATATATTATACTACCTAAATAAGTTTTTCAAATTACAATTACGTAAGAGTTCTCGCGGATCTCCCTATTATCGGGAAACCTAAAGAACTCAGTATGATAATTAACAACATTTCTCCGGTATGAACGTTTTTGTATTTTTTTTCCCCTTTCCTTACAAATATATAATGAAAAAAGTATTTCATTAGAGCGTTCACATCCGCCTCTTTTCAAAATACAAATCCATTTCAGAAAATAAAATTATCAAGTTTACAATTTTACCATTTTTTTAAAACATATTTTGAGTTTTTATCATAGAGTTCATATTCTAATTATTGAAAATGATTGGTAGGTCTAAATTCATAAGAAAAATGATTGGGAGACCTAAATATATAGGACTACGTATATGCCTAAAGATATGATTGGTAGGTATGAAAAATTGATTGGATAAGATTATGAGAGAGAAAAAAATCAACCAATCAGAAAATTAGACCTAGATTTAGGTTTATGTAAGTAGGTCTCCGTAGCATTACTCAATTCATAATATTGACATGCTAATTTGATTGGTTAACGTCTATTTATAAGTCTCTGTGTAAATTACTCTTTCATTATTATAATTCATATCTGAATAAAAGTAGCAAATAATTATATACCCCAATAATTGTAATCTGCTCTCTTAAGTTGTGACGTTGACGTCCTTACCACTTTCATCTCCAGTCGTCCAACAATGGCGGACAATAATGAAGTAGCTTCTGAGACGATGCCTAAAGTGAAGCTCGGAAATCAGGGCCTTGAGGTCACTTTCTCAATCCATTTTCTCTTTCGCAATTTTAGTTTTTTCAATCCATTGTGAATCTTCTATGTTTGCATTTTGGTATTATTATGTACTCCGATATTACTGCTTTATCAATCTATCTATCTATGAAAGTAAAGTAGGGATCTTTTAAAAATAAAAAATTATATAACATTAAGTTACTGTTTAGTTGTTGACTTGTTGTACAATTTTTTTAATGGACCCTCAATTTCGCATTATTGTTGCTTCGAATGGAGGTATCACCAGATGTGCTATTGAAACTAATGAACGAAAACTATGATGGGGTTCATTTGTTAATCTAAGAAACCATTTATGAATTATGATCATCCTCATTGCTCGTTTTAACAATTACTTGAGGATGCAAACTATGATCATACAGAAAAACATGAAAGTTTTTTGACTATATCCCTATTCTGTAATGACAAACTATATCCCGAAAGATACCATTTTTTGACCATTTCGAAATGATTCCTCAATTTCGTAGCAGGTCTATTGCGAAATGGTCATCAAATGCAGTTAAAACTTCAAGAGTAGACCATGTTTTTCTTTTTTCATTATGAAGTTGAATGTAGTTATCCAACTTCCATAGAAGTTGTACTGTTTAGAATGCAATTTATCGATTGAGTTGGTTGTTTATAAGTATGTTTGAGTATGATGTAATTTTCTTTGGTATGAAGGGTGTACTGGATTTTTAATTTATCCTTTTGATGATGAAATTGCTAAGAATGGAGTAGTCCCTACTAATGTTCTTAATATGATTAGATGATCGATCTAATGTAAACATGTTCAAAGAAGTTAAAGTTTTCCTTGGATTATAATGAACTTAAAATATATAAAAGATCAAGAACTGTATTGCTTATGGTCGTGTCAATTTAGGCAGTTGTTTTCTATTGTTAACAAAACAGATGGATTTTCTTAAGTGAAGGTAGTGATTCAAGGTTGTCTCCCAATATTAATTCTTGTTATATGTCTTTACTTTTTGATGCATAGGTTTCAAGACTGGGTTATGGCTGCATGGGGCTTACCGGCACCTATAATAATCCCCTCCCTATGGAAGAAGGCATTAAAGTGCTCAAAGAAGTTTACAATAGAGGAATTACATTCTTTGATACTGCTGATGTATATGGGGGGCCAGATCATGCTAATGAGATACTCGTTGGGAAGGTATACACGTATACCAGTGATTTTTCGGAAATTAATTGCTTAAATATGACGCTCAGATGACTACTATCTCCACAAATAGTTATATGATCACTCTCTACTCTCTAGAACCTGCACTTGTGCTCCTTCCATAAGCTGTTGCGTGTTATGCTGTACAAATGGGAATAGTGGTTCAATACAGTGTTAAGATTTAGGTGGCAATGTATGCAGCTCAGGCAGGGTGCGTAAGGGCTCAAAATTGGCACCTTTTGTTTATTCATTTGAACGTTTCGAGAACTTATCCTGAACTATTCTGCTTGTGCCTAACAGGAGACAACAAAGCAAAATGCCCCATATACAAACCCAATAACATGTTAGACCATAGTTCTTTACTGAATGTTTATCCTTGGACGATACAAACTTGAAATTAGAAATCTTCTGGAATTCCATTCTTTTGTAATCATGTAGCCTTCATATATACATTGTTTCTTAATAGAGTTTTAACTACTCAACTGCATTTCTAAATTATGTTTGGATGACATCAATTTACCCCTTAACCTTCTATTCGAATAAGTGTTGAATAGTAAATGACTATTTGATGAATGTTAAGCATGGAAAACCTAAATGACACAAAAATTATTAATTTATGAAATCTTTACTTATAATATATTTGATATGACATAATAATATAAATGAATTTTGCAGGTATTAAAGGAATTACCTCGAGAAAAGATTCAATTAGCCACAAAATTTGGTGTATTCAAGATGGAGCCAACAAAGATTACAGTTAATGGTACTCCTGAATACGCACGTTCTTCTTGTGAGGGTAGCCTAAAGCGGTTAGGTGTGGACTACATTGATCTATATTACATACATCGAATCGACACAACTGTTCCTATCGAGGACACTGTAGGTTCACTATTCTATCGTGTTTATTTGGATTTGTCTAAAGGGTTATTGCATAAAAAGTAAGGAACTTTGCAGACGCTTTCTGTTCTGGGTAACCAAGATGCCCTGAAATAATCATCGAAGTTTCAAACTTTTTGTATTAGATAAGGCGCCTGAATACTATGACTGTTTCTCATCACTAAAAATGCTCCCTCCGTCTCATAACTATTGTTAGAAAAACACAGTTTGAAAAAGCACTATCAATACAGGTTTTTGTTAGTTACATGACAATTTTATTGTTTTAATTCACTATTAAATGCTTACTTTGGGTTTAGTTGAGAGTAGATGTATTACGGATAGTATGGAAAGTTTGACCAACTATACCCACTGTTTCTGAAAGTGGACAATAATTTTGAGACAAACAAATAATGAAAGATGGACAATGATTGTGGGACATAGGTAGTAGCTGGTTACGTAAAATTCAAACTGTACGGAAACTGGTTATTTTTGTATGCAATTACCCTATGCTTAAATAGTTAAGTTTCTTGAGTACGTTCACTTTTTTTCATGAAATGGTGATGAGTATTACTTTATTAAATAGTGTAATAAAAATTATAATTGGGTTATATGAAGTTTCTCTTAAATACAGATGGAAGAGCTTAAAAAGATGGTTGAAGAAGGTAAAATCAAGTACATTGGATTATCTGAAGCTAATGCAGACACAATTAGGAGAGCACACGCAGTTCATCCAATCACTGCTTTACAGATGGAATATTCCCTTTGGACACGAGATATTGAGGAAGAACTGATTCCACTTTGCAGGTGTGCTTCTATTCCCTCATTAAGACACTTACAGAGTTACAGATACATGCTCAGTGCTCGATTATACTTTTCCTTAGAATATCGTTGTATTCTGTTTCCCGTTTGAGTTCTTATCCATATTTTATTTTTGATACAAGGGAACTTGGAATAGGCATAGTTCCATACAGTCCTGTGGCCCGTGGTTTTTTCGGGGGCAAAGCGGTTAAAGAAAGCCTTCCGGAAAATAGTATATTGGTAATTGATCAACTGCTTTTATATGTATTTGTCCAGGAACTAGCATTAGTTTTCGCCTTTTCGGGTTTTTAAGAGGTGGCAAAACAGGTCAAATTAGGTTCCGGTCATAAAGAGTCGTTTAGGATATGGGTCAAGTCTGGTTGACCTGAAACACTTTTTGTCCAAACCTCTTTATTTAAAAGCAATTAGTGATTTTATTTCATTAATAAATGAATCAACAAGCGGTATATGTGCCCCTATCATACAACCAACCCTAAGTTGTGGGTTCAAGTCCTGTCAGCGACGTGTTTGAGTATTAGGAGTTCCAGAAAAGATATATATATACACTTTCGGTAACCTCTGACCGGTTTGACTTGTTGTCTTCTTAGCTTAACGCACTAAAATATAAAGAGTCCGAATCAATCATTCAAAAGTATATAGATCGAATTCCCACCTCTAGTTTGTTATTTGACGGGCTTTCTTTCTCAGGGATCGCATCCTAGGTTTATTGGAGAAAACTTTACCAAGAACAAGGTCATTTATGATAAAGTAGAAACAATGGCAAAAAAGCATGGATGTACCCCAATTCAACTCGCTCTTGCATGGGTTCTCCATCAAGGAAATGATGTAGTACCAATTCCTGGTAGGTTTGATTTGAAAAAAGAGGTCAAATTACTATCAAACGTACTAATTCAAGTTCAACTGTAATAATTTGTTGTTAACTATAATTTCATATGAGTGAAATGATTGGTGTGTTCTTTCTTGTTTTGATATAGGTACAACTAAGATTAAGAATCTTGATGAGAATGTTGGTGCAGTTAAAGTGAAACTCACGAAAGAAGATGTAGAAGATATTTGTAAAGCAGTGCCCATTGATGAAGTTGCTGGTTGTAAAACTAGTGAAGCTCTTCTACGTATCTCATGGAAATTTGCAAATTCACCACCAAAGATTGGCAGTTGATCATGTCGACATAGTATGCATTTCCTTGGCAACTATCTTTCTGTGAGGGTTACAGTTTAATACGTGGTTAATTTGATATATGTGGATCCGAGTATCCGACATTGTGGGATATGGTTATTATTGTTTGGAGTGTTGAAAAGGGTCATTTTTAGTGAGTCAAAACAGGCAAGTGCAGATCAACTGCAAACATTCTTCGTCTGGTTTATGTTTTTTTCTATATAAGTTAATGCATTAAACCTAATCGACAATTTCACTATGATAGTCATAAAATAGTTAACGTGGCTGTATGCATTAAAAGTACACTTTGGGAGACTTTCAAGTTTCAACCGTTTGACACGCTCACTTTTTAGGTATAATATTTGTTTGTTCTGGCCATTGAGATAAATATAACATAAATGAACCCCTTCATAAGTGGCTTTACATTGCCTCCTCTGCTAAGTACATATTTATTCAGTTTAATAGTTGCTCAAACGTTTCTAGCAATGCTTTGCCATTGGAAATCAGAACCGTGCTTCTTGTTTGGTGGATGGGTGGCTGTGTTTGTGTATTTATTTTCTTCGGGAGACTATAAGTGCGGCAATTCAGAAATTGAATTGGATGTGGAAGCAGCATTGTTTTGGAAAAGATGTGTGCGCGAAGAAGATAATAAATATACAAATTACAATCCTGTTATACCGAATGTATACAGGTATATATGCCATAAAAAAAACAAGAGATATATTGATTTCTGGTCATTTGCGCCAAGTGATATGTTTCTAGTTGATAATGATACTTGTAGGTATAGATTATAGAGCAATTAAACCTAAGTATTTCAATTATATAACTTCTTTGTATCTTGTAAGCATAAGCGGGGTGACTAAAAAACATGGTTATGCATGTTTCAAGTTCTATTATGACTTGGACTGCGTTATAGATTGAATCGTAGTGAATGTTCTTATTGCCCTTCCCGAATTAAAAATATGTGTTATAACGTAGCTATAATTTACAAAACTGTCATCGTATGCATTCAACCGTTGATTGTGAGATCAGATGCTCCAAAAGCCTTCTAGTTTCTCACATTAATTTTCCTTCTCAATATATCCACATCCAGTAACGACATCAATTATTTGAATCAACTTTCCACATTGTTTGAGTCAATAGAACGGAATTGCAGTAATTTAGAATTCTTAACGTTTAAGGTTTAAGATAGCTAGAACTGTAAACTCTTATAAGCTAGTAGAGATTGAACATGTCTTCGAAGGAAGGAATATTTTAAAACAATATCTATTCGAAATGGATTCAGTGATCCACACTTTATTGGTCAAATACGAAATACAAAGTTCCAGACTCGAAAGTAAAACAAATATATACTAAACAAACACTCAACCAAGTATAGGCCAAACATTCGAAACCATCAAAACATCAAAGAAGAAGCGAAACTCCCACAATCGAAACGGAATACAAAGTTCCTTAGAAACTTAAAAGCAAAGCCTCATACATAATAGTATGATACATTTATTTGTTCAACCAAGTATGGGGCGAACATTCGAAACCATAACACAACAAAGCAGAACTGAATTGAGACTACCACAATAAAACATCTTCAAGATGAATAATTTGAGCTCAAATACTCACTGGGTTAACAAGAACGGATTTGATGATATTTATCTGTTCTTCCCCAAGATAAGTAAAATTATTGTCATTCTTATAGAAGATTTCCATTCCACGTGCCAAACCAATCACTTGATTACTTCTAGCCATTGGAATATCTTTAGTTATAAGAGACTCATAAGTCATTTTTCTCCAGGCATCTTCAACTTTTTTATTGGATAAATCATGGGCATATTTCTCCGTGACACCATATTGTTTCATATAGCATTCAATGCATGATGCAACATGAAATCTTTCTTGCTCCTCCTGCATTTTTTCATAATTTTTTTCTTTATTGGATTAGTATCGTCATTACAATAGAGAGAAGGTAACCATATATGGTACGTTGTGTAGGAACGCATATATTAAATTTGTATAACATATAGCAAGTACTATACATAGATCGATTATTTACCTTGTGGGTGACTACATCGTCCATGATCCTACAAATTGCACTAGAAGCTTCAACTAGAGGAGGGTAGGAGAAAGCCCATTTGACGGAATCTTCAGAGTTTACGTCTTCCATGGCAACAAAACTTGATACTGTACCCAATTTGTAGGCGCAACTAATAAAAGTAACTTCTTTATGCTCCTCAAAGGTTGGTATATACCCCTCGTTTAACCACCTTGCTTCTACAATATACGCTCTGATGTATTCTTTCATCTGTACGTATGTGATTAAGAATTAACACACTCACATGCATCGGTACGATAACATCCATAAAGTCAGTTTCTAAAAGAAAATAACATCCATAAAATTGAAAAGAAATCAACATCCTTAAGAATGTCAAGGACGGAGATAGTGAGGGCAGGGAGGGGTTGTGCCCCCCCAAAAAATGAGCTAGTATTAATACATATTTAATTGTTTCGGCTCCTCCAAATAAATTGTTCAAGCTCCGTCCCTAAAGAAGTTAACGTACGTTCACTTTCCCTCTCAGAATAAACCTCATCAAATAAGGTATTCCTATCTCAAAATCAGACAGATATTAAACCCAAAGTTATGAAAAGGCATGCCCAATTTCAAAAAGGACAGTAGAGAATGTTAACATTAAATCAAAAATACAAATACCAAATTATCATAACGATAAGTACGTAAAATAAAGTTACAACCAATCTATTTCTAAACTTCTACAAGACGATGTCACTGTTAGTCTAAATATTACGCGTGTATATATGCATGTGGATGTTATGATCGAGCCGAGTATGCACCAAATTACACATCTATACAAATATATACTTCCAGTCACCTTCGAAAATATATCTTTAATTTGATGAGTGTCCAAAATTAAAATTAACCAATCAGAACTTGACCTAATTTGATGAAAGGGTTGGCGGGTCAAAATTATGTAATCAGATGCGTCAAATTTAATTGTTACTTTTGGGTTGCAGTGTTGTTTACGTGTTAACCCGGACGTTAAAGAGGTGTCAATCCAGAAAATAAATGGGTTCGCGGGTTTCGGGTTAGTGGGATGAAGGGTTTGATATGTACAATAAATTTTGGGTGGTGATTTGTACACTATCATTTTTTTGCCATACACCACCAAAATCATATTTTGGACATTTTTGCCCTTGAAGTTGTGAAGGAGTATTCGAAGAATTTTATGTTGCAAGGGTAAAAGAGTCTAAAAAATATATTTTAGTGGTGTATGGTAAAAATGTGGTGGTGTACAAATCACCAATTATAAATTTTATATGTTAGAGATGATTAATGAAACATTGTAATCAAGCATCTTCTCATTCTTCACCCCTTAATTAATAATACTATATATCACCCAAGCACTCCATTAGTTTAATATATATTTATGGGAGATAAAATAACACCTATATATTATGAAAACAAAATATAGAATTATTACCTACTAATAATGAAAAACCATTTCAACTGTTGTTATATATATATATATATATATATATAGATTCAACTCCTATGAAGTTATAGTACTACGAGTTGAAGGTGCTAAAATTTACCGTCTCTTTGAAGTAGTTAAGGAGACTTGATTTTCCCTCTTTTTCCAACTCTTCCTCCATTTCATCGTGAAGATCCATAACCATTTGGTATGCTACTTTAAGTTTAGGTGGAAGAAGATCCATGCACGTAATCGACCACCTATAAGTATTATTTGATCAGCACCGTGATAAGTTTAAAGAAGATGGATTATAGAGGTCAACTATATATGTGTAGTTACTGTAGATATACCTTTGAATTGCTTCCGTAAAGATCTTAAGTTCCTCATAAGTACCATAAGCATCATAAAGATCATCCAGAATTGTTCCTACTGCGAAACATTTTCCCATAAATATTCTCGGTCGTGAATATTGAGGCTCATAGTGCATCCCTACTGCCCAGAGATAGGTTTCAACCAGTCTGTCTCTAGCAAAAGATAGATTATTTGGAACATCGAAACGTTTCCACCACCTACGAAATATAAAATCAAATGTATAAGTTCAATAGAAAGATTTCATCCTATCAAAACTAATTAGATGGAAATTACGAAGTCCAAGTAGGTAGCTTAGTGGTTAAATGACAGATTATAGAGTTTTAAAAGAACACACAATTATGTTCAACCTATACTAGCTAATAGAAACTTCATACGAGGTAGTCAGATGGAACTCAGATTATGGAGTAATACCTCAGTCTCAACCAATTATCCAATACATAAGTAGATGTTAACCTTATAACATACGTCAGTTCAATACCAATTTGGAACATCAGTTTTCATTATACGAACGAAATTGTATCATGATATGGTACTAAACACCCTAGAATGTGGATCATGCACGGAGGTTTTGGCGTACCATGTGACTGGTCAAGCTCGCCTTCAAGAAATGCGATTTGTATCATTTACTTGAAGGGGTGCTTTGCATTATTGCATGAATTTCAAAGATAAGTGATCGAATGAAGTCGATATTCCGGTGTAAAAATGACAGAAAAGTAAACACCTTAATTTTTTTAATTATGGTACATCATTATATGAAACAAAAGTACCGAGTTGTATGTATATACCTAGATGAAATGGCAAGCTCCTTCCTGTATTGTGATTGAAGCAAGTTAAACCCTAACTTAGCAAGTTCTAGTAGAGACTCATTATGAGATGCTTCTTGTTGGTAGAAAGGTATGTAGTGCACTGCTTCTACTATCGGCACCCTTTTGCGTAGCGGCTGCTTTAGTGCCATCTTTATGTGTTCAGACATAGCAGAGTTGCTCAAAAGTGTGTCGTTTGCTATTTCAGCAAGACGAGTACGTGTAAAATTAAGAGCATGTTCTAGTATGTCTTCTCCTTCCACCCTCAAATATGTTGCTTCGTACAAATCAAGCAAGGCTTGAGCATCATTGGTTAAGGACTCCATAAAATCTCCCTTATTATCCTTGTAGTTATTGAAAGCGTCTATATAATTTCCATACATAAGAGACACATTGTTAAATTCTAGTTTGTGTGCGACAAAGTAAAAACATATCTGAACTTGCATATATATGCTTACCACATGAAACAAAGACGCCATGTTGTCGTAGGAGTCGAAACCAAGTTGAAGTGTTACTACCAACCCATTTATCTCCATATGCATCATGAATTAATTTCAAAGCTTGATTAATCTCTTCTTCAAAGTAATATGCTATGCCAAGACGTTGAATAGCATCGATTAGTTTTAACAAATTTGAATGTTCCGTAGGAACATTCATAATTGTTTTTATTTCTGTACTCACTTCGTCTTTCAAGTCTTTGACTATTTTTTTAATCTCATCCTGCTCTTCTTGCTTCATTTACACATGAACGAACATTATATTATATAGTTGTAGTTATTTAAATGTAAATCGAAGGATCGTTTATGAGTTACATATATATGTTGTACTCAAACTCACCAAAATAAGAACATACAAACATATATTACTCTTAAAAATACGTAGATTATACAAATCTTGCAAATTAGGTAAAGCAGAAACATATCATTGTTTTTTAGGATAAATTTCATACCTCGTCGTACACAAGAAACTGATCCCCCCAAACACAAGGAGGAAAATTCATTAAGGGACGGATTACATCATCTTGTTTGAGTGACATATTTTTAAGTATATTAGATATATAAGTTGCTATTGCAGGTACTTGTTTATATCTTCTTGATATGTAACTTGCTTCTCACTGAAAGGAGTGTTACCATATATATATAGGGTGGAGAAGAGAAGTAGTTAGTTGTCATAGCTTATGTCATTATCCCCACTTCATGCTCTCTCTCCTCTCTCATTAATAATAATAGGGTTAAGTGCTCTAGTTAACTAAAGTTTTAATATTGATTATGTGTACCTAACTATTCGGATGTACATCGTATGTATAAAACTTATTATTTATCGTCATTGTATGTATTTGATGACGTGTCTACTTGTAAAGATGTCATGTGACACCTTATATCCAAGTGGTCAAAGTTTGTATTTTTAGCTATATACTTTCAAAATAAAACCCACAAGCAGGGAAAATAATCAAACTTACATAAGAATGTAATTAGGTTTTTAAGTCCAAACAAACCATTTAATTTGAAATTTGAGAAAATATGGGATGGGGGTGTCGATAAAAAAACCCTAAATCCTAAACCCGAAAATCGTAGATATACATAATTTTACATATATATCTACGTGAATGTGTGCTTGCACAAGTGAGTGTGTAAACAAATTGATTTTTTTTTATTATATGATGTGCGTGTCTCTACCTATACAACTATACAAGAGAATCATATCATATGATACATAAATCAATTTTTATATCACGTGTAAACGCATATAATAAATAATGAAAACGTAAATATCAACATATATTTTCATACAGTGAGTTTCAAATGAGTTCAACAACATTTACGTTCTTAAGATTAAATATCTCACAGACGGTAAATCAAAAAATCACAAAAATTGTACCATAAAAATCAACGTTTTTTTCCTCTTTAATTAAAATCTCACAATGCATACTTTCGAAGAACTTATTTTTTTTCGTTTTTTTGGTGGGTTTTCAAAACAACTAACACATGTATTACCAGCGAGTAACACGTCATGTGATACCAGCGAGTAATACATATGATACCAACTAATAATACATGTGATACTAATATTGTACAATTTATAAAACCCATGAAAAAAGTCGTCGAAATTATACCTTATGAGATCTCTAAACGAAGATGAAAAGACCTTAATTTTTATTGTGCAATTTTTATAATTTTTTGACTTAATGTTTGTGAGATATTTAATATTTAAAAATGTAAGGGAAAGTAGATTTTATGACACATGACGTATTGTTATTGATTCTCCTATTCTCATCCAATATCTTTGTATTCATTTGAACCTTATTCTATTTTCATATATTCGTTGGTATAGAAATATGTATCAAAATGATTGGAGGTGACCCCAATCATGAACCTCTAATTATGAGATTGTGGGCTCTAAATGGAAAATGTTCTTATACATAAAAAATGTATATATTCACGGTAATTATTTTGATTGTGTGTTATTGTTATTTAAAAAAAGAAGAAGTAAATATTGAAGTACGAATTTCATCTCAAGCTAATTATTTTGATTACTCAAGGAATGGTAGATTTGACAGATTAATAATAAAAAATTACCCACAGACAACTATATTTCTACCAAGCTAATTAGTTTGGTAGAAATCCGATGGGTCGACCCGACTCGAGACCCATTAAACCCGGACCTATTTAGACCCATCATCCTAAATGACTCATCTAGACCTGGACCCATTTAGATCCAAACCCATCTCGACTCGTGACCCGATCCGATCCGATCCATTCATTTTGACGCTTATAGCATTAATGTAGCCGGCGGTTCCAAGCCAACCCCTTGACTTTTTATTTTTTTATACTAATATTAGTAAAAATATTAATTAATAATAACTAATTAGTATTAATTAATTAATAAATTAATAATGGATGGACGTTCCTAATTTTTGGGTGAAGTAGTGAAAGACATTAATTTGATATGTTAGGCTCATCGTCGGCTTCCTGATTATTTAAACATGGGTAATTAGGTAATAAAGCACAAGTTAAGATTACTTATTGAATGGACAATTGTGGAGGTTAAGACTAATGGTTGTAAAGTGGTAAGAGTAATACATTGAAGTGTTAAGATTAAATTTAGGGTAGGTTGTCTACATATTTTAAAGTTTGTTATAAATATAAATAGGGATAGGGATATATATATATATATATATATATATATATATATATATATATATAGGGGAGATCAAGAGGGAAGTAAAAAAATAGGGGAAGGAGGGAAGCTATTCTTAACCACACATTCTGGTCAACTCAAAAGTCAACGCGGTGGCATTTTTGTAAATAACTTGAAATCACCTCCCAGCACGTTAACATGCATTTCAAAAGCATGTTAATCAAAATTACAATATAATATATCTAAACATTCATTTATCATGAATATTAGCTTATATATGTCATTTATAATAATGATTGTTATAACTTAGCATTAATTACTATATAATGATGTGTATTAGTTAAAATTCATCTTAAATACATGTTAATATCTTACTTTTTTTTTTTTTTTTAGTTTTTAAGATTAACTTGTGATGAATGTTGGCTTAAATGTGTTATTGACATCGATCAACATTATAACATTCATTTGCAATGCATATTAACTAATACTTGGAGGTATCATAGGCTAATGAACATTATAACATTCATTTACGATGAATGTTCAAATATATTATTATACACTCATGAATGTTATGTTATCACATTCAATAGTGTGTGATAACATATTTAAATTAATATCTATCATAAATGAATGTTTAAAAATATATCAAGCTGTAAATTATTAATATTCATTTCAAATGAATGATACAAAACATTAAGTTGTAAATCATATTAACATTCATTCCGAATGAATGTTAACGAATGAATGTTAACGTTATGGAAATTTATAAATTCATAATTCGATTAATTAATTTTATAGATTTTTTGAAGAAATTCATAAACGGAAAATGAGCTCTGATATATTTTTTAGTAATGAATGTAAACTGAAAATGAGTTTGTCGTATCGTGAGTTGTCGTTATACAAACTCAGCATTCATTAAATCATTAATAAATATTGAATAAAAAACCCTAAATAAAAAAAAAAACAATGAAACAATCACAACGGTAGAATCAAAACATATATGATGAATTAATTAATAAAACAACTCAATAAAAAATCATCGAAGAATTTATGTATATTTTAATCAACAGAAAGCAATTCAAAAAGCAAATCCTTGTGAGATCTTCAATATTAGTGCTTCATCACCGTCAATAATGAGGTCTTCGGACGGAGAAATCATTTTATATCATGTCGCCTTTAGATCTTCAATATTTATGCCGTGATAAATTTTTGTGGAAGAATTTTTATCATCTCCATTAATGGTGAAGTAAAGAAAGAAAGTAAAGATTAAAGAGAGAGAAGTTTTTTGGAATTGAGGCCACTGCTTTTCATATCTCCACGATTAGATAATTGTGCCATCTCTCCCGGCCTCACGCCAACAAAAGTCATCTGTCCGACCTTGGTTCATCGCCAACGTTGGAATCTTTACAGTGACAATCTCATCATCATCATGAATCATGCAGCTGGAAGAGACGAATGGAAAACTGTTTCAAGAAGGAAGAATCTGAGCAATACACTGACCTCGGTTTTCGTGGGGAATTTACCAGATGGAACCCTAATCAATGATTTGAGGGACAAATTTACGAAATACGGCACGATTGCAGACGTATACATTGCCAAGAAAAAAGACAAAGGTGGTATGAACTTTGGTTTTGTCAAGTTCAAAGGGATTGAAGATGCCAAGAAACTTGATAATTCCTTTGGAAAGATTAATATGGGGAACAATGTGCTATCAGTAAACATTGCTAGATTTCAAAGGCCAAACTCAATGAGGAGTGACTCTAATCAAATTCCAACCATGATCAGGAGACATTAATTGGGTGGTTCAAAGCTTAGGCCTCCTCCACCACCACCTTTGAAGTCTGCTTGGAATTTAAATGGTCAAAAATCATTCGCAAGTGTTGTTTCTGGTTCAAAAAATTCAGATGATCGGGGACTTAGACGCATACGGCTGGAATCATCTCAGGAGATTGATTCGACATTATTTAGTACGTTCCTATTTGGTGAGGTGGAAGATCTTAATAAACTAAAATCCATGAATAATTTACTAAAAGACTCTGGGATTAACTTTGGTAACGTATTCTACTATGGTGGAATGTGTGTTTTAATTGGGTTTGATGAGGAAGAAGAAGCTGCCGGTCTCCTGAAAAATGTTGAAGTATGGAAAAAGTTGTTCAAATGGTTAAAGAAAGGTGATTCCTCCCTTAACTGGAAGTATGAAAGGTTGGCTGATGTACATATCATGGGCTTACCTTTAAAATTTCGGAATGAAGATAACGTGCAAAAAATTCTAAATCATTTGGGAAAGATCCTTGATATGGAGGTGGATAATGTTTGGAAGTTTGGTGATCTGTCATACATAAATGTCTGTTTGCTCACTGAATCAAAAGTTAAGATTAATGAAGAGATTATTATTGAGTATGATAATGGTAAATGTTTTACCATTGGTGTGATGGAGATCGTAAGTTGTATGAATCCTTTAGCTGAGTTTGGATCAAGTTCAGATGAATCCAATGAAAGTTCTGATGAAGATAATGATCACGATGATCAATGTGATGGAATTAACTCAGATGATGATATGCTTAATGAAGATGATCCGTTAATGGAAGAAGGTGAAATGTCTCCGGTAAAGAATAAAGAAAATCCGATGAACATTGGAAATAGTTCGGCGGAGGAGATCGAAGAGTCATCAACAAATGTTCGTATTAATGATAACGCGAATGCTGATGCTGATACCATAATTGCAGAGACGATTGATATTCCACCTCAGGATTCCCATCGTATTAATGTATCTGCCCCCCCTTGTTTTAATATACCTAATTCTGGTGATAATGGTTATGGGCCACCACCTGGGCCTTGTTTTACGTTTGGGCCTTTTAACTCATCTGCCCCAGCTGGGCCTAGGATTCATAATTCTCGTCGTGGTCCAAAAGCCAAGACCCTAGTCCAAGATGATATCATTATTGAAGGATCAAACAAAAGAAGGAAAAGATCATCTCCCCTGAGAGATGCAGAAGGCGTCAATAATGGAGTGTCCATTGGAAAATCACCATCTCTCGATCTTAATAGAAACCTACCTTCTTCCATGGTTAGTAATTCTATTTCAGGGGATACTTCTTCATCATCTGCTGAACTCATCAAAACGGTAATGATTGGCAACGAAGTGGGCTTCCAAGTGAATGTGAACGACACTGTGCTTCAAGATATTGTATTGGGTAATGGTGATAAATTGATGTTTCAATGAATTTACTTTCATTAAATATCAGGGGAATGAGTGAGGATCACAAAATTGATTGGTTGTTTCGATTAAAACATAAGCATAAAATTGATTTTGTTGGTATCCAAGAAACTCATATTGGTGATTTAAATAATGCTTGTGCAGTTAGATGTTGGGGTAAGAATAATTTTGATATGGAGTATGTTGATGCAAATGGGCGTTCAGGAGGATTATTCAGCGTATGGAACCCAGAGGTATTTTCAAAACATTTTTGCTTCAAATCTAGATATTATCTAATCACAGGAGGCATATGGAAGGGCTTGAGGGGTAACACATTTTTTGTAAACGTATATGCTCCTCAATCAGTTGTCAATAAAAGAATGTTATGGGAAGAACTTAAATCACATAAGCTCGCTAATCCTGGAAACTGGATTATTTTTGGCGATTTCAATGCGGTGAGAAGTCAAGATGAACGAATTAATTCATCTTTTTGTCAAACTTCTGCGAATGACTTTAACAGATTCATTGCGGAGTCGGGCCTTAATGATTTAACCATGGGGGGTAAACGGTTCACTTATCTTAGTCCTGATTGTAGCAAATTAAGTAAGTTGGATCGTTTTCTTGTATGTGATAATTTTATTGCATATTACCCACGTTCCGTCGTAACAGCTCATGACAGGGAATTTTCTGATCATTCACCCATTACACTATGTACTTCTTTCGTGGATTATGGTCCTCCTCCCTTCAGGTTCTTTAACTCATGGCTCTTACGCGACGGATTGGATGATTTAGTTAAAAAGGCATGGTGTGAGTTTAGAGGCTACGGCAACCCTGACAGGTTTTTGGCAGCTAAAATCAAAGATCTAAAAGCCCATATTAGAAAATGGAGGGCATTAGAATCTGAAAGGGAGAATAAGATGGTGACAAATCTTCAATCTAGAATCCGTTTTTTAGATGCGCTAGTAGAACAAAGGCCACTTAATCCTCTTGAAATTCAAGAGATGCGTGAAGGGAAGATTAAGATCGCTGAATTAGAGAAGTTTAAGAAGATGGACTCCATGCAAAAAGCACATGTTAAATGGTCAATCGACGGGGATGAAAATTCCTCTTTCTTTCATCACAGTTTGAAAATCAAAGGTGGAAGTAATAGAATCAATGGTCTCAATATCAATGGGGCATGGGTGGATGATCCGATTTTAATCAAAGATGAAACATTTCGTTTTTTCTCCCATAAATTTCACGAATGTCATACGGTTCGGCCATCTTTCATCAGTCAAGACTTCTCAAAGTTATCTGCTGATGATTCTTTGTCTCTTGAAGCCCCATTCACTGTTCTGGAAATCAAAGATGCTGTTTGGGCTTGTGGCAACGATAAGGCCCCTGGGCCTGATGGGCTCACGTTTAAATTTCTTAAGCGATACTTTGATATTATTGTTGGTGACCTAATGTGGTTTGTGAAATTTTTTGAGGTCACAGGCTCCATTGCTTCCGGTTGCAACTCGTCGTTCATCACTTTAATTCCAAAGAAAAAGGATCCTTTAAACTTGGAAACCGTCCTATTTCACTAATAGGATGCATGTATAAGATCATTGCTAAAGCATTGGCGAATAGGCTCAAAAGGGTGATTGATAAAGTTGTAGGCAGGGTTCAAACGGCTTATATCAATGGTCGTTATATCCTTGAAGGTCCTCTGATTATCAATGAATTACTCTCGTGGGTAAACAAGGAAAAAAAGAAGACTTTCATGTTCAAAGTTGATTTTGAGAAGGCCTTTGATTCCATTAATTGGAATTATTTAGACTCGATCTTGTCTCAAATGAATTTTGGTTATAAATGGAGAAATTGGATCTCTGGATGTTTGTCTTCATCTCGTGCATCAGTTTTAATCAATGGTTCTCCAACGAAGGAATTTTGCATCTCCAAAGGTGTTAAACATGGAGATCCTTTATCTCCGTTTTTGTTCATCATAGCAATGGAAGGTTTAAATATTGCAATGAAAACCGCTTGTGAGAAGGGGTTTTTTCAAGGAATAAAGATTGGAAATTCTGGTTCACAAGTTTCTCATCTTTTCTATGCGGATGATGCTTTGTTCATAGGTGAAGGAAACATTGACAATCTGAAAAATCTTGCACGAATCCTAAAATGCTTTCAGGTATCCTCTGGCCTTCAAGTTAATTTTCACAAATCTAAAGTTTTTGGCTGTAATGCAAATGATAGGCAGATTAATCGTTGGTCAAAAGCTCTCGGATGTGCCATTGATACATTCCCATTTACCTATCTCGGTGTCCCGGTTGGTGCTAATATGAACAGAAAAAAACATTGGCAGCCCGTTTTAGATAGATTTCACAGGAAGCTCTCAAGTTGGAAGTCAAATAATTTATCGTTTGGAGGAAGGCTTACTTTGGTAAAATCCGTGCTCGGTAGTTTGCCATTATACTACTTTTCATTATATAAAGCTCCTGAAGGTATCTTGGAAAGATTAGAGCAAATCAGAAGGAAGTTTTTGTGGGGAGGTGACATTTCTAAAAACAAGATCTGTTGGGTTTCTTGGTCCAAAGTTTTGGCATCAAAAGCTAGTGGTGGCCTTGGAATTGGTTCACTTAAAGCTCAAAACTTCGCTCTTCTGTTAAAATGGATATGGAGGCTAACAAATGATAATAATTCCATCTGGCAAGAAGTAATAAGGTCGGTTCATAATTTAGAACACAAATCGGTTCTCGTTTTTCATAAGACTGGAACTTCGGGTGTTTGGAGAAGCATATCAAGATGTGTTATGGCCTTGGATTCTTTCGGTTTCTCGTTCAAGGACTTCTTTAAAATTCAGGTAGGTTCTGGTAATAATGTCTTGTTTTGGAAAGATACGTGGATCGGAGAAAGTGCTTTGTGTCAAAGATTTCCGCTTCTATTCTCTCTAGATACCAACAAGAATTGTTTCATTCATGAGAGGATTGGTAATAATTGTTTCACTTGGTGCTGGTCAGATGGTTTATTCACACATCATCACGTATCTGAATTATGTGATCTTTTGCATACACTATCAGGTTTTAACTTAAACAATGAGAAGGATAAGTTAATATGTTCGTTATTTTCCAATGGTGAGTATAAAGTCCATGGTATAAGGTCGAAGTTAGATGAATCCATTGGAGGGGTCTCAAATCAATCGGCTCATGTATGGAATAAGATTGTTCCTATCAAAGTAAATTGTTTTGTTTGGAGAGCTTCGTTAGGCAAAATTCCGGTGGCTGTGAATCTTGTTGAGAGAGGCATAAGAGTTGATTCAATCACATGTAAGAGATGTAATTTGGGTTTAGAAGATGTAAACCATGTATTACTTACATGCCCAAGTTCAATGGAGATTTGGAATATTATTTTCAATTGGTGCAAAATTCCTTTGCCGTCAATTTCTTCGATTGCAGGCATCCTTGATTTTGGGTTAAAGTGGGGGAATTGCTCCAAGAAAAGAAGTATTCTAATGACCATTATTCTCTGTTCATTGTGGCACATTTGGAAGGCAAGAAACGAGATGATTTTCAATAATCATAAGAAGGCGATGGCGAGTATTGAAGGAGAAATTGTCTCATCTAGTTTTACTTGGGTTAAATATAGGGGTAGTATTGATTGTAATAGAGTAGATTGGAGTTGCTATCCTTTGATTGTTTAAATGTTTTGAGGTGTTTTGTATTCTTTCCGGCTTAGTTTCTTGCTAAGTCCGGGATCTCATATTAATATATATTTGCCGTTTCCAAAAAAAGAAGTTTTTTGGAAAAAAAGAAGATGAGATGTAATAAATAATTTTCCTTTCTAGTTAGACCAACACGCGGCTGAATTTTATGGACTTCCCTCCTTCCCTCAATTTCCTTATTTCCCTCTTGATCCTTCCCATATATATATATATATATATATATATATATATATATATATATATATATATATATATATAATCAAGCATCAGATATAGATTTCACATATTTTCTTCAGTTCATCATCTCATGTACCGGTAGTAATTGATCATCTCAAGTGTTTTAAAGGAGATGAAAAGAGATAGCATATGGTAGTAGAGATGATCTCACATTTTTTAACATTGGTAGATATGATGATGTTGCAAAAATGGCCTAGTTGAAATGATATTTTTGAAAAATTAAGTCGGATAACAAAGAGAGTAAAAGAAAGTGTAATGTATAATTAGGGGTGTTCACAGTTCGGATATAACCGGATTATCCAAATGGTCTATTCGGATTGGACTATTCGGATTGGACAATTTGGATTTTTGGATCGGATCGGGCAAAAACCAAATTATTATTTCGGATTTTGAATTGGTTTTGGTTACTACTATTAGAACCGGATTATCCAAATAAACCGAACAGTAATAGTTATATATGTAATGCTTTTATGTAATACTCTTGTTTATCTATCAAAATGTACGTTAAATATTTGTTTTATTATTTTTTATACATAAAATCTTATTATATTATTGGAATTGTTAATATATATCATTGAATATAACTTAAAATCTAAAGTTTGGATATAAAACACTAAATCCAAATTATATAAACACTCAACGCAACATGACAATACGTAACCGTTGATATCACTCATTACATTACCCTCACGAGTCAAAACGATACACTCATGCAATCCACGAAAAAACCAAACGGTTAAAACCGATCCATCCAAATAGTAATTTGGTTCGGTTCGGTTTGGATTCGATATTTGTTTGGATGGATCGGATTCACATTTTGAGAACCAAAATCCAAATGGATTTATATAAATGGATCGGATATGATCCAATCCATCCAAACGAACACCCCTATGTATAGTCATAGACGATATTGAAAAACAAGTTGCATCACATCTAAGGCCACACAGGTACACCGCACATATATATACCTTAGTCAAGGCTCGTGTATTGTTTATTATGGCATTTTAAAAAACATTGCTAATATGTAACTCTCGGTCTGTCACTCATATTATATATAGAAGAGAAAATTACACGGATCGTCCCTGTGGTTTGCATAAAATTACACTGGTCGTCCCTGCAAGTTTTTTTTACACTGATCATCCCTGTGGTTGCACGTTATTTCACTGGCAGTCCCTATCACTAACGGGCGTTAGCCAACACCGTTAAAACTCGTCACGTGCACGGCATGTGAGGGTATTTCGGTAATTTTACACAGATAAAATTACACGGGTCGTCCCTGTGGTTTGCAAAAAATTACACTGGTCGTCCCTGCAAGTTTTTTTTGACACTGATCATCCCTGTGGTTGCACGTTATTTCACTGGCAGTCCCTATCACTAACGGGCGTTAGCTAACACCGTTAAAACTCGTCATGTGCATGACATGTGAGGGTATTTTGGTAGTTTCATGCACCCTCTTCCAATAATACTAATATCAGTTCACTACACATGCAAATACCCATATGTATCTATCGTTCATTCCATCTATATTTTTTCATATGGAAACGTGAAAAAACAGTTTGAAAACTTTTCAATTTTTAGAAGATGAAATGCAAAGTTTGATGTCATCTGTCGTACCACTGCCGGAAACTGGTAATTCATTTAGCGGGTTGTTAGAACTTCCGAGGAATCAAGCTGTTAAGCTGTTACACTCACCTGAAGATACCGCACCGAGTATTTTCCCAATTTCGAGCCCTAGTAACTGTAATTTGGTAAAATCAGTGTTTTCTTGTATGGAAGGTGATAATTCATTAGGGAATTCTTGCCCTAATGACTGTAATTTAGTAAAATCAATGTTTTTCGTTATGGAAACGGACAATTCGTTGGGGAATTAGAGCCCTAGTTACTTTAATTTGGTGAAACAAGAGCCAATTGACTCTGATTCATTGCACGTGACAAGTTTAACGGTATTGGCTAACGCCCTTTAGTGATAGGGACTGCCGGTGAAATAACGTGTAACCACAGGGATGATCAGTGTCAAAAAAACTTGCAGGGATGACCAGTGTAATTTTTTGCAAACCACAGGGATGACTCGTGTAATTTTGTCTGCGTAAAATTACCGAAATACCCTCACATGCCGTGCACGTGACGAGTTTTAACGGTGTTGGCTAACGCCCGTTAGTGATAGGGACTGCCAGTGAAATAATGTGCAACCACAGGGATGATCAGTGTCAAAAAAAACTTGCAGGGACGACCAATGTAATTTTATGCAAACCACAGGGACGATCCGTGTAATTTTCTCTATATAGAAATTCAAAAGGAGCACGGGTTCAGACAAACTAACCGAAGTAAGTTTAGTTGACCACGGTTTTGTTGAATTGAACCGTGGTCCCATTAACTATAGTTGATAAAGGTAAAATAATCATTTATAATTGTCCATTTTTAATCAAGGGATTAAGACTTGTGCTGCAAAATTTTTAAAAAGTACATCGACTAGAGTTCCATATTATGAAAATAATAGTATTGAGATGTATAACACTATTTATTTACTAAAATGGACCAACATCAAAATATGAAAGAAGTAAACGTTAAATAAATGATTTTAGAAACATATAAAAAAAATTTAAGACCTCGAACGTTATCATTCACATTCTCCCATTTTCCTTTTACTTAAATTATTTCGTCAAATAAATTGAGGATCTCTTTTAATGCAATGGTCAGTTTCAAACCGTCAAACCCAACAATCGAATTAATTATAATTTGATTAGTATTAAAAAGAGATTGTGCTACATATAACTCTTTAATTTCTTTTTGATTTCTTATTATGTTGTTTAATAATATAATGATAAAGTAAAATACGTACATTATCTAACTAAAATGGAAATTCATACAATTTCATAACTAGTGACAACATGTTCAACTTTGGTAAACATATATAATAATTTAATTTAATATAATAACATATATAACATTAACGTGCACTTACACTTTAAAATTACATAACAATTAATCTAGCTTGTATTTATAATCACATACTCTTACTCTCTTTTAATCTCTTTTGAAGTCCGGTCCAATGATGATTATTTATGATAGTAGTGACGATCGGTATATATACCGGGATGTTGAAAAGAAAGGCGTTTATAACATATAAGTGTATAATAGTGATGCGTCGTGCACCTCAACATTGTCAACAAGACGGGTTTCAAACAAATGGTCTCTTTGTAATCAAAGTTTACAAAAGACCATACCTACTAGATTATCCCGTACTTGCAAGATTGTCACGTATGTGCTCGATCAATTGACCAATTAAGGAAATATTTTATTCCGTCATCAAGACAGGATTCGTCTATGATTGACGGAAGATATAAACAGGGAAATTGTAGTCGTGAAGGAATATTGTTCTGAATAAGAAGATCACGAAAACGTGACTGAAAAAGGAACTGCTTCATAATGTTGTTTGGACGCTATTGTTAATTTAAGAGATTAATTGACTTGATGTTTGGATGCAAAAGGGAACACACGATCTAATGTGTGTTTATATTTACAAGTTATTGTTGGAATAGTGTCCAAAGTTATGTCCAAGGTTATAACTAATTGATAAGACTATCGTTAAAAGTGGAGTCCTTTTTGAGTCGTCCTCGATGAACAGTAAGAGAAACTAATTGAGAGATAATATTAATTAGAATAATATTGTAAGTTAATTAATTAGTTTGTTAATTTATCAAAGTTGATAAATTAATTAGAAGCTAAAAGAAGTTAACGTGAACAATAAAAATGTTTAGTTAGTTTCTTAATTGAATATTAATAAGAAATTAAAAGGAACATTCTGGAAGCAAGTTTCAACCGGCGGTTGGGGAGGCCAACCGGTGGTTGAAGGCTAGGGTTTGTAAGTCGGTGACACGTGGTATTACTTGGGCAGGAATCAAGTCCAACCGCCGGTTGAAAGCTCCAACCGACGGTTGGAGGCTGAAATTAGATGTCCCACATCGGCCAGAGTATATAAACCATGGGGTCTCCTCTCCCCTATAAATAGATGCCATCTCTAAGCTTTCCAATCATCCCAGATTCGAATTTAGTTCATTTCTTTATCTCTTTCTCATTCCTAATCCTTGTAAGAGTTTTTACGACTTAGAGTCGGGACCCTAAGATTTGGAGTTTCTCTTGATTCATGGGTGTGAACCATTAGAGGTATTCTGGTTTGGGTACTTGCCTCCAAAGCATGGAAGGTTGAGCAAGGAGTCTGCGTGAAGGTCAAGCAAGGAGTCTGCGCGTGAGAAATTGGTTTTCTCAAAAGTTAGTATTTTCTCATTTATCTATTTATTTTGTATTATCGCTTTCGTTTATTAAGTCAAGGTCCTTTAGGGTTTAGTTTCCTAGTTGCTCTAGATTAATTGTTATTTTCCACTGCATATGTTAATCTAGTTAGGGAATAGAAAATCCAACAGTGGTATCATAGCCATAGCTTAATAGTGTAAGCAATACAAAATGTAGATAAAATATATTTGAAAATAGAAGTGTTTTTATTTTGTCCAAATAACTAAATTAAGTATATATGTATAATAGATTTGTATATTGTTGAGACATGTTTTGTGTGACAACAGATCTAGCTTGTAATAGGACTGGTGTAATTATTATCAAGCTTGTTCATTGGTTTCAAATTGTAAATATAGGATATTAGTTTGTTATTAATATTTGTTAAATATATTAAATTGTTAAAGTGTTAGAACAAATATCGAAAACGAATTAAAGTTTGTGTGGCGAGTCGAGATCTCAAGTCGCAAGTTTGGCAATGCGAAATGAGATCTGAGCTTGCAATAGTGATAGCGAACCGAGATGGGTTTGGTGGGCCAAGTTGGGCTGCGAGATGACTCGGGTCGCAAGGCCCATTGCGGTGCGAGCCGAAACAAAGTATATAAACGAATTTCGTTTTAGAAATTCATAACTTTTGTGATTTCTGATAACCTGCGAATTCACTTGTCCAGAGCATTCATAATATTCTAAAGGCTAGGTTTTAATTGTTTTATACTCGTAACAATTAAAACAAAGCATATTAGTAATAGTAATCGTATTATAAACGCGATTTAATCATTATATAACTATATAACACGTATTAAGAGATTCCGCATCTTAATACTTTAAGATAACTTCGTTATCGATCCAAGAACAAAGGGACTTACAATTGGTATTAGAGCTTTCGGGCTTAATACGAGTAAGTTTCGAGGTTATTCTGATAATAACGATTGATTTCGAGTTGTTTTTACGTGCTTTAAGTACATATTAACGACTAAAATCATTCTCTGGACGTTTTTAGGTTTGTTTACGATCGAAATTTCATGTTTAAATCGTAAAAATACCTAAAATTTCCGTTTTCGGGTTTTTCAGCCGTTTCGTGAACTGAGATTAGGGTTTCAGCGTAACTTATGAACTGAGTTTTGCGAGTTGAGTTGCGAACTGAGCTAAGCTTGCGAATCGAATAGAGATTGCGAGTTGAGCTAAGTTGCGAACCGAATTGAGCTTCTGCGAACCGAGATCACTTGCGAACTGACATCAAACTGTGATCCGAACTGAGATTTGCGAACTGAGATTTGTGAATCGAGCTGAGATCTGCGAATTGAACTGAGTTGCGAACTGAGATTACTTTGAACTCGCAAAACAGTCTGATTTTTGACGTTTACAATGTTTGACTTAAGTAAAATGATAGAGATGGAACATGAGGTTGGAAAGTCTAATGTTCCACCTAAATTGCTTCTACTTGAAGATAATCACGGATGGAAGGACAGGTTTGAATCTTACTGTAGATTCAATGATTTGTCTATCTGGATGTGTATTAAGAATGGCTACACTGCACCTATGACTGTTGTTGAAAATGCAACTGTTATTGTACCCTACAGTCGGATGAATGATAACCTGAAAAAGGATTTTGAGATTGAAAATAAATCTCATTCTTCAATTAAGATGAGTCTACCTAAGGAAATAAATCATCGGCTGAAGTCTTTTCGTACTGCTAGAGAGCTCTGGGTAGCTCTTAAGAAAAGATGTGAGGGTAGTCCACAAGTTAAGGCTAGCAAGAAGAATCTTCTCAAGAAGCAGTTTACTGTGTTTAAAGCTTTGAGAAGAGAAGATCTTGATGTTTACACCACTAGGTACTATCATCTGTTGAGTGAGCTAGACGACCATCAGATTGTCTATACTGATACGGAGAAGACCGACAAGTTCATTAAAGGTCTACTGTCCAAATGTGAAATGCATGGGGTTATGCTCAAGTATAATGATGAGCGGTACTTAACAATGACTCTGGAGCAGGCAATAGACAAGCTCAGAGGATATGATTTCACCTAGAAAATGAGAGACACAGATTCTGATCAGGTACAAAATCCTGGGCTTTATCATGGAAAATCAAATATCTCGAATTCTTCATCTAGTTCGACCACAACTTTATTGGTTGGTGATACTAATGAAAATGGTGAGATGGTGACTGAGGATTTGTGGTTTCTTACTTCATCTGGAAGTGAAACAAAAGGCAGAACTACTGAGAAGTCAGCTCAAGAGCATCACAAGATGCCTATGAGCGTGAAATCTGCTGAACAGCAACTGTTTGTTCTTGCATCTTTTGTTGCTTCCTATGACAATCATTCAGGGTAAAATCAATGATCCCGTTGTGTTTGATGAAGATTATGATCAGATTGATCCTGATTACCTTGAAGAAATGGATCTCCAATATCAATTAGCTATGCTATCTAGGAGAGTAAAGAATTTCTTGAAGAAAACTGGTAAGAAAGTGGTGGGAAATCGATCAGGGTTTGACAAGTCTAAGATTAAGTGTTTTAACTGTCAAGGTTATGGACACTTTGCTCAAGAATGTCAATGACCAAAGATTGATTCTAACAATGGAAAACAAGGTTCGGGAAATTCTTTAGCTTCCAAAGCCTTGGTAGTTCAGCACCTAGATGGTTCTTATGATTGGTCTGCTAAGCCTGAGCAAGCTCTCATGGCTGAGATAGATGATCAAGAGAAAACCATTGAATCTACAACCTATATGCCGACTGATGTGGATTATCAAGTAAAGGTGTCGGATGTACAACCCAAAGCAAGTGATGAAGACGTGTTATACTTGGATTCAACTGAAGATATGAGTCCCAATGAGTTTGTAGCACGCATGGCTGAAGTTCAAACAGACAAAAAAAAGGTATGTCTTGATATTCTTACTATTGCTGATGTCTGTTATTTTGTTACCGATTTGCAATCTCAGGTTAGTATATTGACTGTTTCGAAAAGACAGTTTCATCAACTTAGTGTATTGACTGAATCAAACAAGAAGGTGTTATCTGAACTTGAACTAGCTAAAAGTGATGTACGTAGGTTGTTAAAGTCCCCTCAGTCATTTATACACATATATGAATGCGTACATGGGATCCGATTACTAGCATATGAGTGCGGAATCCTCTTAAACTAATCATTGAGATTATGAATAATATGCAAAAAAATACGAACTGAATAACGAACAGAAAACATATATGAATAGGAGATAAATACTTTGGTAAAATAAATCATTCATTAATAAATCAATTCGATTACGATAACTTAATGATTACAATAAACTAATGATTAAATACCAAAGAAGTATATGTATAAGTTAATCCTAGATTAAAACTAATCTTTGATCAACATTCAAGATTAGCCTAAGATATGCCTATTTCATATCTTTTGCTTGCGATAATTATTATCGATAAAAGTTAATCTTCGATCAAAATCCTCGCGTGTGAGACCAAATCGCAAGAAGCTCCATATTCAGACAACTATCACTTTTTGCCGACTTCAAAAAGTGAGTTCGCATCTCACATTCTTATGTCGACTTTTAGACTTGCCGACTTCTATTTTTCAGTTCGCAAGCCTTTTCTTTTCATCAATACCAAGAAAACCACGTGATATCCTATATCAATACTTCCACCGTCATCCTAATCATTAATGGGCTTCGGCCCATTCTTATTCAAACCGTATACATAAATGTATATATAGTATTGTTGGGCTTGGACACTCGGGCTTTCGCTATTTTATCTAGCTTAATAACGATTATATTTTTTTATTAACAATGACTAATTATCTAGGAAGCTGTTGTCACAAAATATGTTTCAACAGACTCCCCCTTGACAATAGCTTCTAGATAACTTTTTGATGTCTTCTAGATGTCTTCGTTAATCTTCCAAATGTCTTCGTTAAACCTCTAGAATCGATTGTCACAGAGATGTACCAACACAGTCATACGCCATTTTTTTTACCGTTCTTTTTATAGACTTAAAAGATAGACTCCCTCACCAAGAAACGTGGTAAATTCACAAAAAGACCACGATCCTCCATTTTAAGAGAACAAGATCTTTTGGGGATGAGATGTACGTTGAGGTTATAAGACATTCGTAGTTGCTCCTTCTCAAAAAGACTACGGTTCCAAGCCATTTGTAGTTGCTCCTTCTCATAAAAGTGACGCTGTCTCTCGATGTCCCATATGATGATTGTGGGCAAACGAAGGCCGGAGCACGAATCCAACCCTGTCAATGTGACTGTATAAAGCTACACATGGTAGAAGATTTAAACTTGGAAATCACAGTCGTGAAAGAGTATCGTAACTATTGTTGTGAAAAAGACGATAAAGTACGGAATTTGATGATCATATTGGGGAACTTGATGATCATTTTGTTACTTAGGATTTGGATAAATTAAATTGGAGCTTATGTGTACGTTTTATAATAGAAAGAGAATACGTACCATTAATGAATAATTGAATTCCAACACCAAACAGCTACTATACGTATACCTAACCATATCTAATGCATGTACGTTTTACCATAAATAATTAAATATACCACAGAACAAATTAATGAAATATTCAACTTTTTTTACACGGTTTACCACACAAGTAATGTGTAGAACATGGTTCCCACAAGAGAACTGTGGTTGATACATTTGACCAATGTACTAAGATTTGTAATTTGGTTAATGTGCACTAAATGGTAAGCTTGAGAACCGTGTATATAACTTGGTCCTATGGACCTGGCCACAATAGATAAAGTCATAAAGAATGTACATGGTGAACTTTAACAAAATTTTTAATTAATTCGTTGTCCTTGAGATGATAACTAATTTTTATTTAATTTTTTGTTTTGGAAATTGTAACATCCTCAAATTGGGCCTAGAAGTAATAGGTATTTTCTGTAAATTTTAAATGCGATTTAAAATTGTTATTGTGTTTGATTGTATAATTAATAGGTCGATAAGCCTTAGGAAATATTGTGGCTAGTGAAATATTGTTTGTTTTAAATTTATTTAGTTGACGGTAAAATAAAATTGTATTTCCCCGTAAATGGTTTTTAAGTTCCAGACAATAACAAGTACGGGGAATGAAATTTGACTAGTTATATGTTAGACTCATGTTTTGAGTCGGTCTTTATTTCTCATTCATACATACATACGTACGATACATTCATACACACACCAACCTTAAATCAATTCACAAAATCATGAAGAATCATCAAATTGGAGCTTCTAAACATGAATTCAAGCTTCTATAATCATCAAGATCAAGGTATAATCTTGTGTTCTTCATTTTCTAAAACCTAGAAATTAGGGGTTTTAGTGTTCTTGAGCAAAATCCGAAATTAGGGTTTCAAAAGTGTAAATTGATGTTAGTTAAGCTTCAATAACAAGTATTAATCATTCCATCATCATTATTAGAGGTGGCAAAATGAATGGGTTGGGTCGGGTCGGGTCACGGGTCTAGATGGGTTTGGGTCTAAATGGGTCCGGGTCTAGATGGGTCATTTAGAAGGATGGGTCTAAACGGGTCCGGGTCAAATGGGTCTCGGGTCGGGTCATCGGGTTCACCAATTTTTTTTTTTATTTGAGTGAAAAATGAAAAAAATGAAATGAGGTGAAAAAAAAAAAAATTAATCGCTAGACCCGTCTAAACCCGTTGGTTAATTGTTACATAATTAGAGGTTATATTTAAAAACCCATTTAGACCCATCCAAAAAATGGGGAGGAGACCCAACAAACCCACCCCTTCCTAAAAATTAACCAAATTGACCCAAAATTAACCAATGGGTCTAAAATTGCCACCTCTAATCATTATAAACATGTTATAATTGTTAATTCATGATTTTCATATAAACCTAGAAATGGATTTTTGAGTAATTGATGGAACTAAGTTGAGTAAAGTGAAATTGAAGCTTGTAATGATCATATTATTGTTAGATGATAAGTAATTCGTAATTATAAGTGAAACCCTAACCTAGAGTGGAAGAAATTGATGTTTATTCATGATAAAAGTTATGATTTAATTGATAATTCATGAAGTAAAGCTTTTGATTGTGTTATAGTTGTTAGTTAGTACCTAATTCATGGGTATAACTTAGGTCCTAACTTGAAATTAAAGAATTTGATTGAGTGATCACGAGGTGTTGTAGAGAATTAATGATTATGATGTGTTATATGATGAAAAGAGGATAATTGTTAATTAGAACACTTGATTGAGGATTTATGAGTAAAGTGGTTACTAAGTTGATTAAATATTCATTAAACCTTGTGTTGGGGTTTTGAATGAATTAATAATATTTGATGGTAATAACCCGGTTAACGGTTTAATCATGTTAATGGTGATAATGAAAGTGATTAAATGAGGTTATGATTATAATGAGCATAAACTTGATAAGTGATTGTGAAGTGTGTTGTAAAGGTGGATAATTGTAATGTTGGAATGATGTTATATAGATTCGATACAAGGGACTGACTTGTGTTATTGTTGTATTCTCAGATGTGGAGAAGACTCAGTGACATTAGACTACTGAGTGGACGACTATGATTGTCGGTGAGTGGATCTTGGACTTTCAGTCTAAGTTAGTTGTAACAACATGGTTACAACGGGTAAACTTGGTTATTGCAATGATTGCATTAATATTATATTGGCATGATGGCTAATCCTTGATTGATTATTGGCGTCCGTATACTATGATAGTTGTGGACTATTTGATTTGGTGGGGGTCAACTAATGTGTTGGGTTTGGATACTATTACTAGGACTTCGCAAGTGCCTTGTACATGTGTTGGACTCTGAAATTGCGTCGTGTGTAGTAATAGTACCAAACTATCGGTTTAACCTCTGATTTGGCCGTCAGTGGTTTTAAGTGTTACTTGGGGAACCATCCGCGGCATGAGGGTACCTCAAGGACCACCGATCCTTCTATGTTGCTTGTGCATTGCTTGGTTATAGGCATGTGTTAAGCTGAGTTAGATTGATAGCTTGGGATCTATTCACTTAGCTTCGTGCTAACCCCTCATTACTTCTTGCAGGTTTACTTCTGTATGTGGGTGGGCAAGAAGTACATATGGAATGGAATGTTTGACAAGCTCACTCTGAAATGGATAACACGTTAATGATTTAACAACATATTTGGATTTCTATAACACCTTGTAACATCCCAAAATTCAAAAGTATATTGTGAATAAAGTAATAGTAAATGTTTTAAGTTATTTTTACTTTAGGTAAAATAAAATAGTAATACTTGTATGTCGGTTTTAAAGTTCCAGACAATGATAATCACAGGGAATAAAATTTAAAACACATGTATATCTAATATACATATGTACGTACGCATTAGATATATCATTCCCAAATAAGTTCCAGAGGTTTCAAGAATGAAGAAATACGCTAGAATCCTAAACCCTAAACTGAAATCAATTCAAAGCATCAAATTGAGGCTTGAAATCATGAAGTAATCATTGATTGATTCTCCCTAACATATGAGGTAATCTCCTTCCTTGAATTTTTAACCTAGAATCTTAGTTTTTATGGGTTTTCATGGGAGTTTATGAAATTAATGATTTCAATACGAAATAAAGTATGAAATACATTGAATTGTTGATAGATAAGCTTACTAGTGATTGTGGTATCATTAAAATGAAATAAAAATGAAGAATCAAAGATGGTGTTCTTGAGTTTTTGGTGGGTTTTGATGAATTGATGATTCTAATTCAAATTAGAGCATGATAATGGTTGAATTATGATATAGAAGTGAAATAATTATGGTTGTTAACACTAACCCACTCTAGAATTTGATAAATTGAATTTGGTATATAGTGATTAAAGTGGGTTTTGTGTAAATGATGATGAATTGGTGTCAATACACCTTAAATGGGTGTTTAAAAAGGTTATTGATATATGATTAAAGGATATTGAAGTATCGAATCAAAAGATTAAGCAAATGAAGTGAATTATGATTATAAGAATGATTATGATTAAGTAAATTGAAGTGATTATGGTAATCACTAGTGATAATCAAAATGGAATACAAGTAATCAAGTTATGTATATGATTATGTAAGTTATGAAATAGAGAAATAAAAATGAGTAAAACAAGAGAGATCATATGTAATATGATCAATTCAATAAGAGTAATGGATTGATATTGTTGATGTATTGATTATTATGATTTCTAGTTGTTAAATGTGTTATTGTATCTATGTATTATATGCTAGGTGGTCAAGAATGATGGATTGGCTATTCTAGAGTGATATCATGTGATTCCTTAAAAAGGCAAAGGTGAGTGATACGAGGATTACTTGAATAATGATTGTATGCTCCGGATTGCTTACGAGCAAGAGGTTCATACAATCGTTTGGAATATTGTTTATCTCTTATAGTTGTTCCTTATGGTTGTTTTTATGTTGTATTGTATCTCGAATCTCAAGTTGATAATTGTTGTTGACTATAGTTGTTGATTGTTGTTAGTAGTTGAGTTAATTGGAAGTAGTATAGAATTATGTGGATTATGCGATTTAGGTGGGTTACATGGATTATGTGAGTTATATGAATTATATTGAATTGAGTATCATAGAGATTGATTGTTACGAAATAAATGATTATTACGAAATAAGTGCTTGGCACTACTCGATATCTATTAAGCTTGGTATCCATTACTATGTGATTGGTGCCATGCTACTTGTATCTAATGGATCACAGATTCGTACGAAATATAGGGAAATCTTTACAGTTTCTCAATAGTATCTATTTAAGGAGATAGTAGTATTTGATTATTGTATTATGTTTGGTGACTTATTCACTTAATTGCTTGTATACTCACTAAGCTTTATGCTTACTCGTATCAGTGGCTTTATGTTGTAGGTGCTTAGTTCGGTGGAACCAATTGGATGACATGTGATTACAATGAAGTAGAGTGGATTGAAGCTTGTAGTGTTGTTAGACAAGTTTCTCATTCTATTAAATTATCGTTTGAATTGCCATTGTATAAATCGCCCAAAAGATTATGTTTTAGTGAAATTTGTAATAGATGTATCTATTTTGGTTTTGAAACAATTAAATGTGGAATTTAAATGGGACTAAGGCAAACGAAATTATTTATAAAAAAAAAAAAAATCTTGTGAATTTAGGGCGTTTCAAGTTGGTATCAGAGCGATGGTTTAAGAGAATTAGGTAATCCACAATAGGATTGCCTAAGCTTAAACCTATATGAATTATTTGAATTGTTATCCTAATTATGAGTAGTAATAGAATTGATCGATTGAATTGATATGATTCTCTGTAACAAAATAATTGAGGGTTATTATGTGTTGAAGTAGTAATAGAAAGTCTAGTGAAATCCAGTATCTTACATTGTATGCTTTGGAGTCATATTGTTGGTTAAGGAGTAAATTACCTTGTGGTTGAAGAATGTATCTTTGACTTGAAAAAGTCAAGCTGGAATATGAGGGTGTCAAGTTAGTTATTAGAAATATTATATAGTGGTAAATGTATTAGAAGCGGAAATAAGTGAGTATTGATCATATTTATGGTGAGATTATGATCAATGTGTCAAATATTGTATTTTGGTCTAAGTAAGTGATCATGATATAAGAATTGTAGTATATTGTTGAAACGAACTAAATTCAAGAGTCGATTGATTGAATTGGATTAGATTAGATTTTGTGAAAGTGTCCAAATGGACCCCCAAATGGGTCAAAGAGTCAAAACATGATAGAATGGGTGTATGATGGTGATGAATACGCCCACACGTCTCAAATGTATGTAGAAACATGTTGGCAAAGGGTCAAAGTCAGAAATCAAGCGGATTGGAATATGATTCGTTCACCAAAATAGTCCAAAATGGCCATAAGGTGGTTTTACGTCCGTTTTCTTGATAAATGTGTAATTTGAAAAAGTATCAAAAGAGAAAGTTTCATTTTATCATAGTGGAGGTGCACGCAAAAATTTCAGGCCAAACGGATGTACGAGTAAAAAGTTATAAAGGTTTGAAATTTGCATTTTGATAATTAAAATGCTGCAGGCCTGTGCAGGGCCTAGGAGCCGGCGGCTTGATGGTGTCACCCGGCGGCTTCTATAGTTTTTAAACGAACACTTCCTTCTGTTGTGAAAAAGTTGTGAAAATGTTAAATTACCCGGCGGTTTGGGGGTCGGACCCGGTGGTTTTACATCATTACCCGGCGGCTCACTAGTTAAAGCCGGCGGCTGATTCTAAATTTTGTTTTATGACGCGGTTAACTAGTTTTATGACGCGGTTGGATGTAATAAGACCCGGTTATGAATTAAACGCGAAGTAATATGTTAACCTTTCTGACGCAGTTGTTTTAGCGCGTCGTCATATTAGTATTCTGACGCGGTTATTTTTAGCGCGTCATATTAGCCGGGTTATATTAGTTTCCTTTTCGAAATAGAAGTCTAAAAGAATTTAGTATAGGTTATATAAATAATGAAGTTTAACTTCTGTTACCAAGATTTTAAATTCACTCGACGGCTTAATGCTGTTACCCGGTGGTTCCATCTCTTTACCCGGCGGGTAAGGATGGTACCCGGCGGGTACTACCTGTTTTTCAGAAATTTTCACGTGTTGTTAAATCTGGGACCATTGTAGTTGTAATACCAATATATGTATCAGTATGATGAATCCGAGATTGTAATATAGTCATGTATCATTTAGTTCAAATCGTATAGTGTTAATATATGGAACCTAATAGAGTGTATTATTATTTATGTGGTTAAATGTATTATTAGGAACTATGAATTGAATCAAATATGTATCTAGAATCCGTTTCTTGCGATTTACAGAATTGAAATATGAATTAAATTAAAGAGAAATATGTAAGTAATCATATAAATGTGATATGATAAAGTGTAAGGTATTATTAGTATTTTTATGTATTAGTTCAATTTGGAAATAATTGCTCCTGAGAGAGAATATGTATATGTGTAGATGGGTGATAACAAACATGCTTTGACTGAGGTCAAGCAATTGATTGAATATGCTTTCGAAATACGCGGATTATGGTATTGTTTTATTTGGTTATGAAATAGTTATATCTCCTAGATCAAATATGAATCCATGAATTATATGAATCAATGTGAAGTAAACAATGTGGAATAGTATAGTATAGTATAGTTATCTGTTATCTTTGTATGATTAAATGTTACGTGACCAGAAATATATGTATTTAATTGACTGATGAATGAATCAGAAGATGAATTCATCAGAGACAAGTTGGAATGTGAATTAAATTAGATTGATTGGAATATGTGAAATTATTTGCTTATGTGAAATCTATTAATTGAAATAAATTGGATATATGTGATCAAAGTGTTAGCAAGTGTTTTGCTGGTTGTGAATCATTGTACTATGTGTTTACATGGAAATTACATTAAAACTGGATGATATGAAATAGCCTGAGAAGGAAGTGTGTATGACATAATCTGACGACGTCTGGCCAACGTAGTTATATTATGCTGTTCACATAAAATTGTTAAGGCTGTTGAATATAAAAAGGATTTAATGTAATTTTAGAAAGGTAGTATTGAATTGTATCGGATAAAGACGGAAACATGTAAGCCTATGCCTTATAAATGAATACAGTATCAATATGATGAGATTACAGTATGGAATATAGAAATAGTAAACCACTAGACTATAGTCATAATGTGGTACCTATTATAAAAGAAATATATGTTAGTCGAAATAAAACATGTGTTTGCCCTAAACTATTATCTTATTATGAATTCTGTTATTAAAAGTAGTATGATAAATCTTAAGTGGGGGAGAATCTTATTAAGTAACATGTAATAGGTTAACAGAAATAGAATTTGATTACGAAATAACATAATATAGAAATATGGTTATGAATTTATGATTAATCAATTGCTAGCTGCGGTCAGTACTGATCCTGTATTAAAATTGATTACGAAATACGATGATTTTTATGATACTAGGGAATATGTTGTTGTTAGTACTCATATTAGTGCAAAGTATATGTGCGTAGGTAAAAATAGAAGTATGCACTTTCTTAGAAATGTGAATGTGAAAAGAATTGAAAACATGTATCTATATTATAAGTTACTCAAATTGAGTAACGTATGTTATGTGAATTAGTTATGAAGAAATAATCGGTATTATTGCACATTGTGATGGATATTGTACTCTGTGCTAGTAAGATAAAGTTAAAAGCACAAATTATGTGCTCATGATGGAATATATAGTAATATACTAGTTGTATGCAAATTAATGAAATAAAATGTATCTATATAAGTGAATTATTAGGTATTCACCTATGGTGCATACTTGGATAGAAGTATATGAATACGTATCTAAGAAATATGCACATCTTATCTGCATATGATGAAAGAATATTTATTTAATTAAAATAGTACGAAATAAATAGCTGGTAAATTATTAAAACTATAACACCCCTCATTTTGGAAACATTCAAATATAATATACCGGAAGCGTTATCCCAATTTCAACATTTATAATCTATATCATTTCATTTATTTATAAAATCCAATTAATTCAAAACACAGTTTATTAATTCGGGTGTTATACAAAACAAAAGATATCATTAATTTATTTAAATTAAATATCAGAGTCACGCCAGCATGTCAAACATTCCTTCCAAATCAACTCCTTGCTCACCAATATCATATCTACAACCTGCAAGGAGGGTTAATGTGGGGGATTAGCATAACGCTAAGTGAGTAGATAACTAATCAACAGTCTAACTTAGCTCAACAACTTTGCATACAACAATTAACACATAACCAACAAGTACACAATACCACCATTTAGCAAAGCAACAGGGCAACTGTTCAACTGGTCAACTTATCATCAAAGCAACTATTCAACAAGCAACTGACTTAATAACGAGGCATCGGTGGCTCTTGCGATATCATAATACCCGAGGATTTCACAAGAACACTTACCCAAACATATCCGTATGGCCATAACGGACGAGACCGATAGCTAGTGGTTATCCTCAACTAACACAGGAGGTGTGTTACATCTTAAATAACCGACTAGCCCAACCAACAGTTTAACAACAACTCATTGACCTCATTAACAACTGATGCCCGAAGGCCAACAACTGATGCCCGAAGGCCAATTAAGTCAAGTAATCACGTAATCAACAAGTCACATATTCATCAGGCCAACGCTATTATATCAACCATATTATTACTAGCTATAATAATCCTCATGGCAACTACAATAGTAATAATATGTTACTTGTTGTAACCAAACTCGTTACAACCAAGTTACACTGAGGATTAGAGATCCACTCACCAACCACCTCAGCCATCCACTCAGTAGTCTAATATCACTGAGTCTTCTGCTCATCTGAGAATACAATCAATTAAACAATAAGTTAGTAACTCATTAACAACACTCAACTATAAGTTAATAATTAGAAACTTCTATACATAACTTATATCAAATTGTTACACTAGGAACTTAATATCATACACTTCTAAGTTATAAGTTCCTACTCATGTATCATTAATCATAATATATCAGGTAATTACTAATTTGTTACTTATATCGACAATTGGAATGTGTTTTAAAAGCTTAAAATCAAATGCCCTGAAAACCACCCCAAGCCGCCGGCTTCCCTTAGAAGCCGCCGGCTTCCAGCCACCTTCATGCCCAGTTTTAACCCGAGGTCCAAAATTGAAGCCGTTCGGGGAAAGCCGCCGGCCTCCATCACAAGCCGCCGGCTTCAGAAGGAAGCCGCCGGCTTCCTTTGAGTTGCAGGTGATGCCCAGTTTTCTCATAACACAAACCCGAAAATAAAACACCAAATCACAAACTCAAGCTAAATCCGCAGAAAACTCAACTTCTAAGCCTATAACAACTTCATATGATGTTTAGCTAACATTTATTAACAACAATAACATCAAATCATATCATTCTCACACCAAAATCATAAAACTCAAATCAAATTATTAACCACTTCAATCATAGATCAATAACTAGAATTTAATCTATACAACCACTTAATAATCACCCCATAACATCTTATATCTCAAGTAATCGTCATATAAGCTCAAAGAATCACTCTATCCAACAATTCTTTATTTACCCTAAAACTCATAATTTTATTAAAAAATGAAACTTACACTTTGAAGAACACTATGAGGATGATAACAAAGAGGAAGAAGATGATCTTAGAAAGAATCACAACTTCAATTTCTTCTAATCTTGATGATTGATTTCAATTTTATGAAGTTTAGTTAGGGTTTGGTTTTGAGTTCTCCAAAGAGAATGAAAAAGGGGAAAGTGATAAATAAAAAGGGTCGGTCCTTTTTTTTTTTTTTTTTTTTTTTTTAACCGACCTAAAGTTGTGGGTATTTAATACCCGCCCTAAATCTATTGCCTGTCACTAAATTACTAGTTGCGAGAAATTTATTTTATTGTACCGTCAACTCCAATAATTTAAACCAAGCAACATTTTATTTATCACAATAAGTCCTGAGACCTATTTCACCAAGTTCCACAATAAAACAGTTAATATCTAAAACAATTAAATATCCAATTTAATTAGAAAAATACTAGGCCACTGGAGAGGGTGTTACAAAAACTAATGTAATATACGTATTGGGGTTGTCTGGAACTAAAATGAAATATGAATCAAAGAGATTTCGTGGATACATGAGTGGTGTACATTCATGTTATGAATCAATTAATTGTGTAAAGGATCATATATGAAATAAACGCTTCCGCACCTGTAGAGAAAGTATTAATCCAAATCTATACGCTTGACATTCGTGAGGACACGAATGAAATAAGTGGGGGAGACTTGTAACATCCCAAAATTCAAAAGTATATTGTGAATAAAGTAATAGTAAATGTTTTAAGTTATTTTTACTTTAGGTAAAATAAAATAGTAATACTTGTATGTCGGTTTTAAAGTTTCAGACAATGATAATCACGGGGAATAAAATTTAAAACATATGTATATCTAATATACATATGTACGTACGCATTAGATATATCATTCCCAAATAAGTTCCAGAGGTTTCAAGAATGAAGAAATACGCTAGAATCCTAAACCCTAAACTGAAATCAATTCAAAGCATCAAATTGAGGCTTGAAATCATGAAGTAATCATTGATTGATTCTCCCTAACATACGAGGTAATTTCCTTCCTTGAATTTTTAACCTAGAATCTTAGTTTTTATGGGTTTTCATGGGGGTTTATGAAATTAATGATTTCAATACGAAATAAAGTATGAAATACATTGAATTGTTGATAGATAAGCTTACTAGTGATTGTGGTATCATTAAAATGAAATAAAAATGAAGAATCAAAGATGGTGTTCTTGAGTTTTTGGTGGGTTTTGATGAATTGATGATTCTAATTCAAATTAGAGCATGATAATGGTTGAATTATGATATAGAAGTGAAATAATTATGGTTGTTAACACTAACCCACTCTAGAATTTGATAAATTGAATTTGGTATAAAGTGATTAAAGTGGGTTTTGTGTAAATGATGATGAATTGGTGTCAATACACCTTAAATGGGTGTTTAAAAAGGTTATTGATATATGATTAAAGGATATTGAAGTATCAAATCAAAAGATTAAGCAAATGAAGTGAATTATGATTATAAGAATGATTATGATTAAGTAAATTGAAGTGATTATGGTAATCACTAGTGATAATCAAAATGGAATACAAGTAATCAAGTTATGTATATGATTATGTAAGTTATGAAATAGAGAAATAAAAATGAGTAAAACAAGAGAGATCATATGTAATATGATCAATTCAATAAGAGTAATGGATTGATATTGTTGATGTATTGATTATTATGATTTCTAGTTGTTAAATGTGTTATTGTATCTATGTATTATATGCTAGGTGGTCAAGAATGATGGATTGGCTATTCTAGAGTGATATCATGTGATTCCTTAAAAAGGCAAAGGTGAGTGATACGAGGATTACTTGAATAATGATTGTATGCTCCGGATTGCTTACGAGCAAGAGGTTCATACAATCGTTTGGAATATTGTTTATCTATTATAGTTGTTCCTTATGGTTGTTTTTATGTTGTATTGTATCTCGAATCTCAAGTTGATAATTGTTGTTGACTATAGTTGTTGATTGTTGTTAGTAGTTGAGTTAATTGGAAGTAGTATAGAATTATGTGGATTATGTGATTTAGGTGGGTTACATGGATTATGTGAGTTATATGAATTATATTGAATTGAGTATCATAGAGATTGATTGTTACGAAATAAATGATTATTACGAAATAAGTGCTTGGCACTACTCGATATCTATTAAGCTTGGTATCCATTACTATGTGATTGGTGCCATGCTACTTGTATCTAATGGATCACAGATTCGTACGAAATATAGGGAAATCTTTACAGTTTCTCAATAGTATCTATTTAAGGAGATAGTAGTATTTGATTATTGTATTATGTTTGGTGACTTATTCACTTAATTGCTTGTATACTCACTAAGCTTTATGCTTACTCGTATCAGTGGCTTTATGTTGTAGGTGCTTAGTTCGGTGGAACCAATTGGATGACATGTGATTACAATGAAGTAGAGTGGATTGAAGCTTGTAGTGTTGTTAGACAAGTTTCTCATTCTATTGAATTATCGTTTGAATTGCCATTGTATAAATCACCCAAAAGATTATGTTTTAGTGAAATTTGTAATAGATGTATCTATTTTGGTTTTGAAACAATTAAATGTGGAATTTAAATGGGACTAAGGCAAACGAAATTATTTATAAAAAAAAAAAAATCTTGTGAATTTCAGGGCGTTTCACACCTAAACTTAATGTGTGTAATGATTAGAATAATCTAGTTTTAAAGGTTTGTATGTAAGTGGATTGCTATTTGAAATGTATGTATGCAATCTATTGATTTCTATTAATCATGCGCTTCCGATATGTTTTTTTTTTTAAAAAAAATGACCTTGTATTTCGAGACGGGTGTTATAAATTGGTATCAGAGCATAAGTTTGGGCGAATTGGACATTGCAAGGTGTTCAATCCTAAATTTATTTTGTGGCAAGTCAAACATTCTAGGGTGATGGATTAGTGGTTGTGTGAGAAATTGGTTATTAGTATAGGTACTAACCATATCAAGATGCAAGATTGTTGTTTTGATTGCAGAGACGGAGGAATATGAGTAATTGATTGGTATTCTCAATAGTTCCTCAATATTGTGGGCTTACTTGAATCAGGTACTTCTCAATAAACTTCATGACTTTAAATAAGCTTGAATTGTTACTTCGCTATGTTATGATTAGTAGTGAAGTAAGTTGAGTCGAACTAATATGATTCCCCGATTATGAAGTCTTGATGATCATTATATGTTAAATTGATGCTATGAATATTGATTGAGATGTTTAGCATCGAGTGTGGTTCTAAATGAACTAGAGATAAATTATGTAGATACATTATTGAATAAAGTGTTATAGTTGCAGTAAGTGGAAAATGTGCAATTGACTTGCTGAAAGTCAAAGATAAATGTGATTGTGTCAAATTGGTAGTTGTTATGCCATAAGGTGATAAATGTGTTTATGTGCTGAGTCTTGATCATGATGTTGGTTAAATTATGATCTATGCATTGATATTGGTAAAATAGGGAAATCAAAATGGTCACCGGACCTAATTATGCATTGATAGTTGTGTAAAGGTCAAAGTTGAAAATATAGTGTTATTTGGTATGAAAATGATAGGTTTAAAGTGAAAATTGGTGTTTTAAGGTTGTAATAGAACGCCAATAGTGAAAGTGATTGTGTTTGACTTGGAATAGTCAAGGGTGTGTGGATTGGGTTTTGATATAGTGATTATATGGATTGAAACCCAAATGGGTTGTTAAAGTGCCCAAACGGGTCACTTGTTGGTTATTTGGTTTAAATGAGTATTGATTGGAGTATAATGACTGTTAGAGTGACTATAAGTCCTAAATATAGTAGAAATGTGAATTGAAATTGTTATGGTAGTCAAAATGACGGGATTTGATAAAAGTGCCCAATTGGACCCATAAACGGGTCAAAGAGTAAAAACTTGATAGAATGGGTGTATATGGGTAATGAATATGCCCACACGTCATAAATATATGTAGAAACATGTTGGCAAAGGGTGGAACCCTGAAAGTATGCCGGTTGGAATATAGCGTGTCAACCAAAATGGTCCAAAATGGCCTAAAATTGGTTATATGTCCGTTTTCTCGTAAAACGTGTAATTTGAAAAAGTGAAAAAATGGAAAGTTGCATTTTGATTATATGAGGGTGCCTGCAAAATTTCAGACCCTAATTATTTACGGTTTAGGAGATATGCGCGTTTGAATTTCGTGTTTTTGCACTAAAAATTGCAGACCTGTACAGCAGTTTGAATCTGGCGGATTCCCTTGAATCCGGCGGATTCCAATGAATCCGGACGGATTCCTTGACCGTATTCCTTAAAAATGGTTCTGTCATGAAAATTGGCCTTGAATCCGGCGGATTTCCCGGAATCCGGGCGTATTCCCTTCAATCCGGTCGGATTCCCCCAGAATCTGGCGGATTCCCCTTTTATTGAGACATTTCTTGTATTATGTGTTATATTAAGTGAATTTAATATGAAAAATTCGTAAATTTCGACGTTCGACGTAACGTTGGTCGTAGAATTTCCGTTATGAAATTTCGGTGTCAGATTAAGATGAAATTTACTTGTCCACTCAAAAACGGCCCAACGGTCAAAGCTCATCGCTTTGCCATGAGCCCTGTCAGTTTTCGGCACTTCGGGGTCGTTTGGGGCCCGAAAATCACGTTTTATTGTTTTTCGGACATTATTTCGGACTTTTTGCTTACGTTTTGTATTGGGCTTTTGTTTCTTTGAGCCCAGAGATCATTCTTATGATTAAATATAATATTAAAAGTTGTTTTAAGAGGTCTAGATGGTTCATTGTGTATGAGTTGTTTGTAGACGGTTTAATGAACTGCAGAGTATATTAAAAAACGGGTATTGTTGATGGTTACTAATAGGGGTTAGTAAACATTAATTCTAGAGTTATGTGGATCAAACTATGTGATATATGAGAAAGGAAAAGTTAATCATTTAGAGATTAATGGTATGAAGTGGTGTGAGAAGAAAGTGTGAATGACATAATATGACGACGTCTGGCCAACGTATTTATATTATGCCATTTCACATGGAGTTTTGAGACTACCAAGTACCAGAGAAATTGATGAGACTTTAAAAATTGTAGGTTTTCAATGTTGATATGAGAGAGAGAGAGAGAGAGAGAGTCAATGATTGACTAAAATAAAATGGTAGTAAAACATTAAGTTATTGTACTAATGGACTACCTATTAATAAAAGAGATGTATAAATATATATATATATATATATATATATATATATATATATATATATATATATATATATATATATATATATATATATATAGAAAGAGCCTTTTGATTGGTATTAGCTTTGATATTTATTGATATAAGTTATGATGGTAATAACTTTGTTAATGGCTTTAATAGATGAATATCCTATTATGAGGAAAAATGTGTTATGAGAATAGTGATTGAAACCGAGAAAATTGATAGTTATACTATTATTAATTGAGAATTATGTGAAATTACGATTGTTATTATATGCATACATATCAAGGTGAAATGATAAGTTGCTTATAGAAATGATTGAAGCGTGAGATAATCTAATGAGAGGTCATCGAGATAAAAATTTGATTGATGTGATATTGTTGAAAATTGTGCGTTTGGTTAGCACATTTTGATGGAATGGTAATTGCGCTTGGATGGCAATGTACCTATTGATGGGAAACTTAGTAATTATACAATTTGAATTGGTGCTAAGTGATTTTGTGACTATGTAGTGATGGTTTTAACCATGAGAATTGACTTTTATTTGATTGTTAATATGTGATTGGTATTATATGATTTCAAGATACTTTTTAAATAAAAGTTATCATATACATTAGTGATATGTGGTACTAGCCTAAATGCTAGTTATAAATTGAAATTTAAATTTCATTGTTGATAGGTGTATTGGGATTCTCATAATCCCTATTTTGTTGATTGAAAGAGATATAAATCATATATGGATTTTAAAGATTCTTGCATGTTGCTAATTTCTAGTGGTAAAGAGTATGTTATTGTAAATGGCCATGTTATTCACTTGTGGTAAGTGACTACATGCTTTAAAGTGATTAATTATGAGTAATTCACTTAAGTGATCATAGTGTGCATGAAAATGTGATCTAGATACATATTGTATGCTGAGATGAGAAATAGAAACATGTACATACGGATGTGTGCATGTAAAAAGAATTGAATATATGTGTATATAATTATGACTTGCTCAAGGGAGCAATTATTATAAGTGATAATAATATACTTGTTGTTGGATAAAGTGATTTGTAGTAGATCACTTGCAAGTTAAATTGTGTATAAGACACAATGTATGTGTTTGTGTGAATTTAATTGTGATATACACATTGGTGATGTGTAAGTTGATGAAATAACATATATCTAAATAAATATATGTAAGTACATGGTGTGTGTGGAGAAGGGTATGCATAAGTGATTCAAGTTGTGTGCACAATGTATGTGAAGATAGTGATAAATAATTGTGTTGTCAGAGTTGTATGAAAGGTACAATATTAATAAAGTGGAAATATTGTGATATTAGAATCTCATATAAGGAATGAGAGATGTCACGGGATTGAATTCCTTAGAATAATTAAGGTTGATTAGATTTCGAGGACGAAATCTCTTTAAGGGGGAGAGATTTGTAACATCCTCAAATTGGGCCTAGAAGTAATAGGTATTTTCTGTAAATTTTAAATGCGATTTAAAATTGTTATTGTGCTTGATTGTATAATTAATAGGTCGATAAGCCTCAGGAAATATTGTGGCTAGTGAAATATTGTTTGTTTTAAATTTATTTAGTTGACGGTAAAATAAAATTGTATTTCCCCGCAAATGGTTTTTAAGTTCCAGACAATAACAAGTACGGGGAATGAAATTTGACTAGTTATATGTTAGACTCATGTTTTGAGTCGGTCTTTATTTCTCATTCATACATACATACGTACGATACATTCATACACACACCAACCTTAAATCAATTCACAAAATCATGAAGAATCATCAAATTGGAGCTTCTAAACATGAATTCAAGCTTCTATAATCATCAAGATCAAGGTATAATCTTGTGTTCTTCATTTTCTAAAACCTAGAAATTAGGGGTTTTAGTGTTCTTGAGCAAAATCCGAAATTAGGGTTTCAAAAGTGTAAATTGATGTTAGTTAAGCTTCAATAACAAGTATTAATCATTCCATCATCATTATAAATATGTTATAATTGTTAATTCATGATTTTCATATAAACCTATAAATGGATTTTTGAGTAATTGATGGAACTAAGTTGAGTAAAGTGAAATTGAAGCTTGTAATGATCATATTATTGTTAGATGATAAGTAATTCGTAATTATAAATGAAACCCTAACCTAGAGTGGAAGGAATTGATGTTTGTTCATGATAAAAGTTATGATTTAATTGATAATTCATGAAGTAAAGCTTTTGATTGTGTTATAGTTGTTAGTTAGTACCTAATTCATGGGTATAACTTAGGTCCTAACTTGAAATTAAAGAATTTGATTGAGTGATCATGAGGTGTTGTAGAGAATTAATGATTATGATGTGTTATATGATGAAAAGAGGATAATTGTTAATTAGAACACTTGATTGAGGATTTATGAGTAAAGTGGTAACTAAGTTGATTAAATATTCATTAAACCTTGTGTTGGGGTTTTGAATGAATTAATAATATTTGATGGTAATAACCCGGTTAACGGTTTAATCATGTTAATGGTGATAATGAAAGTGATTAAATGAGGTTATGATTATAATGAGCATAAACTTGATAAGTGATTGTGAAGTGTGTTGTAAAGGTGGATAATTGTAATGTTGGAATGATGTTATATAGATTCGATACAAGGGACTGACTTGTTTTATTGTTGTATTCTCAGATGTGGAGAAGACTCAGTGACATTAGACTACTGAGTGGACGACTATGATTGTCGGTGAGTGGATCTTGGACTTTCAGTCTAAGTTAGTTGTAACAACATGGTTACAACGGGTAAACTTGGTTATTGCAATGATTGCATTAATATTATATTGGCATGATGGCTAATCCTTGATTGATTATTGGCGTCCGTATACTATGATAGTTGTGGACTATTTGATTTGGTGGGGGTCAACTAATGTGTTGGGTTTGGATACTATTACTAGGACTTCGCAAGTGCCTTGTACATGTGTTGGACTCTGAAATTGCGTCGTGTGTAGTAATAGTACCAAACTATCGGTTTAACCTCTGATTTGGCCGTCAGTGGTTTTAAGTGTTACTTGGGGAACCATCCGCGGCATGAGGGTACCTCAAGGACCACCGATCCTTCTATGTTGCTTGTGCATTGCTTGGTTATAGGCATGTGTTAAGCTGAGTTAGATTGATAGCTTGGGATCTATTCACTTAGCTTCGTGCTAACCCCTCATTACTTCTTGCAGGTTTACTTCTGTATGTGGGTGGGCAAGAAGTACATATGGAATGGAATGTTTGACAAGCTCACTCTGAAATGGATAACACGTTAATGATTTAACAACATATTTGGATTTCTATAACACCTAAACTTAATGTGTGTAATGATTAGAATAATCTAGTTTTAAAAGTTTGTATATAAGTGGATTGCTATTTGAAATGTATGTATGCAATCTACTGATTTCTATTAATCATGCGCTTCCGATATGTTTAAAAAAAAAAATGTCCTTGTATTTCGAGACGGGTGTTATAGAAATGATATCTCATATAATGTTGAAATGTCATACCGTGTTGCAACCAAATAAAAACTCTCATGTATTTTTATGTGGGTCTAAAATTAATTCAATACAATATGTATCGATCTAAACAACTTATATCTCAGTCCAAAGCCAGCGGCCGAAATGTGCTTCCATTTTACAGTACAATTTAGTCATGAATTTGTTTACTATGACATTTTCGAAAGGAACACGGTTTGTTTACGGTTTGCATTGAGGAAATGTAGACCGTCTTAGAAAATGGATCACCCATTGTCAAATGTAACTGTGGTTTGTGTTTACAAAGAAATGGACCACAGCTTGAAAGATAGATCCGTATTTCGCTAAATCTTTAAATCGTGGACAATGAAAAGGGAATTGAAAATGCGCGACGTTTTGCAAATGGATCACGGGTTTTACGTGATTTTTACCTTTTCCGTGGTTTCTATAGTGGTTTGTGTAGTTGCGTCAATTTAATAAAAGATTTCTCAATATTGAACTATTGCTCAATAGCTTAATTGTATAAAATGTATGTAGTTTTTTTTTTGATAAAAAAGCTTTTAGAACGGTTTTTTCGTTGGAGTATGAAGCATTTTGTTTAAGTCAATGTGATGAAAGGATTGTTTGTCGTAAATAAAGCTTTTTCAAAATGTTTGAATATTGTGGTTGCTACTAGACGAATTTGAAGGTCCCACGTGTCTCTACTTCATCAAATGTGATTGTTTTTTTGTAAGACCATTCTCAATCGTGACAGAAACTAACAGAAACCGACTGGGTTATGTCAGCACCACTTTAGCTTTTTCCAGAACCGACTGAAACTGACGAACCCCTGCCATTAGTGACCAGTCACTTTAATTTTTGGGTGCCACATTTACCAATTTTCATTTAATTCTATACACCAAACAAACACAAAAAAACAATTTAATATTAAGCTGGCCCTATGCAAACAAACCGACCCACGTCGGTTTTCCGACGAGAAAAATCGATGGACCTAACCGACGTGTCGGTGCCATTGGTGTTGATTCCGTCGGTTGGAAGCGACGAGGAACCGACGGCATGATTGGGAATATATCATAAGACCATACAGAGATAGACAAATAGAAATTAGATATAGATATAAATAGGAAGATAATATATTAATTATTAATTAATAATTATTCTTATTCGATTTTGTCCAAACAGTAAACAAGTTCCAATAGGATCAACGTCTCAACAGCTGTTGTTGCGTTCACCAAACTCGACTTTGACTGGGCGAGATAAGAATAATTTAATTATATGCCAAATATGAACCATATGCATATATTTTTATGGATGGTGTTAATATATTTATTTGATTTGATGCGATTATATGCCAAATATGGAACAAATACCTGTTTTTTCACGTGCTAGACGTTGTTGGAACTTGAGATTTTAACTTTTTCACATTCTTAATTATTAATTAATAATTAATAATGATAATAATAATGATGATGATGATAACAATAACTTCCAGCGGAACCTTTTTATTTTTTAGCAGTATTTAACATAAGAGAAAGGTTTAAATGAGTAAAACCATTTTTTCAGAGAATGAGGAAAATAAATAGGAATACGTCACGTGTCATTAAAATCACTTCCTTCACATTTTTAAAACTTAAATATCTCCCAAATGGTATGTCAAAAAATCACAAAAATTGCACCATAAAAATCAGTGTTTTATTCTCTTCAATTAGAGATGTGAAAAGGTATACTTTCAACGATTTTTTTTTTTGTTTCTCGGTGGATTTTGAAAACGAGTAACACATGTGTTACCGGCTAGTCACACATGTGATACCAGCTATTAACACATGTTATACCAGCTTGTAACACATATGTTACTAATTTTGTACAATTTGCAAAACAAAAAAAAAAGTTGTCGAAAGTATACTTTGTGTGATGACAAATCGAAGAGAAAAAAATGGTGATTTTTATGGTGCAAATTTTATAAGTTTTCGACTTACCGTTTGTGAGATATTTGATTTTTAAAAACATGGGAAAAAATGAGTTTTATGACACGTGACGCATTCTTATTGGTTCACCAAATTTTCCATTCTCATTTGAACATTTCTCTTTAACATATATATATTGTAAGTATTAAATAAATGTAAGATGATGTAATAATTCTATAAAATTGTGGTCTAATAGTAATAATTGTGAGTTAAGTTCAAATGAGAATAGAATTTTTGTTGAGAATAGGGGAACCAATAGGAATGTACTATGTGCCATAATACCCATTTTCCCTCACGATTTTAAAAATCAAATATCTCACAAACGGTAAATCGAAAATTTATAAAAATTACACTATAATAATCACAGTTTAATTCTCTTCGATTAGAGATGTGACAAGGTATAATTTCGACGACACTTTTGTTTTGGGGTTTTACAAATTGTTCAAAATTAGTACCACATGTGTTACCCGCGGGTACCACATGTGTTACCCGCGGGTACCACATGTGTTACCCGCGGGTACCACATGTGTTACCCGCGGGTACCACATGTGTTACTAGTTTTTAAAACCCACCGGAAAACGAAAAAAAATTCGTCGAAAGTATATACCTTGTCACATCTGTAATCGAAGAGAATTAAACACTGATTATTATGGTGCAATTTTTGTGATTTTTCGACTTACCGTTTAAGAGATATTTTATTTTTAAAAATGTGGAGAAAAGTAAGGTTAATGACACATGACACATTTCTATTAGTTCCTCAATTCTCACAAAAAAATGCGATACTCAATTGAACTTTAGTCTAATAATTGTTCATAATCATAACTATTTGAGCGTTATTGGAATCCAAAAAAGTATGGAATATTTGTTACTCCCTCCGTCCCAATTTTATTGTCCCCAGACAAAAAACACGCAGTTTAAGAAAATATCACCATCTCTCTTACTTTTTGATAAGAAGACAGTTTTACCCTTTACTTTTTACCTACCTTTTTGTCTTACATATATAAATCAGGGGCATAAATGAACTTTATCTCATTATTTTTATCTATTTATGGAAATGGACAATAAAATTGGGACATCCCAAAAAGGAATTCCGGAGAATAGAATCGTGACGGAGGGAGTATTTCTCTTTTCTATCTTGATCTGCTTTTGGTCTCCGTGCAATTAAAAATGATTTTAATATATTATTTTTACTAGTGTTAAACTCATCCGATTTATGACTATGTAATTTTGTTGTCTTATTATATAATTTGAAATATTTAATTAGTGATTCAAGTTTTGGTAACGTTTCAATTTAGATTAGATTTTGATGATTGAGATTGTAAAAAAATATCTCTAATTGATCTGTTTACATATCTTGTTTATAAAACTTCAAATTTTTATTTCATTACTCCGTAAAAAAATAACCATAACATTCAAAATCCCTAAGAGTCTTACTTCTATACCCACGCGCATCACATCCATGCCATAAACTAAATCCTTAGCGTATATGTTGCAACAGTTAATCAGATTATTGCGAGTTGGTTTCTTTATTTTAAGGTCACGGAGTCGTACGTGTGGACGTTATCCCTCATACAACTCTAGTTTATCTTATAAATCATTGGTCTTCTTTATGAAAAGATTGTTTGAGCAATTTAACATATTTTATTGAAACTGTTTCTAGAGCAACAATGAAAGAATTTTGAGTTTGTTGAATATGATTTGAATAAATTATTTTGTTATTTTGTTTGGAATAGTTAATTTGTCAAAGAGTAGCATATTAAATATTTTGAGAACTAATCTTTTTGTAACAATTTAATAACTTTGTTGTTTTTAATGTAACGAATGTTATAGATATCGAATACTGATACGAAGTGTTGGATTAATTCTGCTATTCCTCCCTCATATAGGTTAGGTGCTGCCCGTGTGATTCCACACGTTTGTATATTCATATACCTCCGATAAAAAAAATATTGTAAATGTTGTTGCCATTAATTTAACCCAATGAATCTGCAATGTACATGCATGCATGTGAGCATTACGTGTGAGGCCTATTAATGAGATCGCGGAAATCAGATATGTAATGGTCCATTAGATTATATATTCGTGCATGAGGCATCAAACCTGCAATTGATCCCACTAAATCATTTTTATAATATTACAATTTTAGATAATGTTAATTATATGACCAAGTGCCATATATATATATATATATATAGGATTGAGATCTAGGGAGAAAGAAATTTAAGGAGAGAAATAGAAGAAGCATTTTTGATCATCAGATTTGATAATCAATGGATGAGATTATTCAGTGGCAAAAATGTAATATTTATACATTTATTTTGATCACTCAAGGGCAAAAAGGTACATTTGGTTGATTTTAAAAAAAGGGAAAAATTACTATTAATTGAGAATTGAAGACCGTGACGCATCAGTTGCAAAAAAGATGTGGACCAAATTTAATAAAATATTAAATACATTCTTACATTCCTAAAATAAGGGAATTAGATTTATTAATAATAATCATCTACGCTTTCTTAAACTAAACGTTTCTTTTTTTATTTTCTTTTCTTTCGTTATAAATGTATAAATATTGAATCAAGAAATTTGTTTTTAGCTAATAACATTATTTATTTACGAATCATATCATAGTTTGGATATAGAATCAAGAGCATAAATTAACAGAAACAAGTTGGTTATGTTAATTTTTATTTTTTTCACGAAACTGAATCATAAGAATAAATTATGAATTGAGATGCTTAAAATGAGTATCTTTTTTATCTAATAAAAACAAATTGATGTATGTATTTTTACTGAGATGTTTCAAGTGATTCGCCACTTTCAAATTTTATATTGCTGAACATTATAAATCTTTCGAATCAAATGTAATATAATTTGTGAATCAATATTCTAAAATTGAAGAATCAACATGATTAAATTTGTGAATCAGTATAATAATTTTTTTGAATCAATTTAATATATTTTTGAATCAACGTAATAAAAATCTGATTCAGTGTTATAATTATGTGAAATCAGTGTTTTAAATTATATTTATAGACTAGTTAATATCTTGTTCACTTATAACACATTAAATCATAGTTTTGGATTTACGAATCTAGTTTATAGTTTAAAACACAACACTAATACACTATCATCTATTCATCTGAAACGAAGATGATTAGTGATTTAATATAATAAGAATATATAGATAAAATTCATGGATGATGCTTAACAATAAAAACAACACTATATTTACTATGGATGACACCTATTTCTAATTATATCAAGTTATGAGGTTGCAACTTTTGATCTCCAATTTTTTCTAATATGACTTTTATTTGAAATCCTCGATTGGAGAAACATCAGATTTCGATTTCATTTCACATCAAATAATTAATTTTTGAAACCTGGAAAACTGCTCCTCCATTATTTAAGGGAATAATTAGACACACCATTAATTACTATTAGCAAATACCTATAATACCCCTCCATTAATATTTGAAATGATTGGTTCAAAATGCTTCTCCATCTTCTCTCCTAAAATTTCATTCTTTTTTGATCCCCCTACTATATATATATATATATATATATATATATATATATATATATATATATATATATATATATATATATATATATAGTTGAAGGATCTAAAAAGAAAGATTATTTTCTGGAGAAAAGGGAGAAGGATTTCTGACCAATCATTATATTTTAAGGTCAAAGGGTATATTTGTCTTTTCTTGTATGATTATTAAATCAATTAACATTAATTGTTGTTTCCTAATTGTTGCAAACAGTTTTTATTCCCAATAAAATAGGATCGAGAAAAACAACCACATGATCTTCAAAAGAAATGCAATCTTAGACTTATTCACTTTTTTGGTTTGGGCGTTTTTGTGTGTTGACATTCACGAAGATAGTGCAAGATTTTGATGAATTGTATATTTCATTGATTCTTCAAGTATTTGTATGATATATTTCATCGATTAAAAGTTATTTCATTCCATTTCTTATTCAATCACCGATATAGTTGAGCAATTTTTTGAGTATCCTTTCTTTTGAAATCAGTAAATCCAATTGATCGTGGGATAATATGGAAACTAAATGGCGAACGATGAGGCTACAATGGAGCTTTTAGATACGTATTCAACGAAGGAAGAAGATGATATGGCTAGTACATCCGAAGCAAGTAAGCTATTTGTATTGTGTTTTTAAGTTGCCGAATATTGGGCATGGTTTGGTTGTCACACCCCCAATTTAATGCTTTGCGGAAGCGACTGTTTTGGGGCGTGACTAATCAATAATCAAATCCAAAGTACAAGCAAACGACTCTAAATGAGACGTTGTAGAAGATGTTACATTAATACATAAGTTTTCAAAAGTAATACATCATTGATGAGTTCGCAACTTGTTTTGTTAGATTTTAAGTACATAACCATTATACAAAAGATAATGCAAGTAAAATCTTCATATGTGTAATTGCATGCGACTCGAGCTACTAAAGCATATCCTGCTGGGCCATCCGTACAGATCAACCCTACTGTTGCTGTGTACCTGAGAATGCATTACTAAAACAGGTCAACCAAAAAGGTTGGTGAATCTCACAGGTTTATAGTAAGTAACAGTTTGAACACATCAGCTTGTAAAATCATTGAGTAAATATTGCACAGTCGCAATAGTTTCCGTATATATTGCCATGAGCACCATAGTCGAAGCTTAACAATCAGTGATTTTGCCCTCGTGAATGCTAATCCAGAACATTCATATGTAACGAGTAAGAAACACCCATTTATACTGCATGTTCGGGGTAGTGCGTGCTACCCTGGGTGAGGATTGTCAGTCCTAATGGATCCATTTACTAGTACTCGCGCTTAAGACCATAACTGACGACTATGATTAAAGGGACTTCATTGGATTAAATAAATCTCATGCAATCGATATACCAGTAAATCAGTTTGTAATCAAGTAAGTAAGTACATGTGTTCGAGTAAAACAAGTAATGCATCTCCCCCAATGTGTAAACAGTAAAAAGGGGCCGTGAGACTCACCTGAGTCTATCCGAGCAATGTACGTATCCGACGTGTAATAAACAATCCCCGAAGTCTCCTAGTGTCCTAAACACGCGAGGTTGTATATTTGTAAGTGAGTGTTTAGTGAATCATTCGTATGTTTGTTCGTTTGATTGTAAGTGTTCAAAGTATTCGATTCGTGTTTATGTTTATATGTTTGAAATCCAATTAAGTTGGTAGTTTGTAAAAGTGTATGACCCGTTGGTGACGGAATTGAAATTATATTTCAAAAACATAATTTGATTTGTTTTCGTAAGAACATTCGTCGTGTATATATGTAAAAAGTTCGTTGTGAAACTGTTTTGACATGGCTGCACCGTTTTGACCATATCTCCCTCATACGAACTCGGATTTAGGCGATCAAGCTGCCCAGACGACCGTGACTCAGAGGACTACAAAACTACAAAATATGGTTTGCTGGAAAAGTGCACATAGCCGATCGGCTAAGGTTTCTTAGCCGAACGGCTGAGCTTAGCCGATCTGCTTTGGTATAGCCGAACGGCTTTGGTATAGCCGAACTGCTTTGTATAGCCGAACGGCTGTGAGGTCGTTTCAGGTCTGTTTCGAGCAGAATACTCACAAAACCAGTTTTAAAACCGTTTTCGCATACAATCAACTTAATAGAATGCTAATACAAGTTATATTACATATTTTAAACACTAAATTAAAGGAAAATGGTGAGTGATTCTTACAAAATGAAATCGAATCGTGGATGATGGTGATGAACTTTGATGAAGATGATGATGATCCAAGATGATGATTATGAGGATGATGATGATTTGATGATAGTGTTGATGTTGTTGTTGTTTGGTTGAGAGAAAAACCGAGAGGGAGAGTGATAATGAAGATCAAAATGAAGAAAATGGGAAGGATGGAGGGAATAAGAGAAGTGGCCGGCCATCTCCAATAATTGGAGGTGGTTGGCCCAGTTCGCCCCGCTTCGTGGTATTTTGACCCGTGTTTTGGTATCCGATCGATAGTTGGTAAGAATGTTTTAAAATGATAATTTCCTAAAAACATAATCGTATCTCTTTTTGCTCGAAGTATTTTATAAAAATGACTTTACGGATGTTTAAAATTGTAACTTTGTTTTACTTAAAATGTACGGATAGTTTTCTGTATCTAAAATGTATTCAAATAATTTTCGGAGTAAGTTATTATTATCCTCTATAATAATACTTCATTGAAAAATGTTTTTCGTCCAAATCCATTTTGGGTTTCTGCGTTCTACCAGATTTGTGTATATGTGATTATTAGATAATCGTTTCGGGTTATGTAATACTTTGTAATAAAAGTTTAAATTTGGACGTAAATTTGGGTCATTTTTGACCGGGTGTCACATTCTCCCCTTGTTAGGAGAATTTCGTCCCGAAATTTGTTCGTGGTATTCATCGTTGTATTCAAGTTATAGTCCGCGTGTTATCTACGTAAGTCTGACAACTCCTATCTAGAGTTGTCTATCTCTCCTTGTTGAACTAATGTCCTTCTGGCAACTAAGGAATTCGAAATGAAATTTCGAGATGTGTTGACTATTATGCCTACCTGATCAGTCCAATCGATCATTAGAGAGTAGCTACAATGTGTACTAGTAGCCTAAAGTAATTCAGTAAATCCTTGATTGTTTTGTCGGTAGGACAAAGTTGATTGTTTAGCCAATTGCTAGAGTACAGCTACATTTGGCACTAGTAGCCCACCTTAGACTCTATCAGCCTCATATAGAAACGAAATGTTTAGCCTACATTAGCTTTATATGAAATGTGACCCATTGTATATATAAAAATATTAACCGGTATGTTTTCCGGTATAAAATAATGTAGGATTTGTTATCCCAATACTTATGCAAGCTAAACCTCGTCTCATATATAAACTATAGAATCTAAATTGTCATTTTTCCCTAACTCTTTAGTGAACTTAGAATCTAGGGAAAACCTAACAAGTATCAAGTAGCAAGTAAAGTTTATCAAATAAGTAGTATGAAAGCAGCTAGGTTGCTAGCGAGTTACCATAATCGCATCCCTATTCAGATTCTGATAGGTTTTGTTCCTATAACAGCAAGGAGGTCATTGTGTATTGTGTAATTTTGTTGACCATTCAAAGTTTGAAATTTTGTATAAAGTATGTGTACAGTAAGCAAGTTTGAACGGTTTTGAAGTTTTGAAAATTCTTTAAAACATTTCGTAAGAAATTTTGCAATGTGTTTGTTAAAAGTACATTTGTCAGGAAATTTTGAAAGTGAAAGTCGATTGAAAACTTTGAAGATTGATAAAAACTTTAATCGATGAATAGTTCAGTTGAAATTTTTGTCAGCGGCTAAGTTTTGAAATATTGTTTACCAAAATTTGTTCGAAAATAGATTTTATGAAAAAGTTCGGGGTAAAAGCATGTTAAAATTGTTGAAAATGATTTTCCTAGGGTTCACCTAACAGTAAAACGGTGTACATTTTAGACATAAACTTTTGTGGATGGTAGCATTTTAAAATAGAGTCTCGATCTTCTCATCAAAGGACATTGAAGTAGATATGTTTGTCGTTTATAGTGGTGTAGATGGTCTCAAAAGTATCATCGAGTAAAGGCCTATTCCTATACATCCAGTATATAATGGCCTAGTGAGTAGTACGTAGTCTAGGCCTATGTATGTATATATACCAATATCCCATAATAGCCTAATCATACTTGTATGTATTACCGATTCCATCGGCTTCATACTGTCTACCTGAAATAGTTCGCCAATTTCCTTATTCTATTTGTACTTAGAATCTAAGGAAACACATAAAGTACTAAGCAGTAATAGAACCTATTCAAGTAAGTAATACAGATGCAGTTTTGGTTATCCGGGAGTGAGCGTACCCGTGTTGAGTAAGTCAATAAGTCTAGGGTTCTGGTGATTACCTTCAGCATTAAGTACATAGAACCTGCCTTTAGCAGCGTTGTTGTTTTTGTCCTTCAGTTTTGGGCAGTCTCTCTTGAAATGCCCAGTACCATTGCACTCATAGCAGGTTTTGGGTGCAGAGGTGTCGGTACCAGTGGTGGTTGCTTTACAGTCTTTGGTCAGATGTCCAAATCGCTTGCATTTGGTGCAAGGACATAGACCATCATGATGAAGCTTGCACTTAGAGCAATAGGGCTTTCTTCCCTTATACTCTTTCTTGTCATCGGATTCAGAGGTGTTGGCCTGAGCAGTTGCAGGCTTCTTGTTAGCTTGGCTCTGATTTCCAGAGCTTCCATCAGCTTTCCTCTTGTTGTCTCCCGAGCTGTTTCCAGTATTTTTGTCGCCAGCGGTTCCTTGACCAACCATTTGTGCCATCAGTTTGTGTGCCATACGTACGGTACCATGAAATGTGGGAGAGTTTGACGAAGTCACCATTCCCTGAATTTGTGGAGGAAGTCCCCAAAGATAGCGCTCAATTCGCTTGGATTCCGTATCAACCATTGATGGGCACAGGTGTGCTAACTGATTGAATCGAGAAGAATAGCCAGTAATGTCATTCCCTTGAGTGGAGAGATTCCAGAATTCTGCCTCGAGCTGTTGGATCTCGTCCCTAGGACAATACTCATCCTTGAGCATTTTCTTCAGCTCATCCCAAGGAGTTTCCAAAGCAAGGTCTTGGCCCACCGAGTCAGCATAGGTGTTTCACCATGTCAGAGCATCATCCATGAAAGTGTAGGTGGAGAACTTGACCTTACAGTTCTCAGGGCAGCTGCAGATGCGAAAGACTGCCTCTGTCTTCTCCAACCATCGCAACAACCCAATGGCACCTTCTGTGCCTTTGAAGTTCAAAGGATTGCAGTTAAGGAAGCCTTTGTAGGTGCAGGGTTTCACTACAGGGGCATTTGGTGTTGTTTCGACACTTTCAGATCGTTGTCGTTCGGAAAGTACTGCATCAGCCACCAGTCGGTCAACCTGAGCTTGAGTGAACTTTTGGCGTCGTGGAGGCATGTTCCTTCAATGAAGATAAGGGACATGTCAGAGTTTTGTATAAGAATATGATCATCGTAGCTGTATATATTACGGTTATATACCACAACACAAGTGACAATCAATAGCGTAGAATAACAGTGATTGTAATCATCCAACTTGCAAGTTCAAATGATTACGAGGATTAAGGTTTTCAAAAGGAAAAAAAAAGATATTACATCCGAACAGATATCAGCAGTTTTGCAGAATGTGATAGAGGGTAGGAGGAGATTTGTACTTAGAGAAATACTGGATTCGAATATTAAAACTGATGGGTGAGTGAAGGATGGTCCTCTGATGACCAGTTCGTGAAGAATAGGGTGTCGAAGTTCTTAATGTCTACCTAGGTAAGCCTATTTCGAAGAGATGACCCTTTCAGGCAGGGCACATCCCGGTACTATTTTCCTGACTCGATCAACTTACCATAGGCCTATTCTAAAATGTGTTCGTACAGTTAGTGTGTTATTAAATATCGAAGGATATTAATAAGACTAACCATATAGGTGTAACCTATATATACTTATTATCCACTTAGTTGTGTCTAACACAGAACAAGTACAAGTCACGGTTCTCTCGTGGTCAGAGTCAACTAGTGCATTCCGGTTCAACATAACCCCTTTCAGATCTTACATCATCCTCATTTAATTGTACATAGTTGATCAGGCTATGTTAAATTAAACTCGTATGACAAAATCCCTGAACCAGTTATATCTAATGAGGAATACTGCCTAACGGTCATAGTCTAGGCCCACTAAATGCAACCTAGTTCGCTATAACCTTAGGCTCTGATACCAATCTGTCACACCCCCAATTTAATGCTTTGCGGAAGCGACTGTTTTGGGGCGTGACTAATCAATAATCAAATCCAAAGTACAAGCAAACGACTCTAAATGAGACGTTGTAGAAGATGTTACATTAATACATAAGTTTTCAAAAGTAATACATCATTGATGAGTTCGCAACTTGTTTTGTTAGATTTTAAGTACATAACCATTATACAAAAGATAATGCAAGTAAAATCTTCATATGTGTAATTGCATGCGACTCGAGCTACTAAAGCATATCCTGCTGGGCCATCCGTACAGATCAACCCTACTGTTGCTGTGTACCTGAGAATGCATTACTAAAACAGGTCAACCAAAAAGGTTGGTGAATCTCACAGGTTTATAGTAAGTAACAGTTTGAACACATCAGCTTGTAAAATCATTGAGTAAATATTGCACAGTCGCAATAGTTTCCGTATATATTGCCATGAGCACCATAGTCGAAGCTTAACAATCAGTGATTTTGCCCTCGTGAATGCTAATCCAGAACATTCATATGTAACGAGTAAGAAACACCCATTTATACTGCATGTTCGGGGTAGTGCGTGCTACCCTGGGTGAGGATTGTCAGTCCTAATGGATCCATTTACTAGTACTCGCGCTTAAGACCATAACTGACGACTATGATTAAAGGGACTTCATTGGATTAAATAAATCTCATGCAATCGATATACCAGTAAATCAGTTTGTAATCAAGTAAGTAAGTACATGTGTTCGAGTAAAACAAGTAATGCATCTCCCCCAATGTGTAAACAGTAAAAAGGGGCCGTGAGACTCACCTGAGTCTATCCGAGCAATGTACGTATCCGACGTGTAATAAACAATCCCCGAAGTCTCCTAGTGTCCTAAACACGCGAGGTTGTATATTTGTAAGTGAGTGTTTAGTGAATCATTCGTATGTTTGTTCGTTTGATTGTAAGTGTTCAAAGTATTCGATTCGTGTTTATGTTTATATGTTTGAAATCCAATTAAGTTGGTAGTTTGTAAAAGTGTATGACCCGTTGGTGACGGAATTGAAATTATATTTCAAAAACATAATTTGATTTGTTTTCGTAAGAACATTCGTCGTGTATATATGTAAAAAGTTCGTTGTGAAACTGTTTTGACATGGCTGCACCGTTTTGACCATATCTCCCTCATACGAACTCGGATTTAGGCGATCAAGCTGCCCAGACGACCGTGACTCAGAGGACTACAAAACTACAAAATATGGTTTGCTGGAAAAGTGCACATAGCCGATCGGCTAAGGTTTCTTAGCCGAACGGCTGAGCTTAGCCGATCTGCTTTGGTATAGCCGAACGGCTTTGGTATAGCCGAACTGCTTTGTATAGCCGAACGGCTGTGAGGTCGTTTCAGGTCTGTTTCGAGCAGAATACTCACAAAACCAGTTTTAAAACCGTTTTCGCATACAATCAACTTAATAGAATGCTAATACAAGTTATATTACATATTTTAAACACTAAATTAAAGGAAAATGGTGAGTGATTCTTACAAAATGAAATCGAACCGTGGATGATGGTGATGAACTTTGATGAAGATGATGATGATCCAAGATGATGATTATGAGGATGATGATGATTTGATGATAGTGTTGATGTTGTTGTTGTTTGGTTGAGAGAAAAACCGAGAGGGAGAGTGATAATGAAGATCAAAATGAAGAAAATGGGAAGGATGGAGGGAATAAGAGAAGTGGCCGGCCATCTCCAATAATTGGAGGTGGTTGGCCCAGTTCGCCCCGCTTCGTGGTATTTTGACCCGTGTTTTGGTATCCGATCGATAGTTGGTAAGAATGTTTTAAAATGATAATTTCCTAAAAACATAATCGTATCTCTTTTTGCTCGAAGTATTTTATAAAAATGACTTTACGGATGTTTAAAATTGTAACTTTGTTTTACTTAAAATGTACGGATAGTTTTCTGTATCTAAAATGTATTCAAATAATTTTCGGAGTAAGTTATTATTATCCTATATAATAATACTTCATTGAAAAATGTTTTTCGTCCAAATCCATTTTGGGTTTCTGCGTTCTACCAGATTTGTGTATATGTGATTATTAGATAATCGTTTCGGGTTATGTAATACTTTGTAATAAAAGTTTAAATTTGGACGTAAATTTGGGTCATTTTTGACCGGGTGTCACATTGGTGTTGTTGATGTTTGTTTTTGTGTAACGATGATGTTCGAAAATAAAGGCACGGGTTTCACAGATTTTCTGTTGAATTTCATTTTACGGTAGATACAAAATGGTTATTAGGTGGATATTTTTTGTTATCGAGTTTCATGGTTGGGTAGCAACATAGCTTTATTTTGGTGGATAATATTTGATGTCTAGTAGCATGTTTTGTTGAAAAACCAAGTTGATTCAGTCTGCATTTTAATTGATTCGGAAACATAACACGATATGTTCACAACCGATATATTAACATGGATCTTGTTAGTCAATCATGTTTTAATCCAATTATGATAATATGTTTAAACAGATAGTGGAAAGGTACCGGACACGGAGTCAATTGGGGTGATGCATGTATCTCCTGGAGGGGTACCATTTTGGGCCCCCGATGTCCCTGATGAAATAAAACCGACTATTGGAATGACATTCGAGGATACAGGTGTTGCCTATGAGTTCTACAAGCTATATGCAAGGCTGGTTTTCCGTCAAAAAAATCATCGAACAATAGGAACAAAAAGAGCATGGTTTCCCGAAAAATTTGTTTGTGTTCTAAACATTGTTATCCCTGCGAGACACTTTCAATGTGTACACTGATTCTACTACATTACTCATTGATTCATGTACTTTACCACACTGATTCAGACATTATACATTTTGATTCAATGTATCTATAAGATCATTCTATTGGACTAACACATTGAATCAGAAGTCGCTAGTGTGTGATTCATTACCTTTTAACCCACTGATTTACTTTGTAAAACCCATTTAAATCCTTGTTTCAAAATGTGTAAATTTATGCATGACCCCTCATGCACAAGGAAGTATGCTCTGATTCAACAACGGTTAAACCGTGAATAACCAATTTTGTGCATTGAATCAGCATAAAGTAACCTATGGATCAGCCTCCTAATAACTTTTTTAAGTCCTTATACACCTTAAATCATTTATATGGCAAACAGAATTGTGTAGCTATGGTTTAAGATCATACATTTGTAATGATGAACCCTTATTTTTACACCTTTAACATAAAATCGTTACTATTATTACTATGATTCAGCAGAAAATTCACTGTGATTCTCTACATTTTGTTCACTGATTCAACAATAAACACACTACGATTCAACATTACCATAAATTAAAACACTTCAGCTTTAAGAAGACCTACAAACAATTTTCTTGCATATATGGTTACACACCAATAGGTGCAGTAAAATTCAAAAATACACAAACTAACAATAGTTAAACCCAAAACACTCGTAAATCCAATTCGACGAACAACCGCTTTTTGTTCCTCAGTGAACTTACTAAACTCATCAACTAAGACATTGGGCAGGTTCCTAATGGCTACCGATGCCATTGTTCCTTTTACAACAGTAGCCTCACATACGTCTCTCTTTTTCTTCTTCTCGACTTCCCTTTTTCGTTTATGGTTGTTCCCTAACTTTGGAGATGGTGTCATGAAATCGTCATCCGATTCATCCTCACATTGTCTGCTCTTACCTGCAACATTTACGCCAAACAATTACTAATAATAAATAGGTTGTATTCTTAAGCAATCCACTCAACATGCTTACATCCTTTTGATCTTTTTTTACACCCCGTTCAAAGCCACTACCTATAAAATTGCTTTCAAGGTTTAACTTCTACTATAGAACTCACACGGTGATTCAATAAAAACAACTTCTGAGTCGAGCAACCAATTGTTGATCAACTTTACAACAACATTTCAAAAACACAACTCCCCTATTTTGCTACAGTACACATAGTTTTTTTCATACCAAACATTGGGCCTTAAGATTAGTTTCCACACCCACATTTTAAAATTAACTTGCCCATCATGAGAAACTATGATTCGCAAGTACAATAAACTATGATTCTGAAAAACTATGATTAATCAAACGGAAAAACCACCACTTTCTTGATTCAACACATCTTCTTCATTACGGTAAACTAAACCACAAAAACTAATGTCCCAACATCATATAATAATTTCGCTACACACCCAGACTTATGCTAATATAATTTTATTCATGCGACCTACATCTAGGCTACTTTTGGGTCGAACTTAAAAAAGTAAATACACAATGATTCATCAACGGAACAATGCCAAAACGAACATTAAACAAGCATAGAATCAGCAATATAATTAAACTAAGCCCCATTTACACAACCAAAAATCAGCATCAAAGGCAAAACTATAAATGCATTTTTTTTAGCTTTGGCAACAAACAATACCCACAACAAACCATTCATCTTACACAACAACAATGTTCACCAAAAATATTACCTACTAAAAAATGATTCGGCAATGGTTCATCAACATAACATAGATTATAAATCAACATTGGTATAGCACCATTAGAAAACTAAAAACCATTATACAACTAAATTAAAGCATCATAAACATAACTATAAATACATATCTTAGTGATTCAGCAACATATAATACAAACAACAAACCATTCTTCCTACACTACAACACACCATTGCATAATCACCTTCTTTTATCAAAAAATCGATTTTCTCAGAACATAAAAACCCTTTTGATTCTAACATCAGAAAAAACACACTATTATAAGTTACCTTTGCCTCTCGCTTGTTCTTCAATCCTTGATTTCGACATATCGCAACTTATGAGATCGTCTCTGACGTAGTTGTTTCAAAATTCAACAAAAACACTACTTCGCAGACCAACAATGGCTAATGCGTAAAATAGTGTGTAATTTTAAACATACAATTAGGGTTTTTCCGCTGTTGTTTTTACGCGGATTACGAAGGAGAATCACGAGGATTTGATCGGTTTATTTTGCATGTAAATCGGAGACTTTTGGGTAGTTAAAGAGAAGTTTATTTGTTTCCTTTTTCAATTAAAATAGAATGGACACTAATGCCCCCAACCCTTCAAAGTTCCGCCCAATTTTTCAAGTATTCCCATTGACCGATCCAAGCCGTTGAATCACAGATCTAGTGGTCAATATACCTTCTCCCCTTTCTCCACTAAAAAACCTTTCTCCCTTGATCCTCATCCTATATATAGTAGGGGGATCAAAAAAGAAGGAAAATTTAGGAGAGAAGAGGGAGAAGCATTTTGAACCAATCATTTCAAATATTAATGGAGGGGTATTATAGGTATTTGCTAATAGTAATTAATGGTGTGTCTAATTATTCCCTTAAATAATGGAGGAGCAGTTTTCCAGGTTTCAAAAATTAATTATTTGATGTGAAATGAAATCGAAATCTGATGTTTCTCCAATCGAGGATTTCAAATAAAAGTCATATTAGAAAAAATTGGAGATCAAAAGTTGCAACCTCATAACTTGATATAATTAGAAATAGGTGTCATCCATAGTAAATATAGTGTTGTTTTTATTGTTAAGCATCATCCATGAATTTTATCTATATATTCTTATTATATTAAATCACTAATCATCTTCGTTTCAGATGAATAGATGATAGTGTATTAGTGTTGTGTTTTAAACTATAAACTAGATTCGTAAATCCAAAACTATGATTTAATGTGTTATAAGTGAACAAGATATTAACTAGTCTATAAATATAATTTAAAACACTGATTTCACATAATTATAACACTGAATCAGATTTTTATTACGTTGATTCAAAAATATATTAAATTGATTCAAAAAAATTATTATACTGATTCACAAATTTAATCATGTTGATTCTTCAATTTTAGAATATTGATTCACAAATTATATTACATTTGATTCGAAAGATTTATAATGTTCAGCAATATAAAATTTGAAAGTGGCGAATCACTTGACATCTCAGTAAAAATACATACATCAATTTGTTTTTATTAGATAAAAAAGATACTCATTTTAAGCATCTCAATTCATAATTTATTCTTATGATTCAGTTTCGTGAAAAAAATAAAAATTAACATAACCAACTTGTTTCTGTTAATTTATGCTCTTGATTCTATATCCAAACTATGATATGATTCGTAAATAAATAATGTTATTAGCTAAAAACAAATTTCTTGATTCAATATTTATACATTTATAACGAAAGAAAAGAAAATAAAAAAAGAAACGTTTAGTTTAAGAAAGCGTAGATGATTATTATTAATAAATCTAATTCCCTTATTTTAGGAATGTAAGAATGTATTTAATATTTTATTAAATTTGGTCCACATCTTTTTTGCAACTGATGCGTCACGGTCTTCAATTCTCAATTAATAGTAATTTTTCCCTTTTTTTAAAATCAACCAAATGTACCTTTTTGCCCTTGAGTGATCAAAATAAATGTATAAATATTACATTTTTGCCACTGAATAATCTCATCCATTGATTATCAAATCTGATGATCAAAAATGCTTCTTCTATTTCTCTCCTTAAATTTCTTTCTCCCTAGATCTCAATCCTATATATATATATATATATATATATATATATATATATATATATATATATATATATATATGGCACTTGGTCATATAATTAACATTATCTAAAATTGTAATATTATAAAAATGATTTAGTGGGATCAATTGCAGGTTTGATGCCTCATGCACGAATATATAATCTAATGGACCATTACATATCTGATTTCCGCGATCTCATTAATAGGCCTCACACGTAATGCTCACATGCATGCATGTACATTGCAGATTCATTGGGTTAAATTAATGGCAACAACATTTACAATATTTTTTTATCGGAGGTATATGAATATACAAACGTGTGGAATCACACGGGCAGCACCTAACCTATATGAGGGAGGAATAGCAGAATTAATCCAACACTTCGTATCAGTATTCGATATCTATAACATTCGTTACATTAAAAACAACAAAGTTATTAAATTGTTACAAAAAGATTAGTTCTCAAAATATTTAATATGCTACTCTTTGACAAATTAACTATTCCAAACAAAATAACAAAATAATTTATTCAAATCATATTCAACAAACTCAAAATTCTTTCATTGTTGCTCTAGAAACAGTTTCAATAAAATATGTTAAATTGCTCAAACAATCTTTTCATAAAGAAGACCAATGATTTATAAGATAAACTAGAGTTGTATGAGGGATAACGTCCACACGTACAACTCCGTGACCTTAAAATAAAGAAACCAACTCGCAATAATCTGATTAACTGTTGCAACATATACGCTAAGGATTTAGTTTATGGCATGGATGTGATGCGCGTGGGTATAGAAGTAAGACTCTTAGGGATTTTGAATGTTATGGTTATTTTTTTACGGAGTAATGAAATAAAAATTTGAAGTTTTATAAACAAGATATGTAAACAGATCAATTAGAGATATTTTTTTACAATCTCAATCATCAAAATCTAATCTAAATTGAAACGTTACCAAAACTTGAATCACTAATTAAATATTTCAAATTATATAATAAGACAACAAAATTACATAGTCATAAATCGGATGAGTTTAACACTAGTAAAAATAATATATTAAAATCATTTTTAATTGCACGGAGACCAAAAGCAGATCAAGATAGAAAAGAGAAATACTCCCTCCGTCACGATTCTATTCTCCGGAATTCCTTTTTGGGATGTCCCAATTTTATTGTCCATTTCCATAAATAGATAAAAATAATGAGATAAAGTTCATTTATGCCCCTGATTTATATATGTAAGACAAAAAGGTAGGTAAAAAGTAAAGGGTAAAACTGTCTTCTTATCAAAAAGTAAGAGAGATGGTGATATTTTCTTAAACTGCGTGTTTTTTGTCTGGGGACAATAAAATTGGGACGGAGGGAGTAACAAATATTCCATACTTTTTTGGATTCCAATAAGGGTAAATGACAAAAATCGGCAACGAACTGCCAAAATTTGTTCCAAGTATGCAACCTACCAATTTAATTACTCAAGTATGCAACAAACCGGAAGGTTTTGTGTTAGGATTTTGAAAAGTGCATTATTACCTTTTGAACTTTCCCAAAGCTTACTAGGCTTACACATCAACAGCCACAATGATACTTTTGCCATGTCATATGTACTTGTGTCATCCACGTCAGATCTATACACACATCTGCATATACATGATAAACTTTTGCCACGTCATACATACATGTGTCATACGATTCTTCCAAGTGTTCAAGCCATTTATTTACGGCAGCATGATAAACTTCCGGCCATATTATTTGGACAACAACAAACCAAATCCGAATGTGCAGCCATTGACTCCGACACTATATCCGATCGCTCGTCGGAACCTGCAAAAGCTCAGATTTCGCACTTGCCGGTAACCTGAATAAGCAAGGTCAGAGTTTATCTCCAATCGGTTTTGTTGAATCTGGACTCGTTGAGGTGTTTTGAAGATGAAATTACCTCCGGTCTACCGTGCTTCCGTCGCCTTTGTAATAGCTCATATCTAACAACTGCGATGTTTCCTTAACGATATTGATTGGGTTGATTTCGTTAAGGAAAAATGGTTGCCGAAGAAGTTGTTATAAGTTATAGTTTTGATATGCATATATTTTTTGTTCAAAAATAAAAAATATGCATATATTTGGTGGGTTTTGATGTTTGTAGTTATTAGAGAATATGACTGGAGTTTTATATCTCTGACGAGTTTAGGTGATTAGTTGCAGGTTTCCCATGGACCAATCATGCAATCACTCCTTTATTTTTGTATTTACTATTTTATTATGCTAATACTAATCAAAGGCCCACCGTGCTTCCGTCGCCGTTGTAATACCTTATCAGAATCAGAATTTCAGCTTGAAAGTCTACTGTTCATCACGAAAGTTTGAAATCAAGATTTTGTTGTTGTTTTTTGCAAGATTAATCTTATATATTGGTTCTAAATCAGTTCTAGAACACATTTCACGGAGAAATTTCAAGAATTCATCAACAAAAGTGCGTTTATTTTGGAATTTTCAACAAAAATTGGGTTTTGTATTTTCGCCACTGTTTTGAGGAATTACGGACTGATTTGAGGAAGTTTTGGAGGAGCTAATCCGTTGAAAAGCTTCCTATGATCATCACGCTTTTGATCGCTACAAATAATCGCACTGAAACTCAATTTCCAGCCAAATACGTTTTTCCGGCGGCGTTCTTCGTTTTTCCGGCGGTGTTCTTTGTTTTTCCGGCGGGGTTCTTCGTTTTTCCGACCAACTCAATTTCCAGCCAAATACGTCATCTTTTATTTCCATGTCACCATTAATAAATAAATGAAAATTGTTTAAAATAGAAGTTGACCGGTCAAACAGGTTGCAGGTTACCATATTACTGACTTAAGTACGAAACTATCCGGTTTGTTGCATACTTGAGTAATTAAATTGGTAGGTTGCATACTTGGAACAAATTTTGGCAGTTCGTTGCCGATTTTTGTCATTTACCCTTCCAATAACGCTCAAATAGTTATGATTATGAACAATTATTAGACTAAAGTTCAATTGAGTATTGCATTTTTTAGTGAGAATTGAGGAACTAATAGAAATGTGTCATGTGTCATTAACCTTACTTTTCTCCACATTTTTAAATATAAAATATCTCTTAAACGGTAAGTCGAAAAATCACAAAAATTGCACCATAATAATCAGTGTTTAATTCTCTTCGATTACAGATGTGACAAGGTATATACTTTCGACGAATTTTTTTCGTTTTCCGGTGGGTTTTAAAAACTAGTAACACATGTGGTACCCGCGGGTAACACATGTGGTACCCGCGGGTAACACATGTGGTACCCGCGGGTAACACATGTGGTACTAATTTTGAACAATTTGTAAAACCCCAAAACAAAAGTGTCGTCGAAATTATACCTTGTCACATCTCTAATCGAAGAGAATTAAACTGTGATTATTATAGTGTAATTTTTATAATTTTTCGACTTACCGTTTGTGAGATATTTGATTTTTAAAATCGTGGGGGAAAATGGGTATTATGGCACATAGTACATTCCTATTGGTTCCCCTATTCTCAACAAAAATTATATTCTCATTTGAACTTAACTCACAATTATTACTATTAGACCACAATTTTATAGAATTATTACATCATCTTACATTTATTTAATACTTACAATATATATATGTTAAAGAGAAATGTTCAAATGAGAATGGAAAATTTGGTGAACCAATAAGAATGCGTCACGTGTCATAAAACTCATTTTTTCCCATGTTTTTAAAAATCAAATATCGCACAAACGGTAAGTCGAAAACTTATAAAATTTGCACCATAAAAATCACCATTTTTTTCTCTTCGATTTGTCATCACACAAAGTATACTTTCGACAACTTTTTTTTTTGTTTTGCAAATTGTACAAAATTAGTAACATATGTGTTACAAGCTGGTATAACATGTGTTAATAGCTGGTATCACATGTGTGACTAGCCGGTAACACATGTGTTACTCGTTTTCAAAATCCACCGAGAAACAAAAAAAAAAATCGTTGAAAGTATACCTTTTCACATCTCTAATTGAAGAGAATAAAACACTGATTTTTATGGTGCAATTTTTGTGATTTTTTGACATACCATTTGGGAGATATTTAAGTTTTAAAAATGTGAAGGAAGTGATTTTAATGACATGTGACGTATTCCTATTTATTTTCCTCATTCTCTGAAAAAATAGTTGTACTCATTTAAACCTTTCTCTTATGTTAAATATTGCTAAAAAATAAAAAGGTTCAGCCGGAAGTTATTGTTATCATCATTATTATTATTATTATTATTATTAGTTATTAATTAATAATTAAGAATGTGAAAAAGTTAAAATCTCAAGTTCCAACAACGTCTAGCACGTGAAAAAACAGGTATTTGTTCCATATTTGGCATATAATCGCATCAAATCAAATAAATATATTAACACCATCCATAAAAATATATGCATATGGTTCATATTTGGCTTATAATTAAATTATTCTTATCTCGCCCAGTCAAAGTCGAGTTTGGTGAACGCAACAACAGCTGTTGAGACGTTGATCCTATTGGAACTTGTTTACTGTTTGGACAAAATCGAATAAGAATAATTATTAATTAATAATTAATATATTATCTTCCTATTTATATCTATATCTAATTTCTATTTGTCTATCTCTGTATGGTCTTATGATATATTCCCAATCATGCCGTCGGTTCCTCGTCGCTTCCAACCGACGGAATCAACACCAATGGCACCGACACGTCGGTTAGGTCCATCGATTTTTCTCGTCGGAAAAAACCGACGTGGGTCGGTTTGTTTGCATAGGGCCAGCTTAATATTAAATTGTTTTTTTGTGTTTGTTTGGTGTATAGAATTAAATGAAAATTGGTAAATGTGGCACCCAAAAATTAAAGTGACTGGTCACTAATGGCAGGGGTTCGTCAGTTTCAGTCGGTTCTGGAAAAAGCTAAAGTGGTGCTGACATAACCCAGTCGGTTTCTGTTAGTTTCTGTCACGATTGAGAATGGTCTTACAAAAAACAATCACATTTGATGAAGTAGAGACACGTGGGACCTTCAAATTCGTCTAGTAGCAACCACAATATTCAAACATTTTGAAAAAGCTTTATTTACGACAAACAATCCTTTCATCACATTGACTTAAACAAAATGCTTCATACTCCAACGAAAAAACCGTTCTAAAAGCTTTTTTATCAAAAAAAAAACTACATACATTTTATACAATTAAGCTATTGAGCAATAGTTCAATATTGAGAAATCTTTTATTAAATTGACGCAACTACACAAACCACTATAGAAACCACGGAAAAGGTAAAAATCACGTAAAACCCGTGATCCATTTGCAAAACGTCGCGCATTTTCAATTCCCTTTTCATTGTCCACGATTTAAAGATTTAGCGAAATACGGATCTATCTTTCAAGCTGTGGTCCATTTCTTTGTAAACACAAACCACAGTTACATTTGACAATGGGTGATCCATTTTCTAAGACGGTCTACTTTGGTATAGCCGAACGGCTTTGGTATAGCCGAACTGCTTTGTATAGCCGAATGGCTGTGAGGTCGTTTCAGGTCTGTTTCGAGCAGAATACTCACAAAACCAGTTTTAAAACCGTTTTCGCATACAATCAACTTAATAGAATGCTAATACAAGTTATATTACATATTTTAAACACTAAATTAAAGGAAAATGGTGAGTGATTCTTACAAAATGAAATCGAACCGTGGATGATGGTGATGAACTTTGATGAAGATGATGATGATCCAAGATGATGATTATGAGGATGATGATGATTTGATGATAGTGTTGATGTTGTTGTTGTTTGGTTGAGAGAAAAACCGAGAGGGAGAGTGATAATGAAGATCAAAATGAAGAAAATGGGAAGGATGGAGGGAATAAGAGAAGTGGCCGGCCATCTCCAATAATTGGAGGTGGTTGGCCCAGTTCGCCCCGCTTCGTGGTATTTTGACCCGTGTTTTGGTATCCGATCGATAGTTGGTAAGAATGTTTTAAAATGATAATTTCCTAAAAACATAATCGTATCTCTTTTTGCTCGAAGTATTTTATAAAAATGACTTTACGGATGTTTAAAATTGTAACTTTGTTTTACTTAAAATGTACGGATAGTTTTCTGTATCTAAAATGTATTCAAATAATTTTCGGAGTAAGTTATTATTATCCTATATAATAATACTTCATTGAAAAATGTTTTTCGTCCAAATCCATTTTGGGTTTCTGCGTTCTACCAGATTTGTGTATATGTGATTATTAGATAATCGTTTCGGGTTATGTAATACTTTGTAATAAAAGTTTAAATTTGGACGTAAATTTGGGTCATTTTTGACCGGGTGTCACATTGGTGTTGTTGATGTTTGTTTTTGTGTAACGATGATGTTCGAAAATAAAGGCACGGGTTTCACAGATTTTCTGTTGAATTTCATTTTACGGTAGATACAAAATGGTTATTAGGTGGATATTTTTTGTTATCGAGTTTCATGGTTGGGTAGCAACATAGCTTTATTTTGGTGGATAATATTTGATGTCTAGTAGCATGTTTTGTTGAAAAACCAAGTTGATTCAGTCTGCATTTTAATTGATTCGGAAACATAACACGATATGTTCACAACCGATATATTAACATGGATCTTGTTAGTCAATCATGTTTTAATCCAATTATGATAATATGTTTAAACAGATAGTGGAAAGGTACCGGACACGGAGTCAATTGGGGTGATGCATGTATCTCCTGGAGGGGTACCATTTTGGGCCCCCGATGTCCCTGATGAAATAAAACCGACTATTGGAATGACATTCGAGGATACAGGTGTTGCCTATGAGTTCTACAAGCTATATGCAAGGCTGGTTTTCCGTCAAAAAAATCATCGAACAATAGGAACAAAAAGAGCATGGTTTCCCGAAAAATTTGTTTGTGTTCTAAACATTGTTATCCCTGCGAGACACTTTCAATGTGTACACTGATTCTACTACATTACTCATTGATTCATGTACTTTACCACACTGATTCAGACATTATACATTTTGATTCAATGTATCTATAAGATCATTCTATTGGACTAACACATTGAATCAGAAGTCGCTAGTGTGTGATTCATTACCTTTTAACCCACTGATTTACTTTGTAAAACCCATTTAAATCCTTGTTTCAAAATGTGTAAATTTATGCATGACCCCTCATGCACAAGGAAGTATGCTCTGATTCAACAACGGTTAAACCGTGAATAACCAATTTTGTGCATTGAATCAGCATAAAGTAACCTATGGATCAGCCTCCTAATAACTTTTTTAAGTCCTTATACACCTTAAATCATTTATATGGCAAACAGAATTGTGTAGCTATGGTTTAAGATCATACATTTGTAATGATGAACCCTTATTTTTACACCTTTAACATAAAATCGTTACTATTATTACTATGATTCAGCAGAAAATTCACTGTGATTCTCTACATTTTGTTCACTGATTCAACAATAAACACACTACGATTCAACATTACCATAAATTAAAACACTTCAGCTTTAAGAAGACCTACAAACAATTTTCTTGCATATATGGTTACACACCAATAGGTGCAGTAAAATTCAAAAATACACAAACTAACAATAGTTAAACCCAAAACACTCGTAAATCCAATTCGACGAACAACCGCTTTTTGTTCCTCAGTGAACTTACTAAACTCATCAACTAAGACATTGGGCAGGTTCCTTGTAACATCCTCGAATTGGACCTAGTTGTATATATATTATTTCTTGATTTAAATAAGTATTTAAATGTGTTTGGAAATAATATTGTTTGAAATAGTTGAAATAATTGGAATAGGATCCGAATATTCCAATGTGATAAGTGAAATATTAATTGTTGTAAATTAATATAGTTGACGGTGCAATAAAATGTTTGGACTCGCAAATGGTTTTCGGGTTCCAGACAATAGGTTGAGATGGGGTATTAAATTATACCCGTATATTGAAGGCGGTTCGTGAGGCCGACTTATATATATCCTTTCCTATTTAGGAAAGTTATTCATTTTTATTCCAAAACTCACAGAAACTCTCTGAAAACCTCCAAATCAATCCAGAAATCAAATCAGGAAGTTGTGATTCTCGTGAAACTTCCTAATCATCAGATTACCATCGTTAGATTCTTCAATCAGTAAGTATTCTTGAGTATTTAAGAATTTGATTTTGATTTAAATTTGGGTAAATTGATGATTTGAGAGAATTGGATGTTAGAAACATGTTATAAGTGTTATATGCGGATTATATGATGTTTCTAGTGATTTATAACTGTTTGAAATCGTGTTTTGGGTGATTTTGATATAAAATCCGCGAGTTAGGGTTTGAACAGTTCGTGCAGGTCTGGAACGAAGGAGGAAGCCGGCGGCTTCTTATTCAAGCCGGCGGCTTGTAGTTAGTCGGTGGAAGCCGGCGGCTTCTAAGCCATAGCCGGCGGCTTGTGTTGCCTGGTAGGACCCGGCGGGTATAAACCCGACCCGGCGGTTGGTATAAGTTTTAAAACGGGTTTTAGTTCTGTTACCACATTTGGTAAATTACCCGGCGGATTGGGAAGGGGAGCCGGCGGGTGATGGATTGAAGCCGGCGGCTTCTAGGATGAAGCCGGCGGCTTGAAGGGTTGTTTCAGCATTTCTTGTTTGCTTGTTGATAAGTAATGTGAATTGTTACTTGATACATGTAAATATATGATAATGATTTTATTGTAATCATTAGTAAATAATTAAGAACTAGTAATCTTAATGTTGATTATGTTAAGTTCTTATTATTATTGATTGATATAAGTTAAGTATTGATGATCTGGATTACTAACTTATATCTGATTTGTTGATTCTCAGATGTGGAGAAGGCTCAGTGATATTAGACTACTGAGTGGAGGCCTGAGGTAGTCGGTGAGTGGATCTGTAACCTCAGTGTGATTTAGTTGTAATGATTTGATTTACAACAAGTAATTTATAGTATTACTTTGATATGATGCATCTGTTGAGATATCTTACCATGATAGTTTAAATGTTTGCTTACTTGGCTGATATTGTGCCAGTGTGTAAGATTCTGAGGTCAACTTGATTTGATAGTTGGACTTGTTGTTGTTGTAGACGACAGGAGATCTCGGAAACTTGAAATGTTAGTTTGGAGATCTAGGTCGTGTGTGATCGACAACAAGTTATCGGTCGTGCTGTATAGGCCAATACAGTTGAACGATAAGTGTTCCTGGTTGCCAAACCGGTATTAGGGTATCTCAGGAGCCACCGATCCTCATGACGATTGATAATGTTTGATTGGTGTAGCTTGACATTGATTGGATGTCGAGTGAATGATTGATTTTATGTTTATTGTTATTTGATGTAAACAGATTGTTATGCTAGGTTGTACTGTTGCTTATAGTTTCATTCACTTAGCTTTATGCTAACCCCACCACAGTTCTTCCTGCAGGTTAAAATAGAGGGGACATATTGGGCAGGGCAGGAAGTGTTTGACTGGATGGAATGTTTGACAGGCTGCTACTCTGATGTTATTTTGATAATTATAGAAATGTTTTAATAACACCCAGTGTGTTGAAACGTCTTGTACTTTAAATTGAAAAAGTTTATTGACATTTTGAGTACATTGATAGTATGTTTTAAAAATACGCTTCCGTGTCGCTATTATTATATTGAATTGTTTATAATGAAACGGGGGGTGTTATAAGTTGGTATCAGAGCAATAGTTTGGGTGAATTGAGCATGATAGTATGTTCAATCCTAAACTTTGATTGAGTTGAGTCAAACATTCCAGAAGGTGTGGGCTTAGTTGATTAGTGGATGTGTGAGAAAGTAGTTAGTTGAATATGTACTAACCTTTAACAAGTTGTGAAGTGTTGTTTGATTGCAGAGACGGAGGAACATGAGTATCTGATTAGTATATTTCATGTTTCCTCAACGTTTGTGGGCTTAAGATTGTCAGGTAATCTTCGATAAGCCTGTGTTAATTTAAATTAACTTGAATTGTTTACTCTGTTATGTTGAGTAAGCCTTGTTATGAAGTTAATTGAGTCAGACTGATATGATTCCCCAGTGTTGAGTCAACTATTGATTGCTATAGGTTGACATGAGGATAGAGGTATTGAATGAGATGCTCATTGTTGTTCATTGTTGTGATTATTTCTGACTGAATTGTAAATGCAGAAATATGTTTAAGTAGACAGAGAGTTGATTAAGGTTTTAGCAAGATTGATGTTAGAACCTAAGGAGTGTCTTTATTGGTGAGACAAAATAATTGATAGTATTATATTAGTAGATTGATTACAGGGTGTGATTTAATTCCTTGTTAAGGAATGTGGTGTCATTTGAATTGAAAATGACTGCTATTTGAGAAAATATGTGTTTATGTGACTACATGATATGTTTTGATTGTAACTAAACAATTTATCTAAACCAAGACTGAAAGGTTTATGAGAAATACAGCTTATAAGAAGGCTAAATTGATTTGGGAAATGATAGATCTTTCCAGTCAGTTGTAAATTAAGGAATGAAATGTTTTATAGTAACATGATTGAGTAGGCTTGTTGTGACAGTGATGCTTGATAGTATAGCATATGTCAAAGTAATGTTAGTTAATTAAGATGTGTTCTAAAATTTAGAGTAAATAAGGACATTGATTGGTGTATATGATTGAATGTGACTTAGATAGTCAAAGAAGTGGGAATTAGTACATGATATGGTATTTTGTACTGATTTTTGGTAATAAATTATACGTGTGTGGTATTACACGTAAGGGTGTGATATTTGTGTTTGATAAAATATCATAGGTGGATGTTAAAGTTAGTAAACATTTTGGTAGTGTTGAAAAAAAAAAAAAAAAAAAAAACCAGAACATTGCTTGATATGTGTTTAGGTGAGAGTGGATCACATTGATAATTATAATGTAGAGTAGCCTGAGAATGGATTGTGAAGAGCATAATCTTGCAACGCCTGATCACCGTTGTTATATTATGTTGGGTCACATGAACTTGTTGAGGCTACTTGGAATAAAAGAAGTGTAATGTGATTTTAGAAATGGAACATGATGGTATGCTAAGTTGTTTAATAGTTGTTTTGATAAGAAAATAATCAGTTGATAGAACTGTGACCTTTAGACTGTAAAGGTGAGAGTGTAAATGATAGTTGTCATTGATAGAGGTTTTGATGATAAACCTAAGTGATTAATTTGATTGTGTTAAATATGTAATTGTGATTGATTGTGATAGATTACATGTAGGCGAATTTGATAGTGTTTAAATGAGTCACTATTTTGTATTTGGCTTGTATGAATCCAAAGTTGAGATAAGTTGATATTGTTTTGCTTGAGAAACTACTAGTAATTATTGAATGTAATAATTTGAAGTTTATGTTCGATAGCAAACATAAAATATGAAATGGGTTGTATGGAGTCAAGATTGATGTAGGTTGACCTTGTCCTAGTAAAGGATTGATGAAATTATTGAAAGTAATAATTTGAAATATATGTTTGAAAGTGAACATATAAGATGAAATGGTTTGTTGGGAGTTAACTTGATAGTATGTTAACTTTGAAAGTCAAACCATGAATAGAGAATTGTGTATAAAATTAATTACTTGTGATTGGTTTGAGGATAGGTCAAACTTGAGAAAAGCAATTAGAGGATTTTATTGATTGGTTGATTGAAATCAAAGTTGACATGTAGTCAACTGTGTGTGTTGAAATAGTCTAACATAGATTGTAATGTTATGATTGTGTGGAATGTGATTGAATTCCTTGATTAGTCAAATTATGTTGAGATGGGTCTTGTAAGATCCAAAGGAGATAGATGAATGGTCTAAGTTTGTGAGACTTGAGTTATTACTTAAAGCTAGTATTAAGTAATTGAAATAGTGTTAAGTATAATTAAGTATTCAGTTAGGAAATATATGATATTTGAACTGAATATGTGTTAGAAAATTATACAGATATGAAGTCATTGAATGATATGACAGTTATAAATTGTTGAATGATGTAAGTTAAATCGCATTGATTAGGATTGTGATAAGAAAGTCTTACCAGTGTATGAGGCTTGTGATGATTGCTTTGATTGGGTAAGACTGTGAGATGATGAATAATTGAAGGTTATTATTATTAGTTGCCTAGGTTGATTGGTACCTCATGGTGAGTTACTTAGACATTGAAAGAATTGAATGGATTCTTTAGTTATTTGTTGATTTTATACAAATGAAGTAAGTGATGAAGTAGAAAATTGGGATTAGATCCAAGTAAGGTATGATATGAAAGTATACCTGGAGTTGGATTGTGTTAAAGGTTTAGTTGATCGTTGTTGGATAAAATGAGAGAATATGAATTGAAGGTTGTTCATGTTTTAAGAAATTTTGTATGTATAATTGTAAGTGTTAAGAAGTAAGGGAAACCTTGAAATTGGTAGGTGATGATTGTATTCACCAAACTTTCTTGTAAGTTTGGACTAAATTGTTTAAGTTATATACTAAGTGGTATGTATATAAGTGAAACATAGAATTGCTGATTGGTAATTGTTCCATGTCCTGTGGTATGGATATGTGATGACTAGTAGTACTGAGAAGGCTTGGTAAAGATTTTAACAGTCTGAATGGCCTAGTGTATAGGATTAAATGGAATTGGGATGTACGTGTCCATTTAAGAGAGTACCTGAAATTGTGTAAGTATATATGTGTAGTATACATGATAATAAATGGCATGATAAGTTTTAATAGATTGAATTAAAATGTGCCATAAGGCATGTGGAGGTTAGTTAATTGTGATTAACTGGATGTAGATTTTGTTGAAATGTGTTGTAGAGTAGCACATTGTGATATTGTGATACTTGAATTGTGGTATCATAATGTTGATTAGGATTAACTTAGTTGCTAGATTGATGGAATGTGGTACTAAGTGATTATGTGATTAAAGTTGTATAACTTCTAATTGCTTGTGATTAGTAGTTTATGATTGTAAGGTTGAGTTGAAATAACTGGTTGCTAAGAATAGATTTTGATGTCTTACCAGTTTAAGTAATATACAAAATTCTAACTTGATGGTTAGTTAAAACTTTGGAGATATATAGTAAGTATGGATAGACGTACTGGAATGTATAATCACTAGTGTTGTGATTATTGTTTGGACAGTTGTTGTTGTTGTTGACCTTGTTGTTGTCGACAATTAATAGGTTGTAATGAAAGAAGTTACAAACAGAAATAAGTCAATGTAGAGGTTGGTTGATTGTAGGTAAGATTGATTGTGATACTTTTGTTGATTGAGCAAAGTACTTGTTGATTGTGGTTTTACCTACTGAGTTGACCTCTGCAGTACTTATTAAGGTGATAGGAATCTGGATTACTTTTAAGTAAAAGGTTTCATATGATTGAAATGATATGTGAATATGATAGGGTATTCAAAAGAAAGTAAGTATGAAACTTTTGGATGAAAAGTTGACCTAGATTTGGATTTCAGATCTTTGATGGTAGAGATTTAAGATTGTAATCTGTATATTAGATTGATTGTTGGTCGTGAGTTGAATTATATTTCAATGTTGCTAGGTACATTGGGGTTTAATAAACACTATTGTTGTGATATTGTTGCTGCTGTTTTATTGTTAACAGTGATGAACAGTGAGAATAGGTTAAAGATTTTAGCATGTTGCTAATTTCTAGTTGTGTAGACCTAGTAAGTGATGTTAGGTTTCACTTATTGTTGTTGGTTAAAGTGATAGGGTGCTTTAAACTTTTATCTGATTGGTGATAAAGGAATTAGATAGATGATTGGTTCCTATGAGATGTTGGATGGATGCACTGTATGTGTGCATAGGAAAAGATAGAAGCATGTACATTTGGATATGTGCATGTGGAAAGAATTCAAACAGTCTAAGTATAGTTGTAAGTTGCTATTGAGGACAAATGTATGCTAAGCGGTATGTGATTATATCACATTAGTTAGATTGATTGAGGTTAGATTTCGGGGACGAAATCTCTTTAAGGGGGGGAGAGTTGTAACATCCTCGAATTGGACCTAGTTGTATATATATTATTTCTTGATTTAAATAAGTATTTAAATGTGTTTGGAAATAATATTGTTTGAAATAGTTGAAATAATTGGAATAGGATCCGAATATTCCAATGTGATAAGTGAAATATTAATTGTTGTAAATTAATATAGTTGACGGTGCAATAAAATGTTTGGACTCGCAAATGGTTTTCGGGTTCCAGACAATAGGTTGAGATGGGGTATTAAATTATACCCGTATATTGAAGGCGGTTCGTGAGACCGACTTATATATATCCTTTCCTATTTAGGAAAGTTATTCATTTTTATTCCAAAACTCACAGAAACTCTCTGAAAACCTCCAAATCAATCCAGAAATCAAATCAGGAAGTTGTGATTCTCGTGAAACTTCCTAATCATCAGATTACCATCGTTAGATTCTTCAATCAGTAAGTATTCTTGAGTATTTAAGAATTTGATTTTGATTTAAATTTGGGTAAATTGATGATTTGAGAGAATTGGATGTTAGAAACATGTTATAAGTGTTATATGCGGATTATATGATGTTTCTAGTGATTTATAACTGTTTGAAATCGTGTTTTGGGTGATTTTGATATAAAATCCGCGAGTTAGGGTTTGAACAGTTCGTGCAGGTCTGGAACGAAGGAGGAAGCCGGCGGCTTCTTATTCAAGCCGGCGGCTTGTAGTTAGTCGGTGGAAGCCGGCGGCTTCTAAGCCATAGCCGGCGGCTTGTGTTGCCTGGTAGGACCCGGCGGGTATAAACCCGACCCGGCGGTTGGTATAAGTTTTAAAACGGGTTTTAGTTCTGTTACCACATTTGGTAAATTACCCGGCGGATTGGGAAGGGGAGCCGGCGGGTGGTGGATTGAAGCCGGCGGCTTCTAGGATGAAGCCGGCGGCTTGAAGGGTTGTTTCAGCATTTCTTGTTTGCTTGTTGATAAGTAATGTGAATTGTTACTTGATACATGTAAATATATGATAATGATTTTATTGTAATCATTAGTAAATAATTAAGAACTAGTAATCTTAATGTTGATTATGTTAAGTTCTTATTATTATTGATTGATATAAGTTAAGTATTGATGATCTGGATTACTAACTTATATCTGATTTGTTGATTCTCAGATGTGGAGAAGGCTCAGTGATATTAGACTACTGAGTGGAGGCCTGAGGTAGTCGGTGAGTGGATCTGTAACCTCAGTGTGATTTAGTTGTAATGATTTGATTTACAACAAGTAATTTATAGTATTACTTTGATATGATGCATCTGTTGAGATATCTTACCATGATAGTTTAAATGTTTGCTTACTTGGCTGATATTGTGCCAGTGTGTAAGATTCTGAGGTCAACTTGATTTGATAGTTGGACTTGTTGTTGTTGTAGACGACAGGAGATCTCGGAAACTTGAAATGTTAGTTTGGAGATCTAGGTCGTGTGTGATCGACAACAAGTTATCGGTCGTGCTGTATAGGCCAATACAGTTGAACGATAAGTGTTCCTGGTTGCCAAACCGGTATTAGGGTATCTCAGGAGCCACCGATCCTCATGACGATTGATAATGTTTGATTGGTGTAGCTTGACATTGATTGGATGTCGAGTGAATGATTGATTTTCTGTTTATTGTTATTTGATGTAAACAGATTGTTATGCTAGGTTGTACTGTTGCTTATAGTTTCATTCACTTAGCTTTATGCTAACCCCACCACAGTTCTTCCTGCAGGTTAAAATAGAGGGGACATATTGGGCAGGGCAGGAAGTGTTTGACTGGATGGAATGTTTGACAGGCTGCTACTCTGATGTTATTTTGATAATTATAGAAATGTTTTAATAACACCCAGTGTGTTGAAACGTCTTGTACTTTAAATTGAAAAAGTTTATTGACATTTTGAGTACATTGATAGTATGTTTTAAAAATACGCTTCCGTGTCGCTATTATTATATTGAATTGTTTATAATGAAACGAGGGGTGTTATATTCCTAATGGCTACCGATGCCATTGTTCCTTTTACAACAGTAGCCTCACATACGTCTCTCTTTTTCTTCTTCTCGACTTCCCTTTTTCGTTTATGGTTGTTCCCTAACTTTGGAGATGGTGTCATGAAATCGTCATCCGATTCATCCTCACATTGTCTGCTCTTACCTGCAACATTTACGCCAAACAATTACTAATAATAAATAGGTTGTATTCTTAAGCAATCCACTCAACATGCTTACATCCTTTTGATCTTTTTTTACACCCCGTTCAAAGCCACTACCTATAAAATTGCTTTCAAGGTTTAACTTCTACTATAGAACTCACACGGTGATTCAATAAAAACAACTTCTGAGTCGAGCAACCAATTGTTGATCAACTTTACAACAACATTTCAAAAACACAACTCCCCTATTTTGCTACAGTACACATAGTTTTTTTCATACCAAACATTGGGCCTTAAGATTAGTTTCCACACCCACATTTTAAAATTAACTTGCCCATCATGAGAAACTATGATTCGCAAGTACAATAAACTATGATTCTGAAAAACTATGATTAATCAAACGGAAAAACCACCACTTTCTTGATTCAACACATCTTCTTCATTACGGTAAACTAAACCACAAAAACTAATGTCCCAACATCATATAATAATTTCGCTACACACCCAGACTTATGCTAATATAATTTTATTCATGCGACCTACATCTAGGCTACTTTTGGGTCGAACTTAAAAAAGTAAATACACAATGATTCATCAACGGAACAATGCCAAAACGAACATTAAACAAGCATAGAATCAGCAATATAATTAAACTAAGCCCCATTTACACAACCAAAAATCAGCATCAAAGGCAAAACTATAAATGCATTTTTTTTAGCTTTGGCAACAAACAATACCCACAACAAACCATTCATCTTACACAACAACAATGTTCACCAAAAATATTACCTACTAAAAAATGATTCGGCAATGGTTCATCAACATAACATAGATTATAAATCAACATTGGTATAGCACCATTAGAAAACTAAAAACCATTATACAACTAAATTAAAGCATCATAAACATAACTATAAATACATATCTTAGTGATTCAGCAACATATAATACAAACAACAAACCATTCTTCCTACACTACAACACACCATTGCATAATCACCTTCTTTTATCAAAAAATCGATTTTCTCAGAACATAAAAACCCTTTTGATTCTAACATCAGAAAAAACACACTATTATAAGTTACCTTTGCCTCTCGCTTGTTCTTCAATCCTTGATTTCGACATATCGCAACTTATGAGATCGTCTATGACATAGTTGTTTCAAAATTCAACAAAAACACTACTTCGCAGACCAACAATGGCTAATGCGTAAAATAGTGTGTAATTTTAAACATACAATTAGGGTTTTTCCGCTGTTGTTTTTACGCGGATTACGAAGGAGAATCACGAGGATTTGATCGGTTTATTTTGCATGTAAATCGGAGACTTTTGGGTAGTTAAAGAGAAGTTTATTTGTTTCCTTTTTCAATTAAAATAGAATGGACACTAATGCCCCCAACCCTTCAAAGTTCCGCCCAATTTTTCAAGTATTCCCATTGACCGATCCAAGCCGTTGAATCACAGATCTAGTGGTCAATATACCTTCTCCCCTTTCTCCACTAAAAAACCTTTCTCCCTTGATCCTCATCCTATATATATATATATATATATATATATATATATATATATATATATATATATATATATATATATATATATATATAATATTTATTTGATAAATCGAATTCGGTTTTCGGTTAAAACGATTTCAAAATATTAAAATTGAAAACCGAACCGAAAACCGAATTGAAAATCGAATTCAAATTCGGTTCGGTATTCGTATTAAACGGTTTCAAACCAAATATTGAACACCCCTAATTGTGAGATCAGATGCTCCAAAAGCCTCTAGTTTCTCACACTAATTTTCCTTCTCAATATATCCAAATCCAGTAAAGACCAATTATTTGAATCAACTTTCCACATTGTTTGAGTCAATAGAACGGAATTGCAGTAATTTAGAATTCTTAACGTTTAAGGTTTAAGATAGAACTGTAAACTCTTATATATAAGCTAGTAGAGATTGAACATGTCTTTGAAGGAAGGAATATTTTAAAACAATATCTATTCGAAATGGATTCAGTGATCCACACTTTATTGGTCAAATACGAAATACAAAGTTCCAGACTCGAAAGTAAAACAAATACTAAACAAACACTCAACCAAGTATAGGCCAAACATTCGAAACCATCAAAACATCAAAGAAGAAGCAAGACTCCCACAATCAAAACGGAATACAAAGTTCCTTAGAAACTTAAAAGCAAAGCCTCATACATAATAGTATGATACATTTATTTGTTCAACCAAGTATGGGGCGAACATTCGAAACCATAACACAACAAAGAAGAACTGAACTGAGACTACCACAATAAAACATCTTCAAGATGAAGAATTTGAGCTCAAATACTCACCGGGTTAACGAGAACGGATTTGATGATATTTATCTGTTCTTCCCCAAGATAAGTAAAATTATTGTCATTCTTATAGAAGATTTCCATTCCACGTGCCAAACCAATCACTTTGATTACTTCTAGCCATTGGAATATCTTTAGTTATAAGAGACTCATAAGTCATTTTTCTCCGGGCATCTTCAACTTTTTTATTGGATAAATCATGGGCATATTTCTCCGTGACATCATATTGCTTCATATAGCATTCAATGCCTGATGCAACATGAAATCTTTCTTGCTCCTCCTGCGTTTTTTCATAAATTTTTTCTTTATTGGATTAGTATCGTCATTACAATAGAGAGACGGTAAGGTAACTAGGGGTGGGCAATATATGGTTTGAAACCGTTTAAACCGAAAAACCGAACCGAATAAAACCAATTTTAGACCGAACCGATTTCAAATTCGGTTTTCGGTTCGGTTTTAACCGAAACCGAATTCATTAAACGGTTTACGGTTCGGTTAATGGTTTCAAAAAAAATTTAAGCGGTTAAACCAAACACCGAATTCAAAAATACTATACTATTGTTTTTTATTTTTAAATATATGTATGATGTATAATCAGTAATTGCTGTAGACCGCCACCATCCCCGGCATTACCGTCGATATCAGGCCACCCAACCTAAGAGAATCATAATCTTTTCCATTTTCTTTTCTACCGATTTTTCGAATTTGCAGGTTTTGATTTTCTCCAAATTGTTGGGTACTACAAACACTGAGTGTTTTTGGGCTGCTGTGCCTTTGCTCTGGTGTCACTTGGCTGTTCCAGAGACTTACCTTGTTGCCGCTACACGGGTTAATCTTTCGTTGTTGACCGGAATTTCAATTGTTTTTCCGGCTGAGTTCGTTTTCTCTAACGAAATTACAACTTAATTACACCTATTTACATTTACATACCTTTACTCCGAATATATTGATATAATTTGTTAATTGTTGCTGTGTGTTTGCTAGTTGTATTTGCTGTGGTTGAATTCAGTTTTGTCTTTCTACCTGAATCTCATAAATTTGACTACTTGGCTCTTATAAATTTTGATTACATGTTGTTGCTTTTGTTGAATTAACGTTTTGTGACTGTATATCTAAAGTGTTAATTGCTTATTACTATTATTAGTTAAACCTTCTTATTATTAATAATTAGTATTAGTATTACCTGTGTATCTCCGTTTATTAGTATATTAGTGCTAAACTTGACTTCAATATAATAATACCTATTATTAATTGCTTTTATTATTATTATTATTATTATTATTATTATTATTATTATTATTATTATTATTATATTATTATTATTATTATTATTATTATTATTATTATTATTATTATTATTATTATTAGAATTTGTTAGAATAAGTGTTATTAATTGTTTTATATACGTGTAAACGTAAATTAAATTTATTATTATTATTATTATTATTATTATTATTATTATTATTATTATCATTTGTTAGAGTAAATGTTATTAATTGTTTTATATACGTGTAAATGTAAATTTAATTTATTATTATTATTATTATTATTATCATCATCATCATCATCATCATCATCATCATCATCATCATCATCATCATCATCATCATTATTATTATTATTATTATTACTGCTACCTTTTAGTATTACTATTAATAATAGTATTATTATTTATATTACTATTACTATTATACCTACCTATTTAGCAAAAGGATACAGATTTACATATATGAAATCTATTAGGATTAGAGTGGGTAGCTGTAATGTAGGAACTTTGAAGGGCAAGTCTATGGAATTGGTTGCGTCTTTGATTAGTAGAAGAGTAGATATTGCGTGCTTTCAAGAGACCAAATGGAAAGGTCCCGGCACTTTAGGGATAAACGGATACAAACTATGGTACTCGGGATCTAGGACCGCACGAAATGGAGTAGGAGTCATTATGGCATCACACCTGGTTGACAAGGTGGTCCAGGTGGATAGGTGTAGTGATAGGATTATGGCGGTAAGACTGGTGATTGAGGATGAGACATTTATAGTTGTTAGCGCTTACGCACCCCACGCGGGGCTAGGGGAGGAGGAAAAGAGGAGTTTCTGGGAATCACTTGACGAGGTTGTCAGGGCGTGCCCAGGGGACCAAAGCTTGATCTTAGGGGGGGACTTAAATGGGCATATAGGAGCAGAAGCTGACGGATACGTAGGAGTCCACGGTGGTTTCGGGTATGGAGCGAGGAATGAAGAGGGGTGTTCTATCCTAGAGTTCGCTACGGCGCATGACTTAGTGGTTGCAAACTCCTTCTTCAAGAAGAGAGATTATCACTTAGTCACTTTCCATAGCGGGGGTAATGACACACAAATTGATTATCTACTGCTTCGCAAAAGAGACCTAAGGACTTGCACAAACTGTAAGGTTCTCCCAAGAGAGACTGGTTGCTCCCAACATAAATTATTGGTCATGGATATGATCATTCGTAGACGGACATATAGGCGCGTAGTGACTGTAAAACCACAGATCATGTGGAAAAACCTTAAGGGATATGCAGCTGAGACCTTTAGAGCGTTAGTTATAGAAAGAATACCCGAGGAGGTGGAGGATAGAACCAATAACGACGCGAATCGGATGTGGAATATCATAGCACACACCATTAGAGAGGCGGCCAAGGAAACTCTAGGGGAAACTGCAGGGACATCTAGAGCGCATAGAAGTCGTAGAGAGTCATGGTGGCTAAATGATGACGTTCAAAATAAGGTAGTCGAGAAACACACCCGGTTCAGGGAGCTCTTGTCAATTAGGGATGGTGTAGAAGCTGATAGAATTAGAGCAAAAGAAAGATATAAGGAAGCCAAAAAAGAGGCAAACAGGGCAGTAGCCCAAGCAAAAGAAAAAGCGTATGAAGCCATGTATAGGAAACTAGACTCCAAAGAGGGAGCAAATGAGATTTTTAAGATTGCTAAGGCTAGGGAACGTATACGAAGAGATTTAGGAAACATTAAGTATATTAAAAATGAGGGGGGACAAACATTAGTGAAGGAGGAGGAAATTAGGGTAAGGTGGGAAGAGTACTTTTCAACCCTTTTCAATGGAAGAGAAGCTTTAGAGAGCACTTCGAGAGTGCAAGAATTTCAAAACAACTGCCACTGCCCGAGGATTGAACCATACGAAGTAAGTTCGGCACTAAAGAAGATGGGAAGACACAAAGTGGTAGGACCTGACCAAATTCCTATAGAGGTGTGGCGGTACCTTGGAGAAGATGGAGTGAGGTGGCTTACAATTCTTTTCAATAAGACATTTAAGAGTGGCAAAATGCCAGAAGAATGGAGACTTAGCGAGATTATCCCTATTTATAAAAATAAGGGTGACGCCCAACTATGTAGCAATTATAGAGGAATAAAGCTACTCAGCCATACTATGAAGTTATGGGAGAGAGTGATTGAGACTAAACTTAGACATGAGACTGAGGTGTCAGAGAATCAATTTGGTTTTATGCCAGGACGCTCTTCAATTGAGGCGATACACATCGTTAGAACACTTATGGAGAAATATAGGGAGAAGCAACGTGACCTCCACATGGCTTTCTTAGACCTGGAGAAAGCCTATGATAGCGTCCCGAGAGAGTTAATTTGGAGCACCCTAAATGATAAGGAGACACCCAGTGAATACATTAAAGTTATTCGTGATATGTATGAAGGAGCGAAGACCTGTGTTAGAACGCCAGTAGGTGACACAGGGTTTTTCCCGGTAGATATAGGCCTACATCAAGGATCAGCCCTTAGCCCTTATATTTTTGCCTTAATCTTGGACGGGATGTCACATAGGATACAAGAGAGCATCCCGTGGTGCATGATTTTTGCCGACGATATCATCCTAGTCTCTGAAACCAAGGATGGGTTAAATAGTAGGCTAGAGCAGTGGAGGGGGGTCTTAGAAGACCAAGGCTTCAAAATTAGTAGGCAAAAAACAGAATACATGCATTGCAAGTTCGACAAGACTGACGAGCAACATGATGAAGTGGATATCCACATTGGGGACCAGATCTTGCTCCTACAAGAGACCTTTAGATACTTGGGTTCGGTGCTACAATGTACTGGGGGAACAGATGAGGACGTGACCCACCGAATCAAGGTTGGCTGGTTGAAGTGGAGAGCATCAACAGGCATCATGTGTGACAAAAAAGTTCCACGTAAACTGAAAGGGAAATTCTATAAGGTTGCAATTAGACCCGCTATGTTGTACGGATCAGAGTGTTGGCCGATGACAAAGGCTCAAGAAAGGAGGATGGAAGTGGCAGAAATGTGAATGCTAAGATGGACTTGTGGCAAAACTATGCTGGATATGATACCAAATGAAGCTTTCAGGGGTGAACTAGAAGTCACAAGCATCACAAACAAGTTAAGAGAAGGAAGACTTAGATGGTTTGGACATGTTAGAAGGAGATCTTCCACAGCACCAGTTAGGAGAGTGGAAACTCTTACTGTCGATGGCTCGAGGAGAAGGGGCAGACCTAGACGTAAGTGGGAGGATAGACTGAAGCTCGATATGAATGAGCTTCTCTTGACAGAAGACATGACTCTAGATAGGAATTTGTGGAGGGATAAAACTAGAACAAATGACTAGAATTAGGATGGAGGAGTATTAGTAGAATTTATTATCACTAATATTATTAATAGTAGTATTGGTATTTTTGCTATTATTATTATTATAAGTATATTACTACTAGTATTATGAGTATCATTATATTTAATATTATCATTATTATTAGTTTTAGTATTAGCACTATTATTATTATTATTATTATTATTATTATTATTATTATTATTATTATTATTATTATTATTATTATTATTATTATTATTATTATTATTATTATTATTATTAGTGCTCAATATTATTATTATTATTATAATTATTAGTATTATTATTATTTTTTATTATTATTATTATTATTATTATTATTATTATTATTATTATTATTATTATTATTATTATTATTATTATTATTATTATTATTATTATTATTATTAACATCATCATTATTATCCCGCCATCTCTTTTGTTTTAGTTGCAGTTTGATGTTGTCGGTTGCCGGATACTGATGAGACAGACAATGCTGAAGCTGTTTTCGGACAATTTGTTTGATGATTGCTGATGTTTGTTGATGCTGCATGGGCTGTTGCTGATGCTTGTGGACACATCATTATATTTATTTTTGTACAATCTTTTGAGTCTGCCGGAGGTCTTTTCTGGAAGCAGTCTCTCTACCTTTGGGTAGGGGTAAGGCTGTCTACATCTTACCTCCCCCATACCCCGCCCTCGGCAGGATTGGGTAGTGTTGTTGTTGTTGTTGTTTATGTATAATCAGTAATAATAAATAATAATTCTTATATATATTTTGTATATTACACTACATACATTTAAGCCCACATTAAATTAAAGAGCCCAACCGAACTAGTACAATACCCTAAAGTAGGCGTGACCAAAAAAACCGGGTTGGGAAACCGACCCGGTCAATACCCGGAAACCCGACCCGGTCAAGAACCGGGTAGGCTCTACCCGATTCGGGTTTTTCTAGTACCCGCCGGGTATCAAACCGGGTACGCCCCCATACGTTTCAATTCGGGTTGTACCCGAACCGGTTCCAAAAACCGGTTTTAATACCCGGTTTGTACCCGGTTTTTACACTAGCCGTTGTGTTTGAGCTCCTAGCCGTTTTATATCCGTTTTTTGGCTTTTTTTTTTTACCATTTTGCCATCCTAAAACTAGTATAAATAGATACCTTGGGTTTGGGTTAGTTACAACACTCAAACTCACTCATTCTAGTGAAAAAACACTCAAAACGCTTACGATTTACATACGAAACTCTCAAAACATTACTCTCATCCTCTCAAAACGCTCTCATAATGGCAACTCAAAGTTCCTCAACTAACGATTTTGTTGGTTCGTCAAATGCGTCAAATGCACCAACCATTGTTCAAGTCTTTACAACAAAACGTAATCCGGAGATTTGGTGTAACTTTGACTAAGTGTTGTTGTCGGATGGTTCGACTAAAGCACATTGTAAACGATGTGGGAGTTTTTTAAAAGCCGACTCCAACTCAACGTTGAGCAAACATACTTTAAAGTATTGTAGTGCAAACAAAACTAATCCGGAGGAGGGTCAAGCAACCATGTCACGGGATGGAGGTATTTTCATATACCAAGCGGATCATTGTCGAGAAGCATTTGCCGGCTTTGTGATTCAAGAAGCTTTGCCGTTCAACCACTTCGACAACCCTCGGCTTACTAAGGTTATTCAAAATACTCTTCAACCCCGATATAATCATGTATCACGTCTTACTCTTAGACGTGATGCACTTAAATTGTGGAAAAATGCTAAAATTCAACTGATAACCGGTTTTGAAAACTTAACTACAAGTGTATCACTAACAACCGATGTTTGGTCGGCTCCTCATGGTTTGACCGGTTCGTACCTTTGTGTTACCGCATATTGGGTTGATCCCTCAACTTGGCAAATGATGAAACGTACCATTGCTTTTGAAGACTTTGAGTATCCTCACACGGGTCAAAATTTATTTTGCATGTTACGGGATGTAATGAAAATGTTTAAATTAGAACAAAATGTTTTTTCTATTTCGTTTGATAATGCGAGTAATAACACAAATGTCGTTCAAAAATTAATACTAAAATACAACCCACCTTTGAAAGGCATTTTCTACCATAGTAGATGTGTTGCACACATCATTAACTTGGTTGTGCAAGACGGGTTAGCGGTTCCACAAATAAGTCAAGTAAAAGACGCGTATAAAAACATGTTGCAAGATATATTTTGTAAGGGTAAGGCTAGATACAAACTTTATATGAAATTGTGTAAGGAAACGGAGAACATTTTTTTAACCCCTAATTGGGACATGCCCGTAAGATGGAATTCAACATACAACATGTTTGTATGTGGTTTACGCCAACGTAAGACTTTACAAGCTTTTCATTTACAACTTGTCCAAAGGGGTTATGCTACAAACGAATTTCCAAACGGATGTTGGGATATTATTGAAAAGATAACCGAATTGCTCAAACTTTTTAAAACCGCAACTACTTTGTTATCGGGTGTTTATTATCCCACGATTCACTTGGTACTTAAGCAAATTTTTTTAATGTGTTCAAAACTAAGCGAATACGAATTTATTGATAATTTATACGCACAAATTGTGGCTCCCATGAAAGAAAAACTAAGAAAATATTTTAAAGAAATGCCACCGATAATTAGTTGTGCCGCCGCAATAAACCCATGCTTAAACGTTTCCGGGGTGGAATTGCTTATCGATAACATTTGTAACGATTTGGAATAGAATGACGAGGACCCATTTTTTTCACAAAATACAAAAAAACATTTTAACAAATGCTTTCAAGATTTATTTTGTAACACCCTCAAATTTCGGGTTGCGGAAGCGATCGGGTCGGGTGTTACCAAATCAAATATCACAAGCACAAGGTACATAATGAACGACTCTAAATGAGACGTTTGAAAATAGTTATACATTTCCAAAAATAAAAGTTTACATAGTACAAGATCGTAATAAATTCCAAATACATAATTTGAAAATATATAAAAGTAAATGCAGAGTAGTCCCAATTGTTTGAAATCATGCGACTCGAGCTAGCATAATCTTGTAGTAATCCTAATCCTGCTAGGCACCTGAGAACACATGCTAAAACAGGTCAGCTATAAAGCTGGTGAGTTCATAGGGTAGTTAGTTGAAATCATGATGTAATAAAACCCTGTATGTTTTGAAGAGTCGTTTCAAATTCAGCCATTTTGATAAGTATTATATTGAAGTTTGTAACACCAATGTGTATACGTCTCATCGAGGTATCTCATACCTAAGTGTTCGAATCTTGTACCTAAGTACCTAATAATTGAGGCTATTCGAGCCTGAATACCCTTCTGGTATTACGTAAATTTAACAGAGTAGGGCAATACCTGCCTAAGTTTGAAATCAAGTAAATGTATGACCACGTCATATGATGTTGAGTAATATTTAATAGCGTGTTGCATCCAGCAACGAAATCGTAATCCCACGGATTATTGTTGTACGTTCGTTTACCCGGCTAGCATAAGCTAACCCGAACATGTTTGAGCTAACGGCCTCGCGTGGGAACCCCACCGACCCGTTAACTTATTGTGAACCCCGAGTATAACTCGCTGATCCATGATTGTATTGAAATTATGTCCACTGCAATACCGTGGTTTCGTTTCGTGCCCACTTTACCGTGGCATCGTTTGGTGCCCGCTGCAATACCGCGGCATCATTTTTGGATTGCTCGCAAGCAATTTGTATTTGAGCCGGCAGTACAACGACATGCCCGACTAAGTTGTTTGAGAGCCAGCAGTACTCGACATGCCTGACTAAGTAGTTCGTATAATTGTATGTATACTAATATACATATGTAAATTGTAGGTAGCACCGAGTGCTCGAGATGATGTATCAGTATGTAGATATATATATATATATATATATATATATATATATATATATATGTATGAACAAATACTTAGATGTCAAATTGCACGTTGAACCTAGGTATGGATATTCATCAGGTGAAACCCCCACGGTTGGATTACATCCTGAGCCGGGGGTCCATCCCTGGTTGGATTACATCCTGGGCCAGAGTCGTCACCAGTTGAGTTGTATTGATATAAGAAATCTGTACTAACGTGTGATGCTATTGTATACTCCTAGTCTAAAGCCTAGCAAGCATATATATCGGAGTTTCGGGGAAATGTTCACTTAAGTCTAGTTCCCGTTCTAGTGATAATGAAGAGTGTCGACGGTTTTGGTTCCCAAAGAATAACTAAAACATGTACAGTATAGATGTTGTCTAGCGTAGGTAGAACTAACTAGTTCTAATGTATTCAATGATATTGTCCCGTGACAATATGGCCAAAAGATTGTGATAACTAAATCAAGTTATGTGTTGGTAATCGTTTTCCAACAATCTACAGAGTACGATTGCAACCTATCTAGGTTAAGTACTGATATTGTTCTAAAACAATATTAAGTGTGTAATTCCTAAGTATTACACATTTCGTATTACATGCAGTAATATAAATAGTTGTGAATTATAAACGATTATTAATATAATTCGAAAACATAAATTGAGCATGTGTTTCACCCCGAAAACAATAAAACGATTGAAAGAGTGGGGCTATGAAACTCACCTGAGAAGCTAGCGTCCTAGTGTAACGAGTCGTGCCAAGTATAATCTTCTAGTGTCCTAAACACGAGAAATTTCGTATGTTTGTAAGTGCGGTTCTTTATTGATGATTTGTAATAATAATTCATATTATTATTAGGTTTGAGCTTTTGTATACTTTATAAAGTATATTTGTTTTGAGTATAAGTCGTATCATATTTAAATTGTCATTTGAAATCGTTTCCCGACACTTAGGAAAAATGTGGCTGTTTTCTGTTTTCTGCGACATAACATGCGACACAAGGATACGTCATGCGACACAAGGGTTGTGTCGCATAGAGTGCGACACAAGAGCTCTGCGACACAGTGGTTGTGTCGCAAAAGTTTGCGATGCTAAATCAATAGCGACATAAGGGTTGTGTCGGATGGGGTCTGCAACACAAGGTGCGACATAGAGTACGACATAAGATACGACATAAACGAAGTTATGCGACATAGTATGCGACACAAGGCTTGTGTCGCATTGAAGAACACCAGCCCAGAAAGTTTCGGATGTCGCGTTTTTCCGGCCAAAATCGCAAATCAAACGCATTTTTAAGCTGTAAAATCATGTTTTCCTTGTTGTTTAGGTTATAACTAAGTTGTGTAAACATTATTACACCAAAACATTACACCAAAATGATTAAATCTAAAAATTTAGGAATTTCTTACAAATACGAATCGAGGCCAAACGAGGAAGAAAACGAGGGTGTTGCCTTTGTTAATGTTGTTCCTCTCTTGATGGTGGTTCCGAAAATGTTGGTGATGATGGTGGCGGTGGTCGGCCGGCGGTGGTGGTGGTGGTTGGTGGTTATGTTTTAGAGAGAAAGGGAATGGAGAAAAAGAAGAAAAAGAAAAATGAAGTGAGAAAAGAGATGGGGGTTGGGTTTTGTTAAACTCAGCTCCCACTTTTGTATACTGTGGTCTCCAACCGCAGTACAAAATACCAGTGTTTTCGTACCCGCTAGTAGTTCAAAGTAATATTTTAAATTCTAAAAATTTATTTATGTTATTTCCAAATGTTTATTGGTGGAAGTATTTTATAAAAATACTTTGTTACAATTTACTTTTTATATTCGGTTTTGCGTTGTCCCAACTAAATAAAATTTTGTTTTAAGACAATAAACGAATGATACTTTCGAATGTTTAATATTTTTCCCAAATTATATAATATTCATTCTAACTAATAAAATATTAGTTTTGAGATTTTGACATTGAAGTTTGGACGCGTTTTTCGAGTAATCCATCGTATTATATATATATATATTATATATAATTTTTAAATTCCGTGGTAATAATGCGTACTTAGTACGAAGATTAAAAGTTTAAATTAGGCGCGCAAGTTGACTTTTTGACCAGGTGTTACATATTTACTCATTATTTTCAGTTATATGGTTCAACAAATCCTTCTTCTAGTTCTGCTTCCACAATGTTTGGTTCATCTTCCTCTCGCGATCCAATGCTTAACTTATATAATAGTTTAAGACAAGAAAACCATAAACGAGCAAGGGGTGAAGGTAATCAAACGAACACTAGCGAATATGGGAGGTATACCGGAACCGATTTTTTAAACACTATACAACCCGATGAATTCGCACAATTTGATATTTTGACTTGGTGGAAAGGGAGGGAATCTCAATTTCCTGTTCTAACCATCATGACCCGAGATTTACTAACCGTCCAAGCTTCTACGGTAGCTTCGGAATCCGCTTTTTCTCTTAGTGGCAGGGTACTATCTATCCGAAGAACAAGACTCACACCGGCCTCATTAGAGATGTGCATTTGCTTGAAGGATCACTTAGACGCCGCGGAACGTATACAACACATTTCTAGTCTTGAAGGTGAAATGGAATATGAAGGAGATATACACGATATCGAGGTGCAAGCGGGTATGGCAATATCACTCTCCGATGAAGAAATTGCTCTTGATGAAGCTTCGCGAGAGGCTAACACCGATGAAGATTACGGCCTTTGAACAATGAAGACTACGCATTTGAAGATGTTAGAAGACTTGAAGATTAATAAAACTTGAAGATTTTGTGAAATAATTGTGTATATGTTTTATGAAGATTATGCAATGATCAAGTGTTGTTGTTATGGTCAAAGTGTTGTTGTTATGGTAAACGGGTCAAAGGTGTCCAAATGGTTCATGAAAATGTGGTTATGTCAAAACGAGCGATGGTGTAATTATGTAGCGGCTTGCAATTGCTTTAGGTGTTAAATGTATGTTAAAATGTGTTGGTAAAAAATTAAATTCTGAATGTGAGTCGTTTGTGATTTGGTATGGTCACCAAAAGTGTCCGAAATGACCAAAAATTGGTCACACGTCCGAATTCTTCGTTAACGTGAAATTTGAAAAAGTGTAAAAATGGAAAGTTTTATTTTGTTATAGTGGAGGTGTCCGCAAAATTTCAGCTTCTAAGTATTTACGAGTCAAAAGTTATGCGCGTCGGAATTTCGCTTCTAAAAATTCTGCATACCAAACATTACCCGGTGCGTACAAGTAGTACCCGCCGGGTACAAAGGTTAATTCCATTATAGAATTTAGATAGCCTTGAGTACCCGCTGCGTACATATAGTACCCGCCGGGTACTGTGTATTTACCCTTTTATATTCACTCCGGGTAGTTCATCTTTTTCCGGGAACTAAACATTAGTACCCGCCGGGTATAAGTTGTACCTGCCGGGTATTCGCGTTTTTCAGATTATCCCTGCAGCATTCCACGCTTTCCACACACTCCAAAAAACCAATTTTCTCTCCAAAAAACGGGAGCAACACCACCAAACCCCTCACTCAACCATTTTTGAAGCAAAAACTCACGAATTAAACCGGCAAAACTCTTCTACAGCATGTTTAAGGTATGATTATCAACTTTTTAATTCCAAACACTTAATTTTCATGGATTGATTGAAGTTTTTAGATTTAGGTTTTCTTGAAATTGAATGTGGGGAAGTTTTAGTTGTTTTTATTTCTGATTATAATGTGAGTTATATGTACTCACACCTTCTTATTTCGTGAATTCGTGTTTAATTTACATGATTATGAAAAATACGAATTTAGGGTTCTTGAAACAAAATTTGGGGAAAATTAATTCTGTGAAATGATATGCTTAGAATTGTAATCCATTTACATAATACTCACATTTGTAATGCTCACTTGAATCAAATTATGTGTTTAATTGCATAATTCGAGTTTAGCTTGATATTAGGGCATTTGTGAAAGAGGATGAGTTTGAGCTTTGTAAATAAAATGTGGGAATAATTGTGCAATTATCTTAGGTCATGGATGAATTGGTCAAGGCAATTCTCTCATTTGTGTTGTGTTTTGCAAGGAAGAAGAAAGAAACAAAAAGGCAGCACCTCTGGTACTGCTAACGATGAAGAGGGTGACCGCCCTCAGCTGATGAGCATTGATGCTCTACTTATTCCCGAGACAATTCACCCATGGCTTAAATTTAGTAACAGGTTAATAAAGTACAATATATACTGTCAGAAACTGAACTTATTGAGGGTGAAAGAATGTGATTTATCTCGGGTGTTCGATTGGGAACCACTAGAACAAGCAGGGGTAGCCGCCGGAATTAAGGAAATGATTAGGCAACGTTATTTCGTGGATCACATACCATTCGAATATGAAGAATGGGAAGGCATATTCAAGATTAATGAGCAGGTATACAAAGAGCTATGCGTGGAATTCCACTGCACATATGAAATGAAAGAGGATGTTGAGTCGGCGACTGATAAAAATTTCATGACTTTCTGACAGGGAGCTCAACCAAGGAAAATGAGTATGGTGGAACTTGCTGCCTGTTTGGGTATTTATTCTCGAGAGCAGCTGGATGCAACTCATTTTGAGGATTATTTGATGGCTAGTGAGATGATCGAGACGGAATTTTTTCCCAAGGATGTGTGGCACGAATTTTCACAAAAACCTTACGCTAGAGGTGGAAATTCATACAAAGATATAGAGGACATGCAGTTGCGGGTTATCCAACGATGTCTTGCGCACACCATTTCTCATAGAAGGGAGAACACAGAGAGAGTCGGTTTCGCCGACTTATGGTATATGAGGAAGTTTGTAGCGGAGGAGAATATCAATGTTCCATACGCTGTTGCCTGGTATTTACATCATAATGCTAGCGGGATTAGAGGGGCATCCCCTATCTGTGGGGGACAATTTGTGACTAGGATTGCCAAGTCCTTCAACATCAGTTTTGAGAATTTAGAGCGAGTGACGACTAGGCCAAAAACAGTAGGGCTAGTTCAGTTTCAGGGGGCACAGGCTGTCTCAGTTGTCAATAACCGGTTCGTGCCCTACCAGGAACCACCACCAGAGGAGCAAGCGGCTCAACCACCGAGAAGAAGAAGAAGACAACAGCAGGTGGAACAAGAACAACATCAAGAGGAAGAAGCTGCATATGAGCAGGGAGGTTTCCAGCAGCAAGGCGCAGCACTACCATCCATGCTGAATATTATGCATGGTATTCAGGGCCTTCAGGTTAGCCATAATGATTTTTCGCAGGAAGTCAGGTATGAGCTTGGAGCATAGCGCTACCACAACGCTTGGTCGGCACACAACACACAAAGACTTTCCGAAGTGGTGCCCAACTACCGACCTACATCCTACCACTACCCACCCATGTGGGGTCATTCTAGAGCAAGCTATCCACCACCGGTTTATGACGAGGGTGCCGCCTTGGCAGAGCTGCAGGAAGAGTATCGAAGGCAGCAGGAGAGAGAGCAAGAGGAGCGTGGATTCCCCTATGACTATTCCCCATTTTGAGTGCTTGCGTGCCTCATGTGATTCAGACACTTTTCTAGACAATTTGATTACGGTTTATTTAAGTACTTTTAATTTTATATTTGGATATTTTGGAATGCTTGACTGTGGATGGCGTTTGGGTACGTTTTTGTACAACGACATCCCAAAACACTTTGACCATTTGAATTTAGGTGAAATTTCAGCGGAAAATGGTCAGTAAAGCTGGATCATGCCTTTAGTACCCGGCCTGTACAGTTGTACCCGGCGGGTAATGTGTGGAAAATGTTGACAGAAATGTATCAAGCCAAAGTTCCCAGCGGGAACACTGTCTACCCGGTGGGAACCCAGTATACCCGGCGGGAACAATAGATACCTGGCGGGTACACTGTACCAGGTTTGAAACCGGGTTTTCAACCCGAACCGGTTCCAACCCGGTACAAACCGGTTAGTATAGGGTTGGGTTTTCCCCCACCCGAAACCGACCGCCCCCACCCAAAACCGGGTCGGTTTCGGGTCGGGTTGGTCAAAACCCGGTTTTTGGTCTTTGACCAATACCCGGTTCGGGTATTCGGGTCGGGTCGGGTATTCAAAAAACCCGGTTTTGTTCACCCCTACCCTAAAGGCCTAAACGTTCTAACAATAACCTAATTGACAATTTGACATACACCGATCTCTCGACTCCAGCCTCTTCCTCTCAGGCTCTCAGCGGCTTTTTCTCTAATCTCTGGTAAGACATGATCTACCGCCTTTCTTCGATCTCTATACATATGTGCATTATGTTTGTGATATATATATATATATATATATATATATATATATATATATATATATATATATATATATATATCTCTCGATATATGGACTTATAGGTGGTAGAATTACTTGATTTTAGTATACAAACATAATTAGGGTTTTTATTATTTGGATTTAGAAAGTAACTAAATTTATTTTAGTTAATAATTTTTAGTCCATAACTTCTTAAATCAGGCAAGGTTTGAATAGCTTGAAGATTGTAGAGTTTGAAGTTTGATGACTTGAAGAAAAATAGTTGAAGACTTATTTTGGTGATTGAAAACTGATTATCACGTGTTTGTCAAGAAACAATTGTTTTGCTTAGACTTTAAATTTCATGTAACATTTTCGTAGTATGGCTTGTAATTTGGTTTGAAGTTACCACGTTAATTTAATGTTAGAATTCTGTAGTATGTAACTTATAGTATTGTATGGTGAAGTTTAGGACTTTATGCACAAAAAACTCCAATTTGGTTTTCTGTTTCAAACCGATTTCAAACCGAAACCGAACCGTATTCCAATTCGGTGTTCGGTTCGGTTAATACACTGAATTCGGTTTACGGTTTGGTTCCCAAAAATTTCCAAACCGAGGAAACCGAACCAAATTCAAACCGTAAACCGTAGACCGCACCGATGAACACCCCTAACGGTAACCATATATGGTACGTTGTGTAGGAACGCATATATTAAATTTGTATAACATATAGCAAGTACTATAAGTAGATCGATTATTTACTTTGTGGGTGACTACATCATCCATGATCCTACAAATTGCACTAGAAGCTTCAACTAGAGGAGGGTAGGAGAAAGCCCATTTGACGGAATCTTCAGAGTTTACGTCAATGTTTTTAAAACCGGTTAAACCGGTCGAACCGAATTTTTAGACAAAAGCGGTCCACATGGAACCGGTTTTTGAGCAGAGAGAGAAATTAGTTAACTCGGCCAGTTTTCCGGTCTAATCCGGTTGAACCGGAAATCGGATTGAACCGGATCCGTTTTTTTTTTTTTTAAATATAATAATATTTGAGATATCTTTTTAATTGGAAAAAAAAATAAAAAAGCTCACTGCTTCTGTCGCACCCCCATAACACGTGGCAGCGGAAGCAGGAGGTGTCACGGGGGCGCCGACCAAATTAAATATCACAACACAAAGATTAAAGCAAACGACCTCTATATGAGACGTTTGAAAATATTACATTACCATAATTCAAATGTTTGCAAAATATCCGGAGTTCGCATAAACCGTTAGAGATTTCTAATACATAAATGTTGATACAAAATATCGTAATGCAATCTAATCTCTTGTTGTTTGTGAAAACATGCGACTCGAGCTAATGCTTTCCAAAAGCATCCTACTGCCTTGTTTCCTGTGGGAAGTCCTACAGCGTCTGTGAACCTGAGAAATACATGCTAAAAGGTCAACAAAAAGTTGATGAGTTCATAGGTTTGTTAAACAGTTGTCCAAAGTATTGGTATGAAACACAAGTTTACCAAAATTGTATCGCTAAACCACGATAAGTAAGTGTGTTGCACGTATGCAAAGATAATAATGTATACTATTGCCAATATCGTATTTGTAAATCACAAGATTTAATAGTTTGCATTGCTTTACCACAATATCGAAATGTTTGTATTGCTTTACCACAATATCGTTTTGTATTGCTTTACCGCAATATCGTTTGTATTGCTTTACCGCAATATCGTTTTGTATTGCTTTACCGCAATATCGTTTTGTATTGCTTTACCGCAATATCGTTTTGTATTGCTTTACCGCAATATCGTTTTGTATTGCTTTACCGCAATATCGTTTTGTATTGCTTTACCGCAATATCGCAAGCGTAAATCAGCAGATTTAAATGGTTGTATTGGCCTTAGTGGAATAGAAAGTAACTCATGAAATACGTATAAGTGTTTTCCTAAAAACAGTTCATAAAACAGTTCACATAACAGTTCATAAAACAGTGCATGTATTCTCACCCTAAAACAGTTCAAACAAGTAAAAAGGGGCTATGAAACTCACCTCAGATTAGCAAGTAGCAAGCAAATATCAAATAAGCAAGCAAGCCGGTGTGCAACCTTCTAACGCCCTAAACGCATAAGGTTGTGTAAGTAGATGTCTTATAAGACCATCTATAGCGATTGTATAAGTGGGGGTTAATGTCCACTTAAGCCAATCGTGTAGGTGGAGGGTTAATGTCCACCTAGAGCTAGTTCATCAACTAGTTATGTCCAAATAAGTTGTTCAAGTTCGTTTATCAAAAACGTGTACGACCCGTTGGTGAAAGTTTGTAATAATAATTCATTTAGACATTATTATTAAGGTTGCTTTGTTGTATACTATTCAGTAGTACAAATCGTGTGTTGCAAATAGATTATTTTAGTTGTATAAGCCTTAAACCGTAGGTCAAAGTTGGTCAACTCGTTGGTCAAAGCTGGTCAAACCTGGTCAAACTTGGTCAAACCTGGTCAAAGTTGGTCAAACCTGGTCAAAGTTGGTCAAAGTTGGTCAAACCTGGTCAAACTTGGTCAAAGTTGGTCAAACTGGTCAAAGTTGGTCAAACCTGGTCAAACTGGTCAAGGTTGGTCAAACTAGTCAAATTGTAGCATCACTAGCAAAATGTAGCAACACTAGTAAATGTGGCATCACTAGGTTAGTGTCTCTACTTGAGACTTAGGATATTTTCAGAAATTGTAGCATCACAAGCAAAATGTAGCAACACTAGTAAATGTGGCATCACTAGGTTAGTGTCTCTACTTGAGACTTAGGATATTTAATTCAAGTGTTCTAAGTGTCGGTTTCTAATTCGGGAAACTTTCTAAGCTTAGTTTTTAGTCCAAGTTACTAACTAAGTCATCCAAACCCATTTTTGTTACCACTTTCCAAAAATAGTAAATTTTGTCGTTTTTAGAAACCGAGCCGTTTTTGTTGACTTGGTCAAACCTACCCGGTTTGACCCGAAACTTTTACCCAACCCATATATCAGTTTATAGAGTCCATAAAATTTGTCGGTTCATGTCGGGGTTCATCCAAAGTATCGGTTTTTAATTAAACTTCTTAAAACTTCAAGATTCAACGTTTTCGGTTTATGTCGGGTCATTACGCCAACTGATTTCGCCTATCTCTATTCCAAATCAAACCTCAAAACTTTTACCAACTGATCTACTAAGTGTCTAGGCTAACATGTCAAATTTCCAGCATTTAACAAGTCCGTTTACATATTAAATAAATTCCGCAAAAGTTCCGAACACAATTCTCGAAAACTAACAGGTCAGTTCTATAAATCGGCTCGTAGAGAAAAATGAGTAAGTTTCTGGAAAAAGTGCAAAACACGAAAGTTGTAGATCTTTTCAAGACGCAAATTTTAAAAAATAATACATCGTCTAACTCTTAGTATACGATTTTATACGAATATTTTTGTAAGCTGACGATTTTTAGGCAGATTCATGCATGTTCTTGTATGAGCTTTAAAAACGATTTTTGACTTGAAATTTGGACATAATCAAGTAAATGGAGTTATGAAACATGTAAATGAGAGTATTAAGAAGAATAGATAGGGTTCCTTACAATGATTTAGTGATGAGAAAGAGATGAGATGCTCTTGAGCTTATTATTCTTATAAAAGTTTAAGTATTTTTGTTGGTGGTTGATGGTGGCCCTTTGGTGGTTTATGGTGGTGTTAGGGAGCTAAGTGGTGGTCTTGGGTGGTGGTATGGGGCTGAGATGGTGGCTGATCATCAGCCAAAGTGAGAGAGAATAATTGTAGAGAGAAGTTTGAAAGAGTGTGAAAGAAACTTTGAGTGTGAAATGAGAAGTTTGCATGAGTGTTTAGTGGTTAAAGGGAAATGAAATCATTTTGGTCACATGGAGAAGGGAGGGGCCAGCCAAAGGGGGCCCATCTAGGGGTATTTTGGTCATTTTCTTGTTCCTAATTTAATTTGTTGCGTTTTACGTTAGTTTACTCGGTCGGTTTGATGTTAAACGTTTAATATGCGCACTAAAGTAACGATTTAAAATTCAATATTTTTACTTGAAGTATTTATTCTAAATACTTGTAAAAAAACATTTACAAAAATGTTTCGATAATTCGTCGGTCTCGATTTGCGTGCACGTTTTACGGAGGTTCAATCGCGTAACGTTTTAAATAGACGTTTTTATTGATGAATCATTATATGATGTTTTCAATAATAATTTCATACAAAATAATATATTTTAAATTATAAAAATATATATTTTGACTTTCGTTCGATTGTCGGGCGCGTTCCGCGCGTTTCTGTTGCGTTTGAGACGTTTTAGCCAAAACGCTTAGGTTTTTCGTGTATTATTTTAATAAAATAATAAATAATGATAAATACCTTCTAAAAATAGATTTAAGTTATTTATAGAAGGTTTTTCACCAACGTCTGTATTTATACTGTGTCGGACTCCGTCCGGTTGTTTTGCACAATTTGACCAAATTGCGTATGCGTAATTACAACTATTTACGTAAGCGTAATATATATCAATTACGGGAGTGTATATTCACATAAATACACAAATAGTTACAAGTAATTACAAGTATTTAGCCTAATATTAAACTAAACACACGTAATTAGGGTTTCTAGCAGGTTAATCAGTAACCCTAAACTGTCGGGTGTCACATTCTCCCCCTTTTAGGAGAATTTCGTCCCGAAATTAGTTTTCAGTTACGGTCTGTGTGGGGTCTGTGAGTAAGTGGGTGGTTCTAGTGTAATCGAGTTTCTTATCTACAAGTGAATTCGGACCTCGTTTTGAGATTCACCGGGCCTGGTTGATGGGTAAGCCATCAGGGTCTAAGTTCTTGGTTTTCTGTAGTAAGGTTTCTGTAAGTTTCTTAACGAAATATTTCTTGTTTTATCTTTTCTCCCCTTGTTAGATCGATGTTCTACTGGTAACAATAAGAATACAATAGGTTTCTCATGGCAACGATTCGGATGAGATTCTTAGATGGCATCGAGAAAGGAAAGGGAATGGAAATTCCGATGGTTTATTAGGTCTAGGGAGAAAAGTTTTGTCTGCTAAGTTCGAAATGAGGTTCTGAATTACGATTTCACGGCTAAAATCAATATGTTATTTATGCCTTATTCTTAGCTTCAAAGTCTGTGGGGCGTGATTATGTAATTTAGTAACGAATAAGATTGAAAATAGACAAGTTATTGAGTGGTAACGTACCCGTAACAATGTTATGGGTTCTGTCGAGCGTTGTTGTTCTGGTTGTTATTTCGTGATGTAAACACATCCGTTCGTATACGTTTGGAAAATTATCCCCAGGTACTATAAGTAGGACAAATATTCCTAAATAGTCGGTCGTAGTAAGGTCATTTACTATAGGGTTCGTAATAGGAAAACATTCCTATGTGGTTTGTTGTAGGAATCGTAGTTGGAAGCGTGTATTATCTCTCGGGTATTGGGTAATTCGTTGACGTACAAGTCAAAGTAGTGATCAAATCTTGATAAAAGAAAAATGAAAGTAGTAATTGGATTCCAATAAATATTTTGTTAAAACTGTCAATAAACCAGTTTGTAAACAATTTGCAAGTTATGAGTAATTCGTTGGATCACATCCAATATAAATCGTTGTAAACGTATTTCCAATATGTAAATTGTTAGAAGACCAGCAGGTGTTTCAAAGTATAAGTCGTTATCGTTCGTTAGAAAATATAGATCTTTGAGAAAAATTAAGTGAAAATCAAGTGTTTGTTTATAGGTACGGTTTTTATTTGTTAAAATGTCATCATAATATCTGTTGAAAACTTAATGTCAATCAAAATACGTTGGAAACTCTTGTCAGCACGTTGAAAGACTCTGTTTAACAAAAATTCGTTGAAAGCTCTGGTTATTGAAAAGTGTTGAAAATTCTGTTTTGTCAAAAATTGGTTGAAAGCTTACGTTTGTGAAAAATCCATATCGTCTATTCTATTCTCGTGGCGGCGTAGCCTAGCAGCTAGTACCAGAACGGTATGATGAGCGGGTTCCTATGCGTATGGAGGGGTATTCATGTCGGAAGATTCTCCGCGTCTCAAGAGTTGTAAATAGCCAAATCATAGTTTCAAAAAGTAGTCATGACAATGACCGAGTAGTGTTCTTAGAGTAGTCAATCATGACTATGTTATTATTTCGAAATGAACGAACATTTGATAAAGGTGTTCGGAGCAGTCAAAGTCGCGAATCAAGTTATGGGTAAATCATTTGACGAACGTGTCAAAATAGTGACCTAACGCGATCAAATAGAAATAGTATGAATAGGATAAGGTCTAGTCCGAGGAGGTCTATTAGTCAGTCCTTCTAGTGGTGTAAAACACACGCGATTCATATGTCTAGGTCGAGAGCGGGTGGAGAAAGTGAAGTGGCGGAAGTAGGTATCGTCCGTCTAAGTGACGAAGTATCGTACGGTTTAAGTTATATACGTGTTCTCGAGTGATTTGGTTGCAAGCGGAAAGAAGAGGGTGAGTAGATGTGACTAGTTAGGTTGGCGAATCCTTAAGTAGATTATTCTCAAGTGAGTCCTATTCGATTATGTAATTACCCTATACGGTTGGGCAAGTGGTACCGTGGAAGTCTCCTTAGTGGTAAATAAGGGTTGAGTCTCGTTTTCTGTGTCAGGTGACATAGTTGTGGGAGTGGTTGCCGTAAAGAGTGGCAATTAAGTCCATATACACAAGGTTATATATATATATATATACACATATACATATAAAAACCTAGCACATAAGCACGTATAAAGGTTGGTCCCGTTCTATCCTTGGTCAAAGTTTTCTAATGCATTCCCATTCACTATAACCATTTCAGGTCTTACATCAATTCTCCTTTAATTGTACATAGTTGATCAGGCTATGTTAAATTAAAATCAATTGATGCAATCGCTGAACCAGTCATACCAAACAAGAATACTAACCAAGCGGTTATAGTCTAGGTCACTAATGCAATCCTAGTTCGCTATAACCTTAGGCTCTGATACCAATCTATCGCACCCCCATAACATGTGGCAGCGGAAGCAGGAGGTGTCACGGGGGCGCCGACCAAATTAAATATCACAACACAAAGATTAAAGCAAACGACCTCTATATGAGACGTTTGAAATTATTACATTACCATAATTCAAATGTTTGCAAAATATCCGGAGTTCGCATAAACAGTTAGAGATTTCTAATACATAAATGTTGATACAAAATATCGTAATGCAATCTAATCTCTTGTTGTTTGTGAAAACATGCGATTCGAGCTAATGCTTTCCAAAAGCATCCTACTGCCTTGTTTCCTGTGGGAAGTCCTACAGCGTCTGTGAACTTGAGAAATACATGCTAAAAGGTCAACATAAAGTTGGTGAGTTCATAGGTTTGTTAAACAGTTGTCCAAAGTATTGGTATGAAACACAAGTTTACCAAAATTGTATCGCTAAACCACGATAAGTAAGTGTGTTGCACGTATGCAAAGATAATAATGTATACTATTGCCAATATCGTATTTGTAAATCACAAGATTTAATAGTTTGTATTGCTTTACCACAATATCGAAATGTTTGTATTGCTTTACCACAATATCGTTTTGTATTGCTTTACCGCAATATCGTTTGTATTGCTTTACCGCAATATCGTTTTGTATTGCTTTACCGCAATATCGTTTTGTATTGCTTTACCGCAATATCGTTTTGTATTGCTTTACCGCAATATCGTTTTGTATTGCTTTACCGCAATATCGTTTTGTATTGCTTTACCGCAATATCGCAAGCGTAAATCAGCATATTTAAATGGTTGTATTGGCCTTAGTGGAATAGAAAGTAACTCATGAAATACGTATAAGTGTTTTCCTAAAAACAGTTCATAAAACATTTCACATAACAGTTCATAAAACAGTGCATGTATTCTCACCCCAAAACAGTTCAAACAAGTAAAAAGGGGCTATGAAACTCACCTCAGATTAGCAAGTAGCAAGCAAATATCAAATAAGCAAGCAAGCCGGTGTGCAACCTTCTAACGCCCTAAACGCATAAGGTTGTGTAAGTAGATGTCTTATAAGACCATCTATAGCGATTGTATAAGTGGGGGTTAATGTCCACTTAAGCCAATCGTGTAGGTGGAGGGTTAATGTCCACCTAGAACTAGTTCATCAACTAGTTATGTCCAAATAAGTTGTTCAAGTTCGTTTATCAAAAACGTGTACGACCCGTTGGTGAAAGTTTGTAATAATAATTCATTTAGACATTATTATTAAGGTTGCTTTGTTGTATACTATTCAGTAGTACAAATCGTGTGTTGCAAATAGATTATTTTAGTTGTATAAGCCTTAAACCGTAGGTCAAAGTTGGTCAACTCGTTGGTCAAAGCTGGTCAAACCTGGTCAAACTTGGTCAAACCTGGTCAAATTGGTCAAAGTTGGTCAAACCTGGTCAAAGTTGGTCAAACCTGGTCAAACTTGGTCAAAGTTGGTCAAACTGGTCAAAGTTGGTCAAACCTGGTCAAACTGGTCAAGGTTGGTCAAACTAGTCAAATTGTAGCATCACTAGCAAAATGTAGCAACACTAGTAAATGTGGCATCACTAGGTTAGTGTCTCTACTTGAGACTTAGGATATTTTCAGAAATTGTAGCATCACTAGCAAAATGTAGCAACACTAGTAAATGTGGCATCACTAGGTTAGTGTCTCTACTTGAGACTTAGGATATTTAATTCAAGTGTTCTAAGTGTCGGTTTCTAATTCGGGAAACTTTCTAAGCTTAGTTTTTGGTCCAAGTTACTAACTAAGTCATCCAAACCCATTTTTGTTACCACTTTCCAAAAATAGTAAATTTTGTCGTTTTTAGAAACCGAGCCGTTTTTGTTGACTTGGTCAAACCTACCCGGTTTGACCCGAAACTTTTACCCAACCCATATATCAGTTTATAGAGTCCATAAAATTTGTCGGTTCATGTCGGGGTTCATCCAAAGTATCGGTTTTTAATTACACTTCTTAAAACTTCAAGATTCAACGTTTTCGGTTTATGTCGGGTCATTACGCCAACTGATTTCGCCTATCTCTATTCCAAATCAAACCTCAAAACTTTTACCAACTGATCTACTAAGTGTCTAGGCTAACATGTCAAATTTACAGCATTTAACAAGTCCGTTTACATATTAAATAAATTCCGCGAAAGTTCCGAACACAATTCTCGAAAACTAACAGGTCAGTCCTATAAATCGGCTCGTAGAGAAAAATGAGTAAGTTTCTGGAAAAAGTGCAAAACACGAAAGTTGTAGATCTTTTCAAGACGCAAATTTTAAAAAATAATGCATCGTCTAACTCTTAGTATACGATTTTATACGAATATTTTTGTAAGCTGACGATTTTTAGGCAGATTCATGCATGTTCTTGTATGAGCTTTAAAAACGATTTTTGACTTGAAATTTGGACATAATCAAGTAAATGGAGCTTTGAAACATGTAAATGAGAGTATTAAGAAGAGTAGATAGGGTTCCTTACAATGATTTAGTGATGAGAAAGAGATGAGATGCTCTTGAGCTTATTATTCTTATAAAAGTTTAAGTATTTTTGTTGGTGGTTGATGGTGGCCCTTTGGTGGTTTATGGTGGTGTTAGGGAGCTAAGTGGTGGTCTTGGGTGGTGGTATGGGGCTGAGATGGTGGCTGATCATCAGCCAAAGTGAGAGAGAATAATTGTAGAGAGAAGTTTGAAAGAGTGTGAAAGAAACTTTGAGTGTGAAATGAGAAGTTTGCATGAGTGTTTAGTGGTTAAAGGGAAATGAAATCATTTTGGTCACATGGGGAAGGGAGGGGCCAGCCAAAGGGGGCCCATCTAGGGGTATTTTGGTCATTTTCTTGTTCCTAATTTAATTTGTTGCGTTTTACGTTAGTTTACTCGGTCGGTTTGATGTTAAACGTTTAATATGCGCACTAAAGTAACGATTTAAAATTCAATATTTTTACTTGAAGTATTTATTCTAAATACTTGTAAAAAAACATTTACAAAAATGTTTCGATAATTCGTCGGTCTCGATTTGCGTGCACGTTTTACGGAGGTTCAATCGCGTAACGTTTTAAATAGACGTTTTTATTGATGAATCATTATATGATGTTTTCAATAATAATTTCATACAAAATAATATATTTTAAATTATAAAAATATATATTTTGACTTTCGTTCGATTGTCGGGCGCGTTCCGCGCGTTTCTGTTGCGTTTGAGACGTTTTAGCCAAAACGCTTAGGTTTTTCGTGTATTATTTTAATAAAATAATAAATAATGATAAATACCTTCTAAAAATAGATTTAAGTTATTTATAGAAAGTTTTTCACCAACGTCTGTATTTATACTGTGTCGGACTCCGTCAGGTTGTTTTGCACAATTTCACCAAATTGCGTATGCGTAATTACAACTAATTACGTAAGCGTAATATATATATCAATTACGGGAGTGTATATTCACAAAAATACACAAATAGTTACAAGTAATTACAAGTATTTAGCCTAATATTAAACTAAACACACGTAATTAGGGTTTCTAGCAGGTTAATCAGTAACCCTAAACTGTCGGGTGTCACAGCTTCTTTCTATCTCTCTCTCTCTCGTTCACGATGCACCAAACTCCAAACCACCAAAACCCTAAAAATGAATCCGGCCAATATCGCCAAATTCGGCCGCCACCCACCGCCTGCGGTAGCCACCGCCCACCTCCCTCCTTCTCCGGCCATCGCCACCCTTGGCGTTCCTGCTCCGGCCATTTTCCGGCCCAACCATACTTCTAAAAATTTGATCAAAAACCGGTTTAAAAAACATTTGTTTTATGTAAGTGATGCTTGTGAATTTTGTGTTTCATACGAGTTTGTTGTTGGTACTAATTAATCACCATGGTGATTCTCGAGAGATGATAGTGTTAAAGCTAAAGGTTCACTTTTCTTTGAAAGTTATGAAGGTTTTTGTTTTAATTTGAGGATTGTGATTTACTGTAAATATGTTGTAGCATTTGATGCTAAAAGGTATCAAAGAGATGGTACGTGAATAGTGTTTATGGTGAAAGTGGTTTAACACTTTAGATAAACGTATGAATATTTTTGGCTTTGTCTATATATACACTATCTATAGGCTATCTACACACCATTAGAGATAATCATTATGTTTTTCTAATTATTTTATTTCTTCTTAATCATTAGCCCATCATGAAATCCTATTTATATAATTTTCTTTTTAAACTTTTTAATTTACATTATTACATCTTAATTCCTATATTAATAATATAAGTATGACATATATATAAAAAAACAAAACAAAAATAATTTCATTAAGAACTAATCTTCTACATCTTTAAATTCTTTTTTAGAATTACAAGCCTTAATATTAGTAAATAATTCTAAACGTGGTGCATACATGGTTTGCCGTCGGCTGCTATGTGTCTCTATTTACATCTACTATCTTTTGTTTATTTTTTGAAAAAAAAAAGGAATTTATCAATTTACTTTTAGATGTGATTAAAAAAGATAACATTTTTTCATATTGATGCATTTTAAGAGAGTAGAACTTACCTGGAACACAAATTGCTCCTAGTTGCTGCGGTTGAAGATATTAGCAATATAAGTTTTAATTTATTTTGAAAAGATTATTTGTATTTGTGATTATAATGTCAGTAGTGAGTCCCAAATTTATATGCGAATTGGTTTAAAATTTAGGTACCAAATAAATGAATAATAAGTTCAACTAATAACTATAATTTATTTAATTATATTGGTAATCCACAAAATTTTAAATGATAATAGTTGTGGTGATCGTTGTTAAGTGGATAGTTTTAGTGATGGTGGTTATGTAAATTGAAGTGCAGACATGGAAAAAAATAGGACCAAAAAATAAAGGGATTTTTTTTTTTTTGGAAAAAGAACCTAAGAGTCACTATTTTCAATGCAGTCAATGGTCAAAAATAGGTCAAAAGTAATATATGTGGTGTACGTATAGTAATCCCCATATTTTTATGTATCTAGTTGTACTACACTACTACTTTACAATTTTGTAAAGTGCTTTGTCAGTTTGACCTATTCAAAAGACATTGGAAACTTAATAAAATATATACTCCTTCCGTCCCATTTCTATTGTCCATTATTTCCATTTTGGGGTGTACCAAATTAATTGTCCACTTCCATAAATAGAAAGTTTAAGGAAATAAAGTTTTTTTTTACCCCTAGTATATATATATATATATAAGACAAAAAAATAGGTAAAAAGTAGAGGGTAAAACTGTCATTTTATCAAAAAGTAAGAGAGAGATAGTTATATTTTCTTAAACTGCGTGTCTTTTTGTCTGGTGACAATAAAATTGGGACGGAGGGAGTATATATCTAAAAGACATAACCCATTGCTTTACTCCACCTTTTTGTCAGATTTGACCAATCTAATCAAAATAGCAAACCGGTCAGACCGGTCGAACCGGAACCGAAGACATTTCCGGTTTGATCCGGTTTTCGGTTTTAAAAACATTGGTTTACGTCTTCCATGGCAACAAAACTTGATACTGTACCCAATTTGTAGGCACAACTAATAAAAGTAACTTCTTTATGCTCCTCAAAGGTTGGTATATACCCCTCGTTTACCCACTTTGCTTCCACAATATACGCTCTGATGTATTCTTTCATCTGTACGTATGTCAATAAGAATTAACAAACTCACATGCATCGGTACGATAACATCCATAAAGTCAGTTTCTAAAAGAAAATAACATCCGTAAAGTTGAAAAGAAGTCAACATTTATAAGAATGTTAAGGACGGAGGATAGTGAGTAGGGGGTCACTTTTATCCGGAATCTGAATAATTCATCCGATCCAATCCGATTTAGGTTAAATGGACATGATTATTTGGATTACGGATTGCTTAAACGGATTATGGATTACTTAAATGGATACACGGATAGGATTAAAGATCAAAATTAAACTGTTTGGATATATCCGTATAATCCGAATAAGAATCAAATAATTAAATAATATTTTTTAATAATATATTAGATATTAATGTTACCATATAAGAAATTAAAAATTAATCAAAAATATAATATCTTTCTGCCATAAAGGTAGAATTGGAAGATATTGGTATTTCTAGTCAAAATTGGAGATAAATTTGCAACTAACATGTATAAACTTTCCTTTTTAATTGTTATTACATATTGTACTTTATTACTTTGTGTAAGAAATAAACACATAAAGAGTTACTATTTTTTCAGTTTCTTTTGGATTAGATTGATTGAAGGTGTATTTAATTTTGGAACTAGGAATATGTTTTGGATCAAATTGTATGTTAGAAGTTGGAATTGGAATTTGGATGTTATAGTATGATATATTGTTTCATCTTATCTTATGTTTGTTTATATACTTGTTTATATACTTGTTTTATTAAACGTAAATTTAGTCTTACTCGATATCACACGTTCAACTTGAGCTTATTCGGATGAAACCGTTTAATCCGAACCATTTAATCCATATCCGATTAATCCTTTTCTTATTTGGATTGGATTAAGGATGAACTTGAAATTGTCCAAAATCCGATTAATCCGATCCGAATAATCCGAAATCCGAACAATCCGTCCGAATAACACCCCTAATAGTGAGGGCGGGGAGGGGTTGTGCCCCCAAAAAAATGAGCTAGTATTAATACATATTTAATTGTTTCGGCTCCTCTAAATAAATTGTTCAAACTCCGTCCTTGAAGAAGTTAACGTTCACATTCCCTCTCAGAATAAACCTCATCAAATAAGGTATTCATATCTCAAAATCATACAGATATCAAACCCAAAGTTATGAAAAGGCATGCCCAATTTCAAAAAGGACAGTAGAGAATGTTAACATTAAACCAAAATTACAAATACCAAATTATCATAACAAGTACATAAAATAAAGTTACAACCAATAACTTCTACAAGACGATGTCACTGTCAGTGTAAATATTACGCGTGTAGTGTAAAATATTACGCGTGTATAAGTACGCACCTAATGGGGTGCTACACATCTACACAAATATATACTCCAGTCACCTTCGAAAAAATATCTTTGATGAGTGTCCAAATTAAAATTACCCAATCAGAACTTGACCTAATTTGATGAAAGGGTTGGCGGGTCAATATTATGTAACCCGGACACAATCTTCATTAATCGTATAGGTAAATGGATCAAATGGGTTAATGAGTTGGAAGGTTGTTTTCGGGGGGTTGGCGGGTTATTTTAGGTGAGATGTGTTGGAACATAGAGTGTGACAACAGATCTAGCTTGAAATAGGACTGGTGTAATTATTATTACGTTTGTATATTGGTTTAGATTTGTAAATAAATATTTGTTTTGTTAGTAATATTCGTTAAACATATTATTATGCTAAGTTAGACGAATGTTTAAATACGAAATAAATAATAGACGTTTCATGCGAGACGAGTCGAGATCTCAAGTCGCAGCGAGTTGAGCTGTGAGGTGAGATCTGAACTCGCAAAGCTTGAGTCTGGCGAGCCGAGTCCTTTACTGGGCTTAGGCTGCGAGTTGGACCGAACTCGCAGGCCCATGCGAGCCGAGACAAGCTGATCGTATATAATGTTTTTTTATTCGTTAAAAACATAACTTTTGTCATTCGGTTTTTCTGATCTGCGAATTCACTAAACCCAGAGAAAACTTAAACCTAACGGCTAGGCTTTGACGTATTATTCGTTTAAAGTTAAGCTTTATAAACGCAATTACGAACGTATTCGTTACTAGTAAGATAACACCGTATTGAGGGATTCCGCACCTTAATACTAAAGATAACGAAGTTATCGATCCTAAAACTAGGGGACTTACATCTGGTATCAGAGCTTTCGGGCTAAATACGAGTGTGTTCATAAGTTTTAGTAATATTGCGTTTTTGATTCGGGTCATTTTTACGTGCTTTCTTGCAATACTAACGATCAAAATCATTCTCTGGACGTTTTAGGGTTTGTTTACGGTCGAAACTTTCAGTTTCAGTCGTAAAAATACCTTAAACATTCGTTTTCGGGTTTAACAGCCGTTTCGCGAGTCGAGATTAGGGTTCCAGCGTCGCCTGCGAACCGAGTTGAACTAGCGAGTCGAACTAAGATTTCTCGCGAATCGACATTACTTGCGTATCGACATCTTTAGCAATCCGAACTGAGGCTTGCGAGTAGACATATTCTGCGAGTCGAGCTGAGATTGCGAGTTGAGCTGAGTCTTACGAGTTGAGTTTTCTGAATTCGCTGAAACATTTTTACTTTACGTTTTTAAAGATGTCTGACTTAAGTAGAATGATCGAAATGGACCACGAGGTGGGAAAATCAAATGTTCCACCTAAGTTGTTAAGGATCGAGGGTTACTACAATTGGAAGGACAGATTTGAATCTTACTGTAGATTCCATGACCTGTCAATCTGGATGTGTATCAAGAGTGGATACACTGCACCTACTCAAACTGTTCAAAATGCCACTGTGGTTCTTACCTATCAGAACATGAGTGATCAAGAGAAGGAAGCTTACAGAAATGAAAATAAAGCACATTCATGCATAAAGATGTGTCTTCCTAAAGAGATTGCTCATCAACTGAAGTCTTTTCATACTGCTAGAACGCTCTGGGAAGCTCTAGAGAAAAGAGGTGAGGGAAGTCCACAGGTGAGAGCTGGCAAGAGGAGTCTTCTCAAAAAGCAGTTTACTATGTTTAAAGCTTTAAAAGGAGAAGATCTTGATGCCTATGTCACGCGTTTCTACCATCTGTTAAGTGAATTGGAATACCATGAGATTGTTGAAGAAGAAGTAGCTAAAACCGACAAGTTTCTTGAGGGTTTGCCTTCTAAATGGGAAATGTATGGCGTTATGATTAAGGATAACGAAACCAGGTATTCTACTATGACCTTAGAGCAAGTCATTGACAAGCTGAAAGGTTATGATTTCTCCAGAAAGTCAAGAGATAGTGATTCTGATCAGGTTCAGAACCCTGGGTTGTATCATGGAAAGTCAAATCTTTCGACTGCGTCCTCTAGTTCGACAACTGCACTGTTAGTTGGTGATACTAGTGAAAATGGAGAAATGATTACTGAAGATCTATGCTTTATTTCCTCCTCTAGTGATGAGACAAAGGGAAAGAATTCTGAGAAGTCACCTCAAGAGCATCAAAAGATGCCTATGAGTGTGAAATCTGCTGAACAGCAACTGTCTGTTCTTGCTTCCTTTGTGGCATCATATGAGAATTACATAGAGGGAAAGATCAATGATCCTGTTCTATTTGACGAGGATTATGAACAGATAGATCCGGATTATGTTGAGGAATTGGAACTTCAAGAGATGTTAGCATTAGTTTCAAGAAAAGTTAAAAATTTCCTCAAGAGAACTGGTAGAAAGGTGTTGGGCAATAGATCAGGGTTTGATAAAACCAAGGTCAGATGCTTTAACTGTCAGGGTATTGGTCATTTTGCAAGAGAATGCCAAAGACCTAAAGTAGAAGCACAAGGAAAACAAGGTTCGGGAAGTACTCTTGCTTCCAAAGCCTTAGTGGTGAAGCAGTTGGATGGTTCTTATGATTGGCAAGCTCATTCTGAGGAAGCCTTGATGGCCGAGATCGAAGAGACAACTGCTGGATCAGTGTCCTACATGCCCACTGATATGGAACAGAGAGTAGAGGTGCCTGAGTCTGAAGTGAAGGCAAGTGATGATGACGTGCTATATATGGATTCAATTCCAGATATGAGTCCTGAAAAATTCGTGGCACGCATGGCTGAAGTACAAACTGACAAGAAGAAGGTATGTTTAGATATTCTTAATCTTGCTGATGTTTGTTACTTAGTTACTGATTTACAATCTCAGAATAGTGTCTTAACTGTGTCAAATAGCAATCTGTCATCACAATTGAATATGGATAAGGAATCCTATAAGACTGTTAGATCTGAACTTGATCAAGCCATTATGGATATTCGTAGATTAAGTGATGATAAACAGGCCTTAAAAGATAAAATTAAGTCTGATGCTTCGGATAGAACAAAACTTAGAGATACCATAAGTGAAAAATCTGTTGTCATAGATGGTCTCTATATGAATATCAAAGACTTAAATGAGACAATTGCTAGTAAGAATCAGGAAATAGTGAATCTTAACTTAAGGTTAATTGAGCAAAACCGTAAACTTGAGAACTATAGGACATCTCAAATGGATAAAATGTTAGATGCTCAACGTAGTGTAAAGGACAAGACTGGGTTAGGTTACAATGATGTATCCCCTCCTTTTAATGACAATTACACTCCTATTCCTGAAGATTCTGAAATGACAGATGCTAATCCTGAAATTTCAGTAACTAATGATCAGGAAAAGTTAGAGGCACAGAAGGATGTTATTAAGAACCCTTCATCAGATAATAGTAAGGCTTCTCATTTCACCAAAATACAATTTGTATCAGGTGGAGTGATTAACGATGCTAAGACTGATGATAAGGTTAATAAGGAACAAATATCTGAACCTTTAGTGCCTAAGACTCCGAGTGGTAATGCAAAAGTTCCTAAATCACGCAAGCAGATGTCATGTTTCAAGTGTCATCAAAAGGGACACGTGGCTTCGTGTTGTCCTAACAAAAAGCCTGAAACACCACATAAGCTTGTGATGGATGAAAAGACATAAACCGACTCTAGCATGACTGTAGATGGGTTAGATACCAAACCTAAGTTAGGTAATAAACCTGTTAACATTCTTAAAAGAGACGGTAAACATAGTGTCTCCCCACCTAAACCTAAACGGCCATATACTCAAATTGATAATTCTGTCCATAAGTCTAGGGATGTGACACCGTCGAGGTTTAGAACTACAAGTAGAGGCCATAGTCATTATGAGAGTGGTACTACTTCGCGATCAGATGAGTTTAATTATAATTATCATAATAGAGCTCATAATTATGTGCCTAAGAGGTTCTCCTCAAATTCACCTCTTAAGGCTGATCGTCCACAAACTAAAGCTAATTCGAAAGTAACAAAAGCTCCTGATGGGAAGGATGGTTATTTTAAAGAGCTTAAGTTTGTTGATGATAAGGGACAAACCAAGACCGTAATGGCTTGGGTCCCTCTTGATAACTGATCGTATTTTGTGTTATGTGCAGGAGTATGCTGTGAACAAGGACAGCTGGTGGTATGTAGACAGTGGATGCTCGAGGCACATGACCGGAGAAAGAAGTCTACTGAAGGACTTCAAGGAGAGTCTCAAGCAAAAAGTAAATTTTGCAGAAGATAAAGGAGGAGTAATTTCGGGAAAAGGAAAAGTTTCAAATGGAACTTTGACTCTTGAGGATGTGAACTATGTTGAAGAACTAACTCACAACCTATTGAGTGTTTCCCAAGTCTGTGATAAAGGTCATCCAGTTTATTTCAATGAAAAGGAGGCCTTAGTCCTGAAGCCAGGTTTCAAAATTCCTGATAAATGGATATTGATGAGGGCGCCAAGGAAGAAGGACATCTATGCTATCAACATGGGTGTTCCTAACTCTTCAATGGTGTCTACTTGTTTATTATCCAAGGCTTCGGAAACAGACGCATTATTATGGCATAGGAGAATGGCACACCTGAACTGGAGAAAGATGAATTATATAACCAAAAATGGTTTGGTTCTAGGTGTACCACAAAAACGTTTCGAGTCTGAGGATAAGTGTGTTCCTTGCATGAAAGGAAAGCAGCACAAGAAACCACACAGACCTAAGACTGAAAACTCTATCTCCTCGCCATTTGAATTGCTACATATGGATCTCTTTGGCCCTATAAGCAAGAGAAGTCTAGGTGGCAAATGGTACTGTTTGGTTGTCACAGATGATTATTCTAGATTCTCGTGGGTATTCTTTTTGGGATCAAAGGATGAAACTCCAGGAATTCTAATTGAGTTCTTTGATCTAGTAGAGAATGTCTATAAAAAGAGAGTTAACCGTACTCGTAGTGACAATGGAACAGAATTTAAGAATTCAACGTTGAATATCTATTGCTTAAGCAAAGGGATATTACATCAATTCAGTGCACCTTATGAACCTCAACAGAATGGTGTTGCTGAAAGGAAAAATAGGACGTTGATTGAAGCTGCTAGAATAATGCTTGCTGATTCAAAGCTTCCGGTCATCTTTTGGGCAGAAGCAGTGAATACAGCATGTTATGTTCTTAATAGAGTTCTTACGGTTAAGAGACATAACAAGACTTGTTATGAGCTTTTGAACAATAAGAAACCTAACTTAAAAGGGTTTGAACCCTTTGGAGTTTCATGCACCATATTAAAGACTGGACATCAAGCAAAATTTGGTGAGAAGGCTGACGAAGGATTTTTCCTAGGTTATATGCCCAATTCGCCAAACAAGAGAGTCTTTAATAAAGTCACAGGACGTTTGGAGGTGGTTTATAATATTGAGGTTACGAGCTATTCACCTGATGTTCATAAGGGCTTAGATTGGCAATTTGATTATTCTGATCTTTTTGCATCATTTAAAGTTCCTATTAGTGACTATGTCAGTGATTCAGAAATAGCTGAACATTTATTGTTTGAAGATGAGAATATTGGTCCCGCTTCAACATCAAGTGTTAAGCAGTCTGGAATTAAGACTAATGTTGACTCAGATAAAGCTTCCACAAGTGAGTCACAACAACCTTCAGAGGATAAGTCTCAAGAAACAGAAGATCTTGATGATCTTCCTACAAAGTTTGATGATATACTTACTCCTTTGAAACACTTAAGGTCATCTTCTGCTCGTACGGAAGATGTACCTGAATTGGAAGAGATTGGTACTAATTTGGAAGATGAGATACCGGTTGAACCAGTTACTACAACTAGAACGAGTAAGAATCATCCCGTTGAAAACATCATCGGTGATATTAATACTCCGGTTCAAACTAGGCATCAATCCAGAGCTAGTACGTCTGAGAATTTAGAATACCAAAGCTTGTATACTGCAATGAAAGAGACAGGGATTCCTAATCAATGTCTATATTCATGCTTTATCTCACAAGTCGAGCCTAAAAATGTTCAAATGGCTTTAAAAGAAAGCTCGTGGGTAGAAGCAATGCAAGAGGAACTATCACAGTTCTCTAAATTACAAGTATGGGAGTTGGTTGACCTACCAAAGGGAGAATATCCAATTGGAACTAGATGGGTATTTAAGTGCAAGAGAGATGATAAAGGAATCGTTACTCGCAATAAAGCTCGTCTGGTGGTTCAAGGTTTTAATCAACAAGAAGGTATTGACTACAACGAAGTGTTTGCACCAGTTGCTAGGCTAGAAGCAATTAGAGTATTCTTAGCATTCGCATCATATTTTGGTATAAAAGTGTATCAGTTGGATGTTAAGAGTGCCTTTTTGTATGGCAAAGTGGAAGAATTGGTGTATGTTTCACAACCACCAGGGTTTGCTGATCCTGAGTATCCAGATAGAGTATATCGTTTGAATAAGGCTCTATATGGATTACATCTAGCACCTAGGGCATGGTATGGAACACTATCAACGTATCTACTTGAGAATGGATTTACAAGAGGATCGATTGATAGTACACTGTTTGTGAAGTGGAAAAAGAAAGACTTTCTTCTCGTGCAAGTTTATGTTGATGACATTATCTTTGGATCGTCTGATGAAAAGATGTGTCAAGAATTCGAACAAGTTATGAGAAAAAGGTTTGAAATGTCTGCAATGGGAGAGTTGAATTTCTTCTTTGGATTACAAGTTGATCAAAAGAAGGATGGATTCTTTATTCATCAATCTAAATATACATATGAGATATTAGAAAGCTTTAAGATGGATGAAAGTAAGGTCTACAATACTCCAATTCCTGTCAATCATGGACTAGGTCCAGATACATCGAGTGATGGTGATGTGGATCCAACTCTTTATAGAGCCATGATCGGATCACTAATGTATCTAACAACCTCTAGGCCTGACATAATGTTTGCTGTTTGTTTATGCGAAAGATATCAGGCTAATCCGAAAGAGTCACATATGCAAGCTGTTAAACGAATCTTTTGTTACCTCAAAGGGAAACCTAAGCTAGGTCTTTGGTATCCGATTGATGGAGACTTAGATCTCGTAGCTTATACTGATTCGGATTACGGAGGATGCAATCAGAATAGGAAATCTACGACCGGAGGATGTCAATTCCTAGGAGGTAGATTGGTATCCTGGCAGTGCAAGAAGCAAACCTCGGTAGCCATTTCTACATGTGAAGCTGAGTATGTTGCAGCTGGCAGCTGTTGCTCTCAAGTACTTTGGATTCAACAGCAACTGCGGGATTACGGGTTAAATATAACCAATACTCCTATGATGATTGATAACGAATCTACTATGTCGATCACCAATAATCCGGTGAAGCACAGTAAAACTAAGCATATTGATATTCGACATCATTTTATTAGAGATAGTGCTGAGAAAAAGTTGATAAAGTTAGTTAAGGTTCCATCATTGGATAACTTAGCAGACTTATACACAAAGGCGTTCGACAGAGCAAGATTTGAGACGTTGGTTCAACTAAACGGAATGAGAAATCCAGAGTGATTAGTCTTCCAAGGGTATTTTTGTAATAGTTAGTATTTCTGTGTTCATTAAAAAAAAAAAAAAAAGAAAAAAAAGAAAAAGAAAAAGGCGTATAGCATTTATTTGCTTGTTACCTAAGGGGAATCGCCTTCATTAAAGAATATAACCAAAATATTCTTTGAAATTCATTTAAGTTTTATTTGCAAAAACTAAGGGATATGATAGTACATTTGGAGAATAAGCTTCACAATAATAAGCTTAAGTCCTAAGTATGATATGGTAGTAGGTTCAAATAAAGTTGCTTTAGAACTACAGCGGTTCTATCAGGTATGTGTTTATATTTATTTGATTATACACCTATATCCACAAGTTATAATTTGTCTATTTTTAAGTAAAAAAAAAAACTTTAGATGGCTTCATTATATGATGTACTGGTATGCAAATTATATGACATTTTCTAAGCCTTAAGAAGTTAATTAACTACTTGTTTATTATCCTGTGTTACTATTCTATGATGTATGACATTAAGTCTTAATTGTTGAATGATGGTATTACCATACACCGTTATCATGCATTTTAATTTGAAGTGACAAATAGTAGCAATATGGGTATTAACTTAATTACTGGTAACTTTGTTGTACTAAGTACAGAACTGAAACCTTTAATTAAATTAATATTCTCAAATATATTTTGAATTATGCTAGAAGGGATCTTCTGTTGTACTACGTACAGACTTAGATAACATAGCATATTCAAAGTATGTCTGATATTTGTCTAATTTTAAAAATTCAAGTGTATGTTATATGTTTCGAAAAGATACATCATTTAGTAACCGCTACCTTGAAATTTAATGATGCAGTGTTATGAGTTTTACTTGAAATTCTTCAGTATGTCATATAATAGGAAGCACTTGATAATATTCATACTAACAATAAAGTGTTTGCTTAGAAAATTGAGTATAATTTGTTTATGTGGATCATAATACCGGTAATCGTCTTGGACTATCTATAAAAAAATATTCACTTTATGTGCGTAATGCATTTATTAATTATGCTATGTGGATAAAGGTACCTAAGATATAATTTTATAAATATAAGTGTATAAATGATAAATTTAGTTGTAATTTTACAGTAATTTACTTGAATTTCATGAGGTATGTATACTACCAATCTGCTTAGACTTTTTAATATATAATTGATTGCTTATTCTTACTAATATGATCCCTAAGCAGATAAAATCTTATTTACTTTGTATATTTACTTTGTTTCGAGTGATTAATAAAAGTTTATATATTTGTTTTTAATTTAAGTTTTTGTGTTTATTAGGTTTTACCCTTCGGAATTAAATTATACTGAATATTTTTGAGTTGAACAAACGTAACAATTTGCAAGTGAAAATTAATTATAATTTAGACTTGTAAAATATCGGGTTTTATTTATACTTAGAATTAAATTCGCGTTTTAATATAGTCCTGCGAGTTGACATCGACTTGCGGATCCGCTTGAAATCTCGCGAATCGGATACAAAGTATAAAGGGGGTCAAACGAGTCAAGCCAACCCACCGAACCCACAAACTTCGCGAGTTCACTATAACTTTGCGAATCCGTTTTACAGGCGAAACGAGGCGATTTTGAGTTTTCGTTTGATTTCGATTTTTAGAGTACGGGAACGAGTTTTTCAATCCGTAGACTTTATACATCTTTACTTTGCGCACATTTTGAGGTATATATCAACGGATTTCACCGTTTAAATTGCACGAAATCGAAGGTTTTTTTTTAAACTAAGGGTTTCGGTTTGAAGTTTAAACGATTCACATAGATTTACGCTGTTATTGGACATGGATCTTTAGGGTTTATGTTAAACGAACATTAATGAACGTAAATCAATCGATAGATCATGTTAAAATCAACGGATTAATCGATTTTGAAAACAAACTCGCGACGGCAGTTCATCGAACGAGTTGACATTTTGATTCAACTCGCAGCGAGTTGACTAGCGAATCGATGGGATTAGCGAGTTCACTTTAAAAGCGAGTTGCTAAGTTTAGCGAGTTGATCAGTGAAGCGAGTTGATAAGCGAAACGAGTTGATCTCGATTCGCAAGGCCAGTTTATGCGAGTCCAGGACTTAGATAAATTTTATTTTTAAGTAGTTATATAAATGTTAAGATTTTTTTTTAATAATAACTGTTAAATAATGGATATAAATTAGACTTAAGACTTTTTAGTTATAAGTTAAATTTTTATATACGACTTGAGACTATTTTTGTAACAAGTTATATATAATTTCAATTTTAAACTAAGATGTTTGATGAATCTCAATTCATAATACGTTATAGTTTAAAGATTCTTAATCGTGCTTTAAAATTATATCTGTTGTTTGTGTTTATAAAGATTCTTATTCAGGTTGGTCAGGTTGATCAGCAAGTGAATCAAGAGGTCGCTGCACAAGTTGTGCAAGAGGTTTTGGAGCAGAATGATGATGCAACGAATCCTTTGCTTCAGGATATTGATAGTTATTTTGCACCATCTGAGGTAATATTTTATTTATATAATAATATAGATGCTTAGTTGATAGATTGTTTTTATTAATCATAGATGCATAATATTATTATATAATGATTATGATATAGATATTTAGTTAATTGGATATTATTTCTGATTTTAAAATATAAATATCATTAAACGAACAGGAAGCTGAAGCTGAGGCTGCAAACCCAGAAGTTGTAATACTTGAGGGGGAGCAGATACAGCTTGATAGATCAGTTGTTGTACCGACTGAGGTATTATATCTGATTAATCTTAAATATATAAAACTTGTATGATAGAGCTTATGCTAATCATAAATGTTTAATATATTTAAAATTTAGGATCCTGTTAGATCATCTAGAGGTCGTGATGGTGAGACGGCTTCTGATGATGATTCTAAGAATACATCTTCTCCTCCTCCATCTGCTTCTGAAAAGAAGAGGAAGGGTAAGAGTGTTATGGAGGAAGATATTGAGGAGATTGATGATCAATTGATGAAGCGTCCGAGAACGCTAACTATTAGAGAAGGTTAGTATTGATTATAAAAGTTAAATAATCTTAACTTGTTGTTTATCAGGAGTTAAACTGAGACAGTTAATTCTGTATACAGTTGCTCAGGATACACCACAGGTGGAGAAGGTTACACCGGTGGTTTCTGAACAGATGTCTGTACCGCTTCAGGTATGAGATATAAGTTCTATAACTATGAGTGTTATGCAATTAATTAGAGTTTGAGACAGAGTAATCTGTAACAATAACTGATTTTAATTGTGTTTAACTTTACAGCATGAGGTTGCTGATCTAGTTCGTGGAGCTAATTTTCCGACGAATAAAGCAGCTAGATTTGCGACGAACTTGCTTACGCAAGCTTTGTCTCAACCTCATACACCGCTGACCAGAGACTGGCATATTGAGTCTCTTACACCGCCTGGACCTAGAACGATACCTGTTACTCCAATGACTGATGCTGAAAGGATTACATCCTTAGAGTCGAGGGTAAAGGATTTAGAGAAGCTTACTTCTCAGATTCCAGAGCTGGTGTCGAACAATCTTCTTCTTGCTCAGCAGATACTCAAGCAGAGTGAATCGTACAATCTGTTGATGAAGACTCATGAGACTTTGCTTGCGGACTTCAATGTGCAGAGACTGAAGTTATCTTCTTTGGAGAGTCTGGTCTTGAGATCGCATTCAGGACAGTCTACTCAGGGGGAGATATTGGTATATCTGGAGTCTTGCAGAGAAAATGAGTTGAAGAGGAAGAGAGATTCAGACAAGGACGATGATCCCAATGCACCGAGTGGTGAGCAGACTGGTACTTCAAAGACTGGTCAGCAAGCTACGATTCAGGGGGAGTCTGGTGCTGGTGCTAGTGGTTCTGGAGCGAGTACAAGTGCAGATAAGACTGTACCGGGTGATACTGAAGCTGGTAAGATAGCATAGTATTATCATAGTACTGTAATATTTGTAATAGTTTGTAGTGAACAAATGTAAACTTAATTTATTGTGTAAATATATTTGGCTTAGGGTTATTATTATTTTAAGTAAAATATGTTTGGTAATTTAAGTTTATATAATTATGTTAAGATAAAATAGTGATCGAAAGACTTCCGACTCATTGAGTAGTCGAGCGGCGTGTTCCGATTAATTTCGGCGGTTAAAATTTTATAATAACATATGCATTTTAGATTTGATTATGGACTTAAGACCGTAAGGTTTATAAGTAATTAACAAGTTAAAAATGTATTCGTATTAACTAGACAAATGATATATAATTTAAAGGTTAAATTGATAATGAATGAGATCAATTAACACTTGAAAATTATATAAGGTAATTAATAGTAAATTTAAATGTTTGGTGATTATTCACAATGCATTAGAATTTAAAATTAATTAATATTTGTTAAGTAGACTTAAGAGATTTTGGATTGATTCAGGGTAATCAATTAAAGATTTTATAAGTTATTTGTAAATTGTGTTAAAATATACAAAAGAATTAATAAAGAAATTCTTAGGTTGATTCAGGGAAATCGATAAGAGAGTTTTAATTATTAATATTGATTTGTATTTGTGGTTTTCTCTTAGGATTGGAAATGCTTGATCTATCTGATTCGAAAGATGATATTTTTGATGAGATAGATGAAGACATTGATTTTGATCTTGAGGATGGAGAATTTCTACCACCTACAGATTGGACTGCTGTACCTGAGATTGTGCAAGACATTGGTGTAGATCCAGATGCGAATATAGATGAACACCATGTGAGCCCATCTAGGACAGAAGTTATTATTGAAAATGAACAAGGTCCAATGATTGTCGATGTAGATGAAGAAATCGATGACTCAACCGATTCTGAAAAAAATGAAAATTTGATTCCTACCAAGAATCCTGCTGTTTTTCTTAGGAAACTTCCAAAACAGAAGAAAAAGGTTGGAGTTTCAGAAGTTGATATTACGGGAAAAAATGTTCCTCGTAAAGGGATTGTTGGATGGTACTTTGACTCTGAGCTGAAGCTTTTTACTATTAAAAGGTTTGATGGAGTTCAATATTTTGAGCGAAAGCTTGCAGTATTTAGTTCCTTACCCAAGTCGTGATGATTATGCTGATCGTGTTGAAAGAATCATTAGACATGAGGTTGGTACAAATAAGTTTGTTCAGATTAAGCCAAGAAAGGGAAAAACTGTGAAACTACAGGAGATAAGTCAAAGAACTGGAAGAAGAAGAAGGAAAAAGATTTATCCAGCTGTAAGATGCATACAGCAGATTCCACTGAAGACAATGCCACAGGATATTCTGGGAAATATAAAGAGTTGGCATGTGGATTCAGGAACTGGAGAAGCTATTATGGTTGAAGCTGATGATGAGGTTGAAGGTGGTGAAAGAGAAATCTTTAGAGTTTATGATCATCGACACCTGATGAATATGTCGAGAAAAGATCTGTTAAAGTTAAATGAAAACAGAATTTTGACGACTATTGAATGGGCTGATTTAGCAAGAGATTATTAGTTGATGGTTAAAACTTGTATCAAGATGAAGATTTACGCAGGCACTAAGATTTACAAATGAAGATCAAAGACAGCGTGAAGATAAAGACGCGCTAGAGCTATTGTCAAGGGGGAGTCTGTTGGAACATAGAGTGTGACAACAGATCTAGCTTGAAATAGGACTGGTGTAATTATTATTACGTTTGTATATTGGTTTAGATTTGTAAATAAATATTTGTTTTGTTAGTAATATTCGTTAAACATATTATTATGCTAAGTTAGACGAATGTTTAAATACGAAATAAATAATAGACGTTTCATGCGAGACGAGTCGAGATCTCAAGTCGCAGCAAGTTGAGCTGTGAGGTGAGATCTGAACTCGCGAAGCTTGAGTCTGGCGAGCCGAGTCCTTTACTGGGCTTGGGCTGCGAGTTGGACCGAACTCGCAGGCCCATGCGAGCCGAGACAAGCTGATCGTATATAATGTTTTTTTATTCGTTAAAAACATAACTTTTGTCATTCGGTTTTTCTGATCTGCGAATTCACTAAACCCAGAGAAAACTTAAACCTAACGGCTAGGCTTTGACGTATTATTCGTTTAAAGTTAAGCTTTATAAACGCAATTACGAACGTATTCGTTACTAGTAAGATAACACCGTATTGAGGGATTCCGCACCTTAATACTAAAGATAACGAAGTTATCGATCCTAAAACTAGGGGACTTACAAGATGCATCAAATTAAATTGTTACTTTTGGGTTGCAGTGTTATTTACGTGTTAATTAACCCGAATGTTAAAGAGGTACCAATCCGGAAAATAAATGGGTTTGCGGGTTTCGGGTTAGTGGGCTGAAGGGTTTGTTATGTACAATAAATTTTATAAATTGAGATGATTATTGATAACGGTATCCGTTACCCCAATTTGATGAGAATAGTTAATGAAACATTGTATTATTATATCTATCTATACATATAAAACAAAGATATTTTCTTAATTTTTAGACATGCCAACATGATGATATGGCAAGTTAGGAGGTTCTAAAGATAAGAAAATGTTATGATGTGACATGTCTAAAAATTAAGGAAAAATTTTTGTTTTATATGTATATAGATAGATTACTCCTCATTCTTCACCCCTTAATTTATACTATCACCCAAGCACTCCATTAATTTAATATATTTATGGGAGATAAAATAACACCTATATATTATGAAATGTTATAATTTTGAAAACAAAATATATAATTATTACCTACTAATAATGAAAAACCATTTTAACTGTTGTTATATATATATATGTATAATATATATATGTATAAGCAATACTGAGTTTGTGAAAGTTAATATTCTAAAGTATCCGTATTTAGTTCAAAAATAGCAAAAATTAAATAAATTTTTTCATTGAAAAATGAATGATATTTTAAGTTTAATAAGAAATGAACTTGTACAAATAAACTTTACTATTAAACTTTCATAAAATGAGGTGGCTAACTGGCTAAGTGATTGCACAAATTACATATTTTCTTTTTTCTATCTCACGTTTATTTTCCCTCGTCGTTAGTACAACTCATTTTGTTAACATAATTCTATAAAAATTAGGTAATCCTATCATTTCTCGTATGGTATTCAAGGTTTTTGGATTTGTCATTATCATCAATATTTTGACATCTTCGTATGTGAACTAACATGTAATTTTGTGGTTCTTAATTTTACATGATTTTCATTTGACACATGCACGCACACCCAGTGGCGGATTTATGAATATGAGGTTGGGTATGCATTAAAACATTAGTTAGAATGGACAGATTTTTTTAGGGGGAAAGTTAGAGGTGTTTACCGGGTTAAGTTTCGGTTCTTCGATTCAAGTTTTCGGTAATTTTTTAAAAGTGGTTAATCAAAATTGAACTAAATTGATTTTAAATAAACGAACACCTAAAATCGAATTTGTTTTAGCTACAACTTCAAGATTATAATCCTAACTTTTGAAGACTATTAATCTTACGATAAATTAGTATAAAAATTGAAATTTATTGTTTCAAAATTCATTAAATTTCACACCTTTTACTATCCTATGACTCAATGAGACGAAATTTCAAAATTCGTATTATATTTGTTAGGTTCTAAAAGCTTTATTGAAGCATTTTTCTTACCATTGTATGTATAAAACTTCACGAAGAAAAAGTTATATGTAGGAAACACAACTAAAAATGTTCGTGAATATGGTTACAAAACTCAAATACGTACAATATAGATTTTCAAAGTGCGGCTCATAAAATGATAACAAAATTGTAACATCTATAAACTTGGATATGGATTAACTATTAATCATTCCGTCCCATTTATATTGTACACCTTACTGGTTTTGTTTTTCCCAAAAAGATTTTACAAATTGCAAAAAATAAATTTAAAAAATCAATAAAGTCTCTATTCTACACTCATTTATTACTATCTTTCATTTATTTATTTTAAAATTCTCAGTCAAACTTACATTGAATATAAGGGCATAAATGATATTTGTTTGATCTATCTTAAATCCGACAAAAAAGTTAGTGGACAAATAGACAATATAAGCGGGACGGATGAAGTAATAAATATAACACCCCTCATTTTATAGTTATTTAAATACAATATATCGGAAGCGCAAGTCCAATTTAAACATTAATAATTCACGTGATTTAATGAATACAAAAATCCAACTTATTTAAACATAATTTATCAATCCGGGTGTTATATAAAACAAAAATAACACTGATTTATAAACATCAGATATCAGAGTAACACTTGGTAGTCAAACATTCTTCAGTCCATTCCTTGCCCAGCCCAAATCATCTCAAGACCTGTAAAGGATAAATAGTGGGATTAGCACAAAGCTAAGTGAGTAAACTTGTCACTATCAGTACAACTCAGCATACCAATACTGATTATCAGCAAATATCACATAGACACTGACACAACATCACCAAGAGGATCGGTGGTCCTTGTGACGTCGCACAGACCCGAGAGACGCACCAAGCAACACTTACAACCAACTGCAGGCCAATACAGTGGTTTTACCGATAACTGTTTGCTACCTTTAGTCAATATGTGTTCCATTCTCAACACATGATCACAAATCTCACATTGACTAACCTGTAGCAACCCAGTCCAACTAATCAGTCAAGTTGACCTTCGAATCATAGAATGCTCAAAGGCAACACATCACTTTATTACACGTGTATTTCAACAGTCAACAATCACAATCAACAATCACAATAGCACTATGTTCACCTGTTGTAACCAAATATGTTACAACCAAATCACACTGAGAGTACGAGTCCACTCACCGAATACCTCAGTCATCCACTACTTAGTTGTCTAACATTACTGAGTTCTCTTTCAATCTGAGAATCACAACAAAATAACGAGTTAGTAACTCATTAACAACAATAAATTTATGTTATAATCATATAACATATCACAATATCTCATAACAACTATATACCATATCAATCATGATAAATAATTATCAAATGGTAACCGATACTTATGTCATCTCATTTATAAATACAATTCATATTGTAATAACTCACCTCCTGATCTACTAGTACTAATTGGTTATCACAAGTACTAAGATCATACTAAGATTGTTATATCATCAACTAAGTATTAATCATGTTAAACACAATCACTTATCTTAATCAATTTAGTTCATGATTATCACCCTATTTCAATCTATCATTATCATACACTTCAAGTTTAATAACAACAAACAGCCACTAATTACATGCAGAAAAATGAACTGATCTGTGCAGACCTACATCGCGTCGCTATCAACATTGATCGCGTCGCTATTAACAACTAATCGCGTCGCAATGATCATACAATCGCGTCGTTATCTATACCTACATCGCGTCGCGATATACTATGGTCACGTCGCGACCTGGTGTTTTCCAGCAACCTGCGATCTGTTCAAAAACCTAACCCGAAATCCTTCACCAAAACCACAAAAACTCTGTTTCTAACAGTTCTATACTATTAATAACTTCATATAATCATTATGTAATAGTTCTAACAAGCTTTTAACATTCAATTCTCACAAATCATCAATGAATCTAATTTAAATGAAATTAAATTCTAAGAACACTTACAATTGTAAGGTTTAGATGATGATGATGATGATATGTAACTCAAATCACAACTCCAATTTCGCAGCTCCACTTTGATTCAATCCTTGATTTAGGTTTCTAAGTTTTGTGTGTTTTAAATTTGCATCAGGAAGGAAATGGAATAAGCAGGGAAAGGAAATAAAAAGGGAGAAAGTCGGTTCTCCAAACCGACCTCCAATTTTACGGGTATAATTTAATATCCCTTCTCAACCTATTGTCTGGAACCCGAAAACCATTTACGAGTCCCAACTTTTATTGTTCCGTCAACTTTATTAATTTAAATCACTTAATATTTTACTAACCACAATAAGTCCTGAAGCTTATTTCCTAGTTATTTTTAATTAATTCAAACAATATTATTTCCAAACACATTAAATAATATTTTAAAATCAAAAATAATATAAAACAACTAAATCCGATTTACGGATGTTACAAATCTCTCCCCCTTAAAATATTTCGTCCTCAAAATCTGATCACACTCAATTTGTCTAAGGTAACATAATCACATACATCTTATCATACATTAGTCCTCAAGAGCAACTTACACTAATACTTATATATTTCAATTCTTTCCACATTCACATATACCTAAAGGTACATGTTTCTATCTTTCACCCCTGTATATATATATACTGTGCATTCATCCAACATTTCCTATTAAACAATTATTTACATGAATCCTCTATCATCAATCAGTTATATGTTTAAAACACACACTCACTTTAAAAATGGACACATAATCACTTACAACCAGACACTAGTAACGTGTCAAAATCTTTAACAACTATAAAGATTTATAATATCCGTATAACCAGAAATTAGCAATATGCTAAAATCTTTGACAACTTATCTTCTAACAACTAGAACAACAACAACCAACACAGCTAACATCAGTGGTTATAAACCACAATACACCTAACAACACTGAAAATTAATTTCAGTTCATAACCAACAATCAAACAAATATTCACATATCACTTCAACTATATGAAATCCTTTACTTAAAAGTAATCCGGATTCATATCACCTTAATAAGCAAGGTAGATGTCACACTTAGTAGGTAAAACTATCATCGTATTACCTACATTCAACCAACCTCTAAATTAACTTATTTCAACTTGTTCCCTTAAGTCATAATTTATTCTATCAGCAAAATACACATTTCTGCAATAAATGGAAATATAATCATCATTTCCAAAATTTCAATTATTACCTTCATAATATATCACCTTTTATCAACTATATATATATATATATATCATATATATATTTATACACTTTTCTCAATTAATGGTATAACATTCTCAATTTCTCAATTTTTTAACCATTAATTCTATATTATCACATTCACATCACAAGGTGATTATTATCTATTTAATTCTCTCCCCCTCAGGGTTCATGTTATCACTCTTTACAATCCAAATTCCTTCAACTATGGGTTTAATCATAAACTTGCACAAAGTTTATACACAATTCAACTTTAATATAATTAAGTATAATAGGATGTAATCATCCTTCACCATGAAGTCAATATTTCAACACTCCTTATAATGCATCACGAACACCCAACATCATTTTGCAATTATCTTAAATCAGCTAGTGATCTTATATAGATCACATTACAACTACATATTAGTACAACTGTCTAAACAGTTTCAACACTCACAAATTGCACACGCACAATTTTAATTTTAACAATATCATTCACAGATGCCCACCTGATTTAGGTGTGTAACTCGATTAATCCCTGAGAACTTATGTCACAATCAATTTCTAATAAGTTCAGTCTCTTGTTTACATTGTTCACATGTTAAATAACTTAACACAATTAATCAATGTTTCATAACCTTTGATAACTATTTTCACTCATTTGAGTTATAATTAACTCATTTGACAATTTCAATACTGTTGACTATTTGTCAACTTCAACTTAATCAATTAATCAACAAGTCACTTTGGCCACTTTTATCAATATTGACTTGCAACAAATTAATCATATTCCTATGATTTCATATTATACACTAAACTCTTTATTCATAGTTGACTTTCAAAGTCAACTTACCGCCTTATTAATATATAAATACTATGTTTAACCTTAACATAGATTTTTCATAATTTCATTCAACAACAGTGGTACATTCAACCAAATTGGAACCACTATACTATAACTCATTTAGCACACAATATGGGTTATTTACTTCTGTCACTTATTATATATACATATCATCTGGTAATTATCTCAAGCTTTAGATTTAACCCAATCATAAACTTCAAAACACTAATCTCACTAATTTTAATGACTCAATCACCATACAGAGTCAGTAACTCAACTCGGCTTAATACAAGCCATACACACACTAGTAATCCGTTATGATACTATATAACTCACTAATAGGTAATTTACGCCCATTAACTACACCACCACATCTCAATCAATCACACATTCGCAAGTAACATACACACTTGCAAATTTCAATTCCTTACTATCATTTCCATTAATTAACTTTTACCCTGCAAACAACAATTAATTAGTTTAACACAATTTCATATTATATTTCTCTCAATTACATTCAATTTCTTTGATACTTGGTAACCTCAACAAGTTATGTGATACAGCATAATATAACAACGGTGATCAAGCGTTGCTTGATTATGTTCTTCACACTTCCTTCTCAGGTTACTTCATATCATCAATCAACAATGTGATTTCTTTCACTTAAACACATATTACTTAAACCTTTGTTTAAAATGATTCTGAACACTCTAAATACATCTTAACCACGGATACATACTAAATCATCTTACTACATCAAGTTGTTTCACATGTACCTAGAACATCTGTTAGTATGTATTTATTCACACAAAATTTCAATTCAACAACTGACTTATTCAGTATATCAACTTGTCTGAAACTCTAAACGCATAATGACCTACCATCATAATTTTCAGCACACAACAGATTGTCAAATAATAATAACACGATAATATCACGTGTAATTCCAAACACGTATTCCATGTCAATTATTTGATTATAATATCCACTAAATCAATTTGCTTCAAAATCCTCTAATTTCTAGGAACAAGTAATTCCACATAATCAATTCACTATATACCTTAAGTATTTCTCTTTACAGCTGTTCCCATAACAGCTGACCACTCTTAATTTACTATCATAATTTCCACCTATGATATATATATATATCAAATACTAATGTCACAACTTTACGTGTAATACCACACATGTATAATTAATTATCAACAATCAGTACAAAATATCACATTACTTGACATTATCTCTTACCTCAAGTCACCTATTAGCAACATATAGAATTTCATCATCTCTTATATTATTAATTCAATAGTTATATATATATATATATATATATATATATATATATATATATATATATATATATATATATATATATATATATATATATATATATCGGTTACTGGTTTACATTTCCTTGATTATTTTGGTCACACACAACCAGTTTCACTATTAGTGTTCTATTAAAATTTTAAAACACTAATTCCTCATTAACATCATCCTATTTATATCACTTACAATAAGTATTAACAAATACTTTTCACAACTTTATCAACACCTATAAAGATTTGTCAACTATCTTTATTTTTTTACTACATTAATCTATCACTTTTATACATAGATCATAATTCACCCATAATTATGATCAATGCCACACATAATCATTTAGTCACCTTTATCACTTTATAGCATAACTATTACCAAATTTGATGCTATCACATTCAACTTTAAATTTGCCTAATCAAGGCACACATTACAACAACTATACACTTTTTCCATCTAGACAACGACACGACTCTCAACTTATTAATTTAGATATATCACATCTCATTAATTTCACTATCTGGTGTCACATCTATTCAGTTTATCACATAACAACAAATTTTCTAGCAAGGTTTCCTAATCACACCTTGCATTTATCACAACATAATCATATCACTAATTATATTATTATTTCACCATTGTAAACACCTTTAAGTTTAACAGTATCATTATTAACAACTTGATCAACACTCTGTCTACACAACTTAACACTTAATCTGCAATTCAAAGTTCAGTCAGAACTACTCATATCACTAGATGTTTCATTTAATACTTCTATCATCATAATAATAAGTAACACTCATCAATAACTCATTACTGGGGAATCATGTCAGTCTGACTCAATTTACTTTACTACTAATCATATCATAGCAAAGAAATCAATTCAAGCTTATGAAATTCACTAAGCTTATCGAGAAGTACCTGATACACTTAACATGTCAGTCTGACTCAATTTACTTTACTACTAATCATATCATAGCAAAGAAATCAATTCAAGCTTATGAAATTCACTAAGCTTATCGAGAAGTACCTGATACACTTAAGCCCAAGAATATTGAGGATTCATTGAGAATACCTATCAATTCCTCATGTTCCTCCGTCTCTGCAATCAAAACAACAACCTTGAATCTTGTTATAGGTTAGTACACTTTTAATAATCACTTCCTCATACAACTACTAATCCCACACCTTAGAATGTTTGACTCAATACGGTTTTAGAATTGGGATTGAACACCTTACCATGTTCAATTCACCCAAAACTATGCTCTGTTACCAACTTATAACACCCCTCATTTTATAGTTATTTAAATACAATATATCGGAAGCGCAAGTCCAATTTAAACATTAATAATTCACTTGATTTAATGAATACAAAAATCCAACTTATTTAAACATAATTTATCAATCCGGGTGTTATATAAAACAAAAATAACACTGATTTACAAACATCAGATATCATAGTAACACTTGGTAGTCAAACATTCTTCAGTCCATTCCTTGCCCAGCCCAAATCATCTCAAGACCTGTAAAGGATAAATAGTGGGATTAGCACAAAGCTAAGTGAGTCAACCTGTCACTATCAGTACAACTCAGCATAACAATACTGATTATCAGCAAATATCACATAGACACTGACACAACATCACCAAGAGGATCGGTGGTCCTTGTGACGTCGCACAGACCCGGGAGACGCACCAAGCAACACTTACAACCAACTGCAGGCCAATACAGTGGTTTTACCGATAACTGTTTGCTACCTTTAGTCAATATGTGTTCCATTCTCAACACATGATCACAAATCTCACATTGACTAACCTGTAGCAACCCAGTCCAACTAATCAGTCAAGTTGACCTTCGAATCACAGAATGCTCAAAGGCAACACATCACTTTATTACACGTGTATTTCAACAGTCAACAATCACAATCAACAATCACAATAGCACTATGTTCACCTGTTGTAACCAAATATGTTACAACCAAATCACACTGAGAGTACGAGTCCACTCACCGAATACCTCAGTCATCCACTACTTAGTTGTCTAATATTACTGAGTTCTCTTTCAATCTGAGAATCACAACAAAATAACGAGTTAGTAACTCATTAACAACAATAAATTTATGTTATAATCATATAACATATCACAATATCTCATAACAACTATATACCATATTAATCATGATAAATAATTATCAAATGGTAACCGATACTTATGTCATCTCATTTATAAATACAATTCATATTGTAATAACTCACCTCCTTATCTACTAGTACTAATTGGTTATCACAAGTACTAAGATCATACTAAGATTGTTATATCATCAACTAAGTATTAATCATGTTAAACACAATCACTTATCTTAATCAATTTAGTTCATGATTATCACCTTATTTCAATCTATCATTATCATACACTTCAAGTTTAATAACAACAAACAGCCACTAATTACATGCAGAAAAACGAACTGATCTGTGCAGACCTACATCGCGTCGCTATCAACATTGATTGTGTCGCTATTAACAACTAATCGCGTCGCAATGATCATACAATCGCGTCGTTATCTATACCTACATCGCGTCGCGATATACTATGGTCGCGTCGCGACCTGGTGTTTTCCAGCAACCTGCGATCTGTTCAAAAACCTAACCCGAAATCCTTCACCAAAACCACAAAAACTATGTTTCTAACAGTTCTATACTATTAATAACTTCATATAATCATTATGTAATAGTTCTAACAAGCTTTTAACATTCAATTCTCACAAATCATCAATGAATCTAATTTAAATGAAATTAAATTCTAAGAACACTTACAATTGTAAGGTTTAGATGATGATGATGATATGTAACTCAAATCACAACTCCAATTTCGCAGCTCCACTTTGATTCAATCCTTGATTTAGGTTTCTAAGTTTTGTGTGTTTTAAATTTGCATCAGGAAGGAAATGGAATAAGCAGGGAAAGGAAATAAAAAGGGAGAAAGTCGGTTCTCCAAACCGACCTCCAATTTTACGGGTATAATTTAATATCCCTTCTCAACCTATTGTCTGGAACCCGAAAACCATTTACGAGTCCCAACTTTTATTGTTCCGTCAACTTTATTAATTTAAATCACTTAATATTTTACTAACCACAATAAGTCCTGAAGCTTATTTCCTAGTTATTTTTAATTAATTCAAACAATATTATTTCCAAACACATTAAATAATATTTTAAAATCAAAAATAATATAAAACAACTAAATCCGATTTACGGATGTTACAATAAACAAGCTAGTTTCAGTAAATAGATGTCATAGTTTAGTTGAGTGGTCACTTGTTATATAATTATAAATCATAGGGTGTTCACCTCCTTTTTTGAGGGTATGCCTTTTATAGAAAATCTACTAAACACATGTAAATTTTTTTTTTTTTACACTACACATAAAAATCCAAGGGTATGCAAGTGCATACCCTAAGTTACATATACATCCGCCCCTGCGCACACCATATAAAGAATGGCCTTACTTACTTTTTAGAAACGAGCCCACACACACACACACACATACACACACATATATATAGATTCAACTCCTATGAAGTTATAGTACTACGATTTTTAGGTGCTAAAATTTACCGTCTCTTTGAAGTAGTTAAGATGACTTGATCTTCCCTCTTTTTCCAACACTTCCTCCATTTCATCGTGAAGATCCATAACCATTTGGTATGCTACTTTCAATTTAGGTGGAAGAAGATCCATGCACGTAATCGACCACCTATAAGTATTATTTGATCAGCACCATGATAAGTTTAAAGAAGATTGATTATAGAGATCAACTATATATGTGTAGTTACTGTAGATACATTTGAATTGCTTCCGTAAAGATCTTAAGTTCCTCATAAGTACCATAAGCATCATAAAGATCATCTAGAATTGTTCCTACTGCGAAACATTTTCCCATAAATATTCTCGGTCGTGAATATTGAGGCTCATAGTGCATCCCTATTGCCCAGAGATAGGTTTCAACCAGTCTGTCTCTAGCAAAAGATAGATTATTTGGAACAAGGAAATGTTTCCACCACCTACGAAATATAAAATCAATGTATAAGTTCAATAGAAAGATTTTGTCATATCAAAACTAATTAGATGGAAAGCACGAAGTCCAAGTGGGTAGCTTAGTGGTTAAATGGCAGGATATAGAGCTTTAAAAGAACACACAATTATGTTCAACCTATACTAGCTAACAGAAACTTCATACGAGGTAGTCAGATGGAACTCAGATTATAGAGTAATACCTCAGTCTCAACCAATAATCCAATACATAAGTAGATGTTAACCTTATAACATACGCCTGTTCAATATCAAATTGGAACATCAATTTTCATTCCACGAACGAAATTGTATCATGATATGGTACTAAACACGTACCCTAGAATGTGGATCATGCATGGAGGTTTTGGCGTACCATGTGACTGGTCAAGCTCGCCTTCAAGAAATGCGATTTGTCTTAGTTACGTGAAGGGGTGCTTTGCATTATTGCATGAATTTCAAAGATAAGTGATCGAATCCATAAAAAAATTACGATCAAAATCCATATGCCAGTGTAAAAAAGACAGAAAAGTAAGCACCTTATTTTTTTTTAATTATGGTACATCATTATATGAAACAAAAGTGGTGAGTTGTATGTATATACCTAGATGAAATGGCAAGCTCCTTCCTGTATTGTGATTGAAGCAAGTTAAACCCTAACTTAGCAAGTTCTAGTAGAGACTCATTATGAGACGCTTCTTGTTGGTAGAAAGGTATGTAGTGCACTGCTTCTACTATCGGCACCCTTTTGCGTAGTGGTTGCTTTAGTGCCATCTTTATATGTTCAGACATATCAGAGTTGCTCAAAAGTGTGTCGTTAATTTTAGCAAGAGGAGTACGTGTAAAATTAAGAGCATGTTCTAGTATGTCTTCTCCTTCCACCCTCAGATATGTTGCTTCGTACAAATTAAGTAAGGCTTGAGCATCATTGGTTAAGGACTCCATAAATCTCCCTTATTATCCTTGTAGTTATTGAAAGCATCTATTTAATTTTCATACATAAGAGACATGTTGTTAAATTCTAGTTTGTGTGCGACAAAATAAAAGCATATTTGAACTTGCATATATACACTTACCACATGAAAGATGCCACGTGGTGATCATCTTCGACGTTTTGGATGGCGGGCAGTACATCTTGAGAAACTTCGTGCGGAGATCTTCCCACGTGGTGATGGATCCAGCTGGTTCATTAGTAATCCATCTTTTCGCGGCTCCCTTGAGTGTTCTTGGGAACACTCGGAGCATGACTTGATCGCATGTAATGTTAGGGATGCTGAACATATCGGCGATCTCCACGATTCTCTCCACGTGCTCATTAGCATCGTCATTCTCCTCTCCTCGAAACGGGTTTTCCCTAAGCTCCTTTAGGAATTGTCCCTTTATCTCGAACTCAACGTTTTCTGCAATCGTGGGCCTCACTACTCCAGGGCCAAGGTCGCTACGCCTTCTGCTCGAATATTCCTCGAGAGTCATGTTGGTGATGTCGTCTGCCATTTCTAAATCTGGTCCCGATTGATCGATGGGTGGTTCAAAGAGAGATCGTAAATATTCTCTAAAATTGTCCTCCAAATACGAATGGTAGAACAAGACTCTTCAATACAAAACAACTAAACAATTAATCCCTAAATACAAAATAATACAAATAGACAGGTAAACAAAATTAAATTAAAACTAATAATTTACAGAAAACAAATTCCAATTTATCAAATTGAATCAACCCGCTCCCCGGCAGAACAAAAGTCCAACCGGTTAAGTGTTCCCCGGCAGCGGCGCCAAAAACTTGATGCTGTGTAAACGGGGCTTTAGTTTAAAATGGAAATTACCTGACTTACTACACACAACACAGGCAAGAATACCTGGTCAGAATATAGTATAGCTCAGTAAGTCCGAGTCGAACACAGGGAACAGATGTAAATCTTAACAAATTGGAAATTGCTACAATTAATTAAAGCAGTAAAAAGTGGGGACGTTTTAGTTCCGATCGAACAATTGATTAACAATTATAAGAAATGATTTTTTAAATAAAACTTAATTATAAGATAAAGAAATGGTAAAATGACTTAATTAAATAAAAGATTTAATTCAAATGATAAAAGAAGTACAATTGTTTAGACTATTTTCCTCAGATTCTGATTATCACTTTATTGATTATCACTTTATTGAATTGCAGATATATGGATCTTATTGTGACATGACGAATATACCAATTATCCTTGCAAGATTAATTGATCAAACACAATCAAGAAAGATATAAAGTTGTTTTCAACCCGCTAACAGTTCAATTTAACGTTATCCACCGTATTGTGTTATAGATTAAAACTACACCTTCTATATGATTTACTTTTGCAACTTGAATCAACAAAGTTATAACTAACAAGTAGTTATCATGTTCATTACCAATCATTAACCATAAGAAACCCTAGCCTATCAAACTCAATCTATTTAGTGATAATTATCAATTAAAATCAACAATCATCAATAATGACCAATCAATAGAGAACTCAATCATAAATCAACAGATCATCATGCTAGGTTATCATCAACAATCAATAATTAAACATGGATCATCAAGTAAACATATAAACATTCATAAAAACCGATATAAATCCGCAATTCAATAATCAAACCATCATCTGAGTATTATCATCTAAACAATTGTATTAAAAGCTTAGCCAATCATATTATAACAGAAAGTCAGAACTGAAAACGAAACCATAATCATAATCAAATGAAAAGAAGAAACGTATTCGAACCGAAAAACCGAAATATTGATTGAATGGATGAAAGCCTTTGAATCTTCTTCCTTTTTGCCTTCAAAACTCTCTGGAAATAAGGCTTGGAATGAGAGAAAATCGACTGGAAGAAAGTGGCGAGTGTTGTACAAAATGAGAGCAATATGAATTATTTAGGGTTTCTGTCGAAACGATCCATACGCCGTATGGACATCCATACGCCGTATGGATTGAAAAGCCCATCTATCAGGCCCGCGTATTCTGGCAGCCCGGCTCAACCAATCCATACGCCGTATGGAAATCAATACGCTGTATGGATTGAAAAATCCAACTTTTCAGCTAATCGACCTCCATTCTTCATGCTTCCACTTTTTGGTTACTTTTCTTCAATACTAGCTCGTTTTCTGCTTCTTTTCCGATTCAAGCTCCAGATAATTCCTAAATGCAAATATGAACGAAATGAGTATCGAATTCAAATAAAATGCATAAGAAATTAATCAAACAAGGGGTAAATAGCACATTTTGGCGTTCATCAAACATCCCCCACTTGAATCCTACTTGTCCTCAAGTAGACTATCGATTGGAAATTCAAAACTTTAAATATGAACGGCAAACAAAAGTGCAAAAGGACTTACATACTCCACAGCATTCGGCAAACCAAATTTTTATCTTAAAATCGATTCTTCCTTAAAACTTAACAATCAAGAAACTCTCAATGGGAAGCAATTCTAATACATTATTATTACACGTAAAAGATAATTCATTTAGATTACCGATATTGTTGTCCACTTAAACAATCTAAATTTCAGAAATTGAGCTCAACTTATTATTGTTCTAGCAGGCCTTACCCTTGATTTTCAATAGCAAAATACTCTCATATAAATAACGCGCCACAATTCTCCAAATAATGAACATCCAAATAAATCAATCATTTTTTAAACCAAGACATTGGTGACAGGTCAGTACCTCAGTACAACAGAGCGACATAACTTGGCTTTGGTTTTTCAATTCATGAGCCCTTTGTACTCCCTTTTTTTTATACAAATATACTGACGGAAACCAGGTCTGTACTTTCGTACAACAGAGGAGACAACACCACGTATATTCCCAAATGATGACAATTAGGATCCCAGAATTATGGATTATAATACGCTATCATATGAGAATTAAGATTACATCATATCTTGCTAAATGATCTTCAAAGGATAACTCCTATTTTATGCATTATATTTCTTACTAGCTCAATAACTTCCACATAAAATGCCTATCGATACATCACAAGATGAACTATCTAATATTAAAATTTACGATTACTTCATTCCTTGTATTCCCAAAGAATGTTACAAGATTGCTAAACTTTACATAGAATATAATTTTAAAACAAAAATTTGGGCTGAAAAATGACTAACACGTAGAATGCCCTTTAACTTAAACATTTTCAATATCTACCATTCATATCTTAAGGACAACAAGACTTCTTTTCCCCCATCCCCCACTTAAACATATGCAATGTCCTCATTGCAAAGGAAAACAAAAATAAAGGGAATAGAAAAGAAGTGAACAAAAATACTCCCCTAACAATTGCTTGAAGGACTTCGTTCAGAAATAAAAATACAACAGCACACTTCCGTAGGCAACACGGTTGCATTTAGAGTATGCAACAAGCCTTTAAACCTCTCAGTATCCTGAGCGGACGAGTTGTAGTCTCGTAAGGGTTTCTAGAGAACACACCCACAAAGTTCAAACCTGCAAACAAAAACAATAAAACAAAATAACGGGTTGTCTCCCGAAAGCGCTTTTGTTTATAATGTCGGTAAGCTCGACCTCTTACTTCATAACTTAATCCAATCCATCTCCAAATCACGCTTGGAATCCCTTACATCACCATAGTATCTCTTCAAAGTACTTCCATTAACCTTGAAAGTTTTTCCAGAATGACTTTGCAGATCAACAACACCAAAAGGATAAACTTTCTCTACCACAAAAGGTCCTATCCAGCGTGTCTTCAACTTACCAGGAAACAAATGCATACGAGAACTGTATAGGAGAACCTTATCACCTTTTTCAAATAAACAATTTGATTTAAAGCGTGAATCATGCCATTTCTTGGTGCGCTCCATATATAGTCGAGCGTTAACATGAGCATTCATCCCTAACACTTTCTTCAATTGTGCATTCGTAAAATGTGTTTCACTGTCACTGATCAAAACCTTTGGCGTTCCAAATCGTGAAAACAAATGCTTAAGGAACTTCACCACAACCCATTCATCTTTTATAGGTAGTGCCTTTGCCTTCAACATCTTTCGTGATGTGTAATTAGGTCCCTTATGCCCTCTAGTAGGACCATTGTGACAATGACTTAGAATTCTTGCGCATTCTTTTCCATGAACACACCTTCTCACAACATCACTAGCACACTTCCTAAACAAAAATGGGTCTTCCCAAAAGTAATGTCGCAAAGCCAAGAAAAATCTTTTTCTTTCATGAGTTAAAAGATGTGCTGAAATGATTACCGGCAGGTCGGAATCCCGCTGTAAATTTGCATATTCAAGGTGAGTCGGAAGCTCTTTCAATTCTAACTTGGGTGGCTCTTCAAAAGAGGATTTAACCACCGATACCTCGGCTCTCGAACATTGGACACCATGCATAGTAATTCGCGTCTCCGTTTTGATCGAGATTCCATTTGTCAAGATTGACCCTTTACTCTCCTTTAGCTTGATGCCCTTGTTCTCTAACTCCTCATCGCAAGTTGTCTCTATCTCCTCGAGCAATTTATCGAATTCTTCGATGTCGCGGATTTCCTCGAGGTTTCCCGTCCATCCTTCAAGAATCATTGGGTCTAAATCTACGTCACCCTTCAAACTTTGCAAACTCTCGTCATCCTCAGATAATTCTCTCATGCTAGCAAAGTAACAAGTCTCATCCACGGATTCCGGATATTGCATAGATTCATTCACATTGAATACAACCTTCTCATCCCCTAATCTAATGGTTATTTTCTTATCAAAAACATCGATCAATGCTCTGGAAGTGGCTAGGAAGGGTCTACCTAGAATAATAGGCACCTTAGGATCCTCTACCATGTCAAGTGTTGCGCACGTACCGTGTCGTTGTTTTTCAAATGATGATGCGAGCGCAACAGGGGTTTTAAATTTATATTTTGCGGGGCTTAAATTATACGTACCACCTACTCTGGTTAGTAAGCAGTAAGTATGACCTAAGATCGTTCTATCAATCCAAACGTGTGGGCGATTAAAGTTGACACTTTCGGTAGGGAAGTATTTAGGATGGCACAAAGTAGGTAGGTTTTGGGATTTAAAGACAGATAATTAAAATGCAGAAAAGTAAATTGCAGGAAATTAAATGCAGGAAAGCAGATAAAGATAAAGATATGATTGCTGGGATTTCGATGATTAATATTTCAGGATGACATAACGAATAGGGTTGATGCATAATGTGGTAAATAAACTACTAGGTGTAAACTCTAGAACCCTACCAACTCAGTTTCCCATTGGCGTGTCACTTGGAACTAGGTTATCGTGATTCTGATTGGAGCAATACGCAAACTTCCAATACTCATCTAGTTGAAAGATGAACAACCTATTCTGGTTTTATACCGAGGTGCATGAATCAGTAGCGTATCGTCTCATAGGTCCGATCGTTCTTAACTCCTAAGGTAGTTTACTACTCTATTAGCACGAAGATTAATAGCTTTGCATGTTTGGACCGTCGATTGTGTAAGACTTAATGTTTTAAGGATTCTAGGTCACTAGGACTTTACTCTTATTCCTAAGTCTTATTTTTGTTCAATTAAGCTTTAATTACTTCGACTTATGATTTAAGTTCTCCTTTTCAAACAGTTATACATCCCCAAGTTATTCGCAGTTTATTAAAACGTGTTTCATACGAGGACCATGCCTTTCAATAATAGACAGTGTACTTTACATGAGACTTCCACTGCTTCTTATATCCAACACGCGGTAAAGAGTAATTGACGGTGAAAGTGACACTCTAACTAATTAAATGTAAAGCAGTGCAGGAAAGTAAACCTAATATATACAACGAGTGATTTCACTGTGTCTTACTTATTGCATGTCATGGGCACAGATAACTACTTACCATAATTAAGGTTGATCAGGTCCTAATTACTAGGTTGCAGTCACGTGGATAACTGGAAAGGGTACTCCGTGAACTAGACTTAAATTCATAAAGTCTAAACAATACAAGGGTTATTATCTCCTATTTTATCTGAACGTAATTGACGAACATTATTTTGTAATGCATTGATTCTCGTAGGATACACCAGTTAGTTGTGAAGTTGTATTATCCTTTCGGAGTTCCAACTGTTAAACCAGAGCTGATTCCAATGATATAACTACCTTCGGTCGTTTACCGGCTTCCGTACGTTTGTACTTTGCATAACGCATTTCCAGCACTATACCGAATAAACAGTCGAATAGGGGCCGTCATACCGTTTTACGATTATCGTGCATTAATTATGTAATGACATCCTTACTTATAATTATCTACATCCTCAGCAATCACAATAATAAACTACTCGCAATTCATGGCAACAAATAAATCACATACCAGGCAATAATACATATTCAAATATGAAATGAGACAAGTATAATAAAAGTTTAGATATCACCCGGAATTAAATGCGTAGCAGCGTATTATTATAATTGACAAACTCTTTCACACATACAAGGATTGATCTCCGAATCTCTAGCGTTCGCCCTAGCTCCTATGTTAGTCCGTGGACTAATTACAATATTCCTAGAATGAGAAAGACTAAAAGACTACGAAAGATTATCTAGTGAGAAAGAAAGAGTGAAATATGCTAGAATGTGTGCATATATGGTGTGTGTTTCAAATGAACCTAAGCAACCTATTCATAGGTGAGTTTTGGCTCATTTTAGCATCATGAAGACTTGAGGTGCATGTTAGAAAGACTAGCCAAAAGTGGAGTGTACAACGCGAAAAGTGACCGCACCGGGTACTGTACAACGCGAAAAGTGACCGCACCAGGTACCAAAACTTGGCAAAAACGGAAACCGGGACGGGGGTGAGGAAACCGCCGGCGCCAGCCCTGTGGCCGGCGGCGGTGGGCCCTACCCCGCCCCGTTGCGCGATTTGTTGCTTCGTTTCTTGATTCGTGCGTGTTTTCTTCGTTATACGTCCGTTTGAGTCGATTCTTTTTTTGTTGGATTCGTAATTCAAAAACGAAGATTTTGACATAGGATATGCCTGAAAATGAGGTCCATAGCTCCAGATATTGCGTACGGATCATTTGGATCTTCCGGCGGGCGCGAAATTTTCATTCTTTACCCGTTTTGGTTGATTCTTCTTCTGTTGGATTCGTATTTTGAAAACGAACATCTTGAAAATAATGGATGTTGGTGAAGGGCACTTTTGTCTTGAAATCTCGTTTTTATGCCTTGAATCTTCAAACGTGTGTGGAATCTTCATTTTACATCCGTTTTGCTTGATTTTTCTCGTGCAACCTTGTTTCAACCATCTTGGCATAATGTTACTGATTTGTAATGTTTTTGAATCAATATGCCAAGAATCGTTCCACAATGAGAGAGATATCGGTAGTAAAAACGTGACTTTTTACGCGATATCAAGTATCCCACACTTAGAACTTTGCTTGTCCTCAAGCAAACTCATTCATAAAAACTTCTGGAAGGATTCTAATCGCATCAGTTGTTAGAAAACACTATCTTTAGAAAATATAAACTATGGTTATGAAAGAGTTTTTACTGGAAACTAAGAGTTTTTAGAATTTCGATACCTTCTTCGGGCAACTTGTATGGTGATTATGACTAGGCAATCCTCACAAGTGGGTCACTCAAATCACTCAAAGTGTTTAGGGTTTCCTACTTACTAGTGTCAATCACTCGGATAGCCAGTCATGCAGCATTCTCGTCATAGGCTTGATCGAGAATCATATCTCCATCACTGAGGATGATACTAACCTGTCGAGATAACTTGGAAGGAATCGGGTTTTTGGTTTGAAGAAGCTAAGTGGTGAGGGGTGTGATGGTTTTTCCTTGTATTTTCTTGAAGCTTTTCTTTGAAATTCCTTAGGTTTTTGGAAGGACTACATAGCCTTTCATTGGATTCTTCCTTTTTCTTGGCCTTTTTATGATTGTGCTGGCGTGATCGGTTTGATTTCTTTTCGCCGATCTTGATGTTGTACTTTGCGGCCTGGAAGGTTTCTAATGATCTTGAGTTATGTTAGCTTTTCTTTGCAGAGGTTTTGGGAATTTGGGAGTGTCTCCGAAGGTTTGTGAGACTTTTGAGGTTCGAGATAAATGACAGGAAATTTTTAGTGAGTGTGAAGAGTGGGTGTTGAGTGGGTGGATGTTTGATGGTGGAAAGGTTTTTTTGGATTCCTTGGAAGCTATCAAGATAGGTTGTACCTATGCCACCTGTGGCACTCATTGATGTGATCTCGAAATGCATTACAAGAGCAAGTTATAATTCAAATGCATACATCGGCACACACATGAAACGAAAAGTGAAGCATTTTAAGATGAATGCTATTTATGGGCTCAATCCTCACGAATCGAATGTTTTGGTTAGTATGTGCATAGCCATGTGTTGCCTTTCTCGTCCGTATCTTGGTCTAAAACAGTTTCGTTTCTTTGTTAAAACTCGTTTCTAGCTATAGTTCATAGTTTTTTTTTTTTTTTTTTTTTTTTGAAAGATAGGATTTCCAGAAAATGATGTTTTTGAGTCCGAAAAATTTGAAAATTCTTCCAATTTTTAGCCTTTTGACTTCCAATTTTTAGCCTTTTGATGAAAATATTGTTTGGCTTACGGACAAGAGGTAAAACTTGCGGTTGCAGACCGAATATCCCACACTTAGAGGAACATTGTCCCTAATGTTCGAATCTATTTGTTGAGCACCTCTTGACGAAGTATCCCACACTTAGAGATTCTACTTATCGTTGGATTGTTTCACTAGTGTTATGTGGTATGAAACATCCCACACTTAGTGTTTGGAATAGTTGGTGAGATAATCAAAGCTTTAATGGATAGAGAGGTTTTGGAACGGTGTACCGCTTATGCGCGTTGAGGTTCGTTGTCCCGCGACTTGTGGCTTACGGCTCTCGGAGTTCCTCACCGTGGGGTCCGTTGCTTCTTTTTGATTTCGATCTCCAATAAATAGTCGTTTGGTTAAACAAACAATCCACTCAATCATTTAAATAACAGCTGCTAATAAGAAAGATAAAGTGAAAGCATAATAAAGTAAATAGATGTGATGTCGAAGCATCAATCGTACAATAATAATAAAGAGTTTTGGTAGAAAGTAGAAAGAAGTCAGAAAGTGGAGCAACTCATTGCTCCTTTGATGATCAAACTGCTGCAGCAGATGTGGTCGGTCCTGGAGAAGTCTCATCCGATGAGGAGTCATCATACTGATCATTGGTGCCTTCGTTTGAAGCATCATCATTAGCACCTTCTTCTGTCATACCGATGGTGAAAGCTCCTTGATCTACAAGCTGATGAATAAGTGGTCCGGATGGTATCTCGAAACTACCGAACGGGAACATGGCTGACCCTTGATGTGCGTCATCTTGAAAAAGATCTGTCTGCCTGTGGGAGGAAACCTGCATGGGTGTAGGGATAGCAGCTGAAGCAGCGGTGTGTCTGTGGGTCCTGGGACTCTGAGCTATGACAGTACGTGCAGATGCTCTGGATATCCGACTGCCTCTCGATGTGTGTGCTCTTAGTGACCCAGCGACTGATGGGATAGTCTGTCTGGTGACTGGGATCTGCACTAGAGGTGGCTGAGGTCTAGGGGTGACGACTCTAGGTGGTATAACATATCCACGACCCGGTGGAGGTCGAGGTGCTGGAGTGGGAACTGCAGGTGGATATAAATGCGGTGGTGCTCGGCCCATTCCACATGGTAGGTGTGGTAGTGGGGTCATGGGTACACCAACTGCCTGCTATCGCAAAGCTGTATAGATCCTAGTCTGCATCTGCATATTCCAATACCAGTAATCGGGACATGGAGTTGCCCCATAGTGATAGATGTATGAAGGCCCTTGCGGTCTTGGAGCAGGATTAGAAGGTCTTGCCCTAGTACGTAGTGGCTCTACTCGTGGTGGTGGAGGGATGTCATCATCTTCATCATCATCCTCGTCATCACTGTCATCCTCATCGGTATCTGAATCACTGGTTCCTTTCTGGCGTTTCCTTTTCTTCGTCTCTTTCGGTAGGACCAAGTGTGGTATTAACATGTCCACACTGTCAGGATCTGCTGCCCGTGCTTTGATATAGACTGCACCATCTCTCGTGATCCGGAGTATACCCATACTCCTAAGAAACTGGTAGTCAAGTGGCTTGGAGTTCCATCCTGACTTGAATCTTTCAAACATCCGCTGTTCGAAGCAATCCCATATTTCGGATTAATCTAGTAATTACTGCCCCCAGGTATGATCTTCTCTTGCCAAAATCCTTTTCCTGTAGAAGTCTCTGAGCGACTAGATAGGCAACCTGTATGTTTCTTCTGTCGAGAATGCTTGCCATGAGAGCAACATCAAACCCAGAAACTCGTCCACTGGTGTTATGTTTTCCATCAAAGGAACAAGCTATCAGCTTGTGAAGAATTTGGAGAACTGGATTCGTGATTCGGGTCGCCTTAATTCCCGAGAAGTACGGTGTAGGCGACCATTGTCTCCATACTTCAGTGCAACTGGTGGTGACAGAAATAGAGGTAGCTCCAGTGGTGAACAGGGGTGACTGTATCTCCTCAGGTGTGTACAGGTCTAGGTGGAGCGAGAACTGTGCGAGTGACAGGGTGTATGGGCTGCCCAAATACTGAAATGATACTGAACAATCTTCAATCTTCTCTTTCCTCTGAAATTTGAATGTGGTCATAAATTCCGTGACCATCTCCACATAGACTGGCTCATCGATGCTAAATAACCTTTTCAAAGGTTCAAACTGCTGCCCATTCACTGTGTAGCTAAGCAGGTCTTCGAGTCTCTGCTTGAATCCTAAAGTTTGCATAACACCCCAATCAATGTACCTGAGACGCCCGAACTTTTTATCTCTCCATATACGTGCCATTTTGTCGTAGGCTGGCGTGGTACTCATGTAGGCTAAAGTTCCTGAAAGAGGTCGTGCGGGATTTAATTTCTTCTTTTGTGCCATTGTACCTGAGAACATTTAAAGTAATGGATTCTTTAAGAGAGAGAGATTCAAAGCACGCTCCGAAGAATTTCGAAGTGAGGGCTTTAATTTCTAGGCAATCTAAAGATTACATTAAATATATAATGCTCTCATGTAGCAAACAATCAATCATTTGTCAAGGTAATATCATCACTTAGCAAATATAGTCATGGAATGGCAATCGCTTTATCGTGAAGTGTTTGTCATTTACCAAGTTTGCACTGATAAGAATTCACAAGTAATGATAGCATCATTTTTGGTAAGGTTTGACTTTGGGAGTACAAGTTGAAGTAAGGTTTTTTTTAATAAAAATGTTTATCTTAAAAAAATTCGATACTTCAAGTTGACTTTTAGGTCAAAGCTTCCTTCAAATGATATCCGCATAGCCAAAGTTTAAATCTATTCATGCACACATGATGTAATCTATTTCAAGCATTTCCTATTTAAAAAATAAACTAGGTTGTGCATAAAAGAGGTTATCATGTCCATGTATTCGGTGTGGTCCAAGACTATTTATTCAAGAGTGATGATTCTCTAGTTGTTGCCTAATTTGACTAGTCAAAACAAGTACAACATAATCATGCAATTTTCAACTTATCGTATTCTTCATGTAAGTTAGTCGACTTTTTGTTGAATTCCAAAAGTCAAAATTGCTAAACTCAAGTTGTTCACATAATACAATTAACATAGAGCAATTATACAAACACCACAATTACTAAGGCACTTAGCATACTAACACTTAATTAAGCAAAGTTCTAAGCTAGATCAATTGATCAAGGTTTAAAACGTGGGGATTTGCATGTACTAGTGGTAGGAACGTGTAGTAATAGAGCATTGAACCAAGGAAAAACACTATTTCCTAGCTACTATCCTAGATAACTACTAGAAACAAGTTCTTACAAGTTCAAAGTGGGTTTTGTGATCATACCTTGCTTAGAGTGAATGAAATGCAAAAACGAAAGTACAACATAGAAGTATATGCAACGAGGAGCTCGAAAGGACAAGAGATTATGTAATTTGATGGAGTTTTGATGGTGGATTCATGGGGAACATGGCATGGCCGGTTTTGGAGAGGAAGGAAAGGGAGGAAGATGAAGTTTGTTGAATGGTTTGAATTTTGGGGAGTTAATGAAATTCATAGTGGTCCATTAGGGTACATGTACTTACCCTAAGTACTATGGCATTCATATGGTCCCAAATCCAACTAAGTTGACTAGAACTAATGTCTCTAGTTAATTTCTAATGTTCCACTAATAATGGAGATGAGTCTTAAATGTGTTTCCTGTAACTAGTTACTCTTTAGTTCCTTGTTACGTTATAAACAATTCAAGAAACGCGCAAATCTTTATGGAACAATTGAAATCAACTTTAAACATCAAGTTATATATTTTTGGTGTTTAAAAATCTTTGTCTGACGTGGACTTGTTGAATGCACCTGTTTAAGTAGAAACTCAAACGTGGTCACGTTCTTTCCGTCACGCACGTGTTTCCAGGCAAAAGTTTAAAAACGTTTTTCTTTTAAGGGAAACTTTCAAAAATTTATTATATTATATTTATACATAAAAGTTGCTCACTTAGGGTTGCGAGCTTAGACCTTTTTCGGAGGTAATTGCTTTAAGATTCGTTCCGATCCCTCCATAGGGAAAGGGCTGTGATTTGCTCTCTTAAGCGAACGTTTTTTGGCATAAAACATTTTGAAAGTTCTGAAATTACGTTATAAACTAAAAAGTAATGATGGTTCTCTATTTTCCCTAGGATTTCTCGTTCTTCATATCCTAAATTTACAAGATCACTAATTAACTTATTGAATGCTTTTCTTATCTTTTTAGGGTTTGACAATCCGACTCGTGGTCCTTGGTCTTTGTAATTCAGTTCGTGAGTGAGTTTATTCATGACTTTCAAAAACGCGCTCTCTTCCTGTGAATCAGGTTCTCCGGATACAGATTCGACTAATCTAACGAGGACACTGATTTTGTCTTTTTGTGAGGAAGTGAAGGGGTATTTGGTAAAGGCGAAGATTCGAGTTAGCTTGACGTGAAGGTCCTTCCTTTTAGCAAAGAGGGCTGTGTCGATTCTTTCCTTGGCAGAATCAGGAAAAACATCTCGCAATCTTGAGATCAAGTAAGAGGCAGGATCAACAAAGAATGGAATTTTACCAGGAATGATGATGGGGATCATCGGATCTCGTTCTACCCAGAACTCGAGTTTTCGTATCACTATGGTGACATTGTGATTGATTAATCTCATGGATAAAGGTTGGAAGTCCATGTCGGCGAGTGATTCGAAAAGTAGATCTAAATCTGCTATAAACTTTAGCTCTTGGTCTCTGAAATTTGCGGAAGGGTTTTCGCATCCTTGACTTGACAGGCGAAAAAGGAATTCTACTTGTTTTTCTAATGCGGCGATCGTTTCTCGATGTTCATAAGAAAATGGGAGGTCGGCGTACGTAAGTTGCCTAACGAATGCTTTATAGACATCTACCCTACGGGAAGGGTTGAAGGAAGCACCGAGGTGGCGTTCTTCAAAACAAGGTTGTTTGGGTTCGACTGATGGAACCTTATCTACTACTCGATAGATGGTGTATTTAGGTTCGTGTGAAAGGAATGGAAGGATACCGTCATCCCGAGAATCGGAAGTGGTTTGGGTATACACGGTCGTTTCCTGAATGAGGGTGATTAGGTCACATAATTTCAGAGGTTTCTCTTCAGAATTATCTTCAGGAAAATATTCGAAGTGGGGAGAATTTGACGAACCAGGTAATTGCAAAGTTGGTGGGTGATCTTCTGGAGATGATGCCAGGTCAGGTAACTGGTCCGTGTCATCAAAATCCAGGCAATGTTTTGGAATGGAAGGTGAGGTCCTAAATTCTTCTTGGGTGTCGAAAGTTTCCTTAGTGTTCGAGGGGGGAAGTGAAAAGAAATCAGATCCTAACTCTTTTTCTAAGTAGTTAAAGAATTCCGTATCATCCATTGCTTTAAATTCTTCTTTTGAAATGAGGCAAGAAGTGGGTTTTCGAGATGTCATTTTCTAACTAATATTAACCTAGTTAACTAATATTAAATTGACAGTAAATTAAAACTAAAATTACTTAATTAACTTTCGAAGGATTTCTAAGAAGATTTCAATCGGAAGGATCTCCTAAATACTATTACTTAAGGTGGCTTAAATCTACGCTTGTGATTTCCCCGGCAGCGGCGCCAAAAACTTGTTGCGCACGCACCGTGTCGTTGTTTTTCAAATGATGATGCGAGCGCAGCAGGGGTTTTAAATTTATATTTTGCGGGGCTTAAATTATACGTACTACCTACTCTGGTTAGTAAGCGGTAAGTATGACCTAAGATCGTTCTATGAATCCAACCGTGTGGGCGATTAAAGTTGACACTTTCGGTAGGGAAGTATTTAGGATGGCACAAAGTAGGTAGGTTTTGGGATTTAAAGACAGATAATTAAAATGCAGAAAAGTAAATTGCTGGAAATTAAAATGCAGGAAAGCAGATAAAGATAAAGATGTGATTGCTGGGATTTCGATGATTAATATTTCAGGATGACATAACGAATAGGGTTGATGCATAATGTGGTAAATAAACTACTAGGTGTAAACTCTAGAACCCTACCAACTCAGTTTCCCATTGGCGTGTCACTTGGAACTAGGTTATCGTGATTCTGATCGGAGCAATACGCAAACTTCCAATACTCATCTAGTTGAAAGATGAACAACCTATTCTGGTTTTATACCGAGGTGCATGAATCAGTAGCGTATCGTCTCATAGGTCCGATCGTTCTTAACTCCTAAGGTAGTTTACTACTCTATTAGCACGAAGATTAATAGCTTTGCATGTTTGGACCGTCGATTGTGTAAGACTAAATGTTTTAAGGATTCTAGGTCACTAGAACTTTACTCTTATTCCTAAGTCTTGTTTTTGTTCAATTAAGCTTTAATTACTTCGACTTATGTTTTAAGTTCTCCTTTTCAAACAGTTATACATCCCCAGGTTATTCGCAGTTTATTAAAACATGTTTCATACGAGGACCATGCCTTTCAATAATAGACAGTGTACTTTACATGAGACTTCCACTGCTTCTTATATCCAACACACGCGGTAAAGAGTAATTGACGGTGAAAGTGACACTCTAACTAATTAAATGTAAAGCAGTGCAGGAAAGTAAACCTAATATATACAACGAGTGATTTCACTGTGTCTTACTTATTGCATGTCATGGGCACAGATAACTACTTACCATAATTAAGGTTGATCAGGTCCTAATTACTAGGTTGCAGTCACGTGGATAATTGGAAAGGGTACTCCGTGAACTAGACTTAAATTCATAAAGTCTAAACAATGCAAGGGTTATTATCTCCTATTTTATCTGAACGTAATTGACGAACATTATTTTGTAATGCATTGATTCTCGTAGGATACACCAGTTAGTTGTGAAGTTGTATTATCCTTTCGGAGTTCCAACTGTTAAACCAGAGCTGATTCCAATGATATAACTACCTTCGGTCGTTTACCGGCTTCCGTACGTTTGTACTTTGCATAACGCATTTCCAGCACTATACCGAATAAACAGTCGAATAGGGGCCGTCATACCGTTTTACGATTATTGTGCATTAATTATGTAATGACATCCTTACTAATAATTATCTACATCCTCAGCAATCACAATAATAAACTACTCGCAATTCATGGCAACAAATAAATCACATACCAGGCAATAATACATATTCAAATATGAAATGAGACAAGTATAATAAAAGTTTAGATATCACCCGGAATTAAATGCGTAGCAGCGTATTATTATAATTGACAAACTCTTTCACACATACAAGGATTGATCTCCGAATCTCTAGCGTTCGCCCTAGCTCCTATGTCAGTCCGTGGACTAATTACAATATTCCTAGAATGAGAAAGACTAAAAGACTACGAAAGATTATCTAGTGAGAAAGAAAGAGTGAAATATGCTAGAATGTGTGCATATATGGTGTGTGTTTCAAATGAACCTAAGCAACCTATTTATAGGTGAGTTTTGGCTCATTTTAGCATCATGAAGACTTGAGGTGCATGTTAGAAAGACTAGCCAAAAGTGGAGTGTACAACGCGAAAAGTGACCGCACCGGGTACTGTACAACGCGAAAAGTGACCGCACCGGGTACTGTACAACGCGAAAAGTGACCGCACCAGGTACCAAAACTTGCCAAAAACGGAAACCGGGATGGGGGTGAGGAGGCCGGCGGCGCCAGCCATGTGGCCGGCGGCGGTGGGCAGGTGGCCGGCGGCGGTGGGCCCTACCCTACCCCGTTGCGCGATTTGTTGCTTCGTTTCTTGATTCGTGCGTGTTTTCTTCGTTATACGTCCGTTTGAGTCGATTCTTTTTTTGTTGGATTCGTAATTCAAAAACGAAGATTTTGACATAGGATATGCCTGAAAATGAGGTCCATAGCTCCAGATATTGTGTACGGATCATTTGGATCTTCCGGCGGGCGCGAAATCTTCATTCTTTACCCGTTTTGGTTGATTCTTCTTCTGTTGGATTCGTATTTTGAAAATGAACATCTTGAAAATAATGGATGTTGGTGAAGGGCACTTTTGTCTTGAAATCTCGTTTTTATGCCTTGAATCTTCAAACGTGTGTGGAATCTTCATTTTACATCCGTTTTGCTTGATTTTTCTTGTGCAACCTGGTTTCAACCATCTTGGCATAATGTTACTGATTTGTAATGTTTTTGAATCAATATGCCAAGAATCGTTCCACAATGAGAGAGATATCGGTAGTAAAAACGTGACTTTTTACGCGATATCAAGTATCCCACACTTAGAACTTTTGCTTGTCCTCAAGCAAACTCATTCATAAAAACTTCTGGAAGGATTCTAATCGCATCAGTTGTTAGAAAACACTATCTTTAGAAAATATAAACTATGGTTATGAAAGAGTTTTTACTGGAAACTAAGAGTTTTTAGAATTTCGATACCTTCTTCGGGCAACTTGTATGGTGATTATGACTAGGCAATCCTCACAAGTGGGTCACTCAAATCACTCAAAGTGTTTAGGGTTTCCTACTTACTAGTGTCAATCACTCGGATAGCCAGTCATGCAGCATTCTCGTCATAGGCTTGATCGAGAATCATATCTCCATCACTGAGGATGATACTAACCTGTCGAGATAACTTGGAAGGAATCGAGTTTTTGGTTTGAAGAAGCTAAGTGGTGAGGGGTGTGATGGTTTTTCCTTGTATTTTCTTGAAGCTTTCCTTTGAAATTCCTTAGGTTTTTGGAAGGACTACATAGCCTTTCATTGGATTCTTCCTTTTTCTTGGCCTTTTTATGATTGTGCTGGCGTGATCGGTTTGATTTCTTTTCGCCGATCTTGATGTTGTACTTTGCGGCCTGGAAGGTTTCTAATGATCTTGAGTTATGTTAGCTTTTCTTTGCAGAGGTTTTGGGAATTTGGGAGTGTCTCCGAAGGTTTGTGAGACTTTTGAGGTTCGAGATAAATGACAGGAAATTTTTAGTGAGTGTGAAGAGTGGGTGTTGAGTGGGTGGATGTTTGATGGTGGAAAGGTTTTTTTGGATTCCTTGGAAGCTATCAAGATAGGTTGTACCTATGCCACGTGTGGCACTCATTGATGTGATCTCGAAATGCATTACAAGAGCAAGTTCTAATTCAAATGCATACATCGGCACACACATGAAACGAAAAGTGAAGCATTTTAAGATGAATGCTATTTATGGGCTCAATCCTCACGAATCGAATGTTTTGGTTAGTATGTGCCTAGCCATGTGTTGCCTTTCTCGTCCGTATCTTGGTCTAAAACAGTTTCGTTTCTTTGTTAAAACTCGTTTCTAGCTATAGTTCATAGTTTTTTTTTTTTTTTTTTTTTTTTTTTTTTTGAAAGATAGGATTTCCAGAAAATGATGTTTTTGAGTCCGAAAAATTTGAAAATTCTTCCAATTTTTAGCCTTTTGACTTCCAATTTTTAGCCTTTTGATGAAAATATTGTTTGGCTTACGGACAAGAGGTAAAACTTGCGGTTGCAGATCGAATATCCCACACTTAGAGGAACATTGTCCCTAATGTTCGAATCTATTTGTTGAGCACCTCTTGACGAAGTATCCCACACTTAGAGATTCTACTTATCGTTGGATTGTTTCACTAGTGTTATGTGGTATGAAACATCCCACACTTAGTGTTTGGAATAGTTGGTGAGATAATCAAAGCTTTAATGGATAGAGAGGTTTTGGAACGGTGTACCGCTTATGCGCGTTGAGGTTCGTTGTCCCGCGACTTGTGGCTTACGGCTCTCGGAGTTCCTCACCGTTGGGTCCGTTGCTTCTTTTTGATTTCGATCTCCAATAAATAGTCGTTTGGTTAAACAAACAATCCACTCAATCATTTAAATAACAGCTGCTAATAAGAAAGATAAAGTGAAAGCATAATAAAGTAAATAGATGTGATGTCGAAGCATCAATCGTACAATAATAATAAAGAGTTTTGGTAGAAAGTAGAAAGAAGTCAGAAAGTGGAGCAACTCATTGCTCCTTTGATGATCAAACTGCTGCAGCAGATGTGGTCGGTCCTGGAGAAGTCTCATCCGATGAGGAGTCATCATACTGATCATTGGTGCCTTCGTTTGAAGCATCATCATTAGCACCTTCTTCTGTCATACCGATGGTGAAAGCTCCTTGATCTACAAGCTGATCAATAAGTGGTCCGGATGGTATCTCGAAACTACCGAACGGGAACATGGCTGACCCTTGATGTGCGTCATCTTGAAAAAGATCTGTCTGCCTGTGGGAGGAAACCTGCATGGGTGTAGGGATAGCAGCTGAAGCAGCGGTGTGTCTGTGGGTCCTGGGACTCTGAGCTATGACAGTTGTGCAGATGCTCTGGATATCCGACTGCCTCTCGATGTGTGTGCTCTTAGTGACCCAGCGACTGATGGGATAGTCTGTCTGGTGACTGGGATCTGCACTAGAGGTGGCTGAGGTCTAGGGGTGACGACTCTAGGTGGTATAACATATCCACGGCCCGATGGAGGTCGAGGTGCTGGAGTGGGAACTGCAGGTGGATATAAATGCGGTGGTGCTCGGCCCATTCCACATGGTAGGTGTGGTAGTGGGGTCATGGGTACACCAACTGCCTGCTGTCGCAAAGCTGTATAGATCCTAGTCTGCATCTGCATATTCCAATACCAGTAATCGGGACATGGAGTTGCCCCATAGTGATAGATGTATGAAGGCCCTTGCGGTCTTGGAGTAGGATTAGAAGGTCTTGCCCTAGTACGTAGTGGCTCTACTCGTGGTGGTGGAGGGATGTCATCATCTTCATCATCATCCTCGTCATCACTGTCATCCTCATCGGTATCTGAATCACTGGTTCCTTTCTGGCGTTTCCTTTTCTTCGTCTCTTTCGGTAGGACCAAGTGTGGTATTAACATGTCCACACTGTCAGGATCTGCTGCCCGTGCTTTGATATAGACTGCACCATCTCTCGTGATCCGGAGTATACCCATACTCCTAAGAAACTGGTAGTCAAGTGGCTTGGAGTTCCATCCTGACTTGAATCTTTCAACATCCGCTGTTCGAAGCAATCCCATATTTCGGATTAATCTAGTAATTACTGCCCCCAGGTATGATCTTCTCTTGCCAAAATCCTTTTCCTGTAGGAGTCTCTGAGCGACTAGATAGGCAACCTGTATGTTTCTTCTGTCGAGAATGCTTGCCATGAGAGCAACATCAAACCCAGAAACTCGTCCACTGGTGTTATGTTTTCCATCAAAGGAATAAGCTATCAGCTTGTGAAGAATTTGGAGAACTGGATTCGTGATTCGGGTCGCCTTAATTCCCGAGAAGTACGGTGTAGGAGACCATTGTCTCCATACTTCAGTGCAACTGGTGGTGACAGAAACAGAGGTAGCTCTAGTGGTGAACAGGGGTGACTGTATCTCCTCAGGTGTGTACAGGTCTAGGTGGAGCGAGAACTGTGCGAGTGACAGGGTGTATGGGCTGCCCAAATACTGAAATGATACTGAATAATCTTCAATCTTCTCTTTCCTCTGAAATTTGAATATGGTCATAAATTCCGTGACCATCTCCACATAGACTGGCTCATCGATGCTAAATAACCTTTTCAAAGGTTCAAACTGCTGCCCATTCACTGTGTAGCTAAGCAGGTCTTCGAGTCTCTGCTTGAATCCTAAAGTTTGCATAACACCCCAATCAATGTACCTGAGACGCCCGAACTTTTTATCTCTCCATATACGTGCCATTTTGTCGTAGGCTGGCGTGGTACTCATGTAGGCTAAAGTTCCTGAAAGAGGCCGTGCAGGATTTAATTTCTTCTTTCGTGCCATTGTACCTGAGAACATTTAAAGTAATGGATTCTTTAAGAGAGAGAGAGATTCAAAGCACGCTCCGAAGAATTTCGAAGTGAGGGCTTTAATTTCTAGGCAATCTAAAGATTACATTAAATATATAATGCTCTCATGTAGCAAACAATCAATCATTTGTCAAGGTAATATCATCACTTAGCAAATATAGTCATGGAATGGCAATCGCTTTATCGTGAAGTGTTTGTCATATACCAAGTTTGCACTGGTAAGAATTCACAAGTAATGATAGCATCATTTTTGGTAAGGTTTGACTTTGGGAGTACAAGTTGAAGTAAGGTTTTTTTTGAATAAAATTGTTTATCTTAAAAAAATTCAATACTTCAAGTTGACTTTTAGGTCAAATCTTCCTTCAAATTATATCTGCATAGCCAAAGTTTAAATCTATTCATGCACACATGATGTAATCTATTTCAAGCATTTCCTATTTAAAAAATAAACTAGGTTGTGCATAAAAGAGGTTATCATGTCAATGTATTCGGTGTGGTCCAAGACTATTTATTCAAGAGTGATGATTCTCTAGTTGTTGCCTAATTTTACTAGTCAAAACAAGTACAACATAATCATGCAATTTTCAACTTATCGTATTCTTCATGTAAGTTAGTCGACTTTTTGTTGAATTCCAAAAGTCAAAATTGCTAAACTCAAGTTGTTCACATAATACAATTAACATAGAGAAATTATACAAACACCACAATTACTAAGGCACTTAGCATACTAACACTTAATTAAGCAAAGTTCTAAGCTAGATCAATTGATCAAGGTTTAAAACGTGGGGATTTGCATGTACTAGTGGTAGGAACGTGTAGTAATAGAGCATTGAACCAAGGAAAAACACTATTTCCTAGCTACTATCCTAGATAACTACAAGAAACAAGTTCTTACAAGTTCAAAGTGGGTTTTGTGATCATACCTTGCTTAGAGTGAATGAAATTCAAAAACGAAAGTACAACCGAGAAGTATATGCAACGAGGAGCTCGAAAGGACAAGAGATTATGTAATTTGATGGAGTTTTGATGGTGGATTCATGGGGAACATGGCATGGCCGGTTTTGGAGAGGAAGGAAAGGGAGGAAGATGAAGTTTGTTGAATGGTTTGAATTTTGGGGAGTTAATGAAATTCATAGTAGTCCATTAGGGTACATGTACTTACCCTAAGTACTATGGCATTCATATGGTCCCAAATCCAATTAAGTTGACAAGAACTAATGTCTCTAGTTAATTTCTAATGTTCCACTAATAATGGAGATGAGTCTTAAATGTTTTCCTGTAACTAGTTACTCTTTAGTTCCTTGTTACGTTATAAACAATTCAAGAAACGCGCAAATCTTTATGGAACAATTGAAATCAACTTTAAACATCAAGTTATATATTTTTGGTGTTTAAAAATCTTTGTCTGACGTGGACTTGTTGAATGCACCTGTTTAAGTAGAAACTCAAACGTGGTCACGTTCTTTCCGTCACGCACGTGTTTCCAGGCAAAAGTTTAAAAACGTTTTTCTTTTAAGGGAAACTTTCAAAAATTTATTATATTATATTTATACTTAAAAGTTGCTCACTTAGGGTTGCGAGCTTAGACCTTTTTCGGAGGTAATTGCTTTAAGATTCGTTCCGATCCCTCCATAGGGAAAGGGCTGTGATTTGCTCTCTTAAGCGAGCGTTTTTTGGCATAAAACATTTTGAAAGTTCTGAAATTACGTTATAAACTAAAAAGTAATGATGGTTCTCTATTTTCCCTAGGACTTCTCGTTCTTCATATCCTAAATTTACAAGATCACTAATTAACTTATCGAATGCTTTTCTTATCTTTTTAGGGTTTGACAATCCGACTCGTGGTCCTTGGTCTTTGTAATTCAGTTCGTGAGTGAGTTTATTCATGACTTTCAAAAACGCGCTCTCTTCCTGTGAATCAGGTTCTCCGGTTACAGATTCGACTATTCTAACGAGGTCACTGATTTTGTCTTTTTGTGAGGAAGTGAAGGGGTATTTGGTAAAGGCGAAGATTCGAGTTAGCTTGACGTGAAGGTCCTTCCTTTTAGCAAAGAGGGCTGTGTCGATTCTTTCCTTGGCAGAATTAGGAAAAACATCTCACAATCTTGAGATCAAGTAAGAGGCAGGATCAACAAAGAATGGAATTTTACCAGGAATGATGATGGGGATCATCGGATCTCGTTCTACCCAGAACTCGAGTTTTCGTAGCACTATGGTGACATTGTGATTGATTAATCTCATGGATAAAGGTTGGAAGTCCATGTCGGCGAGTGATTCGAAAAGTAGATCTAAATCTGCTATAAACTTTAGCTCTTGGTCTCTGAAATTTGCGGAAGGGTTTTCGCATCCTTGACTTGACAGGCGAAAAAGGAATTCTACTCGTTTTTCTAATGCGGCGATCGTTTCTCGATGTTCGTAAGAAAACGGGAGGTCGGCGTATGTAAGTTGCCTAACGAATGCTTTATAGACAAATACCCTACGGGAAGGGTTGAAGGAAGCACCGAGGTGGCGTTCTTCAAAACAAGGTTGTTTGGGTTCGACTGATGGAACCTTATCTACTACTCGATAGATGGTGTATTTAGGTTCGTGTGAAAGGTATGGAAGGATACCGTCATCCCGAGAATCGGAAGTGGTTTGGGTATACACGGTCGTTTCCGAAATGAGGGTGATTAGGTCACATAATTTCGGAGGTTTCTCTTCAGAATTATCTTCAGGAAAATATTCGAAGTGGGGAGAATTTGACGAACCAGGTAATTGCAAAGTTGGTGGGTGATCTTCTGGAGATGATGCCAGGTCAGGTAACTGGTCCGTGTCATCAAAATCCAGGCAATGTTTTGGAATGGAAGGTGAGGTCCTAAATTCTTCTTGGGTGTCGAAAGTTTCCTTAGTGTTCGAGGGGGGAAGTGAAAAGAAATCAGATCCTAACTCTTTTTCTAAGTAGTTAAAGAATTCCGTATCATCCATTGCTTTAAATTCTTCTTTTGAAATGAGGCAAGAAGTGGGTTTTCGAGATGTCATTTTCTAACTAATATTAACCTAGTTAACTAATATTAAATTGACAGTAAATTAAAACTAAAATTACTTAATTAACTTTCGAAGGATTTCTAAGAAGATTTCAATCGGAAGGATCTCCTAAATACTATTACTTAAGGTGGCTTAAATCTACGCTTGTGATTTCCCCGGCAGCGGCGCCAAAAACTTGTTTGCGCACGCACCGTGTTGTTGTTTTTCAAATGATGATGCGAGCGCAGCAGGGGTTTTATATTTATATTTTGCGGGGCTTAAATTATACGTACTACCTACTCTGGTTAGTAAGCGGTAAGTATGACCTAAGATCGTTCTATGAATCCAAACGTGTGGCCGATTAAAGTTGACACTTTCGGTAGGGAAGTATTTAAGATGGCACAAAGTAGGTAGGTTTTGGGATTTAAAGACAGATAATTAAAATGCAGAAAAGTAAATTGCTGGAAATTAAAATGCAGGAAAGCAGATAAAGATAAAGATGTGATTGCTGGGATTTCGATGATTAATATTTCAGGATGACATAACGAATAGGGTTGATGCATAATGTGGTAAATAAACTACTAGGTGTAAACTCTAGAACCCTACCAACTCAGTTTCCCATTGGCGTGTCACTTGGAACTAGGTTATCTTGATTCTGATTGGAGCAATACGCAAACTTCCAATACTCATCTAGTTGAAAGATGAACAACCTATTCTGGTTTTATACCGAGGTGCATGAATCAGTAGCGTATCGTCTCATAGGTCCGATCGTTCTTAACTCCTAAGGTAGTTTACTACTCTATTAGCACGAAGATTAATAGCTTTGCATGTTTGGACCGTCGATTGTGTAAGACTTAATGTTTTAAGGATTCTAGGTCACTAGGACTTTACTCTTATTCCTAAGTCTTGTTTTTGTTCAATTAAGCTTTAATTACTTCGACTTATGATTTAAGTTCTCCTTTTCAAACAGTTATACATCCCCAGGTTATTCGCAGTTTATTAAAACGTGTTTCATACGAGGACCATGCCTTTCAATAATAGACAGTGTACTTTACATGAGACTTCCACTGCTTCTTATATCCAACACGCGGTAAAGAGTAATTGACGGTGAAAGTGACACTCTAACTAATTAAATGTAAAGCAGTGCAGGAAAGTAAACCTAATATATACAACGAGTGATTTCAATGTGTCTTACTTACTGCATGTCATGGGCACAGATAACTACTTACCATAATTAAGGTTGATCAGGTCCTAATTACTAGGTTGCAGTCACGTGGATAACTGGAAAGGGTACTCCGTGAACTAGACTTAAATTCATAAAGTCTAAACAATACAAGGGTTATTATCTCCTATTTTATCTGAACGTAATTGACGAACATTATTTTGTAATGCATTGATTCTCGTAGGATACACCAGTTAGTTGTGAAGTTGTATTATCCTTTCGGAGTTCCAACTGTTAAACCAGAGCTGATTCCAATGATATAACTACCTTCGGTCGTTTACCGGCTTCCGTGCGTTTGTACTTTGCATAACGCATTTCCAGCACTATACCGAATAAACAGTCGAATAGGGGCCGTCATACCTTTTTACGATTATCGTGCATTAATTATGTAATGACATCCTTACTAATAATTATCTACATCCTCAGCAATCACAATAATAAACTACTCGCAATTCATGGCAACAAATAAATCACATACCAGGCAATAATACATATTCAAATATGAAATGAGACAAGTATAATAAAAGTTTAGATATCACCCAGAATTAAATGCGTAGCAGCGTATTATTATAATTGACAAACTCTTTCACACATACAAGGATTGATCTCCAAATCTCTAGCGTTCGCCCTAGCTCCTATGTCAGTCCGTGGACTAATTATAATATTCCTAGAATGAGAAAGACTAAAAGACTACGAAAGATTATCTAGTGAGAAAGAAAGAGTGAAATATGCTAGAATGTGTGCATATATGGTGTGTGTTTCAAATGAACCTAAGCAACCTATTTATAGGTGAGTTTTGGCTGATTTTAGCATCATGAAGACTTGAGGTGCATGTTAGAAAGACTATCCAAAAGTGGAGTGTACAACGCGAAAAGTGACCGCACCGGGTACTGTACAACGCGAAAAGTGACCGCACCAGGTACCAAAACTTGCCAAAAACGGAAACCGGGACGGGGGTGAGGAGGCCGGCGGCGCTAGCCCTTAGGCCGGCAGCGGTGGGCTGGTGGCCGGCGGCGGTGGGCCCTACCCCGCCCCGTTGCGTGATTTGTTGCTTCGTTTCTTGATTCGTGCGTGTTTTCTTCGTTATACGTCCGTTTGAGTCGATTCTTTTTTTGTTGGATTCGTAATTCAAAAAAGAAGATTTTGACATAGGATATGCCTGAAAATGAGGTCCATAGCTCCAGATATTGCGTACGGTTCATTTGGATCTTCCGGCGGGCGCGAAATCTTCATTCTTTACCCGTTTTGGTTGATTCTTCTTCTATTGGATTCGTATTTTGAAAACGAACATCTTGAAAATAATGGATGTTGGTGAAGGGCACTTTTGTCTTGAAATCTCGTTTTTATGCCTTGAATCTTCAAACATGTGTGGAATCTTCATTTTACATCCGTTTTGCTTGATTTTTCTCGTGCAACCTTGTTTCAACCATCTTGGCATAATGTTACTGATTTGTAATGTTTTTGAATCAATATGCCAAGAATCGTTCCAGAATGAGAGAGATATCGGTAGTAAAAACGTGACTTTTTACGCGATATCATCAAGAATCACAAAGTCACAGGGAAACACAAACTTATCAACCTTGACTAAAACGTTCTCAACCATCCCTCTGGGGTATTGAACAGAGTGATCAGCCAACTCGATGCACATTCGGATGGATTTAGGTTCTCCTAGCCCAAGTCTAGCGTACATAGTATAAGGCATAATAGATATGCTAGCCCCAAGATCTGCTAGTGCATTCGCAATGTCCAAATTACCAATTTGACAGGGTATAGTGATACTCCCTGGATCCTTCATTTTTGGTGGCAACTTGTTTTGCATCACGGCTGAGCATCACTCATTCATCATTACTGTGGTTGCTTCTGCCAACTTGCTCTTATTAGTCAAGAGCTCCTTCAAGTATTTCACATACTTAGGCATTTGGGCAATGGCTTCCACAAACCGAATGTTGATATGAAGCTGCTTCAGATTCTCTAGAAATTGATGATAATGAGCTTCATATTTTCCTCTCCTCAAAGCTGCTGGGTAAGGTGGGGGTGGTGCATGATCCTTCGCATATTGTTTATCCTTAGCAATTTGATCAGCTTTTGTGTCCACCCTTGAATTTTTGGCAACCTCAGCTTCCTTCTCCTTTTCAGGCAAAAGCTTCGACACATGATTCTGTTGAAACTTAAGGTTTTCATAAACCTTTCCACTTCTGGTAGTCACTACCTTTGCATGATCTCGTGGGTTGGTTTCGGTGCATCCTGGTAAAGTTCCCGGGGGTCTCTCTTGGAGAACTTTAGCTATGCTGGAAATGGTTCCCTCAATTTGCTTGATCGCCGCTCCTTGATTCCGAACTAATGCTTCAATGGTGTCCATCCGCTGTCCAGACCTAGCAATAAATTTCTCGTTAGCGATCAAAAACTTCCCCATCATTTCTTCCAAATTGGGTTTCTTGTCAGGGAAGGTTGCCGAGGGTTGTTCCCTAGTGAAAAACTCTGGCTGAGCCTGGCTGAACTAGCGACCTCCTTCCTAGTATGGTCTTAGGAAAAATTCCCCTCTGTCTTGGCAGTAGGTTCCGTGAGTTTCCACACATTTAACTTCCTCTCTCACTCCTCCATAATTAATTTCGGGACAATCCTTGACTAAATGCATTCCTCCACAATTGTTACACCCTACTTGGTTTGCATGGACAGTCTCGGTCACCTTTTTTATGTCTCTTCCCATGTTGTCCAGCTTGGCAGTTATGACGGTGAGTCCATCGTCATCGCTAATTGACCTCTTTCTCCTAGAGGTATCATCATCCCATAATCGAGAATGCTTTGTTTGGTCGCGAATAGCTGCCAAGGCATCCCTAGGAATCTTCTTCGGGATAGGCCCTTGAGCATCTAATTGCTGTCTTGTAGCACGATCCACTCCCTTGTAGAATACCATTATGATTTGCTGGTCGTTTAGGTCGTGCTGAGGACATTTATGCATCAAGTCCTGATACCTTTCCCACGCTTGGTGCAACGACTCATCAATGTCTTGCTTGAAGTTTCGAATCTCGTTGATCATCTTTGACGTTTTGGATGGCGGGCAGTACATCTTGAGAAACTTCGTGCGGAGATCTTCCCACGTGGTGATGGATCCAGATGGTTCATTAGTAATCCATCTTTACGCGGCTCCCTTGAGTGTTCTTGGGAACACTCGGAGCATGACTTGATCGCATGTAATGTTAGGGATGCTGAACATATCGGCGATCTCCACGATTCTCTCCACGTGCTCATTAGCATGGTCATTCTCCTCTCCTCGAAACGGGTTTTCCCTTAGCTCCTTTAGGAATTGTCCCTTTATCTAGAACTCAACGTTTTCTGCAATCGCGGGCCTCACTACTCCAGGGCCAAGGTCGCTACGCCTTCTGCTCAAATATTCCTCGAGAGTCATGTTGGCGATGTCGTCTACCATTTCTAAATCTGGTTCCGATTGATCGATTGGTGGTTCAAAGAGAGATCGTAAATATTCTCTAAAATCGTCCTCCAAATACGAATGGTAGAACAAGACTCTTAAATACAAAACAACTAAACAATTAATCCCTAAACACAAAATAATACAAATAGACAGGTAAACAAAATTAAATTAAAACTAATAATTTACAGAAAACAAATTCCAATTTATCAAATTGAATCAAACCGCTCCCCGGCAGAACAAAAGTCCAACTGGTTAAGTGTTCCCCGGCAGCGGCGCCAAAAACTTGATGTTGTGTAAACGGGGCTTTAGTTTAAAATGGAAATTACCTGACTTACTACACACAACACAGGCAAGAATACCTGGTCAGAATATAGTATAGCTCAGTAAGTCCGAGTCGAACACAGGGAACGGATGTAAATCTTAACAAATTGGAAATTGCTATAATTAATTAAAGCAGTAAAAAGTGGGGACGTTTTAGTTCCGATCGAACAATTGATTAACAATTATAAGAAATGATTTATTAAATAAAACTTAATTATAAAATAAAGAAATGGTAAAATGACTTAATTAAATAAAAGATTTAATTCAAATAATAAAAGAAGTACAATTGTTTAGACTATTTTCCTCAGATTCTGATTATCACTTTATTGAATTGCAGATATATGGATCTTATTGTGACATGACGAATATACTAATTATCCTTGCAAGATTAATTGATTAAACACAATCAAGAAAGATATAAAGTTGTTTTCAACCCGCTAACAGTTCAATTTAACGTTATCCACCGAATTGTGTTATAGATTAAAACTACACCGTCTATATGATTTACTTTTGCAACTTGAATCAACAAAGTTATAACTAACAAGTAGTTATCATGTTTATTACCAATCATTAACCATAAGAAACCCTAGCCTATCAAACTCAATCTATTTAGTGATAATTATCAATTAAAATCAACAATCATCAATAATGACCAATTAATAGAGAACTCAATCATAAATCAACACATCATCACGCTAGGTTATCATCAACAATCAATAATTAAACATGGATCATCAAGTAAACATAAAAACATTCATAAAAACCGATATAAATATGCAATTCAATAATCAAACCATCATCTGAGTATTATCATCTAAACAATTGTATTAAAAGCTTAGCCAATCATATTATGACAGAAAGTAAAAACTGAAAACGAAACCATAATCATAATCAAATGAAAAGAAGAAACGTATTCGAACCGAAAAACCGAAATATTGATTGAATGGATGAAAGCCTTTGAATCTTCTTCCATTTTGCCTTCAAAACTCTCTGGAAATAAGGCTTGGAATGAGAGAAAATCGACTGGAAGAAAGTGGCGAGTGTTGTACAAAATGAGAGCAAAATGAATTATTTAGGGTTTCTGTCGAAGCGATCCATACGCCGTATGGACATCCATATGCCGTATGGATTAAAAAGCCCATGGATCAGGCCCGCGTATTCTGGCAGCCCGGCTCAACCAATCCATACGCCGTATGGAAATCCATACGCCGTATGGATTGAAAAATCCAACTTTTCAGCTAATCGACCTCCATTCTTCATGCTTCCACTTTTTGGCTACTTTTCTTCAATACTAGCTCGTTTTCTGCTTCTTTTCCGATTCAAGCTCCAGATAATTCCTAAATGCAAATATGAACGAAATGAGTATCGAATTCAAATAAAATGCACAAGAAATTAATCAAACAAGGGGTAAATAGCACTATAAAATTGCACATTTTGGCGTTCATCATCAACCCACACTTGACCATGAGATTTTATTAATCTTATCTAAGTACCCACATTACCTTAGACCTGCCACCCTACCAGAAGACATTCCTTTCGGTATTGAAGTTTTCTTCTATCCACCAATGCCTTGGATGGATTTAAATGAGAAACTTCATTGCTTAGATGAATACTTCAGGTATGATCTTTCAGATATATTGCGAGCCTACCCCACTACTCTTTTTCAAAGTGTAGAAGTGGATGAGCGTCTCCAATATCAAGAAGATCCTGAACTAGAAACACCAACCTTGCCCAACACTGAATCAAGTAATAACCCACAAGAATCAAGTAATGAACATCACTTAGAAAACTTTCACAAGCCCAGTAGGAGAATAGATATCTTTGTTGATTTTCTTAGGAACCTTAAGATATCCGATTTCCCCTTTTCAACTAAGCAGAGAAAGACCTTCGTAGTGATTGATAGGATAATAACATGTCTACGTGCTAATTACGATCAAAAAGACGAGTTATCACTGAAATCAGAGTTAGACCTACTAATGGATCTAATAGCAAGCACCGAGTATCCATCTGTTTCATAGATTAGGATTAATCGTTACGTTGCTGCCCTGATTGACGAGCTCGAATTTTGGATTGAGAGAGCCCCTATCACATATACTTTGATTCCATGCGTTAAACTGTTCTTTGTTGATCCTGCCACTTATCTGATTAATGAACTAAGATCAATTTTCCCTGATTCTACTGAAGAAGCCATGGATTCTGCTTTCTTCCAAAAAAGGAAAGAAATCCATGTTAAGCTTACTCAGTTGTTATTAACATCTAAATTCACTTTTACTGAGCAACAAAGGATCTACATCAGAAAATTTTACCGAGTAGTTCATTCTACTACTGGAAACCCTGATTCAGAAGAAGAAAAGGAATTTCAGCATGTCATCGGAGAATTGCTCTTTGATCTATGTTTTATAGACACAGGATTCAGGGATGGTATTTCGAATCCGAGGAAGGTAAGACGAGCATTTAACCAATTCATTGATGCGTTACTAGCATTAGGTCAAGAAGAAAAAGAATTCTTACGAGAATTTGAGCGTTATTATATAAATCCCGCTTACCTAATTCATAGTATCATTAAAGCGCTTCAAGGTACGTTCGTTCTTCGCCACACTTTCTCGCATGTTTCAGGCTTATCTGAAAGTGCCGTCACAAGCACTGACAGATAAATGGTGATGGTCTAATGTAAATAAGTTTGGATATTTTGTTAATTAGGACAAAAATAATTTTAATTAGATTTTCTTTTAATTTACTTTTATAAAAACAAAGAAAACGTTCTTTAAAGTTTAAACGCGTAAGTTTTTAAACGAATTTTCGCAAACAGTCCAAACGTTTCTGAAATTTGACAAAGTTTTTATTTAAATTTTGGAAAATTTTATTTGGATTGGTTTTAATTTTAAAGAACACAAAAGGATTTAATAAAACGTATTTAGAAACGCAAATGTTTTCGCACACGAATTAATGTTACGTTTTTAATATACGAATTTAAATACGAAAGTCTCGTGCGTATTTTGGTTGATTTTCATAAAAAATATTTAAACTTTAAAAACCCAAGTATACGTTTCATTTTGTTTCGTTCGCATTTAAATTAAAAATGCAAATTAAAAATGCATAAAGCAAAGGAAGCTTCCAGCACTTTTTACAAAAAGTAAAAAAGCAACTTTTCTTCCTCTTCTTATTCCCCAAGGCCGAAACCCACCATCACCATAGCCATTTCTCCATTTTTCCATCATTTTTCTTCAAATCAAGCTTCAAATCTTCCATCTTTTTATCTCTTTTGCTTTTAGATCATCTCTACATCAAGATTAAGGTATGATTCTAGCCCAAAATCATCATTTTGAATATCTTTATAAAGTTAGGGTTTATACTTGAATCTTGGATTGTGATCATCAAGTTTCATGCTTTTTGCTTGCAAAGTGCTATATTCTTGATTGGAAACATGTTTGCGGAAGTAATTTGAGATTTCCATAGCTAGATTTGATGTTTTGATTTTGAAAGTTGACTTTTTGTTAGGGTTTTAGCAAATTTTGACCTTTTTGATGATTACTTGCTTATTTTTAACTTTTCGGTGATCAATTTGCGCTTAAAATGATTAGTTTACATGAGTGATTGATTGTTAAAATTTAAGAGGATTGATTAATTGCATGTTTATGAATTAAAGTAAGACTTTTTATGCAAGGCTATTTAAAAACCATTACTTTAATTAAAGATATTTATTTTAAAATGGTATTTATTTAGACTTGATGTAATTTGCTTCATAAAAATGAAATTAATAATATTTGAAGTGGCACTACTTTAATCAATAAAGTTAGTGAGATTTCGAATTAATCATCCTCAAATTAAAGTCTTATGCTTTAACCAAAATGATGGATAATAAATAAAATCGCTTTTCTTTCTTATTTTAAATCAAAGTAAGGTAATTATATGATTTATGATCATGATGCTTGCTTGATTATTCGATTACTTAGCATGTCTAGAAATATTCATCTTTAAGTAAGCTTAGAAAATAGGAAAGTTGCGGTTCTGTTTATTTGGTTGGATTGCGAATTGTTGATTGCGGTTTTAGGAGAAATCATAGAAAAATAATGGGATAATTACAAAATATAAAGCCTACATTTTGAATTTTTTTCTAAAGATTCGGGATAACCATTAGCAAATCCTATTTGTTTTGATATGACTTGTTTCCTTGTTTTTCTTAAACAGATGGATCTCATTCCCCCGATGCTTGCTTATTTGGCCACGACTACACAAGGAAAGGCTTTGATCCGGAAATGGCTAAAGAGGCATTTGGGAGCAATAGGTACATAGTTTGGGAAGATATGGGGAAACTTGGAATTGAAGATAGGTTGAGAAAGTTGATAGGATACGAGGTCCAGGGACATGAGTTCAGCTCTTGGATCCAGCTTTTTAGCATTCGTGAGCCCATATACCCTGAGGTTGTTACTGAGTTCTTGATGACATTCGAGCTTGACCCAGAGTTAGAGATTGATAATGACAAGAAGATAACATTTAGATACCGAGGGAAGAGCCAGAATGTATCAATTTCAGGCTTAGCTAGACACTTGGGATTATATTCAGCAGATCAGATTAGCTCAGATTTGTTTCTACATGGTCATCAGACGATTCCTCATCGTCCCGAGAGGAACCATAGGATCATTTGGAGTGAGCTGACGGGCACACATTATACTTGTGGTGCCAAGTCCTCGGCTATGATTCTACCTCAGTTACGTCTCCTACTGATATCGCGTAAAAAGTCACGTTTTTACTACCGATATCTCTCTCATTCAGGAACGATTATTGGCATATTGATTCAAAAACATTACAAATCAGTAACATTATGCCAAGATGGTTAAAACAAGGTTGAACGAGAAAAATCAAGCAAAACGGATGTAAAACGAAGATTCCACACACGTTTGAAGATTCAAGGCATAAAAACGAGATTTCAAGGCTAAGGTGCCCTCCACCAACATCCATTATTTCCAAGATGTTCATTTTTAAAATTCGAATCTAACAGAAGAAGAATCAACCAAAACGGGTGAAAAATGAAGATTTCGCCCCCGCCGGAAGATCAAAATGATCCGAATGCAATGTATGGAGCTATGGACCTCATCTCAGGGCCTATCCTATGTCAAAATATTTGTTTTTGAATTACGAATCCAACAAAAAAAGAATCAATGCAAACGGACGTAAAACGAAGAAAACACGCACGAATCAGCAAACGAAGCAAAAAACAGCGGAACGGGGCGGGACCTAGCCAGCCGCCGCCGGCCATGGGCCCACCACCGCCGGCCACCATGAGGGCGGCGCCAACCACCCTACCCCTGTCCCAGTTTCCGTTTTTGGCAAGTTTTGGTACCTGGTGCGCCTACTTTTCGCGTTGTACAGTACCCGGTGCGCCTACTTTTCGTGTTGTACACACCACTTTTGGCTAGTCTTTCTAACATGCACCTCAAGGCCAACTTATGCTAAAATGAGCCAAAGCTCACCTATAAATAGGATGCTTAGGTTCATTTGTAACACACACCTCATATGCACACATTCTAGCATATTTCACTCTTTCTTTCTCACTAGATAATCTTTCGTAGTCTTTTAGTCTTTCTCATTCTAGGAATATTGTAATTAGTCCACGGACTAACGTAGGAGCTAGGGCGAACGCTAGAGATTCGGAGATCAATCTTTGTACGTGTGAAAGAGTTTGTCAATTATAATAATACGCTGCTACGCATTTAATTCCGGGTGATATCTAAACTTTTATTATACTTGTCTCATTTCATATTTTGAATATGTATTATTGCCTGGTATGTGATTTATTTGTTGCCATGAATTGCGAGTAGTTTATTATTGTGATTGCTGAGGATGTAGATAATTATAAGTAAGGATGTCATTACACAATCAATGCACGATAATCGTAAAATGATATAACGGCCCCTATTCAACTGTTTATTCGGTATAGTGCTGGAAATGCTTCATGCAAAGTACAAACGTACGGAAGCCGATAAACGACCGAAGGTAGTTATATCATTGGAATCAGCTCTGGTTTAAAAGTTGGAACTCCGAAAGGATAATACAACTACACAACTAACTGGTGTATCCTACGAGAATCAATGCATTATAAAATAATGTTCGTGAAACACGTTCATATAAAATAGGAGATAATAATCTTTGTACCGTTAGGACTTTATGAATTTAAGTTTAATTTATGGAGCACCCTTTCCAGTTATCCACGTGACTGCAACCTAGTAATTAGGACCTGATCAACCTTAATTATGGTAAGTAGTTATCTGTGCCCATGACATGCAATAAGTAAGACACAATGAAATCACTCGTTGTATATATTAGGTTTACATTTCTGCACTGCTTTACATTTAATTAGTTAGAGTGTCATTTTCACTGTCAATTACTCTTGACCGCGTGTTGGATATAAGAAGCAGTGGAAATCCCATGTAAAGTACACTGTCTATTATTGAAAGGCATGGTCCTCATATGAAACACGTTTTATCAAACTGCGGATAATCTGGAGATGTATAACTGTTTGAAAAGGAGAACTTAAGTCATAAGTCGAAGTAATTAAAGCTTAATCGAGTAAAAACAAGACTTAGGAATAAGAGTAAAGTCCTAGTGACCTAGAATCCTTAAAACACTAAGTCTTACACAATCGACGGTCCAGACATACAAAGCTATTAATCTTTGTGCTAATAGAGTAGTAAACTACCTTAGGAGTTAAGAACGATCGGACCTATGAGACAATACGCTACTGATTCATGCACCTCGGTATAAAACCAGAATAGGTTGTTCGTCTTTCAACTAGATGAGTATTGAAAGTTTGCGTATTGCTCCGATCAGAATCACGATAACCTAGTTCCAAGTGACACGCCAATGGGAAACTGAGTTGGTAGGGTTCTAGAGTTTACACCTAGTAGTTTATTTACCACATTACGTATCAACCCTATTTGTTCTGTCATCCTGAAATATTAATCATCAACATCTCAGCAATCACATCTTTATCTTTATTTGTTTTTCCTGCACTTTATTTCCCCGCAATTTACTTTCCTGCATTTTAATTATCTGTCTTTAAACCCCAAACCTACCTACTTTGTTCCATCCTAAATACTTCCCTACTGAAAGTGTCAACTTTAATCGCCCACACGTTAGGATTCATAGAACGATCTTAGGTTGTACTTACAGCTTACTAACCAGAGTAGGTAGTACGTATAATTTAAGCCCCGCAAAATATAAATTTAAAACCCCTGCTGCGTGATGTCGCTAGTGAAAGCGCGTCTTGTTTTACAATTTATAAATAGAAATACCTAATAAATACTTTCAAGTAACCAGGCAAGAATACCCGATCAATTGTAAATATAGATTTGGTAAGTCAGATTCGAACACAGGGAAAAGCTGGAATATTTAAAATAGAAATTAACAATTAACTAGAAAACAGTAAATATGTGGGGCGTTTTAGTTCCGTACGAACATTTTAGAAAACATTTAATTAAAATAAACAAACTTAAATAAAACTTTAAATTAAATAATAAAATAATAACAATAAATCCTAATTGGAAGGAATAAGTAATTGTATAGTTAATGTCACTTAGATTCATATTTCCCGATTTATTACGTATTGATTATCTAATTGTGATTCTTTTAGATCAACTTAATACCAAATTCTTCAATGAATACTAAGTCGAATATGAACTAGCCAACGTTTCGGGTCCAACTAATTCCTATAATTTAGGGTCCAACATAAAACACTGGTTCTAATGTCACAAGATGATCAGTCAATTGTGTGCCTTTCCCTAAATTATGCATTAAACATTCACAACTCGTTATAATTAACTCTATTGGTATGACTCAACAATACCCAATAATTAACTTATTGTCTTGTTCATTTTAAAGTAGATTATTATTGTATACTCGACCTATCAGACTCAACGTATTTAGTGATAGTCCAAAACCCTAAGGTAGTACCAGCAATAATCAATAATCTTAAAGGAACTCAATCTCATTAAAATTATTAATCACGTGAAGCAACAATAATAACTAGTTACCAATAAACAAGTGTCCACGAGCAATATAACCGTTTTCAATCAAATAACTTATTCAATACGCAATTATAATCGTTCAATAATCATAATCTAAGTTAAATCAACTACACAATCACATTAACATTCAATTCATCATCAAAACAGAAATAATCAGATTCAATAAATCAAATTCTTCAATGAAATAGAGAAACGAAAATATACCGAATCGATTAACGACGAACTACGAAAGATTAGAATGAATTAGCCTCAATCCTTAGCTTTCGTACCTCCAAACTACTCCTAAAATTCGTAATCTAACCCTAAGAACCGAAATAAATCGTCTGGAACCGAAAATAATACGAACACCCCAGATTTTAGGGTTTTTTCGCGACTTTTATATTTCTGGAATTTTGATCCATACGGCGTATGGATTGATTTCAAGCCCAGCCCAGACTCGCGTAACCTGGGCCTCCACTGCTGCAATCCATACGGCGTATGGATTCCATACGGCGTATGGATGCTTTTTCCAGCCGATTTTTAACTTTTCTTCATTTCTTCTTTTCATCGACTTCGGCTTCTCATTATTCTTCAAATATGTATCATTTAGCTTGATTATTGACTGTTTTCCGTTCCTTTTCCATAAACGCTCCATTTCCACATCTGTTTGCAAATATGTACGAAATCAATATCTATTCTTAACAAAATGCAATAAAAACATTCAAGATTAGGGGTAAAATACTACTAAAATATAGTACTTTTGAGCGTTTATCAAACATCCCCCACTTGAATCCTACTTGTCCTCAAGTAGACTATCGATTCAAAAATCAAATTCTTAGGAAAACAGTCATCTCTATTAATCTAAATAACTAAAATAGGAATTACACAACATCACCCATCTTCAACTCAAATGTTTAGATTTAAAAATCTGTTAATTCTAAAAACAATTATTAAGAAACTATGAGATTTACAAAAACTGATCTACACATAGAGTTATTATTCTAAAACATTAAATAGTTCACAATGATTACTGATATTGTTATCCACTTAAACAATCTATATTTGAATACTCGAGCTCAACTTATTACTATTCGTGTAAATATTCCCTTAGACTCCCAAAAACTATATACTTTCATACTCATAACATGCCAATATTACATATTTGAAATTTAATCAAAACAATCATTTTTCAAATCAAGACAGAGGTGACAGGTCTGTGCCTCAACACAACAAAGCAACATAACTTGATTTTGGTTTAGCAATAATGTTTTTAGTCAAACCATTGGTGACAGGTCTGTACCTCAGTACAACAAAGCGACTTAATTTGACTACATTTTACAATCATGAGTTATTAAACTCTTTTTCATTAGATATACTGACGGAGACCAGGTCTGTACTTTCGTACAACAGAGGAAACAACACCCAGTATATCCCCAAATGATATTATTTAAATTCCCAAAAATATGGCATATGACACATTACTAATATAAAAATTAAGGCATACGTCATACATAGCTAAAGTTCATCTAAAAGGTAATATCTACTCCTTAATTATCATTTCTTAACAGCTCAAACATTCTCATATAAATCGCCTATCAATACATCATATAATGAAGCTAAATAACATCTTTAATAGCTTTAGTATTTAATTAAAAGTGTAGAGAATTTTAATTTTAACCTACATAGTTACAAAATAATTATCTCTAGAAAACAAAAATTTTAATGCAAAAATTTGCTTGAAAAATGGGTAACTCATAACCTCCTAGTTACTTACCTTAATAGGATAGCTATTAACCAAATTACAAAATCATCTACTTATTAACAGAACAATTATGTGGAAATTTCACTCTTTTCTCTCCCATCCCCCACTTAAAGATGTACAATGCCCTCATTGTACAAATATGAAATACTTAAAACGGGAAAAAGAGAAAAGAACTTAGAACAGAAAAACTCCCCTGGAATAGTGTGCAGTTTAATGACAAGGATGATACGAATTTCCCACATCCTCTCGATTCAATTTTTCGTTGCGCTGAACTTACTGCCAGCATGACACGTACTCACAACACACTTCTGAGGGAACAATCAACAAACATAATTAAACAATACCAAATTAAAACATCCTAATTAAAAACAACCAAACCTAAAACTACCAATCCAACACAATTAATAAAACCTACAAATAAAAACAGTCATAATAATAATAAAACAATAATAATAATAGTGTCTGGAATCATAAACCAAATAGGATGAACATCATCCTAATCACTGTCGTCATCCTGGCGGTACTGGTACTGATGAGAAGGCGCTCCATACTCTGACTGCGAAGGTGGTGGTGGTCGTGGCATGAACTCTGGTGGCATCTGGTACTGGAATGGCTGATACGTGGGTCCACAAGGAAACTGACCAAACAACTGCTCAAACAAGCCATCCTGGTAGTCCAAGTGTGCACTGGTCTGATGGAAATGCTGTCTCTGCATAAGATCTATCTGATCAAACCTCTGGGTCTGATGTAACTGCATCTGATGCATCGGCTGAGACAACTGATCAAACTCCATAGCATAACCTCTGTTACGGCCTCGTGCCGTACCTCGACCTCTGTCACTGCCACTCGTATCTCCTCTAGCTCTAGCCTGCCTCGACTGCAAAGTCTGTCCTACCGGAGTAATCGGAACCCAGTAATACATCTCTGCAAGACCACCATACGTAATGCATGGCTCAATGAGAGCAAACGCCTCTAACCGGCGTGCAGTCAGCCAACCCATACTAGGCTGAACAATCGTGCATGAGCCCATCTCATCCTGAGTAGCTAAACCAAAATATCTCGCCAATCGAGTAACAAAGTGACCTCCACACAAGCTACTACCATCTCTAGTACCAGTAGCTCTCTTCGACATCCACTTCGCCAACCTCCAAGGTACATTCACTAACCTCTTCCTTATAATCGAACTCAAATAAAACAAGTCAGGCCTCGAAACTTTCTCAGGCCCCTCCTTGCGACCCACAATGGTGTAAGTCAACAATCTGTGAATGAGTCGATGACGAGGATCTCGAATACGCGTGTAAGAAGGTGTCGAATTGCCATAACTACCCTGGGCAATAAACTGCCACTCCTGCTCAATCTCCAAATCAGTGAGCTTTTTCACAGCACCTGCAGAAATGTGGTTAAGAAAGTGAGGGTTATCCAACTCATTTGGCTCATAAAGCCCCAATCCCAAAGCAAACTGAACCAAAGTCATCTGTCTGGGCTGTCCCCCTAGCTGAAAGAAAATGGAGTTCTCAGTCCATTGGATCGACCTGGCATCAAACCTAAAAGCTGGCATCAAACCTAAAAGTGCTGTAAAACTCAATAACCAACTCTCTGTAGATATCCTCCCTGATACTGAATAACCGGGACCAAGCATAGGAAACAAATCCAATGTTTCCATCCTCTAGTACATATGGAACAGCAAGTAAATTCCTAATGGCTTCAGCACCATTAGTAAACCCCTCTCTAGCAATCACATACTCCAAAACATTCCAGTTAACAGCATCAAACACCTCAATAGACTGGCCAATATTGGAAGCCAGATGATCTCTAAACTGCATCCTAACAGTCTCAGAATATGATCCATGAAAAGTGAGGTATCTATGTGATCTAATCAATGGGTTTCCCAAAGTTTCACCTCCTCGTGCTCTCCTGTTAGACATGATAACTGCTAAACAAAACAATTGTTAATAATACTGAATAAGCAGTTAATTGCAAAAAGGTTACTATAAATTTCGGCAGCATTTCGGCTTAAAATTGAATAATCCACCATAAAGGTTTAGCCTAAAACTACCGCAACAACCAATTTCATGAACCTAAATTGCAACTTTTAGACAAAAACTACTCAATATGTGTACATGTATATACTTAATTAAATATCCCTGACAATTGCCTAATCAAATGTATTATAATAACTTGGTACCATTATGAATATACGAAATTGCACAATCACTAAACTCGAGTATTAGCAACTAGCAAACATCCATACAAACTCAAAATGAATTATTGTAACACAATTAATCAAAATAACAACTTATCACATAACCGTAATCACAAACACTTGTGTACCAAACAAATATTTGCATTAATCATCATGTGGTCAGAAAATTAATAATCACTAATTTAAAACATAGCATAATTGAGCATTACTCATAATCACAATTAATCATCACTAACGAATAATTCGAATAACACAAAATATGCAATACAATAGAAAAACGAACATAACATTGCAATGCATATAGCAATTAGAACATAAACCAATCAAAACATGCTATTAATCCTACGCATATTCGAAATACCCAAAAATCTACAATAAACCCTAACTTCCAAACGAGCGATTTAACCAACGAAAATGAAAACGGGAAGTTATACCTTGTAGAGGAAAGTGCGTGTAACACGAATATGTAAAAATGGCGATGAATGCGCGGCCGGAATTTCCGTTTGGGGGTTGTAGGTGTGGAAGCCGTGGGTGGTGGTGAAGAAAAAGGTTTTTGGAGTGAAAAAATGAGGAAGAAAGAAAGCTGCTGGCGGTTTTCTGCATTTTTTATCCATACGGGGTATGGATTCCATATGGCGTATGGATTAAACAGGCCCAGGTCAACTCATTAAACCCAGTCAACGGCCCGGTCCAGCGGCCCAATCAATCCATACGGCGTATGGATTCCATACGGCGTATGGATTGAAAAATCAGAATTTTTTCAAAAAAGATTTTCAACCTATTTTTAACCCAAATTCATCACTAACTTTATATAATTAAATCTCAAACCTGGATGATAATCACGACTTCAAAATCTTCACAATTCCACACTATAAAATAAATAACAATAATTAACAAACATTAAAGAGAATAATATTCAAAATAATAATACTTAATATTCAAATCACACATTCAAAAATAAAAATCCAAAACAAACGAAAGTCTAACAAAATCCAAAACAAACCAAAATGTTAGAAACAATCCAATAGCATAAGAAATATAAAAAGGGATGGAACGATGAAATTAGTTCAATGGATAGAGGACTAGGAAGCTCTTCATCATTTCAGTAACTACATTTTCAACCCCATTACCAAAAGTCGCAAAACTTTCTAAGTGTCCATTGGTAACATGTTGAAGATAGACCAAGTCCCAGCTGATTCCTTTTATCACCTTATTAATTACTCCCTCAGGTGCCAATACTAACTTATCACCTACCAGCTTGTATTCACGATCGGGATGATTCTTCTCAAACTCACTCATAAACTCCAAACACTCTGCCACTATCCCAGCATGCTTACTCAGAAACGGTTCTTTCCTTAAACTTCTTATTCTAGTTTCAATCCTTGCAATTACCTCATTCTGAACACAAGTTAGTTCTAATCCTGAATCTTTGAAAATTTCAACCAATTTAGTATATATTTCCACCATCCCATAGTGGAAATGCTCCCTCATAGTTAGAACCTTATTGTTATCAACTAAAACATCCAAGTTCAGTACCATATAAGTAGCCAAATCAGAATGAAATCCGGGTGAGGTCTTTCTTCCTCTTCCTTAGCATAGCGATCCATTTTTGTCACCATTTCATGAAAATAGTAATGAATAGTACTCGTAACAATGAACCGATGAGGTGTAATATCCGTCAAATGGTCATCTGAATGTAGCAATCGAACCAATTCTCTTAAACCAAACCTAAATTCCTTGTCTGCTTCTGCCCTTGGATTACCAGTAACCTCGTACAGAGCCCTAAGCACACGGCCAAGACACGCGGTCTGATTCGCCGAATAAGGAAATGCAGAATGCCTCAAAGTCTCATAAATCTCCGTGTATCTTTTCCTCTGAGCATTGTAGAATATCTCTTCCTCCTTAATTCTAGTTTCTAGAGATTCCCAAAAGTAGTAAGGGCAATATAGAATTGCCTATCAATCCCATACTGACTCTTAATCACGGCTGCCTCCAACACATCATTTACCAAAACTCGCTGACTATCAGTAAAATCGACAGTGGACCTGCTAATAATCTCAGAACTGAAAGGTATATCCCCTCTAAACTCCTCAAGTGCCGATAGCAACCCCTGACAAGATGAAGTAATATGAACGGGAATACGGCCTAATTGGGTATAAGGAGGCACCCTCTCGGCGGAACTAGCATCCGAAGTAACAGACTGATCCCTCTTAACCATGTTATTATCATTTGCATCACTTTCAAAACTCCTCGCCATTGGACAAACCTAAATAAAAATAAATCTGAAAATACAAAACACCACTAACGAAAAACAAGTTAGTTCACACAAAATAAACAAAAATTAAATAACGTGTACAATCTTAAATAAATGGAACTTCAACCGGCGGACGGATTTCCATCCGCCGGTTGAAACTAAATCCCCAAAAGTTTAACCAATTAAAAAGGTAATTAGTTTCAACCAGTGAATTAATAAAAACTTATTACAAAATTAATTAAACTTATTAAAACAACTTTACTGAAACTTAATTAACAAAAGTTACTTTTAAAAAGAAAGAATTAAGAATTATTAATTTCTATTTAAATAAACACAACCGCTCTCCCCGGCAGCGGCGCCAAAAACTTGATGTCGCTAGTGAAAGCGCGTCTTGTTTTACAATTTATAAATAGAAATACCTAATAAATACTTTCAAGCAACCAGACAAGAATACCCGATCAATTGTAAATATAGATTTGGTAAGTCAGATTCGAACACAGGGAAAAGCTGGAATATTTAAAATAGAAATTAACAATTAACTAGAAAACAGTAAATATGTGGGGCGTTTTAGTTCCGTACGAACATTTTAGAAAACATTTAATTAAAATAAACAAACTTAAATAAAACTTTAAATTAAATAATAAAATAATAACAATAAATCCTAATTGGAAGGAATAAGTAATTGTATAGTTAATGTCACTTAGATTCATATTTCCCGATTTATTACGTATTGATTATCTAATTGTGATTCTTTTAGATCAACTTAATACCAAATTCTTCAATGAATACTAAGTCGAATATGAACTAGCCAACGTTTCGGGTCCAACTAATTCCTATAATTTAGGGTCCAACATAAAACACTGGTTCCAATGTCACAAGATGATCAGTCAATTGTGTGCCTTTCCCTAAATTATGCATTAAACATTCACAACTCGTTATAATTAACTCTATTGGTATGACTCAACAATACCCAATAATTAACTTATTGTCTTGTTCATTTTAAAGTAGATTATTATTGTATACTCGACCTATCAGACTCAACGTATTTAGTGATAGTCCAAAACCCTAAGGTAGTACCAGCAATAATCAATAATCTTAAAGGAACTCAATCTCATTAAAATTATTAATCACGTGAAGCAACAATAATAACTAGTTACCAATAAACAAGTGTCCACGAGCAATATAACCGTTTTCAATCAAATAACTTATTCAATACGCAATTATAATCGTTCAATAATCATAATCTAAGTTAAATCAACTACACAATCACATTAACATTCAATTCATCATCAAAACAGAAATAATCAGATTCAATAAATCAAATTCTTCAATGAAATAGAGAAACGAAAATATACCGAATCGATTAACGACGAACTACGAAAGATTAGAATGAATTAGCCTCAATCCTTAGCTTTCGTACCTCCAAACTACTCCTAAAATTCGTAATCTAACCCTAAGAACCGAAATAAATCGTCTGGAACCGAAAATAATACGAATACCCCAGATTTTAGGGTTTTTTCGCGACTTTTATATTTCTGGAATTTTGATCCATACGGCGTATGGATTTCCATACGGCGTATAGATTTCCATACGGCGTATGGATTGATTTCAAGCCCAGCCCAGACTCGCGTAACCTGGGCCTCCACTGCTGCAATCCATACGGCGTATGGATTCCATACGGCGTATGGATGCTTTTTCCAACCGATTTTTAACTTTTCTTCATTTCTTCTTTTCTTCGACTTCGGCTTCTCATTATTCTTCAAATATGTATTATTTAGCTTGATTATTGACTGTTTTCTGTTCCTTTTCCATAAACGCTCCATTTCCACATCTGTTTGTAAATATGAACGAAATCAATATCTATTCTTAACAAAATGCAATAAAAACATTCAAGATTATGGGTAAAATACTACTATAATATACTCCCTCCGTCCCACCCCAAGTGTCCTCTTTTGACTTTTCAAAGTCTTCCCATTTCAACTTTGACCTTTAATATTTTTGTTTGTGTTATATAATACTTGATGCAAAATATATGAATGAGTTGAGTTTCTAATGTATTTTCAATGTTATAATTTTCAATAGGTATTATATAACACAAACAAAAATATTTACGGTCAAAGTTGAAATGGGAAGACTTTGAAAAGTCAAAAGAGGACACTTGGGGTGGGACGGAGGGAGTAGTACTTTTGAGCGTTTATCACTGCGCTCGCATCATCATTTGAAAAACAACGACACGGTGTGAGCACATCAAGTTTTTGGCGCCGCTGCCGGGGAATCTCAAACGTAGATTCAAGCCACCTTAAGTAGTAGTGTTTAGGAGATCCTTCCTATTGATTCCTTCTTAGAAACCTCTCGAAAGTTACTTTAAGCAGTTTTACTTTAATTTGCTGTTAATTTAGTGTTAATTAGGATAATATTAGTTTAAACATGACATCTAAAAAACCCACTTCTATTAGTACTTCAAAGCATGAATTATATGCTTCCCTAGAAGAATTTAGGATCCCACATTCCATTCCAAACCATTTCCTGGACTTTGATGTCACGGATCAGCTACCTGACCTGGCATCATCTCCAGAAGATCACTCTCCAACTTTGCAAATGCCTAAAGTGTCAAAATCTATCCACTTCGATTATCTTCCCGAAGAAAATCATGAAGTAAAGCCTCCGAAAACATGTGACCTAATTACCCTCATTCCTGAGACATCGGTATATACCCAAACCATATCCGATTCTCACAATGACGGTATCTTTCCATTCTCTTCATACGAACCTAAATATACCATATACCGAGTGGTGGATAAGGTTCCATCCGTCGAAATAGAACACCCTTGTTTTAAAGAACGCCACCTTGGTGCTTCTTTCGATCCTTCCCGAAGGGCCGACGTCTATAAAGCATTCGTCATACAATTGACTTATGCCAATCTCCCGTTTTCCTTCAACCAACGAGAAACGATTGCTGGATTAGAAAAACAAGTAAACCTTCTTCTTCGTCTGTCGAATCAAGAATGCGAAAGCCACTCCACAAATTTCGAGGACCAAGAACTGAAGTTTGTAGAAAATCTAGATCTTCTATTCGAATCATTTGCCGACATGGATTACCTTCCAATATCTATGATATTAATAAATCACGATGTCGCCACGATGATCAACAAACTTGAGTTCTGGACAAAACAAAACCCGATTACCTTTCCTGGTAAAATTCCATTCTTTGTTGATCCCGCTTCTTACCTAATCTCAAAATTGCGAGAAGTTTTCCCTAATTCCACAAAGGAAAGAATCGACACAAGCTTCTTTGAAAAAAGAAAAGACCTTCACGTCAGGCTTGTTCAAATCTTCACCTTCACCAAATACCCCTTCACTTCCACTCAAAAAGCCGGAATCAGTGAACTCGGTAAGCTAGTTAAACTAACAACCGGAGAACCTGATTCGCCGGAAGAGAATGCGTTTATGGAAGCTGTGAATAAACTCGCGCACAATCTGAACTACAAAAACAAAGGAGAACGCGACGGTCTATCAAATCCCAAGAAGATAAGGAAGGCATATAATAAGTTGATTAACGATCTTGTTAATTTAGGGTATGAGGAACGAGAGATCCTAGGAAGTTTAGAGGATCGTCATTTTCTAGTTTACAATGTCATATGTGAACTATCGAAATGTTTTGTACCGAAAAATGTTCAATTAAGGGAGCAAATCTCGACCATTTCCCTTTGGAGGGATCGGAACGAATCATAAAACACTTCTCTCCGAAAAAGGTCAAGGCTCGCAACCTTAAGTGAGCAACTTTTAAGTATAAATATATAATATAATAAGTTTTTGAAAGTTTCCCTATAAAAAAAAAAAGTTTTTAAAATGTTTGCCTGGAAATACGTGCGTGACTGAAAGAATGTGAAAACGTTTGGGTTTTTACTTAAACGGGTGCATTCAACAAGTCCACGTCAGACAAAGATTTTTAAACACCAAAAATAGCGTAAGTTTAATGTTTAAAAGTGATTTTAATTGTTCCGCAAAAATTTGCACGTTTCTTAAATAATTTACAACGTAACAAGAAACTAACAAGTAACTAGTTACAAGTAATACATTTAAGATTCAACAACATTATTAGTAGGACATTAGAAATTAACTTAGGACATTAATGCTTACCAATTAAATTGCAATTCGGACCATAAGCAAGGACCATGGTACTTAGGATAGGTACATGTACCATAAAGGACCACAAAACCTTCCTTAACTCCCCATAATTCAAAAACAAGAAGCAAACTTCTTCTTCCTCCCCCTCTCCTCTCCAAAACCGGCCATGCCATGCCATGTTCTCCATGAGATCTCCATCAAAACTCTATCAAATTGCATAATCTCTTGTCCTTTCGAGTTCCTTGTTGCATATACTTCGCGGTTGTACTTTCGTTTTTGCATTTCATTCACTAAAAGCAAGGTATGATCACAAAACCCACTTAAAATTTGAAAGAACTTATTTCTTGTAGTTAGCTAAGCTAGTAACTAGGAAATAGAGTTTTTCTTGATTAAATGCTTAGGTACTACATGATCCTACCACTTACCCATGCGAATTCCCATATGTGTGACTTTTTCAATAGAAATAACTTTGATCAATTGATCTAGTCTAGAACTTTGCTTGACTAAGTGTTTGTATGCTAAGTACCCTAGTAATTAGGGCATTTTGTATGATCCCTCTATGTTAATTGCTTTATATTAACAACTTAGGTCTAGCAATTTTGGCTTTTGAAAGTCAACAATAAGTTGACTAGCTTACATGAAAAATATGATAAGTTAAAAATTGCATGATAATGTTGTACTTGTTTTGACTAGTCAAATTAGGCAATAACTAGACAATCATCACTTTTGAATAAGAAGTCTTGGACCACACCAAACACATGGGCATGATAACTTCTTTTATGCATAACTTAGTTTGCTTATCAAATAGGAAATGCTTAAAATGACTTAGAATATGCATGCATGAATAGGTTAAAATTATGGCATGCGGACATTTGAAAATATCATTTGAAGAAACTCAGACCTAAAAGTCAACTTGAAGTATTGAATTTGTTTTAAGACAAAATATTTTATTCAAAAACCTTACTTCAACTTGTACTTCCAAAGTCAAACCTTACCAATAATGATGTTATCATTATTCGTGAATTCTCGTCTTTTCAAACTTGGTTTGCACCAAACTTTGTAAGTGACAAATACTTTACAATAAGACGATTGCCATTTCATGACTATACTTTTCTAAGTGACGATATTACCTTGACAAATGAATGACTGTTTGTTGCATGGGAGCATTATATGTTCAATGAAGTCTTTAGATTGTCTAGAAATTAAAGCCCTCACTTCGAAATTCTTCGGAGCGTGCTTTGCATTTCTCTCTCTTAAAGAATCCATTACTTTAAATGTTCTCAGGTACAATGGCACGCAAGAAGAAATTAAATCCCGCACGACCCCCTTTAGGATCTTTAGCCTACATGAGTGCCACGCCAGCCTATGACAAAATGGCACGTACATGGAGAGACAAGAAGTTCGGACGTCTCAGGCATATTGACTGGAACGTTATGCAAGCACTAGGATTCAAGGAAAAGCTAGAAAGAATACTTAGCTACACAGTGAACGGGCAGCAGTTTGAGTCCTTCAAGAGATTATTTAGCATCGATGAGCCAATATATGTGGAGATGGTTACGGAGTTTATGACCACCTTCAGATTTCAGCAGGGAGAGAAAATTGAGGATTGTTCAATCTCATTCCAGTACCTGGGCAACCCACATACCTTATCACTTGCCCAGTTCTCGCTCCATCTAGACTTATACACATCAGAGGAGATACAGTCACCTCTGTTCACCACCGGAGCCACCTCTGCTTCTGTCACCACCACTTGCGCTGAGGCATGGAGTCAATGGTCTCCTACACCATACTTCTCGGGTATTAAGGCAACCCGACTCAAGGATCCAGTCCTTCAGATTCTCCATAAGCTTATAGCTTGTTCACTTGATGGGAAACATACTACCAGCAGACGAGTTTCCGGATTTGATGTCGCAGTCATGGCAAGCATTCTCGAGAAGAGAAATATACAGGTTGCTTATCTAGTAGCCCAGAGACTTCTACAAGAAAAGGATTTTGGAAAGAAAAGATCATATTTGGGCGCGGTAATTACCCGACTAATCCGAAATATGGGATTACTTCGGACATCCGATGTTGAGAGATTTAAATCAGGGTGGAGCTCTAAGCCACTCAACTACCAGTTTCTTAGGAGTATGGATATACTCCGTATCACGAGAGAAGGTGCTGTTTACATCAAAGCACAGGCAGCAGATCCTGGCAGTATTGATACATTGATACCTGACTTGGTCCTACCAAAAGAAACAAAGAAGAGGAAACGTCAGCAAGGACCTAGTGATTCAGATACAGATGAGAATGACAGTGATGACGAGGATGATGATGAAGATGATGACATCCCACCACCACCACGAGTGGAGCCACCACGTACTAGGGCAAGACCTTCTACTCCTGCCCCAAGACCGCAAGGGCCTACATACATCTACCACTACGGAGCACCTCCAGGCCCAGACTACTGGTATTGGTCTATGCAGATGCAAACTAGGATCTATGCAGCATTGAGACAGCAGGCAGCTGGTATGCCCATGACTCCACTACCACACTTACCATGTGGAATGGGCCGAGCACCACCGCACTTATATCCACCTGCAGTTCCTGTTCCCGCACCTCGACCACCACCCGGTCGTGAGCATGTTATACCACCTAGGGTCATCATTCCTAGACCTCAGCCACCTCCAGTGCATATCCCAGTCACCAGACAGACTATCCCATCAGTTGTTGGGTCATTTAGAGCACACACGTCAAGAGGCAGCAGGGCATCCAGAGTATCTGCACGGACTGTCACAATTCAGAGTCCCAGGACCCACAGACACACCGCTGTTTCAGCTACTGTACCTATACCTATGCAGGTTTCTTCTCATAGGCAGACAGACCTCTTCCAGGACAACACACACCAAGGGTCAACCATGTTCCCGTTCGGTAGCTTCGAGATACCATCCGGTCCACTTATCGATCAGCTAGTAGACCAAGGAGCTTTTACCATTGGTATGTCAAACGAAGAAGCTAATCATGATGCATCAAACGAAGGCACCAACGATCAGTATGATGACTCCTCATCAGACAAGACTTCCCCTGGACCCACCATGTCTACAGTAGCAGTATGACCATGAGCAGAGCAATGGATTGCTCCTCTTTCTGACTTCTTTCTAGTTTCTACCAAAACTCTTTACTATTATTGTCTGTATTGATGTACGATTGATGCTTCGACATCACATCTATCTATTTACTATTTTATTATGCTTTCACTTTACTTTTCTTATTAGCAGCTATTATTTAAATGATTGAGTGGATTGTTTGTTGAACCAAACGACTATTTATCGGAGACCAAATCAAAGGAAGCAACGGACCCCACGGTAAAGAACACCGAGAGACGTAAGCTACAAGTCGTGGACCAGCAAACTTCTAACACACAGCAAACAACGCGCACAGCAAAAGTGGTACACCGTTCCAAAAACCCTCATCCGTTAAAGCTTTGATTATCTCACCCAATATTCCAACACTAAGTGTGGGATACCTCATACCACATAACACTTGTGAAACAATCCAAAGATAAGTAGAATCTCTAAGTGTGGGATACTTCGTCACGAGGTGTTCAACAAATAGATTCGAAAATTAGGGACAATGTTCCTCTAAGGGTGGGATATTCGGTCTACAACCGCAAGTTTTACCTCTTGTCCGTAAGCCAAACAATATTTTCATCAAAAGGCTAAAAAAAAAATGAAAAAATTTCCAAATTTTTCGGATTCAAAAACATCGTTTTCTAGAAATCCTATCTTTCAAAACTATGAACTATAGCTAAAAACGAGTTTTAACAGAGAAACAAAACTGTTTTAGACCAAGATACGGACGAAAAAGGCAACACATGGCTAGGCACATACTAACCAAAACATTCGATTCGTGAGGATTGAGCCCATAATTAGCATTCATCTTTAATGCTTCACTTTTCGTTTCATGTGTGTGTGCCGATGTATGCATTTGAATTAGAACTTGCTCGTGCAATACATATCGAGGTCACATCAATGAGTGTCACACGTGGCATAGGTACAACCTATCTTGATAGCTTCCAAGGAATCCAAAACACCTTTCCACCATCAAACATCCACCCACTCAACACCCACTCTTCACACTCACTAAAGATTTCCTGTCATTTATCTCGAACCTCAAAAGTCTCACAAACCTTAGGAGACACTCCCAAATTCCCAAAACCTTTGCAAAGAAAAGCCAACATAACCCAAGATCATTAAAAACCTTCCAGGCCGCAAAGTACAGTATCAAGATCGGCGAAAAGAAATCAAACCAATCATGCCAGCACAATCATAAAAAGGGCCAAGAAAAAAGGAAGAATCCAATGAAAGGCTATGTAGTCCTTCCAAAAAACCTAAGGAATTTCAAAGGAAAGCTTCAGGAAAATACAAGGAAAAAGCATCACACCCCTCACCACTTACCTTCTTCAAACCAAAAACCCGATTCCTTCCAAGTTATCTCGACAGGTTAGTATCGTCCTCAGTGATGGAGATTTGATTCTCGATCAAGCCTATGACGAGAATGCTGCATGACTGGCTATCCGAGTGATTGACACTAGTAAGTAGAAAACCCTAAACACTTTGAGTGATTTGAGTGACCCACTCGTGAGGATTGCCTAGTCATGATCATCGTACAAGTTGCCCGAAGAAGGTATCGAAATTCTATAAACTCTTAGTTTCTAGTAAAAAACCCTTTCATAACCATAGTTTATATTTTCTGAAAATAGTGTTTTCTAACAACTGATGCGATTAGAATCCTTCCAGAAGTTTTTATGAATGAGTTTGCTTGAGGACAAGCAAAGTTCTAAGTGTGGGATACTTGATATCGCGTAAAAAGTCACGTTTTTACTACCGATATCTCTCTCATTCAGGAACGATTCTTGGCATATTGATTCAAAAACATTACAAATCAGTAACATTATGCCAAGATGGTTAAAACAAGGTTGAACGAGAAAAATCAAGCAAAACGGATGTAAAACGAAGATTCCACACACGTTTGAAGATTCAAGGCATAAAAACGAGATTTCAAGGCTAAGGTGCCCTCCACCAACATCCATTATTTCCAAGATGTTCGTTTTTAAAATTCGAATCTAACAGAAGAAGAATCAACCAAAACGGGTGAAAAATGAAGATTTCGCCCCCGCCGGAAGATCCAAATGATCCGAATGCAATGTATGGAGCTATGGACCTCATCTCAGGGCCTATCCTATGTCAAAATATTTGTTTTTGAATTACGAATCCAACAAAAAAAGAATCAATGCAAACGGACGTAAAACGAAGAAAACACGCACGAATCAGCAAACGAAGCAAAAAACAGCGGAACGGGGCGGGACCTAGCCAACCGCCGCCGGCCATGGGCCCACCACCGCCGGCCACCATGAGGGCGGCGCCAACCACCCTACCCCTGTCCCAGTTTCCGTTTTTGGCAAGTTTTGGTACCTGGTGCGCCTACTTTTCGCGTTGTACAGTACCCGGTGCGCCTACTTTTCGTGTTGTACACACCACTTTTGGCTAGTCTTTCTAACATGCACCTCAAGGCCAACTTATGCTAAAATGAGCCAAAGCTCACCTATAAATAGGATGCTTAGGTTCATTTGCAACACACACCTCATATGCACACATTCTAGCATATTTCACTCTTTCTTTCTCACTAGATAATCTTTCGTAGTCTTTTAGTCTTTCTCATTCTAGGAATATTGTAATTAGTCCATGGACTAACGTAGGAGCTAGGGCGAACGCTAGAGATTCGGAGATCAATCTTTGTACGTGTGAAAGAGTTTGTCAATTATAATAATACGCTGCTACGCATTTAATTGCGAGTAGTTTATTATTGTGATTGCTGAGGATGTAGATAATTATAAGTAAGGATGTCATTACACAATCAATGCACGATAATCGTAAAATGATATAACGGCCCCTATTCAACTGTTTATTCGGTATAGTGCTGGAAATGCTTCATGCAAAGTACAAACGTACGGAAGCCGATAAACGACCGAAGGTAGTTATATCATTGGAATCAGCTCTGGTTCAAAAGTTGAAACTCCGAAAGGATAATACAACTACACAACTAACTGGTGTATCCTACGAGAATCAATGCATTATAAAATAATGTTCGTGAAACACGTTCAGATAAAATAGGAGATAATAATCTTTGTACCGTTAGGACTTTATGAATTTAAGTTTAATTTATGGAGCACCCTTTCCAGTTATCCACGTGACTGCAACCTAGTAATTAGGACCTGATCAACCTTAATTATGGTAAGTAGTTATCTGTGCCCATGACATGCAATAAGTAAGACACAATGAAATCACTCATTGTATATATTAGGTTTACATTTCTGCACTGCTTTACATTTAATTAGTTAGAGTGTCATTTTCACTGTCAATTACTCTTGAACGCGTGTTGGATATAAGAAGCAGTGGAAATCCCATGTAAAGTACACTGTCTATTATTGAAAGTCCTAGTGACCTAGAATCCTTAAAACACTAAGTCTTACACAATCGACGGTCCAGACATACAAAGCTATTAATCTTCGTGCTAATAGAGTAGTAAACTACCTTAGGAGTTAAGAACGATCGGACCTATGGGACGATACGCTACTGATTCATGCACCTCGGTATAAAACCAGAATAGGTTGTTCGTCTTTCAACTAGATGAGTATTGGAAGTTTGCGTATTGCTCCGATCAGAATCACGATAACCTAGTTCCAAGTGACACGCCAATGGGAAACTGAGTTGGTAGGGTTCTAGAGTTTACGCCTAGTAGTTTATTTACCACATTACGTATCAACCCTATTTGTTCTGTCATCCTGAAATATTAATCATCAAAATCTCAGCAATCACATCTTTATCTTTATCTGTTTTTCCTGCACTTTATTTCCGCGCAATTTACTTTCCTGCATTTTAATTATCTGTCTTTAAACCCCAAACCTACCTACTTTGTTCCATCCTAAATACTTCCCTACTGAAAGTGTCAACTTTAATAGCCCACACGTTTGGATTCATAGAACGATCTTAGGTCGTACTTACTGCTTACTAACCAGAGTAGATAGTACGTATAATTTAAGCCCCGCAAAATATAAATTTAAAACCCCTGCTGCGCTCGCATCATCATTTGAAAAACAACGACACGGTGTGAGCACATCACCTACACAAGCTTATTGTGACATCTATTATAGGAAAGAAGGAGACCGGGCCGATAAATGGGGATGAGTTGTATATCATTGATGCTATCATGAACTGCCAGAATATTAATGTGGCTTGCATTATTGCTGAGAGGATGGCGAAGGAGAAGAACTTGAACCTGACGAAGCATGTGTTTATAGGAGCTTTCATTACCAGATTATTGAGAGGGATGCGACTCTTGAAAAAGAGTCATGAGGACGAGTATAGAGTGTCTTCCACTTCATTACCTTGTGACTTGGATTACTGCAAGCAGATCCATCTGATTACTGAGGATTCTGAGAGGCAGTGTTACTGGAAGGACACTGATGAGCTTATCCCAGGATGTTTCATGACCAGGAAGAGGGTCAGAGAGGAGGATGTAGAGACTCCGGTTGCTGATAGAGTGGATAGAGTATCGGCTGTGCCTAGGAGTACCAGGACACCAGTCAGGGATGCTGGGGTTGGGACATCAGGTCCCCGAGCTCAGATACGACATACAGATCCAGTCACTCCCATGACCCAGTACTTCACTTTGCACGCGTTGGCTGTCAACAACGCGCATCAGGCACTTATAGCCAGGGCTTTAGGTATTTCAGCTCCCGAGCCGCTCCTGTACGAGTGTGTGCCACTACCACCAGTTCCACCATCCACTACCGTTCCACCATCCACTGCCATTCTACCATCCACTACCATTCCACCACCTACTACCATACCACCATACACTACCCACATACCACCTACTACTACCATTCCACCCACACGGTCGGTCGAGCACTGTTTATCGGTTGATGCTGCATTTCCACATCCTACTGCATCAGCCCGTAGAGCCCATTCTTCTCAGCAGTCCGCAGGAGGAGAGGCTGCTGGTTCTTACCGACCAGATATTGTTCATTTGGGCACTGATCCTTTCACATTATCAGAGTTCGCAGGGTTGCTGGCATTAGACCATATACTTTCTGATGAGCTACAGAGGATATGCTTAGGCATATTTACAGATCCAAGATGGAGCGTGAGGGGATGATTTATGAGGACTTTCGACAGTTAGCCTTGGAGGATCCGATGAAGTTACCCGCCTGCTCTCTTAGAGATGTATTAATGCAGTATAGGCAGGTGAGGTCAGAGGAGCAGAGAGTCTCCAGTGGTCAGCAGTCAGTTGCCGGACCATCCTCAGTTCCTCCACCGACTCACCCTTCTGTTCAGGACTCTGATCAGGGTTCTCCAGCACCCTAGATCTGTGCACCCATATCTACATACTTACTATTTCCTCTATTCCATACTTTTGACTTATTGTGTGGTTGTGGAACTTTACTTTGTTATATTTTTGGGACATGAACTATCAGACACAGTCTGTTTAGTTTCTTTATTTTTCAGTATTTAGTTATCAGTTATTTAGTTTACTTATTATGTTTTAATTTCTGTTTTTCTTAGCCTAGAATAAGTGAAATGTGTTTGTGCAAATGAGAATTGATGAAAGGAGATGCCGTTCGTTCACGAAGAAACTGCTTTCTGCATGGAATCGACCAAGAAACTTCAATCACCTGCAGATCGCCGCTTCTTTCTTTAAACACATCTCCCCGTCTCTACCTTAGGGAAGTTCCTTTATTTTTGTCACAATTTTCGCCATTACCATATATCCAACTATGCCTAAATTCTAAGTGTGGGATTCCATCCCACCAAATTTTTTGAGACACTTAAAATTGTTCCACTATTTCAAAACCTAATTGTGGGATTTTTCCCGAAGAAAATCCTATGTCTTAGCAATGAACATTGAGGACAATGTTGTTTTAAGTGTGGGATACACTGTATATATATACCGCAAGTTTATATTTGCCTGTCCAAAGTAATACCACCGTTTTAATTCAAACATTTTCAAAAAATTTCGCGAAACCAACCTAAAAGGTTGAGATTTTTAAACACCAAAACATTCGAAAACCCAACCTCGACGGTGTTCGACATCCATTCGGTTGATTTCGGATATTTTCAAAAGATTTTAGTCTTAGAAAATTCTTTTAAAGAGATAAACCTTCTGTCAAAATAAATAAATTGCTTTGGAAAATAAGATAAGGCAAAGATAAGAACGTATCTTAAACTAAAATTGAGAAATCCTCTAGGCATCGCATGACTTGGTGCATATGACCCTTTAGTTGTGAGGTACTTGAGCCTTTAATAAGCATTCACTTTTAATGCTTCACTTTCGTTTCTGAGTGTGCGCTGATGCATGTGTCTTTGAATTAGAACTTGCTCATGTAATGCGTTTCGAGACCATACCAATGAGTACCGTACGCGGTATAGGTGCAATTAGATGATCTCGGCATTTATTAGGATTAACCCATTTCTTTCATATCTTTTCAAGCCAACCCTTCCAACTTTCTTTCTAAGATTGTTGATGACCCGATTAGAAAACCCTTTGCGCCTTAGCCCATTTCATTTATCTAAACCCCAAAACACTTCCCCACAACACGAACACTTTCCCACCAAACACCATACCAGCTCGTGAAACTTCATAGATCATAAGTAAAGGACTGCTTGAGATATCTTTCTATTGGTGTCTCATCTTCATACATCTCTCCGTACCTATCAAGATTTTAAAAGAAAGAAATCCAAAAAGAAGATACGGTACAAAAGCGAAGTAGTACCCATCACGAAGATATTATCCGCAGAAGATAGTACGAAAAATTGGTACTTGTCAAAAGAGAAGTCAAAGATGTCTCACTATACGAAGGATCTTCAAGGTCATAAAAAGAAAGAAAAATAAAAAGAAAAAGAAAAGCAGACCTTGGAAAACTCCTAGAAGACCTCAGATAAGAAGACTACTCTCCAAAGAAGAAAAATCCATTAAATCTCAAAAAGAAACATCAAAAGAAGAGATTATTCCTCTAGGAGATGAGTCTACTCTAGTAGTTATCTCAAGTGAAACTTGCTTTGATCTCTGAAAAACTCCGAGTCTGAAGCTCCAAAACCCTAAAATCATTGACCAAACTACCGCTATCCTTACCCATTTTACCCTTACTCACACAACCCGATTAAAATGCCTTGGGATAATTAGCACCGTTCTCAAAGGAGTGGTGGAGATTCGATTCTCGACCAAGCCTATGACGATAAGCACTGCATGACTGGCAATGAGATATTTCATTTCTATAGATTATAGGTAACCCGATACACTTTGAGTGAATTGAGTGACCCACTTGTGACCCAGTCATGTACATCTAAGTCTCGAGAGTTGCAAAGTATGCCAAAAATGGTTGATCAATTTTATGTTTAAGTATAGTTAATTTTTGTTGATGCTTACTTTCCGAAAAGATTTATCTACTTTGAAGAAAGTGACTTTCTGCGGAAGATACTCTAAGCATCCAAAATAATTTTTCAAAAACTATTTTCCAAATGAGGTTTGCTTGAGGACAAGCAAAAGCTTAAGTGTGGGATATTTGATGTATCACAAAAAGTCACGTTTTTACATGCATTAATTGTCCCATATTTAGATCTTTTCTAACAAATACATCTTAAAATCATCATTATTCAATAACTTTCATTAGAAAGGTATAAACTTGTTGGTCTTTTGAAAATCAAAGTAAAAAGGGCGGAAAGCTGACCTAAATAGGCACCGTTTTGAGCCTAACCCTAATTCCACTGTAAACTTCATACCAGAACCTCATAATTTTATTATTTTGTAGCTATGGAGATTACGAGAATGTGGATATATGGATTGCTCAAGATGGATCAAGGATGAGAGAGTTACGCATCTAACAGCACAACCAAAGACTACGAAACGTATTCTGGACACGCCCGGGATCCACACCTCCAATTTCTACCAAATTGGAATCATTGGAAGCGTAACGGAATTACAAGACCGTAGGCGAAAGAATCAAGTCAAACGGACGTGAAACGAAGAAGATACGGCCTTCCGAAGCAACGAGAAAAGTCAGAAAAATCACACGGCCTAGCACACGGCCACCACCAAGCCATGTACGGCCATGGTGAAGCCGTGTACGGCCCTAAACAAGCCGTGTATGGCCTTGTTTAGGCCGTGTATGGCCCTGTCCCTTCTTGTGGCCTCTCATTTTGCTTCGTTTGCTTGTACGTGCATGCTTATGGACTTGTACTCTTGCATCCTTGGTTGCCTATAAATAGAGCACTCCTCATCCTCATTTCACACACCATTCTTCATAGAATTCTCTCACACACTCTTTCTCTCTCTAGTTTAGATTATGTTAGTTTCTCTCTCTAGTTTCTCTCTCTAGAGAACTAGAGAGATGTAGGCACGGTTCGAGTGGGGAAGATAGCTGTAGGTTGGGAATTTTATTGTATTGAAATTTTCAAGATTCTAGCTTGTACTACTCAGTGTTACGCTGCTTAAATACTGGTTATTACTTATTCCTTTACTTACAGTTATTATGTTTTGTTTGCATGATATCTTTGTTTGTGCTGCGAATATTGCCATGCTATTTACGTAGTTTAATACTGTGATTGTTGGAATGTAGATATTAGGATCATGGATAATATTTAATTCATTGGGGTAATCATTATGAAATAACGGAGGTAACGTTATACGGCTTTCATTTGTATAGCGCCGGAAACATCACTAATGTGTGGAGTACGGAACGTGGAAGCTATGAAAGTCGTGGGCACAATCCGTTGTGGAATAATGTTCCCAATATTATGATTGGTGATTGTTTTGCTGTATATCTGGTTGAGTTTTACCTGAATATAGACTTAATAAAGTGTCCACCCTTTCCAGTCTTTCACGTGACTATTGCCTTAGGATAGGATCTGACCAACCCTAATACTACGTAGATATAGTTATCGCATATTACCGTATGAAGCTATGAATATTCTGTAATTCGGCACAGTACTTCGTATAGCGTTGGAAACACCTCGTGTGGAGTACAAATACGTGGAAGCTAAGGAACTGCCATAGGTTTATTTCATCGTGGAATACCTAGAAGTCACCCTTTTAGAATATGGGTCTAGGAACAATAAAGTTGTGGAAATGCTCGCTGCACCGTACACCGTTAGTACACCAAGGTTAAAATACAGTTGTGGAAATGCTCGTTGCACCGTACACCGTTATTACACCAAGGTTAACATACAGCTGTGGAACTACTTTAATGTACAATACACCGTTAGTATTCCTTGAGTCTGGAACACTGTGGATATGCCAAATGCACTGTACACCGTGAGTATACCTTGAGTCTGGAACACTGTGGATATGCCAATTGCACCGTACACCGTGAGTATTCCTAGGGATGAATGCCTGATAGCAAAGGAGGGTCTAATTCATGACGGAGTTAATAATGCTTAAACCTGATATAAATGAGTTCTGAAAAGAAAGCAAGTATTCGGCTGTAATACAAGATGCTTAAACCGCTTAACTCAACATAACCGACAACGCAACATATATAACATACAATTCGTAATTACCTAGATAAACTCAAATAGATTTAGGTGTTAAGAAAGATCAGATAGAAAATTGCAGTTTGTTACCTTATGCCTACACCTAGGATATATCATCAGTAGAGGTCGCTTAGTCTTACAAGGCAAGTGAGGGGGGGTTTGAACAACCTGTTTCTGATCAGCATCAGGATAACCTAGGATTCAGTGACATATGCTTTTAGGCTTTTAGACTAAAACGTAGGGTCCTGGTGTTTACACCGACTGTCCGTCTGATGTTTTGTCCAAGGTAGTCTCCAATCATTTGTATAATGAATATCATCCAGAAATCCTAATTATCGAAGTTTCAGCAATCACGCTCTACCTGTTGCCTACTCTCTGTTTTATTTACTTGTTTTATTTAGTATTAGATATAACAACCAAAACCTACCTACTTTTATAAACCCATCCTATCAGAAAGCTCGTTTACGGTAAGTCCCTTTTAGTTCCATTCGCTCCGATTTTAAGAACGACACTCGAGTTATACTTACTGCTTACTCCCCAAAAGTAGGTAGTACTTATAGGTTGAGCCCCAACTCATATAAATTTAAAACCTAACACGTTAACGTGTTGCGTCGTTGTTTGCAGGACCGCTGTGCCCACCTTAGAACGACTGCAGCAGAGTCAGCACTCTGATGGCGCAACAATATGTAACTTGCTTCAATCAGTGAAAGGGGTGTTAGCATATATTTAGTGTTAGATATGGTCTTGGAAGCTTCTATTTGCATATCAAGTTGATCACAAGCCAACTTGTTATTTGGATAACCATGACCTCACTTGTTTCTTATTTACTTGACAAAAATCTTATCACATCTTTAAGTTGCACATCTAGTGGGAAATCTCTGCCTATAAAAGGAAGGCTTGTGATTGAAGAGAAAACACACCAAATGAACACAACATTCTCTTGTTCATTTCCTCTCATCTCTTTAGTCTTTTGGCACAAAGAGTTTACTCTTTTATGTTGTATGTGTTAATCACATACTTGTAAACGTTTTAGCCATTTTACTATTTCACACTACGCCAAAAATGGGCTTTGGTCACACATGCTCGAAATCCAAATCGTCACACATTAGAATATTTACGTGACTGAAGATACAAAAATTGAATTCACGTCATTAGTTGGTCACACATGCACTCCAATCATGTGACCATTCTGAAATGTATTCGCCATACGTTAATACGTTTATGTGGCTAAAGGTAACTGATGTTTTTTCGATGATTATTTAGTCACACATGATTTGGAACGCGTGACCAATGAAGAGTAAGTTTGAAGCATTGGTCACGTTAGACACATAAAGTGTGACAAATACCGCGCCACACACTTGAATAGTGTGACCAAATGCCACTATATGGTCACATGAAGTAATTGTTTATGTGACTAAATCACGAAGTCGAGTTTGTCACACATAATTTAAGTGTAGCCAAAAACAGGTACATATGGTCACTATATGGTCACACACTTGACCCCTGTGACCAAATGCCACTATATGGTCACACACTTGAACACTGTGACCAAATGCCACCATATGGTCACATGAAGTTATTGTTTATGTGACTAAATCATGAAGTCGAGTTTGTCACACATAATTTCAGTGTAGCCAAAAACAGGTACATATGGTCACTATATGGTAACACAAGTGAACAATGTGACCAAATGCCACTATATGGTCACATGAAGTAATTGTTTATGTGACTAAATCATGAAGTTGAGTTTGTCACACATAGTTTAAGTGTAGCCAAAAACAGGTAGATATGGGAACTATATGGTCATACATTTGAACACTGTGACCAAATGCCACTATATGGTCACACACTTGCACACTATGACCAAATGCCACTATATGGTCACATAAAGTAATTGTTTATGTGACTAAGTTATGAAGTTGAGTTTGTCACATATAATTTCAGAGTAGCCAAAAACATATAGATATGGTAACTATATGGTCACACATTTGAACACTGTGACCAAATGCCTCTATATGGTCACACACTTGAACACTGTGACCAAGTGCCAGTATATGGTCACATGAAGTAATTGTTGATGTGACTAAATCATGAAGTCGAGTTGTTCACACAAAATTTAAATGTAGCCAAAAACAGGTACATATTGTCACTATATGGTCACACACTTGAACAACGTGACCAAATGCCACTATATGGTCACATGAAGTAATTGTTTATGTGACTAAGACATGAATTTGAGTTTGTCACACATAGTTTCAGTGTGACCAAAAACAGGTAGATATGGGAACTATATGGTCACACATTTGAACACTGTGACCAAATGCCACTATATGGTCACACACTTGCACACTGTGACCAAATGCCACTATATGGTCACATAAAGTAATTGTTTATGCGACTAAGTTATGAAGTTGAGTTTGTCACACATAATTTCAGAGTAGCCGAAAACAGGTAGATATGGTAACTATATGGTCACACATTTGAACACTGTGACCAAATGCCTCTATATGGTCACACACTTGAACACTGTGACCAAGTGCCAGTATATGGTCACATGAAGTAATTGTTGATGTGACTAAATCATGAAGTCGAGTTGTTAACACAAAATTTAAATGTAGCCAAAAACAGGTACATATTGTCACTATATGGTCACACACTTGAACAACGTGACCAAATGCCACTATATGGTCACATGAAGTAATTGTTTATGTGACTAAGACATGAATTTGAGTTTGTCACACATAGTTTCAGTGTGACCAAATGCCACTATATGTGTGTTAGAGAAACTAATACATTATGTGTGTGTGTTATGGCCAAAAGCTAGCATTCATAGATATGTAATTAGTTGCTGTTTTCCTAGCAGAACTAACATTTATCTCCCTTGGTTAATAGGTTTCTTTGTACCTGGAGTGGTTAATTGGGATGCAAGTTCGAATCCTATGCTCAGCTTGTTTTTGCATATTAAATTCATTAATGTAAAACTGTTGTCATATATGACAATTATTTATATATGCTAACTATTTATGTTCTGATTTACAAGGTTATTGTACTACAATAAATGGCACTGAACTATAAAATAAAACGTGGAAGTCATATAAATTAAGATACAAATAATAATTCCATAAATTAATTAAAAGGTAAGTTACAAGGCTAATTTACAAGGCTAATTAATGTATTACAATAGTGTTCCAGCATGACCCGATCACTTGGATTTTGGTATAACAATACCTCCACAGTTGGTTCGATAGTAATCATCTCTTGATTCATCACCCAAGTCACGTGGATCCACACATGGCAAAATGTTATCATTGTGCGGGTGAATGACAGTACTAAATTCCTCATCGATGTCATCATATGTATCTCTGTAATTCTTGGGAGGTGTGTTGAAGACAATAGACAACTTTCTATTTAGCTGGTCTTCCACATAAAACACTTGTCGTGCTTGTGAGGCTAATATGAACGGATCATCCTTGTGGCCTAAACTATTCAGGTCAACCAGTGTATAACCAAGCGTAGTATCGCGTCTGACCGCACCTTTCTGATGGTTAACCCAATCACATTTGAAAAGAGGGAGTTGCTTGAAACGGTAATCTAGTACCCATATCTCTTGCAAAACCCCATAATACACTTTGTGTCTTGTGGTTGCTACTCCTTTTACTATGTGCACATCTTCTGTCACAACACTAACACCACTGTTTTGGTAAACGCTGCCATCACTACATTTAGTACGAAATGTATACCCATTGATGATATATGCTCTGTATTTGACTATGGTAGCGCGTGGTCCATATGAAATCCACCTTACGGTTTCTGATACACTTTCTGTGGAGATCGCTAATTCTCTCTCAACCTGAATCTCATTACAAGTATATATATGAGCTTCAAATCGAAGGAACAACAAACAAACAGTTACAAAAAATGGGCTATTACCTCTTCGCGTAACCAGCTAACAAAAGATATACTGTGCTCATTCTCCAGCCATGCTTTTCGCTTACCCGGGTTTTGTGTTTCCAAAACCTGCTTGTGTTTCCTGAAATAAGGTGTTTGGTTATTATGTTTGTTGCATCAGTTTAATTAAGTAACGAAATATACATGCATGTGTTAGTAATACTTACTCGATATACGGTACAATTTCATCTGTATTCTGTATTACATTCAAATGTGCTTTCCGAAGGAGTTCTGCTGAAACGTCACTTGATTTGCCGGCCGAAAGTGGCTTGCCGTCCTCATTTTTTTCATCAGTTTCATGTTTATCTCATGGGATACCAATAGTTTTCATTGACTTTTTATATTCGCCGAAAAACTCTATTGTTTCTTCTGCAATAGTCTCCTCAGCAATGCATCCCTCTGGTTTACTTCTGTTTCGCACATGTCCTTTAATAACCTTCATACAGCGTTCGAAGGGATACATCCAACGAAAGCATACCGGACCACATAATTTTACTTCCCTAGAGAGGTGCACAGTCAAATGGACCATAATATCAAAAAACGAGGGAGGAAAGAACTTTTCGAGTAGGCAGAGCGTGACACAAAGTTCTTCTTGCATCTTATCTACTTCATCTAATACGATTTCCTTGCTACATATTGATTTAAAAAAAAAAACAAAACCTGATGATAGCATATCGTGTGGGTTGGTGCATGATTGACCGTATTGCAATGGGCAGAAACTCTTGCATTAGCATGTGATAGTCATGTGATTTAAGCCCGATGAGCTTCCCGTCTTTTAGGTTGACTAATGACGAGAAATTTGAACAGTATCCTTGAGGTACCCTGATGTTGTATAACGTTTTACAAAATATATCTTTTTCGGCATTCGTTAGTGTGTAACCTGCTGGAGGTAGTACTGTTTTGTCTCCGTCTTTCCTAGCAAACAACTCTGGTTTATCTATATTCAATTCTACAAGATCCAATCGCGCATTCTCTCCATCTTTCGTCTTTCCAGGAACATTTAGCAAAGTTCCGACTAGACTCTCACCAACATTCTTCTCTATATGCATGAAATCAATACAATGTTGAACTTCATTATGCCTCCAATATTTAAGCTTTCGATACCAAATGTTGAATTTCTTCCAGTACGGACCATCTTGTTCATTTACTTGACTGGAACTACCATCTTCATTTCCCCTTTTCCTTTTGTGCTTTTGGATCTTCCCACCTATGCCTCTCGCATCGTTAAGGTTTTCTGATGCCTTTTTGTTAATTGGTCGTTTTTCCCTTCCCCACTTATTTTCAATATGTTTGACCTCATTGTATATTTCTTCCCCAGTCTTTGGAATTGGAGACAGGCGGAGTTCTTGTTTTCCATTAAACGCCTTCTTTTGCTTCCTGAACGCGTGGGTATATGGTAGATATCTTCTGTGACCCACATAACTCTGCTTCGATGACGCAGGAAGTCTAACACAATCCATATTTTTCCCACATACTACACAACCTTTGTATCCACTGGTTGGGCAGCCACATAAAGTACCAAGGGCAGGGTAATCATTTATTGTCCATAACACAACCGCCCATAGCCTAAAGATTTGTTTTGTGAAAGCATCATATGTATCGACCCCTGTATCGAATAAGGTTTGCATATCATGAACCAACGGTTCTAAAAAAACATCAATGTCATTTCCCGGGTATCCAGTATCAACACAGAAAGCATTATAAACTTTCGTTTCATACACAACCATGGAGGAAGGTTGTAAATGACCGTTAAAACTGGCCATACACTACGATGCCTATTTCCTCTGTTGACATCTACACCATCAGCCGATATTCCTAGCCTTAGATTTCTTGGATCATTAGCAATTTCGGGGAATTTTGTATCTATGGTACGCCATGCCTGTGAATCTGCGGGGTGGCGTAACACACCATCTGTTTTCCTCCTTGTCGCGTGCCATCTTAAATCTTCTGAAATACTTTCTATCCTAAAGAGACGTTGCATTCTTGGTATGATTGGAAAATACCACATTACCTTTGCTGGAGTTTTATCGTACATTTTATTCATCTTCTTATCCAGCTTCCATCTTGATGCCCCACAAGTTCGACACATAGTCGATTCCTCATCCTCCCTCCGATAAAGAAGGCAGTTATTTATACATACATCTATTTTTTTGTATCCTGACCCCATCAATTTCATAATTTTTTTTGCCTGATAAGTTTTTTCCGGCAGTTCGTTACCATCAGGTAGCATCTTCTTCAACAAAACTAGTAATTCAGTAAAGAACTTATCAGAACAGCCATACTTACTCTTCAAGTTGAGTAGTTGCACAGTTGCGGACAACTTTGTGAAGTCAGGACATCCATTGTAAAGTGGCTTTTCTGCGTCTGATAGTAGTTCTAGAAACTTGGCATGGTCATCCGGATCATCATGATCAAAATTATCTTTTGCTGCATTCACCATTTCCACTGTTTCTGGGCCATCTGTTGGAATTTCTGAATCAAAATCCGGCAGCTGTGTGTCAATTAGGAAATCTGGTGTTCCATTCTGATGTTCCACGGTACTTAATGGTGGCTCATCCTTTTCTCCATGTTTAGTCCACTTTGTGTAGTTTAGATCAATGCCATGACAGAATAGATGGAAATGCACTTCCTCCACTTTACGCACTACATGGTTTAAACATTTGGTACATGGACAGGGGATTTCAACATGTTGTTTATTACCTTGTGGGTCGATGTTAGTCATCTTCTTCAAGTTGTCTAATGCGTAATCAATAAATGCTGTTACTCCATCTCTATAAGGTTTGTTCATCCTGTTTGTTCCCATCCAAGACTTGTCCATTGTAGGATTCGAAAGGTGTACGGCCTGTTTTGTAAATAATTAGGGTTTGAATCTTTGATTAGTGGTGTACGGCGCCTGTCTTGTAAATAATTAGGGTTTGAAAATTAAAAGAACCGCTTAATTAATTAAACTAAAATGAATACGTTATTAATGAATAAATTATAACCAAATAAACAAAGACAGTACGTGCCTTAGTGGTTTCCTTGGTTTCCTTGCGGCTACAAGTTTGCCCCGGGTTCGAATCTAGGCTGTAGCATTTTTTTTTCTTTCTAGTTGAATTAGCCTTATTATTTAAGTAATGATACGGATATATATATATATATATATATATATATATATATATATATATATATATATATATATATATATATATATTACACTTAGGATATAATACAACTTATATAAAATTAGGATGTAATAAATAAATCATTTTCTTTATAATAAAACTTAGGATATAATTAACTCGTCATTTTTCTGAGTAATACACCTTATATATATCATAAGTTTGAATATATATAGTAGTTTTCTTCAAACGCCGTCGTCCATGTCACATAAGCCAATTACGAACTTAGGATATGATTAACTCGTCTATATTCATATATTCCATTATTAAACTTAGAATAATTTCATATATTGCAAATGATGAATTAATTTTATCATAAGTTATATATGTGATATTGGTAATATATTTCATTATTAAACTTAGGATAATGTCATTAATTTCAAATGATGAATTAGTTTTATCCTAAGTTTAATGGTGGCATATGTGATATTGGTAATATTTTTCATTATTAAACTTTGGATAATGTCATATATTTAAAATGATGAATTAATTTTATCCTAAGTTTAATAGTGTCATATGTGATACTGGTAATATATATTCAAATATTGAACTTAAGATAATGTCATATATTTTAAATGATGAATTAATTTTATCCTAAGTTTAATAGTGTCATATGTGATACTGGTAATATATATTCCAAATGATTCATTAATTTTATCCAAAGTTAAATAGTGGCATATGCGATATTGGTTATTAAACTTAGGATAATGTCATATATTCCAAATGATAAATTAATTTTTTCTTAAATTTAATAGTGGTGTATGTGATATTATATTTCATTATTAAACTTATGATAATGTCATATATTTCAAATGATGAATTAATTTTATCCTAAGTTTAATAGTGTCATATGTGATACTGGTAATATATATTCAAATATTGAACTTAAGATAATGTCATATATTTCAAATGATGAATTAATTTTATCCTAAGTTTAATAGTGTCATATGTGATACTGGTAATATATATTCCAAATGATTAATTAATTTTATCCAAAGTTAAATAGTGGCATATGCGATATTGGTTATTAAACTTAGGAAAATGTCATATATTCCAAATGATAAATTAATTTTTTCTTAAATTTAATAGTGGTGTATGTGATATTATATTTCATTATTAAACTTATGATAATATCATATATTTCAAATGATGAATTAATTTTATCCTAAGTTTAATAGTGTCATATGTGATACTGGTAATATATATTCAAATATTGAACTTAAGATAATGTCATATATTTCAAATGATGAATTAATTTTATCCTAAGTTTAATAGTGTCATATGTGATATTGGTAATATATTTCATTATTAAAGTTAGGATAATGTCATATATTTCAAATGATGAATTAATTTTATCCTAAGTTTAATAGTGTCATATGTGATACTGGTAATATATATTCAAATATTGAACTTAAGATAATGTCATATATTCCAAATGATTAATTAATTTTATCCAAAGTTAAATAGTGGCATATGCGATATTGGTAATATATTTCATTATTAAACTTAGGATAATGTCATATATTTCAAATGATGAATTAATTTTATCCTAAGTTTAATAGTGTCATATGTGATATTGGTAATATATTTCATTATTAAACTTAGGATAATATCATAAATTCTAAAACTTAGGTAATATACTTCAAAGTAAACGCCGTCATTTAATTGTGTCACGAACGCCGATAAAAAACTTAGGATATAATTAAATCGTCATTTTTTTAATTATACAACTTCCTAAGCTTAAGATTTGCATAATAGTTTTTGATAGTAAATAATTATGATATTGTAAAATTCTGTATCACATATAAAAGTAATTTATCTTGTTACCATATTTGTAAACGTTTAAATATATACATTGAAGGTGTTATTGACATAAATACCCTTCCTAATCCAACAAGAAGCATTTTATTTTAAAGGGCATTTCCGTAATTTCCAAATATATATACAATGGGCTTGTGACTATTCCAGTTCATCACTTCCCGGCTTTTAAACTTCCGAACTCTTTGAAACAGAGCATCACCAAATCTTCAAACAACCATCAAAACCATGGAATTCCAACTACCAAAACGACGACGATCGACTATGGAACACGGATTATCGCTTTCTGAACTACCGGATGGAGTCATCACCAACATATTAGCGCATTTGGGGGCTTCTAGGGCAATTGACGTTTTTAAATTCAAGACTCTGTAAGTCTCCTAACCCTAGTAAACACTATCGATTGAACTTAAATAACACTGCATTTGCCTATTTTAGCGATTAATTAAGTGTGATTAGGGCTTAGATTGAATTTAGTAGCACATTTATTAGGGCTTAGATTGAATTTTTTGAATGAACAGTGTTTAGGAAATTACCATCTATGAGGGATTTATATTGCTTCTGTGTTTACCTATATTACAGTTGCAAAACCTTCAGACGAGCTGGTGAGTCAGATGAGGTGTATAAAAGGATGGAAGTTGATTCCATCTTTTCATCTCGGTTCTTGTTACAGAAAGCTGAAGTGCTAGCACTTTTGCGGGAGAAAGGAAACCGACACATGTTGTACAGAGATGGATTGGTACAATTTATTTTCCATTCATTTAAATTTTTTTTATGGTACTCTGTTACATACATATTTATGTTTCTATATTATTGTGTTGATCAGATGAAGATGTTCTATGTATGTAGGTCATGAGGTACTCTATCTGTTACATATATATTTATGTTTCTATATTATTGTGTTGATCAGATGAGGATGTTCTATGTGGGTGATGAGGCTGCTGGAAAGGAGATGCTGCAACAGGCATCGCGTTTGGGACACACTGATGCTACATTTGTCATTGGTATGCTGCTAATGGCGGAAGGTGGAGGAAGGATGGAAGAAGCAAGGAAACTGTTGCACGACGAGTACACAAGGTCAGAAGGTCGCTGGATTGTGAGGCGAACCATTTACAAGATCCGCATGATCTTGTATGATCGCGACCGCTTAAGCCCAAGGAAATTCCCTGCTAGGTTCTATCATTGTAGTGAACACCCCAGTGCAACCCAGCGTAGTTTAATGGACCAATTCTGGTATGGCAATAATGAAAATCTGTTTAGATGTTAGGTTTGTTTGTGGGATGCTTGTTACCTTTGGTTTGTACGAATTTGGGATGTTTAGGTATAATAAGTTAACGATGTATGTATGTTGGATACTTTGGTTATTAGTTTTTGGTATGCTGCTACTATATATATATATATATATATAACTTAACAACGTTTTAAATTTGTGTATTTGTTTGCGTATATTTCGGTGTTTCATTGTTGTTGGTTTTAAATAAAATTATTAACACACCTGGTTAGTGGTTAATTAAAACTAATTAATCAAAACTGATGGATCAAAATGTAAATACTATAAATAATCTTCGAATTCGGGTTAGTTAATCGTCATTTGAAATGATGTACGCATGCTTAAAAAAACTCATAAAAAAAAAAAACCAAAAAAAAAGATAGGGTATAAGACTTGAACATGCGACCAACCCAACACCTTCCACAACTTATACCACTAATCTAATTGATGCGTTTTACTCTTTTTCATATGTTTTATATATATTAAAAAACACTGCTGAACTTCTTTTTTTTTTTTGGAGCCAAATATTTACAGAATATTTTAAAATTTCAAATTAGAGCCAAAATTAGTCGAAATTTTTAAATTAGACGTAACCATTCACATTCCTTAAAATTCGATAATTACAGTTAATGCCTCCAAACCAGTACAAACACAATCATTACTCTGTTTTTACACTTTTCTGCCGATCATAATCAACCATTATCAAAAGATTTAAACGTGCTAATTCACCAACTCTATCCGATAGAACTAAAGGATCATGGATGTTGAAGCCGATAATAATGTTACTACTATTTACCCTAATGGCTACGAGGAAGAAGCAGAGCATGGATATGAATCAGAGCAATACGATGATTTTGATGATGAAGAGGCTGACGATGGAAACTAGAATTCAATTGCAAACAAAGTGGTTCCACCGAGGGGCATTACAAGGTTATCCAAGTTTCGCAACCAATACAGCAAACCGGGTGCATTAAAGCTAAAGATAACCTTCGATGCTATGGATAGGCTAATAGGTGATAACAGAGCAGTGTTTGCAAGTTTTCTAGGAGACATTGTTCATGAGCAAATAGGCTTGAAGATTCTTTCCTGGAAGAAGGTCGATGCAGAAGCAAGAGCTAAACTTTGGGAAGAAATCAAGGCAAGTTTTATCAACTGATCCCTTTTAATTAAATTAATTCCTTTATTATATTAAAAAACACTGAGAATACATTATGCAATTATATTTAATTTGTTAATGTTAAAAGAACATATTGATGTTAATCAGATTTGTTTATTATTTATGTGTATATTTGAGAATACACTAAGCCGTTTTGTAGTCTATAATCATATTTGAGCAAAAGTCTGCAATTGATTCTTAATTGATTTTGCAGCGATATTTTGATATTGAAGACACATACAGAAAGTCAATAATGAATCGTCTTGGTGCCCACTTAAGGAATTTCAGAAGAAAGTTGAGGGAAAAATAGATACTACCCAACAGAGATACTCCTTCAAAATTAACTGAAGTCCCATTCAAGTATAGTGCAATTGTCAAAGCCCCGGAATGGGGTGCTTTCGTTCAGCATACGAGCACCGAGGCTTACCAGGTATTGGTCATTATATAAACTAGATCCATACATATATCTTTCATATATATTATTGTGTTTGCAAATTTATGCATCAACTATATATCTTTTTGTTCTGTAATTAAGAAAAAGTCTGATGCATCAAAAGAGGCGCGCTCCATGTCTGTTTATCCGCATACTATGGGACGAGGCGGATACGTACATGTGAAAAAGAAGCTGGTAACTACATTTACATTTTGAATGTTTGTTTCTAAATACTATCTAATTTGTTTATGTTTTCTAATTTCTAAGTTTATATATTAATTGTTTTAACTTTAATTTACATGTGTATTTGATGATTATAAGATCGAAGAAAAAGTAATTGAAGCACATGAAGAACCCGGACGTGGTGTCTTGTGGTTGAGAGGAAGGCAAACCAAAGAAGGGGTATTTCGTGACGAAAGGACTAAAGAAAAGGCAGATAACGTAGTAAGTATTTTGACGTGCTAATTCATCATTTACATTATTCATGTTTATTTTCATGAAACAAATTAATTACTGCCTATTGGAATTAAATTAATTTGTAATGCAGAAAGACACAGAGGCACAGATCAAAGCCGGAACCTTAAAGGTTGATGATGGGACTGATGCCTTGACAAAGGTATTTGGACCCGAAAAGTCGGGGTACGCACGAGGAGTGGGAAGCGGAGTGACTGTCAAAAAGTTTTTTAATCTTCCTGCTCGAAACAGAAATGCCTGCAATGATGAGAAAGTCAAGTTACTTGAAGCAGAGCTTGCTGCTGAGAGACGCGCACGTCAAGACAAAGACACAATAATAAAGTCTTTGCAGGATCAGGTTCTTGAAACACAGTCAATGGTTACCAAACTTAAGGGTCGGTTTGATGCGTTAGAAGGGGATCAGCTAAATTCATTGTCAACTGCTGTACCAGCATGCATTAGAGGAAAGGCATTTGTTGTATTAATTATGCTAACCTTATATAAATTAGTTTACAATATATTGCTAACAAATGTATAATTTTTATTGCAGGTGTCTCCAACAGTGGACGTTAATCCTAACGCTTCCAATACTGTTCAGGATGGTGGAGTGGCATCAAGTGATGTTGGATGTGAGAAGGATTCCAGCTTTCACGAGTCTAATGGACTAAGAACTGTGGAAATGCCAACAGAAACAAGTGTACGTATTAAAAAAGTTGAATTAATTTGACTTTAATATTTCTCACTGTTATTTAATAATTTTACATACATGACTTACTTACCGAGTTTTATATAGGAACTGGTCGTTAAATCTGCTGACGAGTCACACAAGACGCCTGATTCACAAGTCAACACGTTTCAACCTAAACAGAGGCAAAATGATCTGTCTCCATCAAGGCCAACACCACCGCAGGTATGTATATATATATTCCAAAATGTTCATACATTCTTCGATCAGTTTAATATAATTCTGCTGCATACATACATACAGACATATATATATACATAATAATCGTTATCATTTTCTTTAGTTATTTAAATGTAAACTGTGGCACCTAAAGAGGACCAACATCATTGCTTTGGGTACTGTCTACTTGTCAAAAGGAAAAGTGATGATGCATAGCAGACCACTCCCAAAGGATTGCTACAAAGTGTCCGTTGATAAAGCGTTAGTGCATGCAGCTTGTATTCCGGACAACGGAAACAATGGTTTGAAAACAGCTCTCGATGCAGTAGGTGGATTTTATGCATGGCCCAAGAATCAAGTGATTTTTGATGAGGAGGTACATAGTACACGTTTTTTTCTGCTACATAGTTCTTCATATCTAATTTGGTGTTTGATCCATATGCCCCTTGTTTATTGTACAGGTAACACCACCAACTACTGGACAAAAGGCATTTGGTGAGACCAAAACTGCACCAGAAGTATCAAGGAAAAAGCGCAAAGGACCGGTTTTTGTGTCTTTCGATGCCATGCGAAAACAAGCGAATAGAAAACTCAATAGTCAAAAGTCCTTACAACTCTGATGTTTAATAAGTGTATTTTCGTAATTATTTTGAAAATTAAACAATCCAATTATATTATTGATTTGTACATTGAATTATTTACATTGAAATTTAATTTGTGGTGTTATATACTACGTAATTCATATTGTTACACAAATTATTGATTTGTTATATGTGACTAAAATATGTAATCACATAATATGGTCACACATTGTGGCCACTGTTTGATTAATTATGTGTGACTAAATAATGCAAAACGTCACACAAACATACAATTCAAGTGGCCATTGGGTGAACAATGGTCACACTTATTATCACCTACGACCACTTTTGGCTTAATTTTGTATGACCAAATCCCAGAGTATATCACTCTTTGAGTGACTAAATGATAGAAAACGCCACACAAACATAAAAAAAAAGTGGCCATTGAATGGCAATGGTCACACAAAATAAAAGTTTACTTGACACTGCAGCCCATATGGTCACACTTTTTATCACATACTGCCACTTTTGGCTTAATTTTGTGTGACCAAATCCCAAAATAAATCACTCTTTGTGTGACTAAATGATACAAAACGCCACACAAACATAAGAATAAAGTGGCCATTGGATGGCAATAGTCACACAAAATACAAGTTTACTTGTCATTGCAGCCCATATGGTCACACTTTTTATCACCTACGGCCACTTTTGCTCTAATTTTACGTGACCAAATCCAAGAATAAATCACTATTTGTGTGACTAAATGATACAAAACGCCACACAAACATAAAAATAAAGTGGCCATTGGGTGGCAATAGTCACACAAAATAAAAGTTTACTTGACATTACAAAGCGTATGGTCACACTTATTATAACCTACGGCCACTTTTGATCTACTTTTATGTGACCAAATCCCATAATAAATCACTCTTTGAGTGACTAAATGATACAAAACGTCACACAAACATAAAAAAAAAAGTGGCCATTGAATGGCAATAGTCACACAAAATACAAGTTTACTTGACATTGCAGCCCATATGGTCACACTTCTTATAACCTACGGCCACTTTTGGCTTAATTTTGTGTGACCAAATCCTAGAATAAATCACTCTTTGAGTGACTAAATGATACAAAACGCCACACAAACATAAAAATAAAGTGGCCATTGGATGGCAATAGTCACACAAAATACAAGTTTACTTGTCATTGCAGCCCGTACGGTCACACTTTTTATCACCTACGGCCACTTTTGCTCTAATTTTACGTGACCAAATCCAAGAATAAATCACTATTTGTGTGACTAAATGATAGAAAACGCCACACAAACATAAAAATAAAGTGGCCATTGGATGGCAATAGTCACACAAAATACAAGTTTACTTGTTATTGCAGCCCATACGGTCACATTTTTTATCACCTACGACCACTTTTGCTCTAATTTTACGTGACCAAATACAAGAATAAATCACTATTTGTGTGACTAAATGATAGAAAACGCCACACAAACATAAAAATAAAGTGGCCATTGGATGGCAATAGTCACACAAAATACAAGTTTACTTGTTATTGCAGCCCATACGGTCACATTTTTTATCACCTACGACCACTTTTGCTCTAATTTTACGTGACCAAATACAAGAATAAATCACTATTTGTGTGACTAAATGATACAAAACGCCACACAAACATAAAAATAAAGTGGCCATTGGTTGGCAATAGTCACACAAAATATAAGTTTACTTGTCATTGCAAAGCATATGGTCACACAAAATACACGTTTAGCTAACTTTAATGAACATATGGTCACACTTATTAACACTTTTGGTCACTCTTGGCTTAAATTTATGTAACCAAATCCCAAAAATAAAACACTCGTTGTGTGACTAAATGTTACAAATAGCCACACGAACCTACAATTCAAGTGGCCATTGGATGGACAATAGTCACACAAAATACACTTTCACTTAATTTTAAAGAGCATACGGTCACACATTTTATGGTTTTCGTCACACTTTTTAGATGGATACGGCCACTAACCATGTAATGTGACCGTATGGACCCCTTTGGTCACGGCACCTTTAGTCACACACACGCTGAAAAAACGAGTGTGACCATATGGTTTTCGTCACACTTTTCTGGTGTGACCAAAGCCAAAATCTGTACTAGTGTCATGTACTTTTCTCCACCTATTAATATAAGTTGTCTCAACATTCGACTTAAATCTTTGTGTCTATAGTTTCATTGTATTTTCTAGTCTTCTTACGTTACTATTATCCACTTTGTGACTAATAGTTACTCTTAGGGGTTCACTTTATCCTAACAAATTGGTATCAGAGCCATATTCCATTTCATAGTTCTATTAGTCATCATGTCGGTAACAACGTCCATCGAAAAGTTTGACTGGAGTGTTAACTTTGGTATGTGGCAAATCAAGATGGAAGCCCTTCTTATTCAGTATGGGTGTGAGTTGGCACTCGATGGAATAGAAAAATAGCAAGAAGATATAATGGCATAAAAGTTCCAAACGTTGGATAAAAAGGCGAGATCGGCTATTGTGCTAAATCTCTCAAATGAGGTTTTGCAAGAAGTAGCTCATGAGACGACTGCCAAAGGTATGTGGGACAAATTAAAGGCCATATACATGAAGAAAACGGTGGAGAACAGACTTTATTTGAAACAAAAGTTGTACATGATAAAAATGACTGAAGGTACATCTATTCTCTCGCATCTTGATAAATTCGATTCCATTATTATGGATTTGAAAAATGTAGATGCTAAAATTGAAGATGATGATCAAGCCATTTTATTGTTGTGTTTGCTTCCCCAGTCATTTAAGCATTTTCGAGATACTATGATTTATGGAAAAGACTCAGTCTCATACGATAGTATTAAATCTGCTATAAAATCTAAAGAGCAAATTAATATAGACATCACAGGGGAAGCTAGTGGTAGTCAAGCGGAAGGACTCTTTGTCAGAGGTAGACCTGAAAATAGAGACTACAAGAATAATAAATCTAAAGGAGGGTCAAAATCTAAATATAAAGTTCCATTTTGTAATTATTGCAAGAAAAAGGGTCCACCAAGCTCGAATGTTATAAGCTTAAAAACAAAGAAAAATATGATAATGAGCTAAATGACAGGAATACAGCTGAAGCTAGCGTAACCGAAGCTGAGAATACTGGTATTATCTTAATGGTCACAGAAGGTAAATCCAGGTCTAATAATGATTGGATTTTGGATTCGGGTTATTCCTACCACATGAGTCCCAATAGGGATTCTTTTTCCACATATGATTCAGTTGATGGTGGAATTGTTTTAATGGGCACTGATGCTCCATGTAAAGTTGTTGGTATTGGCAAAGTTCGAATCAAGATGCATGATGGCATTATAAGAACACTCACAAATGTAAGACATGTTCCAGATCTAAAGAAAAATCTCATCTTATTAGGCACCCTTGATTCTCTTGGGTGCAGGTATTCAGCCGAAAGGTGGAGTTATGAAAATTTCGAAGGGTGATCTTGTACTAATGAAAGCTTGCAAGTCTGGCAGTTTGTACATTTTGCAGGGAATCGTGGTTACGGGTGCTGCAGCAGTCTCCGTATCTTCGGATACCGACATCACAAAATTATGGCACATGGGTGATAAAGACTTAACCTTGTTAAGCAAGAAAGGGCTACTTTGTGCTCAAAGTACGGGTAAAATGAACTTTTGTGAACACTGTGTTTTTGGAAAGCAGAAAAGAGTTAAATTTAATTTATCTGCTATTCATAAAACAAAAGGTACTTTAGACTATATTTATTCTGATCTTTGGGGGCCTTCCCATGTCCCTTCTAAAGGTGGTGCAAGATATATGCTAACTTTTATTGATGATTATTCAAGAAAAGTTTGGGTATATTTCTTAAAGCATAAGAATGATGTTTTCTTAAATTTTAAGCAATGGAAAGCTTTGATCCAAAAGCAAGCAGGAAAACAAGTTAAGAGACTGTGTACGGATAGGCATGAAATTTTGTGGAAGCGAATTCAATGAGTTTTGCAAGAACAAAGGTATAGCTCGGCATCAAACAGTCAAGATGCACCTCAACAAAATGGTGTAGCTAAGCGTATGAATCGAACTCTTTTGGAAAAAGCTCGATCACTCAAATGCAGGGTTGACACTCGATTTTTCAGCAGAAGCAATTTCAACAGCTTGCTACATTGTCATTCGGTCTCCTTGTGCTCCTCTCGATTTCAAGACTCCAGAGAAAGTTTGGTCAGGTACACATACTGATTACTCTAATTTGAGAATATTTGGGTGTCCGGCTTATATGCATATTAATGAGGGAAAATTACAACCTAGAGCAAAGAAGTGCATTTTTCTCGGTTATGCATCAGGGGTGAAAGGATATAGATTGTGGTATCCTGACCCTAAATCACCTAAACTTGTAATCGATAGAGATGTAACATTTGATGAATCCTCAATTATGTTAGCCACAAACGATTCTGCTAATCCTTGCAATCTTGAAAAAGAAAAGAATACTCAGGAACAGGTGGAACTTCATATTGACGACACGAGTTTTCCCGAGTCTCCGGTCGATACAGATCAAGTTGATGCACAAGATCCAGAACCAGTTCTTCCTGAAGAACAAGAAGAGTATTCTATTTCCATAAATAGACTAAGAAGAAATATTCGACCACCTCAAAGATATGCAAATGTAGCAGAAGAAGCTAACGAACCTTCAATGTATTTCAACGCAATCTAAATTGCTGATTCATAAAAATAGGTAGTCGCCATGAATGAGGAAATTGAATCTCTGCATAAGAATGCTACTTGGGATCTTGTGACACCCGCCAAAGGGAAAGAAAATAGCTGGCTGTAAATGGGTTTTCAAGAGAAAGGATGATACTTCAGGTGTTGAAGGTGCAAGATTTAAAGCACGATTGGTTGCAAAGGGCTATAATCAGGTATCAGGTGTTGATTTTAATGATGTTTTCTCACCTGTTGTAACATAGTTCTATTCGTGTGTTGCTTGCATTGGTTGCCATGTTTGATCTTGAATTAGAACAACTGGATGTCAAGACAGCTTTTCAACATGGCGAATTAGATGAACAAATCTACATGAAACAACCTGAAGGTTTTGAATTTGAAAACAAGAAAGACCAAATTTACCTATTGAAGAAATCCTTGTATGGATTGAAGCAGTCACCAAGACAACGGTATAAGAAGTTTGATTCATTTATGTTGAGTCATCATTTCACCAGAAGCCTATATGACAGTTGTGTCTACAATCAGAAGTTAGATGATGGTTCTTTCATTTATCTGTTGCTCTTTGTTTATGATATGCTTTGCAGCTAAGAACCTTACAGATGTTCATCGACTAAAGACATTGTTGAACAGTGAATTTGAAATGAAAGATTTAGGACCAGCTAAAAAGATTCTAGGCATGGTGATACGGCGAGATAGAAAATTTGGCAAGTTATATCTATATCAAGAAAACTATCTCAAGAAAATTATAGTTAAATTTGGCGTACAGGATGCAAAACCTGTAAGCACTCCTCTTGCAAGCCATTTTAGGCTATCTACTGCTCAATCACCACAATCAAAGGAAGATGAAGATTATATGGCACGAGTTCCTTATTCTGGTGTCGTTAGCAGCATAATGTACGCAATGGTGTGTACACATCCTGATATTTCACAAGCAGTTAGTGTTGTTAGCAGGTACATGGCAAATCCAGGCAAAGAACATTAATTGGCAAGCAGTGAAGTGGATTCTCAGATACATAAAAGGAAGTTTAAGCACTTGTTTGGAGTTTGGTAGAACCAATGATACATTAGTTGGTTTTGTAGATTCAGATTACGTCGGTGATTTTGATAAACGCAGATCTCTTACAGGCTATGTTTTTTGCATTGGAGGTGGAGCAATTAGCTGGAAAGTAAGTCTACAGCATGTAGTGGCATTATCTACTACTGAATCAGAATAGATGGCAGTCACAGAAGCTCTCAAAGAAGCTTTATGGTTAAGAAGTTTATTCAGCGAATTAACTCTACAACAAAGAGTTACTACCATCTTCTGTGATAGTCAAAGTGCGATTCATTTGACTAAAGATCACATGTATCATGAGAGGACGAAACATATTGATATAAGATATCATTTCATTCGAGACACCATTGCCAAGAAATTAGTCCTTGTTCAGAAAATCAATATAAAGGACAATCCTGCTGATATGTTCACGAAGGCTCTTCCTGTTTACAAGTTCAAGCAATGCTTGGACTTGATTGGCCTTTATAGTTCGTGATTTGGGCCGTTTAGGGTTTCGTCGAAGGAGGTGGAGTTTTTTTTTTTTTTTTTTTTGCTATTTTTCGTTTGAGATCCAAGTCCAAGGTGGAGATTGTTAGATATGGTCTTGGAAGCTTCTATTTGCATATCAAGTTGATCACAAGCCAACTTGTTATTTGGATAACCAAGACCCCACTTGTTTCTTATTTACTTGATAAAGAATCTTATCACATCTTCAAGTTGCACATCTAGTGGGAAATCTCTGCCTATAAAAGGAAGGCTTGTGGTTGAAGAGAAAACACACCAAATGAACACAACATTCTCTTGTTCATTTCCTCTCATCTCTTTAGTCTTTTGGCACAAAGAGTTTACTCTTTTATGCTGTTGTGTTAATCACATACTTGTAAACCTTTTAGCCATTTTATTATTTCGTGTACTTTTCTCCACCTATTAATATAAGTTGTCTCAACATTCGACTTAAATCTTTGTGTCTATAGATTCATTGTATTTTCTAGTCTTCTTACGTTACTATTATCCACTTTGTGACTAATAGTTACTCTTGGGGGTTTGCTTTATCCTAACATATAGGGTAGAGAAGAGAAGTAGTTAGTTGTCATAACTTATATCATTACAGGGGTGTGTGATATCACATAAACCCAATTCATGATCTCTCTCCTCTCTCATTCATAATAATAAAAGAAACTCTAAGTAATTGAAGTTTGTATTTTTAGCTATATACTCTCATAATAAAACCCACTAGCGGGAAAAATAATCAAAGTTACATAAGAATGTATTAGGATTTTAAGTCCAAGCAAATAATTTGATTTGAAATTTGAGAAAATCAGGGATGGGGTGAGGATAAGAAAACCCTAAATCCTAAACCCGAAACTCGTTGAAATACATAATTTTGCATATATATCTATATGTATGTGTGTGCGTGCACATGTGAGTGTTTTAGAAAATCAGCATATGTTAAACAAATTGATTCTTTTTATATCATGTGTATGTCTCTACTATATAAGAGAATTATTTGTAACAAAAATCAATTTTTTATATCACATGTAAACGCATATATAATATATAATGAAAACGTAAATATCAACATATATATATTTTAATATATTCTTTGTAATAGAAATATGTATCAGAATGATTGGAGGTGAATAGTACCAAAGCATTTAAGATATTGTGAATAGTACCAAATGGTTTGACCCCATCAGCGCCAACAATAACTGTGACCTTCACTTTAGTGAGATCAATGACACCCTGTTTGGCTTCTTCCTCGGAAGGTAAATGGTCAAACATTTCAGATATTGGTAGCTCAAGAACACGACGAATAGTGTCGGCATGTATTGAAATTGTTTTTGTACAGTTTTCAATATTTACAGTGATTACTGATACACCATCCACAAGTGCATGTGAACAGGTGTACCAAAACTCACAGAGCAATTGTAGGTAAACTTTGCCTGGAGTACTAGTTGGAGCTTGAGAAATAACATGATTTTTCAAGAAATTAGTAATTTCCTCAAACCTTGGTTTTGCTACCAGACGAGCGATACAGCGATACAATTGTTTTTAGCAACTTGAATGTTGAGGTGGGAGATTGTTGAGTGTGAAGATCATATTGAAGAGTTTAGATGCTAGTTTTGAGGTTGCAACGGGAATAAAGGTGACCGAGATGCAAACCTTGGGGCAGTTTCAAAGATGGGATTCTGCTGAAGAGTTCACGTCGCCATGGAATTAGATTGCGGCGTGATATATGACTTCACGATGCAAAGTAATTATTTCGCGGCACGGTACTTTTCGGCCAAAAAACTTTTTCTACAAGTTTATTCTGTACATAAATATAAGGGTAAATGACAAAAATCGGCAACGAACTGCCAAAATTTGTTCCAAGTATGCAACATACTAACTTAATTACCCAAGTATGAAACAAACCGGATAGTTTTGTGTTTGGATCAGTAATATGGTAACCAGCTACCGGTTTGACCGGTCAACTTCTGTTTGAAATTTTTTTTATTTTTTAATAAATGTGACAAAATCGACAACAAACTGCCAAAATTTATTCCAAGTATGCAACATACTAACTTAATTACCCAAGTATGCAACAAACCGGATAGTTTTGTGTTTGGATCAGTAATATGGTAACCAGCTACACGTGGCACAATTTTGACGTGGTGGTCCACGTGTAAGGTGAATCAGCTTTTTCAAACATAATTTGGTAAAAAACGACTTTTCAAAGATCCAAACACGAAACTATCCGGTTTGTTGCATACTTGGGTAATTAAGTTGGTATGTTGCATACTTGGAACAAATTTTGGCAGTTCGTTGCCGATATTTGTTATTTACCCTAAATATAACCCTTATATTTGTAAACCCTAACACTTACGAATTTAATATTTCTCTCTAGTTTGGCCGTGGATTAAACCAATCGAGTAGATTGGATATAACCACGTTACTTACGCGTGTTCGTTTATTTTTTTCGATATCTTTACTGAGTATTGCTTGGTTTGTTGATCCGTTTATTGTAGTGGGGTATAACTAGGGTTATATGTGCTCTTGGTTGGATCCTAAATTCCTAACAGATATGTCCGTAAATATTACCTATAAAACATGAATACATAATGACAGGTGTCGCTGCTTGATTGGTTCTTCTACATCTAAAAATCGTTTGTAGAATATTTTGTGGTCCCCATTTCTGATCATGCGAATTGCGTGTCATGGAAATCCTCCAATCACAATCAATCTAATGTCACGCAATCCTTCATTTGAATAAGTCTTGGATGTTGCTGATTGTAACACCCCCAAATTTGATGATTTGCGGAAGCTTGATTTGGGTGTTACTAATCAATAACAAAACACAAAGATATATAGTAAACGACTCTATATGCGTCGTTTTAACAAAATATATTGATAATAGAAATGTTTACAACATTTAAGCTTTACATAGCTCGAGTTTAAATCAAATGAGATTTCAGTACATAAGTACTTGTACAAAATATACTAATGCAAGAAAATCTCAATCTTCTGTATGCTGACTCGAGCTAAAATCCTGAAGCAGAAACATCCTACTGCTTGGTACCTGCGATATATGCAAAAAGGTCAGCTAAAAGCTGGTGAGCTCACAGGTTTGAAATCAGTTAATATAGTGTGAACCGCAAGATTTAAATAATGAATTGCATCCAGCAATTAAATGATTGTCATCGTGTATACAGCCATGAGCACATAGTTGAGCTTAACTCGAGGGCCGGGTCCCCTATAGAGAATTCCGGGCGAGGTGCCTCCACGAATGCCTAATCCACATTCGTCTTCCCAAATATTAGTACGTCCGTTTACCCGGTTAGTGCTTGCTAACCCGGACGAGGTGGGTCAATCCTATATGGTACCATATACTAATATTCACGCTACAACGTATTAACAACTATGCTGACGGAGGACTTTAAAATGATTAGTTTCGAAAAACTCATGTAGTATATGAAATGTTTGTACTTGCGTTCACATGTTAAAAGTTGAGCAATATATCACACCCCTGAGTAAAACAGTAAAAGAGGGGCTATGAGACTCACCTGAGTCTGAGTGCGTTTAAACAAACGTAAGTTGATTAGTCGAGTATGAAGTCCAAAGACTTGTAACCTGAGGGTGTCCACGACACGCGATGGTTATAATCATGATTGGGTATCTCAACAGATCACCCTTGTAGTTGTTCGTTCAACTATAATGTCCAAATTTCCACTATTTGGTTGATAAGTTTAAGTATTTGAAAAGTGTACGGCCCGTTGGTGACGGATTTGTAATAATAATCTCAACTATTATTATTTTGATTTCGTGTCGTTTTACTTGAAAAATGTGTTTTGATTGTGTTTTAGAAGCCGTTACGGAATCTAAGTACGGGGGTCCGGGGGCAGCGCCCCTGGTAGCGGGGTCCAAGGGGCGGCAGCCCCTGGCGGGGTCCAAGGGGCAGAGCCCCTGGCTGGGGTCGAGCTGCCAGGTCAGCTTGGAAAATTTTTATTTCTACTATATTGCTTTGACGAAAAACGCATCTGGAACCGAATTTGGGTAAAATCGAGTGATAAATTTCGAGTCTCGACACTTAGTAAAAATCTATGTTTTTGAGGTTCTGATTTGTGCGACGTTGGGTGCGACGTCGCAGGTAGGATTGCGACGTTGAGCATGACGTCGCTAAAGGCGACGTTTCGCAATTTAATGCGACGTTGTACGTGGCGTCGCTATATGCGACGTTGTTGATTTCTGCGACGTAGGGGCTTGCGTCGCTAAGTGCGACGTAGTGAGGTATTAGCGACATTAAGGCTGATGTCGCTATATGCGACGTCGCAATTTAATGCGACGTTGTGACTGACGTCGCACCATGCGACGTCACGAGGGGTTTTGCGACGTTGAAGCCGACGTCGCATAAATTCTGGGCCAACTGCGACGTAGCGGTCTGTTGGCCGGAAAATGTGTCAAAAACGAGTTTTTCGGTTTCCGTTCGGTCCAAAACTTTTACCCAACCCTTATATGGACATTACAAGGTTAAACAAACAACTAGAAGGTGAAAACACTTAAAAACGAGAGATTTCGGGATTTGTCGGAAACTTACAAAGTGTCGGATGAGAAATCCGAAAAGATAAGATGATAGATCGTGATGCGGTGGTTGTTTTCTTCCAAAGAGATGGTATAATCCGAGGCCGTTTGATGTTGTTATTTTGCGATTTTGTAGGAAAGTGTGGAGGTGGTGGTGGTTAGTGATTTGAGAGAAAAGAAGAAAGAAGAGAGAGAAAGAAAAAGATAAATGAGAGAAGAGATGGTGGGAATGGGAGGTTATCCTCCCATTTTCGCCCCGCGTTCCCGCTCCGTGCGGTGTTCGTTTTCTCCGTCGTTTAATCGTAAATAATTATCTTAAATATTAAAGGTACGTTTTAAAATACAAATTATTACGCGAGATTTTATTTAAATGTTTTACAATTTAATTTATATTTGAGTTATTAAATGGTAAGTTAGTTTATTTAATTTGCGCGTTTTAATATTTTAAATTGTGTAAGGTTTGTTTGTACGATACGAATGAATACGAAATATTATCATAATAATATTTTTGACATAACAACGTTATTTAATAAAATTGGTCACCAACGTCCGTATTAAATTGAATCGAAATATATTCGATTTAAATTTGCGTACGATTTAACCAAATCGCATTTTCGTATATATTCAACAATATATATAATTCGATACATTAATTAGCCTAACCAGGAACTAATTACATGTATTAACATATGATTAGGCACTAATTACTAGTCCTAATTTGGCGGGTGTTACATTCTCCCCCTGTTAGAAGAATTTCGTCCCGAAATTTAGTTCGAAGTCGTGTTTAACGTGGAATCAGTGAAGAGTTGAGGATATTTGAGTCGCATTTGGTCTTCCCGTTCCCAGGTGAACTCCGGACCACGCCGCGAATTCCATCTGACCTTGACAATGAGGATACGACTTTGTTTCAGTTGTTTGACCTCACGGTCCATAATCTCAGCGGGTTCCTCAACGAAATGAAGTTTATCGTCAACACGAATTTCATCTAGTGGGATAATAAGTGTCTCATCAGACAGACACTTCTTCAAATTTGAAATGTGAAAAGTGGGGTGCACGCTGCTGAGTTCGGATGGCAGCTGCAATCGATAAGCTACGGGGCCAATCCGTTCGAGGATCTCAAAAGGCCCGATGTACCTGGGATTCAACTTCCCGCGTTTGCCAAAACGGATGACGCCTTTCCAAGGCGATACTTTTAAGAGTACTCGATCCCCAACTTGGAACTCGAGCGGTTTGCGTCTCACGTCAGCGTAACTTTTCTGACGATCACGTGCGGCTTTGAGTCGGTTTTGGATTTCCACAATTTTCTCAGTGGTGGCGTGTATGAGTTCAGGACCAGTGAGTTGACTGTCTCCCACTTCAGTCCAACAGATAGGTGATCGGCACTTACGACCGTACAGTGCCTCAAAAGGTGCAACTTTAATGCTGGCGTGATAGCTGTTATTGTACGAGAATTCGCACAACGGTAGGTGTCTTTCCCAGTTTGTACCAAAATCAACTACGCAGGCGCGTAACATATCTTCCAGGGTTTGGATGGTTCGTTCACTTTGGCCGTCGGTTTGAGGATGGTACGCGGTGCTCATATCGAGACGAGTACCCAATGCTTTTTGAAGTGATTGCCAAAAGTGAGAGGTAAAGCGGGCATCTCTGTCAGAGATGATTGAGATTGGAACGCCGTGATGAGAAACGATTTCTTTGATGTAGATTTGTGCAAGGCGTTCCATTTTATCGTTTTCTTTGATTGCCAGGAAATGAGCAGATTTGGTGAGACGATCGACAATCACCCAAATGGTATCGCAACCGCTCGACGACTTGGGTAGTTTGGTTATGAAATCCATGGCAATTTGTTCCCATTTCCATTCAGGAATTTCAGGTTGTTGGAGTAAGCCAGAAGGTTTCTGATGTTCGGTTTTGACTTTCGAGCAAGTAAGGCACTTGCTGACGTAAGTGGCGATTTCGGCTTTCATATTTGGCCACCAATAAAATTCCTTGATGCCGTGGTACATCTTATCGGATCCCGGATGGATAGAATATTTAGACTTGTGAGCCTCGTCCATCACCAAGTCTCGTAGGTTTCCGAAATTAGGCAACCAGATTCGGTTTGAGAAATACCTAATCCCGTTAGATTTGGTTTCAAATTGTTTGTCAATACCCCGTAAGGCTTCGTTTTTGATGTTTTCAGGTTTCAGGGCTTCGATCTGAGCGGTATGAATTTGAATAGTAAGATCGTTATGAATGGTCATACTGAGAGCTCGGACTCGAAGTGGTTTCGGTCGTTCCTTTCGGCTGAGGGCATCGGCTACAACATTAGCCTTCCCTGGATGGTACTTGATCTCGCAGTCGTAATCGGTAAGCAACTCGACCCATCGACGTTGCCTCATATTGAGATCCTTCTGATCGAATATATGTTGGAGGCTTTTATGATCGGTAAAGATGGTGCACTTAGTGCCGTAGAGATAATGTCTCCAGATTTTGAGAGCAAAAACGACAGCTCCAAGTTCGAGATCATGAGTGGTGTAGTTCTTTTCGTGAATTTTCAGCTGTCGTGAGGCATAGGCAATAACTTTGTCTCGTTGCATCAGCACGCACCCGAGACCTTGGTGAGAAGCATCGCAGTATACCACAAAGTCATCGGTGCCTTCGGGTAGTGATAGAATTGGAGCACTGCAAAGCTTTTGTTTCAGAAGTTGGAACGCTGACTCTTGTTTATCGGTCCAATCGAACCTTTTGTCCTTCTGAGTTAGTACCGTGAGTGGTTGAGCTATTTTGGAGAAATTTTCGATAAATCGCCGATAGTACCCAGCCAGACCCAAGAATTGTCGCACTTCAGTTGCAGAGGTGGGTGCTTGCCAGTCTTTGATAGCCTCGATTTTTGATGGGTCAATGTGAATTCCTTGACTGTCGATCACGTGACCAAGGAATTGAACAGTTTGGATCCAGAACTCACACTTAGAGAATTTTGCATACAGCTCCTCGTGTCTAAGTAGTTCAAGGATGGTTCTGAGGTGTTGCGCATGTTCTTGCTCGTTGCGCGAGTAAATGAGTATGTCATCAATAAAGACGATGACAAACTTATCGAGGTAAGGTTTGCACACCCGATTCATGAGGTCCATGAATACAGCCGGTGCGTTGGTTAGACCAAAGGGCATCACTTGGAATTCGTAGTGCCCGTAACGAGTTCTGAAAGCAGTTTTTGGAATGTCGGTGTCGCGAACTCGTAACTGATGATAGCCTGATCGCAGGTCGATTTTTGAGTAGAAGCTTGAACCCTGAAGTTGGTCGAATAGATCATCAATGCGAGGAAGTGGATAACGGTTCTTGACGGTCAATTTGTTCAACTCTCGGTAGTCGATGCACATTCGAAATGAACCGTCCTTCTTTTTAACAAATAAGACCGGAGCTCCCCAAGGCGAAGAACTCGGCCTAATGAATCCTCTATCCAGAAGTTCCTGTAACTGAGAGGACAACTCCTGAAGTTCGGATGGGGCTAAACGGTACGGTGCACGGGCCACCGGTGCGGCACCCGGCACGAGATCAATTGAGAACTCAACCTGTCTAGGCGGAGGTAAACCAGGTAGTTCTTCCGAAAAGACTTCGGGAAAGTCTCTAACAATTGGCACATCCTCAAGTCGCTTCTCCTCCGACTTCTTCTCTGTGATGTGTGCGAGTATTGCAGGGTAACCCTTTCTCAGAAATTTTCGGGTTTTTAAGCAAGAGATGATATTGAGTCCCGTCCCACCGGTCTCCCCCTGTATGATCAAGGTTCCACCGGCAGCGAGTGGAATGCGGACGATCTTATCGTAACAAACGATTTCAGCTCGGTGTTTGGACAACCAGTCCATTCCAATGATGACGTCGAAACTTCCGATTTCAACGGGTACAAGATCGATTGGAAAGGTTTCGTCAGCTAGGTTTAAAGTGCAATTAGGTATCACACTATCGGTTTCTATAAGTTCGCCATTTGCTAATTCTACAGTGTACTTAACATCTAAGGCAACAGGATTGATGTCAAGTAGTGGGCAAAAGTCATCAGAGATAAAGCTTCTATCAGCACCAGTATCAAATAGAACAGAAGCATTTAAGTTGTTGAGGAGGAACATACCCGAGACCACATTCGGGTCTTGGCGGGCGTCCCCAGATTTGATGACGAAGGCTCTGCTTCGGGTGTTGTTGTTGTTGTTGCTGTTGCGGTTGTTGTTGTTGTTGTTGTTGTTGTTATTCTTCAGCTTTGGGCACGTATCCCTGAAGTGCCCTGGTTTCCCACACTCAAAACAGACTTTGGGTGGTCTGGTGTTGTTGTTGGAATTGTTGTTGGCAGGAGAATTTCAATCTTTGGTGAGATGGCCGTACCTCTTGCAATTGTTGCAAAAGGGACCACAGGAGCCTTCATGGTGACGGCTGCACTTGGAACAATAGGGTTTGTTCCCAGTGTAGCCCCGTGTGATGTCAGTGGTGGTGTTGTAGGCTTTGATGGTGTCGGGTTTCTTGTTTTGTTGGTTGGAGTGGTTGTTGTGGTAGTCAGACCACTTTCGCTTGTTGTTTTGGGAGGATGAAGTGGGTGGTTCAGAATCTTGGCTCATGGACATCAGATCTTGGGCCAATAGGATTGCACCGTCAATGGTGGTTTGGTTGGAAGAGGCAACATGCCCCCGAACAGGCTCAGGAAGGCCGAGGATGTACTTCCTGATTTTATCAGGTTCCGTGCTTACCATGGCTGGGTGGAGGGCAGCGAGTTGCTGGAATCTGGTGGTATAACCATCGATATCACCACCCTGAACCTTTAGGTTCCAGAACTCCTCGTCCAGCTTTTGGAGTTTGGCGATTGAGCAGTATTTGGCAGTGAGTTTTGCTTTCAAGTCCTCCCAAGAGAGTTGGTAGGCAATGTCAGCACCCACTGATTGGGTATATGAGTTCCACCAAGAGTGGGCATCATCTTCGAGAGAGCAGGTGGCGAAGTTTACTTTGTCGTTCTCCGCGCATTTGCTGACACGGAAAACAGTTTCCATCTTTTCGAACCATCTGATCAGTCCGATGGCTCCTTCAGAACCCTTGAAGCTGGAGGGTTTGCAGCTTTGAAAGTCCTTGTAAGAACAAGGTTTAGCAGTAGTGGTTTCAGCGGCATCGCTGTTTCTGGTGGAGTTTTGTGGGGTATTCCGAGCCAAGGCTTCAGTAACAGCCTGGGTTATAAGCGATGTAAGCTGAGCATCGGTGTATGGTCTTGACTTTGGCGGCATGATTCTTCAATAAAAGAAATGAAGATACATGAGATTTCGTAGGAAAGTTGTATTTGTTATAGATGTACATGTATAAAAGCAGTAATACATGACATCAACATGGAAAAATGACAATTAATATGAGTTGAACAACAAGGAATATTTGATAGCTAATATGAGTTCAAAGGTTACATCCTACAGAGTTATTACAAAAGGTGTCGGGAATTGTTACATCCAACCGAATTTTAGAGTAGCGCGTAGATAGTTACTAGATTACAGGATAGATTACAAGACAATGACTACACTAGTCTTAACGTAGATTAATTTGTTCCATCATCGTGACAAGACGGTCCACAGTGTTTGCAAGTCTGCTAGCTTGACGGGCGTTATCTTCTGCTAGTGCTAGTCGTTGTGTTAGTCCACGGGCATACTCTTCTGCTTCATGTGAACGCTGTTCACATTCTTCCATCCTTTGACGCAGGAGGGCATTTTCCACGCTTATCGCTATTACTTGGTTGCGAAGGACATCCATGTTGTTGTTTGTGGTTTCCAGGTCGTCGGAGACTTGTTCGATGCGTTCAAGGGATGTAAGTCTCCAGTTTTCGTTTGTTTCTTGCAACACGACATCCATGGTGCGAAGTCGCTGCTCGTGTTGGTTCACCCTAGCGGCTAAGGCCGGAAAGGTGAAGTGAGTGGGGTACGGGCCAGCTCGAGGCAACCTGGCGTTCCTCCTAGCTACCCTTGGGTTCTGCGACCCGGATTGAGGGCGAGATGAATTTGATGGTGTGTTTGCCATTTCTGAGACAAAACGTTAGTAAGATTGAGGCCTATATTCATATAGCTCCTATATAATATAGCCTATTGAGTGTCTAGCATAAACATGTTTAAGTCTCGGTTCTCTCGAGGTCAGAGTCTTCTATTGTACCCTGTTCAGCCATAACTACTTTCAGATCTTACATCATCCTTGCTTAATTGTACATAGTTGATCAGGCTATGTTAAATTAAACTCGTATGATGTAATCACTGAACCAGTTATACCTAATAAGGAATACCGCCTAATGGTCATAGTCTAGGTCCACTAAATGCAACCTAGTTCACTATAACCTTAGGCTCTGATACCAATCTGTAACACCCCCAAATTTGATGATTTGCGGAAGCTTGATTTGGGTGTTACTAATCAATAACAAAACACAAAGATATATAGTAAACGACTCTATATGCGTCGTTTTAACAAAATATATTGATAATAGAAATGTTTACAACATTTAAGCTTTACGTAGCTCGAGTTTAAATCAAATGAGATTTCAGTACATAAGTACTTGTACAAAATATACTAATGCAAGAAAATCTCAATCTTCTGTATGCTGACTCGAGCTAAAATCCTGAAGCAGAAACATCCTACTGCTTGGTACCTGCGATATATGCAAAAAGGTCAGCTAAAAGCTGGTGAGCTCACAGGTTTGAAATCAGTTAATATAGTGTGAACCGCAAGATTTAAATAATGAATTGCATCCAGCAATTAAATGATTGTCATCGTGTATACAGCCATGAGCACATAGTTGAGCTTAACTCGAGGGCCGGGTCCCCTATAGAGAATTCCGGGCGAGGTGCCTCCACGAATGCCTAATCCACATTCGTCTTCCCAAATATTAGTACATCCGTTTACCCGGTTAGTGCTTGCTAACCCGGACGAGGTGGGTCAATCCTATATGGTACCATATACTAATATTCACGCTACAACGTATTAACAACTATGCTGACGGAGGACTTTAAAATGATTAGTTTCGAAAAACTCATGTAGTATATGAAATGTTTGTACTTGCGTTCACATGTTAAAAGTTGAGCAATATATCACACCCCTGAGTAAAACAGTAAAAGAGGGGCTATGAGACTCACCTGAGTCTGAGTGCGTTTAAACAAACGTAAGTTGATTAGTCGAGTATGAAGTCCAAAGACTTGTAACCTGAGGGTGTCCACGACACGCGATGGTTATAATCATGATTGGGTATCTCAACAGATCACCCTTGTAGTTGTTCGTTCAACTATAATGTCCAAATTTCCACTATTTGGTTGATAAGTTTAAGTATTTGAAAAGTGTACGGCCCGTTGGTGACGGATTTGTAATAATAATCTCAACTATTATTATTTTGATTTCGTGTCGTTTTACTTGAAAAATGTGTTTTGATTGTGTTTTAGAAGCCGTTACGGAATCTAAGTACGGGGGTCCGGGGGCAGCGCCCCTGGTAGCGGGGTCCAAGGGGCGGCAGCCCCTGGCGGGGTCCAAGGGGCAGAGCCCCTGGCTGGGGTCGAGCTGCCAGGTCAGCTTGGAAAATTTTTATTTCTACTATATTGCTTTGACGAAAAACGCATCTGGAACCGAATTTGGGTAAAATCGAGTGATAAATTTCGAGTCTCGACACTTAGTAATAATCTATGTTTTTGAGGTTCTGATTTGTGCGACGTTGGGTGCGACGTCGCAGGTAGGATTGCGACGTTGAGCATGACGTCGCTAAAGGCGACGTTTCGCAATTTAATGCGACGTTGTACGTGGCGTCGCTATATGCGACGTTGTTGATTTCTGCGACGTAGGGGCTTGCGTCGCTAAGTGCGACGTAGTGAGGTATTAGCGACATTAAGGCTGATGTCGCTATATGCGACGTCGCAATTTAATGCGACGTTGTGACTGACGTCGCACCATGCGACGTCACGAGGGGTTTTGCGACGTTGAAGCCGACGTCGCATAAATTCTGGGCCAACTGCGACGTAGCGGTCTGTTGGCCGGAAAATGTGTCAAAAACGAGTTTTTCGGTTTCCGTTCGGTCCAAAACTTTTACCCAACCCTTATATGGACATTACAAGGTTAAACAAACAACTAGAAGGTGAAAACACTTAAAAACGAGAGATTTCGGGATTTGTCGGAAACTTACAAAGTGTCGGATGAGAAATCCGAAAAGATAGGATGATAGATCGTGATGCGGTGGTTGTTTTCTTCCAAAGAGATGGTATAATCCGAGGCCGTTTGATGTTGTTATTTTGCGATTTTGTAGGAAAATGTGGAGGTGGTGGTGGTTAGTGATTTGAGAGAAAAGAAGAAAGAAGAGAGAGAAAGAAAAAGATAAATGAGAGAAGAGATGGTGGGAATGGGAGGTTATCCTCCCATTTTCGCCCCGCGTTCCCGCTCCGTGCGGTGTTCGTTTTCTCCGTCGTTTAATCGTAAATAATTATCTTAAATATTAAAGGTACGTTTTAAAATACAAATTATTACGCGAGATTTTATTTAAATGTTTTACAATTTAATTTATATTTGAGTTATTAAATGGTAAGTTAGTTTATTTAATTTGCGCGTTTTAATATTTTAAATTGTGTAAGGTTTGTTTGTACGATACGAATGAATACGAAATATTATCATAATAATATTTTTGACATAACAACGTTATTTAATAAAATTGGTCACCAACGTCCGTATTAAATTGAATCGAAATATATTCGATTTAAATTTGCGTACGATTTAACCAAATCGCATTTTCGTATATATTCAACAATATATATAATTCGATACATTAATTAGCCTAACCAGGAACTAATTACATGTATTAACATATGATTAGGCACTAATTACTAGTCCTAATTTGGCGGGTGTTACACTGATGGTCTTAAATCAGGGACTATCAATCAGCTTGTACATTAGCAGCGATACTTATTAATGATGGAGTCACTGAAAAATAATACTCTTCTTCACTCACTACGAGCTAACGTGCTCTTGTAGAATGATTCGTCTTATCATCTTCAAGTGGCTTGCTTTTTTTCATGATCAACGACGACTAACTTTATTGGGATAGTGAATGTATGAATCTCTCGCTGTCACTGTCATTGAACAGCGATTACACAAAGTAGAGATCCAAGCATATTGCAGATTAACATCATTACTGATTGGATTGGTAAGCGACCAGTCTCCCAACATAATGTCATTATACAAATTTTATTAGTTCCATGGAACAACTTATTAAAAAGTGTATTTAAGTAATATCTAACATCTAATCTAATCTAACACCCTTATAATGTGTTTAGCCTATCTCTTCATTGTCTTACGAGTTTAAAGAACGCAAATGACAATGATACCCCTAACGTTAACCAAATAGACCAAAGTATCTTTCGCTAAATATAGAAACAATCTACAGGTTTGGAAGCTACCATTTATATTTGTACAATGATTGACCAGTATAATATTTGTCCATGACGTAAAAGTTAAAACGACTATCATAATTTACTCTATAAGGTATAATGTTCGCAAACACTTGATAACATCATTTTTGAACAATATTAAAAAAAAATTAGCGCCGCAATGCGCGGGTACTCAACTAGTAAGAATTAATTGATTTGAACCAATGACGCGTTGTAATCAAGAACATGAATCCTTATATTATAATTATACTTTTACTTATATGTGTCTATAATACAATTGATATAAACTGATATAAATTCGGATATATTAGTAATTAATTAACAATAAATGTACAATTAAAGCAACATAAATTCGAATATCAACTCGGCGAGTACGTGACAACACTCGATGAGCAGATAATAAAATTTAGAGTTTATTCACTTTAATTTTAGGGTAAACGACAAAAATCGGTAACGTACTAGTCCAAAAATACTCCAAGTATGCAACCTACCCAATTTATTATCTAGATAAGCAACAAACCGGAAGATCTTGTATCGATGTAAGTAACATGGTAATCAGTTACCGACTAAACTGGTAACTTGGTTTTTGTAAGCATTTAGATTTTTTTTTAAAAGTGACACGGATTTTATTTGCAAACATGGATAGATATTTGGATAAAAATCCATTATTAATTTAATTGAAAAATAATAAAAACCCATTAAACTGATGTACCACCGGAGACAACAATGATCTAAAATCACCCACAATTCACCTCCATGTTCATTGTTATTTATACATTTTTAATAGTCGATCCGTATTATAATGGTAAGATTACTGAATATAATCTAAAAACAAATTAGTAAATGGTTGTTCGTTGTTATTTAATCCATTAAACAACTGCATGATGTAAAAACACACCCACCAACAGACTGATGTACCGTCGCAATTTGTCACAATTGCAATCAAAAATGGCTCTAGCAGGTTTTCGGCGAACGTAAAAGCGAGCAGATCCGGTGAATGATTGGGTTCTTGACTGTCAACCCATGATTCCAAAATCGCAATACAATCCTTGATTCTTCAAACACAATTAACTCTATTTTCATCAAGTTCACCATCACAAAGACAACTAACTATAATTTGATTATTTCATCATCATCATCATGGTATATCAAACTTATAAATTCATGAGATTTCATCACCGGCTGTATATCGAGTACCAAAAACTGACGGATGTGTATGTTTGTTTATGTTATTTGTGGTTTGATTTGTATTTTTATCGTGGTGATGCCAACTTCCATTGCCAAGGACCAAAATAAAGAAAAAGAATATGGGACATAAATCTAGAATTTTTGAAATGCATGGTGTGGGTTTTGTTTGACTTTAAACATTTCGAGTTACTGGTAATCAGGGTAGGGGGAAAAGGTTAGGGATGTGTTTTATGAAGGAGATGAATTAAAGGGTATTTTTGTAATTTACTTATAAATTACGTGTCAAAAGTTGTCCGCTTGGCGAGTTACATGGTTGTTTAGTCGGCAATTTTAAGTGTCATCCGGTAAAAAACTAATTTACAAAAATATCAACACGAAATCTTTCAATTTGTTACTTACCTTAATAATAAAATGGGTAGGTTGCATATTTGAATTATTTTTAGATAGTACGATGTCGATTTTTATCATTTAATTTTAAAACGAATTAATAATATCGTTCATCTATTATACAACCAATTTCCCTTTTCCATTCTTCAAAATCAACCGAGCAATCCTAAAAGAGAAAATTACGTCAGAGAACCATTCAACGCATCGTTTCCAATACGCATACCATGTCAGAAGTTGTTTTCGTTTCTAGACCACCATTTCGCCAAATTCATCGGCGACTTGGCGAATTTTCGTTTAACCATTTAAGTGGCCACACGTGGCTCCTAATATTCGCCGGTAGCCCAAGAAATCGCCGGTCCCGCCCGTATATCGCCAAGCTTAGTCAAACGTTGCAGAAATCGCCAAAATGCCAAAAGACTTGGCGAACCGGCGAAATATTTGAAAACTCGGAAATCGCGCCAACCACCTCCTTTTCCACTCCCTGGCCGTCTCTTTCCCAGTTCAACCCTTATACTTTCTACATGCGATTTCCGGCGATTTCTTTGCCGGCGAATCATCTCCTCTCGCATTCACTGTATACTACATCTGACACGAAACCACACTCCTCCTAAAGCGAATCTAATTTGTCTTAGGCTCAGGGCAGCGGTGGAGGCAGCGGCGGTGGAAGCGGCTGTGGCAGCGGTGGTTTTTTGCATTGATGCTCTGCGCTGGTGGTTAAAACTTGGTGATTCTTTGCGATTTTGAGTGGTGTCCTGTTGTTCTCGGCTACGTTTCAATAAAAATGGAGAATTATTCTCGCGCCCGGGTATGTTACTGATTTATGTATTTCTTTAATAATTATTTGAAAAGAACATGCTGTAGCTTTCTTGAGTTTCTTAGTTGTTTATGGTTGATTAAAAATTAAGGAGTCTGCTGTCGTGTATTTCGTAATCTTAATTGTGTATGCGTGATTAAAAATTAGTCTCTGGAAATTATGGACTGTTGTGCCCTGTATTGCCTAACTGTGTATGAACAATTGCTGTAAGGGGATAAGATATGTCTATGTTGTGCCCTGATTTAAAATTAAGTAATGTCTATGATTATAATGGCAATTGCTTTAAGTAATGCCTAATTGTGTATGAACAATTGTTGTGCCCTGATTAAAAATTAAGTAATGCCTAATTTTGTATGAACAATTGTTGTGCCCTGATTAAAAATTAAGTAATGTCTATGATTATAATGGCAATTGCTTTAAGGGGATAAGATATGTTAATTGGTTGAGTGGTTGCATTTGGTATAGTATGATTGGTTGGCATATTGCTTATGATGCTTATTTCAAGTTTATTACTGCTATTAGTCATAGAAGTGCCATTGTTTTATTCAAGACTGCAATCTGTTATGAGTCTTTTTTTGTGCTGCTAATTTTTCAGGATGGTTATAACGTTATACTAGTATGGTTGATTTTGTTATGGTTACTGGTGGTTGCTGTAAGAGTTTTGTTACTGTCATTCACATAGTTGCAAGGATGACTAGAATTGCTACTATTTTGCTGTGTATGATTGCTGCTATGTATATGGCTGATATTGCTAGTTTGGAATTGGTTAGCATCACTTCTGGTTGTTCTTCTGATTCTATGGCTGATATGCCTTAGGTAGTGACCGATGGTCAGATTTAAAATTTAGTTGTATGCTATTGAAGTTGAAGTCATGTTTTGCTGCTTGGGGTTGTTTCTGGATCATCTTATGGTAGCCATGTTTTTGTGATTGACCACTGGATTGTCGCTGCTGTACTAAGGTTTAGTCATAGGTTATGCAACGATAAATGCATTTATGGGCTGCATATTTTTATGAGAGGTATACTATTGAAGTTTAATTCTAAGGTGGGTGATGTTAAACTGAGTTTAAGTGGGTTGAGGACATGATAGTGGGCTGTCAAGAACAAAGCAGGAGATTGCATTTCTAAGGAGCAGAATTGTTTTTTGTTTAATGTTAGGTTGGTTTTGAAAGCCGAGTTTAAACCTAGCTACGATATAGCTGAGATTTGCATAGATTCGAAATATAATTGGTATAGAGAGTTGCATACCTTAAAAAACTGCTGTGCATATCCTATTTGTTAAACATATTAACAGTACAACATTACTCCTCATAAGACCCCAAAGATTGAAGATGAAACAATATCAGAGTAGTGAGCAGACCGCTTGTTTCTATCCTTGAGTAGTTGGCCCCAAACAATGACTACAACTATTGATGTAGGCAATATAATAAGGGGTTTTTGTTGAAGTGGTGTTTATGTGTTTGGTTATAACTTTAGGAATCACTAACAATATGTCAACAAGTTGTTTTTACAAGTAATCAATAGGACTTATGAATGACTAACTCTAGGAATGTGTTTGCGAGTTAACTCGTTACCTTAATTATCATGTGTTACCAACGTGTTTGTTTTTTCCTATCGCAGAAATATGACGCTACTGTGACTATCAGAAGCAAGATGACTATGCTTGAAAAAATGAAGAGAAAAATACAGGGTACGCCTAGAGAAGGCTTGTTTAGAGGAACATGTTTTGGTAGGTGGTTAGATATTGGGTACGATAAGTTTTTGGGTCGTTTAATACATCGAATGCTCGAGAATCAGTTGGAGTGCATCGGTAGGCATGACCCCTTGCTTCATCCGTTAACTTATGATGTCGGGGGTTACCAGCTGAATTTTGGAAGCAAACAGTTTTGCCTTATTACCGGATTACGTTTTGGAGACCTAGACTGGTCGAAATACAAAGCCAAAACTATCCCTTTCCGCCATCGAGTATTTCCAGACATAGCAGTAGATAGTCCGGTACACTTGTCCGACCTTCATGACTTGTACAAGGGGCCTCGATTTGCCAGTCTTAGTGACCTAGATGCCGTTCGCGTGTGCCTTTTGATTGTGTTGGAGTATGTTTTCCTTGGAAATGGGGGTGAGCTTAAAACAGTGATCGACGCGGATTTCTTGGAGCTAGTTGAGGATTTGGACAAGTGGAACCGGTTTCCATGGGGCACTCACGTGTGGCTTCTGACACACGATCAACTTAAGGATGCGGTCCCCGGAAGAAGGGCTAAACATTTTTATGACTTAGATATTAGGGCTAAGGCATCGGTGACATATACACTGAAGGGATTTATTTGGGCATTCCAGGTGAGATAAGTAATCAAACTACAATACTAACATTTTTTCGAGGTATGCTAATATAATCTAAAATTGTATTTGTTGTTGTTTCTACATGTAGGTTTGGATTTTCGAGTCGTTTCCAATCTTAACCGGTGAATTTTTTGGTCCACTTCGCGACACTTTTCCGAGGGGAATTCGGTGGAATAGCAATAATACGTTTAGCAAGGCTCAGCTATATATCTTGGACGGCCCGTTTCCTGATGTAAGCCAATTTAATTTAACCTTTTCGATACTTTTTCAGACCCACTTGCATTACTTTGCCTGTTAATGTGAATGTATAAAAGATAATACTCATTAACAATAAAATAGCAAATGAACCATTTGTGTCTGGGATTAAAGATAGTTAATGTACATTCGTTTGTATGGTTCATTTGTTAGTAGTAACACCATTTTCGTACAGGACCTACGTCCAATCCAAACTCTTCGCGTGCTAGCCGAGGAGACCCGCTCGGATTGGTGGATAGCTAGCAAGGATTGCTTCCCAGCCGAAGCAGGAGATAATTTGCCTCCTCGACCTCCACCATCTCGTCGTGGGCTCCGCCCACCTAATAGGGTCGACGTTGCTGACGGCGAAGCCAGTGCCGCGATGCCTCCGCCGCCATCAACATCACAGCGGCTAGAAGTTACCTCCCTGTCATTAGAGGAACGTTTTTCGAGGTTACAGGGAGAACACATGGTCCTACAAGCATCTGTTTTGCAGTTGCGTAACCGTTGTGTCATGTTAGAGCAAAAGGTTGGTTTTAATTACTAGTTACTCCGTTTCCCTAAAAAAGGTCTTAGTAATACAAAGTGTAAATAACAACTTATTAAATATATAATAATAATTCTATACAGGTATTTTCCGGAGATCCAAAAACTAAACCCGTCGTTTATGCTGCCGTTGTAGATGTTGGTCATATGAGCAACCTGAATACCGAGAATAGTAACATTGATTTGAACTTGGATTTGAGCTGCTTATATGCGGATGATGACGTGCTTGTAAGTAACGAATTAGACCGTACACTTTCTGATATTATTAGGTTAGTACACTTTTACTGGTTGTTACATAATCTGTTATTTTTTATAGACGCAGGATGTGGATGATGACACACCGACATACGGTATCCTTCAATCTTTGTCCCAGGTACTTACGGCGAGTGTGGATGAAGTCGGAAAAACCAAACTCGACAGCATGATGGCCTCATTTGAGAATATAATGGTAATGTTCATTGAACCAAAATTTAAATTGTGGCGGTTTTTCATTCTCCTGTTAGTTGCAACTTTCTTTCGGCATTTAGTTATACTTAACTGCAAATTGTGACACATGCAGGCTGGCAAGGGTGATGACATGCAAGACCCGCACAACAGCATGGTCGAGACACGAGCCCCTGATGTTACACCCTCGGTGGTTGATGACGACGTACATGCGGAGGTTAGCATTTTTTACCAAACTAATAGTCATGTAAATATATTAGCAGTAGTACTACTCAATATCCGACTCGATTGTCACATGCAGGCTGGCAAGGGTGATGATATGCAAGAGCCGCACAATACCATGGTCGAGACACGAGCCCTGGATGTTACAGCCTCGGGGGTTGGTGATGAGGTACATGCGGAGGTTCGCATTTTTTACCAAACTAATATTCATGTAAATATATTAGCAGTAGTACTACTTCTGATACAGCTCGATTGTCACATGCAGGCTGCCACGGGTGATGATATGCAAGACCCGCACAGCAGCATGGTCGAGACACGAGCCCCCGATGTTACACCCTCGGGGGTTGATGACGACGTACATGCAGAGGTTAGCATTTTTTACCAAACTAGTAGTCATGTAAATATATTAGCAGTAATACTACTTCTTATACATGTTTCCATATTTGAGTTGTAAATTTTTCATCGTTTTGCAAATATAGTTAAACTCTCAACTACCAACAAAAAGGCCCAAGAACAAATCCCGCAACATGAGATCACCATTCGGTCCCCTGCCAGACACGACGCAGGTTGTCAAACCTGTTAGGAAGAAGAAGCGTGCAGTATCGCCGGTGCCTAAGATGACACTAGCGAATTATCTTGAGGTTAGCAGAATGAGTTGATTTCTAGGATTTATTATCCCTAATTATTCATGTATTAATCATCGACTAACCAAATGAATAATCAATTTTTTGCCTTATAGGATGGAAAAGCTAAAGATATGAATAACGATGCCGTCTTGAAGGAGTCCGTTGTGCTTATTGAGGAGGACAACCAGAATTCAGGGAAGGAGACGAAGGAGCCGCCTCGCAAGATGTACACGGCAGAGGTGCTTCCGCCTAGGGAAGTTCCAATATGGGAGGAGGTAGCGGTCTAGCGTATTACCTGGTTTACTTTTTACTAATGCACTTTTAGTAGGTACATTGATGTTATGATACATTGTACCATTTTCTGATAGGATTTCGCAAGACGGTTTGGAAATATGCCTGTCCCTATGATCGATCAGGACTTAGAAGATTGGCTAAAGTCGGAAAAGTCTATGTCATTTAGCTGCTCAATTCGTACCAAACTGACCATGGTGAAAAAGTTTTGGTACAGATTACTTTGTCGACCCCAACCGACGGAGGAAATAGTAGGGGAGGAGAGGACAGAAAATGGATGGCTTGATGATAGTGTAAGTACTTGATTACTTGAAACTTTTAAAGACCTTACTCCTCTACTCTTTTTATTAAAAGAGGTTTAAAATGATAAAATACACAGCACATTAGATTGTGGATCAACTACCTCAACACACTTAGACCTGAAGAAGCTGACTGGTGCGTAGTAGATCCTTTTTTCGCGGACCTTATCAGGTGGGAGGATCATACGTTGTCTACCTATTATTCGGAAGGTGTAGTGTTCCCGGGGAATTGGAAAAACGTGAGGCGTGTAAGTGTATATATTACTTTTTTAAAATCCAATTCCATTGGACGTTTGTATATTTTGAATGTCCTCTAAATATAAAATTACTTGGTGCACATATCGTCTCAGGTATTTATGCCGGTAAACGAGCCTGACAAACACTATTGCCTCTTGGAGTTTGTGATTGAGACCGGTGTTTTTACGTATTATGACAGCTTGATCGAGATCAATACTTATGGACAAATAGTAAAACGTGAATTCTATGGCCTCTTGGAGAAGAACATACGGGAAAAGATTCCAGAATATCTAGAAAGAAGTGGCGTATTTGAAGCCAAAGGTTTGAAGAAAGAGGCATACACCATCTCATTTACGACGCATCCGAAATGGCTCACCCCCCAGCAGGCCGGTCGATATGGTGACTGTGGTATTTTTGTATGTATGTTTGTCTATCGCTTGGCGTTTCATAAAGAAGTAGGAAAGTTTGGAGTGACTGATGCTCAACAAGTCGGCTTGTGGTATCGCGAGGCAATGGCACGACTTTTTTTTGGATTTGTGGATCGCTAGTTAGTTTGGTTGACAAAATGGTCATCCGTGTAATATGTAATGGAAATATTTTGGTTGTGTTGATCTGCTGTTGTTTTTATGTTAAAAAGTTTCCGGCAGTTCAAAAAGCTGTGCATGGAGTTCAAAGAGTCATGAGATACAAACATGAAGAAAGATATTATTAAAATAGCCTGCGTGATCTGTTAAACATGTCGCAATATGATACTAAAAATACATCTACCCTTGTTTCCAATTCCAACAAATATTACATTCACTAATACTAGTTAAATAAAACCAACTAGAATTCCTTCAGGTCAACAGTGGGATATACGAATTCCTGCGTTGATGTCATAGAAATACGGCATTGGCTTCTTGTATGATCATCGGCACCACACCTTGTACAGACTTTCCTTTTCACCCTTTCTCCCTTTGATGGTATACGCCCCGTCTTCTTGGGTCTGCCTGCATTGCGTTTATTGTTTAAGGGTGGTAAGACCCTTGCAAAGTTTGCAGGAATCACCCAGTTAGATATGTCACCCACAAAGGTCGTTTCCTCGGCGTATGTAGCCTGGTAAGTCTCATTTGTGAACCAATGTTTTGCCAAGTCAGCAGTTTCGGTGACTCCGATTTCCTTTAACACTGCTATAGCATGTCCACAGGGTAAACCAGAGTGTTGCCATTGCCGACATGAACATTCTTTTGTCTCCAAATTCACGGTATTATCGTATCTCATATCTTTGACTTGGAAACGAGTACGCGATATGCCGTATACTCTCAACTTCCCGGATTTCAAGATTCTGTTGCGAACTTTATTTTCCGCGTAAGGCGTTAGTGGTTGGCCCAACTTTGCGTAGTTAACTATTTTTATAAATACAAAAACATTGTAAAAGATAATAGATACAACATTATATGAAATATATATATATATATGAAATAAGTTCGTGTACCTCCATCTTGCCGCCTTTCGAAGTACCACCTCTGAACCAAACCTCTAAAAAACTCCATTAACATTGTAATAGGCATCTTTCGTGCCTCCTTACTTAATGCATTGATAGACTCCGCACAATTTGAGGTTAAGTAATTGTAGCGATTAACAGTGCTATGCGCCCTAGACCATCTCTCCGGCCCAGCATCAACGAGCTTGGCATGTGCGTGGGCATCCACTGCAAGAAGTTGCTCCATGTATTGCTCAAACTGATAAACTTTATGAGCTTTGCATATCTTCCAAAACAACCAATCGTGCTTTTTTGCTAAACTCAAGTTCATCAATAAATGACGGCAACAAATCCCATGAAACGCATTAGGAAACACCTCTCTTACACCTTGTGCAATGCCCGGATGCCTATCGGAAATGATAACCAAGTCCCCCATGACTCCTATGCACTGCCTCAACTTGATCATAAACCATGTCCAACTCCCTCCAGACTCACCGGGACACACCCCGAAAGCAAGTGGCACAATCTGGTTGTTTCCATCCATTCCAACCGCAAGCAAATTAGAACCGGTGAATTTACCCTTCAGGTGTGCACCGTCAACTATTATCAACGGTCTCAAGTGATTAAGAAAAGTTCGTATATGTCGTTACATAACAACATATATAAATACGATAATAAAGGTATTATATGCTAGCAACTTGCTTGACAAATTTTAAGTGATACAATGTACAAGACTTACCGAGACACCAAGCGCAACAAAACACATCTCGAAACGTCCGTATTGATCCGTCTTAATATCGGTAACGGTTCCAGGATTCTTGAGCGTCAAGTTAAGTAAGTAGTATGGTAACTTGCTGAACGACTCTGCATGCCCGCCCCTCAACTTCTCCAAAGCAGCCTCCCTACCACGCCAAGCTTGTTGATACGAAATCTTAATCTGATATGTATCATTGATATCTTTAATTATATCTTTTGGCCTTAAAACTCTGCTGGGATCTTTCAACCTCTCCGCTATAATATCACCCAGAACATCTTTGTATGCGTTCCGATGCTTCGTCTTTGTCTGCGTGTTTGAACATGTATGGAAGTCATACAGCTGGGTAACTCGGAAAGGTTCCCCATGTTGTGCTCTACGAGTTACTATCTTCCAGTCACATCCTTCACTAAAACATACAACATCGAATCTTGTTTTGGACGAGTTTCTTACTTTGTATTGACGTCCGTCCACCAGTGACTTGTGGGCAATAGCGGACTTGCAATGATCTTTGTTGAAAAAGGACATTCCTACCACCAATTTAGTTTTGCTCTTTCCGTCGTATATGCATTGCAAGGTTGCCTTTGTTTTAAAAGCAGCCGCTGGGGGTGGTTTAGGCATATAAGTAAATGTCGTGTTTTTCCATTCGCTAGGAGGTATGTATGCTGTATTACCAGCATCGTTTTCACCACCCTCGTCACTAAAGAATCCATAATCAGTATCGCTTTCTGTCCCAGATTCATCCCCGTTACCCTGTCCACATTCTTCCCCTCCGTTTTCACCGCATGCTTGGCCGCCATCGGTTCTCGTTTCCTCCTTGCCAACATACATTTGGTTTTTAGAACTACCAACATCTAAACTGTGTTTTAATGACAAACCAATTTCAAGAAAGTGTGGCGATTCACGATCTTGCTTTTCTTTATAATATTGAAAATCTGAATCGTCGTGTTGGCGAGAACTACTGCCCTCGTGTATGGGGTTTTCGTTGACTGGTCCAGGTTCAAGAAATTGATGTGCCTCTAGATTGTGAGTTTCTTCATAACGTTCGAAATTTGAATTGTAAGGCTGGGGTGCTTGATTTGAAGGAAGTTGTTGAAAGGTAGTATCATATGGTTGATTACCATAAATGGGATGATGATACCGAAAAGAATCATGGAATTGAGTTGCCGCTTGATCCTGCCGTGATGGATCAAAGAAGTACTGGTGTTGATTTGGGTAAGGATAAAAAGTTGGGTGCGTGTATGGAATTGCTACCTGAGTACTTCGTTGAGCCACAGTAGGCTCAACAATAAACAACTCTATTGGTCTTCCATTCATATTCTGAGCTGCTTCTACGAAGAAAGCAACTTCGTCATCATCGGTAACTTCTATTGGATAATCGTCAGGTGATAGTTTATAAGATAGAGTATATCCACGATCCATATCTAAATTGAACTTATTTCCGATGTACGTAACTAACTTATTGTATGTAGTATTAATGCTCAAATTAACACCACGCCTAGAAGAACTAGTAACAAGTATGACCTTAACAACTTCTTTTTGAGAACTCATTGCTGTTTTGTGCGTTGCAAAGTTTTGAATTATCACGCTATAATATCAGTTGTTGGCGATGATAATTCTAAATATATTTATGTATATATATATGTATATCTCTATATATGTAGATTAAACTGGCATAAAGGCATAGTTGGGGTTTCATTAAGCAAATAGAGCTTTTTTTTGTACCTGAAAAGACATGTGTCAATTAATGGCGATAATTTTGTACAGGGTACACCATAACCACTCAGCGAAAAGCGAAAAGATCGTACACATGACTAGACAACACATGCCTTTAGGCGAATAATTAGTACTCACGTACAACTGCATACATAATTGAATGGGACAATATCGTACCACGTACCACATAAATAATTAGGCTGGCGAGAATTTCGTAGATATGACATCACATTGGATGCCTTAAAGTGTTTTTTTTGTACAACCGTACAACAACATGCATACTCATAGGCGATAATTTCGTACAACGTACATTATAAGCAACAATATACATGCGATAAATTCGTTCAAAGTACCACAATAAATAATAATTTAAACCCAAAATTTCGTAAAGAGTACAAGTGACATGATATTTAGGGTGACATCTTCGTACTTACGATAATACGAATTTCAAAACAAAATAATCTCAAACATTAAAAACACAAGAGACAAAACACAATGCCCCATACATTACTAAAAAACATACATAACATAATTAGACCATACGCAACAACATCAAAAAGACATATATTACATGGGCGGTTTTAATTAGACCTACCTTACACACCAATTTAAAGTTACATGCCTACAAGGGAAAGATAATTTTGAATTGCATGACCTACCATTCCCTATCCGGGACCGTCAACGATAGTAATGTTCGTTGCTGGCATCACTATCGTAGTCAGTGAGATTCACTTCGGGATCTTCCTCCATGTACACAAGATATAACTCAATACCTTGACAACATTCTTTAGCATGTTTTACTACTTTATTCCATGTTTCCTCCGACATCAGCATACGAGCACCATCATGTTCAATATTGCCAGCTTCACAATAGTATACATCACTGAAAGTGAAATTTATATTTTCCTTAAGATAGGAAAACAACTTACTGAGGTCAAAGTCAGTAGAATCAAAATCTACGATTGTTTGTTTCACACCATTTTCGTATGACTTATTGTCATAACGAAGTTGTCCACCGTAAAACACAGTAAGCTCAATCAATTGCATTGTATTACACTATGATCGAAATAGAAAATATTTGAATGCTGAAATAGGGAGATAAGTAAGGTATTTATATTCATTTACTTGATATCATTACATTTCAAGTTTCAAATGACAAATACGTGCAACTGAGATCACCCGTCTCTGTTATGGCGATTTTTTCGTACAGCTGAGAGGACATCGCATGCTTTAAAGCGAAATTGTAGTACAGCTGACAAGACTAGTCATGCTATAAGGCGAGATTTTCGTACGTATGCCAACATAATTGATACAGCACGGGCGAATTTTTAGAGCTACTGACAAGACAACTCAGGCTTGAAGGCGAAATTTTCATACAGAAGATCATACAAGTCAGCTTTAAAGCGAAATACACGTACAAATGACATGACAACTCAAGCTGTAAAGCGGAAAATCCATACACCTTAAAGGTACAACTAAAGGTTTAATATTTACTATATAAACTTCAAAAGATTAAACACTTGGTCCCCACATTGTTTCACAAAATGGAAAACATCAATTACGGCCACAAATTTAGATCGGTGAATGAGCCAAGATTAATTGGTAACATATATCGTAAGTAATCTTATTTTAGATGATGATGATAAACCATATCTTTAATTTTCCGGGATACTAAAAATATTTTAATACAGGTGCTGATTCGTGTTTGTTCTCCATCAAACTTCACCACTATGGAAGGTTTTCCGACCCTCCTAACAGGACTTATGAAGATGGTGCCGTCACTTATGTTGATTGTTTACATTTAGCAAGTTTTTGTATTGATCAAATGGATAGGATATATTCTGAATTAGGTTATGATGACACTTCAGCTAGATTCTACTATTTTAAAAAGCATAATCAGGACTTGGATTCCGGGCTCCATGCATTGGAGCATGACGATGATGATGTGTTTGAAATGATGATGAACAGTGAAGGGAGACAGCTTGAAGTTTACATCTCACGTACAAGAGTCACTACAGTTTACAGCGAGTCAACCAGCAACATGAATAACGGGGCAACCGAAGGCGAAGATGGCAATTCAAATTCGAGAAGAAGGTTGTTCCTTTAGGTAGGGTGTTTGTCGTTAGGCAAATACAAAATCAAGTAGTAACAACATCAAGGATTAATTGTATGTGTTTGTTAGTGGGATATATGAGGTTGTTTGCTTAGGTAGTTAGTCTTTAAGCATTTTTAGTATCAAGTCTTAGGTCGAACCTTTTCCCGTTAGGTTGTGTATCGTTGTGTACCTGTGACAACATCAACGATTACTTGTGTTTGTTTGTTACAAGATTATGAGATTGTTTGCTTAGTTAGTTAGTCTTTAAGCATTTTTCGTGGAATGTCTTAGGTCGACACCTTTCCCGTTAGGTTGTATCTCGTTTTGAATTATCACGCTATAATATCAGTATGTACCCACATCGAGTCGCATAAATCTACTTTATAGCGATACTTTCGTACAGTTGACAAGACAAATCTACTTTATACCGAAATTTTTGTAGAATTGACAAGACAACCCAACTGTTAGGCGAAATTTTCGTACAATTGAAAAGACAAGTCATATATAAGACGAAAATTTCGTACACAAGAGAAGGGCAAAATAATAAATCCGTGGTTGTTGGTTATAAGCTAGTGTCATGGAATAATAGGTTGGATTACTTAAATTAAAGTACTTAGATTACATAATTAAGAGCATACACTACATAATTAAGACCATACATTACATGCATCAAATCACCAATTAGGAACATACCAAACAATTATTAAAAAGCTACATGACATGAAATGATAGATAATTGTGATTTCCATTACGGCCCATTCAATCACTTCTGGAATAATTGAAGAAATGTCTTAGGTAGTGAGTGTTGCTATCATCACTATCATAGTCACTTTGATGAACGTCTAGTTCTTCATTCATCTCTATGAGATATAACTCAATTCTTTTACCAGAATTCAAAGCTTGTTTTTTGACCTCGCCCCAATCTTCGTCCCCCACCAGAAAACGAGCACCATCAATTCCGATCTTGTCTTGTTCACAATACAATGCTTCATTAAAAGTAGAATCTATTTTTTCTCTTAGAAAGGCATACAACGTCTTCAGATCATACCTAGTGACATCAATATCGAATGTTTTTTTCATACCATTATCGTATGACTTGTAGTCGAAGCTAAGTACGCCATCGTGAAATACATCAATTGTAACCACCGTCGGTTCCATAGTAGTCGTAAAATATGATATTACTAAAGTATTTCTATTTAGAAAATATAAAATTATAGTGATCAATGGACGACCAGTAGTATTGTGTATTTATAATAACACGGCAGTGTGTGCATTCAACGTGCTAGCGAGATCTACGTACATGTGGCAAGACGACACTGCTTTGGAGCAAGACTTTCGTATAGATAATTAGCCAACTCATCCTTAGAGCGAAATGTTTGTACAATTGACAAGACTACTCTTCTTTAAAGCGAAATATGCGTACTTATGACAACCCATCAGATCTTTATACCGAGAAATGCGTACATATGACAAGCCAACTCATCTTTAAAGCGAAATTTTTGTACAATTGACAAGATGAGTCTGCCTTAAAGCGAGGTTTTCGTACAGATGACAAGCCAACTCATCTTTATAGCGATAAATTCGGACATATGACGAGCCAACTCAACTTTAAAGAGTTTTTTTCGTACAAGTGGCAAGACGACTCTGCTTCAAAGCGAGCTGTTCGTACAGATGACAAGCCAACTCAACCTGTAAAGCGAAAAACTCATACATATGAATGGCCAACTCATCTTTTGAGCGAAATTTTCGTATAGATGATGGTACAACTCAGCTTTAAAGCGAAATATGCGTACCTTTCCTGTTAGGTTCTGTATCGTTGTGTACCGGTAACAACATCAAGGGTTACTTGCATGTGTTTGTTACAATATTATGTATCTGTTGTTACGTTTGCATTATTTCAAGCATTACTTTTATATCACTTAAGGTGCTTGTAATACCATTTATAAAAAGGTAGTATATATGCTTATAAAGCAAATTTACAACTAGTATTTACCCACATCGAGTCGCATAAATTGTGTTAGCGAGATACTCCCTATAACTAACTTCGAAGACCTTCGCAGCGCATTGTATATGAATTGGATGACAATGTGCTAGTTTTTCTATAAAATGACAAACATAAATCCCACAACTAGAACCATCATTTTGTTGAGGGGACTCGATCCCAACATACTGCAAGTTCACTTGTAACTTATCCACTCGTTCAACACTTGCGTTACTCCAGTAATTTAGGATGTCCAAAAATAGTGGAATTAGTTCTTGCAATTTAACGTGAATGCTGTGCAGGAACGTCAACCTCGAAGTTGTTTCCGACGGGTCAAATGAGAACTTGCTGTCATAAATCTTCACATTCCAAGAAGTGAGGTCTAACTCAGCAAGCATCCAATGCAGACTAGACTGATTCAATGGGAAAAGGACCTGCAAATCAGTTGAAGTTAATTTAGATGAACCATTGCAATGTGTAATAGATTTGAGGTAAATGCATTATTAGTTACCCTATCAAGAGTCCACCAAGGAGGGCACGGTCCCTCACTTCCATTAGCCAACGCATATATTCTCTCACAGTCATGCAATATGTAATGGAAATCAACGGGAAGGATTCCACACCATTCATCCTTGTAGGGTGATGAAGCCACGATAATCGACCAAATGTTGATGTGCTACAAGACATAAAAAATTAAGTGACTACAGACTACATATATAAAACTGTGCACCAAACAACTAAATCGTAAAGGGCAAAACTGCACATTAACTGTAAAAAAAACAGCAGCAAATAAATGTTGGCAAACGACTGCGAAACAAAACTTATATCATACCTCACTTTCTAGCCAACCATCCTGAGATAAGTTAAGTAGCCTACCCCAAAACTCCAAAGTCAACCCGTGGGGGTAACCTGTGACAAACGAATAATGGTCGACGGGATTTCCATTGTCAACCCGGCGTTGATAGAACTCGAGTGCGGTGGTTTCAAAATCAGTCTCAAGCTTGGTCTTCGTGGATGGTAATAACACTTTGTGGCCAGTGGCACGGCCATCCTCATCTATCATCGTTGGCTATGATTAAACAGTAAATGATTGTTAAAAGTAAAGTGGGTAAAAAGGCATTATAAATGTGTAAATATATACTCACTTCCTCATCATCATCAGCACAACTTTGAAGATATGTACGTAAATCTTCATCTGTCCAATGGTCGATGGGTTTACCAATATCCTCTTCCATTAGCCTATGGGTTTGTTCTATACCAACAACGGTTTCTGCTTTTCTGATACACGCTTGTTCGTTACTAACATACGGTTGCTCCTTCTGAATAACTTCCTGTTCTTTACTAACAATCGGCTCATCATCCAAAAAAAATGTTGCAAGCTCTTCTTCTGTAACCTCGAAAGCATCCATGTTAAAATCCGGATATGCTTTCTTCCACAAAACCTGTTATATCTAACAATCTCACAACAGTCCGAAATACACTTTACCTCTGAGTACATTTGTAGATAAGATAGATAAAATACCTCTAGTAATTCCCCGATATTGGGAAAACGCCCCAGTCGCCTACATTCCACGTAACCCAAACGGTTCCCTGCTTGCATTGATTCCACAATATTGAACCGCCTTTCAAACTTGGCCAATAAAGAATCCACCTCAAGGAACCGTAACGTTTCCTGATACCAGGGCCTTTCAGTCTCGGCGTGTGTCACCTTAATATCTCTCGGTCCATTTTTCGCCTAAAATATGGACAGTGATCCTTTTTGTAAATAGAACATTTCGGAGTGAAATAAAACCAATAAACAATCAAATAACGAACAAACAATAAAGTTTGATCAAACTATTGACAACATATACCTCCGTAGGCTTCTTATCGAATTTCACACAAATAGACCAATCATAAGGTTTCTTTTGAGTCCAAGCGACACCTCTTGGTACTCGCCAAGATTTATCTTTAACATGAAACATTCTGCAGCACGGTAGTACTTCTAAAATCCATATCTATTAGCAAAAATAATACAAAATTATTAGAGAAGCTTATACAGGAACTTTTAATGATTAATTAAATAATAGTGCGAATAATTACTACCTTGAACGCGAACATGAACCCTCTAAGTGAATACTTTGGAGGCCTTTCACCATTTGGATCAAACAGTAATCTGGTTTTCATATCAACACTAAGTGACTCGTACGTGCACCGCCAAACATAGGAACCCCAAGGAAACTTGTTCCATTCTTCTAAATCTTCAACCAACTGTAGTAAATCGTCGTCAACGACAGCATCGTTATCCCCGTCGACAAATCCGACTTGCACAAGCTCTAATAGACAAATTCGCACAACATCCATTGGTGTATACCGATTAAGTACGTTGGTAAAAGTGTCATGGAGATCACGCACACACACATGTTTTGTCACAACCCTCCCGTTCCCGAATACTCTATCTCTAAACGAAACCCCCCCTGTTCCAAGTATTTGCGGTAAGACACCAAACTTCATCCCAGTGATCAAACAAAATTCCTCTGGCCCAAAATGTAACGTTTCACCGCCGACATTAAAAACCAACTCCTGCTTGCCTTTATTAACCACAACAAGGTTTAAAAGCATAAAATGCAACAACTCGGGTTGCAGACTACAATCCTCCGTATAGAGCCATATTTGACCAAAGCAACTATTACTAAATAGTCTAGAGCATCCATTGATTTGCTTCACCTTCTTCTCTATTTCTTTGAGAATATCAAATCTGGTCTTCACACTCACATCCGCATAGTAGTACTTACCCTGCATATTAATACGTATCGGCTTAAAAGGCCATAATATTACAATAAAATTTAGAACCATAAAACAATCACTAAGTCTGGAATAATTGAAGATTCCAACACTCCATATAACAGTAGTATTAAAATTAAAGAAAGGCACAATAATAAAAACCTTGTAATTCATCTCCTTTTGTGTAGAACACCTAGCGGATAACAGGACAACTAAAAACACAACCAACCTGAAAACACCAAATAAAATACATCAGGCTATTTAGCTAATCTTTACGTTAAGAAACAAATAATAGCATATAGAACCTTGTAACAAGCACATGTACAAGGCACAAAATGGAGATGCTCTTAGCTAAAAAAAATGGATTCGAATTAACCAGTAGTAATGTAATCCTTGCTTGCTTGCTTTCTTGTGTATGATTCTTGCTTACTAGTCCTACGAACTTGCTTTCTTTCTTTCTTTCTTTCTTTCTTTCTTGCTAACATACAACAAACTACTGCTGCCGTTCTTGGTTCTGATTAACCATGGCTTCTTGCTTCGTTCTGCTACTGGTGCTACTTTCTGATTCTGCTACTTTCTTTCTTCTGATCACAACACGTGATCACCTTCTTGCTTGCTGCTAATACTTACTGCTTGTTCTTGCTTCTTGCTGCTGCTGTGCTGCTAAACCGTGATCAACATGCTGCTTCCTGCTTGCTTTCTCTCGACTCGATGGGTTTACAATCTGACCTTTCTTCCTTGCTGCGCACCAGGTATGAACCGCAACCGCTCTGATACCAAGTGTTGGTAACAGACTTCCCTTAAACCCTACGAACACACAGAAACACACACTCATTAAACGACTCTCATGTGTTTTGGGTTTTTCACTGCTATATTACTTGCAAATATGGGAAAACTGATTACACCTTTACAATAGAAACCTACATCTATTTATAATGCTAAGCAATACTAACTCTAACAAATATAAATGAAATACCACTGGCCACTACTCCTATAAAACAGGAAACATGCTTGTGGACGTGGGTACAGGCTGCAAAACTTCTGCCACTACTCATGCAACATAAACCCACTATCAAAGGCTCCACTAACTCCACTACTTACTTGGTCAATAATACTACCGCAGTCCTAATGTCTTTAACTAAGTTTGGATTACCGACCCATGACCCGTAAACTACTAAACCAACCCGAAATATCAAGATTATTCCAACAGACTCGACCAATTTTGTGACCATGCTAATAGGATTCATGCATATTAGCTATGGAAAAGCACTAACAATAGATTACCAGGACCAACAAATCTGAATTCTTTCCAAGTACCAGCACTAATACTAGATTACTAGTCTCACTTCACTTCCTATATGGATGAAACCTTCGACTACCGCTATTGCAATTGTCGTGGCCTTTATCAATATTACGGTTATACATGACTCAAACAATTGTAACCAAAACTTCACCTATGTTGATCATAGTTTCAACTCAACAAAATTATATAAGGAGAAGTGCATAAAGTTTAACAGAGTTGCAATAAACCTGGAAGTGACCAATCAAACCTTGAAACAATGATCTGATACATAACAATAAACCTCAATAATTACCGTTTTGGTTAAAATTGATAGACTTGCGTATAAACATTCCACCACCACCAGCCCTACCAAACCCTTTACATACATAGAGACACCAACCCCATGCCCATACCCGTATCCACCCATACCCACACCCGTATCCATCAATTAGCGAATTAGGCTTCAGCTATGGTTATGATATCTAGAAGATGATATATACACTTCAATTAACAACATTGTGCAGCTGCAAATTCATACATTTACACACGTTGGTACACATGACATTCAAGATTCAAGTGAAACATTTACCTTAACAAATGAGCACCAAGATCTCAGGAAAATCGCGGGCCATAAATGCTAGTTGTTCGCCGGATTGAGGTTGCCGTCGCCGATCCAAGGTGAATAGGACAAGGAAATCGCCGGTCGCTCACAGAAGAACCCATTTCCAAAACAGACCAAACACATGTTGGAAAATGGGGAAAAGGAGGTGGTTGGCGCGATTTCCGAGTTTTCAAATATTTCGCCGGTTCGCCAAGTCTTTTGGCATTTTGGCGATTTCTGCAAAGTTTGACTAAGCTTGGCGATATACGGGCGGGACCGGCGATTTCTTGGGCTACCGGCGAATATTAGGAGCCACGTGTGGCCACTTAAATGGTTAAACGAAAATTCGCCAAGTCGCCGATGAATTTGGCGAAATGGTGGTCTAGAAACGAAAACAACTTCTGACATGGTATACGTATTGGAAACGATGCGTTGAATGGTTCTCTGACGTAATTTTTCCATCCTAAAATCTAACTTTAAAGTTTCCAACTTCCAAGAGTCGATAGTCATTCCCATTTTCTTTCTATGGTTGTAAAACCCGCTATCCAAACACACCCTAGGTGTGACGAAAGCATAACAATTTTTTTGTTTGTGTCCTCATTACATCCGGTCTTTTTTATTCAATTCCAGAAGCAAATTGTCAGACACCACCGCCATGGCATCGACGGAGCCACCACCGAAGAAACGCCGAACGTACGACCCGTCGCAACCACCACCCCCTCCACCACAGTCACCACCACCACCACCGCCTCCGTCGTCATCATCAGAACCACCACCACCACCGGTCACCAATGTACCATCACATGCTACAACCCTAACTCCTGATCAAATTGCAAAAAAACAGAGAAATCAAGAAGAAATTAGGAACTTTTACGAATCGTACAAGCAACTTAAGTATTGTATTTCTCAAAAGGATGCTAATCTTATGCCTGAACTTGAACGTGCTTATCTATTCCTGATTACTGCCTCCGGAGGTACGCATTATTATAGATATATTTACATTTACATCCTGTCGCTAAACCCTAAATGACTGTAGACATGATTAAGTTGAGACTGTATAAGGAATTTATCTTACGAATGCTGTCTAATTTTATTTGAGTGCTTACTTGATAGAGATATGAAATCATATATATTACTAATATTTGTGTTATATCTGTTATTTTGTGCGTCCACCAAGTGTTATAAGTAATTACCTATCTATCTAAGATAGAAAAAGTTATTTGCTCTTTTTGATGTTTTTGCAATTCTCAATGTATGTCATCAGGTATTTAGGCTTTAGAAAGTGACTGATTCCGTGATCGATACATAGAAAAGGTAATAAATGATTCGAGAAAGTGTCAATGTGACAATGTGTCATAAGAAACTAAACTAGTATGATTCCTGCTAGCTAAAGTCTATCTGAGTCTACATAGGGCGTTCATACTGAATGGATGGAGAACTTGAAGTACGTACACTATGATCCTGCCGGGTGACGTGTATCTGCTTATTGTGTTTCATGTGTTCATCCATCTTCTAATTCGTTTGCATTATTGTTTCCAAGCTTCAAAGAAACCCAATGTTACAATTTTGAATTTATTAATAGCATATCCTGGTAAGTTGAAACTCAAATGGGGTTTTAAGGTTGATGTTTGTGTTAAACGATGGTGAGGATGGTGGTTAATGAGTGGCAAGTATGTGTTACAAATTAAATGATGTGGTAGATGTGGCTGCCATATTAGTAAAACAATAACAAAAGATAAAGAATTAACCGGCTACCGGTAGAGCATGGCATTTGATAAAGGCAAGTATGTTTTTGAAGTTAGATACATATAGCAGGAACGTAATTAGTTGGATACGTACAATAGGATTACAGTTAAAGTTTGATACATTTATAATCAATTTTCCCATGTTCTAAACCACAGGAAAAAAGATTAGATTGTACTAGTGTACACTTGAAAACAACTGCAATAATGTATTCGATTCAGTATACATGTATTACTATTTCAGTATCAAGTGAATATACTAGTGCGCAACTCGTTCATATATAAATGCCTATTAAAACTGATAGAATACCGTTATAAAAGCGATGCCTATAGCTAAAGGATACATAAAATGCATTTTCGGTAACAGTTTTAGATAACTTTTGAGTAAATTACAGAGACCTTTCATATGGATTGCAGACTCACTTTTTTGGACATTTAATCGTTCTCAAGAATTAGTTACCCAGCCTGTCCCTGCAGTCCGTTTTTGCTTAGTCCTTCTTACCCGTTTCTATTTATCTATTCATTATATTTTTTCAAGTTTGTCCATCCACCACATAGAAATTGTCCAAAACACCTTAGTTATGTATTAAATCAAAGGATGCTCCCTTCTTCGTGAACTTGGCAGCACAACAACCATCTTTATCGATCAGTACCACCATTTCCTGCAACTAAAACTGGAACCTAAAAACTCAACTCAGTCAACTCCCACTAAGAGAACCACTGTCAGTCTGTCACTAACTTGAACAATCCTTTTTCTTACCATTTCAATTGAAAATCACACACAAACACATCTGTAACTTAAACAAACACACACACACACACACACACAAACAAACACATATGTAAATTAGGTACACACACCAAGACATGTAAAAATGGAAATCACGAACACACATTCTAGTTTATACTTTTAAACCCTAACCTAATTTTCAGTTCAACTTCAATTTCATAGGAGAAGGAGCCAACAATGATTGTGGCAGTGCGATGGTTTGGTAGGGTTTATTCTTTCAAAAACTGTAAACGAATTAAAACTTTATAATATGGAATTAAGAATTTAGAAAAAATAAAGATACGGGTATTCTAGTCATTCCACTAGGTTCAGGGCGAAGTTGGAAAAAAAGCACACAAACAATGGTGTAATGTATTGTTGGGTAGTACGGAACATGCAAAAAATAGAGATCACATGGACGATTTTGTAATTTAATCTACATTTCAATGATTATTAGTTGAATAATCTGTGATTTGTAATTTTATCACTTATTTTTATTTCCTTTAATTTTATTAGTCTTGGATTTCAAATATTTATTACTGTATATGTTGTTGTTATTATTGATTTATTGCTTTTGATTTTATTATTGTTAACTCACTTATTTCTTAATATAAACCAATATAATCACAACAAAATTTGCATTTTTAAGTAAAATAAATCGTTGGTAAACCTTTAAATCATTGTATTATTATTGTTTTTAATTAGTGACTGTTAGCTTGTATATAGTAATTATTGGAAGATCTTTAAAGGGTCATATATATATATATATATATATATATATATATATATATATATATATATATATATATGTCTTGTACCTTATATATACGATTAGTACAAATTCTTTTTCTAAACAGCATGGTATAAGAGCTCTAGGTTTAGGGTTTATAAATTGCAGATTAATTTGATTAGGGCTTATGGCTTTACAGTCTTCATTCAAGTTTAGCACCCCGGTGCTTATCAAGTCTCACCACCTTAAGAGATCGATCAAAGACAATCCGGAGACTGAGCCCACGAATTTCGACAGTCATCGGATTGTCCACGCCCCTGCAGACTGCTGTCGAAGTCCACGTGCTGGGCCGGTGTAGCGTTAACAGCTTTCGGCCATTTTTTCTGTCTTGTTTCTTCTGCAACAATGGTTTGCCAATTCTGACCAAATCCTGTGAGATCATTTGGTCCAATTCCGATTGTGTTACCTTTGCTCAAGTTGGTTCCATTTAAATCTGATTCTGCTATATGTGGCCATTTCAGACTCGTTTTGTGGTATTATCAGTAGGCTTGGCCCGATTGCAATTGTTCTTGGTTAATTTAGGTTCCATTTCTCTGTTAGTCAGATTATATTTTACTTTGGACTTGTTGGTTCACTCTAATTTGCTTTGTTGGAGTATTACTGTTCTGATTTGGTTTCTTTAGTGTGTATTGATTATTGGGGTATTCAAAACATGGATTCTACATGTGTTATGTATTGGCTTCCTGGATCTATATTGTTTGGGTTATTCGGAATCCGAATACAAGGCCATGGTACAAACCACATGTGAACTTATATGGCTACGGAGCTTATCAACAGAAGTTGGGTTTACTCGGTCTAAACCAATGAACTTGTGTTTTGATAATGAAGCAGCTATTCATATTGCAACTACTCATGTGTTTCGTGAACAAACCTAGGATATTGAAGTTGATTGTCATTATAAGTGGGAGAAATTAGAAGATGGAACAATTTCAATTCCACACGTTAAAAGTGGGACTTAGTTTAGCTGATGTCTTCACAAAAGATCTACCAGGAACTTGAACTAAAGAACAAGCTGGGCATGATTAATATCGATGCTCCAACTTGAGAGGGAGTGTTGGCTTGTATATATAGTAATTGTGGAAAGATCTTTTAAGTACCAATGTAGTGTAAGGAGTGCTATATATATAGTCATGTACCTTGTAATTCTTTCGTTTCTACTTTTCCCTTTGCCTTAACTGCAATATATAATCATTGAGATAACAAATTTGAATTATAATTCTTCACCCGAAGGTTATTTATTATTATATGATAACGAAGGTATTATAGTAGTAGTAGTTATAATATTATAATAATAATGATTATAATAATAATAATGATAATCTTATTAATATTAATGATAATAATAATATTAACAATCTCTTTCTAAAGAGTTATTTGTAGTTATATAATAATAATAATTCTATTTTTAAAAGTTCTATATAATTACCGCAATAATAATAAATTTAAAGCTAAATGTGGTAATAGCATAACCAATGTTTTTGTTTTTATGCTCATACAACCTGGCTTATTATATACTATCCCTGAAGCAAATGCCATACACCGCCGCCATGGCATCGATGGAGCTACCACCGAAGAAACGCCGATCGTACCTAGAACAACCGCTACTAACCCCATCACCACCGCTAACACCATCGCCACCACCTCCATCATCAGATCCACAACCACCGGCAACTCAAACAAACACAAATGCACCACCACCTGCTACAACCCTAACCTTATCTGCTGAAAAGATTGCTCAAAACAAGAGAGATCAAACGGAAATAAATAAATTTTACGAATCGTACGAGCAACTTAAGTATTGTATATCTAGAAAGGATGCTAATCTTAAGCCTGAACTTGAACAGGCTTATATATCCCTAATCACTGCCTCCGGAGGTACACATTTAAGTATTTATGTATGTATATTAATTCATATCTCTAAACCGTGATTAACTGTTGAGATGATTATATTAAGGCTATAAGGAATTTATGTTATGGAATGCGTTCTAATTATATCTGATTGCTTATTTGATTGGGATATGAAATCATATCTATTAGTATTAGTATTGATATAGGTAATCTTTGTGCGATTTCTGTATATTTAATGCGCATATGGATTGTTGTGATGTAGGTAATTACTTAACTTGTCCACTATATAGAAAGGAAAATTGTATTTTGGTTTCATATCTAGTACTGATATACCATCAACATTACTCATTTGGAGGTATTTAATTATTTATATTATGTTTTTGCACTTCACAATTAAATCTAGGTGTCTGGGTGACCAAACATAAATTTAATAAATGATACAGAAAAAATGTCATGAGAAACCTAGAAATTAAGATTCCTGCCAGGTGATGTATATTTGGGGTCCTCCATTGGGGTTTTAGGTGTACCATTATGGACATGCTGTGATGTTGTATGGATGAGAAAAGTTGAAGTACCAACAATATGATCAGTTGAAATATGATGGTCAAATTTGATGTGTTTAGTACTGTCATGGAAAACTTGATTCTTGGTTATATGGATAGTAGACTGATTTTTCAAAGGTAATCTGTTTTCTTTTATCTAGAGTCTCTAACTCAGCCTATAGTCACAGGAAACATATGCCTTAGTATAACTTGAAATTTGTATTGTGCTTCAAGACCATGTGCTACTTTTTCCTATTGTAAAAGATATGGTTACCGCCCATAGAAGTGCAATCGTCAAATATAAATGATTTTCTTCCTTCAAATCTGTGAATTTTGACCTTGCTGAATCTCTACATTGCAAAAGGAACCACTTTTTTGGTGTTCGTGAATCGTGATTAAGGCTTCCTTTTCCTAGAAAAGGTTTTTAGATATCTCAAGAGTTAAAGAACCACTGTGCAAAGTAGACTTAAGCACAAATTGAAGGATTCCGGGTTATGTATTGTGTAGATAACTGAGCTGTCCCACTTGGTTATATAGTTTTTTCTTTCTAAATTTTGATATGCTGTTTCCTGATTTAATATGCGTATAGGGTAAGCCATAAGCATCTTTCGGAGAGACAGTTGGCTTTTCACTCTTGAAAGCAAGTTGATCACACATTTTAACTGTTGTTATAAGTTTTCTGTAGTATATTGTTTTGTTTGGTTCCTGCCTTCCTGGCCACCTTTTGTAGCACTTATTTTAAAAGACTCAGTCGACGTATGTTCATTCTGTTGAAATCAGAGTTATTAGATGTAAAAGTGATATTGTTTATTATATTGTATTTTGAGTATCTGAAAGTTTTTTTGGTAGGTTGTGTAAGTGTACAACGTCTTGTGGCAGAGTTTGTACCAAAGTATTCTTCATATTGTCGAACTGCTCTTGAAGCAGCTGCAAAAGTGTGTATCAATATACATAACTCTTGCATGACAACCATAAACAGAGGCGACGATGATGCTGAAAGTTTCTCATTTGGAACTGCTAGACTATGTATATTTGGTCTAGCTACTATCTGTGAAGCTGCTTCACAAGAGTCATCGGCATCTTGTGTTGTCCAAGGCATATGTTCCGCAGTATTTCTAAATGTCTTAAACTTCTTCATTTCTTCATTAGAAGGACAAGAAATTTTCCAGGTTGTAAATAAGGATGTTGTGAAGATATATGATTGTCCAAAAACCTTCTCAGAACTCAGAAACAAGTTTTCTATTAGTGACGAGGCACCACCTGTCATATTATCCAAATGTCGTGCCTTATGCACCCTCTGGATTTTCTTCAAGTGCCCTAAAAATACCCTTGAAGCTTGCTTTGAACTCAGTAGGTCGGATTCAACAGAGGCTGGTCCAAATGGAGGCCTTTATTTTCTTAATCAGGTGACTAGTAGACTTGACACCGGTGATGGGCAAGTTTCAATAGACAACACTCTTCCTGAAGATGCGTCTTCTGGGTCTAAAAGCAGCTTATTGGGTCTGGTATGACTTCTGTAGATATAGAACAGTTGTGACACATGTATAAATTAAGAGGTAGAAAAATGGGTGGGTTGGGTAACTGGTCAAAGCGGATCCTTTTTAGTTACAGGTAAAAACAGGTCGGGTTGGTCTGAGGACCTTTTCATGTAACTTTTTTATTCTTATAAAGAATTAGTTTGCTAAATATTACTAATAACTTTCTATCATGTCAGTAATGATCAATTTTGTGAATAAATTGATTGAGGAGGCTTCATGTATAAAAATTGCGTTTGGCATGTTTGACCCATCCCCTTTTATGATTATTTTTCTGGTTCAACCAGTTTGACATGGTATCAGTGAAACATAACAGGAACGGCAAATTTATAAGTATAAGGGTCAGAATTGCCACCTCTTTAACATGTGGTTACGATACATACTTTTTGTCACTTCGACAACATGCAAGTATATCCAAGTATGTATGCTTTTTAGGAAATTTTAACAAATTAGCTCTTTACTAGTAGAAGATTATAAATACAAAACGTAATTTGTTTATCATATTATGCTGTCTGTTTTCATCACTCATTATTGCTACACTTGACGCCTACCGACTTTGTTTATTGTCCTTTACAATTTTATTGGTTATCGTGTTAAACCTTCCGAGCAGGTTCTTGATAAGGACCCATCTTTGAGACCGTGGATATTCTCGAGGGTTAAAAGTATTATGAAATCAGCTTCTCCAGATATCGTCTCTGCTATAACCTCTGCTTTTGAGAGAATATTTACTAAATTTACAGAACAAGTGAAGGCACAGGAACAACAAGTTGACGGCAATACTGATGTTTTCAGTCCGTCCAAACTAATACATGGGCAGTTTTCAGTTCATAGAAATTCCGGTGACGCTGATGACCAACTCTCAGTCCTGCACTTGGAACAAGATACACGTTCCAAGACAAGTCCAAATAACAGTGGAGGCCCAAAGTCTATGGATGTGGATTCTATGGATCACAGAGACTTGTCTCGTGCTAGCTCATCGATGCCCAATACAGTTCATGCCAGCTCAACAATTCCCAACATGGATAACCATGTGTCAAGACTGGAAAGTGGTGTATCCTTGAATGTCTCTAGTAGTGGTGTAAATCATAATTTTGAATCACCTAAACATCATTTTCTAAGTTGGTACTGTGATGGGGATCGTGCTGCAATGGATGTATATTCAGCTTCAAGACATATTTGGCTGGGCTCATTGGGTCCAGAGGCATCTGAGCCACTCATAAGGTTTCAATTTGAACGGTTTGGTCCCATAGATATGCTTTTGTACGTTCCTTTTAAAGGATTTGCAGTGATCAAGTATAAATACATTATGGATGCTATAAAGGCTAGGGAAGTTATGAGGGGACGTTCTCTGTGGGGTGCTTGCCTCCTTATAAAATTCTTAGATATAGGGTTTGGTACACGAGGTGATAATCATGGTCTGCCTGTTGGCTCTTGTTGTCATGTGTATGTTGGAAATATTTATAGCCAATCAGATAAGGATGAAGTATTGTATGAATTAAGAAAGGTACTTTTTAAGGGCCCACTTGCGGTTAATGATCTTTTGAGTGAAGGTGCATTGTTGATGGAATTCGGGTCTCCTGAAGAAACTGCTACAGTAATGACACATCTTAGACAGTACCGCAAGGATAAACGGGATTTTTTTCAGTCGCCATCTGTTGGTCCTCTGCATGTTGACTCAAGAAACAACAATCTTGGAATCGGTAGTTCACCTCATGCTCAACCCGTGGTTGGATTCAGGTATGAGATTAGTTTTTTCTTGAAAATTTTAAGGAAAACAATATAAATTAGAACTTATAAAGAATTCCCACAGAAATAGTTGATTGATTCGTATTGGCATAAATTGTTTAGATTGAGAAGGGTAGTTTTCACCACTTGCGAAATCTACTACCCGTATTTGTTTTCAGTTCACGTAGTGATAAAATTTAATTGCTTTTCTAAGCTCTATAGTAAATTGAACTTGCACTTCGTCTTTGTTTATTCTCTTATAACCTGACTTGGTATTTGTTATATATGAGTATGGCCTTTGGTTTCTGTATTTACTAATGGTATTACAGGAGGAACTTACATTAGCTGTACACTTGTAACTCAAGCACTTGAATACTTGATCAACAAGTGCATAGGTTTATAGTGATTACAAATTTGTATTTTACCTTTTAAACATGAATTTCATGAACCATATGGCCATATGTTTGAGCAGTCATTATGGAACACACAACACTCACCCCATGGAGCTGAATTCTCCAAGAATGCATATGGTCAATCAAGGAGCTACAATGCAAAATGGATACCCATTTCAAGCAGGTTAATTCAATAACTGAGGAATTACATAAAAATATATTTTTGTTTTTAAGGGGTTATTCTCACATTTCATTTGTTTCTAATAAACTTTTAGGTGGTCATATTTCCTCTGGTGCTCCTGAACAAAATTGGACTTATGGAAATCCAGAAAGCGTGCCACATTCAACACCTATACATGGGCATAATCATGCACCACCACAGCCAATGCAATCATCTTCATACATGAGGCCTATGTATTATCCTCCTAATAGTTCGTGGGATGCACATGGAATGATTCATCACATGCCAATAAATCCTCATAATCATGCTGTGGCACCTCCTTTCTTACCTGCCTCTGTGACCCCACTATCTCAGGTACAAGGAAATCCATTGCCACATCATGATCAGATGTTTTATGGACCACCTCAGCTTCAGATGCCGCCTCCATTACCACCTCAGCAAAACATTCTACCTCCGTTCCCTCATCCAAGCTTGCCACCTCCGTTACCTATTCATCCTGAAGTGCCGCCACCTTTGCCGCCATCTCCTCCTATGCTCGAGTCTCAGCCACCTCCGCCACCACCACCCTTGGAATCTTCAGTGGCAGGAGATCATGGATACTGGCAGGGCACATTGAGTAAAAGTGGGGTTCACTATTCTACAATACATGCACATAGACTGCAGTCAGATGCCTGCAAATATTCAGATAATAATATCTCAGAGCCTGCAGAGTATGTGTTTATTGTAGAAATTCCTGCTACAAAGGGACAAGTGTTGCTAGTATCCAATGATTTTTTTGCTGGTTTTGCAGATGGCCTACTAAGCTGGATATAACAAAGCGGACTGATTTTAGACATGTGATGTCAACATTTTCTAGCACCCCGCCACATAAAGTGAGTTTCCGATCACACTTCACAATTGTCCGCTCTTTGTTCTTTATGTTAGACTTCTTCTTGATTGATATTTGCTTCTTTTGATATTTTGATGTTTCTCATTTGAAATTAATAGCTAATTGGGAATTTTACTGTCATGTGAAATTGCTGTATTTCTGTTGGTTAGAATGGAGCAAGAGATCCTCGCCTTGCCTACAGGAAAGTGGATCAATCATAAATCTATATAGTAGATAACTATAATTGAGGCCTGGATATGAATCATTGAGACTTTAAAAGTGTCAACTCGGTTGTTTCATTAATGTTGAATAAAAAGAGTTGTATCATAATCATAAAGTTTAGATCGCTTTCTCCTCTACTATCTATAATTGCTTTAGACCTTGACGAATCATATCGCTCTTGCTTTATTATGTAGTTGGATGTCTCTTAGTATTAAGATGTGTACCAGATATTAGAATATAATGTGATATTATTATCTGTATCTGTTAAAAAACATAGATACTCTTAAGAGCATTTATCTCACTTTTTGTAAGAGTGTTGAAGTTTATTATATTGTAAGATCATAATGCATCCTTGGAATATATGTTGAGGCAATTTGTTTTAGGAAATTACACATACAAGAGAAAACCGAAGGATTGAAATTCTAAAAGAAAGGTGTCTAAGACAAAAGCTAGACTAAGTGGTCTTAGTGGTGTGAAGCATGGACTCATTACCGCTAGACATGTTGTCTTTACATTTACATTGCAAGGACACAAGGTCCCAAAAACATTCCCCCCAAATTATTCGCCATCATATGTGTTCACAATTCCAGTTGCCTTTTAACCATATAGATGTAGTTAGACAATAGAGATAAGAGTTATGCAAGTTAAACAAGGATTGCAAATGTATTTCAACTAAGGATTGCGATTTGTATAATATATTATTGCGACACTTCACATCTTATATGAAGATAAAGAGAAAATAACTGTATTTCTTACTTGGTGTGCTGTTATATCTAGTTATGGGAGGGAATGTGAAATCTTCTAAATGTTGCTCAGATCTTAAATATCAAAGTGACAAACATATATTGGTTATATGCTGTTTACGTAGAAAAATTGTTATGGTACACTGTACTTGTGCCTGGCCTAATCACATTGATGTAAACCACCGAAGGACCTAGGAATTTGCAAAAGCAAAGATTATCTAGGTTCACGTAAGGGAACTGGAAGGTGATAAAAGAGCCCTTAACTAAAAATCTTGATTATTGAATCATGTATATCAACTATAGTAAGTTATTGAAGAGTACCTTGTGGGGGGTTCGGTCGTGCTCCATTGAAATATGGAGCGGCTCCAGTGGGTGGCCCAAATACCCATTTTTTTTATATGTTGTTGCGTAGGTATCCTCGATAATGATACAATCCTATTGATGATTAAGATATTTACTATTAGGCTTTATGGCCGAGGCTCATTTCAGTTGTAGCTAGTAGAGTGAGGAAGTTCTAGGAACATGTACTAATTGCAAGTGAGAGGTTAATCTTCAAAATGGTCTGATTATGGAGTCAACTGATTAAATGGACCACTATATTGTGCATTTAGTGTTGTGCTTTACTTTGTACAATCATGGATGTAGATGTGACTTGTTCACATTATAGGGAGTAGTATGACTAGTAGTGGCATATGTGATGGCATAACTAGGGCAGAGTTCATTGTTGAAGACCCAAGTTTTTTTTAGGAAGGCAAATTTTAATTAACAAAACCAAATTAGTACAACCAATTAGTACATCAAAAGATCTAAACTTGAGTCTTCCATGTGTGGAAGACCCAAGTTTAGATATCTTTCAATAAAGGAAAGTACTAAAATGGCTCAACTCTTTAAGCATTTCAGACCTAATAAATTATAGAGAACTTCAGTTAGTTCCTACCCTATATAATTCAAGGAACTAGAACCTTGACTATAAAGAACCAAGACCTTGTGATAACTTTTAGTTATAAGACCCTAGGCTATCCTTGCCACTTTCAAGAGAGGTAAATCTTGAATGAAAAGTTAAATATAAGTTAGTCGACTTAATCAAGCAACACCTAAAAAGTTTGATAAAGAACGTATAAGTGAAAGAAAACCCCACAATATGCAATATGCCTATAAGAATAGCACCTTGTGACCCCTTATATACTAAAAAGCTCCAAATACCACTAGTCAAGTATTTTCTTTTGTAAGGAAAATAAATAGGATTGCTTAAATCTCATAGAATCCTCATAATGAAGGAAGTTTCCTTATACTTTCTAAAGACCTTAGACTACCTCTAGATCATTCCAATAATCATGAAACTCCATGTACGTGCTATTAACTTGCCTCTCTAGTTTCATAGCCCAAATTAGCTACATGTGTGACACCTATATTTTGGCATCTTTTGACCATCATATTGTAGTTTGCTTTTGGGCTTGGCCAAATTATACAATATATTAATTATTTTGGGCTTAGCCCAACTGATGGAACATATTAATACTTTTGGGCTTGTAATTCCTTCTTTGGCCTAAGTGTCTTTAATTAAATAAGTGAACTTTTGGTTATTAGATAGGAAGGTTTGCACAATAAGGTAGAAAATCCCGTTAGTATCATGCACTTTGCACTGATTAACATATACTAAAAAATCCAGATAATATACGCCCAGAACTGCTCATATAAGTTACTAACGTGAATTTATTATTAAAACATGAAAGATATGAAATTTCAGCTTTGCCATATTGTTCAAGATATTAATGTTATTGAATTGTGATACAGAGAGAGGTGTGTCAGCTGCTCCCGACTTCTGCTGGTGACCATAAAGGCGTAAGTTATCTTGTCCCAACTATGTTCTTATGTTTGTGATATAATAAAGTAATGCCATCCTTGACAATGACCACCACAAATTCAAAACATATCTGATGAGGGGGAAAATCTCATGGCAATAAAGTTGGATATTCTTTCAAAGCTTAAATTGTACGTGTGTGTAGCTTGTTCTAATTAATTGTGTAGCTTGTTTTAATTAATTGATGTCACAATCTACACTATTCTTGTTTGCAAGACTTCTCAACTATTCTGAATATCTAGCTTACCTTTTAACCAATCCTTATATAGAGCTATGCTCAGGAGTTCTAATTCCTTGACTTTTCTTGATTCTTCTTTCATGGAGTGTTGGAATCGTTTGACATATAAAATAGTTATATTTTGAACTTACAACTTGATTTTATTCCCATATATACTGCTGAAAATCTGAACTTTCTTATCTAGACCAGTTTTTATCTTAGGTTTGCTCAAGTATGCATATAAATTTGTACTAATGTTCATTTAGCTAATATCAACCGTTGACAGTTTAGAATTGAAAGGGCAAATTACACCCAAGTATGCTCTAATTCAATATTATTCCATCATATGAATTGAACCAAAAAAAAGTTCTGCTGTATATATTGAATTTCCCAAAACCTGCTATTGTATGCATTTTACATTCATAACAAGTTAACTGATTACGTAACACCTGTGATAATGATGTGGTGTCATATAGGGTTGCAACGTTAATAAAAAATCCGGTCACCCAATTAAGAGATCACCGGCTGTATGCAGTAACAAGTATTGGGAAGTTTATTACCTCAACTGAAACTTATTTAGTTTGATACAAACAGTAGCAAAAGGAAAATCTCAAAAAATTGGAACTATTTGCTACTGTGGTATATCAAACTACTCAAATACGCTCAAAGTGAGATGCACTCATACACACATGTACTATCTCATTAGAAAGCCACAACATTTTTAACAAAATCCGATAAGTTTTAGTTTCATGTCAGCATGATGACAGTCCAACTAATTACTGTAAATGATTTTTGTTTCTGCAGTTTCAGGATTTTATATCATACTTGAAGCAGAGGGAGTGTGCAGGAGTGATAAAGATTCCAGCTACAAAGACCATTTGGGCAAGACTTTTGTTCATCCTCTCCTACTCCAATGAGACGTGTTCTCTTCTCTCTGTTGCTCCTGATACTGCAGACTGCTTAATTGGTCTCGTTTTACCTAAAGAAACAAATTTTGAATGGGTGTAAATTACCTATAAACCCCTTTCTGCAAACGAGAAAAAGGAAGTCTTCAGTTTCTTTTACAAGCCGAATTCTTGGATCTGAAGATTGTATTATTTGGGCAAAATGGTTGTTGTGTAGATGTCACCGTGCTGTATACAAGACTTCACATGCAGAAAAGTAGAAATCTTAAAGTATAAGTAGATGTTAAACATAAGCAGTTAAAGTTTAGTTTTTGGAGTCTTCTGTTTCATGTGAGAAGAAGATTTGTTAGTTCCAAATATGTTATGGAGTGTATATTTTCTAGTTCCATTTGTACTTCAGATGATAAACATCAGCTTTAGATGATAGTTTCTGTAATTAATTTAAATCTAAGCTGTTAGATTGTCTATAACAAAATCGATGCGTGTGGCCGTCTGGGTACACAAATATTAGTAGTTAAAGTAGATTACATTAGACAATTTGTGAAATCACAATTGTTATATCATCGTGTAATGGTTTATAATCAAGTATAGTTACTTGCAAACTTGATTATGATTCATTCTCCGAGCACGGTTACTCATCTTTGGAACAACACATTCGATCATCAATTATTCGATTAGTAGGCATATATTCTTGTTATAACTATTGACGATTAGTAGACATACATTCATGTTACAACTATTCAGTATTGACAAACAAAGTTTTAGATTGGTAAGTAATTTTATTACTACGTATATTTTAATGGCAGAGGTGAAATAGTTTAACAAGAATATAAAAATTGTTTGGAGAGAATAAAATAACAAATCAGAGTGGCGCAGCGGAAGCGTGGTGGGCCCATAACCCACAGGTCCCAGGATCGAAACCTGGCTCTGATATACAATAGTGGCTTCCGTATATTTTTTTAATTTATTAAAGTTTTACATATATGTTCCCTACAGAATGGGGCAAAGTTGTTTGTTCTCCTTGCTTTAGCTAAATTACCCAAATGGTCCTTATAGAAATAGAATCATGTTTATTACCAGTATAGTAGTTGCTCATTCTGTATGATTAGAATTATGTTCATAATTCCCTTTTTTTGTAGAAGCAAACACAGATTGTCCGTATTGTTAAATTTTAATTTTGAAACGTACGCATTACCATTCATAGTTCACGTTTAGTTCCCGTTTTTTCTAGAAGCAACACAGGTCCGTATTGTTAAATTTTTGATTTCGAATAGTACGCATTAGCATCCCTATGATCAGATTAGAATCATCTTATTTGTTTCCATTTAGTTATTCCATATCTCTACCAAAGTTTCTTTGAATTTGTCCATGCATGTTCAAAGACTGGTTCGCGACAACATCGCTTTCTATTTAAAGCTCATTTATGTTTTCCTTTCAAACCCGGGCAACATTAATTTTGTCATTCATACCTATAGGCCTATCGATTGCCCGTTTCGTACGCCATTAAGTTGTACCTAGACCTGTTCTTTATTTATACTTTTAATAGAGATTTTGATATAAGTAAAATCGTTATAGAGATTTTGATTTCAGTAGAATCAACGTCAATAAAGCACATTCAACACTGAAATGTATTAGAATTAAACTATTTACACACGGTAAATTGTGTAACACTATAGTTCACATATATATCCATCATGATTAGAGATTCTTGATAAAACAAATTAAACAAGATCATTTGACAACGGATGTATACTTGAAGACTTGTTTAACAAAACCATCTATTATTGACACGTACACATGCATATCAGCATATACATGTGCTTGAGTTGCCGAATGAATAACTCTGATCAACTTTAAATGCCACGATGGACCACCAATATATGTAATTATTGTTAGAGCTTGGATAGTATATGATGGTCCAAGCTAACAACAAATGCATAATGCCATAATGGTGATATGTTATCTTTCAAAATATTGAAATTTGGATCCAACATGTGCTGATCATATGGTACAAGATGATGAATGATGAAAGAAAAAAGCTTCTTATGTTTAAAAACGTAGATCTAAATCTAGACCTAGAATTTTGATTGGTGGATATGATATAATGATTGGTAGAGAAAATAAGAGATAATGAGTGAGATCTATGTGTGATGGAGTGTATATATTAGACCTAGATTTAGACATATATTTTAGGCATATTTAGCATTGCTTGTGATGAAAAGGTTAGAAACGTAAGCAATATCTATCTATGTATATGCTCTCGTGAAGTTGTGATTGATTTATAATATTCATGAATTAAAAACTTTAATAATTAATCTTTCTTATATACTAAAGGGGAGTTAAGCTGACGTCATTTTGCGGACTTGGCGCTTCATTAGGTAGCTTCTTCTGCTGAGTTGTCGACCTTTGGTTAACTTGCTGATGTCATATTTACATACATTCTCATTTTTAGTAAATAAATTCTTATTTTTAAAAACCCATCCATTTATCTTGAAACTTTAAAACTTCTCTTACAAGCTTAAATTTAGCTGGCTTTCTGCTTATCAAGGCACCGCCCAAATTGAATCCTTCAAGTCACGTTCAGCTATTGATTTCCAGGAGCATTCTACCAATTTTCTCCTCCCCATCAAATCCTTTCAAATTCAACCAAAATCTCTTCCACCCACCAACACCACTAGATTCATCCTCCCCATCTCCGCCGTCCATTCACCAAACCCATCAAAACACACTTCTCCGGCCACCACCGTCGCCGCTGGCATGTCATCCACCGCCGCCCCAAAACTCATGGCAACCCCAAAAACCACAAAATGGAGTGTAGACAGCTGGAGAAGCAATAAAGCACTTCAACTTCCAGAGTACCCAGATCAAAAAGAAATTGATTCGGCTTTTCTTCTTCTTCTTCTTCTTCTTCTTCTTCTTCTTCTTCTTCTTCTTCTTCTTCTTCTTCTTCTTCTTTCTCCATCCGTTTTGCTGTTTGATGTTGATTGATAATCCAATTGTTCAGTACGAGGCATAGTACGACTGGGTTTTTAACGAGCCTAGAAGGTTGCAGACTTGCAGCAGCTAAGAAGCTGTGTCTTCGTAACCTTTGGTGAGTTTATTAATTTTACTTTTGAAATATTTGTATATGTTACCTTTTTCATAATGATTATGAAGGTTTCAGCACCCAATAAACATTACAAAATCATATATCTTGGTTTGATGTGAAAATTTTGTTTTTTCACTAGACACCAACTTAATGAACACTACGTGTTTGATGAAATGTCTAAATGAAAAAGATTAAAAAATGGATCATCGTTTGTTCACTTTTTTATTAAATATTAGTTTTGTTCTTATGTTTGCTTTTGTTGCTCAATGATTTTGAGGATAATAGGATGATTCATTATCGGATGGGTGTACGAATGATTCATTAGTTCTATCGTTAATGCTAAGTCCCATGGAGATGTACTGACACAACTGCTGCTGCAACAGGTTAACATTTAAAGTTTCTTAAAAATAACATTTCTAAAATAACTGCTAATCTGTTGTATTTTTGTAGCGTTACGTGGAGCAGCCACTTTAAAGGCGTGTGCATTAAAGGAAGTATGGAACATATCAGCACTTATATTAGTTGATAGAAGAGTCAAAGTAAGCAAAATGGACGGAAAAAGTAGTGGTTACTCTAAGGATCAGCTTCCACTGAAAAAACTTTCTCGGTATTTAATTTGTAATCAAGTACATCTTTCTCGAGGTAGCGAGCTTCTCAAACGCACCTATAATGGTAACTAAATATCTAACATAACTATTCACTCAAATCTACTTAATTTACCATAAATTTAAGATAGTATTAACACATTGAGGACTTGATGTAGGTGATATGCATTGAAAATCGTATTAGTTTATATCCACAGGAGTGGGCTACTTGTGATTCTTGGGGTGGTAGGGTTTAGTCGTGTTTTGGGCTTATAATTAAAGTTATAGGTTTCTGTGATGAATCTAATGACAAAATTATATGGTTGGGTGTTAGCAGTTCTTGTGAATGGTTGATTAATATAAGCTATCAATTGTTGTAGGATTTAGTATAACACCCCTCATTTATACTCAATTTAATATAGTAAATCGGAAGCGTAAGTCCAAATAACTAGTGATAGTTTACACCATTTTATCAACATATAAAATTCAACCTTTTAAAAAACATAACTTCTCGACATAGGTGTTATATAAAAACATGTTAAAACATTATTTTATACAATTCCACTATCAGAGTAATGCCTCAAGGTCAAACATTCCTTCTAGTCCAACTTCTTGCCCACCCAATAAAATAGCCAAAACCTGCAAGAAGGGATAATGTGGGGGATTAGCATAACGCTAAGTGAGCAGATAACTAATCAACAACCTAACTTAGCTCAACAACTTTGTGTACAACAATTAGCACTAAACAAGCAAGTACACAATACAACACATCAACAATGCATCAGTTCAACAATGCAACAATTCAACTAATCAACAACACCATAATGAGGATCGGCGGCTCTGGGGCTAACCATTAACCCGGGAGGCTCCCCAAGAACACTTACCCAACCTATCCGTATGGCCATACGGACGAGACCGATAGCTAGTGATTATCTTCAACTAACACAGGAGGTGTGTTAAACTTTGGATAACCAACTAGCCCAACCAACAGTTCAACAACTCGTTGCCTCATTAACAACTAATGCCCGAAGGCCAATTAATTCAAGTGATCACGTAATCAACAAGTCACATATTCAACTAGTCAACATATCAACAGTATTATTACTATCCGCATAAACATCAATGCAAATAATAAAGTAATAACACGTTACTTGTTGTAACCAAACTTGTTACAACCAAGTTACGCTGAGGATTAGAGATCCACTCACCGACCACCTCAGGCATCCACTCAGTAGTCTAATATCACTGAGCCTTCTGCACATCTGACAATACAGTAGAATAATACAAGTTAGTTACATGTCTCAAAGGTATACAACACCATTCAAATATACTTATATCAACAATTCCAATTATCAATACCAAATTCATACTTCTTGAATTAGATATCATGATAATCATTTTTCAACTACACATTAATCAAATTAGTACTTATAGTCATTTCACATTATTCATTCCAAGAGTATGAATAATTACCTTTAACATCATTAGTTCGCCATCACTTATCAAATTATGATCATTAACAACACTTCATCATTTAATCTATTATAATTATTACTAATCCATCAAAACACCTCATAATTATCATAACTACCCTAAACACTTAATTAACTTTACACATTTTAGCTTGAACACAACTAATCATCATCATGAATCAACACTTATTTAATTAAACATCATTACTCTAGGCTTTAAAGCTATGAATTTTACATAAACAACTAAACCCATAACTATCTATATGATCATTCATCATTTTCTACATTTTCAAGGTAGGGTTTCACTTCTAATCATGAAATTAACATCCACTAACAATTATTAATGCATTTCAAGCTTCAATTTCAAATTACACATACTAATTCAATCAAATACTTAAAACCCAATTTCTAGGGTTACATAAAATTCAAGAACTAGTAATTAAAACATGTTTACAATGATGATGGAATGATTAATACATGTTATTGAAGCTTAACTAACCTCAATGTACACTTTTGAAACCCTAATTTCGGATTTTGATCAAGAACACCAAAACCCCTAATTTCTAGATTTTAGAAAATGAAGAACACAAGATTATACCTTGATTAGATTGATTAAAGAGGCTTCAATTTGAGTTCTAGAGCTTCAATTCCATGTTATGAGATGATTTGGGTGAATTGATTTAGGGTTTCTCATGTTTTGGTAAGTATGTATATGCGTACGTATGTATGTATATAGATATATGATGAAAATTATAAACCGACTCAAAATAGAGTATAACATATAATTGGTTAATTTTCATTCCCCGTACTTATCATTGTCTGAAACTTGAAAACCATTTGCGGGAAAACGTCATTTTATTTTACCGTCAACTAGATTAATTTAAAACAAATAATAATTTATTAATCACAATAAATTATTCGACTCTCTTACCCATTTATTTTCAACTAGCACAACAAAATTACTTTCTGACACATTTTAATAATAATTCACAGTCAGAAAATATTTAATACTACTAGACCCAAATACTGGGTGTTACAAATCTCCACCCCTTAAAGAGATTTCGTCCTCGAAATCTGATCACCCTTATTCGGTCTAGAATAATTAGAACTACCTACTCACTTTCATTTCCATTCAATACTACTCTACTTCTCATACAAATAATTACTCATTACTAGATGCACACTAGATGTGTGTACCAGTTTAATCACTTATGCATACCATCACTTATGCATACCATCACTTATGCATATCTTTAACCATATACTCACAAAATGTACCTATAAGTCAACATATACTTATATAGGTAGATATTAATACATCAATTTACACACTACCAATGTGTATTTCCACCGAACTCACTTAAACACATAGATTATGTTTTACCTCTATTTAATTTATTAGCACAAGATGTTATTTTCAGCACACAATGTAGCATCATCAACTGTTTAATTACAATATATATATACACACATCATGTATTATTCCCTTGAGCAACTTGTAAATATATATAAACCTGTTTTCAATTCTTTCCACATGCACCTATCCAAAGGTACATGATCTATATGTTCCAATGCACCAGCATTGCTCTTACATCCTTTCTCTGATAAATTTAAATGACCACTTGCATGACCAGTCATACTTAGTCATGTAACAATTTAAATTACGTAATCACCAGTAATCAAAGTAACACATATCCATGTAAATATTTCAACTTTACACTATTCACAACAAGTGGTATTGCATACCGCAACATGCACATTAACAATAAAAGTTCAGCTCAATTTACAACTTGCTAGAAATTCTTTACTTTTGGCAACTGGTTAAACTTACTACTTTACACTGATAATTATAAACACAACTTGATTATATGAAAATCCTTTACTCGGCAGGAATCCACAATCATATAATCATCAACATATAAGAATAACTAATAAGCCCTATGTAGAGGTCAAATTCTATAGTTACAATTATTATCATGTAATCAACTAGCATCACGTCACACCAATTTGGATGCTAAACAACACCTGTTAATACCAAACATCATCAATGGTATTATTACAACACAAGATGTTGTCATTAATCACCCATTCAACAACATTTACTCAATAGTATTCACAATCAACTGACCTCTACTTTGTTTAAATCATCATTTAAAGATTACTAGATGCAATTAACTATATACATATCTCTTGTACCATAGGTACCACATTAAACAACAACTTAATGGTTTATTACTCTTTTATTTTAGTCAATCATTGACTATCACCCAACTACAAGTCAACATATCCTACCTATTAATTTACAACCACTTAACTTTTTCTAGTACTTAGTAGCCTCAACAACTTCATGTGAAATGGCATAATATAAATACGTTGGCCAGACGTCGTCATATTATGTCAGTCACACTTCATTCTCAGGCAACTTCATACCATTCCTCTTCAAGTCATTAATCTTTACTCTAACATATATCATAACACTGATATCAACAGTTTACACACTTTGACAACCTGTAATAGCAAGTATATCCCCAAACATTAACTTGCTATTATTTTCAACCTATCACTTTTAATATACATTACTTGTATCATCAGGTAGGTATCTTCAACATAGACATTCAACACCATTTTCAATATATATTATTAACATAGGGTAATGTCTAATACATGTACATCAGTCAACCTCTTTATTACCCGATTTTCAATTAAACTACTAGTATGACAATTAATACTTCTAGTACCTTCAGTACCAACATTTCATCAATACGAGGTGTAATATTTAACACATATTCATCAATCTATAAACCTTTTGTTAATTTATAATTGAGCATTTCATATTCGATCATCACATAATTATAAGCTCATGCACTTATCCTCTACTTCTTAAAATGCTCAATTTAATACATTTTTAATACTTTTGCATAATTCAGTTACTTCATCATGTTCAACTAATTCACATCTTATAGTCCACATAATTCTTATAATCAAGGTTTACTAATTCTTGCTAGTAGCAATCAACAATACCATTTACTGGTATAATCTGCAGTTAAATAAACTGCCTACAACCGACGCATACACCATAAAATATGTGAACCTCTTAAATCAACTTTTAATATTGCATATAGTCACAGGAATGATCTCTGGGCTCAAAGAAACAAAAGCCCAATACAAAACGTAAGTCGAAAGTTCGAAATAAGATTCGAAAAACAATAAAACGCGATTTTCGGGCCCCAAACGACCCCGAAGTGCCGAAAACTGACAGGGCTCATGGCAAAGCGATGAGCTTTGACTGTTGGCCCGTTTTTGAGTGGACATGTAAATTTCGTCTGAATCGGACACCGAAATTTTCTACGTCAAACGTTACGTCGAATGTCGAAAATCGTAAAAAAATTATTTTAATCCTGTAAATACCCACAAACCGCCGGCTTCTACAGAGAAGCCGCCGGGTTCTATATAGGAGCCGCCGGCTTACACCCTCCAGCCGCCGGGTGAATTAAATTTTTGCCGAACAGAAATATTTTGCCTTATTTGGGCTATAGCAGCCGCCGGCTTGGGTGACCAGCCGTCGGTTTTGTACCACTAGCCGCCGGGTCCCCCATAAGACCCGCCGGGTCCCTTGTCTGCACAGCAGCCTGCACAACTTAGTGCAAAAATGCGAAATTCAAACGCACATATCTCACAAACCGTAAAGAATTAGGGTCTGAAATTTTGCAGGCACCTTTATATAGTCAAAATAAAACTTTCCCTTTTTACAATTTTTCAATTTTCACTTTTTACGCGAAAACGGACGTGTAACTCATTTTAGGCCATTTCCGACCATTTAGTGGACACGCCATATTCCAAATGGCTTGGTTTCAGACTTCAACCTTTTACCAACATGTTTCTATATATATTTAAGACGTGTGGGCATATTCATCACCCCAATATACCCTTCCTATCGTATTTTTACTCGATGACCCGTTTAGGGGTCCAATTGGGCACTCTAAAGAAAATAACCACATTGACTACTCAAATCATTTTCATCACCTTTTATTACTATCTTTATGACTTAAAGTCACTTTAACATTCTTTTTAATCAGACCACTACTCATTATAACCTTTTGACCATCAAGTGACCCCTTTGGGCACATTGACAACCCTTTTTGGGTTTCAACTCATATTATCACTATTCAAACACCCATTCCACATTACGTTGACTATTCTAAGTCCAACAAACTATTTTTCACCATTAGTGGCATACTATAACCTAAAGCACCAATTCACATTAAAATCACTATATTTAGACCAATCACAACAAGTTTTCCAATTTCATGATCACTTTGACTTTTCACAACTTGTCAATACATATAAGTTTGGTTGACCACCTCGACTTCATTATTTGACCACTTTTAGTATATAGATCATAATTCAATCACAATCATGATCATTATTAAACACATAAACATCTTACCATATTCACCACTTAATGGTATATATTACCAAATTGGACCTTTCCACCTTCGACTTTGACTTTTCCAAGTCAACGACACACATTCCAATTAATGGACACCTTCTTATTTTGAACATCTATACAACTCCATATTACTTCAATTGATATATTCTAACATCTCATTTCACTACATGGAGTCATTTCAACTTTGCTAATCATATTACTTTCAAAATTATTATTTCACATAACAATTCATACAACCGATTTCATATTTTAATTTCATATTGTAGACACCATTAAATCCACATAATACAACTATTACACCTTATTCAACAATGTGTCTACTCAATGCAACAATATATTACACCTTCATATGATGTTAAACATCTTATTTAATATCTCATCATCATATTGACAAGCAACAATCATCAAGGACTCATCACTGAGGAGTCATAGCAGTTTAATCCAATTTACTATACTAATAATCATATCATGGCAAATCAAACAATTCAAGCCTATTAGAAAGTACCTGATACATCTAGGCCCACAAGTATTGAGGAATCATTGAGAATACCAGACGGTTCCTCATGTTCCTCCGTCTCTGCAACCAAAACAACAATCTTGCAACTGATTATAGGTTAGTACACATTCAATAACAACTTTCTCATACAACCACTAATCCCCACCCCTGGAATGTTTGACTTGACACAAATCTAGGTTTGGGATTGAACATCTTATAATGTACAATTCACCCAAACCTATGCTCTGATACCAACTTATAACACCCCTCATTTATACTCAATTTAATATAGTAAATCGGAAGCGTAAGTCCAAATAACTAGTGATAGTTTACACCATTTTATCAACATATAAAATTCAACCTTTTAAAAAACATAACTTCTCGACATAGGTGTTATATAAAAACATGTTAAAACATTATTTTATACAATTCCACTATCAGAGTAATGCCTCAAGGTCAAACATTCCTTCTAGTCCAACTTCTTGCCCACCCAATAAAATAGCCAAAACCTGCAAGAAGGGATAATGTGGGGGATTAGCATAACGCTAAGTGAGCAGATAACTAATCAACAACCTAACTTAGCTCAACAACTTTGTGTACAACAATTAGCACTAAACAAGCAAGTACACAATACAACACATCAACAATGCATCAGTTCAACAATGCAACAATTCAACTAATCAACAACACCATAATGAGGATCGGCGGCTCTGGGGCTAACCATTAACCCGGGAGGCTCCCCAAGAACACTTACCCAACCTATCCGTATGGCCATACGGACGAGACCGATAGCTAGTGATTATCTTCAACTAACACAGGAGGTGTGTTAAACTTTGGATAACCAACTAGCCCAACCAACAGTTCAACAACTCGTTGCCTCATTAACAACTAATGCCCGAAGGCCAATTAATTCAAGTGATCACGTAATCAACAAGTCACATATTCAACTAGTCAACATATCAACAGTATTATTACTATCCGCATAAACATCAATGCAAATAATAAAGTAATAACACGTTACTTGTTGTAACCAAACTTGTTACAACCAAGTTACGCTGAGGATTAGAGATCCACTCACCGACCACCTCAGGCATCCACTCAGTAGTCTAATATCACTGAGCCTTCTGCACATCTGACAATACAGTAGAATAATACAAGTTAGTTACATGTCTCAAAGGTATACAACACCATTCAAATATACTTATATCAACAATTCCAATTATCAATACCAAATTCATACTTCTTGAATTAGATATCATGATAATCATTTTTCAACTACACATTAATCAAATTAGTACTTATAGTCATTTCACATTATTCATTCCAAGAGTATGAATAATTACCTTTAACATCATTAGTTCGCCATCACTTATCAAATTATGATCATTAACAACACTTCATCATTTAATCTATTATAATTATTACTAATCCATCAAAACACCTCATAATTATCATAACTACCCTAAACACTTAATTAACTTTACACATTTTAGCTTGAACACAACTAATCATCATCATGAATCAACACTTATTTAATTAAACATCATTACTCTAGGCTTTAAAGCTATGAATTTTACATAAACAACTAAACCCATAACTATCTATATGATCATTCATCATTTTCTACATTTTCAAGGTAGGGTTTCACTTCTAATCATGAAATTAACATCCACTAACAATTATTAATGCATTTCAAGCTTCAATTTCAAATTACACATACTAATTCAATCAAATACTTAAAACCCAATTTCTAGGGTTACATAAAATTCAAGAACTAGTAATTAAAACATGTTTACAATGATGATGGAATGATTAATACATGTTATTGAAGCTTAACTAACCTCAATGTACACTTTTGAAACCCTAATTTCGGATTTTGATCAAGAACACCAAAACCCCTAATTTCTAGATTTTAGAAAATGAAGAACACAAGATTATACCTTGATTAGATTGATTAAAGAGGCTTCAATTTGAGTTCTAGAGCTTCAATTCCATGTTATGAGATGATTTGGGTGAATTGATTTAGGGTTTCTCATGTTTTGGTAAGTATGTATATGCGTACGTATGTATGTATATAGATATATGATGAAAATTATAAACCGACTCAAAATAGAGTATAACATATAATTGGTTAATTTTCATTCCCCGTACTTATCATTGTTTGAAACTTGAAAACCATTTGCGGGAAAACGTCATTTTATTTTACCGTCAACTAGATTAATTTAAAACAAATAATAATTTATTAATCACAATAAATTATTCGACTCTCTTACCCATTTATTTTCAACTAGCACAACAAAATTACTTTCTGACACATTTTAATAATAATTCACAGTCAGAAAATATTTAATACTACTAGACCCAAATACTGGGTGTTACATTTAGTATCTTACTGTCTAATATATTTTTGCATCCCTTTATTGCCATACTGACTTTTTTGCTATCGAGTGAACATGGGAAATGCTATAAGAAATCTGTTTGGGAATTTGATGGGAAGAGTAAAGCTTTCAAGCCCTTTATTTGAGGAACTTAAAGATAATGAACAAAAGTTGATGATGCTGGTGTTAAGGGATTACAAGCTTTGAGAATTGCTTTGCATTTGGCTTTTGATCTCTTTAAATCAGTCAATGATGGAAGTAAGATTTTTCAGGTAATTTTTTTAATTTCTATGGTAATTATTGTATTCCGTTTGTGAGTTTGTAATTGACAATGGTCAGATTGTTGGGTGCCATTTAATTTGATTTTTTATTTCTTTTTCTTAAGCTGAATTATGTTGTGAATTGAGTTCTGTAAGTGGGTTTTGTAATTGAGCATGATCAGATAGATTGTTTGGTGTTCTTCAAAGAATGACCAATGGGATGATACTACAAGATTATGTTATTGCGATCAATGTGAGTTTACTTAGATATATGTATCATTAGAATGCTACATTTTGTGGTTTATGCTAGGTGCTCATATAGAGTAGTTGTTTGATAGAAATTAGATGAGAAGCCAATTTCATGATTACTTCTGTTTCATCATTCATGAAATTCGCTTAGCCATTCTTGATCATTGGCTAGGTTGACTAATTTGCTCCGTCTTTGTATGTGGTAGGCAATTGCATCAACGATGCGTGCACAAGAAGTTGACCCAGCAAACTTGGAAGTCCTTGCGCTCGAAGTCAGCCACACGAATGGTTATTCATTTGCTAAAAAAAGTCCTTTTTATTTGTTTTTATAAAAAATAAAATGTTCTCTAATAATTTTCTAATGCCCACGGAATTGGAGCAACAAGCGGCGTTGAAATATTTGTATAGTTGGTTACGCAATCATCCTGCGTACGGAAAGATTGCCCGACGTGAGTGATTTCTATTATGTAGGAATGTGGTAAAGTATGGTTCTTATGTGGCAAGGTTTGTACAGGTTGCTCGGACTTTCAATGAGGCAGCTGTAATGTCACCGGAGGATGGAGATGTACACGTAGTACTTGGTGTATTATATAACCTATCAAGAGAATACGACAAAGCTATTGAATCCTTCCAGACAGCTTTGAAGCTCAAGCCAAGAGATTACTCATTGTGGAATAAATTGGGGGCAACACAACATGTTGCTACCGAAGTTTGTATAGAATATGTGGTGTGTATTTGGTTGCTGTAATGCCATTGTATATAGAGGAAACATTCATGGCTGTAGTTACTCTTATGCTTAAATGTATATTTGTATCTATTTGTTTGGTTTAAATAAAATTTCTGCCTTTTCTAAAAAAAAATATAATGGGATCGAAACAAAATGGCGCTGACTATTTTTGTAAGCTATCCGAGGTAGATTCAAATGATATGGAAAGCCTAAATGAGTGTGTCTGAACTCTATTCTATTCCCAATGATAATATGCATTTTAGACTCCATTGAAATATAAGGCTACTATGTGAATTGGCTACAACTTGAGTACAACTAATATATACACTGTATCATATCATATACGTAGTATCATATATCATATATACTATATATATGATACACTAACTAATCTATACTCTATAAGAGTTATATGAATTCAAAAGTAATAATAAGTGTGGCAACATAGAATCATTCATCCAGTTTTAAAAGAAAGATTATTCGTCAAACCGAAAGCAGTTAGCAAGCAATTTTATAAACATTTTTTTACAAACCCGTAAACTAGGCGAAGGTTGAGAAAGGACTTTTTTTTTTTTTTAAGTTGGAGGGTACCCCTGACCCCGGATCTCTATGAGATTCGCAGCGTCCCACCCGCAAGAGACATCTGCCCGGCAAAGCACCTGGCCACAGTTAGCCCACGAAATTATACCGGCAGTCCTTTATCGGACTCGAACCCGGGTGTGCCCTGTGGATTTGCGGTGGCGGTACCTAACATGCTAAATGTTTACCCATGGTAGGATCGAACCCCTGACCTCTAGAAAGCCTGGGGAAGATCCTACCACTAACCCATACTTATATTAACATTTCTTATACTCTAAAAACGTTGTCAAATAATCTTATTACTTGAGTCATTATCAAACCCGTGTTTTCACGGGTCTTAAAACTAGTAGTATATATATATATGTATGTCTTTTATTTTTAAGAGAAACTGAATGTTTTTAATTATAAAACTTACTATATTTGCTATACTCATTCATATGTAGTGATTTAATGTCTAATACGACTTTTGGCGTCACAACCCTACACAATCTATAGGGACGATGATGTATAGTGGTATCGACAGATTCCACAAATTAAATGACTCATTACTACCGAAACAGGCAACAACGACAGAGTTTTGCGACGGAAATAAAAACCGTAGCAAATTTATTGCATTTGCGACTCATTTGCCTCCCCTTTGTGACGATATATTAGAAGGAAAAAAGTCAAACATTTGACTGATTTTTGACACAAATAAGTGACAAATTCGCGACGGCCTATAAAAATTCAAACATTTGACCAAAAATTGCGGCGGATTAGTGTCAAATTTGCGACGGAACATCATGATTCAAATAGTTGACTAAATTTTCAAACCTTTGACTAAGTTTTGCGACAGATTAGCATCAAATTTGCGACAACTTATAATAATTCGCATAGTTGACTGAATTTTCAAATCGTTGACTAAATTTTGCGACAGATTTGTATCGAATTTGCGACGACTAATCCACAAAATTAATAAATTAAATAATTCAGAATCTACAATGATAATACCCGTAACCAATTCCCCAAGGTAACTTATATTTTTGTGAATTCGTCAATTCACCAAGGCCCTCCGAGCCATTCTAACCAACTGATGTAATAGGTTAGATGTTAAAGTAGCGTGTCGTAAACATTATTTAAACTGTAAACTGCGATACGGTAACTTTTATTATTGTTAGGATGATTTGTACTTTTGAACCTCCACTTTAGTGGTTTAATTTATATATGTTGGGCTGAATTTGTGGATTTGAAATCTGTGATTTGGGTATATAATTGGAAACCAGGAAATGAAACAAGAAAAGAGCATTGTTATGATTTTTCTTTATAAAAGTCTTCATATTATGCGACGGGACTATTACAACAGACACTGACAACATTCTGTCACAAAGTTGATTAGCTTTGTCGCAAAAAACATCCTCAGAATGTGTGATTCAACAAAGCTGTCGCTAATTAGTCCGTCACAAGTCTGTCTCTTTGTATTGCCACATAAAGTTGTCGCAAATTACAGTTGCAATACGATCGCTACTTTTTGACTTTTATAAGTTTTAAAAGTCTGTCGTTTTTTGCCACATCAAACTGTCGCAAATTACTATCGTAATACTGTCGCTAATTTCTGACTTCCATTGCAATTGTCGTCGCAACTGACATTTGCCACGCGTTTTATACTCTCGGACAATTTCCGTCGCAAAATCGTCGCAACAGGCCTACAGTGTCAGATTTGCGACGTATTTTTCTGTCGATGTAGGTCCTTCCTGTTGTAGTGACTCTAGCTATATATATAAATGTAATTGTAATAATAGATCATTTTGAAGTTAAATAAGATAATACTTATAAGTATATATGATTATATTTTGTTTCATTTTACAAGTTTTCTAATTTCTGTATGAGAGATTCAATATGTTTTCGTGTATAGTAATAAAAAGTCATGATAAGACAGTTTTTTCTATAGATGTTATACTTTTGATTGTATTAAAATGTTATATGTGAGTTCTAAATTAAAGTTGTATGAAAAAATGTGACACCAGATTATTTTACATTTATAGGAATACAAAATATGAATAAAAACTAACTAAAATTCCACGTTTTAATGTGAAGAAATTGACTATTCCTAAAGGCTTCTGGCTTCTAGTAGCCGTTTTAGATTTGGAGTTAAAAATTTATCTTTTACGCCTAATATAATATTTTCTCGATTCCAAGTTAAATGTCTACTTTTTTTATTTTGTTTTGTTTCAAGATAAGTGTCTATTTTAAAATTTTAACTAATCAAAATTCTTTTCAAATGTCAAGATAAAATCTCATTAGCGCATATGATCCTCACTTTTTTAAACTGTAACTGAAACTAGAGATTTAATACCGAACGAAGAGAATACAATTTAATTACGATATATACATTGAAGAAGATGCAGGCAATAATTAATATTTTAAAATATGAAGAAAAAAAAAACTGGATCACTACAACAAAGATATCATTTATCCATTCTTTTTTTCTACACTTCTTAAAAATGTGTGGAATTATGGTAATTTTTTCACACTTAAAATTATGTAGAAAAATTGTTAGATTAATAAGTGTGGAAATCACCACAATCTTCACATATATAAGTGTGAGAACAAAAGTTTATACTTAAAAGTGTGGAGAAATGACAACTTGTCAACACTTAAAAGTGTGAAAAAAAATTTATAACACCCAATTTATCACACTTTCTCTTGTGTGAGAAAATCATGTGTTACAATTTTTTTCCATACTTTTAAGTGTTGAAAAATTGTCATTTCTCCACACTTAAAAGTGTGAGCATTACTTTTTCATATATAATTGTGGAAAGTCTTATCTTTTTCAAAAAGTTTTACACACTTTTTAAATGCGTGGAAAAAAAATGTGCTAAAATGATATTTAATTTGTAATGAATACTTAATTTTTATATTATTTATTTATTTTTAACTAATTTAAAAACGTGGAATATGGTAGTAACTGATCTGGTGATATAAACTTTGAATATAAACAAAATCCATATCCGTTAGAACTTAGAAGTTAAAATTACCAACCAGCTATTTAAGCTTTTGTTATTTAAAAAATTAAAAATTAATTAATTAAATTATTAAAATATTATGATATATATACTTGATTAACGAAACCTTGTTAATTGAATGAAAGTTTTAGGATATCAAACCTTAGGGATATAATAAGTTTAAGGTTTTTTACAAATAGACCATCCAAAAATAGTGAAAGGTTAAAGTGAAAGTGAAATGACTTAAAACGTTATAAATCGAATTAAATGAAAAAAAATTTCTTTCGAGATTTTATCAGCTTACTTAAATGCAATATATATTTTGCTAGAACTGCTATCGATGGAGATGACATCTCTAAGGTGTTATTTGTGTGCAGAGTCGGAGTTGTTTTAGTAGCAATGGGTAGCATATGCTATACATGAAATTTTTTATATTTAGTGTAAAATATTTCAAATTTTTTGTTATAGTATATGTGCTACTCCAACTAGATGTTGTGATATCTTTAGATAACTAGACCTCTTAGATAAATAGACCCTTTGATGGAGGCTCAAGTATTGAAAAACGGGTTCTTATGAAGAAATTTCAGTTTTTAGGGTTGTTATTTAGGGTTCAAGGAACATTGTAAACGATTCAGTTTTCATTTTGAAGAAATTTGATTTTGCTTCCAATTTTGTGAATCAAAACATACCCATCCACGGCATTCTTTGTGAATCAACGTGTTTTGGAAGAGATTTATCCTAGTATTCCAAGGATTCAACAGGTTTAATCTTATTATCTCAATTTTGCACTACATATATCACCCTTTAAGTCCAATTCAATTTTGTCCAACGTTTTGATTAAACTAAACTAAAGACAATTTACTATGCCCAATTCTTATCGTCTTCCTTTGGTCTATCATTTATATTGAAGTTAGGTTTAGTTTTGCCCAATGCGACCTCTACAATTGAGAATTGTGTGTTTCTAAAATGAAGTTAATAGAGAAAGTGATACGATGAATTTTCAAGCAAATCATTAGTATGTGCGATAGAGATAGAAGCACTAGAATAATGTTCGAATGAAGCTATTATTGATTGTTTTCAACTTATTGGTAAACGACGAGGAGTAATTTAAATTGGATTGAAATGGTAATTTAAATTTGGATTGAAATGGTATTTTTGATGTGATCCTACTTATTCAACGAAATCGTACAATTTTAAATTATATTTTTTTGCTACGGTATTTATTTCTAGCTCCGTCACTATTTGTGTGCTAATTTCTTATGTTAATATTAATATTATTCTTTTATTTAGAAGTAATAAGAAAAAAGAAATCATATCATTATGTCTTCTTACGGTTAAACAAATGATCAAATAACTTTTTTTTTTTAAATTGGATCTCTCTTATATTAGACTAGAAAGTTTCATGGCTGTACATACGCACAGCCCCACATGCAATTAGCTTTGAATGACTCACACAAGGATGCATGAGTAAGAATGAGTATTTAGTGTATTCAAAAACTTTACTTCACGTAATTGAATAATATTTTCTGCTAACAAAATCGATGTTATGGTCGTGACAATTCTGAATGACAAAAAGGGCTTACGTTTGTGTGTGAATGCATCAATTTATTTATACATTGAAATATACAGATGTTGCCATACTTATGTACTTTATCTTCCTTTTTCATTTGTTGCTTCTATGCCTTGAAGATATGATCTAAGAGAATACTATTACTTTCTAGCAAACCATGTCTCACTAAACAAAAACCACGACAGGTGACTCCACCTGAAATATCATCAACAAATTCGATTCCAGCAGTAGCTTTGCTGTGGAATTCTAGTCAATCCGTGCATCTGTTTGGGTTTGTACACCAACCACTCAACAAAATCTTGAAACCTTTTAATCTATGTGATAATCAAAAGAACGGAAGTACTTGTACTACCCCACACAAATCTATTTGATTCGTTTTTTTATAATCAAAGATTACTCTATTCCGAGTCCCCAAATGATATATGTGTTGAACCGTACCACCGCTTCCCGTAACATCTTTTTTCTATTTGAAAACATTCTATTTCCCATTAACCGAATCAATTCTCCCACCGATCCAATATTTAAGGTTGCCATGTTCCACCACTTGAATATCCTTCCCCGTTCTACTTGAATGTACCCATTTACATCTCATTATGCAATGATCTATCGTCTCAATTACATCTTCACAACTTGGGCATAGTAATGAATGAAGGTTTATACCTAAATGATCAAGCATCACTCGAGTCGGGATTTTTCATTAAGCTAGCCGCCACACGAAGATGTTGACTTTCTTTGAAGAAGCTTTGATCCATCTTGTCTCTAAATACCCCATTAAATGGGCCAAAAGTTCTTTCATCCACAAGATTTTCTAACACTTTTAACCAAGAAAGCTCCTCCATGATCAATCATCCATTTCCATTGATCCCTACACATTGAGTCTTAGGAATAAACAAACATGAAGGTTATATCACACATAAAATTGTTAGAAAACTACCATATTGGATAAAATTTAATGTGCAAATGACAGTAAAACAATGATAACATATTAATAGAATAGTGTTCGTCATCTTGAACTAAGATCTTGGGTAGTAATAGTAGCAACGCTTACCTTCTTTAGCTAATTAGCTGATAATAAGTCGAATCGAGGGTTATGTTCATATGTAACCATCATAGTGCTTCAATCATCCTCAGACTCACTCAAGAAATAGAAGAAGAGCCATAGCAACAAGTAACAGTTTGTATATCTAATTTACAAAAGCTCTACAAAAGATATATTGTTTATATACCTATTTATTTCTATAGTTTCATGATTTTTCCAGTTGATTCTTTTCTTAATGATGTATGTACGTTTGTAAATAATTACAATATCATCATTTAATTAATAGCAACTTGAGCATTCATCAAACACGTTATGTGCAATCTAAAATATAATGTAACTTCTCTAATATAAACAAACCTGTATGAATATATCCAACAAACGCACATGGATTGAAAAAAATTTAGTAGTTGACATACCAATTAAGACACATCGATGTTCATGAGCGCCTACAATCAAAATAGTGTATAAGAGAACAAATACAGAGCTAATCCACAAAAAGTTGAACATAAATATTCTTCAAGAAAACACCAAGTTATAACTAAATAGACGAAAAGAAGGATGAAGAACATGAGAGCAAAATCCGTACCTGATCGAACTAAAACTCTATGAAAAGTGAGATACAACCTCAACATAAAAGCATGATGATAGAGTAACGATACTGAGAGACTGAAGAAGAAGGTACTGAGAACATATATTAACGACAAATTGATTGAAGACCCTTGTCGCCTGCGTGTAAATGTATCTCCGATGACACATTTCATCGGATAATAGAGAAGAATGAGAGGTTGCTTAAGATGGAGGGTTATCTCAGAGCCTCTAAAATCGTAGGAGTTAACTACATGTGTTTAAGACGTGGCTAATTATAAAGTGGTGACGTTTGTTAATTAGTGGGCTTTAATTTAATTTCGAGTTAGGATAAAAAAATTAATGAAAAAATTAGTGGGTTTTTCTAATTTGTGCCCTAAGGGCATAGAATACGAAATATTAATTGACACTACTAATATTGTTCTTGAAAATGTAATTTGACATTAATGTTCTTCAATTTGTCTTTTTTTCCCAATTTACCCTTTCCATATCCAAATATTAGTATACTTTTAACCATACACATATATTCGCTCAAAGTAAAAGTAATTAATACTCAAGATATGATACTGGTATAGTGGTATATAACAATTTACTGAAACTATTGTTCTAAAATTTTCTCATATATATACTGGTACGTTTGTGGCTTCGTGCTATGTTATTATGTAATCGCACGTTCACAAGACATGATAGAATACATCTACTCTATTCATTTACTTATTTTGTGCACATTTGGATTACAAAGTTAACTACCATGGTTTTTTTTACATGTTATTATCGATATGTAATTAATTAAATTAGATATAGGTTAATATTTAGAAAAAAAATACAATCTACTATTAAAATCATTGTCATGTGGTATGTGTTAAACAATATACAAAAATATTACTGACGGAAAAACAAGAAATATAAGTCGAGCATCTGATTATCTAGTTTATGAAATATTGATTTTTCTATCAACTATAGTCGGTATATTTTGCTCTCTCGGTTTATCATACATGCTTGTTAATTTTACAAGTACATTATTTGATTTGAATATGAAATATTATGAGAAAAGGACGATGATGATGATCATTTTTAATGTTCAGACGTGTTCGATTCTTATGAAGTTGTTCTTATAGAGTTGATGATGATGATGATGATGATGATGATGATGATGATGATGATGATGATGATGATGATGATGTAAAATTATGAGAAAAGGACGTACGTTAAAGATGAGGGTAGGTATGAATTTGTGCAATACGTTAAAGATGAGGGGTAGGTATGAATTTGTGCAAAAGAATGAGCTATAAGAGCACATTTGAAGAATATACGCAAAAGTAAAATACTAGTGAGCAGAAAAATTCGAATAGTAACCGAATAACCGAACGAATAAATTTGAACTGGCGGTAAAACTGAACCGTTAATAATCGACATATTTCGATTCGATTCGGGTTATACATAAATATCAAACTGATAATAACCGAACCGTTATTTTTTTATAAATTAAAATATTTATATATATTTAGTATTTTATATTCAATATTGTTAATATTATAATATAGTAATAACAATAACTAATAAATTAGTCAAATTTCTTTATTATATATGTATATTCATTATGTAATATATTATAATTAGTACATTATTATTTATAAATTACTCCATCAATCAATTTTGATGCTCTAGTTTAATCCATAGTTCATACTTAACTAAACTAAAACTCTATGCATAACTGCATTGTTATAATTAACCTGTAAACATGCTAAAATATAACAAACTAACTACACAAAGGAAATAGAAAAATTAAAATTGCCTTAAAAGTTTTTTGTTGATCAAAGTTTAGAATTCAAAAAACAATTAAAAATAACCGAATTGAAACTGAAAAACCAAATCGTAGAAAAACCGAAACCGAACGATTTTGATTTTGAAAAACCGAAATATTCGATTCGATTCGATTCGATTTTTTCCAAAAAATGAATCAAACCAAACCGTGAGCGCCTCTACACAAAACATATGACTTTAGTCGCTCTATAATTTTATTTATTATTCCCGTTATTGTTTTAGTTCATTTTCAAAACTTTATATATTTACATAAAGTAAGTATTAAAAAGGGTTTATAGACTGGATCGCCTAACATACTTTTGTTTTTGTCCCTTATATTTGTACTTTCAACTATTTAGTTCTTAAAATTTTAAGTTAAACTTTACTTTATATATATATATATATATATATATATATATATATATATATATATATATATATATATAGGATTAGGATCAAGGGAGAAGAAAATTTAGGTGGAGAAGAGAGAGAAAGCAATATGATTCAGTATTTTTATACTATGATTCATTTTTTTATTATAATAATAAAAAAATGAATCATAGTATAAAAATACTTAATCATATTGCTTTCTCCCTCTTCTCCATCTAATTTTTCTTCTTTTTTGATCCCGTTACTATATATATATATATATATATATATATATTAGTAGGATACACGTGCTATGTTATGGAAAATGTTATTATTAACGACGTCGATTAGAAAATCGCATATTCGTATAGCATGTATGATATGACGATAAAGAAAGTCGGCAAAGATATACCAATCAGAAAACAAATTAGTATGTAATCAGTTGTTTAGTAATTATGATCAATATAGGTGTATTCCCAAAGGCCAAAAAGAAGAGCAAAAACAGAGGAGATGTCTTCCTCATAGGCCATTAACTATCTATCTCCGGAGTCTTTCTCTCCGTCAAAAGGACTAAACGTTTAATACCCTCTTATACAACATGTTAAAATAAAGGAAGATAAACATTGTGCGTAAATTCATATATGTGTAATGTAGTATATAAACAAAACAAAAAAAAGTTGACTTTGTTTATTATTTAATTCTCATATTTAACTCATGTAATTTGTAATTAGTGTGAGGGATATAAATGTAATTTTGATCCGCAAACTTTCAAGCAGTAAACCTTAAATTAACGGTAAATGTTTTATAAGAGGTATTGATACAAGTAAAATTGATATTTATTTATCCATCCAAAATCGAAAAAAATTAGATGAACAATTATTACGGGACATAGAAAAATGTTTACTTATTATAACTCGAAGTTATAAGATGATATATTATGAAGTCTTGTTGCATAAATTAGAATATAAGTCGCATTTTTATATTCTTATTATATGATTATGATTATGATTCTATAAAAAATTGTCATAATTCTATTTAAAGAAGTCGATCGAGATAATGTTAATTAATTAATACGAAGTACGTCATTAAGTTTGTATTATATGTGTCAAACAAACTAACATCGAACTATAGTAGCCAACTTTTAAAAGGGAAAATCACTAATTTGATCCTTTGACCAAATTGATTTAACAAAATAATCCGTTGACTTTTCATTTTAACAAACTAATCCATCAATTCGCGCTAAACAAGGCGTGAATGGCGCGACAATAATAAGACAAACTCACAACACAGATTATTTCAAAAAATTGGTGGGCCAAAAGCATGTCAATGTGTCAGGGTGGGACCGGCGCGAGAGAGAAAGTAAAAAAGAAATGAAGGCGCGACAGAGAGAGAAAAAAAAACGGACGGCGCGACGGAGAAGGAAAGAATTTTTTTTTAATATATTATATTTTTCATATTTAATTAACGTAGTATTTCGTTTTTATTTGATAACTTTTTATATACAATGTATAAAATAATTCCGAATACATGATCAGTGTAATTTTATCTACATTTCATTAAAATTTTATCGTCATATGTTATGTATTTAACGAAATCATTTTTTTAGTCGAAATTCGATCAAAAAATGCTTTCGTTAAATACATAACATATGACGTAATGACGATAAAATTTTAGTCGAAATGTAGATTAAATTACACTGATCATAAATATGTATTCGGAATTATTTTACACATTGTATTTAAAGAGTTATCAAAGAAAAACGAAATACTACGTTAATTAAATATGAAAAATATAATATATTAAATTCTTTTTCTTTCTCTCTCCGTCTCGCCGTCCGTTTATTTTTTTTTTCTCTCTGTCGCACCTTCATTTCTTTGTTCCTTTCTCTCTCTAGCGCCGGTCCCACCCTGATATACTGACATGCTTTTGGCCCACCAATTTTTGAAATAATTTGTGTTGTGAGTTTGTCTCATTATTGTCGCGCCATTCAGCCTTGTATAGCGTGAATTGGTAGATTAGTTTGTTAAAAAGAAAAGTCAACGGATTATTTTGTTAAATCAATTTGATTAAAGGATCAAATTAGTGATTTCCCCTTTTTAAAATGGTGTTATGTATAGTAAAATATAGAAGTACAATAATGACAATGTGACCATTAGCTTTTACAAACGTGTGATTTTAAATAAAAAAAATTCAATCAAAAACTCCAAAATACGTCATCATCAAGAACTTGCTATAAAATGGTACTCATCATACATAATATAGCCACACCAATTCCTAAAAACACAAAGACAGCCATTACAACTTTCATCCCAAATATTATCCTCATTCAATGGGTTCAAAATCATATGATGAACTCCATGGAAGCAACAACTGGGCTGGTCTTCTCGACCCTTTAGACCTCGACCTACGCACTCTAATTCTCGGCTATGGTGACCTTTCATCAGCCGCTGAACGTATTTTTAATAACGATGAAGGGTCCAAGTACAACGGCTATAGCTACTATGGCAAAAGCACGTTTTTCAAAGGAGTTATGCTCCCTTAGGCTGATTCTAAGTACCAAGTTACTTCCTTTATTTATGCCACTTCTCGTGTGGACGCTGATCTTGCTTTACTTTTTCCTGGTATGTCTCGTGATGGTAGCGAATTTGAAACAAACTGGATGGGGTACATAGCGGTATCTAATGACCTGTTTAGTAAGTCAATTGGTCGTCGTGAAATATGTATGGTGTGGCGTGGAACAGCTAGGACTTACGAGTGGATAGATGACATCTTGGGTGCAATGCCAGTACCAGCTGAGCCACTGCTCCCAGGTGCTGACTTAACAGGTGCAGCCCTCAAAATTTTATAATAGATATACAGATATCTACTTTTACAAGTTTCACTATGATATGATCATAAATTAAATTTCTCTTGCATGAAAAAACTTCACATAATAATCACTAAAAATTTGTGTGAGACTAAGGGAACCAATGATATCATGCCACATGTAGAAAGAGAATGTTCCATACTACAAAACCCATTTACCCCTTAAGTTAAATATCTCACAAACGACAAATCGAAAAATTATGAAAATTGCACCATTAGATTCAGCGTTTGATCATCTTCGATTTGCCGTCCCTCAAGGCATACTTCCGACGAAATTTTTTTTTTTTTCGTTTTTTTGGTGGGTTTCATATGTTACTAACACATGTGTTACAGTGTTGCGTTTAGGGTTTATGGTTTGGGGTTTAGGGGTTAGGGTTTAGGGTTTAGGGTTGGGAGTTTGGGGTTTCGTCCCGAAACCCCAAACTCTCAACCCTAAACCCTAACCCCTAAATCCCAAACCCTAAACTCTAAACGCTTTATAAAACTCTAAACCCTAAATCATACTAAACCCTAAACCCTAAACCCTGCTAAACCCTAACACTAAACCCTGCTAAACCCTAACACTAAACCCTGCTAAACGCTAACTCTAAACCCTAGCCCTAAACCCTAAATCAAATGTATAATCAATCACTAACACATGTGTTACTAATATGTAAAACCCACCAAAAAATGGAAAAAAAAAAGTTCGTTGGAAATATGTCTTGATGGACGGCAAATCGAAGAGGATAAAACGCTGAAAAATATGGTGCAATTTTCATGATTTTTCGACTTGTCGTTTGTGAGATATTTAATTTTTAAAAACGTGGATGAGAGAGAAAAAAGTGACACATGGCATATTGTGGTTGGTTCCCCTAGTCTCACACAAAATAAATGGTCTCAATTGAACTCTTCTCAATAATCTTTATATTTTATGATTGAAGAACTTTAAATTTACAAATTCTTCATTCTCATGACACATACTTACATGCATCTTGTGTGCGGCAACACTTTGTATCTCGCAAGGTGCATGTCCATATTAAGACTGCGCATTTCAAAGTGTAGTTGCACGAATCTTGCGTGCAACTAGTAAGGTAGATTATTTCCCGTTAATCTTTTTTATGACATTATATATATATATATATTATCTTTAATAATTAATGCTTATATATCTGTACATGTTTTTTACATCTATAATATTCACAACTTAACAAAATTCGGATGCTTTCAATTCCTAGCCATCTAGAAAAGGTAAGAAAGAAAGAAAAAAAAGAAAAAGCATGTAGCCTTATTACTTTCACCCGCGCGCTTTAAATTTAATTACTTATTTGTGGGCTCTAATACTTTGATTGGATACAGGGACTACTGATACACCACAAGTCATGGGAGGATGGCTTACAATTTACAACACAAATGACCCAAACTCCGAATTCGTTAAACTAAGTGCACGAACACAGCTCACAGAAAAAATCAAAGAACTACTCGTTAAGTACAAAGATGAAAAAGTAAGCATAACATGCACAGGACACAGTCTTGGTGCATGTTTAACAGTTTTATCGGCTTTTGACATCGCTAGAAACATTGTGACGCCAGATATAAATGTATCAGCTTTCATTTTCGCTTGTCCACAAGTTGGTAATCAATCATTCAAAGACGAAATTGAGAAACTACCTAACCTTAAGGTACTAAGAGTCAAGAATGATTCTGACATCATCCCATTTTGGCCAAGTAAAATAATTAAATGGATTGATGATAAGAATTGGATGAGTATACCAAGTGAATTGCTTGAGTATGTTGATGTTGGGATCGAGATATGGATCGATAGTAATAAATCGCCTTACTTGAAAGACGAAAGTGGATTAAATGGTATGTTACATCCTTTGGTTTTTCATAACTTGCAAGGTATGTTGCATACTTTAAGTGGTTGGAACGGTAAAGAAGGTGAGTTTGATTGGAATTTAATGAAGCGAAGCTTAGGGTGGGTTAATTTGTCAAATGATTTATTAAAAGCAGAGTACAAAATACCAGTGAATTGGTGGACTGAAAAGAATAAAGGAATGGTGCTTAATGATGATGGTGATTGGGTTTTATCACCATTAGATCCCAGTGATCATGATCTTCCGGTTTACTAGTTCTAAACATGATACGGGATTTCCCTTCATGTTGGTCGTGAAATCAGTAGACATAGTATAAAGTTTAATAAATTGGTGGTAGTTAATGTTGTTGTGACTAAATAAATGATGTTTTGGTGCAAGTGTACGTATGTAAACCCGAACAATAAGCACTATCATAAAGGGTTGTTATGATAGTTTGTTATTTTATTATGTTTTGTTCATTAACTGTACGATTGTTTTGTGAAGAGTAGGGACAAAGTTAGGATTTATAAGTTAGGGCAAATAAAATATTTAATCATTTGTTCAGTGTTGCGGGGCAAAACTTATAAAATATCATAAATACCTTTAAAAATATCGTTTTTACGTGATCTGAAAATTCTTCCCCCCGCGGTGGCGAGCATGTAATTTTTCGTTTAATCATAGCCTAAATAAGCGTGTGTGTTCTGAGTTAAATTATACTTATTATACTTATCATATCTAATTCTAGTCCAGGTTTTAATTACCAAGATAAGATGCAGTCACTTTTTTTACTAATTGGGGTTGTTCCCGCTATTAAATGATCGAACTTAAGGTATCACATTTATCTACATATGGTATGTTAGGCATATGTGTTGTAAGTACGGGTTGACTCATCCATTTTTACTAGAAAATAGAAATGGTCGTCTCTTATTTTTATTTTCTTGGCCTTGGAGCGATCGATAGACATCATTTTAGACCCATAAGTAAAAATGTAAATCAAATTCGCTTAACGGCCATGTGACATGTCAAATGGGGACCCAACAAGTGATCCAATAGTACAAACGAATTTTAAGAAAAGTAAAAGTTTTGTTGCAAAGATAAACTTGGTATACTTTAGATATGTCGCATTTAAGGTGCGTTTAGTTACCGAAAACTCCCTCGTATTTCTTTAAAAGCTAACGATTTGTGAATGTAGTTAGATAAGCCCTTTTCTATGAGAGTATGATTGGTTACTGAAAAATTTGAAATTTTTTTGTCATATTTTGGTAAAGTGTAACCATAAATAAGTAATCATCAAATCATACACGATTTTTCTTTTTAAGTTATACACTACTCGAATGTAGACAGTTTAACCGGTGTATCCCTTTGACCATTTGTGACTATATCCTTGATCACCCCAAGATGTCACTTTGAAAGTTCGAACATGAGATCTCTTGTGAGAATATTATAACGCTTACCATGAAATGTATAAACAACAGTCAACTACTACTACTTGTCAGTATGTATGGAGAGAGAAAAAGAATGTAGTAGTGATATGTCAAAATTAAATGAGTTAAGTACTCCACAATGATGAGTATAGTTATAGTTATGGTTATAATCTTATAGACATGTATTGTTATTAATTACTCTTTATCTCAAAGTTTTTAGCTTATCAATTGGTCATATCTAAATAGAGTTATCTTCAATCCACGGCTATTTGAATAGCAGTCATATATAGACTAACTATAATTGAGTAGAGTACTAGCTCTACCTAAAGTTTGTACTTAGTAACATAACTACATCTTGACCAATCGCTAGCTATACAAATCTTCTTCATAACATTCGATATTAAAGATTGGGCTAATTTCATAAAAGAAGAACGTGATATAACAAAATGCTCGATAAAAAGAATCGTGAAATTAACTTGCACAATTAAAGGGTTGCGATTTCTATTGTGTAAAAAGAAAAGGGGAATACGCAACCATCATGAAATGATGGGGATTTTTAAAATAAAATAACAATCCCTTATATGAATGATGAAGCAGAGGGAGTGTGCAGGAGTGATAAAGATTCCAGCTACAAAGACCATTTGGGCAAGACTTTTGTTCATCCTCTCCTACTCCAATGAGACGTGTTCTCTTCTCTCTGTTGCTCCTGATACTGCAGACTGCTTAATTGGTCTTGTTTTACCTAAAGAAACTAATTTTGAATGGGTATAAACTACCTATAAATCCCTTTCTGTAAGCGAGAAAAAGGAAGTCTTCGGGTTCTTTTACATGTCGAATTCTTGGATCTGAAGATTGTATTTTCTGGGCAAAATGGTTGTTGTGTGGATGTCACAGTGCTGTATACAAGACTTCACATGCAGAAAAGTAGAAATATTAAAGTATAAGTAAATGTTAAACATAGGCAGTTAAAGTTTAGTTTTCAGAGTCTTTTTTGGATGATTTGTGAGTTCTAAAAATGTGTCGTGGAGTATATATATTTATTGTTCCCTTTGTACTTTTATATGATAAACATCAGCTTTAGGTAAAAAGATTATGTAATTATTTCAAATCTGAGCTGTTAGATGGTCTGTAACAAAATCGATGCATGTGGGTATACAAATTTTAGTAGTTCAAGTTGATTACATGAGATGATTTGTGAAATCACAATTGTTATATCATCGTGTATTGTTTTATGATCAAGTATAGTTACTTGCAAACTTGATTATGATTCATTTACGTTCTCCGAGCACGGTTACTCATTGTTAGGACGAAAAATTCGATCATCAATAATTCGATCAGTTGACATTCATTCTTGTTATAACTATTGACAAACAAAGTTTAGATTGGTAAGTAATTTTATTACATTTCAATGACAGAGCTGAAATAGTTTTAACCAGAATATAAAAATTGTTTGGAGAGAATGAAACAACAAATCAAAGTGGCGCAGCGGAAGCGTGGTGGGCCCATAACCCACAGGTCCCAGGATCGAAACCTGGCTTTGATATACAAAGTGGCTTCCGTACTGTTTTTTTATTTCTCACATGTCAATTTATTAACCTTTTACATATATGATCCCTACAGAATGGGGCAAAGCTGTTTGTTCTCCTTGCTTTAGCTAAATTACCCAAATGGTCCGGATAAAATTATAATCATGTTTATTACCAGTACTTAGTAGTTCTTCATTCTGTATGATTAGAATTATGTTCATAGTTCGTGTTTAGTTCCCGTTTTTAGTAGAAGCAACACAGATGGTCCGTAGTGTTAAATTTTGATTTCCAAAAGTACGCATTAGCATCCCAACAAACGGATTAGAATCATCTTATTAGTTTCCATTTACTTATTCCATATTCCTACCAAAGTTTCCTTGAATTTGTCCAATCATGTTCAAAGAGTGGTTTGCGACAACATTGCTTTCTATTTAAAGCTTTGTTTTCCTTTCAAATCCGGGGCAACATTTTGTCATTCACACACCAATAGGCTATCGATTTCCCATTTCATACGACAATAAGTTGTACCTAAACCAGTTCTTACAATTTTATAGAGATTTTGATATCTTATAGATATTTTGATTTTAGTAGAACCAACGTCATTAAAGCACATTGAGCACTGAAATGTATTAGAATTAATCTATTTACACACGGTAAATTGTATAACACTATAGTTCACATATATATTCATCATGATTAGAGATTCTTGATAAAACAAATTAAATAAGACCATTTGACAACCGATGTATATTTGAAGACTTGTTTAATAAAACCATCTATTATTGACAACATATACATACATATGTGCTTGAATTGCCGAATGAAAAACTCTTATCTTAACTTTAAATGCCACGATGGACCACCAATATATGTAGTTGTTGTTAGAGGTTAGATAGTATATGATGCTTCAAACTAACAACAAATGCATAATGGCAATATGTTATCTTTCAAATTATTGGAACTTTGGATCCAACATGTACTTATCAGCATATACATGTGCTTGAATTGCCGAATGAAAAACTCCGATCTTAACTTTAAATGCCACGATGGACCTCCAATATATGTAGTTGTTGTTAGAGCTTAGATAGTATATGATGCTCCAAACTAACAACAAATGCATAATGGTAATATGTTATCTTTCAAATTATTGGAATTTTGGATCCAACATGGACTTATCAGCATATACATGTGCTTGAATTGCCGAATGAAAAACTTTGATCTTAACTTTAAATGCCACGATGGACCACCAATATATGTAGTTGTTAGAGCTTAGATAGTATATGATGGTCCAAACTAACAACAAATGCATAATGTTAATATGTTATCTTTCAAATTATTGGAATTTTGGATCCAACATGTACTGATCATATGGTACAAGATGATGAATGATGAAAGAAAGAAAACATGATTTATTATTTCAAAGTGTATTATACTTTACCTCTTTTAGTATTGTATGAGACGTACTTTCAAAACTTTTATTGTATTTATTGAACTTGTCGATTCCGTTTATTGTATGTACACTTTCCCTTTTTGGCATTCTATGATATGTTTCCTCATCATACAATAGAATTCCAAAAAAGGAAAGTGTACATACAATGGACGAAATTGACAAGTTCAATACATAAATAGAACAAATGAATGTTCGTCTCATACAATTGTAAAAAAAACAAAGTATAATACCCTTTGTAACAATAAACCCGGCCAAGAAAAAAAGCTTCTTAGGTCTAAAAACGTAGGCTTAAATCTAGACCTAGAATTTTTTGATTGGTGGACATGATATAATGATTGGTAGAGAAAATAAGAGATAATTAGTGAGATCTATGTGTGATGTAGTGTATATATTAGACCTAGATTTAGACATACATTTTAGGCATATTTAGCATTGCTTGTAATGAAAAGGTTAGAAACGTCTACGAGATATCTATATGTGTATATGTTCTCGTGAAGTTGTGATTGATTTATAAGAATTGCATGGATGGTCCCCGTGGTTTACACAAAATTGCACCGTCAATCTCTATACTTTACTTTTTGAACCGGTTGTTTAAAAACATGAAAGTTGTTGCGCGGTTGGTCCCTTCTCCAATTAAATTGACCACCATACCCTTAATGTTATAGTTTTTTGTATTCAATTTAGTGAGGGTAACTTAGTCATTTTAGTTGGAGGAAGAACCAACCGTGCAACAATCTTTACGTTTTTGGACTGTTGATGCAAAAAGTAAAGTATATGGACTAACGGTGCAATTGTGTGTAAACCACGGGGACCAACCATGCAATTAAACCATAAAAACTTTAATAATTATTATGTCTTATATTTTTTAAGAGAAACTGAGGGCGCGTTTAGCTACGGAAATTTTTTCTCATTTTTTCTTTTCTGTTTTTTTAGAAAATGAGGAGTGTTTCATATCTCTAGAAAAGCATTGAAAACTTAGAAAATACGTCCAAATGTGAGTATGAAGTTTTCCTTTTCCATGAGATAGAGATTAGAAATGGAAACTTGGAAAACCATCAACGGTAGTTTTCAAATTTTTAAAAAAGTTTTATGGAAAACTCGGATTTGAACACGTTTTGTATTTTTCTAGTTTTTCTTAAAAAAAATTCTAGAAAAATGAGGAAGTTTTCCGTAATTAAACGCATCCGAATGTTATAAATTATAACAAAAACTATATTTTTTTCAGGCTATACTCGTTCATATTTAGTGATTTAATGTCTGATACCGACTAATGGGGTCACAACCCTGCACAATGGAAAATGATTGAGAAACCTACTTAGATAGATCTAATGGAGACTTAAAACTATAAGAGTGACATGTGTCAAGTTGAACTAATAAGATTAGGAGAGAGAAACTGTGTTAACCAATTAATGCATTAGACCTAGATTTAGATCCATCTAAGTAGGTATGTCTAGCATTACTCACATTAATAAAAAATCATGATAAGAATATGGTTTTTCTATAGATGTTACTTTGATTGTATTAAAATATTATATGTGAAGTTGTATGAAAAAATGTGACACTAGATGATATTACATTTATAGAAATACTAAATATGAATAAAAGCTAACTAGAATTCCACGTTTTAATGTGAAGAAATTGACTATTCCTATAGGCTTCTAGTGGCCGTTTTTAATTTGGAGTTAAAAATTTATCTTTTTCGCCTAATTGTTAGAACAGTGTCTTTCTTCCATCTTTCTTCCCTTGTGCCAGCTCAGCGCCACGTCAGCACAACCAAAACTGACGAAAAACTGACAAAGCACTGCCAACAATCCTTTCTTCCTTTAATTTTTGGGCCCCACATTTACCAATATGCCTACATTTACATACACTAAATAATAAATAACAATACATTTTAAATATAAGCTGGCCCACATACAAACGCGTTTCCCTTCTTCGGTTAGCCGAAGAATGCAAGCAACGAAAGCAAGGGATGAAGCCGTGCCATCAGTAGCTTGAAAGTGACGAAAGGAAATGTTGAAACCGACGTAACCACTAGGAGTGGTCTTACAAGTTAAATGTCTATGTTTTTATTTTGTTTTGGTTCAAGATTAGTGTCTATTTTAAAATTTTAACTAATCAAATTTCTTTTCAAATGTCAAGATGAAATCTCATTAGTGTATATGGTCCTATTTTTTAAACTGTAACTGAAACTGGAGATTTGATTCTGAACAAAAAGAGTATTCAGATATTTACATTGAAGAAGATGCAGGCATTAATTAATTTTTTAAAATATAAAGAAAAAAAACTGAATAGTTAATTTTTGTATTATTAATTTATTTTTTACTAATTTAAAAAGGTGGAATATGGTAGTGAGTGATCATGTGATATAAATTTGAATATAAACAAAATTCATATCCGTTAGAAATTAAAATTACCACCAAGCTATTTAATCTTTTTTGTTATTTAGAACTTATAAAATTATTATTAATTAAATTAAAATATTATGATATATATACTTGATTAACGAAACCTTGTTAATTGAATGAAAGTTTTAGGATATCAAACCTTAGGGATATAAATAAGTTAAGGTTTCTACAAATAGACCTTCCATGGAGATGACATCTAATGTGTTATTTGTGTGCTAATTTTTTTTTATGTTAATATTAATATTATTCTTTTATTTAGAAGTAATAAGAAAAAGGAATTCATATCGTTATGTCTTCCTACGGTTAAACTAATGACCAAATAACTTTGTTTAATTTGGATCTCTCTTATATATAGATGTAAAATGTAAAATGTAAAATTATGAGAAAAGGACGTACTCGTAAGTTAAAGATGAGGGTAGGTATGAACAATTGGTGCAAAAGAATGAGCTATAAAAGCATATTTGAAGAATATACGCAAAAAATATGACTTTACTCGCTCGAAACCAATTTTATTTGTTATTCCCGTTATTATTTTTGTTTGTTTTCAAAACTTTATATATTTACATAAACTAAGAATTAAAAAGGGTTTATGAATTGGATCACCAACATACTTTTGCTTTTATCCCGATGTAACCAACGGGCCTGGCCTTAGGGGTAGGCATGAACAAAACCGGGTTTTCACCCGACCCGACCCGACCCAAAAACCGAACCGGGTTTTGGTCAAAAAGTAAAAAACCGGGTTGGACCCAACCCGAACCGGGTTTTTTCGGGTTTTCAACCGGGTATTTGATCGGGTTTCGGGTTTTTGACCGGGTTTCCAACCCGACCCTATTTCAACCCGGGTCCAACCCGATTTCGAATTCTAAAAACCCTACCCGGGTACGTACCCGCCGGGTATTCAAAAAACCCGAACCTGGTAGGGTCAAACCGGGTTTGACCGGGTTGGGTTTTCGGGTTTGAAACCGGGTAGGGTTTAATACCCGGTTTTTTTGTTCAAGCCTACTTAGGGGTAGGCGTGCGAAAAAATCGGTTTTTTTCGGTTTTCGGTTTTTTAAAAACCGGTTTTAAAAAAACCGGTTTTTTTTCGGTTCGGTTTTTTTCGGTTTCTGTTTTTCTGAATCGGTTTTTTTCGGTTTTAAATGTTCGGAATCGGTTTTTTTCGGTTTTGAACCGGTTTTAATCGGTTATTTTTTTCGGGTTTTTTCCGGATTCGAATTCGATATAATTGTATAGCAAAATTTAAATAATACAAATGAAAATAAAATATACAAACATAACTTTTATCCAAAAAGTTTATATAATTCAAACAAGTTCGAGCGTTAAGCGTTTTAAGGAAAATCAACGTTTGAGTCAAAAAAAATTCATTAACTTCGTATAACATTAGTAATGGAAACATAATTGATCAATAACATAACCAAAAGGCTTGTAAATCTTCCTAAAAATATTATTGAATCTAAAAAGTCTATATAATTCAAACACGTTCGAGCGTTAAGCGTTTTAAGGAAAATCAACGTTTGGGTCAAAAAATTTTCATTACCTTCGTAGAACATTAGTAATGGAAACATAATTGATCAAAAACATAACCAAAAGGCTTGTAAATAATGCAAACATAACTTTTATTTGAATGTAATCGTGTGGTAAAGTATATCGAGTTTCGGCATGACCATCACCCGGAAATGTAATGGTGTCCAAACTCACTTGTTGGAGCTGATTGAACCGTTTTCTAGAACGGGATACTATTATACTTGGTTTAAAAATAGTTGATACATATGACAAAAGTTTTTGTTATGTTATATCATATACAGTACGTATCAGTTTATATATATACAATATGTGTGTGTTCTAGCTTAGACATAACTTCCTCAAGGCTCAAGTAGCTTGTCCGAATTATAAATTGGTATTAGTTTAGAGGTCATAATTGCAATTACACTAATGATAATAATTTATTAAATATAGTACGTAAATGCTAATAATAATATGTTTATATAATTACTACTAATAATAATAACAAATAATGTTTCATTCATATAATATTAATATTATCGTATAACATTTATAAAATAAAAGTATATAAGTATAAAATAAAAATAAAAGTATATAAGTATAAAATAAACTTTGAAAACAAATATAGGAAATTAGAAAGATTGTTTGTTGGCTTCCTTTGTCCCACATCGAGGTGAGATACAAACTAGGAGGATTGGAAATGGCTATAAAAGGAGTGTGGCTTAGCGACTAGAAAACAAGTACACAACTATATTTCATTTGGGCCTCATGCTCTTTTTGGGCCTATCCCTAGTTTTTGAAGTAGTCTAGACATTTTTTAAAAAAAACCGGTTAAAACCGGTTATTTTCAAAAACCGGTTAAAAAACCGGAAAAAAAACCGGTTTACCCCAAAAACTAAAAACCGATCAAAACCGGTTCGGTTATAGTAAAACCGGTTCGGTTTTTAAAAAACCGATTTTTCAAAAAACCGGTTTCGGTTATTGGGCCGGTTAAAAAAAAACCGGTTTTTGATTTGCATCTCTACTTAGGGGTGTGCAGCATGGGCTGCTGCACAGGGCCCAACTTTCCATAGGGTCCAAAATTTCTAAGTGATGTCCATTTATATATTATATAACCACGAACAGAAACAATGTGTTTGAATAGTTCAGTGGCAATGTCCATTATTAATTAAATAAATGGAAGGTCGGCTGTTCGTTTCTCGTATGTTGTTTTTTACCATCTACTTTTTTACAGGCTGATCTTGCTACAATACTAGTGTTATTATACACGAAATTATGTGTAATGTAGTATATAAATTGAAAAAATAAATATAAATAATAATAATAATAATAAATAAATCAAAAAGTTGTCATAATTCTATTCAAAGAAGTCGATCGAGATAATATTAAATATAACTGAGTACGTCATTAAGTTTGTATTATATGTGTCAAACAAACTAACATCGAACTTATAGTAGCCAACTTCTAAAATGGTGTTATGTATACTAAAATATATAAGTACAATAATGACAATGTGACCATCAGCTTTTACAAACGTGTGATTTTAAATAAAATATAATCAATCAAAAACTCCAGAATATGTCATCATCAAGAACTTGCTATAAAATGGTACTCATCATACATAATATAGCCACACCAATTCCTAAAAACACAAAGACAGCCATTACAAATTTCATCCCAAATATTATCGTCATTCAATGGGTTCAAAATCATATGATGAACTCCATGGAAGCAACAATTGGGCTGGTCTTCTAGACCCTTTAGACCTCGACCTACGCACTCTAATTCTCGGCTATGGTGACCTTTCATCAGCCGCTGAACGTGTTTTCAATAACGATGAAGGGTCCAAGTACAACGGCTATAGCTACTATGGCAAAAGCGCGTTTTTCAAGGGAGTTATGCTCCCTTGGGCTGATTCTAAGTACCAAGTTACTTCCTTTATTTATGCCACTTCTCGTGTGGACGCTGATCTTGCTTTACTTTTTCCTGGTATGTCTCGTGATGGTAGCGAATTTGAAACAAACTGGATGGGGTACATAGCGGTATCTAATGACCTGTTTAGTAAGTCAATTGGTCGTCGTGAAATATGTATGGTGTGGCGTGGAACAGCTAGGACTTACGAGTGGATAGATGACATCTTGGGGGCAATGCCAGTATCAGCTGAGCCACTGCTCCCTGGTGCTGACTTAACAGGTGCAGCCCTCAAAATTTTATAATAGATATATAGATATCTACTTTTACAAGTTTCACTATGATATGATCATAAATTAAATTAATCACCACAAGTTATATGTATACCCTTTTAATTTGTTGACATCTATAAGAAAGTGTAGGACTGTGAAGGTTACAATTTCTCTTGCATGAAAAAACTTCACATAATAATCTTTATATTTTATGATTGAAGAACTTTAAATTTACAAATTCTTCATTCTCATGAACAATTTGGTCATGAAGCATGCTACTATACTAGCTAGTTACATACTTACATGCATCTTGTGTGCGGCAACACTTTGTATGTCGCAAGGTGCATGTCCATATTAAGACTGCGCAATTCAAAGTGTAGTTGCACGAATCTTGCGTGCAACTAGTAAGGTAGATTATTTCCCGTTAATCTTTTTTATGACATTATATATATATTATCTTTAATAATTAATGCTTATATATCTGTACATGTTTTTTACATCTATAATATTCACAACTTAACAAAATTTGGATGCTTTCAATTCCTAGCCATCTAGAAAAGGTAAGAAAGAAAAAAAAAAAAAAAAAAAAAAAAAAAAAAAGCATGTAGCCTTATTACTTTTACCCGCTTTAAATTTAATTACTTATTTGTGGGCTCTAATACTTTGATTGGATACAGGGACTACTGATACACTACAAGTCATGGGAGGATGGCTTACAATTTACAACACAAATGACCCAAACTCCGAATTCGTTAAACTAAGTGCACGAACACAGCTCACAGAAAAAATCAAAGAACTACTCGTTAAGTACAAAGATGAAAAAGTACGCGTAACATGCATAGGACACAGCCTTGGTGCATGTTTAACAGTTTTATCGGCTTTTGACATCGCTAGAAACATTGTGACGCCAGATATAAATGTATCAGCTTTCATTTTCGCTTGTCCACAAGTTGGTAATCAATCATTCAAAGACGAAATTGAGAAACTACCAAACCTTAAGGTACTAAGAGTCAAGAATGATTCTGACATCATCCCATTTTGGCCAAGTAAAATAATTAAATGGATTGATGATAAGAATTGGATGAGTATACCAAGTGAATTACTTGAGTATGTTGATGTTGGGATCGAGATATGGATCGATAGTAATAAATCGCCATACTTGAAAGACGAAAGTGGATTAAATGGTATGTTACATCCTTTGGTTTTTCATAATTTGCAAGGAATGTTGCATACTTTAAGTGGTTGGAACGGTAAAGAAGGTGAGTTTGATTGGAATTTAATGAAGCGAAGCTTAGGGTGGGTTAATTTGTCAAATGATTTATTAAAAGCAGAGTACAAAATACCAGTGAATTGGTGGACTGAAAAGAATAAAGGAATGGTGCTTAATGATGATGGTGATTGGGTTTTATCACCAATAGATCCTAGTGATCATGATCTTCCGGTTGACTAGTTCTAAACATGATACGGGATTTCCCTCTTTCATGTTGGTCGTTGAATCAGTAGACTTGTATAAAGTTTAATAAATTGGTGGTAGTTAATGTTGTTGTGACTAAATAAATGATGTTTTGGTGCAAGTGTACGTATGTAAACCCGAACAATAAGCACTATCATAAAGTGTTGTTATAATAGTTTGTTATTTTATTATGATTTGTTCATTAATTGTACGATTGTTTTGTGGCGATCAGGACAAAGCTAGGATTTATAAGTTAGTGGCAAATAAAATATTTCATCATTTGTTCAGTTTTGGAGGACAAAAATTATAAAATATAATATATACCCTTAAAAATATCGTTTTTACGTGATCTGAAAATTAGAGCAACTGTTCCCTTGCCCCCCCCCCCCCCCCCCCCCCCCCCCCCGCCCCCTCGTGGCGAGCATGAAATTTTTCGTTTAATCATAGCCTAATATAAGCGTGTGTGGTGTTCTGAGTTAAATTATACTTAATCATATCTAATTCTAGCCCAGGTTTTAATGACCAAGATTAAATGTAGTCACTTTTTTTACTAATTGGTGTTGTTCAGTGTTCACGCTATTAAATGATCGAACTCAAGGTTTCACATCTATCTACACATGGTATGTTAGGCATATGTGTTGTAAGTACCGGTTGACTCATCCATTTTTACTACAAAGGCTCGTCTCTTATTTTTATTTTCTTGGGGATCGATAGTCATCATCTTAGGCCCATAAGTAGAAATGTAAATCAAATTCGCTTAACGGCCATGTGACAAGTCAAATGGTGACCCAACAAGTGATCCAATAGTACAAACAAATTTTAAGAAACGTAAAAGTTATGTTGTGTTAAGATTAAACTTGATATACTTTAGATCGTGTTTAGTTACCGAAAACTCCCTCGTTCTTCTTTAAAAGCTAACGATCTGTGAATGTAGTTAGATTAGCCTTTTTCTATGAGAGTATATTGGTTACTGAAAAATTTGAAAGAAATGTGTCATATTTTCGTAAAGTGTAACCACAAATCAATAATTATCAAATCATACGTATTTTTCCTTTAAAGTTATACACTACTAGAATGTAGACGGTTTAACCGGTGTATCCCTTTGACCATTGATCACCTCAAGATGTCACTTTGAAAGTTCGAACCTGAAATCTCTTGTGAGAATATTATAATGCTTACCATGAAATGTATAAACAACAGTCAACTACTACTCCTTGTTTGTCTTAATTAAAGACTTGATACATTCTACATGGTGTTTAGTATATTTGCTTATTTATCTCATGAAAAGTGATATGTAGGTCTAATCATATGCTTAGAAATAAGTCCAAAGAATGGGAGGTGATAAATACAACACCATAATTGATTTATACACCAAATTAGTGTTGTGATATGCTTGTACTGTAAGTTTTAACAGTTGTGCAGTTTGTTGTATTAAACAATTTGTTTGTTGTATCTATCACTTCCCCTAAAGAATTGGTTGATACAAATGTTATGATAATGGAGAGAGAGAGAGAAACGTAGTAGTGATATTTCAAAATTAAATGAGTTAAGTACTCCACAATTATTATTATAGTTATAGTTATGGACTTATGGTTATAGAGTATGGTTTAAATTAGTACAATAATTTTGAGTGAGAATAGGAGAATCAATCTCAACCACTTGTTTTCATCATATACTCATTTCCCCCACATTTTTAAAACTTAAATATCTCATAAACGGCAAGTCGAAAAATCATGAAAATTGCACCATAAAATTCAGCGTTTTCTCCTCTTCAATTTGCCGTCTTTCAAGGCATACTTTTGACAACTTTTTTTTTTCGTTTTTTGGTGGGTTTTACAAACTAGTAACACATGTGTTAGTAATTTGTTGTACATTTGATTTGTGGTTAGGGTTTAGGGTTTAGCAGGGTTTAGGGTTTAGTATGATTTAGGGTTTAGAGTTTCGTCAAGCATTTAGGGGTTAGGGTTTAGGGTTTGAGGTTTAGGGTGTAGTAATTTGTAAACCCAACAAAAGATGGAGAGAAAAAAAGTTGTCGAAAGTATAGCTTGTGGGATCTTAAATCGAAGAGGAGAAAACGCTTAATTTTATGGTGCAATTTTTATAATTTTCCGATTGTGAGATATTTAAGTTTCAAAAAAAATGTGGGGGAAATAGGTATTTGATGAAAATGAGTGGTTGAGATTTGATTCCCCTATTCTCACATAAATTCTCATTCTCATTTGAAGCTCACTCTATGATTATAAGAGCACACGGAGTGGGCACCTTTTATTCGTCGTTTTCCGATGAGAACGCCGTCCGACTGCGTTAAGCCGCACCGAAACGGTGTTTTCGTCGCCGTCCGTTTCCAGACGTTGCTTCGTTCACCCTTTTTTTCTTTTTCTTTTTCTTTTTGAAGAAATGGAGAAGAAATGAAGAAGAAAGGAAAAATGCAGAAGAAATTGAGAAGAAGAAAGCGAGTACGAAAGAGGAGGAAAAAAAATAGCCTCAATTATCGATTCATGTGCTATTATTATTATTATTATTATTATTATTATTATAAAAGATAAAAGAGCCTCCATAATTCAATGTATGTACTCACTTTTTCTATAAACAATATGTATGTACTCACTTTTTCTAACGGATACTTAAATGTGGTTTTATTTAATTTATTTGTTTTTAAATATTAATTTATACATTTAATTACATTAAAAAACAAATAAAATAAATAATAAAAAATTTCAGAACACTGTCACCACATCACAGAATCCTCAGTTACAACATTCTTCAGAACACTGTCCTGAACGCTGTGGTGACAGTATCACCACTCCTTGTTCTCTAATCTTATAGACATAGTATTGTTATTAATTACTTCTTTATCTCTAAGTTTTTAGCTTATCAATGGGTCATATCTAAATAGAGTTATGTTCAATCCACGGCTATTTGTTCTAGAACCATTAACCTATGATACCAACGTTTTTCTTTTTCCCTAGTAATAGCCCTTTGAATAGCAGTCATATATAGACTAAGGTGACATAACATGTTATGTAGAGCAAAATAATTAATTGAGTAGAGTACTAGCTCTACCTAAAGTTTGTAACATAACTACATCTTGATGACCAATCGCTAGCTATACAAATCTAGTTCAACATTTGAAATCAATTATTGGGAAAATTTCATAAAAAGGGAACGTGATATAACACAATGTTTAATAAAAGGAATCGTGAAATGAAGTTGCACATTTGATGGTTACGATTCTATTTTGTAAAAAGAAAAGGGGGAATATGCAAACAAAGTGAAATGATAAGAGTCTTTAAAATAAATCAACAATCCCCCATATGAACGATGATCGAGATGTTACACCATGTCTACAAAGTCAAAAGGAAAAGAAGTAGATAAGAGAACAAAATAGTCAAAAACAAAAAATCCCCTTTTCTTAACAAGATTACATATTCTCTTTTTTTTTTTTACACAAAATAAAAATTATAACTCTTTATATGTCCAACTTCATTTTACAATCTCTTATCGAACATTTTGATACATCATATTCCTTTATTATTAAATTTGCCTTTGATTAACTATTTGTATTTTTAAATATTTAAAAATCAGAGGTACATTTATCTTTTATAGTATATTCCATCATGTTTTCTAGCTGTTATGACATATAACGAAAACAAATACTCCTAGTATATATTTTGATGGCCTATAAAATTGCTTAGACTAACAGGGGTGTCCTTGTTGGTCCCGGGTTTCTTTGTCACAGTACGTAAATTTTGGTACTCTCCACATATTTGATCATACTCGAATTAAACCTCGTGTGTTGATTGTCCAATTAAAAATAGAGGTTTAGAATTCTAATAATTTAATCAAAATAAAGGGAACTAATTGAATAATTGAATATAATTTTAATTGATGTATCATAACCCCGTTTGCTATATTATATTCTCGTTTACTATATTATATTCTGAAGTAGTTTTATACGGAGTAGATTGACAATTACCTTCAAAACTTTGACTTGCTGCATGGAATTGAGTAACTCGTATTATTTATCCTTAAGTTCTACGGTGAATATACGATTTTATAAATTTGCATGAAAAACCCCAAAAGAAAGTTGTACGGACACGTTAAGATAAGGACAAACGAGTAGAAAACGATAAAACACTGACAGAACATGAAGATCCTCTCTTATCCTTTTCCCATTTGTCCACAAATTATTCGACAGGTGGTCACCGAATCTATCCATGGCCATATATCCATCCACCAATATTCTTTCACAAGTGGATACAACTATAGATATATATAGATATATATAGTCATTTCCATTTCATTTAATTAGTTTGGCCCATTAAGGCCCACAATCAAAAACCATAACAAAAATATCATCATATCATCTCATCTAGAACTAGAAAGAGCTCTTGTCAAATGATGAGCCAACACTATCGGAGCACTCAAATGCGGCAAATGACCTTCAACATTCATCATCTCCACCGTATTCCGCCCTCCAAGATGTTCCTTCAAGTACATAGCCACCGATTCCGGCACCGACATGTCTTTCGCCGTTTGAATGATACAACATGGCACTTTAACTAACCCTAACACGCCTCTTAAATCACTGTTGAACACTGTTCGTGATACGAATAGTGAGATATCTGGCCGGACGTTGAATAGCGTCCGGCTGAATTCGCGGACGGCCGCTGGCACGTCCGCCCCTACTGCTAATGGAGCGAATCCATTCACCCAGGCTTCGTAATTCGCTTCCATTGCAAGGAAAACTTTCTCGACTTCTCCTTCTTCGAATCCTCCGTGATAATCCTTGTCGTTTAAGAACCTGAAATTAAGTCAAAATGATTCATTTGTCTAAAGGTGTTGTTAAAAATAAAAAAATAGGAAGTGATAATATTGAAATTAGAAGATAAAATGTGCTAGATATTTGTCGATCACCGAATGGATTAGACATCTGCTAAACATATATTTTATGCATTAGTTGTATCAAAACAACAATTCTAAAAAATTTAAACAAATTATCAGCATCGTCTTTGAGGGTGTACAACCGGTGGGACGCATAGGTATTTAGGGCCTCAAACTTAAGTTCAGTACTAGTAGTAGTTACTAATGTTCGGTACAAGATATCAAAAATATTTAAGGCCTCGTAGATAAGTAAACCAGCAAACAACAATAGATTAGTTGTTAAATTCAAACTATTTGTAAGATTGATTAAGAAAGGGTTCATACTCTCTTACTCTATTGTTACATTACTGTTCGTTATATCTAATTTAAAATCAAACCGATGATCGAATTTTTATAATTCACCGGAATTTAATCAACATTAACAAAATTCAGATCGAACTTCATCTGCGGACATATTCAATTTAACTACTAGTTTCTAACACATAAATTAATGATGAGTCGTCGATTCTAAACCTAAATTAACATAATCAACATATATATAAAATGTAATTCAGTATTAATTTCAAGTAAAAACTCTATATAATAATTAAAGCCGTACCTAGGAGAAGCACCGATGAGAATAAGTTTAGAAAACAGCTCCGGCCGACGAATAGCCGCAAGGATTCCGATCATCGACGAAAGCGAATGACCGACGAAGTAACACCGATCAACGCCAAGCGAATCAAGTATATGAAGAAGATCATCGACGTAAGCCTCAAGCGAATTATAGCGACGGAAATCGAAGTAATCAGGATTAACGCTACCAGCACAAACCAGATCGTACAACACGACTTTATAATGAAGTTTAAAGTAGGGTAAAATGCGACTCCAAACCGACTGATCGGTGCCTAATCCGTGAGAAAACACGAGGAATTTGGTACCGGAGCCGACGACTCGGACGTTGAGTGCGTCTAAAAGAGTAGGGCTCATTGAAACAGAGAAATGATGAAATTATTATAACATTATCCGGTTGGGAGTAAGAGTTGGGTCGTTATGGAATGTATATTTATAGCGAATAAAGGCCGAAGGAAAATTTTATCCGTTTTAGTGGGACGCACTAACCATTTTCCATCGTTCACACCAAAAAAAAAAAAAATCATCATTCATTTTGTAAAAAAAAGGTTAACTTTAGTAAAGGATTGGATAGATTAGGTTAATGGATATAGTTGTACATTTCATTTTGCATACTTATATGTTTTTTTGTAAATGCATCAATCTTCTAATGAGCGTACTTAATTCATTAAAAGTTGTTAAGGTTGAGATCTTACTGTACCGGATCGAACAAATTGAACAAATGATAGGTCAAGATCATGTTGTTCGTTGGGACTACGGATCGCTTTCGTTTTCAAAAAACGAAATCAAGATAGGTATATCCTACTTATTTTTTAGTCCTTTACATGTGCATTGTAATATGTATAAAAGATCAAATACGTGATCTAATTTAATATGAGTCACTTCAACGGTTAAGATTTTGGCCTCCTACTAGACATGATTAGCATTTTTAGTACTTTTCTATTTTAATAATTCAACAAATTAAGATCGGATTGGATTAAGATCACCCAGATCATATCACCCAGATCGATATCCCAAGTAGATGATATGCACCGAAATATGATCATATGCAAGATCGACAAGGTTTAGTTGATCAATCTCGTGAGAAATTAAGATAATAATCTACAGTAGATGTTAACAACCTTAAAATGTACAATAGTAAAAACTTATAGTACAACTATACATATATGATTGGGTGAGTTGGTGATAAAACACGTGCTCTCAACAATACCTAACTTATGTGGTACATGTAGGGTGTGTTCGGCAACAACTAGCTGGAGCTGGAGATTGTAGCTGGAGCTGGAGCGGGAGATTGTGGCTGGAGATGGAGCTGGAGATTATTTTTCAAGCTATTCAAAAGAGCTTCTCTAAAAAGGGATTCTAGAGGATTCTCGGAGATTCTTTTTTCAATAATCCCTTCTATATTTTTGTTTCCAAACAGGGATGTGAGATTGAGATTCTTAAAAACTAGAAACTCAATCTACTAGAGGGGAGGGGAGACTTCGCGGCGCTATACCCATCCAAGACATGGGAGAGCAACCCCTATAGTGCGTCGCCTTGATTTCGAACTTGGGTGCGGTTCTCATACAGGGGAGTGACCGCATGGATATGATCGGGGTGGCCGATGGCCCGTCAATGATGCCTTTCAAAAAAAGAATATGCTTGACATGGTGTAAATTTAAAAGCGGACTATTTTTAGCAATTAAATAGTTGTATCTAGACAAAATAAATAAATAAATAATAATAAAAATGGATTTGAAACGTAATGGTAGCTTCCTTCTGAATTCGTATGAGATATTTTTAAGACTAGGGATGATCTAGAAGGGGGTAAGGGCCGGTTATTCCAAGAATTCTAAAACTGCGAAAAAGAAAAAAAATAAGGTAATTAATGACCTTTAAAATTGTGCCCCCGAAAATAATAAAAAATAATATATATATATATATTGTTTTGACCCCTCATGTATATTTTCCTAGCTCTGGCCCTTGTTAAGACACAAAAAAAAACTGAAACGAACAACTATGTGTTTTGATGATAAAGTTAAGTTTTTATAAGTGATATGTAGACCTAAATTTAGACGTAAAATTGAAATTAGTAGTTGTAAAAAGTTGGTTAAATGAGATTAAGAGATTAAAGCTATTCAACCAATACGAAATTATGTCTATTGTTAGTTTTATGTAACTAGACGTACTTGTATAGCCGAACTCGGAATTATAAATACCACGTACGTAGTGCAACTAAGAGCATCCACAATGAGTCTATTTGGGAAGCTTTTTATAAAACTTTTTCTACAAAACTTTATTAAATAAGCTTTATAAAAATTCATTGCTCCACAAAAAAAAATTATTCACAATTTAAATATGATTTATCAAGTCTTTGTAATCTCTTTCATTGAAATTATATAGTTTTATAATGTTGAAAAGCTTTTCTTAGTCATCGTAGATCCTTCTTGTTAAAGCTTTTGTTCCTATGAGCACCTAATTAAGTTTAGGGTATTGATGTACCTAGCATAGTACAGTAATATTTCCCTATGATTAGTGGTAATTGATAGAAACTTTAACCACAGGTGGCACAAAATAGTTTGCGACTAACTTTGGGTTGGGAAAAGCATTTGCCTGGAGTCGGAGTCAGCTATTATCAGAGAAAGGAAAGCCATTCCGCATTAGCGCATCCGTTTACTTGCTCGTTAGTGTTCACAACTTGTCTATAAAATCAATGAGACATCAAATAAATGGGATGAGTCATTGAACAAAATTTTCGATCGTGTAACACTCTGTTCCACGCGCAAGCACCAATCAATTGGACTAACACGTAATACATGTTTGATTTGATGAGCATAACTACTTGAACAGACCATTAGCTAGCAATACTAAAAAATCCATGTTAATATGTAGAACGGGCTACCCGGGCAACAAGGTAAATCCGCCACTGATAAATAGCGTAATAAAAGTCATTACTTTAATGGGAAATGTGTATACCCAATGTTAAATGACAAACCAAATAAACGACGGCGTTTGACCCTTAAAAAAAAAAGAAAAAATAATAATAATAGAAAAAGAACCTAAACTTCCTCCTACGTATACTCTATCATATCCATATTCTACACCCACGTCTCCATATTTTCCTCTAATTACGATAGATTAATTTCTTCTGTCTTATTCGATTGAGCGAGCACTTATGTAACTCTCATCGTTGTCTTCCTAATCATACGAAACAACAAAAGGTACTCTTAAATTGATATCTATCCCCTATGCTATTTTCTTTTTTTTAAAACTTCATCTCATCAATTCAAGACTACAAATTTTTATTATTGTGTAATTTATGAAGTAAAATTTGGGGTGATTCATAACATTGAGTTAAATACACAAGAGGAATGGATTGAGTTATCACATCTCTTTGATCAAAAGTATTTGATGAATTGCATAGCAAGTGTTTGATGAAATGCCACAATTGAGAAAAGGATCAGCAGCAGGGCTATATGTGATGAAATTATGACCGATTTGTTCTACCGGTTTCGACAAGAATTAAGCATTTTTTTCATGGGAAGATTGGCTGCAAATTAAAGATCATATAATCGAGCTACATTCGCATATATGATGGGCCATTCTTTGTTTGTTAGAATATGAATTTGGATAGTTTTCGTGAGTTAGTAATGTGTTCTTATGTAAAATGTTGAACCAGATACATAAGCATTTACGTACTTGAATGAAATATTCTTGAACTTTAACCGAAGATGGTAATTGTATGTTTATGCTAGCAAACCCACAATGTGATATATGTATTTCTTTTAACACAGATATATATGACAACTGAAATGAACATACAAGAATTATAAATTGTTGAATATACACTAACAGCATCAATTTCAAATTTTTTTTAAAAAAGGGATCGCGAAAGACTCCGTAACATGTCTAGACTATAATGTTGTTTTTCACACCAGCAACAACATGCCATCATGCACTAACAGAACTTCATAAACAATTAAACCTTAGCAACATCATTCACTAGACTATAATGTTGCTTTAAAAACCAGCAGCAACATATGCCATCGATCATGCACTAACAGAACTTCATAAACAATAAAACCTTAGCAACATCATTCACTAGCAGCATCACTTGCAGCGGCGGCGGCAGCGGCAGCATCATGTGCCTGATAAAATTAACAAAGTATTAGAGTACTCAAATCGATAGTAAGTAAAAAGTATTTATTTTAGTTGTCACCTTCTTTTCTGGACATCCATTGATATAGTGACCCAATCCCTTGCAGTACGAACATGTTCTTTTTTTCGGTACTTCTAAGAAAGATTTGATTCTAGTTGGCTTTCTAGGACGACCTTTAGTAACAAAAGGAACTTGAGGATCCCGAACTGATATTTGAGGCAACATGTGTACTTGGGAACTTCCAACATTAGGATCTTGTGATGGATTTTCGGTTTGTTTAGACTTTTCACGGACCAACAATTCTTCTAAAAACTTCCCCAAGAAAGTATCTAGTTTCTTAATATCTGAAGCAGAGTCTTTTGCATGTTCGATCACTTTGGTATATTTTGCTTGAACACACCACAAAGTTAAGGGACTAACTCCTTTGTCACTATTTATATCTTCAAGTCTGATGTTATAGTTATCCATCCGGTACCTAGCATCAAGTGTCCACCTAGGTAAAATATATCGATCGGGAAGGGTTTCAACATGCTTCTTCTTCAGCACATATAAGATATGTTTGCATAAGATTCCATACGTTTCGAACTTGGCACATGAACATGTGACATCTACATTATCCGATAAACGAAAGGTCACCGTTCTCCAATATCTTTTTTCAATGTTAACTTGACCAACCTTATATTTGATCTCTTCCAAGCTCTTGCATACAGTCTCATGAGTTAAATTGTTAGTAGCTTGTATCCATTCTTTTTTAAACACGTCAAACATCAGCCTAGTATAACGTGTACCTGCTTTTTCTTCTATCGGATTAACAGAAGACAAAACTGCCTTTGAGTTCATGGTCCTAAAGTCTTCATCTTATTCGGCAGCTCTTCGGGACTTAACAGCTTTATCATATTGGACAACAAATTCATTTAACATAGTCTTAGAAGTAACATACCCATCAAAGAAAGAATGAATGCTCTCGCTTCTTCCGCTTGTTGTCATCCCAGCAAAAAAACAATCTTTCAAAAAGACTTTAGCCCAAAGTCTACGTTGTTTATACAACTCCTTCAACCAACAGTTACTTTCAAGGTCATACTTACCACATATAGCTGTCCATTGAGCTTCAAATTCCTCAACTGTAACACTCTTTACCCACTGCTTATACATACTTGGGAAATCACTATAACGTGCTTTAAGAGATCGAAGGTGTTCTATTTCATGCTTCTTCATGTGCCATGCACAATACCGATGTCGGGTGTTCAGGAAGACTCTTTTGATTGCGTTGCACACAGCTTTATCTTGATCAGTGATTATTGCCTTTGAGTGTGTGTCAAACATACACTTTACAATGATATTTTATAACCCCATAAAACTCCTTACCTTTGTACTTCTTTCGTTCCTCTGATACGATATCAGCACATTGTTTTGAAGTAACATCATTAGCGCATGGATCTTTCATGGTATTCACGACTTTTTTTATTTGACAAGGTCTCAACCCGTTTTGGCTAAGATCCAACATAAGAGATTTACAAGCCATTGTCCGGTGAGTCTTTGCATGAGAACGATGTTTCATTACTTTGCTCGGTGTGCTTAAATCGTGATTATGTGTATCGCGAAAATCATCTACGAACCATTTACCATCTTTATTTTTAGAAATTTGAAACATTGCTTCACAACCCGTCCGTAAAACCCTTCGACTTTTCTTATTAGGGTTATTAGCCTTCAAACACTTGAATCCTTCTTTGTTGCACACATATAACTTTTTATAAACCTCGTTTGTTATCTTATTTTTGAAACTCGAACGAATACGTATTCCAAATCCATGTATATATGCATAACGATTATAAAATGTGTATGCATCTTCAGGAGTATCAAAAACTTGTCCCATAACATGTACATCGATATCTCTCTTCTCTTTCCCATGATCAATGTTAACATCGTCTCGATTTTCATTTTCAAATTCAGAACTGCTATTGTAATCACTTTGATGTATTTCTTTTTGAGATTCACTATCCAGGTGTACATCATCTCTTTCCTCACTTTCAAGTTCTGCACCACTATGGTTCATGACCAAACACCCGTTTTCGTCAATTTCTTCGATGTGCTGTATTTGATGATGCTGATTCTCTAACTGACTTTCTAAGTTAAATGTGTTATCCATATCCTGTCGCAACAAAAGATCGACATTAGCGTCGCAAATTACATGTTTATATGGCCAACAAAGAGTGCAGTTTAAAGCCGAATCAAAATAGTTCATAGTTCATACGTACTTTATTATTTTCAATCAACACAATGACATGACATATATAATCAAATAAATTGAATCAAAATCGTTTCTCGAAAGGAAAAAAAATGGATAAAGATGTACGTTACCTGTTGCGTGCAATTAAGCTTTGTTTCAATTGCAACTTGTAACGTAGTGATTTCGATCAAGATCATAGACACTTGGGTGATCCCAATTAATATCGAAAGTACGATTGAAAATAGTTCGTGAACGCAATCTATCGTAATTAGAGGAAAATATGGAGACGTGGGTGTAGAATATGGATATGATAGAGTATACGTAGGAGGAAGTTTAGGTTCTTTTTCTATTATTATTATTTTTTCTTTTTTTTAAGGGTTAAACGCCGTCGTTTATTTGGTTTGTCATTTAGCATTGGGTGCCCCACAGCACCATATACACATTTCCCTACTTTAATTATGTGCTAAATCATTGTTTATTTAGAATTGTACGGTCTTTTATAGTTATGGACCAACTAATAAAAACCTAATTCCTTGATTACAGAGGAAGATAAAGTTATATGGCTCCCACATATGCCACGCTAGAAAAGGTTACACCACTAATAACATATGATATGATGTCGTTTCTATAAATACTCCCCTACCCTACTAGTACCCACTCTTAATTAATTGGCATAATTTTCAATTAAAATTAATTTATTAAAATATATCGCAAAGTAATTACTAATTAGAGCATTTGTAGTGCATATATACAGCTGTCTTTAATTCAATTAAGTGCATATATACTATTTCAATGTCACTGATAACACGTAGTCGCTTGTAGTGGGAGAGAAATTGAATATGCATACAACGTCAATCATTCCCATCAGCCCTCTATAACCAACGTTACAAATATATTACCCTAGCTTGTGGTTTTATAGCTAAGGGGAAAAAATTTAATGCAAAAAAATCTGCATCTTATATAAAGACAATGATATAGTGGGGGATTCAAGATTTGGGGTGACCCGTAGCAAGAGCATTTTAATTTCGTGTACCCGTAGCACAAACGAGGAATGCAGTAAAAAATACAATTTTTTATAGGAAAATTACAATGGGTATAGCAATTGGACACGCAACGATTGCTACCCATACCTTCTACAAGACTCCGACATGATACAATGAATTTGCAAGTGTTTGAGCAGCGATTGCTACCCCTACCTTCTACATGACTCCGACATGATACAATGAATTTGCAAGTGTTTGAGCAAAAGACATAATTAAGTCGATAAGAATGAACATGAAAATGGGGAATGATTATATATAGTGGATAGACTTGGACGATGAAATGCACTTACTTTTTAAAGGAAGAAAAATTGAGTGTGCATATATTGCATCTTAGATAGAGACGCGGAAACAAGAAGATGAGGACCTTGGCATGATATGATTGATGATGATAATATGATATGATATGTGGTTTATTAAGCATCTGGTTCTGGATCACAATATCACATATACTTCCAATTATGAGTCCCCAATTTATTTATTTATTTATTATTTTTATTTTTTATTTTTTTTTTGTTGAAGAAGTGATTTATACATCGTTTAATTCAACCCGCCATATTTGAGAGAAAAGTGAACACGTACACACAAAAATCAGAATTGATGTACGAGCTAGGAATGTTTGTTCGGTTGGATGATCTAAAATTCGAAATCGAATAGTTCAAATAAAATAAAATAAAATGCAAGTTGATCGAACCGAAACAATGTTCGGTTGGTTCAAGTTTTACAACTCAATTTCTCTTTGTAATATGTTTCTAAAAGTCATTCGATCAAAATTATAGTATTTAAGTACCAAACAAAGGTACATGTGGTACTACGTACGATTTAAAGAGTGCATATTTGTAACAGGGCCGGTCCTGAGTTTTTTAGTGCCCCGGGCGAGACGATTAGGAAATGCCCCGACTAAATTCTAAAGGTTTTAAAATCTAGCAAGTTAAAAATTAAGCTAATTCTTAGACTAATTTTTCTTACATAAACAAAATGTTACACTTAAAGAGGATTAAGGAAAATGAGAACTTTAATATATTAATGTCATAAGCATTAAAAGATAAAATATTAAATGTTCAACCCGTAAATCTTCATAGACTTGAGCATACTAATTGTTAATTTTAAACATAAATAATCAAAATGTTTCTTTTATGCAATTCGTAAGAAAGTCCAAGATAATATCTCAAAATATAAAATATGTATTTTTATATAGTTCACCTTTCTTGTTCTAGAATATACATAAATATATAGATTATATACCCAATATACAAGTACATAATATAATTAATTAAATATAATATAATTGGAGATTAAAATTAAATTGATAAGCTAAACAATGTTGGGGTTGAACTTATTACTTTGATGATAACAAGGGGGCAAAAAAGAAAATACTAAGGGCTAAACTTGTTACTTCTTGACTAATAGGTGGGCATGAAAATAAAAGCTCAATAAAAGTACAACACTGCCAGAGAGTCATCTTCTCCACTGCAACCTGCAACTCAAATACGATTTTCAACATAACCAAATTTAAGCTTTTAAATTTCCATTATAACTTCAATAATCAGAGTTAAACTATCTAAGACATATATTATACATCGTAAAATATCATATAACTGAATTAAATCGATCAAAATTAACTTTTTACACATCATAAAAATTTCTAAGCTTTAAACCCTTTGATGCCCCTTCATTGTTGATGCCCAGGGCGGTCGCCCGGCCTGCCCATGGCCAGGGCCGGCCCTATTTTGTAACGCAAAATCAAGCTATAGTTAAAAAAAAAAAAACGTGATGCAATGACTGCTGAAGAAAACAGCGTTAATACATATATGTAAAAATTGGGTAAGGAAATATTATCTAAAATAGAAACGGGTTACATGCATATTTTAAATTTTATATATCTAACTATCAAAATTATCAATAATAGAATTTGGTACGGATCGTAGCGGATAACATTCTTTTATTATACTCCCTCCGTCCCAATACAAATGTCCACTTTGACTTTGCACGTAATTTTAGGATTCTCCACTAACTACACTTTTCACCAATCAAATATTAAATTCACCCACTAAAGTCTTTTTGATTGGTTAAATATCAAAGTGGACACTTGTAATTGGACATCCCAAAATAGTAACGTGGACATTTCAAATGGGACGGAAGGAGTATTCGAATAGTGAACACGAGTACCGAGCAAATGACGTGTATTATTTGGGGTATGTCTCTCCATACCCCCTTTAATTTACTCAACATACCTCCTTTGGTTTAAAAAATAAATAAAAAGTATAAAAAAGTACAGATAAAGTACAGAATGTAAGGAAAAGTGATGGAATAAAGTACAGAAAAAGTACAGAAAAGTTAATTTAAAAAAAGAAAGTGGTATGAAGAGTAGAAACCCTTCTTTGTTGCCGAGGAAAGTTGTCGGTATTCCCCTACAAGTGCACAGTTTCACATGCCCAAAAAGTCCAAAAGAAAAGAAAAACCAAAAAATCTAAAGAGATCAAACAACCCCAATTTCCATGATCTAAACATTTGTTTTCTAAAATTTTTAAAATTCATCTAGGGCCAACGCTATATAACAAAAGTGGAATCTAACCTTTTTTATATACATTCACAAGATAATTTGTTACATTATTAGTTTTGGCTTTAAAATTTACCCTTCTAATGATTGGGGATCATAGGGGAAGGGGTCATATGAGGAGAAGAAGGAGAAGTTTTATTTGTGGCCATTGGATGATCTTTTGGGTTTGATCAATGGTTAAAAAGAGTGGTAATTTTGTAATTACTTTAAAAAAATAAGGGTATTAGTTAACAAAAAAAAACATAACATTAATTTTCACTCCACACCCCTTCCACTATTTAGACTTTTACATTTTTAACCCTTCCACTTTATATTCTTCCCCCTCCAACCTTCTTCTTCCTCCAACCCCACCTACCACCACCCCACCACCCCCACCACTTGCTGCCACCACCTGACTGCTGCCAGTCACCGTCGGCAGCCGTTAACTGCCGCGGAATTTTTTTTTTCCAAAATTTAAAAAAAAAAAAATTTTTAATTTTTTTTTTCAAAAAAAAAATTTTTCAAAATTTTTTTCCCATTAATCTTTTATTACATATAGTATTCATTTTCCTACTGCATTTTTAATAAAACTATACATTTTTTTCCCTGCATTTTGTATATTATTGTTAATTAACTAAAACTTTTATATATTTTACTGCATCTTCTATACCCGACGTCAACAAAATACCGTACAAATGGATAATATATATAATCTAAAATGCAGTAAAAAGAGAACAATATGTCCTAAATGATGTATATGCAAAATGCAATAAAAACAACAATATGTATTATACTCTTATACAAAATGCAATACAAATAGATAATATGTAAAATACAAAATGCAGTACAAATCGATAATATGTAAAATACAAAATGCAGTGAATAACAAATAATATATAATGAATGAAATATATGAAAAATGCAGCAAAAATAATAAAATGCAGTGAAAATAATAAAATGCAGTACAAATAGATTATGTATAATATAAAATGCAGTAAAAATAACAAAATGCGGTACAAATAGATTATATATAATATAAAATGCAGTAAAAAGCGAACAATGTGTATTAAATAAATATATGCAAAATGCAGTAAAAACAGTAGTATGTATTATATTTTCATACAAAATGCAATAAAAATGGATCATATGTATCATATAAAATGCAGTAAAAAATAAACAATATGTAATATATGAAATATATGCAAAATGCAGTGAATAATAATAAAATGCAGTGTAATTTTAACAAAATGCAGTAAAAAATATATTATGTATAACTTAAAATGCAGTAAAAAACAAACAATATATATAAGATTGAGGTGTATAAATAAAATGCAGTAAACAAATTAAAAGAATTATGTGTAAAATAAAAAAATGCAGTAAAAACGAACAATATCTACTAAACATATATACAAAATGCAATAAAAATAATAAAATGCAGTACAAAGTGATAATATGTAAAAAAAATTGGAAAAAAAATTATGAAAAAAAATTAAAATTTTTAAAAAAATTTTTTTTTTTAAAAAATTGAAAAAAAAAATTTCCGACGACCAACGGCGGCGGGTGGCAGCAGCTAGTGGTGGGTGGTGGAGGGGAGGGTGGGTAGGAAGAAAGTAGGAGGGAGTAGTGTACACTATTAAAAAGGTGGAGGGGGTAAATATGAAAATTTGAAAATTCTTCTCCTCCTTCTCCTCAAATGATACATTCTCCTCTGAACCTCACCCTACATATAGATAGTTTAATCCTTCAAAGAATTTTTTTTCTTAATTTGTTGAAATACACGCAACAAGACTATATAACTGTGAGTTGGATTATAGTCTACAAGTGTATGAAATATAACACCCCTCATTTTACCAACATTTAAATATAATAAATCCGAAAGCGTTAGTCCAACTTTCAACAATACCAAGTTACATTACAATTTCAACCTAATTTAAAACATAGTTTATCAACATGGGTGTTATTTCAAAAAAACAAAAGATAATAATTATTTATAGAAATCAATATCAGAGTAACGCCTAATTGCCAAACATTCCTTCCAATCCAACTTCTTGCCCACCCGATAAAATCTATAACCTGCAAGAAGTGTTAATGTGGGGGATTAGCATAACACTAAGTGAGGGAATAATTAATCAACAGTTCAACTTAGCATAACAACTCTGTTTACCAACAAGCATCGTAAACACACAATACCTAGTACAACAATTTAACTGTTTAACTGGTCAACTGTTCAACAATTTCAACTTATCGACAATAGAGCAGTTCAACAATATCACAACTGAATAACGAGGATCGGTGGCTCTTGGGATATCATAATACCCGGGGATTCCCAAGAACACTTATCCAACCATATCCGTATAGCCATAACGCAAGACCGATAGCTAATTGTTATCATCAACCAACACAGGAGATGTGTTAAATCTTGAATGACAATTAGCCCAACCAACCAGATCAACTCGTTGACCTCATTAGCAACTAATGTCCGAAGGCCAATAATAACAACAAACAACAGGAGGTCAACTTTCCTCAGTGATCACATATTTATCAAGTCATCAGGTCACACATCAGACCAAGCAACATATCAACAGTATTATTACTAACTACAGTAATCATCATGGCAACTAAAACAGTAATAATACATTACTCGTTGTAACCAAACTCGTTACAACCAAATTAGACCGATGATTAAAGATCCACTTACCGAATACCTCAGTCATCCACTCAGTAGTCTAATATCACTGAGCCTTCTCCACATCTGAGAATACAACAGAACAACACAAGTTAGTCACTTGTCTCAAAATCTATATAACATCAATCCAAGAGAATTACATCAACAATTCTCTAAGTTATTCAAATAATCAAAATCATGAATCCATCATTCTCATTGAATTAACCACCTTTAATTCAATTGTCCAATTTCATGGATTATTACATAATCATGACTAATTAGCATGATAATCAGTTTTCACAATTACAAATCAACCAACTTGTATTAATTCAACGTTCATCATTTCAAGATTATGAATAATCTCTTTAATCATCAAAATCATAATCACTTATCAAATTATGATCATCCAAATCATCATGAACACTTAATCCATTTTCACCTTTTAGCTTGAATAATATCAATTATTATCACTAATCAACCATACTATAATCATTAACAACACTTATCAATTTACACTCTAATAACACAAGCTTAAAAGCTTTGATTATAGCATTTTTAACTAAACCCACCACTTTTATCATGATCATAATTCAATTCTACATTTTCTAACATAGGGTTTCAACTATAATCATGACACTATCATCAACTAACAATTATAACATAGTGATAAATCTCAATTTCATCTCAATCATCATAAGTTCATCATATGCCACAAGAACACAAATCAGTTTCACAAGCCCTAGCTTAATTAATGTTAATCATCATCATTAATAAGCTTAAACAACATTAATTTAACAATTTCAAGCTTCAATTTCGGATTTTAACCCATCAATTAGTTAAAACCCCAAAACCCCCAATTTCTAGATTAATTAGAGGAAGAACACAAATCATACATTGTTTATGATGATTAGAGAAGCTTGAATTCGAGTTTAGCAACTTCAATTTGATGTTTCCATATGATTTTGATAATTGATTTAGGTTTTTAGGAAAGTATGTATGTACGTATGATACGTATGTAGGTATAGATATGTTTAAAACATAAACCGACTTATTCCTGTGAGTGTATACTAAAAATGTTTAAATTTCATTCCTCGTACTCATCATTGTCTGGAACTTAAAAACCATTTGCGGGGAAAACTATTTTATTTTACCGTCAACTGAATTAATTTAAAACAATCAATAATTTATTAGTCACAATAAATTATCCGACTCTTTTCTCCTCTTATTTTAAATTAACACAACACACTTATTTTCTGACATATTAAATAATAGTTCACTATCAGAAAACATTAAAATACTACTAGACCCGAAGACTGGGTGTTACAAATCTCTCCCCTTTAAAGAGATTTCGTCCTCGAAATCTAATCACACTTAATCACTTTAAACACAAAATGTGTATGCATCTAATCAACTTACACATCACCAGTGTGTATTTCAACTGAATTCACCGAAACACATAAGTTGTGCTCTGTACTCTACTTAGTTTGATAACACAAGATGCTATATTCATCATAAAATGTAGCATCTTCAACTATTTAATCACCAATACACTCATCAAACGTTACTCCCGTGATTAACTTATAAATATATATACACGTTTTCAATTCTTTCCACATTCACATATTCAAATGTATATGTTTCTATCCTTTCCCCCCCGGCACAAATACTGTGCATATATCCTGTCTCTAATAAATTAATCAACCACTTACATGACCATTCACACTTAGTCATGTCAACTATTTAAACACATAATTCAATTTCATCTTTATCACAACAACAATAACAGCAACAACAACCACAACAAGTGGTACTAAATACCATAACATGTATCTTATCAATAAAGGTTTAACTTAATTCACCACTAGCAATTTAGCTAATAACCATGTATTTCTTTAGCTAACAACTTGCTAGAATTTTCACTTTTGCAACTATTTAATTACCACTTTACAACTTGTAATTATAAGCACAATCTGATTATATGAAACTCTGTACTCAACAGTAATCTACAATCTTATAATCTCAAATACATAACAGTAAGCAACATGTAGAGATCAAATCTTATGATTACAACCAGTTTCACATAATCAACTAGCATCCTATCACACCAACCTGGATGCTAAATCAACACCTGTTAATACCATGCATCATCAGCATAGGTATTTCAACAACACAAAGTGCCGTCACAATTCACATATTCAACAATAGCATCACAATATAATTCATAGTCAACTGACATCTACTTTGCTTAAATCACCTTTTAATTACTACTAGTTGCAATTCATCACACATACACATCTATTGTACAATAGATACCACATTAACAACAATTTTGTGGTTTACTACTCTTTCATTTTAGTCAAAAATTTTTTTTGACTATTTCTCAACTACAGGTCAACATATCTTACCTGTTATTTTAAAACCATTTAACTTTATCTAGTACTTAGTAACCTCAACAATTCCATGTGAAATGACATAATATACATACGTTGGCCAGACGTCGTCATATTATGTCAGTCACACTTCATTCTCAGGCTACTTCATACCATCAATCTTCAAAGTGATTAATCTTTACTTTCACATGTCTCACAATTGTGATATCCAAATTTACACACATATACAACACCTTAACAACAGGCATACAACCAAGTATTAACTTGCTATCATTTTCAACTTATAACTTTGAATAAAAACTACTCATATCATCAGGTATATATAAGCAACTCAGACATTCAACACCATTTCCACTATATCATTAACACATGTGTAATGTCTAGCACAATTATCTCAATCACTTCTTTATTACCTGATTCAATATCAATTACTAGTTATATTTCTTTAACATGGATGTAATATCCAACAATTTCATCCATCAACATCATTTAACACTTATAGTACATTTAGTACTAAACACTTCATCAAAACTATGTGTAACATTCAACACATATTCATCAATTTATTCACCTTTAGTTGAATTACAATTGAGCATTTTATGTTCAATTATCACATAAATATAAGTTCATATACTTATCTTGCAAATTCTTAAAATGCTCAGTTCAACACTTTCTAATATTCTACATTATTCAAATACTTCATCATGTTCAACTAATTCACGTAATATGATCCACATAACTTCATAATCAATGTTTACTAACCCTAGTTAGTAACAATTTACAATACCATTTACTGGTATATTTTGCAGTTAAATAAACAGCTTGAGTATAAGCCATACCCAATAAAACATGTGGACCTCTTAAAACAAGTTTTAGTATTGCACATGTACACAGGAATGATCCCTGGGTTCAAAGAAACAAAAGCCCAATACAAAACGTAAGTCAAAAGTCTTAAATAAGGTCCGAAAAATAGTAAAACGCCATTTTCGGCCCCCAAACGACCCCGAAGTGCCCAAAACTGACAGGGCTCATAGCGATGCTGTGAGCTTTGACCGTTGGGCCGTTTTTGAGTGGACATGTAAATTTCGTCTTAATCTGACACCGAAAATTTATAGCGGAAACTTCTACGTCAAGCGTTACGTCAAACGTTGAAAATTTAAAATAAAAAGTACTGTAACAAAGGCCTATCCGCCGGATCAGATGATGATCCGCCGGATCAACATGGGGATCCGCCGGATCCAACAATGATCCACCGGATACTTTTTCAAAAATACTATTTTTGCACGTCAAATTAAAAGTGTAGATTCAACGCCCCAAGATCCGCCGGATCTAACCCATGATCTGCCGGATCCATACCCTGATCCGCCGGATCTTGAAGTGATCCGCCGGATCCATATCCTCTCCAGCAGACCTGCGCAACTTAGTGCAAAAATACGAAATTCAAACGCGCATATCTCACAAACCGTAAATAGATAGGGTCTGAAATTTTGCAAGCACCTTAATATAGTCAAAATACAACTTTCCATTTTTCCACTTTTTCAAATTTCACGTTTGATGAGAAAACGGATGTACAACTCATTTTAGGCCATTTTCGACCATTTTAGTTGACACGCTATATTCCAAATGGCTTGGTTCCTGACTTCAACCTTTTGCCAACATATTTCTATATACAATTGTGAGGTGTGAGCATATTCATCACTTTCATATACCCATTCTATCATATTTTGACTCGTTGACCCGTTTGAGGGTCCAATTGGGCAATATTAACAAAACAACCTCATTGATTACCCAAAACACTTTCGACACACATTTCTACTATATGTAGCACTTAAAATCACTTTAACATTGGTTATAGCTAAACCACCATTTATTTTAACCGTTTAACCAATAAGTGACCCATTTGGGCACTTATCTAACCCGTTTGGGTTTAAACCCATATAACTACCATTTCATCACCCATTTCACATTACGTTGACTATTATAAGTCAAACTAACCCACTTTCACTGTTGGTGTCTTATTATACCCTCAAAACACCAATTTCACATTAAAGTCATCATATTTAGGCCAATTACAACAATTTTTTCAACCTTGACCTTTCACAAACTTATCAACACACATAAAAGTTGATTAACCTCTTTAACTTTCTTATTTTACCACTTTTAATACCTAGATCATAATTCAACCACAATCATGATCAAGGTAAAACACATAAACATCTAACCACCTTTATCCCTATTACAACATAGTCATCACACAATTTGACTCTACCAAATTCGACTTTGACTTTTTCCAAGTCAACAACACACATTCCAATTAATGTACACTTTCTAATTTACACAACAACAAGACTCCAAACTTATTAATTGAGATTACCAACATCTCATTAAATTTACTATATGGAGTCATATCAACTTTGTTTTCCAAGATTTATTACTACACCTAATCCAATTGCCCCCAAAGTCATTATTTCACATGAGCAAATAATTCCACATACACACTTCATACAACCGATTTCATATTTGAATTTCATATTGTAGACACAATTAACTCCATACAATACAACTATTACACTTTTTTCAACAATGTGTCTACACAATTCATTCTAGTTCATTCAAAATTACTCATTAATATTCCTATCATCATATTAACAAGTAATAATTATCAATGACTCACAACTGGGGATTCATATCAGTCAGGCTCGATTTACTTTACTACCAATCATATCATAGCAAAGTAAACAATTCAAGCTTATTGAAATACACCAAGCTTATCGAAAAGTACCTGATACACATAGGCCTACGAGTATTGAGGAATCATTGAGAATACCCTTGGGTTCCTCATATTCCTCCGTCTCTGCAACCAAAACAACAGTCTTGCAACTTGTTATAGATTAGTACACATTTAATAACCACTTTCTCATACAACCACTAATCCCACACCTGGAATGTTTGACTTGACACAACTACAGATTTGGGATTGAACACATTACAATGTCCAATTAGATCAAACCTGGCTCTGATACCAACTTATAACACCCCTCATTTTACCAACATTTAAATATAATAAATCCGGAAGTGTTAGTCCAACTTTCAACAATACCAAGTTACATTACAATTTCAACCTAATTTAAAACATAGTTTATCAACATGGGTGTTATTTCAAAAAAACAAAAGATAATAATTATTTATAGAAATCAATATCAGAGTAACGCCTAATTGCCAAACATTCCTTCCAATCCAACTTCTTGCCCACCCGATAAAATCTATAACCTGCAAGAAGTGTTAATGTGGGGGATTAGCATAACGCTAAGTGAGGGAATAATTAATTAACAGTTCAACTTAGCATAACAACTCTGTTTACCAACTGTAACACCTCGTAAATTTGAACACGATTAATTTCATTAATCACTTGCATTTTAGGCTAATTCCCTACTTGAGTGAATTCACAACACATTTTAGAGGTAAGTCTAGCATAGCCCAACTAGATAATACGCGCAGTATTACGTATTCATAATTAGTTGTAATTACGTACTGAACAATTTGTAACAAACGCAACAAAAATATACGGCTGTTGGTGAACAAAATTATTTAATAAAACAAGTTATTAAATAACGTCGTTTACAATTAAATATTATGTCGATAATATTTACATATCATTTTATAACGCAAAACGTTAAAACGAATAATTTAAAAATAAAACAAAACTAAAAATTCTTAAAACTTAATTGATTAAATTTCATAAAAAGATCCAAATTAAAAATATAATGAAACATTGTAATTAAAAATATGTTAGTTAAAATAATGTAACATTTAACGATCGGGTAAACAAACACGGGACAAAAACACAGGAGATGAAAAGTGGAACAAAACCACCTCCCATCTCCATCTTTCCTTTCATTTTCATTTCAACCTCACCAAAAACACACACTTATTCTCTCAACCAAATCCACACCAAAAAAATTCGGATTCGCAAATCAATCAACAAAAGTTACATTTTCGGAATCCTCTCGAGCTAAGGAACAACATTAACAAAAGCCGTATCATCATCTTCTTCCTCATTTGGTCCCGATTCGCAATTGTAAGAAATTTCTAAAAACTTAGATTTACTCGTTTTTATGTGTTATATGGGTGTAATATTGAACCTACAACTTTGTTTTAACTATATAATGGAAGAAATCAAGGTTTTATGGCCGGAAAACGGGTTAAAATCGGATTTTTGGTCGGAAAATCGCGACAGCCGCTGGGTTCTGTCTGGGTGTTCATCTTTGCGACACAACGACTGTGTCGCATATTGTGTCGCATAAACTATCCATGCGACACAACCATTGTGTCGCATGTTGTGTCGTATTATATGTCGTACTCTGTGTCGCATCATTGTGTCGTAGAATCTCTGCGACACAACCCTAGTGTCGCTATTGAATTAGCATCGATCGCCTATGCGACACAACCCTTGTGTCGCATAGCCCTTGTGTCGCACCCTTATGCGACACAACCATTGTGTCGCATAACCACATTAGTGTCGCATACTGTGTCGCAGAAAACAGAAACTTCACAAACTATTTTTAAACTAAGTGTCGAACTTAACCGATAACGAACACTTACATTCGATACTGTATGTGGACTTTACGAACAATACAAACATGCTATTTTATTGAAATTATAATTTCAAACTATCACCAACGAGCCGTATACATTTTCACAAACAACGAAATACAAACGTAAACGTTTAACAAACAATTTGGACATAACTTGGTTGTTCAAACACTAGCATGGATGATTAACATAGACATCCACATACTTATAAATCTCATACGTTTAGGACGTTAGGAGATCTCGGACTGTACTTGGGCTTAGGTTTGCTAGCACTCGCACAACTACTTAACTCAACAGGTGAGTTCACAGCCCCTACTTTTACTGTTTTGAACTACTTTTGGGGTGGAAAACATAGTCAACTGCTTTACTGATTTACTGATTGCCATAACTGCTTTTACTACATGATTATTTATCATACTGTTTACTCGAACAATTAGAGTACATGAACTGTCAAACTGTTATACAAACTATCACATAACTGCCTTTCGGTACAATATTACAACATTGTTTATAACTGTGGTCAACTACTACAACTGTCTGTACGACATGGTATTCCAAACAAAAACTATTATCACTATGTGAAACAAACTTTGTATCTTACCGGAGAACGACCGGTACATATTGGTAACTTGTCGGAGAACGACCGACACTAACATGGTATCTTACCGGAGAACGACCGGTACTAACAGTATATCTTACCGGAGGACGACCGGTACTAACAATGTATCTCACTGGAGAACGACCAGTGCTAACTTGGTATCTTACCGGAGAACGACCGGTACATTTGGTAACTAGTCGGAGAACGACCGACTCAAACTTTAAAACTACTGGAGAACGACCAGCAATACGTTTTCAAACATATGATTTGGGTAACGTCCCAACACAACTATTTTTGGGCAACATCCCACATGAACCGTATTTTGGGTAACGTCCCAACACAACTATTTATGGGCAACATCCCACATAAACTGAAACTTTTGGGCGAACAACCCACTAAACTTATACTTTGGATGACGTTCCACTAAACATTACTCGACTATTATGGCAATTACTATTTATGAACGTATTTGGTCCAACTAATGTGACTACAAAACTTGAAACAACAATATACAACATAAAACCTGTGGATTCACTCAACCTAGTTGTTGACTTTTACTATGTTTTTCAGGGAATTAGCTGCGCATGTAAGATCGCCAACACACATGGAGAATTAGGCGACCCTTGAAGCTTAGGATGCCAATTTTTGGAAACTTATGGATTTCTTTAGTATAACTGAAACGTTTTAGTCATATTTCAGAAATCTACTTTTGTAAACTTACTACTTTTAACTTATACGATTCGATGAATCGTAAACTTTGTAACTTACACTTTTGGCATCTTAATATATTATGTTCTGTTGTAATCATAAGCTCTGATACGTATGCATGTTTTATTATTGTGACACCCCAGTACTTAAACTAAATGCTTCCGCTCAACGAATTTGGGGGTGTTACACCAACAAGCATCGTAAACACACAATACCTAGTACAACAATTTAACTGTTTAACTGGTCAACTGTTCAACAATTTCAACTTATCGACAATAGAGCAGTTCAACAATATCACAACTGAATAACGAGGATCGGTGGCTCTTGGGATATCATAATACCCGGGGATTCCCAAGAACACTTTTCCAACCATATCCTTATGACCATAACGGACGAGACCGATAGCTAATTGTTATCATCAACCAACACAGGAGATGTGTTAAATCTTGAATGACAATTAGCCCAACCAACCAGATCAACCCGTTGACCTCATTAGCAACTAATGCCCGAAGGCCAATAATAACAACAAACAACAGGAGGTCAACTTTCCTCAGTGATCACATATTTATCAAGTCATCAGGTCACACATCAGACCAAGCAACATATCAACAGTATTATTACTAACTACAGTAATCATCATGGCAACTAAAACAGTAATAATACATTACTCGTTGTAACCAAACTCGTTACAACCAAATTAGACTGAGGATTAAAGATCCACTCACCGAATACCTCAGTCATCCACTCAGTAGTCTAATATCACTGAGCCTTCTCCACATCTGAGAATACAACAGAACAACACAAGTTAGTCACTTGTCTCAAAATCTATATAACATCAATCCAAGAGAATTACATCAACAATTCTCTAAGTTATTCAAATAATCAAAATCATGAATCCATCATTCTCATTGAATTAACCACCTTTAATTCAATTGTCCAATTTCATGAATTATTACCTAATCATGACTAATTAGCATGATAATCAGTTTTCACAATTACAAATCAACCAACTTGTATTAATTCAACGTTCATCATTTCAAGATTATGAATAATCTCTTTAATCATCAAAATCATAATCACTTATCAAATTATGATCATCCAAATCATCATGAACACTTAATCCATTTTCACCTTTTAGCTTGAATAATATCAATTATCATCACTAATCAACCATACTATAATCATTAACAACACTTATCAATTTATTCTCTAATAACACAAGCTTAAAAGCTTTGATTATAGCATAATCAACTAAACCCATCACTTTTATCATGATCATAATTCAATTCTACAATTTCTAACATAGGGTTTCAACTATAATCATGAAACTAACATCAATTAACAATTCTAACATAGTGATAAATCTCAATTTCATCTCAATCATCATAAGTTCATCATATGCCACAAGAACACAAATCAATTTCACAAGCCCTAGCTTAATTAATGTTAATCATCATCATTAATAAGCTTAAACAACATTAATTTAACAATTTCAAGCTTCAATTTCGGATTTTAACCCATCAATTAGTTAAAACCCCAAAACCCCCAATTTCTAGGATAATTAGAGGAAGAACACAAATCATACATTGTTTATGATGATTAGAGAAGCTTGAATTCGAGTTTAGCAACTTCAATTTGATGTTTCCATATGATTTTGATAATTGATTTAGGTTTTTAGGGAAGTATGTATGTACGTATGATACGTATGTAGGTATAGATATGTTTAAAACATAAACCGACTTACTCCTGTGAGTGTATACTAAAAATGTTTAAATTTCATTCCCCGTACTCATCATTGTCTGGAACTTAAAAACCATTTGCGGGGAAAACTATTTTATTTTACCGTCAACTGAATTAATTTAAAACAATCAATAATATATTAGTCACAATAAATTATTCGACTCTTTTCTCCTCTTATTTTAAATTAACACAACACACTTATTTTCTGACATATTAAATAATAGTTCACTATCAGAAAACATTAAAATACTACTAGACCCGAAGACTGGGTGTTACATGAAACTTTACACGTATTACTATTATTAGTATCCAACTTTGAAATTTAGTGATCAAGCATTAAAAGTACTTGAGTGCAAAATTGGAATGAGACAATTCGTTACACTCGAATTGACATGAATAACCCTTAATCAAAATAGTGAGCTTAATCAAGGGTGCTAAGAGTTGCCAAAGGAATTGTTTTTTATTGATTTTGATTGAGATGTTGATTTTTTGTTTAGGGTATTGGCGAAGTGCGGGTTAAACTGATGAATGCCTAGTGGCATGTTTTATACCATTATCATTGTTCAGTCTTATCTCTTCTCCTAGAATTTAGAAGTTGGGTTACGTGGGGTAATTTCCACGTTGTCAGTAATGGGCATAACAATTGAAGAATTCTAATCATGAGACATCTATGTGAACTGTCTGGTCTTCTGGGCCGAGGTAATATACGAGTAGTTTCTAGGTGGGATGAGTCGAACTCGAAAGTGGTATGTGACATTATCTATGATTGGTACAGAGGTATATCATTATTTAGTATATATACAAGTTTTATATGAATGAACCGGTTTCATATTTGTTTGATATCCTAATCCAGTTTTTAAAAAAACAGGCTTTAGACACTAGTATAAAAGCTTTTTAAATTGATTACTACCTTTTCAATAGTTAAATGAGTCTAGAGTATGTTCACGTAACTATCAAGGAATTAGAGATCTATAGTAAATTGAAAGTTAAATCTATATATATACACAAAAGGAATGGCAATTTGAATGTGTATTTACTGTGAGGAAAAGATGATAGCTAGAGCAAGATGGTGTATGTTAATCGCTTTCCTTGATCTATAAATTTTGTTGACTAATTTATGTTCTTTCTTCACGTTAATGAAAGACAAAAACATTTGTTATTTTTAGATATTATAAAGTTCTTTTTTTTCACAAAAACATATAACACTGCAATTTCAATTCGTTAGAGTTTATAACACGTATAAGCTAGAAAATTTAGTTGTGTTTGAGAATAAAAAGTAAAAAGTAAAATTCATGCCGAAATAAAATGGTAAATGTAAAATTAATCTAAGATTAAGTATAGTATATAAAATTTAAGTTTTTTTAATCATACAAATCGATTTCCTCAAAAATCTTTGAAATAATATAGTGTATGCTTGGCAATCATGACCCAACTCCTTCTAAATCTAATCGGGTCCATTGGGTAATTCTCTTGGACCTGTTAGGTATGTTTGAATTGCATACGTAAATAAAACAAGGGTCCAGTAAGTGAGTTGTGTAAATCCAGTAACAATTACAAGGGTCCAACAGGTTTACTAAACGGGTCGAGTGGGTTGTAAATAAAAAAATCAATTCAATGACACTATGACAGAGACGATAAGCCATCATAATAAATAAATATATAAAGTTTTTAGTTTCTTTTTTACTTCATTAATATTAATATTTGTAGGATCGTAAATCTGCACATATCATTATTAACAAGACTTTAAATATTAAAAATGGTTTTGTTTATGATTTGGTGAAAATCACTAATTATGACTTTTAAAAATCAAAATCAGTATACATGGACGTTGTTTGGTTAAACTGCTCGCGTTTTGGGTTATTCGAATTTAGAAAGTTTTTAACTTATCCGTAAACCGAATAAGATTCATATTATTCGGGTTCAGGTTATTCAGGTTCGGTTTGGATTGGTTCAAATTCAGTTTATTCGGATTTGGAAAGTTTTTAACTTATCCATAAACCGAACCGAGTAAGAATAATATTATTCGAGTTCAGTTTATTTGGGTTCGGTTTGGATCGGTTCAATTCGAGTTATTCGGATCTAGATAATGCGTTTTAACTCAAATAAGTTAAAAATTGTATCGCGTCTTAAACGTATTATAAACTTTCACAATATTATACTAGTAATTTTATATATACATCATAAGGTTATAATTAAATTTCCTAAGATATAAAATTTTCAATGATTACTATTAAAATAACTTTTGGAAGCTATGATATAAATATAAATAAAAAATATTAACTTTTTTTTCGAACTTATTTTACAGTCGTTACTGTTGTGATTATTTAAGATAATCACAAAATATAACATGATAATCACATGTGATTATTCTCTATTATAATGTGATTATCATGTGTTCGAGATAATCACAACATATGGCATGATAATCACATATTATTCATGTGATTATCAAGTTATAAAATGTGATTATTATGAATAAAAAATTTAACAAAAAATAATTAAAAAAATTATAAAACGTCGAAATTTTTTTATTTGAAAAATAACTTTTAAAAGTTATTTATAAAATAAGCTACGAAGAAAATTTTGTTAAATAACGTGGTTTGGATAGTTAAAAAGTGATTTTAAAGTGTTTCTCACGTTCTCACGAAAATTAGCCTTCTCATTTGAACCTGAGACTATATATATATATATAGTGAGAGGATCCAGGGGGAAGTGGAGATCTAGAGGGAAGGGGGGAAGTGAGTTTTGCACCATCAGATCTACTTAATATGCATTGTGATGAATATTAACAATAAATATTTTTCTAATAATGTGAAGTTTTAATATGCATCGTGATGCATATTAGTTAATATTCATCATAGTGAATATTAACAATTTTTTAAATAAATATTTATTAACTACTCTTATGATTGAAAAGTGATATTCATTCATTGAAATATTCTTTGTAGCATCGATTTTGATTACAATTTACCAGTAAAAATAATTTTTTGTTGACGTTTTGATTGATAATTGTAATATGTTTCTTGATGAATACTAAACGCTTCCCCCTTCCCTCAAAAAATTGCTTCCCTCTTGATCCCTCCCATATATATATATATATATATAGTGCCATGATCCAGAGGGAAGGGGTGTTTTTGGGGGGAAGCAGCCATCTCACCATTCAGTTCCATCATTTAACTCCCGCTCACCATATGTACAGTGTTCCTGCGTTTCAGTTAGTTTATAGGGACAAGGTTATTACAGTAATTTCATATTATTCCTTTTATTTATTTAAAAAACATAATTCAATTAAGCATATGCATATGCATTCTTTATTCAATTCGGTCTTCTTTTTCATCTGCAACACAAATTTTGTTCACGTAATCACTTAATCCATTCCCATAAACACTGAACTGAAATTCGTATACAGTTAATTTCATTGATTCTCCAATATCTGTTCTCGTTGTTTTCTTAATTCATCATGTTTTACATCGTTCATACTTAGGGTTTGGATCTTAATAGCATTCGTTAAAACATCAATTGTATTTGTCAGTGTAAATTATGTCTTCTAGTTCCAATGTTCCTGGTGAATCGAATTCAGTTTTTGCTGAATCTACCGGTAAGTGTATACTAATAATTTTATTGTTTATTAAATTCAAGTTTTTATGTTTATAGGTTGTAATTGTGTTAATATGCATTTGGGTGAATGTTATTTTGTAGCTCATGTGATGGTTTCTAGTTCCAATGTCCCATTTGAATCTAATCCTACTCTTCCTGATTCTACCGGTAAGTTTAAATATTAAATTGTGCTTAAATATTCAAGTACACAGTTTGAATATTCTCTTAAACCCAAAATAAAGTTTACATATTAAATTGTGATAGTATGCACTATGATGAATACTAATAGTATGCTCTGTGATGATTACTATATGTTGATACATGTTAACATCCATGTAGATGTGTACTAATAGTATGCACTATGATGCATCTTAATATAAGTTTACTTCGTAGTGAATTATATTGATTCATATTTACACCCATGTGGATTGGTACTAATAGTATGCAGTTGGATGCATAAAACATAATCGATATTTAATTATCAGTCTACTAGTTTTGAATATTACTAGTTAATTACTTAATTACTTTGATATGTCTTCAAACCTAAATCGATATTTACACCTTCAGAACTCAGACTTATGTGTATCTTTTTCTCTTGAACCAGTCCGGCTCGGCTGACCTTCTGCACAAAGACACATTCATGCTCCTCTATGTTTTGAATTTTGATCACCCAACTTTTGTTTGCTATAATCATTTTGACTTGTGTGAGGTCATCAGCCCACAGTGTGCACAATTGTGAATTTATTACTAAAAGTAGTACTGTGCAATAAGAAGAGAACCAACCCTTACCATCAGACTTTTCTTAGCTGAGTTTGTGTTAGAGGTAGTAAACAGAGTGGGTTGGGTAACAGATTTTTAACTGCTATCTTTAAATTAATAAGAAAAAACTGATCTGTCATATTTCTTGGTTTCTAGCACTAGGGAATTCACTATACTATACATTCTGAATTCTAATTAGTTTAATTCTAATCAACGATCCTAAGTAACTAGGGAAAAAAAGTTTGCTGTTATTGAAAAACTTTATATAGGTCTGCTTTTGCTGTCTACTTATGCTATTATTTGCCCTCTTCAATAGTGGATCCAGATTTTTCTTGTGCTCGTGTGTTTAGTATAGGAGCTTGATTGTATACATAATGGGGTACGTTATACTCAGATTATTTGATGAATGATGAGGTTTATGACTCCATTTTAGTACTTGTTTGTGATCTAAATCTGCATTTCCTTTTTCTTCCATAAATCTTCTTCTCTCTACTAAGATGCTTATAAACATGAGTTATCACCATCTTATTTTGAGATCTACTAGTAATAATATTTCATTACATGTTCTAGATGGTACAGAGACTACTTATTTGAGTTTTTTTTTGCATCAAATGTTAAGGCAGGTTCAATCATTGGAAAGGGTGGAACAACAATTTCTGATTTCCAGTCACATTGTAATGCTCAAATTCAGTTGTCACACAATTATGAGTATTTTCCAGGAATATATGATAGGGCTATTATGGTGTCTAATAGATGAAGTTCTTGAGGCCGTTGAACTTATTCTAACTAAGTTGCTCGATCAGGTAATCCGATTAACACAACTTGCATTTGGTAGCCTGTGATTGTAACTTACAGAATATTATATATTGTTGATAAGTTTTATGCTGAAGAAGGTGACGAAGCTGAGCCAAGATCAAAAGTTAGATTAGTGGTATCTAATAGCTCTTGTGGTCGAATCAGTAGGAAAGGGGTATCCATGATAAGGTAACAGTGTTGCTCACCATGTTTCGTATAGGTTGGAAATGTTGAAGCTCTGAATTGTTTCCAGAGGCGTAGTTATTGGACGTTGGATCCGTGAGTATCTTTCATCTCTTTGTGGGTTACATTGTCTCTTATAGACGTAGATTTTCCTGAAGTTATAGCTTGCAATTTAGTTATTTGAACTATTTGGTAACTCAATGTTCTATGTTAACTGAATCATATATCTAAATTTAAATTGATTATGTGCTGATAGACTTACATTTTTTGATCTTGTGTTGACGGGGGAATAGATCACATTGTACTTGTTCAATATAGAGATATAACCATGGTAAGTCTTGTGATCTCATATAAAAAGAAGAAATTATGACTGTATTTACTTGCATGTTGGTGCACTTAGGGTATCTGGTGTTTCTTTTTATTTTCACCTACCCATTAGGGTTGCTCTGCACACAATATCTTTATTACATTATGCATGCCCGAGTGAATATTTTCAAACCTTAATTATTATGTAAACTATATGGGCAAAAAGTTGCTTTACCTCAAATATATACATAGTAAATGTATGCACATACTCGTATACATAACAGTGTCCGTAACCGATATTTGCAGAGTGGACATAGTCCTGGATCCATTCCAACATTGTCTACAGGATCTTCTACTCTTATTCAGGGTTCCAGCTCCTATGCTTCTCAGTTTACCCAATCTGATGCTGCTGCTTTTAGTCAGTTTCGTGAGCCTTATGACAACACCTCTAGTCCCAGTTCTATAGAAGTTAGTTCGGATGTAATTACTAGGTCCAATGGAACAAGTCCCTTCAGCATTACAGAAGGAACAAAAGAAATTGGCGGTTCACCTATTTTTGAAATTGACCAGGCATTGCGTATAGTTGAGTTTGGATGAGGACAACTTGAAAGAACTTGGTGCCTTCTATAGTGTGAACGAGATCTCAAATAAATCAGAGTTTTCAGCTAACGAGCAAAATTACGGTGGATCTGGAGGGATGCAAGAGGATTTGAACAATTATGCATCTGAGCAGTATCCAGGTTAATTTCCCTTTTGTGGTGCTCATAGCTGTCACAACATGTAAATGTACCATGTTATCTCTTTTTGTGTCAATCTTAAAGCTAATTGACCAGCGCCAGTGTGTAAGGTCTTGAACTCATTTACAGTGATTTTAAGTAGAGTGCGGGTTGAGTAAAGGTCTAAAGGGTCAAAGTGAGTTCAAGTTGACACGGTTCATTTTTAGTAAGGGTAGAAACAGGTCGGATTGGCTTGAAGCCTTGAACCCGCAAGCACCAATAAATGATGAATGCATAAACAATGATTACAAATTACTTTTATGAAATCAATCAAAATATTTGACTAAAATGATATAAGAGGTTCTATGCTATTAAACTAGACTTGGGGAGGCTTTCAACTTGTCTGACCTGTTCCCCTTTTAAGTTTACTTGGCTAGTTTATGATAAAATACAACCTAATTTAACCCATCCATAATTACATGAGTTGAAATTGCCACCTCTAATTTTGAGATATCTTCCATACAATAATATTTTTTCTCTTTCCACGTTCTTTATCATGTGTGTTTTATCAACTCTGCTACTAGCTTTTCTCCGCTGATCTATGCCGGTTCATCATCTGCATTCTTTGTCAAAGTGATGGATTTTAATAAGGCTATATACAAACTAATTGTGAAAATAATGTTTAGGTGGCTACGTAAGAGCGCATCAATACCATCAACAATCAGGGGGTGAATTTTCTATCACAAGTCAACAAGATTCAGTTTGGGATGATGTGCTCGAATATGATGGGAATACATTAAGTGATGGCCAGCAAAAGAATCTTGTATACCCTTGAGACAGAAATGTAAGCTTCTATTGATCAATCAATAGTATTTATGTGTGCTTGTGCACGCGTTTAAGAATTTTGAACTCAAATTGATTGTTCTTGATGTATCGTAATAGGGAAAAGATGGTAGCTGAACTCTTGGCATCTAGTGCTTCTGCTGAAGCATTTACAGATCCCAGCCAACAAGACCCAATTGGCTAAACACCAGCTTCTATAGCTGCTACATGCGGACACAAGGGGCTTGCAGGTTATCTCTCAGAGTTGTCACCCACCAGTCATCCATCCCTCCAGCTGCAACAAACATAACTTTCTATAATATTATGTGATGACATCAGTTGAAAAACTTTATAATTCAATTTCAATTGTTAGAATTATCATTCATTTTGATGAATATTAGTTGATAAACTTTATAATTTAAATTCGGTTGTTATAACTTGACATCTATTTATATGAATATTAAATGATAACAATCATGTTCATTCATACTAATAGAGTATATTTATGTTTATACTAACTAATAGTATGCATTTCGATGCATACTACTTTAAATTGTATTATAGATTCTTGTATTGATGTATGTTGACAGTCATGTTGATGCGTAATAATAGTTTGCACTACAATGCATATTAATTTTAGTTTTAATTATTCTGATATATTGATGTTGGTTAACTTTCATGTTCAAGCATTGTGATGCATACTATTTGAAATTGTATTTAATTTGATAACTAATAATATGCATTGCTATATTGTAGTTACACAATATTATGCATTGAGATGCATACTAGTTGAAATTGTATTTAATTTGATAAGAACTAATAGTATGCATTGCGATGCATACTACTTGAAATTGTATTGTAGTTACATAATAGTATGTGTTGCGATGCATACTATTTGAAATCAATTGTATTGTACTTACATAATAGTATGCATTGCGGTGCATACCCCTTGAAATTGTATTTAATTTGATAAGAACTAATAGTATGCATTGCGATGCATACTACTTGAAATTGTATTGTAGTTATATAATAGTATGCATTGAGATGCATACTATTTGAAATTGTATTTAATTTGATAACTAATATGCATACTACTTGAAATTATATTATAATTACATAATATTATGCTTTGAGATGCATACTATTTGAAATTGTATTAAATTTGATAAGTACTAATAGTATGCATTGCGATGCATACTATTTGAAATTGTATTGTAGTTTCTTGTATTGATGTATGCATTGTGATATTATTCATCCTGGTTAATATTAAGTGATAACATACGTTTATAGATATTACCATTACGAAGGTATTCAAACATACTTTAATGTAAATCTTTTAACTTTTTATAAAAAGCCATACACGGGTATTTATAACCCTTTAAAAGCAAAAACTATTTCTTGCTGCTGAAAGTTCAAAAATCAATACCAACATGCTGTTTTGTACCCAACTTTTCAATCACTTATACACATCCGTTTTCAGCAAACCTTAAACCACTTCAAAGACATTTGACCATACTTTAATTGTATACTTTCAGTTTATTTCCAGAATACAGAATGCAATATTACAAGTGCTCATCCACGTCCCGCCTTCATAATGCCCTTCCTTTCCGGATGCTCATCCTTCTTACCCGACCTGCTTGCATCTACAACCACCACATCGTTACGGAGTAAGCTTACATGCTTAGTGAATATATAGGAAATTAAACACATGAATTCATAGCCATAATGTACATATATTCAGCACAATAAAATCTGCTTCCAATGGATCCATTCCGCCTTATGAAATTTACTGCCTATTATACTATACACAATATAAGCGAGTATAACGTTTATATACAACCAGCAAATCAAACATCATATTAACAGCCTATAATGAGACAATTCAGCCCTGATCACACAATCAAGCTATGTTACTAAGTTAGTCCACTTAGTGGAATCCAAAAGGGCCAAAACAATAGAATGAATTTAATATCATCAATTTTCGATAATGATGATTGTGGTCAAATGGATCATAAAATGTCCACAAAATGGAATGTTCTTTTATCTGTGATGGATCAAAAACTTTTTTGTTAATATCTCTAAAATAACTTAACAGCCTCGAAAGTTATCAAGTAGGTCATCATCACTCTAAAATCCATCTTTTAGCAAGCTGAGAGTCTGGCTTCTCGGTTGTTAGTAGCAGCAAATGCCATAGGATTGGGGAATAATACATCAAGCTTAGAGCTCGATGATTAAAAAGGAAAATAAGACTTACGGTCTTACGTATGTTGGAATACTAAACCTGAAGGAGACAAATAAAAGATGTTAATTATACTTTCTTACAACTCCAAAAGGCTTAACAGATAGCAAGCCTCCTACATCCATGGAAGTACACCACCTAAGTCATTAACTCATCCTTTAGTAGAGAACAACAACAAACTTAAAAGTTTATGTGAAGCCACAAATAATTCAGGTAATAATATTTGTTGCTTCAAGTAGACAAATTTACAATGAACCTTTCTACAATGATTATCGTCTCAAAACTCAATTGAAACAGTGCATACATAATTTTGCAAGTGCATCTAATTTTTATTATTATTTTCTATCATTCATCTAATAAACAAGTATGTAAACAGTGCATAATATTAGTACTCACCCATGTGGATGAGTACTAATAGTATGCACTGTGATGCATCTTAATATCATTTTACATTGTAGTGATGCATATTGATACATATTAACACCCATGTGTACTATTAGTATGCACTTAGATCAAACTAGTAACAGATCTAAAAATTAGTAACAGATCTGATATAGACTATATGAAACGACAGTGTTCCTGGTTCCACCCAATCTGATACACAAACCAATTCTGTCTTTTTGTATTATTTTTTCAAGAATCCAAGTTGAAAAAAACCCAAATGATCTATGTATTACCATTTTTAAACTCATAAGTTGTGTTAAAGATTATGAAAAACATAATGAAAACAACAAAAAAATATAGTCAACAAGATTATTCTATACAACATAATAATGAATACAAATATATAAAACGTGATACCTTGAAGTTGAAGCTTTTAACAGGCTCAACAGCCCATAAACGTTGAGCAGCCCACACATGTCTATTTTATTCAGCCCACAATAGTATGCACTACAGTGCATCTTAACATAATTTTACATCGTAGTGATGTATATCGATATATATTAAAACCATGTGTACTAATAGTATGCACTTAGATGCATGTTAACATAAGTTTACTTCGTAGTGATGTATATCGATAATATTTTAACACCCATGTAGGTTAGTATTAATAGTATGCACTTTGATGCATCTTAAGATAGGTCTACATCTAAGTGATGTATATTGATACATGTTAACACTCATGTGGGTGAGTATTAATAGTATGCACTGTGATGCATGTTAACATAAGTTTACATAGTATGCATTAAGAAAATATAATATAATCTTCAACCACATGCTGTAAACAACCTACTTAAGATTCCAAAACAAGTTAGTCGTGGTACCAACCTAGTTAAGATTCTAAAACAACATAGTCAAGCTACCTATCTACTTAAGATTCAAAAATAACATAGTCAATGTACCATACTACTCAAGATTATCTTACATTGTAGTATTACAAAATCATTAATATGCATCTCTAGTGAATAATATTCAATTGCTATCATAAAAGCATACATAATTTGCAAGTGCATCTAATTTTTACTATTATTTTCTATCATTCATCTAATAAACAAGTATGTATACAATGCATACTATTAGTACTCACCCATGTGGATAGTACTAATAGTATGCACTGTGATGCATCTTAATATAAGTTTACATTGTAGTGATATACATATTAACACCCATGTGTAATAACAGTATGCACTTAGGTGCATCTTAACATAAGTTTACTTCGTAGTGATGTATATAGATACATATTAACACCCATATGGGTGAGTATTAATAGTATGCAGTATGATACATATTAAGATAGGTTTACATCGAAGTGAAGTATATTGATACTTGTTAACACCCATGTGGATTCAAAACAAGTTAGTCATGGTACCAACCTAGTATATTCAATATAATAATATTCAATTGTTATCACAAAAGCATATACATAATTTTTCAATTGCAAAAATTCAGTGTAAGTCTCTTATCAAACTTTATAGTGAATATTTCACATTATCTTACACAGTAGTATTATATAATCATTAATATGCATCTCAGTGAATAATATTCGATTGTTATCACAAAAGCATACATAATTTGCAAGTGCATCTAATTTTTACGATTATTTTCTATAATTCATCTAATAAACAAGTATGTAAATGTTATTCATCAAATTTGAGATTTGTAATATATAATCATTAAGAATCATCATCTACAACTAAATAACTTATATATACAGTAATATTACTAATCAAATTCATCTCATAAATTCAATTAACAACATTATTTTATCTATTTACAATCAAAAACATTTATCTTTTGCTACGTAATTAAAAAATTTGTTTTACCTCGTTCATCGATTTTCCCCCCTTTTCCATTTGAATCTTTAGCCATTGATGAAGATCGTTTTTGTTGAATGAATCGCTATTCAATGCAATTGTAATTGAATCGGAGGTTATTGGAATCGATATGGTGATGTTTTGCTTTTGATTTTGTAGTTAGAAACCCTAATTTAGCTGCTGTGTCTGAGGATTATGCATTGATTGTATCTGAATGAAGACCAGGGCGTGTTTTGTGGCTATGAATGAAATTAATTGTGATTTGACCATAATACCCCTCTGCTTTTTTATTTAGTTTGATGAGATGGATGGCGGAGATTCACTTCCCTCTTCCCTCTATTTTCACACTTTCCCCTTGATCACTACCCTATATATATATATATATATATATATATATATATATATATATATATATATATATATACATATATAAGTAATAGAGGATAGCCTCTTTCCTACGTGTCATATTTATTTTTTTGACAACTAAGCAAAAATCCTAGGTGTCATCACCTTAGCTTCCTAAAAAATCCTATGTGTCATTCAAATTGAAAAAAATTATAAACCCACCTATTTTTTAGCTATTAAACTCTTAAAATATAATTTCAACCTATTAATTAATTAAATAATAAGCTTTTTTATTTCACTTGATATCAATGGAAGGTGACTACAATTGCAAAAGCTTTACAATTAATGCTTATTCGATTTCATTATCTTCATATACTTATTATTATTATTATTATTATTATTATTATAGCAATATAGTTAAGAAAGGCTTCAAAATTGTAGTCAACGTGCATACATGAAAACATTTACCTAAATATATATAGATGATGAAGTAGTACTTTTCATATATGCTTAACTTGATTATGGTTATAATAATAATAATATAAATGGAGTTACTCATTATTAATTTGTAGAATCACTTCGATGAACCAGACATCATGTTGTTTGTATAGTGTTACGGTCTACATTCCTTCTAAACTATAATATATCAATACGTAGGTACTTAGTTTTGTTATTTATGTATACTTGACTATATAAGTACGTATCCCCAATCTTTTTCATCTTCCTATAATTATTAGCCGTGCATCGCACGGGTATGAAAACTAGTATCTTAAATTATATATAAGAAACAACTAATGATGTCATCAAAAATTTAATCAACCAATAGGATTACTAGATTTTGTCCAATTGACTAAAATATAGGATTTGCTGACATCATAATTCATCAATTATTTTTAAAATAATCATATAATAAATCGATCATATCTTTATCTAACAGAGGAATCCTAATCCTAATACATTATTTATTACTTATATTATATTTATATTTATTACTTAATTATTTAAATAATTTTGGTTAACAAACTCTTAAAGCTCTGTTTCCATTTAACTTTCGTAAGGCACACTAGCAATATATATAAATAAAATAAAATAAAAAAATGTAGTTACTCCAAAAGTTATTTGTAAAAATTTTTATAATAAAACTAATATAACCAAATATATATTATCAATCAAAGTTTCACCTATTTATTGATCTATATAAGATTTACAATATATTATGTTAGTATTAAATATTCCGTGTGTATACACGGGTTTTTAGACTAGTATATATATATAATAATCAAACCAGAAAAATAAAGTTGATCAAAAACCAATCATATCAATACATTCTTGTGTTTCTTGAACAACTTGTTTGAAGGCTATCACAAAAATCCAATATAAAATCAATATTATCGTACAAGTAATTTTCCGAAGAACATTACAATTCTTTACCAAAGTAAATAAACAATTTTATACAAAAAGAAATATAAAGAAACCGTAAAAGAAATTAAGAAATACAAAAAACATATCAATAACCATTATGGACTTTTCCTTTTTTAGCATTTAGAGAAGGAAGCATGAGAAGATGTATCAACAACACCAATTAGGATATCTCAATATTCATTGGCACAACATTAACATAAATAAGGTTTCAATTTTCTTCTTTGGAGACAGAAATGAACTTAAACAGTAAAAGAGTTTATAATTAATAATCGATATTAATAATGAACTAAATTGGTATTTTAACAGTAAATTGATGTTAAAAATGAAGTGACATTTTATATAATTTATGTTTTTCGTCAAAAAAATAAAAAGACTACTTCCAAACTTTTTGGCCAGAAAGTTTAGAGACTAATATCCTTTTTTTATTGTTTTGGATGGATAGATAGATAGATGGAAAGTATAAACAATAAAAAAGCAAGAAGATATGGATTTACCCAAGTACTTCCAAGCCATACCAGTCCTTCTTTAATGTTTCTTGAATGCTGCTTATTCTCCTCACACCATTGTGTATTCTAACCTAATTATATTTTCTAGAGTAATTCAAATATTTCTTTCTAAAATATATTTTTCTATAGATGTTTGGGTCGCTACTTATATACATACTGAAATATACTAATATACATATTGAAATCGACCTACGCGTGGTGTACACCAAGCATTGCAAACCAAGGAGTTGCACGGCGTGACGTCTCAAATTTCTTTCAAAACTTTTTGTCTCTTAATTTATCACAAAACTCAATACGTATCTCTATTATGATACACCATTCGGTTTGATGAATACATCGCAATTTTAAAAAAAAAACTAGCTCCCATTATTTTTTATATATAGGGTTATTATTGAAATTTTAAACATACTTTCTTGTATTGTTCGATTAAGTCTCTCAATAATATCTTTTTAAGGATAGAATATCTCAACTATTATATAATATACGATATAGCTAAAGGGAAATTCTATATGCACACCCTCAAATTACCAGACGCACATATATCTAATACATATTGATTTTTGTATTAATTAATATTAATATTATTAATATTTATTTGCTTGAGTCCGTTTATGCCTCTGGAATAAGTTAAAGCTTAATTTTGAAATTGAATTCATTGCATTGTGATCCCTATTAAGAGGGTAATTAAGTAAATTAGCAAACACAAATCAAACTTACTACATGGACATGGGTAGGACTTAAGATCAATGGTTTAGAATCAATTAGGTTAATCCATTGAAAGGTTAAGGTGTGATTAGGGGGGGGGGGGGGGGGGGGGGTAGTTAAGCGTATTTACTTTTATTACATATATGATTTTGTATCCGGTATTTGTAGAGCTAACAGACATCAGATACAAAATAGACTCTTAGTGTGTATTTGATAACAATGGGCTGGAGCTGAGGGCTGAAGTTGGGGCTGGAGGTGGAGCTGAAGCTTGAACTTCTATTCAAAACTCACTTCAAAAAGCTTTTTGTTTAAGGGCTTCTGGTGTATTTTTTCAAGAAGGCTAATTTTTATAGTGTTCCCAGACAAGACTTATATGCCGGAGCTTATTAAAAGTAGAAGCTCAAACACTTAAAAGCCCTAAAAAACCCCCTCGCCAAACGGTAAACCTAAATACGTTTAAGTAAGATAAAGATACTTGAGAGACCTTATTAATGAAAAGTATTGTAATGGGATTTAGCTCAGGGGCATACTATTTGCACACCCCTAGTGATGTCAACTCGTCATTTTCTTTTGTCTTTTAGCATATTTTATGATTATACACTTTAAAGTTGTCAAATCAACTAGCCATCAAATCATGTCGTTTACTTATTAAATTTTATATTCGTAAACTTATATAGAAATTACCCGGTAGTTTTTATAAAAAAAATATATTCCAAATTACAATTGTATCAAAGAAATTATGTTTACATCATTGTTTTGATTAAAACCTTCAATTTTCTAATTACTAGCTACCAAATAATAAATACAAAAATAAATAAAAATCCACTAGAAGATGAAATATTGAATTAATATATTGATTGATTTGATTGATTTGAAAGGGGTGTGCGTCTAGTAATTTGAGGGTGTCCATATAGAATTTGCCTATCAATATATGTATTAAATTAAATATATTTTAATATTAGTCAACATAGAGTTTAAATTTCTTTGGAAAGAAAGGACAAATCGGCCCTACATTTAATCGATTTAATAAAAATCAATATTGTTTAAGGGATGTAATATTTATGCGATAAAAATTCAATAAAAAAAATGACTATGTTGCCGGATCCTGCGCTTCATCTTCATCCGCCAAGAAACTCCGGCGAACATGGCCGTCTTTGCATCAACTTCCGATCGAAAGTTATTATATCGGTATACTCTCTCTTTTTAATTATTGCGATCGATTAAAAAAAGTGACTACATGGTCGGATTCTGCGCTTCATCTTCCTCCGCCAAGAAACTCCGGCGCACATGGCCGTCTTTGCATCAACTTCCGATCGAAAGTTAGTACAACAGTATGCTCTCTCTTTTTAATTATTGCGATCGATTGTAATAAATCTTTTGATCGTGTATTAGTATTGATGTCTAGGTTTTTCCAGATTATATTCTAATTTATTTTAAGGATTAAGAAGAAGTCTAGGGTTTTCCAGATGACATGAATTAGGATAATGATGATGCTGATTATTTTCTTAAACAAACTCCAAGTAATTTAATTTACCTTATTTAAGGGTGTGATATTGGATATATCAATTCAAATATGTGCAAGTCAAATTGACTCCAGATTTACAGCCTATTATGTTGTTATACTTATCATATCCACCAATATAGTTCCACAATTTGTTAAACTAAATATTGTCACATGTTTTATAATATCCGATTTTGAATTTTGATTTTTAAGATAAGATTTCGGGAAAATTTGAGAAGATATCAAACAATTTGCGTAAAACCACATTTTAAATCCTTCACTGCAGCTATATAACCCTACCCTACATCTTGCATCTACAACCTTTTTATACCTATCAAAATATTCCCCTGAATCTATATAGTTTTAGTTGTACCACCAATGGCTAAAGTTAATGGGTTCACACCTCTCAATCTTTTGAACAAAAGAAGAAATGATTAGAAGATACGCGTGAAGGTATTCTTGTCGTGGACTCAAACCTACAAGGACAATCTGTCTCAGTTGGCTTCATTAGAGATGATACTAATTGATCACGAGGTAACAATACTTTAATCTATCATGTACAACTAACATTTTGTTTGTTCTCTTTATATGGTTTATTATAGATTGTCTGCCATTGCCATTTTAAATTGAATCAGATAAAATGATATGTATATAGGCTATAAAATAACGTATATATAATCTGCCATTTTTAGTTGAATCGGATATAATGATATGTATATACAAAAATTATTATCATGTGATGAAAAGATTTAGTACATGTAATTTGCGATAGATAGTGTGACACCCGTCAAATTAGGACTAGTAATTAGTGTCTAAATATTTGTAAATACATGTAATTAGTACTATGTTAGGCTAATTGTATGTATCGTTATGTATATTGATATATATACACTCGTACGCGATTTGATTAAATCGTGCATTTTCGTATTCGGAGGGGTTCCGAATCATTATCATACGGACGTTGTTGAATCGAATTATTAAGTAATATGAAATTATTTAATAATCTCATTAATTAATAAATATTATTTTAATAATATTTTACACGTTAATTGTGTCATATAAAGTAACTCGTACGCGACAAAAATGCGTGATTCGCGCCCGACAAACAAAATAAACCTAAGTTAAACTTTTATAACTCAAAACAAAGTATTTTGATACCTCCATTAAAAATATCGAGATTCGAATCGAAAACGAAAACGTATTTAAATAACGTATAATGTCTAAATAAACGTTTAAACGACCCGGGAAACGAACACCGCACGGAGCGCAAATTTGGGGAACAAAAATTTGGCAACCCACACCTTGGTGGGCCCCAAGAAAACCGGCTAGCCCCTCCCCATTTTCAGGGGATGTTGTCTTTGACTCAATACCAAACATAATCCCTAATCTCCTCCTCATTTCTCTCTTTCCATTCAACTTCATCTCTCTCTATTTTCTCCCTCTAAACCGGCTCTCTCTACCACCTCCATCTAACCATCATCAACCACCATTCTTTACCCTAAATTATCATCATTTTCGAAGAAGGAAACAAAGAAAAAGGAGCAAGGAAGCACAAACCGAGCACACACAACTCATCTCGTCTCTAGATTTCTCATTCTCTTTGTAAGGATCCATTATCTCCCTCTAGTTTTACTTGCTTTATGTTAATATACATGTTATGTTGTTCATTTAGCAAGATAATGTCCAAATAATAAGTTGAAACTCGTTTTCCACACACACACACACACACACACACACACACACACACACACACACACACCCATATATATATATATCTAACTTTCTAGACAGAAAATAGAGGTTTGGTAGAAAAATCGTATAAAATTGAAAACATAAGATAAATCCATGAAACCACTTGGAAAAGCTTCGTATGTTCATTGACTACAACTTTCATGTAGAACACTTCTACTAAAAATACACCGATTTTCCCAGAAAATTCAATTTGTGAGTGAAGGTATGTTTTTGGCCGAATCTGGAACTTAGGTGCTTCTCGATTTTATTTACCCAACTAAACGAGCCCTAAAAATCATGGAAAAATTCCCTAAAATGCTTAAGATATGGATAAACACCCATGATTTTTCTCATATGTTATTTCGGAGTAAAAATGGGTGAAAACGATAGGCGAAACGAACCGAAAAACTGTCGAAACAACTCTAGGGATTGATTTTGTACCATTTATAAAACCGACACTTCGGGCCAAACACGAAACGTAACGAATATTTTCCCGAGCCCTAGAAACGTATTTAAGACTACCCTAAAAGTTTTGGGTCAAACCGAGCACGTTTGACCAAGTCAACAAAAACGAGTCCTAAAACAAAAACGGAAACTTCAGACATGCGATAATACCCTTTGTCGCACAAGCCTTCTGCGACAAACCTTTGTTGCAACACTTTATGTCGAAATAAATCAACATTGTCGCGTTCACTGCGACAATGTTTCTGTCGCAAGTATACTCTCGCACACCCATAGATTGTCGCACGTATTCACATTGTCGCACAAATGCACCCTATTATTTCTCGCAAATGTGATTGTCTCAAAAATATCAATTATCTCATAACTGACTGTCGCATAGCCAATTGTCTCAAGACACGATTGTCTCAAAACATGACTGTTGCATAAATAGTAAAACGTGACTGTTGCATAAATAGTAAAACGAGACTGTTGCATAAATAGTGATCGAGACTGTTTCATAAATAGTTATTTCATGATTGTCTCATGAATAGTGCTCGACACTGATTTCTCATAATCAATGTTCCAATAGATAATATCAAAATAAACCTGATTCAACGCCAACAACAAATAACAATATATGAAATAACTCGGAGACACTTAACATATACTTTTATAAGTATACAACGAAACAAACACAATAATGATAATACTTTAGGATTATTATTACAAACCGTCACCAATGGGCCGTACATGTTTTCAAAACACAAACAACAACCAAACATTTGGACATAACTAGTTGAATGAACAACTAGCATAGATGGTCTATTGAGACATCTACTCATTGTTATAACCTTGTGCGTTTAGGACGCCCGGCGGGTTACAGTCTACGAACATCATAGCTTTGCTTATTGCTACATACTCATCAGACTCAGGTGAGCCTCATAGTCCCACATTTTTACTGTTTTTACTCCCGGGGTGGGAATACATGCTCATTTATTTTACATGTGGACACAAGTACAAAACATCGATATATGCTGCATGAGTTGTTTTACTAATCATGAAAGCCCTCCACCACATAGTTTGTTTATATGGATTTAGCGTGAATGTTAGTGTATGGTACCATATGGGATTGAAATCCCCGCCCGGGTGTGACACCCGACAAATTAGGACTAGTAATTAGTACCTAATCATTTGTAAATACATGCAATTAGTTCTGTATTAGGCTAATTGTATGTATCAATATATATATATTGTTATATATATACACGTACGCAATTAAATATAATCGTGCATTTTCATATCGGGTGGATCCCGATACAATTATACGGACGTTGGTGAAACATATATTAAATAATATGGAATTATTTAATAACATTATCGATTACGGTATACTATGGTTATAATATATAGAACCTCCACGTTTTGCTTAAAACGTAACTGAATGCGACGAAAATGCGCAAAACGCGCCCGACAAACGAAATTTGTAAAAATTATATTTTTATAACTCATTTCTAAGCATTTTGATAAAATACTTCAAATAAAAGTAACGCGATTACACACGTACCAAAGATAACGTTTAAAAACGTTACACGATTCGATCAAATACGTAATTCACAACCGACAACCAAACAAAGATCCAAATATTATTTTGGTTACTTAAAATGTAATATTTTGAGTAGGATGCTCATCTAAAAATATCGATTTTTAAACCGTTACCGAATTGTGTTATATCTAACGTATAACGTACGAATTAACGTTTAAACGATCGGTTAAACAAACACGCATATAATACCAAGTTTAGGGACCCGATTAAACAAACCTAGCCCCTCTTTTTGACCAAGGAAAAATCGGCCCAACCAAGATCCACATTTTAAGGATCTTGGTTTGACCATTAAACCACAACCAATTCCCCATTTTCCTCATTCATGTCCACCACTCTCTCTCACTACTTTCCCTCTCTAAAAACACACTCTCCTCCTCTCCTTCCTCCTCCCCATTTTGGCACCACCTCAGCACCACCATAATCCACCACTTTTCACCACCATTTGGAGAAGAAAACGCAAGGAAAAGCAAGCAAGAAGAAGATCCAAGCTCATTCCACTTCCCTCTCTCTCTAGAACTCGATTTTGGTATGATCCACCACCTCTCTCTCTCTAGATTTTCATGTTTTACTTAAATCTACATGTTAGTATGTTTGACTAACTTGAAAATGTCCAAAACCAAGCTTTAAAACGTTTTTACAAACAACTATAAATATATATATAAATCTGCTCAGAATTTTCATCTCACCAAATCGTGTATAACTTGAGTTCTAAGATGAATCAACACATGAATCATATACCAAAGTCTCCATATGAATGTCTTCTACAAAAAGTTCTTCTTTGACCATTTCCAGAAATGCACGAATTTTAGTGTAGAAACCGATTTATGGACTGAGGTCGTTTATCGACCAAATCTAACCACGTTCCATTTCCATTTTTGTTTAAAATAATAACTGAACTTATAAAATTATCATAAAGTGCAGAAATAAATAGACACCTAATAGAACATGTGTGATTTTTGGCTAGGCCTGATTCGGATTAAAAATGGACCAAACCGAGAGCTCAATCGAGACAAAATCTGGAAAATATAAACGTAAGGGCAGTTTTGGTAAATTTATAAAACCGATACGTTGGGTTAACCCCGACACGAACCGATAATTTTAACGAACTCGTTTTACCATTTTAAGGGTTGGGTAAAAGTTTCGGGTCAAACGGTGGTCGTTGACCACGTTTTCGACACAGCCTTGGACTAAACAGACTTGAGTGTCGCATGGACTAAGAATAGTTAGCGACACTCAGTCAAGTGACGCCTATATATCCAAGTTTTATTATTAGTGACGCTATTATGCCCGTAAAACTATTATTAGTGACACTCACCGAGTGACGCTATTATGATAAAACTATTATTAGTGACACTCACCGAGTGACGCATTAACCAAATGCCGCATACTTGCGACACTTCCTCAAAGTGACGCTTAAATCCGATCAATACATTTATCCGACACTTAACCTTAGTGACGCAACTTAGTGACGCCATTCTATGCGACACTTCCCTCAGTGACGCAAACAATACTGAACTTCATTATATATGCGACACTCTCCTAGTGTCGCTAAAAACTATTAAGTGACGCTCTAAGTGTCGCCTAAAATAGAAAACTTATAACTCTTTTTCACACTAAGTGTCGAACTCACGAAACCTCAAACACTTATACGATACGACATCTAAATACATGAAATATACTTTATAAGTATACGATACAACATAATAATAATACTTTAAAGATTATTATTACCAACCGTCACCAACGGGCCGTACACGTTTTTAAAACACAAACAAACAAATCAAATCTAATCATTTGGACATTACTAGTTGGATGAACAACTAGCATGGACGGTCTCTTGAGACGTCTACATATACTTATAACCTTACGCGTTTTGAACGCCCGGAAGGTTACAGTCTTCGGACACCTCATTGTACTACATCCCATTTGCTTCACTGCAAATCATCAGACTCAGGTGAGTCTCATAGCCCCTCATTTTACTGTTTTCAAACCCAGGGGTGGGAATACACGCTTTACTTTGTTTTACATGTGAACATGAGTACAAAACTCGCTATATTTTGCATGAGCTATTTACTAATCATTTTAAAGCCCTCCATCGATCATAGTTTGGTTAATACTTTTGTAGCGTGAATGTTAGTGTATGGTACCATATAGAATTGACAATCCTCGTCTGGGTTGGAAGCCCCAACTGGTCAAACGGACGCATTAGCATTTGTTCATACGAGTGTAGATTAGGCACTCGCAGGGAGGCATCCTCGATCAGGCACTTGATTGTGATCCTGACACCTCAGTTAAGCTCAGACTATGACCTCATGGCAGATATATACATTATTTGATTTATTTCAAACACTTATTAAATCTTGTGGTTCACACTCATTTAATTATTACATAAACCTGTGAGCTCACCAGCTTTTGGCTGACCTTTTAGCATGTGTTCTCATGTACCCAACAGCAGTAGGCCTGTTCAGTCAGGATGCCCATAGCTCGAGTCAGCATGCACATCAGGAGATTACATAGCATTACTACATTTTGTAACATAGTTATGCCACATAATCTCTAAACATTTGTAATTGTCGAGCTTTTGTAACTATTATTACATTGTAAACTTTTATTATATCAATGAAATCAGTAAACGACGCATATAGAGTCTTTCATTATATACCTTGTGTGTTTTGATTATTGATTAGTCGCGCCCCGACCCGATTCGCTTCCGCAATCCGAAATTGGGGGTGCGACAGATTGGTATCAGAGCCTAAGGTTATAGTGAACTATATTGCATTTGTGAGCCTAGACTATGACCGTTAGGCAGTATTTCCTTATTAGGTATGACTGGTTCAGGAACTACATCATACGACTTTAATTTAACATAGCCTGATCAACTATGTACAATTAAGGGAAGATGATGTAAGGTCTGAAACGGCTATGTTGAACAGGAATACACTAGTTGACTATGACCATGAGAGAAACGGGACTCAAACTTGTTTGTGCTAGACACTCTAGGCTATATTATGTGATATGAATATAGGCCTCACGATATTCACTAAACGCTCTTGCCACAGACATGGCAGATATTCCTCATCTAGCACCAGCTAACACAAACGACGAGACTCAAACTCTATCAACTACTGAGGAGGTAACCGCATTACCTGTCTCACCGACACGAACTTCTCCCGAACCTCTCTACTATATCACTGGAGAGGCACGAGTCACACGAAATCACAGGAGGGGTACCTGTGACACCCCAAAATTTAATGATTTGCGGAAGCTCGATTTGGGTGTCACTAATCAATATACAAAGCACATAAGATATATAATGAACGACCACTATATGCGTCGTTTTAAACTTGTATTAATAAAGTAAACGTTTACATCAAAAATAATGTTACAAGCTCGGTTCCTGAAATTGAGAGATTACATAGCATAATTACTTTTACAAAATATAATAATGCAATCAAATCTCTAGTTGTATGTATGATGACTCGAGCTAAAAGTCCCTGCTTGTGCAGCCAACCTACTGCTGGGTACCTGTGATAAATACTAAAATGGGTCAGCGAAAACGCTGGTGAGCTCACAGGTTTGTATGTCAATGTATAGTTGTAAGAACCGCAAGATTTATGTTGAATTTAAAATGCAATTAAGCAAAATAAAAGTTATACAATCCATGAGCACATAGTCTGAGCTTAACTTGAGCGCTAGGTCCAATTAAGGAAACCTAACTGGTTTGCCTCCTACGAGTGTCTAATCCACACTCGTCTTCCCAAATGCTAATACATCCGTTTGACCGGTTAGTGCGTGCTAACCCGGATGAGGATTGTCAATCCCATATGATATCATATACTAACATTCACGCTAAAATATTAGAGACTATGCTATAGAGGACTTTAAATTGATTAGCTTGAAACTCATGTAGTATTTGAAGGTTGGTACTTGCGTTCTACTTGTAAAACAAAATAGAGTAGTAATATCACACCCCTAGTTGTAAAATAGTGAAAATGGGGCCATGAAACTCACCTGAGTCTTGAAGTGTTTAATTTAATAAACTTGAAGTAATTAGCTGTGAATTGATGTCCAAAGACTTGAAACCTGAATGTGTTCACGACATTAATTGTTATTAATTGTACCGGTATCTCGAAAGACTACCTTAGTAGTTGTTATACAACTATGTATATATGTCCAAATTACTACGATTTGGTTGATTGAATTGTTACAAGTTACTACGACTTGTTTGATTGAATTGATACAAGTTACAACGACTTGTTTGGTTTTGAAGTATGTTTTGAAAACACGTACGGCCCGTTGGTGATTATTGGAAATTAAAGAATTCAATGATCTTATTATGATTCGAAGTGTTATCCTTGAAAAGTATGTTCCAATGTATTTGAGAAGTCATATCGTATAGTAGTTTGAAGTTTCATAAGTTCGACACTTGGTGAAAAATGTGCTTACGGAATCTAAGTACGGGGGTCCGGGGGCAGCGCCCCTGGTAGCGGGGTCCAAGGGGAGGCAGCCCCTGGCGGGGTCCAAGGGGCAGAGCCCCTGGCTGGGGTCGAGCTGCCAGGTCAGCTTGGAAAATTTTTATTTCTACTTTATTGCTTTAAGGGAAAACGCATCTGGACTTGAATTTGGGTGAAATCAAGTGATAAAATTTTGGTCTCGACACTTAGTAAAAAGTTGTAAATATTCTGTTTTATGCGACACAATATGCGACATAATAATTTGTTATGCGACACAAGGGTTGTGTCGCATAAGTATGCGACACAATACCTATACGACACAAGGGTTGTGTCGCATAGGTTCGGAATGCTAAATCAATAGCGACATAGTAGTTGTGTCGTATAGAAATACGACATAGTTTGCGACATAGTATACGACACAATATTGTGTCGCATGAGTTGCGACACTAAAGGTTTGGTACGACACAAGATGCGACATAACGGCCAAAATACGACATAGTATGCGACACAAGGCTTGTGTCGCATTGAAGAACATCAGCCCAGAAACTTTCGACTGACGGGATTTTTAACCCCAAAACCCAAATCAAACTCATTTTTGGGTTATAAAACCTTGTTATATTACTAGTATTGGACATATATGAGTTACATAAACTATCATAACACAAAAACAAGTAGTAATTTGTTAGATCTAGGAGTTTTTATAAAACTTCTTACAATTGCAAATCGAAGAAGATGGAGTCCGAAAATGATGTTGATGCTTTTGTTAATCTTGTTCCCCTCGTAGTGGTGATTCCGAAAATGTGATTTTTGGTGTCGGTTTTGCAAGATCCGAAATTTTGGGGATTTTTGGTTGAGAGGTTTTTAGTGTGTGGGTGTTTTTGAAGAATGAAAATGAAAGGAAAAAAATAAAGGAGAGGTGGGGTGTAGGTGAAAGCCTCACCTCGCAGTCTCCGTCCCGTGCTCCGCGTGGTGTTCGTTTTCTCCGTCATTTAACGTTAAATATTTATTTTATTTATTTGATTGTCCGTTTTAAATTACAAATCATTATAAAAAGTTTTATCGTATTATTTTACCAATTATCTATTTATGGTATTTAAAATGAAATTCTTTTTATTTGTTTGCGCGTTTGTATTTTTTTTTTTATCGCGTATACATTAATTGTGTAATAAAATTTTGGATACGAAATATCACAATAGATAATATTCTTAAATAAACTTGAGTTATTAAATAATATTTGTATTACTTAATAAAATTGTTCACCAACGTCCGTATTTATTGTATCGAAATTCATTCGATTTGAAACTCGTACGATTTAAACAAACCGCAAAATTGTGTAGATATATATTCAACAATATATATAATAATTGATACATTAATTAGCCTAACACAGAACTAATTACATGTATTAAAACTTGATTAGGCACTAAATTCTAGTCCTAAATTGACGGGTGTCACATTCTCCCCCTGTTAGAAGAATTTCGTCCCGAAATTTATGTTGAAGTCGTGTTTGATGTTGAGTCAGTGAAGAGTTGAGGATACTTGAGTCGCATTTGGTCTTCCCGTTCCCTGGTGAATTCCGGACCGCGCCGCGAATTCCACCTAACTTTGACGATGGGAATACGACTTTGTTTAAGTTGTTTGACCTCACGGTCCATGATTTCAGCGGGTTCCTCGACAAAGTGAAGTTTCTCGTCAACTCGAATCTCATCGAGTGGAATGATAAGTGTCTCATCAGACAGACACTTCTTCAGGTTTGAAACATGAAAAGTGGGATGCACGCTGTTGAGTTCGGATGGCAGCTGCAATCGATATGCCACTGGACCAATCCTCTCGAGGATCTCGAATGGTCCAATGTATCTGGGATTTAACTTCCCTCGTTTGCCAAATCGGATTACGCCTTTCCAAGGCGATACCTTAAGTAATACTCGGTCCCCAACTTGGAACTCGAGTGGTTTGCGTCTCACGTCAGCATAACTTTTCTGACGATCACGCGCGGCCTTGAGCTTGTTTTGAATTTCGACGATTCTCTCGGTCGTCTCGTGAATGATTTCTGGACCCGTGAGTTGACTATCCCCAACTTCGGTCCAACAGATAGGTGACCGGCACTTACGACCGTACAGTGCCTCGAAAGGTGCAGCCTTAATGCTGGTATGATAACTGTTGTTGTACGAGAACTCGCACAACGGTAGGTGTTTTTCCTAGTTTACACCGAAGTCTACTACGCAGGCCCGTAGCATGTCTTCTAGCGTTTGAATAGTTCATTCACTTTTGCCGTCGGTTTGAGGGTGATATGCGGTACTCATATCAAGTCGAGTACCCAGGGATTTTTGAAGTGATTGCCAAAATTGTGAAGTGAAACGACTATCTCTATCGGAGATAATTGAGATTGGAACACCGTGTTTGGTCACGATTTCCTTCAGATAAATACCGGTGAGGCGTTCCATTTTGTCGGATTCTTTAATTGCTAGGAAGTGAGCAGACTTTGTGAGACGATCCACGATCACCCAAATGGTATCGCAACCGCTCGAGGACTTGGGTAGTTTGGTTATGAAGTCCATAGCAATTTGTTCCCATTTCCATTCAGGAATACTGGGTTGTTGAAGTAAACCAGAAGGTTTTTGATATTCGATTTTGACCTTGGAGCAAGTAAGGCACTTGCTGACATAGGTGGCGATTTCAGCTTTCATGTTCGGCCACCAGTAGAAGTCCTTGATACCGTGGTACATTTTATCAGATCCCGGATGGATAGAATATTTGGACTTGTGAGCTTCATCCATCACCAAGTCTCGTAGGTTCCCAAATTTAGGCAACCAGATTCGGTTTGAGAAATACCTAATCCCGTTAGGTTTGACTTCGAATTGTTTATCCATGCCCCGCAAGGCTTCATCCTTGATGTTTTCGTGTTTCAAGGCTTCGAGTTGAGCAGTGAGAATTTGAATGTTTAAATTGTTGTGAATGGTCATACTGAGGGCTCGGACCCGAAGCGGTTTCACTCGCTCTTTCCGACTGAGGGCATCGGCAACAACATTTGCTTTGCCTGGATGATATTTGAGTTCGCAGTCGTAATCAGTAAGCAACTCGACCCATCGACGTTGCCTCATGTTGAGATCCTTCTGATCGAATATGTGTTGGAGACTTTTGTGGTCTGTAAAAATTGTGCACTTAGTGCCATAGAGGTAATGTCTCCAAATTTTGAGGGCGAAAACGACGGCTCCTAACTCGAGGTCGTGGGTGGTGTAATTCTTTTCATGAATCTTGAGCTGTCGTGAAGCATAAGCTATGACTTTGTCTCGTTGCATAAGCACACAACCGAGACCTTGATGAGAAGCATCGCAGTATACCACGAAGTCATCGGTGCCTTCGGGTAATGATAGAATAGGAGCACTGCAAAGCTTTTGCTTTAAGAGTTGGAATGCCGACTCTTGTTTACCAGTCCAGTCAAACTTTTTGTCTTTCTGGGTCAGAGTCGTGAGTGGTAAGGCTATCTTGGAGAAATTTTCAATGAACCATCGGTAATACCCGGCAAGACCCAAAAATTGGCGTACTTCGGTCGGAGTGGTGGGTGCTTGCCAGTCCATGATAGCTTCAATTTTTGATGGGTCAACGTGAATCCCCTGACTGTCGATCACGTGACCAAGGAATTGAACTGTTTTTATCCAGAACTCACACTTAGAGAATTTGGCGTAAAGCTCTTCGTGTCTAAGTAGCTCTAGGATGGTTTTGAGATGTTGCGCGTGTTCTTGTTCATTTCGTGAGTATATGAGAATGTCATCGATGAAAACAATGACAAACTTGTCGAGATAAGGCTTGCACACCCGATTCATATGGTCCATGAATACAGCCGGTGCGTTGGTTAGGCCGAATGGCATCACTTGGAATTCGTAATGCCCATAGCGGGTTCGGAAAGCGGTTTTTGGAATGTCGGCATCGCGAACACGCAATTGATGATAACCGGATCGGAGATCAATCTTTGAATAACAACTCGATCCTTGAAGTTGGTCGAACAAATCATCAATTCGAGGTAATGGGTATCGGTTCTTGACGGTCAACTTGTTCAACTCTCGATAGTCTATACACATTCGGAAAGTGCCGTCTTTCTTTTTGACAAATAGGACCGGAAGCTCCCCAAGGCGAAGAACTCGGCCTAATGAATCCTCTTTCCAGAAGTTCCTGTAATTGGGCAGACAACTCCTGAAGTTCGGATGGAGCTAAACGGTATGGTGCTCGTGCCACCGGCGCAGCACCCGGCACGAGATCAATCGAGAACTCAACCTGTCTTGGTGGTGGTAGACCAGGCAGTTCTTCAGGAAAGACTTCAGGAAAGTCTCGGACAATTGGCACCTCCTCAAGTCGCTTCTCCTCCGACTTTTTCTCCATGATGTGTGCGAGGATTGTGGGATAGCCCTTTTTCAGAAATTTGCGGGTTTTCAAGCAAGACATGATATTGAGTCTCGTCCCACCGGTCTCCCCCTATATGATTAAAGTTCCACCGGTGGCGAGAGGTATACGAACAACTTTGTCGCCACAGATAATTTCAGCCCGATGCTTGGACAACCAGTCCATTCCAACAATGACATCGAAACTTCCTATCTTAACAGGCATGAGATCTATTGAGAAAATTTCGTCGGCTAGATTTAAAGTGCAATTAGGGATCACACTCTTGGTTTCCATAAGTTTACCGTTTGCAAGCTCTACAGTGAACTTAACATCTAAGGCAACTAGGGTGATGTCAAGTAGGGGGCAAAACTCATCGGAAATAAAACTCCTATCAGCGCCAGTATCAAACAGAATTGAAGCAGTTAAATTGTTGAGGAGGAACATACCCGTGACCACATTCGGGTCTTGACGGGCGTCCCCAGCTTTAAGCACGAAGGCTTTTCCCTTGACGTTGTTGTTGTTGTTCTTCCGTTTGGGACATGCATCCCTGAAATGTCCCGTCTCCCCGCATCCATAACAGGTTTTTGGTTGTTGGTTGTTATTTTGTGATTTAGGGGCTTGGCAGTCTTTGGATGAATGTCCGTACTTCCTGCAGTTGTTGCAAGGAGATCTGCAAGGGCCATGGTGGTGGTAGTTACACTTGGAACAATATGGTCTGTCCCCAGTGTAGGTGCGTTTGGGTTCGGTGTTGGTGTTGTAAGCTTGGATGGTGTTGGACCTTTTGTTTTGGTGGTTGCTGTGGGATTCGGTGGATTTGCGTTTGTTGTTGTTGGATTTCTCGCGGCTGACCACCAGTGCCATGAGCTCATGTGCTAGCCTGATAGCACTTTCGGTGGTGGTTGGTTGTGATGAGGCGACACTTCCCTGGATGCTCTCGGGAAGGCCGCGGATGTATTTCTTAACCCCCTTTTTCTCCGGTTCCACCAGACTAGGACACAGGGACGCGTATTGCTGGAACTTGATGGTGTATCCCTCAATATCGGTCCCCTGCACAGTTAGTTGCCAGAACTCCTCTTCTAATCGGTGTATCTCTTCCTCGGGGCAATACTTCTCTCTCAGTTTGTTCTTCAACTCAGCCCAAGGTAGTTGATTAGCTATCTCAAGACCCACAGAGTTGGCATGGGCGTTCCACCATGTGAGGGCTCCTTCCTGAAAAGTGTAGGCGGCAAACTTTACCTTATTTTCCTCAGTGCAGTTGCATAGGCTGAAAACAGATTCTATGCGTTTTATCCATCGGCTCAAACCAATAGCACCTTCTGTGCCCTTGAAGTATAGTGGTTTGCAACTCAGAAAGTGCTTATAGGAGCAGGGTCTGGGTGGTGGAGCATTGTTGGCTGTGTCCTCGCTACTGGGTGGTGGCGTTCGGGCAGCCAAGGCTTGGGTCACACTGCGGGCAATCAGTCCCGCGATCTCAGCTTCACTAAGGGTGATTTGTCGGCGAGGAGGCATGATGCTGAGCAAGAAAGAACATGGGAAGGAAGTGAGATACTAGTCCGAAATTCATGATATATCTCCACAGATGTACATATATAAAATGGTAATATATAACATCTCAAGAATAACGTGAAACAATTAATAGAAATCGTCAATTGATATTTCGAAGCCAAATGATTACAGACAATTTTGAGTCACAAGTTTCAAAAGTTACAGACTTAGATGTTTTACAAAAGCGCCGGGAATTGTTACATCCGGTTGAATTACATAGATCCTACAAAAGCATATTAGGGTACAGATTCAGCCTAAGCTAATTCTGACGTAAGTTGAGTTGTGGTAGCAGTGCAGTGAGATGATTCACAGACTCTGCAAGTCTGTTGGCAGTCCGGAGGGCGTCTTCGGTTTCCCTTAGACGTGTCTCGCACTGATGCAGCCTTGATTGTAAAACAGAGATTTCATTTCGGTTGCCAATCACTTGGTTGTGGACAACCTCCATGGTTTCGACTGTTCCTTCCACCTGATTTTGAAGAGTGTTCATGTTGTTAACAGTGTGATCGTGGTCTTCGGAGACTTGCTCGATTCGTTCCATTGCTGTAAGTCTCCAGAGCTCACGGGTCTCTTGCAGCTCAATATCCATAGCGTTAAGTCGTTGTTCGTGGTGATGTACTCTAGCGGTTAAGCCCGGTAGAGTAGGGTGAGTTGGATATGGGCTAGCTCGAGGCAACCTGGTGTCCCTCCTAGCTACCCTTGAGTTTCGTGACGAATTTGGTGGTGTGTTTGCCATTCTGAGACAAAGCGTTAGGAAGAATGAGGCCTATACTCATATAATAACTTATATAATATAGCCTAAGATTGTAACGAGGCCTATCTATGTATACTTAGCCTCACATAATAGCCTATTGAGTGTCTAGCACAGACTTGTTTGAGTCCCGGTTCTCTCGAGGTCAGAGTCACTAGTGTATCCTGTTCAGCCATAACTTCCTTCAGATCTTACATCATCTTAATTTAATTGTACATAGTTGATCAGGCTATGTTAAATTAAATTCGTATGCTGTAATCCCTGAACTGGTTATACCTAATAGGGAATACTGCCTAACGGTCATAGTCTAGGCCCACTAAATGCAACCTAGTTCACTATAACCTTAGCCTCTTATACCAATCTGTGACACCCCCAAATTTAATGATTTGCGGAAGCTCGATTTGGGTGTCACTAATCAATATACAAAGCACATAAGATATATAATGAACGACCACTATCTGCGTCGTTTTAAACTTGTATTAATAAAGTAAACGTTTACATCAAAAATAATGTTACATTAGCTCGGTTCCTGAAATTGAGAGATTACATAGCATAATTACTTTTACAAAATATAATAATGCAATCAAATCTCTAGTTGTATGTATGATGACTCGAGCTAAAAGTCCCTGCTTGTGCAGCCAACCTACTGCTGGGTACCTGTGATAAATACTAAAATGGGTCAGCAAAAACGCTGGTGAGCTCACAGGTTTGTATGTCAATGTATAGTTGTAAGAACCGCAAGATTTATGTTGAATTTAAAATGCAATTAAGCAAAATAAAAGTTATACAATCCATGAGCACATAGTCTGAGCTTAACTTGAGCGCTAGGTCCAATTAAGGAAACCTAACTGGTTTGCCTCCTACGAGTGTCTAATCCACACTCGTCTTCCCAAATGCTAATACATCCGTTTGACCGGTTAGTGCGTGCTAACCCGGATGAGGATTGTCAATCCCATATGATATCATATACTAACATTCACGCTAAAATATTAGAGACTATGCTATAGAGGACTTTAAATTGATTAGCTTGAAACTCATGTAGTATTTGAAGGTTGGTACTTGCGTTCTACTTGTAAAACAAAATAGAGTAGTAATATCACACCCCTAGTTGTAAAATAGTGAAAATGGGGCCATGAAACTCACCTGAGTCTTGAAGTGTTTAATTTAATAAACTTGAAGTAATTAGCTGTGAATTGATGTCCAAAGACTTGAAACCTGAATGTGTTCACGACATTAATTGTTATTAATTGTACCGGTATCTCGAAAGACTACCTTAGTAGTTGTTATACAACTATGTATATATGTCCAAATTACTACGATTTGGTTGATTGAATTGTTACAAGTTACTACGACTTGTTTGATTGAATTGATACAAGTTACAACGACTTGTTTGGTTTTGAAGTATGTTTTGAAAACACGTACGGCCCGTTGGTGATTATTGGAAATTAAAGAATTCAATGATCTTATTATGATTCGAAGTGTTATCCTTGAAAAGTATGTTCCAATGTATTTGAGAAGTCATATCGTATAGTAGTTTGAAGTTTCATAAGTTCGACACTTGGTGAAAAATGTGCTTACGGAATCTAAGTACGGGGGTCCGGGGGCAGCGCCCCTGGTAGCGGGGTCCAAGGGGAGGCAGCCCCTGGCTGGGGTAGAGCTGCCAGGTCAGCTTGGAAAATTTTTATTTCTACTTTATTGCTTTAAGGAAAAACGCATCTGGACTTGAATTTGGGTGAAATCAAGTGATAAAATTTTGGTCTCGACACTTAGTAAAAAGTTGTAAATATTCTGTTTTATGCGACACAATATGCGACATAATAATTTGTTATGCGACACAAGGGTTGTGTCGCATAAGTATGCGACACAATACCTATACGACACAAGGGTTGTGTCGCATAGGTTCGGAATGCTAAATCAATAGCGACATAGTAGTTGTGTCGTATAGAAATACGACATAGTTTGCGACATAGTATACGACACAATATTGTGTCACATGAGTTGTGACACTAAAGGTTTGGTACGACACAAGATGCGACATAACGGCCAAAATACGACATAGTATGCGACACAAGGCTTGTGTCGCATTGAAGAACATCAGCCCAGAAACTTTCGATTGACGGGATTTTTAACCCCAAAACCCAAATCAAACTCATTTTTGGGTTATAAAACCTTGTTATATTACTAGTATTGGACATATATGAGTTACATAAACTATCATAACACAAAAACAAGTAGTAATTTGTTAGATCTAGGAGTTTTTATAAAAATTCTTACAATTGCAAATCGAAGAAGATGGAGTCCGAAAATGATGTTGATGCTTTTGTTAATCTTGTTCCCCTCGTAGTGGTGATTCCGAAAATGTGATTTTTGGTGTCGGTTTTGCAAGATCCGAAATTTTGGGGATTTTTGGTTGAGAGGTTTTTAGTGTGTGGGTGTTTTTGAAGAATGAAAATGAAAGGAAAAAAATAAAGGAGAGGTGGGGTGTAGGTGAAAGCCTCACCTCGCAGTCTCCGTCCTGTGCTCCGTGTGGTGTTCGTTTTCTCCGTCATTTAACGTTAAATATTTATTTTATTTATTTGATTGTCCGTTTTAAATTACAAATCATTATAAAAAGTTTTATCGTATTATTTTACCAATTATCTATTTATGGTATTTAAAATGAAATTCTTTTTATTTGTTTGCGCGTTTGTATTTTTTTTTTTATCGCGTATACATTAATTGTGTAATAAAATTTGGATACGAAATATCACAATAGATAATATTCTTAAATAAACTTGAGTTATTAAATAATATTTGTATTACTTAATAAAATTGTTCACCAACGTCCGTATTTATTGTATCGAAATTCATTCGATTTGAAACTCGTACGATTTAAACAAACCGCAAAATTGTGTAGATATATATTCAACAATATATATAACAATTGATACATTAATTAGCCTAACACAGAACTAATTACATGTATTAAAACTTGATTAGGCACTAAATTCTAGTCCTAAATTGACGGGTGTCACAGTACCGGATCTGTTCGTGCTAACCCTTACCTCAACCACACTAGTGACACCACAACCAGAACACGCCATCTAACTTACCCTCGTAGGTGGGGTTGGCTACCCACAACTCTAAACACCTGGAGGTCTGAGGAAGACATACAAATTCCTGCTGACTCCATGGACATCTCCACATATACTCAAGAACCCATCCGCCATACTGTTCCAGTGTTAGCTGCTCGACTACACCGACATGAGGCAAGACTGGAAAGCTTGAAACGGGAACAATACATAGTACAGATGTACTGGTTACGCCAATCACACGACCGCATTGCAGAACTCTTTCAGGAACAAGAAAGTATGACACAGAACGTGAACATGATCCATCAACAGGTGATTGATGACAGGAGCATAGTTGATCTCCTGCAAGCAAGACTAGAAGAATGTGAGCAACACTCACGAGAAGCTGAAGAGTACGCCCGTGAATTAGTACAACGACTAATTTTGGCAGAAGATAACGCCAGACAAGCTAGCATACTTGCAACCACCGTAGACCACCTTATCACTCTCTTGTCACAAGTGAACTTACGCCAAAATTAGAATAGTATCCATCTTGTAATCTATCTAGCTACCTATGTAAGACTTCTGTAATCCATCCGGATGTATAAATTTCCGGCATCTTTTGTAATCCTTGCGTTCATGTACCTTTTGGAAACTCGTATCTTGTACTCAATCCTGTTATCCAATGAATTATGATTATCACTTTGTGCTGCTTTATATTATCTTCCAATATATACATATGTGATATATCATGACTTTGTACAAACCCCTCATTTACCTCTTTCCTTTGTGTTCAGCATTATGCCTCCGAGACGTACGTTTAATCAAGCTGATGTTGACCGACTTGTTGCCCAAGGGGTAGCCGATGCTCTAGCTGCCCGACAGCAACAATCTGAGAGCAATGAAACACTGAACAACACCCCTCCTCCAAAACCTTGCTCATATAAGGACTTTCTAAACTGCAAACCACTGAACTTCAAAGGAACCGAGGGTGCTATTGGTTTATTGCGTTGGATGGAGAAAATGGAGTTGGTCTTCCGAATCTGTAACCGTCAGGAAGACTGCAAAGTCAAGTACTCCACCTGCACCTTCATGGATGGTGCTCTGACTTGGTGGAATACTTATGCTCAAACTATGGGCATTGACACTGCTTTCTTGACACCGTGGGAAGATCTGAAACGGATGTTGAAGGACGAATACTGTCCTAGAGACGAAATCCAGCAACTGGAGAACGAGTTCTGGCACCTCACCACCCAAGGCAATGACATTGCCGGATACACCACCAGGTTCAACCAACTGGAACTGCTGTGCCCATCCCTTGTTGATCCGGAATACAAACGGATCGAACGCTACATTTGGGGACTTCCCCCACGCATCCAGGGCATGGTCACTGCTTCTAACTCCACGACCATTCAAGGTGCCGTTCGTATAGCACACAATCTCATGGCACAAGTGGTTCGCCGAGGAACACCTGCTGCCAACAACAATTCCAATCACTCTGGGGACAACAAACGTAAATGGTCTGGGAACAACAACAACTCCCAACCGTCAAAGAAGCCTGACACCATCAAGGCCTACTCCTCTAGGCCTAAACCCAAAAAGGGCTATAATGGATACAAGCCCTACTGTTCTAAGTGCCGCAGACATCATGAGGGTCCTTGTGGTACTCCATGAACCACTTGTCAGCGCTATGGGCATATAGCAAAAGACTGCAAGTCCAACACCACCAACACCAACCAACCTAGAGCTTGCTTTAAATGCGGCAACCCAGGGCATTTTAGGAGTGGATGTCCGAAACTGAAGAACAAGGGCAACAACACTGCTAAAGGTAGAGCCTTCGTTCATAACTCTGGGGAAGCCCGTCAAGACCCGAATGTTGTCTCGGGTACGTTCCTCCTCAACAACTTAATTGCCTCTATTCTATTTGATACTGGTGCGGATAGGAGTTTTATATCTGATGAATTCTGCCCACTACTTGACGTTACACCTGTTGCACTAGATGCTAAGTACATTGTAGAGTTAGCAAATGGCAAGCTCATTGAAACTGACAGTGTGATACCCAATTGCACTTTAAACCTCGCCGATGAATTATTTTCTATTGATCTTATACCGGTCGAAATCGGAAGTTTTGACATTATCATTGGCATGGATTGGCTGTCTAAGCATCGAGCCGAAATCATCTGCTTTGACAAAATCGTTCGTATACCTCTCGCCACTGGTGGTACTTTAATCATACAAGGGAAGACCAGTGGGACGAGACTAAACATCATATCCTGCATGAAAACCCTTAAGTATTTGAGAAAAGGGTACCAGGCAATCCTCACACATGTAATGGACAAAAAGTCAGAGGAGAAGCGACTTGAGGATGTGCCTATCGTCCGAGTCCTTCCGGAAGACTTTCTCGAAGACTTGCCTGGTCTTCCGCCACCCAGACAAGTCGAGTTCTCAATTGATCTTGTGCCCAGTGCAGTGCCCGTGGCACGAGCACCTTATCGTTTAGCCCCATCCGAACTTCAGGAGTTGTCCACTCAGTTACAGGAACTCTTGGACAAAGGATTCATTCGACCAAGTTCCTCACCTTGGGGAGCTTCGGTCGTGTTCGTTAAAAAGAAAGACGGTTCTTTCCGCATGTGCATCCATTACAGGGTACTGAACAAGTTAACCAGTTAAGAACCGTTATCCACTCCCACGCATCGATGAACTATTCGACCAACTTCAGGGGTCAAGCTTCTATTCAAAGATCGATCTGCGATCTGGATATCATCAATTACGAGTTCGCGATGTTGATATTCCAAAAACTGCTTTCCGAACTCGTTACGGGCATTATGAGTTTCAAGTCATGCCCTTCGGCTTAACAAACGCACCGGCTATATTCATGGACCTTATGAACCAAGTGTGTAAACCATATCTCGACAAGTTTGTCATTGTATTTATTGATGACATCTTGATCTACTTGCGCAACATACAAGAACATGCGCAGCACCTCAAAACCATTCTAGAACTACTCAAGCTTGAGGAGTTATATGTAAAATTCTACAAGTGTGAGTTCTGGATGCAAACTGTACAATTCCTTGGACACGTGATTGACAGTCAAGGAATTCATGTCGATCCATCAAAAATCGAGGCTATCAAGTGCTGGCAAGCACCGACAACACCGACCGAAGTACGCCAATTCTTGGGTCTTGCTGAGTACTATCGACGCTTTATCGAAAACTTTTCAAAAATAGCTCAGCCTCTCACAACCCTCACCCAAAAAGAAAAGAAATTCGATTGGACTGACAAACAAGAGTCAGCATTCCAACTGTTAAAACAAAAGCTTTGCAGTGCACCCATCCTATCCTTACCCGAAGGCAACGATGACTTCGTGGTATACTGCGATTCTTTACACCAAGGTCTCGGCTGCGTGCTCATGCAACGAGACAAGGTCATTGCCTACGCCTCTCGACAACTGAAAATCCATGAAAAGAACTACACCACGCATGACCTCGAATTGGGAGCTGTCATTTTTGCTCTTAAGATCTGGAGACACTATCTCTATGGCACTAAGTGCACAATCTTCACCGACCACAAAAGTCTTCAGCTCATATTCGACCAAAAGGATCTCAACATGAGGGAACGTCGTTAGGTCGAGTTGCTCACCGATTACGACTGTGAAATCCGATATCACCCGGGTAAAACAAATGTTGTTGCTGATGCCCTGAGCCGAAAAGAACGTTCGAAACCCCTTCGTGTCCGAGCCCTCAGTATTACAATCCACAACGATTTTATCACTCGAATCCTTACTGCACAACTCGAAGCCTTGAAACCTGAAAATATCAAAATGAGGCCTTACGAAACATGGAGAAACAATTTGAAACCAAACCCAATGGAGTTAAATATTTCGCAAACCGAATCTGGTTACCATGTTTCGGGAACCTCCGAGATTTGGTAATGGACGAAGCTCACAAATCCAAATACTCTATACATCCTGGATCTGACAAGATGTATCATGGCATCAAGGAGCTATACTGGTGGCCAAACATGAAAGCTAAAATCGCCATCTATGTCAGCAAGTGCCTCACGTGCTCAAAAGTCAAAGTCGAGTATCAGAAACCCTCCGGTTTGCTGCAACAACCGGACATTCCCCAATGGAAATGGGAGCAGACCACTATGGATTTTATCACCAAACTTCCAAAAACTGCGAGTGGTTGCGATACCATTTGGGTGATAATTTATCGGCTCACAAAGTCTGCTCATTTCCTAACTATAAAAGAAACCGACAAAATGGAACGCCTCACACGAATCTACCTGAAAGAGATTGTATCCCTGTTGGAAATAGTGTCCAAGGTCATAACTAATTGGTAAGACTATTCTAAAGGTAGAGTCCTTTTTGGGTTGCCCTCGATGAACAGTAAGAGAAACAATAAGAGAGATAATATTAATTAGAATTAATACTATAAGTTAATTAATTAGTTTGTTAATTTATCATAGTTGATAAATTAATTAGAAGCTAAAAGTAATTAAAAGAAACTATAAAGAATATTTAGTTAGTTTATTAATTGGATATTAATTAGAAACTAAAAGGAATATTCTGGAAGCGGTTCCAACCGGCGGTTGGAGGTTAGGGTTTTGTAAGTCGGTGACACGTATCATTACTTGGGCAGGAATCAAGTCCAACCGGCGGTTAGAAGCTCCAACCGGCGGTTGGAGTACGAATTCAGTTGTCCCACATCGGCCAGAGAATGAAACCATGGGGTTTCCTTTCCCTTATAAATAGAAGCCTAATCTATAGTTTCCAAATATCCCAGATCCGAATTTAATTTGGTTCTTTCTTTCTTTCTCATTCCGAATCCTTGTAAGAGTCTTTACGACTTAGAGTAGGGACCCTAGGATTTGGAGTTTCTCTTGGTTCACGGGTGTGAAGCATTAGAGGTGTTCTATTTTGGGCAGTTGCCATCCAAGGCATGGAAGGTCGAGCAAGGAGTCTGCGTGAAGGTTCTGCAAGTGGCCTGCACGTGAGAAATTGGTTTTCTCAAAGGTTAGTATTTTCTCGTTTATTTATTTATTTTGTTATTGTTAATAGCTTTATTAAGTAACGGTCATTTAGGGTTTAGTTTCCTAGTTGCTCTAGATTAATTGTTATTTCTCCGCTGCATATGTTAATCTAGTTAGGGAATAGAAAACCCAATAGTGGTATCAGAGCGTAGGCTTAGTAAGGTTAGCAATACAAAATGTAGATAAATTATATTATTTGGAAATAAAACTGTCTTTTATTTTGTCCAGATAACTAAATTAAATATATATGTATAATAGATTTATATATGTATACAGTTAATTTATTTACTAATCAGACCTTAGTATTTTAATGGTTTAAAATATATGCTCAATTTTAAAATGTTTTATAATAGAACCCTGAACCTTAAATGTTTAAGAGAGACCTTATACATAATATTATTTATATATATGTATCATTTAAATCTAAATACATCGTCAGTCAATTAATAAATCGGCTCACCCATAAAGAACAAACTATAAGAGAGGTATAAGGCGGGTCACTTTGCTTCCCTAAAGAAGTAGGTTTTTAATAAACTTCGCGCTGACCTGCTTCTCCGCTTCTTTGTGCGTTCAATGGAGCTACCGAGGACTTTTGATAGGATGATGTTAAGATTAAAAGTAGACTTAAAATAGTAAAATAAAATCCCGTTTTAGCTATAGAAAAATGTGAAAAGTATGCTAACCCATGAAAACTACACATCTCTCGTATGGACTGTTAATGGAGCGTGTGTGGTTAACCGGCACATTAATGTGAGGACATATTGAGAGGTGATGTGGGACTTGCGATTCTCGAGCGTACTCGAGCCGGGCCCCACGCGGGGTTTCGATGGTTGGTTCACCATCTAGTTCATGATCCTCGGCATACCAGTCATGAATGGTAGATGAGCATAACCGAGATTAACATGCCATTGATAGGTATCAATGAATCTCCAAGATCTAGGAGTTTCATAGAAATGAAATAGACAAAAGTATTTTGTTATACGATTACGGCGACCCTTTTCATAAAACTGAAAATATAGATCCTAGCCTTAATTAGAAATTGGGTCATTAATTAAGGAATAGTCAGACTAACTAAAATAGTTTTTATCTCAAAAATATCTGTTGAAAATGGTAATAATCTTCTCGTTCCCAATTCCGCAAATAACCTAAACTTCTCACAACTCTCAGTTCTTGGGAAAGAAAGACTTACCAGTTCAATCTGTATGGACGGGTGATGTAACCCTAGGTTCACTTTAAGGAACAAGAGTATGTTCTCGATGAGCTGTGAAACCGTAGGTACGAGAACAAGGAATATGTTCCCGACAAGAATAAGAAGTATATTCTCAATATAAGTAAATTCCCACTAATGATAATGATTCAACCCAAGAGGAGATTGAAGCTCACCGGAAATATTATGTTGTTTGATACTAAGTTTTGATCAACATAATTCTATCCGGTCAGCCAGCTGTCTACAAACAGTTCGTAACCTCATGTCAAATGGTTTTGAATGAGAAAGAGGCCTGAATAATGGAACTCCAAAATTACTGAGCAAAGGATCAAGAAGATTGATGTGCCTTTTTGGCTCAGCAGCACCTGTGTTGTCAATTGGTCATAATGCAAAGAAGAAGAAAAGGATCTGGAAAAGCAACGCATGGAAAGTCTAATCGTAGGGCTAAGAGAAAGATTGATTCTGAAATTGCACCAGCAATGATCCAAAGGAATCAGTGTGTTATACTGCAACACAGAGAAGCACTAGAAGCGTTGCTGCCTAAAATATTTGAAGGACCTTAAAGACAGTAAGCTTGAAAAGGATTCAGTTATATAAATTATCGAACTCCACAATACTACGACTTCTAATTCGTAGGTCTTGAATACAGGGTGTGGTACTCACATTTGCACTGTATTGCATGGCCTAAAGGAAAGTAGAAGTTTGAAGCATGGAGAGCTCAACTTAGTCATGGGAAACAAAAGAGTCACGCCCATTGGAAAGTTTGAGCTCATGCTAAGATCCGGAGTTAGGATAAATTTAAATAATTGTTGTTATTCGTTAGATTTGACAAGTAACAAAGATTCATTTCATGCTTGTTTGAAGAGAATTATCAGTTTTCATTTGGAAATGAAAATGGTGATAAAGCGTCTACTTGCAAAGGCATATACGATAATGTTGAATAAGTCAGCAAAAGAATTTAAATGATGGTTCGTCTAAAGAACTTGACAAATCCGAATTGTGGCAATATCGTCTAAGGTACATAAAAAAGAAAGAATATCGCCCAAACTCCAAAAGAATGGAGTGTTGGAATCATTCGACCTTAAATCGGATGATGCATGCAAATCTTGTTTATTGAGCATGATGACTAAATCACTATTCACATGTTATATGAAAGAAGTGATAGATTGTTCGACTTGGTATACATGGATGTATGTCGACCATTCCAATGCGCCACAAAAGATGGAAATCGCTACTATGTTACTGATAACTTCAGTTGTAACACCCTAGGCTGATCCCACATCGCCCATGAACATGAGGGATGCTGGGGCTTATAAGGGTAACAAGGCGCTTAAATGACACAACGCGTTTTGGGACCACATGTGGCAGATTGTCGCAAGAGTACTGCTGTTAAGCGTGCTCGAGCGAGGGTAACTTCCAGGATGGGTGACCAACCTGGGAAGTGTGGTCGCCAAGAGCATAGTCGTGCGCCTGCGGGCAAAGCGGACAATATTGTGTCATGGTAAGCGGGTTGTTCCAGTTATGGTATCAGAGCAACTCATGTGCCGTTGGGATGGTGGGGCAAACCTCATTGAGGACGATGAGTCCCTAAAGGGGGGGGGGTGAGTTGTAACACCCTAGGCTGATCCCACATCGCCCATGGACATGAGGGATGCTGGGGCTTATAAGGGTAACAAGGCACTTAAATGACACAACGCGTTTTGGGACCACATGTGGCATATTGTCGCAAGAGTACTGCTGTTAACCCGCTTACCATAACACAATATTGTCTGCTTTGCCAGCAGGCGCACGACTTTGCTCTTGGCGACCACACTTCCCAGAAGGTCACCCATCTTGGAAATTGCCCTCGCTCGAGCACGCTTAACAGCAGTACTCTTGCGACAATGTACCACCTGTGGTCCCAAAACGCGTTGTGTCATTTAAGCGCCTTGTTACCCTTATAAGCCCCAGCATCCCTCATGTCCATGGGCGATGTGTGATCAACCTAGGGTGTTACAACTTTCCCCCACTTATTTAATTCGTGTCCTCACGAATGTCATCCATTCTACTTAATCTTAACACTATCTCTACTCTTTACATAAACGTTTTCATTTAATCATAATCACTTCATAAAGGGAGAAGTTACTTGTTTATGTTTGTTTATTATGTTGAATTGGTTGTGTATGTACCGGATAGCTTCCGAGCTAGAGGTTTGCACAATCAAGTGAGAAGTTATTTGTTATATGTCTTGTTTTTATGTGGATATCAGTATTGTTGATTGTTGTTAGTTGTGAATTATGTGGAATGAGAAATATGCAGAAATTCAGTGTTGCTCAGAGAGCTAACTGCGGTTAGCATAGTGTTTACGAATACGTGCTTGCACGTTATGATGACTTGGTATGCATATCGACGTGATATGGTACTAAGAAGAGTACGAAGTTAGTGACCGCGGATCCGCATAGTGTTCAGAGTGTGTGCTATGGTTGCTCAGTGATTATGTGTTTATGTAAATATGTGTTAAGTGTTGATATGAGAATTGCTTGTTTAATTTTCTGTGTACTCACTAAGCGGTGCGCTTACCCCATTGTTGTTTTATGTTTTTAGGTGAATGATTAATGCTTTCATGAAGGTAGCGTGGATATGGAGTTAGCTATGTGGTTAGAAATGCTCCATCTCTTTGAATCGTTGTTTTGATTATCAATTGTGTAATTCGCCCAAAGAAAAAAATTTTAGAGTAAATATGATTGGTCTTGTTTCTGTTAAAAGTGGTGAAATGTAGTAAAGAGTCGAATGTGATTGGTTGGTCAAATTTGGAGTTGACAACTTGTTCACGATGTTAACTGTAACAACCCGCTTACCATGACACAATATTGTCCGCTTTGCCCGCAGGCGCACGGCTTTGCTCTTGGCGACCACACTTCCCAGGAGGTCACCCATCTTGGAAATTGCCCTCGCTCGAGCACGCTTAACAGGAGTACTCTTGCGACAATCTACCACCTGTGGTCCTAAAACGCGTTGTGTCATTTAAGCGCCTTGTTACCATTATAAGCCCTAGCATCCCACATGTCCATGGGCGATGTGTGATCAGCCTAGGGTGTTACAACTCACCCCCCCTTAGGGACTCATCGTCCTCGATGAGGTTTGCCCCATCATCCTAACGGTACATGAGTAGCTCTGATACCATAACTGTAACAACCCGCTTACCATGACACAATATTGTCCGCTTTGCCCGCAGGCGCACGGCTTTGCTCTTGGCGACCACACTTCCCAGGTTGGTCACCCATCCTGGAAGTTGCCCTCGCTCAAGCACGCTTAACAGCAGTACTCTTGCGACAATCTACCACCTGTGGTCCCAAAACGCGTTGTGTCATTTAAGCGCCTTGTTACCCTTATAAGCCCCAGCATCCCTCATGTCCATGGGCGATGTGGGATCAGCCTAGGGTGTTACATCAGTAGACATGGATATGTTTATCCGATTAAACATAAGTCAGACACTTTTGAAAGTTTAAAAGGTGTTAGGACGAAATATAGAGAACTAAATGGGCAGAAAGATAAAGGTACTCCAATCCGATAAGGATAGGAGATGACCATAGTATCGAGTTTCTTGATCATCATAGACATTGTGGAATAGTTTCACAAATTGACTCCTCCTAGAACACCATAGCTGAATGGAGTAGCTGAGAGGAGAAGTAGAATCTACTACTCACCAAGAAAGTTCAAAGATGAACAGTCGCACATATCTTAAATCTACTACTCACCAAGAAAGTTCAAAGATGACTTATGAGATGTGGAAGAGAAAAGGTCTTTCTCTTGTGCACATCCAGATCTGAAGTTGTGAAGTTATTGTTAGACGAGATACTTAGCACAGACTAGAAGCTAGATCAGAAAAGTATCTTTTCATTGGTTATCCACATAAGACGTTTAGATATTTGTTGCTCAAAAGGGAGTGTTTCTTGAGAGAGAAATAATATCTAAAGAGGACAGTGGGAGTACAATTGATCTTGAAAAGATTCAAGGATCGACCGATGATGAAACTATGGTAAACGCTGACACTCAACAAGAGTTGATAACACTTGTTGAACTTGATGGCATATTATTTCCCGCTCACAGTTGTAGAGTTAGCAAACCTCTTCGGTTCTATTATGGTTTCCATAAAGAAGAACAGGACAAGATTAGTGACAGTACACTAATTGAATTAGATGAGTCTGCTAACTACAAGGAAGCGATGGCAGGCCCTAAGGCTGCTAAGTGGAAAGAAGCTATGAAAAGAAAAATTCAGTCTATGTCTGATAACCAAGTTTGGAATTTGATTGGCGCTACACTCAGTCTCTAGACGGTGAGTTGTAGGTGTATCTTCAAGAGGAAGATAGACATAGATGGGAAGTACACACTTATAAAGCTAGGATGGTAGCGAAGGGCTATACTCAAACCTTCGGGATTGATTATGAGGAAACCTTCTCACCAATAGCTGAAATAAAGTCAATTAGGATATTGCTTACAATAGCTGCATTTCATGGTTATGAAATTTGGCAGATGAATGTCAAAACCACTTTCCTTAACAGGAAACTGACAGAGGATGTGTTCAAGACACAACCGAAAGGTTTTGAAAATGCAAAGTATCCTAATAGAGTGTGTAAGCTTCAGAAGGCCATTTATGGACTTAAACATGCTTCTTGTAGTTGGAATCTCTGCTTCCATGAGAAAGTCAAACAGTTTAGATTTTCTAGAAGCAAAGATGAGTCCAGCATATGTGTCAAAGTCAGTGGGAGCATTGTAATCTTCCTGGTATTATATGTGAATGATATAATACTCATAGGAAATGTAATCCCGACATTACAAAGTGTAAAGAGTTGATTGGGAGAATATTTCGCTGTGAAAGATTTGGAAGATACAATATATTCTTGGTACAAAGATTTACAGAGATATGTTGAAAACATCTCAAAGGACTTAACCAGGACATGTACTTAGAATGAAATTTTGAAAAGTTTTAAAATGGAGAATTCTAAGAAAGGGAATCTTCCCTTACATCATGGCATAAAGATTACTAAAAGATTAGTGTCCAAAAACTGCATAAGATTGGACTAAATGAGTCGAGTCCCATAGGCTTCGGCTATAGAATCGATCATACATGTCATGAAGTATACAAGACCCGATGTCTCATTTGCTTGGAGCATAGTGAGTTGACATCAGTAGAATCCTGGTAAAAGTCATAAAACAGCTGCAAAGAATATTCTTAAGAATTTGAGAAATACTAAAGACAGGTTCTTAGATTATGGTGGAGAAGAGAAACTTAGAGTAACGGTTTTTATTAATGTAAGTTTCCGAACAGATAGAGATGATAGTCGTTCACAGTCTGGTTGGGAATTCTTACTGAATAGGGGAACGATAACTTTGAAAAGTTTAAAGCAAGATACAATAACAGATGGGAATCTGACTGTATTGAGACTTGCGAGACTTCAAAGGAAGTCATCTGGATGAGGAATTTCATTGGTGATCTTGAAGGTGTTACAATAGAAAGAATCCCAATGAAATATTGTGTGATAATGGAAAGTCCCAAAGGACATTGAAATAAAATACCATTTTGTTCAAAGGAAGATACAAAAGAGACATGTGATTGTGATGGACACACGATTAGTAAACATGCTAGGAGCATAGGTTTACGAGATAAAGTTTTAGTTGTTTGATTTTAAAACACTACAAACAATGATGGGAACTAGAATAGACTTGGTGATAAATGATGGAGATTATTTATTAGAAGGAGTTCTACCATTTACTATCGTTTATCATTGTGTTTCAGTTTAGCATGTTTAGACACCACTTCCAGAGTAATAAGTTCTTACTCAAACCTCCTCAGTCGATCACACTGTAGGAAGTATGTGGTGAATTAAGACTGTCATGGAGTGTTAGTAGATTGTCTATGGAGATTAGACATTGCATGGAGATTGCTGCAACACTCATGGGTATTTAATGGGGATTTAAGTATAGGAGAAACCCGCACTCATGGAAGTTACTTCATGGATTGAAATCACGAGTAACTCTGAGATGATAATATCTTATATTCTTAAAATGGAGATACATTGAGTTCCTAGTTTTCAAGTCTGTTATACTTTAGTTTATTCAAACGCTGTGCGTAAATGCCAGTCATAAAGGATACGCTAGATATGACATGATGAGTTGACTAGTACTATGTATGCGAAATTTATTTGTTCCTTTTGCCTAAGAGGAAAAGCGATATCCATGGGCCCTCTGATGATTAAATGTTGACTCATAAAGTGCTTGGCCAAGCTAGGACTAAATTGATATGTACAATTCTGTAGTCCCATATAGTCAAAATTGATCGGAAATCAGAAAACATAATCTTGAATCTGGAGATTGATTAAATCCATGTCCCAGTTTCATACGATATCTGAAACAAAGGAATATATGATCACTTATCCAAAGGAGTGTCACTGGATAAGATTCAGAGTTCGGCAGATGCATTGGATGGCACCTCTACTTAGGATAGAGACGGACCAACAGTAGTTGATGACTTATCCAAGTGGGAGACTGTTGGAAATAGTGTCCAAGGTCATAACTAATTGGTAAGACTATTCTAAAGGTAGAGTCCTTTTTGGGTTGCCCTCGATGAACAGTAAGAGAAACAATAAGAGAGATAATATTAATTGGAATTAATATTATAAGTTAATTAATTAGTTTGTTAATTTATCATAGTTGATAAATTAATTAGAAGCTAAAAGAAATTAAAAGAAACTATAAAGAATATTTAGTTAGTTTATTAATTGGATATTAATTAGAAACTAAAAGGAATATTCTGGAAGCGAGTTCCAACCGGCGGTTGGAAGGTTCAACCGGCGGTTGGAGGTTAGGGTTTTGTAAGTTGGTGACACGTATCATTACTTGGGCAGGAATCAAGTCCAACCGGCGGTTGGAGGACGAATTCAGTTGTCCCACATCGGCCAGAGGATAAAACCATGGGGTTTCCTTTCCCTTATAAATAGAGGCCTAATCTATGGTTTCCAAATATCCCAGATCCGAATTTAATTTGGTTCTTTCTCTCTTTCTCATTCCGAATCCTTGTAAGAGTCTTTACGACTTAGAGTCGGGACCCTAGGATTTGAAGTTTCTCTTGGTTCACGGGTGTGAAGCATTAGAGGTGTTCTATTTTGGGCACTTGCCATCTAAGGCATGGAAGGTCGAGCAAGGAGTCTGCGTGAATGTTCTGCAAGTGGTCTGCGCGTGAGAAATTGGTTTTCTCAAAGGTTAGTATTTTCTCGTTTATCTATTTATTTTGTTATTGTTAATAGCTTTATTAAGTAACGGTCCTTTAGGGTTTAGTTTCCTAGTTGCTCTAGATTAATTGTTATTTTTCCGCTGCATATGTTAATCTAGTTAGGGAATAGAAAACCCAACAATCCCGTCACGATGTTCCTATCTCGATCATCTCTGACAGGGATAGTCGTTTCACATCTCAATTCTGGAGATCATTACAAAAGTCCTTGGGTACTCGCCTGGATATGAGTACCGCCTATCACCCACAAACCGACGGCCAAAATGAATGAACAATTCAAACACTGGAAGACATGCTACGAGCCTGCGTAGTCGATTTCGGTACTAATTGGGAACATCACTTACCACTGTGCGAATTCTCATATAACAACAGCTACCGTACCAGTATTGGAGCTGCAACATTCGAGGCATTGTACGGTCGTAAATGCCGATCGCCTATCTGTTGGACCGAAGTGGGAGACAACCAACTCACTGGCCTAGAAATCATTCATGAAACCACAGAGAAAATCATTAGTATCCAAAACTGGCTGAAAGCCGCGCGTGATCGTCAGAAAAGTTATGCTGACGTGAGACGCAAACATCTCGAGTTCCAGGTTGGGGATCGAGTACTCTTGAAAGTATCACCTTGGAAAGGTGTCATCCGATTCGGTAAACGAGGGAAATTGAATCCCAGATACATTGGGCCTTTTGAGATCCTTGAAAGGATCGGTCCAGTAGCATATCGATTGCAGCTGCCACCCGAGCTCAGCAGTGTGCATCCCACATTTCACATTTCTAACCTAAAGAAATGCCTGTCTGATGAGACACTTATCATTCCTCTCGATGAAATCCATATAGATGATAAACTTCATTTCATCGAGACACCAGTGGAAATCGTGGACCGTGAGGTCAAACAGTTAAAACAAAGTCGTATTCCTATCGTTAAAGTCCGGCGGAATTCGCGGCGTGGTCCGGAATTCACTTGGGAACGGGAAGACCAGATGCGACTCAAGTATCCTCAATTATTCACAAACTCCAACCACACGACGATTCAGAGCTAAATTTCGGGGCGGAATTCTCTTGACAAGGGGAGATTCTGACACCCGACAAATTAGGACTAGTAATTAGTGCCTAATCATTTGTAAATACATGTAATTAGTTCTGTATTAGGCTAATTGTATGTATCAGTATATATATTGTTATATATATATATATATATATATATATATATATATATATATATATATATATATATATATATACGTACGCGATTAAATTTAATCGTGCATTTTCATATCGGGTGGATCCCGATACAATTATACGGACGTTGGTGAAACATATATTAAATAATATGAAATTATTTAATAACATTATCGATTACGGTATACTATGGTTATAATATATCGAACCTCTACGTTTTCTTAAAACGTAACTGAATGCGACGAAAATGCGCAAAACGCGCCCGACAAACGAAATTTGTAAAAATTATATTTTTATAACTCATTTCTAAGCATTTTGATAAAATACTTCAAATAAAAGTAACACGATTACACACGTACCAAAGATAACATTTAAAAACGTTACACGATTCGATCAAATACGTAATTCACAACCGACAACCAAACAAAGATCCAAATATTATTTTGGTAACTTAAAATGTAATATTTTGAGTAAGATGCTCATCTAAAAATATCGAGTTTTAAACCGTTACCGAATTGTGCTATATCTAACGTATAACGTACGAATTACCGTTTAAACGATCGGTTAAACAAACACGGATATTATACCAAGTTTAGGGACCCGATTAAACAAACCTAGCCCCTCTTTTTGACCAAGGAAAAATCGGCCCAACCAAGATCCACATTTTAAGGATCTTGGTTTGACCATTAAACCACAACCAAATCCCCATTTTCCTCATTCATGTCCACCACTCTCTCTCACTACTTTCCCTCTCTAAAAACACACTCTCCTCCTCTCCTTCCTCCTCCCCATTTTGGCACCACCTCACCACCACCATAATCCACCACTTTTCATCACCATTTGGAGAAGAAAACGTAAGGAAAAGCAAGCAAGAAGAAGATCCAAGCTCATTCCACTTCTCTCTCTCTAGAACTCGATTTTGGTATGATCCACCACCTCTCTCTATATATATTTTCATGTTTTACTTAAATCTACATGTTAGTATGTTTGACCAACTTGAAAATGTCCAAAACCAAGCTTTAAAACGTTTTTACAAACAACTATAAATATATATATAAATCTGCCCAGAATTTTTATCTCACCAAATCGTGTATAACTTGAGTTCTAGGATGAATCAACACATGAATCATATACCGAAATCTCCGTATGAATGTCTTCTATAAAAAGTTCTTGTTTGACCATTTCCAGAAATGCACGGATTTTAGTGTAGAAACCGATTTATGGACTGAGGTCGTTTATCGACCAAATCTAACCACGTTCCATTTCCATTTTTGTTTAAAATAATAAATGAATTTATAAAATTATCATAAAGTGCAGAAATAAACTAGACACCTAAGAGAACATGTTTGATTTTTGGCTAGGCCTGATTCGGATTAAAAATGGACCAAACCGAGAGCTCAATCGAGACAAAATCTGGAAAATATAAACGTAAGGGTTGTTTTGGTAAATTTATAAAACCGACACTTCGGGTTAACCCCGACACGAACCGATAATTTTAACGAACTCGTTTTACCATTTTAAGGGTTGGGTAAAAGTTTTGGGTCAAACGGTGGTCGTTGACCACGTTTTCGACACAGCTTTGGACTAAACAGACTTGAGTGTCGCATGGACTAAGAATAGTTAGCGACACTCAGTCAAGTGACGCCTATATATCCAAGTTTTATTATTAGCGACACTTACCTAGTGACGCTATTATGCCCGTAAAACTATTATTAGCGACACTCACCGAGTGACGCATTAACCAAATGCCGCATACTTGCGACACTTCCTCAAAGTGACGCTTAAATCCGATCAATACATTTATCCGACACTTAACCTTAGTGACGCAACTTAGTGACGTCATTCTATGCGACACTTCCCTCAGTGACGCAAACAATACTGAACTTCATTATATATGCGACACTCTCCTAGTGTCGCTAAAAACTATTAAGTGACGCTCTAAGTGTCGCCTAAAACAGAAAACTTATAACTCTTTTTCACACTAAGTGTCGAACTCACGAAACCTCAAACACTTATACGATACGACATCTAAATACATGAAATATACTTTATAAGTATACGATACAACATCATAATAATACTTTAAAGATTATTATTACCAACCGTCACCAACGGGCCGCACACGTTTTCAAAACACAAACAAACAAATCAAATCTAATCATTTGGACATTACTAGTTGGATGAACAACTAGCATGGACGGTCTCTTGAGACGTCTACATATACTTATAACCTTGCGTGTTTTGAACGCCCGGCAGGTTACAGTCTTCGGACACCTCATTGTACTACATCCCATTTGCTTCACTGCAAATCATCAGACTCAGGTGAATCTCATAGCCCCTCATTTTACTGTTTTCAAACCCAGGGGTGGGAATACAAGCTTTACTTTGTTTTACATGTGAACACGGATACAAAACTCGCTATATTTTGCATGAGCTATTTACTAATCATTTTAAAGCCCTCCATCGATCATAGTTTGGTTAATACTTTTGTAGCGTGAATGTTAGTGTATGGTACCATATAGGATTGACAATCCTCGTCCGTGTTGAAAGCCCCAACTGGTCAAACGGACGCATTAGCATTTGTTCATACGAGTGTAGATTAGGCACTCGCAGGGAGGCATCCTCGATCAGGCACTTGATTATGATCCTGACACCTCAGTTAAGCTCAGACTATGACCTCATGACAGATATATGCATTATTTGATTTATTTCAAACACTTATTAAATCTTGTGGTTCACACTCATTTAATTATTACATAAACCTGTGAGCTCACCAGCTTTTAGCTGACCTTTTAGCATATGTTCTCAGGTACCCAACAGCAGTAGGCCTGTTCAGTCAGGATGCCCATAGCTCGAGTCAGCATGCACATCAGGAGATTACATAGCATTACTACATTTTGTAACATAGTTATGCCACATAATCTCTAAACATTTGTAACTGTCGAGCTTTTGTAACTATTATTAAATTGTAAACTTTTATTATATCAATGAAATCAGTAAACGACGCATATAGAGTCGTTCATTATATACCTTGTGTGTTTTGATTATTGATTAGTCGCGCCCCGACCCGATTCGCTTCCGCAATCCGAAATTGGGGGTGCGACACCAGGTTAGCAAGCACTAACTGGTCAAACGGACGCATTATCATTTGTTCATACGAGTGTAGATTTAGCACTTGCGGGGAGGCACCCTCGATCAGGCACTTGATTGTGATCCTGACACCTCAGTTAAGCTCAAACTATGGGCTCATGGCAGTAATATACACTTACTTACTTTGCTTGGTTGCAAACATTACTTAAATCTTGTGGTTCATACATTATGTTTTATCATTAAAGCTGTGAGCTCACCAGCTTTTAGCTGACCTTTTAGCATGTATTCTCAGGTTCTCAGCAGCAGTAGGTCTGCTCACTTGGATACCTTAGCTCGATTCGCATGCATACAACAAGATATTTATCTGCATTACTATTGTGATACCCACTAAATTAGGACATCATTACTGTGCCTAATTATGTTCTTACTACGCGTATTTAGTATGAAATATGACTAAGTACAGTAACTACTTATATATATATATATATATATATATATATATATATATATATATATATATATATATATGATGATTATATATATATATATATATATATATATATATATATATATATATATATATATATATATATATATATATACACGTATACGATTCGTTCAAATCGTACAAATTCTTGTCGGGTAAATATCTGACAAAACAAATACGGACGTTGCTGAAATTATTATTAAATAATATGAAATTATTTAATAAAATTGATAATTACTTTATATTATGTTTATAATATAACAAACACGTACGTTTTGCTTAAAACGTGACCGAACGCGGTGAAAACGCGCGAGACGCGCACGACAGACGAAACATATTCAAAGTTATATTTTATAACTCAAAACTAAGTATTTTAATAAATTACTTTGGCCAAAAATATAGCGATTACACGCAAATCTTTATAACGATTAAAAACATTACATGACTCGTACAAACACGTGATTCGCAAGTGACAACCAAATGAAAACTCAAATATTATTTTGGTAACTCAAGATATACCGTTTGAGTAAAACTATTACTTGAAACATCGTATTTTAAAACGTTATCGAAATATATTATATACTCCCTCCGTCCCAATTTAAATGTCCCCAGACAGAACTACACGCAGTTTAAGATAAACACAATAATTATTACTTACTTTTTGCACAATGACATTCTTACCTCTAACCAATTAATTTGAACTTCCTTTCACTTTTGTAATTTAATTTTTAAAGTAGGGACAATATAGTAAAAAGAATCATGTTACCTTTCTATATTTGGTAATGGACAATTAATTTGGGACATCCCAAAATGGAAATAATGGACTATTAAACCGGGACGGAGGGAGTATAACGTTATACGAATAAACGAACGACAAACGACCGGGGAAACGAACACCGCACGGAGCGTAAACTTGGTGAACATAATTTGAGACAAATCACACCCTTGTAGGGCCCACTAGGGCCGGTTTTCCAGCCCCAAAACACTCACCATGATTCATGGATCATGTTTTCTACTTTTTGACTACAACACCAAACATAACCCTTTGATTCCTCATTTCTTCACCATCTTTTGCTTTCATCTCTCTCTCTCATGGTTCTCACTCTCCCTTTGTAAAAACTAAACTCGAAAACCATCATTCATCATAAGCTTTTTGAAGAGGAAAGCAAGGAGAAGAAGAAGGAGCAAAAAATAAACCAAGCACATCACTTCCATCTACGACTCTAGATCCTTAAAACCTTGGTATGAACTACTTTTCCTCCATTATATTTCCTTGGATTACATATATCTACATGTTATTATGCTTACTCAACTCAAAAATGTCCAAGAACCATGTTAAAACTCGTTTTATACACATATATGTAATAACAGTTTCTGTCCAGAAAATATGAGCTTGGTAGAAAATTCATATAAAATCGAAAACACAAAATAAATCTATGAAATTTATGCCAAAATCTTCCTTAATGTGTTGGCTACAACTTTCGTATAGAACACTTTCTCTAGAAATACACTCATTTTTCCATAAAATTAGATTTGTGAGCAAAGGTTTAATTTCGGACCAAACTGGACTGTGATGATTCTCGATTTTTTTTACCTAACCAAATGACCTCTAAAAATTATGAAAACAATACAGGAAGTAGCCAAAATATAGAGGAATACTCGTGAATTTTTTCAGAATTTTTAGACAACGTTTAGTTTGTCAAATAAAAATCACAAAATCAGCCTGATTTTTACTCCGAAAGTTTGACTTTCGGATTGGAGTTTGACTTTCGGATTTTTGACTCCGAAAGTCGTCAACTTTCGGAGTTGACTTTCGGAAAAATACCGTTTTGGACCCTAAGTTTCGGATTTTATACTTTCGGACTTAGACACATTTTCGGATATATATACATATATATACTTTCGGATACGTACTTTCGGACATAGACATACTTTCGGATATATATATGTATATACTTTCGGACATATGTATATGTATACTTTCGGATATAAATATGTAGGTATACTTTCGGAAAGAAATAAATATACTTTGAAAAGTATACACGAACTATTTTACATACGATACAACAAACGAACGTTACTCAACACTAAATATACATGAAAACACTTATACTTTGGGAAGTATACATTAAACTTGAATATATGTATGAGCTTACACTCACACGACAGACATATGAGATTACACTCACACGACAGACATATGAGATTACACTCACACTTATACGAGCTTACACTCGAACTACTACGAGCTTACACTCGAACTACTACAAACTTACACTCGAATCAACTGATATACATACGAGCTTACACTCGCTCGAGTCAAATTTGAACAACATTTTCATGTCGCGATACAAATGACAGACTTACGAATATACTTTACAAGTATACGACACCACGAACTAATAATACTTGAATTATTTTTACACGCCGTCACCAACGGGCCGTACATATTTACAAAATTACAGACGTAAACGATTCAAATACAGACGATTACAAACATACAAACAAACTTTGGACATTAACTAGTTGAGTGGACAACTAGCATGGATAATCTTTAAGATATCCATTTACTTACTTAACCTTATGCGTTTAGGACGCTAGAGGTCACTAGTTTGGAGAACCACATTGCTTGATTACTGCTATTACACTGCTAGACTCAGGTGAGTCTCACAGCCCCATTTTTACTATTTTTACTCTGGGGTGAGATGCATTACTTGTTTTACTGAACACATGTACCGACTTACTGATTTACCGAATTACTGGCTTACCGACTTACTGGCTTACTGATATACTGATTGCATGGTTTACGTATTAATCCACTGAAGTCCTCTGAATCATAGTTGTTAATTATCGACTTAAGCGCGAGTTTTAGTAAATGGATCCATTTGGGACTGACAATCCCCGCCCGAGGTAGCACGCACTACCACGAACCGTATACGTATAAACGGGCATTTCTTACTCGTTACACATGGGTGTTTATGGATTAGCACTCACGGGGGAACATTACTGGTACTTGGTTGTACTTTACCGACTTGTTAAGATTCGACTATGATGCTCATGGCAATGTATATCAACACTATTGCATTCATGCAATCATTATTTACTACATTATTGCATTCGTGCAATCACTTTTACTACATGATGTGTTCAACTACTATTTACTACAAACCTGTGAGATTCACCAACCTTTTGGTTGACGCTTTTAGTGATGCATTCTCAGGTACACAGCAACAGTAGGGTTGCCCAGCAGGATTTGCTTACTAGCTCGAGTCGCATGCATTTACTCATTTGGAGATTCCTTTACATTACTTTTGTAATAGATGTTATGTATTAGAATCTCTAGATTTTACTTGAACTCTAAGCTGTTGTATACTTTTGAAATACTTATGTAATGATGAAATACTTTTCGAACGTCTCATATAGAGTCGTTCACTGTACCTTTGTGCTTGATTACTTGATTAGTCGCGCCCGATAATTGCTTCCGCTAAATATTAAATTTGGGGGTGCAACAGATTGGTATGAAAGCCTAAGGTTATAGTGAACTAGGTTGCATTTGTGGGCCTAGACTATGACCGTTAGGCAGTATTTCCTTATTAGGTATGACTGGTTCAGGAATTACATCATACAACTTTAATTTAACATAGCCTGATCAACTATGTACAATTAAGGGAAGATGATGTAAGGTCTGAAACGGTTATGTCAAACATGAATACACTAGTTGACTCTGACCACGAGAGAAACGAGACTAAAACTTGTTTGTGCTAGACACACAGTAGGCTATTATGTGATATACGTGTATATACATACATAGGTCTCACCCACTTGCTGTACTGTTAAGCTATTATATATATTGTATGTATATATGAATAGGCTTCACTTACGTACTATTCTCTAGGCTATTATATATTGGATATATATGAATAGGCCTCGCACGATTGATATACTCGCTATAGAAATAGCTGACTTTTCTCTCGTAACACCTACGAAATCCGCTCATCGGTTTGCACCGACAACGACAACTTGATTACCGTCGCACCACTTTATGGTGAACTCTAATGATTACATGAACATCACGCCTAGCACTCGAAATCAACATACTTCCAAGAATTAAAATCATTTTTCCTACCATTTCTATAGAACTCACTCGCATGGAAAATGGCAAACTTCACGAAGGACGATTACACGTCAGATAACGAACAAATCCACGAAGAACAAATTCAGTACACATATCTCGAGGAAGAGATAGCTCCAATGGGAGAAATCGTGAACGAAGAGATCGATGATCAAAACTTCGGGATAATTGACATTGAAGAGTACGAAAGAGTACGAGATCAGGCCGAAGATTTAGATGGCCGTAACTGGGAACTGAAACTGAAATGCTAAACCTACGAGCTGGAGCTGAAAATTCTGCAAAGGTCTATTTTCGAACGAATACGAGATCGGATCCACTACTGGAAGGAAGTAACTACTAACTTGAGTCACATGACAACAACGTGGATCCAATGGATGTACCGACACGCACCCGAAGATGCTTTGAAATACCCTGCACCCCTACGATAAAGAGACATGCTCGAAGCTCGTTACTATCCTCACGACCTGCACCTAGAATAGCCTGACGCTAACTATAACTACTCTATATAGCAGACTTATGTATCTAGTAGGTCGTACTAGGAACCTCTATTCCGATGGGTGTATAGTGACACCATCACATTTTGTGTAAAACTTCTAATATTCGTTCGGATGTAATAATTCTCGGCACCTTTTGTAAACTTTAACTCTTATAATCTTTTGAACCCATATGTTAAATGATTACAATCCTATTACTTTTATTGTCTATCGACATGTCATGCATTGGCAAACTTTCCCAATAATCATACAACTGTGATGATCGTATTTTTAGTACAAACTCTCACATGTCCTTTACATTGTTATTAAAGGAACATGCCTCCACGACGCTAAACGTACAGTCAAGCTGAAATCGACCAACTTATCGCTCAAGGAGTAGCTGCTGCTTTAACTGCCCGACAACGGCATTCTGAAAGCAATGAGACGCTGAATAACACACCTCCGACAAAACCCTGCACGTACAAAGACTTTCTCAACTGTAAACCTCTCAACTTCAAGGGCACAGAAGGAGCCATCGGGCTAATCAGATGGTTCGAGAAGATGGAATCTGTGTTCCAATTTTGCAACTGCCCTGAGGAGTTCAAAGTGAAATATTATACCTACACCTTCATGGAAAGTGCTCTGACTTGGTGGAATACTCACGCCCAAACTATGGGAATCGACACTGCTTACCAATTCCCCTGGGAAGAACTAAAAAAAGATGCTTAGAGATGAATACTATCCTCGAGAAGAACTGCAACAGCTTGAGGTCGAACTTTGGAACCTCTCCGTTAAGGACAACGACATCATCAGTTACACCACCCGGTTCCATCAGTTGGCACTCCTCTGTCCAACTATGGTAGATCCGGAGTACAAACGGATTGAGCGATATATCTGGGGACTTCCTGCTCAGATCAAGGGAATGGTTACCGCTTCCAAAGCAGAAACCATACAAAGTGCTGTCCGCATGGCACACAACCTCATGGCTCAAATCGTTCGCCAAACTACACCTACTGAGACAAATTCTGAAAACCAGTCCGGAGATAACAAAAGGAAATGGACTGGGAACTCAAACCAACAATCCAACAAAAGGTCTGCGACCGTTAAGGTCTATGCTGCTAATTCTGACGACTCGAAGACGTACAAGGGGAGCAGGCCCTATTGCTCTAAATGTAGTCTTCACCATGATAGGTGCTAAAGAGTTGGATTAATCATTGTGCTCATACTTTGTAATTCAACAATCAAGTGTTAAGGTGAGTATTATAGGGATTGATCAAGTAATGGTTGTATGTGTTTCCGGATTGCTTCCGAGCAAGAAGATCATACAATCATGTGGAAGTTAATTAAAATTCCTTGTTTCTAATTGTGTTAAGTATATGAATGGTTGTATGTGTTTTCGGATTGCTTCCGAGCAAGAGGATCGTACAATCAAGTGGAAGTAACTTGTTTCTAATGATTGATTATGTGTATGGGCAATAATGTAGAGATTAGCTAGCGATACTAGCATAGACTTGTTTCTTGTGCTTGATATCCATTTCGATGTGATTTGGTATCTTGCATCCTTGTTTCTTATGGCCGCGGATTCGCATAGTGTTTAAATCTCTACATATTGTGCCGGTAGTTATTTGTGTAAGAGTTTAAGTGTTATTGTGTATAATGTTGTGGATTATTTGGTTGATTGTCTATATGCTCACACTAAGCATACGTGCTTAGTCTTTCAAGTGTTTCATGTTTCAGTTAGTGTTGGGAAAAGGGAAGGAAATGAGGTTATGAAGTGATAGCGTGGATTGCTTGCTAGTTAGTTAGTGCAAGTTTCTTCCCTTGAATTATCGTTTTGTATAAAGCTTGTGTAATACGCCCAAAGGTTGTTTTGAAAGTTAAACAAAATGTTATGGGTTGGTTTTATAATGTATGTTGACTTTGAAAGTCAACCACGATGTAAATTGTGTGTTCACGTTTTGTAAAACCTTGAATTTAAGTGGTTAAATATAGTATTGGTTGTATATAAGTCGTTTGTGATTGGTTGGTCAAAGTGAGAGTTGACATATAGTCAACTATATTGGAAATGGTCAAACATGTGTAAATGAGCAGTGATTTGGGATAAATTGGGGTAAAAAACATTGGACCCTTTGTTTCTGTTAGTGGTAAATTTTATATGTTTTGATCGGATCGACAAAATAATCTTTTGGGATTGTAACTCGAGAGGATCTTAATAACTCTTTGTAACGTTACGACGTACATGATACCGAATTACCCCTCTTTAGCTGGTAGTATACGGACTAAATATGATCAAAGATTATAATTCAGGGGCTAAAAATAAACTTACCAAATCAAAATTAGACGGAAATTCCTACCTGAAGTCGAGTTCTTTTTTCTTCATCATCATCTTTCCTGACTCTTAATTTTCCGAAGGTAAGTTGTCACTACATTCATCATATCCGTCATTATTCTTTCAGTTCCCGTCATATGTAGTTTAGAAAAGAACCATTTTTTTCTTTGCCGCAAAGAAATCAATTAGTATCCGTATTGTACCCTAACTGTTTGATGAAATGCCTCTGCGAACTTTCACTTGTATTTACTCAGTACATAAGATCATTGAGCAAAAACATTGAAACATTGGCTAATAGGAAACACCCACATTTTATATTTGTATTCACACACTACAATCACCCTTCCTTTTAAGTAAGGATTTTAGTTATAAGTTTTTTAAAAAGTTAAGTTACTAGAATTTCGTTCGAATAAATTTTTTTGTCGAAGAAAATGAATTCGTGTAACGTACTAACTTTACTTTATAGTTGTAAGCAGCTATGGGACCTCAAACTAGTCTCGGGAGTTTGCTGAAAATTCTACCTCCAGTAGACTTTTGTTGTGTATATGGTTCAAGTCTCCATCCTAATAATACTGACAAGGTTATGGTTCCATCTGTTACTGAAGTTACGTTTTCTTCGTTATCATAGCGAACTGATTGACTATGTTGTTTTTGTATTATAGTCATCGATGGAAGATTATATTCTTGGTGTATCAAATCCTCAACAATGGCATTCTGACGTATGTTACTAGTCATTGTGCTAACTTTAGTTGAGTTACTCACATAATGTCCAGTATCTAACGGTTTTATCTTTATCCTGTTATTTTTTATTTTTTACTTTGGTCAAGAATCTAAAAATGAACCGGGATCACTACGCCTCATGGATGGCGTCTCTTGGTGGAGCAAAACTGGTTCTTTTTCTTACTCACTTCAAAAAATTTTTTTACTTATTTAATTAAATTGATTTGGTTGGTTTATTCCTAGATTACTAAAGTTGCAGATCAAATTGGCGTTGGTGTACACTTCAACCCGTTTGTTTCTTTGAACAACAAGGTAGTTTTCTTTAATGCGTCGAGCTTTTGTTTTCTCATATTGTTTTCTTGTGAAGCCTTTAACTTTGATAAATACCTAGCAGATGTACAAGTATGGGGTTGTTCATATGAATGATTTATCTCATGATATGCTAAATTGGGATCGGTTTTACCTTAGTGGTCGTTTACAAAAACCTGTATGTCTGAGCCGACACTGCTATGTGTTACTTTTTACCATCTAAACTGGGGTTTATAGTGTGGGAGTGTATCGAACTTACACCTTTTACTATGTATGCATTCAAGTCTAAAACCTTCTATTGTATGTATTCGAGTTTTAAAACCGTATGTTGTATACATTTAACATACCTATTGTATGTCTAGAACTTACAAAAAAACTTCAATTTTTTCAACCAAAAACATACAATAGACGGTTACAAAACTTGATTACGCACAATAGGAGGTTTCGCAGTTGGATGTCTACTGTAGTGAAAGGTGTAAAGTTTGATACACCCCCAGACTATAAACCCTTTAAAGTTTACACTATGGTCAAGTGTCTGAATGTATCGATCCTTATATTTCCAGGTGCGTATAATTGTAGACAATATGGACATAGAAAATGTCAACTTAGTCAACTTAAGGGCTGCCTCCTCTGCTGCGCTTCTACTTTTGCCATCAAATTTCACAGAGGTTTTACTTCAGCTCTCACTATTAATTTTGTCTAAATATCACATTGACATACATTTGTATTCTTTCTTATGCAGAGAGAACTATATGCAAAAATATGCAGCCTCTCGTATATGGGTGATTTGCGCATGCTTTTTGCAGAGGATAAAAATAAAGTAAGCTTTAGGCAGAATATGTCGACATGTAGCCAACCTTAAACTGTGTTTTAGACTATGTTCTGGAAGTTATACCGTCATGGGATTTTCGATCATTTAATTTTTATTTTTCTGGATATCTGCCTTAGGTGAAAAAGATAGTGGACGGCCAATTTGAATTGTTTAGAAATATGTATAAGCCTTTAGTCGATGAGTATGCAAGTGAGAAACTCTTGAGACTCTCCTCATGTGGTGATCATGAAATGAACATTTCCCAGGTTCGCCCACAGTCTAGAAATCTTCATATTTTCTTACATACTATCTTAGAATTCTTCATATTTTCTTACATACAAATTCGGTACTCGGTAGATTGATTAGATCGATACTACCCTCAAATTATTTTATTATTATCTTGGTACTAATGCAGAAAGTAGCAACATCTCCTTGTTCTTTTATAAAATTATAATAAATTTTTACTCTGTATAATAACTTTCTTAACCTTTACTAAACCTAGTCTGAACTCCTTCTTTAGTTAGTTGCTTGGTTTTTACATATGGTTAACGCACATCCTTTAAAACAGGTGTTTGTCAAGTTGTCTAGGAGTGTATGCATCGTCTTTTATTTATGTTGCTCCCCTGAAAATCACAAATTTGACACAAAATATATTTATGAATTTTGAAACTTTTGGGGACAAGTTTTTCGGGTAAATCCATACCAACATGACTTGTTTTGACCCGTACCGAATTTACCTGTTAACCCACTCAGCCACCTGAAGCCTGCAAGCATTGAACTTGTACTTTTATCTCATCAATGCCAGGATTGTAGCTTATCTGCAACATCGTCCATTGTTTCTTCCCTTCCCGGATCTATCAGAAGTCATATGGGAATGGTTGTACCCGAAAGGAAAACGGGTAAGCAGTCTGATCTGAGCTTCACTAAAACATCATCATCCAATGAAATAATTTGCTATAACAACAGTTATATAACCTACTCATTTTTGTCCTTGTAGGTCAAAATAGTAAAATCACTATTGGATCACGAGAAGAGGCTGCAGCGCGCATGCAAAAGATTTTGAGACGTAGAGTTATGATTTCAAGTGCAAGACAAGCAGTCGCTGGTTTCATAACCGTTGGAGCTGTTCATGGAATTAGATATCTTGGGAAAAAGATGAAAAAGTCTTGGTCATCTTCAACACAGTAAGTTGTATCATTGCTACCGATATAAACTTTTCCAAATGTTATACGAAAAGATTTCTGACAACAAATGAGACCCTTTACTTAATAAAGAATAAATTAGAATAGCTAATAACATAATAGATTGGATGGATTTTTAAAGTCAGACTGCTGCTCTTAACTTATATATATATGACTTTGGATGTTTATTTTCTTTTTCTTGACGATATATTGTTTGCTCTTTCTGATTAATGTTGGAAATACTAGTTCAATGACCCGTGATTACACGGGTTTAATCAAAAAATATTTATAAGATTACTAAATATATTTTGTACATACATAATAATAATAATAATAATAATAATAATAATAATAATAATAATAATAATAATAATAATAATAATAATAATAATAATATGTATATGTATATGTATATAAATTTGTCTAAAATTCTGTTAACTGTTTCCACATATCCTTCAAATAGTATAAAATTTTAACATTAAGTTTTATGAGGGTACTATACAAAATGCCGTATATAAGCAAACATAAATGAAAAGTTCAGTTTGGAAAGTGTGGTCACAACTCACAACTCATAAGATTGATTAGGTAGTAGCAATTGTAAGTATGATAAAGTTTAAAACAATTAGCAGTTGAGAGCATGCTAACTTCATAGATGACAGCAGCCAGTTGGCATGATTTATACAATCTTACAAAAAATGACTACGCCAATAGTACCTTATATGACACAAATATACAACAATAAAAAAAATCCAAACATTGAAAGCAAATTCGTCAAACCCTTTTGCCTTTTCATCTGAAAATATAAAATAACCCATCAACAAACTAATAAGACACCAAATTAAAGAAGTTACTCATATCATTATGTAGTCTGCTTGACCCGCCCATATTAGCCTACCCACTGATAATACATGCCTAATAATGGAGTTATAGTGTAAAATTTACTTCTTGACCAGCCCGTATTACCACATTCCCTCCTCCTAGAAGGGCATTAAAATTTACTGGTATAAAGATATTATCACATTTAACGGTACAAAGGGGAAAATGCCTTAAATAATCATATGAATAAAGACTAATAAAGGTTTCAAAAAGGGTGGGTTGGACTATATAAGTTAAAATGGGTTAAGGACATAACATGTACATTTTCTGAAATGAATTAGTAGCACATTCAAATTCAAGCATGTACCTACTTGTTCCAAACTAATGAACCCAAGAAGGTAGCAAGATTTTAGTTCTTTCTGCATATAATATTTTTTGGGCACATACAAACTCAAGCATACCTACTTGCACCAATACTTGGTCAGAAAAGTAGCATGATTTGGTTTCTAAAACAGCCATGATTGATGCAGCTGAGAAGTAATATAGGTTGCCCAAAAAGTAGCATAAATCGCTGAGAAAAAATATACTCCGTAATAGGGTACCGCCTTGAAATATGTAGTTTTCTGCATCAGTTTTTTAACATAAGTATATAACTACAATGGAAGTAAAATTACTAAGTAACTGCAAAACTGAAACTATTAAAGTTATTGCAAATACCGATTTACTATATCAGTAAAATTAGTGACTTTCAAACTCTATAAACCAAAATCACCAATCGTAAGACCCAAATCATTTGTTGTCATTGAGGAAATCCGTGTAATCATTTTTTTTTGTCATCGAGGAAATGTCTAATTAAGCACATAGAAGCTTTAAAAATTAAGCATGACATATATAAACCACTTTCAGCTTAATACATAAACTTGTATAAATATGTTCATTAACAAATGATTTCAAATCTAGAAAGTACCTTAGCAGCATGTGTTGCTAATTGTTCAACTTCTTTGTTGCTTCTGATGTTAACTCTGTTGCAAGATTGGATAAACCAAATATAAAACTCCATTTAAATAAAAGTATAGATTGTATCTAGCATGATACATACATACTCTAACATGGCTTTTGCTAATCATTGCCATGAGAGAAATGATCATATATATGAAACAAATTATAAAAGAGTTCAAGCAAAAAATATGTTTAATGTTCCAAACGATATTGACTATATATATTACTACCTGCTGCTTCTTTTGTATTTGAAACATCACCTAAACGATATTTACTACTGCTTTTGTAAACCATGTGATCTATCCTCCTTTACATACCCAACTGGCACTATTTAGCCATGTCTACCCATCTTAAATTTGCTTATGGATAAAACACAATTTAAGGCAGATTCTGTATCTGTTAAAAAAAAACAAAGCCACTTTTACTTTGTTGATTACGATTTGTGTGAAAATCAAGAGCTGGTTGGTATGGAATACAAAAACAACTTCTGTTGTGAGTTAGAAATTTCCAAACTGCTATTGTTACACAGGGAGACCTGTCGAGTGTGTCAATTGAAAGAAAGAAGAGAGACAACTTAAATTTTAGAATAAACCAACTAACCAAATACACATGTCTATAGATCGACCAGCAGCCTAGCTCATTCTATGACTTCATCAACCCCTATCTCCATTCCTATAAGAGATGTAATTGAAATGTGAATGTCGCGTAAAATTCACAAATCACAACAAAAAAACTTAATTCTAAGAAAAGAATTTGTTCCATTAGAGGTTTGTATATCCATCAGATCATTCACAGACAGATACATTATTTCTACCAGTAACAAATAGTAATGAAATCATAGAAGCTCGGTTTATACTAACCCTTTTATAAAGCCATCATGTAAGGCACACAGGTACCTTTGATTATTTCTAGTCAATTTTTGGTAATGTATCTGTGTCCTTTAGCGGAAACCCTACCTGCAAATGATAGCTCACCATAAGTATAACCAAATTCATCCAAGTCATTTCATCAAACACCTTATGTGCATCAAAGAACAATAACACCACAACTTACATCAAGCCCCATAAATAACAATTAAAATCGAAAACAAAAAAAGTCAGAATTGATAAAATCAGCCAGCCCTAAAATATATTAAAAGAAAAGTCCATACTGTAACTTGTTTTCCAGACCTTCAGTACTCGAACTCTTAGTTTCCATGAATCCTTGCCGGTGTCAAGATCAGCGATGTAGTTAACTCTTTCGTCAGACATTAGGGTTTTCGAAAATACAGATCAAAAAGCAGAGAGTGGAAAGTGATATGGGTAGAGTGAAAGGATATGTGGCGATTTAAAGAAGAGAAGACCGATTGTATTCCAGTGGTGAGGCTCAATTTGAAAAACGTGCAAGCAAAAGCAAATCAGACGGCTTTTTAGTATCCATGCAAAACAGAAGCGTGCAAAAATATTAATTAGGTTATTTTGGGAATCACAAGGTGTATCGGATACAGCAACCCATGGAAGATATTATTTTGTTTACATTTATAAGAAAATTCAAAATAATGAGAAAATTTCTTTCATATAATAGTGCCACGTCAGCAAAGTTACTACCTTAGAATTTGACATGTCAGCTTCATGACATCATCATGAACTCCCTTTTATTAGATAAGGGAGATGGTTGGGTAGGTGGGGTAATTTATAAACATGGTCAAAATGAGTAATATATAAATGTGTAACTGTGTAAGGTCAGGCTAGTTTTTTTTGTCCAGAGTGTCCTTGACAACCGAAAATTTATTATTGTCTTCAAGAATTAGTGTGTCACTCAAATACGATTACATAAACTACATTATCTGAATAATAGTTTATAATTTATATAAAACGATTTAGGATGTTGCACTAAAAGTAAACTTTCTGCAGATTTTGATCCCTTAAACCCGTTTCCTTTTTAGCTGTTTATTATTTTTTATTTTGCTTGTCAGAGATAAAACATTACCCAAAATGACCCGTTCATAACTAATGGGTCAAAAGTCCACTTCTAGTTCTAATTTGTTTTACCAACACAAAAAACTCTAATTATTACCCCGCATGGAAGAACAGGTTTTAGGAAACAATACACAAACACAATCTGTGACAGAACTCACTCGTAATGTTTTAGCCATTACAACTCTTTAAGCATCACTTGTATTTGATCGGTTCCGCTGGAACCTACTTGATGAACTCCGTCCCGGCATCTGATCTATATCACTTGATGCCGAATTTCTCCCTTCAGCCCGATTCTTAATCTCACGCCGCCGGGAACCCATCGACGAATTTCGACCATTTTCTGAGAAAATTTGACCCAACAATCCCTCAATCGATTCTGGTGATGAGTATGATTTCACAGATAAGATACCCGAAAACTTGTCCAAAAATTCTGAATAAACAGGGACAATAAGCTTCACGGTTGTCTCTTTTATTTGTTGACGCAAATCGGGGTCGGGAATGCTGTAGTTACTTGTATGCCTTTGAGCAATTTCTTCAAACCCCTTCAAGAACGCCTCGATCTTACCCTTTGCAGCAGCCCCGATTTCTTCATCGTTAACTCCTGCAATGTCTTCTTTCTCTAGTAGTCTCACCAACTCGCCCCATGCTTGCTTCTCGTACAAGTAAGCCGCTTCTTCTGCAACAACTTTGTAGTTTTTTCTCATGTAATTCTCACCCAGTAGTTTCCAGAGTTCGGTATTCCTAGTCCTCATGTAAATGTACCAATAAGTGTTCATGGTAAAGATATGATAAAGAACTTTGTCTTTATAACCTGACCTTTTGGACTCAATATTTCTATGTAAAGCTTCCATGACATTCGAAACCGCTTCTTTTAGCAAATTTTCATCAGTCTCGGGTGTTGATAGAATTCCCGCCTTCCATATGTGTTCGGTTCTGAGTACCTGGGCCATGGGTGCACTGTAATTATCAGTAGTTAGGTATTTCAGGTAGTTAATGGCGTAGCGGACTAATTTTGGAACCGACCCATCTTGTGGTGAAGGTAATCCATCTTGGTTACCTTCAATCTGAAGCCCAAATTCCCAATAAACTTTAGTTGAAGCATGAATGAGGAGCTTTTCTAATTCACGAAACCGAGAACATATATCGGCTCCTGCCTCCCCTTCAAAAATATCAGAAAACTCATTTTTCAGATTTTCTAAAGAATTAAACATATCTAAGAGCTTGAAGAGCTTTTGTGGTTCTTTATTACTTCGGGCAACACCTTCCCCGAACCGGAAGAATACTGCCATGATTTTGTCGGCTATTTTAACGAAGCATTCTTGCCAGATCATACCATCCATGATGTTCCCGAGTACTTGATTGCACAGATTCTTTTCAGAAACAAAAACTGTTCGGACTGCTAGCTCGAAGTGCTGGATCCATAGGCTAATGGAAGTCTCTAAGCTTTCCCATTCCATCTCGTCTATTTCCTCGGGTTTGTAGGTTCTTAGGTAATCTGGGTTTAGCCTCATTAGTGCTTTTGCTGCTCTCTTATACCTCACCTGTCAATAAAATAACGTTTGGAATAAGTTAACACTTTCAAGACATTTTATGATGGTAGGGTTGGATGAGTTTGGAAATTGGTCAAAACGGGTCTTCTAAACTACAGAACTCAACGGGTCAGATGGGTTGACCCGCAGATTCGGACTGTCCTTTCTTGAAAGAACTTTATGGATAGGTAATGTGTTAGTTATAGTTATAAAAGCATTCTTACAATAATAGATCAACATTTACCCCTGGATAAAAAGGTTTATCAGGCTGTATGTATTTATTGATTTAACCTGTTTGACCCATTTGAGATAGAACACACATGTAAGAAAAATGACCATGATCGGTATATAGTATAAGAATTACTTTAACAAAGATGTCGATGCATATGTCCAAGCAATCATTAGCGGTTAGCGTTTCTGAAATCCGTCTAAGAACTTCTACCTCCATCTCCGTCCCCAACTCCGCAACTTCCACCACCTCTTCACCATCATCTCCGCGCACTCCAATATTATGATGCCTCAACTGCAGCAAAATACCCTCAAACTCATCTTGCAAGTTCAATAAAGCCTCATCTAGCAACCCATCGAACTTCATTGAATCAACTTCCGTTTCATATAATGCCTTTAAAGTGACCAACGTCTCTCTTAACCGATGGGTTCTAAACTGGTCCGTAGCCTTGGTCCTACTCAAAAACTCCACCACTTCTTGCAACCGTTGAATCGCAGGCCCACCCTCTTGGCTAATCAAATTAATCGCAATATTCAACTTATCAACACAATCAACATACTTGATTAGTAACCTTAGTCTCCTGTTTTGAGACTTTTGGTCCGGAAGTTTTGTTGAAATGTTGACAAGTTTTCGTTGCAAGGATTCAGATATTCTGAACCCGTCAATGAGGACTAACGCTGGTGAAACCGCACGGTTGATCCGTGTTTCAAGTGCTTTTGAGGCAATGGAAAGCGATTGAAGAGGCGCCAGTCTTCTCGAGGCCACATTTAAACTTTCTTGTAGAGAAGTATAGTTATCGTCAAGTTTTTGTAGGTTTGTTTGCAAGTTTGTTGATGATTTTAGAACGGTTTTGAGTTCGGAACATGCTGATTCTAGCTTGGTAAGAATTGGGTAGTCTTCCATTTGTGTGTGTGTGTGTGTTTGCAAGGGGTGTTTAAGGGGTGAGATGGTGATAAGATTAATAATAATGTTGGCTTAAAAGACAAAGATTAGGGTGGCAACATATATTATGAGAAGATATAGAGATACAAGCAAAGACTAAATCTCGATGTAAACTAAGGAAACAAATGGCAATACAATATTGGGTGTGGACAAATCAATGGGGTTGGGAGTACAGCCGGGTATGTGTCTGTGTTTCTTGATTTGGTCACATTGGTCATCACTTGTTGAGAGTGACACTTTTTATAATAAATTTGAAGGCTAATCTTATATGCCATCTAATTTGATGTCATTCATATCAATTGTAAACAAATATATGCTGGATACCTATGAAACCATTTTTAAAGTGTCATTGTTTAGATTTACAACTTTGAGTAGAGTTCAAATGAGTATAACAATTTTGAGTGAGAATAGGGGAATCAATCTCAATCACTCATTTTCATCAAATACTCATTTCCCCAACATTTTTGAAACTTAAATATCTCACAAACGGCAAGTCGAAAAATCATGAAAATTGCACTATAAAATTCAGCGTTTTCTCCTCTTCAATTTGCCGTCCCTCAAGGCATACTTTTGACAAGTTTTTTTTTCTTCGTTTTTTCGTTGGTTTTACAAACTGGTAACACACGTGTTAGTGATATGTTGTACATTTGATTTGCTGTTAGGTTTAGGGTTTAGGGTTTAGCAGGATTTAGGGTTTAGGGTTTAGAAGGGTTAGGGTTTAGTATGATTTAGGGTTTAGAGTTTCGTAAAGCGTTTAGGGGTTAGGGTTTAGGGGTTATGGTTTAGGGTTTGAGGTTTAGGGTTCCTCAAACCTTACCCTAACCCCTAAACGCAACACTAACACATGTGGTAGTAATTTGTAAACCCAACAAAAGATGAAAAAAAAAAGTTGTCGAAGTATAGCTTGTACGATCTTAAATCGAAGAGGAGAAAACCCTTAATTTTATGGTGCAATTTTTATAATTTTCCGACTTACCGTTTGTGAGATATTTAAGTTTCAAAATCGTGGGGAAATAGGTATTTGATGAAAATAAGTTGTTGAGATTGATTCCCTTATTTTCACACAAATTCTCATTCTCATTTGAACCTCACTCTTAGACCATTTCCAATGGAGGTTTATAGATCAAGTCCATGGTGACATGGAGACTATGTGGCGTTTATAGCATGGATAACCCACTAGAGATTCAAGTCTATGCACAAAGTCCATACAAATATTGGAGAAGTCCATACCCATGGACATCAATAAACCTGGTGAGAATAATTATGTGGGTCCCTACCACACTCAACCATCTACAAATTGATATATTTATATTAATAACATAATGTAAATAGGACCTAGTTATGGACTTGTGAAGTTTATAGGAGTAGATATATAAATTTATAGAATTCGCGGTTTATAGAAAGCTGATGTGGCAGTGCTATGAACTTGAAGCAGTACATAGCATTAGTGATGCTATTACAACTTTATACAAAGCCATCATAGATCTTACTTATGGTTTATCATTTAAGACTTTCAAAAAAGATGGAATGATTGATAAAAACTAAAGACGACTCTATGATAAACAGTTTATTATTAAATATAACTTACTTATAGTTTATCATTATATATGTTGTTTAAAAGTTTATTTATACAACATGTCTATTTAAGACTTTCAAAAAAGATGGAATGATTGATAAAAACTAAAGACGACTCTATGATAAACAGTTTATTATTAAATATAACTTACTTATGGTTTATCATTATATATGTTGTTTAAAAGTTTATTTATACAACATGTCCATTAGAGTGATGTAATCTTAGGTTTCCAGGTATGTTATAACACTTATATCAGAAGATTAGTGAAGATTATGATCCACCAATCAAGTTTACGGTGATTGACCCGGTCTGTTAGAATCAGTAGTAGTAAAATGAGATTAAGATCGTTTAGGCGCTATTTTTTTTTGGTTTTGTTTCTTATCACGTGGTTCTCGTGATCCATTGAAACTAATCATACGGTAAAGGCATCGTCAAGTATCAAAAGTATGTTAAAACAAAAGATTTTAGACGGGTTTTTTTTACGGCCTAACTAATTATAAGTTGATCAGAATTAACATCTCCATCAAAATGTGGGTGATTTTCATAGTTTAGTAGTAAATAAAGTGATCATCAATCAATTATAATAAAGAAGATGTAGGATCAAAGACTTCTGAGGTTACAATTTGTCACGTTGCTTTTATATGATTTTGTTAATGTGCCATCGTATCCGGCCATCCATAGACACTTGTCTCTCCATTTGTTTTCAATACGTCACATAATTGGCTTTTGTCACATTTATTTATTAATATATTAGGCAAATGTTGTCAACAAGGAAATTGTCTCGCGCTTCGCTGCGAGTAGCCGACCACACAATGACCTAAAATTATTAAAAATCATACTATTCAAAAATAATTATCCATGTTATTAATTATATTTACCCCAAAATAATTATCATTTGAAAAAGATAACTATTAAAAATCGATAAACTCTCTATTTTACCCCCGTTTATTACTCTCATTCATTTATTTGTTAAATAAACTCAGTCAAATTTGTCTTAAATATAAAGGTAAAACTGACATTTATTCAACATATCTTAGTTCACACAAAATTTGTTAGGGAACAATATTGTGTGAGACGAAAAGAATATAGATTTTTTATTCATCTATCACAATTTCGTTTTTGACCATTTTACATGTGAATACTAATTTTCTATGTTTACGTTTATCACCTAATTTTTACATTTCACAATAGTTTAAATAGACTTCAATTTATAGATATATTTATATATTTTTATTTTTACTTTTTAAAAAATATCACATGATGCCACACCTAAATTTTGTTGTTTGCCACCTCATCAACACGTGGAGCTGTGGAGTCTCCTGACCATGGCAGCCAATAGTGTGTGAAATTCAAGGAAATAACAGCTGTAGAGAATAAAAACTCTTTTATGAACAGTAAAACCCCTGCGCGAATTGTTTTATATTTAACTCGATTTATTATTTAAATTTATTTAAAAAATATAACTAACTTTGATACAATAGACGGAATTCATATATTTAATTTAATATGTATTCCGTACTATATATCAAATAAGGTATATCTCATACAATAACAAAATTGACAAAGCATTAACTTTGAAATAATTAATGTGAGTTTTAATAGAAAATATCATATTTAATAGTTTTTAAATCTTAATGGTAAAATTATATATAGCAAGTAATATTTATATATGCTATATATTATTACTATTATATTATTATTATTATTATTATTATTATTATTATTATAAATATGATATGATGATAATAATTGTAAGTTGGGTCTGGGCTCGCATAACTTTTGGCCTTGTGGAAGCTTTAGAATTAAAAAAAAATATTGTTATCAACGTGGTTCGAACTTGGTTCGAACGTGGAACCCCTCGATTGATTAGAAGCGGCAGTACCATTGATGTAAGCATGACATTTTTTCTTCGTTTCCACAACTATTATATATATATATATATATATATATATATATATATATATATATATATACTATTATTAAGTTCACTAAAAAACAAAAAATTTACTGTTCATATTGACTTTTCAAGCCGTGCCTATTGAAGTTTTATGTAATGTGACAGTCCCGGAATCACTATTACTTAGTGATTTGGAATCGCAAAGTGTAAAGTTTAATTGTAGAAGGGGGGTTGAATACAATTTAACAACTAATTCGGATTTTAATTAAGTTACATGGTTAGTTGTTAATTGTTTAACAGAAACACAGTATAACAGATATATAGATATGACAATATCAAAGTAACAAAGTAATAGTAGCTTAAATGGTGAATTATATTGATCATAAAATTCATAAGTGTTGAATGCGGAATGGATTAACCAAAGTTAATCCAATTCAAACACTTAGCTAATCTATTATAGATTGAGAAGAACAGCAGTGGACAAACATGCTGACTGTTCTCTCGCTGGATCGACAATGCGTACTCTAGACAAACTAATCACTGACACACAAGTGATAAGTACGTATTGAACGACTAGCCTCTACAGTACAAAACACTGAACTATTTATACTACAAGAGTTCCTAAAATATCTCCTATAAAATAGGATCTTGGAATGACACGTGTCGTTGTTTGATTGGCTTGATCTCTGATGAACCGACATCCTGCGGGTCCCAATTCTGTTACCGCAAATATCTCGTTACCTTCAAACCAATCATTCGTTGCTACGTAATCTTTCGGACATACTTCAAGTTGGAACACTCTTGCTGATGTATAGATAAGTACAGTACTCTTTGTTCTTGCAGATTGAGAGGCTTTATTGAATAGTCCTTGAAGATGTAGTAATCCTCCTCACTCACTGCGAGCTAACATTCTCTTGTAGAATGACTTGAACTATAGATCTTCAGTGACTAGCTGTTATTCTGGCAGTGACTTTTGCCTTTATTGATTTGAAGATGTAGAGCTCTCGCTGTCAAGATCAGCGACACACAAAGTTGAGCTTTAATCTTCCTCAGTATATCAATTCCTTGAGAGTAGAATGAATGACGATCAGCGAAACCAATCTTCAGCAACAGCAGCTTTGATACAATTCATTTCTTCATCGAGTAGTGTTAAGTTGAGTTGGTCAGCGACCAGGGACTCATCATGCTCAGCGATCAGTGACTCAACATAATGTAATGTCATGTAGGGGTGTTCACGGACGGTTAACCGGGGACTCGGTTAATCGGAGACCGGTTAACCGGAGTCCCGGTTCGATATATTTTTGAACCTAAACCGAAACCGAAAAATTCCGTTAACCGGTAATCGGTTAACCGATTTTTCAGTTCGGTTAATTGGTTAACCAAATTAACCGTTTACTATTTAAAACTTATTTAAAAAGTAATTAGTAACACACAAATATACATTTTTTATTAAGTATTCACTATTTTTAAAATATTTTGACAATAAAAGTTTCAAACGATAACAATTTTTACTCTTTATAATTGTGTATTTATGTTATACGTACGTAAATCGTTCAAATATAATTAGAACTAAGTAGTAATAATTACCATATTAAGCAAAAATTAAACTAGTAAATTACATTAAAATGAGTGGAAAAGAAATATAAATGATTTCATCAAAATATAAGTGTAAATATCTATATATAAATATAATATATACAATATATATACATATATTATAAGGTATATAGAAAGTTTTCGGTTTTTTCGGTTAACTATTTATCACGTCTATCTCAAAAATATGAACCGAAACCGAAAAACCGAAAAAACTTCGGTTCGGTTAACCGAAACCGAAAAACGAAAAAATCTCGGTTCGATTCAACCGGTTTTCGGTTCGATTTTCCGGTTTCGGACTATTTTGAACACCCCTAATGTCATGTATTATAAGAATTAAAAATAAAATCTGAAAGAGAAATAAATGTTTGGATCCAATTATCCAAATATCCAATCAGATAATTACTAATCCACTCCAAGATCAATTAGTGATGACCCATTTCATTGGACCAATAAGCCACTTGGACTCCAATATAATTTGATCCATGATGAGATGTAGATGTGTGAATCCAATGGGTCAAGCAATTACCAAATTTTCTAAAAGGGTTATAATGAAATACGGATCCAATGAATTGGGTCATAATGGACTGATCCAGTTCATCAATGAAGCGCGTCAATTGTCGAAACTAATAACAGAGACTTAATAAACATGAGCCAAACACTAATTAAATAATGTGATTAATTAACTTTATTTTACATCATTAATTAACAATTAAGAAAGGAGACTCCATATAGTCTTAAACATACTTTCGAAACGTAGTTAATATAGTGCAATGATTTTATCAAAGTCGATCAATGGATTGCGACGTTTAAAGTCTGAAACCTAGCTATATCAAGCTACTTATACTAGCGAGGAAAACAAGTCTTTCTCATTCCTGTTTGTAGTTCGTCGAGTCCTTAAGGTATGGCAACTAATTGAATGTTAAATGTAAAATATGATGTTGTCAATAACACAAGTAACCAAACTCAATTGTATGTTGGAAAATCAACATGTTCGTGTAACTTAATTATATTGTTTCAAGAATTTAAGGCAAACTTTTCTCTCGTTGGTCATCAATATATCGGGTTAGAATTAATCAAAACCAAACGGTTTCCAAAACATACCAAAGAATCAACTTTCAGGTTCAGGTTTGCTAGCTAGACTTAAAAAACAGAAATTATACAGATATGTTGATGATCGAGTATGACACCTAATTAACCATGCATATGCATCCATTGATGTTTTGTCATTGTATTTTAGTCCATATATATCTACTGCACACAAGATCGGAGACAGGGAGTAGCGTAGACAGCCGCCCTCACAAGATATTATAAATTACGTAAAAAGAAATTTTTTTAAGGTACTAATGACATTTCAAAATTTTCGCCCTCACGAAACTATGGAAGAAATAAAAATAATCTTTTCGCCCCCTCTATCCGAATTTCTTGGCTCCGTCCTAACTAGACACTCTAAGAAATATATATGGTCATGACACCAACCTAGCTACAAGTATGGTTAAGTTTCTAGATGTTTTTTACTTTGTAGACCGTGGTTGATTTTTTGCATCAATTTAATTAATGAATTTTAAAATGTTATCCTAGTCAGTCAATATAATTTAATATAGATTTAGTGCTCTCATATTCATGCACTTGTATTCTTACAAAATAGAGAAGGGAATCTCTTTATATACCACTAATTTCCAATAACCATACCACTAATCATTGATTGTGTACAGAAAAGTACATAATGTTGAGAAAAAGTGATGAAAAAAGTACAGAAAAAGTACAGTAATGATTGTATTTAAAAAAAAAAAAAAAAAGTGGTATATAAAGTAGATCCCATAGAGAAATACCTCAACGTGAAACTTGGCATTAATTTAGAAGATCGACATTTGGTTAGAGACAATTTAATTAAGATAGGAAAAGTACAACCGGCCAGTATTATTGACCAAAATTAATTAAGAATATTATTACTACTACTATACTAATTAATCATAAATCATCATGTTGTGAGAACTGAAAACACACAATTCTTCATACCAATTTACCAGAAATTATGCATCGATTTGTCACCCTTTCCAACAACTCAATAAAATTGCATGCCTACGTGTCTAATTTCATTATTTTATGAGTCATTTAAGTAGGTATAAGAGTATAAGATGAATTTTTTTAAGGCTTGCATATGTGTTGTTAGCTGCACGGAATATATGTAATTATTGCAATTAGAGCCGAGTCAAGTTAGATTTTAGAATATGACACTTTTACATGAACGAATTCTGGATTTAGCCTAACGGATGATCGATACGGTTTATGTGTCGATGGCCGGATAAAAATTAAAGGTAAAATAGTCATGACCAAAGTGTATATTAGTACCCTCAATTTGGTCAATCAGGTTTTTTACTACCTTAAACTATTAAGGGTGCAGATTGATACCCTGAACTTGGTAACTCGGTTATTTTAATACCCTCACTCAGTCACATGATAAGCACATGACTGATTCCAGTTAGTTTTAACGGAGAAAGTTAGAACATATTGCATTGAGTCCAAAGTATCAACTTACAATTTTATTTAAATATTTTTAACTGTGCATTTACCTTTAACGAAAAAAAAAACCAAAAAAAAAAAAATGAAAAACAAAAAAAACTTTTGCTTTAAACTTGGGCATTATACCTCAGCCATAAACTTCATCTATACGAACGTACTAAACTCTCATCAATAGATCATAAATGAATAAAATTTCTCTAATTCAATATGATATGTAATGACTCCAGAAACAATTTTGAGCGTAATATCATCCAATATCAACTTAATATGTAAGTGTAAAACAATTTCAAGAACTTAGATATAGACAGTATCATAAGCAATGAAACTAATAAATATTGGTTTTCAAACGTATAAAATGATAAGCAGTAGTAATTTTCAAACATACATAAGATCGAGATGATTGTGAAACATAAATATAGACCGCAAGCATCAAAAGCATGCTGGAATTAATAAAAAAAAAAAAGTAGATAAAAAATACTCCAATACTCAAACATATAAATAAATTATCATTTAATGGAACCATAAACTTCAATAAATAATCATGGAAAGATTGGATCGGGTGGAATCGAGTAAACCTTTGTCTCTGAGTGACCATCGATAATGCTAATTTTACGAATTGATTATTTATTCAGAAGGCAATTAAGGTAGATTGATATAGTGCCCTAACTTTCTCTGTTAAAACTAACTGAAATTAGTCATGTGCTTATCATGTGATTGAGTGAGGGTACTAAAATATGGTGCTCTAACTTTCTCCGTTATAACTAACTAGAATTAGACATGTGCTTATCATGTGACTGAGTGAGGGTACTAAAATAACTGAGTTACCAAGTTCAGGATATTAATCTGCACCCTTAATAGTTTAGGGCAGTAAAAAACCTGATTGACCAAATTGAGGGTACTAATATACACTTTGGCCAATACTCATCTCATATACACTGTAATTGATTATGCTTTCTTAAACTGCGTGTTTTTTGTATATGGATAATAAATTTGAGACAAAGAGAGTATTATCTATGTATGTATTTTGAACGACATGAATTCTATAACAACAAACCATACAATCAGTAATACGCAAGTCAACGAAAGATATCTAAATGACATTTTTATACATATTCTTGTGAAATCATCAGCTCTATCGTCACTTGTGTTTTATATTCAAAAACAGTCATGATTATCTGATTGTTTATATTGGTGGAAGGTTTTGAAAATAAGCGCACACGATATGGAATTTAAAATTAATGCTACCAACAACTCTTATTAATTGAGATTAATTTACATTAATAGTCTAAATAAGACATCTAATTAATACGTTAAGTAATTTACATTTCTTATGATCGTCGTCGGATGATATGATTAAACTTACGAAATGAGTAACGATATAATTAACATGTACACGACGAACATTCGCCATCACATGAACCAAAACAAAATTAAACAATCAAGCAAATTAAAAAAATATATACATACTTCATGGGGGATCATACGAAAAATTAGAAAACAGTGTGATTGAGTAGATTACTTGAGTTAGAAACTCATAAGCTTCTTCATCCTGTGGCTTTGGTGAACATTTAGAGGTCCACTAACAAAGGGTTTTGGAGTAGAAATCATCTTACTTTCACTTGGTTTTCTTGAGTGATTAATGTTAATGATCATCTTTTTAGGTCTTGTAGTCGTGTTCTCAATCGTTCCATCACTCGTAGGAATCAAGTACCAAGCAATCGAAGTGCATATAATCGCCAAAGATCGTCCAAATAATGTCAAGAAAACCAACACCAATATCACAAACAAAGGTAAATTATATGAAGGCATCCACCACTCCTCTAACTTCCTTTTTAAATTCAGTTTCCATGGATCAACCCTAACAATCTTTGTATCCGTCGACGGTTTTGCATGTGGTGCTTCTTTGACTTCAGTCTTATGATCTAACGTTGAATCTTGTAATGGAGGAATTGAAGAAGAACTTATTGTGTCTTTAAGAGTGTTTTGCTTATGAAGATCTTTATCATTTCTCTTGTGATCTTTTAACCACACAATAACGGGCTTAATATCTTTGGAATTTGAGTAGACGAATCGAACAAAAGAGATATATTGTGACCCTTTTTGGGTGAAGATCTTTCGTTTCTTGTCATCAATATCGGCCAAAAGAGCTTCAAATTTGTCGAGCCCACGACTCGAATACGGGTTCTTGTTGTTGTCTTTTCTCCTTCTATTACAAAACCTGTGTGATCTTGTTTTTCTTGAAGGTGGAGGAGAGTATGGCCATAAAGCTTCAAAATCATCTTCTTGGTTGTTAAAGGTGCCACAAATGAAGGACATGAATCTTTTTGTGTGGAATTTATCTTATTTTTAAGATTTGGGTGTTGATGTGCTTATGGTTTTGTTGAACTTTTGGGTGAGTTTAATATATGGTGTGTTTATTAGACTTTTTGAAACAAAGAAAGAGATATAAGGAAAAGATGAGTTGATGATAAGAAGGGTTTTGATGGAGCAGTTGAAATAGTCAAAGGGCAATTTTGGAAATTCAATTGCTTTATAGAAGCTTCTACTTGAGTGTATGACTTTTTCTAAAATGGATTAAATCCTAAAGACCTAAACTCAATCGTGTAGGTCACGTAGTGAAAGAAAAATGATACTGTATTAAGTTAAAATTATACAGATGATATAATATATATCTATACTCCCTTATAATGCATTTGGCATTTAGCCTTAATGCTTAGAGTATGTAAGATCAGAAATTACTATTGTGCCCCTTACCTTTCATTATTAATTTATTAATTAAATAATAATAAAATTATAATATCTTAATTGCTAAATTAACTCCACGTATTTATGGAATATGAAGAAATCTCTATACTTGCTACTTTTATGCCCTTAAACTTGTCAACATAAAAGTCAAATATATATTAATAAAAAGTAAGATGTGTAACGTTTATATTTTTATGGTATTAAATTTATACTATAGATATAATCATTAAATCCACTACATTTTTTGTCATTTCTATTTACAAGCTTATATTATATTGCATGGCATGAAAATTAGAATACAAACTAAAACACACACATTTGAGTCACCTTGAAAATTCAAAAATACACACTAACAAACTATAAAATAGTAAGATACGAACTAACGACATCAAATTTGACTGAAAAACTATAAAATCGTAAAATACGAATTATAAATACCCGCCGCATTGCGCGGGCACAATGCTATATATATATAGACATATAGGTATTTATATTTAAGTTTTTGTTAGTCGAAATCTTTCTATTTTCTTTAGTACAACAACTCTACAATCATCGAAATCTTTTGGATGTTTGATGTTTGAAACACTATTTCGTTACAAGAATAATATGAAATCAATTAATTGTGTAACGCCCCAAATTTTGTAAGTTTAAAACTTTAAAATATATTATTTTAATTGTTTAAGTTAAAAAAGGACTAGCTGTGAAATACATTTTAAGTCTTTGGGACTTGTCATTTAATGAATAAGTTAGGAAAGGGACTAAAAGTGACCAGTACTATAAGTTGAAGGTTTAAATCGCAAACTGCAGTATAAAAATGCTGCTTCTATACTATTCTACTGTATGCTAATAATTAAAATTCAGAAATATCACGTATTTTGTTCTTGTGAAGTCGGTTTTGAAGAAATACAAGGAGGAAGGTTTAATTATAAGTAAATCACTTAGGGTTTTGCTAATTAGTGATTGTAATCACTTAATCTCAAGGTTTAAGGTATGTTTAACATGTTCTTGTGTTCAATTTGATGTTTGAATTGTTAGAATTAAACCCTAACTATGGGGTTTTGAATGATATTTAGTTTTAATCATGAATTGGATAAGATAATGCTAGATACATGATGTTAACATGATTATTGAAGTTAATATGTTAAAGTTCATGTATAATTAAACATATGCTTATGGATATTGTTAAATTAGTAAGTTGTAAAGAGAATTAATATGAAAGTGATGAAGTTAGTGATATGTAAATAACCATGATATGTGATTATAATGAAAGTTAAGAAGTAAGAAAGTGATAACCAAATTAATTGAGTAAAGTGGTGTTAGTGAATTAACACCTATTTTATAAGTAAAGAATTGATTATGTGGTTAAGTGATTTATGTGAATTATGTGATTATGTTTAGGTGATAAAGGAATTGATTTTGCTCAAGTTGGTTCAAGTGGTTCTTTATCTCAAAAGCAAGGTAAGTAATGGGATTATTGTTAAAGTAGTGATTACCATGTCATTTGCTTGATGTTAGCCAAGGAATGGCATTGGTATCACTTGTGGAAGTAGTTAATCCTTTGAGGTTAACTTGTGGAAGTGATTAAGGATCCTTAATATGTTAAAGTGTTAAAGTTATTGTTTAAGTGTCCATTACTTACTAAGCAATGTGCTTATTGTGTTAAGTTTAAATTTTGTAGGTGAAGCAAGTGAAAAGAAAGTTGATTTGGGCAAGAAGCCTATGGGGACCTAATGGTGGAGCTTGTTATGTGATGGTAACAAGTTTTAATCTTCTTAAATCATGCTCATGATATGTTATGTACACCCCTTTTTGGTAAAGAAACCATGTTTTGACATGTAAAGTTGAAAGTCATGTTAGGTTGATGGTCAAAGTCAAACATGTTGAAATGTGAAGGTTAAATTAGTCAATGAGTTATGTTATACTCATTGATAGTTTTGGCGATGATGATATTGTACACTAGATAACTATAATGTGAATATAATGGTTTTTATGGAAATTTTGATGTTAATGGTTAAGTTGAAGTATTGATAGTGAAAGTGGCCTAGGTTGACTTAGAATAGTCAAATAAATGTGATTTAGGTGTTGGAATAGTGGTTATTTGGGTAAAGACCCAAACGGGTCGTTAAAGTGCCCAAATGGGTCACTTAATGGGTAAACGGCTAGAATGAGTTGTGGTTTGGGTATGATGAATGCGAATATGGCATTAAGTCCTAAATATGGTATTAGAAATGTGGTAAAAAGGTTGAAGTCTGATGTTGGGTGGATTGGAATTTGGTATGTCTTTAGAATGGGTCGAAAATGACCATAAAAAGGTCACTAGTCTAATTCTTGATAAAACGCGAATTTATGAAAAGTGGAAATTGGGAAATGTTTGAAATATCATTTTACACGTGCCTGCAAATTTTCATGGTCATTGGACTTGTCATTTTCAAGATATGCACGATTGAATTTCGGAAGATGGTAAAAGGGACAGCAGGCTTGATTCCCGGGGAATGAGAGTCATTCCTGGGGAATCCGACTCAAATTACTAACAGCATGCTTCATTCCTGGGGAATGGGAGTCATTCCTGGGGAATCTCTTATAAATTCAACATTTTATTATTTAAATCCTTATTTGATCTAGGGAATGATACAACAAGTCTAAAATGTCATATTAAAACGTAGGACTTTACGAAATGAGTAAAAAATAAAAATAAAAAAAATCGGGGTGTTTCAAGTTGGTATCAGAGCTTGGTTTAAGGGATTCGGGTATTCACCATTAGTGGGTACTTGATCTTAAACCACTATTATTATTGTTTGAGCATGATATTTAATTATTTTGTGATATTATTTGACTAATTGATGAAGTGCTAAGATTTCTGAATCGAGGTGTCACGTGTGGACCATGGTGACGTATGTGGTAATGTGATAATTAGTGTGCCTGGCCAACACATGAATTATCATATGACTTCGTACGGTGTCATGGAAAACACGAGATGTCAAGAGAATGAAGTCTTAGTGGTTATTAATTGTTATAAGTTAAGGTAAAATAGGCATGTTAATTGTTAAAGTATGTGTATATTAAATATCTTATGTCTATTTTCAGTAAAGATGGATGAAAGGGATATTGATCTAAATCTAGGATTAAATCCTCACAGTAGAGCCCAGAATAGGGAAGCAGGGGGCGGTGGTGAAAGACCAAGATCTCCTGCCAATGAAGCTAGGCTATCTTTACCTGAATTAAGAACTTTAATTGCTCAAGAAGTCGCTCACGCTCAAGAAGCATCTTTACCTCTTTTACTTAGTAGGATTTCGGAGACCATTACCGATGAATTTTATAGACGTGAGGAAGACGCGAATACTTTTGGTAATATACCACATGTTGATCCACCGGTGGTACAAGTTCCAGAAGAGAAAAAGATCAGTTATCGAGACTTTTCTGCTTGTAATCCACCATCTTACGAAGGGGATATGGATCCTATTAAAGCTCAAAGGTGGATTTCTGAAGTTGAAGGGGCATTTGCTACTATTGAATGTCCCGAGAGACTTCAGGTACGATATGCAGCTAATCTTCTTAAATCTCGCGCTAAAGGTTGGTGGGAAGTTCAGTGCCGTACTAAAGGCGCTGAGGCAATTAAGAATTTAACTTGGAAGGAATTTAAGGAGATGTTTAATAATGCTTATTCTCAAGAAGCTGATCTGCAAGAAATTCGTCGTGCATTTCTATCTATGGAACAAAAGACAGAGTCGATAAATGAGCTTGTTGGTTTATTCTTGGATCGAGCACACTTTTGTCCGGAGTATATGGAGAATCCCAAGAGGTTAATGGAGCATTTTCATCATATTTTGAAGCCAGAAATCCGTCAATTTGTTAACCCAAAACGTTGTCAAAGTCTTGAAGAGATGATTGATGAAGCTCGGTTCCAAGAGCTTGAATGGGGTCGTAGGGTTGCTAAGAGGAAAGCCGAACAATCTTCTTATTCTTCAAAGAAATTTAGATCTGGTGAAGGTTCCAAGAAGGAGGAGAGACGAGGAGAAAGGAAGGAAGTTCCGGAATGCAAGACTTGTCATAAAAGGCATTTCGGAGAGTGTAGGTTCGGGTCAAGTGCGTGTAATCAATGTGGGAGAGTGAGTCATATTGCCCGTGATTGCCCTAACCCAATTAGGGTATGTTATAATTGTTATAAGCCGGGACACATTAAAGCTGAATGTCCTGATCTAAGGGCTCAATCTGCTCCACTTCCACCTCGTCGATATAATGAAAGGAAAACTGATGAACCTCCAAAAGCTAAAGGCCGATCATTTCAAATTACTGCTGAAGAAGCTCAAAGAGCCCCCGATGTGTTAACAGGTACCTTCTTTGTTGATTTTAAACCTGCATACATACTGTTTGATTCGGGAGCCTCAAGATCATTCGTATCTGAGAAGTTTTGTCTAAATTTCTCAATTCCTCTTTCTGAATTAGATGCTCCACTAGATGTGGAGGTTGCTGATGATAGAATTATTTATGTGACCAATGTTTATCGTGAGTGTCAGTTAGTAATTAATAGTGAAACCTTCATCATAAACCTTATCCCTATGCAAATGGGTGAATTCGATGTAGTAGTTGGTATGGATTGGTTAGGAAAGCATGGAGCTATTATTCAATGTGAAAAGAAAATTATTCGGGTTAACTCACCAAGTGGGGGAGTAATAGATATTTATGGGGAAAAGAGAAAATCTTCGCTATCTATTTGCACTTTTGCTCGTGCTAAACGACATTTGTCACATGGGTGTCAGGCATTTTTGGCACATGTGGTTGATGTTCAGAAATCTACTCCCAAAATCTGTGAAATTCCTGTTGTCAAAGAGTTTTCTGATGTATTTCCTGATGAGCTGCCGGGCATCCCACCCGATAGGCAAGTTGAATTTCGTATTGATTTGGTGCCGGGAGCCACACCTATTGCTAAAACTCCTTATAGGCTAGCTCCCTCTGAAATGCAAGAACTTATGAAGCAATTGCAAGAGCTACTGGACAAGGGTTTCATTCGTCCGAGTAGTTCACCATGGGGAGCTCCAGTACTTTTTGTTAAGAAGAAAGATGGCACCATGCGCATGTGCATTGATTATAGGGAATTAAATAAAGTAACTATCAAGAATAGGTATCCTCTACCTAGGATTGATGATTTATTTGATCAACTCCAAGGTGCAAGTTTCTTTTCAAAAATTGATCTGCGTTCCGGTTATCATCAATTGAAAGTCAGAGAAGAAGATGTTTCCAAAACTGCTTTCAGGACAAGGTATGGCCATTATGAATTTGTGGTTATGCCTTTTGGTCTGACAAATGCACCTGCAGCATTCATGGATCTTATGAATCGGGTATGTCGCCCTATGCTCGATAGATTTGTGATTGTGTTTATTGATGATATTCTTATTTATTCCAAATCTACTGGTGATCATGAATTTCATTTGAGGCAAGTATTACAGACATTGAGAAATGAAAAGCTTTATGCTAAATTCTCGAAGTGTGAGTTTTGGCTTCGGGAAGTTCAATTTTTGGGTCATGTAGTTAATAATCAAGGGATTAAAGTGGATCCCGCCAAAGTTGAAGCGGTAATGAAATGGGAGCCTCCAACAAATCCTACTGAAGTTAGGAGTTTTCTAGGATTAGCCGGTTACTATCGACGGTTTATCCAAGATTTCTCAAAGATTGCTACTCCTCTTACTAAGCTCACTCGAAAGAACGTTAAATTTGAATGGAATGAACATTCTGAACAAGCTTTCCGAATTCTTAAGCAAAAGCTTAGTCAAGCACCTATCTTAGTACTTCCTGATGGTATTGAAGATATGGTAGTCTTTTGTGATGCCTCATACAATGGTTTGGGCTGCGTCTTGATGCAACGGGGCAAGGTAATTGCCTATGCTTCTAGACAATTGAAAGATCACGAAAAAGGGTACCCCACTCACGACTTAGAACTGGCGGCGGTTGTTTTTGCCTTGAAAATATGGAGGCATTATCTTTATGGTGTTAAGTGTACTATTTACACTGACCATAAAAGCCTTAAATACTTTTTCGATCAGCGTGATCTTAATATGAGACAAAGGCGTTGGCTTGATTTGGTAAAAGATTATGATTGTGAAATATTGTATCATCCTGGAAAAGCTAACGTGGTAGCTGACGCATTGAGCAGAAAAGCTATGCATCATTCTTTAATTGTTAAATCTCTTCGAATCACAATTCTTCCAAATTTATTGGATCAAATTAAAGAGGCACAACAAACTGCATGGCAAAAAGGTTTTTGGAGAGCTGAACGAATTAAGGGTCAAATTCCGTATATTGTTGATGATTCACGTGGGGTAAAGACTCGATATGGAAGAATTTGGATTCCTAACTCTCCTGAATTGAAAAAGCTTTTATTAGATGAAGCTCATAAGTCACGATATTCTATTCATCCTGGTGCAACCAAGATGTACCATGATTTAAAGTCTGATTATTGGTGGCCAGGTATGAAACGTGAAATTGTTAAGTATGTGGAACAATGTTTGACTTGCTTACAGGTTAAGGCTGAACATCAAAAGCCGTATGGCAAAATGCAGCCTTTGGATATACCTGTTTGGAAGTGGGAACACATTACAATGGATCTTATTACTAAGTTGCCTAAAACTCAGCGACAACATGATGCAATTTGGGTGATAGTGGATCGTCTGACTAAAAGCGCCCTATTTCTACCAATCAAAGAAACTATGTCTTCTGAGGCTCTTGCTGATTTATATGTAAAGGAAGTGGTTGCCCGACACGGTATGCCTATATCTATTGTCTCAGACCGAGACAGTAGATTTACTTCTCGGTTTTGGGCTAAATTTCAAGAAGATCTGGGTACACGTGTCAACCTAAGTAGTGCTTACCATCCTCAAACAGATGGTCAAAGTGAAAGAACAATTCAAACTTTAGAAGATATGTTAAGGGCATGTGCCATTGATTTTGGTGGTAGCTGGGATATTCATTTGCCTCTTGCAGAGTTTTCTTACAATAATAGTTACCATGCAAGTATCAAGATGGCGCCATATGAAATGTTGTATGGAAGAAAATGTAGGACTCCATTATGTTGGGGTGAGATTGGGCAAAGAGAGTTGGGAAGTACTGACATTGTTCAAAGGACAACAGAAAAGATTAATCAAATCAGAGAACGATTAAAGACGGCGCAAGATAGACAAAAATCTTATGCTGATAAAAGAAGACGCCCAATAGAATTTCAGGAAGGAGATATGGTTATGTTAAAAGTGTCTCCTTGGAAAGGCATAATTCGTTTTAGAAAGCGTGGAAAGTTGAGTCCTAGATTTATTGGTCCATTCAAAATCATTGCAAGAGTCGGAAAAGTGGCTTATCGCCTTGAGCTACCTGATGAATTGGCGGGAATACATGATACGTTCCATGTGTCTTATCTTAGAAAGTGTTTAGTTGATGAGGCAGCATATGTGCCTTTAGAAGATATTGAAATTAATGACCAACTGAGCTATGTTGAACAACCGATAGCAATCCTTGATGAAAAGACTAAACAATTAAGAAACAAGGAAATCAAACTACTTAAAGTTCAATGGAAGCATAGGAAGGGTTCTGAGTTCACTTGGGAGTCGGAGGAAGAAATGATTAAGTACTATCCGGCTTTACATCAAGAATGGATTGTGAGGACACAATCCTGAATAAGTGGGGGAGAGTTGTAACGCCCCAAATTTTGTAAGTTTAAAACTTTAAAATATATTATTTTAATTGTTTAAGTTAAAAAAGGACTAGCTGTGAAATACATTTTAAGTCTTTGGGACTTGTCATTTAATGAATAAGTTAGGAAAGGGACTAAAAGTGACCAGTACTATAAGTTGAAGGTTTAAATCGCAAACTGCAGTATAAAAATGCTGCTTCTATACTATTCTACTGTATGCTAATAATTAAAATTCAGAAATATCACGTATTTTGTTCTTGTGAAGTCGGTTTTGAAGAAATACAAGGAGGAAGGTTTAATTATAAGTAAATCACTTAGGGTTTTGCTAATTAGTGATTGTAATCACTTAATCTCAAGGTTTAAGGTATGTTTAACATGTTCTTGTGTTCAATTTGATGTTTGAATTGTTAGAATTAAACCCTAACTATGGGGTTTTGAATGATATTTAGTTTTAATCATGAATTGGATAAGATAATGCTAGATACATGATGTTAACATGATTATTGAAGTTAATATGTTAAAGTTCATGTATAATTAAACATATGCTTATGGATATTGTTAAATTAGTAAGTTGTAAAGAGAATTAATATGAAAGTGATGAAGTTAGTGATATGTAAATAACCATGATATGTGATTATAATGAAAGTTAAGAAGTAAGAAAGTGATAACCAAATTAATTGAGTAAAGTGGTGTTAGTGAATTAACACCTATTTTATAAGTAAAGAATTGATTATGTGGTTAAGTGATTTATGTGAATTATGTGATTATGTTTAGGTGATAAAGGAATTGATTTTGCTCAAGTTGGTTCAAGTGGTTCTTTATCTCAAAAGCAAGGTAAGTAATGGGATTATTGTTAAAGTAGTGATTACCATGTCATTTGCTTGATGTTAGCCAAGGAATGGCATTGGTATCACTTGTGGAAGTAGTTAATCCTTTGAGGTTAACTTGTGGAAGTGATTAAGGATCCTTAATATGTTAAAGTGTTAAAGTTATTGTTTAAGTGTCCATTACTTACTAAGCAATGTGCTTATTGTGTTAAGTTTAAATTTTGTAGGTGAAGCAAGTGAAAAGAAAGTTGATTTGGGCAAGAAGCCTATGGGGACCTAATGGTGGAGCTTGTTATGTGATGGTAACAAGTTTTAATCTTCTTAAATCATGCTCATGATATGTTATGTACACCCCTTTTTGGTAAAGAAACCATGTTTTGACATGTAAAGTTGAAAGTCATGTTAGGTTGATGGTCAAAGTCAAACATGTTGAAATGTGAAGGTTAAATTAGTCAATGAGTTATGTTATACTCATTGATAGTTTTGGCGATGATGATATTGTACACTAGATAACTATAATGTGAATATAATGGTTTTTATGGAAATTTTGATGTTAATGGTTAAGTTGAAGTATTGATAGTGAAAGTGGCCTAGGTTGACTTAGAATAGTCAAATAAATGTGATTTAGGTGTTGGAATAGTGGTTATTTGGGTAAAGACCCAAACGGGTCGTTAAAGTGCCCAAATGGGTCACTTAATGGGTAAACGGCTAGAATGAGTTGTGGTTTGGGTATGATGAATGCGAATATGGCATTAAGTCCTAAATATGGTATTAGAAATGTGGTAAAAAGGTTGAAGTCTGATGTTGGGTGGATTGGAATTTGGTATGTCTTTAGAATGGGTCGAAAATGACCATAAAAAGGTCACTAGTCTAATTCTTGATAAAACGCGAATTTATGAAAAGTGGAAATTGGGAAATGTTTGAAATATCATTTTACACGTGCCTGCAAATTTTCATGGTCATTGGACTTGTCATTTTCAAGATATGCACGATTGAATTTCGGAAGATGGTAAAAGGGACAGCAGGCTTGATTCCCGGGGAATGAGAGTCATTCCTGGGGAATCCGACTCAAATTACTAACAGCATGCTTCATTCCTGGAGAATGGGAGTCATTCCTGGGGAATCTCTTATAAATTCAACATTTTATTATTTAAATCCTTATTTGATCTAGGGAATGATACAACAAGTCTAAAATGTCATATTAAAACGTAGGACTTTACGAAATGAGTAAAAAAAAAAAAAAAAAAAATCGGGGTGTTTCAAGCCTTTCTCGGTATTAGGTTATTAATCATTTTATTTATAGGAGGGACCGTTTTTTAAACATGCCATTGTTATTAGTATACGAAGAATGCGTAATAGATTTCGAGAAGAATGAATCGTGCAAAAGATAACAAGCTATCGACCAGTTATGTAATAAATTTAGGCAAGATATACTCTATCTCACCAATTACATTAAATTTCTATGATACTTGATAGCTTCAACAATTACATGTGTAATGACGTAATATAACTATGTTGATCAGGCATAGTCAGATTATGTCACACACACTTCCTTCTCAAGTTATCTCATATCATCAATCTTTAATGCAATTTCCACGTAAACACATAGCACAACAAGTCAGCAAGTCAAAACACACGTAATAACACCTTAGCAACAGATACACACTGAAACATTTACTCACTAATCATATACCCAGCTTTACATAATCATATAATTCCACGTAATCACTGAACACATTTGTTTACACTTGACCAGGAAGACGTACTTCTTCTCCAATCAAATGAAAACACACTACACATAAGCATAATCAAACATATTTCGTTTACTCGTTTGACCGCAGTCATAACATGTTCTCTGATCACATTATCACATAATTATTAGCAAAGAATTCTAAGCACACCTTGCAAATAATGCACCACATTAACATTACCAGTTTTTACGCTTTCTTTAACATCTTAAACATATTCAAGTTCATTCAGAACTATTCTTGACACTACATGTGTCATTTAACATACCAGCTATAAAATCAACACGTAATAATCATCATATAACTCGTAACAGGGAATCATATCAGTTTAACTAAATAAATTTCACTATCATGCATGCATAAACATCATAACAATATAAGAAATGCATAATGGTTTAAGCCTAGGCAATCCTATCATGGATTACCTAATTCTCTTAAACCATTGCTCTGATACCAACTTGAAACGCCCCAAAACTCAAAAAAAAAAATTTTATACAAACACTAAAATACACTTTATTAGGTCTCATACACTGTCAATAATTAGTTTAAACCAACGCAAATCTTATACGACTCAATTACACAAACTAAAACAAAAGTCACCAAAACTACAGAGTACCCGCCGGGTAACCCGGGTACCCGCCGGGTATAACCATGCATACGCGATCCCAAGCTTTCACCCGGATCGCGTACTTATGCTTTAAAACTGACTGTAACCAATATACTCTATGTTACGCGATCTTACCCCCTTGAACCGGATCGCGTATAACTCTTTTCTGCTGGTACCCGCCGGGTACTTCGCTTACCCGCCGGGTAGTTCAACCCATCTACAAACCTGCACAACTTCTTACAAAAATACGAATTTCAAACGCGCATAACTTTTAACTCGTTAAGAGTTAGACTACCAAGTTTTGTAGGCACCACCAAAATGCCAAAATGAGACTTTCTCTTTTTACATTTTTTTTCAAAATACGCATTTAACAAGAAAACGGGCGTATAACCAATTTATAACCATTTTGACCACTTTTTGGTGTTAACCAAATTCACAAACTACATACACTTAAACTTTAACTTTTTGCACACATTTTTAACATTATAAAACAAGTCTAAAACAATTGACCAAACCTAAATAGATACATTATAACTTGTTTTACCACCACGACTTATTTCACGCCCATTTTGACCCGTTTACCATATCAACTATTTTTCAACCAAACCACTACCCAATTTCACATATATTTAACTATTTCAACATAGTTGACTAATTGTCAACTTCATATTTGACCAAACAATCATAATTGACACATTACCACATTTCACCAATCATATACACATGACTTCATACCCTTTTAACAAACACAAATACAAGACTCTATATCACTGTTTGACTTTCAAAGTCAAATACTACATATTGACCACATGTTTAATTCAAAAACTCTTTGTTTGGGCGAATTACACAAGTGATAACCACAACAATGATTCAAAGAGAGGGAGCATCATCTAACCGTAAAGCTAGCTCCATATTGAAACGCCTCAAAACAGAACCGAAATTTTTTTTTTTACTCACTTATTTTATACACTATAACGTATTCTATTAGGTCCCATACATATTTACTAACTCATTTAACCCAACAACTTTTAAATTTCTTTGTACCAATACACTTACACATAATTTAGTTATTTGAATTAATACAAATTTCATCAAAAAGACATTACCATTGGAAAGTAGACTCTCTCACGTTTCCGGCGATATAAAGAACGTCAAAAACAGAGTTACGGTTCATCTTTTATGACTATTTTAAAATCAACCTTCTGAATCCCCAACGAATCCGCCGGATTCACCCCAAATTCGACAAAATTCCATTTTCAGAACCCTTTCAAACCAATCCGGTCACCCAATCCGCCGGATTCAACATGAATCCGCCGGATTCAACATGAATCCGCCGGATTGGACCTAGAACAGCAGGTCTGCACCACTTTTTGCAAAAATACGAAATTCAAACATGCATATCTCCTAAACCGTAAAGAGTTAGACTCTAAAATTTTGCAGACACTTCCATAATGCCAAAATGAAACTTTCTATTTTTGCACTTTTTCAAAATTCACGTTATACGAGAAAACGGACGTGTAACCACTTTTTGACCATTTTAACCACTTTTAGTGAACACTCTATATCTCAAACTATATAGTTTTAGCTTCTGCCCCTTTTCACACATTCACAACCTATCAAAACAAGTTTAATACACTTGGCCAAACTCATATAATTACATTCTGTCCCGATTTAACTATTTGACCCGTTTTGGTGTCCATTTGGACACTTTCACCAAATCTATTATATAACACCACCACTCTACCCAATACCACATTTATTTGACTCTTTCAACCCTGTTGACTATTTGTCAACTTCATCTTTAACCAACCAATCATTATCGACACTAAATCACTTTTCAACACTTTGACCCAAACCAAAACACTCAAATTACTTCATATCCTTGACAACTACATACAATATACACCATAACTCTATTTGACTTTCAAAGTCAACTAATATATATTGACCAACATGTTTAATTCGAAAACTCTTTGTTTGGGCGATTTACACAATTGAGCATCAAAACAACAATTCAAAATAATGAACATAATCTAACCATAAGCATGCTCCATAATCCATATCAACATCTCTTATACATCTTCTATCCACATGTTTCTAGCAAAACTTCAACCTACATAATAAACACTAAAACGGGTAAGCACAACTGCTTAGTGAGTACACAGGCAATTAAACAAGCAATCAACATAACACTCAACATATATCAATACAATAACATAATCACAACATCACTATGCTCTGAACACTGAACACTGATCACTGAGCACCATATCACATTGATATGCATGCTAACACTATTTCACTGAGTACCATACCGCAACAATATGCATACTAATATTCTTTCACTGTATACACATATTCCACATAATCCACATATATTAACACTTTATCTTCTGCCCAATTGTGTAGCCTTTTACCCAACAGTAATCCGGATCTAACACAATCGAATCATACACTATTAATTTAACATAACATCGTAATCACAAAATCTCAAATATTTAATCTACATATATTATCAAGTTATCTTACACCCAATTGTGTAGCCTCTTACTCAACAATAATTTGGATCCAACACAATCGAATCATACACTATTCTCCACCAATTATTTCCTTTACCTTCAAGCTAGTGACATACTCATTACTCGCTAATGAGATAATCACTACTGACTTTTCCAAATAACATATATTCACATAACTTTTAAACATAACAAGTAATTTAACACAATTAACTATTATAAACAACAAACATAAATAAACAAACATAACAATTAACTTTCCTTGATTGTGCAAACCTCTAGCCTGCAAGCTATTCGGTACTACACAACCAAATCACCTGTTTAACCCCCGTATCACTCACCACAATCTCTTACACGACGATTTCACCAATAAAAGCACTCCACGTCTTTATCACCTACATAATTCATACATGACACATACAACACTATAAGGCACTAATCATCATTAAGCTAACTATTAATCATATTCATACTCTATTAACACTTTTAATTACACTATTAAGCTTATTACATGAATTCCTTTTAATTCATCAAAACCTTTATGAACATATTACTAACTTATAAATCTCTAATTTATTTACATGTTAATTCATTCACTATTAAGCTTTACTAACATCTATTTAACATAATAAACACTAATTTCATATAAAAATCACTAGTTCATGAATTCCCATCAAAACCCCACTTTGATCATATGCTACATACTTCAAATTAATCACTTTCATGATGATACATCATTTATAATCATAATCAAAACACTAATTTAAACAAACCCAAACCCTAATTTCGTATTAAAACCCTTATTTATATAAAACCCATCAAAATCTCATAAAACCCCAAAAACTAGGTCAAGAAATTAGCGAATTTCACTTACAATGATTGAAAGATTGAAGAAGATGATGATTATCCATAGATTGAAGATTAGTTTGAAGTTTGATTGAAGATTTTGTGAAGGTCTATGGTTCCCTGTGTTTTTCTCAGCTCCTTCATAAAACACTGGAATGTTTTAGAGTTAAATGAAATAACCCACGACATTCCCTCATATATCTATATAATTATTTTAATTCTAATTATTTTACAGTCTGGAACTGGTATTTCGTTTTGCGTTTTTTCACTATATCTCATTATTTATACACTATTACTTCATAATAAAATTATATTCGCGTACGAAATTAAATTCCTGAAATTTGGGGTGTTACAACTCTCCCACACTTATCTCATTCGTGTCCTCACGAATGGCACCCGCACTACTCAGTCTTAACACTATCTCTACTCATGCACCAACACTTAATCATACTCAAAACACTTCACTTAATTCACTGATCATACATAAACGCATACATCACTTAATTCTACTCAAGCACATTATCAACACTAACTCTACAAACTCTTAATTATATGCCCATTACATATTGGTTTCACATAATTTAGTGAAATACGTATCACTAAATACAAGTCTTTTACTCCTACTTTCCTTATTATCTCTTCTAATCATACTATCTAACATATAATTTACTTAGTTTAAACACCTCTTCACTTACACTCTATCCTCACAATCACACTAAATGACTTTGATATTCAATAACTCCAACAATTCCATGTGAACTAACATAATACAACTACGTTGATCAGGCGTAGACATATTATGTTATACACACTTCATTCTCAAGCTATCTCATATCATCGTTTTCTAATGTGATTTTCACACAAACACATAACACACAACTCAATTAACAGTTAACACACAATAAATAACAATTTAACAGTTAAACACATAGTCAAAAACTACTTCACTACTTATCTACCTTATTTGCACATACAAACTTCAACAATTAACTATTTAACATAATCATAATCATAACAATTCAAACAACATACAATAGTTTAAGTTTAAGCAATCCTATCATGGATCACCTAACTCTCTTAAATCATTGCTCTGATACCAACTTAAAACGCCCCAAAACAGAACCGAAATTTTTTTTTTTACTCACTTATTTTATACACTATAACGTATTCTATTAGGTCCCATACATATTTACTAACTCATTTAACCCAACAACTTCTAAATTTCTTTGTACCAATATACTTACACATAATTTAGTTATTTGAATTAATACAAATTTCATCAAAAAGACATTACCATTGGAAAGTAGACTCTCTCACGTTTCCGGCAATATAAAGAACGTCAAAAACGGAGTTACGGTTCATCTTTTATGACTATTTTAAAATCAACCTTCTGAATCCCCAAAGAATCCGCCGGATTCATTATGAATCCGCCGGATTCACCCCAAATTCGACAAAATTCCATTTTCAGAACCCTTTCAAACCAATCCGGTCACCCAATCCGCCGGATTCAACATGAATCCGCCGGATTCAATCTGAATCCGCCGGATTGGACCTAGAACAGTAGGTCTGCACCACTTTTTGCAAAAATACGAAATTCAAACATGCATATCTCCTAAACCGTAAAGAGTTAGACTCTAAAATTTTGCAGAGACTTCCATAATGCCAAAATGAAATTTTCTATTTTTGCACTTTTTCAAAATTCACATTTTACGAGAAAACGGACGTGTAACCACTTTTTGACCATTTTAACCACTTTTAGTGAACACTCTATATCTCAAACTACATAGTTTTAGCTTCTGCCCCATTTCACACATTCTCAACCTATCAAAACAAGTTTAATACACTTGGCCAAACTCATATAACTACATTCTGTCCCGATTTAACTCTTTGACCCGTTTTGGTGTCCATTTGGACACTTTCACCAAATCTATTATATAACACCACCACTCTACCCAATACCACATTTATTTGACTCTTTCAACCCTGTTGACTATTTGTCAACTTCATCTTTGACCAACCAATCATTATCGACACTAAATCACTTTTCAACACTTTGACCCCAACCAAAACACTCAAATTACTTCATATCCTTGACAACTACATACACTATACACCATAACTCTATTTGACTTTCAAAGTCAACTAATATATATTGACCAACATGTTTAATTCGAAAACTCTTTGTTTGGGCGATTTACACAATTGAGCATCAAAACAACAATTCAAAATAATGAACATAATCTAACCATAAGCATGCTCCATAATCCATATCAACATCTCTTATACATCTTCTATCCACATGTTTCTAGCAAAACTTCAACCTACATAATAAACACTAAAACGGGTAAGCACAACTGCTTAGTGAGTACACAGGCAATTAAACAAGCAATCAACATAACACTCAACATATATCAATACAACAACATAATCACAACATCACTATGCTCTGAATACTGAACACTGATCACTGAGCACCATATCACATTGATATGCATGCTAACACTATTTCACTGAGTACCATACCGCAACAATATGCATACTAATATTCTTTCACTGTATACACATATTCCACATAATCCACATATATTAACACTTTATCTTCTGCCCAATTGTGTAGCCTCTTACCCAACAGTAATCCGGATTCAACACAATCGAATCGTACACTATTAATTTAACATAACATCGTAATCACAAAATCTCAAATATTTAATCTACATATATTATCAAGTTATCTTACACCCAATTGTGTAGCCTCTTACTCAACAGTAATCTGGATCCAACACAATCGAATCATACACTATTCTCCACCAATTCTTTCCTTTACCTTCAAGCTAGTGACATACTCATTACTCGCTAATGAGATAATTATTACTGACTTTTCCAAATAACATATATTCACATAACTTTTAAACATAACAAGTAATTTAACACAATTAACTATTATAAGCAACAAACATAAATAAACAAACATAACAATTAACTTTCCTTGATTGTGCAAACCTCTAGCCTGCAAGCTATTCGATACTACACAACCAAATCACCTGTTTAACCCCCGTATCACTCACCACAATCTCTTACACGACGATTTCACTAATAAAAGCACTCCACGTCTTTATCACCTACATAATTCATACATGATACATACAACACTATAAGGCACTAATCATCATTAAGCTAACTATTAATCATATTCATACTCTATTAACACTTTTAATTACACTATTAAGCTTATTACATGAATTCCTCTTAATTCATCAAAACCTTTATGAACATATTACTAACTTATAAATCTCTAACTTATTTACATGTTAATTCATTCACTATTAAGCTTTACTAACATCTATTTAACATAATAAACACTAATTTCATATAAAAATCACTAGTTCATGAATTCCCATCAAAACCCCACTTTGATCATATGCTACATACTTCAAATTAATCACTTTCATGATGATACATCATTTATAATCATAATCAAAACACTAATTAACACTAATTTAAACAAACCCAAACCCTAATTTCGTATTAAAACCCTTATTTATATAAAACCCATCAAAATCTCATAAAACCCCAAAAACTAGGTCAAGAAATTAGAGAATTTCACTTACAATGATTGAAAGATTGAAGAAGATGATGATTATCCATAGATTGAAGATTAGTTTGAAGTTTGATTGAAGATTTTGTGAAGGTCTATGGTTCCCTGTGTTTTTCTCAGCTCCTTCATAAAACACTGCAATGTTTTAGAGTTAAATGAAATAACCCACGACATTCCCTCATATATCTATATAATTATTTTAATTCTAATTATTTTACAGTCTGGAACTGGTAATTCGTTTTGCGTTTTTTCACTATATCTCATTATTTATACACTATTACTTCATAATAAAATTATATTCGCTTACGAAATTAAATTCCTGAAATTTGGGGTGTTACACATATCCACGCTACCTTCTTGAAAACACTATTCATCCACTTGGTTCAACCGAATCATTCACCTAAAACATGAAACAACGGAAGGGGTAAGCACATCGTTTAGTAAGCATATAGGCAATTATACGAATAATCCACATATTCAACACTGAAACAAGGCTTATCACATAACAACCACATATCTTCTTAAACACACATCTACCGAGCACTGTAGAGATTATTTAGAATAACATAAGAAACAAGGCTATTAGACACCAAATCACGTCGAAATGGATACCATACTTCAGAAACAAGTCTATGCTAGCAACGCTAGCTAATCAACATAATGTTCAAGCACGTATTCGTAAACCATATGCTAACCGCAGTTAGCGCTCTGATCAACACTGAATCTCTACAAATGCTCATTCGACGTAGTCCACATAACCCAACTATCATCAACAAAAGTCAACACTATTATCCACATAAGAAACAAGTCTATGAAACAAACGTATGAAACAAGAATCAATAAATAAATATAAGAAACAAGTATTCTTCCACCCGATTGTATGATCCTCTTGCTCTGAATCAATCCGGAAACACACACAATCGATTCATACATAAGAAACAAGTTAAGAAACAAGTAAACTTCCACTTGATTGTATGATCCTCTTGCTCGAAAGTAATCCGGAAACACGTACAACCATTACCCATATAACCCCCATATCACTTACCTCGATACATTAGCCGATTTCATCATAATCATCAACATAAGCTTCCAAGTCTTTAACACCTAATCATATTATACATAACACATAACAACACTTTTAGATACTATAAATCATCATAAACTTTTATTTTCAATCACATTAAATCCCTCCCCTACTTTGATTACACTAGTTTAAATCTTTAATTTACCAGTCTAAAACCATCTCATCATAACCACTTTTAAACTTTCACTAGCTAAACTCTTACCTCATAGTATTCATCATTTACTATATCATCATAATCATATTCTTTTAATACCATTAATTCCATCGTTAAGCTTATCTACATAATCTTTACATAATTCATATGAATCACCGTGAACATCCTTTTTATAATTCATCACTTATCAAACTTTACTACTTTAATTCTTGTTCTATTAACATCATTGGTAACATCTTTAAGCTTATTAATATCAATTCACAAGCTTTTAGCTAAACTTATAAAATCACTCAAGAACACAACTAGTGATTTCATCACTTTCAACGTGTAATATGATTACCAATGATCATAAAAACACTAACTAACATCAACTCAATCAATATCTAGTTTCAAATTCGGATTAAAACCCTTACTTATACAAAACCCATCAAAACCTCATGAAACCCCAAAACCCTAGGTTAAATCATGGAGAAATTTACTTACATGTTGTTCTTGATGATCTGAAGATGATGATTCTCATTTCTCTAGCTCCAATTAAAGATTTAGAAACTGATTTTGATCCATGAAATGGTTCTTGCATTTTCTTCTTAAGTGTGGAAGTGTTCTGGAGCTTTTAAGAAATAAAACTGGATAAACTCTTAAAACTCTGTGCGTACTACTTAAGTCGGCTTAATTTTTATTCCCCTTTAAACTCTATTGTCTGGAACTGGGAAACCATTTGCGTATTTTATTATTTCGTATCTTTTAAAACCATAACACTTTAAAATAAATATACCCTCACGTTCTAAAATAAAACCTTTTAAATTTTGGGGTGTTACAATTAGCTTCTTAATTAATAATTTAATATGTAAATACTAGTTCAAATTTGACTAGTACTTGTAATTAAATATAATACAAATAAATATGTACAAGCTAGAAAAGTTTGATCAGTGTATTCTATACAAGTACTATTGTTGTATATACGTACCTAGTCGGTGTGTTTTATCCGTACTACAGAATTCTATATATTTACTTAGTTCGTATTCGTTCGATTTGTTTATTACATACCTATATATTTCTCTACGTCTTGAATATCACTAAAAAGTACGTGATGATGAATGTGAGATTGATCGATGGATAAGATGTCTATATATGTTTGATTAATGAGTAGTTTTAATTCGCAGAAGATAGGGGTACGTTTAGTTACAGAAAACTCTCCACTTTTTCAGAAAAATTCTTTAAGAAACCAAGAAAATTAGAAAATGTGTTCAAATTCGAGTTTTCTAAAAAAAAATTCTAAGAAAACAAAAATCTTTGTTTTCCTTTTTATTAGAGTAAATTCCATAAATGGTCCATGTGGTTTACATTGATTTACGAAAACAGAATCTGTACTCTTTTTTCAACGTTTTCGGTCCAATAACTTTGGATTTGCTCGCAAATGGTCCCTTAACTTTGGATTTTTGCTCGCAACTATTTGTGAGTAAATCCAAAGTTAGACGGAGGGACCATTTGCGAGCAAAAATCCAAAGTTAAGGGACCGTTTGCGAGCAAATCCAAAGTTATTGGACCGAAAACATTGAAAAAAGAGTACAATGACTGTTTTCGTAAATCAATGTAAACCACAAGAACCATTTATGGAATTTACTCTTTTGATTACTACAAAGTTGAAAACTACTTTTGATGGTTTTTTAAGTTTTCAATCTCTACTCTTATTTGTAAAAGGAAAACTTCATCCCTTGCAACTAAACGCGTTTTCTAGATTTTTCATTCTTTTCTAGAGAGGTAAAACACTTCTTATTCTCTAGGGAAATGGAAAATGAAAAATGAATAAATTTTTCTGTAACTAAACGCGCCCTAGAGTTAGATTGTTTTTTTTAAGAATATTCAAATATAGAGTTTTCATAAAAAGGTTTATCTTGAATTGTTTTTCTAATACAATAATTAAATATAGAGTTTAATTAACTATTGTCTTGACCTTTGCTACATCAAAACAAATTAAAAAAAAAAAGTTACCAGAAGTCGTAATCATGTCGCGGAAGATATTTAGTATACGTACTAGCTAGTAATGACGAAAGAGACTTTGAAGAAAATTGATCGACTACAATGATTTTGATTAAGTAGTTTGCATCGGTATAATTTGATAGAAGCGTAGCACGTTTTACACATTTTCTAATAGCATATGAATTTCACATGTCCCATTATGAAAATCGGTATAATGTATAAAAAGGGACATAGCTACAAAACCCTAAGCCTACGTGCAACGAGCCGGGCCTACTAACAAGATACATATATCAACATGACCTCGTAGTTGGAGCGGGAGAAGACGAACACTCAAATTATATATATCTTGTTAGTAGGCTTGGCCCGTTATGTGCGGGCTTAGGGTTTTGTAGCTAAGTTGCTATTTATACGTTATATCATTTATCATTTTTCATAATGGGACACAGAAAATTCATTTGTTATCATTTTCTAAATAATTGATCATTGACGGTGAAATTTTAAATCCATCCTTTTAACTTATAGGCCTTGTTATTGGATTTAATGTATTTTTTTCAGGCCTTTCGAAAACTCATAAACGCAACGACCATGTTAGTTTTATATCTAGTGAATCATGAACACTTAATTTAGAAAGAAGAACGAAGGTAGTAAATATTTCCTACGTACGTTAATATAGTTTCTTACATAATCGTGAATTAGTTAAATTAAGTCGTGTATGTCACGTTATGAGCCCACCAAACCAAAAAAGGTCCTCCATGCGGCGGCCAATACATATTTAAACATGTATATAAACATTTGTTAATTAATGTTAATTATGAACTTAATTATTAATTATTATGTCTCTGTCTCCTTTTATTTTAGAACTAATATAAACTTTTTTTTTTTCAGCTATATGAATATGACATCAAAATTCTGTAAGAGTAATTGATTAAAAACATCACAAAATGCAACCTGAATAAATTTGGTTACCAATAGTCATCACAGGAACATACTCTTTCTTTAAAATGATGAAACCTGTTAGAATCTCTAACAATGATCTCCCTTCCGGTTAACTCACTCGCGAATTTCATAAAGTTATGACAATCTACACATATACGAATGTTCTTAACGATCTTAATGGCACGTCTAGACGATGTAAACTCATCGTGCTTTAATGCAAAAACAAACGCAAGTTTCTCGCTATGGTAATTTAGTTCCCTGTTCTTATCTTCCTCCTCTATATCACGCGTCACCAAATTAGTTTCCGCTACATAACCTAACCCCTTTAGTTCCTTAACTAACTCCTCTAAATCACTACATATGGTCTGCCTTTGTGGGTGGTGCAACCCACCTGCAGCAAACTCATGAACCTGGGTCCCAATTTCAGTCCAGCTCAAACCAGGATCCTTCTTAACACCGAGTCCTTTCATTTGCATCCTTATATCTACCGCTTCATTGAAGAAACCTTTTGAGTAATGTAAGTTGGACATTTGCACATAACTTAAGGAGTTATTCGGGTTCAATTCTTGTAATTTTTGGGCAGATAATTCCGCGAGCTTGGTTTCACCATGTTTTCTACATGCCCCAAGCATGGCACTCCATATTACAGAATCGGGTTGCATTGGCATTTCGTTTAAGAGCTTTTGAGCGTCTAGGATTCGGCCAGATCTTCCAAGTATGTCAATCATACAAGCATAATGATCAAGTTGAGGAACAACCCCATAACTTTTAGTCATGCTTTCGAATATTCTGGTCCCTTTTTCAACCATACCCGTGTGGCTGCATGCTGATAAGAGGGCTACAAAGGTCGTGGAATCGGGGGGTACGTTCATTTGGTCAAAGCATTCTAATGCGTTTTTTGGTTGACCATGTAACCCGTAAATCTTTATCATTGAATTCCAAGAAACTAAGTCCTTATCAACAATCAAGTCGAAAACTTTTTTAGACTCGTGAACTGAACCGGATCTTCCATAAGCATGAATCAATGAGTTTGCAAGCACCGTATCATTTCCAAAACCGTATTTGAGTATCTGAGAATGAACAACCAACGTGTGTCGATCAGTCAGTAGACCAGCACACGCTTTTAGTACTATTGAATACGTATGACGATCTGGACTAGAACCCTCTTGACGTAATTTACTAAACATTGATATAGACTCTTCAGGGTCTCGTTCTGCAAATATTGTAATGAACGCAGTCCATGAAACAATGTCTCTAATACCTGATGTCTCAGTAAACAGATTGTAAAGATCGCTAATTTCCACATGAAGATCAGCATATGCTTTAGCCAATGCGGTTATTACTCCTATTTCTGAAATAAACCATGTTTTAATAGCAAGACAATGCAGCTGAGAACAATATTTGAGACATGAGGTACTTACATAACTATTATCATTGTCTTTAACTACCAACAAAGACGAAAAGATACTAAGAAGCGTTGCACGGTCAAAACCTATATCGGAATCACGTCTCATTAACGAGAACAAACTGACCGCTTCTTCCCATTTTCCACTAGTCTGCAAAGCAGCAATCATTGAGTTATATGTCACAAGATTCTGAGACTTTAACCATTTAAATACCATCCAGGCTTCATACGCGTCATCTTTATTCTTCGAGTACATGGTAATCAATGCGTTTGCGACATAAGTGTAATGATCGAAACATGTTTTAACTGCATGCGAATGAACTTGTTTCCCAACTTCGCGATCACAACAACTTAACACGCTCGCGTATGCAAACTCATTTGGCCGAAAACCGTCAGCTAACATTTCATTAAACATGCCACAACTCTCTTTACTTCTATCAAACTGAGCATACCCAGAAATAAGAGCAGTCCAAGATACAATATTTCTGTCAGGCATTTCATCGAACACCTTACGTGCGTCCTCCAACGACCCACATTTCGCATACATATTGATTAGGTGATTAGACACGTATAAATCGGGTATGAAATGGTTTTGATTATGGGTATTGAGCATGTAGTGGTGTAGAGCTTGGCCTTGTAACAGGCAGCCATTGCGAGCACATGCGTGAAAGAAATCTGCGTATGTTTGTTGGGTATGAGTGTAATTTGAAGTGTAAATCAGAGTGAGTGCTTCATCAAGATGACCTTTTGTTAATAATAAGCTTAGATTTTGATGGTAAGCAGCGACAGTTGCAGTGAATGCGCGCCGGAGCGTAAAGGGAATCATTTAATTTGTAAAGTTAACGACATTTATAATGCAATTGCAAGATGTTCTACTACGGAAAAGTAATGGATCACGATCATCATTATCTTTTGCTCTAATTTTTGTACATTCCTGATATTGAATTTGATGATAGAAAATTACGCCGGAGCGTCAATGAAATCATTTAATTGTATTGTTAACGACATATAGGGGCGTTTGGGGTGGCTTAAACAGCTCTTTAATTGTTTATTTTAACCGAAGATAAACAGATAAGGAACAAGAACTGATTTAGTTATTTTTTAAGTATATATAAATGCTTAAAATTAAACAGTTCATATAAAACAGAACATGTATTCTCACCCAAAGTAAAAAGCAGTAAAAAGTGGGGTATGAAACTCACCTGAGTTTAGCAAGTAGCAAGCAAATATCGAAAACTCTTATAATAATTGCATGAGTAATTAAACCAAACTACGATGTCCCCTAACAAATATCATAGTACGTTAATACTAAGCGCGAACATTATGGATAGATCTATCGGGACCTGACAATCCGCCATCCGGGTTAGTCGCTCTAACCACTATATGGATGCATAATATTTCGTACAGCCGAGTGTACTGGTTACACACTCACTGGGGGTAAACAACTACGGTTAAGCTTCGGACTATGAGCTCATGACAATAGTATACTATGATTCACTTTGGCATTCGTGCTACTTTGATAACAGTGAAATCTTGTGGTTTATACTATGATTTTAACTGCATAAACCTATGAACTCATCAACTTTATGTTGACCTTTTAGCATGTATTTCTCAGGTTCACAGACGCAGTAGGACTACCTACAGGAAACAAGGCAGTAGGATGCTTTTGGAAAGCATTAGCTCGAGTCGCATGTTTTCACAAACAACAAGAGATTAGATTGCATTACGATATTTTGTATCAACATTTATGTGTTAGAAATCTCTACACTTTTAATGCGAACTCCAATGTTTTGATATAACATTTGTAACCGTTTTATTTATGAAATGTAACTTTTTATTAAAACGTCTCATATAGAGGTCGTTTGTTGTAATCTTTGTGTGATGAAATTTGATTTGGTCGTAACCCCGTGACACCTCATATTTCCGTTACCACGTGTTTCGGGGATGCGACAGATTGTGGTAATCGATGGTTGGTACCTCAACATCACATGACGTGGTGAGATAACACCATAGAGTGGGGACCGGGGAATCTCATCAAGCCATGTGATGGTGTAACTGGTCTATTCTTGACCCTACATTTTAATTTTTTTTATTTGAAAATGAAATAGAAAAAGAAAATAAAATAGTCGTTGGACCCCACATTTTTCTCCACCCTGACCCGTTGAGTTCACTATGACGCTAGCCCACCTCGCTCCCACTACCGGCGCCATGTCATGGTGGTGGCTCCACGCTTGTGGTGCACGCAGTGATCTAGGAGGGTGGGTTTTTGTTTTCAAAATAAATTTTGTGTTTTTATAATCGCATTTTGAAAACCAAATTTTGCATCTTTATAACGGCATTACGAGAGATTATGTTTTAGCTTGTTTTTTTCAAAATTGCACGTTTAAAAGAGAATTGCAAATAGTTATTTTGTTATTTATTTACGTTGCAATAATAGGACAATCGAATAATAATCAAATCGCAACCCCAAACGCCCTCTAAATGAGGCAAAGGTGAAAGGGGAAAAGAAAAATAAAAGTTATTGTGAATGATATATGGAGAACCGAGAATACCCTGAACCAATGTTTTTAAAACCGAAAACCAGATCGGACCGGATAGGCCTCCGGTTCCGGTTCAACCGGTCCGAGTGAACCGCCCCAAAACCGGTCCACGTCACCATTTAAAAAAAAAAAAAAAAAATTTAAAATCCCGAGTTAACCGGTCCGGTTCCCGGTTTTGACCAAACCGGCCGAGTCGTTGACTGGTCAAACCCTGGTCATAACCGGTTATTAACCGGCCGGAATCTTTCAAAATCCCGGTTGAACCGGTCGAACAGGACCAAGTCAACCGGTTTTGAAAACATTGCCCTGAACTGCTGAAGGTCCAAACTTTTCTCTCATACAGTAACTTTTTAAGACAGTAGTTTTATATCGTATGTTTTAAGTTTATCCTTAAACAAGAATTTTGTGTATGAAATATACAAAAATGAATATTGTCACATACATAAACATCCTAGAGGAAAACTTTATTACTCCGTTATTGTGTTCATCACCATGGATCATCATCAGATGATTGTGTATGTGACTTTTATGTCGTTAAAGTACGCCGATATCTTCCGGTTTTCACTTCCACCTTTTCCTTGTGTTTCTTCAATCCCAAACTTCATCTACATTAACATCAACTAAAATGGGTTTGAGAATGGTACGTGAGCCTCTAAATTGATCTATAAAAGTATAGTACATTATGAAAGCAATAACATATGTACGTACTAAATTCGATCAGATTAGATGATGTACAAAGTAAATCACAGTACCTATCGAATAAAAGGTATGATCAAACGTGACCACATAATATTAAGGGGAAATCATTCACGCAATAAATTGTACGGATTGTTACGTGTTCCATATTATAAATAAAGGGAGATGATATTTCCACTACCAATTTTGATAGATCCACCATGAATGTGCATTACAGGATTGTACTGTACAAGTAAATAATGCATGTTGACGGTGGATTTATCAAAAATGAAGGTGGATTTATCACCACCCATAAATAAAGGACAATAATGTATATTTCGAAAAGTCAAAGGACCGTTCATTTTGCTACAAAGGGCCAAAGGCTTTAATGTATGCAGCTATTATGTATGCCGTATCTACATATATATATTATCTCGAAAATTAAACGTGATAATTTTAGGCAAAACCTACTATCATTAACTTTCTTTGGTAGGACTAATGTGTCAAATTGATGGTTTTAAATTATATATATTTATTACAATGATGTTGATCGAGTCAAAAGTGCAACACTAATTATTCATTCACCCTCTTATTTTCAAAGCTGTTTAATGAAACAAGGATGTTATTGTCTATCCATTCCTAGAGTTAGGAGGTAGTGCGATAGTGGGTACCAATTTTCTTTCTCAAGTTTTAAATATAAATGACATGTTGAATTGACTCGGTCTCCATATATACTCTCTTCGTCTAAAATTATAATCATCAACCAAAAATACATAGTTCAAGAAAAATGCGTTTATTAGTGTTGACCACCAATTAAAATTCATGTTTATCACTTGAAGTAGCATATTCATCTGACTACATCTCTCAAGAAGCTTATTGTTGAGATTTGTCTTCATTGTTCAGATAAAGGGCCCTTATTTCTTCCTGTAGTGAAATAACAAGACCGATCATATCGATCTGGACTTGAGAAGTTCCTAATCATATATTCGGGGTCCAGTTATAGATGTTTATATGGATCCTAGTGAAATTAGATCAAAGGATATAAAAACAAAATTTTAGAATTAATAAAGACGCCAGTAAAGTTTTCAAAAGTCTTGCGGCTACAGTGTTATATCAACTAAATCAATCTAAGGCGTATTTACAAACACATGCATACAACCTTTAACATCACTTTATTAACAAGGTTTGATTAGTACTTCAAAAAAGTTAACTTATATTCAATGATAAAAAAGCATTACTTATCTATAAAGTTAGTCAATACAAGCAAGACAAGGTGATTTAGATATCAAGACTAGGTGTAACCGGGACCAGGCCTATGAACGATCAACCTCAATTGGAACTTCCAATTTGGAAGTGTCCACATGCCTACCATTTTGGCTTCAATTCTTAAGAGATCTACGCAAGTCTAAAGTCCAAAGTCCCACTTTTATACACATAAGAAGTCACAAACCTATATTTGAAAAAAAAATAGATATCACTTGGAACTTATAAGCCATTGGTTGCTACCCCATTCTACCTGAACAAAAACATCGTCGCCTAAGTTTTCAAATGACTGTACTCACTAGATGCAGATGAGTCGCTCAATTACAAGTACCACACAAACAGTAGAGGATTCAAGAACATCAATGACTTGACCAATGATGATTCTCATTGTACAATGTAACAATATGCAATAACACCTGAATAACTACAAAAAGAATTAGGAAAAATATTCAAAATTATCACTGGCTACCATCAGTATCACGACTACTATCAACCCTCATGGACCATGTTCACAGGTCCAATAACTTTAAAAAAAAAAAAAAAAGAAGAGCAAATTCTACTAAAGGTCCATCTAACAGAGCCTTCTGCTAGTTATGCAACCCCTATTAAGACCATGGTATGCAAGAAGCGTCTACTACTAGTAACAAAAGAAGTCCATAAGTAAATCAAACTCAACTTCAATCAAACTTAGCCAGTTAGCCCACAGACTTTGGGACTAATCTGAATATCTGATAATAATGTACACTAGTTTTGATAAGCAAACATATCCTTGGTATTTATAACCACATAGAAACCTTACAAATTATTAAAACTCTTTCCCAATCTCTTGATATCATGCAAGTATACAGGTGAGAACAACATGATTTGATAAGCAAACATATCCTTGGTATTTATAACCACATAGAAACCTTACAAATTATTAAAACTCTTTCCCAATCTCTTGATATCATGCAAGTATACAGGTGAGAACATGATTTTGAAGTGATGTAAATACAGGCTCCTTATATCAAAGAATATAAGAAGGTAGGCTGGTTATGGAGCAGATTATCCTCACAAGTAAACACAGATAACAGACCCTAAGGTAAAAAAAAAAAAAGAATGAGAAAAAAACCATAAGATCTAGATAATAACAAATCTTCCAGAAGTGCCGAAATAAGCAATAGCATAGTTCATAAGAAAACAATCACAGTATCTGGTTCAACTAGAGCTACACAAGGAAATGGCATTATAGTATTATACAAATCTAGGGAGTCTCGATTCTTGACAATAAGCTGAGTTTTAGGTTCAAGTTAACAATTAACCCTATTAAACAAACAAACACAGGTCACTATGTGCACTAGCATGACGACTACACTAGTGATACAGATACTAAGGGGACGGGTTTTGGTCATTAAGAAACCCCTATTGTAATGCTCTTGTTGACAACAACAATAAGATGGTGGATATAATTGATTTGTTTAATATGGAGCATAATGTTTTGGGCTGCTCATATCATAGCGACTTGACCTAGAGTGGGTAATCCCATCCCATCTAGTCCCATTACCTCTTCGACGGTCATGATTGTTGTGGTCCTCATGTGATCTAGATGAAACTGGCATTTAAATAAACAGGAAGGTTGTCATGAACCATAAATTATGCCATCAGAATCAGAAAAAGAAATAAAAAGCAAAAAGAATGATAAGATGGAACTATGGAAGAGCTCAAAATGAGAACTAAAAACTTAAAAGTAGAAGATATTCAAGTAATAGAATATATTACCATGTGTGTATCGTGACAAAGGGCTTGTAGAAACATCTTCATAGAGCCTTGATTTTGAAGGAGAATTAGATGTGAGCATAGATGGTGCAGTGGCCTTGTCTTGTCCAGATATCTGTCCACATTCATATATAATCACACTTAGCTTACCCAGTAAATGAAAAATCAATTGTAAAACTGGATTGTAGGATAATGTCTGGATGCGCTTCTACTGTTTAAAGTTGTAACAATCAGAAAATCTGTTGTAAGTGTTTAGCAGATTCTGATTACGTAAGAAACTGATACTTAAAATGGCCAAATTTAACATTCTTGTGAAAAAGGGGGATAGGTATACTGAAATGGGAGTATAATTGTTATTACACATATAGGTAGTAATAATCAGATAATCAGTTTCAAATCTCAAATCCTATAAACCTAATCATGTTTAAATGATCAATCATCTGAAAATAGAAATAGACCAAATATGAACCTTAGAACAAAAACAATATGAAATTCTTTGAGATCAAGGAGGATAGTTATATATTACTCCAAATCTCAGGGTTCGGTTGTAAAGAGTGACAAGACCGGTAAAAAGCCTGACAGCATAATCTGCAATCTCCTCTGTTTCATATTCTGCAAATGCAAAGCCTTTCGGTTTATCAGTTTCCTTATCTCGGGGAATGTGCAAGTCAACTACGCGACCAGCTTGAATAAGAATATCATACAAAACCCTATCGCTTACTCGTTCATCCAGATTACCTGTGATATTATAAATCAGTTACAACCACATAGTAAATAACAGATACGTACAACCAAAAAGTATACAAACAACCAAAAAGTATACAAACAACCAAAAGTCACTAATCTTCCATAGTTATAAACTTCTAAAATAATAGCATCACGATGGATGCCAATTGAACCAATCTACACTTATGCCAATAGTTACATAGTTAGTAGCACGGATCTTGTGTACTGTTCCACGTTGGACCACACACGCTCCTTAAGACATACATTTGGAGGAATGGACTGTGTGTGGTGTAATATGTAACCGACTAACAGTAATAAAGATGCATACGGCTAACAACACAGATCATTTTCCCATAATTCAATTATGTAAATGTTTATTTGTAGTTTCCTATCTCCTTTCTATGTGACTATTGGCGCAATCTACCAGTATGCTGACAGCTGAATGATGTTAAATGTTAAATTCCGCTTACTTGTAACACCAGATTTATCTACGTAATGTCGTTCAGGTTTATGATTATTGTACCTGATCTTATAAGTAATTATATTACAGCGTTCACATAACTAATTAGTTGCACAGAACGGTGTAATTTAAGGTGATGGAAACAACACAAAGTCTAAATTAGCAGACAGTAATGTTGTAGATGAGTAGATTAAATCATGTATTAACATAAAGCTAATAGTGTGGAATTCTACATCTAACATTCCTTTTGATGATAATTTTCATGTAACTTAATTGTGCTGTTTTAATATCTTATAACGGCTGAATACATGAACAATGTGAAAAACTGAAAATTGAAACTAAACAAAATATAACAAACGTATACATACATAAGAACAATAAGATAGGATTAAACTAGTAGAATACTACAATCAGGTATGAATGATCGATAAAGCTATGAGCGATTTGATCGTATACGTATAACGATCGATTACACACTTTCATCAAGCATTCATGAAGGATCAATTAATAGGTAAGATAGAAGGAAGTAAAAGTGTTGTAAGGTTACCGATGTAAAGAGTGCAATTTGGATCGGAGGACATGATCGACGATCGGACGAAGGGAAGGAAAGGTTATTGCGACCGATTACGGAGAGAATGAGAGAATCTCGTAAAGCTCCCTCCCATATTATAACGACGCTACAACACGAATGAAAGTAATTTTGTTAAGTTTTTAAAATTTTATTTTTTACTCATATTTTCCATAGGAAGAGTTTTTGTATCTATTAATTTTTAAATCGATTTGCAAAATATTTACTCATAGATTTGTTGATTTTTAAAATCTTAAAAATTATTAAAATTACTTAAATACATTTCTTACACTCACGAATGAAAATGAAAATCAGTTGAAATAGGAAACTCACAATTCAATAATTATTTCTTTACACATTTTTTTATCAAGTATTCACGAAATTACGCTTAAAAAAAATATTAAGCACGTTTAAATTTTTACCGTCGCATTGCGCGTACAACAAGCTAGTTTATATATTAATTATTAATCTTGGTAAATCAATGTCTTCTCAATCTTGTTAACGAAACTTTCCTTCTCGCTGAATTCGTATCCTATTTTACTTTGGTTATCAGAGGTCTTATAAAGTATACTTTAGTAAAGGCAGTATAAGGGAGACAAATACACATTTGTATATGCTATAAAAACTTCTTTAATAAAAAGACAATATTATGAAAAAAAAATTATTTAGATGTGTAAAGTTATGAATGGTTTAATCTTCAAAGTTTCTTTTTTTTTTTTTCATTTTAAATCTTTCATATATAATTCTTCAAGTTTCAAGTTTTTTGTGGTTCTAACCCCTTACGGAGATATATGCTCTTTATACTTAAATGTTTGACACTTTAATCACTTAAGTTTATTTTTTATAATGAATTTAACTTTCTAACTATAACTAGTTTAATTTATAATAATTTTACGTTTCTAACTATAATTAGTTTATTTATCAAACTTTTAAAAGTTTAGTGATTAAATCCTTTAAAGGGTTAAACCAATAAGTCAATATAAACTCTAAGGATTAACTCAATAAAAAAAATTAAATGAGTCCGACCATTCCCAACAGTGACAGAAACTGACGCGTCACGTCTGCGCCATGTCAGCTTTTTCACAAAACTGACAGAAACTGATGGCCCCATGCCAACAGTGGTCTGTCACTTTTTTTTTTCAGGGACCCACATTTAATAAATTAATTACACAATACACAATTAATTAAAATAAAACACATTTCATTCAAATTAAAAACATTACAATAATTTAAAAAAACGTTACACTAATAAAAAAATATTACAATTATTAAAAATAAAAGTAGCCTAATCCGAGCTCGATGTTGTTGTGATTTGGATTTGGATTTGTTGTTGTTTGACATTTTTGTGAGGTGAGTGTTTGAAAATAGAATGTGTTGAAAATGAATGGGTAAAATGTAGTGAATGTAGTATGGTTTTTATAGGTAAAATTTAAGTTTTAAGAAATAAATAAATAAAAAAATCCAACGGTCTCATGACCGTTTTTTTCAAAAAAAATTATTTTATTTTTCTACAACAGATACTTTTTTCTTTTTACATTTAATGTTTTTTTTGCTCGGTCCCACGCGAAATCAAACCGACGCACCATCGGATAAGTGACGAAGCGAAACCGACGAGCCAAAGTGACGGCCCGTGCCATCGGTGTCACGCTCGTCACTTCAAACCGACGAGCAAGTGACGAGCTCGTTGGGAGGGCTCTAATTTCTTAATCTATAAAAAAGTTAAAGCTTGAAGAAGTAAATACATATTCCAAAAGTGAAAGTTTATACTGACCCTATATTGTTATTTCAGAAGTAAATACTGTTTGGGGCTAAATTTTATAATCAGGATACATGATCCTGAAGTCTTTTGTTACTGTTTAAAATTATATCCAGGATCTTAGATACGTTCAGGATCACAGATATATTCAGGATCTTATATATGTTTAGGATCTCGAGTGTTCAGGATCCCGGATATGTTAAGTATCTTGGGATCAAATGTTACTAATCTTTATTTGTCTGATTATGTTCAGGATCTTGGATGATTCAGGATACCGGATGATTAGGATCCCGGATATGTTCGGTATTCCGGGATCATACGTTACTAATCCCTATTTTTCCGTTGTGTATCTTGACCAAGTCTTTCAGGGTTAAAACATGGGTCAATTATGCCATTATTTCCGGATCAAGGCTTATTCAAGTCAAAAAGAAGTCAAGGAAAACGTGTGGAATGCTGAGTCAATATGGAAGGTTGTATCCCGAAAATATCGGAGAATCCCGAGATTTTCAGAATTTCTGTTATATTGTATCTAGTATATAAATGAGGACCAATGGGGCTTTGCCTCAGTGGTACCGCCGCCGCAAATCCCCACGCCCCACCCGGGTTCAAGCCTCTGGGAGTACAAAAAAAATCCCATGCTCCGTGTGTGGGGTCACTGGGGCCAGGTGTTTAGCCGGACGGGTTGCCTCTTGCGGGTGGGGCTCCGTGGATCTACGGATCCGGGGTTAAAGGTTCCCTCCAATAACCTTTTTTTAGTATATAAATGAGGCATATGATCGATAGGAAACACCCTTGGCTCACTGATAACACTTCACACTCTCACTATTTACGATTAAAACACACTTTTTCACTTACCTTCTTCACCGATTCACCACCAAAAACACTTTAGATCGATCATATTGCGCTCTTTCTTTGTATTATTCCGATTTTCAGCAATAATATCAACAAAGGCAAGGAACGATTGTTCCTTCCCAAGGTTTTATGCCGGCGATCTAACTAGATCAAGGGCTTTCCTCGAACATCCTTGTGTCGATTGCATTAATTTTACATTTTCGTTGTTTAATTTGCATTTTATTGATTTTTTGATTATAAATTCTGCATTATCCTGACATTATCTTGAATTTTTCATAAACTAATGCTTTGAAAGTATTTGCAAACACTTATTTTACACAAAATCAGTTTTTACGTTGTTATTAAACTTGCATTATCTAGATACTTATTTGCATTTTGATCAGTTTATGCATTAATCTCGTTTGCAATCATATAAATTCTGAATTTGCCTTGTTATCAACTTGCATTCTAAATTGATTATCTTAAAAAACATTTAAAGCAAACTACCTCACTTTACTAATTTGATCAAAAATTATACTTGTTAATTTTTGATCAAAACAAATACATATTCTAAATCTTGAAGAACCATTATTAACCATATATTCTAAAGTGAAAGTTAGCCAAATAGTTACATCACAAATATTTGATGATGACAACTTTGACATGAATTGAATAGATACATAACATAATATCTATTGAAAAACCAAAACCATGACATACTACCGTTTCCTTTGTAAATGTCACCCTCTACTATTTTTATAGAGTAATCCCGGATCGCTGATTTCAATATCATGCAACTACGAAAATGCGTAACATCCATGTATAGAAGAACCAGTTAATAAGGTGCTCAAAATAACATCTATGCACTAGCAGTTCAAAAAAGAATACACCATTATAATCCAAAAACTTGCACCCATGCAAATATACTACTTCTATTTCCTGGCTGTTTTATCGAGAACCTCAATGTACTTTTTCGGAATCCCATATTGTTCAACAAGATATCTAGCAAGAACATCAATCACCCCTCCTTGAACCAAAACCTCATATCCTTTTTTCCCTGCATACAGCACTTGTCACATTTAAAGAGAGTGTTTGCAACTTGAATAGAACTTAAAAATCAACTTCGGATAGACCTTCGTGGCATTTGTGTATCTAAAAGTGAGTTTTGTCACCATTTACATACCAGCGAGTAATTTCAAGTTATGCAATATGTATCATCTCTAATAGATCAAATGAGTGAAGCTAAAATATTTAATGACATATAGATCAATGTGTTTGAATTCATTCAAAACGTATTCAAAAGACAAAATCATACTCGTACCTCAGTTTCATTAACAATAACCTAGATTATCATTGTAGTAACTAGAATCTAATTCAGCATTTCATTAACAATAACCTAGATTATCATTGTAGTAACTAGAATCTAATTCAGCATTTCATTAACTATGAAGTAAAAAAATGAGAATGTACAAGTTGGACTAAGCTGACTTTACCCATTCTGTCCAACTGTATCATTTTTAAAACCAAAGGTGATCACTACAAAAAAGTAAGCTGTCTAAATTGTAGGCAATTCATGACGAATTGAACATCCAGATAGTAAATTAATGCAGTGACCCATTATGACCCGTAGTAAGCTCATTTTCTCCCGTACTGAAACAATTACACGTTTTACCAATAACCAATTTTGACTCGATTCAACCAGCCCGTTTCAAACTACTAAATAATTTAACATATTTGGATACATCTACAGCATACCTGGCAATTCTGTTACGGACGTACTACAAGCAAACTTCTTTTGCAACTCTGATGCCAACGGCTCGGCATCTATCAAAAATGATTCCATTCCCGAAAGCTTTGTTACCTTTTTGTTACCTTGCCTCCGTTCAGTCATTATCTGCATCGGTTTCAGAGCACCTTTGCGCACAACAGATTCTTTTCCTCTCGCCACTTGGTGATGCGCTTGCATCCTATTTATAAATGCTGGGGCTAAATCCTTTTTATGTATCTCCGATGGGTATGTGGATCCCTTTTTAATAGCTCCCTTGAATAACGCATCACACAATATTGCATCTAAAACAACAATCGACTTATTTGATGGTTTGACCAGGTTTTCTTTTTCAACATAACCAAAAACAACTTCACTAGCTTCTGATGCACTATAAAGTTGGCGTGTATCTGCTCCCACCGAAGTGAAAATTGGATTTACATGCACGCTTGGTTTGTAAATCTCCACAAGCTCCATCATCCTGTTGATCTCTGCTTCATTGATGGGATCAACGGCCTGTTCAGTTTTCTCTACTTGTTGCTTCTCGGGTTTGAAAGATGTGTAATCAGGATGCTTGCGGTTAACAGCCAAGACCATGACTTCTTTTTTATGCTTATCTTCTTTTGACGAAATCTGCATGCAATATAAATTCAACAAGAGACGGGGAAACACAAGTATCAAAAGCAAAAAGCATGGGTTTATATGTATATGCATTTGCACACATGCAAATATGCATATGCATAGACAACGATATAATTCCATATCTGAAGTTACATAAAGAAAAATGGCATTTAGAATGTCGAAGATGGAAAGATAGTCATTAGAGATAACGAGAGAGTACCAATCTTTCAGAAGACTTGGACTGTAACCACTTAGATAACTTTTTGTGTGATGACTTCTTAATATCCAGAACAGTGCCTGGTGGCCTACATGGTAATACATGATTCGACCTGCACCATCATATAGATATTAAAATAGCTGGACCCACAAAGGTCACATGTGTGCCCGCACTCAATTTTGTAACCATTACAATCATAAATAATTTTGATTTCAATAGATAAATAATACTTTTGTTCTAATTATTCAATGGTACTTTAGACGTATTATCATTAAGCTCATACCATAATGTACTTCCAGCAATAGGAAGATCTTTATCCTTGAGGGTAGTGTAGAAGGCTTGCAAAAGGCATTTGTCCAAGAGTGCATCTATATCCTCAACTGAAAGACTGCTTTGATCCTCAGTAGTGTCCTTATCACATTGAACGTTTTCCGTCACCTTTAGATCACCAAATTCAGTAGTTACTTGTTGGTCTATATTTGCATTTGACTTCACATCTGCAGATGGATCAGGATAGCCAGCATCCTGGACATTCATAGCCACCTCAGATTCTCTGTTATCTGCACCATTCTCGTGATCACTTGTGCCATCAATATTAGATTGCTGAGAAGCAATTGACAGAGAGGGATCGCCAAATACTACATCTTCCAGGAAGCCAGCGTTCGGAACACATCGACCTTCAGCTGATTCCCTAAATTGATTTTATTAAAGACATATATGTGTCATATGAATCCACTAAATAATAGTATCTCAGTGAGTTCAGAGGTGGCACTTCCGACCTTTAGACCTAAAAAAATTGTCCAACTCCCCTTTATATTAACTAAATTCTAAAGACCGTGATGGATGTCTTATCTATCAATTTATGTTTTATACTTATAAAATCAAAAAAGTTTAAACTTCAATTAATTATTACAGCTTCAAACAGAAAAAAGAAAATCTGAAGCAACACGTTTGTATTCTAGGTAATCATCTGATTTTGATTATTCAAGATCAAACAATCACTTCAAAAGTGCACATTCAAACACCACTTAACACATGATTTGACAGTATATACAGAAATTAAAATAAACAAAAAGTGTAAATGTCAACCCAGCCCCACTTAAAATATTTTTTTTCTAAAACAACCCTTATTACCAATACCCAACTCGCCCATCCCAATTTTCAACCTTAGTTCCAAGCTGAACATACCAAAGTGCATCCCGGTAGTGATGGCTTATCTTTAAAGCTTTTCCGCGAAGACCAGCTTTTAGAGCCTCAGAGCTGCTCATGCAGGTAGACCCAACCTATCAAGAGAAAAAAAGTAAAAAATCCGAACATACTTAAACGATTACTGATATATATAGAGTTCGTAACAAATGTAGCATAGACACGAACCGCGATTGGAGCAGGATTACCAGGAACTATAACAGCCCATGGTTCCCCCGCTAAAAACTCAGGAAGACCCTCTGCATCTATATAGATGCCAGGGAACATCAAATCTGCCCCTCCAATCACATAACGTGAGACCTCACCCCCTTTTAAAATGAAAGCTGGTAGAAGATGAGGAACTTTCCATAGGGAATAGACTGCATTTTCAGATAAGAAAACGTTACAAATGGCCCATGGCGCACCAATATTCCAGATAGAAATGGTCACACACAACAAATCCTAGTGATGTTCCCATATACCGATGGGAGATATCTAACGATGAATAAAAAAGCTATGAGTCAAAATAGCCACGACTTATTGCCGGAACTTGGGAGAGCTGATGGCATGAAGTCAGTAATGTCGAATAGGTTGATTGCATTAGAAGGTGACCAACTTTAGTACAGCTTCTATTCCGGGTAACCAACTTCACTTACCATATAAAAAAGCATTAATAAATTTCTTAGCAAGTTGGCATTACATCAAATCAAGTCAACATGGTCAAACATACTGAAATATCATCTGCCATATCATCAATTTGACCTAGTACCCGATATGGAATACCTTACATCAAAATCTTTGAAAGATCTAAGCGTTTTAACTAAACCTACTAAAGCTTAGTGATTTTCGTAGGCAAAAAAGGATGGTTGCCTGACATAAAAGCTGACTACCCCTTTATGCAATTAATAGAGTGAAGACACAGGCAACTGGCAACCCAATGCATAAAGCTAAACAATTCATTCGATGTATCCTGACGATATTCAATGCAAGCAGGGGCGGACTTGTATTGAGGGTAGGGTATGCACTTGCATACCCTACATAAGTGATTAGCAGTGGTAAAACAAAAATATTAGACATAAAAATCAAAGTTAATGCTAAGATTGCATACCCTGTTTAAATCGGTTGCATACCCCTCTCACAAAATACAGTTAGATACAAGCAATCTCAATCTTAGTATTAAGAATCAACCACCCATCACCATCATCTAATAGTATCAGATATTCGACTCTATATTTTTTTTCTTCTTTATGATTTCGATTCTCCGTCTTGGTGTTATTTAACTGGAAAAATATGAAAGCTAGTTTGAACATCATACTTTTATGGGGAACAGGGAAGAAGGAAGTGGATATTACTAATTAATAAGTTGAAAGTTGATTTTATATTATATACTCCGTAACTATTTACTCCGTAATTATCTGCACCAAATTCATATTTAGGGTAATATATTACGAAGATCTATATAAGTTGTATCTCATATCTGGCCATCTAATTTGTTAAATGTGAATATGATTTTATGTTTGTGCGGATATATCTAAAACTCAAGGTTTTTAATGCTAATGTGGTCTTATCTAATAAGAATTTTAAATTCCTGTAAATAACTATATTGTGAATGAGCTAGGAAGTTAACTTTCGATTTTCGTATTATATTGAACTAATCAAATAATATGTTTCAGCAAAATTTATATTTTGCCTTGGTTTGATGTACATGTAAATGTGTTTATTTAACAACAATTTATATATCTGGTTCCACATTGTCTTCTTCCATATATATGTGTTGTACGTCTACATTTAGTTAACCCAAAAGCATCAATGGAATTCCTAGATCCTAATTATAAGAAACTTGGATGTCTCAACCCGACCCGACTCGACCCGGATATTGAATAGAATATGGATTAATCCGATGAGTAGACATTCCTATTAAAAAGTGTATATCTTGTGCCAAATTTCTAAATCCGTCACTGAATGCAAGTTGTCCGAATATATAGCAAACCAAATGGTAGGGCACTACATATTTACAATGACTAAATCACCCTAACAACATTTTCACAAACCATACAATTGCTAACAGCTAATTAGTTGTATACCTGTTGGAAAGATGGTTGTACCCCTGCTATCAACATCGAAAAAGATCGGCAATCCACCTTCCAAACTGTAAATAAGTACACGGTTCGGATGCTTGGATACCGTAACCTCTACCTGCAATAATAACATCAAAACATAGCAACTCAAAACTTCCTTTCATAAACTATGAGTACTCGCATAAACCCTCAATTTGTAACACTTCGCCCTAATTTCATGTACCTATTGCTTTCATTAACATGATAATATTACTCAGTATTTAATTAACTAATCGCATAATAAAATTATATACTAATACTGTCACGTGACCTAATATCAAAATTATCAGTTATACAATTATTTCAACTTCTTTAAAGAGGAAAACAAGAACATATGTGAAGTAATTAAATTAAGAGGGTGTTTGGCCGGCGGTAGGAGTTTGGCTTCTGCGTTAGCTTACCACCCCAAATTCCTGGCTTTTTAGCTTTTAGCTTTTTAAGCCTTTAAAATACTAAAAAGCTCCTCCATCCAAACACTAAAAAAGAGCTATCTGCGTTATGATAACACAAAAGCCACCCCCTAAATATTCCAATCGTAATAGATATACGTAACATAAACCCTAATTATGACGTAATGGATATACGTAACATAAACCCTAATTATGACGTAATGGATACGGATATGATATAAACCTTTGGAGTAATTAAGATATCGAGGTCGGAATCGGAGGCGTTTGGAAAGCGGTCTTTGATTGTACGTTTTAATTTCTTGCGGTCTGCACCTGATAATCGTTGCTGTGATTTTGCTTCTATCGATTTCTTGAACATATTTTTTTTGATTAACTTGAAAACGGAGGAGGGTGTTCGTGTGTATGTGTATGTGTAGTGTACGAGCTGAGAAATATAGAAGATGAACAGAAAGAAGGTTGTAGAAGAATTTGCTTATAATGATTTTGGAACCTGATTTACAACACCCCTTGGTTATTTATTGGATGTCGTTTTAAGTCCCTATTTTCTTTATTTTTACAAATTTATCTTATCATGTGAAGATTATGACATTTTATGCACTCATTTTTTTTTTTTGAAAGTCGATACTCACACCCTCTACCACGAATCTCTTCTCTTCTCTTTAATATATTATAATAGAGTGTTAATTAGGTTGTCATTATTAATTTAGGCAACTTTAATCTAATCTCAACCCTCCATTAATTAACCCTTTTAAATTAAAACCATTGATCATCTCCAATATCATTAACAACCTAATTAGCATTTGTGTATTCATCAAAAGTCTTAATTATCCCTTCTAAATATTAAAAATTTGTTTAATTTAATTACATTTAGTTTTATTTAAGAAAAAAAAACCCTCAAAAACATAAAATAAAAAACGTTTTGTCAAAAACATAAAATAGAAAACTTTTTTTTGCTAAAAATATTATCATAAAAAAAAACCTCATCATCATCCTCATTATAATACGATCACAAACCCTAACCCCTACTCCACATCACTTTCTTCTTCTTCTTCTACTCAGAATTTTCTCTCACAAACCTCCTCTTCTACACAAACCCTAATCTGCTAATTACAACTCCGCTCATCTCACTATCGGAGATTATTTCGGGATCAAAAGGTTATGTTTTTTACATTTATATACAACCGTTCATCTCACTACCGGAGATTATTTCGGGATCAAAAGGTTAGGGTTTTTACATTTATAAGTCCCTAGTTCTAGGATCGATAACTTCGTTATCTGTAGTATTAAGGTGCGGAATCCCTCAATACGGTGTTATCTTACTAATAACGAGTAAGTTCGTAATTGCGTATACTAATACTTAGCTTTAAACGATAATACGTCAAAGCCTAGCCGTCAGGTTTGTTTTCTCTGGGTTTATCGAATTCGCAGATCGGAATATTGAATGCCAAAAGTTATGTTTCTCACGAATGAAAAACCTTTAAATATGTCAGTTCGTCTCGGCTCGCATGGGCCTGCGAGTTCGGTCCAACTCGCAGCCCAAGCCCAGTATAGGACTCGGCTCGCCAGACTAATGCCATGCGAGTTCAGGTCTCACCTCACAGCTCAACTCGCTGCGACTTGAGATCTCGACTCGCTTTGCATGAAACGTCTATATATTTATTTCGTATTTAACATAATTCTTCGTCTAACTTAGCACAATAATATGTTTAACGAATATTACTAACAAAACAAATATCTATTTACAAATCTAAACCAATGTACAAACGTAATAATAATTACACCAGTCCTATTTCAAGCTAGATCTGTTGTCACAATCTATGTCTCAACAGACTCCCCCTTGACAATAGCTCTAGCGTCATTATCTTCACGCTGTCTTTGGTCTTCATTTGTAAATCTTACTACCTGCGTAAATCTTCATCTTGATACAAGTTTTAACCATCAACTGATAATCTCTTGCTAAATCAGCCCATTCAATAGTCGTCAAAATCCTGTTCTCGTTTAACTTTAACAGATCATTTCTCGACATATTCATCAGGTGTCGATGATCATAAACTCTGAAGATTTCTCTTTTACCACCTTCAACCTCATCATCAGCTTCAACCATAACAGCTTCTCCAGTTCCTGAATCCACGTGCCAACTCTTCATATTTCCCAGAATATCCTGTGGCATTGTCTTCAGTGGAATCTGTTGTATGCATCTAACAGCTGGATATATCTTTTTCCTTCTTCTTCTTCTTCTTCCAGTTCTTTGACTTTTCTCTTGTAGTTTCACAGTCTTTCCTTTTCTTGGCTTAATCTGAACAAACTTATTTGTACCAACTTCAGTTCTAATAATTCGTTCAACACGTTTAGCATAATCATCATTACTTGGATTATTTATCTCCAATCTAGCCAAGTCACGTATCTCATAACATGGTAAGGAACTAAATACTGCAAGCTTTCGCTCAAAATATTGAACTCCATCAAACCTTTTAATAGCAAAAAGCTTCAGCTCAGAGTCAAAGTACCATCCAACAATCCCTTTACGAGGAATACGTTTTCCCGTAATATCTACTTCTGAAACTCCAATCTTCTTCTTCTGTTTTGGAAGTTTCCTAAGAAAAACAGCAGGATTCTTGGTAGGAATCAAAGTTTCATCATTTTCAGAATCGGTTGAGTCATCGATTTCTTCATCTATATCGACAACCATTGGACCTTGTTCATTTTCAATAATAACTTCTGTCCTAGATGGACTCACATGGTGTTCATCAATATTTGCATCTGGATCTACACCAATGTCTTGTACAATCTCAGGTACAGCAGTCCAATCAGTAGGTGGTAGAAATTCTCCATCCTCAAGATCAAAATCAATATTTTCATCTATCTCATCAAAAATATCATCTTCCGAATCAGATAGATCAAGCATTTCCAATCCTAAGAGAAAACCACAAATACAAATCAATATTAATAATTAAAACTCTCTTATCGATTTCCCTGAATCAACCTAAGAATTTCTTTATTAATTCTTTTGTATATTTTAACCTAAAATATAAACGCAATTTACATATAACTTATAAAATCTTTTATTGATTACCCTGAATCAATCCAAAATCTCTTAAGTCTTATTAACCTACTTAACAAATAATAATTAATTTTAAATTCTAATGCATTGTGAATAATCACCAAACATTTAAATTTACTATTAATTACCTTATATAATTTCCAAGTGTTAATTGATCTCATTCATTATCAATTTAACCTTTAAATTATATATCATTTGTCTAGTTAATACTAATACATTTTTAACTTGTCAATATGCAAATTCTCAAGTCTAAAATGCATATGTTATTATAAAATTTTGACCGCCAATATTATTCGGAACACGCCGTTCGACTACTCAATGAGTCGGAAGACTTTCGATCACTATTTTATCTTAACATATAATTATATAAACTTAAATTACATCAAACATATTTTACTTAAAATAATAATAACCCTAAGCCGAATATATTTACACAATAAATTAAGTTTACATATGTTCACTACAAACTATTACAAATATTACAGTACTATGATAATACTAAGCTATCTTACCAGCTTCAGTATCACCCGGTACAGTCTTATCTGCACTTGTACCCGCTCCCGAACCGCTTGCACCAGCATGACCACCAGACTCCCCCTGAATCGTAGCTTGCTCACCAGTCTTTGAAGGACCGGTCTGCTCACCACCTTTCGGTGCATTGGGATCATCGTCTTTGTCAGAATCTCTCTTCCTCTTCAGCTCATCCTCTTTACAAGACTCCAGATATACCAATATTACCCCCTGAGTAGACTGTCCTGAATGCGATCTCAAGACCAGACTCTCCAAAGAAGATAATTTCAGTCTCTGCACATTGAAGTCCGCAAGCAAAGTCTCATGAGTCTTCATCAGTAGATTGTAAGATTCACTCTGTTTGAGAATCTGCTGAGCAAGAAGAAGATTATTCGACACCAGCTCTGAAATCTGAGAAGTAAGCTTCTCTAAATCCTTTACCCTCGACTCTAAGGACATAATCCTTTCAGCATCAGTCGTCGGAGTAACAGGTATCGTTCTGGGTCCAGGCGGTGTAAGAGACTCAATATGCCAGTCTCTGGTCAGCGGTGTATGAGGTTGAGACAAAGCTTGCGTAAGCAAGTTTGCCGCAAATCTAGCTCCTTTATTCGTCGGAAATTTTGCCGCACGAACTAAATCAGCAACCTCATGCTGTAAAGTTAAACACAATTAAAATCAGTTATTGTTACAGATTACTCTGTCTCAAACTCTAATTAATTACATAACACTCATAGTTATAGAACTTATATCTCATACCTGAAGCGGTAAAGATATCGATTCAGAAACCACCGGTGTATCCTTCTCCACCTGTGGTGTATCTTGAGCAACTGTATACAGAATTAACTGTCTCAGTTTAACTCCTGATAAACAACAAGTTAAGATTATTTAACTTTTATAATAAATACTAACCTTCTCTAATAGTTAGCGTTCTCGGACGCTTCATCAATTGAGTATCAATCTCTTCAATATCTTCCTCCATAATACTCTTACCCTTCCTCTTCTTTTCAGAAGTAGATGGAGGAGGAGAAGGTGTATTCTCAGAATCCTCATCTGAAGCCGTCTCACCATCACGACCTCTAGATGATCTAACAGGATCCTAAATTTTGAATATATTAAACATTTATGATTAGCATAAGCTCTATCATACAAGTTCTATATATTTAAGATTAATCAGATATAATACCTCAGTCGGTACTACAACTGATTTATCTAGCTGTATCTGCTCCCCCTCAAGTATTACAACCTCTGGGTTCGCAGCCTCAGCTTCAGCTTCCTGTTCGTTTAATAATATTTATATTTTAAAATCAGAAATAATATCCAATTAACTAAATATCTATATCATAATCATTATATAATAGTATTATGCATTTATGATTAATAAAAACAATCTATCAACTAAGCATCTATATTATTATATAAATTAAATATTACCTCAGGTGGTGCAAAATAACTATCAATATCCGGGAGCAAGGGATTCGTTGCATCATCATTGTGCTCCAACACCTCCTGAACAATCTGAGCAGCAACATCTGGGTTCACCTGTTCCCCAGCATGTGCAGGTTGTTCCAAGACATCCTCCAAAAGCTCTTGTGGATCTTCAGCAGGACCCACATCAGCTACAGGCTCTGGAACAGCAGCATCAGGAGCAACCACATCCAACCAACCATGATTTGGCGGTGCAACGTAGTTTGGGTCAATAATATACCCAAAGAGTGGTCTTACCTCAGGTTTTACCACTCACTCCTTCCTAACCGTCTGCATAAACATGGCGTTATACCCTCGATGATCAATCGTATTAACCACTAGATGTGGTTCAGGTATAGCCAAATCCGGTAGACGCGCACGGATAATCAACATACAAAATCTCGGGTAAACTAAAAACCTTGATCTAACAGAACCCGATATCTATTTCGCAATCTCACCAAAAAGATAATCACAGAAACTGTATGGTTTATTATAAACCAGTGACAGTGCAGCCGATAGAATAGCAGGGCTTAACTCATCAAAGCCACCCTTCTTCGCTGCAAAAACTATATTCATCACGTGTGGCGTGCCTCTATCGGTCGGACGGATTTGATTCCGGTCGTTGATCCAACAGCAATAGAAGCGGCGAACAGTGAGTTTTAAATTTGTAGAGCAGGGGAATCCTAAGCTGTATACTACTGACAGACCTAAAAGGGCAGCAAGTGGTATGTCTGACTCAGGTGTCGTTCTTCAAACTACAACGGGCATGGGAGTCTAGGAAGTTTTATTATCTTTGGAGATTCAGCTAGGGTTTTTAAAAGCTTTTGGATGGGTTTGGTTTTTTTTTTTTTTAACTAAATACTAATTAAATAAAGAAGACAGAACTAAAGAGGTTTGTACGGAGACTCGGTCAACAGAGGATAAGCGAGTGTTTACTATGATTTCGTTAAATGTTATTTGATGAATAGTCAAGGGTAAGGCTACTAGATGTGATGACTAATCCGGAGAGGATAGAAACATAATTAATGCAAAGTATTGTACCTACGACCGTTCCGCGGCTTCCATACGTTTGTACTCCACCAATGGGTGTTTCCAGCACTATACCGAGTAATAGGGCGTTTTACGGTTTTTCCGTTACATTAATTAGGGTTCCACATTACTCCTGCAGATTTTCTATATCCTAATGAGCTACAACTATGATCCTATTAAATATCTAACGTAGAGTTGTCCGCAATCAGATAAATAACATGTCATGTGGATAGCAGTTATAGAAGTCAAATACACCGGGAGTTCTCCCAAGTGTACAGACCAATTTAACCGACGACTATCCTCGAATCCTGGTCCCCAGTCACAGTCATCAGAGACGTCTGTATCGTAGCGTGAATTGTTGATTGAACAAGAACACGAACGGGGGTAATCCCGCGGACCAAGTTGAGATAATCGGGCTAACGGTCAGTTAAATTGTTCAGCATTACAGATATAAATCATCACATCTATTCCATGCATGTTAATCTACTGTGTAAACCAATATTCTGTGTTTGAAAACCTAATTATACAGTTACTGATATGAACCAAGGGGATAACTCTAGCATGCATCATTCCTAAGGCAACAATCAAACAAGAACATGCGATAGGGTAACACATAACAGAACACCGTAATCCTAGCATAGCAGATAACCAATAATTAGATCATAGATATCCCGAAAGTTCTCTCAAACATATATAACAGATAAACATGAATCTAACCTATCTCTAATCCTACGCTCCGTGTCTCTTATGATTTGTTTCAACCTAGAGAACACAGCCATACCAAGTTCATTGATCATCAAGTATAGAATAGGTAGAGAACGTACCACTAGTAATTGGCCAAGTTCTAGCAGGAAGCTTCTAACCACAGCATAGGTTGGATAGATAAACATTCGAGATTCAGTTTACGAGTTCATACACAGTTTAAAGTAACACGGGCAGAGTAACAGCATGGCATAAACATTTTGACTATTCTAACATAACTACATCATAGTAAACACAAAGAAATGTCTAGCCTAACATTATATATCTAGCATACAATCCTAAACAAGCATAAACAAAGCAACACATGTTTAAAACTGGAAAGTAAGAGATATATAAATAGAACCTGATACGAATTTATTACAGACAGATCTTCGCAAATACAATGTCTTGGAGTGCCTCCGTACAAAAGCTAAAAGCTACCTCTACCTAACTATCTCTCTAACTAGCTCAATTCTAGAGAGAGAAAATCCTCTAGAGAGAGAAACTAGAGAGAGAGTGATGTGTGTGAGAGAGAAAGTGTAAGGAAGAAATGAAATGAGAAAAGTGGTATATGTGAGGTGTTGGGGATGTCCACTATTTATAGGCAAACCACCAAATCGCACGTACAACTCACGAAGCAGCACGTACAAGCAAACGGAGCACGATATGGGGTAGGGGGCCGTATACGGCCTTGCAGGGGCCGTATACGGTGTAGTATAGGCCGTATATGGTCTTATATGGGCCGTATACGGTGCCTGAGGCCGTATACGGTCTCCCTCTGATTTCGTTCGTTGCTTAAAACGTCCGTATCTCCTTCGTTATGCGTCCGTTTGACTTGATTCTTTCGCCTGTGGTTTCGTAATTCCGTTACGCTTCTAATGATGCCAATCTCACAGAAATTGGATGTGTAGAGCTTAGGCGTAGCAGAAATGACTTTTAATTGCTCTGAAAGCGAAGTGGTTTCTCCGTCCTTTGGCCGTTTCACTTGATTCTAGATTTTTTCGTCTCGATTTTACCTGTACAACAGATGGTAGAAGTTAGGAGGTGTGCCTTGACAGGAAAATGAGGTCGGAGGAATCGGCCTGTATTAAAATGCTGTGTTTTGTGCATCTTTAGAGTGTTTTCAGTTATTTTTATCACAACGTCTACTTTTGAACCACTTTAGTGTATTTTAGTAAATAATCAATGTTTTGGAATGTTTTCACTAAAGAAAGGTTTGAAATGTGAGGAATAAAGCTTCTAAAAACATGACTTTTTATGTCACATCAAGTTATCCCACACTTAGACGTTGCTTGTCCTCAAGCAACAACTCTCTGAAAAATATTTTTAGGTCATGTTTTTAGGGGCGAGTCAGAGAATATGTTCCGAGATTAGCATTTCCTCATATAAGTCAGTTACTTCTAAAAGTGTGGAGGAGGATAAGATGATCCTTCCATAAACAAGAAGAGATTCTCTTAGGCGTACATCCAAATCTCATGATCTTGGAGTACACATGACTAGGCGATCTCACTATAGGTGGTCACTCAATTCACTTAAAGTGTATCGAGTTTCCTATCAATCTAGCTCAAACGAAATCGCTCAAAGTAGCCAGTTATGCTGCACTCATCGTCATAGGCTTGATCGAGAATCGGATCTCCACCACTTAGGTGAGGACGGTGCTAATTATCTCAAGACATTCAGAGGGTTGTAATGTTTGGTGAGGGTGAAGGGTATGGATAGTGGTTTGTGAGGGTGTTTAGCTTATCCTAAAATCACTGAGATTATGAACAACTTTATTTAGAACGGAGGGGAGGGAAGAGTTGGTAGCTGTTTCAGCTTTTGCCGGATTTTTCATGAAGAGCTATGCTTTGAAACTTTCAGCTTTATTTGCGGAGCTATTTTCTTTTCTTTTCTTCAGAACTTCTTTTAGAGAATTTCCAGGGAATTTATATTTTGAATCCTTTAGAAATCTTTTTCTCTATCTTGATCATTTTGATTCTTTTCCAGGTGCTAATTTTTCCCGCACCATTGTCCTTCCAGTTCTCTTGTGTGCTAATTTTCCCGCACCATTTGTTGAGAAGCTTGATTTTGGAGAATGCGAATGAGTAGGATATTTGAAACAGATATTCTAAAAGGTTGTTCTTCATAACCTCAGAAATTCCAAGATAAGTTTGGAGGTAATTTTTGGGAAGTGGGTGAAAATTAGGGTTTTGAAGAAATGAAGGGTTTAGGCTCAACAGGGTATACTAGGCGGATCTTCGATACTAAAAATGAGCATCGGAAAGGGTTTTGGGCTTGAAAAGATATGTAAGAAATGGGTTAAGTCCTAAGGAATGTCAAGGTCATTTAATTGCACCTATACCGCGTACGGTACACACCAATATGGTCTCGAAGTGTATGTCAAGAGCAAGTTCTAATTCAGAGATACAGACATCGGTATACACACAAGAATTGAAAGTGAAGCATTAAAGATGAATGCTTTTGGGCTCAAGATACCTCACTGCAAAGGGTTGTATGTGTCTAGTCATGTTCCTTTAATTATTACTTCTTGTTTAAGCAATTTCTACCTTATTTCCTTTAGGCTTTTAGAAATATCATACTTATATTTTGAAAATGGTTTTTCTCAGTAGTATTTGAGACTCAAAAACTGAGTTAGACTCATTAATTTTGAAAAAATTTGACCTTATTTTTGAAAATTTTTGAGAGAAAGATTACTATTGGACATAAAAATCACCTATTAAGGTATTCTATACCTGTCATCCCACACTTAGAGGAACATTGTCCCTAATGTTCTCTTGAGTAGAGATTTTACTTAGTAAAATCCCACACTTAGAGTTTGAACATGTAAGTAGATGTTTCTCAAGTGTTTAATTTGGGCTGGAATCCCACACTTAGTGATAAGTTTAGGATGAGGTACAAAAATTAAATGTACTAACATAGGCATAATAAACATAATTGAAACGGGGAGAAAGGAACAGAGAGACTCCCCATTTGTGTTTACTGGAATAGACCAGGTTTGTGCAGGAGTGGTGCTAGTGAATTGCTGGATTTTAAGGACCAGTCTCGTTTAAGATCATCCATTCCACACAAAGCTGAATTCTGCAATAAACCACGACACACATATCACAGTATCTCATCTAGGTAGCAGGTCTAAAGCGTAAGTACAGAGTCATAATACAGAAAGTAAATAATAAAGATAAAATCTAGTAATCATCAAGTAGGTCGTCAGTGTCAGGATCAAACTCTGCCTCAACATCCCTGTCGAAAACAGAAGTCGGGGATGGAATGGAGAAATCCATAGCAGCCATAGCCTGACTCACGATCTCGTCAGAGGAAGTGACAGAAGTATGAGCATCAAAACTGGCCAGAAGCTGCTCTGTGAGGCTGTGATCTGGTGATGCAAATCCTGTGGGTAATGTTGGATCAAGATCAGCAGCTGCAGTAGTGGGGCCAGTGGAAGGTCCAGCAGTAGAGAGAACAGGTGGATCAGCAGGAGGACATAAGAACCATGGAAGTCGAGATGGTCCTGGATCTGGGCCAAGCCTGTAGGGAATGGCATCAAGTCTCGGAATCTCGAGCTGCTTACAGATAGAGGACATGATGTCATGCTGGATGGAGAGTGTCCGAAAGAGGGCCCACGAAGCAGCTGGGTCAGCCGTAGTGATACCGTACTCGAAAGTGGGTACGGGGGCTGGCAAAGTTGATGAGGGCCTCTCATCGGGCAACTCCTCGTGAGTGATCGGGACATCAGTCAGGTCCTCCTTAGTGATGGTCAGCATAGCCGCTCTCTGTACTCTGCGTCTACGGGGTCTGTGTCGTCTGCGTGGTCTCGCAGCTACATGATTAGTGTCAACAGCGTCCATCCTGAAACAAGATAAAATAAACAGGTAATGCTAACAGTGATAGTTAATGAACAATACTTATCTCAGATTTTGCAATTCGAAGTCAGATGAGTGGCAAGCCTGCAATTTTATTAGTTCAGAGATAACCATACTTAATAAAAATAAACTAAGAAATAAAATAACAGAAATAAAGATAGGCTTGGGGTGCCTCCCAAGAGCACTTGTTTTACGAGTCTCTAGCTTGACTCTTTGTACCTTTCTGTCGACTCACGGTGGTTCAAAGATATAGACATCTTCCCTGATGGGAAAGTCTTCGAAGTAATGCTTTAAGCGATGACCATTAACCTTAAAATTACCTTCTGGTGCCTCGAGTTCGACTGCACCGTAAGGAAATACCTTTGATACTATGAATGGTCCGCTCCACCTGATCTTAAACTTGCCAAAGAATCTCTTGAATCGCGAATTGAAAAGCAGCACTTTATCTCCTGTTTTGAATCGTGAGGGCCTCAGCTTAGCATCGTGAATTTTCTTAGTTCGTTCTTTGAAGTTTAACGAACTGTCATATGCCTGATCCCTTAGTTCGGCTAACTCATTCAACTGCATTCGTCTATTTGCTCCAGCTGTAGAAATATCTAAGTTGCAGTTCTTCAAAGCCCAGTATGCTTTATATTCCAGCTCTATTGGTAAGTGACATGCCTTGCCATAAACTAGACGATATGGTGTGGTTCCTATTGGTGTTTTATAGGCGGTTCTGAATGCCCACAATGCATCATCTAATTTTTCAGCCCATTTGTACCCATGATTACCAACGGTTCTTTCCACGATTCTTTTCAAAGCTCGATTTGTTGCCTCAGCTTGCCCATTTGTCTGGGGGTGATAAGCTGTTGATGTTTTGTGAGTGACACCATACTGTTGCAGAACTTTCATGAATTGAACGTTGCAAAAGTGTGTACCACGATCACTAATTATTGCTTTTGGAGTTCCAAATCGACTAAATAGCTTTTTGAGAAATTTGGTTACCACTTTGGCGTCATTTGTTGGGAGAGCTTGGGCTTCGGCCCACCTGGAGACGTAGTCGACTGCAACCAAGATGTATTCTTTACCGTTAGATTTAGGGAATGGTCTCATGAAATCTAATCCCCAGATATCGAAGATTTCCACGGCCTGGATGTTTGTGAGTGGCATTTCATTCCGGGCTGTTATATTGCCTTGTCTTTGGCAGATATCGCAGCGTCTCACCAGATCGTATGCATCTCGAAATATGGTTGGCCAGAAAAAGCCGGCATCGTACACTTTTCTTGCGGTCATGTTGGTACCTTGATGTCCTCCAGTAGGTCCATGGTGGCTTTGGTGTAAGATGTGTTCTGCCTCTTTCCCATCAACGCATCTTCTAATGATCTGATCAGGGCAAACCTTAAAGAGGAAAGGGTTGTCCCAATAGTAATGTTTTATATCGCGGAAGAATTTTTGTCTTCGAGAGGTTGGCATCCCTTTAGGTACAATTTTTCCCACCAAATAATTGGCATAGTCAGCATACCAGGGATCATTGGTAGATCGTGACCCTTGATGGTATCTACCAATATGCATGAGTTGTTCTTCTGGAAACTGGTCTTAAATGTCTTTTTCGTGCAACTTATCCATTGAAGGATTCTCTAATCGGCTGAGATGGTCCGCCGCGTCATTTTCTGCTCCTTTTTTGTCTTTGATCTCGATGTCGAATTCTTGAAGGAGTAAAATCCATCGTAGAAGGCGAGGTTTAGCATCTTGCTTCTTAAAAAGATATTTCAGAGCTGAGTGATCTGTATAGACAATAGTTTTGGACAAGATTAGATAAGAACGAAATTTATCAAAAGCAAATACTACGGCTAGCAGCTCTTTTTCTGTAGTTGTATAATTTTCTTGGGCGTCAGTGAGCGTTTTGCTGGCGTAGTATATTGGTTGAAACTGTTTCTCCTTCCGCTGTCCCAGAACTGCTCCGACTGCGAAATCACTGGCGTCGCACATGATTTCAAATGGGAGACTCCAGTCTGGAGCAACCATGATCGGTGCATGAACAAGCAGATCTTTCAGATGATCGAAGGCCTTGAGACATTCGTCTATAAAGACAAACGGAGTATCTTTTTCGAGGAGATGAGTCATAGGTCGGGATATCTTAGAGAAATCTTTGATAAAGCGACGGTAGAACCCGGCGTGTCCTAGAAAACTGTGGATGGCTTTAACAGAGGTGGGTGGTGGAAGTTTTGAGATGGTCTCGACTTTTGCTTTGTCAACTTCAATTCCAGCTTTGGATATACGGTGTCCTAAAACTATGCCTTCTTTTACCATGAAATGGCATTTTTCCCAATTCAGAACTAGGTTCGATTCTTCACATCGGGTGAGCATCTTGTTCAAGTTAGAAAGACAAGTGGTGAACGAATCTCCGAAAACCGAAAAATCATCCATGAACACTTCCATGCATTGTTCAATCATGTCATGGAAGATTGCTACCATGCATCTTTGAAATGTCGCCGGTGCATTACATAAGCCAAATGGCATACGTCGGTAGGCAAAGGTTCCGTATGGACAAGTGAACGTCGTCTTTTCTTGGTCCTTGGGATCGAGAGGTATCTGAAAATAGCCAGAGAAACCGTCGAGGAAGCAATAGAATTCGTTTCCTGACAATTTTTCAAGCATCTGATCAATGAACGGTAGAGGGAAGTGATCTTTGCGTGTAGCTTCATTTAGTTTCCGATAGTCGATACATACCCTCCAACCGGTGACGGTTCGTGTTAAAATCAACTCGTTGTCTTCGTTAGCGATGACCGTCATGCCTCCTTTTTTTTGGGACGACTTGAACTGGACTGACCCATGGGGAATCCGAAATAGGGTAAATTAGACCAGCATCCAAGAGTTTGATAACCTCCTTTTTCACCAAGTCTTGAATCTTTGGGTTAACTCTCCTTTGCCTTTGAATGGAAGGCCTGAAGTCATTTTCCATTAAGATCTTGTGAGTGCAGTAATTTGGGCTGATCCCTTGTATGTCAGAGATTTTCCATGCAATCGCTTTCTTATGTGACTTTAAAACCTTAATGAGTAGTGCTTTCTCTTCAAGCTTCAGATCTTTGGATATGATAACTGGTAAGTGCGAAGTTCCTTCGAGAAAAGCATATTCAAGGTGTGAGGGGAGTTCCTTTAGCTCCAATTCGGGTGGTTCTTCAGTGGAAGGCTTCATCCTGGCAATCTCGTCTCTCTTAAGCTCATCGTATGTTGTCTGATAATCTAACTCAACTGCAGGTGCCTCTGGAATGTCGGCTGATGCTATTTCAACCCATTCTGTATTGTTGTAAAGCTCATCTTTTCTCAGCTCATATTTTACTTGGGAGGATTGAGAGAGTGCATTATCTTCAGTGATTATTTCTTTGTTGTCCTTTGTGAGTGCAAATCTCTGAAACTGAGCTGAAGAAGATGTGGTAAAAGTAATTTCTGGTTTCAAGTTTTCATAACTTTTAGAAAGTTGCGGATCGGATGGTTTAAGCATTGACTCCATTTCCTTGAGAGTCTTCAGAATTTCTTCTTTTGAGAGAGATGAATCAGGAACTTCAGAAGTAGGGCTTCTTCTCAAGAGAGTGACCGGAGTGCCTTGTCCAAGTGGTACAGTAGTGATAAATCTGTTGGGCTGTAAGTTGGAATTCTTTAAAGGTAATAGTACTTCCTTTGATGCAATGGATGGATCCGAGATAGCTGAGCATAGACCCGCACCTTCTTCACAGATTTTCCTTGTTGTGATGACAGTGTTTGGAAGGGGATTAATGCTGCTTACTGCGAGGATTTCTTCCAAGTGTTCTTTAATTATTTCCTGCATAGAATCTACAAGACCAAGGTCTTCTCCCATAGGAAGTTTCATTAGTTTATCGACATTGAAGGTGACTTCCTCAGTTCCCACTCTAAGTTTTAAAGATTTTTCATTTACGTCAATGATGGCCTTGGCAGTATTTAGGAAAGGTCTACCAAGGATGAGTGGTACCTGAGTGTCTTCCTCAATATCCATAACAACAAAATCAACAGGAAAGACGAATTTATCAACACGTACCATAATATCTTCAGCAATTCCTCGAGGGAGTTTAACTGATCTATCAGCTAATTGGATGGTCATACGGGTTGGTAAAAGTTCGCTTAATCCTAGTTTCCTATAAAGCGAGTATGGCATAAGGTTTACACTAGCTCCTAAGTCAGCTAAGGCGTTACTTATTTGAACATCCTGAAGGTAACAAGGAATAGTGAAACGGCCAGTGTCTCCTAGCTTTGGGGGCAGTCCTTGTTGCATAATTAAAGAGCATTCTGCGTCTAAGGGCAAGTTAACTATTTGTCTGAGTTTTTCTTTGTTGGATACGAGTTCTTTAAAGAATTTGGCACAACTAGGCATTTCAACTAAAGCATCTAATAATCGAACGTTTAAGTGTAAGCTTTTGAACATCTCTAGATATTTTCCAAACTGGGCTTCTTGTTTTTCTTTCTTAAGCCTACCAGGGAAAGGTATATGTGTTGGTTTAACTACTTCTGGGGCTTTGGAGGATTCTGGTTCAGGAGAGGTGACAGGGGTGTCAACAGGTACTGAATCAGTGGGTAGAGAAGAACTAGAAGGCTCGTCTGAAGGAATATCTTTTGATTTCTCATTCTTAGTCTCTTTTCCGCCTCTAGTGACAACAAGGATATCATCATAATCATAAGATGAATGATGAATAGCTTTGCTAATCGCTTCTTCTCTTTGCTTCTCCTCAACTTTTAAAAACAATCTTTTAACATTATCCTCCATGTTTTTAATTAAATCGTTTGAAATTCTGAGCAAATAATCAATTTGGTTTTGAAAATCAACAATTTGTTTGTTTTTATTATTTTGCTCAACCATGAAGTTATTGAAAATCGTATTGTTTAGACGAGAAGACAATTGAGAGGAAGTAGAGGGTGTAGAGGGAACTAACAAATGAGAGATAGGTTGTTTGGATAACCGCTGAGTGAAAGATTTTGAATGAATGATTTGATCAGTGGCTCCTGATGTGGCGAGAACATCTTCCTTGGGCTTCGAGTGTGAGAAGAGCCGTTGAGGTTGCTTCTTAGATTTGGAAGAGTCTTGCATATCTTTAACAACTTTAGAGATGGATTCGAGTTGAGCTTTTAAAGTGTCGAACGCTTGAGCAGAAGTGTCTTTGTCTTCCGAGGTTGATTCATCAAACTCCAAGTCATGTTGGTGCATCGTTATCGTCTCAATCAACTTCCAGGCTTCTTCTGAAGTATGTAGCATGAAATTTCCGGATGAAGCAGCATCGAGGGTTTGTTGGTAATGAGGATTCAGACTGTTGTAGAATGTGCAGACAAGATTCGTTTCAGCCAACTGATGATTCGGACATCTTCCAAGCAGATTCTTATAGCGTTCCCAAGCTGAGCTTAATGATTCAGTAGTTCCTTGACGAAAGTTAATGATTTCATTTTTGAGCTTGGTTTGTAGGGACGGAGGGAAAAACTTAGCCAAGAACTTAGTAGCCATCTCCTCCCATGTATGAATCGAATTGGGTTCGAGTTCATAAAACCATGTCTGAGCTCGGAAAGCTAAAGAATAAGGAAACAGGTGAAGTCTGGTGACTTTGACACTGGATCCGGTTTGTTCGAAAGAGTCGGAAAGGTTGATGAACTTGTTAAGATGGGCGTTTGGATTTTCAACCGAAAGACCATGAAACTGACACTGAGATTTAAGTAATTTAATGAAGTGTGGCTTGATTTCAATGGTTTCGTCGGTTGGTGATACGATCGGTCCTCCTCGTCCCTCTAGCAGTGGTTGGGTTGATGAGGCGAGAGTGATACGATTCGCCATAACTTGTTTTAAGAAGAAAATAGGGTTTTGGAAAGGATAGGTTTAACTAATGACGGGAAATTAAAAACTAACTAACCTAGGGATAAAAACTGTAACTTCCGGATGATATTGATCTTCCGTAAGGATCGCTAAATAACTAAGATAACAAAATCCTAAAATCGGTCGTTGTAGTCCCCGGCAGCGGCGCAAAAAACTTGTCGTGCCTCTATCGGTCGGACGGATTTGATTCCGGTCGTTGATCCAACAGCAATAGAAGCGGCGAACAGTGAGTTTTAAATTTGTAGAGCAGGGGAATCCTAAGCTGTATACTACTGACAGACCAAAAAGGGTAGCAAGTGGTATGTATGACTCAGGTGTCGTTCTTCAAACTACAACGGGCATGGGAGTCTAGGAAGTTTTATTATCTTTGGAGATTCAGCTAGGGTTTTTAAAAGCTTTTGGATGGGTTTGGTTTTTTTTTTTTTAACTAAATACTAATTAAATAAAGAAGACAGAACTAAAGAGGTTTGTACGAAGACTCGGTCAACAGAGGATAAGCGAGTGTTTACTATGATTTCGTTAAATGTTATTTGATGAATAGTCAAGGGTAAGGCTACTAGATGTGATGACTAATCCGGAGAGGATAGAAACATAATTAATGCAAAGTATTGTACCTACGACCGTTCCGCGGCTTCCATACGTTTGTACTCCACCAATGGGTGTTTCCAGCACTATACCGAGTAATAGGGTGTTTTACGGTTTTTCCGTTACATTAATTAGGGTTCCACATTACTCCCGCAGATTTCCTATATCCTAATGAGCTACAACTACGATCCTATTAAATATCTAACGTAGAGTTGTCCGCAATCAGATAAATAACATGTCACGTGGATAGCAGTTATAGAAGTCAAATACACCGGGAGTTCTCCCAAGTGTACAGACCAATTTAACCGACGACTATCCTCGAATCCTGGTCCCCAGTCACAGTCATCAGAGACGTCTGTATCGTAGCGTGAATTGTTGATTGAACAAGAACACGAACGGGGGTAATCCCGCGGACCAAGTTGAGATAATCGGGCTAAAGGTCAGTTAAATTGTTCAGCATTACAGATATAAATCATCACAACTATTCCATGCATGTTAATCTACTGTGTAAACCAATATTCTGTGTTTGAAAACCTAATTATACAGTTACTGATATGAACCAAGGGGATAACTCTAGCATGCATCATTCCTAAGGCAACAATCAAACAAGAACATGCGATAGGGTAACACATAACAGAACACCGTAATCCTAGCATAGCAGATAACCAATAATTAGATCATAGATATCCCGAAAGTTCTCTCAAACATATATAACAGATAAACATGAATCTAACCTATCTCTAATCCTACGCTCCGTGTCTCTTATGATTTGTTTCAACCTAGAGAACACAGCCATACCAAGTTCATTGATCATCAAGTATAGAATAGGTAGAGAACGTACCACTAGTAATTGGCCAAGTTCTAGCAGGAAGCTTCTAACCACAACATAGGTTGGATAGATAAACATTCGAGATTCAGTTTATGAGTTCATACACAGTTTAAAGTAACACGGGCAGAGTAACAGCATGTCATAAATATTTTGACTATTCTAACATAACTACATCATAGTAAACACAAAGAAATGTCTAGCCTAACATTATATATCTAGCATACAATCCTAAACAAGCATAAACAAAGCAACACATGTTTAAAACTGGAAAGTAAGAGATATATAAATAGAACCTGATACGAATTTATTACAGACAGATCTTCGCAAATACAATGTCTTGGAGTACCTCCGTACAAAAGCTAAAAGCTACCTCTACCTAACTATCTCTCTAACTAGCTCAATTCTAGAGAGAGAAAATCCTCTAGAGAGAGAAACTAGAGAGAGAGTGATGTGTGTGAGAGAGAAAGTGTAAGGAAGAAATGAAATGAGAAAAGTGGTATATGTGAGGTGTTGGGGATGTCCACTATTTATAGGCAAACCACCAAATCGCACGTACAACTCACGAAGCAGCACGTACAAGCAAACAGAGCACGATATGGGGTAGGGGGGCCGTATACGGCCTTGCAGGGGCCATATACGGTGTAGTATAGGCCGTATACGGTCTTATATGGGCCATATACGATGCCTGAGGCCGTATACGGTCTCCGTCTGATTTCGTTAGTTGCTTAAAACGTCCGTATCTCCTTCGTTATGCGTCCGTTTGACTTGATTCTTTCGCTTGTGGTTTCGTAATTCTGTTACGCTTCTAATGATGCCAATCTCACAGAAATTGGATGTGTAGAGCTTAGGCGTAGCAGAAATGACTTTTAATTGCTCTGAAAGCGTAGTGGTTTCTCCGTCCTTTGGCCGTTTCACTTGATTCCAGATTTTTTCGTCTCGATTTTACCTGTACAACAGATGGTAGAAGTTAGGAGGTGTGCTTTGACAGGAAAATGAGGTCGGAGGAATCGGCCTGTATTAAAATGCTGTCTTTTGTGCATCTTTAGAGTGTTTTCAGTGATTTTTATCACAACGTCTACTTTTGAACCACTTTAGTGTATTTTAGTAAATAATCAATGTTTTGGAATGTTTTCACTAAAGAAAGGTTCGAAATGTGAGGAATAAAGCTTCTAAAAACATGACTTTTTACGTCACATCAACGTGCCATAGAAACCTCCACTGACCGATAACCAGAGGTTTCTGGAACTGACGTCCACGTCTATCTCCAGTATAACCCATACGTCCGATAGCTCCCTCTATAAAATCCATGGGGTACTCAACATCCCCATTCTCCTGTTCTTCTGTACCCAGCTGCAAAATCTCACGGAGATTTCCAGCCAAAAACGTAACAGGTTGGCTGTTAACCGTAGCTCGAATCTCTGGTGGATTGACCGATTCGTCATACACTATATCCGTCCAGAAATCATTCAGAATCGCCTGAGAGATAGGAGGATTGGCCGTAATGGCGTATCGAATACGTGATCGTGCAAGAAATCTAAGAATATCAGCAACCCTATCAGCCCGCTTGGCTTCAAGGTTCAGATCCACAAGTATATTGTGTCCCTTGTCAAATGCTCTCGCCATATCTGTAAAATAAACACAAACAACAGATATAATTTTAATGCACGATTAAAAATCTTTAAACTATAACGTATTATGAATCGAGATTCATCAAACATCTTAGTTTAAAATTGAAATTATATATAACTTGTTACATAATAGTCTCAAGTCGTATATAAAAATTTAACTTATAACTAAAAAGTCTTAAGTCTAATTTAAATCCATTATATAAAAGTTATTACTTAAAAAGTCTTAACATTTATATAACTACTTAAAAATAAAATTTATCTAAGTACTGGACTCGCATAAACTGGCCTTGCGAATCGAGGTCAACTCGTTTCGCTTATCAACTCGCTTCACTTATCAACTCGCGATTGAAGTGAACTCGCTAATCATGTCGATCCGCTAGTCAACTCGCTGCGAGTTGAATCGAAGTGTCAACTCGTTCGATGAACAGCCGTCGCGAGTTTATTTTCAAAATCAATTAATCCGTTGATTTTAATGTGATCTAACGATTGTTTTACGTTCATTGATGTTCGTTTAACATAAACCATAATGATCCATGTCCAATAACATCTTAAATCTATGTGAATCGTTTAAACTTCAAACCGAAACCCTAAGTTTTTAGAATCGTCGATTTCGAGTTAATTACTCGGTGAAATCCGTTATATTATACCTCAAAATGTTCGTAAAGTGAAGATGTATAAAGTCTACGGATCAAAAACTCGTTCTTCGTACTCTAAAAATCGAAATCAAACGAAAACTAAGTTTCGCCTCGTTTCGCCTGTAAGCGGATTCGCAAGCTTTAGTGAACTCGCGAAGTCTGTGGATCCGGTGGGTTGGCTTGACTCGTTTGACCCCCTTTATACCTTGTATCCGATTCGCGAGATTTCAAGTGGATCCGCAAGTTGACTAAGTCGACTCGTAGGAATAAATAAAAACGCAAATTAAATACTTAATATAAATTAAAAACCCATCATTTGTACAAGTCTAAAATAAAATTATTTTTCACTTGTATTTGTTACGTTTGTTCAACTCAAAAAATATTCAGTACCAAATTCCGAAGGGTAAATTCTGATAAACACAAAAACTTAAATTAAACATAAATTAACATAAGATAAAAACATAATTATATAAACCTTGATATCAAGTACCATTTTATTAATCACTCAAAACAAAGTAAATATACAAAATACATAAGATTTTATCTGCTTAGGGATCATATTAGAAAGAATAAGCAATTAATTATATATTTAAAAGTCTAAGCAGATTGGTAGTATACATACCTCATGAAATTCAAGTAAATTACTATAAAATTACAACTAAATTTATCATTTATACATTTATATTTATGAAACTATATCTTAGGTACCTTTATCCACAAAGCATAATTAATAAATGCATTACTCACATAAAGTGAATATTTTAATTATAGATAGTCCAAGACGATTACCGGTATTATGATCCACATAAACAAATTATACTCAATTTTCTAAGCAAACACTTTATTGTTAGTATGAATATTATCAAGTGCTTCCTATTATATGACATACTGAAGAATTTCAAGTAAAACTCATAACACTGCATCATTAAATTTCAAGGTAGCGGTTACTAAATGATGTATCTTTTCGAAACATATAACATACACTTGAATTTTCAAGGTTAGACAAATATCAGACATACTTTGAAGATGCTATGTTATCTAAGTCTGTACGTAGTACAACAGAAGATCCCTTCTAGCATAATTCAAAATATATTTGAGAATATTAATTTAATTAAAGGTTTCAGTTCTGTACTTAGTACAACAAAGTTACCAGTAATTAAGTTAATACCCATATTGCTACTATTTGTCACTTCGAATTAAAATGCATGATAACAGTGTATGGCAATACCATCGTTCAACAATTAAGACTTAATGTCATACATCATAGAATAGTAACACAAGATAATAAACAAGTAGTTAATTAACTTCTTAAGGCTTAGAAAATTTCATATAATTTGCCTACCTGTACATCATATGATGAAGCCATCTAAAGTTTTTACTAAAAATAGATAAATTATAACTTGTGGATATAGGTGTATAATCAAATAAATATAAACACATACCTGATAGAACCGCTGTAGTTCTAAAGCAACTTTATTTGAACCTACTACCACATCATACTTAGGACTTAAGCTTATTATTGTGAAGCTTATTCTCCTAATGTACTATCATATCCCTTAGTTTTTGCAAATAAAAACTTAAATGAAGGCGATTCCCCTTAGGTAACAAGCAAATGAATGCCATACGCCTTTTTTTTTTATCACATAGAAATACTAACTATTACAAAAATTACCCTTGGAAGACTAATCACTCTGGATTTCTCATTCCATTTAGTTGAACCAACGTCTCAAATCTTGCTCTGTCGAACGCCTTTGTGTATAAGTCTGCTAAGTTATCCAATGATGGAACCTTAACTAACTTTATCAACTTTTTCTCAGCACAATCTCTAATAAAATGATGTCGAATATCAATATGCTTAGTTTTACTGTGCTTTACTGGATTATTGGTGATCGACATAGTAGATTCGTTATCAATCATCATAGGAGTATTGGTTATATTTAACCCGTAATCCCGCAGTTGCTGTTGAATCCAAAGTACTTGCGAGCAACAGCTGCCAGCTGCAACATACTCAGCTTCACATGTAGAAATGGCTACCGAGGTTTGCTTCTTGCACTGCCAGGATACAAATCTACCTCCTAGGAATTGACATCCTCCGGTCGTAGATTTCCTATTCTGATTGCATCCTCCGTAATCCGAATCAGTATAAGCTACGAGATCTAAGTCTCCATCAATCGGATACCAAAGACCCAACTTAGGTTTCCCTTTGAGGTAACGAAAGATTCGTTTAACAGCTTGCATGTGTGACTCTTTCGGATTAGCCTGATATCTTGCACATAAACAAACAGCAAACATTATGTCAGGCCTAGAGGCTGTTAGATACATTAGTGATCCGATCATGGCTCTATAAAGAGTTGGATCCACATCGCCATCACTCGATGTATCTGGACCTAGTCCATGATTGACTGGAATTGGAGTATTGTAGACCTTACTTTCATCCATCTTGAAGCGTTCTAATAGCTCATATGTATATTTAGATTGATGAATAAAGAATCCATCCTTCTTTTGATCAACTTGTAATCCTAAGAAGAAATTCAACTCTCCCATTACAGACATTTCAAACCTTTTCCTCATGACTTTCTCAAATTCTTGACACATCTTTTCATCAGACGATCCAAAAATAATGTCATCAACATAAACTTGCACAAGAAGAAAGTCTTTCTTTTTCCACTTCACAAACAGTGTACTATCAATCGATCCTCTTGAAAATCCTTCTCAAGTAGATATGTTGATAGTGTTCCATACCATGCCCTAGGTGCTTGATGTAATCCATATAGAGCCTTATTCAAACGATATACTCTATCTGGATACTCAGGATCAGCAAACCCTGGCGGTTGTGAAACATACACCAATTCTTCTACTTTGCCATACAAAAAGGCACTCTTAACATCCAACTGATACACTTTTATACCAAAATATGATGCAAACGCTAAGAATACTCTAATTGCTTCTAGCCTAGCAACTGGTGCAAACACTTCATTGTAGTCAATACCTTCTTGTTGATTAAAACCTTGAACCACCAGACGAGCTTTATTGCGAGTAACGATTCCTTTATCATCTCTCTTGCACTTAAATACCCATCTAGTTCCAATTGGATATTCTCCCTTTGGTAGGTCGACCAACTCCCACACTTGTAATTTAGTGAACTGTGATAGTTCCTCTTGCATTGCTTCTACCCACGAACTTTCTTTTAAAGCCATTTGAACATTTTTAGGCTCGACTTGTGAGATAAAGCATGAATATAGACATTGATTAGGAATCCCTGTCTCTTTCATTGCAGTATACAAGCTTTGGTATTCTAAATTCTCAGATGTACTAGCTCTGGATTGATGCCTAGTTTGAATCAGAGTATTAATATCACCGATGATGTTTTCAACGGGATGATTCTTACTCGTTCTAGTTGAAGCAACAGGCTCAACCGGAATCTCATCTTCTAAGTTAGTACCAATCTCTTCCAATGAAGGTACATCTTCCGTACGAGCAGAAGATATCCTTAAGTGTTTCAAAGGAGTAAGTATATCATCAAACTTTGTAGGAAGATCATCAAGATCTTCTGTTTCTTGAGACTTATCCTCTGAAGGTTGTTGTGACTCACTTGTAGAAGCTTTATCTGAGTCAACATTAGTCCTAATTCCAGACTGCTTAACACTTGATGTTGAAGCAGGACCAATATTCCCATCTTCAAATAATAAATGTTCAGCTATCTCTGAATCACTGACATAGTCACTAATAGGAACTTTAAATGATGCAAAAAGATCAGAATAATCAAATTGCCAATCTAATCCCTTATGAACATCCGGTGAGTAGCTCGTAACTTCAATATTATAAACTACCTCCAAACGTCATGTGACTTTATTAAAGACACTCTTGTTTGGCGAATTGGGCATATAACCTAGGAAAAATCCTTCGTCAGCGTTCTCACCAAATTTTGCTTGATGTCCAGTCTTTAATATGGTGCATGAAACTCCAAAGGGTTCAAACCCCTTTAAGTTAGGTTTCTTATTGTTCAAAAGCTCATAACAAGTCTTGTTATGTCTCTTAACCGTAAGAAATCTATTAAGAACATAACATGCTGTATTCACTGCTTCTGCCCAAAAGATGACCGGAAGCTTTGAATCAGCAAGCATTGTTCTAGCAGCTTCAATCAACGTCCTATTTTTCCTTTCAGCAACACCATTCTCTTGAGGTTCATAAGGTGCACTGAATTGATGTAATATCCCTTTGCTTAAGCAATAGATATTCAACGTTGAATTCTTGAATTCTGTTCCATTGTCACTACGAATACGCTTAACTCTCTTTTTATAGACATTCTCTACTAGATCAAAGAACTCAATTAGAATTCCAGGAGTTTCATACTTTGATCCCAAAAAGAATACCCATGAGAATCTAGAATAATCATCTGTAACAACCAAACAGTACCATTTGCCACCTATACTTCTCTTGCTTATAGGGCCAAAGAGATCCATATGTAGCAATTCAAATGGCAAGGAGATAGAGTTTTCAGTCTTAGGTCTGTGTGGTTTCTTGTGCTGCTTTCCTTTCATGCAAGGAACACACTTATCCTCAGACTCGAAACGTTTTTGTGGTACACCTAGAACCAAACCATTTTTGGTTATATAATTCATCTTTCTCCAGTTTAGGTGTGCCATTCTCCTATGCCATAATAATGCGTCTGTTTCCGAAGCCTTGGATAATAAACATGTAGACACCATTGAAGAGTTAGGAACACCCATGTTGATAGCATAGATGTCCTTCTTCCTTGGCGCCCTCATCAATATCCATTCATCAGGAATTTTGAAACCTGACTTCAGGACTAAGGCCTCCTTTTCATTGAAATAAACTGGATGACCTTTATCACAGACTTGGGAAACACTCACTAGGTTGTGAGTTAGTTCTTCAACATAGTTCACATCCTCAAAAGTCAAAGTTCCATTTGAAACTTTTCCTTTTCCCGAAATTACTCCTCCTTTATCTCCTGCAAAATTTACTTTTTGCTTGAGGTCCTCCTTGAAGTCCTTCAGTAGACTTCTTTCTCCGGTCATGTGCCTCGAGCATCCACTGTCTACATACCACCAGCTGTCCTTGTTCACAGCATGCTCCTGCACATAACACAAAATACGATCAGTTATCAAGAGGGACCCAAGCCATTACGGTCTTGGTTTGTCCCTTATCATCAACAAGCTTAAGCTCTTTAAAATAACCATCCTTCCCATCAGGAGCTTTGGTTACTTTCGAAGTAGCTTGAGTTTGTGGACGATCAGCCTTAAGAGGTGAATTTGAGGATAACCTCCTAGGCACATAATTATGAGTTCTATTATGATAATTATAATTAAACTCATGTGATCGCGAAGTAGTACCACTCTCATAATGACTATGGCCTCTACTTGGAGTTCTAAACCTCGACGGTGTCACATCCCTAGACTTATGGATAAAATTATCACTTTGAGTATATGGCCGTTTAGGTTTAGGTGGGGAGACACTATGTTTACCGTCTCTTTTAAGAATATTAACAGGTTTATTACCTAACTTAGGTTTGGTATCTAACCTATCTACAGTCATACTAGAGTCGGTCTGTGTCTTTTCATCAATCACAAGCTTATGTGGTGTTTCAGGCTTTTTGTTAGGACAACACGAACCCACGTGTCCCTTTTGGTGACACTTGAAACATGACATCTGCTTGCGTGATTTACTCACTTTTGCTTTCTCATCCGGAGTCTTAGGCACTAAAGGTTTAAACTGTTCCTTATCAACTTTATCATCAATCTTAGCATCGTTAATCACTCCACCCGATACAAACTGTATTTTGGTGAACTGAGAAGCCTTGCTATTATCTAATGATACGTTCTTAATAACATCTTTCTGTGCCTCTGACTGTTCAAGTTTATCAGCTACTGAAATCTCAGGATTAACTTCAGTCATTTCAGAATCTTCAGGAACAAGAGTGTAATTGGCATTAAAAGGAGGGGATACATCATTGTAACCTAACCCAGTCTTGTCCTTTACACTACGTTGAGCATCTAACATTTTATCCATTTGAGATGTCCTAAAATTCTCAAGTTTACGGTTTTGCTCAACTAATCTTAAATTAAGATTCACTATTTCCTGATCCTTACTAGCAATTGTCTCATTTAAGTCTTTAATATTCATATAGAGACCATCTATGATAACAGATTTTTCACTTATGGTATCTCTAAGTTTTGTTCTATCTGAAGCATCAGACTTAATTTTATCTTTTAAGGCTTGTTTATCATCACTTAATCTACGAATATCCATAATGGCTTGATCAAGTTCAGATCTAACAGTCTTATAGGATTCCTTATCCACATTCAATTGTGATGACAGATTGCTATTTGACACAGTTAAAACACTATTCTGAGATTGTAAATCAGTAACTCAGTAACAAACATCAGCAAGATTAATAATATCTAAACATACCTTCTTCTTGTCAGTTTGTACTTCAGCCATGCGTGCCAATAATTCTTCAGGACTCATATATGGAGTTGAATCCATATATAGCACGTCATCATCACTTGCCTTCATTTAAGACTCAGGTACCTCTACTCTCTGTTCCATATCAGTGGGCATGTAGGACACTGATCCAGCAGCTGTCTCATCAATCTCGGCCATCAAAGCTTCCTCAGAATGAGCTTGCCAATCATAAGAGCCATCCAACTGCTTCACCACTAAGGCTTTGGAAGCAAGAGTACTTCCCGAACCTTGTTTTCCTTGTGCTTCTACTTTAGGTCTTTGGCATTCTCTAGCAAACCCTGACAGTTAAAGCATCTGACCTTGGTTTTATCAAACCCTGATCTATTGCCCAACACCTTTCTACCAGTTCTCTTGAGGAAATTTTTAACTTTTCTTGAAACCAATGCCAACATCTCTTGAAGTTCCAATTCCTCAACATAATCCGGATCTATCTGTTCATAATCCTCGTCAAATAGAATAGGATCATTGATCTTTCCCTCTATGTAGTTCTCATATGATGCCACAAAGGAAACAAGAACAGACAGTTGCTGTTCAGCAGATTTCACACTCATAGGCATCTTCTGATGCTCTTGAGGTGACTTCTCAGAATTCTTTCCCTTTGTCTCATCACTAGAGGAGGAAATAAAGCACATATCTTCAGAAATCATTTCTCCATTTTCACCAGTATCACCAACTAACAGTGCAGTTGTCGAACTAGAGGACGCAGTCGAAAGATTTGTCTTTCCATGACATAACCCAGGGTTCTGAACCTGATCAGAATCACTATCTCTTGACTTTCTGGAGAAATCATAACCTTTCAGCTTGTCAATGACTTGCTCTAAGGTCATAGTAGAATACCTGGTTTCGTTATCCTTAATCATAACACCATACATTTCCCATTTAGAAGGCAAACCCTCAAGAAACTTGTCGGTTTTAGCTACTTCTTCTTCAACAATCTCATGGTATTCCAGTTCACTTAGCAGATGGTAGAAACGCGTGACATAGGCATCAAGATCTTCTCCTTTTAAAGCTTTAAACATAGTAAACTGCTTTTTGAGAAGACTCCTCTTTCCAGCTCTCACCTGTGGACTTCCCTCACCTCTTTTCTCTAGAGCTTCCCAGAGCGTTCTAGCAGTATGAAAAGACTTCAGTTGATGAGCGATTTCTTTAGGAAGACACATCTTTATGCAAGAATGTGCTTTATTTTCATTTCTGTATGCTTCTTTCTGTTCATCACTCATGTTTGGATAGGTAAGAACCACAATGGCATTTTGAACAGTTTGAGTAGGTGCGGTGTATCCACTCTTGATACACATCCAGATTGACAGGTCATGGAATCTACAGTAAGATTCAAATCTGTCATTCCAATTGTAGTAATCTTCGATCCTCAACAACTTAGGTGGAACGTTCGATTTTCCCACCTCGTGATCCATCTCGATCATTCTACTTAAGTCAAACATCTTAAAAACGTAAAGTAAAACTGTTTCGCAAATTCAGAAAACTCAACTCGCAGGACTCAGCTCAACTCGCAATCTCAGCTCGACTCGCAAGGCTTAGTTCGGATTGCTGTGATGTCGATTCGCAAGTGATTTGGATTCGCGAGGGATCTCGGTTTGACTCACAAGTCTCAGTTCGACTCGCTAGTTCAACTCGGTTCGCAGGCGAAGCTGGAACCCTAATCTCGACTCGCGAAATGGCTGTTAAACCCGAAAACGAATGTTTAAGGTATTTTTACGATTGAAACAGGAAATTTCGACCGTAAACAAACCCTAAAACGTCCAGAGAGTGATTTTGATCGTTAGTATTGCAAGAAAGCAAGTAAAAACGACCCGAATAAAAAACGCAATATCACTAAAACTCACGAACACACTTTTATTTAGCCCGAAAGCTCTGATACCAGATGTAAGTCCCTAGTTCTAGATCGATAACTTCGTTATCTGTAGTATTAAGGTGCGGAATCCCTCAATACGGTGTTATCTTACTAATAACGAGTAAGTTCGTAATTGCGTATACTAATACTTAGCTTTAAACGATAATACGTCAAAGCCTAGCCATTAGGTTTGTTTTCTCTGGGTTTATCGAATTCGCAGATCGGAATATTGAATGCCAAAAGTTATGTTTCTCACGAATGAAAAACCTTTAAATATGTTAGTTCGTCTCGGCTCGCATGGGCCTGCGAGTTCGGTCCAACTCGCAGCCCAAGCCCAGTATAGGACTCGGCTCGCCAGACTAATGCAATGCGAGTTCAGGTCTCACCTCACAGCTCAACTCGCTGCGACTTGAGATCTCGACTCGCTTTGCATGAAACGTCTATATATTTATTTCGTATTTAACATTCGTCTTCGTCTAACTTAGCACAATAATATGTTTAACGAATATTACTAACAAAACAAATATTTATTTACAAATCTAAACCAATGTACAAACGTAATAATAATTACACCAGTCCTATTTCATGCTAGATCTGTTGTCACAATCTATGTCTCAACAACATTTATATACAATCTCTTTTATTGAATTGAATTATTTAGTTGTATATGTATAGATGTATACTACTGTGGATGAATTTTAGCTTCTGATATACAATAAAATCGGTTTCCACAAATTTTTTTGTTCGATTTTCTGTTGCCAATCAATTATTTTGCTCTGTTACAGTTGAGGAAGTGTATAATCCTTGTATGTCCTTGACCCATTTGCTTCTAATCGGCCTAATTACATAGTGTCAGGTATAGTGGGGTATGATTTGATTCCATCGGTATTGAAAGTAATGGTCTTTTTGGTGTTGGAAGCCAAAACATCTTTTGTATATAACTTATCATTTGTTGGGTCGATTTGGTTTTTTGTGTCAATTTGGTAAAATTTGAATATACTATAAAATGTTGTGATTATAAAGATTTATTTTTCTTAAATGAGTGTGATTTGCTGTTGTTTGTGTTGTATTATGTGAAGTTCGTTCACCCAGTGGGCTATATTGCAGAGTATGGACACCTTTAATGCAGCTGCGAAGATTTTAGAACGTAATATCAAATGGCCATGCTAAACACATATTCTTATTTCAAGTCATGCTGCAAGAGAGATTAGCAAAACTTTCTGGTGGTGGTGTTGTTTGAAGGTTTGTTCTTTGTTCTAATTAAGGTGGCAGTTGGCTAACATAGTTGAAATTGGGTTGATTTGGTTTTTTATGTCAAATCGCTAAACTTTGAATATACTATAAAATATTGTGATTAGAAAGATTTATTTTTCTTAAATGAGTATGTGTCAATATTCCAACTTGAATTTAGTAGCCGTCTCTGGGTTTCCATTTCAAAAGTCGAAGTACATATATTTAATTTTTATCTTTTGCTTTTGGTGTGAGTAACATATAGGTTGTCTTTTCTGCACCAAGAAGTTAAACACCTACTTTTGGTGGGAGTAACATAACAACGAGGGACGAAAGATTTGCTTCTTCCCACAGCTGCATATGAGAAGTGGACTCTTGATTACAAAGCAGCCTAGAAGAGGAAAGGTATGATTAAACTTTGAATGCAGGACACCTACCATTCCTGTTAAGGAGTTACACCATCATTTGTGCTTTATTTTAATTTAAAACTTGGTTATTGTGTTGATTTTTACATATTTGATCAGTTAGGGGTGGCAAGTTTAGCTCATAATGATTCGGTCTTCGTTATGTGTTATCTTTGACATATAAGAGCACCTCCAGTGCATTATACCTTCCAGAGTTTAAAGTAGTGCCTCATCACTGCCACATCAGCTTTGATATTTTTACACAAAACATCTACAGTCCATTAAACTCTACACAGTTTAAAGTTATGCCACATCATTATCCTATTTATTATTTTCTTTCATATTTATTTCTATATATTTCTACACTAATATATGTATATATTTTTTTTTATCAAATAGCCAATAAAAAATGCTAGCAAAAGAATCGAAAATTATATTAATAGGAAAACTTGCAACAAACTACTTAAATAGTAGAGACTTAACGCTACAATACTTAAAACTATGATAATCCGAATCATATGATCGATGCTTAAACTGACGATAACTCGATCTAAACATGTAATACTTAAAAAAATACTATGAAATTAGTTAACGTCCAGTTGTGTTATGAACTTCCATCGCACTATTATTTTTTAGTTTAAATGCATGAGTTTTTATTTTAGTAGAAAATGATCAAATTTGGGCTTAAAATACACAGGTCCAATTTAAAAAAAAGATGGAAAATAATATGGTAAATGTGGAGGGCCCACCTTTGGGTTTAAAGTTCCGCTCAAAACTGCTTATACGCTACTTTATACGCATGCTTTGCTGGCATCTTACAATGCACTTTGGACGGTGCCTTGTCACCTAGGAAAAACTTTGAGCGATGCCACATGTATGCATTGGAGGTGCTCTAAGGTAAGTAGTAAAAGATCCCCAAAGTGTATATCTATTGCATAGAGTAGTTACTCTTTGTACATTAAATATCAGAGACTTATCGAAACGATTAATAGAAGTTTTGGTATCAAATTTCAACACGCTATGTATGCATTAATCTTTGTTGGACAGTAGTGTTTTGGGATGACCCAACATGTTTTCACACATTTGCCGAATTTCTGGCAGCTAAGAAGATTGATAGTGGTGAACAACAAACAGATGAATCTGGTGGAGATATCTACTTGCCTGAATCAATACATGAGCGCTAAAAAGATATAAAGGTTAGTAGCTTATGCTAATTTTCTGAACTTTTAACTTATGAATAAGACAATTATGCTCATCGTGATCTCTAACGGGTCAAAAGGGGAAAATAAAAGATGGGCAATCTCATATACCTCCCTTAAAAGAAAGGGGTCAAGTGGGTAGAATGGGCCAAAATTCAACCAGAGATATATTTAAATGACTAAAACCTTAGAAGTCATATTATTAAAAAAAACTCAGATTATTATTGAAATTATTTGATTTGTATTTTTGATCATATCGGATACATACCCTAATAAAAATTAACTTATTTTGGCAAACACTGTTTCGAGTCTTTCTATCCCAATTTTACCCATACCAAAATTTATATGCTACTTTTGACCCGGACCACCTGTATACAAACTCAAGTTATGAACAAGTTAAGCAATATTGGACTTGAAACACTTTTTGTCAACCTAACTGCTACTTTTTGAATTGTTAAGTGGCATTCACCAACATGCCCTTTAACTGTAAGTCTTTTTCTTTTCCTTTGCATACATGGGTGTTTCATTAACCGGTGTATATTGGTGTGTACTACAACTCTCTAACCGTATTGATCATGGCTATTTTTGGGTGAAGATGAAACCATTGCATAGTTGGATGGCATCTTTGTGGTTCTTCTTATAATGTCCTTAATGGTGCTATTTAATTAGTCAGTGGCCTCATATATGTTATAAACATTTATATCTATATTTTGTTAATTTTGCTTTCATCAAATTTTTATGATGATAAAAGTGATGCTTATGCTACTTGATGTCCTTTTGGTTTATCATTAGGTTTCGAAACGTGCTTATCTTGCATCTATTTTTTGGCCCATGCCAACAAGTTCGGCCTAATTATTTTTGTAAGTTTCTTACTCAACTGAAAGGTTACAATGTCTAACCTTATATTTGCATTAAACCTTTATTCCTTTCTTAATTAACAGTTAAAGTCTTCACATTATTGGTAGTAACAGGTTGGAGATTCCAAAAGTTTCCGAGTTTAGTCAAAGAGTATGAGGATTATTAAATAAATCCTTAAGTGTGGGTACGCACAGGTAATAGCAAACTGTGTAACTACTAAGTTCAGATCAGATGTCTACTACTGACTAACTGCATGCATCACCATTTACAGCTAATGTTAACTATTGGAATGTCTACAATGTGGCTTATTGGAATTCTTATTCCTTGGTGCACTCGTGCTCCTATTGGTAAGTTACTATTAAATCAATACTTTATTAAAATGTTGAAGTCATTTTCTTTTGGATGTAACATTCAACAACAATGAAGTGGAAGAAATTCAAACTATGTCTCCATCGATTAATGCCAATCCATATCCCATCATGGATGTTCCTCATTTTGAAAAGTTATATAAGCAAGATTTTGAACTTCACACTCCCGAAAATCTCTATGCTAACCTTAGTGGAGTCAGCTATTTACCTTTTTTCTTAATTGATTTTATCTTTCAATATAGTTGTCTCTTTAACAATTCACACTTTTAAATGATCAAACTTCTATACAACTGCTGACAGGTGCAATTGCGTTGTTCACCGGTCGGAAATTATCATCACGCCCCAATCGTTACAAAAGACACATCAGATCCTGCTATAAGTATTATTCAAAATCCTACTCAACATGATCATAATGCTGCTTCTACTTCAAAAGGTGTTAAAAAAAGAAGAAAAAATCAACAACCATAAGGTATGTGTGTCTCAAACCTTAATGGTTTCAGATTCTAAAAAATCATGTATTCCAAATTTTATTACACTCTGTTTGATTAGTGTAAAAGTAGAGTCTGGTGATTTCGATGATGATCTTGAGGACTTGGTTAGTAACCTCCTTTGGTCGTATTCACCTTTTGTAACACCTGCATAATTAGGATAATTAATTATGCCTAATTGTTTGTAACTAGTTGTAATTAGTATGTAATAGGACTAATTACAAGCTCTATTTGTATATATATATATAAGATGATTTATATATATATGTGTGTACTTACGCGATTTGGATAAATCGTACGAATTAACCGGACGGAGTCCGACACGGTTATTTGGACGTTGGTGACAGAAAATTTACTTAAATAATGGGAATGTATTTTGTTATGTAAAATACGCAACCGAACGAGCATTATTTATATATTATCGCGACGACATTTTAACTAACGCAACAAAACGTAATAAACGCGACTTAAAAATTTAAATATTGCGACAGTTGTTTTTACTATTAAGTTCAAAGTATTTTTATTTAAATACTCCAGTTATATAAACGTTTTGTTAAATATTAAAAACTAGTGATTAACCGATTAGGACACGGAGTAAATACCGTGTTTTGAGGGATGTTTTCCCCTCCCTTGCCCTTGGATCAGCCAACCCCAACCCCCACCCACTTCTCCCTCTTTCATTTTCATTATCACCAAAACACACACAAACCAAACCCTCTCAACCTCAATTCACACCCAAATTTCGGAGTACAAACCGACCCACAAAAATTACATATTCGGAATCACCATCACGAGTGGAGCAAGAATATCAAGATTGTTTTCACCATTTCATCCTCCATTTAGCTCGATTTGCAAATGTAAGAAATTCCTAAAATCTTAGATCTATTCAAATTGGTGTAATGTTTTGATGTTTTGATGTGTACACAACTTAGATATAACCTAATACATGAAGAATACACGATTTTATAGCTCAAAAATGGGTTAGATTTGCGTTTTTGGTCGAAAATTCTTGAAACCCGAAAGTTTCTGGGCTGGTGTTCATACATGCGACACAAGCCTTGTGTCGCATGCTGTGTCGCATAAACCCGTTTGTGTCGCACCTTGTGTCGTACCAATCCTTTAGTGTCGTAACCTTTGCGACACAATATTGTGTCGCACTCTATGTCGCATACTATGTCGTATTTAATACGACACAACCGTTCTGTCGCTATTGAATTAGCATCGCAAGCTTTTTGCGACACAACCACTGTGTCGCAGAGCTCTTGTGTCGCATCCTTCATGCGACACAACCCTTGTGTCGCATACAAATCCTTGTGTCGCAGCTTATGTCGCAGAAACAGAAAACTTGGAAATTTTAAAGGATTTTCACTATAGAAAAGTCAAAGTTACTGTAGCAAAAAGTCATATTTTACTCTAGTAATTCACTGTAGCAAAGTCAACATTTTAGAAATTTTGCTACAAACCGTCACCAACGGGCCCAAACATGTTTTTCAACAAACGAACAATTACAAACATACGGACAAACATTGGCTATACTAGTTGTGTACAACTAAACGAAACGTCTCGTGAGACGCATACTTACATAACTTCATATGAATAGGCATTTGAAGGTTACGGGTTCGGAGAACCTACTTGCTATATTTACTACTTGCTATTTGCTACGGCTTATTACCAGACTCAGGTGAGTCTTACGGCCCCACTTTTACTGTTTTATCTTACTGGGGGAGATACATGCTACTGATTTTCTTGAACACAAGTACTAAACTGTTTACTATACCAAACGAAATTGCATGAGTTTACTTACAAACAGAAGTCTCTCCATCATATATCGTTAGTTATGGACTTAAGCGCGAACACTAGTTAATGGATCCATTAGGGAAATGACCCTCCCCGCCCGGGGCAGTAGCGCTGCCACGTACTGATTTTCACGTAGAAACGGGTGACTACTTATTCGTTACTGATGCTTGCTCAACTACGAGCATGTCACGGGAGCAAACTTATTACTTACGGGTTAAGCTTCGATTATGAGCCTCATGGCAACGGTATAAACTTACTTACTTACATTTGCGGGATTGCAAATACTGGTTTACGATTTCTGGATTGAAATTGCTGATTTTACGCCTGCGGGCATTACTGATGAAATCTCGTGTTCAAAGCTGATATTACTTACAAACCTGTGAGATTCACCAACCTTTTGGTTGACACTTTTTAGCATGTTTTCTCAGGTACTCGGATGGAGTAGGATTACTCCAGGATTTTTAGCTAGAGTCGCATGATTTCAACACAACTGCATTAACGGAGATTCGTAGCATTATCTTTTGTATATTTTGATTATGTAATAGAATCTCCAGCTACACGCGCGGACTCTAGGGAAACTACATTTTTGTATACGAAAACACTAAGTTTTCAAACAATATATCTATGGAATGTAACTAATTTACAAACGTTGCATATAGATGTCGTTTACTTTATCTTTGTGCTGTGATATTTGATTAGTAACACCCCAAACTATGCTTCCGCAAAACACTGAATTTCGGGGGTGTTACATATTGGTATCAGAGCCTAAGGTTATAGTGAACTAGGTTGCATTTAGTGGGCCTAGACTATGACCGTTAGGCAGTATTCTCTTATTAGACATGACTGGTTCAGGAATTACAGCATACGACTTTAATTTAACATAGCCTGATCAACTATGTACAATTAAGGAAAGATGATGTAAGGTCTGAAATGAATATGTTGAACGGGGATACGTTAGTTGACTCTGACCACGAGAGAACCGGACCATTACTTGATACGTGCTAGACACTAGGCTGGATATGATATATGTATATATATATTAGCCTCGTCTTACTTACACTCTGCCAAAGGAATGGCAAACATACCACCTAATCCGTCACACTCTCACTCACATGGGTCACGGAACCCACGAGTAGCCAGGAGGAACACAAGGTCGCCTCGAAACAGCCCTTATCCTGTACATAACACTCAGAACTCGGCACATCTCACGTTGCCAGTATTGGCTACGCAATTCCGCCGTCGGGAGCAAAGACTCGAAAATCTTGAACTGGAACAACACCGAATGACCTACCTGCTTCGTCAAGCTCTTGACCACATATCACAACTCCAGAGAGAACAAGAAGATACCGGCCTCTCTGTAAGCATAATCCAGGATTCAATGACCGCCGAATTAGGTGCGGATGAACTTGTAAGAAACCGACTAGAGGAATGTGAACAACGTTCACAGGAGACTGAGGATCACTCTCGTGTACTAGCACAACGACTGGCCTTAGTTGAAGACAATGCCAGGCAAACCAACAGGCTGGCAGAAACCGTGGACCGCCTTGTCGCGCTGATGGAACAAATTAATCTACATTAAGACTAGCGTAGTCTTTGTCTTGTAATCCATCTCGTAATCTAATGACTATCTAGCACTACTCTATAAACTAGTCGGATGTAACAATTCCCGACACCTTTTGTAATATCTCTGTAGGATGTAACCTTTGAACTCGCGTTATCCATCAAATATTCCTTGTTATTTCAACTCATATAAATTGTCATTTTCCATATGATGTTATGTATTACTGCTTTTATACATGTACATCTGTGACAATTACAAGCTCCTACAAAATCTCATGTATCTTCATTTCTTTTATTGAAGAATCATGCCGCCAAAGACAAGACCATACACCAATGCCCAGATTACCTCCCTTATAACCCAGGCTGTTACTGAAGCCTTGGCTCGGAATACTCCACCAAGTTCCACGAGGAACAGCGATGCCGCTGAAACCTCTGCTGCTAAACCTTGTTCTTACAAGGACTTCCAGAACTGCAAACCTCTAAACTTTGCAGGTACCGAGGGAGCTATCGGTCTAGTACGCTGGATCGAGAAAGTTGAGTCTGTATTTCTTATCTGCAACTGTGCGGAGGGAGATAAGGTTAAGTTCTCCGTTAGTACTTTTACTGACACCGCACTCACCTGGTGGAACACTTATGCCCAGACTGTGAGTGTTGCTACTGCTTACCAACTCCCGTGGGAGGAGTTGAAAGAAATGTTGAGGGGCGAGTACTGCCCCAGGGATGAATTGAAACAGCTGGAAATGGAATTCTGGAACCACAAGATGCAGGGTGATGACATCACCGGTTATACCAACCGTTTCCACCAACTGGCACTTCTGTGCCCAACCATGGTCGATCCTGAGTACAAGAGGATCGAGAAATTCATCGATGGACTTCCCGAGAGACTACAAGACCTGGTGACTTCATCCAAACCGGGTACTATTCAGAGCGCCATCCGTATGGCCCATGAATTAACGGCAAATTCTGTTCGCCGTGGCATAACTTCAACCCCATCTGCAAACAATAAACGCAAGTGGGAAGTAAACCCCAACTCATCCAACCAAACCTCCAACAAAAAGCCTGAGTTCGTTAAGGCTTATTCATCTGGAACTTCGGAGAAGAAAGGGTACAGCGGGAGCAGACCCTACTGTCCCAAATGCAACCGCCATCATGACGGTTCTTGCCCTTGCTCCAACTGCAAACGGTTTGGGCATCTAGCCAAGGATTTCCGAACCAACATTTCTACCCCCAACACCAATGCACCAAAGGCCTGCTTTGGGTGCGGAAATTCAGGGCACTTCAAGAAAGATTGCCCAAAGCTGAAAAACAACAACAACCCTGCTCGTGGTAGAGCATTCGTTATCAAGGCTGGGGAAGCCAGACAAGACCCGAATGTCGTGACGGGTACGTTCCTTCTCAACGACCTTACTGCTTCTGTATTATTTGATACCGGTGCCGATAGAAGCTTCATTTCTGAGAAATTTAGCCCTTTACTTGATATAACTCCCACTGCCTTAGATGCTAAATACATTGTAGAATTAGCTAACGGCAAACTGATTGAGACTGATAACATCATACACAACTGTACACTTAACCTCACGAACGAAACGTTTTTCATTGATTTAATCCCTGTCGAGATCGGCAGCTTCGATATTATTGTCGGTATGGATTGGTTATCCAAGCACCGAGCTGAAATCATCTGTCATGACAAACTCGTTCGCATACCTCTTGTCTCCGGTGGAACCTTAGTCCTACAAGGGGAGACCGGCAGACGAAATCTGAATATTGTCTCCTGTCTGAAAACTAGAAAATACCTACGAAAAGGGTATCAAGCCATCCTTGCACATGTAACGGAGAAGAAGTCGGAGGAGAAGCGACTTGAGGATGTTCCGATCGTGCGGGATTTCCCGGAAGTGTTTCCTGAAGACTTGCCCGGACTTCCGCCACCTAGACAAGTTGAATTTCAAATCGAACTTGTGCCCGGAGCTGCACCCGTGGCACGAGCCCCTTACCGTTTAGCACCATCCGAAATGCAGGAGTTGTCTAACCAACTACAGGAACTCCTGGACAGAGGATTCATTCGACCAAGTTCCTCACCTTGGGGAGCTCCGGTCTTATTCGTGAAAAAGAAAGATGGATCTTTCCGCATGTGTATCGACTACTGAGAGCTGAATAAGCTAACCATAAAGAATCGGTACCCACTTCCTAGAATCGATGACCTGTTTGACCAACTCCAGGGATCGAGTGTTTACTCAAAGATTGATCTACGGTCGGGTTATCATCAACTCCGAGTCCGCGACAATGATATCCCAAAGACAGCTTTCCGAACTCGTTATGGGCATTACGAATTCCAAGTGATGCCATTCGGTTTAACCAACGCGCCGGCCGTATTCATGGATCTTATGAATCGGGTGTGCAAACCATATCTTGACAAATTCGTCATTGTGTTCATCAATGATATCTTGATTTACTCTCGCAACGAGCAGGAACATGCTCAACATCTGAAAACCATTCTAGGACTTCTTAGACACGAAGAGTTATATGCCAAATTCTCTAAGTGTGAGTTCTGGATTCGAACCGTTCAATTCCTCGGGCACGTGATTGACAGCCAGGGAATTCATGTTGATCCCGCCAAGATTGAAGCAATCAAGGGCTGGGAGTCACCGACCACTCCAACCGAAGTGAGACAATTCTTAGGTCTTGCTGGTTATTACCGCCGATTCATCGAAAACTTTTCAAGAATAGCTGTTCCCCTAACCACACTGACTCAGAAAGATAAGAAGTTCGATTGGACTGATAAACAAGAGTCAGCCTTCCAGCTATTGAAAAACAAACTTTGCAGTGCACCAATCTTGTCCTTACCCGAGGGCACCGACGATTTCGTAGTTTACTGCGACGCCTCACACCAAGGACTTGGTTGTGTGTTAATGCAACGGGAAAAAGTCATTGCCTATGCCTCACGACAACTAAAAATCCACGAGAAAAACTATACGACCCACGACCTCGAGTTAGGTGCTGTGGTCTTCGCATTGAAAATCTGGAGACATTATCTCTACGGTACGAAAAGCACTATCTTTACCGATCACAAAAGTCTCCAACACATATTCGATCAGAAAGATCTAAACATGAGGCAACGTCGCTGGGTTGAGTTACTTAGTGACTACGACTGCGAGATCAAATACCATCCGGGAAAGGCTAACGTAGTTGCCGATGCCTTAAGCAGAAAAGAACGAGTGAAACCCCTTCGAGTCCGAGCACTCTCTATGACAATTCGTAACGAGCTCCCTGCTCAAATCCTTACCGCTCAACTTGAAGCACTCAACGATGAAAACTTGAAAAATGAAGCCTTGCGAGGCTTGGATAAACAATTCGAAATCAAACCCGATGCAACTCGATACTTCTCTAACCGGGTGTGGTTACCCAAATTCGGAAACTTGCGAGAATTGGTGATGGCTGAAGCTCACAAATCTCGATACTCTATACATCCTGGTTCTGACAAGATGTATCACGACGTCAAAGGGTTGTATTGGTGGCCTAACATGAAAGCTGACATCGCCTTGTACGTCAGTAAATGCCTAACCTGTTCCAAAGTCAAGGCCGAACACCAAAGACCCTCGGGGTTGCTCCAACAACCTGAAATTCCGCAATGGAAATGGGAACAGATTTCTATGGACTTTATTACCAAACTACCAAAAACTTCGAATGGTTGCGATACCATTTGGGTGATCGTGGACCGTCTCACGAAATCTGCTCATTTTCTGGCCATCAAGGAAACCGACAAGATGGAGCGTCTGACTCGCATCTACATCAAAGAAATCATCTCGCGACACGGTGTACCTATCTCGATCATCTCGGATAGGGATAGCCGTTTTACTTCTAACTTTTGGCAATCATTACAGAAATCTCTTGGTACTCGTCTGGATATGAGTACTGCTTATCACCCGCAAACCGATGGCCAAAGCGAGCGAACTATTCAAACACTGGAGGATATGCTACGAGCCTGCGTAGTTGACTTCGGTACTTCTTGGGAAAATCACTTACCGTTGTGCGAGTTCTCGTACAACAACAGTTACCATACCAGCATAAAGGCTGCACCCTTCGAGGCACTTTACGGGCGTAAATGCCGATCACCGATCTGTTGGACTGAGTTAGGAGATTCCCAACTCACGGGTCCAGATATCATTCAAGAAACTACTGAGAAAATCGTTGGTATTCAAAACCGGCTGAAAGCCGCACGTGATCGTCAGAAAAGCTATGCTGACGTGAGACGCAAACACCTTGAGTTCCAGGTAGGGGACAAGGTACTTCTCAAGGTGGCGCCGTGGAAGGGTGTCATCCGATTCGGAAAGCGAGGCAAACTAAATCCTAGATACATCGGACCATTCGAAATCCTTGAAAGGATTGGTCCAGTGGCATACCGCCTGCAACTTCCTGCTGAAATTAGCAGCGTACACAACACATTCCACATTTCTAACTTGAAGAAATGTCTGTCTGACGAGACACTGATTATACCGCTCGACGAAATTCAAATCGATGATAAACTTCATTTTGTCGAGGAACCTATGGAAATCATGGACCGTGAGGTCAAACGATTGAAACAGAGTCGTATTCCCATCGTAAAGGTTAGGTGGAATTCTAGGCGCGGCCCTGAGTTCACCTGGGAACGGGAAGACCAAATACGACAGAAATACCCACATTTCTTCCCAGATAACGCACCGTCCGTGCACTCAAGCTAATTTCGGGACGAAATTTCTTTAACAAGGGGAGAATGTAACACCTACATAATTAGGATAATTAATTATGCCTAATTGTTTGTAACTAGTTGTAATTAGTATGTAATAGGACTAATTACAGGCTCTATTTGTATATATATATAAGATGATTTATATATATATGTGTGTACTTACGCGATTTGGATAAATCGTACGAATTAACCGGATGGAGTCCGACACGGTTATTTGGACGTTGGTGACAGAAAATTTACTTAAATAATGGGAATGTATTTTGTTATGTAAAATACGCAACCGAACGAGCATTATTTATATATTATCGCGACGACATTTTAACTAACGCAACAAAACGTAATAAACGCGACTTAAAAATTTAAATATTGCGACAGTTGTTTTTACTATTAAGTTCAAAGTATTTTTATTTAAATACTCCAGTTATATAAACGTTTTGTTAAATATTAAAAACTAGTGATTAACCGATTAGGACACGGAGTAAATACCGTGTTTTGAGGGATGTTTTCCCCTCCCTTGCCCTTGGATTAGCCAACCCCAACCCCCACCCACTTCTCCCTCTTTCATTTTCATTATCACCAAAACACACACAAACCAAACCCTCTCAACCTCAATTCACACCCAAATTTCGGAGTACAAACCGACCCACAAAAATTACATATTCGGAATCACCATCACGAGTGGAGCAAGAATATCAAGATCGTTTTCACCATTTCATCCTCCATTTAGCTCGATTTGCAAAAGTAAGAAATTCCTAAAATCTTAGATCTATTCAAATTGGTGTAATGTTTTGATGTGTACACAACTTAGATATAACCTAATACATGAAGAATACACGATTTTATAGCTCAAAAATGGGTTAGATTTGCGTTTTTGGTCGAAAATTCTTGAAACCCGAAAGTTTCTGGGTTGGTGTTCATACATGCGACACAAGCCTTGTGTCGCATGCTGTGTCGCATAAACCCGTTTGTGTCGCACCTTGTGTCGTACCAATCCTTTAGTGTCGTAACCTTTGGGACACAATATTGTGTCGCACTCTATGTCGCATACTATGTTGTATTTAATACGACACAACCGTTCTGTCGCTATTGAATTAGCATCGCAAGCTTTTTGCGACACAACCACTGTGTCGCAGAGCTCTTGTGTCGCATCCTTCATGCGACACAACCCTTGTGTCGCATACAAATCCTTGTGTCGCAGCTTATGTCGCAGAAACAGAAAACTTGGAAATTTTAAAGGATTTTCACTATAGAAAAGTCAAAGTTACTGTAGCAAAAAGTCAAATTTTACTGTAGTAATTCACTGTAGCACATTTACTGTAGCAAAGTCAACATTTTAGAAATTTTGCTACAAACCGTCACCAACGGGCCCAAACATGTTTTTCAACAAACGAACAATTACAAACATACGGACAAACATTGGCTATACTAGTTGTGTACAACTAAACAAAACGTCTCGTGAGACGCATACTTACATAACTTCATATGAATAGGCATTTGAAGGTTACGGGTTCGGAGAACCTACTTGCTATATTTACTACTTGCTATTTGCTACGGCTTATTACCAGACTCAGGTGAGTCTTACGCCCCCACTTTTACTGTTTTATCTTACTGGGGGAGATACATGCTACTGATTTTCTTGAACACAAGTACTAAACTGTTTACTATACCAAACGAAATTGCATGAGTTTACTTACAAACAGAAGTCTCTCCATCATATATCGTTAGTTATGGACTTAAGCGCGAACACTAGTTAATGGATCCATTAGGGAAATGACCCTCCCCGCCCGGGGCAGTAGCGCTGCCACGTACTGATTTTCACGTAGAAACGGGTGACTACTTATTCGTTACTGATGCTTGCTCAACTACGAGCATGTCACGGGAGCAAACTTATTACTTACGGGTTAAGCTTCGATTATGAGCCTCATGGCAACGGTATAAACTTACTTACTTACATTTGCGGGATTGCAAATACTGGTTTACGATTTCTGGATTGAAATTGCTGATTTTACGCCTGCGGGCATTACTGATGAAATCTCGTGTTCAAAGCTGATATTACTTACAAACCTGTGAGATTCACCAACCTTTTGGTTGACACTTTTTAGCATGTTTTCTCAGGTACTCGGATGGAGTAGGATTACTCCAGGATTTTTAGCTAGAGTCGCATGATTTCAACACAACTGCATTAACGGAGATTCGTAGCATTATCTTTTGTATATTTTGATTATGTAATAGAATCTCCAGCTACACGCGCGGACTCTAGGGAAACTACATTTTTGTATACGAAAACACTAAGTTTTCAAACAATATATCTATGGAATGTAACTAATTTACAAACGTTGCATATAGATGTCGTTTACTTTATCTTTGTGCTGTGATATTTGATTAGTAACACCCCAAACTATGCTTCCGCAAAACACTGAATTTCGGGGGTGTTACACCTTTGATTACAGATCGAATTTATCAATCACAAAAACATGTTATTGCACCTGATGATTCAAAAGATTAAATTGTATACACATTTTAGAATTGATTGATAGATATAATAAATATAACATACTTTATGATTACTTAATATAATCAACTATTCCTATCCTGGAAGTAGGCAAGAACATTCAGATATTCAATACAGCATTTTAATTTCTCCATTTCCTTTGTAAAGCAATTTTAAGATCTGAGATGTGACCCTTGTGTATTGTCTGCGAATCTTCTCAGTTCGGTCATAATTTTGCATAATGTTAGCCCAAATCACAGAAACGAAGATCTTCTAAAATTAGTTTCGTAGAATTGGCTGAACATTATCTATGCTTTGACTCTCTTTTCCTTGATTATTGAAGTTAGTTTGGGAAGGACTTGGACCTAGAGGAGGTGAGGCTGTTGGAAACTGGCGCAGGTACCATCAAAACCTTAAAAAAATTATTTGATTTAGTAAGTTTGCTTATTGTAAATCCTTAAATTTACTTTTTTAGTATTAAGGTTGAAAATCAAACTCTATTCTGGCCATTTGGGAGTTGAGAGTTATAGTTGCAATTGTCATTCATTATTAAACTGATATATACCTTACAAATTTTGCTTAGCCTTTTATGTCCCAGTATATGCAATAAAATAAAAGTCGGTTTTGGGGGTGGCCATTATGTACCTCATCACATGAACATAATCCTCTAAGTTACTTTCAAGTTTCACTTACAACTTCTCATTCTTTCTCTTTTAATGTTGGCTTAGTTAATTGGTGTTCACTTGTCACTTAAATTAGTCTTATGTGGAGCAGAAGTCTACTTTTGAGCCACAAGCATTTGTTTCTATTTAATACGAATTTAGTATGTTAGATACAAGTGATTAATATTTTAAAGTACTTACAGCTTTTACCAAAATGGGATGTATTTTTTGCATATCTGCTGTAAATTCATATGGATAATCTGGATATTGAAAGTAATTTGTTTTTATTCAAAATTAGTAAGAGAAATTCTGTACTAAATCAAGAAGTTCTTATACAGTTTCGTGGAAGTTACTGCTTAAATTGGCTTGAAAAAAACTATGGGCATAAAACTAAAAGTTCTTTCTTCCTATGCAAAGCTAAGAAGCGTAGCGTGATAAGTAGTTCTTCAGGAGTATGTTCTTATTGGTTAGCACCACAAGACTTTAGTAGTGGGTTAAAAACTGTTTACCAAAAATTGGGTGACTTGGGTTTTCCGCTTTGGCCTTTGGACCGAGCAGCAAGAGACGACTGACATGGCTGATTTCCTTGACGATTGTATATTGACTCTTTTTGAAGATTCAACAGAAATGGGTTTCGAATATGTTTCAAATATCAGTTGAGGACTTCAACAGAATGGGTTCTCAATATTTGTAGAAGCTTAAGTTCACACTTCATTGTGTTGGTCACTTGGTCTCTTTCATGGTTGTTTCGAATGTCTATGTTAGTTATGATAATGGAAGATTTTTTAGACGTCTTTAGTTGATTGTTGATCATTCTGTTAATGGGCATATATCTTGATTGCGCTCATCATTGTAGTAACAACACAAATATAATTCCATCTTACATGTCCTTATGCAGATATTAAAACACTTGTATTTCATATAAACAAAATAGTGCTTTTAACTCACAATTAATTCGGTGTCAATTTTGCGAGTACCTTAGAGATCTGTCATCTGTCGTATAAAGAGTGCCTTTAGGTCACACTTACTTCACTGATTGTTGTGTCACAAATCCATACACTTTACACTTTTTAATCTACACATTAGGAGAACTATGTTTATATAATAATTTTCCAAACATAAACGGTTTAAAATGTCTATGAAAATATATAACTATATAACAATGATTTTGAATTATGCATGTAGGCATACGTACAACATCTTGAACAGATTAAAGTAGAATACGAAAATCTCAAGGAACAGTTGATTACACGTGCTGCAAATTTAAAGTAACAAAAACTTAATGGTATGCTTACTATTAATCTTTTAGTCATATAAATAATATTAAATTTTAGTATTGAAGTATTCTTAAAATATGTAACAGTATCCACGATATTCGAACAAAGCTATAAATGGTTGGTTGAACGTACAAAATAAACTTTCAAATGAATTGAGGAATGCATTGCACACCAATCAAATGGATAATAAACTCAAACCTTTAGTGGCTAAGACGGCATTACAATTCAATGATATCTTTAAAATTAAAAAGTCAGCAACTAAAGGTGACGTATTTCACATATTATACTGAATGTGGACATCACATGCTGCTATATTAAGAAAAGTTACAAATAACTATACTACAGTTTCAAATTTATATATTGTTATGATTATATTGCTTAAATCAACTGACAATATAATTTTTGTTTCAGTTAATTGAGAACCGAGTAGAACTCACACAATCACAAGTTGGAAAAATATAAAAATTACAAATAACAATGTCGAATGAAGAACAATCAATATCGCAAGGAATACAAAAACGTAAACAAATAATGGGTTGTTCACTGGTTGGTCATGGTTTGACTATTGATGAACTTCGTCAAAAGACATTAAAACAAATCCACGAGGAACTAACCACAAGGCAATCTACACTTGCACTTCTTCCAATAAACGACTATTTTGTCAGCCTTCATGCAATAAGTGCACTTTGGTAATTAGTTAATAAAAGTAAACGACATGGATCACTATTCGTCCATGACACTGATTATAAACCTACTGCTTTTATTATAATTCCACACATGGAAATTAGTTAATAAAAGCAAACAACATGGATCACTATTTGTCCATCAATGAATTCATAAACTTAGGATCATACATTAGTTTGAATGATTACTATAAATGTTATTTACAATACAATTTACAGTTACGTGTACGCATCTTTTGTTTCTATTTATATAAATCTCATTTACTTGAATCAATTTTATATCACATTTTATATAGTTTTGAATATATGTACAACTTATATACCGTTAAAAATTATGATATTAGTTAATATTTTAAATATATTTCATTAACTTAAAAAATTAAATTATTTTAGTTGCATCCAACAATGAATTTATAAACTTAGGATCATACATTAGTTTAAATGATTAATATAAATATTATTTACAATTTACAAATATGTTGGTATAAATCTCATTTACTTGAATCTATTATATATAAAATTTATATTTTATATACTTTTGAATACATACACAACTAATATACAATTAAAGATTATGATACTATTAACATTTTTAATATATTTCATTTACTTAATAAAATTTAATTATGTTTATTGTCTAGCCCGCAAAACTTGCGGGTTATAATCTAGTATATACATTAATCTACGAATATATATATATATATATATATATATATATATATATATATATATATATATATATATATATATGTCCACCACAAGACTAGAACCCTCAACCTCATGGTTGAAAGGGCACCACGATACCGCTAGGCAAATAGCTGTAACACCCACTTTTGTGACCTGAGCGCAATCCGGTATTTTCCTAAACGTTAAATATAATTTATTGTGTTAGGATAACTTTAGTATTTTTGTTAGTTGATAATATTAGTTTAAAAAGTTAAGTAAGTTATTGTGTTAGATAAATAACTTATTTTGTTAGACTAATATAGTTATAAGGAAAATAATATTATTGAAATTGTGAAATGATTTTTAGGTTCCAAACTATTGGTTAAAAAGTGAGAACTTAAATTAATTGGGATATATGTCGGCAAGTATGTGAGCCAACTTAGGGTGGTAACTTTCCCAAAATAGAGATAAAATTAATACATGGGAAGTCGGTTTATATGGGGTGAGTCGACGTGCTTGGTATCACTTTCCCAATTTAGAAAGAATACCTTAATTAAAGAAAGCCATACAAGGGCCCTAAACCCCACTGTGAAGAAATCAATTTTGACTAAGTATATCCTTGCATCTTCTTTACACATCATCTTGTATATCTTCTTGTTCACTTGTAAGTACTTGCTTTATTTAATTATGAACTTATTATATAGAAGTTTGGTATTTGCAAGAAATAGTAAATTGTATTACTTTTGAACTTGTATTAATATATGTTGAAATAGAAGTGATTATTTGATATCATGATTGTGAATATGATTTTGTTACTAGTTGATGTTAAATTAGATTGATTCCTATGAAGAACTATTTTAAATTCCAAGTTATAAAATTGAGTAGTGATTGGAGCTCCAATATGTGGGTTATTGAATAGATAGGAATTTAACATGAAAAGTGTATCAGTTTGATATGATATGAAAAAAAAAAAAATACTTAATGCTCCTTTGGAGTTGGAAAGTGTAAAGGTATGAATTGGTACATAAAATTGCAAATAGTAAAGGGCTTTACATGAATTTGGTTAAATGGGGGTTATGCTCTGTTGTGGGAAATAAAAGAAACAGGAAGCCCATGTGTTGACTTTTAATTTCTTAATATTTCATTTTAAAGTCCTAATTACGATTAAGTGTTAATATATTAGTTATAAAATGAATGTTTATTTATATATATAAAAAAAGAATAGAGTATAATTAAGAATATATTAATGTTATGAGATTATTAATTATTCTTAATTTATGTATTGTTATAAGCTAGTTGTTTATTGTACGAGTACTAACTTATAACTGAATTTTATTCTCAGATAATCAGAGGGCTCAGCGAGATAAGACAGCTGAGTAAGTGAATCGAAGTTGACAGGTGAATTGACTTGGAACTTCAGTGTGATTTGGTTGTGACATATTGGTTACAACGATATAAACATAGTGATTGTTGATTATATTGCTGAGATAAATATATATAACTGTGATGTGTTGCCTTTGTGCATTTTTGTGAATCGGAGGTCAGCAATTGTTGGACTGATTGCTACAAGTTAGTCAATGTGAGATTTGTAATCATGTGTTGAGAATGGAACACATATTGATTAAAGGTAGCAATCAGTTATCGGTAATATCACTGTATTGGCCTGCAGTGATTGTAAGTGTCGCTTGGTGGGCCACCGCGGTCTGAGGACTCCACAAGGACCACCGATCCTCTTGGTGATGTTGTGTCAAAGTGATATTGTTGATAATTGATATTGTTATAGCTAAGTCAAACTGTTTGTAACAGGTTTATTCACTTAGCTTCGTGCTAATCCCGTTGTTTACTCCTTGCAGGTTTTGATGTGACTGGGACTGAGCAAGGAGTGACTGGGAGTTGTTTGACCAGGATTACTCTGATTTTGTTAGATACAGTGATCATGTTTTGTTATATAATGATTATGATAAAACTAATGGTTTGTAAACGAGCAGTTAATACTTATCTACTACTACTTATAATGCATTTGAGCCTTTGGCTTAGTTCAATTCAATCAAGTGAAATGACCACATTAGCCTTGCAATCTATAAATCTTTATATACCATATACCATTTCACCATTTTTCTATCACACCAAAAACACATACATTACTCATTTTCTCTCATCTCTATAATCACCACCAACACACCCACCATTCAACAACCGCATACCAACCACCACACACGTACCATTCTACCACCACACACACCATTGTACCACCGCACCCAACCACCACACCCACCAACATCGTTGGCACTCGCTACCAGTATATTGTTGTTTAATGAAGTTAGTATTGTCGCTCGAGGTTTCTCGGTGGGGGTGTCAAAAAGTTTGTCGGTCTCTCTCTTTACATTTTTTTCGCATATTCCAACGTTTTTGTTTGACTCATTCTCCTCTGTTAACTCCACCAACTGACCACCGGCACTACCATATCACCACTCCTTACGCCACCACCTGCGCACCATCACCGCTACCACACCACAGCCGACCAGCTGCTGCAACCTATTCCCGTCACCACCACCTAAGTACACCTCCAAAGCCGGCGCACACCACAGCCGGCGAGCTGCTGCAGCCGACCGTACACCCCCACAGCCGGCGCACCACCTTCTAGCATAAACCCCGTTGATGGTTCCAAATCTGTTGGACCTCACCGCTGAATGTTAAAAGGCCACCGCCACTGAAGGTCTTCTTGATGAAGTAAACGAAAAGGTATCGAGGTTTATAAGTTTTTTTTTTCCCTTTTTATAGTGTACATCTAAACGGTTTTCAAGGTTTTTTTGTGTGACATCTACAATGGGTTTTTTTTCAACGGTTTTCAAGCACTTATCTACATTGGTAACTATCTCCGGTTTCATGAACTCCACCTCTGATTGCTTATGGTTTTGGTTTTTGTCACTGCTATCGGAAAAAGGTTCATCGGCTTGAACTTGGAAAAAAAGAATGAAGAGATGGAAACAATAGAGAGAAGAAGAAGATAAATTGATGATTGGGTCTTAGTGACTGCATATTTTGTAATCTTCTGTTCGTCGTTGAAACTTTAATTCGCAGCAACATGATGAGGTTGACCATGCACTTCATTTTACAACCCGTGAATGGACCCTTATAATACATGCATTAAAAACTTGAAAGCAAGCAAACTAAATGGAGAAAGCTATGAGAGTAAAACCGGATATATTGTACTTTAGTGAATGGACCCTTATAATACATGCATATAAAACTTGAAAGCAAGCACACTAATAAACATTAACTAGAGCAATATTTAATGAAAAGATAAAGGTCCTGCATGCTTTGCATATCGTGAAGAAAAGATTCTGAAAAGTAAAAAGCATTGTCATTTTTAAAAGATAATAAGTAAAAGTATAAGATGACAAAATAGTAGCAGTAAATAATGGACGATCAATGGATTTTATTGGCTAAAATATAGGTAAAATTTTGTTTTCTTTTGTCTCATAAAAGGTTCTTTGCTTTAGGTAATCTATTCAGCTATCCCCATAAAAAGATAAATAAATACAAACTTTGTGTTATATATAATATATATAGATATAGGTTAATTAACCATAAACATGTAATGAGATTTAAGCAAATTCATCAAATGTTTTTAACTAGATACTCTTTTAAGTTTGTTAAACATGATTTTTTTTATAAAAAAAAAATGAAGGTAACGAAGTAAGTTAACAAAAATTTTTAAATTTATAGACAAACTACGTTAACAAAAAAAAGTTTTGTTGACATAGATATAAATGAAAGATACGAATTAATATGATAATTTAAATTATACAATCGTAAAATATGCATCAGAAAAATTGATATTAAAAATACCATGTGTTCGATGGAATACCTGCGCTTATTGTTCATCCATTTCTCCATGACAGACCAACGGATGTATTTAGCTTGTGCATTATCTTCATCTATATATATCGATTTGAATTATTTCCACAAATACAATTCCATACCTTTAACTAACTGCAAGTACTATATAAATGACACGATGTATACTCGCACCTGGACATAGTGTCACTTGCGAAATTATTGTTACCAATATTTTTAATGTCATTGCGAATACGATATATTAGGCTTTAAATGTAAGCCCCGCCGCTTAGCGCGGGTATTGTACTAGTAACTTGTAATATGTTTTGGTTGATGACATAATGTCATATGTGTTAATATGAATGGGATTTCGCTTCCGAGTTTTTTTTTTTTTTAAAAAAATGTCACGTAAATTTTGTAGCGTGTTATAAATTGGTATCAGAGCATAGGTTTGGGCGAATTGAGCAGTGATTAAGTGTTCAATCCCAAACCTAGTGGTATTGGTCAAACATTCCAGGTTACGGGATTGGTTATGAATTGATATTGGTTAGTATATTAGTACTAACAATTAACGAGTTGTGAGATGTGTTGTGATTACAGGATGGCTGAAAATGAGCAACCGAACCCTACCCTTAATAATGCCTCAGAGACAGATGTACCTCCAGATAATCAGGGCACATCTTATTCAGTTGGTGGAGAAACTGATCGAGAGTATATGATGAGATTAGAGGCTGAAGTGATAGATCAACGGAAACAGTTGGCCGAGCTTTCTCAACGCCATATTCCGAGCCAGCAACATGTTGAGAGTACTGTTCCACCTATTACATCTACTTTTCGGGCTCCGACATCAGTTCCATATGTTTCTCAGCAGCAAACTCAGGGGTATAATTTTCAGACTTCTGTACCATTTTCTACATTTGGATCTGCTGGTTTTCAGATACCTATTTTCTCACCAGTTCAGCAGTTAAAGAAAAGTTGTTCCCTTAAAACATTCATGTCTAGTAATTCTTCTGTATATTCTGGGAGTACTGATCCTACTGTTACCCTTGACTGGTTACGTGATGTTGAGAGGAAACTGGATGTTTGTCATTGTGAGGAGGAGGATAAGGTACGTTATGCAGAACAGTTGTTAAAGGGTCAGGCTATGTCTTGGTGGGACTCGATTACTGCACCATTGACCCCACAACAGATTAGTGCTATCAGATAGTCAGATTTTCATGCTGAGGTTTGTAAGCAGTTTTGTTCTGAGTTTAATCTTTCTTGTATCAGGCAGGAATTTCTTGATTTGGAAAAGACTGATCAGATGAGTATTGATGAGCTTATAAGACAGTTTTCAGAAAAGCTACGATTTGTACAAGAGTGGGTCCCGACTGACCGGACCAAAATTGATCAGTTTGTTAGAGCGTTGCCTCCTGATTACCGTACTACTGTGAGACTAGCAGGTACACTTTCCCAGGCTTTTGATCTGGCCCGTTCTATTGACAGTGATATTCAGGCTAAGAGACTGCGAAATAAAGAAAGGTTTCAACAGAGGCCAAGAGGTGATTCTTCTGATCGGGGCAAACAGAAAGGATAGAGTACACAACCGAGCAGGAGAGTTAGTTTTGGTGGTAATACTTCTGACGGTTCTTATTGCACTAGGTGTAAAGCTAGACACACTGGGCCTTGTACTCCTCAGACATCTAGGTGCATCAAATGTGGAGTGTTGGGACATGCAGCCAGGGATTGTACTTATCCTAATCAGGTATGATGGAACTGTCATAAGGAGGGTCATAGAGCTGGTGATTGCCCTGAGGCTAGGAGACAGGGATCGGGTATGGGTGGTGGTTCCTCTTCTTCGAGCCAAAAGCGGAAAAATCCGGCATCGGCTACTGGTCGTGCATTCCAGATGACAGTTGATGAGGCTGTTGTCACTGATGACGTTATTACTGGTACTTTTCTTGTTAATTCTGTACCAGCACGTGTACTTTTTGATTCTGGAGCAAACTGTTTATTTATATCTGTGAATTTCTGTGAAAAGTTAAAGTTGACTCCCTCGTTGATTGTAAACCCTATTGAAGTAGAAGTGGCCAATGGCAAAATGGTTCCTGTTACCACCTCGGTAAAAGGGGCTAGTATTACTGTCGTGACTTCAGGTGTCGGTCGGATTTGACTCCGGTCGTTGTTCCAACAGCAACAGAAGCGGCGGACAGTGAGTTTTAAATTTATATGAGCTGGGGCTCAAACTATAAGTACTACCTACCTTGGGAGCAAGCAGTAAGTATAACTCGAGGTCGTTCTTAAATCGGAGCGAATTGAAATAAAGCGGGTCACCAAAGATTATGGTCGCAATTAGGATGGGGGGGGGGGGGGTAGGTAGATGGATTTTGGATTGATTTTTGTTTTCTAATTTTCCTAAGTGTAGAAAAGTAAATAAAGAGAAATGAAATTAGGGTTTAAGCAGAAAGGTAGAGATGTGATTGCTGAAACTTGGATACTAGGGTTTCGGGATGATGTTCATTATAAAATTGATTGGAGATTTACCAGATAAAGAGTAGACATACTTTCGGTGTAAACACTAGGACCCTACGTTCAGGTGAAACCCTAGAAACATATGTCACTGGAATCCTAGGTTATCATGATTCTGATCAGATCAGGCTATTTTCAAACCCTCCCGAGCCTTTGCTTAACTAAGACAAAGTAACCCTAAATGTTCTAGGGATCAGGCATAAGGCAACAGACCGCAATTGTATTTACTGACCTTTCTTAACACCTAATCGTCTATTTACTTTTATTATAGCAAATACTGATTGTATCATGTGTATGTTAAACTATTGGTGTGATTAGGGTTTTGCATGTCTAGGTATATGATTGACACTACCCTGTATTGTTTCTATTGAAGCACATACTTAACCATCATAAATATAGACCCTCCTTTACAGTCAGGCGTTCATCCCTAGGAATAATCACGGTGTACAGGGCAATTAGGCATTTTCACAGTGTTCCAAACCCTAGATGTACTGACGGTGTACTGGGCATTTAAGCATTTCCACAGTGTTCCAGATCTTAGGTGTACTAACGGTGTACAGTGCAACAAGCATTTCCACAACTTTGATTCCTAGACCACAGTTCTAGAAGGATCACTTCTAGGTAATTCACGATGAAACAATCCATGGCATTTCCTTAGCTTCCACGTATTTGTACTCCGCACGAGGTGTTTCCAACGCTATACGAAGTACCATGCCTTTTAAAGGAAAGTTCATAGTTTCATACTGTAACTGGAGATAACTGTATATTCATAGTATTAGGGTTGATCAGATCCTATCCTAGGGCAACAGTCACGTGAAAGTCTGGAAAGGGTGATGAGAGACTAGATCTATATTCAGGATAAGTTTAACCAGATACACAGCATAACAATTTCCAATCGTATAAATGAAACATTAATTTAACATCATCCCTACTCCTAATATCTACATTTCAACAATCACAATATTAAACTACTCTATAAACATGGCAATATGCAGAATACAAACTGAAATAACATAAAGCACAAGCATTATAACAGTAAGTAAAGTTTAGATATCACCGGGAATACAGCAGCGTAATACTGAGGATTACAAATAGTCTGAACTTGAAAAACTCGTTATAACAAGATTACCAAGCTAAACCTTCCTCTAGACTCGAACCGTAAGCTCAACCCTAACCTTTCTCCTCTAACTCCTAAGAGTAGTGCTAGAGAGAGAAAGTTAGAGAGAGAAAGTGAAAGAAAATGAGAGAAATGTGAAAGTGTGTGAATGTGTTAAGGTGTGTAAAATGAGGAGGGGTGATCCCCTATTTATAGGCAAAGCTCAAAAATCAGCCGTACAACTCGCGAAACAGCACGTACAAGCAAACGAAGCAGCATACGGGGGCAAGGGGGCCGTATACGGCCTTGGTAGGGCCGTATACGGTGTATACAAGGCCGTATACAGTCTATATAGGGCTGTATACGGTTCCCTAGGCCGTATACGGTGTCCGTCTAATTTCGTTCGTTGCTTAAAACGCGCGTATCTCCTTCGTTATGCGTCCGTTTGACCTGATTCTTTCGCCTGTGTCTTCGTAATTCCGTTACGCTTCTAATGATGCCAACTTCACTGAAATTGGATGTGTATAGCTCAAGTATAGCCGAAATGACTTTATAGGGTCTGATAATGCTCAGTCTTCTCCGTTCTTTATCCGATTTGCATGATTCTTGATTTTCCCGTCTCGATTTTACCTGTTTTATCATATGATGAAGTTAGAATGTGATCTATATAAGGTAAATGAGGCCGGAGGATTTTGTGCACGTTTATTCGCCCTGATTTGTTTGTTATTTGGACGTTTTAGGTGATTTTTGCAGCAACGCCTATATTTAGACCACTTTAGTGAATTTTAGTAAATAATGATCATTTTGGAATGTTTTCACTAAAGTTACGTCCAAAAAGTGCGGAATATTGCCCTTAAAAACATGACTATTTGAGTCACATCAAGTTATCCCACACTTAGGCGTTGCTTGTCCTCAAGCAACACTCAGTTAGAAAAACATTTAAAATTTGGTTTTTAAGGGGCGAGTCAAAATAATTTCAAAATGATACCACTTCTAATATGATTAAGATTGTTTAAGAATAAGGGAAATGATAAGATGATCCTTTCAGAAGCAAGAAGCAATTATCATCAAGCATACTACCAATCCTCGTGATCTTGGAGTACACATGACTAGGCGATCTCACTAAAGGTGGTCACTCAATTCACTCAAGGTGTATCGGGTTCCCTAACAATCTAGAACAAATGAAATCGCTCCAATAAGCCAGTCATGCAGCACTCATCGTCATAAGCTTGGTCAAGAATCGGATCTCCACCACTTAGGTGAGGACGGTGCTAACTATCCCAAGACATTCAACGGGTGGTAGTGTTTGGTGAGGTTTTAAGGGTATGGATAGTGGTATATTTTTGGTTGTAAGGGTTTGACTTATCTTAAAACTCAAAGATAGTGAAAAACTTTATTTTAGAACGGAACGGAGGATCTTGTAGCTGCTCGTCTTCTATCGAATTTTTCTTGAGAAGGTGATACTTGAAGCACTCAGCTTTATTTGATGGAACTATTTCTTTTTTTCTTTTCCTGATTTTTTTACTTTTTATTTTTCTTTTCTTCTTCAGAACTTCTTTGCCAGAGAATTTCTAAGGATATTTTATGTTGATTCCTTCAGAAATCCTTTTCGGAACTATGATCTTTGATCTTGATATTCAATTTCTTTTGTCATGCCAATTTTTCGCACTTTTGACTTTTTAGAGTACACAGAAGAGGAAGACTTTAGAGCATATTTGAAGAGGATGTTCCAAAAGATGTTTTTCACGACCTTAGAAATTCTAAGATAAGGTTTTGGGAATTTTGGTTGAGTGGAGGTTTAGTACGAGGGTTTTTACGAAATGAAAGGTTTAGGCTCAACAGGGTTCACTAGGCGGATCATCGATACTGAAAATAAGTATCGGAAGGGTTTTGGGCTAGAAGAGATATGTAAGAATTGGGTTTAAATCCTAAGGAATGTCAAGGTCATCTAGCTGCACCTATACCGCGTACGGTACACACCAATGTGGTCTTGAAATGTATGTCTGGAGCAAGTTCTAATTCAGAGATGCAAGCATCGGCACACACAAGAAATGAAAGTGAAGCATTAAAGATGAATGTTTTAGGCTCAAGATACCTCACTACAAAATAGGGTTGTATGTTCCTAGCAATGCTCCTTTCAGATTATTGTTTCTTGCTCGAGAAATTTCTACCTTATTTTCCCTATATTCCAAAATACCTTACTCATATTTCGAGAATGATTCTTTTCGAAAGTATTTAACTCAAAAACTTAGAGTTTAGTTTCATAATTTAACTCATAATTTTAAATTTTTGAATGAAATTTTTGAAAAATTTTGTTTGAAAAAGTTTGTTTTGGGAAAACATTTTCTGAGTAATGCTATTTTGGACATAAAAATCGCCTAAAAATTATCCAAGGTATTCTATACCTTGCTATCCCACACTTAGAGGAACATTGTCCCTAATGTTCTCTTGAGTTGAGTTTTTACTGGAGGTAAAATCCCACACTTAGAGTTTGAACATGTAAGAAAATGTTTCTTAAGTGTTAGATTTGGGTTTGAATCCCACACTTAGTGATAAGCTCAGGATAGGGTATAGCATATAACAAGCTAACAAGACAGAATATATGTGATCATGAAATGGATAGAAGGTTAAGAAACTCCCCAGATAACGTTTTGAAGCATGTGAAATTTTGCAGGAGAGAGAGAGTTGAAGCGAGCTTTCTTCTGCATTCTTCTTGAAGGACAACAAGCTTCATACGGGGTTATCCGGTGTCATGTATCCAACGTTATCAGAAATCAACTTCAATTCTTTTAAGTGGGGATCCTTATGGTGTAGAATCCCATACTTTAGGTTTTGAAGAAGTTGGAGTGATTTCGATAAGTGTTTGTGGTGTGGGGAGTGATCCCACACTTAGTTCTTTGAAGTGCTTGGATACAAGGAAGTTTTGAGAAGAACGAGGCCCCTCCATGAGATGTTGAATGTTCCGCAGTCTGCAAATATTGAAAGCTGGTTCAGGTTGCCTTTTGACTTCACGGATTTTCTTCTTGAAAGTGCGTCATCTCGCCATTTTCCACGTTCATACATCACAACATTTCTACTTATTTAACAGAAAGAAAATAAAACATAATAAGTAATAGCATAATGTAAATACGGACAGAGTGATCAACCAACTAGTGGCTGATACAAATAAGTTCCAAAAGTAAGGTTCAACAGTAGCCAAACAAACACAAGATAATAATAGTGATAATGTCTGAAACCAAAGTCAAATGATGCAAATGGGGTAGAACTATGAGGCTGGGGATCCCTGGTCAGGTGCATCAGTATGCTGAGTAGGAGCTGGTGCTGTAGATGGTCCTACGACTGACTGCTGGCCACTAGATACTCTCTGTCCCTATTCTTCAGCATTGATCAGTTTGAGCTGAATCAATATGTCTCTGAGGGTAGCTGCTGGCAGTCTCATCGGATCAGTGTAGCCCCACTCTAGCAAAATAGCCGAAGTAACCCCTGCTTGCTCTAGTAAGGTCATGTAAGCCTGACGTAGCCTGCTCTATGTCGGTACAGCTGAGGAAGAGATCGGTCCCAAGTTTAATAGCATCCCGGAAGTGTCAAAAGATATAGCATCCGTGCCCAAGTAGACTGTGTCAGCACGGTAAGATCCACTGGCGACTGGCTGGGCAGGATGAGGAATCTCAGGCGCAGAAATCACTGGCTGAACTACCGGTATCTCGGTCTTAACTGACTGGACCTGCTCTGGTACCGGTGTGGTCCGGATAGCGGGTGATGGTGTATGGGTGGTATGTGGTGGGATGGATGTATGTGGTGGTGCTATGGCTGGTGGTGGTGGACCGCATCTGTACATGTAAGGCTCTGGGTCAGGAATACCAAGTTTCCTGGAAATCAACTGCTGATGGGAGCGGCTAACCTGAAGAGCATGCAAAAGATAATACTGTGTCAGCGAGGTCACTGGATCTGTGTAGTGAACAGTAGCCTGAGCTGGTGGCTCGGCTGTCTCAGCTCCTCTATGCGGGACACTAGCATGAGTAGTAGGTGCTCGGGCTCTATCAGATGGGCCATCCTCAGTATCTGCAACAGGTGAGGATCCTCTAACACGCTTCCCAGGGAGACGACATCCTGGAATGATTTGTTTGGTGTTCTTCCATAGGCACTGTCTCTGCTCATCTACCTCAACAAGATGGATCAACTTGCAGTAGTCCAAGTTAAATGGCAAAGAACGAGAACAAACAGTAAACTCCTCAGTGTGGGCCTCAGTCAACAATCCCATACTATACAGCAATCTAGTAATAATCGACCCCATGAACATGTGCCTATCCATGTCTGTCTCACCCCCAAGTCTCTCAGCAACATTCAGATTCTTTCCTCCTATGATTGTTTCCATGAACTTCAACTCTTCGGCACTCACAGCACCACCTTCCTTCTTTCCAAATATAGAACATGCTAACAACTTGTGAAGGATGTGATGAACCGGCTTGATGAAAGTGGATGACTTAACACAGCTCCTAAAGTTTGATCCTGCTAAATCCATCCAAATATCCTTGTGGTTCCTGTTTGGTAGGCTGGAGATGTCTTGAACACTGTTTCTGAACCATGCAGAGTTGACCTGAGACTCTGTATATAAACCAAGATACACTCCCAAGTCGGCAACTGAGATATGATGAATCTGTTCCTGAAACCTGAATGAAATCTTTCTTTTGTCGGATACGCTCATTTTTTGGATTCAGCTGGTAAGTCATCATGAACTCTGTCACTACTTATCGGTATGCATACTCATCTATATCGAAGAGACGGAGAAAGGCATTGTTCACTTGACCATCGGTCTCATACATCAACAAACTCTTCAACTCATCCCTGATCCTTAGCTTAATCATGTCTTTCCATACCACATACCGATTACTGCCTATCGGTCGGTGCAACCACTGGCGAATGAGTGACCTATTCTTTGAAGATTTGGCCAAGTAGCTGAGTGAAGGTGGGCAATTTTCCATCTGTGATAAAAGACAAGAAAAGATTAGACCATAATAGTGATATATTAATGGATATGCTAAAGTACTTCCAAATTTTCAGAAAAAATTGGAAATGTAGGCTTTAGAAATGGGCATATCCAGAAATTTTAAAATTGCTAAACCTAACCGCAACCAATCACAAATCCAAAAACTTTTATCAACTTATGTCTAAATAAGGGGAAGTGGCACAAAGCTTCAAGTTCCTAGCATAATTAAAGCAAGTCAACAAGGTACCTAACTTAATTATCCCAAGCACTAAAAACTTAAATACTTCATGTTTATGGTTAATTAATCTAAATGAGATTAAATCCAAGGTCATATAATTACCTCAAGTAAATCAATTAATCATAAAAGGGCATATTACCAATTAAATATGCAATCCAATATTCCGCAATTTCCAAAAGACATAAAGCTTTATTCTCATGATTTCAAGCAAAGAATGGAAGTAAACTTATTTGACAAAATGGTAGTTTTTAGAAAATGGCGTTTTTGTTGGTTTCATTTCAAAGTCATACACTTTATTAATTAAAGTGATAAACTTTAAAAATGATTAAATGAAACGAAGCTTGTTTTGATAATCTTGTAAGCTTTTTAAGTTTAGAAAAGTCATAAACATGGTTTAAAAATAAAAGTTTTAAGTAAAAATGATGTTTATGATGATTTTATCAAAAATTAGCTTACTTTAATTACCAAAAACTAGCTTAACCATTTTCTAATTGCAAATGATTAATCAAAACATGTTAACCTATCATATTTAAGCAATTAATCAACCATGTTAACCTATCATAATTAAGCATAACTCAATCAACAAAAGTCAACATAAGCAATTAATCAACCAAAAAGTCAAACTAGCCATAGTTCATCCAAAAAGTCAACACTTTAATCTCCAATCTTGCAATCAAGCCAACAAATCACTAGATTAAGCTTGTAATCATGTTAAGCATCAAGATAAGCATGAAATAACATTAAAGATTGCAACTTTTAACCATGAAATCTATGAAAATGAGTTACAAGCCCTAATTTTTAAAGTTTTATGAAAATCACAAAAGTAGGTCAAGAATTACCTTAAACTTGATGTAATGATGTTGTGGATGCAAGAAAGATCATAAAATGATGAATTTTGAGCTTAGAATCATGCAAAATGGTTGAGTAATGGAGATTTGGTGGTGTGGTGATGTAGGCCGACGGTTTGGGGGGGGGGGGGGGGGGGGGGGGGGGGGGGGAGGAAGAAGATGAAGTTTTTAATGATTTTGTCTTATGTGTGTGGCTAAAATCCTTTTTATATCCTTTCAAATGTATGCGATTTAAAATTTGCGAAAGATACGAAACATACAAGTAAAATTTCAAAGTTTTAAAATTTTTAATAAAACAATTTTAAAAAGTATGTTCGTAATTTTCTGAATCTTTACGCGCAGTCTGAAAAGATATTGCGAATCGTATGCTAAATCGTATACGTTTTTATTTAAAACAAGACAGTCTTTTTGTGTTCTTTAAAATTCAAGACAAATTCAAAATTAATTTTTCAAAATTTAAAAATAAACTTTTTCGAACTTTATGAAAATGTCTGAAATTCGTTACTGTGTTGCGCGAATTTGAATTTTAAAAGAACGTTTTCTTGTGTTTTTAAATGTAAGCTTTTAAATTTAAAAATAAACCACTAATATTACTTATCCTAAATACTTAAAATAAAACTAAATTAACTAAAGTTTGGGTTGCCTCCCAAAAAGCGCTTGGTTAAAGTCGGTAGCTCGACTTTTGGACAAATTTTTTGAATATTGCCCAAGAGCAATTGTTTAAGTGAATTTGGTGCGCTTGGTTGAGGGAAAGTGTAGCGAGGAATAAAGTCACAAGTGAGAATCTTAATGACAGAATCAACTAGGTCTGCGGGATGTAACGAGAATCGTTCGTATTCAGTGAGAAACATACGTTCCTTTTTGCCTAAATCTAGAAGATTGCCAATAAACTTGTTAAATTCCTTTCTAACTTTCTTAGGGTTTGAAATTCCGTTTCGTGACCCGTCATCTATATGGTTTAAGTCATGAAGAAGCATTCCTAGGGTTTGTTGAAATTTCCATTCTTCTCTTGAATCGGGATCTCCGGTGGTAGTGTGAACTGACTCCGTGATTTCTTCGATTAAAGATGTTTGTGAAACAGTGAAAGGAAATTTTGACTGAGCAAATAACAAAGTGAGTGAGACGTTAATATCCTTCCTTCCAGCAAAGAAAGTAGCTTCCATGTTATCGTCAGTGGCTCCAGGGAATATCTCTAACAACTTGTCGATCATGTAAGTAGCGGGGTCAACGAAAAATGGAATTTTATCAGAAATGACGAGAGATATAGCGGGATCTTTGCTGATCCAGAACTCAAGCTCATAAATCATAGCCGCAACATGACGATTAATAAGGGTTTGGGAAACCGGTTGATAATCGGTGCAGGCGAATAGGTCCATTAGTAGGTCTATTTCTGATTTAAGCTTTAGTTCTTGCTCTCGATAATATGTGAAGATACCTTCCTCCTTTTGATTTGGAAGACGGTGGAGAATACCAACCCGTTTCTTTATCCTACGAGCGACTTCTCTTTGTTCAACCGAAAAAGGAAAGTCGGACGTTTTGAGTTGTCTGGCAAATGCCCTACAAACATCCAATCTCCTATCAGGATCAAAAGAGTTACCTACGTAGCGGATATTTTCTTCAGGTTTGATTGGTAAAGTCCTATCAACAACACGATAGATGGTGTACTCAGGTTTGGGTACAAGGTTCAAAAAGATAGGTGATTTTGGAGGGTATTCGTAAACTTCTTCGTCCCATGGTGGAAGATGTTCTTCAATGGGTGGAAAACGAAAGGGTTGAAGATGTTCAGAGTTACTCTCGACAAAACCAGATGAGGTAGGGAATTGAAAGAAGTTTTCGAAGGAATATGAAATCTCAGGAGCAGGTATAACCTGATAGCTTAGAATGCTAGATGCAGAAGTTGAGATCTTCTGATGAGAATCATGGGTTCCTAAGTCAAGGTCTAAGAATTGCCCTATGGTTCTAGATTCATCGTCTGAATTAGCGGAGATAACTTCGGAAGAGGATAAAGATGAAGAGTAGACGTTAGATTCCAACTCTTGTTCTAAGCAGGCGAAGAACTCAGCGTCATCCATGGCCATCATTTCTTCGGAAGTCTTGAGGGCGAGTGGAGAAATGGGGCTAGACGGAATTGAATCATAGAAAGATGTTTTTGTATTTTTCATTTTTGATTAAACTATCTAAATTATTCTAAAGAAAGCAAATAACTACCAACTAAGTTTGAGAAAACCCAATTGGAAAGGATCTCCTAAAAGCTAGAATATCTAAGGCGGCTTCAAATCGTAACGCTCTACGATCCCCGGCAGCGGCGCCAAAAAAACTTGTCGTGACTTCAGGTGTCGGTCGGATTTGACTCCGGTCATTGTTCCAACAGCAACAGAAGCGGCGGACAGTGAGTTTTAAATTTATATGAGCTGGGGCTCAAACTATAAGTACTACCTACCTTGGGAGCAAGCAGTAAGTATAACTCGAGGTCGTTCTTAAATCGGAGCGAACTGAAATAAAGCGGGTCACCAAAGATTATGGTCGCAATTAGGATGGGGGGTAGGTAGATGGATTTTGGATTGATTTTTGTTTTCTAATTTTCCTAAGTGCAGAAAAGTAAATAACGAGAAATGAAATTAGGGTTTAAGCAGACAGGTAGAGATGTGATTGCTGAAACTTGGATACTAGGGTTTCGGGATTATGTTCATTATAAAATTGATTGGAGATTTACCAGATAAAGAGTAGACATACTTTCGGTGTAAACACTAGGACCCTACGTTCAGGTGAAACCCTAGAAACATATGTCATTGGAATCCTAGGTTATCATGAATCTGATCAGATCAGGCTGTTTTCAAACCCTCCGGAGCCTTTGCTTAACTAAGACAAAGTCACCCTAAATGTTCTAGGGATCAGGCATAAGGCAACATACCGCAATTGTATTTACTGACCTTTCTTAACACCTAATCGTCTATTTACTTTTATTATAGAAAATACTGATTGTATCCTGTGTATGTTAAACTATTGGTGTGATTAGGGTTTTGCATGTCTAGGTATATGATTGACACTACCCTGTATTGTTTCTATTGAAGCACATACTTAACCATCATAAATATAGACCCTCCTTTACAGTCAGGCGTTCATCCCTAGGAATAATCACGGTGTACAGGGAAATTAGGCATTTCCACAGTGTTCCAAACCCTAGATGTACTGACGGTGTGCTGGGCATTTAAGCATTTCCACAGTGTTCCAGATCTTAGGTGTACTAACGGTGTACAGTGCAACAAGCATTTCCACAGCTTTGATTCCTAGACCACAGTTCTAGAAGGATCACTTCTAGGTAATTCACGATGAAACAATCCATGGCATTTCCTTAGCTTCTACGTATTTGTACTCCGCACGAGGTGTTTCCAACGCTATACGAAGTACCGTGCCTTTTAAAGGAAAGTTCATAGTTTCATACTGTAACTGGAGATAACTGTATATTCATAGTATTAGGGTTGATCAGATCCTATCCTAGGGCAACAGTCACGTGAAAGTCTGGAAAGGGTGATGAGAGACTAGATCTATATTCAGGATAAGTTTAACTAGATACACAGCATAACAATTTCCAATCGTATAAATGAAACATTAATTTAACATCATCCCTACTCCTAATATCTACATTTCAACAATCACAATATTAAACTACTCTATAAACATGGCAATATGCAGAATACAAACTGAAATAACATAAAGCACAAGCATTATAATAGTAAGTAAAGTTTAGATATCACCGGGAATACAGCAGCGTAATACTAAGGATTACAAATAGTCTGAACTTGAAAAACTCGTTATAACAAGATTACCAAGCTAAACCTTCCTCTAGACTCGAACCGTAAGCTCAACCCTAACCTTTCTCCTCTAACTCCTAAGAGTAGTGCTAGAGAGAGAAAGTTAGAGAGAGAAAGTGAAAGAAAATGAGAGAAATGAAAATGAGAGAAATGTGAAAGTGTGTGAATGTGTTAAGGTGTGTAAAATGAGGAGGGGTGATCCCCTATTTATAGGCAAAGCTCAAAAATCAGCCGTACAACTCGCGAAACAGCACGTACAAGCAAACGAAGCAGCATACGGGGGCAAGGGGGCCGTATACGGCCTTGGTAGGGCCGTATACGGTGTATACAAGGCCGTATACGGTCTGTATAGGGCCGTATACGGTTCCCTAGGCCGTATACGGTGTCCGTCTGATTTCTTTCGTTGCTTAAAACGCGCGTATCTCCTTCGTTATGCATCCGTTTGACCTGATTCTTTCGCCTATGTCTTCGTAATTCCATTACGCTTCTAATGATGCCAACTTCACTGAAATTGGATGTGTATAGCTCAAGCATAGCCTAAATGACTTTATAGGGTCTGATACTGCTCAGTCTTCTCCGTTCTTTATCCGATTTGCATGATTCTTGATTTTCCCGTCTCGATTTTACCTGTTTTATCATATGATGAAGTTAGAATGTGATCTATATAAGGTAAATGAGGCCGGAGGATTTTGTGCACGTTTATTCGCCCTGATTTGCTTGTTATTTGGACGTTTTAGGTGATTTTTGCAGCAACGCCTATATTTAGACCACTTTAGTGAATTTTAGTAAATAATGATCATTTTGGACTGTTTTCACTAAAGTTACGTCCAAAAAGTGCGGAATATTTCCCTTAAAAACATGACTATTTGAGTCACATCAATTACTATAGAGAGTCATGACTTTCCTGTTTCATTTCTTCTGTTGCTTATTCCAAGTTTTGATGTGGTGTTAGGTATGAATTGGCTGAGTCAAAACAAAGCCAATATTGAGTGTCACAAAAAGTTGATTAAAATCCCAATTTCCGAGGAGTCATACGTAGTGGCTCGAGGAGAAAGGGAAAAAGGCAGTATTCCATTGATTTCTGTAATGAAAGCTAGAAAATCTCTAGCTAAAGGGTGTGAGTTTTATTTGGCCTATGTTGTGAATACAAAGTTAGAAAAGAAATCTGTGTCTGATGTCCGGGTGGTTTCTGAATACCCAGAGGTTTTCCCTGATGAGTTGCCTGGTTTACCCTCTGCCAGGGAAGTCGAGTATCAGATTGATTTGATTCCTGGTTCCTCCCCTGTAGCTAAGTCTCCTTACAGATTAGCACCTTCTGAAATCCGTGAAATGATGACTCAGATTCAGGAACTGTTAGATAAGGGTTTTGTACGACCTAGTCATTCTCCCTGAGGTGCTCCTGTTTTATTTGTGAAAAAGAAAGATGGTACTCTTCGTATGTGTATTGATTACAGGGAGCTGAATAAGAGAACAGTGAAGAATAAGTATCCTTTGCCCAGAATTGACGAGTTATTTGATCAGTTGCAGGGATCTTCTTATTTCTCTAAAATTGATTTGAGATCAGGTTATCATCAGGTGCGAGTTCGTGAAGAAGATATTCGTAAGACTGCTTTTCGCACCAGGTATGGCCATTATGAGTTTTTAGTTATGCCATTTGGGTTGACTAATGCTCCTGCTGTGTTTATGGATCTAATGAATCGGGTTTGTCGACCGTTCCTTGATAAGTTTGTGATTGTATTCATTGATGATATTTTGATTTATTCAAAGTCTGAGTCTGAACATGAACAGCATTTGAGACTGGTTTTGGAAACTTTAAAAAGGGAACATTTGTATGCTAAGTTTTCAAAATGTGAATTCTGGTTGCAGGAGGTGCAGTTTTTGGGGCATGTTATTTGTGATAATGGAATAAAAGTCGATCCGTCTAAGGTTGAGGCTGTGATCAATTGGAATACACCTAAATCTCCTTCTGAAATTAAAAGTTTTCTGGGGTTGGCGGGTTATTACAGAAAGTTCATTAAAGACTTTTCTAAGATTGCAATCCCGTTGACCAAATTGACGCGTAAGAATGTTAGATTTCAGTGGGATGATCAGTAGGAAACAGCTTTCCAGACTCTGAGACAGTTATTATGTCAGGCTCCAATTTTAGCTCTACCAGATGGTTCTGATGATTTTATTGTTTATTGTGATGCTTCTCATGCTGGGTTGGGGTGTGTTTTAATGCAATGAGATAGGGTAATTGCTTATGCTTCTCGCCAGTTGAAAACTCATGAAAAGAATTACCCTACACACGATTTAGAGCTTGCTGCAGTGGTATTTGCATTAAAGATTTGGAGACATTACTTATATGGCACTAAATGTGTGATTTGTACTGACCATAAAAGCTTGCAGTATATGTTTACTCAGAAAGATTTGAATATGAGACAGAGGCGGTGGTTGGAGCTGATTAAGGATTATGACTGTGAAATCCGATATCACCCGGGTAAAGCTAATGTGGTGGCAGACGCGTTGAGCAGAAAGATGCCTTCTGATCGGGTATGTTTTATGCGTTTAGACATTCATTCTGATTTGATTTCTCAGTTAAAAGCTGCACAGTTTGAGGCTTTATTGGATGTTAATTTGAAATCTGAAATTTTGTTGAAACGAAAGGATTTATTAGTTGATGATTCTCGAGGTTTGAAAACCTTTCAGTCTCGGGTTTGGGTTCCATTTATAACACCCCTCATTTGGTATATTAATATTATAATACGAACACGGAAGCATAGGAATTTGAACACATTTATAACTTCATATTTTATTAATTTACGTGAACAGTTTATAAGTTTAAGTGACACCGATATGAAACTGTCCAAAAGATTACATATGTCGGGGCATTATATAAAACCAAACTAGTTTAGTACAAAACGGATCAGAGTAGCTTGCTGTCAAACTATCCCTGCTTCAAAAGCATCCTTTTCCTGCTACCCATCTATCTAACAAAATCTGCAGGAAGTAAAGAGGAGGGATTAGCACATAGCTAAGTGAGAGAGTTCATCACCCAACATTCAACTTAGCATAACCACCAATTACATCAAATAACCGCAAATACACAATCAACAACAATATAATGAGGATCGGTGGTTCTGAGGATAACCATAATACCCGGGTGGCTCCTCAAGAACACTTATCCAAACATATCTGCATGGCCATAACAGACGAGACCGATAGCTAGTGGTTATCCTACTCAGATACAGTTCAATACACACAACAGATGAAGCATATCCCTGTATCATTCACATGATAACCAACTAACCCAACCAACAGTTCAACAACTTGTTGACCTCATTAACAATCAATACCCAAGGTCACACATAGCACATAAATATATATAATCAACAATAGTGACTAAATAAATCCATAATCATATCTACGTTTATCCATTGTAATCAAATGATTACAACTAAGTCAAATGGTGAGTTTTGAATCCACTCACCGATACCTTCGTCTTCAACAACTCAGAATCTGGGATCACTTATCTTTCGGAGGATCTAAGAATCAATAATCAATACAAGTTAGTAATTTGGACCATCAATACGTAACTTATATTAACCTTCAACATTAGGAACTTAATACAAGTGACATTAAAATTACAAGTTCTTAATCATGTATTATTAATCAACATATAACTATCATCAATTAACTTTATTAATTTATCATTGTTACAATCAACTAAGCATACAATTTAACAAACAAAAGAAGTGCTGGACTGGGAACACAAGCCGCCGGGTGGGCACACTTAGCCGCCGGCTACCAACTGTCACCCACCGGGTGATTTAAAATTTTCATCAACAGAACATTTTTGCATTTTAAAGCTTCTGACACCCGCCGGGTTGGGTCATCAGACCGCCGGCTAAGGCTTTCAGCCGCCGGCTAAGGGTCAAGACCCGCCGGGTTGTTCATGTTCTGCAGCATCTGCAGCTAATTCCAACTCTGCACGAACTTAATTCCACAAAACTCAACTTTTATGTACTAACCACTGAATTTTCGATTTCTAACACAACCATAACATCATATAATATCTACTAGCACTAACCCACCACAATTAACATCAAATTACACTAGGTTTATACCAAAATTACTAAACCCACTTTGTTTATCATTCAAATTCAAAATCACAATTAAAAAACACAAGTATACCAATTCGAGTTATAGAATTCAGTTCTTAGCATCATGTATCATTACCAAATCATCATATAGGTTCAAGAAACAAATCAATTCATCAATTTCATCATTTAGTCTAGCATTGGAGGTTATGAATGAAACTCACTTACAAAAGATGGAAGAACAAGATGGTAAGAAGTAGAGGATGGTGATGATGCTTATTAAAAGATCACAACTTCAACTCACACTTCAAGTTTGATGTTTTAATCTTTTGATTTAGGTTAGGGTTTATAGGTCTTTTTAGTCATGAAATGAAATAAGAAAGGAAAGTGGTAAAGTGATCAACAAAAGGGTCGGCCCCTTTTTAACCGACTTAGCATTTTGGGTATTTTATACCCGCTCTAAATCTATTGCCTGGAACCTGAAAATCATTTGCGAGAAATTTATTTTATTGTACCGTCAACTTTAATATTTTAAAACAAACAACATTTTACTAACCACAATAAGTCCTGAGACCTATTTAACTAAGTTTCACAACAAAACAATTTATCACAATAAATTTCTAAAGCAAATAAATACACAATTTAAATAGAAAAATACCAGGCTACAGGAGAGGATGTTACAAATCTCCCCTCCTTAAGGAGATTTCGTCCCCGAAATCTCAATATCTTCAAATAATCCAAGATATCTGGATTTCATCAACTCTTCGGTCTCCCAAGTCAAATTGGAACCTAAACTATGTCGCCACTTTACTAAAACCATAGGTATATGCTTCTTCCTAAGTTTAGTAACTTTTCTATCAAGGATTTCAATAGGTTCTTCAACTAACTTTTGGGTTTGATCAACTTTTAAATCCTGTAAAGGAAGAATTTGCGACTGGTCTTCGATGTTACACTTTCTCAAATAACACACATTAAATGTGTCATGAATACCGGCGAGTTCTGAAGGAAGATCCAATGTCACTGACTGATCATTTACAACTTGGCGAATTTTGAATGGACCAATATATCTAGGTGCCAACTTTCCACGTTTCCCAAATCGAATCACGCCTTTCCATGGTGAAACCTTAAGATACACAAGTTCACCTTCAGTAAATACAACCGGTCTCCTTTTTGGATCTGCATATTGTTTCTGTCGGTCGCGTGCGGCTTTTAACTTTTCACGTGCAATTGCTACTTTATCAGCAGTTATCTGCACAATGTCGGGTCCAACAAATTGTTTCTCACCAGCTTCCAACCAACATGTCGGTGTTCTACAACGTCGACCATACAACATTTCATACGGAGGCATACCGATACTGGAATGATACGAATTGTTATAAGTAAATTCAACTAATGGGAGATGAGAATCCCATGAACCTCCATATTCTAAAATACAAGCACGAAGCATATCCTCTAAAGTTTGAATTGTACGTTCTGATTGGCCGTCAGTCTGAGGATGATAAGCTGTGCTAAGATTTACACGTGTACCCAATTCTTGTTGTAAACTTTGCCAAAAATGAGAAACAAAACGAGAGTCTCGGTCTGACACAATTGATAAAGGAATACCATGTCTCGAGACAATTTCATTAATATACAACTGAGCAAGCTTAGTCAACGAGGCAGATTCACTAGTAGCAAGAAAATGTGCACTTTTAGTCAACCGATCAACTATGACCCAAACCATGTCATTACCTCGAGAGGTACGCGGCAATTTAGTTACAAAATCCATGGTTATATGTTCCCACTTCCACTCGGGGATTTCCAACTGTTTCAATGATCCGTAAGGCTTTTGATGCTCAGCTTTGACTTGTGCACAAATATGGCAAGCACCAACAAATCTTGCAATGTCGGTCTTCATGGTAGGCCACCAATACAACGGTTTCAAGTCATTGTACATTCGAGTACTTCCGGGATGAATAGATAGTCTAGACTTGTGTGATTCATTCAAAATCAAATCCCGAATATTACCAAATAAAGGAATCCATACTCGAGATTGATAAGTCAGTAATCCTCTCGAATCTTTAATCAAGTCATCTTTTCTTTTCAGCATCAATTCACATTTTAAATTATGATCCTTTAAAGCTTCTATTTGTACAACTCTTATCTGATTAATCAATTCAGAAGAAACATCCACTTTTAAGTAATATACTCGATCAGAAGTACCTTTTCGGCTTAGAGCATCCGCTACCACATTAGCCTTGCCTGGATGGTATTTAATTTCACAATCATAATCCTTGATTAACTCCAACCATCGTCTCTGACGCATATTCAATTCTTTCTGAGAGAACACATACTGAAGACTCTTATGGTCAGTACAAATAACACATCTAGTACCATATAAGTAGTGTCTCCAAAGCTTTAGGGCAAATACAACTGCTGCAAGTTCCAAGTCATGTGTGGGATAATTCCTTTCATGTGTTTTAACTGTCTAGAAGCATAGGCGATAACTCTATCCCTTTGCATAAGTACACAACCCAAACCAGAATATGAAGCGTCACAATAAACCACAAAATCATCTGTACCATCTGGTAATGCTAAAACAGATGCTTGACACAACATTTGTTTTAAAGTCTGGAATGCATGCTCCTGTTGGTCAGTCCACACGAACTTTTCATCTTTTCATGTCAACTTAGTTAATGGACCAGCAATTTTAGAAAAGTCTTTTATGAATTTTCGGCAATAACCAGCCAAACCCAGAAAACTCTTTATTTCAGAAGCAGATTTTGGGGCGTTCCAATTCATCACAGCCTCTACTTTCAATGGATCAACTTTCACACCATCATTACAAATTATATGACCCAAGAATTGAACTTCCCGAATCCAAAATTCACATTTAGAAAACTTGGCATACAACTGTTCTCGTTTCAACGTTTCTAGGATCAGTCTTAAATGCATAGCATGCTCAGCTTCAGATTTTGAATATATAAGAATATCATCAATGAACACAATAACGAATTTATCCAGAAAAGGTCGACAAACACGGTTCATTAAGTCCATAAATACTGCAGGAGCATTCGTCAAACCAAAAGGCATAACCAGGAATTCATAGTGACCATATGATAAACGCTCAAAAGTACTATATTTCAGTAGTATTTTACCCCTATTCTTGAATGTTTTTATTGCATTTTGTTAAGAATAGATATTGATTTCGTTCATATTTGCAATTAGATGTGGAAATGGAGCGTTTATGAAGAAATGAAGGAAAACAGTCAATAAAAGAGTTAAATGATGCATATTTGAAGAAATAAGTGAAGCCGAAGTCGAAGAAAAGAATAAATGAAGAAAAGTTAAAAATTCGGCTGGAAAACTCATCCATACGCCGTATGGAAATCCATACGCCGTATGGATTGCTGCAGTGGAGGCCCAGGTTACGCGGACATGGGCTGGGCTTGAATTCAATCCATACGCCGTATGGAAATCCATACGCCGTATGGATCAAAATTACAGGAAGTATAAAATCGCGAAAAAACCTAAATCGATAGTTTTTTCATAGTTTTCGTTTTCTTTCGGTTCCAGACGACTTTGGGGGTTTTTAATTCGTAAATTAGGTTTAGTTTGGAGGTACGAAGGGTGAAGAACGAGGATAATTCATCTAAATCATTCGTAGTTCGTCTTTATAACTCGGTATAATTTCTTTATTTCGATTTCATTGAAGTATTTGATGTTGAATGATCTGATTATTACTGATTTATGATGAGTTGAATATCTAAAGTGATTGTGTAGTTGATTTAATTTAGATTATGATTATTGAACGATTATAATTGCGTATTGAATAAGTTATTTGATTGAAAACGGTTATATTGCTCGTGGACACTTGTTTATTGGTAACTAGTTATTATTGTTGCTTCACGTGATTAATAATTTTAATGAGATTGAGTTCCTTTAAGATTATTAATTATTGCTAGTACTACCTTAGGGTTTTGGACTATCACTAAATACGTTGAGTCTGATAGGTCGAATATATACAATAATTATCTACTTTAAAATGAACAAGACAATAAGTTAATTATTGGGTATTGTTGAGTCATACCGTAGAGTTAATTATAACGAGTTGTGAATGTTTAATGCATAATTTAGGGAAAGACACACAATTGACTGACCATCTTGTGACATTGGAACCAGTGTTTCATGTTGGACCCTAGATTATAGGAATTAGTTGGACCTGAAACGTTGGCTAGTTCATATTCGACTTAGTATTCATTGAAGAATTTGGTATTAAGTTGATCTAAAAGAATCACAATTAAATAATCAATACGTAATAAATCGGGAAATATGAATCTAAGTGACATTAACTATACAATTACTTATTCCTTCCAATTAGGATTTATTGTTATTATTTATTTATTATTTTAATTTAAAGTTTTATTTAAGTTTGTTTATTTTAAATCAAATGTTTTCTAAAATGTTCGTACGGAACTAAAACGCCCTCCATATTTACTGCTTTCTAGTTAATTATTAATTTCTATTTTAAATATTCCACCTTTTCCCTGTGTTCGAATCTGACTTACCAAATCAATATTTACAATTGATCGGGTATTCTTGCCTGGTTGCTTGAAAGTATTTATTAGGTATTTCTATTTATAAATTGTAAAACAAGACTCGCTTTCATAAGCGACATCAAGTTTTTGGCGCCGCTGCCGGGGAAAAAGCGGTTGTGATTATTTAAATAGGAGTTAGTGATTTGTAAATTTTGATTTCTAAAATAATTTTGTTAAACGAATAATTTTGTGAAGTTGTTTAAAGTAAATTAAGTAATTGTGTAACAAGTTTTCATTAATTCATTGGTTGAAACTAATTATCCTTTAATTGGTTAAACTTTTGGGGTTTTAGTTTCAACCGGCGGATGGAAATCCGTCCGCCGGTTGGAGTTCCATTTATTTAAAGTTGTACATGTTATTTAATTTTTGTTTATTTTGCGTGAACTAACTTGTTTTTCGTTAGTGGTGTTTTGTATTTTCAGATTTATTTTTATTTAGGTTTGTCCAATGGCGAGGAGCTTTGAAAGTGATGCAAACAATTACGATTTGGTTGGTATTTATGATTCTGGGAGTTTGGAGTCAAGAGTAGGAAGTGAAATTCCATCATTCACTCATTTGGGCAGCAAGGTTGTGCCTATCACATCGTCATGTGAAGAATTATTGGGTGCAATTGTGAATGTGAGATGGGACATTCCTTTTACAGCTGAACTAATCAGGATATCCCATGTTTATTTCTCCGACTATCAACTGGCACTAGTACAGAACTTACTAGATAGTGCAGAAGTGGAAAGACAATTTGGGGATTCTCAGCAGTTTCTGGATGATCTTTTAGATTTTGAGGAATCAATAACATTAAGGATCGAAGAGGAGAAAGTATTCTTTGCCAATCAAAAGAGGCGATATGTTGAGATTTATGAAATTTTAAGACAACATTCGTTTCCTTATTCGGCTAAACAGGCTGCATGTCTTAGTCGTATGATTAAAGCTCTGTATGAGTTAACAGGTCATCCAACTTCCGAAGCTGATAAGGAATTTTTAGCGGGTTTAAAGGATCTGGTTCAATTGTTAAAAGTAGATGATCATCTCAAGGATGAGACACCTCATTGTTTTGTAGTGAGTAACACTATTCACTATCACTTGAATAGAATGGTTGAACAGCTAGATCGTCTTGCTAAGGAAAAAGAAGGAAGACCACGCCCGGATTTTATTCACCCAATTGATGAAATTGATTTAGCAACTTATCTAGTGGCGAATTTGAGAGAATTAGTGGATGAGACTAAGATTCTGTACCCAAAGGAACATTTCCACTATGGAATGGTGGAAATCTACATGAGATTTGTTGAGATATTCAGGAGTTCAGGTTTGGGTTTTAACAGACTTCAAGAGCAAGTTTTGGGTGAGATTGAGAGCTTAGTTAGAAGTTTGGAGGAAACTCCATCGATGAGCAAGCATCATCAGATTGGAGAGTCATGTTTAGAATTTATTGGTGAGCTTGAGGATGACAGTCCGGTGCGGGAGGTTAAGTTAGTTGGTAATGATGAAGTGTGGGATGAAGAAGGAGAAGTAACTAAGTCAGTAATGAAGATTAGCTGGGATTTAATTTATCTGCTTCCTGTGGTTAACGAGCACTTGGCAAATTTTCCAACTTTTGGTCATGGGATCATTAACGTCATTCCCATAATCACTGAGCATTTCCTTGCTCTCTATCCGAATCAGTGATTCTAATCATTTCTTTTGTTTCTTATGCTATTGGATTGTTTCTAACATTCTGGTTTGTTTTGGATTATGTTATACTTTTGTTTGTTTTGGATTTTTGTTTTTGAATGTGTGATTTGAATATTAAGTATTATTTTAAATATTATTCTTTTTAATGTTTTTTAATTATTGTTATTTATTTTATAGTGTGGAATTGTGAAGATTTTCAAGTCGTGGTTATCCTCCAGGTTTGAGATTTAATTATATAAAGTTAGTGATGAATTTGGGTTAAAAATGTGTTTGAAAATCGTTTTTGAAAAAATTCTGAATTTTCAATCTATACGCCGTATGGAATCCATACGCCATATGGATTGGTTGGGCCGCTGGACCCGGCCGTTGACTGGGTTTAATGAGTTGACCTGGGCCTGTTTCATCCATACGCCGTATGGATAAAAAATGCAGAAAACCGCCAGCAGCCTTCTTTCTTCTCCATTTTCAAACCTAAAATCCACTTCTCAACCACCTACGGCTTTCACACCCACAACCCCCAAACGGAAATTCCGGCCACGCATTCATCGCCATTTTTGCATATTCGTGTTACACGCACTTTCCTCTACATGGTATAACTTCCCGTTTTCATTTTCGTTGGTTAAATCACTCATTTGGAAGTTAGGGTTTATTGTAGATTTTTGGGTATTTCGAATATGGGTATGATTATTAGCATGTTTTGATTGAATTATGTTCTAGTTGCTATACACATTGCAATGTCATGCTCGTTTTTCAATTGTATTGCATATTTTATGTTATTCGAATTATTCGTTAGTAATGATGAAATGTGAATATGAGAAACTCAATTGTCCTATGTTTTAATTTAGTGCTTATTAATTTTCTGACCACATGATGATTAATGCAAATATTTGTTTGGTACACAAGTGTTTGTGATTACGGTTATGTGATAAGTTGTTATTTTGATTAATTGTGTTATGATAATTCATTTTTGATATTGTATGGATGTTTGCTAGTTGCTAATACTCGAGTTTAGTGATTGTGCAATTTCGTATATTCATAATGGTACCAAGTTATTATAATGCATTTGATTAGGCAATTGTCATGGATATTTAATTAAGTATATAAATATATGCAATTTGAGTGGTTTTTGTTTAAAAATTGCAATTTAGGTTCATGAAATTGTTTGTTGCGGTAGTTTTAGGCTAAACCTTTATGGTGGATTATTCAATTGTAAGCCGAAATGCTGCCGAAATTTTTAGTAACCTTTTTGCAATTAACTGCTTATTTAGTATTATTAACAATTGTTTTGTTTAGCAGTTATCATGTCTAACAGGAGAGCACGAGGAGGTGAAACTTTGGGAAACCCGTTGATTAGAGCCCATAGATACCTCACTTTTCATGGGTCGTATTCTGAGACTGCTAGGATGCAGTTTAGAGATCGTCTGGCTTCCAATATTGGCCAGTCAATTGAAGTGTTTGCTGCTGTTAACTGGAATGTTTTGGAGCATGTGATTGCTAAAGAAGGGTTTACTAATGGTGCTGAGGCCATTAGGAATTTACTTGCTGTTCCATATGTACTAGAGGATGGAAACATTGGATTTGTTTCCTATGCTTGGTCCCGGTTATTCAGTATCAGGGAGGATATCTACAGAGAGTTGGTTGTTGAGTTTTATAGCACTTTTAGGTTTGATGCCAGGTCGACTCAATGGACTGAGAACTTCATTTTCTTCCAGCTAGGGGGACAGCCTAGACAGATGACCTTGGTTCAGTTTGCTTTGGGATTGGGGCTTTATGAGCCCAATGAGCTGGATAATCCTCACTTTTTAAACCACATTTCTGCAGGTGCTGTGAAGAAGCTTACTGATTTGGAAATTGAGCAGGAGTGGCAGTTTATTGCCCAGGGTAGTTATGGTAGTTCGACACCTTCTTACACGCGTATTCGAGATCCTCGTCATCGACTCATTCACAGATTGTTGACTTACACCATTGTTGGTCGCAAGGAGGGGCCTGAGAAAGTTTCGAGGCCTGACTTGTTTTATTTGAGCTCGATTATCAGGAAGAGGTTAGTGAATGTACCTTGGAGGTTGGCGAAGTGGATGTCAAAGAGAGCTACTGGTACTAGAGATGGTAGTAGTTTGTGTGGAGGTCACTTGGTTACTCGATTGGCGAGATACTTTGGTTTGGCTACTCAGGATGAGATGGGATCATGCACGATTGTTCAGCCTAGCATGGGATGGTTGACTGCACGCCGGTTGGAGGCGTTTGCTCTCATTGAGCCATGCATTACTTATGGTGGTCCTGCAGAGATGTATTACTGGGTTCCGATTACTTCGGTAGGACAGACTTTGCAGTCGAGGCAGGCTAGAGCTAGAGGAGATACGAGTGGCAGTGATAGAGGTCGAGGTACGGCACGAGGCCGTAACAGAGGATATGCTACGGAGTTTGATCAGTTGTCTCAGCAGATGCACCAGATGCAGTTACATCAGACTCAGAGGTTTGATCAGATAGATCTTATGCAGAGACAGCATTTCCATCAGACCAGTGCACACTTGGACTACCAGGATGGCTTGTTTGAGCAGCTGTTTGGTCAGTTTCCTTCTGGACCCGCGTATCAGCCATTCCAGTACCAGATGCCACCAGAGTTCATGCCACGACCACCACCACCATCGCAGTCAGAGTATGGAGCGTCTTCTCATCAGTACCAGTACCGCCAGGATGATGACAGTGACTAGGATGATGTTCATCCTATTTGGTTTATGATTCCAGACATTATTATTATTATTTTTATTATTATTATTAGGACTGTTTTTATTTGTAGGTTTTATTAATTGTGTTGGATTGGTAGTTTAGGATTTGGTAGTAGTTATTTTTAATTAGAATGTTTTAATCTGGTATTATTTAATTATGTTTGTTGATTGATCCCTCAGAATTGTGTTGTGAGTACGTGTCATGCTGGCAGTAAGTTCAGCGCAACGAAAAATTGAATCGCGAGGATGTAGGAAATTCGTATCATCCTTGTCATTAAACTGCATACTATTCCAGGGGAGTTTTTCTGTTCTAAGTTCTTTTCTCTTTTTCCCGTTTTAAGTATTTCATTATTTGTACAATGAGGGCATTGTACATCTTTAAGTGGGGGATGGGAGAGAAAAGAAGTTTAATTTCCACATAATTGTTCTGTTAAGTAGTAAATGATTTTGTAATTTGGTTAATAGTTATCTTATTAAGGTAAGTAACTAGGAGGTTATGAGTTACCTATTTTTCAACCAAATTTTTGCATTTAAAATTTTGTTTTCTAGAGATCATTATTTTGTAACTATGTAGGTTAAATTTAAAATTTTCTACACTTTTAATTAAATATTAAAGCTATTAAAGATGTTATTTAGCTTCATTATATGATGTATTGATAGGCGATTAATATGAGAATGTTTGAGTTGTTAAGAAATGATAATTAAGGAGTAAATGTTACTTGTAGATGAACTTTAGCTATGTATGACGTATGTCTTAATTTTCATATTAGTAATGTGTAATATGCCATATTTTTGGGAATTTAATTAACATCATTTGGGGATATACTGGGTGTTGTTTCCTCTGTTGTACGAAAGTACAGACCTAGTCTCCGTTAGTATATCTAATGAAAAAGAGCAAAAGAGTTTAATAACTCATGATCTTAAAATGTGGTCAAATTAAGTCGCTTTGTTGTACTGAGGTACAGACCTGTCACCAATGGTTTGACTAAAGACATTATTGCTAAACCAAAATCAAGTTATGTTGCTTTGTTGTGTTGAGGCACAGACATGTCACCTCTGTCTTGATTTGAAAAATGATTGTTTTGATTAAATTTCAAGATATGTAATATCGGCATATTATGAGTATGAAAGTATATAGTTTTTGGGAGTCTAAGGGAATATTTACACAAATAATAATAAGTTGAGCTCAATTATTCAAATATAGATTGTTTAAGTGGATAACAATATCAGTAATCATTGTGAACTATTTGATGTTTAAGAATAATAACTCTATGTGTAGATTAGTTTTTGTAAATCTCGTAGTTTCTTAATAATTGTTTTTAGAATTAACAAATTTTTAAATTTAAACATTTGAGTTGAAGATGGGTGATGTTGTGTGATTCCTATTTTAGTTATTTAGATTAATAGAGATGACTGTTTTCTTAAGAATTTGATTTTTGAATCGATAGTCTACTTGAGGACAAGTAGGATTCAAGTGGGGGATGTTTGATAAACGCTCAAAAGTACTATATTTCAGTAGTATTTTACCCATATTCTTGAATGTTTTTATTGCATTTTGTTAAGAATAGATATTGATTTCGTTCATATTTGCAATTAGATGTGGAAATGGAGCGTTTATGAAGAAAGGAAGGAAAACAGTCAATAAAAGAGTTAAATGATGCATACTTGAAGAAATAAGTGAAGCCGAAGTCGAAGAAAAGAATAAATGAAGAAAAGTCAAAAATTCGGCTGGAAAACTCATCCATACGCCGTATGGAAATCCATACGCCATATGGATTGCTGCAGTGGAGGCCCAGGTTACGCGGACATAGGCTGGGCTTGAATTCAATCCATACGCCGTATGGATCAAAATTACAGGAAGTATAAAATCGTGAAAAAACCCTAAATTGATAGTTTTTTCATAGTTTTCGTTTTCTTTCGGTTCTAGACGACTTTAGGGGTTTTTAATTCGTAAATTAGGTTTAGTTTGGAGGTACGAAGGGTGAAGAACGAGGATAATTCATCTAAATCATTCGTAGTTCGTCTTTATAACTCGGTATAATTTCTTTATTTCGATTTCAGTGAAGTATTTGATGTTGAATGATCTGATTATTACTGATTTATGATGAGTTGAATATCTAAAGTGATTGTGTTGTTGATTTAATTTAGATTATGATTATTGAACGATTATAATTGCGTATTGAATAAGTTATTTGATTGAAAACGGTTATATTGCTCGTGGACACTTGTTTATTGGTAACTAGTTATTATTGTTGCTTCACGTGATTAATAATTTTAATGAGATTGAGTTCCTTTAAGATTATTGATTATTGCTAGTACTACCTTAGGGTTTTGGACTATCACTAAATACGTTGAGTCTGATAGGTCGAGTATACAATAATTATCTACTTTAAAATGAACAAGACAATAAGTTAATTATTGGGTATTGTTGAGTCATACCGTAGAGTTAATTATAACGAGTTGTGAATGTTTAATGCATAATTTAGGGAAAGGCACACAATTGACTGATCATCTTGTGACATTGGAACCAGTGTTTCATGTTGGACCCTAGATTATAGGAATTAGTTGGACCCGAAACGTTGGCTAGTTCATATTCGACTTAGTATTCATTGAAGAATTTGGTATTAAGTTGATCTAAAAGAATCACAATTAAATAATCAATACGTAATAAATCAGGAAATATGAATCTAAGTGACATTAACTATACAATTACTTATTCCTTCCAATTAGGATTTATTGTTATTATTTATTTATTATTTTAATTTAAAGTTTTATTTAAGTTTGTTTATTTTAAATCAAATGTTTTCTAAAATGTTCGTACGGAACTAAAACGCCCCCCATATTTACTGCTTTCTAGTTAATTATTAATTTCTATTTTAAATATTCCACCTTTTCCCTGTGTTCGAATCTGACTTACCAAATCTATATTTACAATTGATCGGGTATTCTTTCCTGGTTGCTTGAAAGTATTTATTAGGTATTTCTATTAATAAATTGTAAAACAAGACGCGCTTTCATAAGCGACATCACCATACCTGGTACGAAAAGCAGTTTTTGAAATATCTTCTTCACGAACACGAACCTGATGATAACCCGACCTGAAATCAATTTTAGAATATACCGAAGAGCCCTGCAACTGATCAAATAAATCATCTATTCTGGGTAGAGGGTATTTGTTCTTTAGTGTTCTCTTGTTCAGTTCTCTATAATCGATACAAATACGAAAAGACCCGTCTTTCTTTTTCACAAACAATACCGGTGCACCCCACGGCGAAGAACTAGGTCTAATAAACCCTTTATCCAACAACTCCTGTATCTGATTCATCATTTCACGTATCTCAGATGGAGCTAACCTATATGGAGCTTTGGCTATAGGCGACGAGCCAGGAACAAGATCAATACGATATTCAACTTCTCTAACTGGTGGTAAACCAGGTAATTCATCTGGAAACACCTCCGGATATTCACAAACTACCAGAACATTGGAAATGGTTTTCTTTTCAAGCTTGGCATCAACTACATAGGCTAAATAAGATTCACAACCTTTGGTTAACGATTTTCTAGCTTTCATCATGCTAATTAAAGGAATAGGCACATTATCCCGTTCTCCTCGAGCCACAACGTATGACCCATCAGAGATTGGGATTCGGATCAACTTTTGGTGACAATCAATGCTAGCCTTATTCTGACTCAACCAATCCATACCGATTATCACATCAAAACTGGGAATCGGCATCAATAAGAAAGAAATGGAAAAAGTCTGGTCATCAATCACAATGTTAGCTCCAGTTACCGATGTGGTAGCAGGAACCAACTTACCACTAACAATCTCTACTTCTACAGGCTTGGTTATCACAGTAGGCACTAATTTCAACTTGTCACAGAAACACACAGATATGAAAGTACAATTAGCACCCGAATCAAATAACACATGTGCCGGTACAGAGTTTATAAGAAATGTACCAGTTATAACATCTTCTGTGTGCACAGCCTCATCGACTGTCATCTGAAAAGCCCTACTGGTTGCTGGCGGAGGATTTTTACGCTTCTGCCCGGAAGATGCCAAACTCCCGACCGAACCCGACCCCGACTTCCCTGCCTCTGGACATTGACCCACACGATGTCCCTCCTTCTTGCAAGTCCAACATACAAAATTTGGATACCGACAATTCTTTATCTCATGACCAAGTTCTCCACATTTCAAACATTTATTTGTTTGTGCTGTACATGGCCCATTATGCCTAGATCTACACGAACCACACCAGTTAGAACTACCAGAAGAACCACTTCTACTAACAAATTTCTTACTCTGTCGACTACCCTGCGAATTTGATTTTCCTTTGTTAGAAGAATCAGCTTTAGACTTTGAAGAAGAAGTATCCCTAGACCGTGACTCACGAAAACCTCTAATATCGCTATCAACCGATCGTGCAAGATTAAAAGCATGTGATAAACTATTAGCCAACCTCACAGTAGTACGGTAGTTATGCGGTAAAGTATCCACAAACTGTTCGATTCTGGTTTTATCATCAGGAACCCAATGTTGAACAAACCGAAGCTTTTCTGTAAATTGGGCTATCAACTCATCAATGGTCATATTATCCTTTAATTGGAGATTCACAAATTCTCTCCTAATCCGTGCCATATCAAAGTCAGAACAGTATTGATTACACACTGCCTGATGAAAATCATGCCATTGAATAGATTCCTTCTGTTGTTTTGTTAAATGACCAGTAACTGAGTCCCACCAAACCATTGCTTCATCTTTCATACATTGGACAGCGAACATAACTTTGGATTCCTCCTCACAATGAGTCACATCAAATTTACATTCCATATCTCTTAACCAATTAAGGTTACAGTTGGATTTGTACTTCCATGGAACTCCGGTGGCTTGCTAGACATAAAGGTTTTGAAAGAACACAACTTATTAGTTTGAGAAGATGGACTAGCACCGAAAGTAGAAGTTTGTTTTTGTAACAATTGTCGAGCAGTAGCTTCCTCAGCTTTCTTCTTGAATTCTCTAAGAATTATCAACTCATCTTCTATCTCATGTACATACTCATCCCTGTTTGATTCTTCACCCGTTGGACGAGAAGTACCCTCAAGATTATGTTGTTCAGTATGAGTTTCAAAAGGAGGAGCTTCAATCCGAGAGGCATTGTTGGGGTTGGTGGTCGGTTGTTCGTTATCTGCCATTTCTGAAATCAACACAACACTTGAAATTTGTTAATCGTTAGTACCTATCTACTAACAATTATCAACAATTGCTAAATCCCATAACCAGAAAAGTTTGACATACCATGCTCCAGTTTTGGGATTGAACATTCTTTAATGCTCAATTTATCCCAAAACCATGCTCTGATACCAACTTATAACACCCCTCATTTGGTATATTAATATTATAATACGAACACGGAAGCGTAGGAATTTGAACACATTTATAACTTCATATTTTATTAATTTACATGAACAGTTTATAAGTTTAAGTGACACCGATATGAAACTGTCCAAAAGATTACATATGTCGGGGCATTATATAAAACCAAACTAGTTTAGTACAAAACGGAACAGAGTAGCTTGCTGTCAAACTATCCCTGCTTCAAAAGCATCCTTTTCCTGCTACCCATCTATCTAACAAAATCTGCAGAAAGTAAAGAGGAGGGATTAGCACATAGCTAAGTGAGAGAGTTCATCACCCAACATTCAACTTAGCATAACCACCAATTACATCAAATAACCGCAAATACACAATCAACAACAATATAATGAGGATCGGTGGTTCTGAGGATAACCATAATACCCGGGTGGCTCCTCAAGAACACTTATCCAAACATATCTGCATGGCCATAACAGACGAGACCGATAGCTAGTGGTTATCCTACTCAGATACAGTTCAATACACACAACAGATGAAGCATATCCCTGTATCATTCACATGATAACCAACTAACCCAACCAACAGTTCAACAACTTGTTGACCTCATTAACAATCAATACCCAAGGTCACACATAGCACATAAATATATATAATCAACAATAGTGACTAAATAAATCTATAATCATATCTACGTTTATCCGTTGTAATCAAATGATTACAACTAAGTCAAATGGTGAGTTTTGAATCCACTCACCGATACCTTCGTCTTCAACAACTCAGAATTTGGGATCACTTATCTTTCGGAGGATATGAGAATCAATAATCAATACAAGTTAGTAATTTGGACCATCAATACGTAACTTATATTAACCTTCAACATTAGGAACTTAATACAAGTGACATTAAAATTACAAGTTCTTAATCATGTATTATTAATCAACATATAACTATCATCAATTAACTTTATTAATTTATCATTGTTACAATCAACTAAGCATACAATTTAACAAACAAAAGAAGTGCTGGACTGGGAACACAAGCCGCCGGGTGGGCACACTTAGCCGCCGGCTAAACTGAGTAGCCGCCGGCTACCAACTGTCACCCACCGGGTGATTTAAAATTTTCATCAACGGAACATTTTTGCATTTTAAAGCTTCTGGCACCCGCCGGGTTGGGTCATCAGACCGCCGGCTAAGGCTTTCAGCCGCCGGCTAAGGGTCAAGACCCGCCGGGTTGTTCATGTTCTGCAGCATCTGCAGCTAATTCCAACTCTGCACGAACTTAATTCCACAAAACTCAACTTTTATGTACTAACCACTGAATTTTCGATTTCTAACACAACCATAACATCATATAATATCTACTAGCACTAACCCACCACAATTAACATCAAATTACACTAGGTTTATACCAAAATTACTAAACCCACTTTGTTTATCATTCAAATTCAAAATCACAATTAAAAAACACAAGTATACCAATTCGAGTTATAGAATTCAGTTCCTAGCATCATGTATCATTACCAAATCATCATATAGGTTCAAGAAACAAATCAATTCATCAATTTCATCATTTAGTCTAGCATTGGAGGTTATGAATGAAACTCACTTACAAAAGATGGAAGAACAAGATGGTAAGAAGTAGAGGATGGTGATGATGCTTATTAAAAGATCACAACTTCAACTTACACTTCAAGTTTGATGTTTTAATCTTTTGATTTAGGTTAGGGTTTATAGGTCTTTTTAGTCATGAAATGAAATAAGAAAGGAAAGTGGTAAAGTGATCAACAAAAGGGTCGGCCCCTTTTTAACTGACTTAGCATTTTGGGTATTTTATACCCGCTCTAAATCTATTGCCTGGAACCTGAAAATCATTTGCGAGAAATTTATTTTATTGTACCGTCAACTTTAATATTTTAAAACAAACAACATTTTACTAACCACAATAAGTCCTGAGACCTATTTAACTAAGTTTCACAACAAAACAATTTATCACAATAAATTTCTAAAGCAAATAAATACACAATTTAAATAGAAAAATACTAGGCTACAGGAGAGGATGTTACACCATTGGTTGGGGGACTTCGGGATTTGATATTATCTGAGGCACATAAATCTAGATTATATGTTCATCCTGGAAGTACAAAGATGTATAATGACCTGAAACCTCTTTATTGGTGGCCTACGATGAAAACCGATGTAGCACGTGTTGTAGAAACTTGTCATATTTGTTCCCAGGTGAAAGTAGAACATCAGAAACCTTATGGTTCATTGAAACAGTTGGATATTCCCGAGTGGAAATGGGAACATATTACTATGAATTTCGTCACCAAACTTCCCAGAACGCAGAAAGGTAATGATATGATTTGGATAATTGTTGACAGATTGACTAAGAGTGCTCATTTTCTGGCTACCAGTGAGACTGCTTCTTTGACTCGATTGGCCCAGTTGTATATTCATGAGATAGTTTCGAGGCATGGGATACCGTTATCGATTGTGTCAGACAGGGATTCCAGGTTTATTTCTGGGTTTTGGCAGAGTTTACAGCGGGAATTGGGTACTTGAGTTAACCCCAGTACGGCTTATCACCCACAGACAGACGGTCAGACAGAGCGTACCATTCAGACTCTGGAAGATATGCTGCGGGCTTGTGTATTAGAGTATGGTGGTTCTTGGGATTCTCATTTGCCTTTGGTAGAGTTTGCTTATAATAACTCTTATCATTCTAGTATCGGCATGCCACCATACTAGATGTTATATGGACGTCGCTGCAGAACGCCTACTTGTTGGTTAGAGGCTGGAGAAAAGCAGTTTGCCGGTCCTGATATTGTACAGATTACAGCTGATAAGGTTGCTATAGCTCACGAGAAACTGAAAGCTGCCAGAGATCGACAGAAACAGTATGCTGATCCGCGCCGTCGACCAGTTACTTTTGTCGAGGGTGAACTTGTTTATCTAAAAGTTTCTCCTTGGAAAGGTGTGATTATATTTGGGAAACGTGGAAAGCTCGCCCCGAGGTACATTGGTCCATTCAGAATCAGACAGGTGGTTAATGATCAGACAGTCGCCTTGGATCTTCCTTCTGAGTTATCGGGTATTCATGATACTTTTAATATTTGTTATCTGAGGAAATGTAATGTGGAGGATCAATCCCAAATCCTTCCATTACAGGACCTTAGAGTTGATTATAGTCAGAAGTTAGTCGAGGAGCCCATAGAATTAATTGATAGAAAGGTGACTAAGTTGCGCAAAAAGGAGATTCCAATGGTTCTGGTTAAATGGAAGCATAGTTTGGGGGCGAACCTTACCTGGGAGACTGAGTCGAGCATGCGCTCACGTTACCCTCATTTATTTGAGTCTAACGAGATTTCGGGGACGAAATCTTCCTAAGGGGGAAAGATTTGTAACACCCACTTTTGTGACCTGAGCGCAATCCGATATTTTCCTAAACTTTAAATATAATTTATTGTGTTAGGATAAATTTAGTATTTTTGTTAGTTGATAATATTAGTTTAAAAAGTTAAGTAAGTTATTGTGTTAGATAAATAACTTATTTTGTTAGACTAATATAGTTATAAGGAAAATAATATTATTGAAATTGTGAAATGATTTTTAGGTTCCAAACTATAGGTTAAAAAGTGAGAACTTAAATTAATTGGGATATATGTCGGCAAGTATGTGAGCCAACTTAGGGTGGTAACTTTCCCAAAATAGAGATAAAATTAATACATGGGAAGTCGGTTTATATGGGGTGAGTCGACGTGCTTGGTATCACTTTCCCAATTTAGAAAGAATACCTTAATTAAAGAAAGTCATACAAGGGCTCTAAACCCCACTGTGAAGAAATCAATTTTTGACTAAGTATATCCTTGCATCTTCTTTACACATCATCTTGTATATCTTCTTGTTCACTTGTAAGTACTTGCTTTATTTAATTATGAACTTATTATATAGAAGTTTGGTATTTGCAAGAAATAGTAAATTGTATTACTTTTGAACTTGTATTAATATATGTTGAAATAGAAGCGATTATTTGATATCATGATTGTTAATATGATTTTGTTACTAGTTGATGTTGAATTAGATTGATTCCTATGAAGAACTATTTTAAATTCCAAGTTATAAAATTGAGTAGTGATTGGAGCTCCAATATGTGGGTTATTGAATATATAGGAATTTAACATGAAAAGTGTATTAGTTTGATATGATATGAAAAAAAAAAAAATACTTAATGCTCCTTTGGAGTTGAAAAGTGTAAAGGTATGAATTGGTACATAAAATTGCAAATAGTAAAGGGCTTTACATGAATTTGGTTAAATGGGGGTTATGCTCTGTTGTGGGAAAGAAAAGAAACAGGAAGCCCATGTGTTGACTTTTAATTTCTTAATATTTCATTTTAAAGTCCTAATTACGATTAAGTGTTAATATATTAGTTATAAAATGAATATATATATATATATAAAGAATAGAGTATAATTAAGAATATATTAATGTTATGAGATTATTAATTATTCTTAATTTATGTATTGTTATAAGCTAGTTGTTTATTGTACGAGTACTAACTTATAACTGAATTTTATTCTTAGATAATCAGAGGGCTCAGCGAGATAAGACAGCTGAGTAAGTGAATCGAAGTTGACAGATGAATTGACTTGGAACTTCAGTGTGATTTGGTTGTGACATATTGGTTACAACGATATAAACATAGTGATTGTTGATTATATTGCTGAGATAAATATATATAACTGTGATGTGTTGCCTTTGTGCATTTTGGTGAATCGGAGGTCAACAATTGTTGGACTGATTGCTACAGGTTAGTCAATGTGAGATTTGTAATCATGTGTTGAGAATGGAACACATATTGATTAAAGGTAGCAATCAGTTATCGGTAAAATCACTGTATTGGCCTGCAGTGATTGTAAGTGTCGCTTGGTGGGCCACCGCGGTCTGAGGACTCCACAAGGACCACCGATCCTCTTGGTGATGTTGTGTCAAAGTGATATTGCTGATAATTGATATTGTTATAGCTAAGTCAAACTGTTTGTAACAGGTTTATTCACTTAGCTTCGTGCTAATCCCGTTGTTTACTCCTTGCAGGTTTTGATGTGACTGGGACTGGGCAATGAGTGACTGGGAGTTGTTTGACCCTGATTACTCTGATTTTGTTAGATATAGTGATCATGTTTTGTTATATAATGATTATGATAAAACTAATGGTTTGTAAACGAGCAGTTAATACTTATAACTTGTAATAAGTTTTGGTTGATGACATAATGTCATATGTGTTAATATGAATGGGATTTCGCTTCCGAGTTTTTTTTTTTTTTTTTAAATGTCACGTAAATTTGTAGCGTGTTATAATAGCCCTTTGGTATTATGCACTCATGTTAATTTAATTACTCCGTAATTAACACTTTTTGTACTCTTATCTAAATGTAGGTTATTTATCTCTACATATACTAGTCAAGAAGTCATTTTGCTTATTTGGCAAACTTCTCCATTCGACACATAAGCGTTTGTCCTAGGTGTCATCATTTCATTAAGTTTCAAAAATTAAGTGACTCCTCATTCAATCTTTAATTAATTTAATATGTCATTCAATTGCCTTAATGACAAACTAATATTTTTAGAAGGTCAATTAATTAATTAAAGTCAATTCATCAATTTTGGAATGTCATTCATTTTTCATAATTACAACCTATTAGTTTTTCGAAGGTCAATCGTTCATCTTAATGAATCACCTCATACAATTTATTTATATGTTATCTAATTTTTCTTAAACATAACATTAATTTTAAAATATTTTCCTAACTTATAATGACACATTATAAATGGATTCACCGAATTGTGAACAATTTTGGAAAAAATTTGTTGACAAAGTTTTTGATTTATACAATTAGACTAAAATTTTCTGTGTCAAAATATCTTCATAATTTTATAGAGTACATTTTTTATAATTAAATTGTGCCAAATAATTTTGCAATTGTTATAGATAAATGAAACGAAGGATTCCACTATAGTCATTTGCACAATTTCTTAAGCTTTTAACGTAGAGTAACATTTCTAACAACTTGAAGGTATACCAATATCCTCTCTTTTATGCTTATTTTTTCTTCACACTCTTGCATTTTATGCAGTAAAATAAAAATAGTGAATATTACATTAACAAACTACTATATGTAACATCCATTTTTTTCTCAATATATTGTTGACTAACAAATATATTTTCTAAATTGTCTATAGGATAATGAAGAAATTAAAGAAATCAAAATCGTCGTAAGTGCGTGTAGGTTTTTTTAAAGTCGAGCGTTAAAAATTTATTGTTAACTAACATATTTAGTAAAGGAATAGAAGAAACCAAAATCACGAAGAAAAACAATGAATATGAAGTAGTATGCAATATAATCATTTTTGTACATAATTTTATAAATCTACTTTTTCTATATGTATTACATCACGAAATCCAAAAAAATTTCTACTATAACAAATGAAAACATGAAGAAAATCTTACACACAGGAAATTAGATGAAGTAAATGAGGTTTACAATTCGATTGATAAGATGGTGTGACAAATTCTGTAATTTATAAAAAGTTTTGTCGAGATGTAATATATTCTTATTTTGTTGTAAGATGATTTTAATTGGAGAGAGATATTGGATGAAACCATCACAAGATAGCCTAGTGGTTGGCATCATGTTATCCTCACAAGAGGTCTCAGGTTCGAACCTCACTAGAAGCATAAATATCTTGGGGTGGCCACGGGAAGGTTCGGAAACGGCCACGGTAACGGTTAGGCCGCGTACATCTCAAGCAAAGCTTGACCAAACCGGGGGAGCCTGTTATAAACGGGAATACCCTTTTGAAAAAAAAAAAAAAAAAAAAAAAAAAAAGATATTGGATGAATTTGAAGTAAATCATTTTTAGTAATGGGTAGTTATATGTTGGTCTTTCCAAGTAAAGAGTTGAAATGGTTTTCAAGGTGTTAATGTATGATCAATACGACTATATTACTGATGCAATTGATATTGTATTTAAGTAAATAATGTGAAAATTTTAATTTGTTTGAGCATTTCATATCTATTTTAATAACATGAGTTTTCACTATATGATTATTTCAGTCTAGTATCAATAAATTTATCACATAATGTTATATATCCAAACCGTCAATCGAACGAGTATAACACTAGTTATGTATATAACTAGGCTCTTCTAAGTTTAAGAGCATCCTGATGCATATATGTGACAAATGTAATATATAAACTTAGTAAAATGTCAATAAAAAAAATGCATTCATCCCCAATTGTCACGTGTCTCCGTAAAATCGTGTTTTATAATTATATTTTATTTTATGTTAAATGTATATTCTACAATAACCGACTTCTACTTACATGGTTACATGTATCTCTTTCTTTTGGATTCTCTAACTTCAATTATTTATGGTTGATATTATTTGCATGAAGCACATTTAAAAGATGATAACATTTTTGCATGATTCCCTTAATTTTGTGGCAAAAAGTACCATCTGGTTCTTTACCAAGAATACTTTTCAATTTCAAAGTGAACAAAATAACAAATCATGTGTAGTTTAGTAACTAAAATTGCATGTTTTTGTTGTTTCAGTTTCCAGCCATTTTAGAACCAATTTGCATGTTCTTCTTTTTCTATCTTCAAACATTTAATACTGGTTTTTACATTCTTTATCATTTTATCATAAAGTTAATTTGAGACAAAATAAAGCGTTGACACTTGCCAAATTTGGATTTTCAATCCCAAAACTCTGTTATCAACTTTATTTTGAATTACCATGTATTATCACCATCAACGATCATTACAAATAGGGTTAATAATGGTTTAATTTTCAAAGTTTTACATTTTTTACGTTTTAACCACTTAAGTTTTTTTCCTAATGATTTAACCCTCGAAGTTTCAAAATTTTGGTGATTTAAGCCTAAAGTTTGATTATACTAAAAAAATTTGATGGTTTAAACCCCCAACTTTATCTTTTATAATGATTTGAACCTTTTAAATTTTTCTATTTTAATCATCTAACTTTCTAAAACTTAATGGTTTAACCCTTTGAATGATTAGATCATGATAAAAAAAACTTGAGTGGTTAAAAATAAAAAAAGTGAAACTTTGAGGATTAAACCTTTATTAACCCTTATAAATATTTAAGTAATCTCATGCATCTTTATACGAATCATATATTACCCTCACAAAGAAGCAACTCTATATGATTTGGGGTCACCACAACTCGTTTAGGGGGTAAGAGATGGAAAAAAGTGGGCCAAAGGGTATCTTTAGTAAGACCCTTAGTTTTGGGGGGCTATTAAAGCTACCCCTGGCCCACCTTTTTTTTTTTACTTTCTAGGTATACCCCCTGTTTTTTTTAATTTTTACCTCATGTTAAGTCTAAAACTGAAACTGATTCTGTACTGAACTGGACCAAACTTAAATAAAAGTAGACTGAAAAAGGTGAGCCAGGGGGTAGATCAGACTTTTGGGGGTGGCTTTAGATTCCCCCTTAGTTTTGTTATTCTCAAGTATACTTTTGTAATGATTATAGTGACCCTGATGATGCAAAGAAAGAATCAAACACTGACAATAAACTTTTTGCGACGACCAATTGACCAAACTAGCTAGTCACATGCTTATCACTTATCAGTCTTGATCGTTTAAACGAACCAGCTTGTGATCATTCAACTTTAAAAGAACTAAAATGAAGTATTACCAGCATTAAAGCTAGATGTACGATTATATAGACTTCTTCCAGTAGGAGTTTGATCTTGATATCGAATTAGTCTACCTGTAGCACCTTTACGTACCAGCTCTAAAGGATTACTCTAGTAGGGTCCTGTTTCAGTTGTTCCATTACAGCTATCTGCTTCTGTTACACTCAAAGATCAACCTCTAATTTGTACTCCTCTCCACAACCACATTTAACAGTGTGTGAAATTCCCTGTTGACAATATGTAAAACAGCGATTTGTCAACAAGGTACATCAGCAGTTTGGATAAGGGAGACTACAGGTGAACCTTATGAGGGTAGGCCAAAAGGGTCGGAAAATCAAGGGAATATTTACCTTAATAGTGTCAATTTGGTTTTGCAGCGATTCTTGGTACTCAGTTTCTCCACATTTGTCAGACATAAGAGCTTGAAGTTCCTCTTCTAAAGACTCGATAAGCATATCCCTTAGTTCTGGCTGCAACCACCAAAGAACAAAATTTGGGATGAGAACTATAAATTTGTAATTCACGAAAGAAGCATAGAGATGGTTATTTTTAAACCGTTAATGTTAATATGTTGTAGAAGTGTATTTATTAGCAGGAGATACACTATTTAGACTTAAATAAGACACCAAGCCAGCAAGTAAGCAAATGTAAATGCGTGTGACAGGAAGGAACTGATATATATGAGATGGCACCTTACCTTGAAATTTTCCATTTTACACTTAAGTTTCTCCAGTGATTGCTTGACCTGTACATAAAAGATTTTTAAACAAATAGGCGAGCAGGGACTCACTTATATTAGATAACAAATTAATTTCATAGATGAGATAATTTTGACCCAATTAAATATGACTGGGTGCATTTCGGTTAGTTTGGGTCAAACTGGTATAATAGAAAAGCGTTGAAAACCAACCCATAACCCAGATTATATGTAATTATATGTGGGCATTTGATCTCTAATCACAAGTACTCTCATGAAGCATATGTTGATATAAAATGATTAGAATTTTGACCTCGTGACGCTCTGAAGCAAGTTCAGATCTCGTTTGTGTCAGCTGGTCAAATTTAGCTTTAGCAGCATCAACTTGTGTCATCATATTCTTGTATGTATCATCCTGAAACTTACAAGTACCTAGACTAAATATTAAAGTTGCATTAATCTACGAGGTCATCCAAGGATACATACCAGATTTCCACTCATGACTTGGGTTTTAGCAACATAGTTTCCTGTGGTAGATTTAAAGTTGACAATGTAAGGAAGTATCCACACGACCACACTGTCTTATCAACATATGTCCAGGTAGTTGTTTTTAGTAGGTGACAATGGCACACTTACTCATAAATGGCTCAATTGGGGTTAGGCTTTATCTATGATGGGTCAAATGAGTATAAAAACTAATGAATTCTCTATTAATGAAAAAGCTGAAAAGGCTAAATGTCACCCAAAGTGTATTTTTGATGCATACAACCTCCTAACTTACCTGTTTTGCACAACCTGTTACCCAACATGCCCGAAACATCAATTTGTCACCTCTAGCTATTAGCATCAATCCCATGTGTTACTGGAGCATGTCATAAACAATGAACCTACTAATCACCAGGCCACTTTATTGATCAATCCCATTAATGTGTAAATTTCTAGCATGCTAAATTGTTTTAAATGCTTGATCCAGCAATTCTTTGCTAATCATAGCCCCTAGACGGCCAATTAAGCAGTGGTGAGCATGGATTAATGGATAGAACTGATTAAATATACACGTAATAAGAGGCACGAGATGCTCTTTAAAGGCGTTGAGTAGGAGAAGAACTTATACCTGCGAATCCATTAGCCATGCAGTCAAGTTGTGTGTTCGCCTGCATCATGCCAATCCAGCATTTATACGAGTATTTCAATTACTAAATTGTAATGCAATAATGATGAAGATCAGGGAGTCCTCAATATAACATCTTTTAGGGGTAATTACACCTCTTTCTATCCGCACTCTACATGAATAGAAAATTTTCATGTATGCTACAAAAAATATGAGCCTATGAGATCTACACATTTACTGTAACCAATTAAAGGCTCACATGGAAGTTTGTAATAATATTGGTTCATTTTATATTTTAAAAACCTCAGAGTGGAAATGATATGAGTTGCATCTGAACTCTGATGGGCATTTTAAGCAGCACAAGAATGACATCTTTAAAGATGTTTTTCACACTGAAAATCACTGAAGAAAGACAGTCGCACTTAGCAGGTTTACCAAAGTCCATTAAATTAAATATTGGTGAGAAAATGATAGTGAATACCAACTGAACTTTCTCTGACAGCCTAATTGTCCACTAAACCATCTTTTGAGCAAAGAAAATGGCAGACTTCAAAGTCAGTTAGTTTAATGATATTAATTTCCTTTTTTTTTGTAGCTATTTTTCTTTTTTACATGCAATCAGTATATTCTACACTAAATGACAGCAGTTGAGACATGCAACGACTAGAATAACAGGAAAAAAGACGAACAAGCTAACAAAAACAATAGACCAGGTATAGGTCAGAACGTACCAACTGTCCAACATTTGAGCTAGCCTTGTATGAATTGAACCAGTCCTATGTAAACCAAAATAAGGTTGTCACTTGAGCATTGTATATCACCAGAAAAATTACATAAAGCTAAGAAAGATACAGAACCTGTTGTTCTTTGAATTTGGTACTGAGCTCCTCGTTGATCTTGCCATATGATGTACTGTTACATCAAACAAAGCACACTCAGTACTAAATAAGGATCGTTTCATAGTATATTTATTTTGGGTAGATGTCTGTCTAATCACCGCTTCTCAGAAAGTTTGGCCGACCAGTTGACTCTTTCCTGTTGAATAAGCTCCAGTGTCTGTATGTTTTTTGTAGAATCAAAAGATGAGTAATACAGTATTTATAACTATCTTATGCATTTAATATTAGAAGAAAATTTAACTTTCCAATTTAAGGCGTTCTTATGTGAAAGAACTTCACTGTTTCAGAGATAACATAACTTCCGCAGAACTCCTACAACTACAAAAAGGATTTTGTAAACTTGAAATATAAATTAGTCCTGTATATCTTCAACCTCCATCCCTATTTCAGGATCATATTCTTCATATACATATACAAGAAGCAATCAATAATGACTCAATTAAGTTTTACATTCTAATTAAATCATTCAGATAGAAATAAAAGGTTCATAAGTTTATAATGGTTTCACTTGCTCCTAATTACACGGAGATATGATTTTCATATAGCAAAGCACAGTACAGCCACATACTCATACTTGGGATTTTTCTACGGCCACTGACTAAATGAGCTTGGACTGAATATTTGGTTATGCAAACAGGTGAGATTAAAGTATATGTGGTGCCTCAATGCTATGGCTTACATCTACGTTCTGCTTGAGGCTCACGGTAACTCGTTGCCAGTAAATATGTAAATTATATCAGGTGATAATGACTTTCATGTAACATATTTTTATCAACTGTGATCAAGAAAGCATCATCCCAGAGAATTGGTATTTAGATAAGAATTTATGGTAGTTTTCCATCATATGCAGATAAGTCTTTTAATTACATGCCCTGATGTAAAATATACAGAAACATATGCCAAGTGAAGTACAAAATGTAATGGTTAGTTTTTCATGATCTGATTGTTAGAAAGTCAACACGAGTTGGACTACAATGAACGTGTTGTTTATCCACCAGAACATCTGTAAATGATAAAACAATAAGAAAACCACACAATATATAGGACCCGGTGCTCTGGAGGTAGTATCTATATCCAGTGTTAAAATAGTGAACATATATTGGATTCCATTAAACATGCCGCTAACTGCACCCCTACTGATCTTATTAAATACTACTACATCTTCCATTCAAAACCTTGAGTTCCTAGTCTATTTTGCAGACCACAGTGAAACCACAAGACGCATCACTTGCCTATTGAAAATCTGAGGCCTTACTTCTGTGACTACTGAGACTTCTGAAGGTCCTTATCGTGTTAAAGTGTCCTTAAAGTCTCATCTATCTCAGAGTTACGTACAAATACGCCATCTTTTTTAATAATTAGTCCACTTCTTCGATAACAATGAGTCAAAATAACCCTACCTGTGACAGTGTGGAAGTGTCGTATTCCAACACAGCAATTTTTCTTTGCAGTTCTAATATCTGAGAGCATATGTATCCCTTTGCCTTCATCATTCGGTCAGAATCCTCCTTGAGTTGCTTTGTTTCAGATTTAGCTGCAATTTCAAAGAATTGACTGAGAAAAAGGGAGCACAAATGTACACGCATGAATTTCAACTGAATATGGCATGCATAGTTTACTTAAATAAAAAAACAGATCATAAATCAGCAGTCACCAAAACATGCGTTATTCGAAATATTACTTGAAAAAATTACTTTTTATAATATAAAATTTTGAAATCTTTAGGGAAGAAAATAATCACACTGCTTATAACCTTTAAAAGAACTGGTGCTGTAGAGTTTTCCCTACCAACTGATCGATCACATGTAATGGCTGGTCTTGAATTTGCAGTATGCTATAATATGCATTAATAGTTTCTCTTTGTTTCATTGTTTTATGTTTTCTTTTTCATCATCCAAAGATGTTTTTAGCTGTCCTTGGCTATTTTACCAAGGTTTCTCAATGAAGTAATAATAATTATAGGAGTATGGGCAGGTCTAGACCACCTGCTCCAAATGTACAACTTGAAAAACTCAAACAACTTGGTGTAATTAGCGTACACTGTTACACTTATATGAAGTCCAGAATTAGGAAAGACATATTGGTAAAACAACAACTAGCATTCTAATATTTTGAAAATTTGATAAACTAGCATCCGCTTGTGGATGAATATTCTACTATCGGTATTTGAAACATATAAGTGTTACATATAGAGTTAATCCATTTATAAATTATCATCCTACAATCGAAACTTGAAAGCACCACCAAATAGAATATATATAAGTTGCGAGTAGTATCGTTAACAAAATTATAGAATCAAAGTAGCATCCTCCAGCTATAATTAAACTTAAACTAATCAGATATGTAAGTTAAATCATTACGCAAAGTAGTTAAAATTATATCTACAGCTAAAGGATGAACGTAAGCTTCTGACGATATCAATCAGTTGAATAAAACAGAAAGTCGAAAACCTAAATCAATCTCTTTCTTCAGAGTCTGAACTGTAGTGATCCGCATTTGTTCCTCAACGGAAGTTTTCGTGGCTTGATCCTCAACATCTTCAATTACATCATCAACAACAAGTAAAAAATTAAATAAATCACATAAAACAACACGTAATCAATTCCTACTTAACAATTAGAGATAGAGAAGTAGATATACCGTTCATATGAGTGCGTAAGGTTTTCATGTAATTTAAGTATTCTTCCATGCTTGTGATCTTCAATAACCTAACATAACAAAGGGAAATGATTTGATTCAGAATCAATTAATGCTAATTTAGTAGTTCTAGTTCATAAATTATATCGAAAATTAGATAGTATGATGTTACGCACCAATTTTAGGGTTTTGCAGAAAGCGTGAAAGATGAAGGGTGAAGTGAGAATTGTAGTGAAGGAGTTTGAAATGACGAGATGTTATATACGGTACAGAGTTGCTCGACCCGCGAACCTGAATGTACGGAACTTAAGTTTGTTTGGTGTTTGGACGTGGTGATAGTATGAATTTGGGGTGTTTGGACAAGGCGACATCAAGAATTTGGGGTGTTTGGGCATAGTGATACTATGAATTTGGGGTTTTTGAACGTGTTTAACCACTAAAAGCAATTTAGTCGAATCTCATAGCAATTTTATTTCAATTTTTAAGAGCCTTTGGCTTGTTTTATAGAATACCAGCACATTGACCGTGTAATACAGCGGTAATAACTAATTTGATTATTGTTATTATTAAGTGCACCATCATATTGGTTAAATAGCATGTCATCCGTGAATTGTGACATATAACATTTCTTCTTCTTAATATTATAGATAAAGATAATGTCTTAGTTTGTTGAAATCATTTTGTTATAACTGGTGGGATAGAATTACAAATTTATATATATTTTTTGGATGCCATCCATCGGACGGGTTATACACTAGTTATTAGTATTTGTATATTATACGCTCGCAAACCAAGTTGTTTGTATATGTTATTCATGTAATATTGTATTAAAGGTGAAGAGGTTTATAATTTGTTCTCTTAATTTGTTGATGTCATAAAAAAAATGCAAAAAGATAAATATTGTACGTTATTTTTAACTATATTGTATGTTAACATGTATGATGCCGTGCATCGCACGAGTCATTAATAATTAATAATAGTATTATAGTAGATAGATATACTCCGTAAATTAGAAAAGACATAACTAACTAGCATATTACGGAGTACTTGCAAATTTCACACATTACTTTTAGTACTTACGCGTTCATAAGATATATGTTAACATTTACTTTTTACATCTCAAATCATGATTTTATTAACAATTATAATATGATGATGTTATTATAAGAATAAGGGCATTTGAAAATTTATCGAACCTTTCCAAAACTATTATTGTATACGATTAACTTTAAAAGTGTTATTGTATGTATCGAACAAGCTAATTATTGCTATTGTACGTAGTCATGAACGCTAATGACGTCTTTGCCATGTCAGTCTCTACGTATGTGACATGTCAGATTTAGTAATGTACTAAACTTATGTAAAAATGTATGAAACTTGTATATATATCCCCTAACTTATTTAATTTTCAATAACCGTCATCTTCAACCCCATTAAAACCAATATGCTTTCGTCATCTTCTCGATCGTCGTTCAACAATTGGCCTTAATTTTGTGATTGAGATGGGGCAAATAACTTGTGGCGAAGTCACCGGTAAAAATGATATCTCCGGAAAACGTGGGGTGAGATGCCTGAAATGGTAATGTTTTGGAGATGGTGGTGAGGTAGATAGATAGGGGTCGGTGGTTAGGGATTAGTAAATTGGTTGTGGTGATGTCGCTGAAAAAAATGTGAATATGGTTGTGATGTCGGAGATGGTAATGTTTTGGAAATAGTGGTGAGTTGGAGATGATAGAGTTTGGTGGTTAGGGAGGTCAGAGGTGTAAATTGGTTGTGTGGGTGCCGTCGAAAAAAATGATATGTCGAAAAAAATGGTGATGAAGTTGGAGATAGTGACGTTTTAGAGATGGTGATCAGGTGGAGATAATAGGGGTTGGTGGTTAGGGAGGTGTATATTGGATGTGGTGGTGGCGGCGAAAAAAATAATGTCGTCGAAAAAAAGAAGATTATAAAGTTGATAAAGATGATGACATGGAAAATGTATTGAACATTAGGGTGACATGGCGCCGACTTTGCAATACCACGTCAAATACTCTTGCCACGTATGATAATTATGATTGAGTAAACGTTATTAGTGTTAATGACTACATACGGTAAGTCGGTAACACTTATTAGTAAGTTCAATGCATATAATATCACTTTTAAAAGTTAGGTGAAGTTATAATAATAAGAATAAACAAATACTCACATAAACTTATAGTGCCCCAATTCAAAATTCATTAGTTTGGTGGTGCAAATGAACATTTTAGATAGTTTTGTGACTGAAATGAAAACGTTTAACTACGACTACACGTATACACTACAGTAACCCCAAAAGGACGATAACGTCGATAGAGACGTGAGCTATAAACACACACCCAACAAGATCGACTCAAATACGAGTCCACGAATCATCATTCCCTTAACCCAATTAAATATTAAATAAATAGAAGAAACATAATTATGTTCCCGTTAATTTGATAAAATCATGTCACTTTCAGTATTCAATCAAATTCACCATCTCTTAAATTCATTGATTTAACAAAAAGCAACATACAATTTGAACTGATTCCGACTCCGAAATCATCATATACTACGTCGTTTTTGTTTTAATTGCGTGTGTTTATTATTTTTATGATAAATGTCGAGTTCACGGAAAGGGGGATTAGGAGCAATTGGTTCATGGATTCACAATAAAGTTGTTGATCCTTTTATTAAAATCCTTAGCAGGTAAACTCACTTGTATTTACTTTTTTTTTTTTTTTAATATTTTCTTATCATTATAATTTCTTAGAAGTTAGAACGACTGTGAATATAATCTGATAGTTTGGTTTCAGGGGAGCAGAGCCTAAGCAGCTGGCGTTATCGACTGCACTCGGGATTTCGTTAGGAGTGTTTCCGATTGTTGGTATGTTTTTGGTTCTATAATTGGTTTATGATTGAGAAAGAGAGCTAGAATCTGATTTATGTGGCCACATCTACTACATAGTTCAGTTGTGATGGCTGACTCCCTTCATTTGTAAACGGGTCGACCTGCCAATCTGATTAAGTTTTTAAAGGTTTTATTAATTAAATAGTAATATATATTAAGTTTGACCCCCAAATCCGAACTGAAAAGGTGCAGTCAAAAACCCGGAAGGAAATTTTCATAGTGAGCCGACCAAAACAGTAAGGTGGACCTGTATTATGGTTCTTAGGTAGTAGGATTACTATTTTCTGTATGTGTATAAATTATTGTAGTATATTGTGTAACTTATTGTGATCAGTTTGGCATTATGGGTAACTAGTTATTAAAATGTTACAGGGGTGACAGTGTTTCTCTGTGGGTTGGCTATAGCAGTGCTTGGATCTTCTGTCAATGCTCCAACGGTTATGCTGGCTAATTTTGTTGCTACTCCATTGGAGCTGAGGTGAAGTGTTAAAATATAAAACATTTTTTGCGATTGTCTTCTTTGTTACCGTCTGAAACGAGAAATCGTTCATCATTCCTTTCGGCTTTTATGATTGCCAGAACTAGACGGTCCTTTATGATTGCCTTTCGGCATGTGACTGCAACAATGTGGGATTTTGTGTTGATCTTTTGGGATTGTTTCACCGAAACAACATATCCAAATGGTGCAAATCGGGGTAAAACTAGAAAAGCACTTAAGCATGTATGGGTCAGGATAGGCCGGGTCGGTGAAGTTGACTGGCTAACACCTTTTGTCCTTAAATTAGTTTTATATATAATTGTAGCATTATATATGATTACAAAAACAATATCCTTGATGATGTAGTGCTTTGGCGTAAAACAATGTAGGAGAGGTCTACGTTGTAAGCATTCATATACGATTTGGTCAAGTATTGACCCATTTGACCCATCACATGCCCATTGTAATCAATTTAATACTTTCATTGCTAGATTTCTTATTTTAGCAATAAGCAATAGACTTTCAAGTTAGGTTGCATCACATAAATTCCGAATAACAGAGAGTACTGGAAGATGAATTTTTGAATATGTAGATGTGCTTCAAGAACTACATTAGAAAGGTGAAGATATGTGGTATAGCTTCACATGTAATAATGTTTTTCTGCTAACTAATAATAGTTGCAGCAGATAGCGACTGTATGATATGCCTATGATTATGCTACTGAAGCCTTTGTTACGTTATTTCTACCTTATTATACAATCTTATACTTATATATATTTGTCTTTTACCGATTTAGTTTGATGGTAGTGTTCTTACGCGCTGGTGAGTTTATTACTGGTGGAGCTCATTTTCCTTTAACCACTGATGCTTTAAAGAAGGTATTGACTGGTGAAGCTTCAATGGAGATCTTTCGGAGCATCCTTAATGCGGTATGTTCACTTTGATGTTCTCGTATGCTTTTTATCTTTCACTGGCCATATTGGTAAACTTAAAACCTTTTAGCTAAAAAAGAAACAGACGAGTGAGTTGAAAGTCACCCGAAGTGTACAGTTATTGCATACAACATCAGAAAGGTAAGATTTTATTATTATAGTGATATGCTATAATAAAATTTATACACAACTTTGTTTTAAAAACTCGAACATAAAGCGTTTCGTACTAACTTGGCCTGTTTTGGCCCAAACAAAATATTGCATGTTTGGATCCGTTACCCAAGCTTCCCAATCCAGCTTTAGTCATTAGTCAACTTTATACAATGTTTTCTTTTTACAAACTTTTACAAAATGTCATTCCCTTTAAATTTAGACTGCAAACGAGCCCTCTAGCTCGAATCGACTTCACTTGACCGCATTAGCCTAAGCTTGAACTCAACTCTAGAGCTTGAATAACTCAAAATTTTCAATAAGAAACCATGCTCACTTGAGCATGCTTAATGTAGTCCGAATTGAACAAGCTTGAGTTGTGTTGAAGCTCGAATAACTCAACTAAAAGCTTGACTCGTTTGCATACATGTATAACAGTACTCACATAATACATATGGCTCGCTAAGAATTTAAGTCGATTTCTTGTAAGCTCAGATTCTGTCTGTTATACATTTCAAGCTCAAGCAGAGCAAACTCAATTCGAGTTTCAATGAATGCTAAAAGTTTGACTCATTTGCAATGTCTAATTCAGATGCTTGGTGTGATTAACTTCTTGCAGTTGTTGGGGTGGTTGTTTTTGTCACCTTTAATCCTGGGGGCACTTTACATTATACTTCTACCCTGTTTCGTGATCCTGGTGCGCAAGTTCAACCCCAGTTTGAGCCCAAAGCTAGCCACACCATCCAATACAGAACTGAAGCTTAAAGTAAGGGACATTTGAGGTGCATACAAGCAGCAAACCGCTACAACACACCCATTGTTTCCATCTCTATTTCTGTGCAAGCCGTTGCGCAGACCAATTAACATTGAAAATTGGTACTAAAAGCTTCTTCTTTTTATGATAAATTGGAGAGAAATTATGTAACCCAAGCCTGAAATGTTAGTTATGTTCTTTTACTATATAGTCTTGAACATGTAACTATGTACTACTGATAAGTTTAACTTTGTAAGTATGTTAAACTAGTGATATTTTATAAGGGAATCTTGATACTTTGAAGCAAGGTTGTTAAGATCCCGATCTTGATCTTAAGATCTTACGATTTTACTATCGCCATGAATGAAAACGATCCCGATCTTAGATAGGATCTTAAATTCGTAGGATCTATTTAGGATCCCGATCCTATGTCGATTCCGAGCTAGTGTCCTAAGATCCCGATTCGATCCAATCTTATTCAACATGAATTAATGAGTTAACAAAATATAAATAAGTTGGTTTTTTCAAATGAAAAGGCTAACAAGTTTATCATTATTTCAATTATTACACGTAAAAATAATCAAGTCCTTATAAAATAGTTTAACATATGAAAATCTCTTTAATAACATATATACTTTTCTAAATCGCTATGAGAAGTATGAATTAAAGTTATAGTGTTTAAACTATAAAATTCTAATCGATTTGTTATGCATTTGGTCTTTTAGATGTATTATAACACACAAGTATGAGACGATAGTGTATAAGTAGGATCTTATGATTCAGGTCTTGTGAACGCAAAAACGATCCTAGGTAAAATCCCGATCTTAACAACCTTGCTTTGAAGAAATGGGACTAATGAAGCAATAATCATTTATTGGCATCAGACCAAATCAAACAACTTTCCATGGTTAGCCTTTTTGTTGTAATGTAAAATAATCCGTACAACAATTATTGATTAGAAACGGATCCAAATTGTGGTTTCTAGTGGGCTTGAGAAGATATTTGAGGAGATATTTGAGGATTGGGCTTGAGAAGGCCCAGATAGTAGAGATAAAAATTATACTTTTGTAAAATGCTTTTATCTAGTGGGCTTCATGGGATTGTATAATAAGCCCATGCTAATGAGGCCGACATATAAACTGTGAAAAGATCGATGGACTACTCGTTACTCAATACTCGATAAAATTGGTATTAGCTTTCTGAGGAACAAATTGTACGTTCCTAGCAAAGTTAATATTTTGGTTTTTAGAGGATTGCAAACGAAACAAGAAAAGATCTTGACATACCGGAAATCGATTTGAATTGTACAAATTGTGACGAAGACCAAGCAACCGAAATTCATTTTGGATTTTTAATATGTAAAGAAGTCTTTAGACAGTGGAATCTTCAACAACAACTCCACATTGAGCTAAGTTGTTGGTGATTTCAAACTCGCTTCTGCTCTCAGAAACGTTTTTTTTTTTTTTTTTTTTTTTTTTTTTAAAGCGTTTTGAAGTCTGTGTGGAATGGTACGGTCTTGCAATCCAAACCCAACCACCGATACATTATACTTCTGTTTTTTCTTCAATTCCCTAGCTACGTGCTAGGTGTTCATATAACAATGTCGTTAAAAAAGATAGAGAAGAAATTTCCCTCCTTTCAATTTATATATTTAAGTCCAAAACCAAAGATATGATACAAATTAAATTGGTAGATAAATTTGGTTGTTGGAAGTTAGGTTCTAGTCATCATAAAGCAAAGGCAATTGAAGGTTCCTTAAAGTGAAGACACTATTATTAGTATTATGGTATATCTGTATAATAAAGGCAAAGACAAAGATCCCATTCAAGTTTTGAATTTTATGATGTTCTTTTGTAGATACATATTACTGTATTAGTACTAAGAAATGAATAATTAAATTTTATGTTAGTGGATGAGTTGGATTATATTTATTCATTAAAATATAGGAGTGTAAAAAGTTGTTTTATGCAAGTGTGAGATTACAAGGGCAGCTGCATTTTAAGGTGAAGTACTGGCAGGCGATCTTAAACGTTGATTTCTTTTGATTAACGGTCTAGATTCGCAACATTACATGTTACGTATAATGCAGTGCGGTTAAGATGCAAGGAAACTGAATATGAACCGTTGATCATATAAATTAATGACTAATTAAGATCCCTTCCGTGTAAAATGTAGGTGCCCCCTCATACCATTTTCTTAATTGAACTTCGTCAGCTTTTTAGTCTTCATATCTTAATCTTAATGAAAATATTGCCAAATATGCTCTATTTTTAGGGTTAATTAGTATTTTTCAGCATTTTTTTTCCTTGCTCATAATTTTCTTTTATTTTATCTTAATGAAATCGTTATCTAATATTTGAAGATCAAAAGGAACCTGCATGCAACGTGATTCATGAACGTAAGTATATATTAATCCAAATATTCCTTTCATCGTAAAAGCGAAATTCGACATTGATTTTAAAATCTAAAATACTACTCCAGATCTCAAGTTTGACTACTTGATGTAGATTAGATTCTTTAAAATGCTAGTAATATTGTTTAGTCTTTCATCGATAAATTTAATTCAGATGAATTGGGTAAGAACATATTTTATGCTAGTTGACCGGTCAAAAGAATCAAAATTTGTCTCTTACTCAATGCTTAAATACTTACATATGAGTTAACAATTGGGAAACTGATTAATAGAGGATTAGCAATTAAGCTAAGTAATTAAGATAATTAGTTAAAGCACAGTTTCTAAATGGAAAATGAAAAAAAAAAAAGAGTAAGTAGAGGCTCATCTCAATCACCATTGATTGAGAATGAGTCTTGCAATTAAGCAACATTAATTAATTCCTAGTTACAATAATCCGAAGTTCAAACTTTAGATCATCATTACATTACATTACAAATTTTAAAGAAGATGAGTACCAAGTTTCGTCTCAAACTAGACTTAATTCGAGATCGAGATGAGATAAAGATTGAGATGAGAGATGAAATCCATAGAGATGTGAAAAGTTGACCTGAGTCCTAACCATGGTTGATGTGTTAGAGATCATAAACCGAGAGATTGAAAATATCTCTCTCGATTTACTTTCCGATGCATTTGAGCTTCGTTTCCATTAACGAAGCTCATGATACCTAGCTAAAAAGTCGGTACGAATAACCCTAAATGCACTACAACTACACCTTAAATGTTATTTAGTCACATGGCTAAAACTCCCATTGTTTAGCCAAAGTAAATTTACACAGAAACATCATATGTTCTTACCCTAAGAACATAAGATTGTTTTATAAAAAAAAAAAAAAAAAAAAAAAAAGATTTTTTTCATGAAAAACTAAAAAAAGAAAAAAGTTTTAACCAAAACATGCTAGCCAAGTTTTTAAAAAATCTAAGACTAGGGTTCAAGTTTTTAAAAAATTACCAAAAACTTGGGGCATATTCCAATGCCCATGATTTAAACTATATGTATATATATTTATTATTATAAAGGACATCTTTCATCAAAAGTTTTGAACTTGAAGCATTTACAAATTCTCTTTAATTTAAGAGGAAATGAGTTGATATATTGATGTCTTTGTTTTTTTTTTGTTTTTTTAACTTTGGCCTTTTCCATAAGCCAAAACCTTATGTAATTAATAATGTTTTCTCCAACTCATGAAGCTTTTTCCATAGCCATAATAAGTTGGTGAGATGCACATGCATATGCTTTGTGGGGTGTCCTTATCTCTTGTAGGGGACCCTGCCCTTTTAAGAGAAAATAGAAAAAAGTCCTCCAAATTTGGATGGTAACCCCTATGGGGGGCTTGTTTTCATGCCTTGATTCATTGTATAATCAAAGGATCATGAAATAGAGAGGGAATGAAAGAGATATAACCATGGTTGGGCCAAAGGTCTTTTTTTTTCGGAATGGAAAAGATTCTGAGAATTGAAAAGGATGATGCATGCGGATTGATTCGATCTATGCAATTCATGAATCTCTTAATGATGAGCGGTAGTGGGTGATTGTAGAACCACGTTTACGCCTGTGGCACAGCAAAACAAACTGTCAAAAATGTTAGTAACTCTCTCGATCAATTGCTGATAATCATTCTCTTATTCCATTCCTATGTGTCATATTTCACTTTCTCCGATCAAATTAAGGACGCTGCAACAAATCAATAGATTGTCCACATTTGCTTCCTAAGAAGAACAGAAGTGGTGTATTTTTGGTTTACAAGAGTGTGAAAGTAGATAATGAGAAATAGTACACACACAAAATCTATATAAATTTATTTACACACACAAAGTTTACCCAGTTTTATCATTTTCCCTACAATTGAGAGCATGAACTTGGAAGCAAAGTGTCATTGCACTTTTTTGGACAAATTCTTTTAATCGGATCAAATTATCAAGGTGGATAAATATTTCATCAGGGCTCATTAATCTTTTAAATAGGTGCGGAGCAAGAAAATTCTCAAAAGTTAAAAACTAGTGACATTGGTATATAAAATCAGAGGTTTTATAAATAAAATTAAAAATAAATTATTTTTTCTAGCGGGCCGAATAATCTTGGTCAACATTATTTAGCTCTGTCCCCACTTTTGATTGTATAAATGCGTCAAAAAATGTGTTGGAAAAGTTAATTTGTTGCAATGAGACTAGGAATGGAAAGAAAAATCAATAACAATTAAAGAATAATAAACTTTTCGTGTAATGCAAATCAAACCTGCAGGTTGCAATGGTGGAGAAGCTGCGAGGGAGATCGGGGTACCATATTGTTGTGCGTACCCTCCTGAAGAGTTCACGGCTGAATACTGGTAAAGATGGTGTGGATACACGCCATAGCTTTGACCAGTGGCATAACTTCCATGGCCACCTTCGGCCATGTTCAGATACGGATAAAAGGCGGCGGCTGCAGCGGCTGCACCCGCAGCTGTGATCATTCCACCACCAGCTGCACCAACACTTGCTCCATAATATGGATACTGCCCATTTGTTCCTCCATACACATTATAGTAACTCTGAACATAATAAACACATTGAACATCACAATTGTTAATAACATTATATTATTTTTGCTCTAAATTAAGTGTCAATCAAACAATAAACACAAGATTCTTTTCATCATCAACTAAAATATAAAGATAGGACATTTATTTCGAAACATGCGATATATAAACCGTACCGTTGGATAGGTGTAATCTGGAGAATATGGAGAGTATCTGAAATCAAAAGATTAGAGGATGGATTAGTGAAAATAAATACGCAACTTGTAGAACAAGTAACATGTGTAAAAACACATGCATGGGATGCATGAACGAATAATGTAAAGAAAATCCCGTAAGAATAACAGAATACGTATACATTGATCCACAACGACATATGCGGTATGCATGTCAGCATAAATGGGAAGGACTAGAAGTCCCAAAATTATCTTAAAAAGTTTGAGTAAAAGTACAGTACTAGTCATGTGCTGTTTGCAGGTTAGTTTGACTATGGTCAGAGATAGATAGAAAGAAGCATGGCAATCATGATGATGATGCATGTGCCTAGTGGAAGCATGCCTGAATACAGAAAGTGAATTTACAGAAGAATGCTTTTATTTGTTTATTAATTAAAATTAATAATTTCTTTTTCCATGAGTTGGCACTCCCCACATGCTTCACAACCACTCATTAAATTCAACAATTTAACACTATATTTATTGTCATTACCATTTTTGTATGTATATGTAGCTTAAGAGAAAGTAATTAAATGAAAGAAGAGAGACACTAATCCATAAAGATTAGTAACATGCATATATAGCATATCTTGGTGGATCTCACATTAATACATTCAAGTTATGTCATGATATACTTATAGTGTAGGCGTTGTACAGTTTGATGTATAAATCAAAGTATTTGATGTAAATATTAACGCCCTTTGTATATGATCACATGTATGCGTATATGTGTATGTGAATGTATGTATGTATGTAGAGAGAGAAAAAGAAAAGAGGGGAGAGAGAGAGACTAACCCATAAAGATTAGTAGGAAAAGGGATGCCTTGGTGGATGGCATAATGAGGGAAGGCTGTAGCAGAAGGGAAAGCTGTTGTTCCCATTCCACCTGCACCAGCAGCTTGATGATGGTTATGATTGTGATGATGATGATATCCTCCTCCATAACCACCCATAACCCTAATGGTCCTCCCTCCACCTACATTTTATATACATATTTAACACTTTGTAGACATATATATTTATATATACTACACATATATGATGTTGGAAACTTGATGTTTACACATTCCCTTTTGGTGAACATTTCATACCATATGTATATATATACACAAAATGCATACATGTACTTTAATCTTTACATAATATGTATGCAAAAATTTTATGCTTTTCATTATTCTAAAGTTCAATTGGCTTGAAAGCAAAGATTTTTTCTGGTGTTACCAAAAAATGTATGCATATACTCCGTATATAATTTACGGTTATCGAATTTATATGAATCTATACTTTGATTTCAAGTGTGTGGAAATTAAAGCCTTATGAAATTTGTAAAATAAACTTGATACATGAAAGAAAATAATGTAAACACAGTACCATCAAGTTGAACATATATGACCTGTACGTCATGTTTCTTTATTTTGTTTTTGCTTTTTAGAAGGAACTTAAGACACATATAGATACATATTTATGTATGCATGTTTTGTGGTTGTAATTAAAGCATTACATTCATATACATTTCTTTATAAAAGTGGAAACCCTACCTCACTCAATAATAAATATTCATTGATTCTCTTTAATCAAAATCAAAACCTCAACTTTTGTCATAATCTCATTTTGCAATGGATATTCATTTCAACTTATGACCTCTAATTATGATATTATCGTAGCTAATTAACTATAGATATCACTCTCCTAATCGAATGTACCATACGTGTATCCGCTCATCTCTATACGTATAATTCAATCAAATTCAAGATTCCAAATGCTAACCCTAATTAACAAACCTAAATTCCAAGTAGATTAATACCTTAAATATACCCAAGTAAGAAAAAACAACATAAAATTACACTACTTTACTATATACGGTAAAAAAAACACATAATTGTAATTCAAGAAATGATGTCATACCAAGTTTGTTAGGGGTAGAAGGTTTAGATCTTTGAACACCCAAAGATGCAAGATTACAATTAGCCCTCCGGCCATCAATCACCGGAGCTGCATCAACACATGCCCTCATCGCCGCATCAGCTTCCCGGAAAGTCACCTACATTTTTGGCCGGAATTTTATTAGTATCAAAAAATTCTTTTGCAAGATTTTTATACACCAAAAACCCATTACAATAAACCAAAAAAGACGAATAGAATCATACAAAGCCATAGCCTTTAGATCTGCCAGTAGTTTTATCAGTGATAACAACAGCTTCCAAGATCTCACCAAATTGTTCAAAGTAAGTTTTCATGGTATCTTTTTGTGTTTCCCAAGCCAACCCACCAACAAAAACTTTAGTATAAGTGGTATCACCAAACTGTCCAGCTGTGTAGTTACTGGTGGGTGTCACCGCCGCCGCAGCCGCCGCCGGAGTCATTTTTTCTGTTAGATCTTTTGGTGGTGGTAAATTGGTTGGTTTGGTTGTTATAAAAGAAGTATAGTTTGTTACAAGGGTATAATAGGGTTAGATTCCAAGAAAAAAATAAAATAAGAAAAGAAAAACAAAGAGAAAAGAAAGTGATGGTGTTGATGATCAAGCAGACAATAGGGTCAGAAATCCAGCTATTAAAACTAGAATTGAAAAAATAAAAATGAAAATGTGAAAGAGAAAGAAATGAGAGAGAGAGAGAAATGGAGGGAATTGTGAGAGAGAAAAAGCAAAAGGTTGAAAGAGGAAAGGGGATATATGATAATACGGACATCAATTATATACACCATACCATCAGTGACACCCCACCATCTAATATCTACCACCTTCTTCACACAGCGATTGTAATCTACTTTCTGTCTTGGTCAAACTTTCATGTTGACTACAGAATATGTATGTTTTTACTAGATCTAGTCTAGCTATGTAATAAAATAATGTGAAATTTTCATCCTAGCTACTTGTATAATTTAATAGGAATAAATAATATATTCTCTCTACGTCTTAATTTTGGATTGTCTTATTATAAGTATCCATTTTGATAGTTAACCAATAAAAAAAAAACCTTAGTGGATAAAGATGATATGTGATTGGTGAAAAATGTTTTTAGTGGAGAATTCTAAAATTATATACATAGTCAAAGTGGACACTTTGATTGAGATATAGGGAGTATAAATTATGTATATATATATTAGGTAATTTATATCTAGCGGTAAGAATTCTATAAAATAAGAAGCCATTTGTTTTTTTCAACTAGTGTTCATCATTTGTTCAAAAAAAAAAAAAGTGTTCATTTATTTTGTGATAGAATAATTTAAATTAGTTTTGAATGAAGCATATGTTACAATATCTCTAACGAACAAGCATCCTCAAAACAAGATAACTAAAAGGGTTCTTCAAAATAATTATTTTGTTACCATATCAAAAGGACTTTGAAGAACAGTTACAATCTCAACTCCAATATGAAAAGTTTTTAAAATGTTTTACGAGTCAAATTTTTTTTCCGATTCATCAAAATCCGGGTCAGGGTAATCTACGAGCTAGTCAAAAACCGAGGCGAATCTTTTTTTGCCTTTTTTACTCGACTCGTAGGAGTCTAACAACTATGCTATTGATTCATTTGGAAAACTACGGAGTTTACTTAACCTCCATTTGGGCTATTTCGGCTCAAAGGATTTAGATGGTTTATTCTTATTCTTCATCTGTTCAATCACTCCAAAATTATAAGATCTATTTTCATCTATTCAACGGGTCTCCCAGTAATGCATTGAGTGTTGGAATTCTAATTACCAGGTTGGCTTAGTCCTCGTGTAGTGGTTATCCTAGTCCATAGTTCTTAGCCGATTTTCTACGTGTTTCTTGAATGTCGCCTTGTAGTTTTCAGATCTTTGGTTTTGCGAATTACTTCCCTTTATCTCTCTGTTTGTTCATGGCATAGTTTTTTTTTTTTTTTATGTGACAGGTTCTTTGTATACTTTCGTGAATATATATGTTTTGTGGTTCTTAAAAAATAAATCTTTGCTTTTCATAACGATATACAGCTTATTAATTATTTACTAGCTTAATTAGCATCTATCGATCATGTATGGATGTATGGTGTAGTACATACATATACGTTTCAAGATAATACATAAAATGGACGGGACAAATAAGCTAGCCAGACCTAGCTTGTGATCTTTTAACATCCTTTCCTTTTATGATTTATTTTGGGATCGCAGGATCTTTGAATTGACATCTTTAAAGCTAATCACTCTTAATTAATTTCTGTAGCATTAATTAAATCAATGCATTTTTTAGTGTCTCCCATCTAAAGGTACCCATATATGTCATTTGATACAACTCAACAACAGTTTCAAGTTAGACAAAAATGTCAACTTTGTTTGAACATAAAAGCCACCTGTTTCGTATGATCAACTCATCTTTATTGAGTGATTGATGTCCATTTTCATATATCGTATTTGTATTTATTGATCGTCCCAGACGAACTTTATGATCGCCATTGTTAGGTCACTCTTAGTTACAAGTTTCCTCAGTTTGTAGAGACAAGTCTATTTGATCCGCATCTACACATCATATGTAGCTAACTCGATCGTATAATTATGTAATTTATTTACCTACTCATTTTCTCTATATACTGTATTTTGATTTTGATACACGTAGCTAGCCCTTATGAATACTCTTAACAATTGAACATTTATAATCAACTGAAATAGCTGTTAGGAAACCAGATTAATTGGTTAATGTTTACTTTTACCGTATGTAGATGGTTGATGGAATTTTTATGATCCACGATTTTCAGTGAAAATTGAGAGTTTTCGTTGAAATTTATGTTTGTGAACGTATTTTTACCGTATGTAGATGGTTGATGGTTAATGTTTCCTTTCCATTTTATCCTCAAAATGTAATAAGTTTTTCCAACATTACGTTAAATTACAAACGACATCATAGTTATATATACAGACTTTATTTTTATTTATTTATTGATTAAAGTAGATATGTGAAAGCATGTGAAAGCGAACTGTTGATAGAGTGATATTCACGTACTCCCTTCGTTCTACTTGAAATGACCACTTTTTGACTTTGTACAAAATTTTAGAGTTCTCCACTAACTACAATTTTCACTAATTAAATATAATATCTACATACTAAAGTCTTAATATATTAGTTAAGGGTAAGGTTCAAATGAGACTAAAAATTTGTGTGAGAATAGATGAACCAATGATATGGCGCCATGTGTACAAAGAAAATACAAAACCCATTTACCCCTTAAGTTAAATATCTCACAAACGACAAATCGAAAAATTATAAAAATTGCACCATTAGATTCAGCATTTGATCCTCTTCGATTTGCCGTCCATTAAGGCATACTTTCGACGAGTTTTTTTTTTCCATTATTTTTAGTGGGTTTCACATTACTAACACGTGTGTTACAGTGTTGCGTTTAGGGTTTAGGGGTTAGGGTTTAGGGTTGGGAGTTTGGGGTTTCGGGACGAAACCCCAAACTCCCAACCCTAAACCTTTAACCCTAACCCCTAACCCCCAAACCCTAAACCCTAAACGCTTTATAAAACTCTAAACCCTAAATCATAATAAACCCTAAACCCTGCTAAACCCTAACACTAAACCCTGCTAAACCCTAACTCTAAACCCTAACCCTAAACCCTAAATCAAATGTATAATCAATCACTAACACATGTGTTACTAATATGTAAAACCCACAAAAAATATGAAAAAAAAAGTTTGTCGGAAGTATGTCTTGATGGACGGCAAATCGAAGAGGATAAAATGCTGAAAAATATGGTGCAATTTTCATGATTTTTCGACTTGTCATTTGTGAGATATTTAATTTTTAAAAACGTGGATGAGAAAGAAAAAAGTGACACATGGCATATTGTGGTTGGTTCCCCCATTCTCACACAAAATAAATGATCTCAATTGAACTCTTCTCTATTAGTTAAATACTAAAGTAGACATTTATAATGTAACAATTCAAAATAGTAAAGTGGACATTTAGAATGACACGTACACTCGGAGAGAGTATAATCTTACCTTTGTGTAGAAAGAAGCACAAAGAGGTCGTGAGAGACACGCAGATAGAGGATGAGAGTAGGGGAACATAATATAGTTGTATTATTGTGTCCCTCAAAATTATAAAATCAAATGGAGGGAAGAAAGTCATGTGATAAGGCAGATATTTGAGGGATTATTACGAAAATGCCATTGGTGGGTCCAAGGGATATTTTATTTTTTAAGTCTATGTAGATGAAGAAACGGAACGGGGAAAGGACAAGTGGAAGTGGATTACGTTAAACCGTGTGAAAACTGGAAAACCGTCAACCTAGGATTTGTATAATGTATTTTGCCGCCAATGTACGGTGTTCTTTAGTCGGCGGGAACAGACGTGTGACAGGTCAGCACCACGTCATATATTTTGTATTTTAGATAATAATAAAAAGAACTAATACGTGGATTCACTAAATGATTGAGTTATTCGATTTCATGTATGATGTATCCAAAATTCATGTGGTGTTTTTGGGTTGGGTGATGATATTTTCACTTTCAATTTTGATAAATTCACCAATTTTATGCATTAGCAGTTTGTACTGTACATATATATAATGTACATATATGGTGGATTTATCAAAATTGAAGGTGGATATATCACCACCCTTTTGGGTTTGTTAACACCGTCAAACTTTAACGGTGTTGAGATAATCCTTTGGATTCAAGTCCATAGATGAATATATATAAATATTAGCTTTGAGACCCGTGTATATACACGGACCATTTGTTGTTAGTATGGTATTATTATAGATTTTCATCATTTCAAAAAGAAGTGAAAAATTGATTAATGTTTTTTTTTATTTATCTATAAAGGTTTCGTTGAAAATAAAGTAATATCAATATTTATATAATCAAGTATTGATTCACAACCATGTACAAAAACGTTTTGGATGTTTTCATGTTGAATCTAACATGATAAGTGATGTTTACTTACAAATAAAAGTTGAAAAAAATATGTCGGAATCTAGTTTTGTCAGTATTAGATAAGAATTGTAATACAAAGTAACAATTATAATTATCTCTATAATTTCTTATTATCATTGATCATTTCAACTGTCCCAAAAAAAATTCAAGTCATGTTAGCTAAATGTAATTTTGTTTGTACATTTAAGGTGTTTTTTATTTAAAATTTTTAAATTGAGTTATTGAGAGTAATAAAGAAGGATAAGTTGGGGAGTTAGATGATTTATGGAAATTAGTTTTTTAAATGGACAATCGTTATGAGATAGTAATGTGGAGCTAACTCAATTCAACCTATGACATATATAATTAATTATGTTTTAGAAAGTTTAAATGAATAAGAAGATTTATAAATATGCAATTAATATATACTTAAAAAACTAAGAATCCAATATTGAGAATGACTTAACCCACTCCATTAAATCGTTAGTATACGTTGATGTTACGAAGTTTTTATCAATCTTTTATTAAATTGTTTACTTTTTATTTATCACATCATCTTATCCTAAATTTTAGCTAATTTAATAAAATTAAAGAATTTAATTTACTAATTAGAGTTTTGATGACATCATCAGATGTTTTTTATATATAATTTAAGATAAGATAAATAGGTAAAACTTTGATTAATAATATATATTTGGTTATATTAGTTTTATTATAATATTAACTTTTGGAATAACTACAATTTTTTTATTTTATTTTATTTATTTATTTTTCTATTTAAGGCTAACTATTTATCATATTAGACGTACATGAACTAAAAGTTGAATGACTAATTAGAGCAAATTATAACATTTTTTTAATTTATATAATAAAAACACTCCCCTCAATAATAATTTGAAAATACGTAATAATTTTTTTAAAAGTATAAATGACAATTTTAAATTTTACCCCCTTAAAATTATAATGGAGCATAACATAATTTTGTTTTTGTCCACTCCATATATATTTTCTAGCTCCACCCCAACATTTACCAGTATACGTCAACATAAAAAATAATAGATAGATCATATTTAGAATAAAGGGGCAATTTAATCATCATATTTGCGAATGATTTGTAAACTTATTTTATTTTTTAGGTGATTTTGGGTTATCTGATAGAAAACGAAAGCTAACTAATATAAATACACAATCATAATTAAACGGTAAATTACCGTTAAAATGATTTGCCTAACAATATAGTGGTAAGTGTTGCTCAATTCATTTAATCATAAGTAACCCGCAAAATATATTAGTTGAAATACCTTTGAACAAAATCACGTGTTACATATCATTTATTTTCTGATAGTTAACATAAACAACATATGTATTTAACTTATTATGTTATATATGCATATAGCCTTTCTAGAAGAATTGCAAGGATAAACATGATATCTTTTCTTAACTTCTTGCATTGCTAGTGCCTCACGAAAACAGAATAGCTTTAAGAGATTGTTAAGCAAAATTATTTAAATAATTAAGTAATAAATATAAATATAAATATAATATAAGTAATAAATTTGAATTAATTGAGTAATAAATAATGTATCAGGATTAGGATTCCTCTCTTAGATAAAGATATGATCGATTTATTTTTTGATTATTTTAAAAATAATTGATGAATTATGATGTCAGCAAATCCTACAATTTAGTCAATTGGATAAAATTGAATAATCCTATTGGTTGATTTTATTTTTGATGACATCATGAGGAGTTTCTTGTATGTAATTTAAAGATTTATAAAAAAAATACAAATATTTGTGATCGGAGTGTATAAAAAAACGTTTTGTTGTGTTTTTTGAACCTAAAAGGCTAAAACCATCACAAACTTTATGAAAAATATTGTATTGTAATTAACTTCATTAACATACTTTTCAATGTTATCATTATTGTCTTCGATCAATAGAATCTTCATTATTTTCAATTTTTCATTAAAGTTAACACCATCATTATTTATAGATTTCCGGTTCTTATATGGTTTTCATTGTTAACTATAGGTAGGTGTTCAAATGGATGGATCGGTTCAAAACCGATCCGTATACATGAATCCAAATGAATTATGGTTTTGAAAATATAAATCCGATCCGTCCAAACAAATTCAAAAACCGAACCAATCCATCTTAAATACTATTTGGATGGATCGGTTTGGTTTTGGATATCCAAACACATACATAAATATTTACAATATCTACTAAAAATATGCTACCTATTATAATAAACTTATACAGAATGGATGATTCTCATATGAACCTCCCCGTACATATACATAGGTGTGTAATATAATAGTAAAATGCAAAATGAAACTATAAATTACCTACATATATAAGTAAACAATTTTGAAAACTATAAGCTATCTATTATATTTGGATATTTATAGAATATTAATAAGTTATTAAACTATTTTGTATGTACATGTATACATATAATGTTTGAAAAATAAATATTTATTTGTTATTTGGTTTTTTTGGATAATCCGGTTTGTAATTTACTAACTAAAACCAATCCGTGATCCAAAATAATAAGTTTGATTTTAATCCTAGCCGATCCAAAAATCCAATTATCCAAACCATATGGTCCGATCCGAGTTATCCAATTGGATAATCCGGTTTCATCCGAACTGTGAACAGCCCTAACTATAGGGGCCTCATAATCCTCATTATTTTCCTAACGTTGTTAATATTATTATGATGATTATTATCAGGGGCGATTTTAGGGTGGGGGCAGGGTGAGTATCCACCTCCGCCAACTTTTTACAAGTCGATAAAAATTTTGTGATAATTGGTATAATATGCATATTACTCCCATAATAAATTCAAAATAGTCAAAATAATTACATTATTTGTGTATTTAATATAGTGGTGAAGAAGTGAGTCTTGTGTTCAAGAGGTCTAAAGTTCAATCTCTCCTTCTTGCATTTTCTTATTCATTTTTTTTACCCCATAGCTTGTTGCATTAACGTTATTTTTTTAATCCTTTCTAATTTTGTCCATTTAATTAAGAATTTGAATTTGATGCTGAATAAATTCACTTTGGTTCAATTAACATAGTTTTGGTTAAAGCAAAAAAAAAAAAAAAAATGAGTCGATGACCCATACTCGATGTACACTATAAAATTTTGCCCCATTCAATTTTTTTTCTGGAACCGCCTCTGATTATTATTATTATTACAAGAAACAAAACCCCATATTGCAGAGATTAAGCAATTTCTTGTTCTTTCATATTTTGGCACGTACGTACTTGACGGTTTGAACGTAGGGCTGTTAACGTTCCGAATCGAATCGAATCGAATATCAGATGCTCGAGCTCGACTAGTTTACTAATTACTCGGTTCGAGCTCGACTCGAGTTCGTGTAAGTTTTGAAAATTGCGTTCGAGCTCGAGTTCGAATAATTTGTTATTGTTCGAGCTCGAAATCGATGCTCGTTTACTTAATGAGAAAGTGTTTTTATGAACCAAAATTTTAAGCGCGATTTGCTTGTTTATGAACTCGGGATCGATAAACTAATTCCATAGCTCGAAATCAAGCTCGAATAAGCTTATTATTTATGCTTGACATCTTAGGTTTAAATTTACTATTTACATATATTTAAAGTTCTAAATACACAAATTTCTTATATAAACTCGACTCGTTCGACTCGAATAGCTCGTTTGACTCGGAACTAAACGAGCTTTTGAACAAGCCGAGTCGAACATCAACTTTATATACTCGACTCGTGAAATTAATCGAGTAGTATTTTTCGTTTGAGCTCGACTCGTGTTCGAATATTATCAAACTCGAATTCGAGTTAAACGAACTCGAACTCGAGTAGCTTGTTAAATGCTCGACTCGTTAACACCCCTATTTGAACGAGACTACATGATAAATTCTAGTGTAGATTGTATTAAATTATTTAATATTTAGCTAAAACAATATAAGTATGATACGGAGTACGTAATATATTACTCCTTCTCACTCATTTCAAGTGTCTTGATTATTATTTTGGGTTATCCCAGATAAGTGTGAACTTTCGTATAATAACCCGTCAAAAGAAATTTTAACAAGTAGAAATGTTATTTAATTGATGGAAAATGCATTTAGTATAAATTTCAAAAAGTATGCACAATCAAAGTAAACATTTTAACCGTGATGAAACAAGTATCTACTTTGGATGGATGAAAGAGAAGAAATATGATCATTTTGGTTTGTTTGATGCTTTGATCGCTACCAACTCGACTATCTGATCGTTATTTTTTTTTTTTTAATTTGAACGTTCGATGCCTTTGCCAAATTGGCTATTAGTGTATTATAAATTTGTTGGGAATTTTTTTTACTTCGGTTACTGATATGTGAATGGTCGATTATTATTATTATTATATATTGGGCTTAAAACACATCGGGACTTTATCGGCCCAACTTGTTCAAAGTTTATGTATACAAGTCAAGGTGATGATTCACTCTAAAATTAATTATTGACAGAGGGAATAGCCCATGAAGTTATATATATGTTTTGGTTTATTTATTTTTCAAATGTGAGATATATGTTTGCACCAACAATCCACCCCTCAAACCCAAGGATTCCGTCCACAACAACACGAGGCTAATCGTAGTTTTAATACCACTTGTGAGGACCTTTTCATCCCAACTTGTCCAAACCAGCGTATATAAGCGCCCAGATGATGTTCTACTCTAAATTAAACCAATTGGTGATAGATGTATTAGCCTATGAACTTATATACATGTATTAGTTTCTTTAATTTTCAGATTTTGTATATTGATTTGCACCCAACAACAACTCTTTAGACTACTATTCTTGCTTATTTTGCCTTTAAAAACTTATTTCTATAATATATTTTTTATGTGAAGTTGCGAACTCCTTTTTAAATACTTTTCTTAGTAATTTTCATTATATACAACAAACCTGTTTGACTCCCTTCTTAGACCATTTGCAATGGTGGGCATTCTGGGCGTCATGTCAGCGTCAACACCTCATTAGCACGTGCAGTGGTAAACCCAGAACGCCCATCGTTCCCCATAGGCCCCACCATTTTAATTTAATTTTCATTTTTATAAAATATTAAAATAAATTTTCATTTCAATTAAACTAAAATACAATTTAATAATTAAAAGGTAATTCATTAATAATTAAAAATAAAACGTTACATTGCGATTAATAATAAAGTTACGATCCTAGAAATTAAAATTACAATAATAAAAAGTTTACGATCCTAGAAAATAAAAATACATTAATTAAAAGTTGCGATTAAGTCCTACAAATTAAACAGTACAATAATTAAACTACTCGACATCGGAGTCTTCATCGCCAACTTCATCGTCGCCTTTCTCGCCGCCTTCATCACCGGCTTCCTCTTCCGATTCATAAAACTCCCGAAACTGGGTTATAAATTTTTTCTTCATCTTGTTATGAGCTCGTAAGGTGGCAGCATCCATGTGGGAGGTGTCGAGTGAAAGGAATGTTACACCTTGCATAGCAGTCCGTAGGTTTTCATTACGGGTGAAAGTTTCAACCGCCTTTTTCCTTGCCTGTAACATGTCAGTTTTGTAGTTTGTAATACCCTCCACGATTTCCTCCATCTTTGATTTCGGGGTACTTGTACTCGAAGAAGTAGCCGCGTCTGAAGAACCGGAACTTCTAGCTACTTTCTTTGCTTTGTTACGGCCCATGGGTCGGGGATACGGGTCATCCCCAAAAAGCTCATTCGGAAGGCCAGTAGGGTTGTCATCAGAGAGATCAACCGAGTCTGTTAATATGTCGTCATCCTCGTTTTGAACCCCCGGTGGCGCACGCCATTTTGGATGAGTTCTTACAACTTCCTAAGCTTCTTTACTGTTGAAGCTCCTTTTGTAGATCTTAAAGTATTCATTAAGAGCTCTCTTGTACACCATTTCATAGTCGTTACCGCTACGCCTAGAAGTAATCTTGTTATGTGCTTCGTATATGCCATTGAAGTATTTGCAATATTTATTTATATAACGCCACTTTGAGGATAGTGCGTCGGCATAGCGAACCCAACCGCTTTCGTTAGCGTTAAACTTTTCTTCCACCATGGTCCACAACGTACCCCTTTTTTGATTGGTCCCGGTGACGGAGTCCTCGGACGTGTCACACCAACATGCCGCCAACCACGCTTCTTCATCTCCCGCCCAATTCTTTTTTGGACATGATTTCGGTGGGTTCAACACGTTTTTTGTGGCTTCTTTTTTTGGGACTTTGTCGTTGGGTGGTTTGTTGTTCGGATTGTTAGGTTTGTTATTCGGGTTGTTGGGTTTGTTGTTCGGGTTGTTGGGTATGAATTATTGTTGTTTTTGAAAGTACGGTTGTTGGTGGTGAAAGTATGGTGGTGGTACTTGTTGACCGTATTCGTGTGTTGGTGGATAATACGGTGGATAATACCTATATTGTGGTACATTCGGATTGCGAATAGGTGGCGAGGTACTTGAACCGGGAATGTTTGGTGTTCCGAATAACATAAGGTTAGTGTACGACATATTTTCGGGATTTGAGTGAGGGTTCGGGTTTTGATTTGAGTGAGTGTTTGGGTTTTCATTTGGAGAAGACATGGTGATGTTTTTTTTTTTTTTTTGAGTTGTGAGATATGGAGAAGATTAAGAATGATTGTGTGAAAAAATGTTGGATAGGAAGTGTGTATTTATAGGTGTAAAATAAGGTTTTTAAAAGCAAAAATTTTTTTTTGGCCATATAGTCGTTAAAAAAAGGGTAAAAAAAAAGTGTTTTTTTTAGCCAAATGGCTAGTTTTTATTTTTATTTTTTTATTAGCCAAACGGTCAAAAAAGGAAGAAGGCCCCACATGCACGTCCCATCATTTGCCCAGCATCCACTGATCGACACCCTGAGAATGCCCCCCATTGCCCCCGTGCAGGGGCGTTCTAGGCTTGATTTTTCGTCGAGAACGCGGTTTTGCAGCTGGTCTTACTCAACAAAGTATCAGTGTTTAAAAATTGGTTTTTGAAGTCTAACCGGATGGGGTCGGACTAGTAGAACCGTCGGTTCAACTGATTTTCTGGATTTGAATCTAAAGGTTTAGCTTTTGGTTCGAGTTTGACCTTTTTGGCCGAAGATGATGAGTTTGAGGGTGGGGAAGATGATTTTTTGATTGACATATGATAGGTTTTTTTTTTTTTTTTTTAAAGAAAATGTTGAATACCAGTTCAAAACAGGTGTTGGTACATGTTAGTGTGTCTGTCAGTTGGTCTAGCTCGTAGTTAGTTTTGTAATAGAATTAGGTTTCCTGACTTCTGCAACGTTGTCTGTAACGTCGCAGATGCGACGTCAGGTTTTGGGCTTGCGACGCTGTTAACGTCGCATGGGCCTGGGCCTGCGACGTTGAGTGCGACGTCGCAGGTACCAGAGTTTGTATAAAAACGTTTTTCGTTTTCAGTTTTAAGGTTGACGAAACCCTAAACGCAATTTGTCGAATCCACCTGTAATCTGATCGGTTATAATCAATATACAAACGTTTCGATTCATATTTATTGTGTTTGATTATTCATATTGTTCGTTAATTACTTAGTCGTTGATTCCGCCTTCGATTGAGTGACTCGGTTCAGTGTTGATCCAACGTAAGGGACTATCAACTGGTATCAGAGCCTAAAGTGCTCGTTTTTGGCATATCGGATCGAGTTTTGGATTGATAAAGGTAGTATTCATATTGTTTTGTGAGTATTACGTTTGTTATTTGTGATTACAGGTTTTCGATCGTGGTATCTGGGATTCTTGTGAGGGATTTCATCGTTTTGGTTCGAAGAACTCGTTTTAGGGTTAAAATTTTCGTTTTTAGGGGCCGCAACTTAGTTCGTTACTGCCACGTTGCTTGCGACATCATCTGCGACGTTATCAATTTTGACCTAATTTGGTCTCTGCGACGTTAGTTGCGACTTCGTTAGCGACGTCGTTATTTTGACCTTAAGTGGTTTTGCGACATTGTGTTGCGACGTCTTGTTGCGACGTAGTGTGATTTTGCGACGTCTTCTGCGACGTCTTCTGCGACGTCTTCTGCGACGTAATTATCAACGTCGTTTGTTTCTGATTCTTAATTGAATCCTTTGCATTTGCGACGTTACTTACGCCGTCGCATAAGCAAGGTGCGACGTTATCTACAACGTCGCAAGTTTCAGATTGTTTTTGCTAGTTTTGTTTAAGGATACTACAATGTCGGATAGGGAAACTATTCAAAGCATTAGGGAAATAATTAAACAAGGTAACGATGTTGGAACCAGTAGTAAACCTCCCGTTTTTACTGCTGATTTGGACTATACATACTGGAGATCACGATTTGAGCAGTATATCGATTTTCATTGTCCGGAACTATGGGGTCCACTTACTGAAAGATATGTAAGACCATTAGCTGAGGGAAACTATCGTGGCGTTCCTCCAGCTAAACCTTATAAGGCTATGACTCCTGAGGAACGTAAGGAGTATGATACTGAACGCAAATGTCTTTCAGCAATAAAGATGGCCTTAACTCTAGATGTTCTGCGCATGTTCAAACAACATGATATTGCCTATGATCTGTGGCATGCAATTGAGCTTCGTTGTGGTGGTAATGAGAAATACAAGGAGGCGAAGTTAGAGTTGATCAAGAAACAATTCGATCTCTTTGATATTGCGCCTAATGAGACCACGACTAGTTTGTTCACTAGATACAAACAGCTTGTGGGTGATTTGCTTGAAGGAGGTTACACCTTTACAGAATTGGAGATTAATAAGAAGCTCTTGGATGCACTACCTAAAGATTGGGACGTCAAAGTACAAATGTTAAAGGAAAATTAAGAGTTGGCTACGTGAAAGTTGGATGAGTTAGTTGGGATACTCCAAGCACATGCTATGGAGTTGAAGAAGAAAGAATGTAAAAGTGGGGGTTTTGTACAAAATCCATCTTTGTATGGTGGTAAAATTAGTTCTGGAAATACTCCTGGTGGATTGGCGTTTATCTCAGACATCACTTCTCAACCAAGCTCCACTGGTGGCTATTCATCAGTCTATTCTGCTGGCACTTCACAAGGTGCACAGACTCCTATTTCACCAGCCATCGAAGAACAAGCTGCCATTTATACAGCTTTTCTTAGTTCTTACAAAGATTTGGTGTCACAACCAAATACCACTCTGGAATTAACAAAGGAGGACTACGACCAGCTGGATGATGATGATCTTGAACAGATGGATTTAAACTGGAATATCGCCATGATCATGAGACGGGTACAGAAATTCTTGCAAAGAACTGGACGCAAGAGTTTGGAAGGAGCTGGTAAATCTGGCTTTGGATTTGATAAGAGCAAGGTTCGTTGCTACAACTGCCAGAACTTGGGACACTTTGCCCGAGAATGTGAGAAGCCAAAGATGCCACCATCAGGTCTCACTAAACCATCTCCTCCCAAGACTCCTGAGAAAGATGTACCGAAGACTGGAACTTCTGATGCGTTGATTGTGATCGAGCCTACTAGTATGGATTAGAGCGCTCAAGCTCAGCAATATCAACAATGCTTAATGGCTCACATCACACCTGAGGTACATAAAGAACCTGAAGAACCTGTTACTTGTTTATCTTGTATTAAATTGGAAACTTCTTTAAAGGTTTTCAAATAGACAATATGAACTTGAGAGAAAAGGTCGAGAAACTTACTGAGTCAAATAAGTTTCTAAAAGGTAATGAAAGACTTTATGATAAGCAGATTGAAGCTTATAAGTTAGATACTCAAACCTTTAAAGCAAAAGTCTTTAGTCAACAAGATGCAATTAAAAGCTATTTAACATAAATTGATTTGTTGAATAAAGAACTTTCTGAATTAAAGTCTCAGTCTGTGAGTTTCAATAAAAAAATCTCAATTTTCTCAGAGTCTCGTGATGTTTTCGATGAAATCGTTAACAAACAGAGGACAAATACTAGTAGTAAGGCAGGACTGGGGTATACTTCAGTCCCACCTCCTACTAATCACTATCCTCTGCCTGTTAAGGAAGGCACCGAAGAACTTGTGACTGACTACTCATCATGGTCAGCTACAAACTCTAAAGAAGTTAAATCCAATCCCAAAAGGCAGGCAAAGGAGAAAACTAAACGGCCAGAGTATCCCTTGCCTACTTTTGTTAAGTCTGAGAGTACACCTCCAGTTAGTTTAGAGAAGGTCGTTGAGATTGAGGATATTACCGAACATGAGTATCCAAAGATTAAGAAGGTTGAAGTTAAACCTGAAATTTTGCAAACTGAACCAGTTAAGGTTCAAAAGGAAAAAGAAAAGCTTTTAAATGAGAACATTCAAACTTTACAGACACCTGTAAAGATTTTGAAACGAAGTTTGAATGTTAATAATGATAAAGTTTCTCATAACAAACCTTCTACTTCAACCAATAAACCTGAGAAAGCACCACTTAAAACGTGTACACATTGTGCATGTTCAAGGAATGCTTCTCTTCCTCCTTGGGTATATCCTCAGCCTCAACCATTTGTTGAGATGCGTTCCTTTTTCTATTGCAAGAAACGGGGACATTTAATCCGTGACTGTCCAAAGCTTTCTAACCAACGCTATGGGAGAGAAATGCCTAGAACTTCTTTTTATAAGAATTCGTTTTCAAAATCCCACCTAGGCGTTATTCTAGCTCTCCCAAGCCGGTTAAGAAGCAAAGTGATGTTGAGCAAAATCCTTTGCCAAAACAAAAGCCCGACATCACTTCCAAACCAATTTCCGAACCATCTAAGGTTTGGAAAAGAAAAGAGTCTGCTGTTGACTCTAAAGTCATCAACAATAACCCATCAGATGAAAATTATGATTTGTTAAAAAATAAAATTCTGTTTGATGTGATTATTGTTGATGACTCCGGTGTACCTAAGTCTGTAAAGGCTTGGGTCACCGTTTCTCACTAATCTCCTTATATTTGTGTGTTGCAGCAGTCTGAACGTGTGAGATATAGTAAATGGTATTTAGACAGTGGCTGCTCGCGACACATGACTGGCGATGTGTCTCTTCTTGTGGATATTAAACCATTTGCAGGAGGTTACGTTGCCTTTGCTGGAGATACAGGAGGAACGATTTCGGGTCATGGAACGCTAACAAATGGGAATGTTAGCTTTGAGAATGTGAATTATGTGGCACAACTCAATCACAACTTGCTGAGCGTTTTACAAGTTTGTGATAAGGATTAAACCACTGCATTCACAAAGACTGAATGTGTTATACTGAAGCCGGGTTTTGTCATTCCTGAGGAATGGGTGCTGATGCCAGCACCGAGGAAAGATGACACCCATGTTCTGAATATGCAAACTGTTGAGACAACTAGCGAGTACACTTGTCTCCTTTCAAAGGCTTCTGAGAAAGAATCACTTCTTTGGTACAGACGGATGGGACATATTCATTTCCGTAAAATGAATTTCCTCATAAAGAATGATCTGGTGAATGGAGTCCCAAAATAGTCTTTTTCTTTAAAGGATGACTGTATTTCTTGCCACAAGGGCAAACTCCACAAAAAGTCCCATAAGTCTAAGATAGTGAATTCTATTGCTGCACCATTGGAGCTCTTACATATGGATCTGTTTGGTCCCATTTCTACTAAGAGTATTGGTGGCAGATCTTATTGCTTGGTAGTTACAGATGACTACTCAAGATTTTCGTGGGTCTACTTTCTAGCTTCAAAGGGTGAGACGGCGGACATTCTGGTATATCTGTTGGATAAGTTGGCAAATCTGTGCAACTTAAAGGTGAAGAGACTGCGTAGTGATAATGGTACCGAGTTCAAGAATTCTACTCTCGAGTTATTCTGTGCTGCAAGAGGCATTGAGCATCAATTCAGTGCTCCAAGAACTCCTCAACAGAATGGAGTTGCAGAACGTAAAAATAGAACTATCATCGAGACAGCTCGGACCATGCTAGCTGATTCTAAGCTGCCTATAATCTTCTGGGCTGAGGCAGTTAACACTGCTTGTTATGTTCTGAATCGGGTGCTCACGGTTAAGAAGAAGAACAAAACATGTTATGAACTTTTTAATAACCGTAAGCCAAATCTGCAGTTTCTGGAGCCATTTGGGTGTCCTTGTTTAATCATGATTACTAAGGATAAAATCTCAAAGTTTGACGATAAAGCAGTTGAAGGAGCACTTTGAGGTAAAATGTTTGCGTTATACGGATCCTCCTCAAGGAACGGGTCCGGATTGGTTTTTCAACTATGAGGGTATCTTTAATTCTTTCAACTTACCTGAAGTAGACCAAGAGGAAGAGTTAGTCACCCTACTCCATGGAATCAGTCTTTCTCAAGAAACATCTGATTCTCCCTTAAAACCATCCAACCCGAACCCTGAATCCGCATCAAATCAAACATCCACCTCAACACCTACTCCAACACCCACTCCCGCACCTGCCACAACACCAAGTCCAACACCCGCATCCGCATCTACATCAACACCCTCACCAACACCCACAAATAAACCATCTCCCATTACACCGTCTTTGGATGCTCCTTCTACTTCTAAGTCTATCTATACAAAGGAGCTTCCCTATGATCCACGCATGCCTTCATTAGAGGAAGAAGGGGAGGAAGAGGATGAGGAAGAGGAAGCAGAAAAGACGAATTATTCTCATACTATACTCAAGGAGATGAAGATGATGATGCTTCACCAAACACTCCTGCAACTGAGGGAGATTTGAACAACTTGGAACTGAATCTTGTGCCGGATCCAATTCCAGTGACTCGGATACATAAGGATCACCCCATTGATAATATCATTGGTAACCCTCATGCTCCTGTTCAAACGCGACATCAAGCGAAGTAGACTGATACTGAGCAACTTTTGGGTCTGGTGGCTAATATCAATTCATGTCATCTATCGCAAATTGAACCCAAGAAGGTTGAAGAGGCCTTAAAATATCCATCCTGGGTCGAGGCCATGCAAGAGGAACTGTTGCAATTTGAAAAGTTGCAAGTCTGGGAAGTAGTTCCATTGCCCAAGGGTGCCCACTTGACTGGCACTCGTTAGGTATATCGCAATAAGATGGATGATCGAGGCGTTGTGATTCGTAATAAAGAACGTCTAGTAGTTCAAGGCTTCAGTTAAATTGAAGGTCTGGACTATGATGATGTATTTTCCCCTGTTGCTCGATTGGAATCCATTCGCATTTTTCTGGCATACGCTTCTTTCAAGGGATTTCACGTCAATCAACTTGATGTGAAAAGTGCGTCTCTATATGGACAGGTAGATACCGATGTGTACGTCAAGCAGCCTCCTGGTTTTGAAGACCCTGCGCATCCTGAATACGTCTGTAAATTGAATAAGGCGTTGTATGGTCTTCACCAAGCACCGAGGCTTTGGTATGAGAGGCTAACTACACGTCTGATTAAGCATGGTTTTGTGAGGGGCAACATAGATAGCACGCTATTCATTCTTCGAGAACAGTCTGGGGATAGGGAAGATATGTTACTTGTGCAGGTTTACATGGACGATATTATCTTCGGTTCTACAAATGAGGCAATGTGCAAGAACTTTGAGAAAATCATGAAGTCCGAGTTTGAGATGAGCGCGATGGGGGAGCTCACATTCTTTTTAGGTGTACAAGTTGAGCAGCTTGCTAAAGGTATTTATATACATCAGTCAAAATATGTCAATGATATGTTGACTAGGTATGATCTGCTCAATTGTAAAATGATGTGCTATGAAAGCGCGTCTTGTTTTATAATTTATAAATAGAAATACCTAATAAATACTTTCAAGCAACCAGGCAAGAATACCTGATCGAATGTAAATATAGATTTGGTAAGTCAGATTCGAACACAGGGAAAATGGAATAAAAAGAATAAATAATCTTCTAAATTACAAAGAAAGGGGGGTAACGTTTTAGTTCCGTATGAACATAAGATTTATAAAATAACAAATTAAATTAAATAAACTAAATAAATTTAAATTAAAATAAATAATAATGTACAATAGGAAGGAACAAATAGTATGTAATAACTCCGCTCAGATTCATATATTCTGATTCATTTGCACATTAATTATCTAATTGTGATTTCTTTTATATCAACTTAATACTAAATTCTTCAATGAATATTAAATTGAATGTGAACTAGCCAACGTTTCGGGTCCAACTAATTCCTACAACTTAGGTCCAACATAAAACACTGGTTCCAATGTCACAAGATGATCAGTCAATTGTGTGCCTTTCCCTAAATCATGCATTAAACATTCACAACTCATTATAATTACTCTCGTGGTATGACTCAACAATACCCAATAATTAACTTATTGTCTTGTTCATTTTAAAGTGAATAATTATTACTTTCTCAACCAATCAAACTCAATCTATTTAGCAATAGTTAAAACCCTAAGATTATAACCATCAATAATTAATAAAATCAAAGGAACTCAATCTCATCAATCTTATTAACCACGTGGAGAACTAATAACCACCAGTTACCAATAAACAAGGATCTACGAGTAACATAACGGTTTTCAATTAAATAACTTAACAAATGTGCAAATGTAATCATTCAACAATCATTATCCAAGGTTCATTATCACAAATACTAAATGTATCAATTCATCAAATATGAATAAATCGGAATATTAAATATCAAATTCTTCAATGATATAAAATAAACGATACAAACCAAATGACGAACCACGCAAAGATCGATTGAAATGAATCTAACCTCCACTTCTTGTGCTTCCAAAACATACCTAAAACTCGAAAGTAATAAAACTCTAACCTAATTTCTGAGTATAAGTTTTATATAAAAATGTGTCAAAAACGTCTGACCTTAGCCTCTATTTATACTTGAAAACTTGGCCCTTTGACCGCCGGTCATCTTCATCTTTTGCCCAATTTACATGCTTGCAAAACGCGTTGCTCACCGCCTTCCATATTTAGCTTTTAGCCGCCGGCTAAGCTATTTAGCCGCCGGCTAACTTCAATTCCAGAACTTCTGACCTAACGGGCTTGGACTTTAAACTTTGGGCCACTACTTCTTTTACTTTGGGCTTCTTTTATCTTCTTTAGACCCAACAATTCATTAATCCGAATTTAAACTTCCCTCATGGCCCGATTCTTCATTTTCTTCCATTTCTTTGTTATCTTTACTCTTAAATCCTTCGGCTTCACACGATTCTTCAAAAGTACATCTTTTAACTTGTTATTTGACTGTTTTCCGTTCCTTTCTTCATAAACGCTCCATTTCCACATCTAATTGCAAATATGAACGAAATCAATATCTAACCTTAATTAAATGCAATAGAAACATCCAAGATTAGGGGTAAAATACTACTAAAATATAGTACATTTTTCACAATTTAATTTTTTAATTATAAGTGTAGAAAATTTTTCAAAATAACCTACATAGTTATAAAATAATTATCTCTAAAAAAAAAAAAATTTAAACTCAAAAATTTGGTTGAAAAACGGGCAACTCATAACCTCCTAGTTACTTAACTTAATAAAATAACAGTTAACCAAATTACAAAATCATCTACTAATTAACTGGACAATTATGTGGAAACTTCACTCTTTTCTCTCCCATTGTACAAAAATGAAATACAAAAACGGGAAAAAGAGAAAAGAACTTAGAACAGAAAAACTTCCCTGGAATCGTGTGTGAAAAGGTTCAGCGGTTCTTCCAAACTTGAAATATACAACAGCTCACACTTTCGTAGCTAATCACGATTGCATTTAGCATATGCAACAAGCCTTTAAACCCCTCGGTATCCCAAGTGGACGAGTTTTAGTCTCGTGAGGGTTTCCAGGGAACATACCCACAAAGTTCAAAAATAAAACCAAAAAATAAATTATTTCCTGAAATTTAAACTAGCATAGCATAATAAGATAGTGCAAAGCAATAAACGTTAGCATAATAATACAGTCATCCAACTAAAAATAGAAATAAAAACGTCTAAATAAGATACTAATAACAACTAGATAGGATACTAACAACCCATAACCACATCAATCGCTATCACCATCCTCTCCATCTCTGCGAACACCGGATGGTCCTCCATACTCTGATGGTACAAACGGATCATAAGGAAGATGACGATAGTCAAACAGCTGGTGCATCAAAGAAGTAGAATAATCAAACTGCCTCTGGTGCTCTCGATAGTAATGCTGCTGCTCCTGATACCTACGATCCTGCATAATCCTATCCTGCTCGTGATAACGATGCATCTGCTGAAACTGCTGCTGCTGATACTCATGCATCCGACCAATCTCCTGCTGCAAATGGTACATATCATATTCTGGTCCCTGATAAACCTGTGGCTCTGGTGGAACCGCTGCATGCTCTATCTCTGGTACATCTACAGCCTGTGGCTGAGCATCACGACGTCTCCTCAATCGTCTGCCTCCTGCAACCAATGGTGGAGTCCAAAGATAGAAATCTCCCTCCGAAGGTCTCATAATAACCGAAATCTCTAGGAGCTTGTGTGCTCCCATCCACTGCATACCAGGAATAACAGGAGTACAAGACTGATACATCTCCTGTGTAAGACCAAACCACCTAGCCAATCTTGTCACATACTGACCACCACAAATAACACTTGAAGCCTTCGTACCTGTAGCCTTATGTGTCATCCAGTCCGCCAATCTCCAAGGAATATTCACATACGTCCCCTGAGTAATAGAATGCAAATAAAACAAATCTATCTTATGCACCTTCTCATTATAACACCTCTTGAAATCCAAGAATTTTTTTTTTATATATATCATTCGGAAGCGAGTAATTCAAATCATGCATTATAGATTGAGGATATCATATTATCAAAAGCACAATCTATGCATGCATGATAAGTTGGTACAATGACCATATTAACTACAACATTAAGATAGGTGTTATTTAAATTCAAAACATAAGTTTAGAAACAATAACATGTTTATATATATTCAGAGTAGACAGTCAAACATTCTTCCAAGCCAACTTCTTGCCTACCCACAACCAAAAGATAATCTGCAATAAGTAATGAGGGGGATTAGCACAAAGCTAAGTGAATAGATCTTTAACTATCAACCTAACTCAGATTCACAATAGTTTACAGCTAAGCATCATAAACAAATAACTTCAAAGAGGATCGGTGGTCCTTGAGGCACCCTACTGCCGTGGTGGCCCCCAAGCAACACTTACAACCACTGAAGGCCAATTCAGTGATCTAACCGATGGTTTGGTACTAGTACTACTTCCAACATCATTTCAATGAACAACACATGTACAGAGCACTGATGTTATCCAAGTAATAGTACCCAAACCCAATCGCAATTGACCTCTGAAAGATTCACATAATCCATAATCGTCATGGCAATATGTAACTTAAACGATACAACAGTAAGTCAAGTTTACCCGTTGTAACCAGATCGTTACAACTGATTTAGACTGAAAGTCCAAGATCCACTCACCCTTGACGAATGCTGTTTCCACTCAAAGTTCTAATATTATTGAGTCTTCGTCGTATCTGAAAACACAATAGATGTATACAAGTCAATAGCGTATCTCAATTATTCGCTACTTGAATAAAAGTGCACCATGGCCGTCAAGCATGATAACTCAATTTACAACACCTCAACATATACATAAGTTCATAATTTAATCTATCATGACACCATATACATGTTACTAATCATATAAACATATAACGTGTTAATCATAAGGGTATGTGAGACTTTAAATTGGTTTGATGAAAACGGTTAGGGAGCCGCCGGCTGGGTCACCGGACCCGCCGGGTCAACCATCCAAGCAGTCGGGTTGACACCCAACCCGCCGGGTACAATGGGTTTTTCACAAACAGAAACAAAGTGCGTTTTAAAGCCAAAACAAGCCGCCGTTTTGGTCTATGAGCCGCCGGGTAGAGAAGGGAAACCGCCGGCTGGGGTTTTCAACCCGCCGGTTCCCTTGGTATTGCATGAAGCCGCCGGCTGGGGTACCAACCCGCCGGCTTGTTCATCTGGCACAGCAGCAGCAGCTTAATGACCCCGAACCAAAACCTTTAAATTCACAATTTTGAACACTAAATACGTCTTTGACAAGCAAGTAACCTCAACTATCATCATATATCATGTCATATCCACAAAACAACATCATCAAGTTTCAATTTCCATAATCACCCCAAATTTAACCTAAATGAATCAACTTCGATCAAACTCAAATTAAAGATATGCGAAAAGAGCAAGAGGTTACTTACAAGTTGTAGAGGAACAAGATGATGAAACTAAGGAGACAATTCTTGAACTAAATCCAAGCCCCAAATCTTTTATGTGTGTGTGTTTCTTGAGATAGAAAAGGAAGAAAAATGGGGAAAGTGGATGAGTTAGTTGACATATCCCAACCAACTCCTCATTAGGTAGTGAAATGTTATACCCGCTCTAAACCTATTGTCTGGAACCTAAAACCATTTTTTGCGAGACAATACATTTTATTTTACCGTTAACTAAGGCAAGTTAAAAGAAATAATATTTCACTATCCACAATAAGTTATCTAACCGATTAACCTATTTATTTCAAGTATCACATAATACCAATTAGATCGAAACGCAATTTAATCATCAATTAAAATAAGGAATTTACCGAATTTCTACTAGGCCCAAATCGAGGATGTTACAAATCTTCCCTCCTTAAGAAGATTTCGTCCCCGAAATCTCGCCTTGCCCAAACAACCTAGGGTAACGCGTCCTCATGCTAGACTCGGTCTCCCACGTAAGGTTCGGCCCCAAACTATGATTCCACTTAACCAACACCATGGGAATATCCTTCTTTCGAAGTTTAGTCACCTTACGATCTACTAACTCTACGGGCTCTTCTACAAGCTTTTTACTTAGGTCCACACGCAAATCCTGCAATGGAAGAACTTGGGATTGGTCCTCCATATTGCACTTTCTTAAATAGCACACATTAAATGTATCATGAATACTCGACATTTCCGGAGGAAGATCTAAGGACACCGTTTGCTCATTGACGACTTGTCGAATTTTAAACGGTCCAATGAATCTAGGAGCTAGCTTACTACGTTTCCCAAACCGAATAACCCCCTTCCAAGGTGAAACCTTCAAGTAAACCAACTCACCTTCTACAAACGAAACAGGTCTACGACGGGGATCAGCATATTGTTTCTGTCTATCACGGGCAGCTTTTAACCTATCTCGGGCTATAGCTACCTTATCGGCTGTGATTTGTACAATGTCAGGACCCGCAAATTGTTTCTCACCCGCCTCTAACCAACATGTGGGTGTTCTACACCTACGGCCATACAACATCTCATAGGGTGGCATGCCTATACTAGAATGGAAGGAATTATTATAGGCGAATTCAACCAAAGGTAAGTGAGAATCCCAAGACCCACCAAATTCCAAAACGCATGCCCGCAACATATCCTCTAAGGTCTGAATAGTCCGCTCAGACTGATTGTCAGTCTGCGGATGATAAGCCGTACTCAAGTTAACTCTAGTACCCAGTTCTCTCTGCAAACTCCGCCAAAAACCCGATACAAATCGCGGATCTCTGTCGGAAATAATGGACAACGGAACTCCAAGCCTAGAGATAACCTCATTAACATACAACTGCGCCAACTTACTCAGTGATGCCGTCTCACAAGTAGCAAGAAAATGAGCACTTTTAGTCAATCTATCGACAATTACCCATATCATATCATTTCCCTTCACCGTTCGAGGTAATTTAGTTACAAAATCTATGGTAATATGCTCCCATTTCCACTCGGGAATCTCAAGCTGTTTCAAAACTCCGTACGGTTTCTGATGTTCGGCTTTCACTTAAGAGCAAATATGACATGCTTCCACAAACCGAGCTACATCCAATTTCAAAGTAGGCCACCAATACAATGGTTTTAAATCTTGATACATTTTGGTACTCCCGGGATGAACCGACAATCTAGATTTGTGTGCCTCCAACAAGATCACATCTCGAAGTCCACCAAGTAAGGGAACCCAAACTCGGGTTTGAAAGGTTTTCAACCCCCGAGAATCATCAATCAATAAATCCTTCCTTTTTAACATAACCTCGGATTTCAAATTGACATCCATCAATGCTTCCATTTGAGCCGCTTTCAACTGATCAATCAAATCTGAAGAAACCTCCAAACGCATAAAACAAACCTTTTCAGATTTTCCCTTCCTACTTAACGCATCCGCCACAACATTGGCTTTACCCGGGTGGTAACGGATCTCGCCATCATAGTCTTTAATCAATTCCAACCATCATCTTTGTCGCATATTAAGCTCTTTCAGAGTGAACATGTACTGGAGACTTTTGTGATCCGTACAAACGACACATTTAGTGCCATAAAGGTAGTGCCTCCAGATTTTCAATGCAAAAACCACGGCCGCTAGCTCCAAGTCATGGGTAGGGTAATTAATCTCATGAGGTTTCAATTGACGCGAAGCATAGGCAATAGCACGGTCTCGTTGCATTAAAACACAACCTAAACTTGCAGAAGATGCATCACAATAAACAACGAAGTCATCAGACCCATCAAGCAATGCTAAGACTGGAGCTTGACACAAAAGCTGCCTCAAAGTTTGAAAAGCTGATTCTTGCTGTTCAGTCCACAGAAATTTAACATCTTTCCGAGTTAGCTTAGTCAAAGGACCCGCGATCTTAGAAAAATCCTTTATGAACTTCCGGTAATAACCCGCTAATCCCAGAAAACTCTTAATTTCGGAAGGAGATGATAAACGCTCAAAAGTACTATATTTCAGTAGTATTTTACCCCTATTCTTGAATGTTTTCATTGCATTTTGTTAAGAATAGATATTGATTTCGTTCATATTTGCAAATAGATGTGGAAATGGAGCGTTTATGAAGAAAGGAAGGAAAACAGTCAATAAATAAGTTAAATGATACATATTTGAAGAAACATGTGAAGCCGAAGTCGAAGAAAAGAATAAAAGAAGAAAAATGAAGAATCCGGCTGAAAAAGTCATCCATACGCCGTATGGAAATCCATACGCCATATGGATTGCAGCAGTGGAGGCCCAGGTTACGCGGACATGGGCTGGGGTTGAAATCAATCCATACGCCGTATGGATCAAAATTCCAGAAATATAAAAGTCGCGAAAAAACCCTAAAAACAGTGTGTTCGTTTTGTTTTTGTTTCCAGACGATAATATTCGGTTCTTAGGTTAGGTTTACAAATTTCTTTAGTATTTTGGAGGTACAAAGGCTCGGGATTGGAGTTTATTCATCGCGGATCGTTGTAGTTCATCGTTTTCGATTCGGTATAACTCTTTTATTCGATTTCATTGAAGAATTTGTCATTGAATAATATGATTATTTCTGTTTTGATGATGAGTTGAATTTCCAAAGTGATTGTGTAGTTAATTTAATTTAGATTATGATTATTGAACGATTATAATTGCGTATTGACTAAGTTATTTAATTGAAAACTATTATATTGCTCGTGGAAACTTATTTATTGGTAACTAGTTATTATTGTTGCTTCATGTGATTAATAATTTTAATGAGATTGAGTTCCTTTAAGATTATTGATTATTGCTAGTACTACCTTAGGGTTTTGGACTATCACTAAATACGTTGAGTCGGATAGGTCGAGTATATAATAATTATCTACTTTAAAATGAACAAGACAATAAGTTAATTATTGGGTATTGTTGAGTCATACCATAGAGTTAATTATAACGAGTTGTGAATGTTTAATGCGTAATTTAGGGAAAGGCACACAATTGGCTGATCATCTTGTGACATTGGAACCAGTGTTTCATGTTGGACCCTAGATTATAGGAATTAGTTGGACCGAAACGTTGGCTAGTTCACATTCGACTTAGTATTCATTGAAGAATTTGGTATTAAGTTGATCTAAAAGAATCATAATTAGATAATCAATACGTAATAAATCGGGAAATATGAATCTAAGTGACATTAACTATACAATTACTTATTCCTTCCAATTAGGATTTATTGTTATTGTTTATTTATTATTTTAATTTTAAGTTTTATTTAAGTTTATTTATTTTAATTAAATGTTTTCTAAACAAATGTTCGTACGGAACTAAAACGCCCCCATATTTACTGTTTTCTAGTTAATTGCTAATTTCTATTTTAAATATTCCACCATTTCCCTATGTTCGAATCTGACTTACCAAATCTATATTTACAATTGATCGGGTATTCTTGCCTGGTTGCTTGAAAGTATTTATTAGGTATTTCTATTTATAAATTGTAAAACAAGACGCGCTTTCATAAGCGACATCAGGAGACTTAGGTGCTTGCCAATTCATAACAGCCTCAACCTTTGATGGATCCACCTTAACCCCTTCTTTACAAATGATGTGTCCCAAAAACTGAACTTCACAAAGCCAAAACTCGCATTTCGAAAACTTAGCATACAATTGTTCCCTTCTCAAGGTGTCAAGAACCATATGCAAGTGTAACTCATGATCGGATTCGGACTTAGAATAAACCAAGATGTCATCGATGAATACAATAACAAATTTATCAAGGAAGGGTCGACAAACTCTATTCATTAAATCCATTAAAATGGCCGGAGCATTGGTCAAACCAAAGGGCATAACAAGAAACTCATAATGACCATATCTATTGCGGAAAGCTATCTTAGGGATATCCTCCTCACAAACCCGCACTTGGTGATAGCCCGATCTTAAATCGATTTTTGAAAAATAAGAAGACCCTTGCAATTGATCAAACAACTCATCTATTCGGGGCAAAGGGTACTTATTCTTGATGGTTCTCTTATTCAACTCCCTATAGTCAATACACATACGAAAGGTGCCATCCTTCTTTTTAACAAATAACACAGGTACACCCCAAGGAGAAGAACTAGGCCTTACAAAACCCTTGTCTAACAACTCCTGGATTTGACTCATCATTTCTCGAATTTCTGAAGGAGCTAATCTATAAGGAGCCTTAGCTACGGGAGAAGAACCAGGAATCAAATCAATCTTATACTCCACCTCTCTAATGGGAGGTAGGCCAGGCAACTCATCAGGAAAGACATCCGAGTATTCAGAAACCACCCGAACATCTGAGACCTTTTTCTTTCCTAACTTAGCGTCAACAACATAGGCCAAGTATGATTCACACCCTTTAGCTAAAGATTTTCTAGCTTTTAACAAGGAAATCAAAGGTATGCTACCCCTCTCCCGTTCCCCTCGAGCCACGACATGCGACTCATCCAAAATTGGGATTTTTATTAACTTTCTATGACAATCAATGTTGGCTCTATTCTGACTTAACCAATCCATGCCGAAAACCGCATCAAAACCGGGAATAGGCATCAAAAGAAAGGAGACAGGAAAACTATGTCCTTCGATTAAAATATTAGCTCCAGTTACCGATGTGGTAACCGGAACCATTTTGCCATTAGCTACCTCCACCTCAATAGGATTTGTAATAACAGTGGGAGCTAATTTCAATCTATCACAGAAATGCATAGATACAAAAGAGCAATTGGCTCCCGAATCGAATAAAACACATGCCGGTACAGAATTGATAAGAAAAGTACCGCTTATGACATCCTCCGTTCTGACAGCTTCATCAGCTGTCATCTGGAACGCTCTGCTAGTTGCTGATGGTGGATTCTTTCTTTTCTGGCCAGATGCTGAAGACCCACCGACCGTACCCACTCTTTGTCTACCAGCCACGGTACACTGCCCTGCTCGATGACCCTCTTTATGGCAATTCCAGCAAACATTATTAGGAAAAGTGCAATCCTTGAATTCATGACCAAGCTGCCCACACTTAATACATCTACGAGTCTGAGGAGTACATGGTCCAGTGTGCTTGGACTTACAACCTTGGCACCAATTAGTTCTATCCATATTAACACCACTACCAGAACTAAGTTTCTTACCCTGAGATGACCCATGCCATTTCTTCTTTCCCGGACTCCCCGAAGAATCACTCTTAGGTTTCAATGCAGATATTTCTTTAACCTTCAAACCTAGCGCCCGAATATCACCATCCACTGAACGGGCCAACTCAAAAGCTTGGGTAAGGGAACCCGCTAGTCTCACTGTCGTCCGATAATCATGGGGCAACATTCCTATAAAGTGGTCAATCTGGGTACGTTCATCCGGTACCCATTGGTGCACAAACCTTAGTTTTTCGGTAAATTGAGAAATGAGATCATCCATTGTCATCCTATCCGTCAATTGCAAATCCATAAACTCACGTCGAATACGGGTGATATCAAATCCAGAATAGTACTTCTTGCAAACCTCATTGTAGAAGTCAGACCATCTAATAGAAGCCCTTTGTTGTGGTGTCAGATGTGAGGTGATAGAATCCCACCAACCCATTGCTGGGCCCTTAAGTAGTTGCACCGTATAAGGAACCTTTACCTCATCTTCACATCTACAAACCTCAAATTTCCTTTCCACATCCCTCAACCAATCCAAAGTAACGGAGGGATTGGTACTTCCATGGTAATCAGATGGTCCGCTAGATTTAAAAGTCTTAAACGAGCACAACTTATGTTGATACGGTGGAGGAAATACCGGCAATTGATAACCTGAAGGCCCGGAAGAGAACGGGGCCGATGTTCGACAATTACTATCATGCTGTTGTTGATGATAATGAGGCAGAGATGTGGGAATCTGTGATGTCACTAATGAAGGTGGTACAGTGCTAATAAACGGTGGTAAAGTCTGCTGAATCTGCTGAGATGTTCGGGCTTGTTGATCCATTAGAAACTGTTGTTCAAATGCCTTAAGTCTAACCACTTCCCCTTCTAGGTGCAGCATATAATCCTCTTGACTTAATTCCCCTGCTGAGAAAGAAGTACCAGTCTGACCCTGACTAACACTTTGATTTTCGGGAGAGGTGTCATTCGTTCCTGAGATGTTGTTGTTGGGGGTAATGGTCTGGTTCTCATTATCTGCCATTCCCTGTATTAAAACACATCTCACCATTCGTTAATCGTTAGTACCTACATACTAACCAATTCTCCTATCCTAGTTAAATCCCACACCTTGGAATGTTTGACTAACACAAATAAGTTTGGGATTGAACACTTAACCAATGCTCAATTCATCCAAACCTATGCTCTGATACCAATTTATAACACCTCTTGAAATCAAAGAATTTTTTTTTTTTTTATATATCATTCGGAAGCGAGTAATACAAATCATGCATTATAGATTGAGGATATCATATTATCAAAAGCACAATCTATGCATGCATGATAAGTTGGTACAATGACCATATTAACTACAACATTAAGATAGGTGTTATTTAAATTCAAAACATAAGTTTAGAAACAATAACATGTTTATATATATTCAGAGTAGACAGTCAAACATTCTTCCAAGCCAACTTCTTGCCTACCCACAACCAAAAGATAATATGCAAGAAGTAATGAGGGGGATTAGCACAAAGCTAAGTGAATAGATCTTTAACTATCAACCTAACTCAGATTCACAATAGTTTACAGCTAAGCATCATAAACAAATAACTTCAAAGAGGATCGGTGGTCCTTGAGGCACCCTACTGCCGAGGTGGCCCCCAAGCAACACTTACAACCACTGAAGGCCAATTCAGTGATCTAACCGATGGTTTGGTACTAGTACTACTTCCAACATCATTTCAATGAACAACACATGTACAGAGCACTGATGTTATCCAAGTAATAGTACCCAAACCCAATCGCAATTGACCTCTGAAAGATTCACATAATCCATAATCGTCATGGCAATATGTAACTTAAACGAGACAACAGTAAGTCAAGTTTACCCGTTGTAACCAGATCGTTACAACTGATTTAGACTGAAAGTCCAAGATCCACTCACCCTTGACGAATGCTGTTTCCACTCAAAGTTCTAATATTATTGAGTCTTCGTCGTATCTAAAAACACAACAGATGTATACAAGTCAATAGCGTATCTCAATTATTCGCGACTTGAATAAAAGTGCACCATGGCCGTCAAGCATGATAACTTAATTTACAACACCTCAACATATACATAAGTTCATAATTTAATCTATCATGACACCATATACATGTTACTAATCATATAAACATATAACATGTTAATCATAAGGGTATGTGAGACTTTAAATTGGTTTGATGAAAACGGTTAGGGAGCCGCCGCCTGGGTCACCGGACCCGCCGGGTCAACCATCCAAGCCGTCGGGTTGACACCCAACCCGCCAGGTACAATGGGTTTTTCACAAACAGAAACAAAGTGCGTTTTAAAGCCAAAACAAGCTGCCGTTTTGGTCTATGAGCCGCCGGGTAGAGAAGGGAAACCGTCGGCTGGGGTTTTCAACCCGCCGGTTCCCTTGGTATTGCATGAAGCCGCCGGCTGGGGTACCAACCCGCCGGCTTGTTCATCTGGCACAGCAGCAGCAACTTAATGACCCCGAACCAAAACCTTTAAATTCACAATTTTGAACACTAAATACGTCTTTGACAAGCAAGTAACCTCAACTATCATCATATATCATGTCATATCCACAAAACAACATCATCAAGTTTCAATTTCCATAATCACCCCAAATTTAACCTAAATGAATCAACTTCGATCAAACTCAAATTAAAGATATGCGAGAGCAAGAGGTTACTTACAAATTGTAGAGGAATAAGATGATGAAACTAAGGAGATAATTCTTGAACTAAATCCAAGCCCCAAATCTTTTATGTGTGTGTGTTTCTTGAGATAGAAAAGGAAGAAAAATGGGGAAAGTGGATGAGTTAGTTGACATATCCCAACCAACTCCTCATTAGGTAGTGAAATGTTATACCCGCTCTAAACCTATTGTCTGGAACCTAAAACCATTTTTTGCGAGACAATACATTTTATTTTACCGTTAACTAAGGCAAGTTAAAAGAAATAATATTTCACTATCCACAATAAGTTATCTAACCGATTATGTAACATCCCAAATTTCGTATCCCTAAAGTTTTAAATTATACGATTTAATTGTTAAGTTAGAAGGAATAACTTTGAAAGGTATTTTGTGTCCATAGGACTTGAGTTACGAAGAATTAAGTCTTGGAGGGACTGAACATGTTAAGTATGATAAGTTGAGGGGTTTATGTGAAATCAATAATTGTGAGTCGGTTTTAAAGTTCCAGACAATGATAATCACGGGAATAAAATTACTACATATTTATCTGTTATTACCTACACATATACGTGTCATATGTATCAACTTCCAAAAACACCCAGAAGCTTCAAAACTCAGGAACATCAAACCCTAAACAAAGAAATCGATTTTTAAACCTGAAATCGAAGCTAGGAACTTGAATTCAACAAGGATTAATCATCCACAACCTAAGGTAATCATGATTCTTGTTTTATTTGAATTCTAAAATTAGGGTTCATAGGGATTTCGAATTATATGAAGAATTAATGGATTTTAATACGAAATTAAGTTTGAAATATGTTGAATTGGACTTAGTAAAGCTTATTAGTGATTGAATTAGCACTAGAACGAATTAAAAATCAAGAATATTGAATTGTGTTCTTGGGGTTTTGATGGATTTTGATGAAATAATGGATTATTGAAATATAAGGTTAGTAATCAAGTGGGTTATGTATTTAGAATGATGAATTGATGTTAATACATCTTAAATTGGTGGATTAAAATGTTGTTGAAATATGATTAAAGGTTTTTGAAGTAGGATTACAAGAATTGAAGTATTAACTCAAAGAATTATGTAATTGGATGAATTATGATTATGAGATTGATTATAAAGTGGATAAAAGGATTATGGTGATCATTAGTGATGACCAAAATGAAATATAGGTGATCAAGTTATAAATATGATTAAGTAATGAAATAATGAATTCAATGAATTAAGAATGGATCTTAAGTTATAAATATGAAATAATCATCTAAGGTAGGTATTCAAATAATGAAATAAAGAGAATTATGAAATAAAGGATTAGAAGTAACATGATCAATCCAAAAAGGGTGATGGATTGATAATGTTAATGTATTGATTATGTTGAAGTATAATTGTTAAATGTGTTATTGTATTCATAGGTTATATGCTAGGTGATCAAGAATGATGGATTTGCTATTCAAGAAATTCGTCACGTAATTGCTTAAATGGCAAAGGTGAGTGATACAAGGACTACTTGAATAATGATTGTATGTTTCGGATTGCTTACGAGCAAGAGATTCATACAATCGTTTGGAATATTGTTTGTCCCTTCTAGTTGTTTTTATTGTTTGTTTCTTATAATTGTATCTTATATGTGTTTCTATATTGTATCATGTTTCGTATCTTAAGAAATATTGGTTGTTGACCATAGTTGTTGATTGTTGTTAGTAGTTGAGTTATTTGGAAATAGTATAGTATTATGTGGATTATTGAAGTATGTGGATTATGTGAAATTGTAGGATTATGTGAATTAGGAGAATTATGTGTATTAGGAGAATGATGTGAATTAGGAGGATTATGAGAATTATGTGGAATATATGGATTTAGTATTGTAGAGATTGCTTATTACGAAATAAATGAATATCACGAAATAAGTGCTTGGCACTATTTGGTATCTATTAAGCTTGGTATCCATATGGGATTGGTGCCATGCTTACTTGTATCTATTGGATCATGAATCCATACGAAATATTGCATAATCTTTATTGTTATTCAATAGTTTCTATTTAAACAAAATAAGTAGCTATTAATAAATTGTATCTTGTTGGTGAATTATTTATTTAGTTGTTTGTATACTCACTAAGCTATATGCTTACTCGTATCAGTGATTATGTTGTAGGTGTTTGGTTCGCTTGAACCAATTGGATGAAAGGTGATTACAAGAAGTAAGTGTGGATTGAAGCTTGTTGTGACATTATACAAGTTTCACATTCTATTGAATTGTCGTTTTGTATTACCATTGTATAAATCGCCCAAAGGATTATGATTTTGATATGGAGTGTCATCAATTATATTGTGTTGATTTTTGTAACATTAAATGTTAGTATTCATATGGGACCAAATGTGATGGAATAATATTTCTAAGCAATATGATTTCATAAATTGTAATATGTAAGTCTTCTTATAAAAAAAAAAATATCTGTTGAATTCCGGGCGTTTCAAGTTGGTATCAGAGCGATGGTTTAAGAGAGTTAAGTAATCCACAATAGGATTGCTTAAGCTTAAACCTATATGAATTATATGAATTGTTATCCTAATTATGAGTAGTAATAGAATTGATATGATTCCTTGTAGCGAAATATGATGGATTATATGTGTTGAAGTAGTAATAGAAAGTTTAATGAAATCTAGTATCTTATATTGTATGTTTTGGAGTTATATTGTTGGTTAAGGAGTAAATGGTCTAGTGATTGAAGAATGTATCTTTGACTTGAAAAAGTCAATCTGGAATATGAGGGTGTCAAATTGGTTATTAGAAATATTATATAGTGATAATATGGTTAGAAGTGAAATATATGGATATGATCATAGTTTTGGTGAAAGTGTGATCAATGGGTTAAATATCGAAATATGATCTAATTTGATGATCATGAATCAAGAAATATAGTATGATGTTAAAATGAATTGAAGTCAAGTGTCAAATAGTTAAATTGTGTTAGAATCAATGAAAGTGTCCAAATGGATCCCAAACGGGTCAAGGTATCAATATGAGTAATGATTCAAGTATGGTAGTTGTGATCATTGCTTTAAGTCATAAATGGATGTAGGAATATGTTGGCAAAAGACCAGAATCTAAAACTAAGTGGTTTGGAATATGAGTTGTCCACTAAATTGGTCCAAAATGACCATAATTTAGTGAAACGTCCATTTTCTCGTAAAACGCATAATTTGAAAAAAATGTAAAAAGGGAAATTTGCATTATGATTGGATGAACGTGCCTGCAAAATTTCAGATTCTAACTCTTTACGGTTTGGGAGATATGTGCGTTTGAATTTCAGAAAATTGTAATAAAGTTGCAGGTCTGAAAATACATAGGAACGCGATCCAGGTGTGGGATCCGGATCGCGTTAGTATGTTGAATTTGGTTACAGAATATTTTTGGTCTATGGAACGTGATCCCAGTAAATTTTTCCGGATCGCGTTTTCATGTGTATTTTGTTATCAGAATTTTTGTTCTTGGAAACGCGATCCCGCTTTGTTCTCCGGATCACGTTTGAATGCTTAATTTGGTTACAGAACTATGGAACGCGATCCTGAACACGTTCCTGGATCGCGTTAGTAAGTGAAAAAAGTTTTTTTTTTCGATGTTCGACGTAATATTTGACGTAGAAATTTCCGTTGGAAAATTTTGGTGTCGGATTAAGACGAAATTTACATGTCTACTCAAAAACGGCCCAACGGTCAAAGCTCATTGTTTTGCCATAAGCCCTGTCAGTTTTGGGCACTTCGGGGTCGTTTAGGGCCCGAAAATGGCATTTTACAGTTTTTCGGACCTTATTTCGGACTTTTGATTTACGTTTCGAATTAGCTGTTTGTTTCTTTAAGCTTAGGAAGCATTCCTGTGGTTAAAGGTATCATTAGAAATTGTGTATTGAATCAGATATGTATCTAGAATCCATTCCTAGTGATCTATAAATTTGGAATATGAATTAAATTAATGAGAAATAAGTAATCCATCATGTAAATGTGATATGATATTATAAGATCCGATTAGTATCTTTTATGTATTATTATAATTGGAAATAATTGTTCCTAAGGGAGAATACATGTATATGTGGTTAGTGAATTTGTTTTGACTATGGTCAAACAATTAACGAAATAAATTGTGAATATGTTTACGGAATATATAGATTGTGTTACTATTTTAAGTGATTAAAGGAGACGTTTTATACAACTATGTATTTGTTATTATCATTGTACTTTGTGAATTTAGTATAATGATATGTGTTTATTATGAATTGTGTAGTTGAGCTTTAGTGTAGAGATTCTTTATTACGAAATAACGATCATACGAAATATTGATTATTCGAAATATGTGCTAAGCACAATGGTATCTTATGGATTGTAAGTCTGTTTGGGAATCTAATCTCTACCTAAGCTCAATTGTTGTTTGATTTGATTATAGGTGTAATTGTGAAATAAACAATGTGAAATAATGACATGATTAATATATGTCATCATATGTGATTAGTTATTATGTGATTAAGAAATATATGTGTTTAACTGACTGATGAATGAATCAGAAGATGAATTCATCAGAGAAAAGTTGAAAGGTGAAATAAATGATATTGACTGGAATATGTGAAATTTCTTGCTTATGTGAAATCTATTAATTGAAATAAGTTGAATATATGTGATCAAAGTGTTAGCAAGTGTTTTGCTTGTTGGAGATCATTGTATTATGTGTTTATATGGAAATTACATTAAAACTGGATGGTGGGAAATAACCTGAGAAGGAAGTGTCTATGACATAATCTGACGACGTCTGGCCAACGTAGTTATATTATGCTATTCACATGGAATTGTTGAGGCTGCTGAATATCAAAAGGATTTAATGTAATTTTAGAACGGTAGTATTGAATTATATTGAATAAAGGCAGAAACATGTAAGTCTATGCCTTATAAATGAGTTCAGTATTGATATGATGTGATTTTGGTATGAAATATAGAAATAATAAACCACTAGACGATAGTCATGATGTGGTACCTATTATAGAAGATATAGATGTTAGTCAAAATAAAATATGTGTTTACCTTATAATATTATCTTATTATGAATTTTGTTATTAAAAGTAGTATGATGAATCTTAAGTGGGGGAGAATCTTATTAAGTAACATGTAATAGGTTAGCAGAAATAGAATTTGATCACGAAATAACATAATATAGAAATATTGTTATGAATTTATGATTGATCATTACTAGTTGCAGGTAGTACTGATCCTGTATTAGAGTTAATTACGAAATATGATGATCTTGATAATCATACTTTGCTGACGTAGCTAGTATGATAATACGAAATATGTTGTTGTTAGTACTCATGTTAGTGTAACTTGTGCTAACCTGTATTGTGTCTAGTATCTATATCAGTATGAGTTGATGCTAAATGATTTTGAAATTAAGGTAATATGTGAGTACTAGCTTATTGGCTATATATGATTTGCATTAAATTTATCATTTTTGAAATATGTATTGTGGTTTTTATAACCACTAATGTGATCATTATATAGAATTAAATAGATATGTATTTCACTTATATCAAGTGACTATGTGTTTCAAAGTATATGTATAACTAATAATAACAAATGACCCGGGTAAGTGGTCAGTAGGGTATCTGCACAGTATATGTGCGTGGATAAAAATAGAAGTATGCACATTCATAGAAATGTGAATGTGGAAAGAATTGAAAACACGTATCGATATTATAAGTTACTCAATTGAGTGACGTATGTTATGTGTATTAGTTATGATGAAATAATTAGTATTATTGCACATTGTGATGGATACAGTTGTACGAAATGAATAGTGGGTAAACTATTAAGATTAATGTAATACATATATTTAGTTGTCTGGAACTAAAATGAGAAATGAATCAAAGAGATTTAGTGGATACATGAGTGGTGTACATTCATGTTGTGAATTTAGTATTATGTAAAGTATCATAAATGCTTCCGCACTAGTAGAGAAAGTATTAATACGAATCTATACAGGTGACATTCGTGAGGACACGAATGAAATAAGTGGGGGTGACTTGTAACATCCCAAATTTCGTATCCCTAAAGTTTTAAATTATACGATTTAATTGTTAAGTTAGAAGGAATAACTTTGAAAGGTATTTTGTGTCCATAGGACTTGAGTTACGAAGAATTAAGTCTTGGAGGGACTGAACATGTTAAGCATGATAAGTTGAGGGGTTTATGTGAAATCAATAATTGTGAGTCGGTTTTAAAGTTTCAGACAATGATAATCACGGGAATAAAATTACTACATATTTATCTGTTATTACCTACACATATACGTATCATATGTATCAACTTCCAAAAACACCCAGAAGCTTCAAAACTCAGGAACATCAAACCCTAAACAAAGAAATCGATTTTTAAACCTGAAATCGAAGCTAGTTGAATTCAACAAGGATTAATCATCCACAACCTAAGGTAATCATGATTCTTGTTTTATTTGAATTCTAAAATTAGGGTTCATAGGGATTTCGAATTATATAAAGAATTAATAGATTTTAATACGAAATTAAGTTTGAAATATGTTGAATTGGACTTAGTAAAGCTTATTAGTGATTGAATTAGCACTAGAACGAATTAAAAATCAAGAATATTGAATTGTGTTCTTGGGGTTTTGATGGATTTTGATGAAATAATGGATTATTGAAATATAAGGTTAGTAATCAAGTGGGTTATGTATTTAGAATGATGAATTGATGTTAATACATCTTAAATTGGTGGATTAAAATGTTGTTGAAATATGATTAAAGGTTTTTGAAGTAGGATTACAAGAATTGAAGTATTAACTCAAAGAATTATGTAATTGGATGAATTATGATTATGAGATTGATTATAAAGTGGATAAAAGGATTATGGTGATCATTAGTGATGACCAAAATGAAATATAGGTGATCAAGTTATAAATATGATTAAGTAATGAAATAATGAATTCAATGAATTAAGAATGGATCTTAAGTTATAAATATGAAATAATCATCTAAGGTAGTTATTCAAATAATGAAATAAAGAGAATTATGAAATAAAGGATTAGAAGTAACATGATCAATCCAAAAAGGGTGATTGATTGATAATGTTAATGTATTGATTATGTTGAAGTATAATTGTTAAATGTGTTATTGTATTCATAGGTTATATGCTAGGTGATCAAGAATGATGGATTTGCTATTCAAGAAATTCGTCACGTAATTGCTTAAATGGCAAAGGTGAGTGATACAAGGACTACTTGAATAATGATTGTATGTTTCGGATTGCTTACGAGCAAGAGATTCATACAATCGTTTGGAATATTGTTTGTCCCTTCTAGTTGTTTTTATTGTTTGTTTCTTATAATTGTATCTTATATGTGTTTCTATATTGTATCATGTTTCGTATCTTAAGAAATATTGGTTGTTGACCATAGTTGTTGATTGTTGTTAGTAGTTGAGTTATTTGGAAATAGTATAGTATTATGTGGATTATTGAAGTATGTGGATTATGTGAAATTGTAGGATTATGTGAATTAGGAGAATTATGTGTATTAGGAGAATGATGTGAATTAGGAGGATTATGAGAATTATGTGGAATATATGGATTTAGTATTGTAGAGATTGCTTATTACGAAATAAATGAATATCACGAAATAAGTGCTTGGCACTATTTGGTATCTATTAAGCTTGGTATCCATATGGGATTGGTGCCATGCTTACTTGTATCTATTGGATCATGAATCCATACGAAATATTGCATAATCTTTATTGTTGTTCAATAGTTTCTATTTAAACGAAATAAGTAGCTATTAATAAATTGTATCTTGTTGGTGAATTATTTATTTAGTTGTTTGTATACTCACTAAGCTATATGCTTACTCGTATCAGTGATTATGTTGTAGGTGTTTGGTTCGCTTGAACCAATTGGATGAAAGGTGATTACAAGAAGTAAGTGTGGATTGAAGCTTGTTGTGACATTATACAAGTTTCACATTCTATTGAATTGTCGTTTTGTATTACCATTGTATAAATCGCCCAAAGGATTATGATTTTGATATAGAGTGTCATCAATTGTATTGTGTTGATTTTGTAAACATTAAATGTTAGTATTCATATGGGACCAAATGTGATGGAATAATATTTCTAAGCAATATGATTTCATAAATTGTAATATGTAAGTCTTCTAATAAAAAAAAATATATATCTGTTGAATTCCGGGCGTTTCAGATTAACCTATTTATTTCAAGTATCACATAATACCAATTAATTCGAAACGCAATTAAATCATCAATTAAAATAAGGGATTCACCGAATTTCTACTAGGCCCAAATCGAGGATGTTACACTCATGCCCTGTCTTCCTAGCACAGATCGAATGAGACAACATCCTATGTACCAGCTTATGTACTGGACTTCTCACTAATACATCAGAAGGACCTCAGGCACCAAACTCTCCATTGGCTATATCTACCCAACCTGCAACAACCTCCAGATCATCATACCTATTCGTACGCGAAGCTCTCAGAAAATCCCTTAAATGAGGATTAGCCTCCTCATCCACAGTATACAACCAAATAGCCTGTGCAAACTGAATCAAACTCAAACTACGTGGCTCACCACCAAGCATAAAGGTCAGAGTATGCTGTAGCACATCCTCAGATGATACATCAAACCTAACAGAGCTATAGAACTCAATAACTAACTCCCTGAAAATAATCTCATGTATACCAAACAGCCTCTCCCAAGCATAGGAAACAAAACCAACACTCCCATCCTCTAACAAATAAGTAACTGTCAATAACCGGTGTAGAGCCTGAGTACATGTCTCATGGTTGTCAGGATCTAGAACCATATCCATAAACTCCCAATCCAACACATCTGAAGCTATGATATCCTGATCAATGTTGGCTCTAAGCCTAGTCTGAATCCTAGCTCGGTCTCCTGGTGAAATGGTATGGTGCATAAACTGAAGAATGGGATGAGTCCGAATAATAGGGTTAGCAACAACGGCTGCTCCCCTATCAACACGTAAATCATACTCCATCTGTAACAATAAATCTATAAACATTAAAAGAATTCTAATAATATAAATTGAAATGAAATTAAATACAAATTTACCAAAAAGCTACATAATAATTATTTGTACAAAAATTATAACTAACAATCATGAATTTAAACAATTCAGTTTAAATTACTAAAGATATACTTATACACATTTTTACTTAATACAATTTTATCAAAGTTACATAATACTATTATCTACATAATAATAATATTTACATAATAATCCTATTTACATAAAAATCATTTAAACTTAAATTATTTACAAATATCAAATCATTTTGGTTACACAAAACTATTTTTTTGTTTTGTTCAAAAACCTATTCACTAATATTTTTTTGCAATTTAAGAATTAAATTATCACAACCTATTAAAAATCATACAAGAGATAAACGTATATAACCGACAATATCTATAAGTATACATCTACTAGTCCAATAATCTGTTTTCTGCCTAAAACCCATTTAGAAATCGCAGCAAGATAAAAAATTATATAAGAAATAAACGCAAATAACTAACATTATATACAAGTTTATATTTACTAATCAAGCCGACTGTTTTCTGCCTAAAACCGTATTTAGCCGGCGGTCAGACACCTTGACCGGCGGTCTCAGGCATTGACCGACTGTCTCCGTCGTTGACCGGCGGTCATACCCGTCTGTCCCCATGATTCCGACCGAACAAACGTCATAACCTACTCTTTACTCACATATCCCTACTACCTATCCAACTTATTCACACATTCTTTCATTATAATCACACAATAATAAACTTTTCAATTACACTATCACATAATCACTTCAAAATCCGCAATTACGAACTAACATTAATCATCTAATAAGGATTCACACAAAAAAGCATATATAATTCGGGTGGTTAACCAAGGAACCCTAAATGTGAAAACCCTAGATAAAAATTAATGTAAAAACGAAATGAAAGCGTGAATGTATATGAAAGTTACATACCTTTAATGAAATAACAAAGCTCAATGTTGAAATCGATCGATTAGTAGGTGATTTTGAATTTTTCTGAGAAGGTTTTTGTGATAAAATTGGGTTTCAAATGAGAAAGAAATAGGGCAGATCGGTTTATTCACCCTAGGCGGTTCAGCCGGCGGCTAACCCGCTTAGCCGGCGGTCAGGTTGGATTTTTGACCTGACCCGCAGAATTTTTAGCCCATCCGATTTATTTATCCTAATTTAATTACTTTATTTACTTTTAAAGACTTACAACTAATTTTAATTACTCAACTTAATTTAAAATTTTACTTTATTCTAATTTAATTACATAACTTAATTAAAAAAAAATTATTTAATCTAATTTAATTAGATAACTTAGTTAAAATTTTTACTCTAAGACACCTAATGAGATTAATGTAAGTTAAACACATATTAACAAATGTCAAAAATAATTTACTCAAATAATAATAATACAAAAATGAAGTAAAATAATGAAAATAGGAAAGTAGTCAAATAATTGAGATTCGAAAATTGAAATAAGAAAACTCCACTATAGGCACTGTTGATCAGTTGAGCCTGTCAATTTCGGCTACTTCTCCATTTATTTCAGCATTGTGGGGAGTCTTCAAACTGGTAAATTCCTTAACAACCTCCTTGACATTTTCCTTAGCATCCAATTGCTTAAACTTCATTTGCTAAAATCCAAACACTTCAAAATACAAGATTAAATTGATAACAATAGATACATAATTATTCACAATATTCACAATCAATTAATCAACAATGTACAAAAATTTACAAGATTAAAATTCTTTTTATTACCGCTTTTCCCCGGAAGCGGCGCCAAAAACTTGATGTGCTATGAAAGCGCGTCTTGTTTTATAATTTATAAATAGAAATACCTAATAAATACTTTCAAGCAACCAGGCAAGAATACCCGATCGAATGTAAATATAGATTTGGTAAGTCAGATTCGAACACAGGGAAAATGGAATAAAATGAATAAATAATCTTCTAAATTACAAAGAAAGGGGGGGTAACGTTTTAGTTCCGTATGAACATAAGATTTATAAAATAACAAATTAAATTAAATAAACTAAATAAACTTAAATTAAAATAAATAATAATGTACAATAGGAAGGAACAAATAGTATGTAATAACTCCGCTCAGATTCATATATTCTGATTCATTTGCACATTAATTATCTAATTGTGATTTCTTTTATATCAACTTAATACCAAATTCTTCAATGAATATTAAATTGAATGTGAACTAGCCAACGTTTCGGGTCCAACTAATTCCTACAACTTAGGGTCCAACATAAAACACTGGTTCCAATGTCACAAGATGATCAGTCAATTGTGTGCCTTTCCCTAAATCATGCATTAAACATTCACAACTCATTATAATTACTCTCGTGGTATGACTCAACAATACCCAATAATTAACTTATTGTCTTGTTCATTTTAAAGTGAATAATTATTACTTTCTCAACCTATCAAACTCAATCTATTTAGCAATAGTTAAAACCCTAAGATTATTACCATCAATAATTAATAAAATCAAAGGAACTCAATCTCATCAATCTTATTAACTACGTTGAGAACTAATAACCACCAGTTACCAATAAACAAGGATCTACGAGTAACATAATGGTTTTCAATTAAATAACTTAACAAATGTGCAAATGTAATCATTCAACAATCATTATCCAAGGTTCATTATCACAAATACTAAATGTATCAATTCATCAAATATGAATAAATCAGAATATTAAATATCAAATTCTTCAATGATATAAAATAAACGATACAAACCAAATGACGAACCACGCAAAGATCGGTTGAAATGAATCTAACCTCCACTTCTTGTGCTTCCAAAACATACCTAAAACTCGAAAATAATAAAACCCTAACCTAATTTCTGAGTATAAGTCGTATATAAAAATGTGTCAAAAACGTCTGACCTTAGCCTCTATTTATACTTGAAAACTTGGCCCTTTGACCGCCGGTCATCTTCATCTTTTGCCCAATTTACACGCTTGCAAAACGCGTTGCTCACCGCCTTCCATATTTAGCATTTAGCCGCCGGCTAAGCTATTTAGCCGCCGGCTAACTTCAATTCCAGAACTTCTGACCTAACGGGCTTGGACTTTAAACTTTGGGCCACTACTTCTTTTACTTTGGGCTTCTTTTATCTTCTTTAAACCCAACAATTCATTAATCCGAATTTAAACTTCCCTCATGGCCCGATTCTTCATTTTCTTCCATTTCTTTGTTATCTTTACTCTTAAATCCTTCGGCTTCACACGATTCTTCAAATGTACATCTTTTAACTTGTTATTTGACTGTTTTCCGTTCCTTTCTTCATAAACGCTCCATTTCCACATCTAATTGCAAATATGAACGAAATCAATATCTAACCTTAATTAAATGCAATAGAAACATCCAAGATTAGGGGTAAAATACTACTAAAATATAGTACTTTTGAGCGTTTATCATAAAACCTATGGGACTCCTATCGAGCTTAATCACAATCTTAGACTTGCTGAGGAAGACGAAGATTGCAAAGAGAGGGACTATCGTTCAATGATAGGTTCTCTTTTGTATTTAACTGCCTCTAGGCCGGACATCGTATTTGCCGTGTCAATCTGCTCACGTTATCAGGCTAAACCAAAGGTGTCTCATATGAAGGCAGTAAAGCGAATTTTTTGTTATCTCAGAGCTAGACCTACTCTTGGTCTATGGTATTCAAATGAGAAGACTTTCGCTCTTACAGCCTATTCGGATTCGGATCATGACGGTTGCAGTATAGATAAGAAGTCAACAACTGGTGGATGTCAATTTCTGGGATCGCGATTGGTCTCTTGGCAGTGCAAGAAGCAGACTACGGTTTCTCTTTCTACAGCAGAGGCTGAGTATGTTGCTGCTACTAGCTGCTGTGCCCAAGTTCTCTGGATTCAGCACCAATTAGGCGATTACGGGTTACTTCTTACTATGACTCCTATTCACATAGATAACACTGCTGCCATATCTATCACACGCAATCCCGTACAACACTCTAAGACTAAACACATAGAACTTAGGTTCCACTTCATACGGGATTGCTATGAAAAACACTTGATAGACCTTGTCCATATAGACACCCTTAAGCAAAGTGCCGACCTATTCACCAAAGCCTTTTCGCGTGCTCGATTTGAGGAACTGGTCAATATGATCGGTTTAAGGTTCTTTGTGTCTAAAAAGTAATTTGTGACTTGGAAATTTAGCTTTTATATATTTGTGCTGTTAATGTGTTTAAAAAAAAAAAAAATCATTGGCAACAGCCACTCTTTATACTCTTTAGTATCAAAGAAATGCACGGTTGCTACATTTTTAAAATAGACGTTGAGTTGTGTCTGTAAACAACTTGGGATATGATAGTACATCGGGTGACATGCACAAAATGGAATTTTAAGGTTTATCTTGGATGTGTCAGTAGGTTTATCTCACATATTTAAAACAGTTTTTATAAAAATTAGCTTCATCAAACGATGTATTGGTAGACATGATACACACTGTTCTCTGGGTTATTAAGAAGTAACTTAAATACATGTCTATGATCTTGTGGTAAACACCTTGTGATGTACGGCTCTAAGTCTTAATTCCTTAGCGTAGCTTGTCATACTTCTATTTTTAGATCGTATATCTGAGATCTCTTGGGGTTGTTTGCTGATTGTTTCCTCTGTTGTACGTAAGTGCAGACCTGGTCTCAATTCAGCTTACTCTCAAAACTAAGCAAACGTGAGTCAATGTACTTGCAAAGTCTTAAATACTAAGATACTGATCAAGGTCGCCAATTGAATAAAACAAGTTTGGTTTGACTGCGATCGGTTTTGCTTAAACCTGAATCAAGTGTATGTTGCTCTGTTGTACGCAAGTACAGACCTGTCACCGCTGGTTTGATTCTTAAAATTGATACTCTTATATTCTTTCTAAATATGGAAACTATGTTCATGTCTAGGTTACAGGGGTATGTCTATGGTAGGGACCACGGTGAAATATTCATACTAACAATAAAGGTTAACTCACAGACACGGATGTAACATGTTTAGGTGGACAAACAATACCAATAATCGTCTTGAAATAACTTTTATAAAAGGTGTTTTAATTGTGCCAAGTAAATTTAAAGTGGACAAATATACTGATGATCGAAATAACACTTACTATTCCTAATAATTGCATGTTATTCCGATATGATCCCTAAGCAGATGCGACGTCAGGTTTTGGGCTTGCGACGTTGTTAACGTCGCATGGGCCTGGGCCTGCGACGTTGAGTGCGACGTCGCAGGTACCAGAGTTTGTATAAAAACGTTTTTCATTTTCAGTTTTAAGGTTGACGAAACTCTAAACGCAATTTGTCGAATCCACCTGTAATCTGATCTGTTATAATCAATATACAAACGTTTCGATTCATATTTATTGTGTTTGATTATTCATATTGTTCGTTAATTACTTAGTCGTTGATTCCGCCTTCGATTGAGTGACTCGGTTCAGTGTTGATCCAACGTAAGGGACTATCAACAGGTATGGTTACCAGTTCCAGCTAGTTTAACCAGTGAATCGAACAATTCGACTCATTTCCATACCTGCTCAATAACCAGTTTGAAATGAACCGCTTTTCTTTAATATCCCGGTTTGATCGATTGGATTGGTTTTTAAAACATTGCAAATAATTGTAATGTCCACCAATAAACCTACTTACAAAGACTTTTTCCATTGAAGTTTAAATGTTTTTTGTTTTAAAAAAGTTAATAAATAAGTTTTGTGTCATAAAAAACCTTTTGAAAGGGTTTGTGTATTGTAGATGCCCTAACTATATGATGTCATGCACAGTGCCTTGGTTTTCCCATGTCGAAGAGACACACCTTTATTTTTCTTGATCAATACAAAATTTAGTAGAATAGTATCAAACGAGTATAGTAGTAGCATATAAAGATTACAAAATGATGGAATGTGAAGTTTTGGGGTTACAAATACATTTTATCCAATTAATTGCTAAATATCCAAGTCAATGAAGTGAGTTTAATATCATCACAAATGGCATCCCCAAACAATCTCGAAAATCACATACTCTACAAATCAAGCCCACATATATAACCACAAAATAAGAGAGAAGACACTAACATGGCTAGAGGAACGGAACATTGAACATTAAAATCTTAGACCGTCCCTTTGTAAACCGAGACATTACTATATGGCTAGAGGAACGGAACATTGAACATTGAACACACTATATGGGTGTCATTTGTAATGGAATCATGTATCAAGTTCACATTGTATCATTCATTTGCAGGGTAGATTGAGTTAGTTTTTGTCTCAATGTTTCGGTCTATGTAACTCAAGGTTGTCTTCTTGCAACCCATCACATGTACTCAAGTTTGGATTTTTAGATCCTTATCAATTTAATTATGTATTTCGCAAAAAAAAAAAAACAACAAAAAAACACCGAGACATTACTCGGCCTTCAAACTTGAAAGTTATGTGAAATCAAACATCGAAGTCGTAAACTTTAGGTTCTTTTTACTATCTTTTCTGGTCAAATATCTAACAAACCAACGGTCTTTAATTAATTAATTGATTAAAGAATGATAAACCACCTCCAAATCCAATCACAACCGTACCAAACAATCACTAAACCTTTTTTTAAAACTATGTCCACACTTCATGGATTAGGAGAGAGTCAGTCAACTATGATATATAATTCGTTGACAAATAATAAAGAAGTATATCAACTAAATAAAACTTATGATTAAATCTCTTATGAGCCCCTTTAAAGATACATACTCTATCGATGAAAATTAATTAAGATATCGTTGTCATAATAATTGTTTATATTAATTAAATGGAGTAAACACATCAATGAAACGGTGAGAAATAGAAGGATCAGGGCCCTTTTTTGTAAGGGCACATCTAATTCTACGTATTTAATTAATTATGTAAAAATAAAAATTTTATTAACCCTAATATATCAATATATACATGATTAGCTCCCAATTCCCAAACAAACTTAAGCAACTATTTACAGCTTTCTAAATTGATTGATAACTTACCAATTACGAGTTTTAAATTACATATGGCATGTTGAAATTATTAAAAATCACATGCGACCAATTACATAACTCGTAAATATTCTATAATATATATTATATATTTTTTAATAACTGCAAAATAAACTTATTCCATTTTTGCTATCCAACTAATAAACGGCAAGATTAGGAGAAGGATGCACGTTTTACCGGTTTAGAAAGCAAACTGTGGATTCTTTTCTAAGTTTGTGTTCTGGCTGCAGCTTGGTTTGCTAGCTGTCTCCAACTTCTTTTGACTAGAAAGCGACTTCCAACTTCTATTTGCATAAACATCCCTTTATCTATCATCAAACTTTCAAAAACTACCCTTATCTATACATTAATGTAAAAATATGTTCTCTATCTATTTCGTGATCATGTCAAATCGAACCGAATACAATTCTTGATCGCTTATTGATACTTGATTTCTCCACTAATCTTCAAACAGCATGCTTTGCAATGCATGGTATTAAGCAAGACCGACGAAACAAATTACTCGTAAAAATTCATATGCAATATCAGAAAAATGGGCATCAAATTGACGTAGTGTCAATAAAAGTAACTATTTTCATTATTCACTAGTAGTGTTATATATGCTCGATCCCATTATTCTATGAATCTACTATGGATAGTATATTGTTGATCAAAGATTGCGTAATTTAATCTCTAGTAAATTGTTCTCGATTGTTGTTATAAATGCCAATTCGTTCACTCTCTCTTGTTACCTTGTGGGCGGCACGTACGTATCACTTCAACATGGAATTACATTTTGAAAAACTTCTTTCGATAGCTACTACAATTACGTAAGTACCACAATTACGTGAAAATAAAAAGGTATAAATGGAAAAGTGATGTATTTCACTGGACTTGCTGTGTATATTTGTAATATGATGTAGCTGTAATCTATTGATAATGAATGAATGAATTAATCAATCAATTACTCTTTAATTAATGTATAACTAAATATATATCCACAACAAAATACAGTTCTGAACTTCTGATTCCAGGCCCCAGCACATGCAGAACTTGTGTGGTGTGGTCCCCATTGCGGGTTCTATGTTTAAGTTTTGTTCATCATCTCCGATTTGTTACTCAAAAATTACAAGTCTCTTTCAAAAGTCATGCTTACTTAAAAATCATATACTGTATTTTATTTCGCTTTTATCGCAAACTCATATTTAGTGTTCCATAAAAGTGCATTTATAAGGCTTGAAGTACAACAAATGTAGTAAATATTGTAGTAACAAGAGTGCACATGGATTGAATATATGCTAACGTGAAATTGTTAATTATCTTGGCCTGATATGTTGTAGACGAGTTTGTTGAGGCACACGTGGTCCTTATAATTGAGGGTGTTCAAAAGTATCCGTATCCGAATTCGTAATTGAAAACTCCAAAATTCAATCCTGATTTCTGATAGTAAATTTCAGATATTTCAAATATCCAATATTCGAAATTTTCCAAAAAACTTTGATTTTTTTTTTGTTATCTTTTAATAGTCAAACTTTGGCGCCACATGGAATGTGTATTCAAGAGTTGTAATTAAAAGGCGAATAATGTAAACAAATAAGTAAATGTGGGGGTTTGTAACCGAATTGTTACGTTGCTTAACAAACTACTTAAAGGTAAAAACATGCGGTTAGATTATAAAGAATCGGTGGAAATAACTTGTTCTTATGATTAAAACGACATTCACTGGGACTACCTCACTAATGGCTTCGGGGTGTTTGTTAAATCCAGTTTTTCTTTGTTGCAATTGTAAATCTAATCAAGCTAGGATAAGCGTCCACCGTCTCTTACACCTTAATTTCAATTTACCAACTTTCGATTTAATCTAGCAAAAGACGTTCGCCAAATTCACTATCTCACACGTTTGAATTTAGTTGTCTAACTTATCCCAAATTTGCGTCCGCAATCAATGATCAATTACTCATAGACAAATAATTTATAATGAATTACTAAAGTGAAAAACATTCGCTACAATCACTGAGTATCTCACAAATAAGCTTGCATAATCAATTAAAACTTAAATACGCAAGGGTTTCGATTAAACGTAAATTTAATTGCATTAACTCAAGACATAACACCCCTAATCACTAGTTATTTCATTCAAGCAAGTGTTTAAGGATTTTAGCTACTCATAATTAAAAATAAAACAACCAAGATCAATGACTGCAATCAAAGAAAACATAATTTTATTTAAAAAAAATGTTAACTGAGTGATTACAATGAAGTCACGATTGTTCTTCGTAATCGAATGATTAACACCGATGAAAGATCATCAAAGATGATGCAAAACCTCCAAAAGTCCGTAAGAATTCGTAGCCTCAAGTTATAGTATCAAAAGTTAGGTTATAAACCTTCAAAATTCGTTTTTATATCTATTTCCAGCTCTGGCCATCCATAGTACGCGAACGTGGTACTCGTACGCGATCGCGTACTTTGTTTTTCAAAGTTTCTGATAAGATTTCTTTCCAATGTACGCGATCCTAGCACCCTTTCGCGATCGCGTACGAGCTGATTTACAGACCTCATATTTTGCAAATTTGTAGCCCTCTAAGTTCCGGTCGGATGGGCTTTGGAATTAATTTAATCTGAGTCCGTATGAAGAAGTTATGAACAAAACCGTAAAGCCTCGCCAAATCTTCTTTCTTCATCATTTCTTCACCATTTTCATGAATTTTCTTCTTGTATCCATTCCTAACAATATAAAATACATTCAAAGCATATTGTAACACCCCCAAATTAACGATTTGCGGAAGCATACATTGGGTGTTACTAATCAATATACAAAGCACAAGATTAACAGTAAACGACCTCTAAATGAGACGTTTGTAAAATAGTTACATTTCATAATTTGAATTGTTGGAAAACATATAGTTTTCTTTACAAAAGTGTAGTTCCCTAGAGCCCTCGCGTATAGCGGGAGATTCTATTACATAACCATAGTTACAAAAGATAATGCCAAAGAATCTCCGTTAAATGCAGTTTGGAAATCATGCGACTCTAGCTAGTAATCCCGGAGTGATCCTACTCCGTAAGTGTACCTGAGATACAAAGCTAAAAAGTGTCAACCAAAAAGGTTGGTGAATCTTACAGGTTTAGTAATAAGTAGGTGTTATGAACCACAAGTATGTACCCGTATTGCTATCAAGCAAAGTAAGTAATTCAGTAAATCAGTACAGTGCCATGAGCTCATAAGTTGAAGCTTAACCGTGTAGTGTGAATATATCACGTACCCCCGTGAGTGCTATCCGCACACTCATATGTAACAAATACTAATATGTCTGTTTCTACGTGTAAATCAGTACGTGGTGGCGCTACCACCCCAGACAGGGATTGTCAGTCCCAAATGGATCCATCTATTAGTAATCGCGCTTAAGTCCATAACTAACAACTTACGATTAGGAGGCTTTCAGTGGATAAAAGTAACTCATGCGTTTGTTTGTAATCAGTAATGTTTTCAGTTCAGTACATTGTGTTCATACGTAAAACAGTTGCTAAGTATCTCACCCCAAAGTATAAAACAGAAAAAAAAAAATGGGGCTGTAAGACTCACCTGAGTCGAGCAGTGGTAATTAGCAAATAGTAGTAAAGCAAGTAGGTTCTCCGAACCCGTAACCTTCTAGTGCCTAAACACGTAAGGTTAAGTAAGTAGATGTCTCGCAAGACCATCTAGGCTAGTTGTTCATGCAACCCGTTGTGTTTAAATGTTGGTTTGTTCGCGTTCGTATCAAAGTATACGGCCCGTTGGTGATTTGTTATATTTAAAGTTTATCATTCAATACGTAAATTAAAGTAATTGCAATAGGAAAGTATGTTTTATTATGATTGTTAGGTCGTATCGTATAAGGATTTGAGGTTGTAAAAGTTCGACACTTAGTGAAAATGTGAGTTTTCAAGGTTCTGGTTTGTGCGACGTCGCATGCGACGTTGCAAGCGACGTAAGGTGCGACGTAGGCAGGTACGTCGCATGATGCGACCTTCGCAAATCAATGCGACGTAGGGGGCGACGTCGCTAATGCGACGTTGGTTCGGTTTGCGACGTTAAAGTCTACGTCGCCATGTATGACGTCCGCAAATTAATGCGACGTAAAGGGCTGCGTCGCTAGTGCGACGTTGAGGTTTTTGTGCGACGTAGGTCGCGACGTCGCAGAGGCCCCTGGCCAGGTGCGACGTAGCGGTCTGATGGCCGGAAATTTAGTCGAAAACGAGTTTTCCGGTTTCCGTTGGGTCCAAATCTTTTACCCAACCCTTATATGAACATAATAAGCCTATTTAAACCATAAACTAGTAAAAATGATCAAAAACGAGAGATGTCGGGATTTGTCGGAAACTTACAAAGTGTCGGATTGAAAATCCGAAAAGATAGGAATGTAGATCGGGTAGTGGTGAACGTTTTCTTCCAAAGGAGAGGTGTGATCCAAGCTCGTTTTGTACGTTTATTTGTCGATTTTGTGAGGTTTTTGGAGGTTTTTAGTTAGAGAAAATAAAGAGAGAAAAGGAGGAAAGAGAGAGAAAGAAGAGAATGAAAATGAAGAAGAAAATGGGGGTGGGTGGGGTTTTGGTGGAGCTCCCCCACCTTCAGTCTCCGCTCCGCGTTCCGGGTGGTGTTCGTTTTCTCCGTCGTTTTACGTTAAATTATTTATTTTTACAAGTGAATTATCCTTTTGAAATGCGAGTGTTATTAAATAATTTACTTAAATTATTTCTTTAAATCTTTATTCGTTTGAAATATAATTTAGTTTAAATGCGTTTGAATACTTTTGTTTTTAAATCGTGTAAACTTTGATCGAGCGATACGAGATAATTACTAACTATTATAAGATAGCGTTTCGGTCATAATTGCGTTATTTTAGTTTATAAACATTTGTTCACCAACGTCCGTGTTAATCGAATAGAATTTCATTCTATTTTAGTTGCGTACGATTTCAGCCAAATCGCAAAGTTGTATATATTTACCAACATATAATCTGATACATAAATTAGCCTAACACAGAACTAATTACATGTATTAACAAAGAATTAGGCGCTAATACTAGCCCTAATGTGGCGGTTGTTACATTCTCCCCTTGTTAAAAGAATTTCGTCCCGAAATTAGTTCGATTGCACAGTCGGTGCGTTGTCTGGGAGGAGATGTGGGTATTTCTGTCGCATTTGGTCTTCCCGTTCCCAGGTGAATTCAGGACCACGTCTAGAATTCCACCTGACTTTTACGATGGGAATACGACTCTGTTTTAGTTGTTTGACCTCGCGGTCCTTGATTTCCATAGGTTCCTCGACAAAATGAAGTTTATCATCGATTTGGATTTCGTCGATCGGTATAATCAGTGTCTCGTCAGACAGACATTTCTTTAGATTAGAAATGTGGAACGTGTTGTGAACGCTGCTAAGCTCAGCAGGAAGTTGCAGGCGGTATGCCACCGGACCAATCTTTTCAAGGATTTCGAATGGTCCGATGTATCTAGGATTTAGTTTGCCTCGTTTTCCGAATCGAATGACACCTTTCCACGGTGCCACTTTGAGGAGCACCTTGTCCCCTACTTGGAACTCAAGGTGTTTGCGTCTCACGTCAGCATAGCTTTTCTGACGATCACGCGCGGCTTTTAGTCGGTTTTGTATGCCGACGATCTTTTCAGTTGTTTCATGTATGATTTCTGGACCGGTGAGTTGTGTATCCCCCACCTCAGTCCAACAGATAGGTGACCGGCACTTACGACCGTACAGTGCCTCGAAGGGTGCAGCCTTTATGCTGGTGTGATAACTGTTGTTGTACGAGAACTCGCACAATGGTAAGTGATTTTCCCAGTTTTTACCGAAGTCAACTACGCAGGCTCGTAGCATGTCTTCCAGTGTTTGTATGGTTCGTTCGCTCTGGCCGTCGGTTTGAGGATGGTAAGCCGTACTCATATCCAGACGAGTACCAAGAGATTTTTGCAGTGATTGCCAGAAGCGAGAAGTAAATCGAGCATCTCGGTCGGAGATGATTGAGATGGGCACGCCGTGTCTTGACACGATCTCTTTCAGGTAGATTCGTGTCAAACGTTCAATCTTATCAGTTTCTTTGATGGCTAGGAAATGAGCAGATTTAGTGAGTTGGTCAACGATCACCCAAATGGTATCGCAACCGTTAGAAGTTTTCGGGAGCTTAGTAATGAAATCCATGGTGATCTGCTCCCATTTCCATTGTGGTATTTCAGGTTGTTGTAGCAAACCGGAAGGTTTCTGGTGTTCAGCTTTAACTTTAGAACAAGTAAGACACTTGCTAACATAGGTTGCAATGTCAGATTTCATGTTGGGCCACCAGTACATTTCCTTGATGCCGTGATACATTTTGTCGGCACCGGGGTGTATAGAGTATTTTGACTTGTGAGCTTCGTTCATCACCAAGTCTCGCAGGTTCCCAAAACTTGGTAACCAGATTCGATTCGAGAAGTATTTGGCCCCGTTAGGTTTGGTTTCAAATTGTTTGTCCATGCCCCGCAAGGCCTCGTTTATCAAGTTTTCCGGTTTGAGTGCTTCGAGTTGAGCTGTGCGAGTTTGATTGATGAGGTCGTTGTGAATGGTCATACCGAGAGCTCGAACTCGAAGTGGTTTCACTCGTTCTTTTCGGCTTAAGGCATCGGCGACAACATTCGCCTTGCCTGGATGATAGCAAATTTCGCAATCGTAATCAGTAAGCAACTCGACCCATCGACGTTGCCTCATGTTGAGATCCTTTTGATCGAAGATATGTTGGAGACTTTTATGGTCGGTAAAGATTGTACACTTGGTACCGTATAAGTAGTGTCTCCAGATTTTCAGAGCGAATACAACAGCCCCCAACTCTAGGTCATGAGTTGTGTAATTCTTTTCGTGGACCTTGAGTTGTCGAGAGGCGTAAGCGATAACCTTGTCTCGTTGCATCAGCACGCAACCAAGACCTTGGTGTGAAGCATCACAGTATACCACGAGGTCATCGTTGCCTTCGGGTAAAGATAAGATAGGTGCACTGCAGAGTTTCTGTTTTAGTAGTTGAAAAGCTGACTCCTGTTTGTCAGTCCAATCGAACTTCTTTTCTTTTTGAGTCAGTGCAGTGAGAGGTAGGGCTATTTTCGAAAAATTCTCAATGAATCGTCTGTAGTATCCGGCGAGTCCTAAGAATTGGCGTACCTCGGTCGGTGTAGAAGGTGCTTGCCAACACTTGATAGCCTCAATTTTTGAAGGATCGACATGAATCCCTTGATTGTCAATGACGTGTCCAAGGAATTGAACGGTTTGCATCCAGAACTCACACTTAGAGAATTTGGCGTATAACTCTTCGTGTTTGAGCAGCTCTAGGATGGTTTTCAGGTGTTGCACGTGCTCTTGTTCGTTGCGCGAGTAAATCAGAATGTCATCAATGAAGACGATAACAAACTTGTCAAGGTAGGGTTTGCACACCCGATTCATAAGGTCCATGAATACAGCCGGTGCGTTGGTTAAGCCGAATGACATCACTTGGAATTCATAATGCCCGTAGCGAGTTCGGAAAGCAGTTTTTGGGATGTCATCGTCACGAACTCGGAGTTGGTGATAACCTGACCGTAGATCGATCTTTGAGTAGAAACTCGACCCTTGAAGTTGGTCGAACAGGTCATCGATGCGAGGAAGTGGGTAACGGTTCTTGACAGTTAATTTGTTGAGTTCGCGGTAGTCGATGCACATGCGGAAAGAACCGTCTTTCTTTTTCACAAACAGGACCGGAGCTCCCCAAGGTGAGGAACTTGGTCGAATAAATCCCTTGTCCAGGAGTTCCTGTAACTGAGTAGACAACTCCTGAAGTTCGGATGGGGCTAGTCGGTAAGGGGCTCGTGCCACGGGTGCTGCGCCGGGCACAAGATCAATAGAGAATTCGACTTGTCTAGTTGGCGGTAGGCCAGGCAAGTCTTTAGGAAAGACTTCTGGGAAGTCTCGAACGATAGGCACATCCTCAAGTCGCTTCTCCACCGACTTTTTCTCCATAACGTGTGCGAGGATTGCCTGGTACCCTTTCCTCAAGTATTTTCGGGTTTTCATGCAAGAAATGATATTTATTCTCGTCCCACCGGTCTCCCCTTGTATGCTCAAAGTTCCACCGGTGACGAGAGGAATGCGTACAATTTTCTCAAAGCAAACGATTTCAGCTCGGTGCTTGGACAACCAATCCATACCGACGATGAGGTCAAAGCTGCCGATTTCGACAGGTATCAAGTCAATGGAAAAGAGCTCGTTAGCTAAGTTTAGAGTGCAATTAGGTATCACACTGTCGGCCTCAATAAGTTTTCCGTTTGCCAATTCTACCGTGTACTTAGAATCTAAGGCAATAGGTGTGGTGTCAAGTAGTGGATAAAACTCGTCAGAAATAAAGCTCTTATCAGCACCAGTATCAAATAATACAGATGCAGTCAAGTTGTTGAGAAGAAACGTACCCGTGACCACATTCGGGTCTTGACGGGCTTCCCCAGATTTCAGCACAAAAGCTCTTCCTCGAGCATTGTTGTTGTTCTGCTTCGGGCAGTCTTTCTTGAAATGCCCCGTACCGTTGCACCCATAACAGGTCTTTGGTGTAAAGATGTTGGTGTCAGTGGTGTTTGTTCTACAATCCTTAGCCAAGTGTCCAAATCTCTTACACTTGCTACAGGGACACGAACCATGGTGGTGTCGTTGGCACTTTGAGCAATAGGGCTTAGTTCCCTTGTACGCCCCCTTGTCATCAGTATTGGAGGTGTAGGCTTTAATGGTCTCGGGTTTCTTGGTTTGGTGGTTGTTGTGGTTGTCGAACCATTTTCTTTTATTGTTGTTGGAGGATGGAGTGGGTGGTTCTGGGTCCTCGTTCATAGCTAGAAGTTCATGGGCCAACCGAATGGCACCATGAAGGGTGGTTTGGTTTGATGAGGCGACATTTCCTCGGACGGGTTCCGGGAGGCCGCGGATGTATTTCTTAATCTTGTCGAGCCCAGTACCTGCCATAGCTGGGCGAAGGACGGTGAGTTGTTGGAATCTGGTGGTGTATCCAACGATATCAGTTCCTTGCACTTTTAAGTTCCAGAACTCTTCGTCCAGCTTGTGAAGTTGTTCGGACGGGCAATACTCATCCGTGAGCATTTTCTTCAGATCCTCCCAAGGGAGTAGATAAGCGGTGTCAATACCCACAGACTGGGTATAGGAATTCCACCACGAGAGGGCACCATCTTCGAGGGTGCAGGTGGAGAATTTGACTTTGTCGTCCTCCGCACATTTGCTGATGCGGAAAACGGATTCCATCTTTTCGAACCATCTGATAAGTCCGATGGCTCCTTCGGTTCCCTTGAAGCTCAAGGGTTTGCAGTTTTGAAAATCCTTGTATGAACAAGGTTTAGCAGCAGAGGTTTCAGCGGCATCGCTGTTTCTTGTGGAGTTAGGTGGAGTATTCCGAGCCAAGGCTTCAGTAACAGCCTGGGTTATGAGTGACGTGATCTGAGCATCAGTGTAAGGTCTTGACTTTGGCGGCATGATTCTTCAATAAAAGAAATGAAGATACATGAGATTTTGTAAGAGAATTGCATTTATTTCAGATGTACACGTATAAAGTTGGTAATACATAACATCAATATGAAAAAGGATTATGGCAATTAATATGAGTCGAAACAGCAAGGAATATTTGATAGATGATACGAGTTCAAAGGTTACATCCTGCGGATGTATTACAAAAAGTGTCGGGAATTGTTACATCCGACTGAAACATAGAGTAGCGCTTAGATAGTTACTAGATTACAGGATAGTTTACAAAACAAAGACTACGCTAGTCTTAACGTAGGTTAATCTGCTCCATCATTTCGATGAGACGATCCACATTATTAACGGTGGTTTCGTGATCCTCAGAGACTTGTTCGATGCGTTCAAGTGATGTAAGTCTCCAGTTTTCGTTTGTTTCCTGCAACACGACATCCATGGTGCGAAGTCGTTGCTCGTGTTGGTTCACCCTAGCTGCTAAGGTTGGTAAGGTGAAGTGGGTAGAGTACGGGCCAGCTCGAGGCAACCTGTTATTCCTCCTTGCTACCCTTGGGTTCTGCGACCCGGATTGAGAACGAGATGAATTGGATGGGGTATTTGTCATTTCTGAGACAAAGCGTTAGTAAGATTAAGGCCTATATTCATATAGTTCCTATATAATATAGCCTATTGAGTGTCTAGCATAAACATGTTTAAGTCTCGGTTCTCTCGAGATCAGAGTCACTAATGTATTCCGGCTCAACATAACCATTTCAGACCTTACATCATCTTTCCTTAATTGTACATAGTTGATCAGGCTATGTTAAATTAAAGTCGTATGATGAAATTCCTGAACCAATCATGCATAGTAAGGAAATACTGCCTAACGGTCATAGTCTAGGCCCACTAAATGCAACCTAGTTCACTATAACCTTAGGCTCTGATACCAATCTGTAACACCCCCAAATTAACGATTTGCGGAAGCATACATTGGGTGTTACTAATCAATATACAAAGCACAAGATTAACAGTAAACGACCTCAAAATGAGACGTTTGTAAAATAGTTACATTTCATAATTTAAATTGTTGGAAAACATATAGTTTTCTTTACAAAAGTGTAGTTCCCTAGAGCCCTCGCGTATAGCGGGAGATTCTATTACATAACCATAGTTACAAAAGATAATGCCAAAGAATCTCCGTTAAATGCAGTTTGGAAATCATGCGACTCTAGCTAGTAATCCCGGAGTGATCCTACTCCGTAAGTGTACCTGAGATACAAAGCTAAAAAGTGTCAACCAAAAAGGTTGGTGAATCTTACAGGTTTAGTAATAAGTAGGTGTTATGAACCACAAGTATGTACCCGTATTGCTATCAAGCAAAGTAAGTAATTCAGTAAATCAGTACAGTGCCATGAGCTCATAAGTTGAAGCTTAACCGTGTAGTGTGAATATATCACGTACCCCCGTGAGTGCTATCCGCACACTCATATGTAACAAATACTAATATGTCTGTTTCTACGTGTAAATCAGTACGTGGTGGCGCTACCACCCCAGACAGGGATTGTCAGTCCCAAATGGATCCATCTATTAGTAATCGCGCTTAAGTCCATAACTAACAACTTACGATTAGGAGGCTTTCAGTGGATAAAAGTAACTCATGCGTTTGTTTGTAATCAGTAATGTTTTCAGTTCAGTACATTGTGTTCATACGTAAAACAGTTGCTAAGTATCTCACCCCAAAGTATAAAACAAAAAAAAAAAAAAAATGGGGCTGTAAGACTCACCTGAGTCGAGCAGTGGTAATTAGCAAATAGTAGTAAAGCAAGTAGGTTCTCCGAACCCGTAACCTTCTAGTGCCTAAACACGTAAGGTTAAGTAAGTAGATGTCTCGCAAGACCATCTAGGCTAGTTGTTCATGCAACCCGTTGTGTTTAAATGTTGGTTTGTTCGCGTTCGTATCAAAGTATACGGCCCGTTGGTGATTTGTTATATTTAAAGTTTATCATTCAATACGCAAATTAAAGTAATTGCAATAGGAAAGTATGTTTTATTATGATTGTGAGGTCGTATCGTATAAGGATTTGAGGTTGTAAAAGTTCGACACTTAGTGAAAATGTGAGTTTTCAAGGTTCTGGTTTGTGCGACGTCGCATGCGACGTTGCAAGCGACGTAAGGTGCGACGTAGGCAGGTACGTCGCATGATGCGACCTTCGCAAATCAATGCGACGTAGGGGGCGACGTCGCTAATGCGACGTTGGTTCGGTTTGCGACGTTAAAGTCTACGTCGCCATGTATGACGTCCGCAAATTAATGCGACGTAAAGGGCTGCGTCGCTAGTGCGACGTTGAGGTTTTTGTGCGACGTAGGTCGCGACGTCGCAGAGGCCCCTGGCCAGGTGCGACGTAGCGGTCTGATGGCCGGAAATTTAGTCGAAAACGAGTTTTCCGGTTTCCGTTGGGTCCAAATCTTTTACCCAACCCTTATATGAACATAATAAGCCTATTTAAACCATAAACTAGTAAAAATGATCAAAAACGAGAGATGTCGGGATTTGTCGGAAACTTACAAAGTGTCGGATTGAAAATCCGAAAAGATAGGAATGTAGATCGGGTAGTGGTGAACGTTTTCTTCCAAAGGAGAGGTGTGATCCAAGCTCGTTTTGTACGTTTATTTGTCGATTTTGTGAGGTTTTTGGAGGTTTTTAGTTAGAGAAAATAAAGAGAGAAAAGGAGGAAAGAGAGAGAAAGAAGAGAATGAAAATGAAGAAGAAAATGGGGGTGGGTGGGGTTTTGGTGGAGCTCCACCACCTTCAGTCTCCGCTCCGCGTTCCGGGTGGTGTTCGTTTTCTCCGTCGTTTTACGTTAAATTATTTATTTTTACACGTGAATTATCCTTTTGAAATGCGAGTGTTATTAAATAATTTACTTAAATTATTTCTTTAAATCTTTATTCGTTTGAAATATAATTTAGTTTAAATGCGTTTGAATACTTTTGTTTTTAAATCGTGTAAACTTTGATCGAGCGATACGAGATAATTACTAACTATTATAAGATAGCGTTTCGGTCATAATTGCGTTATTTTAGTTTATAAACATTTGTTCACCAACGTCCGTGTTAATCGAATAGAATTTCATTCTATTTTAGTTGCGTACGATTTCAGCCAAATCGCAAAGTTGTATATATTTACCAGCATATAATCTGATACATAAATTAGCCTAACACAGAACTAATTATATGTATTAACAAAGAATTAGGCGCTAATACTAGCCCTAATGTGGCGGTTGTTACACATATTAAGTACCAAAAGTTCACTAAACTAACGATAAATATAGATAAAACGAGAGATACTGCGTGGATAAAACATGTATATATAGAGCAATATCATAGCTCTACGAGCTTTGTTTAGCAAAACTCTTATTTTTCTAGACTTGTATTAAATTGAGGGATGATATCTGTCTTATATTACGTCACATATTGACCTCCGTTGGATCGAGGAAGTCCATATGGCTTATAAAAGATGGTATTCATTTTTTTATTTTTTTAAATGACAATCCTACAACCTAACTCAAAATATTATGTACAACCACGAAATCCATGAATATATATACTTACTACCTCAAGTGAGGCTTGAACCCACAATCTCTTAGTTGATGAATACCTCTCATACCGCTAGGCCAATGACCATTTGGTAAAAAAGGATGATATCCATGTAGTAGATATTTACATTTACTTTCATATCCAAATTCTTTCTAGGCTTCTACGATATTTTTCTTAGGAATCCCATTGTAGTAGTAATAAAAAAGTGCTAAAAAGGTGATTCAATCTTTCCGTCTCAAAATAAATGTTCAATTTTTCAATTTTGTTTGTTCTAAAATAATTATCCACTCCTTAAAATAATATACTAATTTTTAACAAAACTAATTCATTGAAGATTACGCACAAAGTAAGGATAAAACTCTCATTTTTTATACACAATGTACTAACGTACTGATTATACATTATATCTTAAACTTAATGATTAGGGACACTTATAATGTGACACGAAAAGTACTATGTATTCCTCTAATTTTCTTTTGGAAAAGGTAATTTAGTAACTCTTACTACATAATATCATTTGTAAATGGGCCCATGTTTACAAAATGCCACTGGGCTTTAATTACAAGGCCGAATGAAAGGGTCTTGATACATTAAAACAACAATACAAAAAGGTGGTTGGAGGAACAAGTTAAATGTTAAAACGTCTTTTTCCCATGTTTCAGATATAATCCTAGTAACTTACATTACCTTTGCACATTATACATATAATGTTGTTAGGAATTTTGTATCCAAACAACACAAACAATTGAACACAATTGCACCCACAACAATAAACAAATAACCAATTGTTAACAAAGTAATTAAACAAGTAAACAAGATAAATAAATGCGAACAAGAACCTAAGTGACACAAGAATTTAACGTGGTTGTATACAATCTCCAATCTAGAGATTGGTTTAGTCCACGGGATCAAATCGAGAGATTTTTCACTATTAATTTCGTAGCTGGGGGTTTACAAGAGTATGAGCTGAGATACAATATATGGTGCAAACAATAAAAGGAAACAACTTGAAAAACATGCGAGTTTTGTGCCGTCAGTCACAATCCCACCAGGATCCCTCGTGATCTCACCGGGATCTCCCCAAAATGTTCACAATTCCACCGTGATCAATCACCATCCACTGGAATCTAAACCTCTGATCACAAACACATAAAATACTCCCACCGGAATCTAAACCTCTCATCACAAACACACATATACTCCCATCGGGATCTTCACCTGGAATCCATTTTCTCCTTTCCTTCTTACAATCTTCACATTCAACAATAATGTGTATAAGTAAAGTAGTTCATTCACTGTAAAGTTATAAACCTATTGTTAATAATTAATAAACATAAACATGCATAATATATACAAAATACATTTTTATATTACAATTAAGAAGATTAAAACATATATTGTGTTGATATATTAGAAATTTAGTTGAACATGGGAAACGTCCACCGTAATCAAGTAAAAAAAAGTCAACGAATTAAAGAGATACAAATATTATATTAATATGAATATTTAAGATCCTCAATTAAGGTCATAGCTAGGGGTGTTCAAAAGTATCCGTATTCGAACCCGAAATTCAAATATCCGAAAATCCGATCCGAAATTATCCGAAAATTCGGATACCCGAAATTTCGGATATCCGAATTTCGGATATCCGAATTTTCGGATTCGGATTCGGATAGCAATTTTCAAAAATTTCGGATATTCGGATATCCGAAATATCCGAAAAAAATTATTTTTTTCCATTTTTTTTTTCCAATTTGGTTTATAGCTGTCAATCATTACCCCTTTTTTTTCTCCCAAGTTGGTGTATAGCTGTAAAGTGTGAACCATTAGTCCATTATCCCTAAATTTTCTATTCATCTTGACTTCAAAAAGAGACAAGTTAATCTCATTGTTGGATATCACGATTGCTCAACACAAGAATTCTTCAAAGTCCAACCACAACACCAGTGCAATGTTCACAACACACCATCACAGTCGGTCAACTCCGGCACTTCCGCCGTCGGCTACCTCCGTCACTTCCGCCGCCAGCAAATCTGTTACCTCCACCGCTGGCAAACTCTGTCACCTCCGCCGCTAACAAACTCCGCACCTCTGCCGCTACCAGCCCACTCCGTCAAACCACCGCCGACCTAGTTCATCTCCTCCGGCGACTTTCTTCTACTTTATTTATTTTTTTCTTTCCTTCTGTTTTCTAATTTGATATGGGATTTCTAGTGTTTTTTTTATTGTTTAAGATCTTTTAGATCTACTATGTTTGATCTAACCTTTTTGATTATGTTGTTTATTTTTGTAGTTAAGAACTGTCTAGAAAACTAAAAGGAAACAAAGATGTTGATTTATTTATCGTTTTCAAGTTTTTAATTTCTTGTTCTTGTTATTCTTAACTGAGTTTTCTCATGATCTCATTTTTTTCGGATATTTCGGATTATCCGGTATCCGAATCCGAAAATTTCGGATATCCGAAATTCGGATACGGATACCATAATTCACTATCCGAATTTTCGGATATCCGAAATTCGGATATCCGAATTTTCGGATATCCGACTTTGAACACCCCTAGTACTCATAGCCGCATGTGCAAATTAAGTCCTTCATGAAACAAGCCTACACACTAAAATATGATATTCAAGTGCAAGTAAAATATGTCACCGTCACGAAATAACTTTAGATTAAGTTCGATTCGTGTTCTTTTATGACTTTTAATATAATTAATGCTTGAATCAAACAACCTTATATAATGAAATTGAGATTACATTTCTATAGAATTTCGCGAATAAAACGCAGCCTTATAAATAAATGTATGATGGTATACAACTCATGATTGAGTGATAATAATTAAGTTACCAAATTCAACACATTCGGCTGATAAATCCACTTGAATACGTACGAGTAATTCAATTAGTGATAATCGTGCGTCTGGTTAAAAGGTATAATTCATGGAACAATCGAAAGTAATATTATATATTCTTGATTTTACTAGAATTTAAAGATACAAATCTCGAGAGAATTGAATTAAATTGAAGGTTGAGGATCGGAGTTTATTCATGAATTTGCTTAAGAAACAATCAAACATCTCTCGCAATAACTATTTCGTTTATATTATTTCTTCCTCGGGATCGTTTGTTTCATTTAATAACATACATCAACATATACCCCAACGCGTTACACTCGCAACTGCATTGCACCTCCAACAATTTAACTCAAAAGTATGCATGGTTATATAATTAACGTGGTTATATCTTGTCGATGTGATTTATTTAGTCCATATACGAGAACGAGTTCTCTTTTTTATTAGATTGAAGCACAATATGGTCGTGGCGTTCGGTTACAATCAACAAGGGTTAAACTTATACAGAATAATTTATTATACCCACAAAGCATATGTGACCTTTTTATTTGGAAAATCGTTTTGTTACCCTTATCGATAATTTTGATATATCATGTTTCCTTTTATAACATTAGTCCAAGAACGAACTAAAACACTAATAGCACCAATAGGCGTAGACCACCACCACCATCGACTATCTCTTGTAGTCATGACCGATGTTTAGCGATGTCATGCCATATTTACAAAGATATGCAAAGGTCTTCCTCGAGCATTAGTAATGCATACACTTTTCAAATTTCTAAGTTTAATATACTGTTACCATTTCACTATATAGTACACCTTTGTATTTTAAGACATTTTATCCATAGAACTCTATAAAATCTAACGAGTGGGTAACATGAAACCCCGCCCGCCAGTATAATTCTCGATACCAATGGTTCATCTCATCTCATACAACTATATAAGATAGTGCCACACATCATCACTTTGTAAGGAGGAAGTTTATGCATACACTGATCACCATATATATCTAAATGTTTTAGAAAAATATTTAAATGGTTTAATATAAAATTGTAAACAAACTTAATTGATCGTCACATTCCAACACAAGCTATAGCTACGATATGATATGGTAGTAAAATAAAATTTGTTCACGCGCCTAGTGAGATATGAATGATGCGCGTAGGTAAAGGGTTGTAAATTGCATGGATCATGTCTAAGAGTCCAAATACTATTACTTGCAATCTACGTTAGCTTTAAGCTACACCGCCGGCGTCGTCACCGGCCGTCAACTTTTCTCTTATCCTTCTTCTTCTTCAATTCGTTGACACCCGGCCCACTATATAATATCTTTTCTTCACATCAATTTTAGACTGATATTAATTAATCACAAGAATATTGTTTATACAAATAGATTGATCGATAGATCGATCTAGTGTGTACGTAGGTGAATTGAATGGCATCGTCTAGCGGTGGCGTTCCACCGGGGTTCAGATTTCATCCCACGGATGAAGAACTGTTGCATTATTACTTGAAGAAAAAGTTTTCGTTTCAGAAATTCGATATGGATGTTATTCGCGAAATTGACTTGAACAAGGTTGAGCCATGGGATCTTCAAGGTTTGTAATTATTTTATCATATGTATAATTCATTAACTTTTATACCCTTCTATAATTTAGGTTGATTTCAGAATTCTAATATTTACCTCTTTATTTAATATATAATATAATTTTTTTTTTATTCTTGAATTTCATTTTTGTAGTATTTAGTATTTCAATTAATTGCATAGCTAGCTAAGCTAGAGGTTCGACTTCACCTTTTTATAGTTAGTTAGCTCGAAGAATTAATAATTCATCACTTATTGGAAATCAACAGTGATCGATCATCATAATAAGATTTTGACTGATTAGCCATTTTAGCTCAGAAATATAATTTATATTATGTAACAAAACCAAAAGTCTAGTTGCCTTTGCACTTGATATCGATCAGTTAAACTTAATTTATACTTTGTTTGAATTTTCCCAAAACTGTCAATTAAATAATAAATTCAGATCTATACAATACCTTGCTTAATTACATCATCTTAATTCAATTCCAGGACCAAGTGCATGCATTCCATGCCTATGGTAAAAGCTTCTAGACTTCTAGTTTTAACTATACTTATAGTTTTGAACTTGTGTATGAAATGGGATTGATGATTTTATATACAGAGAGATGTAACCTTGGATCGACACCGCAAAACGAGTGGTACTTTTTTAGCCACAAGGACAGGAAGTACCCGACAGGTTCAAGGACGAACAGAGCGACGAATGCTGGTTTTTGGAAGGCGACTGGGAGAGACAAATGCATTCGTAACACTTTTGAGAAAATCGGTATGAGGAAAACTCTTGTGTTCTATCGAGGACGAGCTCCACATGGACAAAAGACGGATTGGATCATGCACGAGTACCGGCTTGAAGATAATGATGAACATCATGATCCCCTCAATCCTTCCCTTACATCTCCTGTAAGTTCTATCTACTTCTCCTTATTAGGATTCCAGAATTTGAATATTAGATCACTAGCAATCTTCTAACAACAATATTATTATAATTAATCATCACTCTATTAGGATTTATACACGTGGATTTCATCATTACACAATAAAGTTTGGACCTTTTCGAGAATCATACATAAACTACAAAATTACTATTCAAAAAGTTAGCTTAGTTAATAATGGTTTAATCCTCAAATTTTCACTTTTTTTTTTTTTGTTTTAACCACTCAAGTTTTTTTCTAATGATTTAATTCTTCAAGTTTGCAATGATTTATTGGTTTAACCCTTTGAAGGGTTAAACCGTTAAAAATATGAAAGTTAGATGATTAAACTAGAAAAACTTAAAAGTGCAAAATCATTATAAAAGATAAAATTTAGAGATTAAACCATCAAATTTTTGCAGTGTAATAAACTTGAATGGTTAAACTAACAAAATTTTGAAAATTCAAGGATTAAATCATATGAAAAAAACTTGAGTGGTTAAAACGAAAAAAAAAAGTGAAACTTTGATGATTATTATTAACCCTAGTTATTACGTAGTAATATTTATCTTGTTTGTTGCAACGACTTGTGTACACCAAAGGCAAAAATATAATATAATTAAACATTCCTTATTAACCTCTCAATTTTATCTAATAGTTAAAAATGAAGCCTTCCTTCGTGCGAGTCATTTGAGATACTCCTTTTTTTAGTTCCAAATTTTTTTATCCAATAATTATAACCCGCAAAAACAAACATAATATTCACACGAAAAAGGTTGACTTAAAAAATTGATTATCTTTGATCTTTTTCTTTATTCTTTTGGCAGGAAGATGGATGGGTAATTTGCAGGGTGTTTAAGAAAAAGAATCTGTTCAAGGTTGGTGGAAACGAAGCGTCAAGAGGAGGTAGCATGGGATCCGATCAACTTGGCCATGGCCTGAACCAACCAGGTTCATTTTCGCACACAAGGGTTGACAATCATCAGTACTTACCGTACCATCAAGAACAGCCACAACATCTTCAAACTTTTGTCGATTTAGGGCTCAATCATGGTAACCTTCCTCATCAATATCCCCATCTCCAAGCTCAAAACTTTATACCAACCCACAAACCCTTAGGTTACGATTTCTCAAATCTTCCATCTGAAGATTCACCCGTCATGGTTAAACAACTAATGTCTAACCATGGCGAATGTGATAGTGGAAGTTGTGAAAACCAACTTCCAGTTGCGTATAACCAAACTTGTGAGCCTGGTTTAGAAGTTGGAACCTGTGAAGCGGCTCAAAGTATGGTTAATGCAACTGGAAATGAGTGGGGAATGATGGACAGGATTGTGACCAGTTCGCATCTTGGTGCAACCAATGAAGATGGAGATTCTTCTAAAAGGGTGGTGAGATATGAGAATAATGCAAATGCATCGTCGTCTTCATCAATGCAACAAATCAATCAAGCGTCGTTGCATGGAGAGATGGACTTTTGGCGCTACGGAAAGTAGTCAAATATACATACATATATACATATTTGTATCGTGAATTTTCTTAAAAAACAGATGAGAGCATGCGGATTAGAGCATCAATTAAAGATGTCTCTAACCATATGAAACCACTAAACTAATACTTTGATAATTACAAATGATTCTGTATTCAATTCTGTATAATTAATTTGACTGTGAATGTTATATATCATCACTTACGTATTTATATTTCATTATGTACACAATCTTTTATCCATATGTTCAGAGTTCTTTCAAAACTAGGAAAGAGATTAAGAGATGAATGAACAGAGGGTCAAATCCCATGTTAACTATCCACTTATATGTAACGCTCATATATATATAATTATTTATATATATATATATATATAGGTGGGTTAAAATGAGAAGGCTAAATTTCGTGAGAACGTGAGAAACACTTCAAAATTACTTTTTAACTATTCGAAACACATTTTCTTATAATTTTTTTTAATGATTACTATTAAAATAACTTTTGGAAGCTATGATATAAATATAAATAAAAAATATTAACTTTTTTTTCGAACTTATTTTACAGTCGTTACCGTTGTGATTATCTAAGATAATCATAAAATATAACATGATAATCACATGTGATAATTCTCTAATATAATGTGATTATCATGGGTTCGAGATAATCACAAAATATGGCATGATAATCACATATTATTCATGTGATTATCAAGTTATAAAATGTGATTATTATGAATAAAAAATTTAATAAAAAATAATTAAAAAAATAATAAAACGTTGAAAATTTTTTTATTTGAAAAATAACTTCTAAAAGTTATTTAAAAAAGAAGCTACGAAGAAAAGTTTGTAAAATAACATGTTTTGGATAGTTCAAAATGATTTTAAAGTGTTTCTCACGTTCTCACGAAAATTAGCCTTCTCATTTGAACCTGAGACTATATAACTATATATATATATATATATATATATATATATATATATATATATATAGGAATGAGATCATGTAAAAACAATGAGATAAAAAAAACACAGTGAAAACACATCCCCACCCTCCATCTAATCTAACTTATATATATATATATATATATATATATATATATATATATATAAGGGGTGGAGATAAAAAAAACCGATGAAAACACTTTTTCCTTCACAAATTTTTTAAGGTGTGAATTTTTTTTTTAGTAAACCATAAAAAATTAAGGTTCACACAAAAAAACATTTTTTGTGTGAAAAAAATAAAATAAAGTCAATTCCGAAAACCAAAACAAAAAAATTGAGGTTCACAATTGAAAAACTTAAAAACTTTCTGTGAACCCAAAATAAAAAAATAAGGTTCACAACTGAAAAAGTTAAAAACTTGTTGTGAACCTAAATAAAAAAAATTAAGGTTTACAGTTGAAAAAAAAAGTTCATAATTAAAAAAGTTAAACACTTTCCGTGAACAAAATAAAATTAAGGTTCACAATTGAAAAAGTAACCGTGAACTCAAAAAAAATTAAGGTTCACAGTTGAAAAAAAAGTTCACAATTGAAAAATTTTAAAACTTTCCGTGAACCTAAAAAAAATTAAGGTTCACAGTTGAAAAAAAAGGTTAACAATTGAAAAAGTTAAAAACTTTTCGTAAACTTAAAAAAAAATTAAGGTTCACAGTTGAAAAAGTTAAAAAATTTTGTGAACCAAAAAAAATAAAATAAAGTTCATAATAAAAAAACTTAAACAAATTTCGTGAATTTTTTTTTAAAAAATTTTATGTGAAAAAAATAATGTTCACAATTAAAAAGGTTAAAAACTTTGTGTGAATCAAAAATAAAGATTCATAAAGAAAATTTTTATGTGGAAAAAAATATATAAAGGTTCACAAAAAAATTCAAAAAAAATGAAAATTCACAACTTAAAAAAATTATGAATCAAAAAGTGTTTTCACCGTTTTTTTATCCCCCCTTTATATATATATATATATATATATATATATATATATATATATATATATATGTTAGATTAGATGGAGGGTGGGGATGTGTTTTCACTGGGTTTTTTTATCTCCATTATTTCACCAGAACCCATCCATATATATATATATATATAGGTTCTCTCTTTTTGAGGTGGTAGTAGTATAGATATATTTTTCATATCATGTCAAATATGTTGTGACATCCGTCACCAAAAATGTAATTCGAAAATCTCAGTTCAAAATTATTTCTTATTTGTATTCAAGTTCGTTAATGATAACTTATATATTCGCTTTGGGCATGAAAACATTTCCTTAATAATTTATGGAAGTTATACGATTAGATAAATATACGCGAATACGAAAATAATTAAATTGTGAGTATTAAATCTTAAAACATCACGGGCTAACTTAGTTCATGATTTGTCAATTTTGGGCCCAAAGAAAATGATCCAACTCCCAAAAGCCAAACCCAACTAAACCCAACACCTCTTGAACCCTAGACCTATAAATATACCCTTAAACCTAACCCTAAAACTTTTCTATCACAAAAACATACAAAATCCCGTCCCAAAAATTCCAGTCACGAACATAGGTCGATTTGACCCATTTACGTTCGTTTTCAGCCTTCGGTCAAAACTACAAAGTTGTAGATCTCGAAGTTTTACCATAAAATCGCGAGTTTCGGCCTCTGAAACACTCTAGATTATTTTAAAAAAATTATTTCGTAAACTGCTGCTGTTGGTGACGAATTTTCAAAAACTTTGGTAAGTTTTCAATCCTATAATTCTCGTATACGTTTGATCGATCCACGAAAACGAATTTTAAGGGTTATGCTCTCAATATTTACAGATTCTAAGGGTTATCATCGTGCGGTTTTCTCGTTGGTTGGTATAATTCTCTATCCGAATCTTCCATATAAACGTATGTGATTATTTCGTATTGTCGTTTATTTTTGGTTCGATTCCATTGTATTCCGGGTACATGAAATCATTAGGATAATATTAAAATCAGTGTATAAGTGGTAGAATCGAGAAATATGATTGTGTTTGCGGTTTGGATTGTTTATACGAATGATTAGGGTTGATTATCTATAAACCCTAATCTGATCAGATTTTTATTTCGGTTTGAGAAGCTTGTAACTTGTTCATTTCATGGTAATTTTTGATGAAAAATGAGTCTAAACTTAAGTACTTTGAGTCTACTTTCAAATGGCGTCAGTTTCATGGATAAATGTGGAGAATAAGTTGGTCAAAATGATTTTACAAGTTTGTGTGTCAATTCTGAGTTTCTTGGTTCCAGATTTCGGTTAAGTTGTAGATTTTTGAAACGTGCCTTAAACTAAGATTTAGGTCTTGAGATTTTTACTGGAGTGTCTTTAAAGTGTTAAAGTATTTTCTGTAAAAATATGATAATCATTTGAAACATATAAGTATTTTAAGTAAATTAAAACTTTTGTGAAGTCAGAAAGAGTTAACGGTTTTGAGCAGATTACTTTGATGAATTTTTAAAAATAGTAAACTATTGAAATAAGTTCTGGAAAAATTACAGGATGTTCTTAACACCATGAAATGTCACTGGTAAAATTTGTAGAGTCAAATAATTTTATTAAGTCATGGTTTAAAATTCATGAAGTGGTATGAAATTTCTGGACAGATTCTGAAATGCAAGATAGAGTAAAGTTACTGATATTTTGAATAAACGAGGATTAAATTTTGTAAAGCTACTTGAGGATTGGTTGTGAGGAAACCTAGTAAAGGTGATTTGGACTTGGGATACAATGGAAGGACATAGGTATGTCTAGGTTGTAACCCGTATACGTATATATTCGTTTGTAGATTGCGAGTTGTTTGGTGGATTCTTTTGAGAGAGATACTTACTTTGGTATTCAAGGTGAGTTTTCGTGGCCCCATTTTCTTTACATAATTTTACATTGGGGAAAAAGTATGCTCACATGTTTTACCAACTGTTTTATGCTGTGAACGTATTCATTTCTATTTTTGGACATATGCTTGAAATGTGTGACACTATGTGACTTATATGCATTGAGACTTGTTGCTTACATCCGTGCTGTACTTCCTTGTGGGGTATTTGCCGTACATTGAGATTTGTTGCTTACATCCGTGTTGTACTTCCTTGTGGGGTATTTGCCGTACATTGAGATTGGTTGTTTACATTCGTGCTTTACCTTCTTGTGGGGTATTTGCGTACATTGGGATTGTTGCTTACATTCGTGCTTTACTTCCTCGTGAGGTAATTGCCGTACATTGAGATATACTGGCTGCATTATTTCACATTTATGTACATTTCTATTGCATTGTCCTAACTTATTATCATCACAGCAAAATGTTTATTTTTATGGTGTCTGGTTAAACCTACGAAACTCACCAACATTCGTGTTGACGTTTTTGAGCATATCTTTTCAGGTTATACTAGTGGACTTAAAGCAGTGGACAAGAGAACTTAGTGGACCTTTAGGGTTGCATTAAGAGTGATTCAAGACTTGTGGTACATTATTAAGGTTGTTTGTGAAGGCTTGTTTTGCCTTAACATTATAGTGTACGTTTGTTTGTAAGATGTCGAATTCATTGTTGAAATGTATGCATGACATGAACCGTTATTCATGTTATTGGCATCATGACACATTGGATATTGTATTTCATATAGAATTCTTTATAATGATGTGTTGTGATCCTATCACCGTTATACCCCGTTGTTTCCGCTTTAGACGGGGTGTGACAGATTGGTATCAGAGCCATTGTTTATAGAGATCTAGGTGGATTGGCCTAGACTATAAATAAGGAACCCACATATAGGACATGAGTTAAGAAGTTATGTGTGCATACAATTCTGTGAAGCTAGTTGTTGCTAGTGTCGATCATTCATCTTAACCATTTCAAGTAAGAAAGACGTTATAAGCGTTTCTTCAACATCTTACGACTCTTTATGTGGTTCGTCTACATGTTACTTAGGATTCTATAAATATCCGATCTCTTTACGCAAATTCAAAGTTTATTGTGATACAAAGACTTGGAAGATAAGTATGTGTATGAAAGAATGCTTTCACAATTACGGCTGCAGACGTAATTGACAAAGGTGTTCTGACGTATGTATGCTTATCCGACCATGTTTGCGTGTCTCATGTGCTATCTCCGTGTCGTCTTGTAATAAAATCCCAATTGCATTCGTTACCGAATCAATCAAATGGTTGTGAGTCTTGTGCATTTATGCCTTGACAAACTCCAAAGCATTTAACTATTCTAAACTCATATTAATTCGGAATTATAACAAGCATACAACTAAGACGCAATACACGTAAATTTTACTCGTGGAGAAGAAACACTCAGTGGTGGTCATACAAGTGATAGTGGTGATTGAACAGATGGTTGAACTGGAGAAATTTGTTGTATTGAAGGCAAGAACTCCAATGTTGTTGTGATCATTACACGACAGTGGTGGGCCTTTATATTCAAAGTTGTCATACAAGTTGGTAACAACATATTGAATCATGGTAGAGCTAACGACACCGAAGGAGAAAATGGAACTAATATTCGAGAATTCAAATGATGGAAGTGGTGATGGCGCGAAAAATAAATAAAATAAAATAAAATTAATAATAATAATAATAATAAAATAAATAAATAAATAAATAAATAAATAGATAAATAAATAAAATAAATAAAATAAATAAATGCACTGTTTAAGAAGAAATATTCTTTCAATAACGAAATGAAGAAGTTAGTGAACAAGTTTTGGATTTTCTCTACGATGGGAGTTAACCATGCAACATATATCGGATAATTTTATGAGTTGGCAAGAATTATACCTTATCCCGTGGCACTTGAAGCTAACAAAATGGGGAAGTACATCAACAGATTTATTCTGGAAATTAGCAGGACGGTAGAAGTGACTAAGTCTCTTACCATCCGAGGCGCAATATTGATGGGTGGATTGTTAATTGATGAAACCCCTAAGGCTGGAAATGTAGAAACAATACCAAGAATGAAAGGGAATTTAAGAGACTGGTAGATACCAACACATGAAGAGATGGTTACACTTGTTCACATCTTTTGTGTGTAAGGTGTAACTACTATCATCACACATCTACATCATGTTGTATTTATTCAAATTACAACCGAAGAGGTCACTTTACAATTGAATATCGAATGACAGCTCGTCAAGTGGCGCCAATCAACACAGTAGAAAACTTGATGGCTTGTCTTGAGTGTGAGACTTTGAAACAATTTTATTAATGGGAGCACATAGAGACTAAAAGACTTTACATAAGGGTATACTCTAGTGCTAGAAGAATACGCTTTTAGCATTGACTTGTTACCCTTCGGACTCGGAAGCTTTGGTGTAGTTGTGGGAATGGATTAGTTGATGAGTAGAAATTGCATGTTTGGGAAATTATTTCGTATACCACTCAAATGGTGGTGTAATACCTGAAATTTTCATAGAACACTTTAAAGACGAAATGAAACAACTCGTGAGCGTTAAGGCTAATAAGTTAAAATTTCAAAACATTCTATTATCAACGATTTCCTCGAGGTCTTCTCAAAAGATTTAGGAGGATTACTTCATTCTTTACTCGTAAAGTTTTGTATCGATCTTATTCTTGGAGCAACCCCAGTTGCAAAAGCTCCATATCGCTTAACACTATTTGAATGCAAGAATTATTTAATCCACTTTAAGATGCTCTAAGACAAATGTTTTATTCGCCCTAGTCATTTCTCAATGGGAGCACCTGTCTTATTTGTCAAAAAGAAAGATAGTTCTTTTCATATGTGCATTGATTATCGTGAACTTAATTAACTTACGGTCAAGAATCGTTGTCCTCTTCCAAGGATATATGATTTGTTCGATCAACTTCAAGGTGTTCAGTGGTTTTCAAAAATCAATCTTTGTTCTGGTTATCATCAATTGATGGTACATGAATTAGATATACCAAATACTGCATTTAGGACTCATTATGGGTCTTTTGGATTTCTTGTTATGACTTTCGGTCCTACTAATGCGTCTATAACATTCATATATTTAACGATCACGTATATAAACCGTATCTCGATGAATTTATCATACTTTTCATTTGCGACGTTCTAATTTATTAACTAACGAAGAGCATGAAGTTCCTTTAAGACTAATTCTAGAGTTACTTTCGAACGAAAGATCTATGCAATATATTCGAAAATCTTGATTTCAAGCTAGAGGATTGTTTTTCTTGGGCACTTTGTGAGCAAAGAAGTTATACTTAAGGATCATAACAAGAGCAAAACAGTAAAGGGATGGAAGATCCCATGGTCATCATTGGAGGTTCGTATAGCATTTAGGATTCACGGGCTATTATCGGCATTTTATCGAGAGTTTTTCAAAGACTCCTCAACTACTCACATATATATGTAAGAAGTTGTTGGGGTAAGAACTAAGAATAATCTTTTCAAACATTGAAGGATGCCTTGTGTAATCCATAAATTCGGACTCTTCCCGATGGATCGCAGGATTTCGTTGTGTATTGTGATGCATCCGACCGAGGTCTAAGTTGTGTGTTAGTTAAATGGGAGAGGTAGTCTCATTCGTCTCTCAACAACTTAAGGTACATGAAAATTACTATACTACCCACGAATTGGAACTTGGAGTGGTGGTGTTCGTACATATGTGTTGAAAACACTACTTGTATGACGTAAAGAATTTTGTTTATACCGATTATAGGAGCTTTTAACACATTGGTTTGTTGTTTGTTCTAAAGAAGTTGAACATGAGGCAAATGAGGTAGCGCGAATTGTTTAGCGGTTACGATTGTGAAATTCAATACCACCCGGGGAGGATGGATGAGGTGGCAGCTGTTTTTGAATAGGAAGGAAAGAGTAAGCCAAGGTGAGTGCGAATCAAAGTATGACGATACACTCTGGCATTAAGGGTAAGAGGTTCAAAGCACAAGATGAAGCGTTAAGGGATACTCATATACAAGATGAAGGGTTGCGCGGGTTAGACAAACATTGAAACACAAAGTGGAGGAGATATTACATCTTGTGAGAAGATCATGGATTTCTTTTTCTAGGTGGTCTATGGACACTAGTAATTGATAGAATGACTAAGTCATCTCATTTCTTAGCTATCTGCGAGGACTAAACGGTGGAGACATTGGCGAGGTTGTATATTAACAACGAAGTAGCAAGGCGTGGAGTGTTTGTATCAATTATATTCGATTTTGATGGTTATTTTACTTCGCAATTTTGGCAAATGTTTCAGAAAGCTTTGGGAATGCGTTTTGATATGAGGATGGTTTAACATTCTTGAACTGATGGACGGAGTGAGCGAACTATTCAAACATTTAAGAATATCCTTAGAGTGTGTTATCGATTTTGGTAGCAGTTGGGATACTCACTTACCATTAGACGAGTTATCATACAGCATAGTTATCATTCTAGTATTCAATGCGCATTATATCAAGCACTTCAGGAATGTAGGAGTCATTCATGGTAGTGTGGGCAGAAGTTGGATTAGAATCAGTTGATTTGATTGAAATAGTTCATGAAGCTATTGACAAGATCATTCAAATCAAGGAGAGGTTGGAAACAGTACGAGACAGGCAAGAGAGTTACGCAAATAAATGTCGAAAGCAGTTAGAATTTTATGATAGAGATCATATATTGCTTAAATTATTGCTTTGGAAAAATACCATATATTTTGGGAAGAAGGGGAAAATTTATACATAGGTTTGTTAGATCGCTCTAAATTGTTGAGCGTGTATAACATATCGATTGAAAGTTGTCACAAGAGTGAAGTGCTGCTCACGAACTATTTCATGTGTCAATTCTACGAAAGTGTTGGCCGATAAGGTCTTACACATGTTTCTAGGAGGAGTTTAAAGGGAACCACAAATAACGATGTGTAGAGAAAACTGGTAGGAACCATGGATTGAGAGGTCAACATGTTGGAGCACATGTAATTTTAATTATCAAGGTCCGATAGAACGTTGACCTGAGTATACTTGCAAATGAAAATATCAAGCCAAGCTTATATATATGCACTTATTCAGTGATCGTGGTGACAATACGGCTCCGATTGAATTTCGGGACGAAATTCCCTAAACGGGGGGATACTGTGACATCCGTCACCAAAAATGTAATTCGAAAATCTCAGTTCAAAATTATTTCTTATTTGTATTCAAGTTCGTTAATGATAACTTATATATTCGCTTTGGGCATGAAAACATTTCCTTAATAATTTATGGAAGTTATACGATTAGATAAATATACGCGAATACGAACATAATTAAATTGTAAGTATTAAATCTTAAAACATCACGGGCTAACTTAGTTCATGATTTGTCAATTTTGGGCCCAAAGAAAATGATTCAACTCCCAAAAGCCAAACCCAACTAAACCCAACACCTCTTGAACCCTAGACCTATAAATATACCCTTAAACCTAACCCTAAAACTTTTCTATCACAAAAACATACAAAATCCCGTCCCAAAAATTCCAGTCACGAACATAGGTCGATTTGACCCATTTACGTTCGTTTTCAGCCTTCGGTCAAAACTACAAAGTTGTAGATCTCGAAGTTTTACCATAAAATCGCGAGTTTCGGCCTCTGAAACACTCTAGATTATTTTAAAAAAAAATTATTTCGTAAACTGCTGCTGTTGGTGACGAATTTTCAGAAACTTTGGGTAAGTTTTCGATCCTATAATTCTCGTATATGTTTGATCGATCCACGAAAACGAATTCTAAGGGTTATGCTCTCAATATTTACAGATTCTAAGGGTTATCATCGTGCGGTTTTCTCGTTGGTTGGTATAATTCTCTATCCGAATCTTCCATATAAACGTATGTGATTATTTCGTATTGTCGTTTATTTTTGGTTCGATTCCATTGTATTCCGGGTACATGAAATCATTAGGATAATATTAAAATCAGTGTATAAGTGGTAGAATCGAGAAATATGATTGTGTTTGCGGTTTGGATTGTTTATACGAATTATTAGGGTTGATTATCTATAAACCCTAATCTGATCAGATTTTAATTTCGGTTTGAGAAGCTTGTAACTTGTTCATTTCATGGTAATTTTTGATGAAAAATGAGTCTAAACTTAAGTACTTTGAGTCTAATTTCAAATGGCGTCAGTTTCATGGATAAATGTGGAGAATAAGTTGGTCAAAATGATTTTACAAGTTTGTGTGTCAATTATGAGTTTCTTGGTTCCAGATTTCAGTTAAGTTGTAGATTTTTGAAACGTGCCTTAAACTAAGATTTAGGTCTTGAGATTTTTACTGGAGTGTCTTTAAAGTATTAAGTATTTTCTGTAAAAATATGATAATCATTTGAAACATATAAGTATTTTAAGTAAATTAAAACTTTTGTGAAGTCAGAAAGAGTTAACGGTTTTGAGCAGATTACTTTGATGAATTTTTAAAAATAGTAAACTATTGAAATAAGTTCTGGAAAAATTACAAGATGTTCTTAACACCATGAAATGTCACTGGTAAAATTTGTAGAGTCAAATAATTTTATTAAGTCATGGTTTGAAATTCGTGAATTGGTATGAAATTTCTGGACAGATTCTGAAATGCAAGATAGAGTAAAATTACTGATATTTTGAATAAACGAGGATTAAATTTTGTAAAGCTACTTGAGGATTGGTTGTGAGGAAACCTAGTAAAGGTGATTTGGACTTGGGATACAATGGAAGGACATAGGTATGTCTAGGTTGTAACCCGTATACGTATATATTCGTTTGTAGATTGCGAGTTGTTTGGTGGATTCTTTTGAGAGAGATACTTACTTTGGTATTCAAGGTGAGTTTTCGTGGCCCCATTTTCTTTACATAATTTTACATTGGGGGAAAAGTATGCTCACATGTTTTACCAACTGTTTTATGCTGTGAACGTATTCATTTCTATTTTTGGACATATGCTTGAAATGTGTGACACTATGTGACTTATATGCATTGAGACTTGTTGCTTACATCCGTGCTGTACTTCCTTGTGGGGTATTTGCCGTACATTAAGATTTGTTGCTTACATCCGTGTTGTACTTCCTTGTGGGGTATTTGCCGTACATTGAGATTGGTTGTTTACATTCGTGCTTTACCTTCTTGTGGGGTATTTGCCGTACATTGGGATTGTTGCTTACATTCGTGCTTTACTTCCTCGTGAGGTAATTGCCGTACATTGAGATATACTGGCTGCATTATTTCACATTTGTGTACATTTCTATTGCATTGTCCTAACTTATTATCATCACAGCAAAATGTTTATTTTTATGGTGTCTGGTTAAACCTACGAAACTCACCAACATTCGTGTTGACGTTTTTGAGCATATCTTTTCAGGTTATACTAGTGGACTTAAAGCAGTGGACAAGAGAACTTAGTGGACCTTTAGGGTTGCATTAAGAGTGATTCAAGACTTGTGGTACATTATTAAGGTTGTTTGTGAAAGCTTGTTTTGCCTTAACATTATAGTGTACGTTTGTTTGTAAGATGTCGAATTCATTGTTGAAATGTATGCATGACATGAACCGTTATTCATGTTATTGGCATCATGACACATTGGATATTGTATTTCATATAGAATTCTTTATAATGATGTGTTGTGATCCTATCACCGTTATACCCCGTTGTTTCCGCTTTAGACGGGGTGTGACATATGTGTTTAAATTTTGACGTGTTAAAAGAAAAATTAATTTATGAGTTGGAAAAATATATGTCTGCGTTGGTAAGCCCTGTCGATCAGTCGGTTGGATTAGCCGCAGTAAGAGTTGTAAGACGGCCGGACCACGACGATATGGGGGTGTTCCCGGAGATGGTATATTTGTTCAACTGTATAAATTAAGTTTTCCGATAACAAGTTAAAATAATAACAAATATTGTAACACCCCCAAATTTAATGATTTGCGGAAGCTTGATTTGGGTGTTACTAATCAATAACAAAGCACAAAGATATATAGTAAACGACTCTATATGCGTCGTTTTAACAAAATATATTGATAATGGAAATGTTTACAACTTTTAAAGCTTTACATAGCTCGAGTTTAAATAAAAAGAGATTTCAGTACATAAGTATTTGTACAAAATATACTAATGCAAGAAAAGCTCTATCGTCTGTATGCTGACTCGAGCTAAAGTCCTGAAGCAGAAACATCCTACTGCTGGGTACCTGCGATATATGCTAAAAGGTCAGCTATAAAGCTGGTGAGCTCACAGGTTTGAAATCAGTTAATATAGTTTGAACCGCAAGATTTAAATAATGAATTGCATCCAGCAATTAAATGATAGTCATCGTGTATACAGCCATGAGCACATAGTTGAGCTTAACTCGAGGGCCGGGTCCCCTATAGAGAATTCCGGGCGAGGTGCCTCCACGAATGCCTAATCCACATTCGTCTTCCCAAATATTAGTACGTTCGTTTACCCGGTTAGTGCTTGCTAACCCGAACGAGGTGGGTCAATCCTATTGTCACACCCCGTCTAAAGCGGAAACAACGGGGTATAACGGTGATAGGATCACAACACATCATTATAAAGAATTCTATATGAAATACAATATCCAATGTGTCATGACGCCAATAACATGAATAACGGTTCATGTCATGCATACATTTCAACAATGAATTCGACATCTTACAAACAAACGTACACTATAATGTTAAGGCAAAACAAGCCTTCACAAACAACCTTAATAATGTACCACAAGTCTTGAATCACTCTTAATGCAACCCTAAAGGTCCACTAAGTTCTCTTGTCCACTGCTTTAAGTCCACTAGTATAACCTGAAAAGATATGCTCAAAAACGTCAACACGAATGTTGGTGAGTTTCGTAGGTTTAACCAGACACCATAAAAATAAACATTTTGCTATGATGATAATAAGTTAGAACAATGCAATAGAAATGTACACAAATGTGAAATAATGCAGCCAATATATCTCAATGTACGGCAATTACCTCACAAGGAAGTAAAGCACGAATGTAAGCAACAATCCCAATGTACGGCAAATACCCCACAAGAAGGTAAAACAAGAATGTAAACAACCAATCTCAATGTACGGCAAATACCCCACAAGGAAGTACAGCACGGATGTAAGCAACAAATCTCAATGTACGACAAATACCCCACAAGGAAGTACAACACGGATGTAAGCAACAAGTCTCAATGCATATAAGTCACATAGTGTCACACATTTCAAGCATATGTCCAAAAATAGAAATGAATACGTTCACAGCATAAAACAGTTGGTAAAACATGTGAGCATACTTTTCCCCCAATGTAAAAATATGTAAAGAAAATGGGGCCACGAAAACTCACCTTGAATACCATAGTAAGTATCTCTCTCAAAAGAATCCACCAAACAACTCGCAATCTACAAACGAATATATACGTATACGGATTACAACCTAGACATACCTATGTCCTTCCATTGTATCCCAAGTCCAAATCATCTTTACTAGGTTTCCTCACAACCAATCCTCAAGCAGCTTTACAAAATTTAATCCTCGTTTATTCAAAATATCAGTAACTTTACTCTATCTTGCATTTCAGAATCTGTCCATAAATTTCATACCACTTCACGAATTTTAAACCATGACTTAATAAAATTATTTGACTCTACAAATTTTACCAGTGACATTTCATGGTGTTAAGAACATCCTGTAATTTTTCCAGAGCTTATTTCAATAGTTTACTATTTTTAAAAATTCATCAAAGTAATCTGCTCAAAACCGTTAACTCTTTCTGACTTCACAAAAGTTTTAATTTACTTAAAATACTTATATGTTTCAAATGATTATCATATTTTTACAGAAAATACTTAACAATTTAAAGACACTCCAGTAAAAATCTAAAGACTTAAATCTTAGTGTAAGGCACGTTTCAAAAATCTACAACTTAACCGAAATCTGGAACCAAGAAACTCAGAATTGACACACAAACTTGTAAAATCATTTTGACCAACTTATTCTCCACATTTAACCATGAAACTGACGCCATTTGAAAGTAGACTCAAAGTACTTAAGTTTAGACTCATTTTTCATCAAAAATTACCATGAAATGAACAAGTTACAAGCTTCTCAAACCGAAATTAAAATCTGATCAGATTAGGGTTTATAGATAATCAACCCTAATAATTCGTATAAACAATCCAAACCGCAAACACAATCATATTTCTCGATTCTACCACTTATACACTGATTTTAATATTATCCTAATGATTTCATGTACCCGGAATACAATGGAATCGAACCAAAAATAAACGACAATACGAAATAATCACATACGTTTATATGGAAGATTCGGATAGAGAATTATACCAACCAACGAGAAAACCGCACGATGATAACCCTTAGAATCTGTAAATATTGAGAGCATAACCCTTAGAATTCGTTTTCGTGGATCGATCAAACGTATACGAGAATTATAGGATCGAAAACTTACCCAAAGTTTCTGAAAATTCGTCACCAACAGCAGTAGTTTACGAAATAATTTTTTTTAAAAATAATCTAGAGTGTTTCAGAGGCCGAAACTCGCGATTTTATGGTAAAACTTCGAGATCTACAACTTTGTAGTTTTGACCGAAGGCTGAAAACGAACGTAAATGGGTCAAATTGACCTATGTTCGTGACTGGAATTTTTGGGACGGGATTTTGTATGTTTTTGTGATAGAAAAGTTTTGGGTAAATGACAAAAATCGGCAACGAACTGCCAATTTTTGTTCCAAGTATGCAACCTACTAACTTAATTGCTCAAGTACGCAACATACCGGAAAGTTATGTGTTTGGGTCTGGCAAAAGCCAAATGTTACCGTTTCAATTTGAAATCTGCTGAGTCACCAGCAACGTGGAACGACACGTTGTAAAAATTGCCACGTCAAAGATGACGTCTATGCCACGTCATCAATTATACTTTACTTATTTTCTTCACCCCTTTCATTTTTTCTCAAATAACCCTAACCCGTATTTTATTCTTCTTCTCGTTCTTTCACTATGCCGGCATCTTCTTCATCGTGTTCTTCAATTCCGGCTGATAACGGAAAGTTTCCAACACATTGCAAGTGCAAGCCACCTATGTTGTTGAAGAAACGCACTTCGTGGACTCCTGCAAACCCTGCCCGTCGCTTCCTTACATGCCCCAATTCCATGGTGAGTTGTGTTTAAAATTGATAATTGATTTCGAAAATTTGTTGTTCAATAAACAGTAAACGGTGTTTAAAACCAATTGATTTTGAAAATTTGTTGTTTAATTTGATTCGTAGAATGCTTGGAAAAGGTGTGATGCGTACTGGTTTATTGATGATGAGCTTGAAAGTGAATGGTACAAGCATAATTTGATTGAACTACACAATGCACTTAATCCAGACCAAAGACAAGCATTCAACGAAGCCATGAATATTCGACAAAGGCTTGAGCAGATCACAGAAGAACATGAGGTTTACAAGGCTGAAAAAGAGCAAGAGTTGATGAAGGTTCAAATTGAGCTGCAGACAGATAAGGCAAAAGGTGTGATGATGAAGAACTTTGTGATAATCTTGTTGGTGCTTCTTGTTCTTGTTTTGTTCAAGTAGATGTAAGTGTTAATGGATATGTACTTTGAACGAATGAAGGTAGCTGTAAGGTAGTTGTATAGTAGATGGATGTGTTAATGCAGTATTTACTGCAACTTTCAATCTTTTGGTTGGTTAGTACCATCTCTTGTAAGGTGTTGGTTTTGAAGTTTAATGCTACTTTCAAAATGTTTTGTCAATGTTACACTCACATGCAACTGTTGGTTTCAAGTTATATGATGGTAATTACACAACAAAGTAGTCAATAAAGGATACAAACACAAGTCATAAACTGGCATCCAACATACGTAGATTAACCCAATACATATAGTACCATCAGTCTATTACATCACTACCTGCCAAAGTTCTACCACAGCAATATTAAACATTAAGTGGACCACCAAAAGTGCACACTGCACATGGTATTGCTCTTGGACACACCAAAAGCAATCAAAAGAAAACGATTAAAGGGGCCACATCACATGTTCTTGTCTTGGTACATTACAATACTACTAAAATATAATCCTAATAATGGAGCAAAGGGACCACACCATGTCCATTTAACTCCAATCTTGACCACTGCTACTCCTCATCTTGCAAGGTAAAAGGCTTTTGAGCTGATTGACCGGTGCCATCCTTTGGAAGCTTTGTTTTCCATTGATTTGCAATTCTCTCAGATTTTTTCCTGGGCTTCACATGTGTTGCATCTTTCCTCCAAATAAAACCCTTTGACCCATCCTGATTAACAACTTCAGTGATATTGCCTGGTGTAGAGCTCTCTTGAGTGGGTTGTTCTACCCTGCTCTCTTGAGTCTGTGGGTCATCATCTTTGAAAAGCCTTCTAGCAGTAGGTGGGGCTTCCATTTCTATTTCCTCATCAACACTCTGTCCAGATGAAGCCTCTTCATTGACAATATCGATGTTCTCATTGCACACAAGGTTAGTCTCCTCCAACACTGGTTCCTCATCTCTATCAGGAACAGCCATACCAAATATCTAACAATGGTAATATATAACAACACATGGATCAATTAGCATACATATAACCTGCACTTGTTTGTGAATCAATCATTTAGCATAAGTAACTTACCTGCTCATCTGTCATATAATCAGATCTGTCTTCATCTCTATCAGATCTGCCTTCATCTCTATCAGATCTGCCTTCATCTCTACCACCTCTCCCACCTCTACCTCTTCTGCCACCCCTACCACCTCTACCACCTCTACCTCCTCTGCCACCCCTACCACCCCTGCCTCCTCTACCACCCCTGCCACCTCTACCACCCCTTGCAGATGCTCCACCTCTTGTCACCACTCCAACTGTGTTAACATCTTCTTCATCTTCTAGTGCAACGCCACTAGAGCCAGCTTCTTGTTTTGCACCACCTCTACCCCTTCTTCTACCTCTGCTAACAGATGCAGGCTTTGGTCTGTTAGGATTGGTGCAATATGTTTTGTTGTGACCTGTTTCAGATTAGAGCAAGTAGTGAATGTTCTACCATATACATATAAACTGCAACTATGAATAAATGGTACATAATAGATTTGGAATTACCTTTCTCCCAACAATTGTGGCATGTCATTTGTCTTCCAACCCGAGTGACTTGATGGTCATTTTCAGATGAGTGCCTTATCCTTTTGTGTTTAGGTCTGCCAGGCATTCTTCTCATGATTGGTGGCACCACTGGTGGATTATCTGTCTTGGGCCAACTTGCAGAACCTTTCACAGGCCTAATTGAATAGGCATATGCGTTCTGCCAGTGCTCTTTGTGCAACCATGGGTTGACCCCCTTCTCCGGATCAATATGGCAGTGGATGTATGCAGCCACATCATGAACACAAGGTATACCACTCAACTCCCACAACCTACATTCACAAGTCCTAGCTTCTATGGACACACCATATGACTCATTTGCACTTCTCACTTCAAAAAGTTGAAACTCACTTTGGTAGACAACCCATTCCCTATTATAAGCAATGAATAACAATGTTAAATTATTGGAGGTAAGCTATGAACAAGTGTAAGTATAGAGTAAGTAGTAAGTGTACCTCTGTTTCACCTTCTGCAACTCAATGTATTTTCTGATAGATGGACAGATTGTATCTTCTAGTGCATGTGCCTGTTGTTTCATACTGTACAGCCTTTGCATTAGGTAAAGTCTAATGTCTTCAAGCATTGTGATGATAGGTTTTTGTCTGGCATCCAATATGGCTCTGTGGTAGCTCTCACATATGCCATTCTCATATGCTGCACATGACCTATCCATTGCAAAGTATGCCCTGCACCATGTGTTTGGATCCCTCTCTATCAGGTAGTTGTAAGCACCCTCATCTAGCTTTTTTATGTCTTGCATTATGTGTAGAAACTTATCAACAATGATACTTGAAGCTGCAGACCAGAATAAGGATCTGAATTCCACTCCAGTCCATTTTTTCTTGAAGTTGGCATAGATATGCCTGGTGCACTGTCTATGCTCAGCAACAGGCAGCCATGTTCTCACAGCTTCAATCAGTCCCTGAAAATGTTATGTTATTGATTAGTATGGTAAGCATCAAATACATATATACTGTAACAGTCATTAATAGGTTCAGAATACATAACAAATGTAAATTGTAGTATATTATTAAACTGACCTTGTGTCCATCTGAAATAATTGTCACATAGTGGCCAGTGTGTAACCTTAGATCATCACATAAAGAACCTATAAACCAGCACCAATTGTCCTTGTTTTCAACATTCACAACTGCCCAGGCTATTGGAAACATTTGATTGTTAGCATCCCTTCCCATAGCAGTCAACAACTCTCCTTTCACTTGACCCTTCAGAAAACACCCATCCAGTCCTATTACCCTTCTACAACCATCCTGCCATCCATCTCTTACACCCTTGAAACAAATATAAATCCTCTTGAAATATTGGTCCTTACAATTGTTACCTTTCTCTTCAGTCTCAAGCTTCACAGTTGACCCAGGGTTACTATCTAAAAGAGCCTGTCTATAATCCCACAATCTAGCATAATGCTCTTTCAAACCACCCTCATGATCAAAAATCGACCTCTGCTTTGCTCTCCTGCACACATTCATGCTTACATTAATCATGAACTTGGACTTAATGTTTGCTCTCATCTGCCTGTAAGTCAGCTTCTTGTTTTGCAAAATCTCTTGAGCATAGTGCTTGGCAATCCACTTGTAATTGACCAATGTGTGACACCCGGTCAAAAATGACCCAAAATTTGGTCAAAATTTAAACTTTTATTTCAAGTATTATATACTCAAACTACTGAAGTGTACAATGATTATACATATAAATATATATAATAACGTTAAACGATTGTTTAATAATCGTGTATATGCGAATCTGACAGAACGCAGAAACTTAAAATGGAAGTTGGTGAAACTATTATTAAATAATATGAAATTATTTGATAACAACGATAATAACTTTACATTATGTTTATAATATAACGACACGTACGTTTTGCTTAAAACGTAACCGAATGCGACAAAAATGCGCAAAATGCACCCGACCGACAAAATAAACTAAAGTTATATTTTTATAACTTTTTATTAAGTATTTTGATAAATACTTCAAGTAAAAATATTACGATTACACGTACATAATTATAACGTTTAAAAACGTTACACAATTTAAAAAAAAACCGTACGATTCACAACCGACACCCGACAAAAGCCCAAATTACTTTTTAACAACTTAAATATATTATTGGAGTAAAACTTTCATTAAAGATATTATGTTTTAAACCGAGAACGAAACGTATTATATAAAACGTTATATCGATCAAAATACGTCGAAACGATCGGGTAAACGAACACAGGATTTAACACCATTATTGGGGACAAGATTTTCCAAAAATTAACCTCCTTTTGACTTATGAAAACTGATCCATACCACCTCCATGATTCATGGATCTTGTCTTTTTATTTTTCTTGACTTTTAAACACCAAAACTCATTCACCATTTCTCATTCAACAATTATCATCTAATATCTACTCCATCTCTTCTATCCCTCTCTCATTTCCTACGGCTCTTAACAGCCCTCAACCAACCACAACAATAAACCACCAAATATCATCATCTTTGCAAGAAGGAAACAAGGAAAATCGAAGAGGAAAGCATCAAAACGATCACCGAAACGAGGAGAGTAGTTTCATCACTTCCGATTCTTCATACACCCATTGTAATACCTTTACCCTCTTGTATTTTGTTTGTAATACTTATATTATCATGCTAGTATGATTACTCAACACTATAATGTCCAATAAATATGTTAAAACTCGTTTCGCAATCATATACACGCAAACAGGTTCTGAGACAGATTCTGTTAGCTCACGAAACAATTCATATAAAATCGAAATCACAACGAAAATGCATGAAACCAACGCCAAAATCTTCGTATTTTCGTTGTCCACAACTTTCGTGTTTTTCTCGAAGCTTAGAAATACACCCATTCTCCTAGAAAATGCGATTTGTGAGACTATCACTGTTTTGGCCGGATTTCGGACCCAACACCTTCTCGATTTTATTTAACTAACTTAGAAACTCCCATAGTTCTTGGGAAAATTAAGTAAAGTACTAGAGACCTAGTAGAATATGCGGTAATTTTTGCGGAACCCAAATCGGAACAGAAATGAGCCAAAATAAATGGCGAAGCAAACCGACTAAACCGAAAACTGAAATTGTGGACTGTTTTTGTACACTTTAAATAACGGCACTTTTGAGTAAACTATAAAACGTAACGATAATTTTTCCGAACTCTATAAACATATTTAAGGTGTTCCTCAAATTTTCGGGTCAAACCGAGAAGGTTTGACCAAAGTCAACAAAACCGACACTCGTAACGTTTTTGTCAAAAACGAGTTTTAAAAATGCTATAGTTTTAACACGGATGGAAACGATATTTTTGCAATTGCAAATAAATGAAAACTTAAACTATATATATATATATATATATACATATATATATATATATATACATATATATAATGACAATTAGTACGGACAAATATTTATAAATGTACTCTCGGATAAATATATCCACAACGAAACAACGAACTTATATACGTATAACTCGTACGTTTTATATATGTACTTTTTCAAAGTATACAATGAAACGAGAATAAAAATAGTATCTTTTTGAAAATTATTATTACAAAATCATCACCAACGAAGTATGCATTTTTACAAACTTAGAACGGAAATACAAATTTAACAATTGGACATAATTTAATTAGATAAACATTAATATGGATGATATATTAGATATCCATTTACTCATTAAAATCTTGCGTGTTTAGGACGCTAGGAGATTCGGGGATATTCATTCCATATCGGATATTAATTGCTCGGTGACTCAAGTGAGTCTCACAGCCCCATTTTTACTGTTTTAAATATTGGGGTGAAATACAATGCTTACATGTTTTCGTGATCATATGTTATTTGATTAGTTAATATGATTATTAACTCAGGGAATTAAATGATTATTTAGTTCAGTTAACTATATTAGTTACATTGTTTGGCTACCATTCTTTGGTCCTGATTAGCATTGTTAAACTTCACATTGTTCGGAAACCTGCGTTGGTTTGTTCCATGTTGCGAAACCTGCGTTGGTTTCATCATTGTTTAATTGCACATTGTTCGAAGACCTGCGATGGTTTGTTCAATGTTACGAAACCTGCGTTGGTTTCATCATTGTCTAATTTCATATTGTTCAAAAACCTGCGTTGGTTTGTTCAATGTTCCAAAACCTGCGTTGGTTTTATCTTAGTTGATTTCGTTATTGTTTAGGGAACCTGCGTTGGTTTAAAATCATTGTTTGAGTAAATTGCTTAAATCACTACTCATTTATAACTTTTTATTATCGTCGGATAATCATATTGATCACATCAATGTTTATTTAAACCTGTGAGATTCACCAGCTTTATAGCTGACCTTTTAGTGTTGTATTCTCAGGTGCTCATCAATATTAGGAATGGCCTACAGGATAAGCTACCTATCACGAGTCGCATGCATCCATTTAGACATGAAGATTTTCTTGCATTATATTTTGTATAATGGTTATGTATTAAAATCTTCTGAAATCATTTTGCGAACTCACTACTATGTTTTAAACTTATGACTTAAACTTTGTATTTCTTTTGGAAAACTAATGTAATGTAATGTGTTTCTAAAACGTCTCATTTAGAGTCGTTTGCTTGTACTTTGGTGTTTTGATATTTGATTAGTCATGCCCCAAAACAGTCGCTTCCGCAAAGCATGAAATTGGGGGTGTGACAGATTGGTATCAGAGCCTAAGGTTATAGCGAACTAGGTTGCATGTAGTGGGCCTAGACTATGACCGTTAGGCAGTATTCCTCATTAGATATAACTGGTTCAGGGATTTCGTCATACGAGTTTAATTTAACATAGCCTGATCAACTATGTACAATTAAATGAAGATGATGTAAGATCTGAAAGGGGTTATGTTGAACAGGAATGCATTAGTAGACTCTGACCACGGGAGAACCGTGACTTCTAATTGTTTTATGCTAGACACAACTAGGTGGATAATATGTATGTATACATGGGTTATACATATATGATTAGGCCTAGTGATATCCTCGGATACTTGGTAACGAACTTATTATTCATATACGCCTTAGGAACTGGTCTATGGTAAGTTGATCGAGTCAAGAAAATTGTACCGGGATGTGCCCTGACAAAGAGAGTTGTCTCTTCGAAATAGACTTACCCTAGGAATCGATTAAGAACTCCGACACCTTAATCTACACCAATTGGTTATCAGAGGACCATCTTTCCCTCACCCATCAGTTTTAACATTCGAATCCGGTATTCCTCTAAGTACAAATTTTTCCTACTTCCCTATCATATTCCGCATAACTACTGATATATACTCGGACGTAATATCCCTTTCACTTTTGTAAACCTTAATACTCGTAATCATTTGAACTCGCATGTTAAATGATTACAATCTTCTTTATTCTACACCGTTGATTGTCAATTGTGTTGTAATATATTACTGGTATATATGCAACTAAGATGATCATATTCTTATACGAAATTCTGACATGTCCTTTATCTTCATTGAAGGAACATGCCTCCACGTCGCCAATTCACTCAAGCTCAGGTCGATCAACTGGTTGCTGACGCAGTACTTGCCGAGAGACAACGATCTGAAAGTGCCGAAACACCATCAAATGCCCCTGTAGTGAAACCCTGCACCTACAAAGACTTCATTAACTGCAATCCTTTGAGCTTCAAAGGCACAGAAGGTGCCATTGGGTTGTTGCGATGGATGGAGAAGACAGAGGCAGTCTTTCGCATCTGCAGTTGCCCTGAGAACTGTAAGGTCAAGTTCTCCACCTACACTTTCATGGATGATGCTCTGACATGGTGGAACACTTATGCTGACTCCATAGGCCAAGACATTGCTCTGGAAACTCCCTGGGATGAGCTGAAGAAAATGCTCAAAGATGAGTATTGTCCTAGGGATGAGATTCAACAGCTTGAGGCGGAATTCTGGAATCTCTCCACTCAAGGGAACGACATTGCAAGCTACACCTCTCGATTCAATCAGTTAGCACACCTGTGTCCATCTATGGTGGATACAGAATCCAAGCGAATTGAGCGCTATGTCTGGGGACTCCCTTCTCAAATTCAAGGAATGGTTACTTCATCCAACTCTCCTACATTTCATGGTACTGTGCGCATGGCACATAAGCTGATGGCACAGATCGTTCGCCAAGGAACGTCTGTTGTCAAGAGTACTGTAAACCACCCTAGTGATAACAAGAGAAAACTTGAGGGAAATCCTGATAATCAAAGCCCGGCTACCAAAAAGCCTGCAACCATCAAGGCCAACACCTCTGGGTCTGAAAACAAGAAAGAGTACGCTGGAACCAAGCCCTTCTGCTCAAAGTGCAAACGCCATCATGATGGGCCTTGTGGCGACCACTGTGATAAGTGCAAGCGTTTTGGGCATCTTGCTAAAGATTGCCGTGTGAAGGCCTGTTTTGAATGTGGAACTGTAGGTCACTACAGAAATGACTGTCCAAAGCTGAAGGACAAGAACATCGGCCCTGCTCGAGGAAGATCCTATGTACTCAGAACTAGGGAAGACGACGAGAACCCTAGACTCATTGACTTGCTCAACACTGGTATGGTCACTCATTAATGACCTAATTGCTTTACACTGTTTACATGGATAGATATTACTTGTTGCTTGATATCTTTTATGTTTTCCCTAAATCCTAAGTGCACAATAGAATTAGGGAAAAAGGGATAATTTAGGTTCTATAGTTTCTTTAAGAGACGAGGTTTAGCTTACATAAGTATTGGGATAACAAATCCTACATTGTTTATACCGGAAAACATACCGGTTGATATTTTGTGTAAACAATGGGTCACATCCCATATAGAGCTAATGTAGGTTGAATCAATTAGTTTCTATAGGAGACTGATAGAATCTAGATTAAGCGGAGAATTGTAAATACAAATCATAGTGATACTTGTTAAGACGGACCGACCGTGTCACATGGGTACAGGTCGGGTAAAGAATCAGACTTCTCCATTATTCATTTGAGATCAGTAGGTTTAAACCTAACAAGGGGAGAAGGATAAGTCGGATGTCTTAATATTAGACATATCACATAGTCGGCATTAGAAAAACGCGAATCTAGGTTTCACTTGAATTTCGGGACGAAATTCACCTAACAAGGGGAGAATGTGACACCCGGTCAAAAATGACCCAAAATTTGGTCAAAATTTAAACTTTTATTTCAAGTATTATATACTCAAACTACTGAAGTGTACAATGATTATACATATAAATATATATAATAACGTTAAACGATTGTTTAATAATCGTGTATATGCGAATCTGACAGAACGCAGAAACTTAAAATGGAAGTTGGTGAAACTATTATTAAATAATATGAAATTATTTGATAACAACGATAATAACTTTACATTATGTTTATAATATAACGACACGTACGTTTTGCTTAAAACGTAACCGAATGCGACAAAAATGCGCAAAATGCACCCGACCGACAAAATAAACTAAAGTTATATTTTTATAACTTTTTATTAAGTATTTTGATAAATACTTCAAGTAAAAATATTACGATTACACGTACATAATTATAACGTTTAAAAACGTTACACAATTTAAAAAAAAACCGTACGATTCACAACCGACACCCGACAAAAGCCCAAATTACTTTTTAACAACTTAAATATATTATTGGAGTAAAACTTTCATTAAAGATATTATGTTTTAAACCGAGAACGAAACGTATTATATAAAACGTTATATCGATCAAAATACGTCGAAACGATCGGGTAAACGAACACAGGATTTAACACCATTATTGGGGACAAGATTTTCCAAAAATTAACCTCCTTTTGACTTATGAAAACTGATCCATACCACCTCCATGATTCATGGATCTTGTCTTTTTATTTTTCTTGACTTTTAAACACCAAAACTCATTCACCATTTCTCATTCAACAATTATCATCTAATATCTACTCCATCTCTTCTATCCCTCTCTCATTTCCTACGGCTCTTAACAGCCCTCAACCAACCACAACAATAAACCACCAAATATCATCATCTTTGCAAGAAGGAAACAAGGAAAATCGAAGAGGAAAGCATCAAAACGATCACCGAAACGAGGAGAGTAGTTTCATCACTTCCGATTCTTCATACACCCATTGTAATACCTTTACCCTCTTGTATTTTGTTTGTAATACTTATATTATCATGCTAGTATGATTACTCAACACTATAATGTCCAATAAATATGTTAAAACTCGTTTCGCAATCATATACACGCAAACAGGTTCTGAGACAGATTCTGTTAGCTCACGAAACAATTCATATAAAATCGAAATCACAACGAAAATGCATGAAACCAACGCCAAAATCTTCGTATTTTCGTTGTCCACAACTTTCGTGTTTTTCTCGAAGCTTAGAAATACACCCATTCTCCTAGAAAATGCGATTTGTGAGACTATCACTGTTTTGGCCGGATTTCGGACCCAACACCTTCTCGATTTTATTTAACTAACTTAGAAACTCCCATAGTTCTTGGGAAAATTAAGTAAAGTACTAGAGACCTAGTAGAATATGCGGTAATTTTTGCGGAACCCAAATCGGAACAGAAATGAGCCAAAATAAATGGCGAAGCAAACCGACTAAACCGAAAACTGAAATTGTGGACTGTTTTTGTACACTTTAAATAACGGCACTTTTGAGTAAACTATAAAACGTAACGATAATTTTTCCGAACTCTATAAACATATTTAAGGTGTTCCTCAAATTTTCGGGTCAAACCGAGAAGGTTTGACCAAAGTCAACAAAACCGACACTCGTAACGTTTTTGTCAAAAACGAGTTTTAAAAATGCTATAGTTTTAACACGGATGGAAACGATATTTTTGCAATTGCAAATAAATGAAAACTTAAACTATATATATATATATATATATACATATATATATATATATACATATATATAATGACAATTAGTACGGACAAATATTTATAAATGTACTCTCGGATAAATATATCCACAACGAAACAACGAACTTATATACGTATAACTCGTACGTTTTATATATGTACTTTTTCAAAGTATACAATGAAACGAGAATAAAAATAGTATCTTTTTGAAAATTATTATTACAAAATCATCACCAACGAAGTATGCATTTTTACAAACTTAGAACGGAAATACAAATTTAACAATTGGACATAATTTAATTAGATAAACATTAATATGGATGATATATTAGATATCCATTTACTCATTAAAATCTTGCGTGTTTAGGACGCTAGGAGATTCGGGGATATTCATTCCATATCGGATATTAATTGCTCGGTGACTCAAGTGAGTCTCACAGCCCCATTTTTACTGTTTTAAATATTGGGGTGAAATACAATGCTTACATGTTTTCGTGATCATATGTTATTTGATTAGTTAATATGATTATTAACTCAGGGAATTAAATGATTATTTAGTTCAGTTAACTATATTAGTTACATTGTTTGGCTACCATTCTTTGGTCCTGATTAGCATTGTTAAACTTCACATTGTTCGGAAACCTGCGTTGGTTTGTTCCATGTTGCGAAACCTGCGTTGGTTTCATCATTGTTTAATTGCACATTGTTCGAAGACCTGCGATGGTTTGTTCAATGTTACGAAACCTGCGTTGGTTTCATCATTGTCTAATTTCATATTGTTCAAAAACCTGCGTTGGTTTGTTCAATGTTCCAAAACCTGCGTTGGTTTTATCTTAGTTGATTTCGTTATTGTTTAGGGAACCTGCGTTGGTTTAAAATCATTGTTTGAGTAAATTGCTTAAATCACTACTCATTTATAACTTTTTATTATCGTCGGATAATCATATTGATCACATCAATGTTTATTTAAACCTGTGAGATTCACCAGCTTTATAGCTGACCTTTTAGTGTTGTATTCTCAGGTGCTCATCAATATTAGGAATGGCCTACAGGATAAGCTACCTATCACGAGTCGCATGCATCCATTTAGACATGAAGATTTTCTTGCATTATATTTTGTATAATGGTTATGTATTAAAATCTTCTGAAATCATTTTGCGAACTCACTACTATGTTTTAAACTTATGACTTAAACTTTGTATTTCTTTTGGAAAACTAATGTAATGTAATGTGTTTCTAAAACGTCTCATTTAGAGTCGTTTGCTTGTACTTTGGTGTTTTGATATTTGATTAGTCATGCCCCAAAACAGTCGCTTCCGCAAAGCATGAAATTGGGGGTGTGACACAATGAACCAAGGTCAAAGTTCCTGTTACACTTGTGTGTAGGGATTAATGACTTGATCTGAAAAGATCTTTCAGACGACATCCATGTGGCCCATAGCCTGAATGGGCATACAGCCTTCCCTGTTTTGTTTCTTTTCACTGGTGTGACCAGCTTTTTGCATTTCTTCATCTTTGACTTACCTTTCTTTGGGGTAGCACCACCCTTCTTTGGGGTAGCAACACTTCTAGTTGTTACTCCACTCCTCTGTGACTCATTTTCTTCCCTCTCTTTTTGCAACTTGGCTGCCAATACCTTCTCTAGCCTTTTTCTTTTCCTATTACCACTAGCACACCTACCCTCATCCACATTCCTACCACATTTAACCAATAAACTCCTCCAATCATTCCTGCCATACCAGAGTTGATAACCATGTGCCACTCCATAATTAGCCATACAAAACTTAAGCTGGTCAGGGTTAGAAAACCTCAATCCTAACATGGGTTTCATGTCTTTCCAATCCTGGTCAGGGTTATGAATTGGATAGGTGACACCAGCTTTTACTTTGTACCTAGGATCTATCTCATACTCCTCAAGTACTTCTGGGTTTGATCTAGAATCAACTCTATGAGGATCAACAGGGTCATAAGAGTAAGTTTCATTAAATGAGCTAAGAAACTTATTGGTACATAGCTTGTTCAAGAATGGGTCATCTATGCCTCTATGTGGGATAACAACTTGGTCCTCACCTTCATTGTGAAACTGCACATAGGGTAATACATCTTCCTCAATCTCAATGTCTGAATCATCCTCATCACTGTCATTTAGTTCATCATCATTCTCATTTAACCAAGATATAATGTCATACCCTATGTGTTCACAGTATATATGAAGCTTACCCCCCTTCTGATTTGCAATATAATGGCTTTCTTTCACATGACCATCATGCATAATCTCCCTTAACCCACTCTGTAAACTAAACCCAGGTATGCAGTAATACATTTTGTTAACAAGTGCACTGCAACTAGCACTAAGGTACTCAATAAGTTTTTCATATTTTATATCAGTTAAATCCATATCTACCATAGTATCTGCATCGCCATTTGTGTACCTTAGAGGCTTTGGAACAAATACTCCATCGTGGTGAACAGTTACCTCCAAATAATACCTCTTAGTGCTCATCTGCAAACAACATTACAAAACTATAATTAACAAGGTGTAGATTAACAAGTACAACGGTTATGTGAAACGGTTAAAGTGTATACTGATTACGGTTTAAAATTTTAGGGTTTCAAAATTAGGGTTTCAAAATTTGGGGATTTTGAGTAAAATCGACGCTATTCATCGAGATTCAACCATAGATACGTTATTATACATCAAACATACATCAATCAAACAAAATCCAAACCCTAATTTTGCGCATAATGCGTTATTTTCCGTACATAAAACGCACAAAAAAGGCTACATTTAAACGATACCTTACTGATTTAGCTTCAAGAGCCTCATTAACTTCAATATCGCACGGAAATGGTGATGGATTTGGTGTACAGTAACTGATGTTTACGAACAAAGAGGGTGGTGGTTAAAGTGTGTGTGTGATAAATGAGATCCACGATCGTTGTTTTAAAACGTAAATATTGTTTTTTACTTTTTAGAAAATTACACGTCACACTTAATTTCCATGTCACAATTAAAAAATAAGTAAAAAATGTTTACATAACACGTTGACCGGTCAAACCGGTTGCTGGTTACCATATTACTGACCCAAACACATAACTTTCCGGTATGTTGCGTACTTGAGCAATTAAGTTAGTAGGTTGCATACTTGGAACAAAAAATGGCAGTTCGTTGCCGATTTTTGTCATTTATTCATAGGTCTAGGGTTCAAGGGTTTGACTTTAGGGTTAGGTTTAAGGGTATATTTATAGGTCTAGGGTTTGACTTTAGGGTTAGGTTTAAGGGTATATTTATAGGTCTAGGGTTCAAGAGGTGTTGGGTTTAGTTGGGTTTGACTTTTGGGAGTTGGATCATTTTCTTTGGGCCCAAAATTGACAAATCATGAACTAAGTTAGCCCGTGATGTTTTAAGATTTAATACTCACAATTTAATTATGTTCGTATTCGCGTATATTTATCTAATCGTATAACTTCCATAAATTATTAAGGAAATGTTTTCATGCCCAAAGCGAATATATAAGTTATCATTAACGAACTTGAATACAAATAAGAAATAATTTTGAACTGAGATTTTCGAATTACATTTTTGGTGACGGATGTCACAGTATCCCCCCGTTTAGGGAATTTCGTCCCGAAATTCAATCGGAGCCGTATTGTCACCACGATCACTGAATAAGTGCATATATATAAGCTTGGCTTGATATTTTCATTTGCAAGTATACTCAGGTCAACGTTCTATCGGACCTTGATAATTAAAATTACATGTGCTCCAACATGTTGACCTCTCAATCCATGGTTCCTACCAGTTTTCTCTACACATCGTTATTTGTGGTTCCCCTTAAACTCCTCCTAGAAACATGTGTAAGACCTTATCGGCCAACACTTTCGTAGAATTGACACATGAAATAGTTCGTGAGCAGCACTTCACTCTTGTGACAACTTTCAATCGATATGTTATACACGCTCAACAATTTAGAGCGATCTAACAAACCTATGTATAAATTTTCCCCTTCTTCCCAAAATATATGGTATTTTTCCAAAGCAATAATTTAAGCAATATATGATCTCTATCATAAAATTCTAACTGCTTTCGACATTTATTTGCGTAACTCTCTTGCCTGTCTCGTACTGTTTCCAACCTCTCCTTGATTTGAATGATCTTGTCAATAGCTTCATGAACTATTTCAATCAAATCAACTGATTCTAATCCAACTTCTGCCCACACTACCATGAATGACTCCTACATTCCTGAAGTGCTTGATATAATGCGCATTGAATACTAGAATGATAACTATGCTGTATGATAACTCGTCTAATGGTAAGTGAGTATCCCAACTGCTACCAAAATCGATAACACACTCTAAGGATATTCTTAAATGTTTGAATAGTTCGCTCACTCCGTCCATCAGTTCGAGAATGTTAAACCATCCTCATATCAAAACGCGTTCCCAAAGCTTTCTGAAACATTTGCCAAAATTGCGAAGTAAAATAACCATCAAAATCGAATATAATTGATACAAACACTCCACGCCTTGCTACTTCGTTGTTAATATACAACCTCGCCAATGTCTCCACCGTTTAGTCCTCGCAGATAGCTAAGAAATGAGATGACTTAGTCATTCTATCAATTACTAGTGTCCATAGACCACCTAGAAAAAGAAATCCATGATCTTCTCACAAGATGTAATATCTCCTCCACTTTGTGTTCCAATGTTTGTCTAACCCGCGCAACCCTTCATCTGGTATATGAGTATCCCTTAACGCTTCATCTTGTGCTTTGAACCTCTTACCCTTAATGCCAGAGTGTATCGTCATACTTTGATTCGCACTCACCTTGGCTTACTCTTTCCTTCCTATTCAAAAACAGCTGCCACCTCATCCATCCTCCCCGGGTGGTATTGAATTTCACAATTGTAACCGCTAAACAATTCGCGCTACCTCATTTGCCTCATGTTCAACTTCTTTAGAACAAACAACAAACCAATGTGTTAAAAGCTCCTATGATCGGTATAAACAAAATTCTTTACGTCATACAAGTAGTGTTTTCAACACATATGTACGAACACTACCACTCCAAGTTCCAATTCGTGGGTAGTATAGTAATTTTCATGTACCTTAAGTTGTTGAGAGACGAAAGAGACTACCTCTCCCATTTAACTAACACACAACTTAGACCTCGGTCGGATGCATCACAATACACAACGAAATCCTGCAATCCATCGGGAAGAGTCCGAATTTATGGATTGCACAAGGCATCCTTCAATGTTTGAAAAGATTATTCTTAGTTCTTACCCCAACAACTTCTTACATATATATGTGAGTAGTTGAGGAGTCTTTGAAAAACTCTCGATAAAATGCCGATAATAGCCCGTGAATCCTAAATGCTATACGAACCTCCAATGATGACCGTGGGATCTTCCATCCCTTTACTGTTTTGCTCTTGTTATGATCCTTAAGTATAACTTCTTTGCTCACAAAGTGCCCAAGAAAAACAATCCTCTAGCTTGAAATCAAGATTTTCGAATATATTGCATAGATCTTTCGTTCGAAAGTAACTCTAGAATTAGTCTTAAAGGAACTTCATGCTCTTCGTTAGTTAATAAATTAGAACGTCGCAAATGAAAAGTATGATAAATTCATCGAGATACGGTTTATATACGTGATCGTTAAATATATGAATGCTATAGACGCATTAGTAGGACCGAAAGTCATAACAAGAAATCCAAAAGACCCATAATGAGTCCTAAATGCAGTATTTGGTATATCTAATTCATGTACCATCAATTGATGATAACCAGAACAAAGATTGATTTTTGAAAACCACTGAACACCTTGAAGTTGATCGAACAAATCATATATGCTTGGAAGAGGACAACGATTCTTGACCGTAAGTTAATTAAGTTCACGATAATCAATGCACATATGAAAAGAACTATCTTTCTTTTTGACAAATAAGACAGGTGCTCCCATTGAGAAATGACTAGGGCGAATAAAACCTTTGTCTTAGAGCATCTTAAAGTGGATTAAATAATTCTTGCATTCAAATAGTGTTAAGCGATATGGAGCTTTTGCAACTGGGGTTGCTTCAAGAATAAGATCGATACAAAACTTTACGAGTAAAGAATGAAGTAATCCTCCTAAATCTTTTGAGAAGACCTCAAGGAAATCGTTGATAATAGAATGTTTTGAAATTTTAACTTATTAGCCTTAACGCTCACGAGTTGTTTCATTTCGTCTTTAAAGTGTTCTATGAAAATTTCAGGTATTACACCACCATTTGAGTGGTATACGAAATAATTTCTCAAACATGCAATTTCTACTCATCAACTAATCCATTCCCACAACTACACCAAAGCTTCCGAGTCCGAAGGGTAACAAGTCAATGCTAAAAGCGTATTCTTTTAGCACTAGAGTATACCCTTATGTAAAGTCTTTTAGTCTCTATGTGCTCCCATTAATAAAATTGTTTCAAAGTCTCACACTCAAGACAAGCCATCAAGTTTTCTACTGTGTTGATTGGCGCCACTTGACGAGCTGTCATTCGATATTCAATTGTAAAGTGACCTCTTCGGTTGTAATTTGAATAAATACAACATGATGTAGATGTGTGATGATAGTAGTTACACCTTACACACAAAAGATGTGAACAAGTGTAACCATCTCTTCATGTGTTGGTATCTACCAGTCTCTTAAATTCCCTTTCATTCTTGGTATTGTTTCTACATTTCCAGCCTTAGGGGTTTCATCAATTAACAATCCACCCATCAATATTGCGCCTCGGATGGTAAGAGACTTAGTCACTTCTACCGTCCTGCTAATTTCCAGAATAAATCTGTTGATGTACTTCCCCATTTTGTTAGCTTCAAGTGCCACGGGATAAGGTATAATTCTTGCCAACTCATAAAATTATCCGATATATGTTGCATGGTTAACTCCCATCGTAGAGAAAATCCAAAACTTGTTCACTAACTTCTTCATTTCGTTATTGAAAGAATATTTCTTCTTAAACAGTGCATTTATTTATTTATCTATTTATTTATTTATTTATTTATTTATTTATATATTTTATTATTATTATTATTATTATTAATTTTATTTTATTTTATTTATTTTTCGCGCCATCACCACTTCCATCATTTGAATTCTCGAATATTAGTTCCATTTTCTCCTTCGGTGTCGTTAGCTCTACCATGATTCAATATGTTGTTACCAACTTGTATGACAACTTTGAATATAAAGGCCCACCACTGTCGTGTAATGATCACAACAACATTGGAGTTCTTGCCTTCAATACAACAAATTTCTCCAGTTCAACCATCTGTTCAATCACCACTATCACTTGTATGACCACCACTGAGTGTTTCTTCTCCACGAGTAAAATTTACGTGTATTGCGTCTTAGTAGTATGCTTGTTATAATTCCGAATTAATATGAGGTTAGAATAGTTAAATGCTTTGGAGTTTGTCAAGGCATAAATGCACAAGACTCACAACCATTTGATTGATTCGGTAACGAATGCAATTGGGATTTTATTACAAGACGACACGGAGATAGCACATGAGACACGCAAACATGGTCGGATAAGCATACATACGTCAGAACACCTTTGTCAATTACGTCTGCAGCCGTAATTGTGAAAGCATTCTTTCATACACATACTTATCTTCCAAGTCTTTGTATCACAATAAACTTTGAATTTGCGTAAAGAGATCGGATATTTATAGAATCCTAAGTAACATGTAGACGAACCACATAAAGAGTCGTAAGATGTTGAAGAAACGCTTATAACGTCTTTCTTACTTGAAATGGTTAAGATGAATGATCGACACTAGCAACAACTAGCTTCACAGAATTGTATGCACACATAACTTCTTAACTCATGTCCTATATGTGGGTTCCTTATTTATAGTCTAGGCCAATCCACCTAGATCTCTATAAACAATGGCTCTGATACCAATCTGTCACACCCCGTCTAAAGCGGAAACAACGGGGTATAACGGTGATAGGATCACAACACATCATTATAAAGAATTCTATATGAAATACAATATCCAATGTGTCATGATGCCAATAACATGAATAACGGTTCATGTCATGCATACATTTCAACAATGAATTCGACATCTTACAAACAAACGTACACTATAATGTTAAGGCAAAACAAGCCTTCACAAACAACCTTAATAATGTACCACAAGTCTTGAATCACTCTTAATGCAACCCTAAAGGTCCACTAAGTTCTCTTGTCCACTGCTTTAAGTCCACTAGTATAACCTGAAAAGATATGCTCAAAAACGTCAACACGAATGTTGGTGAGTTTCGTAGGTTTAACCAGACACCATAAAAATAAACATTTTGCTGTGATGATAATAAGTTAGAACAATGCAATAGAAATGTACACAAATGTGAAATAATGCAGCCAATATATCTCAATGTACGGCAATTACCTCACAAGGAAGTAAAGCACGAATGTAAGCAACAATCCCAATGTACGGCAAATACCCCACAAGAAGGTAAAGCACGAATGTAAACAACCAATCTCAATGTACGGCAAATACCCCACAAGGAAGTACAGCACGGATGTTAGCAACAAATCTCAATGTACGGCAAATACCCCACAAGGAAGTACAGCACGGATGTAAGCAACAAGTCTCAATGCATATAAGTCACATAGTGTCACACATTTCAAGCATATGTCCAAAAATAGAAATGAATACGTTCACAGCATAAAACAGTTGGTAAAACATGTGAGCATACTTTTCCCCCAATGTAAAAATATGTAAAGAAAATGGGGCCACGAAAACTCACCTTGAATACCAAAGTAAGTATCTCTCTCAAAAGAATCCACCAAACAACTCGCAATCTACAAACGAATATATACGTATACGGGTTACAACCTAGACATACCTATGTCCTTCCATTGTATCCCAAGTCCAAATCACCTTTACTAGGTTTCCTCACAACCAATCCTCAAGTAGCTTTACAAAATTTAATCCTCGTTTATTCAAAATATCAGTAACTTTACTCTATCTTGCATTTCAGAATCTGTCCAGAAATTTCATACCACTTCACGAATTTTAAACCATGACTTAATAAAATTATTTGACTCTACAAATTTTACCAGTGACATTTCATGGTGTTAAGAACATCCTGTAATTTTTCCAGAGCTTATTTCAATAGTTTACTATTTTTAAAAATTCATCAAAGTAATCTGCTCAAAACCGTTAACTCTTTCTGACTTCACAAAAGTTTTAATTTACTTAAAATACTTATAGGTTTCAAATGATTATCATATTTTTACAGAAAATACGTAACACTTTAAAGACACTCCAGTAAAAATCTAAAGACTTAAATCTTAGTGTAAGGCACGTTTCAAAAATCTACAACTTAACCGAAATCTGGAACCAAGAAACTCAGAATTGACACACAAACTTGTAAAATCATTTTGACCAACTTATTCTCCACATTTAACCATGAAACTGATGCCATTTGAAAGTAGACTCAAAGTACTTAAGTTTAGACTCATTTTTCATCAAAAATTACCATGAAATGAACAAGTTACAAGCTTCTCAAACCGAAATTAAAATCTGATCAGATTAGGGTTTATAGATAATCAACCCTAATCATTCGTATAAACAATCCAAACCGCAAACACAATCATATTTCTCGATTCTACCACTTATACACTGATTTTAATATTATCCTAATGATTTCATGTACCCGGAATACAATGGAATCGAACCAAAAATAAACGACAATACGAAATAATCACATACGTTTATATGGAAGATTCGGATAGAGAATTATACCAACCAACGAGAAAACCGCACGATGATAACCCTTAGAATCTGTAAATATTGAGAGCATAACCCTTAGAATTCGTTTTCGTGGATCGATCAAACGTATACGAGAATTATAGGATCGAAAACTTACCCAAAGTTTCTGAAAATTCGTCACCAGCAGCAGCAGTTTACGAAATAATTTTTTTAAAATAATCTAGAGTGTTTCAGAGGCCGAAACTCGCGATTTTATGGTAAAACTTCGAGATCTACAACTTTGTAGTTTTGACCGAAGGCTGAAAACGAACGTAAATGGGTCAAATCGACCTATGTTCGTGACTGGAATTTTTGGGACGGGATTTTGTATGTTTTTGTGATAGAAAATTTTAAGGGTTAGGTTTAAGGGTATATTTATAGGTCTAGGGTTCAAGAGGTGTTGGGTTTAGTTGGGTTTGGCTTTTGGGAGTTGGATCATTTTCTTTGGGCCCAAAATTGACAAATCATGAACTAAGTTAGCCCGTGATGTTTTAAGATTTAATACTCACAATTTAATTATGTTCGTATTCGCGTATATTTATCTAATCGTATAACTTCCATAAACTATTAAGGAAATGTTTTCATGCCCAAAGCGAATATATAAGTTATCATTAACGAACTTGAATACAAATAAGAAATAATTTTGAACTGAGATTTTCGAATTACATTTTTTGTGACGGATGTCACACCTATATGGTACCATATACTAATATTCACGCTACAACGTATTAACAACTTTGCTAACGGAGGACTTTAAATGATTAGTTTCGAAAAACTCATGTAGTATATGAAAAGTTGGTACTTGCGTTCACATGTTAGAAGTTGAGCAATATATCACTCCCCTGAGTAAAACAATAAAAGAGGGGCTATGAGACTCACCTGAGTCTGAAAGCGTTTAAACAAACGTAAGTTGATTAGCCGAGAATGAAGTCCAAAGACTTGTAACCTGAGGGTGTCCACGACACGCGATGGTTATAAACATGATTGGGTATCTCAAAAGATCACCCTTGTAGTTGTTACACAACTATATATATGTCCAAATTACTACGATTTGGTTGATTTGTTAAGTGTTTGAAAACATGTACGGCCCGTTGGTGACGGATTTGTAATAATAATCTCAACTATTATTATTTTGATTTCGTGGCGTTTTACTTGAAAAAATGTGTTTTGATTGTGTTTTAGAAGCCGTTACGGAATCTAAGTACGGGGGTCCGGGGGCAGCGCCCCTGGTAGCGGGGTCCAAGGGGCAGAGCCCCTGGCTGGGGTCGAGCTGCCAGGTCAGCTTGGAAAATTTTTATTTCTACTATATTGCTTTAAGGAAAAACGCATCTGGACTTGAATTTGGGTAAAATCGAGTGATGAATTTCGAGTCTCGACACTTAGTAAAAATCTGAGTTTTCTGTGTTTTGCGACACAATATGCGACACAAAGGTAGTTATGCGACACAAGGGTTGTGTCGCATAGGAATGCGACACAATGTCTATGCGACACAAGGGTTGTGTCGCGTAGATGCGAGATCCTGATTCAACAGCGACATAGTGATTGTGTCGTATGAAAATACGACATGGAATACGACATAATGGTTGTGTCGCAAAACTTACGACACTAATTCTTTGGTACGACATAACATGCGAAATACGACATAACGTGCGACACAACAGGTAAAATACGACACAACATGCGACACAAGGCTTATGTCACATGGAAGAACACCAGCCCAGAAAGTCCGGCTGTCATGATTTTTCCGGCCAAAAATCCGATTTAAACCCGTTTTTAAGCTATGAAATCGTGTTCTACACTTAGTAAAGGACATATACAAGTTATAATAACAACTACAAGTGAAAAATACTAAGAATCGAGAGATTTCGGGATTTTGTCGGAAACTTACAAATTGCCGAAATGGAAATCCGGAAAGATAGAAATGTAGATCGTCGCGAGGTGGTTGTGAATCTCTAAAAATATTGTTGATACGAGTGCGTTTGATAGTAGTATTTTTGCGATTTTGTGGGTTGTGGTGATTTGGTGATTTTGGAGAAAAGAAGAGAGGAGAGAGAGAAATGGTTGGGAAATGAGAAAAAGAGGAAGAAAGGTGGAGGTTATCCTCCACTTTTCGGCTTCGCCCCGCGCTCCGCGCGGTGTTCGTTTTCTCCGTCATTTAACGTTTTGAACAACTATTTTTCATATTAAGTGGTAAGTTTTAAAATACAATTTATTACGCGATGTTTTAGTTAAATACTTTACAAATCAATTTATATTTGAGTTATAAAATGAAAGTTTGTTTATTTAGTTTGCGCGTTTTAATATTTTAAATCGTGTATGTTCTGTTTGTACGATACGAATGAATACGAAATATTATCACAATGATATTTTTGACATAAAAGCGTTATTTAATAAAGTTGGTCACCAACGTCCGTATTAAATTGAATCGAAATACATTCGATTTAAATTGCGTACGATTTAACCAAATTGCATTTTCGTATATATTCATCAATATATATAATTCGATACATTAATTAGCCTAACACAGAACTAATTACATGTATTAACATATGATTAGGCACTAATTTCTAGTCCTAATTTGGCGGGTGTTACATTCTCCCCCTGTTAGAAGAATTTCGTCCCGAAATTTAGTTAGACGTCATGTTTGATGTAGAATCAGTGAATAGTTGAGGATATTTGAGTCGCATTTGGTCTTCCCGTTCCCAGGTGAATTCCGGACCACGCCGCGAATTCCATCTGACCTTGACGATGGGAATACGACTTTGTTTCAGTTGTTTGACCTCACGGTCCATAATTTCAGCGGGTTCCTCAACGAAGTAAAGTTTATCGTCAACACGAATTTCATCTAGTGGGATAATAAGTGTCTCATCAGACAGACACTTCTTCAAATTTGAAATATGAAAAGTGGGGTGCACGCTGCTGAGTTCGGATGGCAGCTGCAATCGATAAGCTACGGGGCCAATCCGTTCGAGGATCTCAAAAGGCCCGATGTACCTGGGATTCAACTTCCCGCGTTTGCCAAAACGGATGACGCCTTTCCAAGGCGATACTTTTAAGAGTACTCGATCCCCAACTTGGAACTCGAGTGGTTTGCGTCTCACGTCAGCATAACTTTTCTGACGATCACGTGCGGCTTTGAGTCGATTTTGGATTTCCACAATTTTCTCGGTGGTGGCGTGAATGAGTTCGGGACCAGTGAGTTGACTATCTCCCACTTCAGTCCAACAGATCGGTGATCGGCACTTACGACCGTACAGTGCCTCAAAAGGTGCAGCCTTAATGCTGGCGTGATAGCTGTTATTGTACGAGAATTCGCACAACGGTAGATGTCTTTCCCAGTTTGTACCGAAATCAACTACGCAGGCGCGTAGCATATCTTCCAGTGTCTGAATGGTTCGTTCACTTTGGCCATCGGTTTGAGGGTGGTATGCGGTACTCATATCGAGACGGGTACCCATTGCTTTCTGAAGTGATTGCCAAAAGTGAGAAGTGAAGCGGCCATCTCTGTCAGAGATGATCGAGATTGGAACACCGTGATGAGAAACGATTTCTTTAATGTAGATTTGTGCAAGGCGCTCCATTTTATCGTTTTCCTTGATTGCCAGGAAGTGAGCAGATTTGGTGAGACGATCGACGATCACCCAAATGGTATCGCAACCGCTCGACGACTTGGGTAGTTTGGTTATGAAATCCATGGCAATTTGTTCCCATTTCCATTCAGGGATTTCAGGTTGTTGGAGTAAACCAGGCGGTTTCTGATGTTCGGTTTTGACTTTCGAGCAAGTAAGACACTTGCTGACATACGTGGCGATTTCGGCTTTCATGTTTGGCCACCAAAAAAATTCTTTGATTCCGTGGTACATCTTATCGGATCCCGGATGGATAGAATATTTAGACTTGTGAGCTTCATCCATCACCAAGTCTCGTAGGTTCCCGAAATTAGGCAACCAGATTCGGTTTGAGAAATACCTAATCCCGTTAGATTTGATTTCAAATTGTTTGTCAATACCCCGTAAGGCTTCATTTTTGATGTTTTCAGGTTTCAGGGCTTCGATCTGAGCAGTATGAATCTGAATGGTAAGATCGTTGTGAATGGTCATACTGAGGGCTCGGACTCGAAGTGGTTTTGGTCGTTCCTTTCGACTGAGGGCATCGGCCACAACATTAGCCTTCCCTGGATGGTACTTGATCTCGCAATCGTAATCGGTAAGCAACTCGACCCATCGATGTTGCCTCATATTGAGATCCTTCTGATCGAATATATGTTGGAGACTTTTGTGATCGGTAAAGATTGTGCACCTAGTGCCGTAGAGATAATGTCTCCATATTTTGAGAGCAAAAACGACAGCTCCCAGTTCGAGATCATGAGTGGTGTAGTTCTTTTCGTGAATTTTCAGCTGTCGTGAGGCATAGGCAATGACTTTGTCTCGTTGCATCAGCACGCAACCGAGACCTTGGTGAGAAGCATCGCAGTATACCACGAAGTCATCGGTGCCTTCGGGTAAGGATAGAATTGGAGCACTGCAAAGCTTTTGTTTTAATAATTGGAACGCTGACTCTTGTTTATCGGTCCAATCGAACCTTTTGTCCTTCTGAGTCAGTACCGTGAGTGGTTGAGCTATTTTGGAGAAATTTTTGATAAATCGCCGATAGTACCCAGCAAGACCCAAGAATTGTCGTACTTCAGTTGCAGAGGTGGGTGCTTGCCAGTCCTTGATAGCCTCGATTTTTGATGGGTCAACGTGGATTCCCTGACTGTCGATCACGTGACCAAGGAATTGAACAGTTTGTATCCAGAACTCACACTTAGAGAATTTGGCATAAAGCTCCTCGTGTCTAAGGAGTTCAAGGATGGTTTTGAGGTGTTGCGCATGTTCTTGTTCGTTGCGCGAGTAAATGAGTATGTCATCAATAAAGACGATGACAAACTTATCGAGGTAAGGTTTGCACACCCGGTTCATGAGGTCCATGAATACAGCCGGTGCGTTGGTTAGACCGAAGGGCATCACTTGGAATTCGTAGTGCCCGTAACGAGTTCTGAAAGCAGTTTTTGGAATATCGGTGTCGCGAACCCGTAACTGATGATAACCTGATCGCAGGTCGATTTTTTAGTAGAAACTTGAACCCTGAAGTTGGTCGAACAGATCATCAATGCGAGGAAGTGGATAACGGTTCTTGACGGTCAATTTGTTCAACTCTCGATAGTCGATGCACATTCTGAATGAACCGTCCTTCTTTTTAACAAATAAGACCGGAGCTCCCCAAGGTGAAGAACTTGGTCTAATGAATCCTCTATCCAGAAGTTCCTGTAACTGGGCAGACAACTCCTGAAGTTCGGATGGGGCTAAACGGTACGGTGCACGGGCCACCGGTGCGGCACCCGGCACGAGATCAATTGAGAACTCAACCTGTCTAGATGGAGGTAAACCAGGTAGTTCTTCCGGAAAGACTTCGGGAAAGTCTCTAACAATTGGCACATCCTCAAGTCGCTTCTCCTCCGACTTCTTCTCTGTGATGTGTGCGAGTATTGCAGGGTAACCCTTTCTCAGAAATTTTCGGGTTTTTAAGCAAGAGATGATATTGAGTCTCGTCCCACCGGTCTCCCCCTGTATGATCAAGGTTCCACCGGCAGCGAGTGGAATGCGGACAATCTTATCGTAACAAACGATTTCTGCTCGGTGTTTGGACAGCCAGTCCATTCCAATGATGACGTCGAAACTTCCGATTTCAACGGGTACAAGATCGATTGAAAAGGTTTCATCAGCTAGGTTTAAAGTGCAATTAGGTATCACACTATCGGTTTCTATAAGTTCCCCATTTGCTAGCTCTACAGTATACTTAACATCTAAGGCAACAGGAGTGATGTCAAGTAGTGGGCAAAAGTCATCAGAGATAAAGCTTCTATCAGCACCAGTATCAAATAGAACAGAAGCATGTAAGTTGTTGAGGAGGAACATACCCGAGACCACATTCGGGTCTTGGCGGGCGTCCCCAGATTTTATGATGAAGGCTCTGCTTAGGGTGTTATTGTTGTTGCTGTTGCGGTTGTTGTTGTTGTTGTTGTTGTTATTCTTCAGCTTTGGGCACGTGTCCCTGAAGTGCCCGGGTTTCCCACACTCAAAGCAGACTTTGGGTGGTCTGGTGTTGTTGGAATTGTTGTTGGCAGGAGAATTGCAATCTTTGGTGAGGTGGCCGTACCTCTTGCAATTGTTGCAAAAGGGACCACAGGAGCCTTCATGGTGGCGACTGCACTTAGAACAATAGGGTTTGTTCCCAGTGTAGCCCCGTGTGATGTCGGTGGTGGTGTTGTAGGCTTTGATGGTGTCGGGTTTCTTGTTTTGTTGGCTGGAGTGGTTATTGTGGTAGTCGGACCACTTTCGTTTGTTGTTGTGAGAGGACGAAGTAGGTGGTTCAGAATCTTGGCTCATTGACATCAGGTCTTGGGCCAGTAGGATTGCACCGTCAATGGTGGTTTGGTTTGAAGAGGCGACATGCCCCCGAACAGGCTCAGGAAGGCCAAGGATGTACTTCCTGATTTTATCAGGTTCGGTGCTTACCATGGCTGGGCGGAGGGCGGCAAGTTGTTGGAACCTGGTGGTATAACCATCGATATCACCACCCTGAACCTTTAGGTTCCAGAACTCCTCGTCTAGCTTTTGGAGTTTGGCGATTGAGCAGTATTTGGCAGTGAGTTTTGCTTTCAAGTCCTCCCAAGTTAGTTGGTAGGCAATGTCAGCACCCACTGATTGGGTATATTGTAAGTCCCCTAGTTTTAGGATCGATAACTTCGTTATCTGTAGTATTAAGGTGCGGAATCCCTCAATATGGTGTTATCTTACTAACAACGAATATGTTCGTATTGCGTTTTAATAAAGCTTAACTTTAAACGATGAATCGTCAAAGTCTAGCCGTAGGTTATGTTTTCTCTGGGTTATTCGAATTCGCAGATCAGAAAGTATGCCAAAAGTTCTTAACGATTTTCTAAGGAAAATCGTTTAAATAGTTCTGTCCGGCTCGGCTAGCATGGGCCGGCGAGTTCAGTCCAACTCGCAGCCCAAGCCCAGTATAGGACTCGGCTCGCCAGACTTTATGCTTCGCGAGTTCAGATCTCACCTCACAGCTCGACTCGCTGCGACCTGAGATCTCGACTCGCCTCGCATCAAACGTCTATTTATTTATTTCGTAGTTAACATTCGTCTAACTTAGCACAATAATATGTTTAACGAATATTACTAACAAGACAAATATTCTTTTACAAATCCAAACCAATATACAAACACAATAATAATTACACTAGTCCTATTTCAAGCTAGATCTGTTGTCACAATCTATGTCCCAACAGACTCCCCCTTGACAATAACTCTAGCTTCTTTATCTTCACGCTTGTCTTTGGTCTTCAATTGTAAATCTTACTGCCTGCGTAAATCTTCATCTTGATACAAGTTTTAACCATCAACTGATAATCTCTCGCTAAATCAGCCCATTCAATAGTCGTCAAAATCCTGTTCTCATTTAACTTTAACAGATCCTTTCTCGACATATTCATCAGGTGTCGATGATCATAAACTCTAAAGATTTCTCTTTCACCACCTTCAACCTTATCATCAGCTTCAACCATAACAGCTTCTCCAGTTCCTGAATCCACATGCCATCTCTTCATATTACCCAGAATATCTTGTGGCATTGTCTTCAGTGGAATCTGCTGTATGCATCTAACAGCTGGATATATCTTCTTCCTTCTTCTTCTTCCTGTTCTTTGACTTCTCTCTTGTAGTTTCACAGTTTTTCCCTTTCTTGGCTTAATCTGAACAAACTTATTCGTACCAACCTCATGTCTAATGATTCTTTCAACACGATCAGCATAATCATCACGACTTGGGTTGTTAATCTCTAATCTAGCCAAATCACGTATTTCATAACGTGGTAGAGAACTAAAAACTGCAAGCTTTCGCTCAAAATATTGAACTCCGTCAAACCTTTTGATCGCAAAAAGCTTTAGTTCTGAGTCAAAGTACCAACCAATAATCCCTTTACGTGGTACACGCTTTTTCGTAACATCAACTTCAGAAATTCCAATCTTCTTCTTCTTCTTTGGAAGTTTCCTAAGTACAACAGCAGGATTCTTGGTTTGAACAAGAACTTCTTCTTCTTCATCAGAGGTTGAATCATCAATATCTTCATCTATATCGACAATTGTTGGACCTAGTTCATTTTCAATAACAACTTCTGTCCTAGATGGGCTCACATGGTGTTCATCAATGTTTGCATCTAGATCTACACCCATGTCTTGCACATTCTCAGGTACAGCAGTCCAATCTGTAGGTGGTAGAAATTCTCCATCCTCAAGATCAAAATCAATGTCTTCATCTATCTCATCAAAAATATCATCTTCCGATTCAGATAGATCAAGCATCTCCAATCCTAAGAGAAAAACATAAATACAAATATATTAATAATTCAAATTCTTCATTGATTTCCCTGAACCAATCTAAGAATTTCTTTATTAATTCTTTTGTATATTTTAACCTAACATATAAACGCAATTTACATATAACTTATAAAATCTTTTATTGATTACCCTGAATCAATCCAAAATTTCTTAAGTCTACTTAACAAATATTAATTAATTTTAAATTCTAATGCATTGTGAATAAACACCAAACATTTAAATTTACTATTAATTAACTTATATAATTTCCAAGTGTTAATTGATCTCATTCATTATCAATTTAACCTTTAAATTATATATCATTTGTCTAGTTAACACGAATACATTTTTAACTTGTTAATTACTTATATACCTTACGGTCTTAAGTCCATAATCAAATCAAAAATGCATATGTTATCATAAAATTTTGACCGCCGAAATTAATCGGAACACGCCGCTTGACTACTCAATGAGTCGGAAGTCTTTCGATCACTATTTTATCTTAACATAATTATATATACTTAAATTACATAAAACATATTTTACTTAAAATAATAATAACTTTAAGCCAAATATATTTACACAATAATATTAAGTTTTACAATTGTTCACAAATACTAACTACAGTCTATACTAAAGTCAAGCTAATGTCTCACCAGCTTCATCTTCAGTCTGACCTGTACCAGTACCAGAACCACTCGCACCAGCATTACCACCAGACTCCCCCTGAATAGTAGCTTGCTCACCAGTCTTTGAAGGACCAGTCTGCTCACCACTCGGTGCATTGGGATCATCGTCCTTGTCTTGATCTCTCTTCCTCTTCAACTCATTTTCCTTGCAAGACTCTAGATATACTAATATCTCCCCCTGAGTAGACTGTCCTGAATACGATCTCAAGACCAGACTCTCTAAAGAAGATATCTTCAGTCTCTGTACGTTGAAGTCCGCAAGCAACGTCTCATGAGTCTTCATCAACAGATTGTACGATTCACTCTGCTTGAGAATCTGCTGTGAAAGAAGAAGATTACTCGACACCAGCTCTGGAATCTGAGAAGTAAGCTTCTCTAAATCCTTTACCCTCGACTCTAAGGATGTAATCCTTTCAGCATCAGTCGTCGGAGTAACAGGTATCGTTCTTGGTCCAGGCGGTGTGAGAGACTCAATATGCCAGTCTCTGGTAAGCGGTGTATGAGGTTGAGACAAAGCCTGCGTAAGCAAACTTGTCGCAAATCTAGCTGTCTTGTTCGTCGGAAAATGAGCTCCACGAACTAAATCAGCAACCTCATGCTGTAAAGTTAAACACAATTAAAATCAGTTATTGTTACAGATTACTCTGTCTCAAACTCTAATTAATTGCATAACACTCATAGTTATAGAACTTATATCTCATACCTGAAGCGGTAAAGATATCGATTCAGTAACCACCGGTGCAACCATCTCCACCTGTGGTGTATCCTGAGCAACTGTATACAGAATTAACTGTCTCAGTTCAACTCCTGATAAACAACAAGTTAAGATTATTTAACTTTTATAATCAATACTAACCTTCTCGAAGAATAAGCGTTCTCGGACGCTTCATCAAAGGAATCTCAACTTCCTCAGTATCTTCCTCCAAAATACTCTTACCTTTTCTCTTCCTTTCAGAAACAGATGGAGGAGGAGAAGGTGTATTATCAGAATTTTCATCTGAAGCCGTCTCACCATCACGACCTCTAGATGATCTAACAAGATCCTCAGTTGGTACTTCAACTGATCTATCAAGCTGTATCTGCTCATCCTCAAGTAATATAACTTCGGGATTTGCAGCCTCAGCTTCAGCATCCTCAAGTGGTGCTAAATAACTCTCAATGTCTTGAAGCAAAGGATTTGTCGCATCATCATTCTGCTCCAAAACCTCTTGCACAACCTGTGCAGCAACCTCTGGATTCACTTGCTGATCCACCTGACCAGCCTGAATAAGAACATCCTCAAGGAGCCCTTGTGGATCTTCAGGTTGAGCTTCCTCAGCTACAGGTTCAGGTACAACATCAGCCTCAGCAGGAGCAACAGCAGCAGCAGGAGCTACGTCTAACCACCCATGATTTGGCGGTGCAACGTAGTTCGGGTCGACAATATACCCAAAAAGATCACGCTCCTCAGGCTTCACAAGCCCTTCTTTCCTCACAGTCTGCATAAACATAGCATTATACCCTCTGAGCCCAATAATATCTACACGCAAGTGTGGCTCAGGAATAGCAAGCTCTGGTAGACGAGCTCTAATAATCAGCATACAAAAACGCGGGTAAACCATAAATCGTGATCGAACAGAACCCGATATCTGTCTTACAATCTCTCCAAAAATGTAATCACAGAAACTGTATGGTTTATTGTAAACCAGGGACAGTGCACCCGATAGAATAGCAGGGCTTAACTCATCAAAACCACCCTTCTTTGGTACAAAAACGGTATTCATCACGTGCCATAGAAACCTCCACTGACCAATAACAAGAGGCTTCTGGAATTGACGTCCGCGTCTATCTCCCGTATAACCCATACGTCCGATAGCTCCCTCTATGAAATCCATTGGATACTCAACATCCCCATTCTCTTGTTCCTCTGTACCAAGCTGCAAAATCTCACGGAGATTTCCAGCACTAAACACAACAGGTTGGCCACCAACTGTTGCTCTAATCTCTGGTGGATTGACCGATTCGTCATACTCTATACCCGTCCAGAAATCAGTCAGAATCGCCTGAGAAATAGGAGGATTTGCTGTAACAGCATACCGTATACGTGAACGTGCCAAAAATGAAAGCACCTGAGCTACTTTGCTAGCTCCCTTTGCACGTACATCTAGATCAACAAGGATGTTGTGACCTTTGTCAAATTGTCGAGCCATATCTGTAAAAACACAAATGACAACAACAATTCAAAGCAAATTAAAAATATTTAAACTATTACGTATTATGAATAGAGATTCATCAAACATCTTAGTTTAAATTTGAAATTATATATAACTTGTTACAAAAATAGTCTCAAGTCGTATATAAGAATTTAACTTATAACAAAAAGTCTTAAGTCTAATTTAAATTAATTATATAAAAGTTATTACTTAAAAAGTCTTAACATTTATATCACTCCTTTTTTTTTAAAAAAATAAAAATTTTCTAAGTACTGGACTCGCATAAACTGGCCTAACGAGTTGAGGTCAACTCGTTTTGCTTATCAACTCGCTTCGCTTATCAACTCGCTAAACTTATCAAACAGCTGTTGAAGTGAACTCGCTAATCTCATGGATTCGCTAGTTAACTCGCTGCGAGTTGAATCGAAGTTTCAACTCGTTCGATGAACAGCCGTCGCGAGTTTAAACTTAAAACCGATGATTTTGTTAGTTTTAACACGATCAATCGATATATTTACGATTATTAAGGTTCGTTCAACATTAATCCTAAGGATTCGTGTTCTAACAAGCCGTGAATCTACGTGAATCGATCAAACCTTAAACCGAAACCCTAAGTTTATAAAAACTTCGATTTCTTGTTAATTAGACGTTGAAATCCGTTGTATTTTACCTCAATATGTTCGCAATCTAAAGGTGAATAAAATCTACGGATCAAAAACTCGTTCTCCGTACTCGTAATATCGAAATCAAACGAAAACAATAAATCGCCTCGTTTCGCCTTTTTGACGGACTCGCAAGCTTTACTGAACTCGCGAAGATTTGTGGGTTCGGTGGGTGAGCTTGACTCGTTTGACCCCCTTTATACTTTTATCCGATTCGCGAGATTTAAGTGGACTCGCAAGTTGATGCCAACTCGCGGAAACAATTAAAAACGCGAATTTAATTCCAAGTATAAATTAAAAACCCGATATTTTACAAGTCTAAATTATAATTAATTTTCACTTGTATTTGTCACGTTTGTTCAACTCAAAAATATACAGTATAATTTAATTCCGAAGGGTAAATTCAGATAAACATAAAAACTTAAAAACAAAGAAAAATAAGATAAAAATACAACTACATAAACTTTGGTATCAAGTACCATTTTATTAATTATTTGAAACAAAGTAAATATACAAAGTAAATAAGATTTTATCTGCTTAGGGATCATATTAGTAAGAATAAGCAATTAATTATATATTAAAAAGTCTAAGCAGATTGGTAGTATACATACCTTATGAAATTCAAGTAAATCACTGTAAAATTACAACTAAATTTATCATTTATACATTTATATTTATAAAACCATATCTTAGGTACCTTTATCCACATAGCATAATTAATAAATGCATTACTCACACAAAGTGAATATTTTAATTATAGATAGTTCAAAACAATTACCGGTATTATGATCCACATAAACAAATTAGACTCAATTTTCTAAGCAAACTCTTTATTATTAGAATGAGTATTATCAAGTGCTTCCTATTATATGATATACTGAAGAATTCAAGTAAAACACATAACACTGCATCATTAAATTTTCAAGGTAGTGGTTACTAAATGATGTATCTTTTCGAAACATATAACATACACTTGAATTTTTAAGGTTAGACAAATATCAAACATACTTTGAATATGCTATGTTATCTAAGTCTGTACGTAGTACAACAGAAGATCCCTTCTAGCATAATTCAAAATATATTTGAGAATATTAATTTAATTAAAGGTTTCAGTTCTGTACTTAGTACAACAAAGTTACCAGTAATTAAGTTAATACCCATATTGCTACTATTTGTCAATTCAAAATAATATGTATGATAACAGTGTATGGTAATACCATCATTCAACAATTAAGACTCAATGTCATACATCATAGAATAGTAACACAAAATAATAAACAAGTAGTTAATTAACTTCTTAAGGCTTAGAAAATTTCATATAATTTGCCTACCAGTACATCATATGATGAAGCCATCTAAAGATTTATTAAAAATAGACAAATTATAACTTGTGGATATAGGTGTATAATCAAATAAATATAAACACATACCTGATAGAACCGCTGTAGTTCTAAAGCAACTTTATTTGAACCTACTACCATATCATACTTAGGACTTAAGCTTATTATTGGGAAGCTTATTCTCCTAATGTACTATCATTTCCCTTAGTTTTTGCAAATAAAAACTTAAATGAAGGCGATTCCCCTTAGGTAACAAGCAAATGAATGCCATACGCCCTTTTTTTTTTTTTTTTTTTTTTTTTTTTTTTTTAATGAACACAGAAATATTAACTATTACAAAATTACCCTTGGAAGACTAATCACTCTGGATTTCTCATTCCGTTTAGTTGAACCAACGTCTCAAATCTTGCTCTGTCGAACGCCTTTGTGTATAAGTCTGCTAAGTTATCCAATGATGGAACCTTAACTAACTTTATCAATTTCTTCTCAGCACAATCTCTAATAAAATGATGTCTAATATCAATATGCTTAGTTTTACTGTGCTTCACCGGATTATTGGTGATCGACATAGTAGATTCGTTATCAATCATCATAGGAGTATTGGTTATATTTAACCCGTAATCCCGCAGTTGCTGTTGAATCCAAAGAACTTGCGAGCAACAGCTGCCAGCTGCAACATACTCAGCTTCACATGTAGAAATGGCTACCGAGGTTTGCTTCTTGCACTGCCAGGATACTAATCTACCTCCTAGGAATTGACATCCTCCGGTCGTTGATTTCCTATTCTGATTGCATCCTCCGTAATCCGAATCAGTATAAGCTACGAGATCTAAGTCTCCATCAATCGGATACCAAAGACCCAGCTTAGGTTTCCCTTTGAGGTAACGAAAGATTCGTTTAACAGCTTGCATGTGTGACTCTTTCGGATTAGCCTGATATCTTGCACATAAACAAACAGCAAACATTATGTCAGGCCTAGAGGCTGTAAGATACATTAGTGATCCGATCATGGCTCTATAAAGAGTTGGATCCACATCGCTATCACTCGATGTATCTGGACCTAGTCCATGATTGACTGGAATTGGAGTATTGTAGACCTTACTTTCATCCATCTTGAAGCGTTCTAATAGCTCATATGTATATTTAGATTGATGAATAAAGAATCCATCCTTCTTTTGATCAACTTGTAATTCTAAGAAGAAATTCAATTCTCCCATTGCAGACATTTCGAACCTTTTTCTCATGACTTTCTCAAATTCTTGACACATCTTTTCATCAGATGATCCAAAGATAATGTCATCAACATAAACTTGCACTAGAAGAAAGTCTTTCTTTTTCCACTTCACAAACAGTGTACTATCAATCGATCCTCTTGTAAATCCATTCTCAAGTAGATACGTTGATAGTGTTCCATACCATGCCCTAGGTGCTTGATGTAATCCATATAGAGCCTTATTCAAACGATATACTCTATCTGGATACTCAGGATCAGCAAACCCTGGCGGTTGTGAAACATACACCAATTCTTCCACTTTGCCATACAAAAAGGCACTCTTAACATCCAACTGATAAACTTTTATACCAAAATAAGATGCGAATGCTAAGAACACTCTAATTGCTTCTAGCCTAGCAACTGGTGCAAACACTTCATTGTAGTCAATACCTTCTTGTTGATTAAAACCTTGAACCACTAGACGAGCTTTATTATAACACCCCTCATTCTCCATAATATTATTATATTGAAAACACGGAAGCGAAGAGATTTAAATCATATTTAATTACTATACGTTAGAACAGAATCATAAACCGATCATAAGTTAAGTCATGTCAAGTTAAACATGGTTAACAAACACATAAATACGGGGTATTATATAAAACTTAGCATTAATTGTTACAAAACATTATCAGAGTAGCAAGCTGTCAAAACATTCCCCAACTCCTAGAGCATCTACTTTCTGCTACTCACCTATTCAAAATATAATCTGCAGAAAGTAAATACGAGGGATTAGCACAAAGCTAAGTGAGTGAGTTCATAACCCAACATCTAACTTAGCATAATCATATAATTGCTTCAAACAACCGCAATACAATATTCAACAAATCAACAACAACTTAACGAGGATCGGTGGCTCCGGGGATAACCATAATGCCCGGGTGGTTCCCCGAGAACACTTACCCAACCATATCCGTATGGCCATACGGACGAGACCGATAACTAGTGGTAGTTGAACTCAAATACAGAATCGATACACACAACAAATGAAGTATGACTCTGTATCATTCATTCAACCCCTGCCTAGTTCAACCAACCATTTAACAACTCGTTGACCTCGTTAACAACTGATGCCCGAAGGCCAAACACATAGCACATAGGTTCACAGTCAACAAGGTATATCAACTAAACAACAAAACATATGCACGTTTATTCGTTGCAATCAAATGATCACAACTAAATTAAATGGTGAGCTCTGAATCCACTCACCGATACCTTTGCCTTCAAAATCTCTGATTCCAGAGATCACTTATCTTTCGGAGGATCTGAGAATCAATAATTCAACATAAGTTAGTACTTTGCCTCATAATTCGTAAATATCAAAATGAGCATTGTTATAAAATGCCACAATAGCATCCAATAAATGTCACGATTAACACAACCTCTAAACACCTATGCATATATGAAATTTATAAAAATCCATCAAAATTTAACATACAAATGCGATCCTGACTATTCAGGCTGGATCGCGTTCATCCTTAGGTAAAAATTATGTGACCGAATAACACTAGCAAACGCGATCCGGATACTTGGCCTGGATCGCGTTTCAAAGGCCAAAAACTCGAATAAGGCATTTATAACATGGGAACGCGATCCGGAACCATAGCCGGGATCGCGTTCATCTGTTCTTCAGCTCAAGAACAGACCTGGACGAACTTTAACTCTATTTTCTACATTCAATCTCATCAAACTCGATTCTAATGCAACAAACATCTCTAATAACATCACATATCATCATATATCACAAATAAACATCACATAAACTCAAGAATCAAATCAATCCATCAATTATTCATTAAACCTAACATATGAACTTATAAACTATAAGTTTTCTTACCTTACTAATTGAAGAAGATGAAGTCTAGAAAAGATGAAAACAACAAACTTGAATCACAACTTGAAGCTTTAAATCTTGTTTATGATTATTGGTAATTTTAGAGAATCATAGTTAGGGTTTAAGTGTTTTGTTTGAAAGAGAAAAGGAAATGAAATGAAATGGTACAGTGATCAAAAGGGTTAGGTCGGTCCCTTTTAAAACCGACCTACAACTTTGGGTATTTAATACCCGCTCTAAATCTATTGTCTGGCACTTAATTACTATATGCGAGAAATTCATCTTATTGTACCGTCAACTTTAATGTATTAAAACAAGCCACATTTCATTATCCACAATAAGTCCTAAGACATATTTCGGCAACTTTCACAATTTAGACAATTATATTGCAAAATTATTTAAAACTATTAAATACTCAATTATAATTAGAAAAATACCAGGCTACTGGAGAGGATGTTACAAATCTCCCCTCCTTAAGGAGATTTCGTCCCCGAAATCTTAGTCCTATCCAACAATCCAGGATATCTGGATTTCATCGCCTCCTCTGTCTCCCAAGTTAGGTTGGAACCTAAACTATGTCTCCATTTTACTAACACCATAGGAATTTGTTTCTTCCTAAGTTTGGTCACCTTTCTATCAAGTATCTCAACCGGTTCTTCAACCAATTTCTGAGTTTGATCAACTTTTAAATCCTTCAAAGGAAGTATTTGTGACTGGTCCTCAATGTTACACCTCCTCAAATAACAAACATTAAACGTACTATGAATACTCGAAAGCTCAGGAGGAAGATCCAACGTCACTGACTGGTCGTTAACCACTTGTCGAATCTTAAATGGACCAATGTATCTAGGTGCCAACTTTCCCCGTTTTCCAAAACGAATTACACCTTTCCACGGAGAAACTTTAAGGTAGACTAACTCACCTTCGGAAAATACAACCGGTCTCCTTTTCGGATCAGCATACTTTTTCTGTCTATCGCGCGCGGCTTTCAACTTTTCACGTGCAATTGCTACCTTATCCGCGGTCATTTGTACGATGTCGGGTCCAGCAAACTGTTTCTCACCGGCTTCCAACCAACATGTCGGTGTTCTACAATGACGACCATACAACATTTTATACGGAGGCATACCGATACTCGAGTGATACGAATTGTTATAAGCAAATTCGACCAACGGAAGATGTGAATCCCATGAACCTCCATATTCCAACACACAAGCACGAAGCATATCCTCTAATGTTTGAATTGTGCGTTCTGATTGACCGTCTGTTTGAGGATGATACGCTGTACTTAAATTTACACGGGTACCCAATTCTTGTTGAAGACTCTGCCAGAAATGCGAAACAAAACGGGAATCTCGGTCTGACACAATTGACACTGGAATACCATGTCTTGATACAATTTCATTAAGATACAACTGGGCGAGCTTAGTCAAAGAGGTTGTCTCACTCGCAGCAAGAAAATGTGCACTTTTTGTCAACCGATCTACAATAACCCAAACCATATCATTACCTCGAATGGTACGCGGCAGTTTAGTTACAAAATCCATGGTTATATGTTCCCATTTCCACTCGGGAATTTCCAACTGTTTCAGTGATCCGTACAGCTTTTGATGTTCAGCTTTAACTTGCGCGCAGATATGACAATTACCCACAAACCGTGCAATGTCAGTTTTCATCGTGGGCCACCAATACAAAGGTTTTAAATCGTTATACATTCGAGTACTACCGGGATGAACAGTTAACTTAGACTTATGAGCTTCATTCAAAATCACATCCCGAATTCCACCAAGTAAAGGAATCCACACCCGAGACCTAAAAGTTTTCAATCCTCTAGAATCGTCCACTAATTCATCTTTTCTTTTCAACATAATTTCGGACTTTAAGTTGTGATCCAACAAGGCTTCTAATTGTACAATTTTGATTTGATCAATCAAGTCAGAGGAAACATTTACCTTCAGATAAAAGATTCGATCAGAAGCACCCTTTCGGCTTAGAGCATCCGCAACCACATTAGCTTTGCCTGGATGATATCTAATTTCACAATCATAATCTTTGATTAATTCAAGCCATCGTCTCTGACGCATGTTCAACTCTTTTTGGGAAAACACATACTGCAGACTTTTATGGTCAGTACACACAACACATCGAGTTCCGTACAAGTAATGTCTCCAAAGTTTTAGGGCAAAAACAACCGCTGCAAGTTCTAAATCATGAGTGGGATAATTCTTTTCATGCGGTTTCAGCTGACGAGAAGCATAAGCAATAACTTTATCCCTTTGCATAAGAACACAGCCCAAGCCCGAAAAAGAAGCATCACAATAAACAATGAAATCATCTGAACCCTCCGGTAATGCTAACACCTGTGCCTGACACAACATTTGTCTTAACGTTTGGAAGGCATGCTCCTGACGATCAGTCCATACGAATTTCTCATCCTTACGGGTTAATTTGGTTAACGGACCCGCAATCTTAGAAAAATCTTTTATAAACTTCCGGTAATAACCCGCTAATCCAAGAAAGCTCTTTATTTCCGAAGCAGACTTTGGGGCGTTCCATTTCATCACAGCCTCGACTTTAGTTGGATCCACTTTCACACCATCCTTACAAATTACGTGACCCAAAAACTGAACCTCCCGAATCCAAAATTCGCATTTAGAAAACTTAGCATACAACTGTTCTCGCTTCAACGTATCCAGAACTAATCTTAAATGCATGGCATGCTCCTCTTCAGATTTCGAATACACGAGGATGTCGTCAATGAAAACAATAACAAATTTATCCAAGAAAGGTCGACAAACCCGATTCATTAAATCCATAAATACAGCTGGAGCATTCGTCAAACCAAAAGGCATAACCAAAAATTCATAATGACCGTACCTAGTACGAAAAGCTGTTTTTGGAATATCCTCTTCACGAACACGGACCTGATGATAACCGGATCTCAGATCAATTTTAGAATACACTGAAGAACCCTGTAACTGATCAAATAAGTCGTCTATTCTAGGAAGAGGGTACTTATTCTTTACCGTTCTCTTGTTCAACTCTCTATAATCGATACACATGCGCAAAGACCCGTCCTTCTTTTTCACAAATAATACTGGTGCACCCCACGGCGAAGAACTAGGTCTGATAAAATCCTTATCTAACAGTTCCTGTATCTGATTCATCATTTCCCGGATCTCCGAAGGAGCTAACCTATAAGGAGCTTTAGCAACAGGCGACGAACCCGGCACAAGATCAATACTGTACTCAACTTCCCTAATTGGTGGCAACCCAGGTAATTCATCAGGAAATACCTCAGAGTATTCACACACAACCGGTACATCGGAAATAACTTTTCTTTCAAGTTTAGCATCAACTACATAAGCTAAGTAGGACTCGCAACCTTTGGATAATGACTTCCTAGCCTTCATCATCGAAATCAGTGGAATAGACATACCATCCCGTTCTCCTCGAGCCACAACGTATGACCCGTCGGAGATTGGGATCCTAATCAACTTTTGGTGGCAATCAATGCTAGCCCTATTCTGACTTAACCAATCCATACCAACTATTACGTCAAAACTAGGGATTGGCATCAACAAGAATGAAATAGGGAAAGTTTGGTCATCAATCACAATATTAGCTCCAGTCACCGAGGTGGTAACAGGAACTAGTTTACCGCTAACAATTTCTACTTCTATGGGTTTTGTTATCACAGTAGGCACTAATTTCAACTTATCGCAGAAGCATACAGATATGAAAGTACAAGTAGCACCAGAGTCAAATAAAACACGAGCCGGTACAGAGTTTATAAAGAATGTACCAGTTATAACATCTTCTGTATGCACAGCCTCATTGACTGTCATTTGAAAAGCCCGACTGGTTGCTGGTGGAGGATTCTTCCTTTTCTGACCGGTAGATGCCGAACTCCCGACCGAACCAGACCCCGATTTCCCCGCCTCTGGACATTGACCCACTCGATGTCCCTCCTTTTTACAAGTCCAACACACAAAGTTCGGATAACGACAATTTCTTATCTCATGACCAAGATCACCACATTTCAGACACTTGTTTGTTTGCGGAGTACACGGCCCTGAATGTCTAGATTTGCATGTACTACACCAGTTCGAACTTCCCGACGAACTACTCTTACTAACATACTTCTTTGTCTGACGATTCCCTTGCCAATTTGATTTCCCTTTACTATAGGAATCCTCTCTAGACTTTGAAAAATTATCTCTAGATCGTGTTTCACGAGACCCTCTAATGTCACTATCCACTGATCGAGCAAGATTAAAAGCCTGAGATAAACTAGTGGCTAGTCTCACGGTAGTACGATAGTTATGGGGTAAAGTATCCACAAACTGCTCTATCTTTGTCTTCTCCTCCGGAACCCATTGTTGTACAAATCGAAGTTTTTCTGTAAATTGAGCTATCAACTCCTCCATGGTCATATTATCCGTTAATTGAAGATTCACAAAATCCCTCCTAATTTGTGCCATATGGAAATCAGAACAATATTGATTACGCACTACTTGATGAAATTCATTCCATCGTAAAGATTCCTTTTGTTGTGGAGTAAAATGCCCAGTAATTGAATCCCACCAAACCATGGCATCGTCCTTCAGGCACTGCACAGCAAACTTGACCTTGGATTCTTCCTCACAACTAATCACATCAAACTTGCGTTCCATATCTCTTAACCAATTTAAAGCCACAGTTGGGTTGGTACTTCCATGGAATTCCGGTGGTTTGCAAGACATAAAAGTTTTAAAAGTACACATCTTATTAGTCTGAGAAGATGGACTAGCACCAAACACCGAAGATTGTTGTTGCAAAAGTTGCCTAGCTGCAGCTTCCTCAGCTTTCCTTTTAAACTCTCTTAGAAATATCAATTCATCTTCTATCTCATGGATATACTCATCCCTATTGGTTTCTTCACCGCCTTGATGAGATGCACCTTCACGATTAATAGTCGCAGCAGGAGGAACAATATACCGAGAGGCATTATTGGGGTTGGGGATCGGTTGTTCGTCATCTGCCATTTCTGAAATCAACACAACACTTGAAACTTGTTAATCGTTAGTACCTATCTACTAACAATTTCACAACCAATGCTAAGTCCCATACCCAGGAATGTTTGACATACCACGCTACAGTTTTGGGATTGAACATTCTACAATGCTCAATTACCCCAAAACTATGCTCTGATACCAACTTATAACACCCCTCATTCTCCATAATATTATTATATTGAAAACACGGAAGCGAAGAGATTTAAATCATATTTAATTACTATACGTTAGAACAGAATCATAAACCGATCATAAGTTAAGTCATGTCAAGTTAAACATGGTTAACAAACACATAAATACGGGGTATTATATAAAACTTAGCATTAATTGTTACAAAACATTATCAGAGTAGCAAGCTGTCAAAACATTCCCCAGCTCCTAGAGCATCTACTTTCTGCTACTCACCTATTCAAAATATAATCTGCAGAAAGTAAATACGAGGGATTAGCACAAAGCTAAGTGAGTGAGTTCATAACCCAACATCTAACTTAGCATAATCATATAATTGCTTCAAACAACCGCAATACAATATTCAACAAATCAACAACAACTTAACGAGGATCGGTGGCTCCGGGGATAACCATAATGCCCGGGTGGTTCCCCGAGAACACTTACCCAACCATATCCGTATGGCCATACGGACGAGACCGATAACTAGTGGTAGTTGAACTCAAATACAGAATCGATACACACAACAAATGAAGTATGACTCTGTATCATTCATTCAACCCCTGCCTAGTTCAACCAACCATTTAACAACTCGTTGACCTCGTTAACAACTGATGCCCGAAGGCCAAACACATAGCACATAGGTTCACAGTCAACAAGGTATATCAACTAAACAACAAAACATATGCACGTTTATTCGTTGCAATCAAATGATCACAACTAAATTAAATGGTGAGCTCTGAATCCACTCACCGATACCTTTGCCTTCAAAATCTCTGATTCCAGAGATCACTTATCTTTCGGAGGATCTGAGAATCAATAATTCAACATAAGTTAGTACTTTGCCTCATAATTCGTAAATATCAAAATGAGCATTGTTATAAAATGCCACAATAGCATCCAATAAATGTCACGATTAACACAACCTCTAAACACCTATGCATATATGAAATTTATAAAAATCCATCAAAATTTAACATACAAACGCGATCCTGACTATTCAGGCTGGATCGCGTTCATCCTTAGGTAAAAATTCTGTGACCGAATAACACTAGCAAACGCGATCCGGATACTTGTCCTGGATCGCGTTTCAAAGGCCAAAAACTCGAATAAGGCGTTTATAACATGGGAACGCGATCCGGAACCATAGCCGGGATCGCGTTCATCTGTTCTTCAGCTCAAGAACAGACCTGGACGAACTTTAACTCTATTTTCTACATTCAATCTCATCAAACTCGATTCTAATGCAACAAACATCTCTAATAACATCACATATCATCATATATCACAAATAAACATCACATAAACTCAAGAATCAAATCAATCCATCAATTATTCATCAAGCCTAACATATGAACTTATAAACTATAAGTTTTCTTACCTTACTAATTGAAGAAGATGAAGTCTAGAAAAGATGAAAACAACAAACTTGAATCACAACTTGAAGCTTTAAATCTTGTTTATGATTATTGGTAATTTTAGAGAATCATAGTTAGGGTTTAAGTGTTTTGTTTGAAAGAGAAAAGGAAATGAAATGAAATGGTACAGTGATCAAAAGGGTTAGGTCGGTCCCTTTTAAAACCGACCTACAACTTTGGGTATTTAATACCCGCTCTAAATCTATTGTCTGGCACTTAATTACTATATGCGAGAAATTCATTTTATTGTACCGTCAACTTTAATGTATTAAAACAAGCCACATTTCATTATCCACAATAAGTCCTAAGACATATTTCGGCAACTTTCACAATTTAGACAATTATATTGCAAAATTATTTAAAACTATTAAATACTCAATTATAATTAGAAAAATACCAGGCTACTGGAGAGGATGTTACATTTATTGCGAGTAACGATTCCCTTATCATCTCTCTTGCACTTAAATACCCATCTAGTTCCAATTGGATATTCTCCCTTTGGTAGGTCAACCAACTCCCATACTTGTAATTTAGAGAACTGAGATAGTTCTTCTTGCATTGCTTCTACCCACGAACTTTCTTTTAAAGCCATTTGAACATTTTTCGGCTCAATTTGTGAGATAAAGCATGAATGAAGACATTGATTAGGAATCCCTGTCTCTTTTAATGCAGTATACAAGCTTTGGTATTCAGAATTTTCAGACGTACTAGTTCTGGATTGATGTCTAGTTTGAACCGGAGTATTAATATCACCGATGATGTTTTCAACGGGATGATTCTTACTCGTTCTAGTTGTAGTAACTGGTTCAACCGGTATATCATCTCCTAAATTAGTACCAATTTCTTCCAATTCAGGTACATCTTCCGTACGTGCTGAAGATATCCTTAAATGTTTCAAAGGAGTAAGTATATCATCAAACTTTGTAGAAAGATCATCAGGATCTTCTATTTCTTGAGACTTATCCTCTGAAGGTTGTTGTGACTCACTTGTGGAAGCTTTATCTGAGTCAACATTAGTCTTGATTCCAGACTGCTTAACACTTGATGTTGAAGTGGGACCAATATTCTCATCTTCAAACAATAAATGTTCAGCTATCTCTGAATCACTGACATAGTCACTAATAGGAACTTTAAATGATGCAAAAAGATCAGAATAATCAAATTGCCAATCTAAGCCCTTATGAACATCAGGTGAGTAGCTCGTAACCTCAATATTATAAACTACCTCCAAACGTCCTGTGACTTTATTAAAGACTCTCTTGTTTGGCGAATTGGGCATATAACCTAGGAAAAATCCTTCGTCAGCCTTCTCACCAAATTTAGCTTGATGTCCAGTCTTTAATATAGTGCATGAAACTCCAAAGGGTTCAAACCCTTTTAAGTTAGGTTTCTTATTGTTCAAAAGCTCATAACAAGTCTTGTTATGTCTCTTAACCGTAAGAACTCTATTAAGAACATAACATGCTGTATTCACTGCTTCTGCCCAAAAGATGACCGGAAGCTTTGAATCAGCAAGCATTGTTCTAGCAGCTTCAATCAACGTTCTATTTTTCCTTTCAGCAACACCATTCTGTCGAGGTTCATAAGGTGCACTGAATTGATGTAATATCCCTTTGCTTAAGCAATAGATATTCAACGTTGAGTTCTTGAACTCTGTTCCATTGTCACTATGAATACGCTTTACTCTCTTTTTATAGACATTCTCTACTAGATCAAAGAACTCAATTAGAATTCCAGGTGTCTCATCCTTTGATCCCAAAAAGAATACCCATGAGAATCTAGAATAATCATCTGTGACAACCAAACAGTACCATTTGCCACCTAGACTTCTTTTGCTTATAGGGCCGAAGAGGTCCATATGTAGCAATTCAAATGGCGAGGAGATAGAGTTTTCAGTCTTAGGTCTGTGTGGTTTCTTGTGCTGCTTTCCTTTCATGCAAGGAACACACTTATCCTCAGACTCGAAACGTTTTTGTGGTACACCTAGAACCAAACCATTTTTGGTTATATAATTCATCTTTCTCCAGTTCAGATGTGCCATCCTCCTATGCCATAACAATGCGTCTGTTTCCGAAGCCTTGGATAATAAACATGTAGACACCATTGAAGAGTTAGGAACACCCATGTTGATAGCATAGATGTCCTTCTTCCTTGGAGCTCTCATCAATATCCATTTATCAGGAATTGTGAAACCTGGCTTCAGGACTAAGGCCTCCTTTTCATTGAAATAAACTGGATGACCTTTATCACAGACTTGGGAAACACTCACTAGGTTGTGAGTTAGTTCTTCAACGTAGTTCACATCCTCAAGAGTCAAAGTTCCATTTGAGACTTTTCCTTTTCCCGAAATTACTCCTCCTTTATCTCCTGCAAAGTTTACTTTTTGCTTGAGACTCTCCTTGAAGTCCTTTAGTAGACTTCTTTCTCCTGTCATGTGCCTCGAGCATCCACTGTCTACATACCACCAGCTGTCCTTGTTCACAGCATGCTCCTGCACATAACACAAAATACGATCAGTTATCAAGAGGGACCCAAGCCATTACGGTCTTGGTTTGTCCCTTATCATCAACAAACTTAAGCTCTTTAAAATAACCATCCTTCCCATCAGGAGCTTTGGTCACTTTCGAAGTAGCTTGAGTTTGTGGACGATCAGCCTTAAGAGGTGAATTTGAGGAGAACCTCTTAGGCACATAATTATGAGCTCTATTATGATAATTATAATTAAACTCATGTGATCGTGAAGTAGTACCACTCTCATAATGACTATGGCCTCTACTTGAAGTTCTAAACCTCGACGGTGTCACATCCCTAGACTTATAGACAGAATTATCACTTTGAGTATATGGCTGTTTAGGTTTAGGTGGGGAGACACTATGCTTACCATCTCTTTTAAGAATGTTAACAGGTTTATTACCTAACTTAGGTTTGGCATCTAACCCATCTACAGTCATACTAGAGTCAGTCTGTGTCTTTTCATCCATCACAAGCTTATGTGGTGTTTCAGGCTTTTTGTTAGGACAACACGAAGCCACGTGTCCCTTTTGATGACACTTGAAACATGACATTTGCTTGCGCGATTTACTCACTTTTGCTTTCTCATCCGGAGTCTTAGGCACTAAAGGTTTAAGCTGTTCCTTATTAACTTTATCATCAGTCTTAGCATCGTTAATCACTCCACCCGATACAAATTGTATTTTGGTGAACTGAGAAGCCTTGCTATTATCTAATGATATGTTCTTAATAACATCTTTCTGTGCCTCTGACTGTTCAGGTTTATCAGCTACTGAAATCTCAGGACTAACTTCAGTCATTTCAGAATCTTCAGGAATAGGAGTGTAATTGGCATTAAAAGGCGGGGATACATCATTGTAACCTAACCCAGTCTTGTCCTTTACACTACGTTGAGCATCTAACATTTTATCCATTTGAGATGTCCTATAGTTCTCAAGTTTACGGTGTTGCTCAATTAACCTTAAGTTAAGGTTCACTATTTCCTGATCCTTACTAGCAATCGTCTCATTTAAGTCTTTAATATTCATATAGAGACCATCTATGACAACAGATTTTTCACTTATGGTATCTCTAAGTTTTGTTCTATCCGACGCATCAGACTTAATTTTATCTTTTAAGACCTTTTTATCATCACTTAATCTACGAATATCCATAATAGCTTGATCAAGTTCAGATCTAACAGTCTTATAAGATTCCTTATCCATATTTAATTGAGATGACAAATTGCTATTTGACACAGTTAAGACACTATTCTGAGATTGTAAATCAGTAACTAAGTAACAAACATCAGCAAGATTAAGAATATCTAAACATACCTTCTTCTTGTCAGTTTGTAATTCAGCCATGCGTGCCACGAATTCTTCAGGACTCATATCTGGAGCTGAATCCATATATAGCACGTCATCATCACTTGCCTTCACTTCAGACTCAGGCACCTCTACTCTCTGTTCCAAATCAGTTGGCATGTAGGAAACTGATCCAGCATTTGTTTCTTCGATCTCGGCCATCAAGGCTTCCTCAGATTGAGCTTGCCAATCATAAGAGCCATCCAACTGCTTCACCACTAAGGCTTTGGAAGCAAGAGTACTTCCCGAACCTTGTTTTCCTTGTGCTTCTACTTTAGGTCTTTGGCATTCTCTAGCAAAATGGCCAATACCCTGACAGTTAAAGCATCTGACCTTGGTTTTATCAAACCCTGATCTATTGCCCAACACCTTTCTACCAGTTCTCTTGAGGAAATTCTTCACCTTTCTAGAAATCAACGCAAGTTGATCTTGAAGCTCCAATTCCTCAAGATAATCAGAATCTATCTGCTCATAATCCTCATCAAACAGAATAGGATCATTGATCTTTCCCTCTATATAGTTTTCTTATGATGCCACAAAGGAAGCAAGAACAGACAATTGCTGTTCAGCAGATTTCACACTCATCGGCATCTTCTGATGCTCTTGAGGTGACTTCTCAGAATTCTTTCCCTTTGTCTCATCACCAGAAGAAGAAATAAAGCACAGATCTTCAGAAATCAGTTCTCCATTTTCATTAGTATCACCAACTAACAGTGCAGTGGTCGAACTAGATGACGCAGTCGAAAGACTTGACTTTCCATGATACAGCCCAGGGTTCTGAACCTGATCAGAATCACTATCTCTTGACTTCTTGGAGAAATCATAACCTTTCAGCTTGTCAATGACTTGCTCTAAGGTCATAGTAGAATACCTAGTTTCGTTATCCTTAATCATAACGCCATACATTTCCCATTTAGAAGGCAAACCCTCAAGAAACTTGTCGGTTTTGGATACTTCTTCTTCAACAATTTCATGGTATTCTAATTCACTTAGCAGATGGTAGAATCGTGTAACATATGCATCAAGATCTTCTCCTTTTAAAGCTTTAAACATAGTAAACTGCTTTTTAAGAAGACTCCTCTTGCCAGCTCTCACCTGTGGACTTCCCTCACCTCTTTTCTCTAGAGCTTCCCAGAGCGTTCTAGCAGTATGAAAAGACTTGAGTTGATGAGCAATCTCTTTAGGAAGACACATCTTTATGCATGAATGTGATTTATTCTCATTTCTGTAAGCTTCCTTCTCTTGATCACTCATGTTCGCATAGGTAAGAACTACAGTAGCATTTTTAACAGTTTGAGTAGGTGGGGTGTATCCACTCTTGATACACATCCAGATAGACAGGTCATGAAATCTACAGTAAGATTCGAATCTGTCCTTCCAATTGTAGTAATCCTCGATTCTTAACAACTTAGGTGGAACGTTTGACTTTCCCACCTCATGGTCCATTTCGATCATTCTACTTAAGTCAGACATCATAAAAATGTAAAATTAAACTGTTTCAGCGAATTCAGAAAACTCAACTCGCAAGACTCAGCTCAACTCGCAATCTCAGCTCGACTCGCAGAATTCGTCGATTCGCAAGCCTTAGTTCGGATTGCTAAAAGATGTCGATTCGCAAGTGATGTCGATTCGCGAAGGATCTCGGTTCGACTCGCAAGCCTCAGTTCGACTCGCTAGTTCAACTCGGTTCGCAGGCGACGCTGGAACCCTAATCTCGACTCGCGAAACGGCTGTTAAACCCGAAAAATGAAAATTTAAGGTATTTTTACGAACGAAACAGAGAATTTCGACTGTAAACTAACCCTAAAACTTCCAGAGAATGATTTTGATCGTTAGTATTGCAAGTATGCACGTAAAAACGACCCGAATCAAAAACGCAATATCAGTAAAACTTATGAACACACTCGTATTTAGCCCGAAAGCTCTGATACCAGATGTAAGTCCCCTAGTTTTAGGATCGATAACTTCGTTATCTGTAGTATTAAGGTGCGGAATCCCTCAATATAGTGTTATCTTACTAACAACGAATATGTTCGTATTGCGTTTTAATAAAGCTTAACTTTAAACGATGAATCGTCAAAGTCTAGCCGTAGGTTATGTTTTCTCTGGGTTATTCGAATTCGCAGATCAGAAAGTATGCCAAAAGTTCTTAACGATTTTCTAAGGAAAATCGTTTAAATAGTTCTGTCCGGCTCGGCTCGCATGGGCCGGCGAGTTCAGTCCAACTCGCAGCCCAAGCCCAGTATAGGACTCGGCTCGCCAGACTTTATGCTTCGCGAGTTCAGATCTCACCTCACAGCTCGACTCGCTGCGACCTGAGATCTCGACTCGCCTCGCATCAAACGTCTATTTATTTATTTCGTAGTTAACATTCGTCTAACTTAGCACAATAATATGTTTAACGAATATTACTAACAAGACAAATATTCTTTTACAAATCCAAACCAATATACAAACACAATAATAATTACACTAGTCCTATTTCAAGCTAGATCTGTTGTCACAATCTATGTCCCAACATATATGAATTCCACCACGAGTGGGCATCATCTTCGAGAGAGCAGGTGGCGAAGTTTACTTTGTCGTTCTCCGCGCATTTGCTGACACGGAAAACAGTTTCCATCTTTTCGAACCATCTGATCAGTCCGATGGCTCCTTCAGAACCCTTGAAACTTGAGGGTTTGCAACTTTGAAAGTCCTTGTAAGAACAAGGTTTAGCAGCAGGGGTTTCAGCGGCATCGCTGTTTCTTGCGGAATTTTGTGGAGTATTCCGAGCCAAGGCTTCAGTAACAGCCTGGGTTATAAGAGATGTAAGCTGGGCATCAGTGTATGGTCTTGTCTTTGGCGGCATGCTTTTTCAATAAAAGAAATGAAGATACATGAGATTTTGTAGGAATTTGTAATTGTCACATATGTTCATGTATAAAAGCGGTAATACATAACATCAATATGAAAAATGGCAATTTGGTATGAGTAGAGTCAGCAAGGGATATTTGATAGATAATACAATTTCAAAGGTTACATCTTATAGATATATTACAAAAGGTGTCGGGAATTGTTACATCCGACTAATTTATAGAGTAGTGCTAGATAGTCATTAGATTACGAACTAGTTTACAGAACAAAGACTACACTAGTCTTAACGTAGATTAATTTGTTCCATCATCGTGACAAGACGGTCCACAGTGTTTGCAAGTCTGCTAGCTTGACGGGCGTTATCTTCTGCTAGTGCCAGTCGTTGTGTTAGTCCACGGGCATACTCTTCTGCTTCATGTGAACGTTGTTCACATTCTTCCATCCTTCGACGCAGGAGGGCATTTTCCACGCTTATCTCTATTACTTGGTTGCGAAGGACATCCATGTTGTTGTTTGTGGGTTCAAGGTCGTCGGAGACTTGTTCGATGCGTTCAAGGGATGTAAGTCTCCAGTTTTCGTTCGTTTCCTGCAGCACGACATCCATGGTGTGAAGTCGCTGCTCGTGTTGGTTCACCCTAGCGGCTAAAGCCGGCAAGGTGAGGTGAGTAGGGTACGGGCCAGCTCGAGGCAACCTGGCGTTCCTCCTAGCTACCCTTGGGTTCTGCGACCCAGATTGAGAGCGAGATGAATTTGATGGTGTGTTTGCCATTTCTGAGACAAAGTGTTAGTAAGATTGAGGCCTATATTCATATAGTTCCTATATAATATAGCCTATTGAGTGTCTAGCATAAACATGTTTAAGTCTCGGTTCTCTCGATGTCAGAGTCTTCTATCGTACCCTGTTCAGCCATAACTACTTTCAGATCTTACATCATCTTTGCTTAATTGTACATAGTTGATCAGGCTATGTTAAATTAAACTCGTATGATGTAATCACTGAACCAGTTATAACTAATAAGGAATACCGCCTAATGGTCATAGTCTAGGCCCACTAAATGCAACCTAGTTCACTATAACCTTAGGCTCTGATACCAATCTGTAACACCCCCAAATTTAATGATTTGCGGAAGCTTGATTTGGGTGTTACTAATCAATAACAAAGCACAAAGATATATAGTAAACGACTCTATATGCGTCGTTTTAACAAAATATATTGATAATGGAAATGTTTACAACTTTTAAAGCTTTACATAGCTCGAGTTTAAATAAAAAGAGATTTCAGTACATAAGTACTTGTACAAAATATACTAATGCAAGAAAATCTCTATCGTCTGTATGCTGACTCGAGCTAAAGTCCTGAAGCAGAAACATCCTACTGCTGGGTACCTGCGATATTTGCTAAAAGGTCAGCTATAAAGCTGGTGAGCTCACAGGTTTGAAATCAGTTAATATAGTATGAACCGCAAGATTTAAATAATGAATTGCATCCAGCAATTAAATGATAGTCATCGTGTATACAGCCATGAGCACATAGTTGAGCTTAACTCGAGGGCCAGGTCCCCTATAGAGAATTCCGGGCGAGGTGCCTCCACGAATGCCTAATCCACATTCGTCTTCCCAAATATTAGTACGTTCGTTTACCCGGTTAGTGCTTGCTAACCCGAACGAGGTGGGTCAATCCTATATGGTACCATATACTAATATTCACGCTACAACGTATTAACAACTATGCTGACGGAGGACTTTAAATGATTAGTTTCGAAAAACTCATGTAGTATATGAAAAGTTGGTACTTGCGTTCACATGTTAGAAGTTGAGCAATATATCACACCCCTGAGTAAAACAATAAAAGAGGGGCTATGAGACTCACCTGAGTCTGAAAGCGTTTAAACAAACGTAAGTTGATTAGCCGAGTATGAAGTCCAAAGACTTGTAACCTGAGGGTGTCCACGACACGCGATGGTTATAAACATGATTGGGTATCTCAAAAGATCACCCTTGTAGTTGTTACACAACTATATATATGTCCAAATTACTACGATTTGGTTGATTTGTTAAGTGTTTGAAAACATGTACGGCCCGTTGGTGACGGATTTGTAATAATAATCTCAACTATTATTATTTTGATTTCGTGGCGTTTTACTTGAAAAAATGTGTTTTGATTGTGTTTTAGAAGCCGTTACGGAATCTAAGTACGGGGGTCCGGGGGCAGCGCCCCTGGTAGCGGGGTCCAAGGGGCAGAGCCCCTGGCTGGGGTCGAGCTGCCAGGTCAGCTTGGAAAATTTTTATTTCTACTATATTGCTTTAAGGAAAAACGCATCTGGACTTGAATTTGGGTAAAATCGAGTGATGAATTTCGAGTCTCGACACTTAGTAAAAATCTGAGTTTTCTGTGTTTTGCGACACAATATGCGACACAAAGGTAGTTATGCGACACAAGGGTTGTGTCGCATAGGAATGCGACACAATGTCTATGCGACACAAGGGTTGTGTCGCGTAGATGCGAGATGCTGATTCAACAGCGACATAGTGATTGTGTCGTATGAAAATACGACATGGAATACGACATAATGGTTGTGTCGCAAAACTTACGACACTAATTCTTTGGTACGACATAACATGCGAAATACGACATAACGTGCGACACAACAGGTAAAATACGACACAACATGCGACACAAGGCTTGTGTCGCATGGAAGAACACCAGCCCAGAAAGTCCGGCTGTCATGATTTTTCCCGCCAAAAATCCGATTTAAACCCGTTTTTAAGCTATGAAATCGTGTTCTACACTTAGTAAAGGACATATACAAGTTATAATAACAACTACAAGTGAAAAATACTAAGAATCGAGAGATTTCGGGATTTTGTCGGAAACTTACAAATTGCCGAAATGGAAATCCGGAAAGATAGAAATGTAGATCGTCGCGAGGTGGTTGTGAATCTCTAAAATTATTGTTGATACGAGTGCGTTTGATAGTAGTATTTTGCGATTTTGTGGGTTGTGGTGATTTGGTGATTTTGGAGAAAAGAAGAGAGGAGAGAGAGAAATGGTTGGGAAATGAGAAAAAGAGGAAGAAAGGTGGAGGTTATCCTCCACTTTTCGGCTTCGCCCCGCGCTCCGCGCGGTGTTCGTTTTCTCCGTCATTTAACGTTTTGATCAACTATTTTTCATATTAAGTGGTAAGTTTTAAAATACAATTTATCACGCGATGTTTTAGTTAAATACTTTACAATTTATATTTGAGTTATAAAATGTAAGTTTGTTTATTTAGTTTGCGCGTTTTATTATTTTAAATCGTGTAAGTTCTGTTTGTACGATACGAATGAATACGAAATATTATCACAATGATATTTTTGACATAAAAGCGTTATTTAATAAAGTTGGTCACCAACGTCCGTATAAAATTGAATCGAAATACATTCGATTTAAATTGCGTACGATTTAACCAAATCGCATTTTCGTATATATTCATCAATATATATAATTCGATACATTAATTAGCCTAACACAGAACTAATTACATGTATTAACATATGATTAGGCACTAATTTCTAGTCCTAATTTGGCGGGTGTTACAAATATTTACAGAAATATGAATAAATTGTCTAAACTACTATTAAATCGAAAAGATAGTTCTACTTCTGATATTGAAGAAGAACAAGATCAAACAAATTCAATTGAAGTTTCTATTTCAAATATTGAAAGTAATTTGTTAGATTGGAATATACCTAAGCAAGATGTTAGAACTATTTATAAAATAGGATCATTTGATAATTTTCAAGGATATTCTATAAAAACAACTGAGAAAACTATACCTTTATTACAAAATCATCAAAATATACAATTATTTTCTAAAACTGCTATAAAAGAACATAAGAAAAATTATAAATTTTTACATATAGGATTAGTTCAAGTAGCTATTAAACCAATGACAATATTAGGATTAAACGTTCCTACACTAGTTATATTAAGAGATGCTAGATTATTAAATTTTAAGAATTCTTTATTAGCTATGGCAGAATCTAATATATGTAACGGCCCAATATATTTTAATTGCTATCCTAATTTTACTATATCATTATATGATCGTAATATACTAGATACCTTAACTTTAACAATTAAAACTAAGAATTTAGAAGCTAAAGAAGGATCTGATCCAATTGTAGTTATATATAGAATATATTATAAAACTATGACAACCACTATAGAACCACGTTCTAAGTTAATATCACCAAAAGATGAGACTTTAATATTTGAAGCTAATTCCCAACATTCTAAAGTAAATATACCTAAGAGATTGAGATGGAATGAAATTACTCAAAGTCAAACTTGGAGTATAGAAGATATAAGTCTACCTAAGCCTATAGAAAATAATAGTCAATTATCAAATATTATAGAAAACACCGACGGAAGTATAAACATAACTTTTGAAAATAATAGATTAACTCTTGAAAATAATAGAGTAGGACCATCAAATTCAACTTATATTAATGAATCCTCTAGCTCTATGTCAGAAGAAAATTTATATTTAAGAAAAGCTCAATCTATGAGAATGAAAGGAGTAGATTTTAGTCAAAATATACCTAAACCTTTATACGAAGAAGATAATAGAAGTGAAGATTTTACATATAAACCAACTAAATCTGAAGTAGACTATTATAAAGAGGAACAATTATGAGTGACTCAAGAATACAAGTTAATGACTGGTTATATATGAATTATAGAATAACTTTACGTCTTAAAGAATTATATGAAGAAAGAAAAGATTTATTAATACAATTAGAAGAAATTAAAGAAATGATAAAACAAAATAAAATATATGAAGAAAATAGTAATAGATTTAATGAAATTTATAAAGAAAGTCTAAATTGGTATCATAATTATATAAGAACAAAATTAGAAATAAATCTTGATACAATTATAGAAGTAAGAGCAAGATTAGTTATTTGTTAAAATGCCAAAGATTAAAACAACTATAACTAAACAAGACTTAGATTACTTAGAAAAAGAAATAAATAATAACTATAAAAAAGAAAAGGTAGCTTAGTATAATTCAAAGTTTAGTCAAAGTCAAAGAAGTAGAAATCAATTAACATGGCATTTATATCTATTTGAAAATAACGAAGTCATGTCATTCTTTTCATGGTTACATATATATTGTGTTTAAGAAGGAATATATTTTCCATTTTTAGAAAAAACAGAAACAATAACAAAAATAAATAAAACATATAAAAATCCTAATACTAAAGAAGAAATTATAGGAATTCATCCCCCTTATGAAGATATAATTATAAAACAAAATAATAAAGAATATATAGGTATACCTTTAGTAGAAGTAAAAGATCAAGATTCTAATAAAACTCTAAAACAAATTGCATGTCAAAGTAACTATACGAATGAAGTATTAAATACTATAGGTCAACAATTAGATAGAATTGAGAAAATTGAAGATAGTAAACCCGGTACCTCTAAATCTAAACAATTTATTGAAGAAAGTCCTTTATTTATACCATATCAAATAGATACCCCTATAAATTTAGGAAAACAAAATGTTATATTAAAAGAAATTGAAGACAAATTATCTCATTTAAGTATATCAAGTAATAAAATTAATGTAATAAATGAAGAAGAATCTTCAGAAGATGATATTCCTAATATAGAAAATCAATTTGATAATAATGGAATAAATAAAATAAAATAAAATATAATCCATATACTTCAAATAAAACTTATACTCCAAGACCAGAAACTCGAAACTACTATTATAAGCCAACACCTCCAGATTTACAATATGAAGAACGTCATACTTTAGTACAAGCCAAATATGATGGAACTTCTATATATGAATGTAATATAGATGGTCAAACAGAGTATCAAATTTTAAACTTATTACAAGAAATGACTATGGCAGCTATTGCATATAAAGCACATAATAATACTGAATTACAGGTAATAGAAATGATTATATCAGGATTTACCGGAATTCTAAAAGGTTGGTGGGATAGTTATGTAACTCAAGAAGAAAAGAATCGTATATATAATGCAAAAAAGACTATAATAAAAACTGAAAATGGTCAGATTAATCAAACAGAAATAGATGATATGATGAATACTTTGATATATGCTATATTAAAAAATTATGTAGGAAACCCAGCTGCTTATCAGGAAAGAAATTCATCTATATTATTAAATTTAACGTGTAGAAAATTACAAGATTTTAGATGGTATAAAGATGTATTTTTAGGAAAAGTAATGACTAGGCCAGATTGTAAAGAAGCATATTGGAAAGAAAGGTTTATAGCAGGATTACCTAAATTATTTGCTGAAAGGATTAGAAATAAATTAAGTCATGATTATAATAATAATATACCTTATAAAGAATTAACATATGGAGAAATCATAAATTATGTAAATCAAGAAGGATTAGCTATATGTTCAGATTTAAAGTTGAAAGCTAAGATTAAGAAAGAAGGTGTTAATTCTAGACAAGAACTAGGAGACTTTTGCCAACAATATGGTTATGAAACTTTAAAATTACCTCCCTCTAGTTCTAAGAAGATTAAATATAGACATAAAGGTAAATATATAAAACATAACAGAAGTTATAAAAGAGAACAAGAATACGAAAATAGAAATGAGTATAAGAAAAATAGATTTAGAAAAGGTAAAAGAATTCCTTACAAAAATTATAAACAAAATAAACAAAAAGATATTATAATATGTTATAAATGTGGAAAAAATGACCATATGGCAAAAGATTGCTATGTTAAAAAGAAAATAAATGAGTTAGATATATCAGATGAACTTAAAAAACAAATTAGTAAATTAATTATAAGAGATAGTTCGAGCGAGTCTAGTATATCAGATTATAGTGAGAATGATATAAATATTTTAGAAGAAGATACCTCTAGTAGTGAATCTGAAGCATGGGAATGTATAGGAAATTGTAATGGTGATTATAAATCAATTAATGTTATAACTAAAGACAGTGAAATAGAACAATTAATAGATTTAATAAATAAAATAGAAGATAAAGATATAAAAAAGATATATTTTCAAAAACTAGAAGAAAAATTAAATAGTAAAGAAGAGAAAATTTTAGATCATAGACAAGAATATAATTTCAATGAAATATGTAAAAGATTTAATTAAAATATAAACCCCATAACAATTCTAGAATTACAAGAAGAGCTTAATAATGTAAAATTAGAAATAAAAATTCTAAAACAAAGAGTAGAAAATATAGAAAATAAAGAAGAACCCTTAATAGATGAAAAAGTAGAAGAAGAACTTGTACCTATAATAAATATAATAAGAAAAGTAAATTATCAAAGGTGGTATACAAAATTAACCATAGTTATCAATAAGAATTATAAATTAACATTAATAGCTTTATTAGATTCAAGAGCTGATTTAAATTGTATTCAAGAAGGTTTAATACCAACCCAATATTATGAAAAGTCCACTGAAAAATTATCTTCAGCAAGTGGATCTAGATTAAAAATAAATTTTAAATTATTTAATGTACATATATGTAAAGATAACTATTGCTATAATACTCAACTAATTCTAGTAAAGAATTTAACTTCTCAACTCATTTTAGGACAACCATTTATATTACAATTATACCCTTTTACAGCAGATGAAAATGGATTAACTACTAAAGTTTTAAACAAAGAAATAACTTTTGAATTTATTCATCCAGTAGTAACTAAAGAAATAAATATATTAGAAAATAAGAAAAGGTAAATAGAATATTTAGTGAATGAAATAAATGACAAAAGAATATACAATCAATTAAAAGATAAAACTATACAAACAAAATTAAAACTATTAGAAGAAAAATTTAAAAATAATGTATGTGCAACTATACCAAATGCATTTTGGAAAAGAAAACAACATATAGTAGGATTACCCTATATTAAAGACTTTAATGAGAAAAATATTCCTACAAAATCCAAATCTATACATATGTCTATAGAACTAGAAGAACATTGTAAAAAAGAAATACAAGATTTATTAGATAAGAAACTTATACGTCCATCAAAATCCCCTTGGTCTTGTTCAGCCTTCTATGTTATGAATAATGCTGAAATAGAAAAAGGAGCACCAAGATTAGTAATAAATTATAAACCTTTAAATAAAGTATTAGAATGGATTAGATATCCTATACCTAATAAAAGAGATTTATTAAAAAAGTTATATGATTCAAAAATATTTTCTAAGTTTGATATGAAATCTGGATTTTGGCAAATTCAGATAAAAGAGGACGATAAATATAAAACAGGCTTTAATGTTCCCTTTGGACATTACGAATGGAATGTAATGCCCTTTGGATTAAAAAATGCCCCATCTGAATTTCAAAATATAATGAATGATATTATTCTACCATTAGGAAATTTTGCAATAGTTTATATTGATGATGTTTTAATATTTTCAAAAAATATAGATCAACATTTTAAACATTTGAATGCATTTTATGATACTATATATAAAAATGGATTAGCAGTTTCACCAACGAAGATATCTCTATTTCAAACAGAAATAAGATTTTTAGGACATAATATAATTCAAGGAACCATAAAACCAATTGATAGAAGTTTAGAATTTTCTAATAAATTCCCAGATGAGATTAAAGATAAAAATCAATTACAAAGATTTTTAGGATGTTTAAATTATATACATGATTTCTTTAAGGATTTAGGTATTATATGTAAACCTTTATATGATAGGTTAAAGAAAAATCCTAAACCATGGACAGAAGAACATACTAATATAATTAGATATATAAAAGAAAAAATTAAAGTTTTACCATGTTTAAATATACCTCATCCAGATGCTAGTCTTATAGTTGAAACTGATGCAAGCGATTTAGGATATGGTGGTATATTAAAGCAAAAATTATCTAATAATAAAAACGAACAATTAGTTAGATTTTATTCTGGTGCATGGAATGAAACCCAGAGAAATTATTCTACTGTTAAAAAAGAAATTTTAAGTATTGTTTTAAATATAAAGAAATTTGAGGATGATTTATACATGAAAACTTTTATATTAAGAATAGATTGTTTATCTGCAAAATATATTTTAGAAAAGGATATTAAAAATTTGATTTCTAAACAAATTTTTATTAGATGGTAAGCTATATTAAGTAACTTTGATTTTACCATTGAGTTTATCAAAGGAGAGAATAATTCTCTACCAGATTTTTTATCACGAGAATTTTTGCAGGGAAAATGAGTCAATCAGATTCTGGAAAGAAGATTATATTAACCAGACAATCTATTGCAAAAAAGGAGAATACACCATCTCCTTCATCTTCCAGAGAATTTCCAGCCCTTCCTATACATCAAAATAGATTTGAACCCTTATCACCCTTTTCTAACAAAGTCAGACCTCCTTACTCACTTCTAGCCAAATTACAAAATATACCAACATCCCCAATAACTCCATCAAGACCTTCTATCCCAGTCTCTACTATATCAAAACCTTCTTCAAGTTCAAATGAATATGTTATAAACCCAAACAGACAAGTTATTAAAATTCTTGAACCTTTTGAAGAACAAATATTGAGTAAAAATTTCTTTTCTTTTATAGATTACCTATACCCAAATAATTCTCATTTTTATAATAATGATCATCAAACCCGAGAATATTATCAAGCCATTTTAGTTGATTCCGGCTCGGTAATTATTGAACATACTATGAGCCTGACAAAACCAGATTATATTGATTGTAGCAAAGCCAAGATTATGAAAATTATTACTCCTGAAGAATGGTCTATTAAGCCATATTCTCACAAAGTTTTATCCGGATTTCCATCATACCCCATTTATAATTACTATGATTATCAAGAAGCATGGTTTAAAGCCTTTCTAATTAGAAGCTTTAACCATACTTGGTTTTTCTATTTCTCTGAGAAGTTTTCAAATATATATCCAAGATGGTTTGTTAAGTGGTTCAGATATATGGGATCCATCCCAGAAGTTTTTCCTCCTATCATTCTTGAAGGATATAACAAGTTCAAATATTTATATCAAGAAGAAAATCTTTCCAGTTTTGAATATACTCTCCAGTTCACTGCATTATTCAAGCTACCATGGATTACGCTATTCACATATAAGAAACAAGAAGCTCAAGATACAAGTCCGCCTCTATCCTATAGACAGTATAGTGTTAAATTGTGGAAAAGGATTAATATGAATCAAGCAAGCTCCAAAGCAGTTATCGATTTTTATAATAAAAGTTTAAACCCATCAGCAAGTTCATCCACTCAAGTTCCTAATATTCAAGATGAAGATTTTATAAAGCGAATTCAAGCATGTTCGTCTCCAACAGAAATACAAAAAATTATAAACGAAATCAAGAATTCTCCCACTCAAAGTGAAGATCTCTACCAGGATGCTCAAGATCCATATGACGAGATTGTATTAAATTAAAATTCTAGATGAGAGTCTATATTATTGAAAGACAGTCTTAATCCTTATGAACCAGTAAAATTAACTCTGAGTCTATATTACTAAAAGGGAGTCTTAATTTTTATAAACCAGTATTAAATTTATAAAAAAGAATGATATAATTTTTCCATATGAACCAGTTATAAATATTTAGTTCTGATCTACAATTTGTTTGTTATCATTAAAGGAAGTTAGCCATCTTTGAAAATTTTGCCTACATTTATTGAAGGAAGAAATCCTTGAAAAGATTATCGATAAGACTGACAAAGTAATCAGTAAGCATTATTGAAGAATTAGATTTATGAAGAGTCAAGAATTGGAGTTATAAAGAATCAATCATATACGACAAAGGAAATCAAGAAAAGCAATTTTATCAGAATTCAATGACCGACAACAAAGCATTATTGAAGACTATTATTGGATAAGTTGCCGACAAAGTACAAATTATTGGAGATCTTTATTGACTAAAGGATCCGGTAAAAGAAACCAATTATTACATGAATAAACTGGAAGATGCCGGTAAAAAGGAAGCGTCTTGAAGATCAAGTTCATCTATAAATGAAGAAAGATTTTATGACGAAGACACGATCAAATTTTACTTAGAAAAATTTTATGAAAAAACCCTCTGTCATATTATCAACATCCCAATGTTCAAAACATTTAGATTTTAATATATGTATATCTCCTATAGTCAAGTCGGAGTCTGTATCTATAGAGCAGGAAGCAAGTTCCAGTATACTACCTTGTTGTAATTCAGATTCTATAAATAAATGTATAATTTTATAATCCTTTTCTTGATAATTTTATGCATTCATTATTTGTTGTTCCAATTTGACTATATTACTTTCATATTACCCTACGGTCCTGTCCCCATTTGGTATCAAAGCCATGTGCTCTCTTTTTGAGGTGGTAGTAGTATAGATATATTTTTCATATCATGTCAAATATATGTTTGAGTTTTGAAGTGTTAAAAGAAATTTATTTTATGAGTTGGAAAAATATATGTCTGCGTTGGTAAGCCCTGTCGATCAGTCGGTTGGATTAGCCGCAGTAAGAGTTGTAAGACGGCCGGACCACGACGATATGGGGGTGTTCCCGGAGATGGTATATTTGTTCAACTGTATAAATTAAGTTTTCCGATAACAAGTTAAAATAATAACAAATATTTACAGAAATATGAATAAATTGTCTAAACTACTATTAAATCGAAAAGATAGTTCTACTTCTGATATTGAAGAAGAACAAGATCAAACAAATTCAATTGAAGTTTCTATTTCAAATATTGAAAGTAATTTGTTAGATTGGAATATACCTAAGCAAGATGTTAGAACTATTTATAAAATAGGATCATTTGATAATTTTCAAGGATATTCTATAAAAACAACTGACAAAACTATACCTTTATTACAAAATCATCAAAATATACAATTATTTTCTAAAACTGCTATAAAAGAACATAAGAAAAATTATAAATTTTTACATATAGGATTAGTTCAAGTAGCTATTAAACCAATGACAATATTAGGATTAGACGTTCCTACACTAGTTATATTAAGAGATGCTAGATTATTAAATTTTAAGAATTCTTTATTAGCTATGGCAGAATCTAATATATGTAACGGCCCAATATATTTTAATTTCTATCCTAATTTTACTATATCATTATATGATCGTAATATACTAGATACCTTAACTTTAACAATTAAAACTAAGAATTTAGAAGCTAAAGAAGGATCTGATCCAATTGTAGTTATATATAGAATATATTATAAAACTATGACAACCACTATAGAACCACGTTCTAAGTTAATATCACCAAAAGATGAGACTTTAATATTTGAAGCTAATTCCCAACATTCTAAAGTAAATATACCTAAGAGATTGAAATGGAATGAAATTACTCAAAGTCAAACTTGGAGTATAGAAGATATAAGTCTACCTAAGCCTATAGAAAATAATAGTCAATTATCAAATATTATAGAAAACACCGACGGAAGTATAAACATAACTTTTGAAAATAATAGATTAACTCTTGAAAATAATAGAGTAGGACCATCAAATTCAACTTATATTAATGAATCCTCTAGCTCTATGTCAGACGAAAATTTATATTTAAGAAAAGCTCAATCTATGAGAATGAAAGGAGTAGATTTTAGTCAAAATATACCTAAACCTTTATACGAAGAAGATAATAGAAGTGAAGATTTTACATATAAACCAACTAAATCTGAAGTAGACTATTATAAAGAGGAACAATTATGAGTGACTCAAGAATACAAGTTAATGACTGGTTATATATGAATTATAGAATAACTTTACGTCTTAAAGAATTATATGAAGAAAGAAAAGATTTATTAATACAATTAGAAGAAATTAAAGAAATGATAAAACAAAATAAAATATATGAAGAAAATAGTAATAGATTTAATGAAATTTATAAAGAAAGTCTAAATTGGTATCATAATTATATAAGAACAAAATTAGAAATAAATCTTGATACAATTATAGAAGTAAGAGCAAGATTAGTTATTTGTTAAAATGCCAAAGATTAAAACAACTATAACTAAACAAGACTTAGATTACTTAGAAAACGAAATAAATAATAACTATAATAAAGAAAAGGTAGCTTGGTATAATTCAAAGTTTAGTCAAAGTCAAAGAAGTAGAAATCAATTAACATGGCATTTATATCTATTTGAAAATAACGAAGTCATGCCATTCTTTTCATGGTTACATATGTATTGTGTAAAAGAAGGAATATATTTTCCATTTTTAGAAAAAACAGAAACAATAACAAAAATAAATAAAACATATAAAAATCCTAATACTAAAGAAGAAATTACAGGAATTCATCCCCCCTATGAAGATATAATTATAAAACAAAATAATAAAGAATATATAGGTATACCTTTAGTAGAAGTAAAAGATCAAGATTCTAATAAAACTCTAAAACAAATTGCATGTCAAAATAACTATACGAATGAAGTATTAAACACTATAGGTCAACAATTAGATAGAATTGAGAAAATTGAAGAAAGTAAACCCGGTACCTCTAAATCTAAACAAGTTATTGAAGAAAGTCCTTTATTTATACCATATCAAATAAATACCCCTATAAATTTAGGAAAACAAAATGTTATATTAAAGGAAATTGAAGACAAATTATCTCATTTAAGTATATCAAGTAATAAAATTAATGTAATAAATGAAGAAGAATTTTCAGAAGATGATATCCCTAATATAGAAAATCAATTTGATAATAATGGAATAAATAAAATAAAATATAATCCATATACTTCAAATAAAACTTATACTCCAAGACCAGAAACTCGAAACTACTATTATAAGCCAACACCTCCAGATTTACAATATGAAGAACGTCACACTTTAGTACAAGCCAAATATGATGGAACTTCTATATATGAATGGAATATAGATGGTCAAATAGAGTATCAAATTTTGAACTTATTACAAGAAATGACTATGGCAGCTATTGCATATAAAGCACATAATAATACTGAATTACAAGTAACAGAAATGATTATATCAGGATTTACCGGAATTCTAAAAGGTTGGTGGGATAGTTATGTAACACAAGAAGAAAAGAATCGTATATATAATGCAAAAAAGACTATAATAAAAACTGAAAATGGTCAGATTAATCAAACAGAAATAGATGATATGATGAATACTTTGATATATGCTATATTAAAAAATTATGTAGGAAACCCAGCTGCTTATCAGGAAAGAAATTCATCTATATTACTAAATTTAACATGTAGAAAATTACAAGATTTTAGATGGTATAAAGATGTATTTTTAGCTAAAGTAATGACTAGGGCAGATTGTAAAGAAGCATATTGGAAAGAAAGATTTATAGCAGGATTACCTAAATTATTTGCTGAAAGGATTAGAAATAAACTAAGTCAAGATTATAATAATAATATACCTTATAAAGAATTAACATATGGAGAAATCATAAATTATGTAAATCAAGAAGGATTAGCTATATGTTCAGATTTAAAAGTAAAAGCTAAGATTAAGAAAGAATGTGTTAATTCTAGACAAGAACTAGGAGACTTTTGCCAACAATATGGTTATGAAACTTTAAAATTACCTCCCTCTAGTTCTAAGAAGATTAAATATAGACATAAAGGTAAATATATAAAACATAAAAGAAATTATAAAAGAGATCAAGAATACGAAAATAGAAATGAGTATAAGAAAAATAGATTTAGAAAAGGTAAAAGAATTCCTTACAAAAATTATAAACAAAATAAACAAAAAGATATTATAATATGTTATAAATGTGGAAGAAATGGCCATATGGCAAAAGATTGCTATGTTAAAAAGAAAATAAATGAGTTAGATATATCAGATGAACTTAAAAAACAAATTAGTAAATTAATTATAAGAGATAGTTCGAGCGAGTCTAGTATATCAGATTATAGTGAGAATGATATAAATATTTTAGAAGAAGATACCTCTAGTAGTGAATCTGAAGCATGCGAATGTATAGGAAATTGTAATTGTGATTATAAATCAATTAATGTTATAACTAAAGACAGTGAAATAGAACAATTAATAGATTTAATAAATAAAATAGAAGATAAAGATATAAAAAAGATATATTTTCAAAAACTAGAAGAAAAATTAAATAGTAAAGAAGAGAAAGTTTTAGATCATAGACAAGAATATAATTTCAATGAAATATGTAAAAGATTTAATAAAAATATAAACCCCATAACAATTCCAGAATTACAAGAAGAGCTTAATAATGTAAAATTAGAAATAAAAATTCTAAAACAAAGAGTAGAAAATATAGAAAATAAAGAAGAACCCTTAATAGATGAAAAAGTAGAAGAAGAACTTGTACCTATAATAAATATAATAAGAAAAGTAAATTATCAAAGGTGGTATACAAAATTAACCATAGTTATCAATAAGAATTATAAATTAACATTAATAGCCTTATTAGATTCAGGAGCTGATTTAAATTGTATTCAAGAAGGTTTAATACCAACCCAATATTATGAAAAGTCCACTGAAAAATTATCTTCAGCAAGTGGATCTAGATTAAAAATAAATTATAAATTATCTAATGTACATATATGTAAAGATAACTATTGCTATAATACTCAACTAATTCTAGTAAGGAATTTAACTTCTCAACTCATTTTAGGACAACCATTTATATTACAATTATACCCTTTTACAGCAGATGAAAATGAATTAACTACTAAAGTTTTAAACAAAGAAATAACTTTTGAATTTATTCATCCAGTAGTAACTAAAGAAATAAATATATTAGAAAATAAAAAAAAGGCAAATAGAATATTTAGTGAATGAAATAAATGACAAAAGAATATACAATCAATTAAAAGATAAAACTATACAAACAAAAATAAAACTATTAGAAGGAAAAATTTAAAAATAATGTATGTGCAACTATACCAAATGCATTTTGGAAAAGAAAACAACATATAGTAGGATTACCCTATATTAAAGACTTTAATGAGAAAAATATTCCTACAAAATCCAAATCTATACATATTTCTATAGAACTAGAAGAACATTGTAAAAAAGAAATACAAGATTTATTAGATAAGAAACTTATACGTCCATCAAAATCCCCTTGGTCTTGTTCAGCCTTCTATGTTATGAATAATGCTGAAATAGAAAAAGGAGCACCAAGATTAGTAATAAATTATAAACCTTTAAATAAAGTATTAGAATGGATTAGATATCCTATACCTAATAAAAGAGATTTATTAAAAAAGTTATATGATTCAAAAATATTTTCTAAGTTTGATATGAAATCTGGATTTTGGCAAATTCAGATAAAAGAGGACGATAAATATAAAACAGGCTTTAATGTTCCCTTTGGACATTACGAATGGAATGTAATGCCCTTTGGATTAAAAAATGCCCCATCTGAATTTCAAAATATAATGAATGATATTATTCTACCATTAGGAAATTTTGCAATAGTTTATATTGATGATGTTTTAATATTTTCAAAAAATATAGATCAACATTTTAAACATTTGAATGCATTTTATGATACTATATATAAAAATGGATTAGCAGTTTCACCAACGAAGATATCTCTATTTCAAACAGAAATAAGATTTTCAGGACATAATATAATTCAAGGAACCATAAAACCAATTGATAGAAGTTTAGAATTTTCTAATAAATTCCCAGATGAGATTAAAGATAAAAATCAATTACAAAGATTTTTAGGATGTTTAAATTATATACATGATTTCTTTAAGGATTTAGGTATTATATGTAAACCTTTATATGATAGGTTAAAGAAAAATCCTAAACCATGGACAGAAGAACATACTAATATAATTAGACATATAAAAGAAAAAATTAAAGTTTTACCATGTTTAAATATACCTCATCCAGATGCTAGTCTTATAGTTGAAACTGATGCAAGCGATTTAGGATATGGTGGTATATTAAAGCAAAAATTATCTAATAATAAAAATGAACAATTAGTTAGATTTTATTCTGGTGCATGGAATGAAACCCAGAGAAATTATTCTACTGTTAAAAAAGAAATTTTAAGTATTGTTTTAAATATAAAGAAATTTGAGGATGATTTATACATGAAAACTTTTATATTAAGAATAGATTGTTTATCTGCAAAATATATTTTAGAAAAGGATATTAAAAATTTGATTTCTAAACAAATTTTTGCTAGATGGCAAACTATATTAAGTAACTTTGATTTTACCATTGAGTTTATCAAAGGAGAGAATAATTCTCTACCAGATTTTTTATTACGAGAATTTTTGCAGGGAAAATGAGTCAATCAGATTCAGGAAAGAAGATTATATTAACCAGACAATCTATTGCAAAAAAGGAGAATACACCATCTCCTTCATCTTCCAGAGAATTTCCAGCCCTTCCTATACATCAAAATAGATTTGAACCCTTATCACCCTTTTCTAACAAAGTCAGACCTCCTTACTTAGTTCTAGCCAAATTACAAAATATACCAACATCCCCAATAACTCCATCAAGACCTTCTATCCCAGTCTCTACTATATCAAAACCTTCTTCAAGTTCAAATGAATATGTTATAAACCCAAACAGACAAATTATTAAAATTCTTGAACCTTTTGAAGAACAAATATTGAGTAAAAATTTCTTTTCTATTATAGATTACCTATACCCAAATAATTATCATTTTTATAATAATGATCATCAAACCCGAGAATATTATCAAGCCATTTTAGTTGATTCCGGCTCGGTTATTATTGAACATACTATGAGCCTGACAAAACCAGATTATATTGATTGTAGCAAAGCCAAGATTATGAAAATTATTACTCCTGAAGAATGGTCTATTAAGCCATATTCTCACAAAGTTTTATCCGGATTTCCATCATACCCCATTTATAATTACTATGATTATCAAGAAGCATGGTTTAAAGCCTTTCTAATTAGAAGCTTTAACCATACTTGGTTTTTCTATTTCTCTGAGAAGTTTTCAAATATATATCCAAGATGGTTTGTTAAGTGGTTCAGATATATGGGATCCATCCCAGAAGCTTTTCCTCCTATCATTCTTGAAGGATATAACAAGTTCAAATATTTATATCAAGAAGAAAATCTTTCCAGTTTTGAATATACTCTCCAGTTCACTGCATTATTCAAGCTACCATGGATTACGCTATTCACATATAAGAAACAAGAAGCTCAAGATACAAGTCCGCCTCTCTTCTATAGACAGTATAGTGTTAAATTGTGGAAAAGGATTAATATGAATCAAGCAAGCTCCAAAGCAGTTATCGATTTTTATAATAAAAGTTTAAACCCATCAGCAAGTTCATCCACTCAAGTTCCTAATATTCAAGATGAAGATTTTATAAAGCGAATTCAAGCATGTTCGTCTCCAACAGAAATACAAAAAATTATAAACGAAATCAAGAATTCTCCCACTCCAAGTGAAGATCTCTACCAGGATGCTCAAGATCCATATGACGAGATTGTATTAAATTAAAAGTCCAGATGAGAGTCTATATTATTGATAGAGAGTCTTAATCCTTATGAACCAGTAAAATTAACTCTGAGTCTATATTACTAAAAGGGAGTCTTAATTTTTATAAACCAGTATTAAATTTATAAAAAAGAATGATATAATTTTTCCATATGAACCAGTTATAAATATTTAGTTCTGATCTACAATTTGTTTGTTATCATTAAAGGAAGTTAGCCATCTTTGAAAATTTTACCTACATTTATTGAAGGAAGAAATCCTTGAAAAGATTATCGATAAGACCGACAAAGTAATCAGTAAGCATTATTGAAGAATTAGATTTATGAAGAGTCAAGAATTAGAGTTATGAAGAATCAATCATATACGACAAAGGAAATCAAGAAAAGCAATTTTATCAGAATTCAATGACCGACAACAAAGCATTATTGAAGACTATTATTGGATAAGTTGCCGACAAAGTACAAATTATTGGAGATCTTTATTGACTAAAGGATCCGGTAAAAGAAACCAATTATTACATGAATAAACTGGAAGATGCCGGTAAAAAGGAAGAGTCTTGAAGATCAAGTTCATCTATAAATGAAGAAAGATTTTATGACGAAGACACGATAAAATTTTACTTAGAAACAAGGTAGTATACTGGAACTTGCTTCCTGCTCTATAGATACAGACTCCGACTTGACTATAGGAGATATACATATATTAAAATCTAAATGTTTTGAACATTGGGATGTTGATAATATGACAGAGGGTTTTTTCATAAAATTTTTCTAAGTAAAATTTTATCGTGTCTTCGTCATAAAATCTTTCTTCATTTATAGATGAACTTGATCTTCAAGACTCTTCCTTTTTACCGGCATCTTCCAGTTTATTCATGTAATAATTGGTTTCTTTTACCGGATCCTTTAGTCAATAAAGATCTCTAATAATTTGTACTTTGTCGGCAACTTATCCAATAATAGTCTTCAATAATGCTTTGTTGTCGGTCATTGAATTCTGATAAAATTGCTTTTCTTGATTTCCTTTGTCGTATATGATTGATTCTTCATAACTCCAATTCTTGACTCTTCATAAATCTAATTCTTCAATAATGCTTACTGATTACTTTGTCAGTCTTATCGATAATCTTTTCAAGGATTTCTTCCTTCAATAAATGTAGGCAAAATTTTCAAAGATGGCTAACTTCCTTTAATGATAACAAACAAATTGTAGATCAGAACTAAATATTTATAACTGGTTCATATGGAAAAATTATATCATTCTTTTTTATAAATTTAATACTGGTTTATAAAAATTAAGACTCCCTTTTAGTAATATAGACTCAGAGTTAATTTTACTGGTTCATAAGGATTAAGACTCTCTTTCAATAATATAGACTCTCATCTGGACTTTTAATTTAATACAATCTCGTCATATGGATCTTGAGCATCCTGGTAGAGATCTTCACTTGGAGTGGGAGAATTCTTGATTTCGTTTATAATTTTTTGTATTTCTGTTGGAGACGAACATGCTTGAATTCGCTTTATAAAATCTTCATCTTGAATATTAGGAACTTGAGTGGATGAACTTGCTGATGGGTTTAAACTTTTATTATAAAAATCGATAACTGCTTTGGAGCTTGCTTGATTCATATTAATCCTTTTCCACAATTTAACACTATACTTTCTATAGAAGAGAGGCGGACTTGTATCTTGAGCTTCTTGTTTCTTATATGTGAATAGCGTAATCCATGGTAGCTTGAATAATGCAGTGAACTGGAGAGTATATTCAAAACTGGAAAGATTTTCTTCTTGATATAAATATTTGAACTTGTTATATCCTTCAAGAATGATAGGAGGAAAAGCTTCTGGGATGGATCCCATATATCTTAACCACTTAACAAACCATCTTGGATATATATTTGAAAACTTCTCGGAGAAATAGAAAAACCAAGTATGGTTAAAGCTTCTAATTAGAAAGGCTTTAAACCATGCTTCTTGATAATCATAGTAATTATAAATGGGGTATGATGGAAATCCGGATAAAACTTTGTGAGAATATGGCTTAATAGACCATTCTTCGGGAGTAATAATTTTCATAATCTTGGCTTTGCTACAATCAATATAATATGGTTTTGTCAGGCTCATAGTATGTTCAATAATTACCGAGCCGGAATCAACTAAAATGGCTTGATAATATTCTCGGGTTTGATGATCATTATTATAAAAATGATAATTATTTGGGTATAGGTAATCTATAATAGAAAAGAAATTTTTACTCAATATTTGTTCTTCAAAAGGTTCAAGAATTTTAATAACTTGTCTGTTTTGGTTTATAACATATTCATTTGAACTTGAAGAAGGTTTTGATATAGTATAGACTGGGATAGAAGGTCTTGATGGAGTTATTGGGGATGTTGGTATATTTTGTAATTTGGCTAGAACTGAGTAAGGAGGTCTGACTTTGTTAGAAAAGGGTGATAAGGGTTCAAATCTATTTTGATGTATAGGAAGGGCTGGAAATTCACTGGAAGATGAAGGAGATGGTGTATTCTCCTTTTTTGCAATAGATTGTCTGGTTAATATAATCTTCTTTCATGAATCTGATTGACTCATTTTCCCTGCAAAAATTCTCGTGATAAAAAATCTGGTAGAGAATTATTCTCTCCTTTGATAAACTCAATGGTAAAATCAAAGTTACTTAATATAGCTTGCCATCTAGCAAAAATTTGTTTAGAAATCAAATTTTTAATATCCTTTTCTAAAATATATTTTGCAGATAAACAATCTATTCTTAATATAAAAGTTTTCATGTATAAATCATCCTCAAATTTCTTTATATTTAAAACAATACTTAAAATTTCTTTTTTAACAGTAGAATAATTTCTCTGGGTTTCATTCCATGCACCAGAATAAAATCTAACTAATTGTTCGTTTTTATTATTAGATAATTTTTGCTTTAATATACCACCATATCCTAAATCGCTTGCATCAGTTTCAACTATAAGACTAGCATCTGGATGAGGTATATTTAAACATGGTAAAACTTTAATTTTTTCTTTTATATGTCTAATTATATTAGTATGTTCTTCTGTCCATGGTTTAGGATTTTTCTTTAACCTATCATATAAAGGTTTACATATAATACCTAAATCCTTAAAGAAATCATGTATATAATTTAAACATCCTAAAAATCTTTGTAATTGATTTTTATCTTTAATCTCATCTGGGAATTTATTAGAAAATTCTAAACTTCTATCAATTGGTTTTATGGTTCCTTGAATTATATTATGTCCTAAAAATCTTATTTCTGTTTGAAATAGAGATATCTTCGTTGGTGAAACTGCTAATCCGTTTTTATATATAGTATCATAAAATGCATTCAAATGTTTAAAATGTTGATCTATATTTTTTGAAAATATTAAAACATCATCAATATAAACTATTTCAAAATTTCCTAATGGTAGAATAATATCATTCATTATATTTTGAAATTCAGATGGGGCATTTTTTAATCCAAAGGGCATTACATTCCATTCGTAATGTCCAAAGGGAACATTAAAGCCTGTTTTATATTTATCGTCCTCTTTTATCTGAATTTGCCAAAATCCAGATTTCATATCAAACTTAGAAAATATTTTTGAATAATATAACTTTTTTAATAAATCTCTTTTATTAGGTATAGGATATCTAATCCATTCTAATACTTTATTTAAAGGTTTATAATTTATTACTAATCTTGGTGCTCCTCTTTCTATTTCAGCATTATTCATAACATAGAAGGCTGAACAAGACCAAGGGGATTTTGATGGACGTATAAGTTTCTTATCTAATAAATCTTGTATTTCTTTTTTACAATGTTCTTCTAGTTCTATAGACATATGTATAGATTTGGATTTTGTAGGAATATTTTTCTCATTAAAGTCTTTAATATAGGGTAATCCTACTATATGTTGTTTTCTTTTCCAAAATGCATTTGGTATAGTTGCACATACATTATTTTTAAATTTTTCTTCTAATAGTTTTATTTTTGTTTGTATAGTTTTATCTTTTAATTGATTGTATATTCTTTTGTCATTTATTTCATTCACTAAATATTCTATTTGCCTTTTCTTATTTTCTAATATATTTATTTCTTTAGTTACTACTGGATGAATAAATTCAAAAGTTATTTCTTTGTTTAAAACTTTAGTAGTTAATCCATTTTCATCTGCTGTAAAAGGGTATAATTGTAATATAAATGGTTGTCCTAAAATGAGTTGAGAAGTTAAATTCTTTACTAGAATTAGTTGAGTATTATAGCAATAGTTATCTTTACATATATGTACATTAGATAATTTATAATTTATTTTTAATCTAGATCCACTTGCTGAAGATAATTTTTCAGTGGACTTTTCATAATATTGGGTTGGTATTAAACCTTCTTGAATACAATTTAAATCAGCTCCTGAATCTAATAAAGCTATTAATGTTAATTTATAATTCTTATTGATAACTATGGTTAATTTTGTATACCACCTTTGATAATTTACTTTTCTTATTATATTTATTATAGGTACAAGTTCTTCTTCTACTTTTTCATCTATTAAGGGTTCTTCTTTATTTTCTATATTTTCTACTCTTTATTTTAGAATTTTTATTTCGAATTTTACATTATTAAGCTCTTCTTGTAATTCTGGAATTGTTATGGGGTTTATATTTTTATTAAATCTTTTACATATTTCATTGAAATTATATTCTTGTCTATGATCTAAAACTTTCTCTTCTTTACTATTTAATTTTTCTTCTAGTTTTTGAAAATATATCTTTTTTATATCTTTATCTTCTATTTTATTTATTAAATCTATTAATTGTTCTATTGCACTGTCTTTAGTTATAACATTAATTGATTTATAATCACAATTACAATTTCCTATACATTCGCATGCTTCAGATTCACTACTAGAGGTATCTTCTTCTAAAATATTTATATCATTCTCACTATAATCTGATATACTAGACTCGCTCGAACTATCTCTTATAATTAATTTACTAATTTGTTTTTTAAGTTCATCTGATATATCTAACTCATTTATTTTCTTTTTAACATAGCAATCTTTTGCCATATGGCCATTTCTTCCACATTTATAACATATTATAATATCTTTTTGTTTATTTTGTTTATAATTTTTGTAAGGAATTCTTTTACCTTTTCTAAATCTATTTTTCTTATACTCATTTCTATTTTCGTATTCTTGATCTCTTTTATAATTTCTTTTATGTTTTATATATTTACCTTTATGTCTATATTTAATCTTCTTAGAACTAGAGGGAGGTAATTTTAAAGTTTCATAACCATATTGTTGGCAAAAGTCTCCTAGTTCTTGTCTAGAATTAACACCTTCTTTCTTAATCTTAGCTTTTAATTTTAAATCTGAACATATAGCTAATCCTTCTTGATTTACATAATTTACGATTTCTCCATATGTTAATTCTTTATATGGTATATTATTATTATAATCTTGACTTAGTTTATTTCTAATCCTTTCAGCAAATAATTTAGGTAATCCTGCTATAAACCTTTCTTTCCAATATGCTTCTTTACAATCTGGCCTAGTCATTACTTTTGCTAAAAATACATCTTTATACCATCTAAAATCTTGTAATTTTCTACACGTTAAATTTAATAATATAGATGAATTTCTTTCCTGATAAGCAGCTGGGTTTCCTACATAATTTTTTAATATAGCATATATCAAAGTATTCATCATATCATCTATTTCTGTTTGATTAATCTGACCATTTTCAGTTTTTATTATAGTCTTTTTTGCATTATATATACGATTCTTTTATTCTTGTGTTACATAACTATCCCACCAACCTTTTAGAATTCCGGTAAATCCTGATATAATCATTTCTATTACCTGTAATTCAGTATTATTATGTGCTTTATATGCAATAGCTGCCATAGTCATTTCTTGTAATAAGTTTAAAATTTGATACTCTGTTTGACCATCTATATTCCATTCATATGTAGAAGTTCCATCATATTTGGCTTGTACTAAAGTATGACGTTCTTCATATTGTAAATCTAGAGGTGTTGGCTTATAATAGTAGTTTCGAGTTTCTGGTCTTGGAGTATAAGTTTTATTTGAAGTATATGGATTATATTTTATTTTATTTATTCCATTATTATCAAATTGATTTTCTATATTAGGGATATCATCTTCTGAAAATTCTTCTTCATTTATTACATTAATTTTATTACTTGATATACTTAAATGAGATAATTTGTCTTCAATTTCTTTTAATATAACATTTTGTTTTCCTAAATTTATAGGGGTATCTATTTGATATGGTATAAATAAAGGACTTTCTTCAATAACTTGTTTAGATTTAGAGGTACCGGGTTTACTATCTTCAATTTTCTCAATTCTATCTAATTGTTGACCTATAGTATTTAATACTTCATTCGTATAGTTACTTTGACATGCAATTTGTTTTAGAGTTTTATTAGAATCTTGATCTTTTACTTCTACTAAAGGTATACCTATATATTCTTTATTATTTTGTTTTATAATTATATCTTCATAAGGGGGATGAATTCCTATAATTTCTTCTTTAGTATTAGGATTTTTATATGTTTTATTTATTGTTGTTATTGTTTCTGTTTTTTCTAAAAATGGAAAATATATTCCTTCTTTTACACAATACATATGTAACCATGAAAAGAATGGCATGACTTCGTTATTTTCAAATAGATATAAATGTCATGTTAATTGATTTCTACTTCTTTGACTTTGACTAAACTTTGAATTATACCAAGCTACTTTTTCTTTATTATAGTTATTATTTATTTCGTTTTCTAAGTAATCTAAGTCTTGTTTAGTTATAGTTGTTTTAATCTTTGGCATTTTAACAAATAACTAATCTTGCTCTTACTTCTATAATTGTATCAAGATTTATTTCTAATTTAGTTATAATTACGATACCAATTTAAACTTTCTTTATAAAATTCAGTAAATTTTATATTATTTCTTTCACTTAATATATCTTGTTTTATTATATTTTTAATTTCTTCTAATTGTATTAATAAATCTTTTCTTTCTTCGTATAATTCTTTAAGACGTAAAGTTATACTATAATTCATATATAACCATCCATTAACTTGTATTCTTGAGTCACTCATAATTGTTCCTCTTTATAATAGTCTACTTCAGATTTAGTTGGTTTATATGTAAAATCCTCACTTTTACTATCTTCTTCGTATAAAGGTTTAGGTATATTTTGACTAAAATCTACTCCTTTCATTCTCATAGATTGAGCTTTTCTTAAATATAAATTTTCTTCTGACATAGAGCTAGAGGATTCATTAATATAAGTTGAATTTGATGGTCCTACTCTATTATTTTCAAGAGTTAATCATTTATTTTCAAAAGTTATGTTTATACTTCCATCGGTGTTCTCTATTATATTAGATAATTGACTACTATTTTCTATAGGTTTAGGTGTAGTTATATCTTCTATACTCCAAGTTTGACTTTGAGTAATTTCATTCCATTTCAATCTCTTAGGTATATTTACTTTAGAATGTTGGGAATTAGCTTCAAATATTAAAGTCTCATCTTTTGGTGATATTAACTTAGAACGTGGTTCTATAGTGGTTGTCATAGTTTTATAATATATTCTATATATAACTACAATTGGATCAGATCCTTCTTTAGCTTCTAAATTCTTAGTTTTAATTGTTAAAGTTAAGGTATCTAGTATATTACGATCATATAATGATATAGTAAAATTAGGATAGCAATTAAAATATATTGGGCCGTTACATATATTAGATTCTGCCATAGCTAATAAAGAATTTTTAAAATTTAATAATCTAGCATCTCTTAATATAACTAGTGTAGGAACGTCTAATCCTAATCTTGTCATTGGTTTAATAGCTACTTGAACTAATCCTATATGTAAAAATTTATAATTTTTCTTATGTTCTTTTATAGCAGTTTTAGAAAATAATTGTATATTTTGATGATTTTGTAATAAAGGTATAGTTTTCTCAGTTGTTTTTATAGAATATCCTTGAAAATAATCAAATGATCCTATTTTATAAATAGTTCTAACATCTTGCTTAGGTATATTCCAATCTAACAAATTACTTTCAATATTTGAAATAGGAACTTCAATTGAATTTGTATGATCTTGTTCTTCTTCAATATCAGAAGTAGAACTATCTTTTCGATTTAATAGTAGTTTAGACAATTTATTCATATTTCTGTAAATATTTGTTATTATTTTAACTTGTTATCAGAAAACTTAATTTATACAGTTGAATAAATATACCATCTCCGGGAACACCCCTATATCGTCGTGGTCCGGCCGTCTTACAACTCTTACTGCGGCTAATCCAACCGACTGATCGACATGGCTTACCAACGCAGACATATATTTTTCCAACTCATAACTTAATTTTTCTTTTAACACGTCAAAACTCAAACACATATTTGACATGATATGATGATAAATATATCTATACTACTACCACCTCAAAAAGAGAGCACATGGCTCTGATACCAAATGGGGACAGGACCGTAAAGTAATATAGTCAAATTGGAACAACAAATAATGAATGCATAAAATTATCAAGAAAAGGATTATAAAATTATACCTTTATTTATAGAATCTGAATTACAACAAGGTAGTATACTGGAACTTGCTTCCTGCTCTATAGATACAGACTCCGACTTGACTATAGGAGATATACATATATTAAAATCTAAATGTTTTGAACATTGGGATGTTGATAATATGACAGAGGGTTTTTTCATAAAATTTTTCTAAGTAAAATTTTATCGTGTCTTCGTCATAAAATCTTTCTTCATTTATAGATGAACTTGATCTTCAAGACTCTTCCTTTTTACCTGCATCTTCCAGTTTATTCATGTAATAATTGGTTTCTTTTACCGGATCCTTTAGTCAATAAAGATCTCCAATAATTTGTACTTTGTCGGCAACTTATCCAATAATAGTCTTCAATAATGCTTTGTTGTCGGTCATTGAATTCTGATAAAATTGCTTTTCTTGATTTCCTTTGTCGTATATGATTGATTCTTCATAACTCCAATTCTCGACTCTTCATAAATCTAATTCTTCAATAATGCTTACTTATTACTTTGTCAGTCTTATCGATAATCTTTTCAAGGATTTCTTCCTTCAATAAATGTAGGCAAAATTTTCAAAGATGGCTAACTTCCTTTAATGATAACAAACAAATTGTAGATCATAACTAAATATTTATAACTGGTTCATATGGAAAAATTATATCATTCTTTTTTATAAATTTAATACTAGTTTATAAAAATTAAGACTCCCTTTTAGTAATATAGACTCAGAGTTAATTTTACTGGTTCATAAGGATTAAGACTCTCTTTCAATAATATAGACTCTCATCCGGACTTTTAATTTAATACAATCTCGTCATATGGATCTTGAGCATCCTGGTAGAGATCTTCACTTGGAGTGGGAGAATTCTTGATTTCGTTTATAATTTTATGTATTTCTGTTGGAGACGAACATGCTTGAATTCACTTTATAAAATCTTCATCTTGAATATTAGGAACTTGAGTGGATGAACTTGCTGATGGGTTTAAACTTTTATTATAAAAATCGATAACTGCTTTGGAGCTTGCTTGATTCATATTAATCCTTTTCCACAATTTAACACTATACTGTCTATAGAAGAGAGGCGGACTTGTATCTTGAGCTTCTTGTTTCTTATATGTGAATAGCGTAATCCATGGTAGCTTGAATAATGCAGTGAACTGGAGAGTATATTCAAAACTGGAAAGATTTTCTTCTTGATATAAATATTTGAACTTGTTATATCCTTCAAGAATGATAGGAGGAAAAGCTTCTGGGATGGATCCCATAAATCTTAACCACTTAACAAACCATCTTGGATATATATTTGAAAACTTCTCGGAGAAATAGAAAAACCAAGTATGGTTAAAGCTTCTAATTAGAAAGGCTTTAAACCATGCTTCTTGATAATCATAGTAATTATAAATGGGGTATGATGGAAATCCGGATAAAACTTTGTGAGAATATGGCTTAATAGACCATTCTTCAGGAGTAATAATTTTCATAATCTTGGCTTTGCTACAATCAATATAATATGGTTTTGTCAGGCTCATAGTATGTTCAATAATTTCCGAGCCGGAATCAACTAAAATGGCTTGATAATATTCTCGGGTTTGATGATCATTATTATAAAAATGAGAATTATTTGGGTATAGGTAATCTATAATAGAAAAGAAATTTTTACTCAATATTTGTTTTTCAAAAGGTTCAAGAATTTTAATAACTTGTCTGTTTGGGTTTATAACATATTCATTTGAACTTGAAGAAGGTTTTGATATAGTAGAGACTGGGATAGAAGGTCTTGATGGAGTTATTGGGGATGTTGGTATATTTTGTAATTTGGCTAGAACTGAGTAAGGAGGTCTGACTTTGTTAGAAAAGGGTGATAAGGGTTCAAATCTATTTTGATGTATAGGAAGGGCTGGAAATTCTCTGGAAGATGAAGGAGATGGTGTATTCTCCTTTTTTGCAATAGATTGTCTGGTTAATATAATCTTCTTTCATGAATCTGATTGACTCATTTTCCCTGCAAAAATTCTCGTGATAAAAAATCTGGTAGAGAATTATTCTCTCCTTTGATAAACTCAATGGTAAAATCAAAGTTACTTAATATAGCTTGCCATCTAGCAAAAATTTGTTTAGAAATTAATTTTTTAATATCCTTTTCTAAAATATATTTTGCAGATAAACAATCTATTCTTAATATAAAAGTTTTCATGTATAAATCATCCTCAAATTTCTTTATATTTAAAACAATACTTAAAATTTCTTTTTTAACAGTAGAATAATTTCTCTGGGTTTCATTCCATGCATCAGAATAAAATCTAACTAATTGTTCGTTTTTATTATTAGATAATTTTTGCTTTAATATACCACCATATCCTAAATCGCTTGCATCAGTTTCAACTATAAGACTAGCATCTGGATGAGGTATATTTAAACATGGTAAAACTTTAATTTTTTCTTTTATATGTCTAATTATATTAGTATGTTCTTCTGTCCATGGTTTAGGAGTTTTCTTTAACCTATCATATAAAGGTTTACATATAATACCTAAATCCTTAAAGAAATCATGTATATAATTTAAACATCCTAAAAATCTTTGTAATTGATTTTTATCTTTAATCTCATCTGGGAATTTATTAGAAAATTCTAAACTTCTATCAATTGGTTTTATGGTTCCTTGAATTATATTATGTCCTAAAAATCTTATTTCTGTTTGAAATAGAGATACCTTCATTGGTGAAACTGCTAATCCATTTTTATATATAGTATCATAAAATGCATTCAAATGTTTAAAATGTTGATCTATATTTTTTGAAAATATTAAAACATCATCAATATAAACTATTGCAAAATTTCCTAATGGTAGAATAATATCATTCATTATATTTTGAAATTCAGATGGGGTATTTTTTAATCCAAAGGGCATTACATTCCATTCGTAATGTCCAAAGGGAACATTAAAGCCTGTTTTATATTTATCGTCCTCTTTTATCTGAATTTGCCAAAATCCAAATTTCATATCAAACTTAGAAAATATTTTTGAATCATATAACTTTTTTAATAAATCTCTTTTATTAGGTATAGGATATCTAATCCATTCTAATACTTTATTTAAAGGTTTATAATTTATTACTAATCTTGGTGCTCCTCTTTCTATTTCAGCATTATTCATAACATAGAAGGCTGAACAAGACCAAGGGGATTTTGATGGACGTATAAGTTTCTTATCTAATAAATCTTGTATTTCTTTTTTACAATGTTCTTCTAGTTCTATAGACATATGTAGATTTGGATTTTGTAGGAATATTTTTCTCATTAAAGTCTTTAATATAGGGTAATCCTACTATATGTTGTTTTCTTTTCCAAAATGCATTTGGTATAGTTGCACATACATTATTTTTAAATTTTTCTTCTAATAGTTTTATTTTTGTTTGTATAGTTTTATCTTTTAATTGATTGTATATTCTTTTGTCATTTATTTCATTCACTAAATATTCTATTTGCCTTTTCTTATTTTCTAATATATTTATTTCTTTAGTTACTACTGGATGAATAAATTCAAAAGTTATTTCTTTGTTTAAAACTTTAGTAGTTAATCCATTTTCATCTGCTGTAAAAGGGTATAATTGTAATATAAATGGTTGTCCTAAAATGAGTTGAGAAGTTAAATTCTTTACTAGAATTAGTTGAGTATTATAGCAATAGTTATCTTTACATATATGTACATTAGATAATTTATAATTTATTTTTAATCTAGATTCACTTGCTGAAGATAATTTTTCAGTGGACTTTTCATAATATTGGGTTGGTATTAAACCTTCTTGAATACAATTTAAATCAGCTCCTGAATCTAATAAAGCTATTAATGTTAATTTATAATTCTTATTGATAACTATGGTTAATTTTGTATACCACCTTTGATAATTTACTTTTCTTATTATATTTATTATAGGTACAAGTTCTTCTTCTACTTTTTCATCTATTAAGGGTTCTTCTTTATTTTCTATATTTTCTACTCTTTGTTTTAGAATTTTTATTTCTAATTTTATATTATTAAGCTCTTCTTGTAATTCTGGAATTGTTATGGGGTTTATATTTTTATTAAATCTTTTACATATTTCATTGAAATTATATTCTTGTCTATGATCTAAAACTTTCTCTTCTTTACTATTTAGTTTTTCTTCTAGTTTTTGAAAATATATCTTTTTTATATCTTTATCTTCTATTTTATTTATTAAATCTATTAATTGTTCTATTTCACTGTATTTAGTTATAACATTAATTGATTTATAATCACAATTACAATTTCCTATACATTCGCATGCTTCAGATTCACTACTAGAGGTATCTTCTTCTAAAATATTTATATCATTCTCACTATAATCTGATATACTAGACTCGCTCGAACTATCTCTTATAATTAATTTACTAATTTGTTTTTTAAGTTCATCTGATATATCTAACTCATTTATTTTCTTTTTAACATAGCAATCTTTTGCCATATGGCCATTTCTTCCACATTTATAACATATTATAATATCTTTTTGTTTATTTTGTTTATAATTTTTGTAAGGAATTCTTTTACCTTTTCTAAATCTATTTTTCTTATACTCATTTCTATTTTCGTATTCTTGATCTCTTTTATAACTTCTTTTATGTTTATATATTTACCTTTATGTCTATACTTAATCTTCTTAGAACCAGAGGGAGGTAATTTTAAAGTTTCATAACCATATTGTTGGCAAAAGTCTCCTAGTTCTTGTCTAGAATTAACACATTCTTTCTTAATCTTAGCTTTCAACTTTAAATCTGAACATATAGCTAATCCTTCTTGATTTACATAATTTATGATTTCTCCATATGTTAATTCTTTATAAGGTATATTATTATTATAATCATGACTTAATTTATTTCTAATCCTTTCAGCAAATAATTTAGGTAATCCTGCTATAAACCTTTCTTTCCAATATGCTTCTTTACAATCTGGCCTAGTCATTACTTTTGCTAAAAATACATCTTTATACCATCTAAAATCTTGTAATTTTCTACACGTTAAATTTAATAATATAGATGAATTTCTTTCCTGATAAGCAGCTGGGTTTCCTACATAATTTTTTAATATAGCATATATCAAAGTATTCATCATATCATCTATTTCTGTTTGATTAATCTGACCATTTTCAGTTTTTATTATAGTCTTTTTTGCATTATATATACGATTCTTTTCTTCTTGAGTTACATAACTATCCCACCAACCTTTTAGAATTCCGGTAAATCCTGATATAATCATTTCTATTACCTGTAATTCAGTATTATTATGTGCTTTATATGCAATAGCTGCCATAGTCATTTCTTGTAATAAGTTTAAAATTTGATACTCTGTTTGACCATCTATATTCCATTCATATATAGAAGTTCCATCATATTTGGCTTGTACTAAAGTATGACGTTCTTCATATTGTAAATCTGGAGGTGTTGGCTTATAATAGTAGTTTCGAGTTTCTGGTCTTGGAGTATAAGTTTTATTTGAAGTATATGGATTATATTTTATTTTATTTATTCCATTATTATCAAATTGATTTTCTATATTAGGAATATCAACTTCTGAAGATTCTTCTTCATTTATTACATTAATTTTATTACTTGATATACTTAAATGAGATAATTTGTCTTCATTTTCTTTTAATATAACATTTTGTTTTCCTAAATTTATAGGGGTATCTATTTGATATGGTATAAATAAAGGACTTTCTTCAATAACTTGTTTAGATTTAGAGGTACCGGGTTTACTATCTTCAATTTTCTCAATTCTATCTAATTGTTGACCTATAGTATTTAATACTTCATTCGTATAGTTACTTTGACATGCAATTTGTTTTAGAGTTTTATTAGAATCTTGATCTTTTACTTCTACTAAAGGTATACCTATATATTCTTTATTATTTTGTTTTATAATTATATCTTCAGAAGGGGGATGAATTCCTATAATTTCTTCTTTAGTATTAGGATTTTTATATGTTTTATTTATTTTTGTTATTGTTTCTGTTTTTTCTAAAAATGGAAAATATATTCCTTCTTTTACACAATACATATGTAACCATGAAAAGAATGGCATGACTTCGTTATTTTCAAATAGATATAAATGCCATGTTAATTGATTTCTACTTCTTTGACTTTGACTAAACTTTGAATTATACCAAGCTACCTTTTCTTTATTATAGTTATTATTTATTTCGTTTTCTATGTAATCTAAGTCTTGTTTAGTTATAGTTGTTTTAATCTTTGGCATTTTAACAAATAACTAATCTTGCTCTTACTTCTATAATTGTATCAAGATTTATTTCTAATTTTGTTCTTATATAATTATGATACCAATTTAGACTTTCTTTATAAATTTCATTAAATCTATTACTATTTTCTTCATATATTTTATTTTGTTTTATCATTTCTTTAATTTCTTCTAATTGTATTAATAAATCTTTTCTTTCTTCATGTAATTCTTTAAGACGTAAAGTTATTCTATAATTCATATATAACCAGTCATTAACTTGTATTCTTGAGTCACTCATAATTGTTCCTCTTTATAATAGTCTACTTCAGATTTAGTTGGTTTATATGTAAAATCTTCACTTCTATTATCTTCTTCGTATAAAGGTTTAGGTATATTTTGACTAAAATCTACTCCTTTCATTCTCATAGATTGAGCTTTTCTTAAATATAAATTTTCTTCTGACATAGAGCTAGAGGATTCATTAATATAAGTTGAATTTGATGGTCCTACTCTATTATTTTCAAGAGTTAATCTATTATTTTCAAAAGTTATGTTTATACTTCCGTCGGTGTTTTCTATAATATTTGATAATTGACTATTATTTTCTATATGCTTAGGTAGACTTATATCTTCTATACTCCAAGTTTGACTTTGAGTAATTTCATTCCATTTCAATCTCTTAGGTATATTTACTTTAGAATGTTGGGAATTAGCTTCAAATATTAAAGTCTCATCTTTTGGTGATATTAACTTAGAACGTGGTTCTATAGTGGTTGTCATAGTTTTATAATATATTCTATATATAACTACAATTGGATCAGATCCTTCTTTAGCTTCTAAATTCTTAGTTTTAATTGTTAAAGTTAAGGTATCTAGTATATTACGATCATATAATGATATAGTAAAATTAGGATAGCAATTAAAATATATTGGGCCGTTACATATATTAGATTCTGCCATAGCTAATAAAGAATTTTTAAAATTTAATAATCTAGCATCTCTTAATATAACTAGTGTAGGAACGTCTAATCCTAATCTTGTCATTGGTTTAATAGCTACTTGAACTAATCCTATATGTAAAAATTTATAATTTTTCTTATGTTCTTTTATAGCAGTTTTAGAAAATAATTGTATATTTTGATGATTTTGTAATAAAGGTATAGTTTTCTCAGTTGTTTTTATAGAATATCCTTGAAAATAATCAAATGATCCTATCTTAAAAATAGTTTTAACATCTTGTTTAGGTATGTTCCAATCTAATAAATTACTTTCAATATTTGAAATAGAAACTTCAATTGAATTTGTTTGATCTTGTTATTCTTCAATATCAGAAGTAGAACTATCTTTTCGATTTAATAGTAGTATAGACAATTTATTCATATTTCTGTAAATATTTGTTATTATTTTAACTTGTTATCGGAAAACTTAATTTATACAGTTGAACAAATATACCATCTCCGGGAACACGCCCATATCGTCGTGGTCCGGCCGTCAACTCTTACTGCGGTTAATCCAACCGACTGATCGACAGGGCTTACCAACGCAGACATATATTTTTTCAACTCATAAAATAAATTTTCTTTTAACACGTCAAAACTCAAACACATATTTGACATGATATGATGATAAATATATTTATACTACTACCACCTCAAAAAGAGAGAACATGGCTCTGATACCAAATGGGGACAGGACCGTAAAGTAATATAGTCAAATTGGAACAACAAATAATGAATGCATAAAATTATCAAGAAAAGGATTATAAAACTATACCTTTATTTATAGAATCTGAATTACAACAAGACCGTAAAGTAATATGAAAGTAATATAGTCAAATTGGAACAACAAATAATGAATGCATAAAATTATCAAGAAAAGGATTATAAAATTATACCTTTATTTATAGAATCTGAATTACAACAAGGTAGTATACTGGAACTTGCTTCCTGCTCTATAGATACAGACTCCGACTTGACTATAGGAGATATACATATATTAAAATCTAAATGTTTTGAACATTGGGATGTTGATAATATGACAGAGGGTTTTTTCATAAAATTTTTCTAAGTAAAATTTGATCGCGTCTTCGTCATAAAATCTTTCTTCATTTATAGATGAACTTGATCTTCAAGACTCTTCCTTTTTACCGGCATCTTCCAGTTTATTCATGTAATAATTGGTTTCTTTTACCGGATCCTTTAGTCAATAAAGATCTCCAATAATTTGTACTTTGTCGGCAACTTATCCAATAATAGTCTTCAATAATGCTTTGTTGTCGGTCATTGAATTCTGATAAAATTGCTTTTCTTGATTTCCTTTGTCGTATATGATTGATTCTTCATAATTCTAATTCTTGACTCTTCATAAATCTAATTCTTCAATAATGCTTACTGATTACTTTGTCAGTCTTATCGATAATCTTTTCAAGGATTTCTTCCTTCAATAAATGTAGGCAAAATTTTCAAAGATGGCTAACTTCCTTTAATGATAACAAACAAATTGTAGATCATAACTAAATATTTATAACTGGTTCATATGGAAAAATTATATCATTCTTTTTTATAAATTTAATACTGGTTTATAAAAATTAAGACTCCCTTTTAGTAATATAGACTCAGAGTTAATTTTACTGGTTCATAAGGATTAAGACTCTCTTTCAATAATATAGACTCTCATCTGGACTTTTAATTTAATACAATCTCGTCATATGGATCTTGAGCATCCTGGTAGAGATCTTCACTTGGAGTGGGAGAATTCTTGATTTCGTTTATAATTTTTTGTATTTCTGTTGGAGACGAACATGCTTGAATTCGCTTTATAAAATCTTCATCTTGAATATTAGGAACTTGAGTGGATGAACTTGCTGATGGGTTTAAACTTTTATTATAAAAATCGATAACTGCTTTGGAGCTTGCTTGATTCATATTAATCCTTTTCCACAATTTAACACTATACTGTCTATAGAAGAGAGGCGGACTTGTATCTTGAGCTTCTTGTTTCTTATATGTGAATAGCGTAATCCATGGTAGCTTGAATAATGCAGTGAACTGGAGAGTATATTCAAAACTGGAAAGATTTTCTTCTTGATATAAATATTTGAACTTGTTATATCCTTCAAGAATGATAGGAGGAAAAGCTTCTGGGATGGATCCCATATATCTTAACCACTTAACAAACCATCTTGGATATATATTTGAAAACTTCTCGGAGAAATAGAAAAACCAAGTATGGTTAAAGCTTCTAATTAGAAAGGCTTTAAACCATGCTTCTTGATAATCATAGTAATTATAAATGGGGTATGATGGAAATCCGGATAAAACTTTGTGAGAATATGGCTTAATAGACCATTCTTTAGGAGTAATAATTTTCATAATCTTGGCTTTGCTACAATCAATATAATCTGGTTTTGTCAGGCTCATAGTATGTTCAATAATTACCGAGCCGGAATCAACTAAAATGGCTTGATAATATTCTCGGGTTTGATGATCATTATTATAAAAATGAGAATTATTTGGGTATAGGTAATCTATAATAGAAAAGAAATTTTTACTCAAAATTTGTTCTTCAAAAGGTTCAAGAATTTTAATAACTTGTCTGTTTGGGTTTATAACATATTCATTTGAATTTGAAGAAGGTTTTGATATAGTAGAGACTGGGATAGAAGGTCTTGATGGAGTTATTGGGGATGTTGGTATATTTTGTAATTTGGCTAGAACTGAGTAAGGAGGTCTGACTTTGTTAGAAAAGGGTGATAAGGGTTCAAATCTATTTTGATGTATAGGAAGGGCTGGAAATTCTCTGGAAGATGAAGGAGATGGTGTATTCTCCTTTTTTGCAATAGATTGTCTGGTTAATATAATCTTCTTTCCTGAATCTGATTGACTCATTTTCCCTGCAAAAATTCTCGTGATAAAAAATCTGGTAGAGAATTATTCTCTCCTTTGATAAACTCAATGGTAAAATCAAAGTTACTTAATATAGCTTGCCATCTAGCAAAAATTTGTTTAGAAATCAAATTTTTAATATCCTTTTCTAAAATATATTTTGCAGATAAACAATCTATTCTTAATATAAAAGTTTTCATGTATAAATCATCCTCAAATTTCTTTATATTTAAAACAATACTTAAAATTTCTTTTTTAACAGTAGAATAATTTCTCTGGGTTTCATTCCATGCACCAGAATAAAATCTAACTAATTGTTCGTTTTTATTATTAGATAATTTTTGCTTTAATATACCACCATATCCTAAATCGCTTGCATCAGTTTCAACTATAAGACTAGCATCTGGATGAGGTATATTTAAACATGGTAAAACTTTAATTTTTTCTTTTATATGTCTAATTATATTAGTATGTTCTTCTGTCCATGGTTTAGGATTTTTCTTTAACCTATCATATAAAGGTTTACATATAATACCTAAATCCTTAAAGAAATCATGTATATAATTTAAACATCCTAAAAATCTTTGTAATTGATTTTTATCTTTAATCTCATATGGGAATTTATTAGAAAATTCTAAACTTCTATCAATTGGTTTTATGGTTCCTTGAATTATATTATGTCCTAAAAATCTTATTTCTGTTTGAAATAGAGATATCTTCGTTGGTGAAACTGCTAATCCATTTTTATATATAGTATCATAAAATGCATTCAAATGTTTAAAATGTTGATCTATATTTTTTGAAAATATTAAAACATCATCAATATAAACTATTGCAAAATTTCCTAATGGTAGAATAATATCATTCATTATATTTTGAAATTCAGATGGGGCATTTTTTAATCCAAAGGGCATTACATTCCATTCGTAATGTCCAAAGGGAACATTAAAGCCTGTTTTATATTTATCGTCCTCTTTTATCTGAATTTGCCAAAATCCAGATTTCATATCAAACTTAGAAAATATTTTTGAATCATATAACTTTTTTAATAAATCTCTTTTATTAGGTATAGGATATGTAATCCATTCTAATACTTTATTTAAAGGTTTATAATTTATTACTAATCTTGGTGCTCCTCTTTCTATTTCAGCATTATTCATAACATAGAAGGCTGAACAAGACCAAGGGGATTTTGATGGACGTATAAGTTTCTTATCTAATAAATCTTGTATTTCTTTTTTACAATGTTCTTCTAGTTCTATAGACATATGTATAGATTTGGATTTTGTAGGAATATTTTTCTCATTAAAGTCTTTAATATAGGGTAATCCTACTATATGTTGTTTTCTTTTCCAAAATGCATTTGGTATAGTTGCACATACATTATTTTTAAATTTTTCTTCTAATAGTTTTATTTTTGTTTGTATAGTTTTATCTTTTAATTGATTGTATATTCTTTTGTCATTTATTTCATTCACTAAATATTCTATTTGCCTTTTCTTATTTTCTAATATATTTATTTCTTTAGTTACTACTGGATGAATAAATTCAAAAGTTATTTCTTTGTTTAAAACTTTAGTAGTTAATCCATTTTCATCTGCTGTAAAAGGGTATAATTGTAATATAAATGGTTGTCCTAAAATGAGTTGAGAAGTTAAATTCTTTACTAGAATTAGTTGAGTATTATAGCAATAGTTATCTTTACATATATGTACATTAGATAATTTATAATTTATTTTTAATCTAGATCCACTTGCTGAAGATAATTTTTCAGTGGACTTTTCATAATATTGGGTTGGTATTAAACATTCTTGAATACAATTTAAATCAGCTCCTGAATCTAATAAAGCTATTAATGTTAATTTATAATCCTTATTGATAACTATGGTTAATTTTGTATACCACCTTTGATAATTTACTTTTCTTATTATATTTATTATAGGTACAAGTTCTTCTTCTACTTTTTCATCTATTAAGGGTTCTTCTTTATTTTCTATATTTTCTACTCTTTGTTTTAGAATTTTTATTTCTAATTTTACATTATTAAGCTCTTCTTGTAATTCTGGAATTGTTATGGGGTTTATATTTTTATTAAATCTTTTACATATTTCATTGAAATTATATTCTTGTCTATGATCTAAAACTTTCTCTTCTTTACTATTTAATTTTTCTTCTAGTTTTTGAAAATATATCTTTTTTATATCTTTATCTTCTATTTTATTTATTAAATCTATTAATTGTTCTATTTCACTGTCGTTAGTTATAACATTAATTGATTTATAATCAAAATTACAATTTCCTATACATTCGCATGCTTCATATTCACTACTAGAGGTATCTTCTTCTAAAATATTTATATCATTCTCACTATAATCTGATATACTAGACTCGCTCGAACTATCTCTTATAATTAATTTACTAATTTGTTTTTTAAGTTCATCTGATATATCTAACTCATTTATTTTCTTTTTAACATAGCAATCTTTTGCCATATGGCCATTTCTTCCACATTTATAACATATTATAATATCTTTTTGTTTATTTTGTTTATAATTTTTGTAAGGAATTCTTTTACCTTTTCTAAATCTATTTTTCTTATACTCATTTCAATTTTCGTATTCTTGATCTCTTTTATAACTTCTTTTATGTTTTATATATTTACCTTTATGTCTATATTTAATCTTCTTAGAACTAGAGGGAGGTAATTTTAAAGTTTCATAACCATATTGTTGGCAAAAGTCTCCTAGTTCTTGTCTAGAATTAACACCTTCTTTCTTAATCTTAGCTTACAACTTTAAATCTGAACATATAGCTAATCCTTCTTGATTTACATAATTTATGATTTCTCCATATGTTAATTCTTTATAAGGTATATTATTATTATAATCATGACTTAATTTATTTCTAATCCTTTCAGCAAATAATTTAGGTAATCCTGCTATAAACCTTTCTTTCCAATATGCTTCTTTACAATCTGGCCTAGTCATTACTTTTGCTAAAAATACATCTTTATACCATCTAAAATCTTGTAATTTTCTACACGTTAAATTTAATAATATAGATGAATTTCTTTCCTGATAAGCAGCTGGGTTTCCTACATAATTTTTTAATATAGCATATATCAAAGTATTCATCATATCATCTATTTCTGTTTGATTAATCTGACCATTTTCAGTTTTTATTATAGTCTTTTTTGCATTATATATACGATTCTTTTCTTCTTGAGTTACATAACTATCCTACCAACCTTTTAGAATTCCGGTAAATCCTGATATAATCATTTCTATTACCTGTAATTCAGTATTATTATGTGCTTTATATGCAATAGCTGCCATAGTCATTTCTTGTAATAAGTTTAAAATTTGATACTCTGTTTGACCATCTATATTCCATTCATATATAGAAGTTCCATCATATTTGGCTTGTACTAAAGTATGACGTTCTTCATATTGTAAATCTGGAGGTGTTGGCTTATAATAGTAGTTTCGAGTTTCTGGTCTTGGAGTATAAGTTTTATTTGAAGTATATGGATTATATTTTATTTTATTTATTCCATTATTATCAAATTGATTTTCTATATTAGGGATATCATCTTCTGAAAATTCTTCTTCATTTATTACATTAATTTTATTACTTGATATACTTAAATGAGATAATTTGTCTTCAATTTCCTTTAATATAACATTTTGTTTTCCTAAATTTATAGGGGTATCTATTTGATATGGTATAAATAAAGGACTTTCTTCAATAACTTGTTTAGATTTAGAGGTACCGGGTTTACTTTCTTCAATTTTCTCAATTCTATCTAATTGTTGACCTATAGTGTTTAATACTTCATTCGTATAGTTACTTTGACATGCAATTTGTTTTAGAGTTTTATTAGAATCTTGATCTTTTACTTCTACTAAAGGTATACCTATATATTCTTTATTATTTTGTTTTATAATTATATCTTCATAAGGGGGATGAATTCCTATAATTTCTTCTTTAGTATTAGGATTTTTATATGTTTTATTTATTTTTGTTATTGTTTCTGTTTTTTTCTAAAAATGGAAAATATATTCCTTCTTTTACACTGTAACACCCGCCAAATTAGGACTAGAGATTAGTGCCTAATCGAATGTTAATACATGTAATTAGTTCCTGGTTAGGCTAATTAATGTATCGAATTATATATATTGTTGAATATATACGAATATGCGATTTGATTAAATCGTACGCAATTTAAATCGGATGTATTTCGATTCAAATTTAATATGGACGTTGGTGACAAATTTTATTAAATAACGTTGTTATGTCAAAAATATTATTATTATAATATTTCGTATTCGTTCGTATCATACAATCAGAAATTATACAATTTAAAATGTAAAACGCGCAAACTAAATAAACCAACTTACATTATTAACTCAAACGTAAACTTATTTGTAAAATAATTAAATAAAATATCACGTAATAATTTGTATTTAAAACGTACCATTTAATATTTAAAATAATTAATTAACGTTGAAACGACGGAGCAAACGAACACCGCACGGAGCGGGAACGCGGGGCGAAAAATGGGAGGATAACCTCCCATTTCCCACTCTCTTTTTCTCATCTCTCTTTCTCTTTCTCCTTTCTTTTCTCTCAACTCCACCAACCACCCCCACCTTCAAAAATCTCACAAAAACGCAAAATAAACATATCAAACGACTTCGGATCTTCAAGATTTTTAGAGATTCACGACCACCGCGACACGATCTATCTTTCTATCTTTCCGAAATTTCATTTCGGCGATTTGTAAGTTTCCGACACCTCTCGTTTTTAAGTGTTTTTACTTGTTTGCGGTTTGTATCGACTTATAATGTTCAAATAAGGGTTGGGTAAAAGTTTTGGACCGAACGGAAACCGAAAAACTCGTTTTCGACCCATTTTCCGGCCAACAGACCGCTACGTCGCATTTGGCCCGGAATTTATGCGACGTCAGCCTCTACGTCGCAAAACACCTCGTGACGTCGCATAGTGCGACGTCAGTCACAACGTCGCATTAAATTGCGACGTCGCATATAGCGACGTCAGCCTTAACGTCGCCAATACCTCGCCACGTCGCACTTAGCGACGCAAGCCCCTACGTCGCAGAAATCACCTACGTCGCATTAGCGACGCAGCACCCTACGTCGCATTAAATTGCGAAACGTCGCCTTTAGCGACGTCATACTCAACGTCGCAGTCCTACCTGCGACGTCGCACCCTACGTCGCACAAACCAGAACCTCAAAAACACAGATTTTTACTAAGTGTCGAGACTCGAAATTTATCACTCGATTTTACCCAAATTCAGATCCAGATGCGTTTTTCGTCAAAGCAATATAGTAGAAATAAAAATTTTCCAAGCTGACCTGGCAGCTCGACCCCAGCCAGGGGCTCTGCCCCTTGGACCCCGCTACCAGGGGCGCTGCCCCCGGACCCCCGTACTTAGATTTCGTAACGGATTCTAAAACACAATCAAAACACATTTTTTCAAGTAAAACGCCACGAAATCAAAATAGTAATAATTGAGATTATTATTACAAATCCGTCACCAACGGGCCGTACACTTTTCAAACACTTAAACGTATCAACCAAATAGTGGAGATTTGGACATTATAGTTGAACGAACAACTACAAGGTAGTCTTATTAGATACCTTCGCATATTATAACCATCGCGTGTCGTGGACACCCTCAGGTTACAAGTCTTTGGACTTCGATTCTCCGCTAATCATTCTCAGTTTATTTTCATAAACTCAACGACTCAGGTGAGTCTCATAGCCCCCTTTTACTGTTTTACTCAGGGGTGTGATATACTGCTCAACTTTTAACATGTGAACGCAAGTACCAACTTTTCATATACTACATGAGTTTTTCGAAACTAATCATTTTAAAGTCCTCCGTCAGCATAGTTGTTAATACGTTGTAGCGTGAATATTAGTATATGGTACCATATAGGATTGACCCTCCTCGTTCGGGTTAGCAAGCACTAACCGGGTAAACGAACGTACTAATATTTGGGAAGACGAATGTGGATTAGGCATTCGTGGAGGCACCTCGCCCGGAATTCTCTATAGGGGACCCGGCCCTCGAGTTAAGCTCAACTATGTGCTCATGGCTGTATACACGATGATTATCATTTAATTGCTGGATGCAATTCATTATTTAATTGCTGGATGCAATTCATTATTTAATTGCTGGATGCAATTCATTATTTAATTGCTGGATGCAATTCATTATTTAAATCTTGCGGTTCATACGATATTACTTGATTTCAAACCTGTGAGCTCACCAGCTTTATAGCTGACCTTTTAGCATATATCGCAGGTACCCAGCAGTAGGATGTTTCTGCTTCAGGATTTAGCTCGAGTCAGCATACAGACGATTGAGATTTTCTTGCATTAGTATATTTTGTATAAGTACTTATGTACTGAAATCTCATTATATTTAACTCGAGCTATGTAAATCTTTAAATGTTGTAAACATTTCAGTTATCAATATATTTTGTTAAAACGACGCATATAGAGTCGTTTGCTATTTATCTTTGTGCTTTGTTATTGATTGGTAACACCCAAATCAAGCTTCCGCAAATCATCAAATTTGGGGGTGTTACAGATTGGTATCAGAGCCTAAGGTTATAGTGAACTAGGTTGCATTTAGTGAGCCTAGACTATGACCATTAGGCAGTATTCCTTATTAGGTATGACTGGTTCAGGGATTACAGCATACGAGTTTAATTTAACATAGCCTGATCAACTATGTACAATTAAGCAAAGATGATGTAAGATCTGAAAGTAGTTATGGCTGAACAGGGTACAATAGAAGACTCTGACCTCGAGAGAACCGAGACTTAAACAGGTTTATGCTAGACACTCAATAGGCTATATTATATAGGAGCTATATGAATATAGGCCTCAATCTTACTAACGCTTTGTCTCAGAAATGGCAACCACACCATCAAATTCATCTCGTTATCAATCCGGGTCGCAGAACCCAAGGGTAGCAAGGAGGAACTCCAGGTTGCCTCGAGCTGGCCCGTACCCCACTCACTCCACCTTGCCGGCCTTAGCCGCTAGGGTAAACCAACACGAGCAACGGCTTCGCACCATGGATGTCGTGTTGCAGGAAACCAACGAGAACTGGAGACTTACATCCCTCGAACGCATAGAACAAGTCTCCGACGATCTTGAAACCACGAACAACAACATGGATGTCCTTCGTAATCAAATAATAGAAATAAGGGTGGAAAATGCCCTTCTGCAACAAAGGATGGATGAATGTGGGCAACGCTCACTTGAGGCAGAAGAATATGCGCGTGGACTAACACAACGACTTGCACTAGCAGAAGACAACGCCCGACAAGCTAGCAGGCTTGCAAACACTGTGGACCGTCTTGTCGCAATGATGGAACAAATTAATCTACGTTAAAACTAGTGTAGTCTTTGCCTTGTAATCTATCCTGTAATCTAGTAACTATCTACGCGCTACTCTATAATTCGGTCGGATGTAACAATTCCCGACATCTTTTGTAATACATCTATAGGATGTAACCTTTGAACTAGTATCATCTATCAAGTATTCTTGCTGTTTTCGACTCATGTTAATTGCCATTATTCCTGTTGATGTTATGTATTACTGCTTTCATACATGTACATCTGAGATAAATACAACTTTCTTGCAAAATCTCATGTATCTTCATTTCTTTTATTGAAGAATCATGCCGCCAAAGACCAGACCTTACACCGACGCACAGATTACCTCACTCATAACCCAGGCTGTTACTGAAGCCTTGGCTCGAAATACCCCACCAAACTCCACAAGAAACAGCGATACCGCTGGAACCTCTGCCGCCAAACCTTGTTCTTACAAGGACTTCCAAAGCTGTAAACCCTCGAGTTTCAAGGGTTCTGAAGGAGCCATCGGACTGATTAGATGGTTCGAGAAAATGGAAACTGTTTTCCGTGTCAGCAAATGCGCGGAGAACGACAAAGTAAATTTCGCTACCTGTTCTCTTGAAGATGATGCCCACTCTTGGTGGAATTCATATACCCAATCCGTGGGTGCTGACATTGCCTACCAACTCACTTGGGAGGAATTGAAAGCCAAACTCACTGCCAAGTACTGTTCTATCGCCAAACTCCAAAAGCTAGATGAGGAGTTCTGGAATTTAAAGGTTCAGGGTGGTGACATCGATGGTTATACCACCAGATTTCAACAATTAGCTGCCCTCCGCCCAGCTATGGTAAGCACTGAACCCGATAAAATCAGGAAGTACGCCCTTGGTCTCCCTGATTTTGTTCGGGGACACGTCATCTCTTCCAAACCAACCACCATTGACGGTGCAATCTCATTGGCCCAAGACCTGATGTCTATGAGCCAAGATTCCGAACCACCCACTTCATCCTCCCAAAACAACAAACGCAAGTGGTCTGACTACCACAACAACCACTCCAACCAACAAAACAAGAAACCCGACACCATCAAAGCTTACAACACCACCACTGACATCATCCGGGGTTACACGGGGAGCAAACCATATTGTCCCAAGTGCAGCCGTCACCATGAGGGTTCCTGTGGTCCCTTTTGCAACAACTGCAAGAGGTACGGCCACCTCACCAAAGATTGCCGCTCACCTGCCAACAACAATTCCAACAACAACACCAGACCACCCAAAGTATGCTTTGAGTGTGGGAAACCTGGGCATTTCAGGGACTCGTGCCCAAAACTGAAGAACAACAACAACAACAACCGCAACAACAACAACAACAACACTCGCAGCAGAGCTTTCGTCATCAAATCTGGGGACGCCCGCCAGGACCCGAATGTGGTCTCGGGTATGTTCCTCCTCAACAACTTAACTGCTTCTGTTCTATTTGATACTGGTGCTGATAGAAGCTTTATCTCCGATGATTTTTGCCCATTACTTGACATCACTCCTGTTGCCTTAGATGTTAAGTACACTGTAGAGCTAGCCAATGGAAAACTTGTAGAAACCACCAGTGTGATACCTAATTGCACTTTAAACCTAGCTGACGAAATCTTTTCGATCGACCTTATACCCATTGAAATCGGAAGTTTCGACGTCATTATTGGAATGGACTGGTTGTCCAAACATCGAGCTGAAATCATTTGTCACGATAAGATCGTCCGTATCCCACTCGCCGTCGGTGGAACCTTGATCATACAGGGGGAGACCGGTGGGACGGGACTCAATATAATCTCCTGCTTAAAAACCCGAAAATTTCTGAGAAAAGGTTACCCCGCAATACTTGCTCACATCACAGAGAAGAAGTTGGAGGAGAAGCGACTTGAGGATGTGCCAATTGTTAGAGACTTTCCCGAAGTCTTTCCAGAAGAACTACCTGGTCTGCCTCCGCTTAGACAGGTTGAGTTCTCAATCGATCTCGTGCCGGGTGCCGCACCGGTGGCCCGCGCACCCTACCGTTTAGCCCCATCCGAACTTCAGGAGTTGTCCTCTCAGTTACAGGAACTTCTGGATAGAGGATTCATTAGGCCGAGTTCTTCGCCTTGGGGAGCTCCGGTCTTATTTGTTAAAAAGAAGGACGGTTCATTTCGAATGTGCATCGACTACCGAGAGTTGAACAAATTGACCGTCAAGAACCGTTATCCACTTCCTCGCATTGATGATTTATTCGACCAACTTCAGGGTTCAAGTTTCTACTCAAAAATCGACCTGCGATCAGGCTATCATCAGTTACGAGTTCGCGACACCGATATTCTGAAAACCGCTTTCAGAACTCGTTACGGGCACTACGAATTCCAAGTGATGCCCTTTGGTCTAACCAACGCACCGGCTGTATTCATGGACCTTATGAATCGGGTGTGCAAACCTTACCTCGATAAGTTTGTCATTGTCTTTATCGATGACATACTCATTTACTCGCGCAACGAGCAAGAACATGCGCAACACCTCAAAACCATCCTTGAACTCCTTAGACACGAGGAGCTTTATGCCAAATTCTCTAAGTGTGAGTTCTGGATACAAATTGTTCAATTCCTTGGTCACGTGATCGACAGTCAGGGAATTCACGTTGACCCAACAAAAATCGAGGCTATCAAAGACTGGCAAGCACCCACCTCTGCAACTGAAGTACGACAATTCTTGGGTCTTGCTGGGTACTATCGACGATTTATTGAAAATTTCTCTAAAATAGCTCAACCACTCACGGTATTGACTCAGAAGGACAAAAGGTTCGATTGGACCGATAAACAAGAGTCAGCGTTCCAACTTCTGAAACAAAAGCTTTGTAGTGCTCCAATTCTATCCTTACCCGAAGGCACCGATGACTTCGTGGTATACTGCGATGCTTCTCACCAAGGTCTTGGTTGCGTGCTGATGCAACGAGACAAGGTCATTGCTTATGCCTCACGACAGCTGAAAATTCACGAAAAGAACTACACCACTCACGATCTCGAACTTGGAGCTGTCGTTTTTGCTCTCAAAATCTGGAGACATTATCTCTACGGCACTAAGTGCACCATCTTTACCGATCATAAAAGTCTCCAACATATCTTCGATCAGAAGGATCTCAATATGAGGCAACGTCGATGGGTCGAGTTGCTTACCGATTACGATTGTGAGATCAAGTACCATCCAGGGAAGGCTAATGTTGTAGCCGATGCCCTCAGTCGAAAGGAACGACCTAAACCACTTCGAGTCCGAGCCCTCAGTATGACCATTCATAACGATCTTACCATTCAAATTCATACAGCTCAGATCGAAGCCCTGAAAGCTGAAAACATCAAAAATGAAGCCTTACGGGGTATTGACAAACAATTTGAAATCAAATCTAACGAGATTAGGTATTTCTCAAACCGAATCTGGTTGCCTAATTTCGGGAATCTACGAGACTTGGTGATGGATGAAGCTCACAAGTCTAAATATTCTATCCATCCGGGATCCGATAAGATGTACCACGGCATCAAGGAATTTTTATTGGTGGCCAAACATGAAAGCCGAAATCGCCACTTATGTCAGCAAGTGTCTTACTTGCTCGAAAGTCAAAACCGAACATCAGAAACCTTCTGGTTTACTCCAACAACCTGAAATCCCTGAATGGAAATGGGAACAAATTGCCATGGATTTCATAACCAAACTACCCAAGTCGGCGAGCGGTTGCGATACCATTTGGGTGATCGTCGATCGTCTCACCAAATCTGCTCATTTCCTGGCAATCAAAGAAAACGATAAAATGGAACGCCTTGCACAAATCTACATCAAAGAAATCGTTTCTCATCACGGCGTTCCAATCTCAATCATTTCTGACAGAGATGCCCGTTTTACCTCTCACTTTTGGCAATCACTTCAAAAAGCATTGGGTACTCGTCTCGATATGAGCACCGCGTACCATCCTCAAACCGATGGCCAAAGTGAACGAACCATTCAGACACTGGAAGATATGCTACGCGCCTGCGTAGTTGATTTCGGTACAAACTGGGAAAGACATCTACCGTTGTGCGAATTTTCGTACAATAACAGTTATCACGCCAGCATTAAGGCTGCACCCTTTGAGGCACTGTACGGTCGTAAGTGCCGATCACCGATCTGTTGGACTGAGGTGGGAGATAGTCAACTCACCGGTCCTGAACTCATTCACGCCACCACCGAGAAAATTGTGGAAATCCAAAACAGACTCAAGGCCGCACGTGATCGTCAGAAAAGTTATGCTGACGTGAGACGCAAACCACTCGAGTTCCAAGTTGGGGATCGAGTTCTCTTAAAAGTATCGCCTTGGAAAGGCGTCATCCGTTTTGGCAAACGGGGGAAGTTAAATCCCAGATACATCGGGCCTTTTGAGATCCTCGAAAGGATTGGTCCTGTAGCTTATCGATTGCAGCTGCCATCCGAACTTAGCAGCGTGCACCCTACTTTTCATGTCTCAAACTTGAAGAAGTGTCTGTCTGATGAGACACTTATTATTCCACTAGATGAAATTCGTGTTGACAATAAACTTCACTTCGTTGAGGAACCCGCTGAAATCATGGACCGTGAGGTCAAACAACTGAAACAAAGTCGTATTCCCATCGTCAAGGTCAGATGGAATTCGCGGCGTGGTCCGGAATTCACCTGGGAACGGGAAGACCAAATGCGACTCAAATATCCTCAACTTTTCACTGATTCTACATCGAACACGACCTCGAGCTAAATTTCGGGACGAAATTCTTCTAACAGGGGGAGAATGTAACACCCGCCAAATTAGGACTAGAGATTAGTGCCTAATCGAATGTTAATACATGTAATTAGTTCCTGGTTAGGCTAATTAATGTATCGAATTATATATATTGTTGAATATATACGAATATGCGATTTGATTAAATCGTACGCAATTTAAATCGGATGTATTTCGATTCAAATTTAATATGGACGTTGGTGACAAATTTTATTAAATAACGTTGTTATGTCAAAAATATTATTATTATAATATTTCGTATTCGTTCGTATCATACAATCAGAAATTATACAATTTAAAATGTAAAACGCGCAAACTAAATAAACCAACTTACATTATTAACTCAAACGTAAACTTATTTGTAAAATAATTAAATAAAATATCACGTAATAATTTGTATTTAAAACGTACCATTTAATATTTAAAATAATTAATTAACGTTGAAACGACGGAGCAAACGAACACCGCACGGAGCGGGAACGCGGGGCGAAAAATGGGAGGATAACCTCCCATTTCCCACTCTCTTTTTCTCATCTCTCTTTCTCTTTCTCCTTTCTTTTCTCTCAACTCCACCAACCACCCCCACCTTCAAAAATCTCACAAAAACGCAAAATAAACATATCAAACGACTTCGGATCTTCAAGATTTTTAGAGATTCACGACCACCGCGACACGATCTATCTTTCTATCTTTCCGAAATTTCATTTCGGCGATTTGTAAGTTTCCGACACCTCTCGTTTTTAAGTGTTTTTACTTGTTTGCGGTTTGTATCGACTTATAATGTTCAAATAAGGGTTGGGTAAAAGTTTTGGACCGAACGGAAACCGAAAAACTCGTTTTCGACCCATTTTCCGGCCAACAGACCGCTACGTCGCATTTGGCCCGGAATTTATGCGACGTCAGCCTCTACGTCGCAAAACACCTCGTGACGTCGCATAGTGCGACGTCAGTCACAACGTCGCATTAAATTGCGACGTCGCATATAGCGACGTCAGCCTTAACGTCGCCAATACCTCGCCACGTCGCACTTAGCGACGCAAGCCCCTACGTCGCAGAAATCACCTACGTCGCATTAGCGACGCAGCACCCTACGTCGCATTAAATTGCGAAACGTCGCCTTTAGCGACGTCATACTCAACGTCGCAGTCCTACCTGCGACGTCGCACCCTACGTCGCACAAACCAGAACCTCAAAAACACAGATTTTTACTAAGTGTCGAGACTCGAAATTTATCACTCGATTTTACCCAAATTCAGATCCAGATGCGTTTTTCGTCAAAGCAATATAGTAGAAATAAAAATTTTTCAAGCTGACCTGGCAGCTCGACCCCAGCCAGGGGCTCTGCCCCTTGGACCCCGCTACCAGGGGCGCTGCCCCCGGACCCCCGTACTTAGATTTCGTAACGGATTCTAAAACACAATCAAAACACATTTTTTCAAGTAAAACGCCACGAAATCAAAATAGTAATAATTGAGATTATTATTACAAATCCGTCACCAACGGGCCGTACACTTTTCAAACACTTAAACGTATCAACCAAATAGTGGAGATTTGGACATTATAGTTGAACGAACAACTACAAGGTAGTCTTATTAGATACCTTCGCATATTATAACCATCGCGTGTCGTGGACACCCTCAGGTTACAAGTCTTTGGACTTCGATTCTCCGCTAATCATTCTCAGTTTATTTTCATAAACTCAACGACTCAGGTGAGTCTCATAGCCCCCTTTTACTGTTTTACTCAGGGGTGTGATATACTGCTCAACTTTTAACATGTGAACGCAAGTACCAACTTTTCATATACTACATGAGTTTTTCGAAACTAATCATTTTAAAGTCCTCCGTCAGCATAGTTGTTAATACGTTGTAGCGTGAATATTAGTATATGGTACCATATAGGATTGACCCTCCTCGTTCGGGTTAGCAAGCACTAACCGGGTAAACGAACGTACTAATATTTGGGAAGACGAATGTGGATTAGGCATTCGTGGAGGCACCTCGCCCGGAATTCTCTATAGGGGACCCGGCCCTCGAGTTAAGCTCAACTATGTGCTCATGGCTGTATACACGATGATTATCATTTAATTGCTGGATGCAATTCATTATTTAATTGCTGGATGCAATTCATTATTTAATTGCTGGATGCAATTCATTATTTAATTGCTGGATGCAATTCATTATTTAAATCTTGCGGTTCATACGATATTACTTGATTTCAAACCTGTGAGCTCACCAGCTTTATAGCTGACCTTTTAGCATATATCGCAGGTACCCAGCAGTAGGATGTTTCTGCTTCAGGATTTAGCTCGAGTCAGCATACAGACGATTGAGATTTTCTTGCATTAGTATATTTTGTATAAGTACTTATGTACTGAAATCTCATTATATTTAACTCGAGCTATGTAAATCTTTAAATGTTGTAAACATTTCAGTTATCAATATATTTTGTTAAAACGACGCATATAGAGTCGTTTGCTATTTATCTTTGTGCTTTGTTATTGATTGGTAACACCCAAATCAAGCTTCCGCAAATCATCAAATTTGGGGGTGTTACAGCTCAATTGGTGATACTAAGTGGTAACACTTAGTATTAAAGGTGAGGTCTTGAGTTCAAGCCTCACAACAACCTACTATTGTCTAATAGAGGGGTGGGCCTCAGCAATAGTGATGGGTTGGGGTGCATTGGGCTGCAGACCTAGGGCCCAATAAGCCTCAGCTGGTGGCAGGCCCACCGCCTCCCTCGAGCCCATAGGGCCATCGCGAGGGGTGGGGTGTCACAGAAAAAGTGCACTTTTTCTGTGACACCCCACCCCTCGCGATGGCCCTATGGGCTCGAGGGAGGCGGTGGGCCTGCCACCAGCTGAGGCTTATTGGGCCCTAGGTCTGCAGCCCAATGCACCCCAACCCATCACTATTGCTGAGGCCTACCCCTCTATTAGCCAATAGTAGGTTGTTGTGAGGCTTGAACTCAAGACCTCACCTTTAATACTAAGTGTTACCACTTAGTATCACCAATTGAGCTGCAGCTCAATTGGTGATACTAAGTGGTAACACTTAGTATTAAAGGTGAGGTCTTGAGTTCAAGCCTCACAACAACCTACTATTGGCTAATAGAGGGGTAGGCCTCAGCAATAGTGATGGGTTGGGGTGCATTGGGCTGCAGACCTAGGGCCCAATAAGCCTCAGCTGGTGGCAGGCCCACCGCCTCCCTCGAGCCCATAGGGCCATCGCGAGGGGTGGGGTGTCACATACACAATACATATGTAACCATGAAAAGAATGGCATGACTTCGTTATTTTCAAATAGATATAAATGCCATGTTAATTGATTTCTACTTCTTTGACTTTGACTAAACTTTGAATTATACCAAGCTACTTTTTCTTTATTATAGTTATTATTTATTTCGTTTTCTAAGTAATCTAAATCTTGTTTAGTTATAATTGTTTTAATCTTTGGCATTTTAACAAATTACTAATCTTGCTCTTACTTCTATAATTGTATCTAGATTTATTTCTAATTTAGTTCTTATATAATTACGATACCAATTTAAACTTTCTTTATAAAATTCAGTAAATTTTATATTATTTCTTTCACTTAATATATCTTGTTTTGTTATATTTTTAATTTCTTCTAATTGTATTAATAAATCTTTTCTTTCTTCGTATAATTCTTTAAGACGTAAAGTTATACTATAATTCATATATAACCATCCATTAACTTGTATTCTTGAGTCACTCATAATTGTTCCTCTTTATAATAGTCTACTTCAGATTTAGTTGGTTTATATGTAAAATCTTCACTTTTACTATCTTCTTCGTATAAAGGTTTAGGTATATTTTGACTAAAATCTACTCCTTTCATTCTCATAGATTGAGCTTTTCTTAAATATAAATTTTCTTCTGACATAGAGCTAGAGGATTCATTAATATAAGTTGAATTTGATGGTCCTACTCTATTATTTTCAAGAGTTAATCTATTATTTTCAAAAGTTATGTTTATACTTCCATCGGTGTTCTCTATTATATTAGATAATTGACTACTATTTTCTATAGGTTTAGGTGTAGTTATATCTTCTATACTCCAAGTTTGACTTTGAGTAATTTCATTCCATTTCAATCTCTTAGGTATATTTACTTTAGAATGTTGGGAATTAGCTTCAAATATTAAAGTCTCATCTTTTGGTGATATTAACTTAGAACGTGGTTCTATAGTGGTTGTCATAGTTTTATAATATATTCTATATATAACTACAATTGGATCAGATCCTTCTTTAGCTTCTAAATTCTTAGTTTTAATTGTTAAAGTTAAGGTATCTAGTATATTACGATCATATAATGATATAGTAAAATTAGGATAGCAATTAAAATATATTGGGCCGTTACATATATTAGATTCTGCCATAGCTAATAAAGAATTTTTAAAATTTAATAATCTAGCATCTCTTAATATAACTAGTGTAGGAACGTCTAATCCTAATCTTGTCATTGGTTTAATAGCTACTTGAACTAATCCTATATGTAAAAATTTATAATTTTTCTTATGTTCTTTTATAGCAGTTTTAGAAAATAATTGTATATTTTGATGATTTTGTAATAAAGGTATAGTTTTCTCAGTTGTTTTTATAGAATATCCTTGAAAATAATCAAATGATCCTATCTTAAAAATAGTTTTAACATCTTGTTTAGGTATGTTCCAATCTAATAAATTACTTTCAATATTTGAAATAGAATCTTCAATTGAATTTGTTTGATCTTGTTCTTCTTCAATATCAGAAGTAGAACTATCTTTTCGATTTAATAGTAGTATAGACAATTTATTCATATTTCTGTAAATATTTGTTATTATTTTAACTTGTTATCGGAAAACTTAATTTATACAGTTGAACAAATATACCATCTCCGGGAACACCCCCATATCGTCGTGGTCCGGCCGTCTTACAACTCTTACTGCGGCTAATCCAACCGACTGATCGACAGGGCTTACCAACGCAGACATATATTTTTCCAACTCATAAAATAAATTTTCTTTTAACACGTTAAAACTCAAACACATATTTGACATGATATGATGATAAATATATTTATACTACTACCACCTCAAAAAGAGAGAACATGGCTCTGATACCAAATAGGGACAGGACCGTAAAGTAATATGAAAGTAATATAGTCAAATTGGAACAACAAATAATGAATGCATAAAATTATCAAGAAAAGGATTATAAAATTATACCTTTATTTATAGAATCTGAATTACAACAAGGTAGTATACTGGAACTTGTTTCCTGCTCTATAGATACAGACTCCGACTTGACTATAGGAGATATACATATATTAAAATCTAAATGTTTTGAACATTGGGATGTTGATAATATGACAGAGGGTTTTTTCATAAATTTTTTCTAAGTAAAATTTTATCGTGTCTTCGTCATAAAATCTTTCTTCATTTATAGATGAACTTGATCTTCAAGACTCTTCCTTTTTACCGGCATCTTTCAGTTTATTCATGTAATAATTGGTTTCTTTTACCGGATCCTTTAGTCAATAAAGATCTCCAATAATTTGTACTTTGTCGGCAACTTATCCAATAATAGTCTTCAATAATGCTTTGTTGTCGGTCATTGAATTCTGATAAAATTGCTTTTCTTGATTTCCTTTGTCGTATATGATTGATTCTTCATAACTCCAATTCTTGACTCTTCATAAATCTAATTCTTCAATAATGCTTACTGATTACTTTGTCAGTCTTACCGATAATCTTTTCAAGGATTTCTTCCTTCAATAAATGTAGGCAAAATTTTCAAAGATGGCTAACTTCCTTTAATGATAACAAACAAATTGTAGATCAGAACTAAATATTTATAACTGGTTCATATGGAAAAATTATATCATTCTTTTTTATAAATTTAATACTGGTTTATAAAAATTAAGACTCCCTTTTAGTAATATAGACTCAGAGTTAATTTTACTGGTTCATAAGGATTAAGACTCTCTTTCAATAATATAGACTCTCATCTGGACTTTTAATTTAATACAATCTCGTCATATGGATCTTGAGCATCCTGGTAGAGATCTTCACTTGGAGTGGGAGAATTCTTGATTTCGTTTATAATTTTTTGTATTTCTGTTGGAGACGAACATGCTTGAATTCGCTTTATAAAATCTTCATCTTGAATATTAGGAACTTGAGTGGATGAACTTGCTGATGGGTTTAAACTTTTATTATAAAAATCGATAACTGCTTTGGAGCTTGCTTGATTCATATTAATCCTTTTCCACAATTTAACACTATAATGTCTATAGAAGAGAGGCGGACTTGTATCTTGAGCTTCTTGTTTCTTATATGTGAATAGCGTAGTCCATGGTAGCTTGAATAATGTAGTGAACTGGAGAGTATATTCAAAACTGGAAAGATTTTCTTCTTGATATAAATATTTGAACTTGTTATATCCTTCAAGAATGATAGGAGGAAAAGCTTCTGGGATGGATCCCATATATCTGAACCACTTAACAAACCATCTTGGATATATATTTGAAAACTTCTCGGAGAAATAGAAAAACCAAGTATGGTTAAAGCTTCTAATTAGAAAGGCTTTAAACCATGCTTCTTGATAATCATAGTAATTATAAATGGGGTATGATGGAAATCCGGATAAAACTTTGTGAGAATATGGCTTAATAGACCATTCTTCAGGAGTAATAATTTTCATAATCTTGGCTTTGCTACAATAAATATAATCTGGTTTTGTCAGGCTCATAGTATGTTCAATAATTACCGAGCCGGAATCAACTAAAATGGCTTGATAATATTCTCGGGTTTGATGATCATTATTATAAAAATGAGAATTATTTGGGTATAGGTAATCTATAATAGAAAAGAAATTTTTACTCAATATTTGTTCTTCAAAAGGTTCAAGAATTTTAATAACTTGTCTGTTTGGGTTTATAACATATTCATTTGAACTTGAAGAAGGTTTTGATATAGTAAAGACTGGGATAGAAGGTCTTGATGGAGTTATTGGGGATGTTGGTATATTTTGTAATTTAGCTAGAACTGAGTAAGGAGGTCTGACTTTGTTAGAAAAGGGTGATAAGGGTTCAAATCTATTTTGATGTATAGGAAGGGCTGGAAATTCTCTGGAAGATGAAGGAGATGGTGTATTCTCCTTTTTTGCAATAGATTGTCTGGTTAATATAATCTTCTTTCCTGAATCTGATTGACTCATTTTCCCTGCAAAAATTCTCGTGATAAATAATCTGGTAGAGAATTATTATCTCCTTTGATAAAACTCAATGGTAAAATCAAAGTTACTTAATATAGCTTGCCATCTAGCAAAAATTTCTTTAGAAATCAAATTTTTAATATCCTTTTTTAAAATATATTTTGCAGATAAACAATCTATTCTTAATATAAAAGTTTTCATGTATAAATCATCCTCAAATTTCTTTATATTTAAAACAATACTTAAAATTTCTTTTTTAACAGTAGAATAATTTCTCTAGGTTTCATTCCATGCACCAGAATAAAATCTAACTAATTGTTCGTTTTTATTATTAGATAATTTTTGCTTTAATATACCACCATATCCTAAATCGCTTGCATCAGTTTCAACTATAAGACTAGCATCTGGATGATGTATATTTAAACATGGTAAAACTTTAATTTTTTCTTTTATATGTCTAATTATATTAGTATGTTCTTCTATCCATGGTTTAGGATTTTTCTTTAACCTATCATATAAAGGTTTACATATAATACCTAAATCCTTAAAGAAATCATGTATATAATTTAAACATCTTAAAAATCTTTGTAATTGATTTTTATCTTTAATCTCATCTGGGAATTTATTAGAAAATTCTAAACTTCTATCAATTGGTTTTATGGTTCCTTGAATTATATTATGTCCTAAAAATCTTATTTCTGTTTGAAATAGAGATATCTTCGTTGGTGAAACTGCTAATCCATTTTTATATATAGTATCATAAAATGCATTCAAATGTTTAAAATGTTGATCTATATTTTTTGAAAATATTAAAACGTCATCAATATAAACTATTGCAAAATTTCCTAATGGTAGAATAATATCATTCATTATATTTTGAAATTCAGATGGGGCATTTTTTAATCCAAAGGGCATTACATTCCATTCGTAATGTCCAAAGGGAACATTAAAGCCTGTTTTATATTTATCGTCCTCTTTTATCTGAATTTTCCAAAATCCAGATTTCATATCAAACTTAGAAAATATTTTTGAATCATATAACTTTTTTAATAAATCTCTTTTATTAGGTATAGGATATCTAATCCATTCTAATACTTTATTTAAAGGTTTATAATTTATTACTAATCTTGGTGCTCCTCTTTCTATTTCAGCATTATTCATAACATAGAAGGTTGAACAAGACCAAGGGGATTTTGATGGACGTATAAGTTTCCCATCTAATAAATCTTGTATTTCTTTTTTACAATGTTCTTCTAGTTCTATAGACATATGTATAGATTTGGATTTTGTAGGAATATTTTTCTCATTAAAGTCTTTAATATAGGGTAATCCTACTATATGTTGTTTTCTTTTCCAAAATGCATTTGGTATAGTTGCACATACATTATTTTTAAATTTTTCTTCTAATAGTTTTATTTTTGTTTGTATAGTTTTATCTTTTAATTGATTGTATATTCTTTTGTCATTTATTTCATTCACTAAATATTCTATTTGCCTTTTCTTATTTTCTAATATATTTATTTCTTTAGTTACTACTGGATGAATAAATTCAAAAGTTATTTCTTTGTTTAAAACTTTAGTAGTTAATCCATTTTCATCTGCTGTAAAAGGGTATAATTGTAATATAAATGGTTGTCCTAAAATGAGTTGAGAAGTTAAATTCTTTACTAGAATTAGTTGAGTATTATAGCAATAGTTATCTTTACATATATGTACATTAGATAATTTATAATTATTTTTAATCTAGATCCACTTGCTGAAGATAATTTTTCAGTGGACTTTTCATAATATTGGGTTGGTATTAAACCTTCTTGAATACAATTTAAATCAGCTCCTGAATCTAATAAAGCTATTAATGTTAATTTATAATTCTTATTGATAACTATGGTTAATTTTGTATACCACCTTTGATAATTTACTTTTCTTATTATATTTATTATAGGTACAAGTTCTTCTTCTACTTTTTCATCTATTAAGGGTTCTTCTTTATTTTCTATATTTTCTACTCTTTGTTTTAGAATTTTTATTTCTAATTTTACATTATTAAGCTCTTCTTGTAATTCTGGAATTGTTATGGGGTTTATATTTTTATTAAATCTTTTACATATTTCATTGAAATTATATTCTTGTCTATGATCTAAAACTTTCTCTTCTTTACTATTTAATTTTTCTTCTAGTTTTTGAAAATATATCTTTTTTATATCTTTATCTTCTATTTTATTTATTAAATCTATTAATTGTTCTATTTCACTGTCTTTAGTTATAACATTAATTGATTTATAATCACAATTACAATTTCCTATACATTCGCATGCTTCAGATTCACTACTAGAGGTATCTTCTTCTAAAATATTTATATCATTCTCACTATAATCTGATATACTAGACTCGCTCGAACTATCTCTTATAATTAATTTACTAATTTGTTTTTTAAGTTCATCTGATATATCTAACTCATTTATTTTCTTTTTAACATAGCAATCTTTTGCCATATGGCCATTTCTTCCACATTTATAACATATTATAATATCTTTTTGTTTATTTTGTTTATAATTTTTGTAAGGAATTCTTTTACCTTTTCTAAATCTATTTTTCTTATACTCATTTCTATTTTCGTATTCTTGATCTCTTTTATAACTTCTTTTATGTTTTATATATTTACCTTTATCTCTATATTTAATCTTCTTAGAACTAGAGGGAGGTAATTTTAAAGTTTCATAACCATATTGTTGGCAAAAGTCTCCTAGTTCTTGTCTAGAATTAACACCTTCTTTCTTAATCTTAGCTTTCAACTTTAAATCTGAACATATAGCTAATCCTTCTTGATTTACATAATTTATGATTTCTCCATATGTTAATTCTTTATAAGGTATATTATTATTATAATCATGACTTAATTTATTTCTAATCCTTTCAGCAAATAATTTAGGTAATCCTGCTATAAACCTTTCTTTCCAATATGCTTCTTTACAATCTGGCCTAGTCATTACTTTTGCTAAAAATACATCTTCATACCATCTAAAATCTTGTAATTTTCTACACGTTAAATTTAATAATATAGATGAATTTCTTTCCTGATAAGCAGCTGGGTTTCCTACATAATTTTTTAATATAGCATATATCAAAGTATTCATCATATCATCTATTTCTGTTTGATTAATCTGACCATTTTCAGTTTTTATTATAGTCTTTTTTGCATTATATATACGATTCTTTTCTTCTTGAGTTACATAACTATCCCACCAACCTTTTAGAATTCCGGTAAATCCTGATATAATCATTTCTATTACCTGTAATTCAGTATTATTATGTGCTTTATATGCAATAGCTGCCATAGTCATTTCTTGTAATAAGTTTAAAATTTGATACTCTGTTTGACCATCTATATTCCATTCATATATAGAAGTTCCATCATATTTGGCTTGTACTAAAGTATGACGTTCTTCATATTGTAAATCTGGAGGTGTTGGCTTATAATAGTAGTTTCGAGTTTCTGGTCTTGGAGTATAAGTTTTATTTGAAGTATATGGATTATATTTTATTTTATTTATTCCATTATTATCAAATTGATTTTCTATATTAGGGATATCATCTTCTGAAAATTCTTCTTCATTTATTACATTAATTTTATTACTTGATATACTTAAATGAGATAATTTGTCTTCAATTTCCTTTAATATAACATTTTGTTTTCCTAAATTTATAGGGGTATCTATTTGATATGGTATAAATAAAGGACTTTCTTCAATAACTTGTTTAGATTTAGAGGTATCGGGTTTACTTTCTTCAATTTTCTCAATTCTATCTAATTGTTGACCTATAGTGTTTAATACTTCATTCGTATAGTTACTTTGACATGCATTTTGTTTTAGAGTTTTATTAGAATCTTGATCTTTTACTTCTACTAAAGGTATACCTATATATTCTTTATTATTTTGTTTTATAATTATATCTTCATAAGGGGGATGAATTCCTATAATTTCTTCTTTAGTATTAGGATTTTTATATGTTTTATTTATTTTTGTTATTGTTTCTGTTTTTTCTAAAAATGGAAAATATATTCCTTCTTTTACACAATACATATGTAACCATGAAAAGAATGGCATGACTTCGTTATTTTCAAATAGATATAAATGCCATGTTAATTAATTTCTACTTCTTTGACTTTGACTAAACTTTGAATTATACCAAGCTACTTTTTCTTTATTATAGTTATTATTTATTTCATTTTCTAAGTAATCTAAATCTTGTTTAGTTATAATTGTTTTAATCTTTGGCATTTTAACAAATTACTAATCTTGCTCTTACTTCTATAATTGTATCTAGATTTATTTCTAATTTAGTTCTTATATAATTACGATACCAATTTAAACTTTCTTTATAAAATTCAGTAAATTTTATATTATTTCTTTCACTTAATATATCTTGTTTTATTATATTTTTAATTTCTTCTAATTGTATTAATAAATCTTTTCTTTCTTCGTATAATTCTTTAAGACGTAAAGTTATACTATAATTCATATATAACCATCCATTAACTTGTATTCTTGAGTCACTCATAATTGTTCCTCTTTATAATAGTCTACTTCAGATTTAGTTGGTTTATATGTAAAATCCTCACTTTTACTATCTTCTTCGTATAAAGGTTTAGGTATATTTTGACTAAAATCTACTCCTTTCATTCTCATAGATTGAGCTTTTCTTAAATATAAATTTTCTTCTGACATAGAGCTAGAGGATTCATTAATATAAGTTGAATTTGATGGTCCTACTCTATTATTTTCAAGAGTTAAACTATTATTTTCAAAAGTTATGTTTATACTTCCATCGGTGTTCTCTATTATATTAGATAATTGACTACTATTTTCTATAGGTTTAGGTGTAGTTATATCTTCTATACTCCAAGTTTGACTTTGAGTAATTTCATTCCATTTCAATCTCTTAGGTATATTTACTTTAGAATGTTGGGAATTAGCTTCAAATATTAAAGTCTCATCTTTTGGTGATATTAACTTAGAACGTGGTTCTATAGTGGTTGTCATAGTTTTATAATATATTCTATATATAACTACAATTGGATCAGATCCTTCTTTAGCTTCTAAATTCTTAGTTTTAATTGTTAAAGTTAAGGTATCTAGTATATTACGATCATTTAATGATATAGTAAAATTAGGATAGCAATTAAAATATATTGGGCCGTTACATATATTAGATTCTGCCATAGCTAATAAAGAATTTTTAAAATTTAATAATCTAGCATCTCTTAATATAACTAGTGTAGGAACGTCTAATCCTAATCTTGTCATTGGTTTAATAGCTACTTGAACTAATCCTATATGTAAAAATTTATAATTTTTCTTATGTTCTTTTATAGCAGTTTTAGAAAATAATTGTATATTTTGATGATTTTGTAATAAAGGTATAGTTTTCTCAGTTGTTTTTATAGAATATCCTTGAAAATAATCAAATGATCCTATTTTATAAATAGTTTTAACATCTTGTTTAGGTATGTTCCAATCTAATAAATTACTTTCAATATTTGAAATAGAAACTTCAATTGAATTTGTTTGATCTTGTTCTTCTTCAATATCAGAAGTAGAACTATCTTTTCGATTTAATAGTAGTTTAGACAATTTATTCATATTTCTGTAAATATTTGTTATTATTTTAACTTGTTTTCGGAAAACTTAATTTATACAGTTGAACAAATATACCATCTCCGGGAACACCCCCATATCGTCGTGGTCCGGCCGTCTTACAACTCTTACTGCGGCTAATCCAACCGACTGATCGACAGGGCTTACCAACGCAGACATATATTTTTCCAACTCATAAAATAAATTTTCTTTTAACACGTCAAAACTCAAACACATATTTGACATGATATGATGATAAATATATCTATACTACTACCACCTCAAAAAGAGAGAACATGGCTCTGATACCAAATGGGGACAGGACCGTAAAGTAATATGAAAGTAATATAGTCAAATTGGAACAACAAATAATGAATGCATAAAATTATCAAGAAAAGGATTATAAAATTATACCTTTATTTATAGAATCTGAATTACAACAAGACCGTAAAGTAATATGAAAGTAATATAGTCAAATTGGAACAACAAATAATGAATGCATAAAATTATCTAGAAAAGGATTATAAAATTATACCTTTATTTATAGAATCTGAATTACAACAAGGTAGTATACTGGAACTTGCTTCCTGCTCTATAGATACAGACTCCGACTTGACTATAGGAGATATACATATATTAAAATCTAAATGTTTTGAACATTGGGATGTTGATAATATGACAGAGGGTTTTTTCATAAAATTTTTCTAAGTAAAATTTGATCGTGTCTTCGTCATAAAATCTTTCTTCATTTATAGATGAACTTGATCTTCAAGACTCTTCCTTTTTACCGGCATCTTCCAGTTTATTCATGTAATAATTGGTTTCTTTTACCGGATCCTTTAGTCAATAAAGATCTCCAATAATTTGTACTTTGTCGGCAACTTATCCAATAATAGTCTTCAATAATGCTTTGTTGTCGGTCATTGAATTCTGATAAAATTGCTTTTCTTGATTTCCTTTGTCGTATATGATTGATTCTTCATAACTCCAATTCTTGACTCTTCATAAATCAAATTCTTCAATAATGCTTACTGATTACTTTGTCAGTCTTATCGATAATCTTTTCAAGGATTTCTTCCTTCAATAAATGTAGGCAAAATTTTCAAAGATGGCTAACTTCCTTTAATGATAACAAACAAATTGTAGATCAGAACTAAATATTTATAACTGGTTCATATGGAAAAATTATATCATTCTTTTTTATAAATTTAATACTGGTTTATAAAAATTAAGACTCCCTTTTAGTAATATAGACTCAGAGTTAATTTTACTGGTTCATAAGGATTAAGACTCTCTTTCAATAATATAGACACTCATCTGGACTTTTAATTTAATACAATCTCGTCATATGGATCTTGAGCATCCTGGTAGAGATCTTCACTTGGAGTGGGAGAATTCTTGATTTCGTTTATAATTTTTTGTATTTCTGTTGGAGACGAACATGCTTGAATTCGCTTTATAAAATCTTCATCTTGAATATTAGGAACTTGAGTGGATGAACTTGCTGATGGGTTTAAACTTTTATTATAAAAATCGATAACTGCTTTGGAGCTTGCTTGATTCATATTAATCCTTTTCCACAATTTAACACTATACTGTCTATAGAAGAGAGGCGGACTTGTATCTTGAGCTTCTTGTTTCTTATATGTGAATAGCGTAATCCATGGTAGCTTGAATAATGCAGTGAACTGGAGAGTATATTCAAAACTGGAAAGATTTTCTTCTTGATATAAATATTTGAACTTGTTATATCCTTCAAGAATGATAGGAGGAAAAGCTTCTGGGATGGATCCCATATATCTGAACCACTTAACAAACCATCTTGGATATATATTTGAAAACTTATCGGAGAAATAGAAAAACCAAGTATGGTTAAAGCTTCTAATTAGAAAGGCTTTAAACCATGCTTCTTGATAATCATAGTAATTATAAATGGGGTATGATGGAAATCCGGATAAAACTTTGTGAGAATATGGCTTAATAGACCATTCTTCAGGAGTAATAATTTTCATAATCTTGGCTTTGCTACAATCAATATAATCTGGTTTTGTTAGGCTCATATTTTTGGGGGAAGGGAGGAAGCGTTAGTATGCTTCAAGAAGCATATTACAATTATCAATCAAAACGTCAACAAAAATTATTTTTATTGGTAAATAGTAATCAAAATCGATGCTATAAAGAATATTTTAACGAATGAAATTCATTTTTAAGTCATAACATTAATTGATGATTATTTATTTAATAAATTGTTAATATGCAGTGTGATGCATATTAACTAATATGCATCGCGATGCATATTAAAACTTCACATTATTTGAAAGATATTTTTATTGTTAATATGCATCACAATGCATATTAACTAATATGCACCGCGATGCATATTAACGGATTTTGATCTAATATTCATAAATCGATGTTATAACTTGAAGAAAGAATTTATCAAGGAAGCTTAACATTCATAGCATCGATTCTGATTAACATTTACTAAATTTTAGTTTGCTTTTTTCGAGATTTGTATGGGTGAAGGTAATATGCTTCCTGATGCATACTAACGCTTCCCCCTTCCCTCAAAAATGCACTTCCCTCTGGATCATTCCACTATATATATATATACTAGTCTGAAACCCGTGCGATGCACGACAATTAATGATTACAATATTTATTGATGCAATGCGTAATATAATTTATTGATCTGAACATTAAAAATGATGCTTAACAATTTCAAAAACGTGTAGCATTCAATATATAACATCCACCCAAAACCAATTACTCCCTCCGTCCCAATTTAATTGTCCCCAGACAGAAAACACGCAGTTTAAGATAAACACGATAATTACTACTTACTTTTTGCACAATGACATTCTTACCCCTAACCAATTAATTTGAACTCCCTTTCACTTTTGTAATTTAATTTTTTAAGTAGGGACAATATCGTAAATCAAATCAAATTTTCTTTCTATATTTGGTAGTGGACAATCAATTTGAGACAACCCAAAATGAAATACTGAACTATTAAATCGGGACGGACGGAGTATAACTCACACAAAGGTAAATGTATAAATCAAAACATGAATTTATTAACAAAGACAATCAATTTGCAAGCCCAGACAATCATCCTGCCACAAATATCTAAATCAATAAAATAAAAAAATTTGCTTAACCTTTTTTTTTTTTTATCAAATAAACCAAGAAACAAATTCGACCAAAGATGACTATGTTGATACATGAGTATATAATTAGGTAAACAAAACGTTCATGTGATGTATATATTATGTGGGGTATGTTAGATTGTAGTGTTGTCTTTCTAAAAAAAAAATTAGGTAAACAAAACATTACATACCTTTGAAGTTTAAATTGAAATCGGCATATGTAGAATAACAATACATTCACAAAAGAGGAAAAGAAGATCGAGACATGCATTAGTGAAGAATAAGCAACTTGAATGTTTTCCTATTACTAAATATTTCTCCGTTGCAATGTTAAAACTTAACAACACCAAAAAATATATAAATGCTACACTTTTAGATAATAAACGAAGTTCATGAAGTACGTAAATTTTTATAAACTAATAAGTTTGCTAAACCCAACTATGAAGAACACAAAGCAAAAAAGAAGACTTACAGTTAATGTCTACATGCATGATCTATTTACTCAAATACTTTATATTATTTAATTTTATCGTATATAGGAATAGAATAGATGAAGAATCCATCTTTTTTTTTTTTACAAACGCAGGAGACATTGTAGATAAATAAAAGCTTTAATTGATATCTGTTTTGTAATTTAATTATATACTACGTACTATCGTGAATTGAAGGACCTTGATTGTAATGAGAGTTTGATTCGGAGTCATACGTCAACCCGTATTACCTTTATTTTATTTTATTCAACTTTTATGTTATTTATTTTTTACTACTACAGAAACAGGCAACAACGACAGAATTTTGCGATGAAAATAAAACCGTAGCAAATTTATTACATTTGCGACGCATTTGCCACCGCTTTGTGACGATATATTGGATGATAAAAAGTCAAACATTTGACTAACTTTTGACAAGGATTAGAGACAAATTTGTGACAGCGTATAAAAAGTCAAACGTTTGACCAAATATTGCGACGGATTAGTGTCAAACTTGCGACAACAAATCATAATTCAAATAGCTGACTAAAATTTGCGACAGATTAGTGCCAAAGTTGCGACAGCTTATCAGAATTCAAATACTTGACTTATTTTTCAAATATTTGACTAAGTTTTGAAACAGATTTGTGTCGAAACTGCAACGGTTGAACAAAATAAGTAATAACTTAAAAAGAATAAAATCTACTATAATAATACTCGTAGCAGATCGGTCGCAAAATCGAACTAAAATAATAATATTATAAATAATAATAAAGGAACCCGTCACAAATCTGTTGTAAAATTTGATCTTTATTAATTTAAAAAAACAAATAATAAGGCTGTAGCAAATCCGTCACAAAATATCTATAATTGCTACGGATTTGCTACAGAAGTTTTTGCCGTTTTACGTTTACGTGATTATACAAGCACAATGAAATACATAGGAGCATCAAGTATATCTTTATATGAGTGTATGTATAAAAAGACACAATATTTGTACATATTAATATATTTGTTGATATGTATCTCTAAACTATTAATATATATATATATATATATATATATATATATATATATACTTTCTTATATCTCGAAGTTGATATACACACATAATTATATATAGACATGTATATTCATTAACTTTTAATTTTTTTTGATTACTTACCGAACCATATAGAAATATGTATAAACATACATGTGCGTTTTTTATTTAGGGTAAATGGCGCAGATCGGTAACGAACTTTTCTTTTTTTGTCGAGTTAGGGTATGAACCCAATTTATTATACAGGTCGGTAACGAACTTTCAAATTATGTTTCGAGATAGGTAACGAACTTTTTTTTCACCTAACTTGAAAAGTTCGTTACCTAACTTGAAACACAATTTGAAAGTTTGTTACTTAACTCGAAACATAATTTGAAAGTTTGTTACCTAACTCGAAACATATATTAGACACGAACTTTCAAATTATGTTTCGAGTTAGGTAACAAACTTTCAAATTATGTTTCGAGTTAGGTAACGAACTTTTCGAGTTAGATGAAAAAAAAGTTCGTTACCTAACTCGAAACATAATTTGAAAGTTCGTTACCGACCTGTATAATAAATTGGGTTCATACCCTAACTCGACAAAAAAGGGAAAGTTCGTACCCGATCTGCGCCATTAACCCTTTTATTTCCATTAACCCTTTTATTTCCATTAACCCTTTTATTTAAAACTATTTTTTAAAAAATTAAACAAAATGAGGTTGTGGCAAATCCGTTACAAAATATCTATAATTGCTACGGATTTGCTACATAACTTTTTGCCGTTTTGAGTTTGCTTGATTATACAAGCACAATTAGATACATAGGACCATCAAGTATGTTTTTATATGAGTGTAATGTATAAAAAAGTCACAATATTTGTACTTATTAATATGTTTTGTGGTATGTATATCTAAACTATTAATATATAGATGTATACTGTCTTATATGTCGAAGTTGATATACACACATACTTATATATATATAGACATGTATATTCATTAACTTTTAATTTTTTTTGAGTACTTATTGAACCATATAGGAATATGTATAAACATATATGTGCGTTTTTTATTTAAAACTATTTTAAAAAAAATTAAACAAAATGAGGTTGAAGCAAGTCCGTCACAAAATATCTATAATTGCTACGGATTTGCTGCAGAACTTTTTGTCATTTCCGAGTTTGCTTGATTATACAAGCACAATTAGATACATAGGAGCATCAAGTATGTAATTATTATCATTATCAACCGACTGAAATATACAAAATACCATTTTAATGATCAAATTGTAATTTTTTGGTCACGTGGTACATGCAACTTATATTCTAATTGTATTATTATTATTATGAATATATATTGATTACATGCACCTTTATTATTATGAGCATCAATCAACTACATCTTTATATAATTGTAACATATCAAAGACACAATATTTGTATGTGTTATTGAGTTTGCTTGCTACATAACTTTTTGCCATTTTGCATTTGCTTGATTTTACAAACACAACTAGACACGTAAGAGCATTAATTATGTATTTATACAAGTACGTGTTACGTATGAAATATAAAATAAAATGTTTATAAATATTGATACGGTATAAATATTAAGGGGCTGTTTACATAGGCATTAATGGGCTGAGTGTTCTGGGAGACTTATTCGGTCATCAAGATGTGCTGTTTACTTGTGACTTAATTCTTAATGGAGGGCTGACCGAAGTGATATCCATCCAGCCACAAAAGTGATGTTGTCCCCATTCAACCAAATTATTTCCTTTTCTACCCCTTTTGTCTCTTTCAAAATTACACCCCAAAATCAAAACTTCTCCACAAAATCACATCCATATATTGATATATTCTTCTCCACGGAGATTACCGGCGGCTACCGCTAAACGTCATTTACTCTCCGGCCACCGCTGGTTCTCCGGCCACCTTTGATTCGCCCGGCCCCATCGACATCACCAACTGATTTCTTTATCAAACTCAACGAGTCTTACATGTATCGAGTGGGTATGAAAAATTGCAATAATTTTGTACTATCATTCAAAATACTGGTTTGATGATAAAGTTTTAAGAGTTATCGCAAATCATCCGTATAAGTTTGTTTGCCCTGTAAGAATATTTAATGTGAATGGGAAATGATAAAAAAAGGACGGTGATGATGATGATCTTCAATCGGAGTCGGCGTGGGTTTTGATTTTTTTTGTGTGTGTAAAAAGATAGAAAGACACTTCGAGATTAATTGGTATTTTTGATTGTGAATTTGTGATTTTTTTTTAAGAGGCAGTATTGGGCTCAGTGGCATTGCCTCTTCATATACCCATCACCAATTCTAGGGGAAACCCGAATATTTAGAGAGAAAACCTCTATCTCCATCTCGGAGAGCTTGCTCACATCCGGGTTCGAACCCATGACCTTGAGGTCATGGTGAAACACCTTGTGCCACTTGAGCTGGAAGCTCTTGGCATTGTGAATTTGTGATACTCTGCCACTTCGAGATTATATAGAAACTATCCTTTTTAATTTGATGATATTTGGAATTGAGATAAGATCTGGATTTGTGATAATGTTTTTGTCAATTTAATTGTAAAATGTTTTTTTAATCGGTTAACTTTCTTTTCCCTAAAACATTTATTATTGTTCATCAAAATTAAAAATAATAATAATAACAACCTTTTGAATTAAGGGTAAGATAGTCATTTTTTATCATTCAGACTATTATTTAGCATAAAAAGTAAACGAGATTATTTGTTCACTGATTACTACATACAGTCATTACATACCCATACTGCCATCTATACCCATATGTGACTTAATGAAAAAAAATAGTAAACAGCCCCTAAGTTGATAACCAATAAGTCTTATCCGATAAGAGTATAATATAGGTAAATAATCTATAATCTATCATCATTACACCTCTACGAAATTCATACCCACATTCAAATTTATTAACTTATACGGAGTACGTATTAAAGTTAAAATTAATATATTTACCTACATTTAATACAAAATTTTCGTTTCCCCCCTAAACACGGCTTGGGACCAAGTTTCCCTCCCATTATATTTTAATAATTTTCACACCTATTTTGAATCTCTCTAAGATCTTCTCCAAGGCCAAAACCACAAATCCACAACCCTAGCTAAATCAACACAGTAGCAGGTCTAGCAGCTATCTGTCATCACCATTGTTGTCCCTGGTCACCACCGCTACTATCTCCGGCACTCACTACCGCTTCCGCTGAGACCTCACCATCGCTGCAACCGCCGGTCGACATCGATTCAAGTTTGTTTTTTATTTTTTGTCTTCGTCTTCTATTTGTTGTATCTTGACTATTACAAGTATGTATGTTTGTGTGAGTTTGCATATATATATAATGTGGGTTTTACTCAAGTTAGTATTTAATTAATTTTTAGTAAATTGTTGATTTTGGGTTTCCATAAAATGCAAGAAGAAGGTTGATGTATTGATAAAAATTGTTACAATTTTCTGGGTGGTCATATATCTTACTGTTTTTGCTTATTTGTAGATGTGAATCAAAATTTGATTTTTTATTTCGTGAACTTTCATGATGGCTGGTTGTTAAAAAACATAATTAAGTCTAGCAAATTGAAAGGTACTCTTGGCATATGGTAGTGTGTGGTTCTGTTTTTTGGCGGACCAAATTTTCTTTTTGTGATGGTTTCAAGAGGGTTCAACCTAAAGCCAATGTTTTAGTGTCTTTCAAGATTTTTGTTCAGGTACAGATTAGCAAGTAGGAATCATCAACCGTGGCAGAGAGGATTAATGGCCGGATTAAACTTTGTGGTAACAAAAAAAATTCAATGGAATGAATCGATTGGGCTACATGTTTTCGTACTTGTTTACAAATCTGTTTTTTGATCATGTGGTTACATTCGTATTCAATGAACTATTATGAGACAAGAGATTATTAAAGTCTCAGCTCATCCACCAATTGAGGGTTATACAGTTTTGAATCATCAACACTTGTGATAACGCACTTTTCAATTCATATGTGTGGCTTGTAAATAAGTAAGTTTAAATGAATTGTTTTATATTAGTTTTTGCTTGTGTAGACTAAAGCTTGAGATGCTGTCACGAATGTTGTTGCCATTTGTTGACTATGTGTTTAATTTTAATTGTCATGTAGCGATCGATGATGGATGCATAATTGCATAGGATGACATATAAAGATGGAAGCGTAAAAGAAAGATGGTGCTTGAACAAGCAAAGGTTGAGAGAAATTGTAAGATTTGATCTTGAAAAAGAACAAGGAAGAAGGCGGACGGTGAAAGGATAACTCAAAATTGGTCGAATATAAAGTTTTCAATCCCTTGTTAGATATTATAACGTAGAATTAGCATATCGGTTGATTTACATCACTTGGATACTTGTGCTTTTTTGAATAACAATTTATAATATATATGCTTTTGTTGGAATCAATGTTCTCGGGTTGGCTTCGGGTTTGACCGTGGTACATTATGATTCAAAGATATGCCCATGACATAATAATATAAAGTCCATTTATCCTATTCGGTCACACGCAAAGGCCGATCGAAAATCGTTTGATATACTTCCATATAAGAGATTAGTTAAAAGAAATTAGTTAATGGTCTATGGTTGAGTTGTTTAATTAATTAGTTATGCTTATAACTTGTAATTAATTAAACATAAGAATGAATGCCTTGAAAGAAGTGATTTGTCTTCCTAAGAATGCATGTCTCAAAAGAAGTGATTTATCTTCCCAAGATTGCATGTCTTGAAAGATGTGATTTATCTTTCCAATATTGCATGTCTTGGAAGATGTGATTTTTCTTCCTATAAATGCACTCAACCTACTAACTTTCTTATACTCTTAATACACTCTTTCCTCTCTCTCACACACGTTTTTCTCTCAAGAAAAACACACACATATCAGCCTAAAATCTACTCAAGATCTTCATCAAGTTCTAATACATAATCTCTAGTTTTTGAGGATTTTGTATACGCAACACACAAGGTTGTGGTGTTGCGGTTTGGTGAAGAAAAGAGGTGTTCTAGGGGCTGTTTTGGTGGAGTTAAAGGGCTGGAAGTTTGGTGATCGAAAGCATATCAATCGAGATCGGAACTTTGGGTGTCTCCCCGATAGAGAGGTTCTTCTTTGAGCCTAAACCGTATCGATAGGAATCACGCTTCAAGGGTATGATTCTTATTCCAATCTCTATAGTAGCTACTGTTTTTGTACAAGTTTACAAATGAAGGAGTTCGTTTTAAATATTGTTTTGTAAGTGATTTTCCGCTGCGTTTTCGTACCGAACTCCAACATTGGTATCAGAGCCACCTTGTACAAACTTTAGCTCTTAAATCGATTAATTGATTGCTTCGAAATGCATGTACCATGGCTGTTTGTTTCAGACTGTTTTGGTTAGATTATTGTTTCGAAATCGTTGGTTTTGTTATTGGCAATATCCATCATAAAATGGTTTTGCATGTGACTAAAAATGATAGATCTTTAAACTTGTTAAAAATCAGAAAATCATTTTTGTTCATATGTTAATTTCGGGACTGTTTTGGACCATTTTAGTAATCGGTTTTAGTTTGATTATGAACGATCCCTTTTGAGTTTTAAATGATGCATTTTTGGTATAATAAAGTCTTAAAAGGGTTGATTATAATAACTAGTAACCGAGACGAAATTTCAGCCCTTGTCGAATGATACATGAGATTTTGAAGTATTCGTTTGATGATGTTTAGATGCTTTGTGGTTGATTGGATATCGGTAGTTTATGCCATGGCCCTTGTGTGATGTTTGGTTGTGTATTATTTATTCGGATGAATGTAATAATAATTAATCAAACGGCTTGCATGTCGTCTTTTTCATTTTAATCATGTATTTGTATTAACGACAAATGTGTCGTTTTCTTTCTATGTATTTGTAATAGTATAGAAAGTAGAATAGTTTTGATTTAAAATGTAAAGAGACGCTCGAGATTGGAGTCACGAAGATGATGTTCAAGATGGTGCAAGTGGGCTTCTTTCAAGGATGATAGTTTAAGTGGGAGCCGTTGTTCCTACTAATTTTGTCCTTAGATTGACCTCGTTTTTCGGTATAGTGGCTTACCGGAAAACGCATAGGATTGGCATACTACCGATATATTTGCATGTGATTATTATTATGTTTTAAATATTTGTCTTGGTTGTGTGCACTAGAAAATAGTTTTAAAACACAAGGATAATAATCATACATCGGTTTGGTTATAATGGATTAACAAACGCGATATAAAATTGGCAAGATTTTAAAAATGGTATAAAATGTTTTTGCTAATACAAAAAGAAAACCCGTTTTAAATGTAAACTTTACGCCATCCACGAATAGTGCACACATTCATACCTTCTACCTGTTGAAACTCGCGATACCCGAGAGTCTTGTGCCGGTTTTCAATTGGGTGTTGGCAAGGGTGAGGTGAAGTTCGCGATACCCGAGAGTCTTGGGCCGGATTTCACGTGTATCTATCATGGACAGTTTACAATCTGGACTTGTGTTTCCGCGACATACCCGGCACAAGAAAGGGTTGGCGTAGAAGGGATTAAACATGTCAATTGATATAATGGATCATCATTGAATCCCGCAGGAGTCTAAGAATTTCATAATGGATGAAATTGGTAATATAGTATACCTACTTAAATAGCTTATAACTAATGTTTCCGGGGCATACCCGGCATTACTATAAGCGAAATATGGATCTTAGCCTTGTTAATTATAATTGTTTTAAATATTAAAACACACAAGGGTAAGTATTTTAACAAGGATTAAATATGTCAGATTAACTTATACAATCTATAAATTGACAGATGTCTGCAACAAACACAAACTCTGCTTCCTCATCTATTTCTACTTTTTGCCTAAAAGGGCTCCTTGAGAAGGATAAGCTTAATGGCTTGAACTTCATTGACTGGCTTCGCAACCTGAGGATTGTTCTCAGGATGGAAGGAAAGATCAGGGCAATTGAGGAACCCCTACTGTAACACCCTCAAATTTCTGTTTGCGGAAGCGATCGGGTCGGGTGTTACCAAATTAAATATCACAGCATAAGATACATAATGAACGACTCTAAATGAGACGTTTGAAAATAGTTATACATTTATGAAATTTAAGTATTTACAAGTTGCGAGTTCGCATAAAAGTAATATTACATTCTACTAGTACTGAGTAAATGCAATAAATATCCTGAGTATTGAAAACATGCGACTCGAGCTAGAATCCTGTAGTCCAAACCTACTACAGCAGTGTACCTGAGAATGCACACTAAAAGGGTCAGCTGAAAAGCTGGTGAGTTCACAAGTAATTTGTAGAAACAAGTAGTTCGAGTAATAAATGTTTCATTCAGAAATATCAATCAAGTTTAGCAGTTTAAATAACAACAGTTGCCCCTCGAGGCAGTTATAAGTAATTTATGGTAAGCAGGTGAACCTAATCCATAGGTTTCTAGTCAAATAAAGGGGACCAATCCCCATCCTGTGTGTTATCCGGTAAGATATTGCTACCTGGCAATATGTATACGAGAGTAGCGTAAGGTGACTATCTGTCGTGCTACTGGCCGAAAGCAATCAAGCAAGAAAGTCCTTAGGCGATCGGTATTGCTCCCCGGCAATACGGTACGGATAGTTTGTACGGTTTCAAGTATTAGTACTACGGTTACTAATAGGTCACGATGCCACCGGGCATGAAAGGTTACACCCCGGCAACGTGATCAAGTTATCTGTTTTGTGATTGTGTCATATCGGTACGGTTTGTGATTACAGTCAAGTGAGCAAAAGCTCGTTATTTCCTGAGTCTCCGACTCGTAAGCATCTAGTAATCACCTACAGTGATGGTAATGGGTTCACAATTACGGTCAAATGAGCAAAAGCTTATAATTTCCTGAGTCTCCGACTCGTAAGCATCTAGTAATCACCTACAGTGATGTAATGATTATCCCCCAAGGGAAGTGTCAAGTTATGTCCCGCAGGACCACGTTTCAGTAAATTAACCAGTTATAGAGCCAACGACCCCGACCGTAATAATTCGTAGGTCCGTTGCTGGAAGTAAGTAAAGCATAAGTCCATATGCTGGAATGAGTAACCGTGCAGTCCCGCAGGACTACGATAGAGCATGAATCCACATGCTGAGCCAACGACCCCGACCGTAGTAATTCGTAGGTCCGTTGCTGAATGTAAGTAAAGCATAAATCCATATGCTGAGTATGAGCATCCAGCTCATAAGTAGGTTGTACCACCCACCGTGGTATCGTGAGCAATCCAGCTCGCAAATAAGTTGTACCACCCACCGTGGTATCGTGAGCTCGTTTGTAAATCCGTAATACCAATCACATTGGTATCGTGTTTGTACCACCCACCGTGGCATCGTTTTGCTTCACATATAGTGACAGCGTCCGTTATTCTCCCGCAGGAGATGCAAGTAATCGTTTTGGCAGTACACGACATGCCGAAAGTAAGTTTAGCCCCAAAGCTAGTAAAATGTTACAGGCACTCAACAGTACCTCAAGTTGTTACGTAATTCACAGTAGTATATCATACTAAGAAATGTAGGAGCGTCACCTAGATGTAAGGGATAATCGTAATCAATAGGTAGGTACGTATCTACGTCACCTAGTTTGCCTGAAGTAATGTGTAACGTCTAAGTCACTTAACTGTAGGGAAGTACTTTCAGTACTTAGTTAAAGTCATCTGTTAGTTCATAAAGATAGTCATCACTGAACTAACAAGTCGGTGCCTCTAGTTGGTATTCACAAGTCCACTAGTCATTACTAGTAATTAGCAAGTCACTGATGTAGTGAGGCATTTATTTCCTAGATATTATATGTAATATAATTCTAGGTGTTACTAACACAGTCATACTTAATATCCCCAAGTATGGTCAAATGGTTCGTAGCTGTCGCGGTCTAGCACCGTTACCATAAACTATAGTAAAACGTTTGTAACGGTTTGAACAGTTGAATGTAGTAAAACAGGAGTATGCATTCCCACCCCGAAATCAGTTGGAAAAACAGTGAAAGAGTGGGGTGATGAACTCACCTGAGGAGCTAGCGTCCTAGCGTAACGAGTCGTGCCAAGTGAAATCTCCTAATGTCCTAAACACGAGAGATTTCGTACGTTTGTAAGTGCGGTTCGTTATGGATGGTTCGTAATAATAATTCATATTATTATTAGGTTTGAGTTTTCGTATACTTCATAAAGTATATTTGTTTTGGAGTACAAGTCGTATCGTATTTAAATTGTCTTTTGAAAACGTTTTCCGACACTTAGAAAGATTTGGCTAATTTCTGTTTTCTGCGACATAACATGCGACACAAAAATAGTTCATGCGACACAAGGGTTGTGTCGCATGGTGCGACACAGAAGTTCTGCGACACAGTGGTTGTGTCGCATAATGCGTGTGATGCTAAATCAATAGCGACATAAGGGTTGTGTCGCATGGAGTCTGCGACACAAGGATACGACATAAGGGTTGTGTCGCATGAGTAATTCATGCGACACAGTATGCGACACAAGGATTGTGTCGCACTGAAGAACAGCAGCCCAGAAACCTTCGGGTTTCACTTTTTTCTGGCCAAAATCACAAATCTAACGCATTTTCAAGCTGTAAAATCATGTTTTCTTTGTTGTTTAGGTTATAACTAAGTTGTGTAAACATTATTACACCCAAACATTACACCAAAATGATTAAATCTAAATATTTAGGAATTTCTTACAATTGCGAATCGAGGCCAAACGAGGAAGAAAACGAGGGTGTCGTCTTTGTTAATGTTGTTCCTCTCTTGATGGTGATTCCGAAAATGTATGGTGATGGTGGTGGTGGTGATCGGCCGGCGGTGGTGGTGTTTGGTGGTGATTATTTTTAGAGAGAAAAATGAGGTGGAGAAGATGATGAAAATGAGATGAAATGGGAAGAGGGTTGGGTTTTGTCCAACACAGATCCCCAGTGCGCGGACTGTGGTCTCCAACCACAGTACAAAATACCCGTGTTTTATTTGTCCAGTCATAATATAAAATAAAATCTTATTTATATTATTTAAAAATGTTTTCTAATGAAAGTATTTTATAAAAATACTAATTGGGAATAAAAGTTAAATCGTTTATTTGAAGTTTAAATTCAGCGCGAAAATTGACTTTTTGACGAGGTGTTACATTCTCCCCCTGTTAAGAAAATTTCGTCCCGAAATTTAAAAGTGATGTCGTGGTCATGTGAGGTCTGGGGAGCAATGTACGTACATGTTGTTTGTCGAGTAGGTTTTAGACATATCATGTCTTATAACGGGGTTGAAGGGCAGTCAATCCATGATTGTGTCGCGGTTTATCGTTGTAGTCACATCCTGACTATATGGTTTTGTTCAAGTTATCGTTGAGTCGTAGTCACTAAGGGACCGTTTGCATTATAGTCCCTACGGGACTAGATAGTTGTCACCACTTGACTGTTCGAGGAGTAGTCCTATCAGGACTGAGTGTTTTGTATACTTTCAGTCGGTTAGTCTGCTGAAAGCAACTCTAGCTTTTAAGTTTGGCTTAATTCGTGTAGTCGGTATTAATTTATGTAATCGGTATCATTTTGGAATCGGCTTTCCCGCCGATCAAAACGTTGTGTTTGATTTGAAATTTTTGTATTGGATAGGGACATACCCGTGATATTGTCGCGGTTTCGTCCAGTCCTCCCGGAGTTGATCATGAGGATTTTTCGTTTCTGATTTGGGCAATCTTTCTTGAAATGTCCAGGAGTGTTACATTTGAAACACGTTTGTTGTTTGTCGGGGTTGGCAGGAACTCTACAGTCCCAGATTTGGTGTCCGAATCGTTGACATCTCTCGCAAGGTGAGCCACAAGGGCCAGAGTGATGACGTTTACAGCTGTGACAGAAGGGTTTATCCCCCGCATAGCCCCGCTTTCCTTTGTATTCAGAAGGGTAAGATTTCAAGGGTTCGGGTTGATTTGTTGGATTATGACTAGTGCTGGAATCGCCATTCCACCTTTGTGTATGGTTTTCAGTTGGGAGGGTTCCGCGTTGAATCACCCGCGCCATGAGGTTATGGGCCATGCGAACGGCGTCGCGAATAGTGTTGGGTTTAGAGGAGGTAACCATGCCCGCTATTTGTGTTGGAAGTCCTTCGATGTATTTTTCGATTCGTTTGCTTTCTGGGTTTACTAGTGATGGGCAAAAGAGTGCTAGTCGGTGAAAACGATTGGTATAGGTCATGATGTCGTTGTTTTTCACGGTAAGATACCAGAGTTCATTCTCGAGTCGGTGTAGTTCCTCGCTAGGACAATATTCGTCCCTCATCAGTTGTTTCAGTTCCTCCCACGAAAGTTCATAGGCGGTGTCGACCCCTACGGTGTGGGCGTGAGTATTCCACCAGGTTAGAGCATTATCTCGAAGAGTGTAGGTGGAGTATTTAACTTTGTATCCATCGGGGCAGTTGCAAATGCGGAAAACAGCTTCCATCCTTTCGATCCATTGGATCAGTCCGACAGCCCCTTCGGTACCAACAAAGATTGGCGGGTTACAGTTTATAAATTCTTTATAGGTGCAGAGGCGCGTTAGGTTTTGTGCAGCCAGAGCTTCAGCTACTCTTTGCTCCGCGTATTGGTCGCTTTCTGTTTGAGTGTACGTTTGTCGTCCACGTGGCATGATTCTTAAACAAGAATGAAACAACAGTCGTGAGATTCCTTATTCAGGAATTGTGATTATTACAGTTGTATACGTAAATCGATATTACACCGTTGCCCACGGATATAAAGTGATAATGATCCAGAAACCACTTAAGGTGTCTGTATGAAAGTCCTCGGACTTTGAAATTTTAAATGTGTAGTCGTACTAACGACCTAGTTGTGTATTATATGTAGTTCGACCAGAACTAGGGTATCGTCGTAGTCTATCAGACTATAATGTAGTACTAAAGTACTATAAATGTAATCCCAATAAATTAGAGTGTATTCACCGAATGAGGCATCACATGCCTGAGTAGTCGTGGTTTGGCACTTAGTGCCCACTAAGGAAATTGCGTATGCGTATAAGTGTACAAGTGCCTATAGCGAGGGTTCCTACGCAAAGAAATCGAGTGGGACGCCTCGTGTCCAGTAGAGTAGTCGTATATACATATGTGATGTACACGTAACTATACAAGTATAAGAGCGCAGTAGTAAAGAATCAGGTGTGGCATCTCATGCCCAGTTAAGTAAGTGTATATGTATATATAAGTCGTACATGTAACTATAACAAGTCCACATGCATATTGGATAGTAGCTCATCGAGCCTGGGTGTAGCACAACGTGCCAAAATGTAGTGCCCGAAGCACCGTAATATATTATGATTGTAGTACAAAGTACTATGAAACGCAGCACCACGTGCCGTAATGTAGTGCCCGCGGCACCGTAGTTGCAGTACCCCTGTACTGTGAGTGTAGCACCATCGTGCCGAATGCAGTATAAACATACTGTGTAGTTGCAGCACCACGTGCTGGAGTAGTATTGTGCCCAAAGCACGATGCAGCACCACGTGCCACATGTTATCCAAGTATGGCCCTCAGGCCGATAGTAAGTTTGAAAGTAATTCGTGGACTTAGTCATTACGAGCATCTCTCGTAATACCAGTCAGTCGTGACCAACCTGGTCAAAGTTTTGAGATCAAGTCGTAAAGGTTGGGAAGCTGGCGATATGCCACTTCGAAAGTGTGTATCAGTTTGTACAGCGGAATCATGTCAGGTATAATCATACCTACCGGTATATAGATATGCAGGAATAGTATACACGTAAGGCCTATTCATATATACCTACAGTACATATAATAGCCTAAGGTGTCTAGCAAGTAGCAAATAACAATCAGAGTCAACTACTGCATTCCCTTTCAATATAACTCCTTTCAGATCTTACATCATCTTTGCTTAATTGTACATAGTTCGCTACGCTATGTTAAATTAAGTTCGTATAATGTAATCCCTGAACTAGTCATACCTAATGAGGAATACTGCCTAATGGTCATAGTCTAGGCTCACTAAATGCAACCTAGTTCACTACAACCTTAGGCTCTGATACCAATCTGTAACACCCTCAAATTTCGGTTTGCGGAAGTGATCGGGTCGGGTGTTACCAAATTAAATATCACATCATAAGATACATAATGAACGACTCTAAATGAGACGTTTGAAAATAGTTATACATTTATGAAATTTAAGTATTTACAAGTTGCGAGTTCGCATAAAAGTAATATTACATTCTACTAGTACTGAGTAAATGCAATAAATATCCTGAGTATTGAAAACATGCGACTCGAGCTAGAATCCTGTAGTCTAATCCTACTACAGCAGTGTACCTGAGAATGCACACTAAAAGGGTCAGCTGAAAAGCTGGTGAGTTCACAAGTAATTTGTAGAAACAAGTAGTTCTAGTAATAAATGTTTCATTCAGAAATATCAATCAAGTTTAGCAGTTTAAATAACAACAGTTGCCCCTCGAGGCAGTTATAAGTAATTTATGGTAAGCAGGTGAACCTAATCCATAGGTTTCTAGTCAAATAAAGGGGACCAATCCCCATCCTGTGTGTTATCCGGTAAGATATTGCTACCTGGCAATATGTATACGAGAGTAGCGTAAGGTGACTATCTGTCGTGCTACTGGCCAAAAGCAATCAAGCAAGAAAGTCCTTAGGCGATCGGTATTACTCCCCGACAATACGGTACGGATAGTTTGTACGGTTTGAAGTATTAGTACTACGGTTACTAATAGGTCACGATGCCACCTGGCATGAAAGGTTACACCCCGGCAACGTGATCAAGTTATCTGTTTTGTGATTGTGTCATATCGGTACGGTTTGTGATTACAGTCAAGTGAGCAAAAGCTCGTTATTTCCTGAGTCTCCGGCTCGTAAGCATCTAGTAATCACCTACAGTGATGGTAATGGGTTCACAATTACGGTCAAATGAGCAAAAGCTCATAATTTCCTGAGTCTCCGACTCGTAAGCATCTAGTAATCACCTACAGTGATGTAATGATTATCCCCCAAGGGAAGTGTCAAGTTATGTCCCGCAGGACCACGTTTCAGTAAATTAACCAGTTATAGAGCCAACGACCCCGACCGTAATAATTCGTAGGTCCGTTGCTGGAAGTAAGTAAAGCATAAGTCCATATGCTGGAATGAGTAACCGTGCAGTCCCGCAGGACTACGATAGAGCATGAATCCACATGCTGAGCCAACGACCCCGACCGTAGTAATTCGTAGGTCCGTTGCTGAATGTAAGTAAAGCATAAATCCATATGCTGAGTATGAGCATCCAGCTCGTAAGTAGGTTGTACCACCCACCGTGGTATCGTGAGCAATCCAGCTCGCAAATAAGTTATACCACCCACCGTGGTATCGTGAGCTCGTTTGTAAATCCGTAATACCAATCACATTGGTATCGTGTTTGTACCACCCACCGTGGCATCGTTTTGCTTCACATATAGTGACAGCGTCCGTTATTCTCCCACAGGAGATGCAAGTAATCGTTTTGGCAGTACACGACATGCCGAAAGTAAGTTTAGCCCCAAAGCTAGTAAAATGTTACAGGCACTCAACAGTACCTCAAGTTGTTACGTAATTCATAGTAGTATATCATACTAAGAAATGTAGGAGCGTCACCTAGATGTAAGGGATAATCGTAATCAATAGGTAGGTACGTATCTACGTCACCTAGTTTGCCTGAAGTAATGTGTAACGTCTAAGTCACTTAACTGTAGGGAAGTACTTTCAGTACTTAGTTAAAGTCATCTGTTAGTTCATAAAGATAGTCATCACTGAACTAGCAAGTCGGTGCCTCTAGTTGGTATTCACAAGTCCACTAGTCATTACTAGTAATTAGCAAGTCACTGATGTAGTGAGGCATTTATTTCCTAGATATTATATGTAATATAATTCTAGGTGTTACTAACACAGTCATACTTAATATCCCCAAGTATGGTCAAATGGTTCGTAGCTGTCGCGGTCTAGCACCGTTACCATAAACTATAGTAAAACGTTTGTAACGGTTTGAACAGTTGAAAGTAGTAAAACAGGAGTATGCATTCCCACCCCGAAATCAGTTGGAAAAACAGTGAAAGAGTGGGGTGATGAACTCACCTGAGGAGCTAGCGTCCTAGCGTAACGAGTCGTGCCAAGTGAAATCTCCTAATGTCCTAAACACGAGAGATTTCGTACGTTTGTAAGTGCGGTTCGTTATGGATGGTTCGTAATAATAATTCATATTATTATTAGGTTTGAGTTTTCGTATACTTCATAAAGTATATTTGTTTTGGAGTACAAGTCGTATCGTATTTAAATTGTCTTTTGAAAACGTTTTCCGACACTTAGAAAGATTTGGCTAATTTCTGTTTTCTGCGACATAACATGCGACACAAAAATAGTTCATGCGACACAAGGGTTGTGTCGCATGGTGCGACACAGAAGTTCTGCGACACAGTGGTTGTGTCGCATAATGCGTGTGATGCTAAATAAATACCGACATAAGGGTTGTGTCGCATGGAGTCTGCGACACAAGGATACGACATAAGGGTTGTGTCGCATGGGTAATTCATGCGACACAGTATGCGACACAAGGATTGTGTCGCACTGAAGAACAGCAGCCCAGAAACCTTCGGGTTTCGCGTTTTTTCCGGCCAAAATCGCAAATCTAACGCATTTTCAAGCTGTAAAATCATGTTTTCTTTGTTGTTTAGGTTATAACTAAGTTGTGTAAACATTATTACACCCAAACATTACACCAAAATGATTAAATCTAAATATTTAGGAATTTCTTACAATTGCGAATCGAGGCCAAACGAGGAAGAAAATGAGGGTGTCGTCTTTGTTAATGTTGTTCCTCTCTTGATGGTGATTCCGAAAATGTATGGTGATGGTGGTGGTGGTGATCGGCCGGCGGTGGTGGTGTTTGGTGGTGATTATTTTTAGAGAGAAAAATGAGGTGGAGAAGATGATGAAAATGAGATGAAATGGGAAGAGGGTTGGGTTTTGTCCAACACAGATCCCCAGTGCGCGGACTGTGGTCTCCAACCACAGTACAAAATACCCGTGTTTTATTTGTCCAGTCATAATATAAAATAAAATCTTATTTATATTATTTAAAAATGTTTTCTAATGAAAGTATTTTATAAAAATACTAATTGGGAATAAAAGTTAAATCGTTTATTTGAAGTTTAAATTCAGCGCGAAAATTGACTTTTTGACGAGGTGTTACACCTACCCGCTGAGCCACAGGCGAGAGCTACTCAGGTAGTGCGGGACGAGTTTGAAAAACGTCGTATCGAATCTAATGAGGTAGCATGCTTTAATGTTGGCGACCATGACTCCAGAACTCCAAAAGGGTTTGGAAACATTAGGGTCGTATGACATGCTTACACAGTTGAAAGATATGTTTCAAGTGCAAGCTAAGCAGGAATGATTTGACACTTTCAAGTCTCTCGTCTGTTGCAAAATGGCAGCAGGTAGCAGCGTTAGTGTCCATGTACTCAAGATGAAAGGGTACATAGACCAACTAGAGCGTCTTGGTTTTCCCATAAGTCAGGAGCTTGCTACGGATTTCATCCTGAACTCGCTGACTTGTTCTTTTGACTCGTTTGTATTGAACTACAATATGAACAGTATGGAGAAAACCATCATGGAGCTCCATGGCATGCTGAAGACCGCTGAGTCTAACATGGCCAAAGCTAAACCTGCTGCTGATGTTTTGTCCATAAGGGAAGGAGGGATCAAAAAGAAGAAGAAAGGAACCAAATCCAAGGGTAAGGACAAGGTTGGAACTCCAAGTTCCAATCCCAAACCTAAGCCCAAGGGTGTTGCTTCCACGTCTTCTGCTAAGATCTCACAAGCCAAGGATCCTAAGGAGGCCACATGTTTCCATTGTGGGGAGAAAGGACATTGGAGGCGTGCATGTACTAAATACTTGAATGAGCTCAATGCACTACGGGCTAGTGGTGTTGGCAATCCTTCGGGTATGTTCATGATTGAACTAAACAATACTTCTACTTCTAATTCCTGGGTATTGGACACAGGTTGTGGTTCTCACATTTGTACAAATGTGCAGGGACTAACAAGAAGTAGAAAGCTACGAACTAGGGAGCTTGATCTAATTATGGGGAACAAGAATGTTGCCTCAGTTGAAATGATTGGAGATTACAAGCTTCATTTTGATTCTAGTTTATGTATTGTTTTGAAAAATGTTTGCTACAGTGCCGATATGGCAAAAAACATTATGTCATTTAATGCTTTATTTAAGGATGGTTTTGATTATAAGTTTGATAATGGATCAATACTAGTCTACAAGGATGAAATATTTTACTTTAAGGCTAGTCCTTGTAGAGGCATATTAGAAACCACCATAAAATTAAATGACAATTCAATATATAATGTTGGTTCATCCAAAGATGGTTTGGATAAATCGTATCTATGGCATTGTCGTTTGGGCCACATAAGCAAGAAACGCATCACAAAACTCCAGTTGGACGGAATTTTGGAATCATTTGATATTACATCATGTGATGACTGCGAATCTTGCTTATTGGGCAAAATGACAAAAGCACCCTTCACAGGAAACTGTGAAAGGAGTAAGGATCTGTTGGAACTTGTACACACTGATGTGTGTGGTCCGTTCAGATCGCCTACTAGACACGGTGAACGTTACTTTGTTACTTTTACTGATGATTTCAGTAGATATGGTTATGTTTATTTAATTAAACATAAGTATGAAACTTTTAGAGTATTCAAGACATACCAAAACGAAGTACAGAATCAACTGAACAAAAGGATTAAGATTCTCCGATCTGATAGAGGCGGTGAGTATCTTAATCAAGAATTTAATGATCATCTAAGGGATTGTGGGATAATCTCACAATTAACTCCTCCAAGGACACCCAACATAACGGTGTGTCTGAAAGGAGAAATCGAACATTACTTGATATGGTTCGATCCATGATGAGTCACACAACGCTTCCAATTAGTTTTTGGGGCTATGCTCTAGAAACTGCTGCAAGGATCCTTAACCTCATCCCAACCAAGAAAGTTTCCAAAACACCCTCTGAGATATGGCATGGAAAGACAATTTCATTGTCATATCTAAGAATCTGGGGTTGCGAGGCTTATGTGTATCGTGAGACTCATGATAAGCTTGAACCCATATCGGAGAAGTGTTTCTTTGTCGGATATCCAGCTAATTCTTATGGATATTTGTTCTACAACCCTACAGAGAACAAAGTCTTTGTGTCTCAAAAGGGAACGTTCCTTGAAAGGAACATCATATCCAAAGGAATCAATGGGAGCCCTGTTGACCTTGAAGAAATTCAAGAATCAACAGACATGGAAATTGATAATGACACTGATTCTCTTCAGAAGGTCGATGAACCTATTGATGAAGGAGAAACTGACATACAGCCACCACCTGTACGCAGGTCTGATAGAAAGTGAAATAGACCTGAAAGATATGATTTAAACATATCTGAAGGTGATGAGGCGCAAGTAGATTCTGATGAACCTACATCTTATCAAGAAGCCATGGCAGGCCTTGAGTTTGCGAAATGGCAGGAGGCTATGGACAACGAGATCCAATCCATGAAAGATAACCAAGTTTGGAGCTTGGTTGATCATACACCAGGGATCAAGACCGTCGGATGTAAATGGGTCTTCAAGAAGAAGACCGACATGGATGGGAATGTATACGCATTCAAAGCTAGACTGGTGGCAAAGGGTTACACGCAAAGATATGGTGTAGACTACGATGAAACTTTTTCACCAGTGGCAATGTTGAAATCTATTAGAATACTTATTGCCATAGCTGCGTTTTACGACTATGAGATATGGCAAATGGATGTAAAGACTGCTTTCCTAAATGGTAAGCTAACTGAGGATGTGTTTATGACACAACCTGAGGGTTTTATACATCCTAAGTATCCTAATCATGTGTGCAAGCTTCAAAAGTCTATTTATGGACTTAAGCAAGCTTCTAGTAGTTGGAATCTTTGCTTTAATGAGAAAATCAAAGAATTTGGTTTCATTAGAAGCGAGGATGAACCATGTGTCTATGTCAGGTTTTGTGGGAGCGTTGTAGTCTTCCTTATATTATATGTCGATGACATATTATTCATTGGAAACGATATCCCGACATTGAAAGATGTCAAAGCTTGGCTAGGAAAATGTTTCTCAATGAAAGATATGGGAGATGCAGCGTACATTTTGGGAATAAAGATCTATCGTGATAGATCTAGGAGACTAATTGGGCTAAGCCAAAGTGCATACATAGATAAGATATTGAAGAAATTCAATATGCATGACTCCAAGAAGGGGTATGTTCCTATGAATCCTGGCATGACACTGAGCAAAGCTCAATGTCCTACATCTGATAAAGAAGTAGCAGTAATGAGTTGTATCCCATACGCTTCGGCTATATGATCGATCATGTATGCCATGATATGCACTAGGCCTGACGTATCATATGCTTTAAGCATGACTAGTCGTTATCAGGCTAAACCTGGGGAAGCTCACTGGATAGCAGTCAAGAACATTTTGAAGCATCTTAGGAGGACTAAAGAGATGTTCTTGGTCTATGGAGGGAAGGACGAACTAAGTGTCAAAGGATATTCCGATGCTAGCTTCCAATCAGACAGAGATGATTGCTCCTCGCAATCAGGGTTTGTGTTTACACTGAATGGTGGCGCAGTTACTTGGACACTAGTACAAATTTTGGCTTTGGTCACACCAGAAAAGTGTGACGAAAACCATATGGTCACACTCGTTTTTTCAGCGTGTGTGTGACTAAAGGTGCCGTGACCAAAGGGGTCCATACGGTCACATTACATGGTTAGTGGCCGTATCCATCTAAAAAGTGTGACGAAAACCATAAAATGTGTGACCGTATGCTCTTTAAAATTAAGTGAAAGTGTATTTTGTGTGACTATTGTCCATCCAATGGCCACTTGAATTGTAGGTTTGTGTGGCTATTTGTAACATTTAGTCACACAACGAGTGTTTTATTTTTAGGATTTGGTTACATAAATTTAAGCCAAGAGTGACCAAAAGTGTTAATAAGTGTGACCATATGTTCATTAAAGTTAGCTAAACGTGTATTTTGTGTGACCATATGCTTTGCAATGACAAGTAAACTTATATTTTGTGTGACTATTGCCAACCAATGGCCACTTTATTTTTATGTTTGTGTGGCATTTTGTATCATTTAGTTACACAAATAGTGATTTATTCTTGTATTTGGTCACGTAAAAGTAGAGCAAAAGTGGCCGTAGGTGATAAAAAGTGTGACCATATGGGCTGCAATGACAAGTAAACTTGTATTTTGTGTGACTATTTCCATCCAATGGCCACTTTATTTTTATGTTTGTGTGGCGTTTTGTATCATTTAGTCACACAAAGAGTGATTTATTCTGGGATTTGGTCACACAAAATTAAGCCAAAAGTGGCCGTATGTGATAAAAAGTGTGACCATATGGGCTGCAATGTCAAGTAAACTTTTATTTTGTGTGACCATTGCCATTTAATGGCCACTTTTTTTTTTTTATGTTTGTGTGGCGTTTTCTATCATTTAGTCACTCAAAGAGTGATATACTCTGGGATTTGGTCACACAAAATTAAGCCAAAAGTGGCCGTAGGTGATAATAAGTGTGACCATTGTTCACCCAATGGCCACTTGAATTGTATGTTTGTGTGACGTTTTGCATTATTTAGTCACACATAATTAATCAAACAGTGGCCACAATGTGTGACCATATTATGTGATTACATATTTTAGTCACATATAACAAATCAATAATTTGTGTAACAATATGAATTACGTAGTATATAACACCACAAATTAAATTTCAATGTAAATAATTCAATGTACAAATCAATAATATAATTGGATTGTTTAATTTACAAAATAATTACGAAAATACACTTATTAAACATCAGAGTTGTAAGGACTTTTGACTATTGAGTTTTCTATTCGCTTGCTTTCGCATGGCATCGGAAGACACAAAAACCGGTCCTTTGCGCTTTTTCCTTGATACTTCTGGTGTAGTTTTGGTCTCACCAAATGCCTTTTGTCCAGTAGTTGGTGGTGTTACCTGTACAATAAACAAGGGGCATATGGATCAAACACCAAATTAAATATGAAGAACTATGTAGCAGAAAAAAACGTGTACTATGTACCTCCTCATCAAAAATCACTTGATTCTTGGGCCATGCATAAAAACCACCTACTGCATCGAGAGCTGTTTTCAAACCACTGTTTCCGTTGTCCGGAATACAAGCTGCATGCACTAACGCTTTATCAACGGACACTTTGTAGCAATCATTTGGGAGTGGTCTGCTATGCATCATCACTTTTCCTTTTGACAAGTAGACAGTACCCAAAGCAATGATGTTGGTCCTCTTTAGGTGCCACAGTTTACACTTGAATAACTAAAGAAAATGATAACGATTATTATGTATATATATATATGTCTGTATGTATGTATGCAGCATAATTATATTAAACTGATCGAAGAATGTATGAACATTTTGGAATATATATATACATACCTGCGGTGGTGTTGGCCTTGATGGAGACAGATCATTTTGCCTCTGTTTAGGTTGAAACGTGTTGACTTGTGAATCAGGCATCTTGTGTGACTCGTCAGCAGATTTAACAACCAGTTCCTATATAAAACTCGGTAAGTAAGTCATGTATGTAAAATTATTAAATAACAGTGAGAAATATTAAAGTCAAATTAATTCAACTTTTTTAATACGTACACTTGTTTCTGTTGGCATTTCCACAGTTCTTAGTCCATTAGACTTGTGAAAGCTGGAATCCTTCTCACATCCAACATCACTTAATGCCACTCCACCATCCTGAACAGTATTGGAAGCGTTAGGATTAACGTCCACTGTTGGAGACACCTGCAATAAAAATTATACATTTGTTAGCAATATATTGTAAACTAATTTATAAAAGGTTAGCATAATTAATACAACAAATGCCTTTCCTCTAATGCTGGTACAGCAGTTGACAATGAATTTAGCTGATCCCCTTCTAACGCATCAAACCGACCCTTAAGTTTGGTAACCATTGACTGTGTTTCAAGAACCTGATCCTGCAAAGACTTTATTATTGTGTCTTTGTCTTGACGTGCGCGTCTCTCAGCAGCAAGCTCTGCTTCAAGTAACTTGACTTTCTCATCATTGCAGGCATTTCTGTTTCGAGCAGGAAGATTAATAAACTTTTTGATAGTCACTCCGCTTCCCACTCCTCGTGCGTACCCCGACTTTTCGGGTCCAAATACCTTTGTCAAGGCATCAGTCCCATCATCAACCTTTAAGGTTCCGGCTTTGATATGTGCCTCTGTGTCTTTCTGCATTACAAATTAATTTAATTCCAATAGGCAGTAATTAATTTGTTTCATGAAAATAAACATGAATAATGTAAATGATGAATTAGCACGTCAAAATACTGACTACGTTATCTGCCTTTTCTTTAGTCCTTTCGTCATGAAATACCCCTTCTTTGGTTTGCCTTCCTCTCAACCACAAGACACCACGTCCGGGTTCTTCATGTGCTTCAATTACTTTTTCTTCGATCTTATAATCATCAAATACACATGTAAATTAAAGTTAAAACAATTAATATATAAACTTAGAAATTAGAAAACATAAACAAATTAGATAGTATTTAGAAACAAACATTCAAAATGTAAATGTAGTTACCAGCTTCTTTTTCACATGTACGTATCCGCCTCGTCCCATAGTATGCGGATAAACAGACATGGAGCGCGCCTCTTTTGATGCATCAGACTTTTTCTTAATTACAGAACAAAAAGATATATAGTTGATGCATAAATTTGCAAACACAATAATATATATGAAAGATATATGTATGGATCTAGTTAATATAATGACCAATACCTGGTAAGCCTCGGTGCTCGTATGCTGAACGAAAGCACCCCATTCCAGGGCTTTGACAATTGCACTATACTTGATTGGGACTTCAGTTAATTTTGAAGGAGTATCTCTGTTGGGCAGTATGTATTTTTCCCTCAACTTTCTTCTGAAATTCCTTAAGTGGGCACCAAGACGATTCATTATTGACTTTCTGTATGTGTCTTCAATATCAAAATATCGCTGCAAAATCAATTAAGAATAAATTGCAGACTTTTGCTCAAATATGATTACAGACTACAAAACGGCTTAGTGTATTCTCAAATATACACATAAATAATACACAAATCTGATTAACAGCAATCTGTTCTTTTAACATTAACAAATTAAATATAATTGCATAATGTATTCTCAGTGTTTTTTAATATAATAAAGGAATTAATTTAATTAAAAGGGATCAGTTGATAAAACTTGCCTTGATTTCTTCCCAAAGTTTAGCTCTTGCTTCTGCATCAACCTTCTTCCAGGAAAGAATCTTCAAGCCTATTTGCTCACGAACAATGTCTCCTAGAAAACTTGCAAACACTGCTCTGTTATCACCTATTAGCCTATCCATAGCATCGAAGGTTATCTTTAGCTTTAATGCACCCGGTTTGCTGTATTGGTTGCGAAACTTGGATAACCTTGTAATGCCCCTCGGTGGAACCACTTTGTTTGCAATTGAATTCTCGTTTCCATCGTTCTCTTCATTATCAAAATCATCGTATTGCTCTGATTCATATCCATGCTCTGCTTCTTCCTCATAGCCATTAGGGTAAATAGTAGTAACATTATGTGACACCCGACAATTTAGGACTAGAATTTAGTGCCTAATCAAGTTTTAATACATGTAATTAGTTCTGTGTTAGGCTAATTAATGTATCAATTATTATATATATTGTTGAATATATATCTACACAATTATACGATTTGTTTAAATCGTACGAGTTTCAAATCGAATGTATTTCGATTCAATAAATACGGACGTTGGTGAACAATTTTATTAAGTAATACTAGGATTATTAATAATGTTATCGGGCTTAAAAACACTATGTCAATAATAGTTAGTATCCAAGTGTTATCACACAATTAATATAAACGCGAATAAAAATGTAATTGCGCAAACAAAATGAGACAAGTCACCTTTTATAATGTGATTATTAAACATTTAGTAAAATGTTTCACCAAAAATACTGGATAATTATTCGTATTTTAAAACGAATAATAAAACATAGAAAATAAATATTTAACGTTTAAACGACGGAGTAAACGAACACCGCACGGAGCGCGGAGGCTCAGGCTGAGAGTTGGAACTCTCAACCAAAACCACCTCCACTTTCATTTTTTCTTTCATTTTCATTTCTCTTTTCTCTCTTTCTTTCTTTTTCTCTCTACTTACCCACCACCACCATCTTTAACATCATCATAAAAATCGACAAAAGGGAACACCAAACGACCTCGGATCTTCAAGCCCATTTGGAATAAAAGAACCACCACGTCTCGATCTATCATCCTATCTTTCCGGATTTTCATTTCACCACTTTGTAAGTTTCCGACAAATCCCGACATCTCCCGATTCTACCTACTTTTCATATATTATTGTTTGTATAAGCTTAATATGTCCCTATGAGGGTTGGGTAAAAGTTTTGGATTAAACGGAAACCGAAAAACTCATTTTCGACACAAATTCCGGCCAACAGACCGTAACGTCGCATTTGGGCCAGACTTTATGCGACGTCAGCTGCGACGTCGCAAAACCTTCCACAACGTCGCATATAGCGACGTCAGCCCCAACGTTGCCTTAATTGGCAGAAGTTGCAATTAGCGACGCAAGCCCTTACGTCGCCGAAATCAACAACGTCGCATATAGCGACGCCACACACAACGTCGCATTAAATTGCGAAAGTCGCACATAGCGACGCCATGCTCAACGTCGCAGTCAGGATCTGCGACGTCGCACCCAACGTCACACCCAACGTCGCACAAACCAGAACCTCAAAAACACAGATTTTTACTAAGTGTCGAGGCTCGAAATTTTATCAGTTGATTTCACCCAAATTCAAGTCCAGATGCGTTTTTCCTTAAAGCAATATAGTAGAAATAAAAATTTTCCAAGCTGACCTGGCAGCTCGACCCCAGCCAGGGGCTCTGCCCCTTGGACCCCGCCAGGGGCTGCCGCCCCTTGGACCCCGCTAACCAGGGGCGCTGCCCCCGGACCCCCGTACTTAGATTCCGTAAGCACATTTTTACACCAAGTGTCAAACTTGTACAACTTCAAAACGCTTACACGATACAACTTTTCATACGTAATGAAATTTGCCTTTCAAGAGTAACGCTTCGAAATCAATGTAATAACCTCAAGACTATTATTACAATTAATCACCAACGGGCCGTACGCGCTTTCAAAACATACTTCAAAGATCAAACAAGTCGTTGTAACTTGTATCAATTTAATCAAACAAGTCGAAGTAACTTGTAACAATACAATCAACCATATCGGGGTAATTTGGACATCAAGTTAAACAAACAATTTAAATGGTAGTCTTTCGAGATACCGGTACAATTAATAACAATTCAAGTGTCGTGGACACATTCAGGTTTCAAGTCTTTGGACATCATTTCACCGCTAATTACTTCAAGTTTATTAAATTAAACACTTCAAGACTCAGGTGAGTTTCATGGCCCTATTTTTCACTGCTTTTCAACTAGGGGTGTGATATTACTACTTTGATTTGTTTTACAAGTAGAACGCAAGTGCCAAACTTCAAATACTACATGAGTTTCAAGCTAATCAATTAAAGTCCTCTATAAGCATAGTCTCTAATATTTTAGCGTGAATGTTAGTATATGATATCATATGGGATTGACAATCCTCATCCGGGTTAGCACGCACTAACCGGTCAAACGGATGTATTAGCATTTGGGAAGACGAGTGTGGATTAGACACTCGTAGGAGGCAAATCAGTTAGGTTTCCTTAATTGGACCTAGCGCTCAAGTTAAGCTCAGACTACGTGCTCATGGATCGTATAACTTTTATTTTGCTTAATTGCATTTTAAATTCAATATAAATCTTGCGGTTCTGACAACTATACATTGACATACAAACCTGTGAGCTCACCAGCGTTTTCGCTGACCCATTTTAGTATTTATCACAGGTACCCAGCAGTAGGTTGGCTGCGCAAGCAGGGATTATTAGCTCGAGTCAGCATACATACAACTAGAGATTTGATTGCATTATTATATTTTGTAAAAGTAATTATGGCATGTAATCTCTCAATTTCAGGAACCGAGCTAATGTAACATTGTTTTGGTGTAAACGTTTACTTTATTAATACAAGTTTAAAACGACGCATATAGTGGTCGTTCATTATTATCTTATGTACTTTGTATATTGATTAGTGACACCCAAATCGAGCTTCCGCAAATCAATCAAATTTGGGGGTGTCACACATTATTATCGGCTTCAACATCCATGATCCTTTAGTTCTTTCGGATAGAGTTGGTGAATTAGCACGTTTAAATCTTTTGATAATGGTTGATTATGATCGGCAGAAAAGTGTAAAAACAGAATAATGATTGTGTTTGTACTGGTTTGGAGGCATTAACTGTAATTATCGAATTTTAAGGAATGTGAATGGTTACGTCTAATTTTAAATTTTCGACTAATTTTGGCTCTAATTTGAAATTTTAAAATATTCTGTAAATATTTGGCTCAAAAAAAAAGAAGAAGTTCAGCAGTGTTTTTTAATATATATAAAACATATGAAAAAAGAGTAAAACGCATCAATTAGATTAGTGTTATAAGTTGTGGAAGGTGTTGGGTTGGTCGCATGTTCAAGTCTTATACCCTATCTTTTTTTTTGGTTTTTTTTGTTTATGAGTTTTTTTAAGCATGAGTACATCATTTCAAATGACGATTAACTAACCCGAATTCGAAGCTTATTTAGCCACCCGAATTTGAATAACCCCGTTTATAGTATTTACATTTTGATCCATCAGTTTTGATTAATTAGTTTTAATTAACCACTAACCAGGTGTGTTAATAATTTTATTTAAAACCAACAACAATGAAACACCGAAATATACGCAAACAAATACACAAATTTAAAACGTTGTTAAGTTATATATATATATATATATATATATATATATATATATATATATATATATATAGTAGCAGCATACCAAAAACTAATAACCAAAGTATCCAACATACATACATCGTTAACTTATTATACCTAAACATCCCAAATTCGTACGAACCAAAGGTAACAAGCATCCCACAAAAAAACCTTACATCTAAACAGAAATTCATTATTGCCATACCAGAATTGGTCCATTAAACTACGCTGGGTTGCACTGGGGTGTTCACTACAATGATAGAACCTAGCAGGGAATTTCCTTGGGCTTAAGCGGTCGCGATCATACAAGATCATTCTGATCTTGTAAATGGTTCGCCTCACAATCCAGTGACCTTCTGACCTTGTGTACTCGTCGTGCAACAGTTTCCTTGCTTCTTCCATCCTTCCTCCACCTTCCGCCATTAGCAGCATACCAAGGACAAATGTAGCATCAGTGTGTCCCAAACGCGATGCCTGTTGCAGCATCTCCTTTCCAGCAGCCTCATCACCCACATAGAACATCCTCATCTGATCAACACAATAATATAGAAACATAAATATGTATGTAACAGAGTACCATAAAAAAATTCAAATGAATGGAAAATAAATTGTACCAATCCATCTCTGTACAACATGTGTCGGTTTCCTTTCTCCCGCAAAAGTGCTAGCACTTCAGTTTTCTGTAACAAGAACCGAGATGAAAAGATGGAATCAACTTCCATCCTTTTATACACCTTATCTGACTCACCAGCTCGTCTGAAGGTTTTTCAACTGTAATATAGGTAAACACAGAAGCATTATAAATCCCTCATAGATGGTAATTTCCTAAACACTGTTCATTCAAAAAATTCAATCTAAGCCCTAATAAATGTGCTACTAAATTCAATCTAAGGCCTAATCACACTTAATTAATCGCTAAAATAGGCAAATGCAGTGTTATTTAAGTTCAATCGATAGTGTTTACTAGGGTTAGGTGACTTACAGAGTCTTGAATTTAAAAACGTCAATTGCCCTAGAAGCCCCCAAATGCGCTAATATGTTGGTGATGACTCCATCCGGTAGTTCAGAAAGCGATAATCCATGTTCCATAGTCGATCGTCGTCGTTTTGGTAGTTGGAATTCCATGGTTTTGATCTTTGTTTGAAGATTTGGTGATGCTCTGTTTCAAAGAGTTCGGAAGTTTAAAAGCCGGGAAGTGACACGTTTGGTCATGAACTAGAATAGTCACAAGCCCATTGTATATATATTTGGAAATTACGGAAATGCCCTTTAAAATAAAATGCTTCTTGTTGAATTAGGAAGGGTATTTATGTCAATAACACCTTTAATGTATATATTTAAACGTTTACAAATATGGTAACAAGATAAATTACTTTTATATGTGATACAGAATTTTACAATAACATAATTATTTACAATCAAAAACTATTATGCAAATCTTAAGCTTAGGAAGTTGTATAATTAAAAAGATGACGATTTAATTATATCCTAAGTTTTTTATTGGCGTTCGTGACACAATTAAATGACGGCGTTTACTTTGAAGTATATTACCTAAGTTTTAGAATTTATGATATTATCCTAAGTTTAATAATGAAATATATTACCAATATCACATATGCCACCATTAAACTTAGGATAAAATTAATTCATCATTTGAAATATATGACATTATCCTAAATTTAATAATGGAATATATTACCAATATCACATATGCCGCTATTAAACTTTGGATAAAATTAATTCATCATTTAGAATTTATGATATTATCCTAAGTTTAATAATGGAATATATTACCAATATCACATATGCCGCTATTAAACTTTGGATAAAATTAATTCATCATTTAGAATTTATGATATTATCCTAAGTTTAATAATGAAATATATTACCAATATCACATTGCCACCATTAAACTTAGGATAAAATTAATTCATCATTTGAAATATATGACATTATCCTAAGTTTAATAATGGAATATATTACCAATATCACATATGCCGCTATTAAACTTTGGATAAAATTAATTCATCATTTAGAATTTATGATATTATTCTAAGTTTAATAATGAAATATATTACCAATATCACATATGCCACCATTAAACTTAGGATAAAATTAATTTATCATTTGGAATATATGACATTATCCTAAGTTTAATAATGAAATAGATTACCAATATCACATATGCCACCATTAAAATTAGGATAAAATTAATTCATCATTTGGAATATATGACATTATCCTAAGTTTAATAATGGAATATATTACCAATATCACATATGCCGCTATTTAACTTTGGATAAAATTAATTAATCATTTGGAATATATGACATTATCTTAAGTTCAATATTTGAATATATATTACCAGTATCACATATGACACTATTAAACTTAGGATAAAATTAATTCATCATTTGGAATATATGACATTATCCTAAGTTTAATAATGGAATATATTACCAATATCACATTGCCACCATTAAACTTAGGATAAAATTAATTCATCATTTGGAATATATGATGTAACGCCCCAAATTTTGTAAGTTTAAACTATATTATATGCAATCAGTTATTTAATTATATGTATATAATATTATGTTATGTGAAATAATTGTTATATGTTAGAATTAGTTAGTGAAACTAACTATGTAAAGAAACTTGAGTTAGAGGGTAGAAACTGTCATATTAGCAAAGATGGAGGGTTTAATGTGATAGTTGAAAGTGCCCCTGATGTCGGATCTAAATGATGATCGAAAGTAATTGATTGGCGGAAACAAACAATTACACAAACGCGTAATAAACTTAAACCGAAACAATGAATCAATCAAAGTAAAACTAGTTTATTAGCTTCTTGAATGTATTGGAACTGTTTACAAGTATGCTTAGTCGACAAATGGTGCTAGGGTTTCGTCAACCCTAGCCAAAAACCCGTAGGTTTGTTTAAATACTAAAACGAATTCGGCAGACATGCGTCACTTGGGAAGTGTCGCATGTCGCCGCCCTCATGCGTCACTTACCTAAGTGTCGCTATGCGTCACTAAGATAAGTGTCGCCTAATACTAAACTTAAGTGTCGCATATACAGAAAATGACTTTTCTATTAAAACTAACTAACGACACTTACAACTCGATAGACCAACTGACAGACACAAAATCATGTATCAACAAACTCCCCCGTGTCTTCAGCTTGGTCTTCAAAACATCTTCAGTTTAAACCCAACCTGGTGGAAATACTCCACCAGCATGAATACCCACTCGAACGCAAATCTCGACCACCTTCTCGAACTTTGAAGCTTCTTCTTGATCAAAACGATGATACTCCATCTTGCTTTTGTGAAGAGCTTTCAAATCTTTCTTCATCAAATTGATAAGGCTGATCGGATAAAAAACACGAAGAGTTCTTCCATACTTTGCAGATAAACTCCAATTACCCTTCTCAATCACTGGATCTTCAACTGAAAGATATTCAATAACTGCTTCTTGAGTAACGGAGTCAAACCACCAATATCGTAATCTTTTCAGAAAATCAAGTGGTAAAGACTGCAATGGCACAGTTTTCTGACTAGCAGCTGGAGGATAATGATACTTCACAATCGGTTGCTGAGTTCTTGAATCCAACTTTTTCTTGTATGAATAACGAACTCCCAGCTCTGGTCTAACCCACAAATACTTCTTGCTGTAAATATCTCTTCTGAGAATCTTCTGAAACATGTTACCACGAAAATCGTCTGTGTGGTTAACGATGTTCAGTTGAGCAAGACGATTTAATTCCTCCTTTGGCAACGTGCTAATACAGTTAAATCTTGGCCGGAAATACTGTACTCCATCTCTTCGCTTAATAATAATCAGAAAGTTGACTTCATCAAACTTCCAACTTCTGATCAATCCTGTCAAATCACCTCGAACCTGATATGTTTTGCAAATCTTCAATTCAGGCTTGAGCTTTCGAAACATTGGGCGCTCTGAAGATGTAGACAGTTGCGCTTGTTCAGGAACAGATTCTACAGTTGGTTGTTCCTGAGTAATATCTGTTTGAGGTTCTTGGTCATCATCAGAATCATCAGACTCAATGATCGGTGCATCGAAATCATATGGTTGAGCCGGTTGTTTCTGAACTGGTTCCGATTCTCGCTCAGGTGCTGGTTTTCGATGAGGATTATCCAAATATTCTTCGTCTGACCCTGGAACCTCAGCATCCATCTCTATATCATCTGGATCGACTGATCTATCTTCTGCACCACCCGGATTTATCAAACTTTGAATGTAAGTGAGATTAACATTCGAATAATCAACCGAAATGGGTCTCGGTTGTCCTGGAACATCAACGAAATAATCCAGAGCAATGTTTTCATTAATAGAATCTGGATTTACATTTTCGGTTTCAGGGGGAGGGGTTACATTTGTTTCTAAGGTTCTCTGACCTTCTTGAGCTTTCGAAACATTGGGTGCTCTGAAGATGTAGACGGTTGCGCTTGTTCAGGAACAGATTCTACAGTTGGTTGTTCCTGAGTAATATCTGTTTGAGGTTCTTGGTCATCATCAGAATCATCAGACTCAATGATCGGTGCATCGAAATCATATGGTTGAGCCGGTTGTTTCTGAACTGGTTCCGATTCTCGCTCAGGTGCTGGTTCCTGATGAGGATTATCCAAATATTCTTCGTCTGACCCTGGAACCTCAGCATCCATCTCTATATCATCTGGATCGACTGATCTATCTTCTGCACCACCCGGATTTATCAAACTTTGAATGTAAGTGAGATTAACATTCGAATAATCAACCGAAATGGGTCTCGGTTGTCCTGGAACATCAACGAAATAATCCAGAGCAATGTTTTCATTAATAGAATCTGGATTTACATTTTCGGTTTCAGGGGGAGGGGTTACATTTGTTTCTAAGGTTCTCTGACCTTCCTCCCCAGAAACAATAGTAACCGACTCCAATTCTAATAGTCTAGACTTCACATCCTTCAATTCTAGCTGCAATTCCTGCACATGAGCTGCCTTGATCTCCAAATCTTTAATTTGAGCAGCTTGAGCTTCAATCATGGCAGCCTGATCATCAAAACGCTTATTCATCTGAGTTATCTGATCAAGTAACTGCTGAAGCATCGCAGGCGACGGTTGTTGTTGAGCTTGCTGACCCGGTTCTTGAATACTTATTCCCGTTCACTGGCGTCTTCTCAATGGTAGATCAGCATAAGACGGAGAAGACCCAGCTGGTCGCTTTCCAAGATTAGGTGGTACATGAACACGCCCCGTAGAAATCCGTCTCAAAATACGGTTGAAACGTCTAGGATCAGCCAACTGAATCCCATCCAATGCATCCTGAGGTGGTACATCACCTGGAGAATCAGGTGGTGTAGGACCACCATCAGATTCCTCAGCTGGAACCTCTTCAACTTGCTCAATATCCTCCAAGTCTTGAGCCACAGCAGCATCAACGAAATCTGCTTCATTGACCGGAGGAGCAACAACATCCTCATAACCATCCCCAGGCGGCGCAACGTAGTTTTCATTCACTACGTGCCCAAACAGCTCACGATCAGGCAATACCTGAGAATCCTTTGGTGGAAGCTTGCAATCATTGAAAACTCGCAATAACATTGGTGTTTGCACCAATAACGACCTCAGATCCGGATCAATTCTCAAATCCAAGTCGTTTAACAAAAGCTGAACAAAACGAGGATATAATAACCACTTATCCTTTCCAGCTCGAACATTCTCTACCATATTCCCAAAAATATAACCGCTAAAGTTGTACGGTTTGTTGTATACCAATGCCAGCATCAAAGACAGAGTCGTATGACTCGCAGCATCGTATTCACCTTTTCGTGGAGATAAACAGACAATAACAATGTGAGCCAAGTATCTCCAAACCCTGCAGAGATACTGTTTCCTAAAGTCCACAAGTTGATCTGCCGGATAACCCATTCTCTGAAGACCCCCATAGATAAACGCGGTCTCAAAAGCAGTCGGCATATTGTTCGCATCAGGAAACTGCAAAACACGGCGAACTGACTCCTGTGTAATCTGAATCTCACGTCCAAACATAGTTGACACAATTCTCGGAGTGTCATTCTCTGTTCTGATAATTGCGTGATCATAAAATTCCTCGATTTGATTCATATACACTGGTACCGTAGCGGTAATAGCATGATGAATCCGTGAACGTCTAAAAAACTCGATCATCGGCCGAAAAGGCAACGAGTTCTTGTGCGTTGAATCCAAGAATGCAACGATGTTGTGCCTGGAGTTGGTGCGTCGATAATAATCTCGTAGAGCTTCCATCTGTAAGCTAAAATACAAAAGATAACCAGAAAGTTCGTTACAGAATAAGCTCACGCAAATAATTGAAAACCTCTGATTTTAGCGTCACTTACAGAGTGACGCATAAAGAAGTACCGACACTAAGAGAGTGTCACACTAAAATCAGAAAATCAAGTGATGCGTCACTTGTGGTAAGTGACGCATTCAATGCGTCACTGGTGTAAGTGACGTTGCCACAACACATGTCATTAATAGCGTCAGTAACAAGTGTCGGGTATGCGTCATTTAAGAAGTGACGGATAGTAATAGCGGCACTGATAGCGTAAGTTAAGAAAGTGACGGTGTTAGGCGTCACTTAGTAAGTAATGGGATGAAGTGACGCATAAAGGCGTCACTCAGCAGAGTGATGTTTAATGGCGTCACTTAAGGAAGTAACGCTTAACCTGTGAAATTACCATTTAGCGTCACTTAAGGAAGTGACGCTTGAAGTGACGCAACGATGAAGATCATCGTGTCACTGTTCAAACCCAGAAATCCCGACGAACCAAAATTGGGTTTTTTTGAAAAAGAGTTAACCAAACGGTGCGGCATGTGAAAACGAGTAAAACACACCGTTTATTATCACAAAACGATAACGAATCAAACCCCAATCATCGTGATTTCACAAACCCTAAAAACCCGAAACTTCAATCGGCGATAAAATCATTAGTACGCAATTATAATAGATAAAAATGATACCTAACGAAGCGTATGAGTGAGATGAACAAGGTGACGGAAGCCGATTGCACGCAAACTACACAAAAAAACCACAGATCGATCGGAAATCACGAACAGTCGAAGTGACGCAGCGACGAGGGAAGTGACGCAAGGGTAGTGGAAGTGACGCGTATTGAATAGTGTTGGTGGTAGAAATAAGTGCCGGATACGGACTATTTGTACCAAAACCCTAATCGGCGTCACTTAGAACGACTCTTAAAACGTCACTTATATGCGTCACTATGAGCGTCACTTATGAAGTGACGCATATCGACAGTTTTTGAAAAATTTTTAAAAATTTTGTCGATCTTTTGCGTAGTGCTCAATTTGACAGTAAATGTGACGTAGAATAAAATTCACAAAATGACAAATATAAAAACCAAACTAAATACATTCTTTTTTTGGTGACGGAGTTGATTGTAACACCCCCAAATTTAACAGTTTACGGAAGCGATGTTTTGGGTGTTACTAATCAATATTCACAAGCACAAAGGATACAGTGAACGACTATGGTTGTCGGTTATAATGGTGTGGAGATCTTCGGACGTATGTCGGTATTCGTGAATTCATAAAAGTTAAATAAGGACAGAATGACGAGAATCGAGTTGTCGTTTGTTCGATGAAATGTTAAGGAATATTTATTTCGTAGTAGTCGAGAGAGAGTATCGTATCAGGGAAAGAGGCCTATGTATATATATATATATCACATAACCGCCTAGTGTGTGTCTAGCACAAATCAAGTAAAAGTCCCGGTTCTCTCGAGGTCAGAGTCAGCTAGTGCATTCCTGTTCAACATAACCCCTTTCAGAACTCACATCATCTTTATTTAATTGTACATAGTTGATCAGGCTATGTTAAATTAAACTTGTATGCTGTAATTTCTGAACCAGTTATACCTAATGAGGAATACTGCCTAACGGTCATAGTCTAGGCCCACTAAATGCAACCTAGTTCACTATAACCTTAGGCTCTGATACCAATCTGTAACACCCCCAAATTTAACAGTTTACGGAAGCGATGTTTTGGGTGTTACTAATCAATATTCACAAGCACAAAGGATACAGTGAACGACTCTAAATGAGACGTTCGAAAAGTTATTACATTAATACATAAGTAGTTTCAAAATACAAGCTCGAGTTCAAGTAAATTCCTAGAGATTCTATTACATAACAACTAGTACAAAAGTAATGTAATAAAATCTCCAAGCTTGTAAATGCATGCGACTCGAGCTAAGAAAGCTTATCCTGCTGGGCATCCCTACTGATGCTGTGTACCTGAGAAGCATTACTAAAACGGTCAACCAAAAAGGTTGGTGAATCTCACAGGTTTGTAAGTAAGTAAACAGTTTGAACACACAAGTAGTATTTGTAAATCATAGCCAGCCAGTAATTAATGATCACAGGTTATGCTCATCATTAACTTAAGTTTTAATAAGTGGTGGTCGCAGGATATGCAGACCGTTTGATACAATTGCCATGAGCCACCATAGTTGAAGCTTAACGTACAGTAAATATAGGTACCCCCTCATGAATGTAATCCAAAACATTCATACGGAACGAGTAAGAAATGCCCGTTTCTACAGGAACGGTTCGTGGTAGTGCTTGCTACCCCGGGCGGGGATTGTCAGTCCCATATGGATCCATATACTAAAGCTCGCGCTTATCACATAACTAACAACTATGGTTCAGGAGGATTCCATTGGATTAGTCGTAAACTCATGCAGTTGGCGTATTCGTAATCTCATACAGTAAGTAAATCATGGCAGCAAGTAAGTTTTGTGTGTTCATGTAAAACAGTAATGCATCTCACCCCTGAGTAAAAACAGTAAAGTAGGGGCTGTAAGACTCACCTGAGTCTGGCAGACAATGCAGTAAGTAAGCAAGTAGTATCCCGAACTAGCAACCCTTAGCGTCCTAATACGCATAAGGTTTAGTAAGTAAATGGAATACTTGTAAAGTATCCACGCTAGTTGTTCCCAAACTAGTTAATGTCCATTAGTTTGTTTGTAAGTTTGTAATCGTTTGTAAATCGTAGTTTGTATAAAAGTTGTACGGTCCGTTTGTTATCGTTGTATAATAATAATTTCATCCATTATTATTATGTATTCATAGTAGTTGTACAGTTGTAAAGTATACTCGTATTATCGTTTGTTTGTATTACAACATGTATTGTTTGCGTAAGTTCCTATGGGCTTAAACCCCAAAGGGTACGAGTGAAACCTCGTAAGTATTCGAGTGTATGTTCGTATCAGTTAACGTGTAATCCAGCACGTAACTAGTGAGTGAACTCGTAAGTTCGTATCGGATGTAATCCCGTGTAATGTACAAGTGTAAGTTCGTTGGAGTGTAATCTCCTAAGTATTTCCAAGTGTAATCTCGTACGCGTGTGTGAGTGAAATCTCACGTTAGTTTAGTATAGTCTTGTACGTATTCAAGTGTTGTGGTATACTCTCGAAAGTATAGTATTTTCATGTATAAGTAGCATCGTATTTGATTTAGTAGTTAAAAAGTGATTCCAACACTTAGAATATATTTTGTTTTCTGATCTGGGCTATCTGCGACACAAGGCTTGTGTCGCAGACCGTATGCGACATAAGGTCTGTGTCGTATGGATTGATTTCGGTTTGGTGTTTATGCGACACAATGGTTGTGTCGCATACAAGGGTACGACACAACGATACGACATAGTCGTTGTGTCGCAATCAAGCGATAGGTAAACTTTGTGTCGTAGATGATACGACATATAGTGCGACATAAGCGTTGTGTCGCATACATTGCGACATAACGTGCGACATAACATGCGACATAGTGTTGTGTCGCATGAAATTTTGGTCCGATGCGACACAAGAGGTCTGTTCGGAATTTAAGTTTCCGAAAACGTAATTTCCGGTTTCCGTTGGGTCCAGAACTTTTATACTAGTTTTAATATGTTATAATGAGTTCATAGTAACTATTGGTGGTCGTTTTTAAGGTTTGTGGTGTCGTTTTCTTTAAAATGACCAAAACCGACATTTTCGTAAAAGTGTTCAAAAACGAGTTTTAATTACATATTCGGACATCATTTAGCTAGGGGAGCAACGTGGAAGTAAAATAAATGTAATCGGAAAAGTTTCGGGTCACCGGAAAACTTACAAGTCGTCGTATCGCGAAACCGAAAAGATGAAGTTGTAGCCCTCGTTCTCGTGATCACTTTTCTCCAAACCGAGCCTAGCCTCCGAGGTGTTTTTGTGGTGTTTTTAGGGTGGTTTAGTGTTGGTTTTAGAGAGAGAGAGAGAGATGACCGATTGAGAGAGAGAGAAGAGAAAGATTGAGTGAGGGTGTGAGATTGAGTGAGAGAGTGAGGAAGAGGGTGAGGGTTTGGCACCCCTCACCTTGGCCGGCCCATGGTGGGGTCCACCATGTGTGGATCTCACCAAATATTGTTCCCTCGTGTTGCGCTCCGTGCGGTGTTCGTTTCCCCGGTCGTTTAAACGTTAAAAATCATTTTGTACGCGATTAAATATACATTTTAAATTACGAAATATTACTCGATAATTAAGTTGAAGTATTTTATCAAAATACTAGTTTTTGAGTTATAAAACATAACTTTGTTTTGTTTTGTCGGTTGGTCGAATTTTCGGAGAGTTCGGTGACGTTTTAATTAAAACGTACGTTTTCCGTTATATTATAAACATAATACAAAGTACTAGTCAAAGTAATTAAATAATTTCACATTATTTAATAATTATTTTACCAATGTCCGCAAGTTTGTACAATTGTAGTTTCATACGATATGTACGAATCGTATACGCGTATATATATATATTCCATCCATATATATATATATAATAAGTAAATAACGTATATAATCCTATTTCATATTATATACAAGTAATAAACACGTAATTAGGGAAATTTTAAATTGGTCCTAATTTTGGGGTTGTTACATTCTCCCCTTTTTAATAAAATTTCGTCCCGAAATTTGTTCGAAGTAGTAATCGGTAGTTCGATACTAGTCAGGTAGCTACAATGTGTACTAGTAGCCTACAGTAGTAGGGTAGGTCCTACAGTGTTCATAGTAAGGTAATTGTCTAATAGTAACGTACCCTTAGTTTTGTTGTCTGAAGGTAGTGGACATTGGGCCTTAAGATGGCTAGCACTCCCGCAGTTGAAGCACAGTTTCGTCTTAGGGGAGTTAGTACTCTTAGGGTAGGACTTGCATCGACCGACGGGTATGGTACACGGTCCTTCATGATGCCGAGTGCATTGGGGACAGAAAGGTTTCTTTCCCAAGTAGTTTCCGGTGGGTTTGGAGGGAGTAATCTTCACCCTTTTTGTTGGAGGTGACGTACAGTCAGTGTCGGTATCCTCTTCAGTAGGAGTACCATGTGACGTTGGTGGTGAAGTAGGGTTTTCTAAAGCTATCAAACGTAGCTCGTACTCGCGCATACGTATGTCATTTTGGAAGGCAATTCGTCGTAGATCATCAGTGTCTTCCCGTGCTTCAGTCAGTTGTTGCCGCAGCGAATCAATAGTTTGGTTGAGGTGGCTGACTGATTCAGCAGTCAAGGTTACATCAACTGGTGTTTTTGCAGCAGTTAGAGCAGCAGGAGAGGCAGGTGCTGCTGCTGATTCAGCGGAGTGTTCTGTATCACACTCGAGTTCGAGGAGGTAAGGAAACATTTTCGGTTCCTCACTGAGCAGTTCATTTTGCAGTGTAGGATTGTTGACGGAGTGAGTTGTCATTTCCTACGAAATAAGTGTTCTATTTAAGAATTTGCCTCAAGTAAGTGAAGTTATATTAATTTATCTGTTTAAAGTAACGAATAGCATACGAGTTCCCGGTCTCAACCAGTGTGAGATAATTGGGAAGGGAGTTTGGGTTACTGTATCTAAAATGTAAGGCAAATTGTGTTGTCGGAATTTAAGTAGTCGGTCGTTTCCTAATCCTATTGTGTACTTAGGATCAAAGAAAACACACAAAATAAAATACAGTTATACATAAATCATTAAGCGAGAGATTTATGAGAAAACAGATTCGGGTAGTCAAAGAATAAGCGTACCCGGGTTGAGTAAATCACAGAGTCTCGGATTTGGGTCATCCTCCCTAGCATTGATTACATAAGCTCTACTCCTTGTATTGTTGGTTCGGGGTTTCAGCTTAGGGCAATCCTTCCTGAAGTGCCCGGTACCGTTGCACTCATAGCAGGTTTTGGGTGCAGAAGTATCAGTACCAGTGGGGTTGGTTCGGCAGTCTTGGGCCAGGTGCCCGAATTTCTTGCACTTAGTGCAGGGACAGGAGCCGTGATGATGGCGACTACATTTGGAGCAGTAAGGCTTGCTCCCCTTGTAAGCCTTTGAGTCATTGGCATTGACAATTGCAGGCTTTTTGTCAGGAATCGGGTTGGATGAGTGGGGACTCACTTCCCATTTACGTTTGTTACTCGCAGACGGGGTTGAAGTCGAGCCACGGCGGACAGAATTAGCCGTTAACTCATGAGCCATACGAATGGCGCTCTGAATAGTTCCCGGTTTGGATGAAGTAACTAAATCTTGAAGTCGCTCAGGAAGTCCATCCACGTACTTTTCGATCCTTTTGTACTCGGGATCAACCATGGATGGGCACAGAAGTGCCAGCTGGTGAAATCGGTTGGTGTAACCGGTGATGTCATCACCCTGCATCGTGTGATTCCAGAATTCCATTTCTAGCTGTTTCAGCTCATCTCTTGGGCAGTACTCGCCCCTCAGCATATTCTTCAGTTCATCCCACTGTAGTTTGTAAGCATCGGCAACGCTCACAGTTTGCGCATAAGTGTTCCACCAGGTAAGGGCGGTGTCGGAAAAAGTACTGGCGGCGAACTTAACTTTATCCTCTTCCTTGCAGTTGCAGATGAGGAACACTGATTCGATTTTCTCAGTCCAACGTATCAAACCGATTGCTCCTTCAGTACCTTGAAAGGTCAAGGGTTTGCAGTTATGGAAATCCTTGTAGGTGCAGGTTTTGGGTTGTGGTCCAGTATTAGCGGTATCTTCGCTACCAGGGGCTGAAGTCCGGGTAGCTAGAGCTTGAGCCACACTACGGGCAATTATACCCGCTACTTCGGCTTCAGTAAGAGTGATTTGTCGTCGAGGAGGCATGTTCCTTGAAACAATAAATAAAGAACATGTGAAGGTTTGAACAAGAATTATGATTGTGATGATTTTAGTAAGTTTAGAGAAAAGATGCCAAAGTTTGAAGGTTGTTTAAAGTTGTGTACTATAAATAAGTTTATACGGTTTTGAAGTTTTTGAAAATTTTATAAAACATTTTTGTGAGAAATTTTGTAACAAGTTTGATAAAAATACATTTGTTATAAAATTTTGATAGTAAAAGTCGGTTGTATAAATTTTGAAGTCTGACGAAAATTGAGTTGAAAATGGTTTTATTAGGTTACACCTAACGGTACAGTAAAGTACTTTGTAGGATGTTATAAACGTAGAATTAGGTAGGAATAGCAATTGAAAACAAGGTCTCGATTTTCATATCGAAGAATGTTCGAGTAACTATGGTTGTCGGTTATAATGGTGTGGAGATCTTCGGACGTATGTCGGTATTCGTGAATTCATAAAAGTTAAATAAGGACAGAATGACGAGAATCGAGTTGTCGTTTGTTCGATGAAATGTTAAGGAATATTTATTTCGTAGTAGTCGAGAGAGAGTATCGTATCAGGGAAAGAGGCCTATGTATATATATATATATCACATAACCGCCTAGTGTGTGTCTAGCACAAATCAAGTAAAAGTCCCGGTTCTCTCGAGGTCAGAGTCAGCTAGTGCATTCCTGTTCAACATAACCCCTTTCAGAACTCACATCATCTTTATTTAATTGTACATAGTTGATCAGGCTATGTTAAATTAAACTTGTATGCTGTAATTTCTGAACCAGTTATACCTAATGAGGAATACTGCCTAACGGTCATAGTCTAGGCCCACTAAATGCAACCTAGTTCACTATAACCTTAGGCTCTGATACCAATCTGTAACACCCCCAAATTTAACAGTTTACGGAAGCGATGTTTTGGGTGTTACTAATCAATATTCACAAGCACAAAGGATACAGTGAACGACTCTAAATGAGACGTTCGAAAAGTTATTACATTAATACATAAGTAGTTTCAAAATACAAGCTCGAGTTCAAGTAAATTCCTAGAGATTCTATTACATAACAACTAGTACAAAAGTAATGTAATAAAATCTCCAAGCTTGTAAATGCATGCGACTCGAGCTAAGAAAGCTTATCCTGCTGGGCATCCCTACTGATGCTGTGTACCTGAGAAGCATTACTAAAACGGTCAACCAAAAAGGTTGGTGAATCTCACAGGTTTGTAAGTAAGTAAACAGTTTGAACACACAAGTAGTATTTGTAAATCATAGCCAGCCAGTAATTAATGATCACAGGTTATGCTCATCATTAACTTAAGTTTTAATAAGTGGTGGTCGCAGGATATGCAGACCGTTTGATACAATTGCCATGAGCCACCATAGTTGAAGCTTAACGTACAGTAAATATAGGTACCCCCTCATGAATGTAATCCAAAACATTCATACGGAACGAGTAAGAAATGCCCGTTTCTACAGGAACGGTTCGTGGTAGTGCTTGCTACCCCGGGCGGGGATTGTCAGTCCCATATGGATCCATATACTAAAGCTCGCGCTTATCACATAACTAACAACTATGGTTCAGGAGGATTCCATTGGATTAGTCGTAAACTCATGCAGTTGGCGTATTCGTAATCTCATACAGTAAGTAAATCATGGCAGCAAGTAAGTTTTGTGTGTTCATGTAAAACAGTAATGCATCTCACCCCTGAGTAAAAACAGTAAAGTAGGGGCTGTAAGACTCACCTGAGTCTGGCAGACAATGCAGTAAGTAAGCAAGTAGTATCCCGAACTAGCAACCCTTAGCGTCCTAATACGCATAAGGTTTAGTAAGTAAATGGAATACTTGTAAAGTATCCACGCTAGTTGTTCCCAAACTAGTTAATGTCCATTAGTTTGTTTGTAAGTTTGTAATCGTTTGTAAATCGTAGTTTGTATAAAAGTTGTACGGTCCGTTTGTTATCGTTGTATAATAATAATTTCATCCATTATTATTATGTATTCATAGTAGTTGTACAGTTGTAAAGTATACTCGTATTATCGTTTGTTTGTATTACAACATGTATTGTTTGCGTAAGTTCCTATGGGCTTAAACCCCAAAGGGTACGAGTGAAACCTCGTAAGTATTCGAGTGTATGTTCGTATCAGTTAACGTGTAATCCAGCACGTAACTAGTGAGTGAACTCGTAAGTTCGTATCGGATGTAATCCCGTGTAATGTACAAGTGTAAGTTCGTTGGAGTGTAATCTCCTAAGTATTTCCAAGTGTAATCTCGTACGCGTGTGTGAGTGAAATCTCACGTTAGTTTAGTATAGTCTTGTACGTATTCAAGTGTTGTGGTATACTCTCGAAAGTATAGTATTTTCATGTATAAGTAGCATCGTATTTGATTTAGTAGTTAAAAAGTGATTCCAACACTTAGAATATATTTTGTTTTCTGATCTGGGCTATCTGCGACACAAGGCTTGTGTCGCAGACCGTATGCGACATAAGGTCTGTGTCGTATGGATTGATTTCGGTTTGGTGTTTATGCGACACAATGGTTGTGTCGCATACAAGGGTACGACACAACGATACGACATAGTCGTTGTGTCGCAATCAAGCGATAGGTAAACTTTGTGTCGTAGATGATACGACATATAGTGCGACATAAGCGTTGTGTCGCATACATTGCGACATAACGTGCGACATAACATGCGACATAGTGTTGTGTCGCATGAAATTTTGGTCCGATGCGACACAAGAGGTCTGTTCGGAATTTAAGTTTCCGAAAACGTAATTTCCGGTTTCCGTTGGGTCCAGAACTTTTATACTAGTTTTAATATGTTATAATGAGTTCATAGTAACTATTGGTGGTCGTTTTTAAGGTTTGTGGTGTCGTTTTCTTTAAAATGACCAAAACCGACATTTTCGTAAAAGTGTTCAAAAACGAGTTTTAATTACATATTCGGACATCATTTAGCTAGGGGAGCAACGTGGAAGTAAAATAAATGTAATCGGAAAAGTTTCGGGTCACCGGAAAACTTACAAGTCGTCGTATCGCGAAACCGAAAAGATGAAGTTGTAGCCCTCGTTCTCGTGATCACTTTTCTCCAAACCGAGCCTAGCCTCCGAGGTGTTTTTGTGGTGTTTTTAGGGTGGTTTAGTGTTGGTTTTAGAGAGAGAGAGAGAGATGACCGATTGAGAGAGAGAGAAGAGAAAGATTGAGTGAGGGTGTGAGATTGAGTGAGAGAGTGAGGAAGAGGGTGAGGGTTTGGCACCCCTCACCTTGGCCGGCCCATGGTGGGGTCCACCATGTGTGGATCTCACCAAATATTGTTCCCTCGTGTTGCGCTCCGTGCGGTGTTCGTTTCCCCGGTCGTTTAAACGTTAAAAATCATTTTGTACGCGATTAAATATACATTTTAAATTACGAAATATTACTCGATAATTAAGTTGAAGTATTTTATCAAAATACTAGTTTTTGAGTTATAAAACATAACTTTGTTTTGTTTTGTCGGTTGGTCGAATTTTCGGAGAGTTCGGTGACGTTTTAATTAAAACGTACGTTTTCCGTTATATTATAAACATAATACAAAGTACTAGTCAAAGTAATTAAATAATTTCACATTATTTAATAATTATTTTACCAATGTCCGCAAGTTTGTACAATTGTAGTTTCATACGATATGTACGAATCGTATACGCGTATATATATATATTCCATCCATATATATATATATAATAAGTAAATAACGTATATAATCCTATTTCATATTATATACAAGTAATAAACACGTAATTAGGGAAATTTTAAATTGGTCCTAATTTTGGGGTTGTTACATTCTCCCCTTTTTAATAAAATTTCGTCCCGAAATTTGTTCGAAGTAGTAATCGGTAGTTCGATACTAGTCAGGTAGCTACAATGTGTACTAGTAGCCTACAGTAGTAGGGTAGGTCCTACAGTGTTCATAGTAAGGTAATTGTCTAATAGTAACGTACCCTTAGTTTTGTTGTCTGAAGGTAGTGGACATTGGGCCTTAAGATGGCTAGCACTCCCGCAGTTGAAGCACAGTTTCGTCTTAGGGGAGTTAGTACTCTTAGGGTAGGACTTGCATCGACCGACGGGTATGGTACACGGTCCTTCATGATGCCGAGTGCATTGGGGACAGAAAGGTTTCTTTCCCAAGTAGTTTCCGGTGGGTTTGGAGGGAGTAATCTTCACCCTTTTTGTTGGAGGTGACGTACAGTCAGTGTCGGTATCCTCTTCAGTAGGAGTACCATGTGACGTTGGTGGTGAAGTAGGGTTTTCTAAAGCTATCAAACGTAGCTCGTACTCGCGCATACGTATGTCATTTTGGAAGGCAATTCGTCGTAGATCATCAGTGTCTTCCCGTGCTTCAGTCAGTTGTTGCCGCAGCGAATCAATAGTTTGGTTGAGGTGGCTGACTGATTCAGCAGTCAAGGTTACATCAACTGGTGTTTTTGCAGCAGTTAGAGCAGCAGGAGAGGCAGGTGCTGCTGCTGATTCAGCGGAGTGTTCTGTATCACACTCGAGTTCGAGGAGGTAAGGAAACATTTTCGGTTCCTCACTGAGCAGTTCATTTTGCAGTGTAGGATTGTTGACGGAGTGAGTTGTCATTTCCTACGAAATAAGTGTTCTATTTAAGAATTTGCCTCAAGTAAGTGAAGTTATATTAATTTATCTGTTTAAAGTAACGAATAGCATACGAGTTCCCGGTCTCAACCAGTGTGAGATAATTGGGAAGGGAGTTTGGGTTACTGTATCTAAAATGTAAGGCAAATTGTGTTGTCGGAATTTAAGTAGTCGGTCGTTTCCTAATCCTATTGTGTACTTAGGATCAAAGAAAACACACAAAATAAAATACAGTTATACATAAATCATTAAGCGAGAGATTTATGAGAAAACAGATTCGGGTAGTCAAAGAATAAGCGTACCCGGGTTGAGTAAATCACAGAGTCTCGGATTTGGGTCATCCTCCCTAGCATTGATTACATAAGCTCTACTCCTTGTATTGTTGGTTCGGGGTTTCAGCTTAGGGCAATCCTTCCTGAAGTGCCCGGTACCGTTGCACTCATAGCAGGTTTTGGGTGCAGAAGTATCAGTACCAGTGGGGTTGGTTCGGCAGTCTTGGGCCAGGTGCCCGAATTTCTTGCACTTAGTGCAGGGACAGGAGCCGTGATGATGGCGACTACATTTGGAGCAGTAAGGCTTGCTCCCCTTGTAAGCCTTTGAGTCATTGGCATTGACAATTGCAGGCTTTTTGTCAGGAATCGGGTTGGATGAGTGGGGACTCACTTCCCATTTACGTTTGTTACTCGCAGACGGGGTTGAAGTCGAGCCACGGCGGACAGAATTAGCCGTTAACTCATGAGCCATACGAATGGCGCTCTGAATAGTTCCCGGTTTGGATGAAGTAACTAAATCTTGAAGTCGCTCAGGAAGTCCATCCACGTACTTTTCGATCCTTTTGTACTCGGGATCAACCATGGATGGGCACAGAAGTGCCAGCTGGTGAAATCGGTTGGTGTAACCGGTGATGTCATCACCCTGCATCGTGTGATTCCAGAATTCCATTTCTAGCTGTTTCAGCTCATCTCTTGGGCAGTACTCGCCCCTCAGCATATTCTTCAGTTCATCCCACTGTAGTTTGTAAGCATCGGCAACGCTCACAGTTTGCGCATAAGTGTTCCACCAGGTAAGGGCGGTGTCGGAAAAAGTACTGGCGGCGAACTTAACTTTATCCTCTTCCTTGCAGTTGCAGATGAGGAACACTGATTCGATTTTCTCAGTCCAACGTATCAAACCGATTGCTCCTTCAGTACCTTGAAAGGTCAAGGGTTTGCAGTTATGGAAATCCTTGTAGGTGCAGGTTTTGGGTTGTGGTCCAGTATTAGCGGTATCTTCGCTACCAGGGGCTGAAGTCCGGGTAGCTAGAGCTTGAGCCACACTACGGGCAATTATACCCGCTACTTCGGCTTCAGTAAGAGTGATTTGTCGTCGAGGAGGCATGTTCCTTGAAACAATAAATAAAGAACATGTGAAGGTTTGAACAAGAATTATGATTGTGATGATTTTAGTAAGTTTAGAGAAAAGATGCCAAAGTTTGAAGGTTGTTTAAAGTTGTGTACTATAAATAAGTTTATACGGTTTTGAAGTTTTTGAAAATTTTATAAAACATTTTTGTGAGAAATTTTGTAACAAGTTTGATAAAAATACATTTGTTATAAAATTTTGATAGTAAAAGTCGGTTGTATAAATTTTGAAGTCTGACGAAAATTGAGTTGAAAATGGTTTTATTAGGTTACACCTAACGGTACAGTAAAGTACTTTGTAGGATGTTATAAACGTAGAATTAGGTAGGAATAGCAATTGAAAACAAGGTCTCGATTTTCATATCGAAGAATGTTCGAGTAACTATGGTTGTCGGTTATAATGGTGTGGAGATCTTCGGACGTATGTCGGTATTCGTGAATTCATAAAAGTTAAATAAGGACAGAATGACGAGAATCGAGTTGTCGTTTGTTCGATGAAATGTTAAGGAATATTTATTTCGTAGTAGTCGAGAGAGAGTATCGTATCAGGGAAAGAGGCCTATGTATATATATATATATCACATAACCGCCTAGTGTGTGTCTAGCACAAATCAAGTAAAAGTCCCGGTTCTCTCGAGGTCAGAGTCAGCTAGTGCATTCCTGTTCAACATAACCCCTTTCAGAACTCACATCATCTTTATTTAATTGTACATAGTTGATCAGGCTATGTTAAATTAAACTTGTATGCTGTAATTTCTGAACCAGTTATACCTAATGAGGAATACTGCCTAACGGTCATAGTCTAGGCCCACTAAATGCAACCTAGTTCACTATAACCTTAGGCTCTGATACCAATCTGTAACACCCCCAAATTTAACAGTTTACGGAAGCGATGTTTTGGGTGTTACTAATCAATATTCACAAGCACAAAGGATACAGTGAACGACTCTAAATGAGACGTTCGAAAAGTTATTACATTAATACATAAGTAGTTTCAAAATACAAGCTCGAGTTCAAGTAAATTCCTAGAGATTCTATTACATAACAACTAGTACAAAAGTAATGTAATAAAATCTCCAAGCTTGTAAATGCATGCGACTCGAGCTAAGAAAGCTTATCCTGCTGGGCATCCCTACTGATGCTGTGTACCTGAGAAGCATTACTAAAACGGTCAACCAAAAAGGTTGGTGAATCTCACAGGTTTGTAAGTAAGTAAACAGTTTGAACACACAAGTAGTATTTGTAAATCATAGCCAGCCAGTAATTAATGATCACAGGTTATGCTCATCATTAACTTAAGTTTTAATAAGTGGTGGTCGCAGGATATGCAGACCGTTTGATACAATTGCCATGAGCCACCATAGTTGAAGCTTAACGTACAGTAAATATAGGTACCCCCTCATGAATGTAATCCAAAACATTCATACGGAACGAGTAAGAAATGCCCGTTTCTACAGGAACGGTTCGTGGTAGTGCTTGCTACCCCGGGCGGGGATTGTCAGTCCCATATGGATCCATATACTAAAGCTCGCGCTTATCACATAACTAACAACTATGGTTCAGGAGGATTCCATTGGATTAGTCGTAAACTCATGCAGTTGGCGTATTCGTAATCTCATACAGTAAGTAAATCATGGCAGCAAGTAAGTTTTGTGTGTTCATGTAAAACAGTAATGCATCTCACCCCTGAGTAAAAACAGTAAAGTAGGGGCTGTAAGACTCACCTGAGTCTGGCAGACAATGCAGTAAGTAAGCAAGTAGTATCCCGAACTAGCAACCCTTAGCGTCCTAATACGCATAAGGTTTAGTAAGTAAATGGAATACTTGTAAAGTATCCACGCTAGTTGTTCCCAAACTAGTTAATGTCCATTAGTTTGTTTGTAAGTTTGTAATCGTTTGTAAATCGTAGTTTGTATAAAAGTTGTACGGTCCGTTTGTTATCGTTGTATAATAATAATTTCATCCATTATTATTATGTATTCATAGTAGTTGTACAGTTGTAAAGTATACTCGTATTATCGTTTGTTTGTATTACAACATGTATTGTTTGCGTAAGTTCCTATGGGCTTAAACCCCAAAGGGTACGAGTGAAACCTCGTAAGTATTCGAGTGTATGTTCGTATCAGTTAACGTGTAATCCAGCACGTAACTAGTGAGTGAACTCGTAAGTTCGTATCGGATGTAATCCCGTGTAATGTACAAGTGTAAGTTCGTTGGAGTGTAATCTCCTAAGTATTTCCAAGTGTAATCTCGTACGCGTGTGTGAGTGAAATCTCACGTTAGTTTAGTATAGTCTTGTACGTATTCAAGTGTTGTGGTATACTCTCGAAAGTATAGTATTTTCATGTATAAGTAGCATCGTATTTGATTTAGTAGTTAAAAAGTGATTCCAACACTTAGAATATATTTTGTTTTCTGATCTGGGCTATCTGCGACACAAGGCTTGTGTCGCAGACCGTATGCGACATAAGGTCTGTGTCGTATGGATTGATTTCGGTTTGGTGTTTATGCGACACAATGGTTGTGTCGCATACAAGGGTACGACACAACGATACGACATAGTCGTTGTGTCGCAATCAAGCGATAGGTAAACTTTGTGTCGTAGATGATACGACATATAGTGCGACATAAGCGTTGTGTCGCATACATTGCGACATAACGTGCGACATAACATGCGACATAGTGTTGTGTCGCATGAAATTTTGGTCCGATGCGACACAAGAGGTCTGTTCGGAATTTAAGTTTCCGAAAACGTAATTTCCGGTTTCCGTTGGGTCCAGAACTTTTATACTAGTTTTAATATGTTATAATGAGTTCATAGTAACTATTGGTGGTCGTTTTTAAGGTTTGTGGTGTCGTTTTCTTTAAAATGACCAAAACCGACATTTTCGTAAAAGTGTTCAAAAACGAGTTTTAATTACATATTCGGACATCATTTAGCTAGGGGAGCAACGTGGAAGTAAAATAAATGTAATCGGAAAAGTTTCGGGTCACCGGAAAACTTACAAGTCGTCGTATCGCGAAACCGAAAAGATGAAGTTGTAGCCCTCGTTCTCGTGATCACTTTTCTCCAAACCGAGCCTAGCCTCCGAGGTGTTTTTGTGGTGTTTTTAGGGTGGTTTAGTGTTGGTTTTAGAGAGAGAGAGAGAGATGACCGATTGAGAGAGAGAGAAGAGAAAGATTGAGTGAGGGTGTGAGATTGAGTGAGAGAGTGAGGAAGAGGGTGAGGGTTTGGCACCCCTCACCTTGGCCGGCCCATGGTGGGGTCCACCATGTGTGGATCTCACCAAATATTGTTCCCTCGTGTTGCGCTCCATGCGGTGTTCGTTTCCCCGGTCGTTTAAACGTTAAAAATCATTTTGTACGCGATTAAATATACATTTTAAATTACGAAATATTACTCGATAATTAAGTTGAAGTATTTTATCAAAATACTAGTTTTTGAGTTATAAAACATAACTTTGTTTTGTTTTGTCGGTTGGTCGAATTTTCGGAGAGTTCGGTGACGTTTTAATTAAAACGTACGTTTTCCGTTATATTATAAACATAATACAAAGTACTAGTCAAAGTAATTAAATAATTTCACATTATTTAATAATTATTTTACCAATGTCCGCAAGTTTGTACAATTGTAGTTTCATACGATATGTACGAATCGTATACGCGTATATATATATATTCCATCCATATATATATATATAATAAGTAAATAACGTATATAATCCTATTTCATATTATATACAAGTAATAAACACGTAATTAGGGAAATTTTAAATTGGTCCTAATTTTGGGGTTGTTACATTCTCCCCTTGTTAATAAAATTTCGTCCCGAAATTTGTTCGAAGTAGTAATCGGTAGTTCGATACTAGTCAGGTAGCTACAATGTGTACTAGTAGCCTACAGTAGAAACAATCAGCATACTCCCCCAAAAGATCTCAAATAAACAATCCAAAAATAGAAGTATGTCAAGCTATGCTAAGGAATTAAGACTTAGAGTCGTACATCACAAGGTGTTTACCATAGGATCATAGACAAGTATTAAAATTACTTCTTAATTTCTCAGAGACCGGTGTGTATCATGTCTACCAATATATCGTATGATGAAGATAATTTAGATAAAAACTGTTTTAAGTGTGTCAGATAAACCTACTGTGTGACACCCGGTCAAAAAGGGCCAAAATTAGGGGCCAATTTAAACTTTTAAATCACGTATTATATAAGTGTTAACGCTTAAGCATTCAAGTATTATATATGTATATGTATATATATAAACCGAAACGATTATTTAAATAATCGCGAATACACGAATCTAACAAAACGCATAAACCCAAAATAGAATTTGGTGAAAAACATTTTTTTTAATCAAGTATTATTATTGAGAATAATAATTACATACTCCGTTTGAAACTTAAATACATTTTAGATACAGAAAACCATCCGTACATTTTAAGTAAAACAAAGTTACAATTTTATACATCCGTAAAAACATTTTTATAAAACATTTCAACTAAAAACCTATAAGATTCTATTTTTAGAAAATTATCATTTTAAAACATTATACTACATAACGATCGGGTACGCGAACACGGGACGGAAAATACACACACATCTCAATAATTGAGGCCGGTGTATATACACCGACCCCAATTATTTCCCTCTCACAAACACACCCTCGGTTCTCATCTTTTTCTCTCGGTTTCAATTTCAAAACAACAACAAGATCATCAAATCATCATCTACATATTTATCTTGGATCATCATCATCATCTAGCAACATCATCATCATCTTCATCGTTCATCATCATCACCACCTCACGGTTTCGTTTTTGAACTTGTAAGGATCATTTAACATTTTCCTTTAAATTTATGTTTATAATACGTTACATAACATATATTAGCTTTGTATTAGGTTGTTGTATGCGGAAATAGGATTTAGAACTGGTTTTGGATGTTGTCTGCAAGAACAGACTCGAACCAGACCTTGGAATACGGCGCAGACCTTGGAATACGGCGTATTCAAGGGAATACGGCGTATTCCCGCCCAGAAAACATTTTTTTTCCCGCGCCTCTTCGGAATACGGCGTATTCAAGGGAATACGGCGTATTCCCCTTCAAAACCACTGAATACGGCGTATTCGGGTGAATACGGCGTATTCCCCACATCTTGAGCCCAATCAGACTGATTAGCCATCGAATACGGCGTATTCGGGTGAATACGGCGTATTCCCCTTCGAGACCATTGAATACGGCGTATTCAGACCAATACGGCGTATTCCCTTCGAAACCATTGAATACGGCGTATTCAAACCAATACGGCGGATTCCCCCGTTATATTTCATAATCCAACGGATCAATAAACTAGCCCTGTGAATTCTAGCTAAAACAGAACAAATAAATTTTCGAAAACGTCGACGATTTAACAAGTTAAAACAGGGTAGCTTCTCGATGAAAATTTTATTATAACGGATTGGGCTCAAATTCGCTCGGTCATTCAAAAACAACCCAATGATCAAAGCTAAGTACCTTAGCCTTGTCAGTTTTAGGCCATCCGGGGTCGTTTAGGGGCCGAAAATGGCAGATTACTGTTTTCAGACTCATACCAAATTTTGTAAACTCAAACATAAACATTTAAACAATACATTGGATAATCCATTTACTCATTAGAATCTCGCGTGTTTAGGACTCTAAGGGATTTCAGAGAGTGTCTATTCCACGTCGAATATATTCATTTGCTCGGATTGACTCAGGTGAGTCTCACGGCCCCATTTTCAATGTTTACATGTTTTAATAATTGGGGGAGATGCAACACAAACTGTTTTCGTGATCACTATTATTCGGTTAGTTAATTTAGTTGTTAACTTAAATTAACTGCATTGTTACTTGTATTCGGTTTACCATGTTGGTACATTGTTCGGTTATCATTGTCGGTCTTGATTTTCATTGTTCGGTATATGCACGAGTGTTTTAATTCGGTAAAAGTCCTCAACAGTGTATGATTCATTAACTTAATAAGGCGCGGTTACTAAAGGATAGTACTATCATGGGAGTGACGTCCCCGTCCGGGTTGCTAGCTACAACCAAGTTAAAAACGGGCACTTTAGTAATTGTCATGGGTGTGTCACCAAATCGGGAGGCAAAGATCGGGTTAGGCTTTGAATCATAGCTCAGTGCAATACAAATGTCATTATCGGTAAATCATTGTTCGGAAACCTTAATTGGTTTAATCATTGGTCGGTAGCCCTAATGGGTAAATCATGGTTCGGTACATTGTTATTCATTGATCGGTTTACATTGTTTAAATTATCGTCGGATAATCATGTTGATCACATTAATGTTTATTTAAACCTGTGAGATTCATCAGCTTTATAGCTGACCTTTTAGTGTTGTATTCTCAGGTGCTCATCAATATTAGGAATGGCCTACAGGATAAGCTAGCTATCACGAGTCGCATGCCTCCATTTAGACATGAAGATTTTCTTGCATTATATTTTGTATAATGGTTATGTATTAAAATCTTCCGAAATCATTTTGCGAACTCGCTACTATGTTTCAAACTTATGACTTAAACTTTGTACTACTTTTGAAAACTTATGTAATGTAATGTATTTTCTACAACGTCTCATTTAGAGTCGTTTGCTTGTACTTTGGTGTTTTGATTATTGATTAGTCACGCCCCAAAACAGTCGCTTCCGCAAAGCATAAAATTGGGGGTGTGACAGATTGGTATCAGAGCCTAAGGTTATAGCGAACTAGGTTGCATGTAGTGGGCCTAGACTATAACTGTTAGGCAGTATTCCTCATTAGATATAACTGGTTCAGGGATTTCATCATATGAATTTAATTTAACATAGCCTGATCAACTATGTACAATTAAATGAAGATGATGTAAGATCGGAAAGGGGTTATGTTGAACAGGAATGCACTAGTTGACTCTGATCACGAGAGAACCGTGACTTGTACTTGTTCTGTGTTAGATACAACTAAGTGGATAATAAGTATATATAGGTTACACCTATATGGTTAGGCTTATTAATATCCTTCGATATTTAGTAACACACTAACTGTATGAACACATTTTAGAATAGGCTTATGGTAAGTTGATCGAATCAGGGAAAGAGTACCGGGATGTGCCCTGACAGAGAGGGTCGTCTCTTCGAAATAGACTTACCCTAGGAAGAGATTAAGAACATCGACACCTTATTCTGCACAACTGGTCATCAGAGGACCATCCTTCGCTCACCCATCAGCTTTAACATTCAAATCCAGTATTTCTTTAAGTACAAATCTTTTCCTACCACCTATCACATTCCGCATAACTGCTGATACATGTACGGATGTAATATCCCTTTCACTTTTGTAAACCTTAACCCTCGTAATCATTTGAACTCACATGTTAAATGATTGCAATCTTCTTTATTCTACACCGTTGATTGTCATTTGTGTTGTAATATATTACTGTTATATATGCAACTAAGATGATCATATTCTTATACGAAATTCTGACATGTCCCTTATCTTCATTGAAGGAACATGCCTCCACGTCGCCAATTCACTCAAGCTCAGGTCGATCGACTGGTTGCTGACGCAGTACTTGCCGAGAGACAACGATCTGAAAGTGCTGAAACACCATCAAATGCCCCTGTAGTGAAACCCTGCACCTACAAAGACTTCATTAACTGCAATCCTTTGAGCTTCAAAGGCACAGAAGGTGCCATTGGGTTGTTGCGATGGATGGAGAAGACAGAGGCAGTCTTTCGCATCTGCAGTTGCCCTGAGAACTGTAAGGTCAAGTTCTCCACCTACACTTTCATGGATGATGCTCTGACGTGGTGGAACACTTATGCTGACTCCATAGGCCAAGACATTGCTCTGGAAACTCCCTGGGATGAGCTGAAGAAAATGCTCAAAGATGAGTATTGTCCCAGGGATGAAATTCAACAGCTTGAGGCAGAATTCTGGAATCTCTCCACTCAAGGGAACGACATTGCCAGCTACACCTCTCGATTTAATCAGTTGGCGCACCTGTGTCCATCTATGGTGGATACAGAATCCAAGCGAATTGAGCGCTATGTCTGGGGACTTCCTCCACAAATTCAAGGGATGGTTACTTCATCCAACTCTCCTACATTTCATGGTACTGTGCGCATGGCACATAAGCTGATGGCACAGATTGTTCGCCAAGGAACGTCTGTTGTCAAGAGTACTGTAAACCACCCTAGTGATAACAAGAGAAAACCTGAGGGAAATCCTGATAATCAAAGTTCGGCTACCAAAAAGCCTGCAACCATCAAGGCCAACACCTCTGGGTCTGAAAACAAGAGAGAGTACACTGGAACCAAACCCTACTGCTCAAAGTGTAAACGTCACCATGACGGGCCTTGTGGTACCCCCTGTGATAAGTGCCAGCGTTATGGTCATTCTGCTAAGGATTGCCGATCGAAAGCCTGTTTTGAATGTGGAATTGCAGGTCACTACAGAAGTGACTGTCCAAATCTAAAGGACAAGAACATCGGCCCTGCTCGAGGAAGAGCCTATGTACTCAGAACTAGGGGAGACGACCAGAACCCTAGACTCATTGACTTGCTCAACACGGGTATGGTCACTCAATAATGACCTAATTACTTTACACTGTTTACATGGATAGATATTACTTGCTGCTTGATATCTTTTATGTTTTCCCTAAATCTTAAGTGCACAATGGAGTTAGGGAAAGACGACAAGTTAGTTCTATAGTTCCTTTATGAGATGAAGTTTAGCTTACATAGGTATAGGAATAACATATCCTGCAGTGTGTATACCGGAAAACATACCGGTTAACTTTTATACACTGAGTAATATTCCACGTAAAACTAATGTATGCTAAATTTAGTTTCTGTAGGAGTCTGATAGAGTCTAGTTTACGCAACAATCCTACTGACTATTACAAACTGTATGAACACAGTAAGACTTACTGAATTCGGAGGATTGTAAATACAAATCATAGTAATACTTATTAAGACGGACCGATCGTGTCACATGAGTAACGGTCGGGTAAAGAATCGGACTTCTCCATTATTCATTTGAGATCAGTAGGTTTAAGCCTAACAAGGGGAGAAGGATAAATCGGATGTCTTAGTATTAGACATATCACATAGTCGGCCTTAGAAACACGCGAATCTAGGTTTCACTGGAATTTCGGGACGAAATTCTCCTAACAAGGGGAGAATGTGACACCCGGTCAAAAAGGGCCAAAATTAGGGGCCAATTTAAACTTTTAAATCACGTATTATATAAGTGTTAACGCTTAAGCATTCAAGTATTATATATGTATATGTATATATATAAACCGAAACGATTATTTAAATAATCGCGAATACACGAATCTAACAAAACGCATAAACCCAAAATAGAATTTGGTGAAAAACATTTTTTTTAATCAAGTATTATTATTGAGAATAATAATTACATACTCCGTTTGAAACTTAAATACATTTTAGATACAGAAAACCATCCGTACATTTTAAGTAAAACAAAGTTACAATTTTATACATCCGTAAAAACATTTTTATAAAACATTTCAACTAAAAACCTATAAGATTCTATTTTTAGAAAATTATCATTTTAAAACATTATACTACATAACGATCGGGTACGCGAACACGGGACGGAAAATACACACACATCTCAATAATTGAGGCCGGTGTATATACACCGACCCCAATTATTTCCCTCTCACAAACACACCCTCGGTTCTCATCTTTTTCTCTCGGTTTCAATTTCAAAACAACAACAAGATCATCAAATCATCATCTACATATTTATCTTGGATCATCATCATCATCTAGCAACATCATCATCATCTTCATCGTTCATCATCATCACCACCTCACGGTTTCGTTTTTGAACTTGTAAGGATCATTTAACATTTTCCTTTAAATTTATGTTTATAATACGTTACATAACATATATTAGCTTTGTATTAGGTTGTTGTATGCGGAAATAGGATTTAGAACTGGTTTTGGATGTTGTCTGCAAGAACAGACTCGAACCAGACCTTGGAATACGGCGCAGACCTTGGAATACGGCGTATTCAAGGGAATACGGCGTATTCCCGCCCAGAAAACATTTTTTTTCCCGCGCCTCTTCGGAATACGGCGTATTCAAGGGAATACGGCGTATTCCCCTTCAAAACCACTGAATACGGCGTATTCGGGTGAATACGGCGTATTCCCCACATCTTGAGCCCAATCAGACTGATTAGCCATCGAATACGGCGTATTCGGGTGAATACGGCGTATTCCCCTTCGAGACCATTGAATACGGCGTATTCAGACCAATACGGCGTATTCCCTTCGAAACCATTGAATACGGCGTATTCAAACCAATACGGCGGATTCCCCCGTTATATTTCATAATCCAACGGATCAATAAACTAGCCCTGTGAATTCTAGCTAAAACAGAACAAATAAATTTTCGAAAACGTCGACGATTTAACAAGTTAAAACAGGGTAGCTTCTCGATGAAAATTTTATTATAACGGATTGGGCTCAAATTCGCTCGGTCATTCAAAAACAACCCAATGATCAAAGCTAAGTACCTTAGCCTTGTCAGTTTTAGGCCATCCGGGGTCGTTTAGGGGCCGAAAATGGCAGATTACTGTTTTCAGACTCATACCAAATTTTGTAAACTCAAACATAAACATTTAAACAATACATTGGATAATCCATTTACTCATTAGAATCTCGCGTGTTTAGGACTCTAAGGGATTTCAGAGAGTGTCTATTCCACGTCGAATATATTCATTTGCTCGGATTGACTCAGGTGAGTCTCACGGCCCCATTTTCAATGTTTACATGTTTTAATAATTGGGGGAGATGCAACACAAACTGTTTTCGTGATCACTATTATTCGGTTAGTTAATTTAGTTGTTAACTTAAATTAACTGCATTGTTACTTGTATTCGGTTTACCATGTTGGTACATTGTTCGGTTATCATTGTCGGTCTTGATTTTCATTGTTCGGTATATGCACGAGTGTTTTAATTCGGTAAAAGTCCTCAACAGTGTATGATTCATTAACTTAATAAGGCGCGGTTACTAAAGGATAGTACTATCATGGGAGTGACGTCCCCGTCCGGGTTGCTAGCTACAACCAAGTTAAAAACGGGCACTTTAGTAATTGTCATGGGTGTGTCACCAAATCGGGAGGCAAAGATCGGGTTAGGCTTTGAATCATAGCTCAGTGCAATACAAATGTCATTATCGGTAAATCATTGTTCGGAAACCTTAATTGGTTTAATCATTGGTCGGTAGCCCTAATGGGTAAATCATGGTTCGGTACATTGTTATTCATTGATCGGTTTACATTGTTTAAATTATCGTCGGATAATCATGTTGATCACATTAATGTTTATTTAAACCTGTGAGATTCATCAGCTTTATAGCTGACCTTTTAGTGTTGTATTCTCAGGTGCTCATCAATATTAGGAATGGCCTACAGGATAAGCTAGCTATCACGAGTCGCATGCCTCCATTTAGACATGAAGATTTTCTTGCATTATATTTTGTATAATGGTTATGTATTAAAATCTTCCGAAATCATTTTGCGAACTCGCTACTATGTTTCAAACTTATGACTTAAACTTTGTACTACTTTTGAAAACTTATGTAATGTAATGTATTTTCTACAACGTCTCATTTAGAGTCGTTTGCTTGTACTTTGGTGTTTTGATTATTGATTAGTCACGCCCCAAAACAGTCGCTTCCGCAAAGCATAAAATTGGGGGTGTGACAGATTGGTATCAGAGCCTAAGGTTATAGCGAACTAGGTTGCATGTAGTGGGCCTAGACTATAACTGTTAGGCAGTATTCCTCATTAGATATAACTGGTTCAGGGATTTCATCATATGAATTTAATTTAACATAGCCTGATCAACTATGTACAATTAAATGAAGATGATGTAAGATCGGAAAGGGGTTATGTTGAACAGGAATGCACTAGTTGACTCTGATCACGAGAGAACCGTGACTTGTACTTGTTCTGTGTTAGATACAACTAAGTGGATAATAAGTATATATAGGTTACACCTATATGGTTAGGCTTATTAATATCCTTCGATATTTAGTAACACACTAACTGTATGAACACATTTTAGAATAGGCTTATGGTAAGTTGATCGAATCAGGGAAAGAGTACCGGGATGTGCCCTGACAGAGAGGGTCGTCTCTTCGAAATAGACTTACCCTAGGAAGAGATTAAGAACATCGACACCTTATTCTGCACAACTGGTCATCAGAGGACCATCCTTCGCTCACCCATCAGCTTTAACATTCAAATCCAGTATTTCTTTAAGTACAAATCTTTTCCTACCACCTATCACATTCCGCATAACTGCTGATACATGTACGGATGTAATATCCCTTTCACTTTTGTAAACCTTAACCCTCGTAATCATTTGAACTCACATGTTAAATGATTGCAATCTTCTTTATTCTACACCGTTGATTGTCATTTGTGTTGTAATATATTACTGTTATATATGCAACTAAGATGATCATATTCTTATACGAAATTCTGACATGTCCCTTATCTTCATTGAAGGAACATGCCTCCACGTCGCCAATTCACTCAAGCTCAGGTCGATCGACTGGTTGCTGACGCAGTACTTGCCGAGAGACAACGATCTGAAAGTGCTGAAACACCATCAAATGCCCCTGTAGTGAAACCCTGCACCTACAAAGACTTCATTAACTGCAATCCTTTGAGCTTCAAAGGCACAGAAGGTGCCATTGGGTTGTTGCGATGGATGGAGAAGACAGAGGCAGTCTTTCGCATCTGCAGTTGCCCTGAGAACTGTAAGGTCAAGTTCTCCACCTACACTTTCATGGATGATGCTCTGACGTGGTGGAACACTTATGCTGACTCCATAGGCCAAGACATTGCTCTGGAAACTCCCTGGGATGAGCTGAAGAAAATGCTCAAAGATGAGTATTGTCCCAGGGATGAAATTCAACAGCTTGAGGCAGAATTCTGGAATCTCTCCACTCAAGGGAACGACATTGCCAGCTACACCTCTCGATTTAATCAGTTGGCGCACCTGTGTCCATCTATGGTGGATACAGAATCCAAGCGAATTGAGCGCTATGTCTGGGGACTTCCTCCACAAATTCAAGGGATGGTTACTTCATCCAACTCTCCTACATTTCATGGTACTGTGCGCATGGCACATAAGCTGATGGCACAGATTGTTCGCCAAGGAACGTCTGTTGTCAAGAGTACTGTAAACCACCCTAGTGATAACAAGAGAAAACCTGAGGGAAATCCTGATAATCAAAGTTCGGCTACCAAAAAGCCTGCAACCATCAAGGCCAACACCTCTGGGTCTGAAAACAAGAGAGAGTACACTGGAACCAAACCCTACTGCTCAAAGTGTAAACGTCACCATGACGGGCCTTGTGGTACCCCCTGTGATAAGTGCCAGCGTTATGGTCATTCTGCTAAGGATTGCCGATCGAAAGCCTGTTTTGAATGTGGAATTGCAGGTCACTACAGAAGTGACTGTCCAAATCTAAAGGACAAGAACATCGGCCCTGCTCGAGGAAGAGCCTATGTACTCAGAACTAGGGGAGACGACCAGAACCCTAGACTCATTGACTTGCTCAACACGGGTATGGTCACTCAATAATGACCTAATTACTTTACACTGTTTACATGGATAGATATTACTTGCTGCTTGATATCTTTTATGTTTTCCCTAAATCTTAAGTGCACAATGGAGTTAGGGAAAGACGACAAGTTAGTTCTATAGTTCCTTTATGAGATGAAGTTTAGCTTACATAGGTATAGGAATAACATATCCTGCAGTGTGTATACCGGAAAACATACCGGTTAACTTTTATACACTGAGTAATATTCCACGTAAAACTAATGTATGCTAAATTTAGTTTCTGTAGGAGTCTGATAGAGTCTAGTTTACGCAACAATCCTACTGACTATTACAAACTGTATGAACACAGTAAGACTTACTGAATTCGGAGGATTGTAAATACAAATCATAGTAATACTTATTAAGACGGACCGATCGTGTCACATGAGTAACGGTCGGGTAAAGAATCGGACTTCTCCATTATTCATTTGAGATCAGTAGGTTTAAGCCTAACAAGGGGAGAAGGATAAATCGGATGTCTTAGTATTAGACATATCACATAGTCGGCCTTAGAAACACGCGAATCTAGGTTTCACTGGAATTTCGGGACGAAATTCTCCTAACAAGGGGAGAATGTGACACCCGGTCAAAAAGGGCCAAAATTAGGGGCCAATTTAAACTTTTAAATCACGTATTATATAAGTGTTAACGCTTAAGCATTCAAGTATTATATATGTATATGTATATATATAAACCGAAACGATTATTTAAATAATCGCGAATACACGAATCTAACAAAACGCATAAACCCAAAATAGAATTTGGTGAAAAACATTTTTTTTAATCAAGTATTATTATTGAGAATAATAATTACATACTCCGTTTGAAACTTAAATACATTTTAGATACAGAAAACCATCCGTACATTTTAAGTAAAACAAAGTTACAATTTTATACATCCGTAAAAACATTTTTATAAAACATTTCAACTAAAAACCTATAAGATTCTATTTTTAGAAAATTATCATTTTAAAACATTATACTACATAACGATCGGGTACGCGAACACGGGACGGAAAATACACACACATCTCAATAATTGAGGCCGGTGTATATACACCGACCCCAATTATTTCCCTCTCACAAACACACCCTCGGTTCTCATCTTTTTCTCTCGGTTTCAATTTCAAAACAACAACAAGATCATCAAATCATCATCTACATATTTATCTTGGATCATCATCATCATCTAGCAACATCATCATCATCTTCATCGTTCATCATCATCACCACCTCACGGTTTCGTTTTTGAACTTGTAAGGATCATTTAACATTTTCCTTTAAATTTATGTTTATAATACGTTACATAACATATATTAGCTTTGTATTAGGTTGTTGTATGCGGAAATAGGATTTAGAACTGGTTTTGGATGTTGTCTGCAAGAACAGACTCGAACCAGACCTTGGAATACGGCGCAGACCTTGGAATACGGCGTATTCAAGGGAATACGGCGTATTCCCGCCCAGAAAACATTTTTTTTCCCGCGCCTCTTCGGAATACGGCGTATTCAAGGGAATACGGCGTATTCCCCTTCAAAACCACTGAATACGGCGTATTCGGGTGAATACGGCGTATTCCCCACATCTTGAGCCCAATCAGACTGATTAGCCATCGAATACGGCGTATTCGGGTGAATACGGCGTATTCCCCTTCGAGACCATTGAATACGGCGTATTCAGACCAATACGGCGTATTCCCTTCGAAACCATTGAATACGGCGTATTCAAACCAATACGGCGGATTCCCCCGTTATATTTCATAATCCAACGGATCAATAAACTAGCCCTGTGAATTCTAGCTAAAACAGAACAAATAAATTTTCGAAAACGTCGACGATTTAACAAGTTAAAACAGGGTAGCTTCTCGATGAAAATTTTATTATAACGGATTGGGCTCAAATTCGCTCGGTCATTCAAAAACAACCCAATGATCAAAGCTAAGTACCTTAGCCTTGTCAGTTTTAGGCCATCCGGGGTCGTTTAGGGGCCGAAAATGGCAGATTACTGTTTTCAGACTCATACCAAATTTTGTAAACTCAAACATAAACATTTAAACAATACATTGGATAATCCATTTACTCATTAGAATCTCGCGTGTTTAGGACTCTAAGGGATTTCAGAGAGTGTCTATTCCACGTCGAATATATTCATTTGCTCGGATTGACTCAGGTGAGTCTCACGGCCCCATTTTCAATGTTTACATGTTTTAATAATTGGGGGAGATGCAACACAAACTGTTTTCGTGATCACTATTATTCGGTTAGTTAATTTAGTTGTTAACTTAAATTAACTGCATTGTTACTTGTATTCGGTTTACCATGTTGGTACATTGTTCGGTTATCATTGTCGGTCTTGATTTTCATTGTTCGGTATATGCACGAGTGTTTTAATTCGGTAAAAGTCCTCAACAGTGTATGATTCATTAACTTAATAAGGCGCGGTTACTAAAGGATAGTACTATCATGGGAGTGACGTCCCCGTCCGGGTTGCTAGCTACAACCAAGTTAAAAACGGGCACTTTAGTAATTGTCATGGGTGTGTCACCAAATCGGGAGGCAAAGATCGGGTTAGGCTTTGAATCATAGCTCAGTGCAATACAAATGTCATTATCGGTAAATCATTGTTCGGAAACCTTAATTGGTTTAATCATTGGTCGGTAGCCCTAATGGGTAAATCATGGTTCGGTACATTGTTATTCATTGATCGGTTTACATTGTTTAAATTATCGTCGGATAATCATGTTGATCACATTAATGTTTATTTAAACCTGTGAGATTCATCAGCTTTATAGCTGACCTTTTAGTGTTGTATTCTCAGGTGCTCATCAATATTAGGAATGGCCTACAGGATAAGCTAGCTATCACGAGTCGCATGCCTCCATTTAGACATGAAGATTTTCTTGCATTATATTTTGTATAATGGTTATGTATTAAAATCTTCCGAAATCATTTTGCGAACTCGCTACTATGTTTCAAACTTATGACTTAAACTTTGTACTACTTTTGAAAACTTATGTAATGTAATGTATTTTCTACAACGTCTCATTTAGAGTCGTTTGCTTGTACTTTGGTGTTTTGATTATTGATTAGTCACGCCCCAAAACAGTCGCTTCCGCAAAGCATAAAATTGGGGGTGTGACATACTGACACATCCAAGATAAACCTTAAAATTCCATTTTGTGCATGTCATCCGATGTACTATCATATCCCAAGTTGTTTACAGACACAACTCAACGTCTATTTTAAAAATGTTGCAACCTCGCATTTTCTTTAATACTAAGGAGTATAAAGAGTAGCTGTTGCCATTTTTTTTTTTTTTTTTTTTTTCAAACACACATAAAAGTAAATAAAGTTAACTATCCAAGTCACACATTACTTTTTAGACCCAAAGAATCTTAAACCGATCATGTTGACCAGTTCATCAAATCGAGCACGTGAAAAGGCTTTGGTGAATAGGTCGGCATTTTGTTTAAGGGTGTCTATGTGAACCAGGTCTATCAAGTGTTTTTCATAGCAATCCCGTATGAAGTGGAACCTAAGTTCAATATGTTTTGTCTTAGAGTGCTGTAAAGGATTGCGTGTGATAGATATAGCAGCAGTGTTATCTATGTAAATATGAGTCATAGTAAGAAGTAACCCGTAATCACGTAATTGGTGCTGAATCCAGAGAACTTGGGCACAGCAGCTAGCGGCAGCAACATACTCAGCCTCTGCTGTAGAAAGAGAGACTGTAGTCTGCTTTTTGCACTGCCACGAAACCAAACGCGATCCCAGAAATTGTAACACCCGGTCAAAAAGTCAAATTTCGCGCCGATTTTAAACTTTAAATAATTACCTTTTTAAAGTTCAAAGGAAACATTTTTACTAAAAATAGTTACGAAAAGCGTAAACAAAATTATGAAATTAAAATATTAAATTTACTTTATTTTCGGATATAAAACACGGGCATTTTGTACTGTGGTTGGAGACCACAGTCCCCGCATTTGGGGATCTGAGTTTTAACAAAAACCCAAACCCCCATCTCATTTCCTCATTTCTTCTTCTTCTTTTTCACCTACTTTCTCTCATCTCTTTCTCTTAAACAACAACAACCAACAACATCAACAACAAATTCATCATCATCAAAATCGGAATCATCCTCATCATCATCGTCATTTTCGGAGTTCATCATCATCAAAACCGGACATCATCATCTCCATCTTCTTCACCATCATCTCCATCTCCATTTTCATCAAAAAGTAAGATTTATCACTTTCTCTCTCTAGAAATCGTTTCTCTTTCTATAAATTACTTAGATTACTTCAAAATACATGCTAGAAGCTTTCTATAACATCAAAACACCCAAAAATCGAGCCAAAACTCGATTTGGATCTTGAAATCGTCGAACAGTCCGCTACGTCGCAGGGACCAAAAACAGTGCTGCGACGTCGCAGCCGACGTCGCAGCCAACGTCGCAAAAACATCTCAACGTCGCATGATGCGACGTAACACCCTACGTCGCAGTAAATCTTAAACGCCGCACATTGCGACGTAACACACAATGTCGCATTAAATTGCGACGTCGCACATAAGCGACGCAAGACCCTACGTCGCATCTGACGTCGCATCTGACGTCGCAGAACCTTAAAAATCTATGTTTTTCACCAAGTATTGACAACCAAATTTTACCACTCGATTTTGCCCGAATTTGGATTTCGAATGCATTTTCTTTAAAGCAAAGTAGTAGAAATAAAAATTTTCCAAGCTGACCTGGCAGCTCGACCCCAGCCAGGGGCTCTGCCCCTTAGACCACGCCAGGGGTTGCCACCCCTTGGACCCCGCTACCAGGGGCGCTGCCCCCGGACCCCCGTACACCATTCCCAGACTTCAACAACAAATGCATACATGAACAACTCGCTTAGACAAACTGAATTGTCTCATACTTATATAACCTCACGTGTTTAGGACACTAGAAGGTTACCATTCGGACGACGCGCGCATCATCGTATCGCTAACAACTCACAGGTGAGTTTCATAGCCCCACTCTTTCAACTGTTTTACTATTTTCGGGGTGAAACACATGCTCAATTGCTGTTTTCAAATCATATTAACAATCGTTTATAATTTACAACTATTTATATTACTGTATGTAATACGAAATGTGTAATACTTAGGAATTACACCCGCAATATTGTTTTAGAACAATATCAATACTTAACCTAGATAGGTTACAATCGTACCCGGTTAGGTCGTTGGAAAACGATTACCAACACATAACTTGATTTAGTTATCGAAATCTTTTGGCCATATTGTCACGGGACAATAACATTGAATACATTAGAACTAGTTAGTTCTACCTACACTGAACAACATTTATACTGTTACAAGTTTAGTTATTCTTTAAGAACTAAAACTGTCGACACACTCCATTATCACTAGAATGGGAACTGAACTTAAGTGAACATTTTCCCAAGACTCCGTATATGTACTTGCTAGGCTTTAGGCTAGGAGTATACAATATTATTACAAGTTAGTACAGACTTCTTATATCTATACGACTCAACTGGTGACGACTCTGGCTCAGGATGTAATCCAACCAGGGATGGTCCCCCGGCCCAGGATGTAATCCAACCGTGGGGGTGTCACCTGATGAATATCTACATACTATTATACGATCTACTTAGTCAGGCATGTCGAGTACTGCTGGCTCTCAAACAACTTAGTCGGGCATGTCGTTGTACTGCCGGCTCAATTACAAATTGCTTGCGAGCAACTTCAAAAACGATGCCGCGGTATTGCAGCGGGCACCAAACGATGCCACGGTAAAGTGGGCACAAAACGAAACCACGGTATTGCAGTGGACGAAACTTCAATCAATGGATCAGCGAGTTATACTCGGGATTCACAATAAGTTAACGGATCGGTGGTGCTGCCACGCGAGGCCGTTAGCTCAATTCATGTCCGGGTTAGCTTATGCTAATCGGGTAAACGGACACGCTAAACATTCAAACATAGATCTGCGGGTCTACAATCACTTGTTGCTGGATGCAACACCTCATGTATTAAATCCTAGTTCTACGGGACTACAGTTACTTACTATCATATGACGTGGTCATACAGTTATTTGGTTACAACTTAGGCAGGTATTGCCTCCCGTTATACACTTACTCATACCAGATAGGTATTCAGGCTCGGTATGCCTCAATTATTTTGTACTTAGGTACGGACTACAATTGCTTAGGTATTAGATACCTAAACTTTCGAATTACACATTGGTAATTACAACTACAATTTGCTACAAATCAGAATCGTGGATTCTGAACAATTTCTCAAAACATACAAGAATTATACTTTATGTATTCAACTAACAAACCTATGAACTCACCAGCTTTATAGCTGACCTGTTTTAGCATGTGTTCTCAGGTGCCCAGCAGGATTAGGATTACTACAAGATCTTACTAGTTCGAGTCGCATATTTTCAACAAATGGGACTACTCTGCATTTACTTTCATATTTTCAAATTATGTATTTGGAATTTGTTGTTAAACTTATAACGTTGTAAACATTTTTATTTACGAAATGTATAACCATTTTCAAACGTCTCATTTAGAGTCGTTCATTATGTATCTTATGCTGTGATATTTGATTTAGTAACACCCGACCCGACAGCTTCCGCAAACCGAAATTTGAGGGTGTTACAGATTGGTATCAGAGCCTAAGGTTATAGTGAACTAGGTTGCATTTAGAGGGCCTAGACTATGACCGTTAGGCAGTATTCCTCGTTAGGTATGACTGGTTCAGGGATTTCATCATACGAGTTTAATTTAACATAGCGTAGCTAACTATGTACAATTAAATAAAGATGATGCGATATCTGAAAGGGGTTATACTGGACCAGGGATGCGTAGTTGACTCTGATTTGTTATGTGCTAGACATCCTAGGCTATTATATGTACTGTAGGTATGTATGAATAGGCCTTACATGTGTAATACTTTTACGTACTTATATATATTGAGTATATATATAAAATCAATTCCGCTGAACCAATACATACTCGCGAAGAGGCACATCGCCGTCTTCCTAACTATCGCGACTCGACACTTTTCTCCATATGCACGCATAGGAGAGTATCACATTTATCACTGAGCCTCGGGAAGGAGGTACAAACGTTACCAATGGGAATGGAAACCCGCACATGCTAAACCTTCACGAAACTTAAAACAAACTGACAACTTTTAAACCTTGAACATATGGATCACAACTGGATTAGTGTTGACTAAGTCCACAACAAAATTATCTCGAATCACAACTTGATCACGTAGATCAACAAATTCAATCATGCGGTACTTTGACCCCTACATTTTTGCCTTTGTGCTACAACTGAGAAATTCGAACTTCAAACACATTTTGGCCGTGGGGCCACAAATCAAACCACACATGGCACGTGGTGCTACGATTTCAAGGTATGTTAATACCACAACTTGAGCACATTAGTGCAACCTTCACAGTACGTTGATACTACAATCATGGCATGTTGATGCCACACTCATAGTACATGGATACTACAATTTCAATGCCGCGGGCACTTCATTACAGCACGTGGTGCTGCGTTTCATGGTACCTTGGTACTACAATTACAAAACATTAGTATTTCAATTACTGTGCTGATAACACTGCATTATAGCACTAGGTGCTACTTCAATTATGCATGTAGACTTGTTATAGTTGCATGTACGACTGACATATGTACATATACACTTACTTAACTGGGCACGAGGTGCCACACCTGACTATTATTATGTACGTATACTTGAATAGTTACGTGTACACCATATATGTATATACGACCCATTAAGCATGTAATGCTTTAATCAATAAATACACAATGATGTCACCACACACCTGGGTTGTGTTGGTGGACCCTGCTTCAACACCACCGAGGACACTGTAGTTGTCACATACACAGGCATGAATGGCCGTACGATATTCTAGTACTACATTATAGTCTGATAGACTACGACAATACTATGGTTCTGGTCAACTACCTATAATTCATAACTAGATCGTTAGTACGACTACACATCTAAAATTTCAAAGTCCGAGGACTTTCATATAGATACCTTAAGTGGTTTCTGGATAACTAACACTTTTACATCCGAGTATGCAACTATAAAGTCAAAATCTTTGAATAAAGATCTCACACTTTGTCATTTCATTCTTGTTCAAGAATCATGCCTCCTAAACGACAAACTTTCACTCGAGCTGAGCACGATCAAATTATTAATCAAGCAGTGACTGCGACCCTAGCTGCTCGGAACCACGAAAAGCCTTGCACATTTAAGGATTTTCTGAGGTGCGAACCACCAAACTTCGTTGGTACTGAAGGAGCTATCGGATTAATTCGATGGTTCGAGAGAATGGAATCTATATTTCACGTTTGCAACTGCCCCAACGACTGCAAAGTCTTGTACGCCACATACACCCTCCAGGATGATGCTTCTACCTGGTGGAATTTTCACGCCCGAACTGTAGGAATCGACACTGCTCACAAACTTCCGTGGGAAGACCTGAAACGAATCATGAAGGACAAGTATTGTCCCATCGAAGTACTTCACAAACTCGAGGACGAACTTTGGCACCTCACCGTAAAGGACAACGACATCGAAACATATACCAACCTTTTTCAACAACTAGCACACCTTTGCCCAACCATCGTAAACCCTGAAAGTCAACAAATCGCAAGGTACACCGGTGGACTCCCACTATTAATTGAGGGAATGGTCACCGCCTCCAAACCCACTACTATTGAAGAGGCCATTCGTATGGCCCACAGACTTATGGCACAGAGGGAACGACGCGAAGCCACTACAACCGAAAACAACCTAACAAAATGGAGTGGGAATTCCAGTTCTAGTCAAAATCCAACCAATCAACCTGAACCCTTGGGGTACTATGCTGTCGAACCCAACGAAAGACAAGGCTATGCGGGTAACAAACCATTTTGTCACGGCTGTAAACGTCATCATGACGGATTATGCGGATTACCCTGCGAAAGATGCCAACGATACGGTCACGTAATCCGGGACTGCAGAGTTCCCGCCAATCCCGACTCTCGAAGGATATGCTTCAAATGTAAGGAACCCGGTCATTACAAGAAGGACTGCCCAAAAAGACGCAAAATTCACTTAATCGACTCCGAGTAAATCAAATAAATCTCCAACGATAATGTAAGTACAATTTCTCCTCGAAAACATAACCCTTCAATTATAAATTCGCTAAACACGTACTTATTATCCCCGATATCATTTTTATCAAACTAATATCGATGACATCTTAGGGCTAGTTAGCCTAGGACAATGTAAAACTCAAAGTTTGCGTTTAGCAAACTGGACCAACTGAATGTTCACAAATTACTTAGTCCTGATAGGACTATCCACTAAACGGTCACTATGTGACAACTATCTAGTCTCGGGTGGACTACAAAGTAAACGATTACCCTGTAACAACAATAAAACTATAACTCGAACAAACAATATAGTCAGAATATGACTACAACGATTAAACATGATACGGTCATGGAGTGACTGCTATTCAACCTCGTTATAGACATCATGTGTCGGCAATCTATTCGACAAATACCTCGTACGTGCATTGCTCCCAAGACCATGCGCAACCCTGACATCACTTTAAATTTCGGGACGAAATTTTCTTAACAGGGGGAGAATGTAACACCCGGTCAAAAAGTCAAATTTCGCGCCGATTTTAAACTTTAAATAATTACCTTTTTAAAGTTCAAAGGAAACATTTTTACTAAAAATAGTTACGAAAAGCGTAAACAAAATTATGAAATTAAAATATTAAATTTACTTTATTTTTGGATATAAAACACGGGCATTTTGTACTGTGGTTGGAGACCACAGTCCCCGCATTTGGGGATCTGAGTTTTAACAAAAACCCAAACCCCCATCTCATTTCCTCATTTCTTCTTCTTCTTTTTCACCTACTTTCTCTCATCTCTTTCTCTTAAACAACAACAACCAACAACATCAACAACAAATTCATCATCATCAAAATCGGAATCATCCTCATCATCATCGTCATTTTCGGAGTTCATCATCATCAAAACCGGACATCATCATCTCCATCTTCTTCACCATCATCTCCATCTCCATTTTCATCAAAAAGTAAGATTTATCACTTTCTCTCTCTAGAAATCGTTTCTCTTTCTATAAATTACTTAGATTACTTCAAAATACATGCTAGAAGCTTTCTATAACATCAAAACACCCAAAAATCGAGCCAAAACTCGATTTGGATCTTGAAATCGTCGAACAGTCCGCTACGTCGCAGGGACCAAAAACAGTGCTGCGACGTCGCAGCCGACGTCGCAGCCAACGTCGCAAAAACATCTCAACGTCGCATGATGCGACGTAACACCCTACGTCGCAGTAAATCTTAAACGCCGCACATTGCGACGTAACACACAATGTCGCATTAAATTGCGACGTCGCACATAAGCGACGCAAGACCCTACGTCGCATCTGACGTCGCAGCTGACGTCGCATCTGACGTCGCATCTGACGTCGCAGAACCTTAAAAATCTATGTTTTTCACTAAGTATTGACAACCAAATTTTACCACTCGATTTTGCCCGAATTTGGATTTCGAATGCATTTTCTTTAAAGCAAAGTAGCAGAAATAAAAATTTTCCAAGCTGACCTGGCAGCTCGACCCCAGCCAGGGGCTCTGCCCCTTGGACCACGCCAGGGGTTGCCACCCCTTGGACCCCGCTACCAGGGGCGCTGCCCCCGGACCCCCGTACACCATTCCCAGACTTCAACAACAAATGCATACATGAACAACTCGCTTAGACAAACTGAATTGTCTCATACTTATATAACCTCACGTGTTTAGGACACTAGAAGGTTACCATTCGGACGACGCGCGCATCATCGTATCGCTAACAACTCACAGGTGAGTTTCATAGCCCCACTCTTTCAACTGTTTTACTATTTTCGGGGTGAAACACATGCTCAATTGCTGTTTTCAAATCATATTAACAATCGTTTATAATTTACAACTATTTATATTACTGTATGTAATACGAAATGTGTAATACTTAGGAATTACACCCGCAATATTGTTTTAGAACAATATCAATACTTAACCTAGATAGGTTACAATCGTACCCGGTTAGGTCGTTGGAAAACGATTACCAACACATAACTTGATTTAGTTATCGAAATCTTTTGGCCATATTGTCACGGGACAATAACATTGAATACATTAGAACTAGTTAGTTCTACCTACACTGAACAACATTTATACTGTTACAAGTTTAGTTATTCTTTAAGAACTAAAACTGTCGACACACTCCATTATCACTAGAATGGGAACTGAACTTAAGTGAACATTTTCCCAAGACTCCGTATATGTACTTGCTAGGCTTTAGGCTAGGAGTATACAATATTATTACAAGTTAGTACAGACTTCTTATATCTATACGACTCAACTGGTGACGACTCTGGCTCAGGATGTAATCCAACCAGGGATGGTCCCCCGGCCCAGGATGTAATCCAACCGTGGGGGTGTCACCTGATGAATATCTACATACTATTATACGATCTACTTAGTCAGGCATGTCGAGTACTGCTGGCTCTCAAACAACTTAGTCGGGCATGTCGTTGTACTGCCGGCTCAATTACAAATTGCTTGCGAGCAACTTCAAAAACGATGCCGCGGTATTGCAGCGGGCACCAAACGATGCCACGGTAAAGTGGGCACAAAACGAAACCACGGTATTGCAGTGGACGAAACTTCAATCAATGGATCAGCGAGTTATACTCGGGATTCACAATAAGTTAACGGATCGGTGGTGCTGCCACGCGAGGCCGTTAGCTCAATTCATGTCCGGGTTAGCTTATGCTAATCGGGTAAACGGACACGCTAAACATTCAAACATAGATCTGCGGGTCTACAATCACTTGTTGCTGGATGCAACACCTCATGTATTAAATCCTAGTTCTACGGGACTACAGTTACTTACTATCATATGACGTGGTCATACAGTTATTTGGTTACAACTTAGGCAGGTATTGCCTCCCGTTATACACTTACTCATACCAGATAGGTATTCAGGCTCGGTATGCCTCAATTATTTTGTACTTAGGTACGGACTACAATTGCTTAGGTATTAGATACCTAAACTTTCGAATTACACATTGGTAATTACAACTACAATTTGCTACAAATCAGAATCGTGGATTCTGAACAATTTCTCAAAACATACAAGAATTATACTTTATGTATTCAACTAACAAACCTATGAACTCACCAGCTTTATAGCTGACCTGTTTTAGCATGTGTTCTCAGGTGCCCAGCAGGATTAGGATTACTACAAGATCTTACTAGTTCGAGTCGCATATTTTCAACAAATGGGACTACTCTGCATTTACTTTCATATTTTCCAATTATGTATTTGGAATTTGTTGTTAAACTTATAACGTTGTAAACATTTTTATTTACGAAATGTATAACCATTTTCAAACGTCTCATTTAGAGTCGTTCATTATGTATCTTATGCTGTGATATTTGATTTAGTAACACCCGACCCGACAGCTTCCGCAAACCAAAATTTGAGGGTGTTACAGAAATTGACATCCACCAGTTGTAGACTTCTTATCAATACTGCAACCTCCATGATCCGAATCTGAATAGGCTGTGAGAGCAAAAGTCTTCTCATTTGAATACCAAAGACCAAGAGTAGGTCGAGCTCTGAGGTAACCAAAAATTCGCTTCACTGCCTTCATATGTGACACCTTTGGTTTAGCCTGATAGCGCGAGCAAATTGACACGGCAAATACAATGTCCGGTCTAGAGGCAGTCAAATACATAAGAGAGCCTATCATTGAACGATAGTCCCTCTCCTTGCAATCTTCATCTTCCTCAGCAAGTTTAAGATTGTGATTAAGCTCGATGGGAGTCCCATAGGTTTTACAAGTGAGCAGGTCATACCTAGTCAACATGTCATTGACATATTTTGACTGATGTATATAAATACCTTTTGCAAGCTGCTCAACTTGTACACCTAAAAAGAATGTGAGCTCCCCCATCGCGCTCATCTCAAACTCAGACTTCATGATTTTCTCAAAGTTCTTGCACATTGCCTCATTAGTAGAACCGAAGATAATATCGTCCATGTAAACCTGCACAAGTAGCATATCTTCCCTATCCTCTGACTGTTCACGAAGAATAAATAGCGTGCTATCGATGTTCCCTCTCACAAAACCATGCTTAATCAGATGTGTAGTTAGCCTCTCATACCAAAGTCTCGGTGCTTGGTGAAGACCATACAACGCCTTGTTCAATTTACAGATGTATTCAGGATGCGCAGGGTCTTCAAAACCAGGAGGCTGCTTAACGTACACATCGTTGTCAACCTTTCCATACAGAAACGCACTTTTCACATCAAGTTGATTGACCCGAAATCCCTTGAAGGATGCGTATGCCAGAAAAATGTGTATGGATTCCAATCGAGCAACAGGGGCAAATACATCATCATAGTCCAAGCCCTCAATTTGGCTGAAGCCTTGAACTACTAGACGTGCTTTATTACGAATTACAACGCCCCTATCATCCATCTTATTACGAAAAACCCAACGAGTGCCAGTCAAGTGGGCACCCTTGGGTAATGGAACTACTTCCCAAACTTGCAACTTTTCAAATTGCTGTAGTTCCTCTTGCATGGCCTCGATCCAGGATGGATCTTTTAAGGCCTCTTCAACTTTCTTAGGTTCATTCTGCGAAAGATAACATGAATTAATATTAGCTACCAAACCCGAAAGTTGTTCAGTATCAGTCTGCTTCGCTTGATGTCTTGTTTGAATGGGAGCATGAGGGTCACCAATGATATTATCAATGGGGTGATCCTTATGTATCCGAGTAACTGGAATTTGATCTGGCACAAGATTCTGTTCCAGGTTGTTCAGATCTCCCTCAGTTGTAGAAATATTCGAAGAAGCATCATCATCTTCATCTCCTTGAGAAAATAAATGAGAATGATTCATATTGTCTGCTTCCTCTCCCTCATCATCTACCTCATCCTCTCCTCCTTCCTCTAATGATGGCATGTTTAGATCATAAGGAAGTTCCTTGGTGTAGTTATACACTGTTTTAGTGGTAGAAGAAGCATCTTTCGAAGGTGTAACTTGAGAAGTAGATGTTGGATTAGGTGTTGTTGGTGGTGGTGTGGGTGTTGGTAGTGGTGTAGTATTAGTTGGTGGTGGTTCGGGTGTTGCATTAGGAGATGGGTCGGATGGTTTATTAACTGGTGTAACTTGAGACAGATCAAGTCCATGAAGTATGGAAACTAACTCTTCCGTGTCATCTTCATCTGGAATATTGAAAGAGTTAAAGAGGTTTCCATAATTGAAAAACCAATCCGGACCTGTTCCTTGAGGAGGTTCCGTATACCTTAAACATTTCACCTCAAACTGTTCCTCAATCTGATTCGTTGATTTGTTGAAGACTCTTTTGTTCGGAGAGTTGACTGAATATCCAAGAAAAATCCCTTCAACAGCTTTATCACCAAACTTAGAGATCTTATCTTTTGTATTCATGATCATGCATGGACACCCAAATGGTTCTAAAAACTGAAGGTTTGGCTTACGGTTATTAAAAAGTTCGTAACACGTCTTGTTCTTTTTCTTCACCGTGAGCACTCTGTTGAGAACATAACAGGCAGTATTAACTGCCTCAGCCCAGAAGATGATTGGTAACTTAGAGTCAGCTAACATAGTCCGAGCTGTCTCGATGATTGTCCTGTTCTTTCTTTCGGCAACTCCATTCTGTTGTGGAGTCCTTGGAGCACTAAATTGATGCTCAATACCTCTTGTAGCACAAAACAATTCGAGAGTTGAGTTCTTGAATTCAGTTCCATTGTCGCTTCGAATCCTTTTCACCTTTAAGTTGCATAGATTTGCCAACTTATCCAACAAATACACCAGAATATCAGGAGTCTCCCCCTTTGTGGTCAAGAAATAAACCCACGAAAACCGTGAGTAGTCATCAATAACTACCACGCAGTAAGACCGACCACCAATACTCTTTGTTGAAACTGGACCGAACAGATCCATATGCAGTAGTTCCAACGGAGCAGAAATAGAATTCACAACCTTAGACTTGTGGGACTTTTTGTGGAGTTTTCCTTTGTGACAAGAAATGCAGTCATCTTTTAAAGCAAATGACTGTTTTGGAACTCCCCTCACTAAATCATTATTAATCAGAAAATTCATTTTTCGGAAATGAATATGTCCCATTCGTCTGTGCCAAAGGAGTGATTCCTTTTCAGAAGCCTTTGAAAGGAGACAAGTATAGTCACTGGTAGTCTCCACAGTTCTCATATTCATCACATAGGTGTCATTCTTTCTAGGTGCACGCATCAATACCCATTCCTCAGGAATGACATACCCCGGCTTCAATATCACACATTCAGTTTTTGTGAATGACGTGGTGTAGTCCTTGTCACAAACTTGTGATACGCTCAGCAAGTTGTGAGTCAGTTCTGCCACATAATTCACATTCTCAAAGCTAACTTTACCATTTGTTAGCGTTCCCTTTCCCGAAATAGTTCCTCCTGAATCTCCCGCGAAAGCAACGTATCCTCCCGAGTATGGTTTAATATCCGTCAGAAGAGACACATCGCCAGTCATGTGTCGCGAGCAGCCACTATCCATATACCATAAACTATCTTTCACACGTTCCGACTGCTGCAACACATCAAAGAAAGAGATTAGTGAGAAACGGAGACCCAAGCCTTTACAGACTTAGGTCTTCCATGGTCATCAACAATAAGCACGTCAGATAGTATTTTATCTTTAAACAAATTAGAATTTTTATCTGATGTGTTATTGTTGACGACTGAAGAGTCAACATCAGACTCTTTTCGTTTCCAAACTTTGGAAGGTTCGGAATTGATATTAGAAGTAATGTTGGGCTTTTGAATTGGCAAAGGTTTTTGCTCAACATTACTTGGCTTCAGAACAGGTTTGGGAGAGTTTGAGTAACGCATAGGTGGAGATTTTGAAAAGGAATTTCTATAAACTGATGTCCTAGGCATCTCTCTCCCATAGCGCTGATTTGACAGCTTGGGACAGTCACGGATCAATTGTCCTTGTCTCTTGCAGTAGAAACAAGAACGAGTCTCAACTAACGGTTGAGGCTGAGGAATTACCACAGGAGGTGGAGAAACATTTCTAGAACATGAACATTGAGTACACGTCTTAGAAAATGTTTGCTTTGGTTGAGAGGTTGAAGTTGAAGGTTTATCATACGAAACTTTTTCATTTACCTTTTTCTGTTGCAAAATCTTTACAGGTGACTGTAAAGTTTGTTGTTTCGAGTTTAAAACCTTGGCTTTTCCTTTATTTGGTTGAACCTTAATTTCAGATTCAACTTTTAAAACTGCTTTTTCAGATTTAACTTCAACTTTCTTAACTTCAGGATACTCCTGATCCGTAATATCCTCAGTCTCAACGATCTCCTCAAAACAAACTGGAGATTCATTATTTTGCTCAACAATCTTCTCAACACTAATAGAAGATTCATTCATTGGCTTAACAAACTTAGGAGTGGGATACTCTGGCCTCGTGGTTTTCTCCTTCTCCTGTTTGTTAGTTTTAGCCATTTTACCCTTGATACCCAATAATTTAGCATAATCAACTGGAATCTCATCAAGGCCTTCCTTAACAGGTAAAGGAGTATATGTAGTAGGAGGTGCTATTTCAACAAAACCTATTCCTTTTCCTCCCTTACTTTTCCTATCTTGCTTATGGTTGCTAACAATTTCATTAAAGATCATTGTCGCAGAAGTTGAACCTAAAACTTTATCTTGATAATTACCATACTCACTTTTTAAGTCAGAAAGCTCTTTGTTTAACAGTTCAATTTCAGTAAGATAACTTTTAATTGCATCCTGTTGACTAAAAACTTTTGCTTTATAAGTTTGAGTATCTAACTTATGAGCTTCAATATGTTTTTCATAGAGTTTTTCATTTTCTTTCAAAAACTTATTTGACTCATTAAGTTTTGCAACTTTATCTCGCAACTCTTGGTTGTCCTTTTGAAAAGCCTCTAGAGATTCAGTTAGATTAATGCATGAGATACAATTTAAAGGTTCAGGTGATTCATTTAGTACCTCAGGTGTAATATGAGCCATTAGACACTGTTGAAACTTTGCTGCTTCCGCATTCCAGTCATGAGTAGTTGGCTCAAAAACCACCAAAGCATTGTCCACAGCTAACGTCTTGACCTCTTCTTTCGCTTTTGGAGGATCAGGTTTAGTAAGACCCGACGGTGGCATCTTGGGTTTCTCGCATTCTCTAGCGAAATGACCCAAATTCTGGCAGTTATAACAACGGACCTTGCTTTTATCAAAACCAAATCCTGACTTCCCATTGCCATCCAAACTCTTGCGTCCAGTCCGTTGCAAGAATTTTTGAACTCTTCTTGTTATCATGGCAATGTTCCAATTCAAGTCCATTTGTTCTAGATCATCTTCATCTAGTTGTGCATAATCCTCCTTGATCAGCTCCAAAGTTGTGTTTGGTTGAGTGACCAAATCTTTGTAAGAGCTCAGAAAAGCTGTATAAATAGCATCTTGCTCTTGTATTGCTGGTGAGACTGGAGCCTGTTGTTGATTTCCTTGAGATGTACCAGAAAGATAAGCTGTATGTTGACCTCCAGAAGAAGCAGAAGATGAATTGGTATCCGTTATAAATGCCATTCCACCATAACTCTTGCCAGAATTGACTAGTCCACCACCACTAGTTGTGGAATTCTGTACAGATCCACCTGACTTGCATTCTTTCTTCTTCAATTCCATTGCATGAGCTTGTAGAATACCTATCAATTGATCCAAAGTCATCCTCTGTAGTTCTGGATTTTCCTTTAAAAATTGGACCTTCACATCCCAAGCACTTGGCAACACATCCAGCAACTTCTTGTTTACCTCAAGTACAGGGAGATTGTATCCTCCTTCATTTAACTCACTAACCAGATGTGAGTATCGGGTGAATAGACTCGAAGTCAGCTCATTAGGAATCATGTCAAATAGATCATACTGCTTTTTGATTAACTCTAGCTTGGCCTCCTTGTACTTTTCATTTCCTCCGCATCTTGTTTCAATTGCCTTCCACAAATCATAAGTTGTGTCATGAGATTTAAAGAGTCTCATAACCTCCTTAGGCAAACACATACAAATGGAAGAATGAGCCTTTCTTTCAGTTTCATACTCTTTCTTCTCTTGAGGTGACATAGCATTGTATGTTTTAGCTGGAGGAACACCACGATAATTCCCTTCAGCCACTGGAGCAACATAGCGTTCTTTTAACGGTCCCCAAAGTTCAGGACAGTGGAAATCTATATACTGTTCATATCTATCTCTCCAGTAAACATAATCCAAATCTGGTCCAAAGAACGGAGGTTTATTGCTAGAGCCAATATCATTGCTCTGTCTGAGCATCTCTCTAATTCCTCTAATATCTTCCTTATCAGACATTGTAATTTACCTGTAAAATCAACTTAAAACAAAAACTAGGAAGCTGATTAGTGATGAAGGCGTCACTTAGTAAGTGACGCTCCTTAGTGTCGCAAAGAGTAGCGGCACTTGATAAGTGACGCTATCGAGTGACGGATAAACAAACAAAAGAATTGACGGACTCAAGTGATGGACTTGAGTGTCGCTTAGCAATAACAGGCGTCACTAAGGTAAGTGACGCTGTAAGTAACTTAGAGTGGTAATGCGTCACTAACAGTAAGTGACGGATGACACGCAAGTGTCGTATCAAATGACGCAATTAAGTGTCGGAATGAGCAGTAGGCGTCACTAAGTGTAACACCCGGTCAAAAAGTCAAATTTTCGCGCCGAATTTAAACTTCAAATAGATGATTTAACTTTATTCCCAATTGGTATTTTTATAAAATACTTTCATTAGAAAACATTTTTTTAAATAAAATAAATAAGATTTTATTTTATATTATAACTGGACAAATAAAACACGGGTATTCTGTACTGTGGTTGGAGACCACAGTCCACGCACTGGGGATCTGTGTTGGATAAAACCCCATCCCCTCCCCCATTTTCACCTCATTTTCTTCTTCTCCTTTTTCTTCATCTCTTTCTTTTTCTCTCTTTTCTTTCTTACACCAAACAAACACCACCACCAAAGATTCGCAAAATAACACACCAAAACGACGCCGGATCATACCCCTCCTTTGGAATAAAAGAACCACGGCACCACGATCTACGTTCCTATCTTTCCGGTTTTTTTATTTCGACACTTTGTAAGTTTCCGACAAATCCCGCAAATCTTTAGATTTCGAAGTTTTATTAAATATTTCATGTTTAGTATACTTAGATTAACATGTTTTAGTGTTTTATACAACCAAAAACGTCCAAAATCGCCCAAAAACTCGTTATTTTTGATCTGCTCGTCGAACAGGTACAAGTGTCGCAGAGACCAAAAATAGTACATGAGTCACTAAGTGACGCTATATAGAGTCACTAGCGAAGTGACTCATACCAGTGACTGAGTCACTAGACAAGTGACGCATATGGGTCACTGAGTCACTAGCGAAGTGACGCATATGAGTCACTAGATAGAGTCACTAGAGAAGTGACGCATAACAACCTGAATTTCCCTATCTTTTGAGTCACTAGCCTAGTGACGCTATAAACTCCTAAGTGACGCATGAAGTGTCGCTATTATCAGATTTTAAGCTAAAAACTCATTTTTAAAATGTCAAACTTATCCGGAAACATATACGCAACTTATATATGAACCGAGACACGTTTATATACACTTTTTATACGAAAACAACTTAATTATATTTTCTAAATATAATTTCAATACGAGACAAACGACACGCAATTTCTGTACGAAATTCAAACGCAAATATATAACAAACACGTCAAGTACAAACAACCCAAATAAATAACAAACTTGGATGATTTATATAAATATCCATTCACTTATACGAAATCTCACGTGTTTAGGACACTAGGAGATTATTATCGATACGATTCGCTGCATTAGGACGCTAGCTCCTCAGGTGAGTTTCATAGCCCCACTCTTCCAACTGTTTTACTGTTTTTGGGGTGAAACACATGCACAACAACTGTTTTCGAATTATATTAATAATCTCCTATAATTCACAATCAATTTTATTACTGTATGTAATACAAATGTGTAATACTTAGGAATTACACCCAACACATTGTTGTGGAACAATATCAAGACCTAACTTAGATAGGTCACAATCGTACACTATCAGATTATTGGGAATCAAATTACCTAGACATAACTTGATATAGTTATTACTATTCATTGGCCATATTGTCACGGGACAATATTATCGAATACATTAGAACTGGTTAGTTCTACCTACACTAGACGACATATATACAATTACAGGATTAGTTTCTCTTTTAAGAACTAATATTTTCAATACAATTCAGAACCCCAATATACTTGCTAGGCTTTAGGCTAGAAGTATACGATGACATAATATGTTAGTATAGATCCTTTATACTAATACAACTCAACTAGGTGATGAGTTTTCATACCTAGGTACAATGTACTACTTAATATCTAAATATTTGCTTATACATATTTAGATACAAACAACGAGTTTCATGCGTGGCATGATTATTACATGTGATAGTATTTCGATAATTATATATATATATATAACTATATATATATATATATATATTTCTACATGCTCGTGTATTATTTGGAGCACTTAGTACTGTTTACAATATTTTATGTGTATATTAGTATACATTCATTTATGCGAGCCCAATCATTCAAGTCGGACGCGTCGTTGTACGGTCGACACTTATTTGCAATTAGTTAGCATGTCGTTGTACTGCTGGCTCTACATTTCAACTATGCTCTCGAGCACTTCATAAACGATGCCGCGGTATTGCAGCGGGCACAAAACGATACCACGGTAAAGTGGGTACAAAACGATGCCACGGTATTGCAGTGGGCACAACTTCAATCAGACAAGTCGTTGTACTTGTATCATTTTCAAGCAGACAAGTCGTTGTACTTGTATCATTTTCAAGCAGACAAGTCGTTGTACTTGTATCATTTTCAAGCAGACAAGTCATTGTACTTGTATCATTTTCAATCAGACAAGTCGTTGTACTTGTAGCATTTTCAAACAAACAAGTCGTTGTAACTTGTATCAATTTAAGACAAACAAGTCTAAGTAACTTGTAACAATGCAACCAACCATATCGGGGTATTTGAACATTAAGTTAGACAAACAATCTCAATGGTAGACTTACAATTCAAACTAGTGGGGTATGGAATACCTCGATTATACATTTACACATTAGTGTTACAAACTTCAACGTATTACCTATCAAAAATCACTGATTTTGGAAACAACTTTACAAAACATAAATTGTTTTATTACTTTATGTTTTCAACTAACCATCCTATGAACTCACCAGCTTTATAGCTGACCTGTTTTAGCATGTGTTCTCAGGTTGCCCAGCAGGATTAGGATCGCTTCAAGGCATTAATTAGCTCGAGTCGCATATTTTCAACAATTGGGACCACTCTGCATCTACTTTAGTATTTTCAATTTATGTACTTGGAAAATCACTGTTAAACTTATAACGTTGTAAACGTTCTATTTTGGGAAATGTATAATTATTTTCAAACGTCTCATTTAGAGTCGTTCATTATGTATCTTATGCTGTGATATTTGATTTAGTGACACCAGACCCGACAGCTTCCGCAAACCGAAATTTGAGGGTGTCACAGATTGGTATCAGAGCCTAAGGTTGTAGTGAACTAGGTTGCATTTAGTAGGCCTAGACTATGACCGTTAGGCTGTATTCCCCATTAGGTATGACTGGTTCAGGAATTACATCATACGAGTTTAATTTAACATAGCGTAGCTAACTATGTACAATTAAATAAAAATGATGTAAGATCTGAAAGGAGTTATACTGGATTGGGAATGCGTAGTTGACTCTGATTTTTATGTGCTAGACACCCTAGGCTATTATATGTACTGTAGGTATATATGAATAGGCCTTACATGTGTACTACTATTACATACCTATATATATGTCGAGTATATATATACACAATCAATTCCGTTGTACCAACATAAATCCGTGAAGAGGCATATCGCCGTCTTCCTCACCATCGCGACTCGACACCTATATCACTAAGCCTCGGGAAGGAGGTACAAACGTTATCAATGGGAATGGAAACCCGCACATGCTAAACCTTCACGAAACTTAAAACAAACTTACAACTTTTAAACCTTGAACATATGGATCACAATCGGATTAGTGTTGACTAAGTCCGCAACGCAAATCATCTCAAATCACAAATTGATCATGTAGATCAATTAATTCAATACTTTAGTGCCTCGGCACTCACACTTTAGCCTTTGTGTTACAACTGAGGAATTTGAACTTCAAACACATTTTGGCCTTGGGGCTACAAATCAAACAACACATGGCACGTAGTGCTACGATTTCATGGTATGTTAATACCACAATATGGACACGTTAATGCTGACCTCATAGTAGGTCAACACTACAAATTGTAGCATGTTGATGCTACATTCATAGTACATGGGTAACTCAATTTTAATGCCGCGGGCACTTCATTACAGCACGTGGTGCTGCGTTTCATGGTACTTTGGTACTACAATTACAAAACATTAGTATTTCAATTACTGTGCTGATAGCACTACATTATAGCACTAGGTGCTACTTCAATTAGGCATGTAGACTTGTTATGGTTACATGTACGACTTATATATATACATATACACTTACTTAACTGGGCACGAGGTGCCACACCTGACTTTTATTATGTACGTATACTTGTATAGTTACGTGTACACCACATATGTATAGACGACCAATTAAGCATGTAATGAATTAATCAATAAACACACAATGATGTCACCACACACATGGGTTGTGTTGGTGGACCCTGCTTCAACACCACCGAGGACACTGTAGTTGTCACATACACAGGCATGAATGGCCGTACGATATTCTAGTACTACGATATAGTCCATTGGACTACTCACAACAACATAGTCTTGGATTGACTACATAGAAAACACAACTCGGTCATGGTACGACCGCACCTAGAAACTACAACTCAACTGGTCGCAACACTCGAAAAACATGAGATTCATGATAATTTAACTAAAGAAAATTTGACAACGGTTACTTAAACTGTTGTATCAACAATACAAAAAGGGCAGTGATGCGCCTGCCACCTACAATATCACAAACTTCAACGTCTAGGATCGTAGGATCCCGTGTATCATAAATTCAAACTCAAGTTAGCTACTTATGTCATTGTAATAATCATCATCTTTGATTAAAGATCTCACACTTTGTCATTTCATTCTTGCTCAAGAATCATGCCTCCTAAACGACCAACTTTCACTCGAGCTGAGCAAGATCAAATCATTAATCAAGCAGTGACTGCAACCCTAGCTGCTCAGAACCAAGTAAAGCCTTGCACGTTTAGGGATTTCCTGAGGTGCGAACCTCCAAACTTCGTCGGGACTGAAGGAGCTGTCGGATTAATTCGATGGTTCGAGAGAATGGAATCTATTTTCCACATGTGCAACTGCCCCGACGACTGCAAAGTCATGTATGCCACATCCACCCTACAGGATGATGCCTTTACCTGGTGGAATTTTCACGCCCGAAATATAGGAATCGACACTGCTCACGAACTTCCGTGGGAAGACCTGAAACAAATCATGAAGGACAAGTATTGCCCCATCGAAGTACTTCACAAACTTGAGGACGAACTTTGGTATCTCACCGTAAAAGACAACGACATCGAAACATATACCAATCGCTTCCAACAACTAGCATCCCTTTGTCCAAACATAGTAAACCCTGAAAACAAACGAATCGGGAGGTACATTGGGGGACTCCCGTTGCTAATTGAGGGAATGGTCACCGCCTCTAAACCCACTACTATTGAAGAGGCTATTCGCATGGCCCACAGACTCATGGCACAGGTGGTTCGACGCGGGCCACCTGCGACAGAAAACAATCAAGAAAAAGGGAATGGAAGTTCCAGCTCTAGCCAAATTCCAACGAATCAACCTGAACCCTTGAGGTCCTACGCTGCTGAACCCAACGACAGACAAGGCTATGCGGGTAACAAACCATTTTGTCACGGCTGCAAACGTCATCATGACGGATATTGCGGATTACCCTGCGAAAGATGCCAACGATACGGACACGTAATCCGGGACTGCAGAGTTCCTGCCAATCCCGACTCTCGAAGGATATGCTTCAAATGTAAGGAACCTGGTCATTACAAGAAGGACTGCCCAAAAAGACGCAAAATTCACCTTATCGACTCCGAATAAATCAAATAAATCTCCAACAATAATGTAAGTACAACCTCTCCTCGAAAACATAACTCTTCAATTATAGATTCGTTCAACATGTACTTATTATCCCCGATATTATTTTATCAACCTAATGTTGATTACATTTTAGGGCTAGTTGACCTAGGCCCACATAAGACTCGATGTTTGCTTTCAGCAGACTGGTCTACTGCACGTCCACCAAACACTTAATCCTGATAGGGTGACTTACAAAACGGTCACTATGTGACAATTATCTAGTCCTGAATGGACTACGACGTAAGCGGTTAACTACTAATCACAAAACCATCATACAACCGACAAACAATATGGACAGAATATGACTACAACGATAAACCGCGACTCAGTCATGGATTGACTGCCATTCAACTCGTTTTAGACATGATATGTCTAATATCTACGCGATAAGCGCTACATACGTACATTGCTCCCCAAACCCCACGCGACTACGACATTACTCTAAATTTCGGGACGAAATTTCCTTAACAAGGGGAGAATGTAACACCCGGTCAAAAAGTCAAATTTTCGCGCCGAATTTAAACTTCAAATAGATGATTTAACTTTATTCCCAATTGGTATTTTTATAAAATACTTTCATTAGAAAACATTTTTTTAAATAAAATAAATAAGATTTTATTTTATATTATAACTGGACAAATAAAACACGGGTATTCTGTACTGTGGTTGGAGACCACAGTCCACGCACTGGGGATCTGTGTTGGATAAAACCCCATCCCCTCCCCCATTTTCACCTCATTTTCTTCTTCTCCTTTTTCTTCATCTCTTTCTTTTTCTCTCTTTTCTTTCTTACACCAAACAAACACCACCACCAAAGATTCGCAAAATAACACACCAAAACGACGCCGGATCATACCCCTCCTTTGGAATAAAAGAACCACGGCACCACGATCTACGTTCCTATCTTTCCGGTTTTTTTATTTCGACACTTTGTAAGTTTCCGACAAATCCCGCAAATCTTTAGATTTCGAAGTTTTATTAAATATTTCATGTTTAGTATACTTAGATTAACATGTTTTAGTGTTTTATACAACCAAAAACGTCCAAAATCGCCCAAAAACTCGTTATTTTTGATCTGCTCGTCGAACAGGTACAAGTGTCGCAGAGACCAAAAATAGTACATGAGTCACTAAGTGACGCTATATAGAGTCACTAGCGAAGTGACTCATACCAGTGACTGAGTCACTAGACAAGTGACGCATATGGGTCACTGAGTCACTAGCGAAGTGACGCATATGAGTCACTAGATAGAGTCACTAGAGAAGTGACGCATAACAACCTGAATTTCCCTATCTTTTGAGTCACTAGCCTAGTGACGCTATAAACTCCTAAGTGACGCATGAAGTGTCGCTATTATCAGATTTTAAGCTAAAAACTCATTTTTAAAATGTCAAACTTATCCGGAAACATATACGCAACTTATATATGAACCGAGACACGTTTATATACACTTTTTATACGAAAACAACTTAATTATATTTTCTAAATATAATTTCAATACGAGACAAACGACACGCAATTTCTGTACGAAATTCAAACGCAAATATATAACAAACACGTCAAGTACAAACAACCCAAATAAATAACAAACTTGGATGATTTATATAAATATCCATTCACTTATACGAAATCTCACGTGTTTAGGACACTAGGAGATTATTATCGATACGATTCGCTGCATTAGGACGCTAGCTCCTCAGGTGAGTTTCATAGCCCCACTCTTCCAACTGTTTTACTGTTTTTGGGGTGAAACACATGCACAACAACTGTTTTCGAATTATATTAATAATCTCCTATAATTCACAATCAATTTTATTACTGTATGTAATACAAATGTGTAATACTTAGGAATTACACCCAACACATTGTTGTGGAACAATATCAAGACCTAACTTAGATAGGTCACAATCGTACACTATCAGATTATTGGGAATCAAATTACCTAGACATAACTTGATATAGTTATTACTATTCATTGGCCATATTGTCACGGGACAATATTATCGAATACATTAGAACTGGTTAGTTCTACCTACACTAGACGACATATATACAATTACAGGATTAGTTTCTCTTTTAAGAACTAATATTTTCAATACAATTCAGAACCCCAATATACTTGCTAGGCTTTAGGCTAGAAGTATACGATGACATAATATGTTAGTATAGATCCTTTATACTAATACAACTCAACTAGGTGATGAGTTTTCATACCTAGGTACAATGTACTACTTAATATCTAAATATTTGCTTATACATATTTAGATACAAACAACGAGTTTCATGCGTGGCATGATTATTACATGTGATAGTATTTCGATAATTATATATATATATATAACTATATATATATATATATATATTTCTACATGCTCGTGTATTATTTGGAGCACTTAGTACTGTTTACAATATTTTATGTGTATATTAGTATACATTCATTTATGCGAGCCCAATCATTCAAGTTGGACGCGTCGTTGTACGGTCGACACTTATTTGCAATTAGTTAGCATGTCGTTGTACTGCTGGCTCTACATTTCAACTATGCTCTCGAGCACTTCATAAACGATGCCGCGGTATTGCAGCGGGTACAAAACGATACCACGGTAAAGTGGGTACAAAACGATGCCACGGTATTGCAGTGGGCACAACTTCAATCAGACAAGTCGTTGTACTTGTATCATTTTCAAGCAGACAAGTCGTTGTACTTGTATCATTTTCAAGCAGACAAGTCGTTGTACTTGTATCATTTTCAAGCAGACAAGTCATTGTACTTGTATCATTTTCAATCAGACAAGTCGTTGTACTTGTAGCATTTTCAAACAAACAAGTCGTTGTAACTTGTATCAATTTAAGACAAACAAGTCTAAGTAACTTGTAACAATGCAACCAACCATATCGGGGTATTTGAACATTAAGTTAGACAAACAATCTCAATGGTAGACTTACAATTCAAACTAGTGGGGTATGGAATACCTCGATTATACATTTACACATTAGTGTTACAAACTTCAACGTATTACCTATCAAAAATCACTGATTTTGGAAACAACTTTACAAAACATAAATTGTTTTATTACTTTATGTTTTCAACTAACCATCCTATGAACTCACCAGCTTTATAGCTGACCTGTTTTAGCATGTGTTCTCAGGTTGCCCAGCAGGATTAGGATCGCTTCAAGGCATTAATTAGCTCGAGTCGCATATTTTCAACAATTGGGACCACTCTGCATCTACTTTAGTATTTTCAATTTATGTACTTGGAAAATCACTGTTAAACTTATAACGTTGTAAACGTTCTATTTTGGGAAATGTATAATTATTTTCAAACATCTCATTTAGAGTCGTTCATTATGTATCTTATGCTGTGATATTTGATTTAGTGACACCAGACCCGACAGCTTCCGCAAACCGAAATTTGAGGGTGTCACACTAAGGTAAGTGACGTATAATCCTTAAGTGACGTTAAAACCCTAATTGCTGCTTACAGAAGTGTCGCTCGAAGTGCCGCACAAAGTGTCGAAGTGACGCTCCGAGTGACGCAGAAACGGCTGTGAACGCCCAACAATCCCAAAAATCGAATTTTGGTAAACCTAACGAAAATTCTTGAGTCCCAATCGTATGAAACCTGTAAATCTTTACTCAAAACACAATAATAACACCAAATCGATCCTAATCTTGCTAGATTATCAACGATCTTCACAAAATCAAACCGAAAACTCTCCAATACACGTACACACTTCGATCAAATCAACTCCGAGGCTCTGATACCAGTTGAAAGTGCCCCTGATGTCGGATCTAAGTGATGATCGAAAGTAATTGATTGGCGGAAACAAACAATTACACAAACGCGTAATAAACTTAAACCGAAACAATGAATCAATCAAAGTAAAACTAGTTTATTAGCTTCTTGAATGTATTGGAACTGTTTACAAGTATGCTTAGTCGACAAATGGTGCTAGGGTTTCGTCAAACCTAGCCAAAAACCCATAGGTTTGTTTAAATACTAAAACGAATTCGGCAGACATGCGTCACTTAGGAAGTGTCGCATGTCGCCGCCCTCATTCGTCACTTACCTAAGTGTCGCTATGCGTCACTAAGATAAGTGTCGCCTAATACTAAACTTAAGTGTCGCATATACAGAAAATAACTTTTCTATTAAAACTAACTAACGACACTTACAACTCGATAGACCAACTGACAGACACAAAATCATGTATCAACAATATTGTAGATAAAACCCCTGTAACTTCTCATTCATTCTATAAGCAGAAATTAAAAAGTGCAGTACTTACATGTGTGTGTGTGTGGCGATTTGGGAGGGAAAAAGAAGAAGAACAAGATCAAGTTGAGCTAGGGTTTTGATTTAATTGAAGTTTATAAGTTTCAATTCAACTTTTCTAAGGTAAGAATTAACTCCCTCTTTGTTTAATTTGAGTTGGGGTTTAAGAACATAAAACCCTAAGTTAGTGAAATTGATGGGTAAGTGGGTTATTGAATGTAATTAAGTTCTATATACATGTTTAAGTTAGAAAGACATATAATTTATGTTAGTTGTATTGTTAATCTCTAATCATGTGTTTTATGGGTAATTGAATTGATTATGTATAGGTAAGATCACTAAGAAGCTAAGTTCTTGGTGATTTGTGATAGTAATGATAAGAAGAAATGTTAATTACCCATTTTACATGTGATTAGATATTAATTATATGGGACTTATGTTAGATTATTAGATGTTATGGGATTTAACATATAATTCACATGTAAGAAGTAAGAAAGAGTTACTTAAATATGTAAATGTTAAGTGACTATGTGGTTATGTGAATAGGTGATCAAGTGTGCAAGAGTTCAAGTATTTGTTTGTTCAAGTGAAAAAGGTAAGTATATGGACATGTGGAACCAATGAGTGATTTATCATTCGCTTGGTGGTATCTAAGTAATGACTTTGTCATTAGCTTAGTTTAATGTCAATTCTTAGGAATTCGGCATGTTAGATGTTATGGATCCTTAACTTGTTGCAGATTTTAATTGTTAGAGTCCATTTACTTACTAAGCATTTATGCTTATTCGTTGTGTTTAACATGTTTCAGGAAGTTCAAGTAAGGTAAAGGAGGAATCGGGAAAGAAGGTTATGGAAAGCTAGTGGTGGAGCTCATTGCTTGGTTGGTAATGAGTTTTATCCCTTTTGATCATGCTTACGATACAATAACACCCCCGTTTGTAAAGTTTAAGGTTTTAGTTAATCTTGTAAAAGTTAGTAAGTCTCACTTGTAAAAGTTGATGTTTTGGTTAAAGCTAAATGTAGTGAGACTTGGAAATGTTAATGTTTAAGTGAATGTGAATGAAAAGTGTTTTGTTTGACTTTTAAAAGTCAACTGAGTAAGAATGAATGCTATTGGTTAGTCAAAGATTGAAGTGGGTCAAGTTGGTGCCCAAATGGGTCACTAAGTGCTTAAGTGTCAAAATGGGTCAATGTTGTCGAAAGTTAATGGTTTTGGTTCTCATAAGTTCTAAAGTCAAGTTGAAATGTGTAGTCAAAAGCTGGAAGTCATATTTGATGTATTTTAGAATTTGACATGTTCATATTTTTGGTTAAAATGGTCGAAAACGAGTTTAAGTGTCAAAACGGGTCAAAACGAGAAATTTTGGACAAGTAAAAGTTGAGATATGTTTATTTGACCATTTTAAATGTATCTGCAAAATTTGGCGATCCCAGGTATTATAGATTAAAAGTTATGCGTTGTTAAAGTTCGAGTTTTGGTATCAAAATGTGCAACTCTGGATTCTGCTGCTGGAACTAGGAATCCGGCGGATTCATGGGAATCCGGCGGATTGCCATGAATCCGGGCGGATTCCGGAGCGTATTCAAAACCGGATTGCTTAGTTTCAGTTCTGGTCAAAAGTTGAGTCTGAAAGAGTGGGGAATCCGGCAGATTCCCTTGAATCCGGCCGGATTCAGCCTGTGTCCAGCAACTTTCGTTTTTGAGTGTTGATTATAATTAAGTAATGTAATAGCCAGTGTTTTGGGACCACAATAAGTAAGTACAAGGAATTAGAGGTGTTATGTTTTAAAAAAAAAAATAAAAAATTTGTTCACGTTTCGGGGTGTTTCAAGTTGGTATCAGAGCACGGTTTAAGGGATTCGGGTATCCACCATTAGTGGGTACTTGATCTTAGACCACTTTAATTGTTGTATTGAGCATGATTTATAACTGTTATGTGTACGAGATTATGTGTGCTAATGATTTTGAATCAAAATGTGTCGTGTGGACTTTGGATATGTTATATTCTAATACGGTAATTAGTGCGCCTGGCCAACGCAATGATTATCATATTACCATATGGGTATCCATGGAAACCACGAGACATTAGAGGATAAGTTATTAGCTATTGTTAGTGTTATGTGTTAGAAATATAGATAAAGTAGACTTGTAAATATTAAGTAAGTCGAGTTAATCTTTCCATGTCTACTTTCAGTAAAGATGGATGAGCGAGAAATAGATCTTACTCTTGGATTTAACCCGGGTAACAGAGCCCAAGATAATGAGGCAGGAGGCAGTAACGAAAGACCAAGGTCTCCTATTCCTAACACTGAATTGTCTTGGGAAGGTATAAAATCCCTTGTGTCTAAAGAGATTAGTCAGGCCCAGGAAGCATCCCTTCCGTTTCTAGTGACGACAATTACAGACACTGTAAGAAAGATTGTGAGTGAAGAAATGCAGAAAGGACGAGGAGAAATAGTTGTGCCCAGACCAGAGGTAATTCCTCAACCTATTATTCAGGAGGAGCAGAAAAAGATCAGTTATAGAGATTTCTCAGCTTGCAACCCACCAGAGTATGATGGTGATTTAGATCCAATCAAATGTTACCGTTGGATCTCAGAAGTAGAAGGGGCATTCGCCACTGTGGATTGTCCCAACAAGTTTAAAGTAAGGTATGCAGCTAATCTTTTAAAGAATCGTGCTAAGTGGTGGTGGAATGTACAGTGTAGAACCAAAGGTGATGAAGCTATTAGTAAGTTAACTTGGGAAGAGTTTAAAGTAATGTTTGAAAGCACGTATTCTCAAGATGCAGATTTGAATAGAATTCGTCAAGAGTTTTTAGCTATGGAGCAAACGAACGAATCAGTGAATGAATTGGTGGGAAATTTTCTGGATAGAGCTCGTTTTTGTCCAGAGTATATGGATAACCCAAGGATGCTTATGAATCATTTTCATAAGGTCCTGAGAAAGGAAATCAGAAAGTATGTACTTCCAAAGAGATGTCAGACACTTGAAGAGATGATAGATGAAGCGCGATTCCAGGAATTGGAGTTAAAGAAAGACGAACAAGTGGCAACTGCCAAAAGAAAAAGTGATCAAAGTTCTGGTTCATCAAAGAAGTTTAGACCGAGTGGGAGTACAAAGAAGGATGATAGACCGGTGCCAGCTGAATGTAAAAAGTGCCATCGAAAACACTTTGGAGAATGCAAGTTTGGCACTAACGCTTGTTATCAATGTGGGCAAGAAGGTCATTTTGGCCGAGATTGTCCAAACCCAATCCGTGTATGTTATAATTGTTATGAACCGGGGCACATAAAATCAGAATGTCCGAAACTTGGGAACCGGCCTACTTCTTCAGCACCTCGAAGAACTTCAGAAAAGAAAGCTGTAGAAGTTCCAAAGTCTAAGGGCCGTTCCTTCCAAATCACTGCTGAGGAAGCTCAGCGAGCCCCCGATGTCCTGACAGGTACCTTTCTTGTAAATTTAATGCCTGCACACGTGTTATTCGATTCGGGAGCTTCGCGATCTTTTGTGTCAGAAAAGTTTAGCCAGAAATTCTCTATTCCCCTTAGTGAGTTAGACACTCCACTGGATGTTGAGATTGCAGATGATAGAATAGTTTATGTTGCTAATGTGTTCCGTGGGTGTCAATTACAGATTAGTAATGAATCTTTTATTATTAATCTCATTCCAATGCCAATGGGTGAGTTTGATGTAGTAGTGGGTATGGATTGGCTAGGTAGGTATAATGCTATGATTCAGTGTGAGAAAAAGATTATCCGTATCAATACTCCAAGTGGGGGAGTGATTGATATTTATGGGGAAAAGAAAAAGCCTTCCTTATCCATATGTACCTTTGCTCGTGCTAAACGTCATTTGTCCCGTGGTTGTCAAGCCTTTTTGGCCCACGTGATAGATCTTCAGAAAAGTATTCCTAAACTCGAGGAGATTCCTGTTGTAAAGGAGTTTCCCGATGTTTTTCCGGACGAGCTACCGGGTATTCCACCCGAAAGGCAAGTCGAATTTCGTATAGATCTTATCCCTGGAGCTACTCCTATTGCTAAGACTCCGTATAGACTTGCCCCTTCAGAAATGCAAGAATTGATGAAACAGTTACAAGAATTGTTAGATAAGGGGTTTATTCGTCCAAGTAGTTCACCTTGGGGTGCTCCAATATTATTTGTTAAGAAAAAGGATGGTACAATGCGTATGTGTATAGATTATCGGGAATTGAATAAGGTCACCATCAAGAATAGGTATCCCTTACCTAGGATTGATGATCTGTTTGACCAATTGCAAGGTGCCAGCTATTTTTCTAAGATTGATTTACGTTCTGGTTATCACCAACTTAAAGTTCGAGAAGAAGATGTATCAAAAATAGCTTTTAGAACTAGATACGGTCATTATGAGTTTGTGGTGATGCCATTTGGTCTAACTAATGCACCAGCCGCTTTTATGGATCTTATGAATCGGGTATGTCGTCCAATGCTCGATAGATCTGTAATTGTGTTTATTGATGATATTCTTGTTTATTCTAAGTCTGCTGGTGAACATGAACTTCATTTGAGGCAAGTTTTACAAATGTTACGTAGTGAAAAGCTTTATGCCAAGTTCTCAAAATGTGAATTTTGGCTTCGTGAAGTTCATTTTCTAGGTCATGTTGTGAACAGTCAGGGAATTAAGGTTGATCCTACCAAAGTCGAGGCGGTGATGAAATGGGAACCCCCAACCAATCCGACTGAGGTAAGGAGTTTTCTGGGTTTAGCCGGGTATTATAGACGGTTTATCCAGGATTTCTCCAAAATTGCTACTCCACTCACAAAGCTTACTCGTAAGAATATCAAGTATGAATGGAAAGATGAGCATGAACAGGCCTTCAGAACCCTTAAATTAAAGTTAAGTCAGGAACCTATCTTAGTACTTCCCGATGGTACTGAAGATATGGTTGTATATTGTGATGCCTCTTATAATGGATTAGGTTGTGTATTGATGCAACGTGGAAGAGTAATAGCTTATGCCTCAAGACAGTTAAAAGAACATGAGAAAGGGTACCCAGCGCATGATTTAGAATTAGCTGCAGTTGTTTTTGCCCTTTAAATATGGAGACATTATCTGTATGGGGTAAAGTGTACTATTTATACTGACCATAAAAGCCTTAAGTATTTCTTTGATCAGAGAGATCTTAACATGAGACAAAGACGTTGGTTAGATTTGGTGAAGGATTATGATCGTGAAATCCTTTATCATCCTGGAAAAGCGAATGTAGTTGCAGATGCTCTCAGTAGAAAGGCAATACATCATGCCTTGATTGTTAGATCTCTTCGAATTACAGTCTCTCCAAGCTTATTAGATCAGATTAAAGAAGTGCAACAAAATGCTTGGCAGAAAGGTGATTGGAAAGTAGAACGTATTAAAGGTCAGATTCAGAATATTGTTGAAGATTCCCGAGGGTTAAAGACTCGATATGGCAGAATCTGGATTCCAAAGTCAACAGAGTTAAAGAAATTGCTGCTTGATGAGGCACATAGATCCAGATATTCCATTCATCCTGGTGCCACTAAGATGTATTATGATTTAAAAACAGATTATTGGTGGCCAGGTATGAATAGAGAAATTACTAAATATGTCGATCAATGTTTAACTTGTTTACAGGTGAAAGCAGAACATCAAAAGCCCATGGGAATGATGCAACCGTTAGATATTCCTGTCTGGAAGTGGGAGCATGTTACTATGGATCTAATCACCAAATTGCCAAAGACCCGACGTCAGCATGATACAATTTGGGTGATTGTGGATCGGTTGACGAAAAGTGCTATATTTTTGCCAATTAAAGAAACGTATACTTCAGAAGCACTTGCAGATTTGTACGTTCAGGAAGTGGTGGCACGTCATGGAGTACCTCTTTCCATTGTTTCTGACCGGGATAGTAGATTTACTTCCAGGTTTTGGAACAAGTTTCAAGAAGATTTGGGTACTTGCGTTAACTTAAGCACAGCTTTTCATCCGCAGACTGATGGTCAGAGTGAAAGAACTATTCAAACGTTAGAAGACATGTTAAGAGCTTGTGCTATTGATTTCGGTGGTAATTGGGACGAACAATTACCTTTGGCAGAGTTTTCATATAATAATAGTTACCACGCGAGTATAGGTATGCCACCTTATGAAATGCTTTATGGAAGAAAATGTCGAACTCCAATTTGTTGGGGTGAGATTGGTCAGAGAGAATTGGGCAGTACTGATATTGTACAGAAAACAGCTGAAAAGATTGATCAAGTCAGAGAACGTTTGAAAATGGCACAGGACCGTCAAAAGTCTTATGCCGATGTTAGAAGACGCCCAATTGAATTTCAAGTTGGAGATAGAGTAATGTTAAAAATATCTCCATGGAAAGGCATCATACGTTTCAGAAAACGAGGGAAGTTAAGTCCTCGATTTATCGGTCCTTTCAAAATTTTGGAAAGAGTAGGAAAAGTAGCTTATAGACTGAAGCTACCGGAAGAGTTAGCAGGGATCCACAACACTTTCCACGTGTCATACTTAAGAAAGTGTTTGGTGGATGAAGCATCATAGGTACCTTTAGAAGAGATAGAGATCAATGATCAATTGAACTATATAGAACAACCGATAATGATTCTAGAAGAGAAAGTTAAAAGATTGAGAAATAAAGAAATTAGACTATTTAAAGTTCAATGGAAGCACAGAAAAGGGTCAGAGTTTACATGGGAGCCGGAGCATGAAATTGTTAAGTATTATCCGGCTTTGTACCAAGAATGGATTGTGAGGACACAATCCTGAATAAGTGGGGGAGAGTTGTAACGCCCCAAATTTTGTAAGTTTAAACTATATTATATGCATCCAGTTATTTAATTATATGTATATAATATTATGTTATGTGAAATAATTGTTATGTGTTAGAATTAGTTAGTGAAACTAACTATGTAAAGAAACTTGAGTTAGAGGGTAGAAACTGTCATATTAACAAAGATGGAGGGTTTAATGTGATAATATTGTAGATAAAACCCCTGTAACTTCTCATTCCTTCTATAAGCAGAAATTAAAAAGTGCAGTACTTACATGTGTGTGTGTGTGGCGATTTGGGAGGGAAAAAGAAGTAGAACAAGATCAAGTTGAGCTAGGGTTTTGATTTAATTGAAGTTTATAAGTTTCAATTCTACTTTTCTAAGGTAAGAATTAACTCCCTCTTTGTTTAATTTGAGTTAGGGTTTAAGAACATAAAACCCTAAGTTAGTGAAATTGATGGGTAAGTGGGTTATTGAATGTAATTAAGTTCTATATACATGTTTAAGTTAGAAAGAACATATAATTTATGTTAGTTGTATTGTTAATCTCTAATCATGTGTTTTATGGGTAATTGAATTGATTATGTATAGGTAAGATCACTAAGAAGCTAAGTTCTTGGTGATTTGTGATAGTAATGATAAGAAGAAATGTTAATTACCCATTTTACATGTGATTAGATATTAATTATATGGGACTTATGTTAGATTATTAGATGTTATGGGATTTAACATATAATTCACATGTAAGAAGTAAGAAAGAGTTAGTTAAATATGTAAATGTTAAGTGACTATGTGGTTATGTGAATAGGTGATCAAGTGTGCAAGAGTTCAAGTATTTGTTTGTGCAAGTGAAAAAGGTAAGTATATGGACATGTGGAACCAAGGAGTGATTTATCATTCGCTTGGTGGTATCTAAGTAATGACTTTGTCATTAGCTTAGTTTAATGTCAATTCTTAGGAATTCGGCATGTTAGATGTTATGGATCATTAACTTGTTGCAGATTTTAATTGTTAGAGTCCATTTACTTACTAAGCATTTATGCTTATTCGTTGTGTTTAACATGTTTCAGGAAGTTCAAGTAAGGTAAAGGAGGAATCGGGAAAGAAGGTTATGGAAAGCTAGTGGTGGAGCTCATTGCTTGGTTGGTAATGAGTTTTATCCCTTTTGATCATGCTTACGATACAATAACACCCCCGTTTGTAAAGTTTAAGGTTTTAGTTAATCTTGTAAAAGTTAGTAAGTCTCACTTGTAAAAGTTGATGTTTTGGTTAAAGCTAAATGTAGTGAGACTTGGAAATGTTAATGTTTAAGTGAATGTGAATGAAAAGTGTTTTGTTTGACTTTTAAAAGTCAACTGAGTAAGAATGAATGCTATTGGTTAGTCAAAGATTGAAGTGGGTCAAGTTGGTGCCCAAATGGGTCACTAAGTGCTTAAGTGTCAAAATGGGTCAATGTTGTCGAAAGTTAATGGTTTTGGTTCTCATAAGTTCTAAAGTCAAGTTGAAATGTGTAGTCAAAAGCTGGAAGTCATATTTGATGTATTTTAGAATTTGACATGTTCATATTTTTGGTTAAAATGGTCGAAAACGAGTTTAAGTGTCAAAACGGGTCAAAACGAGAAATTTTGGAAAAGTAAAAGTTGAGATATGTTTATTTGACCATTTTAAATGTATCTGCAAAATTTGGCAATCCCAGGTATTATAGATTAAAAGTTATGCGTTGTTAAAGTTCGAGTTTTGGTATCAAAATGTGCAACTCTGGATTCTGCTGCTGGAACTGGGAATCCGGCGGATTCATGGGAATCCGGCGGATTGCCATGAATCCGGGCGGATTCCGGAGCGTATTCAAAACCGGATTGCTTAGTTTCAGTTCTGGTCAAAAGTTGAGTCTGAAAGAGTGGGGAATCCGGCAGATTCCCTTGAATCCGGCCGGATTCAGCCTGTGTCCAGCAACTTTCGTTTTTGAGTGTTGATTATAATTAAGTAATGTAATAGCCAGTGTTTTGGGACCACAATAAGTAAGTACAAGGAATTAGAGGTGTTATGTTTTAAAAATAAAAATAAAAAATTTGTTCACGTTTCGGGGTGTTTCAAGTTGGTATCAGAGCACGGTTTAAGGGATTCGGGTATCCACCATTAGTGGGTACTTGATCTTAGACCACTTTAATTGTTGTATTGAGCATGATTTATAACTGTTATGTGTACGAGATTATGTGTGCTAATGATTTTGAATCAAAATGTGTCGTGTGGACTTTGGATATGTTATATTCTAATACGGTAATTAGTGCGCCTGGCCAACGCAATGATTATCATATTACCATATGGGTATCCATGGAAACCACGAGACATTAGAGGATAAGTTATTAGCTATTGTTAGTGTTATGTGTTAGAAATATAGATAAAGTAGACTTGTAAATATTAAGTAAGTCGAGTTAATCTTTCCATGTCTACTTTCAGTAAAGATGGATGAGCGAGAAATAGATCTTACTCTTGGATTTAACCCGGGTAACAGAGCCCAAGATAATGAGGCAGGAGGCAGTAACGAAAGACCAAGGTCTCCTATTCCTAACACTGAATTGTCTTGGGAAGGTATAAAATCCCTTGTGTCTAAAGAGATTAGTCAGGCCCAGGAAGCATCCCTTCCGTTTCTAGTGACGACAATTACAGACACTGTAAGAAAGATTGTGAGTGAAGAAATGCAGAAAGGACGAGGAGAAATAGTTGTGCCCAGACCAGAGGTAATTCCTCAACCTATTATTCAGGAGGAGCAGAAAAAGATCAGTTATAGAGATTTCTCAGCTTGCAACCCACCAGAGTATGATGGTGATTTAGATCCAATCAAATGTTACCGTTGGATCTCAGAAGTAGAAGGGGCATTCGCCACTGTGGATTGTCCCAACAAGTTTAAAGTAAGGTATGCAGCTAATCTTTTAAAGAATCGTGCTAAGTGGTGGTGGAATGTACAGTGTAGAACCAAAGGTGATGAAGCTATTAGTAAGTTAATTTGGGAAGAGTTTAAAGTAATGTTTGAAAGCACGTATTCTCAAGATGCAGATTTGAATAGAATTCGTCAAGAGTTTTTAGCTATGGAGCAAACGAACGAATCAGTGAATGAATTGGTGGGAAATTTTCTGGATAGAGCTCGTTTTTGTCCAGAGTATATGGATAACCCAAGGATGCTTATGAATCATTTTCATAAGGTCCTGAGAAAGGAAATCAGAAAGTATGTACTTCCAAAGAGATGTCAGACACTTGAAGAGATGATAGATGAAGCGCGATTCCAGGAATTGGAGTTAAAGAAAGACGAACAAGTGGCAGCTGCCAAAAGAAAAAGTGATCAAAGTTCTGGTTCATCAAAGAAGTTTAGACCGAGTGGGAGTACAAAGAAGGATGATAGACCGGTGCCAGCTGAATGTAAAAAGTGCCATCGAAAACACTTTGGAGAATGCAAGTTTGGCACTAACGCTTGTTATCAATGTGGGCAAGAAGGTCATTTTGGCCGAGATTGTCCAAACCCAATCCGTGTATGTTATAATTGTTATGAACCGGGGCACATAAAATCAGAATGTCCGAAACTTGGGAACCGGCCTACTTCTTCAGCACCTCGAAGAACTTCAGAAAAGAAAGCTGTAGAAGTTCCAAAGTCTAAGGGCCGTTCCTTCCAAATCACTGCTGAGGAAGCTCAGCGAGCCCCCGATGTCCTGACAGGTACCTTTCTTGTAAATTTAATGCCTGCACACGTGTTATTCGATTCGGGAGCTTCACGATCTTTTGTGTCAGAAAAGTTTAGCCAGAAATTCTCTATTCCCCTTAGTGAGTTAGACACTCCACTGGATGTTGAGATTGCAGATGATAGAATAGTTTATGTTGCTAATGTGTTCCGTGGGTGTCAATTACAGATTAGTAATGAATCTTTTATTATTAATCTCATTCCAATGCCAATGGGTGAGTTTGATGTAGTAGTGGGTATGGATTGGCTAGGTAGGTATAATGCTATGATTCAGTGTGAGAAAAAGATTATCCGTATCAATACTCCAAGTGGGGGAGTGATTGATATTTATGGGGAAAAGAAAAAGCCTTCCTTATCCATATGTACCTTTGCTCGTGCTAAACGTCATTTGTCCGGTGGTTGTCAAGCCTTTTTGGCCCACGTGATAGATCTTCAGAAAAGTATTCCTAAACTCGAGGAGATTCCTGTTGTAAAGGAGTTTCCCGATGTTTTTCCGGACGAGCTACCGGGTATTCCACCCGAAAGGCAAGTCGAATTTCGTATAGATCTTATCCCTGGAGCTACTCCTATTGCTAAGACTCCGTATAGACTTGCCCCTTCAGAAATGCAAGAATTGATGAAACAGTTACAAGAATTGTTAGATAAGGGGTTTATTCGTCCAAGTAGTTCACCTTGGGGTGCTCCAATATTATTTGTTAAGAAAAAGGATGGTACAATGCGTATGTGTATAGATTATCGGGAATTGAATAAGGTCACCATCAAGAATAGGTATCCCTTACCTAGGATTGATGATCTGTTTGACCAATTGCAAGGTGCCAGCTATTTTTCTAAGATTGATTTACGTTCTGGTTATCACCAACTTAAAGTTCGAGAAGAAGATGTATCAAAAACAGCTTTTAGAACTAGATACGGTCATTATGAGTTTGTGGTGATGCCATTTGGTCTAACTAATGCACCAGCCGCTTTTATGGATCTTATGAATCGGGTATGTCGTCCAATGCTCGATAGATCTGTAATTGTGTTTATTGATGATATTCTTGTTTATTCTAAGTCTGCTGGTGAACATGAACTTCATTTGAGGCAAGTTTTACAAATGTTACGTAGTGAAAAGCTTTATGCCAAGTTCTCAAAATGTGAATTTTGGCTTCGTGAAGTTCATTTTCTAGGTCATGTTGTGAACAGTCAGGGAATTAAGGTTGATCCTACCAAAGTCGAGGCGGTGATGAAATGGGAACCCCCAACCAATCCGACTGAGGTAAGGAGTTTTCTGGGTTTAGCCGGGTATTATAGACGGTTTATCCAGGATTTCTCCAAAATTGCTACTCCACTCACAAAGCTTACTCGTAAGAATATCAAGTATGAATGGAAAGATGAGCATGAACAGGCCTTCAGAACCCTTAAATTAAAGTTAAGTCAGGCACCTATCTTAGTACTTCCCGATGGTACTGAAGATATGGTTGTATATTGTGATGCCTCTTATAATGGATTAGGTTGTGTATTGATGCAACGTGGAAGAGTAATAGCTTATGCCTCAAGACAGTTAAAAGAACATGAGAAAGGGTACCCAGCGCATGATTTAGAATTAGCAGCAGTTGTCTTTGCCCTTAAAATATGGAGACATTATCTGTATGGGGTAAAGTGTACTATTTATACTGACCATAAAAGCCTTAAGTATTTCTTTGATCAGAGAGATCTTAACATGAGACAAAGACGTTGGTTAGATTTGGTGAAGGATTATGATCGTGAAATCCTTTATCATCCTGGAAAAGCGAATGTAGTTGCAGATGCTCTCAGTAGAAAGGCAATACATCATGCCTTGATTGTTAGATCTCTTCGAATTACAGTCTCTCCAAGCTTATTAGATCAGATTAAAGAAGTGCAACAAAATGCTTGGCAGAAAGGTGATTGGAAAGTAGAACGTATTAAAGGTCAGATTCAGAATATTGTTGAAGATTCCCGAGGGTTAAAGACTCGATATGGCAGAATCTGGATTCCAAAGTCAACAGAGTTAAAGAAATTGCTGCTTGATGAGGCACATAGATCCAGATATTCCATTCATCCTGGTGCCACTAAGATGCATTATGATTTAAAAACAGATTATTGGTGGCCAGGTATGAAGAGAGAAATTACTAAATATGTCGATCAATGTTTAACTTGTTTACAGGTGAAAGCAGAACATCAAAAGCCCATGGGAATGATGCAACCGTTAGATATTCCTGTCTGGAAGTGGGAGCATGTTACTATGGATCTAATCACCAAATTGCCAAAGACCCGACGTCAGCATGATACAATTTGGGTGATTGTGGATCGGTTGACGAAAAGTGCTATATTTTTGCCAATTAAAGAAACGTATACTTCAGAAGCACTTGCAGATTTGTACGTTCAGGAAGTGGTGGCACGTCATGGAGTACCTCTTTCCATTGTTTCTGACCGGGATAGTAGATTTACTTCCAGGTTTTGGAACAAGTTTCAAGAAGATTTGGGTACTCGCGTTAACTTAAGAACAGCTTTTCATCCGCAGACTGATGGTCAGAGTGAAAGAACTATTCAAACGTTAGAAGACATGTTAAGAGCTTGTGCTATTGATTTCGGTGGTAATTGGGACGAACAATTACCTTTGGCAGAGTTTTCATATAATAATAGTTACCACGCGAGTATAGGTATGCCACCTTATGAAATGCTTTATGGAAGAAAATGTCGAACTCCAATTTGTTGGGGTGAGATTGGTCAGAGAGAATTGGGCAGTACTGATATTGTACAGAAAACAGCTGAAAAGATTGATCAAGTCAGAGAACATTTGAAAATGGCACAGGACCGTCAAAAGTCTTATGCCGATGTTAGAAGACGCCCAATTGAATTTCAAGTTGGAGATAGAGTAATGTTAAAAATATCTCCATGGAAAGGCATCATACGTTTCAGAAAATGAGGGAAGTTAAGTCCTCGATTTATCGGTCCTTTCAAAATTTTGGAAAGAGTAGGAAAAGTAGCTTATAGACTGAAGCTACCGGAAGAGTTAGCAGGGATCCACAACACTTTCCACGTGTCATACTTAAGAAAGTGTTTGGTGGATGAAGCATCATAGGTACCTTTAGAAGAGATAGAGATCAATGATCAATTGAACTATATAGAACAACCGATAATGATTCTAGAAGAGAAAGTTAAAAGATTGAGAAATAAAGAAATTAGACTATTTAAAGTTCAATGGAAGCACAGAAAAGGGTCAGAGTTTACATGGGAGCCGGAGCATGAAATTGTTAAGTATTATTCGGCTTTGTACCAAGAATGGATTGTGAGGACACAATCCTGAATAAGTGGGGGAGAGTTGTAACGCCCCAAATTTTGTAAGTTTAAACTATATTATATGCATCTAGTTATTTAATTATATGTATATAATATTATGTTATGTGAAATAATTGTTATGTGTTAGAATTAGTTAGTGAAACTAACTATGTAAAGAAACTTGAGTTAGAGGGTAGAAACTGTCATATTAACAAAGATGGAGGGTTTAATGTGATAATATTGTAGATAAAACCCCTGTAACTTCTCATTCCTTCTATAAGCAGAAATTAAAAAGTGCAGTACTTACATGTGTGTGTGTGTGGCGATTTGGGAGGGAAAAAGAAGAAGAACAAGATCAAGTTGAGCTAGGGTTTTGATTTAATTGAAGTTTATAAGTTTCAATTCTACTTTTCTAAGGTAAGAATTAACTCCCTCTTTGTTTAATTTGAGTTAGGGTTTAAGAACATAAAACCCTAAGTTAGTGAAATTGATGGGTAAGTGGGTTATTGAATGTAATTAAGTTCTATATACATGTTTAAGTTAGAAAGAACATATAATTTATGTTAGTTGTATTGTTAATCTCTAATCATGTGTTTTATGGGTAATTGAATTGATTATGTATAGGTAAGATCACTAAGAAGCTAAGTTCTTGGTGATTTGTGATAGTAATGATAAGAAGAAATGTTAATTACCCATTTTACATGTGATTAGATATTAATTATATGGGACTTATGTTAGATTATTAGATGTTATGGGATTTAACATATAATTCACATGTAAGAAGTAAGAAAGAGTTAGTTAAATATGTAAATGTTAAGTGACTATGTGGTTATGTGAATAGGTGATCAAGTGTGCAAGAGTTCAAGTATTTGTTTGTGCAAGTGAAAAAGGTAAGTATATGGACATGTGGAACCAAGGAGTGATTTATCATTCGCTTGGTGGTATCTAAGTAATGACTTTGTCATTAGCTTAGTTTAATGTCAATTCTTAGGAATTCGGCATGTTAGATGTTATGGATCCTTAACTTGTTGCAGATTTTAATTGTTAGAGTCCATTTACTTACTAAGCATTTATGCTTATTCGTTGTGTTTAACATGTTTCAGGAAGTTCAAGTAAGGTAAAGGAGGAATCGGGAAAGAAGGTTATGGAAAGCTAGTGGTGGAGCTCATTGCTTGGTTGGTAATGAGTTTTATCCCTTTTGATCATGCTTACGATACAATAACACCCCCGTTTGTAAAGTTTAAGGTTTTAGTTAATCTTGTAAAAGTTAGTAAGTCTCACTTGTAAAAGTTGATGTTTTGGTTAAAGCTAAATGTAGTGAGACTTGGAAATGTTAATGTTTAAGTGAATGTGAATGAAAAGTGTTTTGTTTGACTTTTAAAAGTCAACTGAGTAAGAATGAATGCTATTGGTTAGTCAAAGATTGAAGTGGGTCAAGTTGGTGCCCAAATGGGTCACTAAGTGCTTAAGTGTCAAAATGGGTCAATGTTGTCGAAAGTTAATGGTTTTGGTTCTCATAAGTTCTAAAGTCAAGTTGAAATGTGTAGTCAAAAGCTGGAAGTCATATTTGATGTATTTTAGAATTTGACATGTTCATATTTTTGGTTAAAATGGTCGAAAACGAGTTTAAGTGTCAAAACGGGTCAAAACGAGAAATTTTGGAAAAGTAAAAGTTGAGATATGTTTATTTGACCATTTTAAATGTATCTGCAAAATTTGGCGATCCCAGGTATTATAGATTAAAAGTTATGCGTTGTTAAAGTTCGAGTTTTGGTATCAAAATGTGCAACTCTGGATTCTGCTGCTGGAACTGGGAATCCGGCGCATTCATGGGAATCCGGCGGATTGCCATGAATCCGGGCGGATTCCGGAGCGTATTCAAAACCGGATTGCTTAGTTTCAGTTCTGGTCAAAAGTTGAGTCTGAAAGAGTGGGGAATCCGGCGGATTCCCTTGAATCCGGCCGGATTCAGCCTGTGTCCAGCAACTTTCGTTTTTGAGTGTTGATTATTATTAAGTAATGTAATAGCCAGTGTTTTGGGACCACAATAAGTAAGTACAAGGAATTAGAGGTGTTATGTTTTAAAAAAAAATAAAAAATTTGTTCACGTTTCGGGGTGTTTCATATGATATTATCCTAAGTTTAATAATGGAATATATTACCAATATCACATATGCCGCTATTAAACTTAGGATAAAATTAATTCATCATTTAAAATATATGACATTATCCATAGTTTAATAATGAAAAATATTACCAATATCACATATGACATTATGAAACTTAAGATAAAATTAATTCATTATTTGGAATATATGATATTATTTTAAGTTTAATAATGGAATATATTACCAATATCACATATATAACTTAGGATAAAATTAATTCATCATTTGCAATATATGAAATTATTCTAAGTTTAATAATGGAATATATGAATATTGACGAGTTAATCATATCCTAAGTTCGTAATTGGCTTATGTGACATGGACGACGACGTTTGAAGAGAACTACTATATATATTCAAACTTATGATATATATAAGGTGTATTACTCAGAAAAATGACGAGTTAATTATATCCTAAGTTTTATTATAGAGAAAATGATTAATTATATAGAAAATGATTAATTTATTATATCCTAAGTTTTATTATAAAGAAAATGATTAATTTATTACATCCTAATTTTATATAAGTTGTATTATATCCTAAGTGTAATATATATATATATATATATATACATCATTTGAAATATATGACATTATCCTAAGTGTAATATATATATATATATATATATATATATATATATATATATATATATATATATATATATATATATATATATATATATATATATATATATATATATATATATATATATGCGTATCATTACTTAAATAATAAGGCTAATTCAACTAGAAGGAAAAAAAATGCTACAGCCTAGATTCGAACCCGGGGCAAACTTGTAGCCGCAAGGAAACCAAGGAAACCACTAAGGCACATACTGTCTTTGTTTATTTGGTTATAATTTATTCATTAATAACGTATTCATTTTAGTTTAATTAATTAAGCGGTTCTTTTAATTTTCAAACCCTAATTATTTACAAGACAGGTGCCTTACACCACTAATCAAAGATTCAAACCCTAATTATTTACAAAACAGGCCGTACACCTCTAATCAAAGATTCGAATCCTACAATGGACAAGTCTTGGATGGGAACAAACAGGATGAACAAACCTTATAGAGATGGAGTAACAGCATTTATTGATTACGCATTAGACAACTTGAAGAAGATGACTAACATCGACCCACAAGGTAATAAACAACATGTTGAAATCCCCTGTCCATGTACCAAATGTTTAAACCATGTAGTGCGTAAAGTGGAGGAAGTGCATTTCCATCTATTCTGTCATGGCATTGATCTAAACTACACAAAGTGGACTAAACATGGAGAAAAGGATGCGCCACCATTAAGTGCCGTGGAACATCAGAATGGAACACCAGATTTCCTAATTGACACACAGCTGCCGGATTTTGATTCAGAAATTCCAACAGATGGCCCAGAAACAGTGGAAATGGTGAATGCAGCAAAAGATAATTTTGATCATGATGATCCGGATGACCATGCCAAGTTTCTAGAACTACTATCAGACGCAGGAAAGCCACTTTACAATGGATGTCCTGACTTCACAAAGTTGTCCGCAACTGTTCAACTACTCAACTTGAAGAGTAAGTATGGCTGTTCTGATAAGTTCTTTACTGAATTACTAGTTTTGTTGAAGAAGATGCTATCTGATGGTAACGAACTGCCGGAAAAAACTTATCAGGCAAAAAAAATTATGAAATTGATGGGGTCAGGATACAAAAAAATAGATGTATGTATAAACAACTGCCTTCTTTATCGGAAGGAGGATGAGGAATCGGCTATGTGTCGAACTTATGGGGCATCAAGATGGAAGCTGGATAAGAAGATGAATAAAATGTACGATAAAACTCCAGCAAAGGTAATGTGGTATTTTCCAATCATACCAAGAATGCAACGTCTCTTTAGGATAGAAAGTATTTCAGAAGATTTAAGATGGCACGCGACAAGGAGGAAAACAGATGGTGTGTTACGCCACCCCGCAGATTCACAGGCATGGCGTACCATAGATACAAAATTCCCCGAAATTGCTAATGATCCAAGAAATCTAAGGCTAGGAATATCGGCTGATGGTGTAGATGTCAACAGAGGAAATAGGCATCATAGTGTATGGCCAGTTTTAACGATCATTTACAACCTTTGGAGGTTGTGTATGAAACGAAAGTTTATAATGCTTTCTGTGTTGATACCTGGATACCCGGGAAATGACATTGATGTTTTTTTAGAACCGTTGGTTGATGATCTGCAAACCTTATTCGATACAGGGGTCGATACATATGATGCTTTCACAAAACAAATCTTTAGGCTACGGGCGGTTGTGTTATGGACAATAAATGATTACTCTGCCCTCGGTACTTTATGTGGCTGCCCAATCAGTGGATACAAAGGTTGTGTAGTGTAACACCCCTAAAACACGTAAGTTATATGATAAAATATTCGTTTAAGTATCAGTTTTTATATGTATATAATATGTTAAATGTGTAAAGTGATAAGTTATTAGAATTGGTTAGTAGGACTAACCAAGTAAAAGAAAGTAAGTTAGAAGGACCAATTGTGTAAATAAGCAAATTAGAGGGGAAGGGAATGAAAAGATGCTGAAATATAACTCCCTACAGTGTTCTATTTGGTTCCAGACTGAAAATCAGATACGTATATGTGTGTGTGTCATGGAACCAAACCCAGGAACAAGAAAGATCAGAAATTGAGTGAGGAATTGATTGAACTAGGGTTTATAACTCTCAATTAAGCTTTTACAAGGTATGTATGATCTCTAGCTAAGTTTAATTTGATGTTTAAATGTAATTCTATAAACCCTAGAATCATGAAGGTGTAAGAAAGTTAATTAAATTGATTAATTAGTGTTCCATATGTATTTATGAGTTATGTAGTATGTTTAATTGATGATAGTTTGGTTAAAAGATTCATGATCATGTGTAATTGGGTTTTTATAGTTTATGTACATATGGGTAATGATGTAAAGAGATGATAAATGATGAGAATTAAGGTGTAGAAATGATGTAATACCCAATTGCTTATGATTATGAAGTTAGTATATGGAACACTTGTGAAATTGATGGGTGTTAGTGAGTAACACCTAGTTATGAGATTAAGTAAAAGTGTTGAGATATGTGTTAGAGGTCTAGCATCTTGTTAATGAGATCAAAGTTAAGAAAATATGTAAAGTGTTATGTTAAATGATCATGTATGTGTTTATGTGTATAGGTGATCAAAAGTTGAGGCATCTATGTTCAATTGTGAAGTCATACTATTCCCTATAATCAAGGTGAGTTATATGGGGGGTTAAATGGGTAAGGATTGTATGTTCTAAGTTGCTTGTAAGCAATAAGTTCATACAATCAAGAAATGTGATGTTTATGTTTATGAAGTAAATAAATGTTAAAGTTTACATTTAAATGACTAGTTATGCTTTGTTATTAAATGTGGTAAGAAAAGATGTAAAGTGGTAAGTGTTGAAAGAATATGAGAATATGAAATTGTTATGTGAAATGAGTAAATTACAGGGACATGGAAAGAAAGTATGTTATGCACTTGATCAAGTGAATGAATGTTTAGTATACATACCACCTAGAGGTATGTTACTAAAGGAAAATGTTATAGTATGCATACCACTTAGAGGTATGGTACTAATGAAGTATGTCCTAGCATATATACCACTTAGAGGTATGATGCTTATGGGAAAGGTATTGAATGATGTTTATAATTACACAAAGGTTATGTGATACAGTAAGAAACGGTTATGATAATGTTGTATGTAGAAAGGTTATGTAATTATTCATTTAATTGCTCATGTACTCACTAAGCTAAATGCTTACCCCGTAAGATGTTTTATGTTGTAGGTGCTTGGTTCGGTAGAACCAAATGGTTAAAGTAGATAGAAGATGGATGCAAGAGATTAGCGTGGAATGGAGCTTGCTTTACGGTTAGATAAGCTCCCTTTCCTTGAATGATCGTTATGAGTGTCCAATTGTGTAAATCGCCCAAAGAAATGTTTTAAAATTTAAAGTTGTAATTAGTCATGACATGTATAGTTGACTTTGAAAAAGTCAAAAAGGAGAAAGGGTTAAGAATATGGTTAATGTATATGTATGAGAAAGTCATGAAAAATAAAAGTCCAATAGGTCAAATATTGAAATGAGGTCAATGGTTAAAATGAGTGGTGACAAGTAGTCAACTACTTCGAAATGGTTAAAGTATGTGAAAGATTAAAGTATAATGGTCAAGGCAAGGTTAATGAGAAAGTTGGTTCATGGAAGTCAAAAGTGTCAATTGGCAATATTATGGTTAATTATTAATCTCTTTGAGTTGGTTTGATTCCCATAAGTCAAGTGAATGAAGTTTGGTCAAAAGAATGGGTTGAAATAGTTAAGAATTCAACCGGGTCATTTTGGTGCCCAAATGGGCGACCAATAAGGTGACGAGTCAAAATGAGCTATGGTGGGCTAAAGTCAAATGTTTTTACGCCCACAAGTCTTAAATGTGATGTTGAATAAGTGGTCAAAAGTTTAGGAGTTGAAGTGTAGTGAATTGGAGTATGGTATGTTGAGATTTTTGGCTAAAATTAGTCGAAATTGAGTTAACGGGTCAAAATGAGATTTATTGTGAAAATTGAAAAAGTGGAAATGAGTAAGTGTTTATATGGTCAAAGTGGATGTGTACGCAAAATTTCAGGTCAAACGGATTTCCGAGTCAAAAGTTATATGTGTTTGAACGTCGGTAGTTTTGATAAAAGAAGGCAGTTTTGAGATCAATGATGTGGGCGACGGGGCAGTTTTGAGGGCAAAGAGGCAGTTTTGAAGGGAAAGTGTAAAACGAAAAATGTTCATTTTGTGGTAGTAAAGGTGCCTGCAAAATTTGGTGGTCTAACTGTTAACGAGTAAAAAGTTACGTGTGTTTAAAAAAAGCAGTTTTGACCAAAATGGGTAGTTTTGAAAATGGGCAGTTTTGACCCATAACGTATAATGAACATTTAACTCATGTAGTCTTGCTTATATGATCTTATATCGTATTTAAATTGATTGTTGGGACAAAAAGAAGAGTATATTAGTATATAAAAAAAAAAGTCACGTTTTCGGGGCGTTACAAGTTGGTATCAGAGCGATGGTTTAAGGGAATTAGGTAATCCACGATAGGATTGCCCAAACTTAAACCAATATGATATGTTTAATGTGTTATGATGATTGAATGCAAAAGTAAGATTTCAGAAAGAGAACTGATATGATTCCCCAGTTAGAATTGTTTAAGTTGTTATGATAACTATGTGCATTATTATGTTAAAGTAAATTGAAAGGATACAATGCACTGTTATAAGAAAGGTAAAGAATTGCTACTTGTTAAAATAGTAGTTAAGATGTTATGTGAAGAGAAATGTATATGTTTAACTGGAAAAGTATTAAATGTCTATCTGAAAATTCTTGCTTAAGTAAAGTAAAGTATGTGAGTAGTTTTGTGCTCACAAAAGTATGAAGTAACAAATAAATTTCTGAACATGTATATGTTGTTAAGGTGTTAAGGAACGTTTTTATGTGTTCAGTTATGTGCACAAAGGTCAGTTGCAAAGATAAGCTAACCTATGTTAGCTGAAAAGTTAGAAGTACAGATAAGTTAACTCATGTTAAAACTATGTTCAAAAATTCAGGTAAGCTACCTTAAGTTAGCTATATGTTTAAATGTACAGATAAATTTACATGTGACAGTAAAAGGTTATGTTTTCAGAGTTAAAGAGAATCAAAAACACTGACTTATGTCAGTTGTTATGTTAAGAAATTAATGTGAGTCACATGTAATGGGGATTGTAGAGATCAGTTGTATGATGGTGGCAGAATGCCAACTGCAAATGGTTATGTATGTTTCCATTACTTACTGCAGTAGGTAGATGGATATGATATGATAAAGGGTTTCCATTACTCATGTTATTGAGTAGATGGATATGATATGATAAAGGGTTTCCATTACTCATGTTATTGAGTAGATGGATATGATATGATAAAGAGTTTCCATTACTCATGTCATGAAGTAGATGGATATAGTAAAGATGGGCAGTGATCATGACACTAGCTCGATAAAGTGAGAAAGTTAAGGATCCCTAACGATGCAGAAATGTTTTAGTACACATACCACCGAGAGGTATAGTACTAATTGGAAAGGTTCAGAATGATCTCTACAATTGCCTAAAAGTAAAATGGATAAGTAAGAAAGTGAATATGGAAGTATATATGTTTAGTTGGAATCTTTATGATTCACTAATGTGCAAGTTAAAGTGTTATGTTTGTTCAGATTATATGAAATCAAGTATGATCACACCTGAACCAGTGTATAACTGATAATCATGAATGGAAATGTGAAACTAATATGATAAGATGACGTCTGGCCAATGTGGTTTTATTAGATTACGACACATGGAAGACTCATGATTGTTAGGTATATAGGGGAACGAGTGTTGGTTAACCTTGATTGGGGGTGGAAGGTAAGATAGTAAGTAAATAAAAATGTGAAAAGTTAATAATTGAACATGTTTATGATAAAACTTGCTGTCGTTATGTGAATAGATATGTCTGGCACAGTAATTAATAAGTCCCACCAATGATCAGAAAGGTGACGTATAAATTGAAAGAAAGGTAAAAGTCGGTTAATGTAAAATGATATTAAACCACTAAACTGTTGTTTTCATGTGGTTTTGTACGGAAATGATAAAATGAACCTAAGTGGGGGAGAAAATCATAATTTGAAATAGGAAATGATATCATTTCATGAGATATGAGATGATGACAGAAATGGTTAAGATACAACCTAAAATGAGTAAATGATTATAAATTACGATTATAAGGGTTGAATGAAGGTTCTGAAAACCCAATTAACTCAGTTTAAATGAATGAATGGTAAGTTTGTGTCAATAAAGATTAAAAGTTTTAAAAAGTAGTAGCAGTTGAGAATGTAAGAATGTTAAATGATATCGCCATTAGAAGAAGTTTATGTGTAAAGTACATATATGTTATGATATAATGGCGAAATAAAGTAGAAATGTTGCAACTAGTAAGAGTTATGATATGAAATGAAGCAGAAAGTAACACTTATTGTGTTTAAAGATAAGAAATTTCACTATGTAAGTGAAACCGAATGAATAAAGGTTATGTGGAATTGAATTTTTACAAGTATAAAAGATTTAAATTGGTAAGATTATGTGATAATTACAGTTAGAAATCCTATGACTGACTAGTTGCAAAGTTAAGAAGTCTAGCATTTTGCTAGTCAAAGTTATTGTATAAATATTAGCTCTTTTGCTAGTTATGGTTAAGGTGCAGAATGTTAATGTTAGTATCTGTAAGGTGACTTTAATGTCGCTTTTATGGTTAAGGTTAAAGTAAAGGTAAATGTTGTAATGTAAAGATTCTAGCATGTTATTAGTTTCAGATTAAAAAAAAAAAAGAAGTTATCCAAGTGATTATATTTTAAGAATTTGTGCGGTTAAGCTTAAAGGATCTCTATATGTGGTCTATTAATATGAAGGTATAAGAAAATGTATATAGCCCCAGGGATAGGTGAAAGCAAATGAAATGCACATGTTATATGTGCATGTGGAAAGAATTAAAATAATATGTGTATAAGTTGTCAGAATGGCATAGCGAGTGTTATGCGTATCACTTGCTGAACAGAAGGTTAGTTCCGAATAGAGGAACAAATGTTAATGTTACACATTGTGCTGAATATTGCACTATGTGCTAATGAGAAGTAAGATGTAAATGTTATGTGCTTATGTGATAAAGTTAAAAGTAAAGATTATAGGTTATGTGATAATGATAAATGCACGCTGCATGTGTGCAAGTGAATTTAAAGTTAAGAACAATTATATGATTATGTTAGTAAGATTATATATATGAGTTTTTTTAACTCATGTGTAAAAAGTTATGTGTATAGATTAATGAAACAGTATGCATAGTTTATGTGCTTCTGTTGAAACGGTTATGTGTAAAGCTAAATAAGTAGTGTGTTGAAAGTCATGCACACTAGTTGATCAGATTGTTATGTTATTGTATGATGATAAGAGATAAGTGCATTTCTTTAAGTTCATAAAGTTGATAAGGTTGATTAGATGTTTCATATTGTTAGAGTTATGTGAAATGTATATATATAGTTGAAAAGCTATTAAGATAATGTGTTCAAGGGATATGTATGTAGTTAAGATGAATGTTTATGTCTGGAACAAGAAAGTAAAGAATATGTTAACATAAGTGAACGCTTCCTCTTAAGTAAGGAAATGTGTTAAAATTGAACAAGTACCAGAGATATTCGTGAGGACACGAATAAGACAAGTGAGGGAGAGTTGTAACACCCCTAAAACACGTAAGTTATATGATAAAATATTCGTTTAAGTATCAGTTTTTATATGTATATAATATGTTAAATGTGTAAAGTGATAAGTTATTAGAATTGGTTAGTAGGACTAACCAAGTAAAAGAAAGTAAGTTAGAAGGACCAATTGTGTAAATAAGCAAATCAGAGGGGAATGGAATGAAAAGATGCTGAAATATAACTCCTACAGTGTTCTATTTGGTTCCAGACTGAAAATCAGATACGTATATGTGTGTGTGTCATGGAACCAAACCCAGGAACAAGAAAGATCAGAAATTGAGTGAGGAATTGATTGAACTAGGGTTTATAACTCTCAATTAAGCTTTTACAAGGTATGTATGATCTCTAGCTAAGTTTAATTTGATGTTTAAATGTAATTCTATAAACCCTAGAATCATGAAGGTGTAAGAAAGTTAATTAAATTGATTAATTAGTGTTCCATATGTATTTATGAGTTATGTAGTATGTTTAATTGATGATAGTTTGGTTAAAAGATTCATGATCATGTGTAATTGGGTTTTTATAGTTTATGTACATATTGGTAATGATGTAAAGAGATGATAAATGATGAGAATTATGGTGTAGAAATGATGTAATACCCAATTGCTTATGATTATGAAGTTAGTATATGGAACACTTGTGAAATTGATGGGTGTTAGTGAGTAACACCTAGTTATGAGATTAAGTAAAAGTGTTGAGATATGTGTTAGAGGTCTAGCACCTTGTTAATGAGATCAAAGTTAAGAAAATATGTAAAGTGTTATGTTAAATGATCATGTATGTGTTTATGTGTATAGGTGATCAAAAGTTGAGGCATCTATGTTCAATTGTGAAGTCATACTATTCCCTATAATCAAGGTGAGTTATATGGGGGGTTAAATGGGTAAGGATTGTATGTTCTAAGTTGCTTGTAAGCAATAAGTTCATACAATCAAGAAATGTGATGTTTATGTTTATGAAGTAAATAAATGTTAAAGTTTACATTTAAATGACTAGTTATGCTTTGTTATTAAATGTGGTAAGAAAAGATGTAAAGTGGTAAGTGTTGAAAGAATATGAGAATATGAAATTGTTATGTGAAATGAGTAAATTACAGGGACATGGAAAGAAAGTATGTTATGCACTTGATCAAGTGAATGAATGTTTAGTATACATACCACCTAGAGGTATGTTACTAAAGGAAAATGTTATAGTATGCATACCACTTAGAGGTATGGTACTAATGAAGTATGTCCTAGCATATATACCACTTAGAGGTATGATGCTTATGGGAAAGGTATTGAATGATGTTTATAATTACACAAAGGTTATGTGATAAAGTAAGAAACGGTTATGATAATGTTGTATGTAGAAAGGTTATGTAATTATTCATTTAATTGCTCATGTACTCACTAAGCTAAATGCTTACCCCGTAAGATGTTTTATGTTGTAGGTGCTTGGTTCGGTAGAACCAAATGGTTAAAGTAGATAGAAGATGGATGCAAGAGATTAGCGTGGAATGGAGCTTGCTTTACGGTTAGATAAGCTCCCTTTCCTTGAATGATCGTTATGAGTGTCCAATTGTGTAAACCGCCCAAAGAAATGTTTTAAAATGTAAAGTTGTAATTAGTCATGACATGTATAGTTGACTTTGAAAAAGTCAAAAAGGAGAAAGGGTTAAGAATATGGTTAATGTATATGTATGAGAAAGTCATGAAAAGTAAAAGTCCAATAGGTCAAATATTGAAATGAGGTCAATGGTTAAAATGAGTGGTGACAAGTAGTCAACTACTTCGAAATGGTTAAAGTATGTGAAAGATTAAAGTATAATGGTCAAGGCAAGGTTAATGAGAAAGTTGGTTCATGGAAGTCAAAAGTGTCAATTGGCAATATTATGGTTAATTATTAATCTCTTTGAGTTGGTTTGATTCCCATAAGTCAATTGAATGAAGTTTGGTCAAAAGAATGGGTTGAAATAGTTAAGAATTCAACCGGGTCATTTTGGTGCCCAAATGGGCGACCAATAAGGTGACGAGTCAAAATGAGCTATGGTGGGCTAAAGTCAAATGTTTTTACGCCCACAAGTCTTAAATGTGATGTTGAATAAGTGGTCAAAAGTTTAGGAGTTGAAGTGTAGTGAATTGGAGTATGGTATGTTGAGATTTTTGGCTAAAATTAGTCGAAATTGAGTTAACGGGTCAAAATGAGATTTATTGTGAAAATTGAAAAAGTGGAAATGAGTAAGTGTTTATATGGTCAAAGTGGATGTGTACGCAAAATTTCAGGTCAAACGGATTTCCGAGTCAAAAGTTATATGTGTTTGAACGTCGGTAGTTTTGATAAAAGAAGGCAGTTTTGAGATCAATGATGTGGGCGACGGGGCAGTTTTGAGGGCAGTTTTGAGGGCAAAGAGGCAGTTTTGAAGGGAAAGTGTAAACAAAAAATGTTTATTTTGTGGTAGTAAAGGTGCCTGCAAAATTTGGTGGTCTAACTGTTAACGAGTAAAAAGTTACGCGTGTTTAAAAAAAGCAGTTTTGACCAAAATGGGTAGTTGTGAAAATGGGCAGTTTTGACCCATAACATATAATGAACATTTAACTCATGTAGTCTTGCTTATATGATCTTATATCGTATTTAAATTGATTGTTGGGACAAAAAGAAGAGTATATTAGTATAAAAAAAAAAAGTCACGTTTTCGGGGCGTTACATGTAGTATGTGGGAAAAATACGGATTGTATTAGACTTCCTGCGTCATCGAAGCAGAGTTATGTGGGTCACAGAAGATATCTACCATATACCCACGCGTTCAGGAAGCAAAAGAAGGCGTTTAATGGAGAACAAGAACTCCGCCTGTCTCCAATTCCAAAGACTGGGGAAGAAATATACAATGAGGTCAAACATATTGAAAATAAGTGGGGAAGGGAAAAGCGACCAATTAACAAAAAGGCATCAGAAAACCTGAACGATGCGAGAGGCATAGGTGGGAAGATCCAAAAGCACAAAAGGAAAAGGGGAAATGAAGATGGTAGTTCCAGTCAAGTAAATGAACAAGATGGTCCGTACTGGAAGAAATTCAACATTTGGTATCGAAAGCTTAAATATTGGAGGCATAATGAAGTTCAACATTGTATTGATTTCATGCATATAGAGAAGAATGTTGGTGAGAGTCTAGTCGGAACTTTGCTAAATGTTCCGGGAAAGAATAAAGATGGAGAGAATGCGCGATTGGATATGGTAGAATTGAATATAGATAAACCAGAGTTGTTTGCTAGGAAAGACGGAGACAAAACAGTACTACCTCCAGCAGGTTACACACTAACGAATGCCGAAAAAGACATCTTTTGTATAACGTTATACAACATCATGGTACCTCAAGGATACTGTTCAAATTTCTCGTCATTAGTCAACCTAAAAGATAGGAAGCTCATCGGGCTTAAATCACATGACTATCACATGCTAATGCAAGAGTTTTTGCCCATTGCAATACGGTCAATCATGCACCATCCCACACGATATGCTATCATCAGGTTTTGCTTTTTTTTTTTTTTAAATCAATATGTAGCAAGGAAATCGTATTAGATGAAGTAGATAAGATGCAAGAAGAACTTTGTGTCATGCTCTGCCTACTCGAAAAGTTCTTTCCTCCCTCGTTTTTTGATATTATGGTCCATTTGACTGTGCACCTCTCTAGGGAAGTAAAATTATGTGGTCCGGTATGCTTTCGTTGGATGTATCCCTTCAAACGCTGTATGAAGGTATTAAAGGACATGTGCGAAACAGAAGTAAACCAGAGGGATGCATTGCTGAGGAGACTATTGCAGAAGAAACAATAGAGTTTTTCGGCGAATATAAAAAGTCAATGAAAACTATTGGTATCCCACGAGATAAACATGAAACTGATGAAAAAAATGAGGACGGTAAGCCACTTTCGGCCGGCAAATCAAGTGACGTTTCAGCAGAACTCCTTCGGAAAGCACATTTGAATGTAATACAGAATACAGATGAAATTGTACCGTATATCGAGTAAGTATTACTAACACATGCATGTATATTTCGTTACTTAATTAAACTGATGCAACAAACATAATAACCAAACACCTTATTTCAGGAAACACAAGCAGGTTTTGGAAACACAAAACCCGGGTAAGCGAAAAGCATGGCTGGAGAATGAGCACAGTATATCTTTTGTTAGCTGGTTACGCGAAGAGGTAATAGCCCATTTTTTGTAACTGTTTGTTTGTTGTTCCTTCGATTTGAAGCTCATATATATACTTGTAATGAGATTCAGGTTGAGGGAGAATTAGCGATCTCCACAGAAAGTGTATCAGAAACCGTAAGGTGGATTTCATATGGACCACGCGCCACCATAGTCGATTACAGAGCATATAACATCAATGGGTATACATTTCGTACTAAATGTAGTGATGGCAACGTTTACCAAAACAGTGGTGTTAGTGTTGTGACAGAAGATGTGCACATAGTAAAAGGAGTAGCAACCACAAGACGCAAAGTGTATTATGGGGTTTTGCAAGAGATATGGGTACTAGATTACCGTTTCAAGCAACTCCCTCTTTTCAAATGTGATTGGGTTAACCATCAGAAAGGTGCGGTCAGACGCGATACTACGCTTGGTTATACACTGGTTGACCTGAATAGTTTAGGCCACAAGGATGATCCGTTCATATTAGCCTCACAAGCACGACAAGTGTTTTATGTGGAAGACCAGTTAAATAGAAAGTTGTCTATTGTCTTCAACACACCTCCCAAGAATTACAGAGATACATATGATGACATCGATGAGGAATTTAGTACTGTCATTCACCCGCACAATGATAACATTTTGCCACGTGTGGATCCACGTGACTTGGGTGATGAATCAAGAGATGATTACTATCGAACCAACTGTGGAGGTATTGTTATACCAAAATCCAAGTGATCGGGTCATGCTGGAACACTATTGTAATACATTAATTAGCCTTGTAAATTAGCCTTGTAACTTACCTTTTAATTAATTTATGGAATTATTATTTGTATCTTAATTTATATGACTTCCACGTTTTATTTTATAGTTCAGTGCCATTTATTGTAGTAAAATAACCTTGTAAATCAGAACATAAATAGTTAGCATATATAAATAATTGTCATATATGACAACAGTTTTACATTAATGAATTTAATATGCAAAAACAAGCTGAGCATGGGATTCGAACTTGGATCCCAATTAACCACTCCAGGTACAAAGAAACCTATTAACCAAGTGAGATAAATGTTAGTTCTGCTAGGAAAACAGCAACTAATTACGTATCTATGAATGCTAGCTTTTGGCCATAACACACACACATAATGTATTAGTTTCTCTAACACACATATAGTGGCATTTGGTCACACTGAAACTATGTGTGACAAACTCAAATTCATGTCTTAGTCACATAAACAATTACTTCATGTCACCATATAGTGGCATTTGGTCACGTTGTTCAAGTGTGTGACCATATAGTGACAATATGTACCTGTTTTTGGCTACATTGAAATTTTGTGTGAACAACTCGACTTCATGATTTAGTCACATCAACAATTACTTCATGTGACCATATACTGGCACTTGGTCACAGTGTTCAAGTGTGTGACCATATAGAGGCATTTGGTCACAGTGTTCAAATGTGTGACCATATAGTTACCATATCTACCTGTTTTTGGCTACTCTGAAATTATATGTGACAAAATCAACTTCATAACTTAGTCACATAAACAATTACTTTATGTGACCATATAGTGGCATTTGGTCACAGTGTGCAAGTGTGTGACCATATAGTGGCATTTGGTCACAGTGTTCAAATGTGTGACCATATAGTTCCCATATCTACCTGTTTTTGGTCACACTGAAACTATGTGTGACAAACTCAAATTCATGTCTTAGTCACATAAACAATTACTTCATGTGACCATATAGTGGCATTTGGTCACGTTGTTCAAGTGTGTGACCATATAGTGACAATATGTACCTTTTTTGGCTACATTGAAATTTTGTGTGAACAACTCGACTTCATGATTTAGTCACATCAACAATTACTTCATGTGACCATATACTGGCACTTGGTCACAGTGTTCAAGTGTGTGACCATATAGAGGCATTTGGTCACAATGTTCAAATGTGTGACCATATAGTTACCATATCTACCTGTTTTTGGCTACTCTGAAATTATGTCTGACAAACTCAACTTCATAACTTAGTCACATAAACAATTACTTTATGTAACAACCGGCAAATTAGGACTAGAATTAGTGCCTAATTCTTTGTTAATACATGTAATTAGTTCTGTGTTAGGCTAATTTATGTATCGAATTATATATATTGTGAATATATACGAAAATGCGATTTGGTGAAATCGTACGCAATTTAAATCGAATGTATTTCGATTCAATTTAATACGGACGTTGGTGACCAATTTTATTAAATAACGCTTTTATGTCAAAAATATTATTATGATAATGTTTCGTATTCATTCGTATCGTACAAACAAAACTTACACAATTTAACATATTAAAACGCACAAACTAAATAACCAAACTTACATATTATAACTCAATTATAAATTTAATTGTAGAATATTTAAATAAAATATCGCGTAATAAATTGTATTTTAAAACGTACCATTTAATATTTAGAATAATTATTTAACGTTTAAATGACGGAGGAAACGAACACCGCACGGAGCGTGGAGACGCGGACTGAAAATGGGGGCTTTCACACAAAACCCCCACCTCCTTCCTTTCCCTTCCATTTCTCACATCTCCCTTCTCTTTCCTCTTTTCTTTTTCTCTCAATCACCAACTTCACTATCACCACCACCATCTTACAATTTCACAAAATAACAACACAAAACGCACTCGGATCATACCACCCGTTTGGAGAAAAACGTTCACCACTTCACGATCTACAACGCTATCTTTCCGGAATTTCATTTCGGCATTTTGTAAGTTTCCGACAAATCCCGACATCTCTCGTTTTTGATCATTTTTACTAGTTTATGGTTTAAATAGGCTTATTATGTCCATTTTTGGGTTGGGTAAAAGATTTGGACCCAACGGAAACCGGGAAGCTCGTTTTCGACTAAATTTCCGGCCATCAGACCGCTACGTCGCATCTGGCCAGGGGCCTCTGCGACGTCGCGGCCTACGTCGCACAAAAATCTCAACGTCGCACTAGCGACGCAGCCCCTTACGTCGCATTAATTTGCGACGTCGCATATAGCGACGCAGCCTATTACGTCGCATATAGCGACGCAGCCTATTACGTCGCATATAGCGACGCAGCCTATTACGTCGCATTAGCGACGCAGCACCCTACGTCGCATTAAATTGCGAAACGTCGCCTTTAGCGACGTCATGCTCAACGTCGCAACCCTACTTGCAACGTCGCATGCGACGTCGCACAAACCAGAACCTTGAAAACTCAGATTTTTACTAAGTGTCGGAACCAAGATTTTAACACCTGATTTTACCCAAATTCGGATCCAGATGCGTTTTTCGTCAAAGCAATATAGTAGAAATAAAAATTTTCCAAGCTGACCTGGCAGCTCGACCCCAGCCAGGGGCTCTGCCCCTTGGACCCCGCCAGGGGCTACCGCCCCTTGGACCCCGCTACCAGGGGCGCTGCCCCCGGACCCCCGTCATTAGCTGTTGTAAATACTTTTCACACTAAGTGTCGAACACTTACAAATAACGAAATCTGATTCAACGATACATATAATGTTAACACTTTGAATCATTATTACAAACCGTCACCAACGGGCCATACTTGTTTTCAAACTACAAACGGATTACTAAACAAACACTTGGACATAACGAGTTGTGTAGACAACTAGCCTAGATGGTCTTGCGAGACATCTACTTACTTAACTTTATATGTTTAGGCATTTAAAGGCTACGGGTTCGGAGAACCAACTGTTGATATTTCTTACTCGTTTATTGATATAAACGCACTTGCAAAGACTCAGGTGAGTCTTACGGCCCCACTTTTACTGTTTTAACTTATTGGGGGAGATGCATGATACTGATTTTTCTTGAACACAAGTACTAAACTGTTTACTATACCAAACGGAATTGCATGAGTTACTTACTATTTACTGAAGTCTCTCCATCATATATCGTTAGTTATGGACTTAAGCGCGAACAGTAGTTAATGGATCCATTAGGGAAATGACCCTCCCTGCCCGGGGTAGTAGCGTTACCACGTACTGATTTACACGTATAAACGGGTGACTATTATTTCGTTACTTATGCTTGCTCAATTTTGAGCATGTCACGGGAGCAACTGATTATTTACGGGTTAAGCTTCGATTATGAGCCTCATGGCAACGGTATAACTTGATTACTTTACTTTTGTGAGATTTGCAAATACTTGATATACGCCTACGGGCACTACTGATCAAATCTTGTGTTCAAACTGATTTTTTTACTGATAAACCTGTGAGATTCACCAACCTTTTGGTTGACCCTTTTTAGCATGTATTCTCAGGTACACTTACGGAGTAGGATCACTCCAGGACTACTAGCTAGAGTCGCATGATTTCCAAACTGCATTTAACGGAGATTCTTTGGCATTATCTTTTGTAACTATGGTTATGTAATAGAATCTCCCGCCACATACGCGGACTCTAGGCTTACATATTTTTGTAAAGAAAACTATATGTTTTCGAACGATTTAATTATGAAATGTAATTATTTTACAAAACGTCTCATTTAGAGGTCGTTTGCTGTATATCTTGTGCTTTGTATATTGATTAGTAACACCCAAGTATGCTTCCGCAAATCATCAAATTTGGGGGTGTTACAGATTGGTATCAGAGCCTAAGGTTATAGTGAACTAGGTTGCATTTAGTGGGCCTAGACTATGACCGTTAGGCAGTATTTTCTTATTAAACATGACTGGTTCAGGAATTACAGCATACGACTTTAATTTAACATAGCCTGATCAACTATGTACAATTAAGGAAAGATGATGTAATGTCTGAAATGATTATGTTGAACGGGGATACGTTAGTTGACTCTGACCACGAGAGGACCGGACCATTACTTGATACGTGCTAGACACTAGGCTGGATATGATATATATTTATATATATTAGCCTCGTCTTACTTACACTCTGCCACAGGAATGGCAAACACACCACCTAATCCGACACACTCTCACTCACGTGGGTCACGGAACCCACGAGTAGCCAGGAGGAACACAAGGTCGCCCCGAACCAGCCCTTATCCTGTACATAACTCTCAGAACTCGGCACATCTCACGTTGCCAGTATTGGCTACCCAATTCCGCCGTCAGGAGCAAAGACTCGAAAACCTGGAACTGGAACAACACCGAATGACTTACCTGCTTCGTCAAGCTCTCGACCGCATATCACAACTACAGCGAGAACAAGAGGATACCAACCTCTCTGTAAGCATAATTCAGGATTCCATGACCGCCGAATTAGGTGCAGATGAACTTGCAAGAAACCGATTAGAAGAATGTGAACAGCGTTCACAGGAGACTGCGGATCACTCTCGAACAATAACACAACGACTGGCCTTGGTGGAAGACAACGCCAGGCAAACCAACCGACTAGCAGAAACCGTGGACCGCCTTGTCGCGCTGATGGAACAAATTAATCTACATTAAGATTAGTGTAGTTTTGTCTTGTAATCTATCTCGTAATCTAGGGACTATCTAGCACTACTCTATAAACTAGTCGGATGTAACCATTCCCGACACCTTTTGTAATATCTCTGTAGGATGTAACTTTTGAACTCACTTTATCTATCAAATATCCTTTGTTATCTCAACTCACATTAATTGTCATTTTCCATGTTGATGTTATGTATTACTGCTTTTATACATGTACATCTGTGACAATTACCAGCTCATACAAAATCTCATGTATCTTCATTTCTTTTATTGAAGAATCATGCCGCCAAAGACACGACCATACACTGATGCCCAGATTACCTCCCTTATAACCCAGGCTGTTACTGAAGCCTTAGCTCGGAATACTCCACCAAATTCCTCGAGAAACAGCGATGCCGCTGAAACCTCTGCTGCTAAACCTTGTTCTTACAAGGACTTCCAGAACTGCAAACCTCTAAACTTTGCAGGTACCGAGGGAGCTATCGGTCTGATACGATGGATAGAGAAAGTTGAATCGGTATTTCTTATCTGCAACTGTGCGGAGGGGGACAAAGTTAAGTTCTCTGTTAGTACTTTTACTGACACCGCACTCACGTGGTGGAACACCTATGCCCAAACTGTGGGCGTTGCCAATGCTTACAAACTCCCGTGGGAGGAGTTGAAGGAGATGTTAAGGGGTGAGTATTGCCCCAGGGATGAACTGAAACAACTGGAGCTGGAATTCTGGAACCATAAGATGCAAGGTAATGATATCACCGGTTACACCAACCGTTTCCACCAGCTGGCACTTCTGTGCCCAACCATGGTCGATCCTGAGTACAAGAGGATCGAGAAATACGTTGATGGACTGCCCGAGAAACTACAGGACCTGGTGACTTCATCCAAACCAGGTACTATCCAGAACGCCATCCGTATGGCCCATGAACTCACGGCAAACGCTGTCCGCCGTAACCCAACTTCAGCCCCACCTGCAAACAACAAACGAAAATGGGAAGGAAACCCCAACTCATCCAACCAAATCACCAACCGAAAGCCTGAGCCCCTTAGGGCTTATTCATCTGGCACTTCAGAAAGGAAAGGGTACGTTGGAAGCAGGCCCTACTGTCCCAAATGCAATCGTCACCACGACGGTTCCTGCCCTTGCACAAACTGCAAACGTTTTGGGCATCTGGCCAAGGATTGTCGAAACACCAGTGCCCCGAAGACTTGTTATGGGTGCGGAAGTCCTGGGCATTTTCAGAATAATTGCCCTAAGCAGAGAAACAACAATCACAACAACAACAACAACAACAACAACAACAACAACAGCAACAAACGGAACAACAACCCAGCTAGTAGCAGAGCATTTGTCATCAAAGCTGGGGAAGCTAGGGAAGACCCGAATGTTGTAACGGGTACGTTTCCTCTCAACGATCTTACTGCTTCAGTATTATTTGATACCGGTGCTGATAAAAGTTTCATATCTGATGAGTTTTGCCCACTACTTAATATCACCCCTTCGGCCTTAGATGTTAAGTACACGGTAGAGCTCGCAAATGGTAAACTCATAGAAACCAGTAGTGTGATACCTAATTGCACCTTAAACCTTGCAAACGAAACCTTCTCAATCGATCTAATGCCTGTTGAACTAGGAAGTTTTGATGTCATCGTGGGTATGGATTGGTTGTCCAAGCACCGGGCTGAAATTGTTTGCCACGATAAAATCGTCCGAATCCCTCTCGCCGCCGGTGGTACCTTAATTATACAGGGGGAGACCGGTGGGTCGAGACTAAACTTAATCTCCTGTTTAAAAACCCGAAAATTTCTGAGAAAGGGTTACCCAGCAATACTCGCGCACGTCACGGAGAAAAAGTCGGAGGAGAAGCGACTTGAGGATGTGCCAATCGTTAGAGACTTTCCCGAAGTCTTTCCAGAAGAACTACCTGGTTTACCTCCACCTAGACAGGTTGAGTTCTCGATTGATCTCGTGCCGGGTGCCGCACCGGTGGCCCGAGCACCGTACCGCCTAGCCCCATCCGAACTTCAGGAGTTGTCCACTCAGTTACAGGAACTCTTGGATAGAGGATTCATTAGACCGAGTTCTTCACCTTGGGGAGCTCCAATCTTATTTGTCAAAAAGAAAGACGGTTCATTCAGAATGTGCATTGACTACCGAGAGTTGAACAAACTAACCGTCAAAAAACGATACCCACTCCCCCGAATCGATGATCTGTTCGATCAACTTCAGGGATCAAGCTGTTATTCAAAGATTGATCTTCGATCAGGTTATCATCAGTTGCGTGTTCGCGATGCTGACATTCCGAAAACCGCATTCAGAACCCGTTACGGACACTATGAATTCCAAGTAATGCCCTTTGGCTTAACCAACGCACCAGCTGTATTCATGGACCTTATGAATCGGGTGTGCAAACCTTACCTCGACAAGTTTGTAATTGTTTTTATCGATGACATCCTTATCTATTCGCGAAACGAGCAGCAACACGCACAACACCTCAGAACCATCTTAGAACTACTTAGACACGAGGAACTTTACGCAAAATTTTCTAAGTGTGAGTTCTGGATACACACCGTTCAATTCCTTGGACACGTTATCGACAGTCAGGGAATTCATGTAGACCCGTCAAAAATCGAGGCAATCAAGAATTGGCAAGCGCCAACTACTCCCACAGAGGTACGCCAATTCTTGGGATTAGCCGGTTACTACCGTCGTTTCATCGAAAACTTCTCAAAAATTGCCAAACCCCTCACAGTGCTGACTCAGAAGGAAAAGAAATTTGATTGGACCGATAAACAAGAGTCGGCATTTCAACTCTTGAAATCCAAGCTTTGCAGTGCACCCATTCTATCTCTACCCGAAGGCACCGATGACTTCGTGGTATACTGCGATGCTTCTCACCAAGGTCTCGGTTGCGTGCTGATGCAACGAGACAAGGTCATTGCTTACGCCTCCAGACAACTTAAAGTTCACGAGAAAAACTACACAACTCACGACCTCGAGCTAGGAGCCGTGGTGTTCGCCTTAAAAATCTGGAGACATTATCTTTATGGTACCCGAAGCACTGTATTCACCGACTACAAAAGCCTCCAACACATTTTCAACCAGAAAGATCTTAACATGAGGCAACGTAGATGGGTTGAATTACTCACCGATTACGACTGTGAGATCAAATATCATCCGGGCAAAGCAAACGTGGTTGCTGACGCCCTCAGCCGTAAGGAACGAACAAAACCACTCCGAGTCCGGGCACTCAGTATTACCATTCATAACGACCTCACCACCCAAATACATCTTGCCCAACTCGAAGCCCTGAAACCCGATAACTTCAAGAACGAGGCTTTGCGAGGCATGGATAAACAATTCGAGATCAGACCCAACGGAGTTAGGTACTTCTCTAACCGAATCTTGTTGCCTAATTTCGGGAACCTTCGAGACTTGGTGATGGATGAAGCTCACAAGTCCAAATATTCTATCCACCCGGGATCCGACAAAATGTATCACGGCATCAAGGGGTTTTACTGGTGGCCGAATATGAAAGCTGACATTGCTTTGTACGTCAGCAAATGCTTAACTTGTTCCAAGGTCAAGGCCGAGCACCAAAGACCTTCCGGACTGCTCCAACAACCTGAAATTCCTCAATGGAAATGGGAGCAAGTTACCATGGATTTCATAACCAAACTACCTAAATCGGCGAGCGGTTGCGATACCATTTGGGTGATCGTCGATCGTCTCACCAAATCGGCTCATTTCTTGGCAAACAGAGAAACCGACAAAATGGAACGCCTTACACAAATCTACATCAAGGAAATCGTTTGCCAACATGGTGTCCCTATCTCAATTATCTCTGACAGGGATGCTCAATTCACATCTCGCTTCTGGCAGTCACTCCAAAAATCACTGGGTACCCGTCTCGATATGAGTACCGCGTACCATCCACAGACCGATGGCCAGAGCGAACGAACTATTCAGACACTGGAAGACATGCTACGAGCCTGCGTAGTTGATTCCGGTACCAATTGGGAAAGACATCTACCGTTGTGCGAATTCTCGTACAACAACAGCTATCACGCCAGCATTAAGGCTGCACCTTTTGAGGCACTATACGGTCGTAAGTGCCGATCACCGATCTGTTGGACTGAAGTGGGAGATAGTCAACTCACTGGTCCTGAACTCATACATGAAACCACAGAGAAAATCGTTGAAATCCAAAACCGACTCAAAGCCGCGCGTGATCGTCAGAAAAGCTATGCTGACGTGAGACGCAAGCCACTCGAGTTCCAAGTTGGGGATCGAGTACTCTTAAAAGTATCGCCTTGGAAAGGCGTAATCCGATTCGGCAAACGCGGAAAATTAAACCCCAGGTACATTGGACCTTTTGAGATCCTCGAGAAGATAGGTCCAGTGGCATATCGATTGCAGCTGCCCTCTGAACTCAGCAGCGTGCACCCTACCTTTCACATTTCTAACTTAAAGAAATGTCTGTCCGACGAGACACTTATTATCCCACTTGACGATATTCGCATCGATGACAAACTTCATTTCGTTGAGGAACCCGTCGAAATTATGGACCGTGAGGTCAAACAACTGAAACAAAGTCGTATTCCCATCGTCAAAGTCAGGTGGAATTCTAGACGTGGTCCTGAATTCACTTGGGAACGGGAAGACCAAATGCGACTCAAGTATCCCCACTTATTCACCGATTCTGCCCCTAACGCGACTTCGACTTAAATTTCGGGACGAAATTCTTTTAACAGGGGGAGAATGTAACAACCGGCAAATTAGGACTAGAATTAGTGCCTAATTCTTTGTTAATACATGTAATTAGTTTTGTGTTAGGCTAATTTATGTATCGAATTATATATATTGTGAATATATACGAAAATGCGATTTGGTGAAATCGTACGCAATTTAAATCGAATGTATTTCGATTCAATTTAATACGGACGTTGGTGACCAATTTTATTAAATAACGCTTTTATGTCAAAAATATTATTATGATAATGTTTCGTATTCATTCGTATCGTACAAACAAAACTTACACAATTTAACATATTAAAACGCACAAACTAAATAACCAAACTTACATATTATAACTCAATTATAAATTTAATTGTAGAATATTTAAATAAAATATCGCGTAATAAATTGTATTTTAAAACGTACCATTTAATATTTAGAATAATTATTTAACGTTTAAATGACGGAGGAAACGAACACCGCACGGAGCGTGGAGACGCGGACTGAAAATGGGGGCTTTCACACAAAACCCCCACCTCCTTCCTTTCCCTTCCATTTCTCACCTCTCCCTTCTCTTTCCTCTTTTCTTTTTCTCTCAATCACCAACTTCACTATCACCACCACCATCTTACAATTTCACAAAATAACAACACAAAACGCACTCGGATCATACCACCCGTTTGGAGAAAAACGTTCACCACTTCACGATCTACAATGCTATCTTTCCGGAATTTCATTTCGGCATTTTGTAAGTTTCCGACAAATCCCGACATCTCTCGTTTTTGATCATTTTTACTAGTTTATGGTTTAAATAGGCTTATTATGTCCATTTTTGGGTTGGGTAAAAGATTTGGACCTAACGGAAACCGGGAAGCTCGTTTTCGACTAAATTTCCGGCCATCAGACCGCTACGTCGCATCTGGCCAGGGGCCTCTGCGACGTCGCGGCCTACGTCGCACAAAAATCTCAACGTCGCACTAGCGACGCAGCCCCTTACGTCGCATTAATTTGCGACGTCGCATATAGCGACGCAGCCTATTACGTCGCATATAGCGACGCAGCCTATTACGTCGCATATAGCGACGCAGCCTATTACGTCGCATTAGCGACGCAGCACCCTACGTCGCATTAAATTGCGAAACGTCGCCTTTAGCGACGTCATGCTCAACGTCGCAACCCTACTTGCAACGTCGCATGCGACGTCGCACAAACCAGAACCTTGAAAACTCAGATTTTTACTAAGTGTCGGAACCAAGATTTTAACACCTGATTTTACCCAAATTCGGATCCAGATGCGTTTTTCGTCAAAGCAATATAGTAGAAATAAAAATTTTCCAAGCTGACCTGGCAGCTCGACCCCAGCCAGGGGCTCTGCCCCTTGGACCCCGCCAGGGGCTGCCGCCCCTTGGACCCCGCTACCAGGGGCGCTGCCCCCGGACCCCCGTCATTAGCTGTTGTAAATACTTTTCACACTAAGTGTCGAACACTTACAAATAACGAAATCTGATTCAACGATACATATAATGTTAACACTTTGAATCATTATTACAAACCGTCACCAACGGGCCATACTTGTTTTCAAACTACAAACGGATTACTAAACAAACACTTGGACATAACGAGTTGTGTAGACAACTAGCCTAGATGGTCTTGCGAGACATCTACTTACTTAACTTTATATGTTCAGGCATTTAAAGGCTACGGGTTCGGAGAACCAACTGTTGATATTACTTACTCGTTTATTGATATAAACGCACTTGCAAAGACTCAGGTGAGTCTTACGGCCCCACTTTTACTGTTTTAACTTATTGGGGGAGATGCATGCTACTGATTTTTCTTGAACACAAGTACTAAACTGTTTACTATACCAAACGGAATTGCATGAGTTACTTACTATTTACTGAAGTCTCTCCATCATATATCGTTAGTTATGGACTTAAGCGCGAACAGTAGTTAATGGATCCATTAGGGAAATGACCCTCCCTGCCCGGGGTAGTAGCGCTACCACGTACTGATTTACACGTATAAACGGGTGACTATTATTTCGTTACTTATGCTTGCTCAATTTTGAGCATGTCACGGGAGCAACTGATTATTTACGGGTTAAGCTTCGATTATGAGCCTCATGGCAACGGTATAACTTGATTACTTTACTTTTGTGAGATTTGCAAATACTTGATATACGCCTACGGGCACTACTGATCAAATCTTGTGTTCAAACTGATTTTTTTACTGATAAACCTGTGAGATTCACCAACCTTTTGGTTGACCCTTTTTAGCATGTATTCTCAGGTACACTTACTGTGACACCCCCAAATTTGATGATTTGCGGAAGCTTGATTTGGGTGTTACTAATCAATAACAAAGCACCAAGATAAATAGCAAACTACTCTATATGCGTCGTTTTAACAAAAATATATTGATAACCGAAATGTTTACAACATTTAAAGCTTTACATAGCTCGAGTTAAATAAAATGGGATTTCAGTACATAAGTACTTATACAAAATATACTAATGCAAGAAAATCTCAAACTTCTGTATGCTGACTCGAGCTAAATCCTGAAGCAGAAACATCCTACTGCTGGGTACCTGCGATATATGCTAAAAGGTCAGCTATAAAGCTGGTGAGCTCACAGGTTTGAAATCAAGTAATATCGTATGAACCGCAAGATTTAAATAATGTATTGCATCCAGCAATAAAATAATGAATTGCATCCAGCAATTAAATATATGAATTGCATCCAGCAATTTAATGGTAATCATCGTGTATACAGCCATGAGCGCATAATTGAGCTTAACTCGAGGGCCGGGTCCCCTATAGAGAATTCCGGGCGAGGTGCCTCCACGAATGCCTAATCAACATTCGTCTTCCCAAATATTAGTACGTCCGTTTACCCGGTTAGTGCTTGCTAACCCGAACGAGGAGGGTCAATCCTATATGGTACCATATACTAATATTCACGCTACAACGTATTAACAACTATGCTGACGGAGGACTTTAAAATGATTAGTTTCGAAAAACTCATGTAGTATATGAAAAGTTGGTACTTGCGTTCACATGTTAAAAGTTGAGCAGTATATCACACCCCTGAGTAAAACAGTAAAAGAGGGGCTATGAGACTCACCTGAGTCTGTAAGCGTTTAAACAAACGTAAGTTGATTAGCCGAAAGGAAGTCCAAAGACTTGTAACCTGAGGGTGTCCACGACACGCGATGGTTATAAACATGATTGGGTATCTCAAAAGGTCACCCCAGTAATTGTTCATCCAACTATAATGTCCAAATCTCCACTATTTGGTTGATATGTTTAAGTGTTTGAAAAGTGTACGGCCCGTTGGTGACGAGTTTGAAATAATAAACTTCAAGTATTATTGTCGAGTTATTGATGTTTTGCACTTACAAAAGTGTCCCAAAGTGTTTTATAAGTAGTATCGTATAAGGATTTGAGGTTGTAAAAGTTCGACACTTAGTGAAATTTTAGTTAGAAATGCTGCTGTTTTATGCGTCACTTATAGCGACACTCATGGGTTTAGGCGACACTTAGGAAGTGTCGCATGAAATGACTGATTCTGAATAATAGCGTCACTTGTGCAAGTGACGCATAGAGTGCGACACTTGAGGAAGTGTTGGTTGTAAGTGTCGGTATAAAGGTCATGAGTCACTAAGGTGAGTGACGGGTGAAATCAGATTTGATGGTAGCAAGTGACGCTATAAGTGTCGGTCATTAGTGACGGGTATTGAAAATGCGTCACTTAGGTAGTGACGGAAAAAGAGGGTTTTATGCGGCACTTAGGCAAGTGACGCAAAATTTGGGCTTTTAGCGACACTCAATGCGTCACTTAAGTGACGCACGAAGTGACGCTATACTGCATGCTTCGTTGCGACACTTAAAGCTGTTGACGGGTTTTTGAGCCAAAAACGAGTTTTCCGGCCATAGTTTGGTCCGATTCTTTTACCCAACCCATATATGGACATTTTGAGTTGTTACAAACTACTAGAAAGTGAAAACACTTAAAAACGAGAGATTTCGGGATTTGTCGGAAACTTACAAAGTGTCGGATGAGAAATCCGAAAAGATAGGATGATAGATCGTGATGCGGTGGTCGTTTTCTTCCAAATGAGTAGTATAATCCAAGGCCGTTTGATATGTTTATTTTGCGATTTAGTGCGATTTTAGGAGGTGGTGGTGGTTGGTGGAATTGAAAGAAAAGAGAGAAAAGAGAGGAAGGAGAGAGAAGAGAGTTGAGTGAAATGAGAGGAGGAGGGAAAGAGTTGGGGGTTTTACCTCCAACTTTCAGTCTCCGTTTCCCCCGCGCGGTGTTCGTTTGCTCCGTCGTTTAAACGTTAAATAATTATTTTTCATATTAATTGGTACGTTTTAAATACAAATTTATTACGCGATGTTTTATTTAATTATTTTACAAATAAGTTTATATTTGAATTATAAATGTATAAGTTAGTTTATTTAGTTTGCGCGTTTTACATTTTAAATTGTGTAACTTTCTGATTGTACGATATGAATAAATACGAAATATTATTATAATAATATTTTTGACATAACAACGTTATTTAATAAAATTTGTCACCAACGTCCATATAAAATTGAATCGAAATACATTCGATTTAAATTGCGTACGATTTAATCAAATCGCATATTCGTATATATTCACAATATATATAATTTGATACATTAATTAGCCTAACAAGGAACTAATTACATGTATTAACATATGATTAGGCACTAATTACTAGTCCTAATTTAGCGGGTGTTACATTCTCCTCCTGTTAGAAGAATTTCGTCCCGAAATTTAGCTCGAAGTCGTGTTTGATGTGGGATCTGTGAAAAGTTGAGGATATTTGAGTCGCATTTGGTCTTCCCGTTCCCAGGTGAATTCCGGACCACGCCGCGAATTCCATCTGACCTTGACGATGGGAATACGACTTTGTTTCAGTTGTTTGACCTCACGGTCCATAATTTCAGCGGGTTCCTCAACGAAATGAAGTTTATCGTCAACACGAATTTCATCTAATGGAATAATAAGTGTCTCATCAGACAGACACTTCTTCAAGTTTGAAATATGAAAAGTAGGGTGCACGCTGCTGAGTTCGGATGGCAGCTGCAATCGATAAGCTACGGGGCCAATCCGTTCAAGGATCTCAAAAGGCCCAATGTATCTGGGATTTAACTTCCCGCGTTTGCCAAAACGAATGACGCCTTTCCAAGGCGATACTTTCAAGAGTACTCGATCCCCAACTTGGAACTCGAGTGGTTTGCGTCTCACGTCAGCATAACTTTTCTGACGATCACGTGCGGCTTTGAGTCTGTTTTGGATTTCCACAATTTTCTCAGTGGTGGCGTGTATGAGTTCAGGACCAGTGAGTTGACTATCTCCCACCTCAGTCCAACAGATCGGTGATCGGCACTTACGACCGTACAGTGCCTCAAAAGGTGCAGTCTTAATGCTGGCATGATAACTGTTATTGTACGAAAACTCGCACAACGGTAGATGTTTTTCCCAGTTTGTACCGAAATCAACTACGCAGGCTCGTAGCATGTCTTCCAGGGTTTGAATGGTTCGTTCACTTTGGCCGTCGGTTTGAGGATGGTATGCGGTACTCATATCGAGACGGGTACCCAATGCTTTCTGAAGTGATTGCCAAAAGTGAGAGGTGAAACGGGCATCTCTGTCAGAGATGATTGAGGTTGGAACACCGTGATGAGAAATGATTTCCTTGATGTAGATTTGCGTAAGGCGTTCCATTTTATCGTTTTCTTTGATTGCCAGGAAATGAGCAGATTTGGTGAGACGATCGACGATCACCCAAATGGTATCGCAACCGCTCGACGACTTTGGTAGTTTGGTTATGAAGTCCATGGCAATTTGATCCCATTTCCATTCAGGGATTTCAGGTTGTTGTAGTAAACCAGGAGGTTTCTGATGTTCGGTTTTGACTTTCGAGCAAGTAAGACACTTGCTGACATAAGTGGCGATTTCGGCTTTCATGTTTGGCCACCAATAAAATTCCTTGATGCCGTGGTACATCTTATCGGATCCAGGATGAATAGAATATTTAGACTTGTGAGCCTCGTCCATCACCAAGTCTCTCAGGTTCCCAAAACTGGGCAACCAGATTCGGTTTGAGAAATACCTAATCCCGTTAGGTCTGATTTCGAATTGTTTGTCAATGCCCCGCAAGGCTTCACCTTTGATGTTTTCCTGTTTCAGGGCTTCGATCTGAGCGGTATGAATTTGAATGGTAAGATCGTTATGAATGGTCATACTGAGGGCTCGGACTCGAAGTGGTTTAGGTCGTTCCTTTCGACTGAGGGCATCGGCTACAACATTAGCCTTCCCTGGATGGTACTTGATCTCGCAATCGTAATCGGTAAGCAACTCGACCCATCGACGTTGCCTCATATTGAGATCCTTCTGATCGAAGATATGTTGGAGACTTTTATGATCGGTAAAGATGGTGCACTTAGTGCCGTAGAGATAATGTCTCCAGATTTTGAGAGCAAAAACGACAGCTCCATGCTCGAGATCATGAGTGGTGTAGTTCTTTTCGTGAATTTTTAGCTGTCGTGAGGCATAAGCAATAACCTTGTCTCGTTGCATCAACACGCAACCAAGACCTTGGTGAGAAGCATCGCAGTATACCACGAAGTTATCGGTGCCTTCGGGTAGTGATAGAATTGGAGCACTGCAAAGCTTTTGTTTCAGAAGTTGGAACGTTGACTCTTGTTTCTCGGTCCAATCGAACCTTTTGTCCTTCTGAGTCAGTACCGTGAGTGATTGAGCTATTTTGGAGAAATTTTCAATAAATCGTCGATAATACCCAGCAAGACCCAAGAATTGTCGTACTTCAGTTGCAGAGGTGGGTGCTTGCCAGTCTTTGATAGCCTCGATTTTTGATGGGTCCACGTGAATTCCCTGACTGTCGATCACGTGACCAAGAAATTGAACAGTTTGGATCCAGAACTCACACTTAGAGAATTTAGCATAAAGCTCCTCGTGTCTAAGTAGTTCCAGGATAGTTCTGAGGTGTTGCGCATGTTCTTGCTCGTTGCGCGAGTAAATGAGTATGTCATCGATAAAGACAATGACAAACTTATCGAGGTAAGGTTTGCACACCCGATTCATGAGGTCCATGAATACTGCCGGTGCGTTAGTTAGACCGAAGGGCATCACTTGGAATTCGTAGTGCCCGTAACGAGTTCTGAAAGCAGTTTTTGGAATATCGGTGTCGCGAACTCGTAACTGATGATAACCTGATCGCAGGTCGATTTTTGAGTAAATACTTGAACCCTGAAGTTGGTCGAATAAATCGTCAATGCGAGGGAGTGGATAACGGTTCTTGACGGTCAATTTGTTCAACTCTCAGTAGTCGATGCACATTCGGAATGAACCGTCCTTCTTCTTGACAAATAAGACCGGAGCTCCCCAAGGTGAAGAACTCGGTCTAATGAATCCTCGATCCAGAAGTTCCTGTAACTGAGAGGACAACTCCTGAAGTTCAGATGGGGCTAAACGGTATGGTGCGCGGGCCACCGGTGCCGCACCCGGCACGAGATCAATCGAGAACTCAACCTGTCTAAGCGGAGGTAGACCAGGTAATTCTTCCGGAAAGACTTCGGGAAAGTCTCTAACAATTGGCACATCCTCAAGTCGCTTCTCCTCCGACTTCTTCTCTGTGATGTGTGCAAGTATTGCGGGGTAACCCTTTCTCAGAAATTTTCGGGTTTTTAAGCAGGAGATTATATTGAGTCCCGTCCCACCGGTCTCCCCCTGTATGATCAAGGTTCCACCAACGGCGAGTGGGATACGGACGATTTTATCATGACAAACGATTTCAGCTCGATGCTTGGACAACCAGTCCATTCCGATAATGACGTCGAAACTTCCGATTTCAATGGGTATAAGGTCGATTGAAAAGGTTTCGTCAGCTAGATTTAAAGTGCAATTAGGTATCACACTGGTGGTTTCTACGAGTTTTCCATTTGCTAGCTCTACAGTGTACTTAACATCTAAGGCAACAGGAGTGATGTCAAGTAATGGGCAAAAATCATCGGAGATAAAGCTTCTATCAGCACCAGTATCAAATAGAACAGAAGCAGTTAAGTTGTTGAGGAGGAACATACCCGAGACCACATTCGGGTCTTGGCGGGCGTCCCCAGATTTGATGACGAAAGCTCTGCTGCGAGTGTTGTTGTTGTTGTTGTTGTTGTTGCGGTTGTTGTTGTTGTTCTTCAGCTTTGGGCACGAATCTCTGAAATGCCCGGGTTTCCCACACTCAAAGCATACTTTGGGTGGTCTGGTGTTGTTGTTGGAATTGTTGTTGGCGGGAGAGCGACAGTCTTTGGTGAGGTGGCCGTACCTCTTGCAGTTGTTGCAAAAGGGACCACAGGAACCTTCATGGTGACGGCTGCACTTGGGACAATATGGTTTGCTCCCTGTGTAACCCCGGATGATGTCAGTGGTGGTGTTGTAGGCTTTGATGGTGTCGGGTTTCTTGTTTTGTTGGTTGGAGTGGTTGTTGTGGTAGTCAGACCACTTGCGTTTGTTGTTTTGGGAGGATGAAGTGGGTGGTTCAGAATCTTGGCTCATAGACATCAGGTCTTGGGCCAATGAGATTGCACCGTCAATGGTGGCTGGTTTTGAAGAGATGACATGTCCCCGAACAAAATCAGGGAGACCAAGGGCGTACTTCCTGATTTTATCAGGTTCAGTGCTTACCATAGCTGGGCGGAGGGCAGCTAATTGTTGAAATCTGGTGGTATAACCATCGATGTCACCACCCTGAACCTTTAAGTTCCAGAACTCCTCATCTAGCTTCTGGAGTTTGGCGATAGAGCAGTACTTGGCAGTGAGTTTGGCTTTCAATTCCTCCCAAGTGATTTGGTAGGCAATGTCAGCACCCACTGATTGGGTATATGAATTCCACCAAGAGTGGGCATCATCTTCAAGAGAGCAGGTAGCGAAATTTACTTTGTCGTTCTCCGCGCATTTGCTGACACGGAAAACAGTTTCCATTTTCTCGAACCATCTGATCAGTCCGATGGCTCCTTCAGAACCCTTGAAACTCGAGGGTTTGCAGCTTTGGAAGTCCTTGTAAGAACAAGGTTTGGTGGCAGAGGTTCCAGCGGTATCGCTGTTTCTGGTGGAGTTTGGTGGGGTATTCCGAGCTAAGGCTTCAGTAACAGCCTGGGTTATGAGTGACGTAATATGTGCATCGGTGTAAGGTCTGGTCTTCGGCGGCATAATTCTTCAATAAAAGAAATGAAGATACATGAGATTTTGCAAGAAAGTTGTATTTATCTCAGATGTACATGTATAAAAGCAGTAATACATAACATCAACAGGAATAATGGCAATCGATATGAGTTGAAATAGCAAGGAATATTTAATAGATAGTACGAGTTCAAAGGTTACATCCTACAGATGTATTACAAAAGATGTCGGGAATTGTTACATCCGACCGAATTATAGCGTAGCGCGTAGATAGTTACTGGATTACAGGGTAGATTACAAGACAAAGACTACACTAGTCTTAACGCAGATTAATTTGTTCCATCATCGTGACAAGACGGTCCACAGTGTTTGCAAGCCTGCTAGCCTGTCGGGCGTTGTCTTCTGCCAGTGCTAGTCGTTGTGTTAGTCCACGCGCATATTCTTCTGCCTCAAGTGAGCGTTGCACACATTCATCCATCCTTTGTTGCAGAAGGGCATTTTCCACCCTTATTTCTATTATTTGGTTACGAAGGACATCCATGTTGTTGTTAGTGGTTTCAAGATCGTCGGAGACTTGTTCTATGCGTTCGAGGGATGTAAGTCTCCAGTTTTCGTTTGTTTCCTGCAACACGACATCCATGGTGCAAAGTCGTTGCTCGTGTTGATTCACCCTAGCGGCTAGAGCCGGCAAGGTGGAGTGAGTGGAGTACGGGCCAGCTCGAGGCAACCTGGAGTTCCTCCTTGCTACCCTTGGGTTCTGCGACCCGGATTGAGAACGAGATGTATTCGATGGAATGTTTGCCATTTCTGAGACAAAGCGTTAGTAAGATTGAGGCCTATATTCATATAGCTCCTATATAATATAGCCTATTGAGTGTCTAGCATAAACATGTTTAAGTCTCGGTTCTCTCGAGGTCAGAGTCTTCTATTGTACCCTGTTCAGCCATAACTACTTTCAGATCTTACATCATCTTTGCTTAATTGTACATAGTTGATCAGGCTATGTTAAATTAAACTCGTATGCTGTAATCCCTGAACCAGTCATACCTAATAAGGAATACTGCCTAATGGTCATAGTCTAGGCTCACTAAATGCAACCTAGTTCACTATAACCTTAGGCTCTGATACCAATCTGTGACACCCCCAAATTTGATGATTTGCGGAAGCTTGATTTGGGTGTTACTAATCAATAACAAAGCACCAAGATAAATAGCAAACGACTCTATATGCGTCGTTTTAACAAAAATATATTGATAACCGAAATGTTTACAACATTTAAAGCTTTACATAGCTCGAGTTAAATAAAATGGGATTTCAGTACATAAGTACTTATACAAAATATACTAATGCAAGAAAATCTCAAACTTCTGTATGCTGACTCGAGCTAAATCCTGAAGCAGAAACATCCTACTGCTGGGTACCTGCGATATATGCTAAAAGGTCAGCTATAAAGCTGGTGAGCTCACAGGTTTGAAATCAAGTAATATCGTATGAACCGCAAGATTTAAATAATGTATTGCATCCAGCAATAAAATAATGAATTGCATCCAGCAATTAAATATATGAATTGCATCCAGCAATTTAATGGTAATCATCGTGTATACAGCCATGAGCGCATAGTTGAGCTTAACTCGAGGGCCGGGTCCCCTATAGAGAATTCCGGGCGAGGTGCCTCCACGAATGCCTAATCAACATTCGTCTTCCCAAATATTAGTACGTCCGTTTACCCGGTTAGTGCTTGCTAACCCGAACGAGGAGGGTCAATCCTATATGGTACCATATACTAATATTCACGCTACAACGTATTAACAACTATGCTGACGGAGGACTTTAAAATGATTAGTTTCGAAAAACTCATGTAGTATATGAAAAGTTGGTACTTGCGTTCACATGTTAAAAGTTGAGCAGTATATCACACCCCTGAGTAAAACAGTAAAAGAGGGGCTATGAGACTCACCTGAGTCTGTAAGCGTTTAAACAAACGTAAGTTGATTAGCCGAAAGGAAGTCCAAAGACTTGTAACCTGAGGGTGTCCACGACACGCGATGGTTATAAACATGATTGGGTATCTCAAAAGGTCACCCCAGTAATTGTTCATCCAACTATAATGTCCAAATCTCCACTATTTGGTTGATATGTTTAAGTGTTTGAAAAGTGTACGGCCCGTTGGTGACGAGTTTGAAATAATAAACTTCAAGTATTATTGTCGAGTTATTGATGTTTTGCACTTACAAAAGTGTCCCAAAGTGTTTTATAAGTAGTATCGTATAAGGATTTGAGGTTGTAAAAGTTCAACACTTAGTGAAATTTTAGTTAGAAATGCTGCTGTTTTATGCGTCACTTATAGCGACACTCATGGGTTTAGGCGACACTTAGGAAGTGTCGCATGAAATGACTGATTCTGAATAATAGCGTCACTTGTGCAAGTGACGCATAGAGTGCGACACTTGAGGAAGTGTCGGTTGTAAGTGTCGGTATAAAGGTCATGAGTCACTAAGGTGAGTGACGGGTGAAATCAGATTTGATGGTAGGCGTCACTTAGGCAAGTGACGCTATAAGTGTCGGTCATTAGTGACGGGTATTGAAAATGCGTCACTTAGGTAGTGACGGAAAAAGAGGGTTTTATGCGGCACTTAGGCAAGTGACGCAAAATTTGGGCTTTTAGCGACACTCAATGCGTCACTTAAGTGACGCACGAAGTGACGCTATACTGCATGCTTCGTTGCGACACTTAAAGCTGTTGACGGGTTTTTGAGCCAAAAACGAGTTTTCCGGCCATAGTTTGGTCCGATTCTTTTACCCAACCCATATATGGACATTTTGAGTTGTTACAAACTACTAGAAAGTGAAAACACTTAAAAACGAGAGATTTCGGGATTTGTCGGAAACTTACAAAGTGTCGGATGAGAAATCCGAAAAGATAGGATGATAGATCGTGATGCGGTGGTCGTTTTCTTCCAAATGAGTAGTATAATCCAAGGCCGTTTGATATGTTTATTTTGCGATTTAGTGCGATTTTAGGAGGTGGTGGTGGTTGGTGGAATTGAAAGAAAAGAGAGAAAAGAGAGGAAGGAGAGAGAAGAGAGTTGAGTGAAATGAGAGGAGGAGGGAAAGAGTTGGGGGTTTTACCTCCAACTTTCAGTCTCCGTTTCCCCCGCGCGGTGTTCGTTTGCTCCGTCGTTTAAACGTTAAATAATTATTTTTCATATTAATTGGTACGTTTTAAATACAAATTTATTACGCGATGTTTTATTTAATTATTTTACAAATAAGTTTATATTTGAATTATAAATGTATAAGTTAGTTTATTTAGTTTGCGCGTTTTACATTTTAAATTGTGTAACTTTCTGATTGTACGATATGAATAAATACGAAATATTATTATAATAATATTTTTGACATAACAACGTTATTTAATAAAATTTGTCACCAACGTCCATATAAAATTGAATCGAAATACATTCGATTTAAATTGCGTACGATTTAATCAAATCGCATATTCGTATATATTCACAATATATATAATTTGATTCATTAATTAGCCTAACAAGGAACTAATTACATGTATTAACATATGATTAGGCACTAATTACTAGTCCTAATTTAGCGGGTGTTACACTTACGGAGTAGGATCACTCCAGGACTACTAGCTAGAGTCGCATGATTTCCAAACTGCATTTAACGGAGATTCTTTGGCATTATCTTTTGTAACTATGGTTATGTAATAGAATCTCCCGCCACATACGCGGACTCTAGGCTTACATATTTTTGTAAAGAAAACTATATGTTTTCGAACGATTTAATTATGAAATGTAATTATTTTACAAAACGTCTCATTTAGAGGTCGTTTGCTGTATATCTTGTGCTTTGTATATTGATTAGTAACACCCAAGTATGCTTCCGCAAATCATCAAATTTGGGGGTGTTACACTTTATGTGACCATATAGTGGCATTTGGTCACAGTGTTTAAATGTGTGACCATATAGTTCCCATATCTACCTGTTTTTGGCTACACTGAAACTATGTGTGACAAACTCAACTTCATGACTTAGTCACATAAACAATTACTTCATGTGACCATATAGTGGCATTTGGTCACATTGTTCACTTGTGTTACCATATAGTGACCATATGTACCTGTTTTTGGCTACACTGAAATTATGTGTGACAAACTCGACTTCATGATTTAGTCACATAAACAATAACTTCATGTGACCATATAGTGGCATTTGGTCACAGTGTTCAAGTGTGTGACCATATAGTGGCATTTGGTCACAGTGGTCAAGTGTGTGACCATATAGTGACCATATGTACCTGTTTTTGGCTACACTTAAATTATGTGTGACAAACTCAACTTCGTGATTTAGTCACATAAACAATTACTTCATGTGACCATATAGTGGCATTTGGTCACACTATTCAAGTGTGTGGCGCGGTATTTGTCACACTTTATGTGTCTAACGTGACTAATGCTTCAAACTTACTCTTCATTGGTCACGCGTTCCAAATCATGTGTGACTAAATAATCATCGAAAAAACATCAGTTACCTTTAGCCACATAAACGTATTAATGTGTGGCGAATACATTTCAGAATGGTCACATGATTGGAGTGCATGTGTGACCAACTAATGACGTGAATTCAATTTTTGTATCTTCAGTCACGTAAATATTCTAATGTGTGACGATTTGTATTTCGAGCATGTGTGACCAAAGCCCATTTTTGGCGTAGTGGGAGAAGCTCCAAGCAAAGTACCATTGCAGATTCGACAACATAATCTGAGTACATAGCACTTAGTGAGGCTGCTAAAGAGGCCATGTGGATAAAGAAATTCATCGGGGATTTAGGTGTAGTTCCTACCATTAATGATCCCGTTGAGATTTTCTGCTACAATGAGAGTACAGTTGTCTTAGCTCAAGAACAGAGGTCTCAAAAGCGCACACGGCACATACTCAGAAAGTACCATTATGTTCGTCAAGTTGTCGTAGAAAAGGACATTGTTATAAGCAGAATAGACACGAGTGAAAACTTGGTTGATCCATTCACCAAGCCTTTGTCACAAACCAAGCATGATGCTCATAGTAGATCTATTGGTGTTCGTGTTATTGATGATTTGCTTTGATTGTATTTAACAAGTTATGTCTGACACCTTGAACATTGGATAATAAAATATTACAATCGATTTGATGATTTTATATATGGAGATTATATAATACGCATGAAGCGATCATTTCATTGTATATTATCATGTTCAAAATTTTAAATGTTTTACACTCCTTTGAATATTAATTCATAAACTTCCACAGTCAGTCATTCTCTACTGGAGGGAGAATCGAATTAAGGCTGCTATGAAGTGTAGTTATATAGGCTTATATGACACTACATTCATGAGGAACTTGATAATTGATTCAAGGTTCTGGAGTGACCACACTTAGAAATTACATCATGGTTTTAAGTCAAAAGGTAATTCTAAGATGGCAGCATCTTTATCCTAGAGTGGAGATACATTATGAATCCTGACATATATTGTGTTGTACTTTGACCTGCATCTAACGCTGTGCGTAAATGCCAGTCATAAGGGTGTAGATTGGGTACAACATGAGATGTGATGGATGTCTATGTAGTCGAAGCAATTTGTTCCTTCTTCTTTAAGCAAGTTGAAGCGATATCACTGGGCCCCTCGTTGATTTGTGCTGATAATAAATGCATGGCCATGCTAACACTGAATCAGTATGATTGCAGTCTATTATGATCACCACGAATCTCTATCGAGAAACATAATCTTGAACGATGTTGATTGACACTTAACCATGTCACACGTTCAAAATGATATCTAGAACAAAAGGATAATTGATGTAAATCAACAAATAGGAAATGTAACATATTGTTATATTGGTTACATTTTGGTATGTCTTTTAGACATACTTATATATTATTCATGTCTGTGCAAGTGGTAGTCTGTTGGAATCAATGTTCTCGGGTTGGCTACGGGTTTGACCGTGGTACATTATGATTCAAAGATATGCCCATGACATAATAATATAAAGTCCATTTATCCTATTCGGTCACACGCAAAGGCCGATCGAAAATCGTTTGATATACTTCCATATAAGAGATTAGTTAAAAGAAATTTGTTAATGGTCTATGGTTGAGTTGTTTAATTAATTAGTTATGCTTATAACTTGTAATTAATTAAACATAAGAATGCATGCCTTGAAAAAAGTGATTTGTCTTCCCAAGAATGCATGTCTGAAAAGAAGTGATTTATCTTCCCCAGATTGCATGTCTTGAAAGATGTGATTTATCTTTCCAATATTGCATGTCTTGGAAGATGTGATTTTTCTTCCTATAAATGCACTAAACCTACTAACTTTCTTATACTCTTAATACACTCTTTCCTCTCTCTCACACACGTTTTTCTCTCAAGAAAAACACACACAAATCAGCCCAAAATCTACTCAAGATCTTCATCAAGTTCTAATACATAATCTCTAGTTTTTGAGGATTTTGTATACGCAACACACAAGGTTGTGGTGTTGCGGTTTGGTGAAGAAAAGAGGTGTTCTAGGGGCTGTTTTGGTGGAGTTAAAGGGCTGGAAGTTTGGTGATCGAAAGCATATCAATCGAGATCGGAACTTTGGGTGTCTCCCCGATAGAGAGGTTCTTCTTTGAGCCTAAACCGTATCGATAGGAATCACGCTTCAAGGGTATGATTCTTATTCCAATCTCTATAGTAGCTACTGTTTTTGTACAAGTTTACAAATGAAGGAGTTCGTTTTAAATATTGTTTTGTAAGTGATTTTCCGCTGCGTTTTCGTACCGAACTCCAACAGCTTTTTCATGATTTTTTTTAGTTGGAGTTTAATTGAGTATTTAGAATCGAGGGCTTTTTGTTGCTTATATGAACAAAAAAATCCAAAAATTTGGAAAATTTGAATTTTAGGATACAGGAGTATCAGTGACAGAACTTGGGTTTAAAGTTCCGTAACAAATCCGTCGCAAACAGTGGCATGAACAATCTGTCGCTATATATTGCCTCAGAAGACTGTCGCAAATTTTCGGTTGCAATATTGTCGCAAAACACTGATGTTAATAAGTTTTGAGAATTTGTTTTCTGACAGCTTTGCGTCAGCCTTTTTCTGTCGCAATATTACTATCCGTTGCAATCAGTCGTAGCAAATGACAATTGCCACGCACATTTTAGCGACGGTCAAGTTCTGTCACAAGTCTGTCGCAACAGACCTATTGCGACGGATTTATGACTGATTTGTCTGTCGCAGTAGCTCTTTCCTGTTGTAGTATTATCTATCTATTGTATCATTTAAAAATTTATGAGAAATTGACACGTGTCGTTGTTGCCTACGTGGTAAATTCTGGAGCAAGCATTTATACTCGCTTAGTATATATATATATATATATATATATATATATATATATATATATATATATATATATATATCATCGAACTTACGGTACGTGTTTGACAATTTATTACAGAGATGCACTGAACGTATGCTTAAACATTTCTAGGTCCACAACCCAAGTTATCTTACTAGGTAATAACTCTTTGAACTTATCAAAGAACACCACAATCATAATCACTATGACCATTTGTATTGCGGGAGAGAACAGACAATAATACGAAATATATAACCTTCTTACTAATTAAAGTAGCGCCCAGTAGCATGCCAGTGAGGTAAGTTTGCAACGACAATCGAACCACCCTCATCCTTCGTTCTTTTATATATATATATATCTTAAATGCTTCTTCAACTCCTTAGACCGTTATCTTTCTCTCACCATTCAAACCCAAATGAGCCATGTTTCTAGCCAGCACGACCGTATCTTCTAACCCTACTGAACCACCTTGACCCAAAAACGGACCCATGACATGCATCACATCACCAGCAACTGTCACTGTCCCTTTACGAAATGTGCCCATTATCAAGTCCCATGGTGTGCGATATCTTGAGCATGAAAAAGATAACGAATTTGTCTCTGCTTTTTCGATCATTAATTGAACTTCTCTGGGATAATCGCTTAGCAACTCTAGGGTTGATCGACGAATTACCTCAGGATCATCCCAATTTGTTCCATCTGGTGAATTTCATCATACATAAAAGTGGCTATGTAAGGAAGAAATTATATGAAGTGAACCAAAAATAAATTCCACTTGTCTATACAAACATGATGATGATGACGACCTTTAGGAGTATAGGCGTGTGCACAAAACCAGTAAACCACTGTTATCATTCCTTGGATATCTACCCACAATGATGTTGTCTTTCTGGAAACGTTTAAACTCTTAGTTAAACGAATGACCATTTGGGTAATTCGTTAAACCTCGCATTACCCATAACGGCAACATCTTTGTAGGATTAAGGTTCAAAAAGTAGGCAACAATTGATTTGCCTCCTTCACAACCAATTACAACCTAGTAATTACAAGCATCAGGAAATATATATTAGTAAGCTTCTAATGAAAACAGACATAGTATTTACAATAAATATATTTATTTATATTTTTTGAATTACAATAATATTTACAATATAGTAATTGGCCTCGTTCACAACGGTTTAGTTATTATTTATTTGTAGTGTACATGTGTAATCCTTCTAATGTTTATAGTATACTTGTGTCATCAACGAGGTCAATTACTATATGTTGTCTTGATCATGTTACTATATATATATATATAACACCCCCAAATTTGATGATTTGCGGAAGCTTGATTTGGGTGTTACTAATCAATAACAAAACACAAAGATATATAGTAAACGACTCTATATGCGTCGTTTTAACAAAATATATTGATAATAGAAATGTTTACAACATTTAAGCTTTACATAGCTCGAGTTTAAATCAAATGAGATTTCAGTACATAAGTACTTGTACAAAATATACTAATGCAAGAAAATCTCAATCTTCTGTATGCTGACTCGAGCTAAAATCCTGAAGCAGAAGCATCCTACTGCTTGGTACCTGCGATATATGCTAAAAGGTCAGCTAAAAGCTGGTGAGCTCACAGGTTTGAAATCAGTTAATATAGTGTGAACCGCAAGATTTAAATATTGAATTGCATCCAGCAATTTAATAATGAATTGCATCCAGCAATTAAATGATTGTCATCGTGTATACAGCCATGAGCACATAGTTGAGCTTAACTCGAGGGCCGGGTCCCCTATAGAGAATTCCGGGCGAGGTGCCTCCACGAATGCCTAATCAACATTCGTCTTCCCAAATATTAGTACGTCCGTTTACCCGGTTAGTGCTTGCTAACCCAGACGAGGTGGGTCAATCCTATATGGTACCATATACTAATATTCACGCTACAACGTATTAACAACTATGCTGACGGAGGACTTTAAATGATTAGTTTCGAAAAACTCATGTAGTATATGAAATGTTTGTACTTGCGTTCACATGTTAAAAGTTGAGCAATATATCACACCCCTGAGTAAAACAGTAAAAAGAGGGGCTATGAGACTCACCTGAGTCTTATGAGTTTAACTTAATAAACTTGAGTTGATTAGCCGAGTATGAAGTCCAAAGACTTGTAACCTGAGGGTGTCCACGACACGCGATGGTTATAATATGCGAAGGTATCTAATAAGACTACCTTGTAGTTGTTCGTCCAACTATAATGTCCAAATGCCATTTGGTTGATTGATTTGAATGTTTGAAAACATGTACGGCCCGTTGGTGATGGATTTGTAATAATAATCTCAACTATTATTATTTTGATTTCGTGGCGTTTTACTTGAAAAAAATGTGTTTTGATTGTGTTTTAGAAGCCGTTACGGAATCTAAGTACGGGGGTCCGGGGGCAGCGCCCCTGGTAGTGGGGTCCAAGGGGCGGCATCCCCTGGCGGGGTCCAAGGGGCAGAGCCCCTGGCTGGGGTCGAGCTGCCAGGTCAGCTTGGAAAATTTTTATTTCTACTATATTGCTTTGACGAAAAACGCATCTGGATCCGAATTTGGGTAAAATCGAGTGATAAATTTCGAGTCTCGACACTTAGTAAAAATCTGTGTTTTTGAGGTTCTGGTTTGTGCGACGTTGGGTGCGACGTCGCAGATCCTGAATGCGACGTTGAGCATGACGTCGCTATGTGCGACATTCGCAATTTAATGCGACGTTGTACGTGGCGTCGCTATATGCGACGTTGCTGATTTCTGCGACGTAAGGGCTTGCGTCGCTAAGTGCGACGTGGTGAGGTATTGGCGACGTTAAGGCTGATGTCGCTATATGCGACGTCGCAATTTAATGCGACGTTGTGACTGACGTCGCACCATGCGACGTTACGAGTTGTTTTGCGACGTAGAAGCTGACGTCGCATAAATTCTGGGCCAACTGCGACGTAGCGGTCTGTTGGCCGGAAAATGTGTCGAAAACGAGTTTTTCGGTTTCCGTTCGGTCCAAAACTTTTACCCAACCCAAATATGGATATTATAAGCTTAAACAAACAACTAGAAGGTGAAAACACTTAAAAACGAGAGATTTCGGGATTTGTCGGAAACTTACAAAGTGTCGGATGAGAAATCCGAAAAGATAGGATGATAGATCGTGATGCGGTGGTTGTTTTCTTCCAAAGAGATGGTATAACCCGAGGCCGTTTGATGTTGTTATTTTGCGATTTTGTAGGAAAATGTGGAGGTGGTGGTGGTTAGTGATTTGAGAGAAAAGAAGAAAGAAGAGAGAGAAAGAAAAAGATAAATGAGAGAAGAGATGGTGGGAATGGGAGGTTATCCTCCCATTTTCGCCCCGCGTTCCCGCTCCGTGCGGTGTTCGTTTTCTCCGTCGTTTAATCGTAAATAATTATTTTAAATATTAAAGGTACGTTTTAAAATACAAATTATTACGCGAGATTTTATTTAAATGTTTTACAATTTAATTTATATTTGAGTTATAAAATGGTAAGTTAGTTTATTTAATTTGCGCGTTTTAATATTTTAAATTGTGTAAGGTTTGTTTGTACGATACGAATGAATACGAAATATTATCATAATAATATTTTTGACATAACAACGTTATTTAATAAAATTGGTCACCAACGTCCGTATTAAATTGAATCGAAATACATTCGATTTAAATTTGCGTACGATTTAACCAAATCGCATTTTCGTATATATTCAACAATATATATAATTCGATACATTAATTAGCCTAACCAGGAACTAATTACATGTATTAACATATGATTAGGCACTAATTACTAGTCCTAATTTGGCGGGTGTTACATTCTCCCCCTGTTAGAAGAATTTCGTCCTGAAATTTAGTTCGAAGTCGTGTTTGATGCGGAATCAGTGAAGAGTTGAGGATATTTGAGTCGCATTTGGTCTTCCCGTTCCCAGGTGAATTCCGGACCACGCCGCGAATTCCATCTGACCTTGACAATGGGAATACGACTTTGTTTCAGTTGTTTGACCTCACGGTCCATAATCTCAGCGGGTTCCTCAACGAAATGAAGTTTATCGTCAACACGAATTTCATCTAGTGGAATAATAAGTGTCTCATCAGACAGACACTTCTTCAAATTCGAAATATGAAAAGTAGGGTGCACGCTGCTGAGTTCGGATGGCAGCTGCAATCGATAAGCTACGGGGCCAATCCGTTCGAGGATCTCAAAAGGCCCGATGTATCTGGGATTTAACTTCCCGCGTTTGCCAAAACGGATGACGCCTTTCCAAGGCGATACTTTTAAGAGAACTCGATCCCCAACTTGGAACTCGAGTGGTTTGCGTCTCACGTCAGCATAACTTTTCTGACGATCACGTGCGGCTTTGAGTCTGTTTTGGATTTCCACAATTTTCTCAGTGGTGGCGTGTATGAGTTCAGGACCAGTGAGTTGACTATCTCCCACTTCAGTCCAACAGATCGGTGATCGGCACTTACGACCGTACAATGCCTCAAAAGGTGCAGCCTTAATGCTGGCGTGATAACTGTTATTGTACGAAAATTCGCACAACGGTAGATGTCTTTCCCAGTTTGTACCGAAATCAACTACGCAGGCGCGTAACATATCTTCCTGGGTTTGGATGGTTCGTTCACTTTGGCCGTCGGTTTGAGGATGGTACGCGGTGCTCATATCGAGACGAGTACCCAATGCTTTTTGAAGTGATTGCCAAAAGTGAGAGGTAAAGCGGGCATCTCTGTCAGAGATGATTGAGATTGGAACGCCGTGATGAGAAACGATTTCTTTGATGTAGATTTGTGCAAGGCGTTCCATTTTATCGTTTTCTTTGATTGCCAGGAAATGAGCAGATTTGGTGAGACGATCGACAATCACCCAAATGGTATCGCAACCGCTCGCCAACTTGGGTAGTTTGGTTATGAAATCCATGGCAATTTGTTCCCATTTCCATTCAGGGATTTCAGGTTGTTGGAGTAAACCAGAAGGTTTCTGATGTTCGGTTTTGACTTTCGAGCAAGTAAGACACCTGCTGACATAAGTGGCGATTTCGGCCTTCATGTTTGGCCACCAATAAAATTCCTTGATTCCGTGGTACATCTTATCGGATCCCGGGTGGATAGAATATTTAGACTTGTGAGCTTCATCCATCACCAAGTCTCGTAGGTTCCCGAAATTAGGCAACCAGATTCGGTTTGAGAAATACCTAATCCCGTTAGATTTGATTTCGAATTGTTTGTCAATACCATGTAAGGCTTCATTTTTGATGTTTTCAGGTTTCAGGGCTTCGATCTGAGCGGAATGAATTTGAATGGTAAGATCGTTGTGAATGGTCATACTGAGGGCTCGGACTCGAAGAGGTTTTAATCGTTCCTTTCGACTGAGGGCATCGGCTACAACATTAGCCTTCCCTGGATGATACTTGATCTCGCAATCGTAATCGGTAAGCAACTCGACCCATCGACGTTGCCTCATATTGAGATCCTTCTGATCGAATATATGCTGGAGACTTTTATGATCGGTAAAGATGGTGCACTTAGTGCCGTAGAGATAATGTCTCCAGATTTTGAGAGCAAAAACAACAGCTCCAAGTTCGAGATCATGAGTGGTGTAGTTCTTTTCGTGAATTTTCAGCTGTCGTGAGGCATAGGCAATAACTTTATCTCGTTGCATCAATACGCAACCGAGACCTTGGTGAGAAGCATCACAGTATACCATGAAGTCATCGGTGCCTTCGGGTAAGGATAGAATTGGAGCACTGCAAAGCTTTTGTTTCAGAAGTTGGAATGCTGACTCTTGTTTATCGGTCCAATCGAACCTTTTGCCCTTCTGAGTCAGTACCGTGAGTGGTTGAGCTATTTTAGAGAAGTTTTCGATAAATCGTCGATAATACCCAGCAAGACCCAAGAATTGTCGCACTTCAGTTGCAGAGGTGGGTGCTTGCCAGTCTTTGATAGCCTCGATTTTTGATGGGTCCACGTGAATTCCCTGACTGTCGATCACGTGACCAAGGAATTGGACGGTTTGTATCCAGAACTCACACTTAGAGAATTTGGCATAAAGCTCCTCGTGTCTAAGAAGTTCAAGGATGGTTTTGAGGTGTTGCGCATGTTCTTGCTCGTTGCGCGAGTAAATGAGTATGTCATCGATAAATACAATGACAAACTTATCGAGGTAAGGTTTGCACACCCGATTCATAAGGTCCATGAATGCAGCCGGTGCGTTGGTTAGACCAAAGGGCATCACTTGGAATTCGTAGTGCCCGTAACGAGTTCTGAAAGCAGTTTTTGGAATATCGGTGTCGCGAACTCGTAACTGATGATAGCCTGATCGCAGGTCGATTTTAGAGTAGAAGCTTGAACCTTGAAGTTGGTCGAATAGATCATCAATGCGAGGAAGTGGGTATCGGTTTTTGACGGTCAATTTGTTCAATTCTCGATAGTCGATGCACATTCGAAATGAACCGTCCTTCTTTTTAACAAATAAGACCGGAGCTCCCCAAGGCGAAGAACTCGGCCTAATGAATCCTCTATCCAGAAGTTCCTGTAACTGAGAGGACAACTCCTGAAGTTCGGATGGGGCTAAACGGTACGGTGCACGGGCCACCGGTGCGGCACCCGGCACGAGATCAATTGAGAACTCAACCTGTCTAGGTGGAGGTAAACCAGGTAGTTCTTCCGGAAAGACTTCGGGAAAGTCTCTAACAATTGGCACATCCTCAAGTCGCTTCTCCTCCAACTTCTTCTCTGTGATGTGTGCGAGTATTGCAGGGTAACCCTTTCTCAGAAATTTTCGGGTTTTTAAGCAAGAGATGATATTGAGTCCCGTCCCACCGGTCTCCCCCTGTATGATCAAGGTTCCACCGACGGCGAGTGGGATACGGACGATCTTATCGTGACAAACAATTTCAGCTCGGTGCTTGGACAACCAGTCCATTCCAATGATGACGTCGAAACTTCCGATTTCAATGGGTATAAGGTCGATCGAAAAGGTTTCGTCAGCTAGGTTTAAAGTGCAATTAGGTATCACACTGGTGGTTTCTACAAGTTTTCCATTTGCTAGTTCTACAGTGTACTTAACATCTAAGGCAACAGGAGTGATGTCAAGTAATGGGCAAAAATCATCGGAGATAAAGCTTCTATCAGCACCAGTATCAAATAGAACAGAAGCAGTTAAGTTGTTGAGGAGGAACATACCCGAGACCACATTCGGGTCTTGGTGGGCGTCCCCAGATTTGATGACGAAAGCTCTGCTTCGGGTGTTGTTGTTGTTGTTGCTGTTGTTGCGGTTGTTGTTGTTGTTCTTCAGTTTTGGGCACGAGTCTCTGAAATGCCCAGGTTTCCCACACTCAAAGCATACTTTGGGTGGTCTGATGTTGTTGTTGGAATTGTTGTTGGCAGGAGAGCGGCAATCTTTGGTGAGGTGGCCGTACCTCTTGCAATTTTTGCAAAAGGGACCACAGGAGCCTTCATGGTGGCGACTGCACTTGGAACAATAGGGTTTGCTCCCAGTGTATCCCCGGATGATGTCAGTGGTGGTGTTGTAAGCTTTGATGGTGTCGGGTTTCTTGTTTTGTTGGTTGGAGGGGTTGTTGTGGTAGTCAGACCACTTGCGTTTGTTGTTATGAGAGGATGAAGTGGGTGGTTCAGAATCTTGGCTCATGGACATCAGGTCTTGGGCCAATAGGATCGCACCGTCAATGGTGGTTGGTTTTGAAGATATGACGTGTCCCCGAACAGGATCAGGGAGACCAAGGACGTACTTCCTGATTTTATCAGGTTCAGTGCTCACCATAGCTGGGCGGAGGGCAGCTAGTTGTTGAAACCTGGTGGTATAACCATCGATATCACCACCCTGAACCTTTAAGTTCCAGAACTCCTCATCTAGCTTTTGGAGTTTGGCGATTGAGCAGTACTTGGCAGTGAGCTTTGCTTTCAAGTCCTCCCAAGAGAGTTGGTAGGCAATGTCAGCACCCACTGATTGGGTATATGAATTCCACCAAGAGTGGGCATCATCTTCAAGAGAGCAGGTGGCGAAGTTTACTTTGTCGTTCTCCGCGCATTTTCTGACACGGAAAACAGTTTCCATTTTCTCGAACCATCTGATCAGTCCGATGGCTCCTTCAGAACCCTTGAAGCTCGAGGGTTTGCAGCTTTGAAAGTCCTTGTAAGAACAAGGTTTGACGGCAGAGGTTTCAGCGGCATCGCTGTTTCTTGTGGAGTTTGGTGGTGTATTCCGAGCCAAGGCTTCTGTCACAGCCTGGGTTATGAGTGACGTAATCTGAGCATCGATGTAAGGTCGTGTCTTTGGCGGCATGATTCTTCAATAAAAGAAATGAAGATACATGAGATTTCGTAGGAAAGTTGTATTTGTTATAGATGTACATGTAGAAAAGCAGTAATACATGACATCAACATGGAAAAATGACAATTAATATGAGTTGAACAACAAGGAATATTTGATAGCTAATACAAGTTCAAAGGTTACACCCTACGGATGTATTACAAGAGGCGTCGGGAATTGTTACATCCGACCGAGTTATAGAGTAGCGCGTAGATAGTTACTAGATTACAGGATAGATTACAAGACAAAGACTACACTAGTCTTAACGTAGATCAATTTGTTCCATCATCGTGACAAGACGGTCCACAGTGTTTGCAAGCCTGCTAGCTTGACGGGCGTTGTCTTCTGCGAGTGCTAGTCGTTGTGTTAGTCCATGCGCATACTCTTCTGCTTCAAGTGAGCGCTGTTCACATTCTTCCATCCTTTGTTGCAGAAGGGCATTTTCCACCCTTATTTCTATTATTTGGTTGCGAAGGACATCCATGTTGTTGTTTGTGGTTTCAAGATCGTCGGAGACTTGTTCTATGCGTTCAAAGGATGTAAGCCTCCAGTTTTCGTTCGTTTCCTGCAGCACGACATCCATGGTGCGAAGTCGCTGCTCGTGTTGGTTTACCCTAGCGGCTAAAGCCGGTAAGGCGATGTGAGTGGGATACGGGCCAGCTCGAGGCAACCTGTTGTTCCTCCTTGCTACCCTTGGGTTCTGCGACCCGGATTGAGAGCGAGATGAATTTGATGGGATGTTTGCCATTTCTGAGACAAAGCGTTAGTAAGATTGAGGCCTATATTCATATAGCTCCTATATAATATAGCCTATTGAGTGTCTAGCATAAACATGTTTAAGTCTCGGTTCTCTCGAGGTCAGAGTCTTCTATTGTACCCTGTTCAGCCATAACTACTTTCAGGTCTTACATCATCTTTGCTTAATTGTACATAGTTGATCAGGCTATGTTAAATTAAACTCGTATGATGTAATCGGTGAACCAGTTATACCTAATAAGGAATACTGCCTAATGGTCATAGTCTAGGCTCACTAAATGCAACCTAGTTCACTATAACCTTAGGCTCTGATACCAATCTGTAACACCCCCAAATTTGATGATTTGCGGAAGCTTGATTTGGGTGTTACTAATCAATAACAAAACACAAAGATATATAGTAAACGACTCTATATGCGTTGTTTTAACAAAATATATTGATAATAGAAATGTTTACAACATTTAAGCTTTACATAGCTCGAGTTTAAATCAAATGAGATTTCAGTACATAAGTACTTGTACAAAATATACTAATGCAAGAAAATCTCAATCTTCTGTATGCTGACTCGAGCTAAAATCCTGAAGCAGAAGCATCCTACTGCTTGGTACCTGCGATATATGCTAAAAGGTCAGCTAAAAGCTGGTGAGCTCACAGGTTTGAAATCAGTTAATATAGTGTGAACCGCAAGATTTAAATAATGAATTGCATCCAGCAATTAAATGATTGTCATCGTGTATACAGCCATGAGCACATAGTTGAGCTTAACTCGAGGGCCGGGTCCCCTATAGAGAATTCCGGGCGAGGTGCCTCCACGAATGCCTAATCAACATTCGTCTTCCCAAATATTAGTACGTCCGTTTACCCGGTTAGTGCTTGCTAACCCAGACGAGGTGGGTCAATCCTATATGGTACCATATACTAATATTCACGCTACAACGTATTAACAACTATGCTGACGGAGGACTTTAAATGATTAGTTTCGAAAAACTCATGTAGTATATGAAATGTTTGTACTTGCGTTCACATGTTAAAAGTTGAGCAATATATCACACCCCTGAGTAAAACAGTAAAAAGAGGGGCTATGAGACTCACCTGAGTCTTATGAGTTTAACTTAATAAACTTGAGTTGATTAGCCGAGTATGAAGTCCAAAGACTTGTAACCTGAGGGTGTCCACGACACGCGATGGTTATAATATGCGAAGGTATCTAATAAGACTACCTTGTAGTTGTTCGTCCAACTATAATGTCCAAATGCCATTTGGTTGATTGATTTGAATGTTTGAAAACATGTACGGCCCGTTGGTGATGGATTTGTAATAATAATCTCAACTATTATTATTTTGATTTCGTGGCGTTTTACTTGAAAAAAATGTGTTTTGATTGTGTTTTAGAAGCCGTTACGGAATCTAAGTACGGGGGTCCGGGGGCAGCGCCCCTGGTAGCGGGGTCCAAGGGGCGGCATCCCCTGGCGGGGTCCAAGGGGCAGAGCCCCTGGCTGGGGTCGAGCTGCCAGGTCAGCTTGGAAAATTTTTATTTCTACTATATTGCTTTGACGAAAAACGCATCTGGATCCGAATTTGGGTAAAATCGAGTGATAAATTTCGAGTCTCGACACTTAGTAAAAATCTGTGTTTTTGAGGTTCTGGTTTGTGCGACGTTGGGTGCGACGTCGCAGATCCTGAATGCGACGTTGAGCATGACGTCGCTATGTGCGACATTCGCAATTTAATGCGACGTTGTACGTGGCGTCGCTATATGCGACGTTGCTGATTTCTGCGACGTAAGGGCTTGCGTCGCTAAGTGCGACGTGGTGAGGTATTGGCGACGTTAAGGCTGATGTCGCTATATGCGACGTCGCAATTTAATGCGACGTTGTGACTGACGTCGCACCATGCGACGTTACGAGTTGTTTTGCGACGTAGAAGCTGACGTCGCATAAATTCTGGGCCAACTGCGACGTAGCGGTCTGTTGGCCGGAAAATGTGTCGAAAACGAGTTTTTCGGTTTCCGTTCGGTCCAAAACTTTTACCCAACCCAAATATGGACATTATAAGCTTAAACAAACAACTAGAAGGTGAAAACACTTAAAAACGAGAGATTTCGGGATTTGTCGGAAACTTACAAAGTGTCGGATGAGAAATCCGAAAAGATAGGATGATAGATCGTGATGCGGTGGTTGTTTTCTTCCAAAGAGATGGTATAATCCGAGGCCGTTTGATGTTGTTATTTTGCGATTTTGTAGGAAAATGTGGAGGTGGTGGTGGTTAGTGATTTGAGAGAAAAGAAGAAAGAAGAGAGAGAAAGAAAAAGATAAATGAGAGAAGAGATGGTGGGAATGGGAGGTTATCCTCCCATTTTCGCCCCGCGTTCCCGCTCCGTGCGGTGTTCGTTTTCTCCGTCGTTTAATCGTAAATAATTATTTTAAATATTAAAGGTACGTTTTAAAATACAAATTATTACGCGAGATTTTATTTAAATGTTTTACAATTTAATTTATATTTGAGTTATAAAATGGTAAGTTAGTTTATTTAATTTGCGCGTTTTAATATTTTAAATTGTGTAAGGTTTGTTTGTACGATACGAATGAATACGAAATATTATCATAATAATATTTTTGACATAACAACGTTATTTAATAAAATTGGTCACCAACGTCCGTATTAAATTGAATCGAAATACATTCGATTTAAATTTGCGTACGATTTAACCAAATCGCATTTTCGTATATATTCAACAATATATATAATTCGATACATTAATTAGCTTAACCAGGAACTAATTACATGTATTAACATATGATTAGGCACTAATTACTAGTCCTAATTTGGCGGGTGTTACAATATATATATATATATATATATATATATATATATATATATATATATATATATATATATATATAGGGTAGTGATAAGATGGAAGTGCCTTTTTGGGGGGAAGAGGGGGAAGCGTTAGTATGCATCAAGAAGCATATTACAATTATCAATCAAAACGTCAACAAAAAATTATTTTTATTGGTAAATAGTAATCAAAATCGATGCTATAAAGAATATTTTAACGAATGAATTTCAATTTTAAGTCATAACATTAATTGATGAATATTTATTTAATAAATTGTTAATATGCAGTGTGATGCATATTAACAAATATGCATCGCGATGCATATTAAAATTTCACGTTATTTGAAAGATATTTTTATTGTTAATATGCATCACAATGCATATTAACTAATATGCACCACGATGCATATTAACTAATATGCACCACGATGCATATTAACGGATTTGGATCTAATATTCATAAATTGATGCTATAATTTGAAGAAAGAATTTATCAAGGAAGCTTAACATTCATAGCATCGATTCTGATTAACATTTACTAAATTTCAGTTTGCTTTTTTCGAGATTTGTATGGGTGAAGGTAATATGCTTCCTGATGCATACTAACGCTTCCCCCTTCCTCCAAAAAATGCACTTCCCTCTGGATCATTCCACTATATATATATATATATATATATATATATATATATATATATATATATATATATATATATATATATATATATCAAAATATTTGTCATATACATATCAAAACTAATATTCAATACTTTATAATTACGATTCAAAATATTTATCATTTGATTCATCAAATTTGTAATATGATTTAGTAATTCTGCAAGAAAGTAACGTAACAAATTTTTACATTTGATTTAACAAGCACCATCCAACATACACATCATATGATTTAGTAACTTCTTATATGATTCAATACTAGTTAAACATAACACTAGTAATAAATAGCATTATTATATCAAACATTTAACCTTTTAGTTTTTACTATTATTCAACTATTTCATACAATGATTCAGTAAATTTATACTCTTGATTCAATATTTTCAGTTTGATTCGTCAATATACGATTGTGATTCAACACACATTCAATAAACTTGAAATATAATTTTTAATGATCTTTCTAGTTTCGAAATCAATGATTCACATTTTGAATGAAATTGTTCTATTTACTTCGATGGTATACATATTTATTAGCAACTCTTAAGCTTTGCACTAAATGACAATACGGCAGATAAATAAGTAATGTTGGTCAAGTAAAAAGATAATGCTTAATAAAGATAAACTATTATCCCTTAATATCAATTAGCAAACATTTATGAATAGTAAGTTGTTTGTCTTTTTGCTTAACCCACTTTATATCTTTTAATAAATACATTTATTAAGGAAAATATATACTTAATACAAGTTAGATTGATGGTAAGGTTGTTTTCATTTATCCTCTAGGTCTATGGTTCAATTCCTTATTCCTACTATGCCTTTTATTTTTTCAATATTAACTAAATTGACAACTCGCTTGCCATTAGTTTAGGTTGTCGATTAGAATAAATATAAAGGTAGTAAATTTAAGGGGAAAATATGTTTACTTATAATATATATAATATGATATACTCCATCCATCCCATTTAAAATGTCCACATTACTATTTTGGGATGTCCCATTATAAATGTTTACTTTGATATTTAACCAATCAAAAAAGACTTAAGTGGGTAGATTTAATATTTGATTGGTGAAAAGTGTAGTTAGTGGAAAATCCTAAAACTACATGCAAAGTCAAAGTGGACATTTTAAATGGGACGGATGTAGTACATAATCACTATTACTATACTTATATTGCAGTAATTAATTAGTAGATCATTCGAGGTAAAATGTCTAATTGAAAATAAGTATATATGTATTGTTAATTTGTTATTATGTAATAAAAAGAAAAATAAAGTACTATATATAAATATTAGAAAAGTTCTAATTTAAATGCATTATATGTCTTTTTAATGATTTAATTGTTTAAAACAAGCTGTAACTACTTGATGTTTATTTATTTAAAAAACCCGACGCAACACGTGGGCATGATAATTCTTGTTTATATCAAAAGAGAAAAAAATTAAGGTATAAATTCTAGTGATAGTAAATTTAGTTCAAGAATGTATTTATAATAATTAAATTTTATTCCTTTTTTATAGGAACCGATGCATGTATTTTTGGTCTACTAACAAAAAATCTGCACATTGTTTAATTAAGTACAACGGTATCAAATGAGCTGGTTTGTTCATGTACGATTTTACCCCTCTATCACTCAAATAATGTATCTTAAATTTGTCAAAAATAACAATATTGCCATCAAACAATATCAATTGTTGATTACTAATTTAAATGGTCGTGATCATTTCTCCATTTTCTCTCCATAAAAACTCTTCTCTATGGATCCCACTCTTATATATATATATATATATATATATATATATATATATATATAAGTAATGTTGGTTAGTACCCGCCGGCTAAGAATTGTACCAGTCGGGTACCCAGTTTTTAATGGGTTTACCCTCCGGGTAAGGGCAGTACCCGCTGGGTACCAATCCCCACCAGCGACCTGCACTTACAGCAACAACTCAAATCCGAAATTCCACCTACATAACACAAATCCAGTTTTCTATCTAACCTATTGCAGCAAACAACTTCAACAAACACCCACAACATCACATAACTATATTCAAGCTTCAATTACACTTATATATATCATTCACTATCTAATTTCAATCAATTAATCAAAAACCAAGGTCATGTATGCATAACCAAGAACACTTACAATTTGGAAGGAATAGAGAGGATGATGAAGAGGTGAAATCAAACACAAGAACAATTTAGTTTATGATTTCTTGGAAGTGTGTATAGTTAGGGAAAATGAAAGAAACAAATAATTAGGGAAAGTCAAAGAAAAGAGGTCGGCTCCTCTTCAAACCGACTTACACTCAATTTAATTATTTAGTCCCCTTCCAAACCCATTTTCTGGAACCTAAAAACATTTGCAAGACCAACTATTTTATTTTACCGTTAACTATATAAAGTTAAAACAAATAGTAATTTACTAACCACAATAAGTCATTTTGACCTATTATCTACTTTTCCCAATTAAACATAAATACGAATATATATATTCCAACACATTTAAATAATGCATTAAAATCAAATTTCATGACTTACTACTAGGCCCCTAGGGAGGATGTTACAAATCTTACCCCCTTAAGAAGATTTCGTCCTCGAAATCTCGCTATATTCAAAAAGACTAGGGTAACTTAACCGCATACTAGACTCAGTCTCCCAGGTAAAATTATAACCCAAACTATGTTTCCAATTAACCAAAACCATAGGAATCTATTTCTTGCGAAGTTTGGACACTTTTATACCTAATAGTTCAATGGGTTCTTCTATCAATCTCTGACCTTGGTCAACTCGAAGGTCTTGTAATTGAAGAATTTGGGATTGATCCTCCACATTACATTTTCTTAAATAACAAACATTAAAAGTATCATGAATACCAGACAATTCAGAGATAAGTTCCAAGGCAACTGTCTGATCATTGACAACCTGTCTGATTCTAAACGGGCCGATAAATCTAGGAGCAAGCTTTCCACGTTTACCAAATAGAATAACACCCTTCCAAGGAGAAACCTTTAGATATAACATTTCACCTTCAACAAACGAAACCGGTCGACGCCTCGGATCGGCATACTGTTTTTGTCTGTCTCTGGCCGCTTTCAATTTCTCCCGTGCAATTGCAACTTTGTCAGCTGTGATCTGGACAATATCAGGACCCGCAAACCGTTTATCCCCAGCCTCTAACCAACATGTAGGTGTTCTGCAACGTCTTCCATAGAGCATTTCATATGGAGGCATGCCAATACTAGAATGATATGAATTATTATAAGCAAATTCGACTAACGGCAAATGAGAATCCCAAGAACCGCCATACTCTAACACACAAGCACGAAGCATATCCTCCAAAGTCTGAATGGTGCGCTCTGATTGGCCATCTGTCTGAGGATGATAAGCCGTACTGAGATTCACTCGAGTACCTAATTCATGCTGCAAGCTTTGCCAAAATCGAGAGATAAACTGAGAATCTCTATCAGAGATAATAGATAAAGGAATCCCGTGCCTTGAAACAATCTCATTCAAATACAACTGAGCCAATCTGGTCAACGATGCCGTCTCACTGGTAGCAAGAAAACGGGCGCTCTTGGTCAACCTATCAACAATCACCCAGATCATATCATTACCACGTGGCGTTCTAGGTAACTTAGTAACAAAATTCATAGTCAAATGTTCTCACTTCCATTCAGGAATTTCAAGTTGTCTCAAAGAACCATAAGGTTTCTGATGTTCAGCTTTGACTTGGGAACAAACATGACAAGATTCTACAACACGTGCCACATCAGTTTTCATTGTTGGCCACCAATATAACGGTTTCAGATCATTATACATTTTTGTGCTTCCCGGGTGAACAGATAATCTGGATTTGTGAGCTTCATTGAAAATCAACTCACGAAGTCCTCCAATCAATGGAACCCACACACGTGACTGAAAAGCTTTTAATCCCCGAGAATCATCAATTAACAAGTCCTTTCTTTTCAACATGATTTCAGACTTCAAATTATGATCCATTAATGCTTCCAACTGAACAGTTTTTAATTGATTTACCAAGTCAGAGGATACTTCTAAACGCATAAAATACAACCTGTCAGAAGTTCCTTTTCGGCTTAAAGCATCAGCCACCACATTGGCTTTATCAGGATGGTATCGAATTTCACAATCATAATCTTTGATTAATTCCAACCATCGACATTGACGCATGTTAAGTTTTTTATGAGAAAACATATACTGAAGACTTTTGTGATCCGTACAAATCACACACTTAGTACCATATAAGTAATGTCTCTAGATTTTTAACGCAAAAATAACAGCTGCAAGCTCTAAGTCATGAGTAGGGTAATTCATTTCATGAGGTTTCAACTGACGAGAAGCATAAGCGATAACACGATCCCGTTGTATTAACACACAACCCAATCCCGCATAGGATGCATCACAATATACTACAAAATCATCCGAACCATCGGGCAGTGCTAAGATTGGAGCCTGACACAACAACTGCTTCAGAGTTTGAAAAGATGTTTCCTGTTGTTCATCCCACTGAAACTTTACATCTTTTCGAGTCAATTTAGTCAACGGACCAGCAATCATGGAAAAATCTTTAATAAATTTCCGGTAATAACCAGCTAGCCCAAGAAAACTTTTAATTTCAGAAGGATTCTTTGGAACATTCCAATTCATGACATCTTCTACCTTTGATGGATCTACCTTTACCCCATCGTTACAAATTACATGACCTAGAAACTTCACTTCTCGAAGCCAGAATTCACACTTGGAGAACTTTGCATAAAGATGTTCTCTTTTCAAAGTTTCAAGAACCAGTCTCAAATACATTTCATGTTCCGTTTTAGATTTAGAATAAACCAAAATATCATCAAAAAAGACGATCACAAACTTGTCAAGAAAAGGCCGACAAACCCGATTCATTAAATCCATGAAATTCGCGGGAGCATTTGTCAAACCAAACGGCACAAACAAGAATTCATAGTGACCATACCTGGTGCGAAAAGCTGTTTTAGGAATATTTTCCTCACGAACACGCACCTAGTGATAACCTGATCGCAAATCAATCTTAGAAAAATAAGAGGATCCTTGCAATTGATCAAACAACTCATCAATTCTGGGCAGAAGATACTTATTCTTAACTGTTCTTTTATTCAACTCTCGGTAATCAATACACATATGAAGGGTACCATCTTTCTTTTTAACAAACAGAACAGGTGCACCCCAAGGAGAAGAACTGGGTCTAATGAAGCCTTCATCCAACAATTCTTGAATTTGATTCATCATCTCCCGAATTTCACAAGGAGCTAATCTATATGGGGCTTTGGCTACTGGAGCTGAACCCGGAATCAAATCAATTTGATATTCAACCTCTCTAACCGGTGGTAAACCAGGAAACTCATCAGGGAAAACTTCCAAATATTCAGAAACCACACGAACATCGGAAATAGATATCTTTTCTAATTTAGCATCAATCACATAAGCCAAATAAGATTCACAACCTTTTGCCAGAGATTTTCTAGCTTTTATCAAAGAAATTAAAGGAACATGATCACCTTCCCGTTCTCCTCTAGCCACAACATATGACTTGTCAGAGATAGGGATTTTCACTAACTTCTTATAGCATTCTATATTGGCCTTATTATAACTTAACCAGTCCATGCCTAATACCGTATCAAAACCAGGAATAGGCATCAAAAGAAAGGAAACTGGGAAAACATGACTCTCTATTAATATGCTAGCTCCAGTTACCGAGGTGGAAACATGAACCATTTTACTATTCGCTACTTCAACCTCAAGAGGATTAGCAATCAAGGAGGGAGTCAAATTCAGTTTATCACAGAATCAAACCGATATAAATGAGCAATTTGCTTCAGAATCAAATAACACGCGGGCTGGTACAGAGTTAATGAGAAAAGTACCAGTAATAACATCGTCAGTTCTGACCGCCTCATCCACTGTCATCTGAAAGGCTCTACCCGCAGCTGGTGGCGGATTCTTCCGCTTTTAGCTAGATGATGACGACCCACCAACCACTCCAGATCCATCTTTCTTAGCCTCAGGGCATTGACCAACCCGATGACCCACTTTATGACAATTCCAACAAACGTGTTTAGGATAGGGACAATCCTGAATATCATGACCAAACCCACCACATTTGATGCATCGTACAGTCTGTGGAGTACATGGTCCAGTATGTCGGGCTTTACAATTATTACAATAATTTGCTCTATCCCCGGTACTACTACTAGTACCTTTTCCCTTATTCTGCTGTTGACCTTGCCATCTCTGTTTGCCTTTTCCCGAATTATCACTTTTGGATCATTGTAAAGATTTCTCCTTGTTTTGCAAAGTTCGGGCTCTTATATCACTATCCACCGCATGAGCTAGATTAAAAGCTTGCGGAAGAGAACCAACAAGTCTCACAGTTGTACGATAATGAGGAGGTAATGTCCCAACAAAATGATCAACCTTGGTTTTATCATCCGGGACCCATTGTTGTACGAATCTCAACTTTTCAGAAAACTGGGTGATGAGATCATCAATCGACATTTGATCAGTCAACTGTAATTCCATAAACTCTCGTCTGATTCTAGACATGTCAAACTCTGAACAAAACTGTTTACATATCTCATTGTGGAAATCTGACCATCTAATAGATTCTTTTTGCTGGGGCGATAAAGTAGCGGTGATAGAATCCCACCAAGACATGGCCTGACCCTTTAACAGCTGAACAACATATGGAACTTTGACTTCCTCTTCATACTGACATACCTCAAATTTTCTCTCTACATCTCTCAACCAGTCAAGGGTAACAGATGGATTACTACTACCAGAATATTCAGATGGTTTACTTGACATAAAGGTTTTAAAAGAACAAACCTTATTGGATTGCTGAGGTAGAGGAAATATAGGTAACTTATAAAACTCTGTAGTCGAGAAAGGAACCGAAGTCTGTTGTGAAGTACCATAAGGTGGTTGCTGATAGTAAAATGGTAAAGAAGTTGAAATCTAAGTAGATGATACCACTGGAGGTGTAACAGTACACGTAACTGGAGGTGACTGAGAATGTTGCTGAGAAGATTCAGCCTGTAAAGTTCTTTGTCTGAATCCTCTAAGTTCGACCAGTTCATCCTCTAATTGAAGAATGTACTCATCTCGATCAGTTTCTCCACCCGCTGAAAATGAGGTACCAGAATGCCCATGCCTCTCATTATGAGTTTCAGGAGGAGGAACATCGCTTCGAAAAGCATTGTTGAGAGTGGTGGTCGGTTGATCATTATCTGCCATCTGTTTAAAGACAACAACTCACAGTTTGTTAATAGTTAGTACTTAACATACTAATCCATTATCACATCATAGCTAATGCCCACACCCAGGAATGTTTGACTTATCAATTCTAGATTTGGGATTGAACACTTACCATGTTCAATTCACCCAAATCTTTGCTCTAATACCAACTTATAACACCCCTCGTTTTAGAACCTATTTTTTTTACACTGGAAGCGTTGGTCAAAACATACGTCATATTATATTAGATAATATGGAATTACAATACATTTACTTTGTTCTAAAACTTTGTACATATCACTCATACCATATAAAATTCAAAATACAAAGGACAAGGTGTTACGTAATTACAAACATCTTTAAGTTTATCCCAAAACATATCAGAGTTAATGGTTGCAAAACATTCCATTTAAGACCAACTTCTTGTCCCTGACATATCAAAATTTATAACCTGCAAGAAGTTGAAGTGGTGGGATTAGCACGAAGCTAAGTGAATAGACATGTAACTAACAGTCTAACTTAGCAATAACAAATCATAAACACATAATATGTAAGAGGATCGGTGGTCCTTGAGGAACCCTTATACCGCGGTGGCCCTCAAGTAACACTTAAAACCCAACTGCAGGCCAATACAGTGGTTAACTGATAGCTTATGTGCTATATTCCCACACTACATAGTTGTCCTATAAACAACACATGTACATAAACCTTGTGTTGGCCAATCAATAGCAACCTCAAGCCCAATCCATGTTGACCTGTTATTTAAAAATATATGCCCAAAGGCCATATAACACATAATCCAAATATATCATGGTATTATATCAATCAACAGTCTATAACAGTAAAACCATGTTTACTTGTTGTAACTACAAATTTGTTACAACTAAATCAAGCTGAGAGTTACAGGTCCACTCACCTGAATGTCTCAGTTTCCAAACTCAGAGTTCTTATTTTACTGAGTCTTCGGTTGATCTGAGAACACAACAGAATAAAAATTATAAGTGAGTACTTATTTCATAAGTTGGAGTATAACTTAACATTAAATATATGATATCAAATGAATAAACATTCCATTATTAAACCAAGTGTGAAACATACACAACATAAGTATTTAAATTAAAACTTAATCACCAATATCACATATTATTAATACTCCATCATCTAGCTTTATATCATCATCGTAATATGTCATTAGAATGAGTTACACCTTAGTTTTTATAACATATTTCTACTATATACAAGGCTGAAACAAAAATAGAAGAAAACACAAAGTACCCGCCGGGTAGGGGCTATACCCGCCGGCTAATTATCATACCCGCCGGGTACCAGGTGTACGCATCGGGTACTCGGTTTCGGGTCACTTTCTGTTCCAAAATACGCATTAGTACCCGCCGGGTAAGAATTGTACCAGCCGGGTACCCAGTTTTAATGGGTTTACCCGCCGGGTAAGGATAGTACCCGCCGGGTACCAATCCCCACCAGCAACTTGCACTTACAGTAACAACTCAAATCCGAAATTCCACCTACATAACACAAATCCAGTTTTCTATCTAACCTATTGCAGCAAACAACTTCAACAAACACCCACAACATCACATAACTATATTCAAGCTTCAATTACACTTATATATGTCATTCACTATCTAATTTCAATCAATTAATCAAAAACCAAGGTCATGTATGCATAACCAAGAACACTTACAATTTGGAAGGAATAGAGAGGATGATGAAGAGGTGAAATCAAACACAAGAACAATTTAGTCTTCAATTTAGTATATGATTTCTTGGAAGTGTGTATAGTTAGGGAAAATGAAAGAAACAAATAATTAGGGAAAGTCAAAGAAAAGAGGTCGGCTCCTCTTCAAACCGACTTACACTCAATTTAATTATTTAGTCCCCTTCCAAACCCATTGTTTGGAACCTAAAAACCATTTGCAAGACCAACTATTTTATTTTACCGTTAACTATATAAAGATAAAACAAATAGTAATTTACTAACCACAATAAGTCATTTTACCCTATTATCTACTTTTCCCAATTAAACATAAATACGAATATATATTCTAACACATTTAAATAATGCATTAAAATCAAATTTCATGACTTACCACTAGGCCCCTAGGGAGGATGTTACAAGTAAACCCCCAAATGTTTTCACATAAGTATCAAGATATATAACATTATGCATGATAAATCTAAGAATTAAGACTTTTTATGTCATACATCATAACATGTATCATAAAATAATATACAAGTTATTTTATTAATTTCTTAAAATTCAGAAATCTTCATATCGATTGCCTATTAGTACATCATATCATATAATTATATATCACTTATTATTATATTGCTTACGTTATATGCACAAAACTATTAATCCACTTTTAAAGTCTAACCTTAAAATACAAAACCAAATTTTTAACAAAAGTATTCTAACTAGTAAATACTTAGTTATTAATATTATCAAAATTTGAAATTTGATGAAAATTTATAAAAACTTTATTATATAATAGGACAAGTAAACAAAAGTAAAACTTAAATAATATTTATTTTCTATCGACGTACCCTTTCCCCACACTTAAATTATACAATGTCCTCATTTTATAAAAACATATAAAATAAAGTGAGTAAAAGGAAGAAAAGAAATTAGAACGAAAAACTCCCCTGACTGTAGAAGCATTTTTCTTTCGGCTAGTTCAATGCTAGTTTGGTCGTCTCTTGATCCTTTGTAATAAATATACAACAAAACACACTTTCGTAGTTAATCACGATTGTATTTAGCATATGCAATAAGCCTTTAAACCCCTCGATATCCCGAGTGGACGAGTTATAGTCTCGTGAGGGTTTCCAGGGAATACACCCACAAAGTTCAAACATCTGCAAAAATAAAATAAAAGATAACATATAAAACACGGGTTGTCTCCTGAGAAGCGCTTTTTCTTTGTATCACAAGTCGTTAAGCTCGACTCCATATCAAGTCTATTAAGATTGTAAATGGAGGATAGGAGTATCACCCTCCTCTATGTCACGAATTGATTCAAAATACTTCTTAAGCCGATGACCATTAACCTTAAAAGTGCCCTCATTCGGATGTAGTAAATCGACACTACCATTTGAATTCATCTGGTGAATAACAAATGGTCCAGTCCATTTAGACTTTAACTTTTCTGGAAATAATCTAAGACGAGAGTTATATAAAAGCACACAATCGCCTTTACCAAAGTTTTTATTTCCCTTCAATCGATCATCGTGCCATTTCTTCGTTCTTTCTATATAAAACCTTGAATTCTCATAAGCAATCCATCTTAATTCATCCAACTCATGTAACTGTAAAAATCTATGCCTTCCTGCTTCTTCTAAATCCATGTTATCGTAAAGCCAATACGCCTTATGTTCTAATTCAACAAGTAAATGACAAGCCTTTCCGTATATCAAACGAAATGGTGTACATTTTATTGGAGTTTTGTATGCTGTTCTAAAAGCCCATAATGCATCATCTAATTTATCAGACCAATCTTTTCGATTAATACCCACCGAACGTTCCAAAATACGTTTTAGCCCTCGATTTGTAACTTCAACTTGACCACTAGTTTGTGGATGATAAGGTGTAGCTAACTTATGAGTTACGCCATATTGCTTAAATACTTTTTCTAATTGAGCATTGCAAAAATGAATACCCTGATCACTAATTATTGTTCTTGGAATACCAAACCTTGAAAATAATTGCTTCAGAAACTTTACAACAACCCTGACATCATTAGTTGGTAAAGCTTTTGCTTCGGCCCATTTAGAAACGTAGTTGTGACACCCGCTAAATCAGAACTAGTTATTAGTTCATAATCATTTGTTAATACATGTAATTAATGCTATATTAGGCTAATTGTATGTATCATTATATATATTAGAATATATATATACACGTACGCGATTAAATTTAATCGTGCAATTATTTTATCGGATGAATTCCGACTCATTAATACGGACGTTGGTGAACACGAATTGTTAAATAGTAGGAAATTATTTAATAAACATATTTCTTTCCAAATATTATTTTGATAATATTTCATAAATAGTTCGTAACGTGTAAAATGCTCACACACGACCAAAAACGCGCGAAACGCGCCCGACAATTGAATAAAACTCAAGTTATATTTTTATAACTTCAAACAAAGTATTTGGATACAATACTTCTATTATAAATATCGTATTTGTTATTGTTAACAAATAACGTCTAAATAAAACGTTACACGATTCAAACGAACACACGATTCGCAACCGACGATCAAACAAAAACCAAATATTATTTTGGTGACTTAAAACTATGTCATTTTGAATGGAACTACCATTCCAATATATATCGAGCTTTAAACTGTTACCGAAAGGTATTATATATAACGTATAAAGTACGAATTAACGTTTAAACGATCGGGTAAACAAACCCAGATATTATATCAAGTATGGAGACAAGATTTAAACAAAATCTTGCCTCCCTTTGTTTATAATAATCAGCCAAAAAGAAAAACAAGATCCATAAATCATGGATCTTGTTTGTTGACTACTAACCTCAAACATCACCATTTGTTCATCATTTTTTCCACCACCTCACTCTCTTTCTATCTCTCTCTCTAATCGGTTCTCTCTCTCTCTAAAACACCTCCAAACCGCCACCACCTTCCACCACCAAAAGCTACTTTAAACCATCTCGAATCGCAAAACGGTTGGAAGCAAAAGTGATCACGGGAACGCTAGCTACATTTCCATCTTTTCGGATTCTTCATCCGACACTCGTAAGATCTCGTCACTTTTCATAACTACTTATAATATGTTTGTATACATGTTATGTTGTTCATATAACAAAGAAATGTCCAAATAATAATTTTAAAATCATTTTTACATATGTATACATCAAGACAGTTTTCTGCCTCAGAAATTTCGTCCCACAAAATCGGCTATATCTCGAAACCTAGGAAGAACCAACTCATGACATCTAAACGAAAAATGTTCATTAAGATACCAGCTACAACTTTCATTTTTGGCTCTCGGACCAGATCCTCACGGATCATTGTGAAAAGCGTAGATCTTTGGACTGAACTCAGTTTTGAACCAAATCCGACCATTTGTTATGTTTATTTTTGTTAAAAATAGTAAACGAACATATAAAGTATCATAAAGTGCAGAAATGGACTAGGTTCATAGGTGGTTATGCTTGATTTTTGTTGAGACCTAGATCGGCCCGAAAAGTGGTGAAATCGGAAGTTGAATCGAGGTTAAAATCTGGAAAACATAAACTCTAGGGGCTGTTTTGGTAATTTTGTAAAAGTGACACTTCGAGACACCCATGTAACGTAACGACAACTTTTATAAACTCATTTTACCATTATAAGACTTCCCTAAAAGTTTTAAATCAAACCGAACGCGTTTGACCTTGTAAACGAAAACGAACACTTAGACAAAAATCGGAAATCACACATGTCCGACAATACCTCATTGTCGCATGAACAGTGTCCGACAATACCTCATTGTCGCATGAACAGTGTCCGACAATACCCCATTGTCGCATACCTTATTGTCGGACTCGATTATCGGATAATTGAGTATTTTCTCGATTGTCGCATGAAACCACATTGTCGCAATAACTAACACTTTCGTACTTGAAACCGTCTTATAATCGCTATTCTCTCATGAATAGTAAATTGTTATTGTCTCATGAATAGTAATTCCCGATAATCGCTATTGTCTCATGAATAGTAAATTGATATTGTCTCATGAATAGTAACTCCCGATAATCGCTATTGTCTCATGAATAGTAATTGCTATTGTCTCATGAATAGTACATTCGTAATTGTTTCATAAATAGTGTCCAACACTAACTTTGCATAACCGACTTTCCAACAGACAATATCACGATAAGCTTGATTTAACGTCAATGACAAAAATACAATATTTGGAATAACTCGGAAACATATGACACATATACTTTTATAAGTATACAACGAGACCAACATAATAATAATGATTTTAATAATCATTATTACAAAACTCACCAACGGGTCGTACATGTTTTCAAAACACAAACAAATCAAACCAAATCATTTGGACATTACTAGTTGAATGAGCAACTAGCATAGATGGTCTGTTGAGACATCTACATATATTTATAACCATCGCGTGTCGTGGACACCCTCAGGTAACAAGTCTTCGGACATCACTACTCGGCTAATCAAACCAAGTTTATTAATTTAAACTCTTAAGACTCAGGTGAGTCTCATTGCCCCTCTTTTACTGTTTTACTCAGGGGTGTGATATCATTGCTCGCTTTGTTTTACAATATGAACACAAGTACCATTCGAAATCAAATACTACATGAGTTGTTTTCACTAATCAATTTAAAGCCCTCCACAACATAGTTTGGTAATACATCTGTAGCGTGAATGTTAGTATATGATATCATATAGGATTGACAATCCTCGTCCGGGTTAGCAAGCACTAACTGGTCAAACGGACGTATTAGCATTTGGGTAGACGAGTGTGGATTAGGCACTCGTAGGAGGCACCTCGATCGGAATTCCTTAATTGGACCCGACCCTCAAGTTAAGCTCAGACTATGTGCTCATGGTTGTATAAATTTTATTTTGCTTAATTGCATTTTAAATTCAATTAAATCTTGCGGTTCATACAAATATGTGATGACATACAAACCTGTGAGCTCACCAGTGTTTCGCTGACCTATTTTAGCATGTATCACAGGTACTCAGCAGTAGGTTGGACTGCCCAATCAGGATCTATTAGCTCGAGTCGCATACAGACACCAGGAGATTCCCCTGCATTTCTACATTTTGTACAATTAGATATGCCTTAGAATCTCTCACATTTGGCTTACGAGCTTTTGTAACCATTACAACTTGTAAAACTTTTACATTATATTAATGTAACTTGTAAACGACGCATATAGAGTCGTTCATTATATATCTTGTGTGCTTTGATTATTGATTAGTCGCGCCCCGACCCGATTCGCTTCCGCAACCCGAATTTGGGGGTGCGACAGTAGTCGACTGCCACTAATATATATTTATTTCCTTTGCTTGAAGGAAATGGTCCCATAAAATCTATGCCCCAGACATCAAATATTTCACATACTGGAATAAAGTTTTGTGGCATTTCATCTCGCTTCGATATATTACCCGATCTCTGACATGCATCACAATTCTTTACAAACTCCTGAGCATCTTTAAAAATAGTAAGCCAATAAAAACCTGCATCAAAAACTTTTTTAGCTGTATAATTTGCTCCGTGATATCCTCCAACAGGTCCTTCATGGCAATATGCTAGAATTTTATTACTTTCCTCTCCATGAACACATCTTCGAATTATACCATCTGCACATGATTCAAACAAAAATGGATGTTCCCAAAAGTAATGTTTTAAATCAGCAAAGAAACGCTTCTTTGCTGATAATCCATACCTTTAGGTAAAATGTTAGTTACTGTAACACCCGGTCAAAAATCACAATTTTCGCGCCAATTTTAAACTTTAAATAATTACATTTTAAAGTGCAAGTGAAATATTCTTATTAAAAATATTTACAAAGTAATATAATCAAAATCATAGATTCGAAATATTAAATCTACGTTTTAATCAGGCACAAAAACACGGGTATTTTATACTATGGTTGGAGACCACAGTCCACGAAGCGGGGATCTGGAAGTGGATAAAACCACCTCCACCTCCCATGTTCTTTCATTCTCATCTCACAAAAACACACACATACACATCTCTTTCTCTCTAAACACAACCACCCTCCACCACCGCCGGCTGCCGCCGCCACCGCCGGACTCCACCACCACCATCATCGTCACCAACAACAACAACAAAACCCATCATCAACTTCATCTTCAAGATCCAAGCTCAAGATCCACCATTTTCACCTCCATCTTTAATTCTCACCTAACTTTCGGATTCACTCGGATTTGGTACGATTTCACCACTTTTCTTTGTTATTTCATGTTTATAATGAGTAATATACCATGTATTAGTGTTTTATCAACTTATTATGTCCAAAAACAACTCAAATATACGTTTTTAAGATCAAAAATATGAACAGCTCGTCGGGCGAGTCGAGTCGAGCAACGAGCCGAGTCGAGCTACGAACCGGACCGAGCAGCGAATCGAGCCGAGATGCGAGTCGAACCGAGCAGTGAACCGAGCCTAGTTGCGAGCCGAGCCGAGCTAGCGAGCCGAGTCGAGCTTCGAGCCGAGTCGAGCTTCCTGAACTAACTTGGTCTGCGAAATGAGTTTTGCCCAACGATTCGACTTTCGCGTAACAACAACTACACTTTTTACAATGATGACTTACGTACAAAAATTATATTTTTGTAAAATAGACAACGAAACGATTTTAATAATGATTTAATTGAGAATTATCATTATTACAAACTGCCACAAACGGACCGTACACAATTCTAAAACTAAACAACAGAAGTTTACTTTCACGACACGTTTAGTTAAACCGATTAGTATCTTACTCATATAACCTCACGTGTCTAGGGCACTAGGAGGTTACCATTCGGACAACACACGTATCGTAGGATCGCTGACAACTCACAGGTGAGTTCACCGCCCCACTCTTTTACTGTTTTCAACTGATTTCGGGGTGGGAATGCATACTCCTGTTTTACTTTCAACTGTTCAAATCTTTGCAAACGTTTTACATTAGTTTATGGTAACAGTGTTAGATTACAACGGCTACGAGCCACTTGACCATACTTAGAGATATTAAGGATAACCGTTTTAGAAACACCTAGAATATATATTACGTATGATACCTAGGGGATAAACGCCTCACTACATCAGTGACTGATAAATTACTAGTAATGACTAGCAGACTTATGAGTACCAACTAGAGGCACCAACTTGCTATTTTAGTAACGACTATCCTTACGAACTGACATATGATTTCACTAAGTACTATAAGTACTTCCCAACAGTTAAGTGACGAGATAACATACTTAGAATTCACGCATTACTTCAAACAACTAGGTGACGTAGATTCGTACCTAATAAACGATTACAACTTACCCCTATGCCTAGATGACATCCTTACTTCTGGTATAATTGTGACGACTCTGGCTTGGAGTTACTGGGCCAGGGATGGTCCCCCGGCAGCAGGGAGTTACCCAAAACCCGGGGGGTGTCACATACAACTTGAGGTACTGTTGAGTACCTGTAACGCTCTACTCGCCCAATGATCCTCAAAAGTAACACTGCCCGCACGTGGTCCAGGTACGGGTCTTATGGGGGGTGTTACATAAAACTTACATGCGGGCGTACTGCGCGCATTGCCAAACGGACGCATCGTCTCCTTCGGGGGAACAACGGACGCTGTCACTATATGTGAAGCAAAACGATACCACGGTGGGTGGTACAACTTACGAACGAGCTCACGATACCACGGTGGGTGGTACAACTTTCGTACGAGCTGGATGCTCACGATACCACGGTGGGTGGTACAACTTACTTACGAGCTGAATGCTCACACTCAGCAATGGACCGACGGACTATTACAGTCGGGGTCGTTGGCTCAGCATATGAATTTATGCTCTATCGTAGTTCTGCGGAACTGCACGGTTACTCATACTCAGCATAGGAATTATGCTTTACTTACTTTCAGCAACGGACCTGCGAACTATTACAGTAGGGGTCGTTGGCTCGATAATTGATTAATTTACTTAAACGTGGTCCTGCGGGACATAACTTGACATACCTTTTGGGGGATACCCATTACCATCACTATAGGCGATTACTAGATAACTTACGAGTCGGAGACTCAGGAAATTACGAGCTTTTGCTCACTTGACCGTACTTACAAACCGTACTGATATGACACAATTTCAAAACAAATAACTTGATCACGTTGCCGGGGTGCAACCTTTCATGCCAGATGGCATTGTGACATACTAGTACTCGTAGTACTAATACTTGAAACCGTACGAACTAGCTGTACCGTATTGCCGGGGAGCAATATCGACTGTCTAAGGACTTTCTTGATTGATTACTTTTGACCAGTAGCACGACAGTTAGTCTCCTTACGCTACACCCGTATTCGTATTGCCAGGTGGCAATAACGTACCTGATAACACACCCACTGGGAATTGGTTCCCTTTACTTGACTAGAAACCTATCGATTAGGTTCACCTGTTTACCATAAATTTCTCACAATTACCTCGAGGGGTAATCATTACTATTTAAACTGTTAAACTTGATTTACATTTCTAAATGAAATACATATTTCTTGAACTACTTGTTATTACAAATTACTTGTGAACTCACCAGCTTCCCAGCTGACCTTTTAGTGTGCATTCTCAGGTACACTGCAGTAGTAGGATTGGCCTACAGGATTCTAGCTCGAGTCGCATATTTCTTACACTTTGGAACCACTCTGCATTTAACTTTAAATTTCAAATTATGTATTTGGATATCGACAGTAAACTTGTAACGTTTTATTTATAAAATGTATAACTATTTCCAAACGTCTCATTTAGAGTCGTTCACTATGTATCTTATGTTGTGATATTTGATTTGGTAACACCCGACCCGATCGCTTCCGCAACCCGAGATTTGAGGGTGTTACAGATTGGTATCAGAGCCTAAGGTTGTAGTGAACTAGGTTGCATTTAGTGGGCCTAGACTATGACCATTAGGCAGTATTCCTTATTAGGTATAACTAGTTCAGGGATTACATGATACGAACTTAATTTAACATAGCGTAGCTAACTATGTACAATTAAGCAAAGATGATGTAAGATCTGAAAGGAGTTATATTGAAATGGAATGCAGTAGTTGACTCTGATTGTTAATTGTTAATTGCTAGACACCCTAGGCTATTATATGTACTGTAGGTATATATGAATAGGCCTTACGTGTATACTATTTCTGCATATCTATACACATGTATGTATGATTATACCTGACATGATTCCGCTGTACAACTGATACACACTTTCGAAGTGGCATATCGCCAACTTCCCAACCTTTACGACTTGATCTCAAATTTTGACCAGGTTGGTCACGACTGGCTAGTATTGCGAGAGATACTCGTAATGACAAAGCCCGCGAATCACTATCGAAACTTGCTATCGGCCTGAGGGCTACACTTGAACAACACACAGCACGTGGTGCTGCATTTACTCAGTATGTTAATACTACAACTGGCACATTGGTACTACGCTCACAGTACATGGGTGCTACAATTTTGGTGCTTCGGGCACTACGATCATGGTACGTGGTGCTGCATCGTGCTTTGGGCAGCATACTACTCCAGCACGTGGTGCTGTAACTTACGATAATTGGGTACTACTTTTACAATACAATAGGAAATTTCATTATTGTGCCAATGGCACTATGTTACAGTACAGGGTTACTGTGTCTTAGTACTTAGGGTACTACGCATCAACCGATAGACCTACAACTACCGTACGCTAGTATCACACAATAGTCAGTTAGACTGGATACCATACCATAGTCTTGGTAGATTACTTTAAGGCATACGTGAACCGCTGACATATAACGAAACTAAAAGTCGGAGAACTTTCGAATACATACTATTTTACATACCAATGAAATAAACATAATCCTCGAATAAAGAACTTACCATTAATGTTTCACTCTTGTCTAAGAATCATGCCGCGTAGACGACAAACGTACACGCAAGCAGAACGCGACCAATACGCTGAGCAACGAGTGGCTGAAGCCCTAGCTGCACAAAACATAACGCGTCCCTGCACCTATAAAGAATTTCTGAACTGCAACCCGCCAATCTTTGTTGGTACTGAAGGGGCTGTCGGACTGATCCAATGGATTGAAAGGATGGAAGCTGTATTCCGCATTTGCAACTGCCCCGATGGATGCAAAGTCAAATACTCCACCTACACCCTTCAAGATATTGCACTAAACTGGTGGAATGCTCACGCCCAAACCACAGGGGTCGACACCGCCTATGAACTTTCTTGGGAGGAACTGAAACAACTGATGAGGGACGAATATTGTCCTAGCGAGGAACTACACCGACTTGAGAATGAACTCTGGCATCTTACCGTGAAAAACAACTACATCATGACCTATACCAATCGTTTTCACCGACTGGCACTCCTTTGCCCATCTCTAGTAAACCCAGAAAGCAAACGAATCGAACAATACATCGGAGGACTTCCAGCACAAATCGCGGACATGGTTACCTCCTCTAAACCCAACACTATTCGTGATGCCGTTCGCATGGCCCACAACCTCATGGCGCGGGTGGTTCAACGCGGAACCCCCACAACTGAAAACCATATACAAAAATGGAATGGCGATTCCAGCACTAGTCATGATCCAACAAATCAACCCAAACCCTTGAAATCTTACCCTTCTGAATACAAAGGAAAACGGGGCTATGCGGGGGATAAACCCTTTTGTCACAACTGTAAACGTTATCACTCTGGCCCTTGTGGCCCACCTTGCGAGAGATGCCAACGATTTGGACACCAAATTCGGGACTGTAGGGTTCCTGCAAATCCCGACGGACAACAAACGTGTTTCAAATGTAACACTCCTGGACATTTCAAGAAAGATTGCCCAAATCAGAAACGAAAAATCCACGTGATCAGCTCCGGAAGGACCGGAAGAAACTACGACAATATCACGGGTATGTCCCTATTCGATACTAAACCTTCAAATTAAACACAACGTTTTGATCGGCGGGAATGTCGATTCCAAAATAATACCGATTACATGAATTAATGCCATCTACACGAATTAAGCCAAACATAAAAACTAGAGTTTGCTTTCAGCAGACTAATCGACTGAACGTACACCAATCACATAGTCCCGGTAGGACTACTTACTAAACTGTCACGATGTGACAATCACCTAGTCCCGAATGGACTACAACGTAAACGGTTACCTAGTAACCATGACTTAATCATAACTTGAACATAATATAGTCAGAATATGACTAAAACAATAAACTGCGACACGGTCATGGATTGACTGTTTTCCCAACTCTGTCATAGACATGGTATGTCTACAATTCTTTCGACAAAACCTCTCGTACGAATATGTCTCCCCAGACCCCACGCTACCACGACTTCATTTTTAATTTCGGGACGAAATTTCCTTAACAGGGGGAGAATGTAACACCCGGTCAAAAATCACAATTTTCGCGCCAATTTTAAACTTTAAATAATTACATTTTAAAGTGCAAGTGAAATATTCTTATTAAAAATATTTACAAAGTAATATAATCAAAATCATAGATTCGAAATATTAAATCTACGTTTTAATCAGGCACAAAAACACGGGTATTTTATACTATGGTTGGAGACCACAGTCCACGAAGCGGGGATCTGGAAGTGGATAAAACCACCTCCACCTCCCATGTTCTTTCATTCTCATCTCACAAAAACACACACATACACATTTCTTTCTCTCTAAACACAACCACCCTCCACCACCGCCGGCTGCCGCCGCCACCGCCGGACTCCACCACCACCATCATCGTCACCAACAACAACAACAAAACCCATCATCAACTTCATCTTCAAGATCCAAGCTCAAGATCCACCATTTTCACCTCCATCTTTAATTCTCACCTAACTTTCGGATTCACTCGGATTTGGTACGATTTCACCACTTTTCTTTGTTATTTCATGTTTATAATGAGTAATATACCATGTATTAGTGTTTTATCAACTTATTATGTCCAAAAACAACTCAAATATACGTTTTTAAGATCAAAAATATGAACAGCTCGTCGGGCGAGTCGAGTCGAGCAACGAGCCGAGTCGAGCTACGAACCGGACCGAGCAGCGAATCGAGCCGAGATGCGAGTCGAACCGAGCAGTGAACCGAGCCTAGTTGCGAGCCGAGCCGAGCTAGCGAGCCGAGTCGAGCTTCGAGCCGAGTCGAGCTTCCTGAACTAACTTGGTCTGCGAAATGAGTTTTGCCCAACGATTCGACTTTCGCGTAACAACAACTACACTTTTTACAATGATGACTTACGTACAAAAATTATATTTTTGTAAAATAGACAACGAAACGATTTTAATAATGATTTAATTGAGAATTATCATTATTACAAACTGCCACAAACGGACCGTACACAATTCTAAAACTAAACAACAGAAGTTTACTTTCACGACACGTTTAGTTAAACCGATTAGTATCTTACTCATATAACCTCACGTGTCTAGGGCACTAGGAGGTTACCATTCGGACAACACACGTATCGTAGGATCGCTGACAACTCACAGGTGAGTTCACCGCCCCACTCTTTTACTGTTTTCAACTGATTTCGGGGTGGGAATGCATACTCCTGTTTTACTTTCAACTGTTCAAATCTTTGCAAACGTTTTACATTAGTTTATGGTAACAGTGTTAGATTACAACGGCTACGAGCCACTTGACCATACTTAGAGATATTAAGGATAACCGTTTTAGAAACACCTAGAATATATATTACGTATGATACCTAGGGGATAAACGCCTCACTACATCAGTGACTGATAAATTACTAGTAATGACTAGCAGACTTATGAGTACCAACTAGAGGCACCAACTTGCTATTTTAGTAACGACTATCCTTACGAACTGACATATGATTTCACTAAGTACTATAAGTACTTCCCAACAGTTAAGTGACGAGATAACATACTTAGAATTCACGCATTACTTCAAACAACTAGGTGACGTAGATTCGTACCTAATAAACGATTACAACTTACCCCTATGCCTAGATGACATCCTTACTTCTGGTATAATTGTGACGACTCTGGCTTGGAGTTACTGGGCCAGGGATGGTCCCCCGGCAGCAGGGAGTTACCCAAAACCCGGGGGGTGTCACATACAACTTGAGGTACTATTGAGTACCTGTAACGCTCTACTCGCCCAATGATCCTCAAAAGTAACACTGCCCGCACGTGGTCCAGGTACGGGTCTTATGGGGGGTGTTACATAAAACTTACATGCGGGCGTACTGCGCGCATTGCCAAACGGACGCATCGTCTCCTTCGGGGGAACAACGGACGCTGTCACTATATGTGAAGCAAAACGATACCACGGTGGGTGGTACAACTTACGAACGAGCTCACGATACCACGGTGGGTGGTACAACTTTCGTACGAGCTGGATGCTCACGATACCACGGTGGGTGGTACAACTTACTTACGAGCTGAATGCTCACACTCAGCAATGGACCGACGGACTATTACAGTCGGGGTCGTTGGCTCAGCATATGAATTTATGCTCTATCGTAGTTCTGCGGAACTGCACGGTTACTCATACTCAGCATAGGAATTATGCTTTACTTACTTTCAGCAACGGACCTGCGAACTATTACAGTAGGGGTCGTTGGCTCGATAATTGATTAATTTACTTAAACGTGGTCCTGCGGGACATAACTTGACATACCTTTTGGGGGATACCCATTACCATCACTATAGGCGATTACTAGATAACTTACGAGTCGGAGACTCAGGAAATTACGAGCTTTTGCTCACTTGATCGTACTTACAAACCGTACTGATATGACACGATTTCAAAACAAATAACTTGATCACGTTGCCGGGGTGCAACCTTTCATGCCAGATGGCATTGTGACATACTAGTACTCGTAGTACTAATACTTGAAACCGTACGAACTAGCTGTACCGTATTGCCGGGGAGCAATATCGACTGTCTAAGGACTTTCTTGATTGATTACTTTTGACCAGTAGCACGACAGTTAGTCTCCTTACGCTACACCCGTATTCGTATTGCCAGGTGGCAATAACGTACCTGATAACACACCCACTGGGAATTGGTTCCCTTTACTTGACTAGAAACCTATCGATTAGGTTCACCTGTTTACCATAAATTTCTCACAATTACCTCGAGGGGTAATCATTACTATTTAAACTGTTAAACTTGATTTACATTTCTAAATGAAATACATATTTCTTGAACTACTTGTTATTACAAATTACTTGTGAACTCACCAGCTTCCCAGCTGACCTTTTAGTGTGCATTCTCAGGTACACTGCAGTAGTAGGATTGGCCTACAGGATTCTAGCTCGAGTCGCATATTTCTTACACTTTGGAACCACTCTGCATTTAACTTTAAATTTCAAATTATGTATTTGGATATCGACAGTAAACTTGTAACGTTTTATTTATAAAATGTATAACTATTTCCAAACGTCTCATTTAGAGTCGTTCACTATGTATCTTATGTTGTGATATTTGATTTGGTAACACCCGACCCGATCGCTTCCGCAACCCGAGATTTGAGGGTGTTACAGTTACTAAATAATTAGCATAATTAGCAAACCATGGTACTTCAGAAATATCCTCAGCAATCATTAACTTCTCATCTGGAAACGTATCTTGAATTTCTAATTCATCTAATGCTTCTAAGTCCGGATTTTCTAATCTTGATAAATGATCTGCTGCTAAATTCTCAGCTCTTTTCTTATCTCGTATTTTATATCAAATTCCTGCAATAAAAGAATCCATCGCAACAAACGAGGGCGCGCATCCTGTTTATTGAATAAATACTTTAAAGCAGAATGGTCAGTGAAAACAATAGTTTTAGATAATACTAAATAAGAGCAAAATTTATCAAATGAAAAAACTATTGCTAAAAGTTCCTTCTCTGTAGTTGTGTAGTTTTCCTGTACATCAGTTAGAGTTTTGCTGGCATAATAAATCGGTTTTAACTTTTTCTCTATCCGTTGTCCTAAAACAACTCCAACAACATAATCACATGCATCACACATTAGCTCAAAAGATAGATTCCAATCTGGTCCGGTCATGATTGGCGCGAAAACCAACTTTTCCTTCAAAATATTAAATGCTTTTAAACATGATTCGTTAAACACAAACTTAGCATCCTTCTCCAATAACTAATTCATAGGCCTTGCTATTTTAGAAAAGTCTTTAATAAAATGCCTGTAAAATCCAACATGACCTAGAAAACTTCTTACACCTTTAACATTCGTGGGAGGAGGTAATTTTGAAATTGCTTCTATTTTTGCTTGATCAACCTCAATCCCTACTTTGGAGATCTTATGTCCTAGTACTATGCCTTCTCGGACCATAAAATGACATTTCTCCCAGTTTAGTACTAGATTAGAAACTTCACATCTTTCCAACATCTTCTTAAGATTCTTTAAACATATTTCAAATGAATCACCAAACACCGAGAAATCATCCATAAATATTTTCATAAAATCTTCTACCATATCATGAAAAATTGCCATCATACAATGCTGAAATGTTGCTGGCGCATTACATAATCCAAATGGCATCCTTCTATATGCAAAGGTACCGAACGGACAAGTAAAAGTAGTTTTATCTTGATCTTCTGCCGCAATCGGAATCTGGAAACATCCTAAAAAACCATCTAGAAAGCAATAAAATTCCTTACCTACTAACCGTTCTATCATCTGATCAATAAATGGTAAAGAAAAATGATCTTTCCTAGTAGCATCATTTAACTTTCAGTAATCTATACAAACTCTCCATCCTGTTACGGTTCTTGTAGGAATCAACTCATTCTTCTCATTAGCTACAACTGTCATTATACCCTTCTTAGGTACTACATGAACAGGACTTACCCATGGACTATCCGATATTGGATAAACTAGTGGAGAGTCCAATAGCTTAATTATATCATCTGTACCACATCTTTTACCTTTGGATTAAGTCGTCAGAGTGGCTGTACTACTGGCTTGAAATCAGATTCCATCAATATTTTATGAGTACAATAAGATGGACTGATGCCTTTAATATCTATTATCTTCCATGCTATAGCACTCTTATGTTCTTTCAAAACTTGTATCAAACATGCCTTTTCTTCGTTGGTTAATTTGGAAGATATAATAACTGGCAATTCTGATGTTCCTTGTAAGTATGCATAATCTAGATGAGATGGTAGTTCTTTTAATTCTAATTGAGGTGGTTCTTCATAAGATGTCTTGATTTAAAAAACTTCTGATCGTAAACAAGGAACTCCATGCATAGAAAATGGAAGAAGTTCTCTGTTAACAATTTCAGCAACTGGCTGAACCAAATCAATTTCCGCTTGTTGTTGTTGACAGATTATTGCTTTATATAACTCTGGTTGAAACAACTCATCTTCATCCTCGATCATCTTATCAAATTCCTCGACAGTTGTATTTGCCTCTAATTTTCTGGTCTATCCTTCCAAAATACCTGCTTCTGAATGATCATCTTCTAATAAATTCTGCAAAATTGTTTTATCCATATATTCGAAAGAATTTAAATAATAACATGTATCATCTACGTAGTCAGGAAATTTCATAGAATCATTAACATTGAAAACAACTTTTTCATTCCCAACCCTGATAGTAATTTATCTGTTAAAAACATCAATTAAAGCGTGGGTAGTTGCTAAAAAGGGCCTTCCTAGTATAATAGGGACTCTAGGGTCTTCTACCTTATCTAAAATAACGAAATCACATGGAAACACAAATTTATCAGCTTTTATTAAAATATTTTCAATCATGCCCTTAGGATATTGCACAGATTGGTCAGCTAGTTCGATACACATTCGAATAGGTTTTGGTTCCCCTAATCCTAAGCGAGTATATAGAGTGTATGGCATTAAAGAAATACTAGCTCATAAATCTGCTAATGCATTATTAATAGACATGTTACCAATTAAGCAAGGTATAGTAATATATCCCTGGATCCTTGACTTTAGGAGGTAATTTATTATGCATCAATGCTGAACATCTTGCATTCATTGTTACTTTAGTAACACCATCCAGTTTGCTTTTGTTGGTTAATAGCTCCTTCAGATATTTAGCATATTTTGGCATTTGTTGAATAGCTTCTACAAATGGTATGTTAATGTTCAGCTGCTTCAAATTTTCTAAGAACTTATGGTATTGCACATCATCTCTTCCCTTCAGTAGAGCAGCTGGATATGGTGGTGGGGATTCTCTTTTGGTTTTTCAACCTCTCTATCTTGACTGGAAGTTTTCTCAACTATTTCTTCACTTGAATTATCAACCTGCTCAGAATCAACAATTTTATCAGTAATAATTAGAGGGTTAGAAGTTTTACCGCTTCTTGTGATGTCACACCCCCAATTTTTATGATTTGCGGAAGCGATGATTTGGGTGTGACTAATCAAATATCAAAACACCAAGATTACAAGCAAACGACTCTATATGAGACGTTTATAATATTTCAAAAGTATTACAAAGTTTTCAAGATATGAGTTTACAATAATAACAAGTTCGCAATTGATTTCGAAGATTTTAATACATAACCATTATACAAAATATAATGCAAGAAAATCTTCATGTCTAAATGGATACATGCGACTCGTGAGTAGATAGCTTATCCTGAGGGCCATTCTACTATTGCTGTTCACCTGAGAATACAACACTAAAAGGTCAGCTATAAAGCGGGTGAATCTCACAGGTTTAGCATAAACATTGATGTGATCAACATGATTATCCGACGATAATAAAATGTTATAACCGAACAATGATTTAAACAATATAGTCAAACAATGATTTTTAACCAAATAAGGTCACCGAACAATGATTAAAACAATTAAGTTTTCAAAACAATGATTTAACCTATTAGGGTTACCGAACAATGATTAAAACAATTAAGTTTTCAAAACAATGATTAAACCAACGCAGGTTTCCTAACATTGATCAAACCAACGTAGGTCTCCGAACATTGACGGAACCAACGCAGGTTTCCGAACATTGATGGAACCAACGCAGGTTTCCGAACAATGCTTTATTATACCGACTATGTCATTGCATTGCACTGAGCCATGGTTCGAGGCCTAACCCGATTTTCTGCCTCCCGAACGGTGTCAACACCCATAACAACTACTAAAGTGCCCGTTTGTACATGGTTGTAGCTAGCAACCCGGACGGGGACGTCACTCCCATGAAAGTACTATCCTTTAGTAATCGCGCCTTATTAAGTTAACGAACCATGCAATGATGAGGACTTTCCAGAATTAAAACACTCGTGCAACACCCGAACAATGAAAATCAAGACCAATAATGGTAACCAAACAATGTAACTAACATAGTTAACCGAATTAAATAATCATTTAATTCCCTGAGTTAATAATCAAATTAATTAATCAAATAACATATGATCACGAAAACAATTAAGCATTGTATCTCACCCCAAGTTTTAAATCAGTTAAAGCAATAAAAGTAGGGCTGTGAGACTCACCTGAGTCTATCCGAGCAATGAGTATATCCGACGTGGAATAGACAATATCTGAAACCTCCTAGTGTCCTAAACACACGAGATTCTAATAAGTATTTTATTGTCTAACATTTATCCGTATCAATAAGTATCCGATTATATTATATCCAAATGTTTAAGTTTGTATCTCCTGTTCAAGGTTTGTAAAAACGTACGGCCCGTTGGTAACGACTCAAGATTATATTCCAAAATACAATTTTTTTACTTGTTTCTAGTTGATTTCATAAACTTTTGATACTTATTTAGCTTGAAATTGGTCTCATGTGTTAAGGTTAAAGATTGAGGAAGGAAATATGAAATAATGAAGCATTTTGCTGTTTTGACTATGTTGCACCGTTTTGGCCATAACTTCCTCATACGAACTCGGATTTAGGCGATTCAACTGCCCAAGGATGGTGGGCTGGATGCAAGTGACCCGTCTGGGTGGGACCCCATACCCGTCCGGGTATACTTTGTGACCAGTCCGGGTTTCATGATCCACCCGTTCGGGTGAGTGGTTTCTTTCAGTCTGTTCGTGCAGTTCATCCCCAAACCAGTTTATTACTTAATTTTTCGGATATAATTCATAGATATAACTTCGATACATGATAATATAAGTTTGTAAAACACAAATTTAAACAAAGTTAAAGTTTGAAGTTTTCTTACAATTCAAAAATTGAAGCCGTGAGGTGATGATGATGAGCTTGATGATGATGATGATTATGATTATGAAGATGATGTTGTTTATGTTATTGTCTTTGTTTGATGATCAAAGAAAGGGAACGAGAGAGAGCAGAGGGCAAAGAATGGGTGTGCGTGTGTGTAACTGCATTATTGGAGTCGGGTATATACACCGGCTCCAATAATTGATATTGGTGGGTATTTTATACCCGTGTTCGTGTACCTGATCGTTATGTAGTATAATCTTTCCAAATGATAAATTCCTAAAAATATAATCGTATATGTTTTCCATTGAAGTATTTTATAAAAATTCATTAAGTGGGTTATAAAAATATAACTGATGATCCCAGCTAGAGATCTTAGTATGTATTACTTTGATTGATTATTAATAAGCTTGCGGAATAGTTTATTAATAACTTGAAGAACAAACTTGTATATAACAGAATATCTAACCAAAAGCTTCAATATTATTAACAATAATACGAACACACAATTTGTGTTAGGGTTTACAACCTTGAAGCTAATAACTAGAATGAATTCGTCACGCTCTAGGGTTTTACAGGATCTCTATTTATAACATATAGAGTCCTTTACAGAATCAAACTATTATGGAATCATATCTATTCCATAATTCTCTCTATTCAACTATATCTAACCAACAGTGGTTATCTATATCACTAACAGGGGTAGTACTCGTATATTATCAACAGTGGTTGAGTACTTAATACAAAATACAAACTACACACTAACAATGGCACTGTTAGACAAACTACTTGACAACGGCAGCTACTAACTCTAACTAGCAGTGGCAACTACTAACAGTGGTAGTACTTCTAACAGCGGCACAATACTTGTATTCTGAGCAAATCTAGCAGTGTCTCAGTTCTCAACAATCTCCCCCTAAACTTGATCATTCAGAGTAATGATTCAAGTTTCAATCCTTCTTTTCTTCTTCTATCTCCTTCATCGTTTGCCTCTTATGCAGTTGATTGAACACCATGTATAAAGCTCTGTAAGCTCCTTCAGTAATGATGGTTGTAGATAACTTCAAATCAACCAATCTATTCAGCAGCCCTGTTCCCAGCACATAGTGTCGATCATCAAACATGTAGATCACCTGCCCATTGTTAAATACTACCATGTGTACTCCAGCTCTGGCAAAATATCTCCAGGTTATAACCCTTTGATGACAGTGAAAGAATAAGTGATACATGCTGGCTGGTTCAAACATGCTTTGCAATAACTCCATCATTTGTCTTTCAATCACAGCCTCAGAGTTCTTTCTATTCCTGATTCTGCTCACTTGATACAACTCCATAAGATCATCTCTTGTACAGATTCTGAGCAAATCAATCATACTCCCAACATGGTCATCAAATCCTCTTTCCCTTTCAATCTTAATCTCAAGGATCATTTTTCTGAAACCATAATTAATTGCTACTCCTTCCCAATTTATAATTCTAGCCTTTCTTGGTCCTTCAGAAATCTCCTTGCTATCAGTCAGAATCTTGATTCTCTTTTTCAGCTCTGGATCAAATCTTGGAATGTCAGGAATAACATTGTCTTTAGAAATCTGATTTTTCCATGAATTTCTTCTGACTTCATTCTGCTTATCCTCTAAGGCTTTCTCTGCTGCCTCAGCAGCTGCTTTTTCTCTTCTTTCTTCTTCTTCTTTCAAAAACTTTACCATTTCCCTATCTGCCTTTTCTTTCTTCTCCTTCATCAATGCATTCAAATGCCTATTCTCTTCCAATTTCTTGGTCCACTCATCATCTCTTCCCATATACCTATCATATGCCTGTTCCAGCTTCTGCATATTCCATCCTTTAACAATTTTAGCTGGGGCATAATTATCAGACAGAGCATTGATCATTTGTCTTCTCCTTTCAGCATATGGTAAAGATTTACTCCTCTTCTTGGCTAATTCCTCTTGCTTTTTCTTTCTAGCCCTTTCCTCATTTGACCTTTTCATCAACAAAAATCCAGAAGATAACTCTTCCTCTTCATTACCTTTCTTCTTCTTTAAATAATCATGAACTCTCTGAGCAGGAAGCTTTAATCCTTGTGCAGTCTTTTCTTTAACAATCTCTGCAGCTTTCTGTGTAATAGTCACTACACTTAGATCATCCAAAATCATTTTAACATCATCACCCTCTTCTTCAGCTTTAGCTTCTGCAGCTCTCCTTATCAACCTTTCCCTTTCTTCTACTTGCATCCTTAGCATATCATGAGACTCAAGATGAGGTTCTTTAATTTCTTTCACTTTTGATTTTTCTTTTAACTTTCCTTTACCTTTGTCTTTTGGATCAATCACAGGCAATTTAGACTCAGGCTTGAGTGGTGAAGTTGGTTCTCTTATTGTAACAGGTACCTCTCTTGGTCTTGTTGTTGTGGTAGTTGTGGCAGGGGTTGATATGACAGCAGTGGTGATTGGTGTATCAACAGTGGTAGGTGTTGGTGTACTAACAGGGGTAGATGTAACAGTGGTAGTGTTAGTGTTGACAGTGGTTGAAATTGTGACAACAGTGGTAGAAGTTTTGACAGGGGATAAAGTATTAGTTGGCTTTCTTCTGGGAATAGATTTCTTTCTTGTAAAGGTCTGCAACTTCTTCTCTTCATCAATTGACTTTGATTGCTCCCCCTTAATCTCAACTTCTCCTTCTTTCATCTCTTTTTCAACATCATCAACCACCTCATACACTGGCCTATCACTGAAACTGACTCTTTTCTTATTTTCCAGGTTAGCACCCATCACATCCCAAAAATATAATCTAAGTGCAGCTTTCTCAGGCAACCCTTTATTCAATGGAAATACCTGATAAACTGTTTCATCTGTTTCATCAGTCTGCTCTGCTCCTGCACCATCACTTGTATTAACATTTTCAGAAGAATCTTCACCAGTATATACCACCATTCTTCTGTCATCTGCAGCATTTACCATCTCATCATCTAAACTTTCATGTATCACATAATCAGAGACATTGAGCTCCTCCTCAGCCTTATCCCTGCTCTGCACATAATCATCATCTTTATCATCAAACACTAACTCCACAGTGTCTTCTGATTGTGCCTCATTATGCTCACATATATCCATCTCAACTGTATTATCATCAAGCTCAAGCACCTCTGTAGCTGCAGAATCATCATGCATCTCATCAATATTTATCATTGCTCCACTCATATCATCATGAGGTCCATGTGAATCATCATCATCATCATCATCACCTGCTTTTCTTGAACCATCATCTTCAGGCATATTATCATCATCTGCTTTCTTCTCCCCCTTGCCTGAAGATTCCTTTAACTTATTCGCAGGTAGAAGAATATTGTTGACAGCCTCCTCAAGCATTACCAATCTATTCTGCACATCAAGCAACTCTGCCTTCTGATGATCAATGATCTCCTTCTGCTTAGCAATTAACTCATCCTGAGCTTGAATTTTCTGTTGAGCCTCTTTTCTGTAAGCCCTTTCCCTCTCATATTTGCTCCACAGTTTATTGATATCATGTACAAGATAGGAAATCGTCAATTCATCAGTATCACTAGGCTCATCAACATTAGAGTGTGACCTCTTAGTTGAATCCTTGCCCACATCTGCCACTGCAGATGTCCCTTGGTTATTGGTACTGGGACCTACATTTGAATCATCACCCATAGGTTTATCAAACATAGTTGCCTCTGGTTGGGTCTGATTAATGTTACCACTATCCTGCCCTGCCAGTGGGCTAGAAACAGTAGTGGCAGCCCTTCCAGAATGAACATTTTCATCAAGTATGTTCACCTGTTGTGTTGGGACAGTTGACTGAGACTGTGGAGAAACAGGAATCTCCATAGCCTGTGTAGCCTTCTTGGATTTCTTGGCTTTAGATTGGGTAGGCTGTTTGTTCCCTTGTTTTCTTTTGATGCCACCTCCTGATGTGTGTTCAGAACCAACTTGTGTTGTTGGTCTGTCATCATTTGGTCCAGATGGTGTTGGTAATACACCACCAGTGGCAGAAGGAGTAACTAGCATTGTAGAAAATAATGCAGTTTCCTTCTTAGAAAAAGCATTCTGATACTGATTCATAGCCTTAATAGTCCTCAAAGATAGAGTAGAACTAACAATCACACTATCCTCTGCTGGCAGATTTGACAATTGATTATTCAATAAAAGCTGAACAAATCTAGGGTACATAACGAATGTATCACCCTTTACATTCCTAACCATATTATCTAAGATAAATCTAGATATATTAAATTTAATACCCTGTGCCAAGCAGATAATAGGATATGCAATAGTAGAACTAAATTCATTAAAACTAGTTCTCTTTTGAGACAAACATACCAGAAAAGTATGAATGTAGAACTTCCATTGAGGACAAAACCATGACTTCAAGAAAGTATATTCTGATCTTGTCTTTCCTGAACCTTCATACCCCATATCCATAATGCCTTTAAACAAATCTTCTCTCGATAATTCCAGAATTCCACCTTCATCATCAAACTGTAAAAGCTCTCTTAGAACAATCTCAGTAACCATTACCTTCTTACCCTTGACAGTGGAATGAATGTGAGTAATGCCATTAACATTCCCTTCCTTTGCATTCTGCCAGAATTCTTGAATATGCGATCGAATTAATCGTGGACAAACAGTAAGGGCATGTGTAACTGGACAATTACTCAAGAAATCAATAATAGGGTGAAAATACTCATCGGCAAGTTCTTTATTCAAGAAAGCCCTCATATTGTGTTCAGAATGAACACTTAGCGTAGAATGATCAGAATCAGATGACAATGAAGATGCCATTGATGTAATTGATGAACGAACGAAGAGTGAATTACAATAAACAACTCAAAGCGAGAGCGATTATTGAAGGGTTTTGAAAATTTTGAAAGCGTAATTGAAAAAGTGAAGTATTTGAGTATTTATTTGATGACAGTGCCAAGCCCTAAAAATAGAACTAGCAGTGGCACTGCTGGTTATACCCAACAGGGGCACAATTTACAAACAAACCCAACAGGGGTACCTCACTTGGTCAATTTATAGTCAACCCTTTCTAACCATCTAACAAAGCTAGCAGCGGCTGATAGTCTAGCAGGGGCATCCGACAAAGGAAACGCCAACTTAGAACTAACAGGGGCATAAACTTATCTTAGTTAGACAACGAATTTTTTTTTTTTTTTTTTTTTTTTTTTTTTTTTTTTTTTAAACCAAAAAATAAGAAGAAACAAATAAAACATTAAATTCCAGCTCAAGTGATGTCTCTTGACAGTGGCTGAAACCTGCAATATTAAACTAAGAAAAACAATTAGCAGGGGTTAAATTACACACATATACAGCAGGGGTTTAAAATACATTGACAGTGGCAAAGGTAAACTAACAGTGGCACCAATTGTTATCATGATGAAGCTAACAGTGGCAACACCTGACCCTGTCACATACAATATATTTTACCCCTGTTAGTATCAAATCCAGACCAAAACACTACGTGAGATTGATCATACCAATATTAGTTATCAAAAATGTAAATCTTCCTACATCAAATGCTTTTGTAAAAAGATCTGCAAGTTGATTATCAGTATGAATTTTAAAAATATGAATCAATCTTTTATCATAACAATCTCGTATAAAATGATATCTGATCTCAATGTGTTTGGTTTTTGAATGCTTAACTGGATTCTGAATGATACTAATAGCAGAAGTATTATCAATATAAATAGGAGTGTTCATGAAAGTCAAACCATAATCCAGCATTTGATTCTGAATCCAAAGAACCTGTGCACAGCAACTTGATGCTGCAACATATTCTGCTTCTGCTGTAGAAGTGGAAACCGTGGTCTGCTTTTTACATTGCCATGACACTAATCTATTTCCAAGAAATTGACATCCTCCACTGGTGGATTTTCGATCCATGTTCTCACCACCATAGTCACTATCTGTGAAAGCCTTAAGCTCAAAATCTGATCCTTTAGCATACCAAAGTCCCAAATCAGGTTGACCTTTCAAGTATCTAAAGATCCGTTTCACAGCATACATGTGTGACTGCTTTGGATTGGTTTGATACCTAGCACAAAGACACACTATGATTTTACCTCCTTTAGGATTGCTTCCAAATGCTACATCTCCTCCATCAAACGCTTTAAAGTCCTGTAGCTTTTTCCTGTCTCCAGTCATGTGTCTTGAACAGCCAGAATCAATATGCCATAAGCTTGGTGGCTTGCCCTGCACATATATGAGAAAAACAATTAGTTTTTCTTGGGAACCCAAACCAATTTGGCTTTGGGTTTCCCATGAGCACCTTTGACATCAACCCTTTTGACAGTGATTGATCTCAGTGCTGCATTGGTTTTGGACACTTCAGATTTACACTCATTTTTATGTCTCCAAAAACAATCAATTTTTGACCTAACAGGGGCAATAAGCTTAACAGTGGTCACTTTCAAATTGGTATTGATAATCCTGGCAGTGGTAGCTCTACTTGGTGTAAACATTCTTTTGGAATGCTTAACACTAGCAGAGGTAGCATGCCTAGCAGTGGCCAAGCCTTCCCCTGTTCTGTTCATGCCTCTGTTAGCCTTATACAGTGGCACTGCTGCATCATTAACAGTGGTTGCAGCCTTGCCTCTGTTTGGCTTGTTTTTCAACAATGGACTTGTACCTCTGTTCCTATTATTATTAGGATTGAAGTAGCAGTCCTGTTGAGTATGGTTGTACCTGCCACATATATAACATGCCTTTCTTTTCATACATTCAAACCCATTACCCAACCTTTGTGAAACCAATTGGTTCCAATTTCTCTGATTACCCCTGGAAATGGATCTATTTGCATTATTTGCAGAAATTAAATCAGACCTGTTTGATTTACATGCACACTTTTCACATTCAGATTTATCTTTTGACTTATCTTTTGATTCAGGATTAACTCTTTTGTGCACATAACCTAGACCAGATCTAGATTTATTGGATTTTCTAACTTGATCTAACTGAGCCTTTGCCTTCTCAACAAACATCTTTTTACCCTCTTCTAGTTTAGTACTATTTAGTTCAGAAACTAGACCAGTAATAGGCTTAACACAATCATCCACAGAATTACCACTAGATGAGCTATCACTATCACTCTCATCTTCCTCAGTCCAATCAGATACCTCAACTTTATCAAAATTCACATTATCAGCACAATTAACAACTGGATCTACCTTTTTAACCTCCTCAGACACACCTACCTTAAGTTTTTCTAAGTCAAACTCAAGCTTAGATGGGAAGTAAGTATGATTATAAGGTGGGGGTACAGCATTAAGGTTGTAACCTAATCCAAGTTTTAATTTATCATGAATTTGAGACTTGATTAAGTTTTGAACACCTTTTGAAGCATTTTCCAATTCATCAACTTTCAATTTTATTGACTCTTTATCAGAAATTGCCTCAGCCAACTTTGCACTTAGCATATCAACTTTTGTTTGTAAAGCTTTCTTTTCCCAATTCAGATATTTAATATCTAAGTGAAATTGTGATTCATTCTTTTCAAAAGCTTTTATCTGTCTTTCTAAGTTTTCAATGGCTAAAGTTGAATGTTGACTCTTTTCCACACAAGCTTTTAATTCATTACACACAACCAGATTATGATCCCTATAAAATTTAACCATTTTCTTACATGTAGGAGAACATAATTTAGATTGTACCTCATATGGAATGTCTGAAGGCTCTGGTTCTTCTGTGACAGCCATCAAAGCTTGATTCTGAACTACAAGCTCTTCTTGGTCACTCCAGTCAAATCCTCCCATCCCATCTTGTGCAACCAATGAATCAGAAGTGGTGTTCTGAACAGGTACCAATCTTCTTTGTGGAGCAGAACTATTTCTCATAATACCATTCTGAGATCCTCCAGCCTGTGTGCTCTTGCATTCTCTAGCAAAGTGTCCCATCTTGTGACAGTTGAAGCACTCCACCTTGCTCTTGTCAAATCCAGCTACACCATCTCTCTTGTAAGTGAAGTTTCTGTTCCCAGACCTCTGCATAAACCTTTTTGCCCGGATAGTAATCATAGCCATCTGCCATCTCAAATCCATCTCTTCAAGATCTTCTTCATTAACCTGTTCCAAATCCTCTGTTGTTAATGATGAATTAACATGACTCGCAAAGAAGGCTTCCAAGATATTATCATTAGCACCAGATGTGCTACAGCTACCAGATTCACCAACAGACACAAAAGCAGCATTGTTAGAGCTACTATTGGACTGTTTCAGAGCCATCACCTCAGGCTCAAAGTTCCTCAGATCATTGTATAGATCTTCAATCTCCTTTTCTTCAAGATCTGCACTTTGTCTAAGTCCCACAGTATACATATTCCAATCTGTGCCTAATGATCTTAGAAACTTCCTATTCAAATCATCTTTATCAACCTTAACATTGTGATTCTCAAGATCACCCACAAGCTTTTGAAATCTATCAAAAGTCTGAGTTAGAGTTTCAGACTTTACACCTGCAAAGTTTTCAAACTGTTGTTTGAGAAGAGATCTCTTATTCTTCTTGGTGTTATCATTACCACCAAATCTCTTAACAATTGCTTGCATAAGAACCTGAGCATCTTCACAGTTTTCAAACTTCCTTTGATACTCATTAGGAATAGACAAAAGTAGAGTACTTAATGCCTTCCACTCTGCTGCTCTTTCTTTTCTCTCTGCATCAGTCTTTGGTGGTGGTCTTTCTTCCTTTTTACCATCTGCATCCTTAGTATAAACTGGTCCATTAGTAACCACCTCCCACATCATATAATCAGTCAGCAACATGTATTGTCTAATCCTAGTCTGCCATAGCTCAAACTCATCGGGTTTGAGCATGGGGATTTTTGTAGCTTGAATACCTTCCATTGTTTCAGTAGACATGTTGTTGTTTGTTGAAAAAGCTGCAAAATTTAATTACCTTCTTCAAGATCAAAGTAATACCAAGCTCTGATACCACTTGATGATCCCAGCTAGAGATCTTAGTATGTATTACTTTGATTGATTATTAATAAGCTTGCGGAATAGTTTATTAATAACTTGAAGAACAAACTTGTATATAACAGAATATCTAACCAAAAGCTTCAATATTATTAACAATAATACGAACACACAATTTGTGTTAGGGTTTACAACCTTGAAGCTAATAACTAGAATGAATTCGTCACGCTCTAGGGTTTTACAGGATCTCTATTTATAACATATAGAGTCCTTTACAGAATCAAACTATTATGGAATCATATCTATTCCATAATTCTCTCTATTCAACTATATCTAACCAACAGTGGTTATCTATATCACTAACAGGGGTAGTACTCGTATATTATCAACAGTGGTTGAGTACTTAATACAAAATACAAACTACACACTAACAATGGCACTGTTAGACAAACTACTTGACAGCGGCAGCTACTAACTCTAACTAGCAGTGGCAACTACTAACAGTGGTAGTACTTCTAACAGCGGCAAAATACTTGTATTCTGAGCAAATCTAGCAGTGTCTCAGTTCTCAACAATAACTTTGTTTCAACTTACTTTGACGGATAGTTTTCAATGTACAAAATGTATTTAAAATTTCAATCATGTAAATAATTATTATTCTCGTTAATAATACATTATTTAAAAATGTTTTTCACCAACGTCCGTATTTAAGTTTGCGCGTTCTTTTAGATTTGTTTGTACGCGTTTATTACTTATTCATTGTATTATATATATATATATATATAAATACATATATAATATTCGGATACTTTTGTTTTAACACGTACCGGGTACGAGTAATTAAGGTTTAAATTTGCCCCTAATTTTAGCCTATTTTTGACCGGGTGTCACATTCTCCCCTTGTTAGGAGAATTTCGTCCCGAAATTCAATCGAAACCTATATCGGCGTGTTTCTAAGGCCGACTAAGTGATATGTCTAGTTCTAAGACATCCAAGTTTCCTCTCCCCTTGCTAGGCTTAAGCCTACTGATCTCTAATAAATGAGGGAGAAATTTCGATTCTCTACCCGACCGTTATCTATATAACAAGGTCGGTCCGTCTTACAAGTATCACTATGATTTGGATTTATAATCCACCGAATTCAATATGTTCCTATATTAACAAATATAGTTTTTCGACACTTATCCAGATTTATATCACTAACGTGATTATCATATTCCTACTAGATCACCGAAGTGATAACCAAATTATATCACCGAAGTGATACCCGAACTAGATCACCGAAGTGATAACTAAATTTCATGCTAAATCATGCATGCCAAAATTAATTACCGTATTATATATCGTATTAGCTAATCGAATACTATAGCACATATTTTCACTGATTCATTCGTGATTTAGGAAAACGATGAGTTTCCTCCGAAGGAATGATTCCGACAAGATGGCCGATTTGCTGATGTATATCAGTAATGATATCCAAATTACCGATCTCAGCAGAAAGCCTAACCATTGAATTCTAAAGTGTAATTACGTATTACACTACCGGATTCGATTAACCACAATTTGTTAATCTAATTGTATATTTACCGTCAAGGAGTAGAATAGACATGACACACAATAGTACTTACCAGTGTGAGGGTCTGCTTGAGCGTCCCTAGTTTTCAGTACGAAAAACCTTCCTTTGGCAGTGTTGGTGTTTTTCAGCTTGGGACAGTCGTTTCGGTAGTGTCCCACCGCGCCACATTCGAAACAACCTTTCACTCGGCAATCTTTAGCAAGATGCCCAAAACTCTTGCACTTATCACAAGGAGTGCCACAAGGCCCGTCATGGTGGCGTTTGCACTTTGAGCAGAAGGGTTTTTTTCCAGTGTACTCCTTCTTGTTTTCAGACCCAGATCCAGGTCCAGAGGCATTGACCTTGGTGGTTGCAGGCTTCTTGTTGTTTTGACTCTGGTGGTAAGAGTTTCCATCAGATTTTCTTTTGTTGTCCTTCACTTCCTGGACAACCTGTGCCATGAGGCTGTGAGCCATACGAACGGCACCTTGGATGGTTTCTGGTTTGGAAGCAGTCACCATCCCTCTGATGCTTGCAGGGAGTCCCCAGATGTACCTCTCCACCCTTTTATACTCTGGATTGACCATAGTGGGGCACAAGAGAGCTAATTGATGAAAACGGGTGATGTATCCAGCTATGTCGTTGCCGTTGATAGAGTGATTCTAGAACTCTGTTTCCAGCCGTTGGATTTCCTCTCTAGGATAATACTCTTCAGTCATCATCCTTTTCAATTCATCCCAGGGGAGTTTATAAGCGACATCAATACCCACAGTCTGGGCATGAGTGTTCCACCATGTAAGTGCACCTTCTAACAGTGTGCAGATAGAGTAGTTGACCTTGCAGTCCTCCGGGCAGTTGCAGATGCGGAAGACAGACTCCATCTTCTCAATCCACTGCAGTAGGCCGATGGCTCCTTCCGTACCCTTGAAGTTAAGGGGGTTGTAGTTAAAGAAGTCTTTGTAAGTGCAGGGTTTTGTCACAGGGGCGTTGTTGTTGACTTCTTCGCTCCCCGGGTTTGGTCCAGATCTGCTGGTGGGAGGAGTTTGTCGTGCAGCCAGTGCTTCGGTCACTCGCTGATTGATGAGTCGTTCCAGTTCAGCATTAGTGAAGGACTTCCTTTTCGGAGGCATGTTCCTTCAATAACAAGATAAGGAACATGTCAGAGTTTGAGTGAAAATTCGATAATCAAAATTATGTACACATGGAAAGATGTCAAATCATGTGTATCATTGGATAATGGAAAATGACAAGATTGTAATCCTTAACATACGAGTTCAAGGATTAGAAGAGTTTGAATTTATAGAAGTGCCAAGAATGTCACATCATGACAGATATTTAGAATTTGTTCGTTATCCAACGCAGGATTATCCACTGTGAGTTTGCTGTTTCAATTTGAGGGGATTGGTTAGGAATGATAGGAAAAGATTTCAATCCTAAGAGGAATATCGATTTTGTACGTTAAGCATAACGACGAGTGAATGACAAGATTTTCTAACCTTACCGGAGTAAGTCTATCTCGAAGAGACGACCCTCTATAGCTAGGGCACATCCCGGTACTATCTTTCCTGATTCGATCTACTCACGACCGGTAAGTCCTATGATTTATCCGAGGCCCTATGATATATCTACAATATATAACAGCCTAAAATGTATTCCATGTCAAAGCCTATTCACATATATACACTATATATATAATAGCCTAATCATATACACATATACCATATACGCGTATATATCCGCCTAGTTGTGTCTAGCACAAAACAAATATGAGTCACGATTCTCTCGTGGTCAGAGTCTACTAATGTATTCCTGTTCAATATAACCCCTTTCAGATTTCACATTATCTTTATTTAATTGTACATAGTTAGCTAGGCTATGTTAAATTAAACTCATATGATGTAATTCCTGAACCAGTTATACCTAATGAGGAATACTGTCTAACGGTTATAGTCTAGGCCCACTAAATGCAACCTAGTTCGCTATAACGTTAGGCTCTGATACCAATCTGTCACACCCCCAATTTTTATGATTTGCCGAAGCGATGATTTGGGTGTGACTAATCAAATATCAAAACACCAAGATTACAAGCAAACGACTCTATATGAGACGTTTATAATATTTCAAAAGTATCACAAAGTTTTCAAGATATGAGTTTACAATAATAACAAGTTCGCAATTGATTTCGAAGATTTTAATACATAACCATTATACAAAATATAATGCAAGAAAATCTTCATGTCTAAATGGATACATGCGACTCGTGAGTAGATAGCTTATCCTGAGGGCCATCCTACTATTGCTGTTCACCTGAGAATACAACACTAAAAGGTCAGCTATAAAGCTGGTGAATCCCACAGGTTTAGCATAAACATTGATGTGATCAACATGATTATCCGACGATAATAAAATGTTATAACTGAACAATGATTTAAACAATATAATCAAACAATGATTTTTAACCAAATAAGGTCACCGAACAATGATTAAAACAATTAAGTTTTCAAAACAATGATTTAACCTATTAGGGTTACCGAACAATGATTAAAACAATTAAGTTTTCAAAACAATGATTAAACCAACGCAGGTTTCCTAACATTGATGGAACCAACGCAGGTTTCCGAACATTGATGGAACCAACGCAGGTTTCCGAACATTGATGGAACCAACGCAGGTTTCCGAACATTGATGGAACCAACGCAGGTTTCCGAACAATGCTTTATTATACCAACTATGTCATTGCAATGCACTGAGCCATGGTTCGAGGTCTAACCCGATTTTCTCTCTCCCGAACGGTGTCAACACCCATAACAACTACTAAAGTGCCCGTTTGTACATGGTTGTAGCTAGTAACCCGGACGGGGATGTCACTCCCATGATAGTACTATCCTTTAGTAATCGAGCCTTATTAAGTTAACGAACTATGCAATGATGAGGACTTTCCCGAATTAAAACACTCGTGCAACACCCGAACAATGAAAATCAAGACCAATAATGGTAACCAAACAATGTAACTAACATATTTAACCGAACTAAATAATCATTTAATTCCCTGAGTTAATAATCAAATTAACTAATCAAATAACATATGATCACGAAAACAAGTAAGCATTGTATCTCACCCCAAGTTTTAAATCAGTTAAAGCAATAAAAGTGGGGCTATGAGACTCACCTGAGTCTATCCGAGCAATGAGTATATCCGACGTGGAATAGACAATCCCTGAAACCACCTAGTGTCCTAAACACACGAGCTTCTAATGAGTATTTGATTGTCTAACATTTATCCGTATCAATATGTATCCGATTATAATATATCCAAATGTTTAAGTTTGTATCTCCCGTTCAAGGTTTGTAAAAATGTACGGCCCGTTGGTAACGACTCGAGATTATATTCCAAAATACAATTTTTGTACTTGTTTCTAGTTGATTTCATGGACTTTTGATACTTATTTAACTTGAAATTGGTCTCATGTGTTAAGGTTAAAGATTGAGGAAGGAAATATGAAATAATGAAGCATTTTGCTGTTTTGACTATGTTGCACCGTTTTGGCCATAACTTCCTCATACGAACTCGGATTTAGGCGATTCACCTACCCAAACGACCGTGACTCAGAGGGCTACAAAAATACAAAATATGGTGGGCTGGATGCAAGTGACCCGTCCGGGTTGGGCCCCATACCCGTCCGGGTATACTTTGTGACCCGTCCGGGTTTCATGATCCACCCGTCCGGGTGAGTGGTTTCTTTCAGTCTCTTCGTGCAGTTCATCCCCAAACCAGTTTATAACATAATTTTTCGGATATAATTCATAGATATAACTTCGATACATGATAATATAAGTTTGTAAAACACAAATTTAAACAAAGTTAAAGTTTGAAGTTTTCTTACAATTCAAAAATTGAAGCCGTGAGGTGATGATGATGAGCTTGATGATGATGTTTATGTTATTGTTGTTGTTTGATGATCAAAGAAAGGGAACGAGAGAGAGCAGAGAGCAAAGAATGGGTGTGCGTGTGTGTAACTGCATTATTGGAGTCGGGTATATACACTGGCTCCAATAATTGATATTGGTGGGTATTTTATACTCGTGTTCGTGTACCCGATCGTTATGTAGTATAATCTTTCCCAACGATACATTCCTAAAAATATAATCGTATATGTTTTCCATTGAAGTATTTTATAAAAATACTTTTAGTGAGTTATAAAAATATAACTTTGTTTCAACTTACTTTGACGGATAGTTTTCAGTGTACAAAATGTATTTAAAATTTCAATCAAGTAAATAATTATTATTCTCGTTAATAATACATTATTTAAAAATGTTTTTCACCAACGTCCGTATTTAAGTTTGCGCGTTCTTTTAGATTTGTTTGTACGCGATTATTACTTATTCATTGTATTATATGTATATAAATACATATATAATATTCGGATACTTTTGTTTTAACACGTACCGAGTACGAGTAATTAAGGTTTAAATTTGCCCCTAATTTTGGTCCCTTTTTGACCGGGTGTCGCATGTGACCACTACTTTTGCATGCTCTCTTCGATTTGTCTCAGTAAATCCTAGTAACGTTCCTGGACCCCTTCTTGTAAAAATTTCGCAATTTGATGAACAAAGCCCTCAATTTGCTTTATAGATGCTCCTTGGTTACGTACCACTGCATCCGAATCATCCATCCTCTTATTATTAGACTCAATGAGTTTCCCTATTAGATTCTCCAAAGATCCCATCCTATCCGAACAGATGGATTTTGCCAAGTTTTAACAAAGAATCCTGGTGCCCCTTGTTGATACTAGCCAGTTCCACCTTGATTGGTTCTTCTAAAATTCGTTACCGGTCGATAATTTAGATTTCCTTGGAAATCCCTGTAGAGTCTAATCTGTTTGGGTTGAAATTGTCACAGAAGATTTTGACTGATTGTACAAGTTATTATTGCTGCTAAGTAGTTGGTGTTACTGCGGTGCGTTTGAATTGTTATAGCTGCTAGTAGAGATTATGACTGCTGTTGAAGTTATTGCTGCTTGAAGAATGAAGTCAAGTCATTATGACTGCTTGAAGGTTTTAGTACTGTTAGTTATATTAGAGTCAAGTAGTTATTGCTGTTTGTATAGTTATGACTGTCTTTGTAGTTATAACTGTCTAGTCTTTTTTGGTTATGACTATTAGTATAAATAAGTCGTTATTACTGTTTATATTATTGAGGCGGTTATAAGTATTTGAGTTGTATATGGAATAGATTTGTTTCCATAATAGTAGGATGACTTGTACAGGATTCTGTATAGTATAAATAGAGATCCTTAGAACCTAGATTAGGTTAACGTAGCTTCAAGGTATTAACCCTAATACATCTGTGTATTCGTCTTATAGATTTAATAAGATTGGAGCTTTAAGTTTTGTTTCGTGTTGTTCAAGTTATTTTGTGTTCTTGTTCTTTACAGAATATTAAACAATTATTCCGCAGTTGTTTAATACATTGTCAAAGCTTTATAGAAATGATTGTTAAGGGATTAACAAAGTGGTATCAGAGCTACGAAAACTTTGAATCAGTGAAGATCAAGAAACTTTATTCTTTTAAGGTTTTAGTTTATAAGTAAGTTTAGATTTCAATGGCATCAGAAAACAATTTTGGAACTTTGGCTACTAAGATACCTATGCTTAGGCCAGATGAGTTTGATCTATGGAAGAATAGGATTAAGCAATACATGCTTCTCATAGATTATCAGATGTGGGATGTGGTTGCTAATGGTCCTCCTTATCCGGTGGATAGTGATGGAGCAAGACAAGAAAGACCACCACCTACAACTGATGCTGAACAAAAAGTAAGATCAACAGAATATAAGGCATTAAGTACACTGTTGTTATCTATTCCCAATGAATATCAGAGTAAGTTTGTAAACCGTGAAGGTGCTAAAGTTCTAATGGAGGCAATTCAAAAGAGGTTTGGTGGGAATGATAACACAAAGAAAAATAAGAGATCTTTGTTAAAGCAACAGTTTGAGAATTTTAATCATGTGAAGACTGAAACTCTAACTCAAACCTTTGACAGGTTTACAAAATTAGTTAGAGAATTGGAAAATCACAAGGATAAAATTGATAAGGATGATCTGATTAGAAAATTCTTAAGATCATTGGGTGAGGAATGGACAATCTATACTGTGGGATTGAGACAAAATACAGATATAGAAGTCAAAGAGTTGGAAGACATCTATAATGATCTGAGAAATTTTGAACCTGAAGTTGAGAACAAAAAGCAATCATCTGGGCAGACTCATAATGCTGCTTTCATGTCTGTAGGTGGATCAAAGGGTAATTTAAATCAAGGATCTACTTGTTTTTCTGGAGGGTCTAGTTCATCACAAACTAGATCTAATGATGAGATGTTAGAATCCTTCTTTGCTAGTAATGTGAATTCATCACTTACTAACGAAGATCTGGAGCAGATCAATTCTGATGATCTGGAAGAGATGGACATTAAGTGGCAGATAGCTTTGATTACTCAGAGAGCTAAAAGGTTTATGAATAGAACTGGACGGAACAACTTCTCAAATCAAAGGAATGATGCCACTTGGTTTGATTAGAGCAAGGTAGAATGTTTCAACTGTCATAAGATGGGGCATTTTGCTAGAGAATGTAAAAGTCCAAGACAAGATCTGAATGGGCAGAAAGCAGGCAATAGGAATGTGATACATAAAAGGAATGTACCAATTCAGGGTAGTACATCAAATGCATTGGTATCTCAAGATGGACTTGGTTTTGACTGGAGTGATCAGGAAGAGCATGAAGTTCAGAATCACTCATTGATGGCCATTGCTGAATCTGACAAAAAGTCAGAAATTCCATATGAGGTACAAGCTAAATTATGTTCTGCTGTGTGTAAACAAACTGTTAAACATTATAGGGATCATAATTTAAAAGTGTGTGAGGAACTAAAACAATGGGACATTAAAAGTAAGCACGCCATAGCAGCCATTGAAAATCTTGAAAAACTGATAAAAGCATATGAAATCAATGCCACACAGTATAAATATGACATTGAATATGCTAGATGGGAAAGAGACACTTTGAAAGATAAAGTAGAATTGCTAACTAAGAAAGTTGCTGAGGTCACATATGAGAGAGATAGCATTAGACTGAATGTAAGTAACTTAGAACATGCATCTAAAAGTGTTAATAGGATTATCAATTCACAGATTCATGATAAGCTTAAGACTGGCTTAGGGTACAATAATGTACCTCAACCTTATAACAACAACTACTTTCCTTCTAAAACTGAAATTGATATCAATTCACTTAAAGAATGAATGAATGATGATGTTAAAAAGGCTGATCAAATCAAAAACTTATCTGCTAATGTGAATTTTGATAAAGTTGAAGTTAGTGATTGGACTGAAGAAGATGATCAGAGTGATAGTACATCTGAGAGTGAGAAAAGTGTAAAATCTGAAACACCTAAGTCTGAGTCATCATGTGAAGAGAGTAATTACTGGTCTAGTTTCTGAGCTTAAAACTGATAAACTAGAAGAGGGTAAAAAAATGTTTAGGGAAAAGGCTAAACACGCATTAGAAAATGTGAGCATGAATACTAACAAATCCAAACATGGGCTAGGATATGTTAGTAATGCAGTTAAACCAGTTAATAAATCTGTTGATAAATCTGATGTGAATAACTGTGTTAATTGCAACTGTAAAGCAAGTACTTCTTTCTCACAAAAATTTCAAAAACAGAAACCCAGAGGTAACTAAAGAAATTGGAATCAAATGATTTCACAGAAATTAGGTAACAATGTAACAGTGATAAAAGAAAAGGCTTGCTTTATCTCTGTAAAAATGGGTAATCTTCAATATGACTGTTATCATAATCCTGAGAATGTTCAAAGGATTATAAAACAGCCATGGACAAAAGCAATTATGATTAACAAACAAAATTTTCAATCTAAAGTTAATCATATTGCCAAAGTTCAGAAGATACACTCAAAGGCAAGTCAAGTTAAAATTGCTACACCTAAATTTACTGAAGCAGTTATAACTAGAAAGAAAGCCAACAGTCAAAAGACTCAATCAGCTAAAACTGTTATGACTGGCAGACATATTAAAGTTATTACTGCTAGGCATTCTAACCGTTATAACAATTTTATGACTGCCAAGTATAGTCTACCAGTTAAAACTGCCAAGTCTAAAATTAGTTGGATTTGGACACCATTTAAGTCTGATAAAACTTTGAGTCCAAATACCAACAGTGCATCACAATCAATAATCTACAAGAAAGTTGATTATGTGAATGCACATGGGAAACCCAAATCCAAATTGGTTTGGGTTCCCAAGAGAAATTAACTTTTCTTTTTCTGTTTTTGTGTGCAGAACAAACCAAGGAGCTTATGGCATGTGGATAGTGGTTGTTCAAGGCACATGACTGGAGATAAAGGAAAGCTACAGGACTTAAGTCATTTGATGGTGGATATGTAGCATTTGGAAGCAATCCAAGAGGAGGAAAGATTAGAGGATAAGGCACAATCAATAGTGATAAGATAAGTTTTGAAAATGTTTATTTTGTGGAACAGTTGAGGTACAATTTGCTAAGTGTGAGTCAAATCATATATAAAAAGAATCCAGTTCATTTTACTGACACTGAATGTCTTATTTTGTCAAAGGAATTTAAAAATACCAGATAATATGATTTTAATGAGAATTCCAAGACAAGATAATGTATATAAGTGTGATTTAGCAAATATAGAACCTCAACCTCATTTCAACTGTCTTATTTCTAAAGCTAGTGTCAATGAATCTGAAATGTGGCATAGAAGGATGTGTCACATGAATTATAAAACCATTAATAAACTTGTCAAAAACAAGCTTGTTAGAGGTTTACCAGAAAAGGTCTATTCATGTGATGATCATTGTGTTGCCTGTCAAAAGGGAAAGCAACACAAGTCTTCTTTTAAGTCCAAAACTGTGAATACTAATTGCTCACCCTTACACTTACTAAACATGGACTTGTTTGGACCAACTAATGTGAGTAGTATATGGAAGAAGTCTTACTGTTTAGTGATCATTGATGATTATACCAGATTTAGTTGGGTATTCTTTCTTAGAACAAAGGATGAAACAGGTGAAATACTTAGATCATTCATAACTAAGATTGAAAATCAAATGGATCAAAAGGTTAAAATCATCAGAAGTGATAATGGAACAGAATTTAAAAATCATGAGATGGATAAATTCTGTGACATTAAGGGTATTAAAAGAGAGTTTAGTGCACATAGGACTCCACAACAGAATGGAATGGCTGAGAGAAGAAATAAGACACTAATTGAGGCTGCTAGAACCATGTTAGCTGATGCTAAGTTACCGATAAATTTCTGGGCAGAAGCAGTTAGCACTGCATGCTATGTTCAGAACAGGGTATTAGTTGTTAAGCCTCATAACAAGACACCATATGAACTGTTCTTTAAGAGAAAACCATTGGTTAGTTTCTTAAAACCTTTTGGGTGTCCTTGTACCATCTTAAATACCAAAGATCACTTAGGTAAGTTTCATAGCAAAGTAGATGAAGGATTGTTTGTTGGTTATTCTGTGCAAAGTAAGGCTTACAGAGTGTTTAACCAAAGAACTAGGATAATTGAGGAGTCTGTGAATGTAACCTTTAATGAACATACAGCAAATCCTATGGGAAAAGGTTCTGATTCTTTGTTTGATATTGATGCACTAACCCATGCTTTTAGATATACAAATGTGCAATCTAGTGCAGGTATAAGTGCAGAAACAGATGATTAAAACATTGGACCAAATAGAGTTAGGAAGAGCTATCCAACTGAATATGCTCAATTTCCTGTGTGGTCACCTGATCCACCAGAAGTGTTTAATTCTACTTCACAGCAGTCTTCACAAAGTACAGATCTAGGCACATCAGGCCAACATAAAGGTGATGGTGGTAAAACACCGGTTGATTTTCCTAAAGATCCAAATATGCCTTTAGAAGAACCTGCTGAAGAAAGTGAAGGTGAAAGTGAATTCAGTCCTGAAAGGCAACTTGAGAAGAATATAAGAGATTACTCAAGTACCACTAGGCCTTTAGTTGATAGGATTACAAGGGATGTTCAAAGCATTTTGTTTGATGGGAATTATTCTAATCTGGAAATAGAGATACCTGAGTCTTCAACATCACAATACATTGTTCATAGATATCATCCTCTTGAGAATGTAATTGGACATATTGGTTCTCCTGTTCAAACAAGAATGCAGAGACAAGTAGATGAAGAGGAGCTCTATACCTCTTTATATGCTTATTTCCTTTCTCAGATGGAACCAAAGAAAGTAACTGAAGCTTTGAAGGATCCAAGTTGAATTGAAGCAATGCAAGAAGAATTACTTCAGTTTAAGATTCAAGAAGTTTGGTCATTGGTTGATTTGCCCAAGGGAAAAAGGGCAATAGGTACTAGATGGGTATTCAGAAACAAGAAGGATGAGAGAGGCATTGTTATCAAGAACAAAGCAAGATTGGTAGCACAGGGGTATTGTAACACCCCCAAATTTGTTTAGCGGAAGCGTTTAGTTTTAAGTACTGGGGTGTCACAATAATAAAGCATGCATACGTATCAGAGCTTATGATTACAACAGAACATAATATATTAAGATGCCAAAAGTATTAATTACAAAGTTACAATTCATCGAATCGTATAAGTTAAAAGTAGTAAGTTTACAAAAGTAGATTTCTGAAATATGACTAAAACATTTCAGTTATACTAAAGAAATCCATATGTTTCCAAAAGTTGGCATCCTAAGCTTCAAGGGTCGCCTAATTCTCCATGTGTGTTGGCGATCTTACATGCGCAGCTAATTCCCTGAAAAACATAGTAAAAGTCAACAACTAGGTTGAGTGAATTCACAGGTCTTATGTTGTATATTGTTGTTTCAAGTTTTGTAGTCACATTTGTTGGACCAAATACATTCGTAAATAGTAATTGCCATAATAGTCGAGTAATGTTTAGTGGAACGTCATCCAAAGTATAAGTTTGGTGGGTTGTTCGCCCAAAGGGTTAAGTTTATGTGGGATGTTGCCCATAAATAGTTGTGTGGGACGTTACCCAAAATATAAGTTTGAAAACGTGTTGCTGGTCGTTCTCCAGTAGTTTTAAAGTTTGAGTCGGTCGTTCTCCGACTAGTTACCAAATGTACCGGTCGTTCTCCGGTAAGATACCAAGTTAGCACCGGTCGTTCTCCGGTGAGATACATTGTTAGTACAGGTCGTTCTCCAGTAAGATACACTGTTAGTACCGGTCGTTCTCCGGTAAGATACCATGTTAGTGTCGGTCGTTCTCCGACAAGTTACCAATATGTACCGGTCGTTCTCCGGTAAGATACCAATTTAGTTTCACATAGTGATAATAGTTTTTGTTTGGAATGCCATGTCGTACGGACAGTTGTAGTAGTTGTCCACAGTTATAAGTTGTTTGTATGAGTGTGCCAAAGGCAGTTATGTGATAGTTTGTATAGCAGTTTAACAGTTCAAGTACTCTAATTGTTAGAGTAAGTAGTATGATAAATAATCATATAGTAAAAGCAGTTATGGCAATCAGTAATCAGTAAAGCAGTTGACTATGTTTTCCACCCCAAAAGTAGTTACAAACAGTAAAAGTAGGGGCTGTGAACTCACCTGTTGAGTTTAAGTAGTTGTGCGAGTGCTAGCAACCTAAGCCCAAGTACAGTCTGAAATCTCCTAACGTCCTAAACGTACGAGATTTAATAAGTAAGTGGATGTCTAAACTAATCATCCATGCTAGTGTTTGTACAACCAAGTCACGTCCAAATTGTTTGTTTAATGTTTATGTTTGTATTTCGTTGTTTGTGAAAATGTATACGACTTGTTGGTGATAGTTTGAAATCAACATTTCGATAAAACAAGTATGTTTGTAATGTTTGTATAGTTTGTGTATCGTATAATATGTGAGTATTTGATGCCGGTTAAGTTCGATACTTAGTGAAAAATTAGTTTAGAACCTGCTGTTTTTAGCGACGTAAGGTGCGACGCTGGGTTGTTATGCGACGTAGGGTGCGACGTACGGGTCTACGTCGCATTCAGGTTTTGCGACGTCATGGGTTGCGTCGCATAGGCGACGTTCGCAATTTAATGCGACGTAGTGGGTTGCGTCGCTATATGCGACGTAAGGAAGGGTAATGCGACGTAAAGGCCTACGTCGCACTACTGTTTTTTGCCCAAAAGCGACGTAGTCGCCTGTTCGACGAACAGATCAAAGATAACGAGTTTTGGGTCGATTTCGGACGTTTTCGGTTGTATAAAACACTAAAACATGTAAATCTAAGTATATTAAACACTAAATAGCAATTATAACTTTGAAATCTAAAGATTTGCGGGATTTGTCGGAAACTTACGAGTGTCGGATTTGAAATCCGAAAAGGTAGAAGTGTAGATCGGGATGCCGTGGTCGTTTTATTCCAAAGGAGATATGTGATTCGGCGCCGTTTTAGTGTAGTTTTTATGTGATTTGTGTGGTTTGTGGGTGAGTTTAGAGAGAAGGAGGAGAAAGGGTAGAGAAGAGAGAGAAAGAGATAGGTGGAAAGTGGAAGAAAAGGGAGGTGGGGAGGGGGTTTTGTCCCCTTTTCGCCTCCGTGTTTTTGTCCCGTGTTCGTTTGCCCGATCGTTAAATGTTATTTTTACTTTAACTATTATGTTTTTAATTACATTTTTCATTATTTTTAATTAGGATCTTTTTATGAAACCAAACTAATAACTTTTATAAATTTCAAACTTTGTTTTATTTTAATTATAAAAGTTGACGTTTTGCGTTATAAATTGATATGTAAATATTATCGACATAATATTTAATTGTTTTCTGCGTTATTTAATAATTTCGTTTAATTAAATAATTTTGTTCACCAAGAGTCGCATATTTTTGTCGCGTCTGTTTTCAATTGTTCAGTACGTAATTACAACTAATTACGAATATGTAATACTACGCGTATTATCTAGTTGGGCTATGCTAGACTTACCTCTAAAATGTGTTGTGAATTCACTCAAGTAGGGAATTAGTCTAATAATGCAAGTGATTAACTTAATTAATCGTGTTTAAATTTGCGAGGTGTTACAGGTATACACAAGAGGAAGGTATTGATTATGATGATGTATTTGCTCCTGTTGCTAGAATTGAAACCATCAGTTTATTTCAAGCTTTTGCAACATTTAAAGGTTTCAAAGTGTATCAAATGGATGTTAAGAGTGCTTTTCTGCATGGCAAACTTGATGAAGAGGTGTATGTATGTCAACCACCAGGTTTTGAAGATCCCAAATTTCCTGAGAAAGTGTTAAGACTGGATAAAGCTCTTTATGGCTTACATCAATCACCTAGAGCCTGGTATGACACTTTATCAGTTTATTTGCTTGATAGTGGATTCAAGAGAGGAACAATAGACAAAACCTTGTTTACAAAAAGAGTCAAGAATGATATCCTACTAGTTCAAGTCTATGTAGATGATATTATTTTTGGTTCTACAAGAGATAGATTATGTAAGGAATTTGAGTCCATTATGCATAAAAGATTTAGCATGAGTTCAATGGGAGAGTTAACATTCTTCCTAGGTTTACCAGTGCAACAGAAATCTGATGGGATGTTCATTTGTCAAGAAAAATATGTTAAAGACATACTGGATAAGTTTGGATATAAGGATGCAAAGGTGTCAAGCACACCTATGGAAGCACATGAGCCATTACAAGTTGATCTTGAAGGAGAAGAAGTTGATGTACATCTGTATAGGTCAATGATAGGGTCACTCATGTATCTGACCTCTTCCAGGCCAGATATCATGTTTGCTGTGTGCATTTGTGCTAGATTTCAATCATGTCCAAAGCAATCACATCTGTTTGCAGTCAAAAGAATCTTTAGATATTTAAAGGGTCAACCAAAATTGGGGCTTTGGTATCCTAAGAGTAATTCTTTTGATCTTGTTGCATATATACAGATAGTGATTATGGTGGTGCAAATATGGACAGAAAGTCAACATAAGGAGGTTGTCAATTTTTGGAAGATAGGCTAGTGTCATAACAATGCAAGAAGCAAACCACAGTGTCAACATCAACAGCAGAAGCTGAGTATGTAGCTGCTGCAAGCTGTTGTGCTCAGGTTTTATGGATTCAAAATCAAATGCTTGATTATGGTTTGACTTTTCTAAATACTCCTATTTTGATTGATAATACTTCTGCTATCAGTATCATAAATAACCCAGTTAAACATTCTAAAACTAAGCATATAGAGATAAGATATCATTTTATAAGAGATTGTAATGAAAAATGACTTATTCAGATTGAAAAAGTCCATACTGATAATTAATTTTGCAGATCTGTTTACTAAGGCTTTTGATGTAGGCAGATTTACATTTTTGGTTACTAGTATTGGAATGATCAATTCTTCTTAAGTATTTTTCATTTATAATTTCTCTTCTCTAAATATCTCTTTATTGCTTATGGGTTATTACTGATAGAATAATTAATGAAGTTATCTTGTGATTATAACTGTTCTTCGTTATTACTGACAGTTATAATTTTGTAACTGGTAGTTTTATGGATAAATGGTTATGGTTATAACTGCCTTCATTAATTATTACTATATATGTATTTTTATCTTTTCTTTTCTTTTATTACTGTTTTTGTTTTTAAGATAACATTGCAGGTTATTGCTGCCAACTGTTAACTTTATTGATGTCTTGTCTTTTTGTTACATATACACCACATAGTTAATATATTTTAATTAAGATTCTCCTCATCTTTTCATGCAAATAGTAATTATAGGGTCATATCTTTCACTCACATGTTTAATTGATTTCATCACTTCTTTCTACATATTGTGCTAACACTCATATTTTTCACATACTCAATATTTTCAAAATCATGGATCATGTCTCTTTGTTTATACTTCTGACAATGAAATTAGAGAGGTTACAAGTCCTGAATTTGTTAACTTGGGTCAGTATGGAAATGTAGCTATGTATGATCAGGCTGCAGCTCTCAATGAGTACAATGCTGCACACGTGTTTGAAAATTTGCAGGATCAGCTGGTTCAACTGAACAAAGAAAATTGGGAATTAAAGGAGAGATGTAGAGAGATTGAGATGAAAAGGAGAATTGCCAAGCGTAATATCCCTACACATATCAAAGATAGAGTCAAATTCTGGAAGCAGAAGGTGAAGATGGTGAAGCAAAAAGCTAAAGCTTGGATCAAATGTAAATGTGGTTCTTCTGGAGCTGTGCCTATTACTTCTACCATTCCATCTACTACTACTTCTAGCTTTAGAGATTCTCTTGAGGAACGCTATTATCCTCAACAAATGTCATTTCCTGATGATGAGTGAATTTTTACTATTTCTGTATTTAAGTTAAAAAAAATCGTGTGTTATTTCACTATGATAGTTATAACTGCTACTTTTATTTCCATTTTGGTTATAACTGTTAGTTGTTTTATGACTGCTTAGTATAACTAATTTGGCTAAGTTTTATTGCTGCTTGTGATAAGTTGATAATGCCTTGGTCGGTTATTGCTGCTTTCACAAGTTGGTAATGTTAGTTTTATTAGTTATAACTGGTTGAGTTTTTGCTGCTACTTTTATTTTGGTTTTAACTGGTAGTATTAACTTAGTTATTGATGTCTGCATTCACTTTGTTATTACTGCTTGTAGTGCTTCAGTTATGACTGCTTGTTTAAACTCCAGTTTTTACTGTTAGTATTACACAGTTATTGCTGTCCGTGTTTTTCACTTAGGGCTTTTATTGCTGCTATATATTTGTCAGTCATAAACCCTAAAAATACTTTACGTTTTCACAAAGCAGTAAATACTCTCAATCAGTTCCTTCTTTCGCGCCATACACGCATTCAAATCACTTGATTTGTAGTTTGATTCTTCTTCATTCTATTCTCATGGCACAACAATTACCGTTTGTGTCACTTCACAATCAAGTTGCTTACTTGATGAAACCAGACGATGCCACGGATTTTTGGCAGATTGTTGATTTCTTGAGGAATAGTCATATCTGCTATGCGCTTACTGTCAATCCAAAAGTTTACCAAGATTATCTTAATGATTTCTGGGTGAACGCATCGATTGAAACAGTTAATGGAGAGAAGAGGATTGTGTCTACCATTGCAAAGACACAACTAGTTGTATCTGAGGCACCTATTCGTCAATTACTTCACTTTGATGATGCTACAGGTATAACTGAACTTTAAAATTCTGATCTTTTTGCTAATATCTCACTGATGGGCTATGAGGGGGTAATGGGAATTTTTACTTTTTATAAATCTAAGTTTAGCCCACAGTGGAGATTTTTAATACATGTTATTCAATTATGCTTATCCTCAAAAAGATCCTCGTTCAATGAGTTTGCAAGCAACATTGCTTATGCAATTGTTTGCTTAGCCACCGGAAGAAGATTCAACTTTTCAAAATTTATTTTTGTTGGCATGATTAGAAATTTAGAGCAAAGTTCAGATAAGAAATTTTTGATGTATCCTAGATTTGTGCAACTTGTCATAAATGCAAATATTCCTGATCTTGCTGCAAAAGATCAATTTTTTATAATAGTTCAGCACAAACCAAATTTTTGCAAATATGAGAAGAGAAACAAAAGGATTTTCTAAGAAGGTAACAGCATTGTTTAAAGCAATGCTTCCTGCACCTTCTGCTACAGAGAAGGTACCACCAACCACCTCTGAACCAATTGTTGAAGAGAATGTGGATACACCAACCACTTCTCAACCCACAACATTTGGTGGCAACAAAAGAAAACAAGGGAACAAGAAAGCTAAATTTGTTAAAGCCAAAAAGGCTAAAACACAGATATCTGAGGCTGCTGCTTCTCATATGTCTCAGCCACAGGAATTACCACAGCAGATGGTCAATGAAGGTGGAAGTGATCATTCTGGAAGGGCTGCTTCTACTCCTTCTAGCCCACTGGCAGAGGAGGACAGAAGTAACATCAATAAGACCCAACCAGAGGCAACATCAGAAAATGATCCTTTGCAAAAAGGTGATTCTGATGGTCCTAGTACCGAGAAAAAGGGGTCATTTGATGATCATGCTAGGCATGAGTCAGGTGATAATATTTTCAATGATTCACCAAAGAAGTCACATTCTGAAGGTGATGAGAATAGTCTTAACCCGGAATTGATTATAGATTTGTTTGAATTCATGTGGCAAGAGATAGTCACTGATAGAGCTTTAATAAGAAAGAATGAGAAAGCATTGGTGGAACAAGCTGTACAAATCATGAAACAGGAAAAAGAAATTGGTAGATTGAGAAGTTTGATGAAAGAATATGGTATTTGTGATGAAGAGATTGGTGAAAGAACTGTTAAACCTGCGAGATACAAAAAGGTTTTAACATCTAGTTCTAGTGAAGAAGATGATATGGTTAAGGGGGAGAGAGTGTCTGAGATGGCAAAGGATGATAAATCTGAAGGTAGTAAAGCTGATATTGATGATGATGAATTTGTGCATAGTCCTCCAACTCCTGAAGATCCAATGGATACTATTGAAGATTCATTAATTTTAGAGATAGATAAGGAGTTTGGATTAAAAGAAACAGATGGTGATGCTAAGGAGGATAAGGATGTTAATGAGCTTGAGAAAACTTCAGAAACTGATGTAAAGAAAGAAGAAAAAGTTGAAGATTCTGAAGTACCTGTTGATAGGTTTGCTAAAAAGTTTAACATAAAGAAGAGCATTCCAATCTCAAGGCTCAAGAAAGCTGAAGCAGAAAAGAAAAAGTCAACTGCATCTTTGCCTCCTGTTAGAATTCAAGAGCCAGTTGAAAAGTTCAAGCCTGATTTGCCAAAGATTGATCCTAAGGATAAGGGCAAAGGTAAATTGGAAGAAGAACCTAAGAAGAAGAAGAAGACGTCAATGCCTGTTCAAGCAACTATGAATGATTATGAGGTTGCTGCAAGATTACAAGATGAGATTGATGAAGAAATGAATGTAGGATTGATTGAGGTTGAGATAGAGCGTGGAAAGTTTGTAATGATGACAAAAGAACAGGTAGCCAAGTGGGATGAAGATCAGTTGAAAGAAACAAAAGATGATGATTTTGAAACATGGTTGAAATGGTGAAAAGAAAAAGGGCAGAGGATGCAAGGAGAAAAAGAGCATCTAAACCACCAACTAAAGCACAAATGAAAAAGAATTTGATTGCAAAGTTGAAAGGTGGATATATTCCTTTGAGCATGTTGAAGCAGATGAGTCTTGAGAATTTGCAAAGGATATGGGATAAAGATGTTTTCACAAATCCTGATGCCAAAGCAAGAAAAGAGAAAGAAGAACAGGAAAAAAAGGAAAGAAAAGAAAAGGAAGCTGCAGAAAAGAAAGCAGAGGAGGAAAGAAGGTTGAAAGAAGATGAAGATCAAAGAAGCGAGGAAGAAGCAGAAAGAAATAAGAAGGAAATGGATGATATTGATGATTTGGAAAGGAGTGAAGTTAATTTGAATGAGATGATTATTTTGGAAAAACCAATATCTTATGCAGAGGCATTAAGTGTTGATTTGGGGGAAATTGTTGATTGGTCACTAGTTTGGATTCTGCAGCCTGCAAAGCTTGAAAAGATAAAGATTGATAGAGCAGATGGAAGTACAAAGTTATGGAGATCATTTAAAGAAGTGGTCAAGAATATAAGCAGAGCAGATCTGGTGAAGATGTATGAAATTGGTATTGAAAAGGGTTTAAAACAGAAAAAGTTCACAATTGAAGCTGCAAATGAAAAATTAGTTTGGGAGTGGATTTTGATGATGTTTGAACCAGAATTATTTAAGCATGAATGGTCATTCTTCAAAAGGGTCAAGCAATGGAACTATTATGCTGTACCAGGTATACATTGCATTATGTTTGATGATTTAACATTTGTATGGATGTTAACTGAGAAGGAATATGATATACATATTGGATTACTGAGGAGTTTAAAGCATGCAAGATTATATTCATCCATTAACGATGAAGTGGCTCAGAATCTGGTATATATGATTTTAAATCAGTTGCATAAGAAAGAGTTGATTGAGAAGGTAAGGCATGGTACAAAGAAGTATGATTGACTGTTGAATGGAAAATGATCGGAAACTTAAGTCTGTGGAGGACATATTAAGTTTAGGGGGAGATCGTAGAGTCTAATCTGTTTGGGTTGAATTTGTCACAGAAGATTTTGACTGATTGTACAAGTTATTATTGCTGCTAAGTAGTTGGTGTTATTGCTGTGTGTTTAAATTGTTATAGCTGCTAGTAGAGATTATGACTGCTGTTGATGTTATTGCTGCTTGAAGAATGGAGACAAGTCATTATGACTGCTTGAAGGTTTTATTACTGTTAGTTATATTAGAGTCAAGTAGTTATTGCTGTTTGTATAGTTATGACTGTCTTTGTAGTTATGACTGTCTAGTCTTTTGTGGTTATGACTGTTAGTATAAATAAGTCGTTATTACTGTTTATATTATTGAGGCGGTTATAAGTATTTGAGTTGTATATGGAATAGATTTGTTTCCATAAAAGTAGGATGAACTTGTATAGGATTCTATACACTATAAATAGAGAACCTTAGAACCTAGATTAGGTTAACGTAGCTTCAAGGTATTAACCCTAATACATCTGTGTATTCGTCTTATTGATTTAATAAGATTAGAGCTTTAAGTTTTGTTACGTGTTGTTCAAGTTATTTTATGTTCTTGTTCTTTACAGAATATTAAACAATTATTCCGCAGTTGTTTAATACATTGTCAAAGCTTTATAGAAACGATTGTTAAGGGATTAACAATCCCCATACATTACTTCTTCCGTGGCTAAATCTACATCCTTGTTAGGACATTCTGTTTTCAAATGATTTCCTCCACATATTTCACAACCAATTCTGATAGCATAAACTTGTTCATTGACTTTCTTAATATCTCTTCCTAAGCTTTCTAATTTGGCTGTAGTGGCTGCAAGTCCTTCACTATCTTCCAAGGATTTCTTTCTTCCTGTTGATCCATCATCCGATAGCTGTGAATGCTTTGCCCATTCTTCTATCCCTGTGCGTGCTGCAGCAGGAGTCTTTTTAGGTACTGGCCCTTGTGCATCCAATTGTTGACGTGTTGCACGATCAACTCCCTTGTAGAAACTGTAATTTCCAGTTGCACATTCAGATCGTGCGTGGACACTTATGCAACATTTCCTTGTATCTTTCCCAAGCTTGATACAAAGATTCATCTGGTTTTTGTTTACATCTTCTTATTAATTTCATCGTTCTTTTTTGAAGTCTTTGATGGAGTACAATCCAGTTTCAGGAACTTAGTGCGAAGATCTTCCCATGTTGTAATAGAACCTGCTGGTTCATTGTTAATCCATCTCTTTGCTCCATCTTTGAGTGTTAGAGGAAACACTCTTAACATACCTGATCCCTAGTAACATTAGTGATATTGAACATATCAGCAATTTCCAGAATCTTCTCCACATGTTCGTTAGCATCTTCTTTGTCTTCTCCTCTGAATGGATTCTCTCTAAGTTCTTTAAGAAATTGGCCCTTCAGTTCAAATTCTACTTCTCTTGCTATAGCAGGACGAACTACTCCCGGTCGAGGATCTTCACGAGTTTGGATTGTGTAGTCCTCAAGCGTCATGTTATCTATGTCTGCCATATCTGTTTCTGGTTCTGAATCACTTGGATATTCAGTAGGTTGTCTTGATGGTTGTTTATCTTCACCTAACTCCGATTCCGAGTTATATCCGTATTCTGCCGTTTTGAAAAGATTGTTTTGAAATACTTCGTATTCTTCGTCAGATGATATTCCGTGTACTGGTGAATTTAGTGGTGCGTAATATAAACGTCTTCTTGAATGAAATTCCCGTTCTGGCTCGTAAAATGGACTTAATGGATCCGGATGTTGTGTCCGGGTCATATAATCATCTACGAACAAGAACCGAATTCAGTAGTACTAGTAAAATTAAAATTTAAAAAGAGAATTAGATTAGAAATAAGCAAAATTAGTAAGTTAGTAAATATAGTTCATGATCAGGTTGTAGTAAACTAAAAACATAATTTTACCCAAAAAAAAAAAAACCTAAAAACATAATTCAATAATAAAACACATTCAAAATTGCATAATGGATAAAGAATACCCAACCCAATAACCGCGAACCATATATTAATTAGTAATGTAAGTTGATTTACAAAATTAAATATTACAAATACAAATAGTAAGGTTATAATTAATTAAATGTTTACAAGCAATAAGTTGTTTTTACAAGGTTAGTCAAAAGTCGTCGGTAGCTCCAATGATCATACACAGAAGCGGAGAAGCATGTCAGCGCGAAGCTTATTAAAAACATACCCCTTTCAGGAAGCAGAGCGACCCTTCTTATACATCTGTTGTGTTGTAATCACAATGGGTGAGCCGATAGTTCGATTGACTTTCAATGTACAGGGTAAAAGATTTTAATACCGCTCCATGGCAGCGGCGCCAAAAACTTGATGTGTGCTAAGTAGTCTATGAAAATAACAAGTTTTAAATAAAGGAAATACTAAATAATACTATCACAATATAGGCAAGAATAACCTGTTCGTATAATATAGCTTACAAGTAAGTCCAGGTATCGAACACATGGAACATTATTTTAATTTAACCCTATATTAATATTTACAAATATTCACAATTAATATTACAGATAAAAGGGGGACGTTTTAGTTCCAAGCGAACATATTTATCTTGATACTAATTTATAATAAACTAAATCAATTAGAGCAATTAAGTACAATTAGGAATAAATAGAATAGATAGAAGATTGTATTTATTTAAACTAGTCTTACTTAAATCATAATTCTCCTTTATGTTTATTGATTCGTTGGTCGATTTATTGGTGAATTAACAATTGTAGAAAGCCTCTAAACCGTAGCTAACTTTCTTATAACTATATAAGTAAAACACATGATTCGATGCGAATATACTATAGAAACCTTCTTTAAGTATTGTTCACTTATAACCTATTCTATTAAACCTTTCAACAATCTATCATAGCAAGTTCGTACCACGAAGTTTAAATTACTACATTAATTATTATTCAAAAGTTATATGTTCTTTATCTATCACGAAACCTTCGTGTCAAGACTTAATCGCAATTAATTAACTTATAAAAACCTAATAGACCTTATTGAAGTTTATGATATAAATCAATTAATCATGTTAAGAACAACTTAATTATATAATTTAACACAATAATTTATTAATGCATAATAAACATTCAATAATTCAATACCAACATAAACATAAGCTCAAATTATCATTCAAATAATATTCATATAAATATTCACAATAAGAACATTAATTCATAATTGAAAAACGAATAAACAAGATCCATAATAACCTAATAAACATTATTGAAGTTACAAGGATAAAGAAATCGAACCAATTGACGAACTAAACTCTTCTTAGGGTTGAAAACCTTCAAACCCTAGCTTCTAGCCTTCACATTCATAACCCTAATTGAATATTAACTCCTAGAATCGACTTTGTAATATTGAAATCGTATATATTATGGTTTGGCCGAGCCCTCTATTTATAGTTTTTAAAATCGACCATTTAATTGCCGGCTAAACCTCTTAGCCGCCGGCTAAAGGTGTTTGTCTTGGACTCCAAGTCTGCGATCTCCATCGCCTTAACCTTTATTGATTTAGCCGTCGGCTAAATGTCTTAGCCGCCGGCTAAAGTACAATTCCAGAATATTCTTGTACTCGGGCTGGATCTTCATTTGGGCTTCATAATCTTCATAATCCGAATTAAATTTTCTTTAAAGCCCAATACTTCATATAATACAGATTTGGTTTTCAATTTAAGCCCAATTATCTCGAGGTCTTGGTTTTAACTTCATTTTCTTCCATTCCAGTCCTATTTTCGTTCCTTTTCTTCAATTCTTGATTTAAAACTCTTTTAATATAAGTGAAATCAGTACCTAAAATCATATAAATGCAATAAAAATGTATAAAAACTAGGAGATATTATTATATAAATATAGTATTTATTATGATGTTATCACCCTTCCACACGGGTCTAGGTCTTGTTAAGCCGTGAAAATACTATAGTACACTGTTAAACTACCTCTGGTTATAAAGCCGTGTAAAGATACAACAAGTCTTTAAAACACCGTAGATATACCTAGGGTTAGAGTACTGTGGAATATAAATGCACTATACACTGCATACATACCTAGGGATGAACGACCGATGGCAAAGGAGGATCAAATTCAAGACGGAAGTACTTGAACTTAATCAGATATAACATGAGTTTTGAAAAGAAAGCAAGGATGCCGGCCGTGCTCCCAGATGCTTAAACCCCTTAACTCTACTTAACCGATAGTTTAACTCACATAGTATACAACTAGTGTTTCCCTATTAAAATTGGATAGACATAGGTGTTAATAAAGGTCAGTGGTTGTGGACTATCGCCTTATTCCTGCACTCCAATCAAAGGGTCACTTGGTCTCCGAAAGAGACGGTGAGGGGGGTTTTAAGACAGTCCCATCTGATCAGAATCAGGATAGCCTAGGATCCAGTGACATATGCTTTTAGGGTTACACCTAGAACGTAGGGTCCTAGTGTTTACACCGACCGTCTAGGTAATTCTTTATTAGGGTAATCTCCAATCAATCATATACTATCATCCCGAAACCCTAGCATTGAAGTTCCAGCAATCACTCTCTACCTGCTACTTATTATCTCGTTTACCTTTCTGCTATTTAATTCCTGTCAGTAGTTTAGTTTAGATTAAAACAAAACCTACCTACCTTGTTTAAAAAAACCCAACCTATTTGCGAACTTATCTTTGGTAGTCCAATTTAATTCAATTCGTTCTGATTTTGAACGACACTCGAGTTATACTTGCCACTTACCCACAAGGTAGGTAGCACGGGTAATTTGAGCCCCGCAAATATAAATTTTAAAACTAATCTGTCTCACCCCCCTGTTACAGCCTGAACAACGATTCGGGGTGAAACCCGACCGACGGATAGGGGGACGATGACGCACCACCAACCATCACGCGTCGTCAGCGCGACCGTATGGCAGCACGTCGGTGGAAGTTTTAAAATTTATATTTAGCTGGGGACATAAGTTCTACTAGAGCTGTATAGCTGAATTATGACCTAGGGTCGTTCTAAAGAGTTAACCGTATTGTGAAACGACTTGTCGAGACGAAAGTTCAAATTAGCGATGGTTTGAAAATAATATTGAGTGGGGGTTTTATACTTAGGTCCGTAACTAAAATTAAAACTAATTAAAGTAGTAAATAAAAGCGGTAGGTTGAATTAATATAAGGGAACTTGTGTTTGTTATGAATTCGTTAGCTTTTACGTGGGGTGATGCTGTATTGGGGTTTTATATTTGAAAAAGTCTTTTAAGATTTGTGTCTTGCGTTCACGTAGATACCTTGTGGTGTAAACACTAGTACCCTACTGATCAAATAGACCGATCAGTATGTCACTGAGTACTAGGCTGTCAAGATTCTGATCAGATCGGACTGCCTTGAAACCCTCCTCACCGTCTCTTATGATGAGACCAAGTGACCCTCCAGATGGGGTGCAGGAATAAGGCGGCAGTCCGCAATTTATCCACTGATCTTTCTTAACATAGACAAAGATATCTAAGCTAGGCAAGGCATTTAAGATTTAAGACAGGTGGTGACTGACTAACATATACATTAATGGTTGTGATTAAGTTCAGAGATATTTGGATGTGATACAGTCTTCAACCCACAGAGTTTTCCACGGTTACATTGTGTATTCACCCGTATTACGGTCTTTCCTGGATCACAGACTATGTCAGGATATAATACAGTATACAACCTTCGACCTTTCCAAGGTTTCCACGTGTTTGTACTTCACCAGAGGTGTTTTCAACATTATACCGGATACTCAGTCGTATTAGGGCTTTAACTGGATTACATACTTTACATCCATCTGAACTAAAATTATCTAAGTTTGTATTACAGTAAAACCATATATGATAGCTAAACAACTCGTTCACTTTGTAATCCCAAACCAATAAATCCCTGATTAATTCACAGTGTACTATACGATAGGTAGACAGTATTTCCATTGCTTCAAAATCAGACCATGTTATTTTTAGAAAACATAGATAGGTAGTGACCGTTTGACTAAGGTTCGCGACTCCTTGACATAAAGGTTCTAACCACGTTTATTGGAGGAAAGGCGATAGTTTAGTTTAAAATCATAAATGTATAGTTAACAGTACACCGGTTTTCAATATTTAACAATTGGGATCATTATTCCACAACGGATTGTGCCCACGACTTCAATAGCTTCCACGTTCCGTACTACACACATTCGTGATGTTTCCGGTGCTATACAAATAAAAGTCGTATAACGTTACCTCCGTTGTTTCATAACGATTTAATCCCAATTGTATTTAAAGTAGCATCACCCCAAATATTTACAAGCAAACTACATCATAACAAACACAATAGCTAATCTACTCACTAATCATGGCAATGTATCCTAAATCAAACATAATAATAGCATGCAACATTATGAAAGATAAGGATAGAAATAACCAAAAGTAATGCGTAGATTGAATGGTAGCTGAAAGATTACACGGACAGAGCTCCGAAATATCTCGAACAATATTACAAAGGAGATCCAGAATTCCAACTCTATTACAAAAGCTACCCTATTAATTCTCCTCTAACCCCTTAAAGAAGTGCTAGAGAGAGAATCTATACTATTCTAGAGAGAAGTTTTTAGAGAGAGAGAAATGAGAGAAAATGAGGTGTGAGGTGTGTTTTGAAATGAGAAATGGATGGGGTATTTATAGGAGAAGCCTTAGGTAAGAGGTACAAGTCTTGAAGCACCAAATACAAGCATCAAAGCATCATACGGGGAAGCGGACCAGGGGGGCAAACGGCACCTCACAAGGCAAACACCCCCCCCCCCCGTATACGGCACCCTAAGGGCCATATACGGCACCTAGGGTACCGTATACGGTACCTAGGTGTATAGGGGGGGTGTTGGTGCTCCATTTGGCCTCCGTTGATTTTTCGGTTGCTTAGTTCGTCCGTATCTTCTTCGTTTGGAGTCCGTTTGGCTTGATTCTTGCACCGTTGGATTCTTTTTTCCGTTACGCTTCTAATGACACTAAGTTTTCCAAATTTAGAGGTGTTTGACTTTTGCGTGTTCCGGATGACGATCGGCAAGCTTCCAGACTGCACATCTTATCCGTCTTTTGTCTGTTTCTTCTGATTCTTTCACCTCCGGTCTTGGATTTTCCTATGGAATCATAAAATATGAATTATGATCTAATTCGATAAGTAAATTAAGAAGGGAATATTTAAGGTGACATTATTTGCCTCGTTTTACTTGATAAACGGATGTTTTTTGGTGATTTTAACAACAACGCCCATAATTAGACTACTTTAGTGATTTTAAGTAAATAATAGATGTTTTAAGACGATTTCACCAAATATAAGTCCAATAAGTGCAGAATAATGTGCCTAAAAACATGACTTTTTTGGTCACATCAAGTATCCCATACTTAGACGTTGCTTGTCCTCAAGCAACACATCCATGCCTCGTGAAAAAAATATGTATATATTTTTTTTAAATCTGGTTTTGGGGTGAGTTAGAACATTTCAAGAAGTTATCATTTTCTCATATTCATATATTTGTTCTAAAAACATCAGGAAAGATAAGATAATCATTTCAGAAACAAGTAATAATTCTCTTTAAGCATACTTCCAAATCTCGTGATCTTGGAGTATACATGACTAGGTGATCTCACTGAAGTGGTCACTCAATTCACTCAAGAGTGTTTCGGGTTTCCTAATATTCTAAACAAAGAAATCGCTCAATTAGCCAGTCATGCAGTACTCATCATCATAAGCTTGATCGAGAATCGGATCTCCACCACTTAGGTGAGAACGATGCTAATTATCCCAAGACATTCAGGGGTTGTAATGTTTGTGAGGGTTAAGGGGTATGGATAGTGGAAATTTTGGGTGTAAAGGTGTTGCTTATCTTAGGAAACCTAAAGTCACGAAAAACTTAATTTAGAAACGGATGAAAGTAAAGTAGTTTTTGTCTTCTATCGGATCTTCTTCTTTTAGGGCGATACTTTGAAGTACTAGCTTTGTTTTCTTTTATTTTTTTTTTCTATTTTTTTCTAATTTTCTAATTTTCTTTTTCTTTTTCTTTCAGAACTTCTTTGCCAGAGAACTTCCAAGGATTATTAAATGCAGAAATCCTTCTTCTTATCTTTCTTCTTCGAGTCTTTTCATGGTGTCAATTTTTCACACCAAGGATATTTCTTTTTCGGAGAACACGAGAGAGTAAGACAATTTGAAGGGATGTTTCTAAAAGGCGTTTTTCATAACCTCGGAAATTCTAGGATAAGTTTTTGGAAATATTTGGGAAAGTAGGGGTTTAAACATGTGAGTTTATGAAACGAAAAGGTTTAGGCTCAACAGGGTTTACTAAGTGGATCATTGATACTAAAAATAAGCATCGGAAAGGGGTTTGGGCTTGAAAGAGAAGGCTGAAAAGTGGTTTAAATCCTAAGGAATGTCAAGGTCATCTAATTGTACCTATACCGTGTACGGTACTCACCAATGTGGTCTCGAAGTGTTTGTCAAGAGCAATATCTAATTCAGATATACATGCATCGGCACACACAAGAAATGAACAATGTAGCATTAAAATTGAATGCTTTTAAGGCTCAAGTCCTCACTGCATAATAGGTTGTATGTGCCTAGTCATGTTCTTATTAGATTATCATTTCTTGCTTAAGCAATTATTAACTTATTTTCCTTAGATTTTAAAACAACTTATTCATATTTTGAAAATGACTTCTCTTAAAAACATTAAAACTAAAAAATTTAGAGTTAATCGGGGGATTAAACTCGTTTTTCTTTTTGAAAGTTGAAAATTTTTGAAAAATTTTAGAGGAACATTTTCTGTGTTAGCTATTTTGAACTAAAATCATAAAAACAAACTAAGGTATTCTATACCTGCTTTCTTTGAACATGTAAGAAAATGTTTCTCAAGTGTTTTGTTTTGGGGTGGAATCCCACACTTAGTGATAAGTTTAGGATAGAGTATAGACTACTTTTATTATCTCACTAACAAAACAAATAAACATGAATCATGATAAAACAGATAAAAGGGGAAAGGATCATATACTCCCCAGATAGTAAGTTGCATAGGAGCTGAGTTTCTGAATTTACAGAAGGAGATGTGGCCAAGATCTTCTTCTGAGTTCCTTATGAGGATCGGCTCGGCTTCAAGCGACTTGCTTAATTTCATCTCAACATCTCAATTTCATTCTCATGAAGAGATCTCTTAAGTGTGAACACGTTGGATGTACCCTTTTTACAAACTCGGTTTTGTTTTTGCAAATGAAAAGAAATCACTGTCTTGGATTTCGAAAGATGTTTTCTAATACAAACCAGTTTTGGATAAATCATGAGTTTTTAAACGAGTTCGAGCATAATGCATAAAAAGTAGTATGCAAGTACCTCAAATGCTCGAAACATAAGATTCGTTTGTCATTTTTAAAATGATTTTCCTTTTCATCCAAGAACAGTGGTTTATTTGCAAAATGAGTTGTATTTAGAAGACGTTTTGTATAACAGTTGGGTTCATCCAAGTGTGAAGGATAGTCGGAGATCTACTTCATTTCTCATATTCTCTTTTCTACTTTTATTCCATGGGTTGCCTCCCAAGAAGCGCTGCTTTTAAAGTCGAGAGCCTGACTTTATTTCACGGGTTGCCTCCCGAGAAGCGCTGCTTTTAGAGTCGAGAGCCTGACTTTGCCTTCCTTCAGTCTAGTTGGTGCTGGAATCTCCAGGGTCGGAAGTGCTCAGAAGTGGAACCCTGGGATTGCATGGATAGATCCTCAGAAAGTGACGAGAAATGATTTCAACGTTGTTTGGAACCTCTTCTGAAAAGATAGGGAAACTTTCAAGATGTTGCTGAGTAACCCTTTTCATGTGCAGAAGGTCCTAAGTGATATCCCTGATTGTTCTGGATATAGGTCCGTGAGAATCAACTACAGCGAATCCATCAGACTCAATCATTTCTCTCTGAGGGTGCTGCCGTCTAAATGAGTCCATGAATCCGAGAAACTGGAGGTGTAGAGTGTCGTGATCTGCTATGCCAGTGTTCCCTCTTATTTCTCGAATTGAATCATGAATATCCTGGAGAAGCTTTGTTTGATAGCTGGTGAACGTGAGATTTGAGTCTTTAAAGGTGTTGCATACTATATCATAAATCTCACGCAAACCATAGTGAAATATTTGTCGATGCTAGTCCGGATTATCCTCAGCAAAGATTTCGTGGATCTGTTCTGTGAGGAAGTTTGCGATGTTAACCATCGATCCTTCTGGTATAGAGGAAGGGATGTCACGCGACCTTTCGGTAAAACTCACATACACAAGATCTTCAGCAATCTTGTGAGCATGGAACTCAATAGTGCAGTTTATGTAGAACCTGTGAGGAGAAGTCTCGTCAATGTGGTCGTTCCTTGCCATAGAATTAAGTATGCCCCAAAGATTATTCATCAGTCGAATATCGGCATCTGCATCAGGGTTCCCAGTAGCACGATACATTTCCTCGTGGAATGAGTGTAGAAACTCACTTTGCTCCTGGGAATATGGAAATGCGGATCTGATCAGAGTGTCATAGATCTTCCTGTAGATGCGTTTATGTTCTTCAAAGAACTCCAGCTCTTCAGATGTTGGTCTAGCGTTTTGTTGCAGGAGCTGAGCAGCGAGATCTTCGGCGAAGGCATTGAGATGATTGTGGAATAATTTGTAATCTTAGGAATTCTCGGCTTGGTTGACTTCAGACTTGGCTATAATTTCCTCGATCAGGGCCTGTTGTCGTAGAGTGTACTCGTTGGTAGAGTGGAGGATAATGCTAGTCATCATAGGTATGTCATTTTCAAAGTCTTCGATAGCACTTATCATCTCCTCACGGTTGGTGATAATTGGAATTTCTAGAGAAGGTGGATCAGCAGGAGGCGTAGGAAGATGGATAGACCGGATATCTATTGGAATGTCAGTTTAGACGACATCATCCTTGTCACTCTCTCTGAATGGAGAGCCCCTAGCCTGGGAATCAGGGAACTCAACATGATCAGATGGTGGCTGGGTGTCATCGGTGATTTGAGATATCGGTTGTGAAGAGTGCATCTCTATGTCTCCCTCTTCCTGATAATCAGTTCCTCGGCTGGATTCAGAGGTGCCTCCAAACTCAAACAGGGTTCGTGGCGTAGATGCGTCGAAGGTTTGAATCCTTCGGGAAGGCTCCCTTGAATGCAACTCCGGTAATCGGGAAGCTTTGTAAGCTGAGATCTTCATCAGGAGTTTGTTTCTAAGCTCTGGGTGTTGTTTTGCTAACGCAATGGTTTTCTCGATGTTTAACAGAGCGTCGAGTCGAGGCGAGATAAGAGGTTTAGAGGGGTCCATGACAGAGGCTATAAGCCTTTCCATAGTTATGCCGAATCCTGCATCATACGGTTCATCAGTAGGTGGATCATCATCTGATTCATTATCTGACAAGGGAATAGTGTTCTCGATCTACATGATTTCTTAAAGTCGGATAGTTGGAATCAGGTAAGTAGTGATGCGGTGGGGTGGATTGGTATAAATCCTCCTCTTCTTCCATTTCTTCTTCGGATTCCTCCATTTCTTCTTGTTCAGGTTCAGTTTCTTCTTCCTTTATTTCTTCTTGTTCTGACTCATGTGGCTTGGAATCTTCACTCTCTTCTTCTGACTCTGACTCTTCTGTTGATGATATGAGGCAAGTGTGCTCATCTGGTATGTAAGTATATGATGGTTCTGAATCAGAAGTGTCATCGTCTGAAGTGATCCTGCCCATAGAGATGGCGTATATCTATGCTTGCTCGGCGAGAAGCTCATCAGCCTGGTTGTTTTTGAATGCAAAAGTTTGTCCATGTGATCTGAGGTTGATAGTCTGCGAGTAAACATCAATAATAGCACGAGCAGTATTCATGAAAGGCCTTCCTAGGATAATGGGTATATTGATGTCTTCCTGAATATCCATCACTACGAAGTCAGTTGGGAAATAGAACTTATCCACCTTTACCATGACGTTCTCAGCTATGCCTCTAGGATATCGGATTGTTTGATCGGCAAGCTGGACGCTCATTCCAGTGGGTTGCAGTGGTCCTAATTCAAGTCTGGAGTAGAGTGAGTACTGCATGAGGTTGATGCTCGCTCCGAGATCGGCCAAGGTACGGATCATGCCAGAGTGATAGATAGAGCAGGGCAAGGTGAATCGGCCCGTGTCTCCTAGTTTTTCTGGAAGGGAATTCTAAATGACGGCGGAGCATTCAGCGTTGCGAGAGATTTTAGGTACTTCGGGTACCTTTTCCTTTGTAACCAGCATGCGTCGAATGTACTTGGAGCCGGAAGGGATTCTAGACACGGTGTATAAGAATTTTCCGTCGAGTTTGAAAGATTTAGCGTTGTATCTTTTTCCGATACGATGTGGGAAGGGGACTCGAACTTCCTGAATACGAGTAGGTACGGGTTTGGTCTCAACTTTCGTCGGGACAGGAGTAGGGTTCTTCATCGGAGAAGAAGCTTCAGAATGGCTCGGTGCCTTCTGGTTATCCATAGAGTTCAGAGTCTTGGCCTCCTCAACGTGGGGGTTGTGAACAGTATTGATCGGTAGCGATCCTTGGGGTCGAGTGTCAAGACGGTGGGCTAACTAACCAATTTGATTCTCGAGGCTCTTGAGAACCGAGAGTTGATTTCGAAGGAATAGGTCGGTTTGATCTTGTCTAGCTGTCGTCTTCTGATTGAAAGCGTTCTGCCCCTGGATAAACTTGTTCAGGTTGTCATCAGTGCTCGTGACTGGGACGATTGTCTTCACCGGTTCAGCAGGTTGGGTATCCTCAGTGGTGGTTAATGGAAGTGGTTGATTGTATGGAAGTTGTGGTTGTTGTGGGTACATCGGATATCGAGGCTGAAACATGGGTGGTTGATTGTTCCGTGGAGGAAACTGGGTTCCTCGTGCTCTTGGCGGAGAAGTTCTAGCGAAGCCAGGTGGATTTTGTTGTCTGGTTGGGAATTGGGCATAGTAGACAGTTCCGTCAATAGGATCTTCATACTCCACAGCGTATTCCTCGGTAGGATGACGGGCACAGTTTTGGCAAGCCTGAACTTGGTGAACCTGCTGTGGTTGCTTATTCAGTTCTCCAATCTGCTTCGTTAGAGTTTCGATCTGCTCGCTCAGAGATTTGATTGCTTTAGCTTGCGCGGTGCTTGCAATAGGCAGGGATGAGGATTGCTCATCGGATGTGACACTCCTCAAATTTCGGTGTAATTACATACATTAATCACGTGCATGTCTTAGGCTAATTCCCTACTTAAGAGAATTCACACTATTTTTATGAGATAAGTCTAGCAAAACCCAACAAATTAATACGTGAGGTATAACAAAATTTAAATTATTAGTAATTACGCGCGAACCGATCAGACAGAGTCTGACACAATATACGGCGTTGGTGAAAACATTCCTATAAATAACTTAAATCTATTTTTAGTAGTTATTTATCTTATATTATTATTTTAATATAATAGTACACGAAAAACCTATACGTTTTGGTTAAAATGTCTCCAACGCAACAAAAATGCGCGAATCGAATTCGGCAACCAAATGAAACTCGATAAATATTTCGGTAACTCAAAATAAAGTATTTTAATAATACTTCAATGGAAAATAATCCCAAACATATCACTAATTAAAACGACTCAAAATAACGTTACGCGATTTAACGTTTTAACGAAAATTACGAGTAAACGAACACGGTGCGTAACACAGACTGAAACTGAGAATTAAATCACACACCCACCACATGGGCCCCCCAAAAATCTGCCACCTCTCTTTTCCCCTCTCTAATTTCATGCAAATGCATAACTTCCCATTTCTTACACACCCATACATACTCCATGCAGTTGTAGCCTATAGTCAGTTGTAACTTGATCCCTAATTTCCTTACTTCTCACTTGGACTAGTGTTTCTATTTTAGACAGCCTATCAGTACATCTTCTAAGCATGTCGTCTTGTTCTTTCATTAATAGTTCAAGTGGGTTGTGAGAGGGTGAAAGAGTAGCATTACTGCTAAGATAAGCTATGGGCATATCTCTCAAGTCAGAACTTTCATATGGTTGTTGTTCGTGTACAGGGTAAGATGAGTGTGGATAGACTCTGAATGGTTCAGGATAGTAAGTTTGGTATTGATGTTGTTGAACAGCATAAGGGTCATATTGTGAATCTCAATATTGTGAAATCAATATTGTGAATCTCTTGAATCTCTTGAATCTCAAATCAATATTGTGAAAACTTATGATCGTTTAAGCTCAAGACTTTTTAGGTCTTTGATCTAGGATACAACGATAACAATGATAATAATTTGCAGCAAAATAATAATAAGAACAATGTTATCAACCAAATCCCTAATCTTATTAATTAATCAACAAGACGGATACCCTTTAGTATCGGGGTTACAAGAACCTTAGGGATAACAAAGAACTTTAGACGTCTACATCTTTTTTAGGTGCACACCTTTTACCTACACCCAATATCTCTTTATATACTAGAGATACTAGGTTTACACGAAACCCTAATCGTAGGAGAATAATAATTAAACAAAATACACTTTTAGTCCCTCATCTTTAATTATTTTGTATCATCAAATTAAAATATCCTAACAATCTTCCCCTATTTGATGATGACAAAATAAACATCTTCTTGCGCAAACTTCCCCTTAGTTCTTGATTTCTTGTAAACATGTCATGCATAATAAGCTGCAAATCTTGACCTTCGAATCTTCTTCCCCTTTTTGTCATAATCCAATAGGGGTCTTCAAAAAGATAAGCAACTTCAAACATTTACAACCACTTGCTATATAATACACCACTAATCCAATTTTCTAATAACTCAAATTACCCTCCATGACGCGTAATAAGAATAATGAATTTGAGCAGTAGAAAATTACACTAGCAGTAGTAATATACAACTAGCAGTAGTAATAAATCCTTTTACCTCAAACAATGCATGAACATCTTCTGATGGTTAAACACTTTGTCAATAAGCTTCCCCTCAAATCAATATGTTAACCATCTCTTGAATCTCAAACTTTGTAGGCTCTATGTAATGATTACTGGTCGGTGAAGAAACTAGAATATAACAAACTTAATAAAGAAGTTAAATCTTCCAAACTTGTACCTTATATCTTGTACTATCCACGACGTCGAACTTATAATCCAATGTATAAGTAGATCACTATCTTCCCTTAAGATCTCTTTGACAAAAATCCTTATTCTTCATAATAAGTCACCGAGCAACCCAAACTCTTTCAAGTGATAGCAAATGTGAGCATTGAGCATCATAAGTTTAATCTCACACGTTTGCTAGATTTGTCAAGTCTTCGTCGTCACCATACAAACCAAACAAGTTATCTTCAAAGCTTAACATCATCACTTTGAGATATGATAAGATACATAGCTGAAAAACTCAACTACAATATCAAATAAGCTACAATCAACCTTCTTCGTAATCACATCTTCATATAATCTTTATGAATGAGCCATTAAATCAATAAGAATAAATTGTTATGAAAACAATTCCAATCGAGATCCAAAACCATCAACTGTTTTGTTCTAACAGTTTTAACGTTTGCACGTCAACTAACAGTGGTAACTGCTAACTAGCAGTGGCACTATCCAAATAACTAACAGTGGCACTGTCTAGTATAACTTGTCACACCCCGTCTAAAGCGGAAACAACGGGGTATAACGGTGATAGGATCACAACACATCATTATAAAGAATTCTATATGAAATACAATATCCAATGTGTCATGATGCCAATAACATGAATAACGGTTCATGTCATGCATACATTTCAACAATGAATTCGACATCTTACAAACAAACGTACACTATAATGTTAAGGCAAAACAAGCCTTCACAAACAACCTTAATAATGTACCACAAGTCTTGAATCACTCTTAATGCAACCCTAAAGGTCCACTAAGTTCTCTTGTCCACTGCTTTAAGTCCACTAGTATAACCTGAAAAGATATGCTCAAAAACGTCAACACGAATGTTGGTGAGTTTCGTAGGTTTGAAACCAGACACCAGAAAAATAAACATTTTGCTGTGATAATAATAGATTAGGACAATGCATATAGAAATGGCACACAAGTGAAATAATCCAACCAAACAATCCACAAACCGTCATCACCCTACGAAGAAGTATGACCCAACCAAATCCTGTGTATGCAGTAGCTACTCATAATGGCTTTAATGTATACATAACGTATAACATTAGGTACTAAGGCCTTGTGAAACAACATGGCTTTAATGTATACCAAGAATAATGTATACATTAGGTACTTACTCCCGAAAGAGCAAGGCCTTTGATAAAAATGAATCCAACAACCAATGCATATAAGTCACACAGTGTCACACATTTCAAGCATATGTCCAAAATGAAAATGAATACGTTTCACAGCATAAAACAATTGATAAAACATGTGAGCATACTTTTCCCCCAATTTGAAAACATGTAATGAAAATGGGGCCACGAAAACTCACCTTGAATACCAAAGTAAGTATCTCTCTCAAAAGAATCCACCAAACAACTCGCAATCTACAAACGAATATATACGTATACGGGTTACAACCTAGACATACCTATGTCCTTCCATTGTATCCCAAGTCCAAATCACCTTTACTAGGTTTCCTCACAACCAATCCTCAAGTAGCTTTACAAAATTTAATCCTCGTTTATTCAAAATATCAGTAACTTTACTCTATCTTGCATTTTAGAATCTGTCCAGAAATTTCATACCACTTCACTAATTTTAAACCATGACTTAATAAAATTATTTGACTCTAAAAATTTTAACAGTGACATTTCATGGTGTTAAGAAAATCCTGTAATTTTTCCAGAACTTATTTCAATAGTTTACTATTTTTAAAAATTCATCAAAGTAATCTGCTCAAAACCGTTAACTCTTTCTGACTTCACAAAAGTTTTAATTTACTTAAAATACTTATAGGTTTCAAATGATTATCATATTTTTACAGAAAATACTTAACACTTTAAAGACACTCCAGTAAAAATCTCAAGACCTAAATCTTAGTTTAAGACACGTTTCAAAAATCTACAACTTAACCGAAATCTGGAACCAAGAAACTCAGAATTGATACACAAACTTGTAAAATCATTTTGACCAACTTATTCTCCACATTTATCCATGAAACTGACGCCATTTGAAAGTAGACTCAAAGTACTTAAGTTTAGACTCATTTTTCATCAAAAATTACCATGAAATGAACAAGTTACAAGCTTCTCAAACCGAAATAAAAATCTGATCAGATTAGGGTTTATAGATAATCAACCCTAATCATTCGTATAAACAATCCAAACCGCAAACACAATCATATTTCTCGATTCTACCACTTATACACTGATTTTAATATTATCCTAATGATTTCATGTACCCGGAATACAATGGAATCGAACAAAAAAAATAAACGACAATACGAAATAATCACATACGTTTATATGGAAGATTCGGATAGAGAATTATACCAACCAACGAGAAAACCGCACGATAATAACCCTTAGAATCTGTAAATATTGAGAGCATAACCCTTAGAATTCGTTTTTGTGGATCGATCAAACGTATACGAGAATTATAGGATCGAAAACTTACCAAAGTTTCTGAAAATTCGTCACCAACAGCAGCAGTTTACGAAATAATTTTTATAAAATAATCTAGAGTGTTTCAGAGGCCGAAACTCGAGATCTTAAGGTAAAACTTCGAGATCTACAACTTTGTAGTTTTGACCGAAGGCTGAAAACGAACGTAAATGGGTCAAATCGACCTATGTTCGTGACTGGAATTTTTGGGACGGGATTTTGTATGTTTTTGTGATAGAAAAGTTTTAGGGTTAGGTTTAAGGGTATATTTATAGGTCTAGGGTTCAAGAGGTGTTGGGTTTAGTTGGGTTTGGCTTTTGGGAGTTGGATCATTTTCTTTGTGCCCAAAATTGACAAATCATGAACTAAGTTAGCCCGTGATGTTTTAAGATTTAATACTCACAATTTAATTATGTTCGTATTCGCGTATATTTATCTAATCGTATAACTTCCATAAATTATTAAGGAAATATTTTCATGCCCAAAGCGAATATATAAGTTATCATTAACGAACTTGAATACAAATAAGAAATAATTTTGAACTGAGATTTTCGAATTACATTTTTGGTGACGGATGTCACAGTATCCCCCCGTTTAGGGAATTTCGTCCCGAAATTCAATCGGAGCCGTATTGTCACCACGATCACTGAATAAGTGCATATATATAAGCTTGGCTTGATATTTTCATTTGCAAGTATACTCAGGTCAACGTTCTATCGGACCTTGATAATTAAAATACATGTGCTCCAACATGTTGACCTCTCAATCCATGGTTCCTACCAGTTTTCTCTACACATCGTTATTTGTGGTTCCCTTTAAACTCCTCCTAGAAACATGTGTAAGACCTTATCGGCCAACACTTTCGTAGAATTGACACATGAAATAGTTCGTGAGCAGCACTTCACTCTTGTGACAACTTTCAATCGATATGTTATACACGCTCAACAATTTAGAGCGATCTAACAAACCTATGTATAAATTTTCCCCTTCTTCCCAAAATATATGGTATTTTTCCAAAGCAATAATTTAAGCAATATATGATCTCTATCATAAAATTCTAACTGCTTTCGACATTTATTTGCGTAACTCTCTTGCCTGTCTCGTACTGTTTCCAACATCTCCTTGATTTGAATGATCTTGTCAATAGCTTCATGAACTATTTCAATCAAATCAACTGATTCTAATCCAACTTCTGCCCACACTACCATGAATAACTCCTATATTCCTGAAGTGCTTGATATAATGCGCATTGAATACTAGAATGATAACTATGCTGTATGATAACTCGTCTAATGGTAAGTGGGTATCCCAACTGCTACCAAAATCGATAACACACTCTAAGGATATTCTTAAATGTTTGAATAGTTCGCTCACTCCGTCCATCAGTTCGAGAATGTTAAACCATCCTCATATCAAAACGCGTTCCCAAAGCTTTCTGAAACATTTGCCAAAATTGCGAAGTAAAATAACCATCAAAATCGAATATAATTGATACAAACACTCCACGCCTTGCTACTTCGTTGTTAATATACAACCTCGCCAATGTCTCCACCGTTTAGTCCTCGCAGATAGCTAAGAAATGAGATGACTTAGTCATTCTATCAATTACTAGTGTCCATAGACCACCTAGAAAAAGAAATCCATGATCTTCTCACAAGATGTAATATCTCCTCCACTTTGTGTTCCAATGTTTGTCTAACCCGCGCAACCCTTCATCTTGTATATGAGTATCCCTTAACGCTTCATCTTGTGCTTTGAACCTCTTACCCTTAATGCCAGAGTGTATCGTCATACTTTGATTCGCACTCACCTTGGCTTACTCTTTCCTTCCTATTCAAAAACAGCTGCCACCTCATCCATCCTCCCCGGGTGGTATTGAATTTCACAATCGTAACCGCTAAACAATTCGCGCTACCTCATTTGCCTCATGTTCAACTTCTTTAGAACAAACAACAAACCAATGTGTTAAAAGCTCCTATGATCGGTATAAACAAAATTCTTTACGTCATACAAGTAGTGTTTTCAACACATATGTACGAACACCACCACTCCAAGTTCCAATTCGTGGGTAGTATAGTAACTTTCATGTACCTTAAGTTGTTGAGAGACGAATGAGACTACCTCTCCCATTTAACTAACACACAACTTAGACCTCGGTCGGATGCATCACAATACACAACGAAATCCTGCGATCCATCGGGAAGAGTCCGAATTTATGGATTACACAAGGCATCCTTCAATATTTGAAAAGATTATTCTTAGTTCTTACCCCAACAACTTCTTACATATATATGTGAGTAGTTGAGGAGTCTTTGAAAAACTCTCGATAAAATGCCGATAATAGCCCGTGAATCCTAAATGCTATACGAACCTCCAATGATGACCGTGGGATCTTCCATCCCTTTACTGTTTTGCTCTTGTTATGATCCTTAAGTATAACTTCTTTGCTCACAAAGTGCCCGAGAAAAACAATCATCTAGCTTGAAATCAAGATTTTCGAATATATTGCATAGATCTTTCGTTCGAAAGTAACTCTAGAATTAGTCTTAAAGGAACTTCATGCTCTTCGTTAGTTAATAAATTAGAACGTCGCAAATGAAAAGTATGATAAATTCATCGAGATACGGTTTATATACGTGATCGTTAAATATATGAATGCTATAGACGCATTAGTAGGACCGAAAGTCATAACAAGAAATCCAAAAGACCCATAATGAGTCCTAAATGCAGTATTTGGTATATCTAATTCATGTACCATCAATTGATGATAACCAGAACAAAGATTGATTTTTGAAAACCACTGAACACCTTGAAGTTGATCGAACAAATCATATATCCTTGGAAGAGGACAACGATTCTTGACCGTAAGTTAATTAAGTTCACGATAATCAATGCACATATGAAAAGAACTATCTTTCTTTTTGACAAATAAGACAGGTGCTCCCATTGAGAAATGACTAGGGCGAATAAAACCTTTGTCTTAGAGCATCTTAAAGTGGATTAAATAATTCTTGCATTCAAATAGTGTTAAGCGATATGGAGCTTTTGCAACTGGGGTTGCTCCAAGAATAAGATCGATACAAAACTTTACGAGTAAAGAATGAAGTAATCCTCCTAAATCTTTTGAGAAGACCTCGAGGAAATCGTTGATAATAGAATGTTCTGAAATTTTAACTTATTAGCCTTAACGCTCACGAGTTGTTTCATTTCGTCTTTAAAGTGTTCTATGAAAATTTCAGGTATTACACCACCATTTGAGTGGTATACGAAATAATTTCCCAAACATGCAATTTCTACTCATCAACTAATCCATTCCCACAACTACACCAAAGCTTCCGAGTCCGAAGGGTAACAAGTCAATGCTAAAAGCGTATTCTTCTAGCACTAGAGTATACCCTTATGTAAAGTCTTTTAGTCTCTATGTGCTCCCATTAATAAAATTGTTTCAAAGTCTCACACTCAAGACAAGCCATCAAGTTTTCTACTGTGTTGATTGGCGCCACTTGACGAGCTGTCATTCGATATTCAATTGTAAAGTGACCTCTTCGGTTGTAATTTGAATAAATACAACATGATGTAGATGTGTGATGATAGTAGTTACACCTTACACACAAAAGATATGAACAAGTGTAACCATCTCTTCATGTGTTGGTATCTACCAGTCTCTTAAATTCCCTTTCATTCTTGGTATTGTTTCTACATTTCCAGCCTTAGGGGTTTCATCAATTAACAATCCACCCATCAATATTGCGCCTCGGATGGTAAGAGACTTAGTCACTTCTACCGTCCTGCTAATTTCCAGAATAAATCTGTTGATGTACTTCCCCATTTTGTTAGCTTCAAGTGCCACGGGATAAGGTATAATTCTTGCCAACTCATAAAATTATCCGATATATGTTGCATGGTTAACTCCCATCGTAGAGAAAATCCAAAACTTGTTCACTAACTTCTTCATTTCGTTATTGAAAGAATATTTCTTCTTAAACAGTGCATTTATTTATTTTATTTATTTATCTATTTATTTATTTATTTATTTATTTATTTATTTTATTATTATTATTATTATTATTAATTTTATTTTATTTTATTTATTTTTCGCGCCATCACCACTTCCATCATTTGAATTCTCGAATATTAGTTCCATTTTCTCCTTCGGTGTCGTTAGCTATACCATGATTCAATATGTTGTTACCAACTTGTATGACAACTTTGAATATAAAGGCCCACCACTGTCGTGTAATGATTACAACAACATTGGAGTTCTTGCCTTCAATACAACAAATTTCTCCAGTTCAACCATCTGTTCAATCACCACTATCACTTGTATGACCACCACTGAGTGTTTCTTCTCCACGAGTAAAATTTACGTGTATTGCGTCTTAGTAGTATGCTTGTTATAATTCCGAATTAATATGAGTTTAGAATAGTTAAATGCTTTGGAGTTTGTCAAGGCATAAATGCACAAGACTCACAACCATTTGATTGATTCGGTAACGAATGCAATTGGGATTTTATTACAAGACGACACGGAGATAGCACATGAGACACGCAAACATGGTCGGATAAGCATACATACGTCGGAACACCTTTGTCAATTACGTCTGCAGCCGTAATTGTGAAAGCATTCTTTCATACACATACTTATCTTCCAAGTCTTTGTATCACAATAAACTTTGAATTTGCGTAAAGAGATCGGATATTTATAGAATCCTAAGTAACATGTAGACGAACCACATAAAGAGTCGTAAGATGTTGAAGAAACACTTATAACGTCTTTCTTACTTGAAATGGTTAAGATGAATGATCGACACTAGCAACAACTAGCTTCACAGAATTGTATGCACACATAACTTCTTAACTCATGTCCTATATGTGGGTTCCTTATTTATAGTCTAGGCCAATCCACCTAGATCTCTATAAACAATGGCTCTGATACCAATCTGTCACACCCCGTCTAAAGCGGAAACAACGGGGTATAACGGTGATAGGATCACAACACATCATTATAAAGAATTCTATATGAAATACAATATCCAATGTGTCATGATGCCAATAACATGAATAACGGTTCATGTCATGCATACATTTCAACAATGAATTCGACATCTTACAAACAAACGTACACTATAATGTTAAGGCAAAACAAGCCTTCACAAACAACCTTAATAATGTACCACAAGTCTTGAATCACTCTTAATGCAACCCTAAAGGTCCACTAAGTTCTCTTGTCCACTGCTTTAAGTCCACTAGTATAACCTGAAAAGATATGCTCAAAAACGTCAACACGAATGTTGGTGAGTTTCGTAGGTTTGAAACCAGACACCAGAAAAATAAACATTTTGCTGTGATAATAATAGATTAGGACAATGCATATAGAAATGGCACACAAGTGAAATAATCCAACCAAACAATCCACAAACCGTCATCACCCTACGAAGAAGTATGACCCAACCAAATCCTGTGTATGCAGTAGCTACTCATAATGGCTTTAATGTATACATAACGTATAACATTAGGTACTAAGGCCTTGTGAAACAACATGGCTTTAATGTATACCAAGAATAATGTATACATTAGGTACTTACTCCCGAAAGAGCAAGGCCTTTGATAAAAATGAATCCAACAACCAATGCATATAAGTCACACAGTGTCACACATTTCAAGCATATGTCCAAAATGAAAATGAATACGTTTCACAGCATAAAACAATTGATAAAACATGTGAGCATACTTTTCCCCCAATTTGAAAACATGTAATGAAAATGGGGCCACGAAAACTCACCTTGAATACCAAAGTAAGTATCTCTCTCAAAAGAATCCACCAAACAACTCGCAATCTACAAACGAATATATACGTATACGGGTTACAACCTAGACATACCTATGTCCTTCCATTGTATCCCAAGTCCAAATCACCTTTACTAGGTTTCCTCACAACCAATCCTCAAGTAGCTTTACAAAATTTAATCCTCGTTTATTCAAAATATCAGTAACTTTACTCTATCTTGCATTTTAGAATCTGTCCAGAAATTTCATACCACTTCACTAATTTTAAACCATGACTTAATAAAATTATTTGACTCTACAAATTTTAACAGTGACATTTCATGGTGTTAAGAAAATCCTGTAATTTTTCCAGAACTTATTTCAATAGTTTACTATTTTTAAAAATTCATCAAAGTAATCTGCTCAAAACCGTTAACTCTTTCTGACTTCACAAAAGTTTTAATTTACTTAAAATACTTATAGGTTTCAAATGATTATCATATTTTTACAGAAAATACTTAACACTTTAAAGACACTCCAGTAAAAATCTCAAGACCTAAATCTTAGTTTAAGACACGTTTCAAAAATCTACAACTTAACCGAAATCTGGAACCAAGAAACTCAGAATTGATACACAAACTTGTAAAATCATTTTGACCAACTTATTCTCCACATTTATCCATGAAACTGACGCCATTTGAAAGTAGACTCAAAGTACTTAAGTTTAGACTCATTTTTCATCAAAAATTACCATGAAATGAACAAGTTACAAGCTTCTCAAACCGAAATAAAAATCTGATCAGATTAGGGTTTATAGATAATCAACCCTAATCATTCGTATAAACAATCCAAACCGCAAACACAATCATATTTCTCGATTCTACCACTTATACACTGATTTTAATATTATCCTAATGATTTCATGTACCCGGAATACAATGGAATCGAACAAAAAAAATAAACGACAATACGAAATAATCACATACGTTTATATGGAAGATTCGGATAGAGAATTATACCAACCAACGAGAAAACCGCACGATAATAACCCTTAGAATCTGTAAATATTGAGAGCATAACCCTTAGAATTCGTTTTTGTGGATCGATCAAACGTATACGAGAATTATAGGATCGAAAACTTACCAAAGTTTCTGAAAATTCGTCACCAACAGCAGCAGTTTACGAAATAATTTTTATAAAATAATCTAGAGTGTTTCAGAGGCCGAAACTCGAGATCTTAAGGTAAAACTTCGAGATCTACAACTTTGTAGTTTTGACCGAAGGCTGAAAACGAACGTAAATGGGTCAAATCGACCTATGTTCGTGACTGGAATTTTTGGGACGGGATTTTGTATGTTTTTGTGATAGAAAAGTTTTAGGGTTAGGTTTAAGGGTATATTTATAGGTCTAGGGTTCAAGAGGTGTTGGGTTTAGTTGGGTTTGGCTTTTGGGAGTTGGATCATTTTCTTTGTGCCCAAAATTGACAAATCATGAACTAAGTTAGCCCGTGATGTTTTAAGATTTAATACTCACAATTTAATTATGTTCGTATTCGCGTATATTTATCTAATCGTATAACTTCCATAAATTATTAAGGAAATATTTTCATGCCCAAAGCGAATATATAAGTTATCATTAACGAACTTGAATACAAATAAGAAATAATTTTGAACTGAGATTTTCGAATTACATTTTTGGTGACGGATGTCACATAACTAGCAGAGGCATGTTTGTACTAGCAGTGGCAAAAGCCATCTAACAGTGGCAATATTGTACAAACAGTGGTAAGAATGTTCTAGCAGCGGTAAACTTGTACTAGCAGTGGGAAGCTTCTACTAGCAGTGGTTAGCACATTTAACCAGCAGTGGCAGCAACTTCAGAATTATATATCTCTCTGATGACGTATCTGATCATGCTCAAATTTTTACACGAAGTCGATCAATGTTTCATTAACCACATATCCAAAAATCAAGTCGATCCAATGGTTAACGAATCTACAGTAATTTTCTGACTTCAGCTGCACGAAAGAAACCATAAACTTACTGCATTAACTTCGAATTTTAATATCTCTTTGTAGAAACATCCAATCACTATGAAATTTTTACAAGATGTAGATACATATGTCTTCTATAACATATCCAAAAATCATCAACTTTCGTTGGATAACGAAGACACAGTGACCGTTTAACTTCTGTCGTTCTGAAAAACCCTAAACTTTCAGCAACCAATTTCGACAATGAATATCTCTCAATCAATAGCTCAGATCAAAAATTCCTTCGGTAGGAATGTGCTCCTATATGTTAAGAACCTACAGTTCAAATTTCACGACAATCTAACGGTTAACGAAGGAGATCCGAATTTTTTTACCATGACTGTGCAGAAAGTGACGAATTACGAATTTTTCTTGCAATCTTCTAGGGTTTCTTCAATACGGCTTCTCTTGCTTGTAAAACTTTATAGATCCTAGATCACGAGCCACCTTGCTTTGATACCAATTGTGAAAACATATGACCGTTTAAGCTCAAGACTTTTTAGGTCTTTGATCTAGGATACAATGATAACAATGATAATAATTTGCAGCAGAATAATAATAAGAACAATATTATCAACCAAATCCCTAATCTTATTAATTAATCAATAAGACGGATACCCTTTAGTATCGGGGTTACAAGAACCTTAGGGATAACAAAGAACTTTAGACGTCTACATCTTTTCTAGGTGCACACCTTTTTACCTACACCCAATATCTCTTTATATACTAGAGATACTAGGTTTACAAGAAACCCTAATCGTAGGAGAATAATAATTAAACAATTTACAATTTTAGTCTCTCATCTTTAATTATTTTGTATCATCAAATTAAAATATCCTAACATATTGGTATTGTAATTGAGGATCTAAGTACCCTATGTTATCTGGATGAGTCATACTATACCCTTGACATTCATTATCTACGTGGGCATCACTCATATATCTATCTTGGTTTGAATTAATGAGACTTTCCAATTGATCACTTAGTTGTTGTACAGTTACCATTGCCAAGTTATCAGTAAAGACAACACAAGAATAAGGTTTTAGAATTAAAGTTGTAGTATGAAGGTAAGTTATTCTAAGCTACGCTAATTTAATCTAACCTAACTACGCTAATCTACGGGTAGAAAGTAACTTCAGACGGGGATGGTGAATCCAAGTCCAAAAGGATCGCTTAAAAACTAAATTTGTCTAAACAGGCTCCGAATCGTACTACCGTCCCCGGCAGCGGCGCCAAAAACTTGACGCGGGTCCAACGGTCGGATCAGGAATCGCTTCCCGTCGTTGCGGACCTTTCCGCTGGGCGCGGCGTCAGGTGGTAGTTTTAAATTTATATTTTGTCGGGGGAGCCTAATCCTCCGTACTATCTACTGGTACTTGGTACGAATACCTGATACTATTATATGGTAAGGATGATCCAGGGTCGTTCCTCACGACGGCAGAATTGAAACAGAGCTAGTTCGGATAACTTAGTAATCAAGCTAGGGTTTTGGATAAGTGGATAGGTGATTGTTTTTGGGTTTTCATTTAATTAAAACTACTAAACTAATAAAGCATAAAAGTAAAGGGAAGCTAGCATATATGTAACACTTAAATATAACAAAGACGTGGTTCACCATGATTTAGGATAGCATACAGTTAGGATGATGCTTATTGGGGACACAGTCATTTAACAGACAGATAAACTTAGTTGTAAACACTAGGACCCTACTTATTTAGTTCCGGATCTAAATATGTATGTCACTGAGTACCTAGGCTATCATGAACCCTGATCAGATCAGACTGTTTTCAAACCCCCCTGAACTTTTGCTTGAATAAGACAAAGTCACCCTTGATTTATCTAGGGAGCAGGCATAAGGCAACAGGCCGCAATTATATTTACTGACCTTTCTTAACCCCTAAGTCTATTTGTTATTATCTAACTGTGTACTGGTTGTTAACTGTTGTTATTCTAAACTATCGGTATTGTAGAGTTAAGCAATGTTTATGGAGCATTAAGCCCTCTTGACAGAACTCTGTATTCATTCATTGAAGCATATATTCTACCGTCATAAACATAGACCCTCCTTTACATGCAGACGTTCATCCCTAGGAATAATCACGGTATACAAGGCAATTAGGCATTTCCACAGTGTTCCAAATCCTAGATGTACTAACGGTGTACTGGGCATTTAAGCATTTCCACAGTTTTCCAGATCTTAGGTGTAATAACGGTGTACATGGCAACGAGCATTTCCACAGCTTTAATTCCTAGACCCGAGTTCTAGAAGGGTCACTTCTAGGTAATCCACGATGAAACAGTCCTACGGCATTTCCTTAGCTTCCACGTATTTGTACTCCACTAGTGGTTTTTCCAACGCTATACGAAGTACTGTGCCGTTTTATGGAAAGTTCATAGCTTCATACTGTAACTGGAGATAACTGTATTTACGTAGTATTAGGGTTTGCAAAGTCCTATCCTAAGGGAAACAGTCACGTGAAAGTCTGGAAAGGGTAAGAGACACTAGATCTATATTCAGGATAAGTTTAGACAGATAACAAAGTATAACAACTCCCAATTATATAATAATCGGGACATTATTTCCCAACGGATTGTGCCCACGACTTTCATAGCTTCCACGTTCCGTACTCCACACATTCGTGATGTTTCCGGCGCTATACAAATGAAAGCCGTATAACGTTACCTCCGTTGTTTCATAATGATATTATCCCAATATCATATATTTGCAGTAACATCATCACTACTATTTAAATCATGACAAACATACAAGCACACTACTCACAATGCATAACAATAAACATTTCTAATATTAATAAATCACATACATCAAACAAGAACAATATGACAAATTAATAATAGAAAGGATAGATAATACCGATACGAATTGCGAGCAGAATAACAACTTGTATTTCTTCGTACAATATCCAAGTATTACAATGCTAGCTTCTACTAATTAACTACATAACTAATCTCTCTCTAGTTCTCCTCTAACTCCTAAGAGTAGTGCTAGAGAGAGAATGTGTGAGAGAGAAAGTGAGAAATGAGAAATGAGAATGGTGTGAGGTGTGTAGGATGATGGAGGAGTGGCCTCCTATTTATAGGCAAAGCTTGAAATCAGCCGAACAACTCGCGAAGCACGCACGTACAAGCAAACGAAGCACAAACGAGCAGCATATGGGGGACATAGGGCCGTATACGGCCTTCATAGGGCTGTATACGGTGTGTAGAGGGCCGTATACGGTCTATGAAGGGCCGTATACGGTGGCCAAGGCCGTATACGGCCTCCGTCTGATTTCGTTCGTTGCTTAAAACGTCCGTATCTCCTTCGTTATGCGTCCGTTTGACCTGATTCTTTCGCCTGTGTCTTCGTAATTCCGTTACGCTTCTAATGGTGCCAATCTCACTGAAATTGAATGTGTACAACTTTAGCATAGCCGAAATCACTTTATAGGAGTTTGTAACCGTCCAGTCTTTTCCGTCCTTTGTCCGATTTGCATGATTCTTGATTTTCTCGTCTCGATTTTACCTATTACATCATATCATAAGGTTAGAATATGTTTATTATAGGATAAATGAGGGTGCGAGAATTGGTTGCTGCTTATTTGCTCCGTTTTGTTCGTTATTCGGATGTTTTTACTGATTTTTTTAAATAATGATTGTTTTGGAATGTTTTCACTAAAGATGTGCCCAAAAAGTGTGGAATAATGGCTTTGAAAACATGACTTTTTGCGTTACATCAATAAGGTTTAGGCAAAAGTTTCAGGTCAAACCGAAAAGGTTTGACCATGTCAATGAAAACGGGGCTCGGTTTTGAAAATCATCAAATTACTATTTTAGAATGACTTGTGAACAAATGGGTTTGGGTGACTTATTAAGTAACTTGGACCAAAATTGAGACTTGTAAACATAACCCGAACGAAAAACGACACTTATATTTGAACCGAGAAATAAACCGCAAGATGTTGACACTAAGTATTAAATTCGCGTGACAACCGATAACCACTTACTAAGGCAACACGATAACATATGATATATACTAATGTAAAGTATACAACGAACAAACCTAATATTAATGTCTTTTAAGAATTATTGTTACAAACTTTCACAAACGGGTCGTACACATTTATTTTCAAAAACAAAACACAATTGGACATACTAGTTGAGTGAACATTAGCATGGATAGTCTATAGAGGTATCCACTTACTTAAACTTGTAATCTCATACGTTTAGGACATTAGAGACCCTACCTGGACTTACGCTTTACTAGCTCTCACGTATTTAGCTCACGAGGTGAGTTCACAGCCCCTAACTTTTTACTGTTTTACTGCTTTTTAAATAGGGGTGAAAAACATAGCCAACTCTTTTGCTACATGTGCAATTATTATATAATTGATTTTATGCTTTTATACAAATTGTTTATGGTTGTGTTCATACTATACAACTATTGTTTATGAAATAGCATTTTCATACTATAAACTGTTACATTTGTGTAAGCTAATTAGTGAACTTACCGGGGAACGACCGGTACTAACTGTGAACTAGCCGGAGAACGACCGGTGCTAACTTGTGAACTTACCGGAGAACGACCGGTACCAACTGTGAACTCGCCGGAGAACGATCGGTGCTAACTTGTGAACTTACCGGAGAACGACCGGTACAAATGTGGGAACTCGCTGGAAAACGACTAGTTACATATTTTCAAACTTATATTTTTGGGGACATCCCTACTAAACGATATTTTGAAATAGGATACATACTTTCCTACAAATACCTTTGAAATAGGATACGTACTTTCCTACAAATACTTTTGGATATGATACATACTTTCCTACAATTACTTATAGGATACTTACTTTCCTACAAACTCTTAAAAACGAAACTTATTTGACTTTTAGGTCAACATTTTACAATGAACTTGGTTTATCAACTTATTAAACAAAAAACCTGTGAATTCACTCAACAATTATGTTGACTTTTTACTATATTTTTCATGGAATTAGCTGCATAAGTAAGACTGCATGCATTTTGGAATCTAGGCTACCCACGACGAAATAGGATGACATCTTAACTACTGTTCAGGAATAATCATACGCTCTGATGCATGAATGTCCAATATTTACGTCGGCACCTCTACTTGATCCAACTGCTTCAGCTAACCATCGTTGACTAAATTTGGGGGTGCGCCAGATTGGTATCAAATCCATTGGTTATAGCGTACTAGAAGTCTCTAGTGACTTAGGAACCTTAGAGACCTAGACTATAGCCTTGGCTAGGACACTCATGCATACATTCATTTACATACTTCTAACTTACTATACGAAAACTACTGTCACAACGCGTCTAGAGAAACGTATCTGCTTACATAAACTATTCTTACGAGGAACTCCCTAAACACGATTACGATAACAATGACACATAGGCACATGAGAACCCGCCAACCGAAACTATCGCACACTTAATCTATTTGTTCACTATACGGACGTTTTCGCTTATTGCATGATATAGTGCATGGTTGATTGTACCTTGTATTCCTTGAACCATACTACAATCCATTCGTTCATTCTTGCTTTGATTTCATGTGAACCTGATCGTATTATGCGGTGATGAAAAGAAGTATGTAGTTAGCATCATATAATGACGTCTGGCCAACGTGATTATATTATACTAAGTACATCTGGGCGTTTCAAAGTCGTAAAATACGTGATGGGGATATCGTTAATTCTTCTGATTTCTTGAAAAACTAAACAATGTGAAACATCGTTCTTCACATTCCTTACTTTGGCATTGACTACTATTTGAACTACTACTCGGTCATGTTTAACTGCTATTTTAACGAATACTTAGTCTTGGTTGAATACTAGGCAAAGAACCTCTCACTTTCTAACGGACTGAATGAATTCGTACTAAACATTTAACGATTAGGAAAGACAACTCATCAATCGAATGGAAGGATGGAACAAACGGAGATCGCGATACGTATCGGAGTAACGAGCCTTTTAAGTACTACACGAACGAAACATAGTAAGGTGTCATTGTACGATAATCAATACGGAACCTCAAACAACCACTGGGGTAATTAGACCTAATCTTGCAAAACATATCCTCCCACGAATAACGAACTTTATAGGACAATTTTTCTATGAATTATATATTGAAACATTTATTTCAGCAAACAACTATACTAGAATGTTTTCCTACTATTTATTCATCGGATTAATTTCCAAACGAATACTACTATTTATACACTGGAATAATTTTCTAAACATTAATTGATGTATTATAACGAACGATTTTTTTAGATCGCCTGCGGGTCATCTACAAAAGATATAACATGTTTATGGCAAAGTTTTCCTAACAAATTACTTATTGGGAAGTTTTCCAAACGATTTATAACGGACAAGGTCTAACAATTTGAATAGCCGATTTATAAGCGAGTTTACCAACTATTTTAACAGCTACTTAGTCACAGGTTGACTACTATTTTAAGCTACTATTTGAACAATGAAACCTTTGGATGATTCTCCAACGAATTATAAAAACTATAACTTGATAATGATTTGATCGCTATTTTGACTGAATGTCAACGATTTATACGTAACTTGTTTATATTTAAACAATAACTTATTTACAATCAAGTTTCTCAACTTTTTTTTAAACAACTACTTTGTCATGATTTGATTACTATTAGAACAACAACTACAGTCATTATTTGACAACGTCTACACGGTCATCTTTGATCAACGGTTTACAAACTGATTAAACCCTAACACCATTGGTACGTTTCTAGTAAACAATCACTTCGCCTTAATGATTATATAATTTGAACGTCGACTAGAGTTTCGTGCCTAGTAAACTAGGACCGCCATCGGATATAGAATCCACTAAACTAAACTATATGTATACCAAAAGCCGTAATGACTTTTGCGACAACCTAAAACACCATAATGATAACAACATGTCTTTTCGGAAACACATGCGTCTGACGCTCCGACACGATTTAAAATCTCGGGATGAGAGTTCTCTAACAGGGGGAGAATGTGACACTCCTCAAATTTCGGTGTAATTACATACATTAATCACGTGCATGTATTAGGCTAATTCCCTACTTAAGAGAATTCACACTATTTTTATGAGATAAGTCTAGCAAATCCCAACAAATTAATACGTGAGGTATTACAAAATTTGAATTATTAGTAATTACGCGCGAACCGATCGGACAGAGTCCGACACAATATACGGCGTCGGTGAAAACATTCCTACACGAAAAACCTATACGTTTTGGTTAAAATGTCTCCAACGCAACAAAAATGCGCGAATCAAATTCGGCAACCAAATGAAACTCGATAAATATTTCGGTAACTCAAAATAAAGTATTTTAATAATACTTCAATGGAAAATAATCCCAAACATATCACTAATTAAAACGACTCAAAATAACGTTACACGATTTAACGTTTTAACAAAAATTACGAGTAAACGAACACTGTGCGTAACACAGACTGAAACTGAGAATTAAATCACACACCCACCCCATGGGCCCCCCAAAAATCTGCCACCTCTCTTTTCCCCTCTCTAATTTCATGCAAATGCATAACTCCCCTTTTCTTACACACCCATACATACTCCATGCAATTCCCATTCTCCCATTTCACTCTCTCACTCAATTCTCCAACTCTCTCTAACTCCCAACTTCTCTCTAAAATCTGAGAAAAACTTAGACTTCCAACCACCACAACTCCACCACACTACCACCACCATCCACCATAGCACCACCACTAAATAACTTCACCATTTTGCTAAGGATCTTCAAGAAAACACGACTACTTGCATCTCTCATTTCAAATCTGTACAAACTTCTTCAAAACACCATTGTGAGAAATCTTCCTACTTCTTAATATACATATTAACATGTATATAAGTTCACTCAACAAGTATTATAACAAGATATTACACAAAAACCACTTTTCTTAACTTGAAATTAAGAAAATGTGAGAAATACTTTCTGGTCCAGAAAGTTTTGTTTATTTCTACGAATTTTATAAAATTCATTTCTTCATGAAAATGGACGTTTTTATAGTCAAACATTAAGTTCAAGAAGTAAGCTTTCAAAATCAGCAAACTTCATATTTTTCTGAGCTCGAATACTATTTTAAATAATTTTTGTAAGAACACATATACAATCTGCCTAGAAAAGTCAGAAACTTTAGTCTTATGGCTTTGACCATATCTTGAGCTATACAACTCCAAATGACTTGATACCACTGCCAAAATCTCACAAATTTTGTTATCTACAAATGTTATACTGATAACTTTTTCTTAAAAAGTTGTAGGTTTTTCCCAAAAACTAGATCTTCATGCATGTGTCCAGATTGGTCAACTGTTGGACCTCAGAGGACACATGTAATTTTTAAAAATACTTAGACTTCCTTAAAATTCATGGAAACATTTCTGGAAATATTTAACATATGGGGGAACAACTGGTATTTTTCTTGGGAATTAATTCATAACGTACAATTTTATAAAAATTCAATAAACAGGTACATTTTCTGGAAAATGCAAAGTATGGACTGATTTTGTATAAAAACGAAAATCGACACTTTTGAACATAATATAAGTGATGTAACTTACTTTTATGGACCGTTGAACATATATAAGGTTTGGGCAAAAGTTTCAGGTCAAACCGAAAAGGTTTGACCATGTCAATGAAAACGGGGCACGGTTTTGAAAATCATCAAATTACTATTTTAGAAAGACTTGTGAACAAATGGGTTTGGGTGACTTATTAAGTGACTTGGACCAAAATTGAGACTTGTAAACATAACCCGAACGAAAAACGACACTTATATTTGAACCGAGAAATAAACCGCAAGATGTTGACACTAAGTATTAAATTCGCGTGACAACCGATAACCACTTACTAAGGCAACACGATAACATATGATATATACTAATGTAAAGTATACAACGAACAAACCTAATATTAATGTCTTTTAAGAATTATTGTTACAAACTTTCACGAACGGGTCGTACACATTTATTTTCAAAAACAAAACACAATTGGACATACTAGTTAAGTGAACATTAGCATGGATAGTCTATAGAGGTATCCACTTACTTAAACTTGTAATCTCATACGTTTAGGACATTAGAGACCCTACCTGGACTTACGCTTTGCTAGCTCTCACGCATTTAGCTCACGAGGTGAGTTCACAGCCCCTAACTTTTTACTGTTTTACTGCTTTTTAAATAGGGGTGAAAAACATAGCCAACTCTTTTGCTACATATGCAATTATTATATAATTGATTTTATGCTTTTATACAAATTGTTTATGATTGTGTTCATATTATACAACTATTGTTTATGAAATAGCATTTTCATACTATAAACTGTTACATTTGTGTAAGCTAATTGGTGAACTTACCGGAGAACGACCGGTACTAACTGTGAACTAGCCGGAGAACGACCGGTGCTAACTTGTGAACTTACCGGAGAACGACCGGTACCAACTGTGAACTAGCCGGAGAACGACCGGTGCTAACTTGTGAACTTACCGGAGAACGACCAGTACAAATGTGGGAAATCGCTGGAAAACGACTAGTTACATATTTTCAAACTTATATTTTGGGGGACATCCCAACTAAACGATATTTTGAAATAGGATACATACTTTCCTACAAATACCTTTGAAATAGGATACATACATTCCTACAAATACTTTTGGATATGATACATACTTTCCTACAATTACTTATAGGATACTTACTTTCCTACAAACTCTTATAAACGAAACTTATTTGACTTTTAGGTCAACATTTTACAATGAACTTGGTTTATCAACTTATTAAACAAAAAACCTGTGAATTCACTCAACAACCATGTTGACTTTTTACTATATTTTTCAGGGAATTAGCTGCATAAGTAAGACTGCATGCATTTTGGAATCTAGGCGACCCACGACGAAATAGGATGACATCTTAACTACTGTTCAGAAATAATCATACGCTCTGATGCATGAATGTCCAATATTTACGTCGGCGCCCCTACTTGATCCAAATGCTTCCGCTAACCATCGTTGACTAAATTTGGGGGTGCGACAGATTGGTATCAAAGCCATTGGTTATAGCGAACTAGAAGTCTCTAGTGACTTAGGAACCTTAGAGACCTAGACTATAGCCTTGGCTAGGACACTCATGCATACATTCATTTACATACTTCTAACTTACTATACGAAAACTACTGTCACAACGCGTCTAGAGAAACGTATCTGCTTACATAAACTATTCTTACGAGGAACTCCCTAAACACAATTACGATAACAATGACACATCGGCACACGAGAACCCGCCAACCGACACTATCGCACACTTAATCTATTTGTTCACTATACGGACGTTTTCGCTTATTGCATGATATAGTGCATGGTTGATTGTACCTTGTATTCCTTGAACCATACTACAATCCATTCGTTCATTCTTGCTTTGATTTCATGTGACCTGATCGTATTATGCGGTGATGAAAAGAAGTATGTAGTTAGCATCATATAATGACGTCTGGCCAACGTGATTATATTATACTAAGTACATCTGGGCGTTTCAAAGTCGTAAAATACGTGATGGGGATATCGTTAATTCTTCTGATTTCTTGAAAAACTAAACAATGTGAAACATCGTTCTTCACATTCCTTACTTTGGCATTGACTACTATTTGAACTACTACTCGGTCATGTTTAACTGCTATTTTAACGAATACTTAGTCTTGGTTGAATACTAGGCAAAGAACCTCTCACTTTCTAACGGACTGAATGAATTCGTACTAAACATTTAACGATTAGGAAAGACAACTCGTCAATCGAATGGAAGGATGGAACAAACGGAGATCGCGATACGTATCGGAGTAACGAGCCTTTTAAGTACTACACGAACGAAACATAGTAAGGTGTCATTGTACAATAATCAATACGGAACCTCAAACAACCACTGGGGTAATTAGACCTAATCTTGCAAAACAAATCCTCCCACGAATAACGAACTTTATAGGACAATTTTTCTACGAATTATATATTGAAACATTTATTTCAGCAAACAACTATACTTGAATGTTTTCCTACTATTTATTCACCGGATTGATTTCCAAACGAATACTACTATTTATACACTGGAATAATTTTCTAAACATTAATTGATGTATTATAACGAACGATTTTTTTAGATCGCCTGCGGGTCATCTACAAAAGATATAACATGTTTATGGCAAAGTTTTCCTAACAAATTACTTATTGGGAAGTTTTCCAAACGATTTATAACGGACGAGGTCTAACAATTTGAACAGCCGATTTATAAGCGAGTTTACCAACTATTTTAACAGCTACTTATTCACAAGTTGACTACTATTTTAAACTACTATTTGAACAATGAAACCTTTGGATGATTCTCCAACGAATTATAAAAACTATTACTTGATAATGATTTGATCGCTATTTTGACTGAATGTCAACGATTTATACGTAACTTGTTTATATTTAAACAACAACTTATTTACAATCAAGTTTATCAACTTTTTTTTAAACAACTACTTTGTCATGATTTGATTACTATTAGAACAACAACTACAGTCATTATTTGACAATGTCTACACGGTCATCTTTGATCAACGGTTTACAAACTGATTAAACCCTAACACCATTGGTACGTCTCTAGTAAACAATCACTTCGCCTTAATGATTATATAATTTGAACGTCGACTAGAGTTTCGTGCCTAGTAAACTAGGACCGCCATCGGATATAGAATCCACTAAACTAAACTATATGTATACCAAAAGCCATAATGACTTTTGCGACAACCTAAAACACCATAATGATAACAACATGTCTTTTCGGAAACACATGCGTCTGACGCTCCGACACGATTTAAAATCTCGGGATGAGAGTTCTCTAACAGGGGGAGAATGTGACACTCCTCAAATTTCGGTGTAATTACATACAATAATCACGTGCATGTCTTAGGCTAATTCCCTACTTAAGAGAATTCACACTATTTTTATGAGATAAGTCTAGCAAAACCCAACAAATTAATACGTAAGGTATTACAAAATTTAAATTATTAGTAATTACGCGCGAACCGATCGGACAGAGTCCGACACAATATACGGCGTTGGTGAAAACATTCCTATAAATAACTTAAATCTATTTTTAGTAGTTATTTATCTTATATTATTATTTTTATATAATAGTACACGAAAAACCTATACGTTTTGGTTAAAATGTCTCCAACGCAACAAAAATGCGCGAATCGAATTCGGCAACCAAATGAAACTCGATAAATATTTCGGTAACTCAAAATAAAGTATTTTAATAACACTTCAATGGAAAATAATCCCAAACATATCACTAATTAAAACGACTCAAAATAACGTTACGCGATTTAACGTTTTAACGAAAATTACGAGTAAACGAACACTGTGCGTAACACAGACTGAAACTGAGAATTAAATCACACACCCACCCCATGGGCCCCCCAAAAATCTGCCACCTCTCTTTTCCCCTCTCTAATTTCATGCAAATGCATAACTCCCCTTTTCTTACACACCCATACATACTCCATGCAATTCCCATTCTCCCATTTCACTCTCTCACTCAATTCTCCAACTCTCTCTAACTCCCAACTTCTCTCTAAAATCTGAGAAAAACTTAGACTTCCAACCACAACAACTCCACCACACTACCACCACCATCCACCATAGCACCACCACTAAATAACTTCACCATTTTGCTAAGGATCTTCAAGAAAACACGACTACTTGCATCTCTCATTTCAAATCTGTACAAACTTCTTCAAAACACCATTGTGAGAAATCTTCCTACTTCTTAATATACATATTAACATGTATATAAGTTAACTCAACAAGTATTATAACAAGATATTACACAAAAACCACTTTTCTTAACTTGAAATTAAGAAAATGTGAGAAATACTTTCTGGTCCAGAAAGTTTTGTTTATTTCTACGAATTTTATAAAATTCATTTCTTCATGAAAATGGACGTTTTTATATTTAAACATTAAGTTCAAGAAGTAATCTTTCAAAATCAGCAAACTTCATATTTTTCTGAGCTCGAATACTATTTTAAATAATTTTTGTAAGAACACATATACAATCTGCCTAGAAAAGTCAGAAACTTTAGTCTTATGGCTTTGACCATATCTTGAGCTATACAACTCCAAATGACTTGATACCACTGCCAAAATCTCACAAATTTTGTTATCTACAAATGTTATACTGATAACTTTTTCTTAAAAAGTTGTAGGTTTTTCCCAAAAACTAGATCTTCATGCATGTGTCCAGATTGGTCAACTGTTGGATCTCAGAGGACACATGTAATTTTTAAAAATACTTAGACTTCCTTAAAATTCATGGAAAAATTAATGGAAATATTTAACATATGGGGGAACAACTGGTATTTTTCTTGGGAATTAATTCATAACGTACAATTTTATAAAAATTCGACAAACAGGTACATTTTCTGGAAAATGCAAAGTATGGACTGATTTTGTATAAAAATGAAAACCGACACTTTCGAACATAATATAAGTGATGTAACTTACTTTTATGGACCGTTGAACATATATAAGGTTTGGGTAAAAGTTTCAGGTCAAACCGAAAAGGTTTGACCATGTCAATGAAAACGGGGCTCGGTTTTGAAAATCATCAAATTACTATTTTAGAAAGACTTGTGAACAAATGGGTTTGGGTGACTTATTAAGTGACTTGGACCAAAATTGAGACTTGTAAACAAAACCCGAACGAAAAACGACACTTATATTTGAACCGAGAAATAAACCGCAAGATGTTGACACTAAGTATTAAATTCGCGTGACAACCGATAACCACTTACTAAGGCAACACGATAACATATGATATATACTAATGTAAAGTATACAACGAACAAACCTAATATTAATGTCTTTTAAGAATTATTGTTACAAACTTTCACGAACGGGTCGTACATATTTATTTTCAAAAACAAAACACAACTGGACATACTAGTTAAGTGAACATTAGCATGGATAGTCTATAGAGGTATCCACTTACTTAAACTTGTAATCTCATACGTTTAGGACATTAGAGACCCTACCTGGACTTACGCTTTGCTAGCTCTCACGCATTTAGCTCACGAGGTGAGTTCACAGCCCCTAACTTTTTACTGTTTTACTGCTTTTTAAATAGGGTGAAAAACTTAGCCAACTCTTTTGCTACATGTGCAATTATTATATAATTGATTTTATGCTTTTATACAAATTGTTTATGGTTGTGTTCATACTATACAACTATTGTTTATTAAATAGCATTTTCATACTATAAACTGTTACATTTGTGTAAGCTAATTGGTGAACTTACCGGAGAACGACCGGTACTAACTGTGAACTCGCCGGAGAACGACCGGTGCTAACTTATGAACTTACCGGAGAACGACCGGTACTAACTGTGAACTCGCCGGAGAATGACCGGTGCTAACTTGTGAACTTACCGGAGAACGACCGGTACAAATGTGGGAACTCGCTGGAAAATGACTAGTTATATATTTTCAAACTTATATTTTGGGGGACATCCCAACTAAACGATATTTTGAAATAGGATACATACTTTCCTACAAATACCTTTGAAATATGATACGTACTTTCCTACAAATACTTTTGGATATGATACATACTTTCCTACAATTACTTATAGGATACTTACTTTCCTACAAACTCTTATAAACGAAACTTATTTGACTTTTAGGTCAACGTTTTACAATGAACTTGGTTTATCAACTTATTAAACAAAAAACCTGTGAATTCACTCAACAACCATGTTGACTTTTTACTATATTTTTCAGGGAATTAGCTGCATAAGTAAGACTGCATGCATTTTGGAATCTAGGCGACCCACGACGAAATAGGATGACATCTTAACTACTGTTCAGAAATAGTCATACGCTCTGATGCATGAATGTCCAATATTTACGTCGGCGCCCCTACTTGATCCAAATGCTTCCGCTAACCATCGTTGACTAAATTTGGGGGTGCGACATCGGACTTCCAGTCGTGGTGATGCATCGTCATGTCTTCGATTAAGGCCCATGCTTCATCGTCGGTTAACTTCATGAGGTTGCCTTGAGCAGCTGCGTCAAGCGTGATGCGATGGATAGGATTGAGACCATTATAGAAGGTATAGAGTTTATCGGTTTTGGTCATCTGGTAGTTGGGACATCTCCTCACCAAACTCTTGAATCGCTCCCATGCTGAGTAGATTGACTCGTCGTGAGCTTGTGAAAAGTTGGCGATGTCATTCTTGGCTTTAGTTTGTTTGGACGGAGGGAAATATTTCGTAAGGAATTTGTTTCCCATGTCCTCCCATGAGGTGATTGATCCGGTGTCTAATCCCTCAAACCAGCTCAAAGCATGTAAGGCGAGAGAAAAGGGGAACAAGTGTAGGCGAACTATGTCCTAATCAACCCCATTCTGCTTATACGAGTTAGAGATTTGAATGAATTTGTTAATGTGAGCGTTGGGATCTTCACGGGGTAGTCTGTGGAATTGGCAGTTGTCCTTGATGAGCTGCATGATGTGGTATTTGAGTTCGAAAGATGGTCCGTCGATCACTGGATAGCTAATCGGTCCTCCTCGTCCTTCGATGGATGGTTTGGTACTATCGGGGAGAGTAACACGAGCGGCCATTGGTGGAAAATGAGAACGTCTTTCTTTGCGGATGGTACGGATAATCGACTCAGGATCAGGTATGAAAATGAGTGGGTTAGATCCGGATGATCTGGTCGAATATCGTTGTTAATTGTGGGAAAGAATTTTTGGTGGTTACGAGAGAGAAATCTAATCTACGGGTATCACTAAAGAGAAAGTTCATCGGGACGCCTCAGAATCTTACGATTAACTTCCCCGGCAGCGGCGCCAAAAACTTGACGCGCCACCAACCGTCACGCGTCGTCAACGCGACCGTATGGCAGCACGTCGGTGGAAGTTTTAAAATTTATATTTAGCTGGGGACCTAAGTTCTACTAGAGCTATATAGCTGAAGTATGACCTAGGGTCGTTCTAAAGAGTTAACCGTATTGTGAAACGACTTGTCGAGACAAAAGTTCAAATTATCGATGGTTTGAAAATAATATTGAGTGGGGGTTCTATACTTAGGTTCGTAATTAAAATTAAAACTAATAAAAGCAGTAAATAAAAGCGGTAGGTTGAATTAATATAAGGGAACTTGTGTTTGTTATGACTTCGTTAGCTTTTACGTGGGGTGATGCTGTATTGGGGTTTTATAATTGAAAACGTCTTTTAAGATTTGTGTCTTGCGTTCACGTAGATACCTTGTGGTGTAAACACTAGTACCCTACTGATCAGATAAATCGATCAGTATGTCACTGAGTACTAGGCTGTCAAGATTCTGATCAGATCGGACTGCCTTGTGTGACACCCGACGATTTAGGTTAACCGTTAAACCTAACCGAAACCCTAATTACATGTATTTAGATGGGATTTAGGCTAAGTACTTGTAATTACTTGTAACTATTTGTATATTTATGTGAATATACACCTACGTAATTATTTAAAAATTACGCATACGTGATTTGTTGAAATTACGCGAAACAACCGGACGGAGTCCGATTATTTATACGACGTTGGTGAAAACACTTTTATAAATAATGCGAGACTAATTTATGAATTAAATAGTAGTTATTTATCCTATATTATTATTTCGTATAATAATACACGAAAAACCTAGACATTTTGTTAAAAACGTAACAAATGCGGTTAAAATGCGCAACTGAGCCCGACAATCATACGAAACCCTAATTAATATTTTGACAACTCAAAATATAGTAATTTAACAATACTTCAATGAAAAATTATCCAAAATATATCGTTAAATTAAACGACTCAAAATAACGTTACACGATTCAACGGATCAACGAAATAACGAACGAACGAACACAGTACATAAACACAGTCTAAAAATCAAAAATTTAAACCATTTCCCCACCCTTGTGGGTCCCCAAAAACGTTCACCCCTTTCCCCATGTGATCACCTGTAACACCCCCGAAATTCACTGTTTTGCGGAAGCATAGTTTGGGGTGTTACTAATCAAATATCACAGCACAAAGATAAAGCAAACGACATCTATATGCAACGTTTGTAAATTAGTTACATTCCATAGATATAATGTTTGAAAACTTAGTGTTTTCGTATACAAAAATGTAGTTTCCCCTAGAGTCCACGCGTATAGCGGGAGATTCTATTACATAATCGTAATATACAAAAGATAATGCTAAGAATCTCCGTTAATGCAGTTGTGTTGAAATCATGCGACTCTAGCTAAATCCTGGAGTAATCCTACTCCATCCGGGTACCTGAGAAAACATGCTAAAAAATGTCAACCAAAAGGTTGGTGAATCTCACAGGTTTGTAAGTAATATCAGCTTTGAACACGAGATTTCATTAGTAATGCCCGCAGGCGTAAAATCAGCAATTGCAATCCAGCAATCGTAAAAGCAGTATTTGCAATCCAGCAAATGTAAATAAGTAAGTTTATACCGTTGCCATGAGGCTCATAATCGAAGCTTAACCCGTAAGTAATAAGTTTGCTCCCGTGACATGCTCGTAAATGAGCAAGCATCAGTAACGAATAAGTAGTCACCCGTTTCTACGTGTAAATCAGTACGTGGCAGCGCTACTGCCCCGGGTGGGGAGGGTCATTTCCCTAATGGATCCATTAACTAGTGTTCGCGCTTAAGTCCATAACTAACGATATATGATGGAGAGACTTCTGTTTGTAAGTAAACTCATGCAATTCCGTTTGGTATAGTAAACAGTTCTAGTACTTGTGTTCAAAGAAAAGCAGTTGCATGTTTCTCCCCCAATAAGATAAAACAGTAAAAGTGGGGCCGTAAGACTCACCTGAGTCTTGAAATAAGCTGTAGCAAATAGCAAGTAGTAATTATAGCAAGTAGGTTCTCCGAACCCGTAACCTTCAAATGCCTAATCATATGAAGTTATGTAAGTATGCGTCTCACGAGACGTTTCGTTTAGTTGTACACAACTAGTATATCCAGTGTTTATCCGTATGTTTGTAATTGTTCGTTTGTTAGAAAACATGTTTGGCCCATTGGTGACGGTTTGTATTAGTAATAGTCAAAGTATTATCATTGCGTTTGAAACATTTTGTACTGAAACGACGGGGGTCCGGGGGCAGCGCCCCTGGTTGCGGGGTTCCAAGGGGCAGAGCCCCTGGTCGGGGTCGAGCTGCCGAGTCAGCTCGGAGGGAAAAAAATGCACATTTTCTACATAGTTTTAGTGAAAATCTCTTTAAAAATTCTGATTTCTGCGACGTTGGGTGCAACGTCGCAGGCAAGGATTGCGACGTTGAGTACGACGTCGCTATGTGTAACATTCGCAAATTAATGCGACGTAATATGGGTCGTCGCTAAGTGCGACGTTAAGTATTTGTGCGACGTCGCCCACGACGTCGCCCACGACGTCGCAATGATGAACACCAACCCAGAAACTTTCGGGTTTCGAGAATTTCCGATCAAAAACGCAAATCTAACCCATTTTTGAGCTATAAAAACGTGTTTTCTTCATGTATTAGGTTATAACTATGTTGTGTACACATCAAAACATCAAAACATTACACCAAATTGAATAGATCTAAGATTTTAGAAATTTCTTACTTTGGCAAATCGAGCTAAATGGAGGATGAAATGATGAAAACGGTCTTGATATTCTTGCTCCACTCGTGATGGTGATTCCGAATATGTAATTTTTGTGGTCGAGATTTGATTCCGAAATTTTGGTGTGAATTGAGGTTGAGAGAGTTTTGGGATGAGAGTGTGTGTTTTTGAAATGAAAAAATGAAATGAAAGAGTTGGGTGGGGGATGGTGGTGGCTGATCCAAAGGCAAGGGAGGGGAAAACATCCCTCAAAACCCGGTATTTACTCCGTGTCCTAATCGATAAATCACTAGATTTTAGTATTTGACCAAACGTTTATATATTTTTAAAATATAATTGGGGTATTTAAATAAAATACCTTGAAATTAATGATAAAAACATTTGTCGAAGTATTTAAATTATTAATTCGCGTTTATTACGTTTTGTTGCATTATTTAAAATGTCGTCGCGATAATATGTAAATAATGTCCGTTCAGTTGCGTATTTTATACAACAAAATACTTTCTCATTACTTAAGTAAATTTCTGTCACCAACGTCCAAATAACTGTGTCGGACTCCGTCCGGTTAATGCGTACGAGTCATCCAAATCGCGTAAGTACACACATATATATATAAATCACCTTATATATATATATACAAATAGAGTCTGTAATTAGTCCTATTACATACTAATTACAACTAGTTACAAACAATTAGGCATAACTAATTATCCTAATTATGCGGGTGTTACATTCTCCCCTTGTTAAAGAAATTTCGTCCCGAAATTAACTCGAGTGCACGGACGGTGCGTTATCTGGGAAGAGATGTGGGTATTTCTGTCGCATTTTATCTTCCCGTTCCCAGGTGAACTCAGGGCCACGCCTAGAATTCCACCTGACTTTTACAATGGGAATACGACTCTGTTTCAATTGCTTGACCTCTCGGTCCATGATTTCCATAGGTTCCTCGACAAAATGAAGTTTATCATCGATTTGGATTTCGTCGAGCGGTATAATCAGTGTCTCGTCAGACAGACATTTCTTCAGGTTAGAAATGTGGAATGTGTTGTGAACGCTGCTAAGTTCAGTAGGAAGTTGCAGGCGGTATGCCACTGGACCAATCCTTTCCAGGATTTCGAATGGTCCGATGTATCTAGGATTTAGTTTGCCTCGCTTTCCGAATCGAATGACACCCTTCCACGGTGCCACTTTGAGAAGTACCTTGTCCCCTACCTGGAACTCAAGGTGTTTGCGTCTCACGTCAGCATAGCTTTTCTGACGATCACGTGCGGCTTTCAGCCGGTTTTGAATACCGATGATTTTCTCAGTAGTTTCCTGAATGATTTCTGGACCCGTGAGTTGGGATTCTCCTAACTCAGTCCAACAGATAGGTGATCGGCACTTACGCCCGTAAAGTGCCTCGAAGGGTGCAGCCTTAATGCTGGTATGGTAACTGTTGTTGTACGAGAACTCGCACAACGGTAAGTGATTTTCCCAAGAAGTACCGAAGTCAACTACACAGGCTCGTAGCATATCCTCCAGTGTTTGAATAGTTCGCTCGCTTTGGCCATCGGTTTGCGGGTGATAAGCAGTACTCATATCCAGACGAGTACCCAGAGATTTCTGTAGTGATTGCCAAAAGTTAGAAGTAAAACGGCTGTCCCTATCAGAGATGATCGAGATAGGTACACCATGTCGCGAGATGATTTCTTTGACGTAGATGCGAGTCAGACGCTCCATCTTGTCGGTTTCCTTGATGGCCAGAAAATGAGCAGATTTCGTGAGACGGTCCACGATCACCCAAATAGTATCGCAACCACTCGAAGTTTTTGGTAGTTTGGTAATGAAGTCCATGGTAATCTATTCCCATTTCCATTGAGGAATTTCAGGTTGTTGGAGCAACCCCGAGGGTCTTTGGTGTTCGGCCTTGACTTTGGAACAGGTTAGGCATTTACTGACATACAAGGCAATGTCAGCTTTCATGTTAGGCCACCAATACAACCCTTTGATGTCGTGATACATCTTGTCAGAACCAGGATGTATAGAGTATCGAGATTTGTGAGCTTCAGCCATCACCAAATCTCGTAAGTTTCCGAATTTGGGTAACCACACCCGGTTAGAGAAGTATCGAGTTCCATCGGGTTTGATTTCGAATTGTTTATCCAAGCCTCGCAAGGCTTCATTTTTCAAGTTTTCATCGTTGAGTGCTTCGAGTTGGGCGGTAAGGATTTGGGCAGGGAGCTCGTTATGAATTGTCATAGAAAGTGCTCGGACTCGAAGGGGTTTCACTCATTCTTTTCGGCTTAAGGCATCGGCAACTACGTTAGCCTTGCTCGGATGGTATTTGATTTCGCAGTCATAGTCACTAAGTAACTCAACCCAACGACGTTGCCTCATGTTTAGATCTTTCTGATCAAATATGTGTTGGAGACTTTTGTGATCGGTAAAAATAGTGCTTTTCGTGCCGTAGAGGTAATGTCTCCAGATTTTCAATGCGAAGACCACAGCACCTAACTCGAGGTCGTGGGTCGTATAGTTTTTCTCGTGGATTTTTGGTTGTCGTGAGGCATAGGCAATGACTTTTTCCCGTTGCATTAGCACACAACCAAGTCCTTGGTGTGAGGCGTCGCAGTAAACCACGAAATCGTCGGTGCCCTCGGGTAAGGACAAGATTGGTGCACTGCAAAGTTTGTTTTTCAATAGCTGGAAGGCTGACTCTTGTTTATCGGTCCAATCGAACTTCTTATCTTTCTGAGTCAGTGTGGTTAGGGGAACAGCTATTCTTGAAAAGTTTTCGATGAATCGGCGGTAGTAACCAGCAAGACCTAAGAATTGTCTCACTTCGGTTGGAGTGGTCGGTGACTCCCAGCCCTTGATTGCTTCAATCTTGGCGGGATCAACATGAATTCCTTGGCTGTCAATCACGTGCCCGAGGAATTGAACGGTTCGAATCCAGAACTCACACTTAGAGAATTTGGCATATAACTCTTCGTGTTTAAGAAGTCCTAGAATGGTTTTCTGTTGATACATGTTTTGTGTGTCTGTCAGTTGGTCTATTGAGTTGTAAGTGTCGTTAGTTAGTTTTATTAGAAAAGTCATTTTCTGTATTTGCGACACTTAAGTTTAGCATTAGGCGACACTTGCCTTAGTGACGCATAGCGACACTTAGGTAAGTGACGCATGAGGGCGGCGACATGCGACACTTCCCAAGTGACGCATGTCTGCCGATTTTGTTTTAGTATAAATTGAAACCTACGGGTTTTCGGCTAGGGTTGACGAAACCCTAGCACCATTTGTCGACTAAGCACTTCTGTAAACAGTTCCAATACGATTTACAAGCTAATATACTCGTTTACTTTGATTGATCATTGTTTTCGTTTGGAGTTTATTACTTGTTTGTGTAATTGATTGATTCCGCCAATCTATTACTATCGATCAACACTTAGATCCACATCCAGGGGGCACTTTCAACTGGTATCAGAGCCTCGGAGTTGATTTGATCGACGTGTGTACGTGTATTGAAGTGTTTTCGGTTCGATTTTGTGAAGATCAAAGACATTCTAGCAAGATTAGGATCGATTTGGTGCTATTACTGTGTTTTGAGTAAAGATTTACAGGTTTCGTACGATTGGGACTCAAGAATTTTCGTTCGGTTTACGAAAATTCGATTTTTAGGGTTTTTGGGTGTTCACAGCCGTTTCTGCGTCACTCAGAGCGTCACTTCGACACTTTGTGCGGCACTTCGAGGGACACTTCTGTAAGAAACAATTAGGGTTTTTACGACACTCAAGTGCGTCATTTAGTAACGTCACTTGAGTATTATACGTCACTTACATTAGTGACACCTACTGTTCAATCCGACACTCTACTGCGTCATTTGATACGACACTTGTGTATCATCCGTCACTTACTACGAGTGACGCGTTACTTCTGTCAGTCACTTAAAGCGTCACTTATCTTAGTGACGCCTGTTATTGCTAAGCGACACTCAAGTCCGTCACTTGAGTACGTCACTTACGTGTTTATACGACACTCATCTCTAGTGTCGGTCTGTTTGTTTATCCGTCACTCGATAGCGTCACTTATCAAGTGCCGCTACTCTTTGCGACACTAAGGTGCGTCACTTACCAAGTGACGCCTTTGTTACTAATCAGCTTCCAAGTTTTTTTTTAAGTTGATTTTACAGGTACGCTTCAATGTCTGATAAGGAAGATATTAGAGGAATCAGAGAGATGCTCAGACAGAGCAATGATATTGGATCCAGTAATAAACCTCCGTTCTTTGGACCAGATTTAGATTATGTGTATTGGAGAGATAGATATGAACAGTATATAGATTTCCACTGTCCTGAACTGTGGGGACCTTTAAAAGAACGATATGTTGCTCCAGTGGCTGAAGGAAATTATCGTGGTGTTCCTCCAGCTAAAACATATAATGTTATGTCACCTCAAGAGAAAAAGGAGTATGAAACAGAAAGAAAGGCTCATTCTTCTATCTGTATGTGTTTGCCAAAAGATGTTATGAGACTCTTTAAATCTCATGACACAACTTATGATCTGTGGAAGGCAATTGAGACAAGATGCGGAGGAAATGAAAAGTACAAGGAGGCTAAGCTAGAATTAATCAAAAAGCAGTATGATCTATTTGACATGATTCCTAATGAGCTGACTTCCAGTCTATTTACTCGATACTCACATCTGGTTAGTGAGTTAAATGAAGGAGGATACAATCTCCCTGCACTTGAGGTAAACAAGAAGTTGTTGGACGTGTTGCCAAGTGCTTGGGATGTGAAAGTCCAATTTTTAAAAGAAAATCCAGAATTACACAGGATGACTTTGGATCAATTGATAGGTATTCTACAAGCTCATGCGATGGAATTGAAGAAGAAAGAATGTAAGTCAGGTGGATCTGTACAGAATGCCACAACTGGTGGAGTTAGACTAGTCAATTCTGGCAAGAGTTACGGTGGAGTAGCATTTATAACGGATACCAATTCATCTTCTGCTTCTTCTGGAGGTCATCATACATCTTATCTTTCTGGTACATCTCAAGGAAATCAACAACAGGCTCCAGTTTCACCAGCAATACAAGAGCAAGCTGCAATTTATACAGCTTTTCTGAGCTCTTTCAAAGATTTGGTTACTCAACCAAATACAACTTTGGAACTGATCAAGGAGGATTACGGACAATTGGATGAAGATGATCTAGAACAGATGGACTTGAATTGGAACATTGCTATGATAACAAGAAGGGTTCAAAAATTCTTGCAACGAACTGGACGCAAGAGTTTAGAAGGCAATGGGAAGTCAGGATTTGGTTTTGATAAAAGCAAGGTCCGTTGTTATAACTGCCAGAATTTGGGTCATTTCGCTAGGGAATGCGAGAAACCCAAGATGCCACCGTCGGGCCTTACTAAACCTGATCCTCCAAAAACGAAAGAAGAGGGCAAGACGTTAGCTGTGGATAATGCTTTGGTGGTGTTTGAGCCAACTACTCATGACTGGAATGCGGAGGCTACAAAGTTTCAACAGTGTCTCATGGCTCATATTACACCTGAGGTACAAAATGAATCACCTGCACCTTTAAACTGTATCTCATGCATTAATCTAACTGAATCTCTAGAGGCTTTTCAAAAGGATAACCAAGAGTTGCGAGATAAAGTTGCAAAACTTAATGAGTCAAATAAGTTTTTGAAAGAAAATGAAAAACTCTATGAAAAACATATTGAAGCTCATAAGTTAGATACTCAAACTTATAAAGCTAAAGTTTTTAGTCAACAGGATGCAATTAAAAGTTATCTTACTGAAATTGAACTGTTGAACAAAGAGCTTTCAGACTTAAAAAGTGAGTATGGTAATTATCAAGATAAAGTCTTAGGGTCAACTTCTGCGACAATGATTTTTAATGAAATTATTAGCAATCATAAGCAAGATAGGAAAAGTAAGGGAGGAAAAGGAATAGGTTTTGTTGAAATAGCACCTCCTACTACTTATACTCCTTTACCTGTTAAGGAAGGCCTTGATGAAATTCCAGTTGATTATGCTAAGTTGTTGGGTATCAAGGGTAGAGTGGCTAAATCTAACAAACAGGAGAAGGAGAAAACCACGAGGCCAGAGTATCCCACTCCTAAGTTTGTTAAGCCACTGAATAAATCTCCTGTTAGTGCTGAGGAGATTGTTGAGCAAAAGGATGTATCTCCAGTTTGTTTTGAGGAGATCGTTGAGATTGAGGACATTACGGATCAGGAGTATCCTGAAGTTAAGAGAATTGAAGTTAAACCTGAAAAGGTGGTTTCAAAAGTTGAACCTGAAATTAAGGGTAAAGCCAAGGTTTTAAACTCAAAACAACAAACTTTACAGTCACCTGTAAAGATTTTGCAACGAAAATTAGTAAATGAAAAAGTTTTATCTGATAAACCTTCAACTTCGACCTCTCAACCAAAGCAAACATTTTCTAAGACATGTACTCAATGTTCATGTTCTAGAAATGTTTCTCCACCTCCTGTGGTAATGCCTCAGCCTCAACCGTTAGTTGAGACTCGTTCTTGTTTCTACTGCAAGAGACAAGGACATTTGATCCGTGACTGTCCCAAGCTGTCAAAATAGCGCTATGGGAGAGAGATGCCTAGGACATCAGTTTATAAAAATTCTTTTTCAAAATCTCCACCTAGGCGTTACTCAAAGTCTCCCAAGCCTGTTCTGAAGCTAAGTAATGTTGAGCAAAAACCTTTGCCAATTCAAAAGCCCAACATTATTTCTGATATCAATTCCGAACCTTCAAAAGTTTGGAAACGAAAAGAGTCTGATGTTGACTCTTCAGTCGTCAACAATAACACTTCAGATAAAAATTCTAATTTGTTTAAAGATAAAGTCCTATCTGACGTGCTTATTGTTGATGACCATGGAAGACCTAAGTCTGTAAAGGCTTGGGTCTCCGTTTCTCACTAATCTCTTTCTTTGATGTGTTGCAGCAGTCGGAACGTGTGAAGGATAGTTTATGGTATATGGATAGTGGCTGCTCGCGACACATGACTGGCGATGTGTCTCTTCTGACGGATATTAAACCATACTCGGGAGGATACGTTGCTTTTGCGGGAGATTCAGGAGGAACGATTTCGGGAAAGGGAACGCTAACAAATGGAAAAGTTAGCTTTGAAAATGTGAATTATGTGGCAGAGCTGACTCACAACCTGCTGAGCGTTTCACAAGTTTGTGACAAGGACTACACCACTTTATTCACAAAGACGGAATGTGTAATATTGAAGCCGGGGTATGTCATTCCTGAGGATTGGGTATTGATGCGGGCACCTAGAAAGAATGACACCTATGTGATGAATATGCGAACTGTGGAGACTACAAGTGACTATACTTGTCTTCTTTCAAAGGCTTCTGAAAAGGAATCACTCCTTTGGCACAGACGGATGGGACATATTCATTTCCGTAAAATGAATTTTCTGATTAACAATGATTTAGTGAGGGGAGTTCCAAAACAGTCATTTGCTCTAAAAGATGACTGCGTTTCTTGTCACAAAGGAAAACTCCACAAGAAGTCCCACAAGTCTAAGGTTGTGAATTCTATTGCAGCTCCGTTGGAACTACTGCATATGGATCTGTTCGGTCCAGTTTCAACAAAGAGCATTGGTGGTCGGTCTTACTGCTTGGTAGTTACTGATGACTACTCAAGGTTTTCGTGGGTATATTTCTTGACTACAAAGGGGGAGACTCCTGATATTCTGGTGTATTTGTTGGATAAGTTGGCAAATCTATGCAACTTAAAGGTGAAAAGGATTCGAAGCGACAATGGAACTGAATTCAAGAATTCAACTCTCGAATTGTTTTGTGCTACAAGAGGAATTGAGCATCAATTCAGTGCTCCAAGGACTCCACAACAGAATGGAGTTGCAGAAAGAAAAAACAGGACAATTATAGAGACAGCTCGGACTATGTTAGCTGACTCCAAATTACCAATCATCTTCTGGGCTGAGGCAGTTAATACTGCCTGTTATGTTCTCAACAGAGTGCTCACGGTTAAGAAAAAGAACAAGACGTGCTATGAACTTTTCAATAACCGTAAGCCAAACCTTCAGTTCTTAGAACCATTTGGGTGTCCATGCATGATCATGATTACAAAAGATAAGGTCTCTAAGTTCAGTGACAAAGCTGTTGAAGGGATTTTTCTTGGATATTCAGTCAATTCTCCGAACAAAAGAGTCTTTAACAAATCAACGAATCAGATTGAGGAACAGTTTGAAGTAAAATGTTTAAGGTATACGGAACCTCCTCAAGGAACAGGTCCGGATTGGTTCTTCAACTATGGAAATCTCTTTGACTCTTTCAAAATTCCTGATGATGATGAAACGGAAGAGTTAGTTTCCATGCTACATGGACTTGATTTTTCTCAAGATACACCAGTTAGTAAACCATCCGACCCATCTCCTAATGCAACACCCGAACCACCACCAACTGATACTACACCAATACCAACACCCACACCACCATCAACAACACCTATTCCAACATCTACTTCTCGAGTTACACCTTCGAAAGATGCTCCTTCTACCTCTAAAACAGTGTATAACTACACCAAGGAGCTTCCTTATGATCCAAACATGCCGTCATTAGAGGAAGGAGGGGAGGATGAGGTAAGTGATGAGGGAGAGGAAGCAGAAAATATGAATTATTCTCATTTATTTTCTCAAAGAGATGTAGATGATGATGCTTCTCTGAATATTTCTGCAAATGAGGGAGATCTGAGTAACCTGGAACAGAATATTGTGCCAGATCAAATTCCAGTGACTCGGATACATAAGGATCACCCCATTGATAATATCATTGGTGATCCTCATGCAAAGGTTCAAACAAGACATCAAGCGAAACAGACTGATACTGAACAACTTTCGGGTCTGGTGGCTAATGTTAATTCATGTTATCTTTCGCAGAATGAACCTAAGAAAGTTGAAGAGGCCTTAAAAGATCCATCCTGGATCGAGGCCATGCAAGAGGAACTACAACAATTTGAAAAGTTGCAAGTCTGGGAAGTAGTTCCATTACCCAAGGGTGCCCACTTGACTGGCACTCGTTGGGTTTTTCGTAATAAGATGGATGATAGGGGCGTTGTAATTCGTAATAAAGCACGTCTAGTAGTTCAAGGCTTCAGCCAAATTGAGGGGTTGGACTATGATGATGTATTTGCCCCTGTTGCTCGATTGGAATCCATACGCATTTTTCTGGCATACGCGTCCTTCAAGGGATTTCGCGTCAATCAACTTGATGTGAAAAGTGCGTTTCTGTATGGAAAGGTTGACAACGATGTGTACGTTAAGCAACCTCCTGGTTTTGAAGACCCTGTGCATCCTGAATACGTCTGTAAATTGAACAAGGCGTTGTATGGTCTTCACCAAGCACCAAGACTTTGGTACGAGAGGCTAACTACACATCTGATTAAGCATGGTTTTGTGAGAGGGAACATCGATAGCACGCTATTTATTCTTCGTGAACAGTCAGAGGATAGGGAAGATATGCTACTTGTGCAGGTTTACGTGGACGATATTATCTTCGGGTCTACCAATGAGGCAATGTGCAAGAACTTTGAGAAAATCATGAAGTCTGAGTTTGAGATGAGCGCAATGGGGGAGCTCACTTTCTTTTTAGGTGTACAAGTTGAGCAGCTTGCAAAAGGTATTTATATACATCAGTCAAAATATGTCAATGACATGTTGACTAGGTATGACCTGCTCACTTGTAAAACCTATGGGACTCCCATCGAGCTTAATCACAATCTCAAGCTTGCTGAGGAAGATGAAGATTGCAAGGAGAGGGACTATCGTTCAATGATAGGTTCTCTTATGTATTTGACTGCCTCAAGACCGGATATTGTATTTGCCGTGTCGATTTGCTCACGTTATCAGGCTAAACCAAAGGTGTCACATATGAAGGCAGTAAAGCGAATTTTTGGTTATCTCAGAGCTAGACCTACCCTTGGTCTTTGGTATTCAAATGAGAAGACTTTCGCTCTCACAGCCTATTCAGATTCGGATCATGGAGGTTGCAGTATCGATAAGAAGTCTACAACGGGTGGATGTCAGTTTCTGGGATCGCGTTTGGTCTCGTGGCAGTGCAAGAAGCAAACTACAGTCTCTCTTTCTACAGCAGAGGCTGAGTATGTTGCTGCCGCTAGTTGCTGTGCCCAAGTTCTCTGGATTCAGCACCAATTATGCGATTACGGGTTACTTCTTACTATGACTCCCATTCACATAGATAACACTGCTGCTATTTCTATCACAAGTAATCCCGTACAGCACTCTAAGACAAAACATATTGAACTTAGGTTCCACTTCATACAGGATTGCTATGAAAAACACTTGATAGACCTGGTCCACATAGACACCCTTAAACAAAATGCTGACCTATTCACCAAAGCCTTTTCACGTGCTCGATTTGATGAACTGGTCAACATGATCGGTTTAAGATTCTTTGGGTCTAAAAAGTAATGTGTGACTTGGATAGTTAACGTTATTTGCTTTTATGTGTGTTCTTAAAAAAAAAAAAAAAAAAAAAAAAAAAATTAAAAAAAAAAAAAAAAAAAAACATTGCAACAGCCACTCTTTGTACTCTTTAGTATTAAAGAAAACGCAAGGTTGCTACATTTTTAAAATAGACGTTGAAGTTGTGTCTGTAAACAACTTGGGATATGATAGTACATCGGGTGACATGCATAAAATTTGAAATTTTAAGGTTTATGTTTGATGTGTCAGTAGGTTTATCTGGCATATTTAAAATAGCTTTTATAAACATTGGCTTCATCATATGATGTATTGGTAGGCATGGTACACACCGGTTTGTGAGTGAGTAAGAAGTAATAATTAAAACTTGTCTATTACTTTATGAAAAATGTTATATGATGTATGACATAAGTCTTAATTGATAAATGAAGGTACTACCATACGCTGTCATAATCATTATGTAAATGCAAAATTGGCATATAGTATTAATATGATTATTAGTCTAACTAATGGTGACTATTGTTGTACTCACGTACAGACCTGAATCCATTAGTTATGCAAATAGTCTCAAACTTGTTATGTTCATACTAAGGGACCCTCTGTTGTACTACGTACAGATCTGGGGCCACTAGTATCTTCATTATAGGTTTGATGTATGCCTAAATTTAAAGGTCAAGTGTATGTTACGAGAAAGCCGAGATAAACTTGGTCTTGTAATCTCCACCTTGTCTATAAAATTTGCAGCGTTATGCGTTTTACTAAAATTTATCAGTATATCATATAATAAATTTCACTAAATTAATATTCATACTAACAATAAAGGTTAGCTCACAGATACGGATGTAATATGTTTAAGTGGACAAACAATACCGATAATCGTCTTGAACTAATTTTTATAAAAGGTGCTTTAAATATGTCAAGTAAATTTAAAGTGGACAAATATACTGATGATCGAAATAACACTTACTATTTCCTAATAATTGCATGTTATTCCGATATGATCCCTAACCAGACTCAATCAACTCCGTCACCAAAAAGAATGCATTTAGTTTGGTTTTATATTTGTACTTTTGTGTCTTTAAATTTTATTTTTAATTTTAATTTTTAATTTTTAAATTTTTAACCAAGTCACATTTACTGTCAAATTGAGTACTACGCAAACAGATCGATAAAAGTTTAAATTTTTTAAAAAAAACTGTCGATATGCGTCACTTTATAAGTGACGCTCATAGTGACGCATAAAAGTGACGCTTTAAGAGTCATTCTAAGTGACGCTGATTAGGGTTTTGGTATAAAATAGTCCGTATCCGGCACTTATTTCTACCACCAACACTATTCACTACGCGTCACTTCCACTACCCTTGCGTCACTTCTCTCGTCGCTGCGTCACTTCGACTGTTCGTGCTTTCCGATCGATCTACGGCTTTTTGTGTATTTTGCGTGCAATCGGCCTCCGTTACCTTGTTCATCTCACTTATACGCATCATTAGGTACCATTTTTATCTATTATAATTGCGTATTCATGATTTAATCGTCGATTGAAGTTTCAGGTTTTTAGGGTTTATGAAATCATGATTATTGGGGATCGTTTTGTTATTGTTTTGTGTTAATAAGCGGTGTGTTTTACTCGGTTTCACTTGCCGCACCGTTTGGTTAACTCGTTTTCAAAAAACCCCAAATTTGGTTCGTCGTGATTTCCGGGCTTGAACAGTGACACGATGATCTTCATCGTTGCGTCACTTCAAGCGTCACTTCCTTAAGTGACGCTTAATGGTAATTTCACAGGTTAAGTGTCACTTCCACAAGTGACGCCTTTAAACGTCACTTTGCTTAGTGACGCCTTTATGCGTCACTCCCACATCATACTTACCGAGTGACGCTTTGATCAGTCACTTCCTTAACTGACGCTATCAGTTCCACTATTACTAACCGTCATTTTTAAATGACGCATACCCGTCACTTGTTAACTACCGCTTGAATGATACATGTTACGGCAACGTCACTTACACCAGTGACGCTTTCAATGCGTCACTTACCTTAAGTGACGCATCCTTCTGATTTCTGATTTTCATACGGCACTCCTTAAGTGTCGGTTGTGTTACGTGCGTCACTTCTTCAGTGACGCTATAAAATCAGATTTTTCGATTATGATTTTGAGCTTATTCTGTAACGATTTTTCGTGTTCTTGTCTGGTTTATAGTTACAGATGGAGAATCTTCAGGATTATTATCGTCGCACAAACACCAGGCACAACATTGTTGCATTTTTGGAATCTACGCATAAGAACTCGTTGCCTTTTCGGCCGATGATCGAGTTTCTTAGACGTTCGAGGATTCATTACGCTATTACAGCTTCAGTACCAGTGTATATGAATCAAATCGAGGAGTTTTATGACCACGCATTTATCAGAACAGAGAACGACACTCCGAGGATTGTGTCCACTATGTTTGGTCGTGAGATTCAGATTACGCAGGATTCAGTTCGCCGTGTTTTGCGGTTTGATGATGCAAACAATATGCCGACTGTTTTTGAGACCACTTTTATCTACGGGGGTCTTCAGAGATTGGGTTATCCGGCTGATCAGCTTACTGATTTTCGTAAACAGTATCTCTGTCGGGTTTGGAGATACTTAGCTCACATTGTAATTGTGTGTTTATCTCCGCGAAAAGGAGGATACGATGCTGCAAGTCATATGACGTTATCTCTGATGCTGGCATTAGTTTATAACAAGCCGTATAACTTCAGTGGTTATATTTTCGGGAATATGGTTGATAACGTTCGAGCTGGAAAAGAAAAATGGCTGTTATATCCTCGTTTTGTTCAGCTGTTGTTAAATGATTTGAATTTGGGAATAGCTCCGGATCTAAGATCGTTACTATTTCCAACGCCAATGATGTTGCGTGTTTTCAATGACTGTAAGCTGCCACCAAAAGATTCTCAGATCTTACCTGATCGTGAGTTATTTGGGCACATAGTAAACGAAAACTATGTTGCGCCGCCCGGGGATGGTTATGAGGATGTCGTTGCTCCTCCGGTCAATGATGCAGATTTAGTTGATGCTGCTGTAGCTCAAGATTTGGAGGATATTGAGCAAGTTGAAGAGGTTCCAGCTGAGGAATCTGATGGTGGTCTTACACCACCTGATTCTCCAGGTGATGTACCACCTCAGGATGCATTGGATGGAATACAGTTGGCTGATCCTCGACGCTTTAAGCGTATTTTGAGAAGGATTTCTGCGGGGCGTGTTCATGTACCGCCTAATCTTGGAAAGCGACCAGCTGGGTCTTCTCCATCTTATGCTAATTTACCATTGAGAAGACGCCAGCGAACAGGAATTACTATTCAGGAACCTGGTCACCAAGATCAACAACAACAACAACAACCGCCGACTGCGATGCTTCAGCAGTTACTTGATCAGATAACTCAGATGAACAAGCGTTTTGATGATCAGGCTGCCGTGATTGAAGCTCAAGCTGCTCAAATAAAAGATTTGGAGATAAAAGCAGCTCATGTACAGGAGTTGCAGCTACAATTGAAAGATGTGCAGTCTAGGTTGTTAGAATTGGAAGCGGTTACTGTTGTTTCGGGGGAGGAAGGTCAGAGAACCTTAGAAACAAATGTAACCCCTCCCCCAGAATCCGAAAATGTAAATCCAGATTCTATTAATGAAAACATTGCCTTGGATTATTTTGTTGACGTTCCAGGACAACCGAGACCTATTTCGGTTGATTATTCGAATGTTAATCTCACATACATTCAGAGTTTGATAAATCCGGATGGTGAAGAAGATAGATCAGTTGATCCGGATGATATAGAGATGGATGCTGAGGTTCCAGGGTCAGACGAAGAATATTTGGTTAATCCTCATCAGGAACCGGCACCTGAGCGAGAATCGGAACCAGTTCAGAAACAACCGGCTCAACCGTATGATTTTGATGCACCGATCATTGAGTCCGATGATTCTGATGATGACCAAGAGCCTCAAACAGATACTACTCAGGAACAACCAACTGCTGAATCTGTTCCTGAACAAGCGCAATCGTCTACATCTTCAGAGCGCCCAATGTTTCGAAAGCTCAAGCCTGAATTGAAGATTTGCAAAACATATCAGGTTCGAGGTGATTTGACTGGATTAATCAGAAGTTGGAAGTTTGATGAAGTCAACTTTCTGATTCTTATTAAGCGAAGAGATGGAGTACAGTATTTTCGGCCAAGATTTAACTGTATCAGCACATTGCCGAAGGAGGAATTAAATCGTCTTGCTCAGCTGAACATCGTTAACCACACTGATGATTTTTGTGGTAATATGTTTCAGAAGATTCTCAGAAGAGATATTTACAGCAAGAAGTATTTGTGGGTTAGACCAGAGTTGGGAGTTCGTTATTCATACAAGAAAAAGTTGGATTCAAGAACTCAGCAACCGATTGTGAAGTATCATTATCCTCCAGCTGCTAGTCAGAAAACTGTGCCTTTGCAGTCATTACCACTTGATTTTCTGAAAAGATTACGATATTGGTGGTTTGACTCTGTTACTCAAGAAGCAGTCATTGAATATCTTTCAGTTGAAGATCCAGTGATTGAGAAGGGTAATTGGAGTTTATCTGCAAAGTATGGAAGAACTCTTCGTGTTTTTTATCCGATCAGCCTTATCAATTTGACGAAGAAAGATTTGAAAGCTCTTCACAAAAGTAAGATGGAGTATCATCGTTATGATCAAGAAGAAGCTTCAAAGTTCGAGAAGGTGGTCGAGATTTGTGTTCGAGTGGGTATTCATGCTGGTGGAGTATTTCCACCAGGTTGGGTTTAAACTGAAGATGTTTTTGAAGACCAAGCTGAAGACACGGGGGAGTTTGTTGATACATGTTTTGTGTGTCTGTCAGTTGGTCTATTGAGTTGTAAGTGTCGTTAGTTAGTTTTATTAGAAAAGTCATTTTCTGTATTTGCGACACTTAAGTTTAGCATTAGGCGACACTTGCCTTAGTGACGCATAGCGACACTTAGGTAAGTGACGCATGAGGGCGGCGACATGCGACACTTCCCAAGTGACGCATGTCTGCCGATTTTGTTTTAGTATAAATTGAAACCTACGGGTTTTCGGCTAGGGTTGACGAAACCCTAGCACCATTTGTCGACTAAGCACTTCTGTAAACAGTTCCAATACGATTTACAAGCTAATATACTCGTTTACTTTGATTGATCATTGTTTTCGTTTGGAGTTTATTACTTGTTTGTGTAATTGATTGATTCCGCCAATCTATTACTATCGATCAACTCTTAGATCCACATCCAGGGGGCACTTTCATTTTCAGATGTTGAGCATGCTCCTGCTCATTGCGAGAGTAAATCAGGATATCATCGATGAACACGATGACAAATTTGTCAAGATATGGTTTGCACACCCGATTCATAAGGTCCATGAATACGGCCGGTGCGTTGGTCAGCCCGAATGGCATCACTTGGAATTCGTAATGCCCAAAACGAGTTCGGAAGGCTGTCTTTGGAATATCATTGTCGCGGACTCGGAGTTGATGATAACCTGACCGTTGATCAATCTTTGAGTAAACACTCGATCCCTGGAGTTGGTCAAATAGGTCATCGATTCTAGGAAGTGGGTACCGATTCTTTATGGTTAGCTTATTCAGCTCTCGGTAGTCGATACACATGCGGAAAGATCCATCTTTCTTTTTCACGAATAAGACCGGAGCTCCCCAAGGCGAGGAACTTGGTCGAATAAATCCTCTGTCCAGGAGTTCCTGTAGTTGGTTAGACAACTCCTGCATTTCGGATGGTGCTAAACGGTATGGGGCTCGTGCCACGGGTGCAGCTCCTGGCACAAGTTCGATTTGAAATTCGATTTGTCTAGGTGGCGGAAGTCCGGGCAAGTCTTCAGGAAAGACTTCCGGGAAATCCCGCACGATTGGAACATCCTCAAGTCGCTTCTCTTCCGACTTCTTCTCCGTTACATGTGCGAGGATGGCTTGATACCCTTTTCGTAGATATTTTCTAGTTTTCAGACAGGAGACAATAGTCAGATTCCGTCTGCCGGTCTCCCCTTGTAGGACTAAGGTTCCACCGGAGACAAGAGGTATGCGAACGAGTTTGTCATGACAGATGATTTCAGCTCGGTGCTTGGACAACCAATCCATACCGACAATAATATCGAAGCTGCCGATCTCGACAGGGATTAAATCAATGGGAAACGTTTCGTTTGTGAGGTTTAGTGTACAGTTGTGTATGATACTATCAGTTTCAATCAGTTTGCCGTTAGCTAATTCAACAATGTACTTAGTATCTAAGGCAGTGGGAGTTATATCAAGTAAAGGGCTAAATTTCTCAGAAATGAAGCTTCTATCGGCACCGGTATCAAATAATACAGAAGCAGTAAGTTCGTTGAGAAGAAACGTACCCGTCACGACATTCGGGTCTTGTCTGGCTTCCCCAGCCTTGATAACAAATGATCTGCCGCGTGCAGGGTTGTTGTTGTTTTTCAGCTTTGGGCAATCCTTCTTGAAGTGCCCTGAATTTCCGCACCCAAAGCAGGCCTTTGGTGCATTAGTGTTGGGGGTAGAAATGTTGGTTCGGCAATCTTTGGCTAAATGCCCGAACCGCTTGCAGTTGGAGCAGGGGCAAGAACCGTCATGATGGCGGTTGCATTTGGGACAGTAGGGTCTGCTCCCGCTGTACCCTTTCTTCTCCGAAGTTCCAGATGAATAAGCCTTAACGAACTCAGGCTTTTTGTTGGAGGTTTGGTTGGATGAGTTGGGGTGTCCTTCCCACTTGCGTTTGTTGTTTGCAGAGGGGGTTGAAGTTGTGCCACGGCGAACAGAGTTTGCCGTTAGTTCATGGGCCATACGGATGGCGCTCTGAATAGTACCCGGTTTGGATGAAGTCACCAGGTCTTGGAGTCTCTCGGGAAGTCCATCAACGAATTTCTCGATCCTCTTGTACTCAGGATCGACCATGGTTGGGCACAGAAGTGCCAGTTGGTGGAAACGGTTGGTGTATCCGGTGATGTCATCACCCTGCATCTTGTGATTCCAGAATTCCATTTCCAGCTGTTTCAATTCATCCCTGGGGCAGTACTCGCCCCTCAACATCTCCTTCAACTCCTCCCACGGGAGTTGGTAAGCAGTAGCAACACTTACAGTCTGGGCATAAGTGTTCCACCAGGTGAGTGCGGTGTCAGTAAAAGTACTAACGGAGAACTTAACCTTGTCTCCCTCATCACAGTTGCAGATCAGAAATACAGACTCAACTTTCTCGATCCAGCGTACTAGACCGATAGCTCCCTCAGTACCTGCAAAGTTCAGGGGTTTGCAGTTCTGGAAGTCTTTGTAAGAACAGGGTTTGGGTTGTGGTCCATTGTTAGCTGTATCTTCGCTACCAGGAGTTGATGTTCGGGTAGCTAAGGCTTGGGCTACACTACGGGCAATCAGACCCGCAATTTCGGCTTCACTGAGGGTGATTTGTCGGCGAGGAGGCATGATGCTGACAAGAAAAGGACAAGGAAAGAAGGATAAGATAATTGTGGGTTTCGAGATCCTTGTGGATGAGAGCATGACAAATTGGGTGGTGTGTTTGCCATTCCTGTGGCAGAGTGTAAGTAAGACGAGGCTAATATATATATAAGTATATAATATCCAGCCTAGTGTCGAGCACGTATCAAGTAATGGTCCAGTTCTCTCGTGGTCAGAGTCAACTAACGTATTCCTGTTCAACATAACCATTTCAGACCTCACATCATCTTTCCTTAATTGTACATAGTTGATCAGGCTATGTTAAATTAAAGTCGTATGCTGTAATTCCTGAACCAATCATGCCTAGTAAGGGAATACTGCCTAATGGTCATAGTCTAGGCCAACTAAATGCAACCTAGTTCACTATAACCTTAGGCTCTGATACCAATCTGTAACACCCCCGAAATTCACTGTTTTGCGGAAGCATAGTTTGGGGTGTTACTAATCAAATATCACAGCACAAAGATAAAGCAAACGACATCTATATGCAACGTTTGTAAATTAGTTACATTCCATAGATATAATGTTTGAAAACTTAGTGTTTTCGTATACAAAAATGTAGTTTCCCCTAGAGTCCACGCGTATAGCGGGAGATTCTATTACATAATCGTAATATACAAAAGATAATGCTAAGAATCTCCGTTAATGCAGTTGTGTTGAAATCATGCGACTCTAGCTAAATCCTGGAGTAATCCTACTCCATCCGGGTACCTGAGAAAACATGCTAAAAAATGTCAACCAAAAGGTTGGTGAATCTCACAGGTTTGTAAGTAATATCAGCTTTGAACACGAGATTTCATTAGTAATGCCCGCAGGCGTAAAATCAGCAATTGCAATCCAGCAATCGTAAAACTAGTATTTGCAATCCAGCAAATGTAAATAAGTAAGTTTATACCGTTGCCATGAGGCTCATAATCGAATCTTAACCCGTAAGTAATAAGTTTGCTCCCGTGACATGCTCGTAAATGAGCAAGCATCAGTAACGAATAAGTAGTCACCCGTTTCTACGTGTAAATCAGTACGTGGCAGCGCTACTGCCCCGGGTGGGGAGGGTCATTTCCCTAATGGATCCATTAACTAGTGTTCGCGCTTAAGTCCATAACTAACGATATATGATGGAGAGACTTCTGTTTGTAAGTAAACTCATGCAATTCCGTTTGGTATAGTAAACAGTTCTAGTACTTGTGTTCAAAGAAAAGCAGTTGCATGTTTCTCCTCCAATAAGATAAAACAGTAAAAGTGGGGCCGTAAGACTCACCTGAGTCTTGAAATAAGCTGTAGCAAATAGCAAGTAGTAATTATAGCAAGTAGGTTCTCCGAACCCGTAACCTTCAAATGCCTAATCATATGAAGTTATGTAAGTATGCGTCTCACGAGACGTTTCGTTTAGTTGTACACAACTAGTATATCCAGTGTTTATCCGTATGTTTGTAATTGTTCGTTTGTTAGAAAACATGTTTGGCCCATTGGTAACGGTTTGTATTAGTAATAGTCAAAGTATTATCATTGCGTTTGAAACATTTTGTACTGAAACGACGGGGGTCCGGGGGCAGCGCCCCTGGTTGCGGGGTTCCAAGGGGCAGAGCCCCTGGTCGGGGTCGAGCTGCCGAGTCAGCTCAGAGGGAAAAAAATGCACATTTTCTACATAGTTTTAGTGAAAATCTCTTTAAAAATTCTGATTTCTGCGACGTTGGGTGCAACGTCGCAGGCAAGGATTGCGACGTTGAGTACGACGTCGCTAAGTGTGAGATTCGCAAATTAATGCGACGTAATATGGGTCGTCGCTAAGTGCGACATTAAGTATTTGTGCGACGTCGCCCACGACGTCGCAATGATGAACACCAACCCAGAAACTTTCGGGTTTCGAGAATTTCCGATCAAAAACGCAAATCTAACCCATTTTTTAGCTATAAAAACGTGTTTTCTTCATGTATTAGGTTATAACTATGTTGTGTACACATCAAAACATCAAAACATTACACCAAATTGAATAGATCTAAGATTTTAGAAATTTCTTACTTTGGCAAATCGAGCTAAATGGAGGATGAAATGATGAAAACGGTCTTGATATTCTTGCTCCACTCGTGATGGTGATTCCGAATATGTAATTTTTGTGGTCGAGATTTGATTCCGAAATTTTGGTGTGAATTGAGGTTGAGAGAGTTTTGGGATGAGAGTGTGTGTTTTTGAAATGAAAAAATGAAATGAAAGAGTTGGGTGGGGGATGGTGGTGGCTGATCCAAAGGCAAGGGAGGGGAAAACATCCCTCAAAACCCGGTATTTACTCCGTGTCCTAATCGATAAATCACTAGTTTTTAGTATTTGACCAAACGTTTATATATTTTTAAAATATAATTGGAGTATTTAAATAAAATACCTTGAAATTAATGATAAAAACATTTGTCGAAGTATTTAAATTATTAATTCGCGTTTATTACGTTTTGTTGCATTATTTAAAATGTCGTCGCGATAATATGTAAATAATGTCCGTTCAGTTGATTATTTTATACAACAAAATACTTTCTCATTACTTAAGTAAATTTCTGTCACCAACGTCCAAATAACTGTGTCGGACTCCGTCCGGTTAATGCGTACGAGTCATCCAAATCGCGTAAGTACACACATATATATATAAATCACCTTATATATATATATATACAAATAGAGTCTGTAATTAGTCCTATTACGTACTAATTACAACAAGTTACAAACAATTAGGCATAACTAATTATCCTAGTTATGCGGGTGTTACATCACCTCCCTTTTGATCCACTTAGATTGCATGCAAGGCTCATTTCCCCTCATTCTTCACTCAATACTCTTTCAATTTTCTCTCTAGATTCTCTCAACACCCTTCCCTCTCATCACCATAAACCACCACTTCACCACCAAGAACCACCACAAAAACCCTCATCAATTTGCAAAGATTTTTAAAAGAAAAGCAAGCTTCAAGCTCTACTCATCTCATATTTGCCATCTATCTTCATAAACACCTTTGTAAGGATTATTTCATGTTTATTATACTCTAACAATATGTTTAAATGTTCACTCAAAAGATTCATGTCCAAAAATATGCATAAAACCATTTTTCATAACTTAAAACTCATGAAAATGTAACTCTTACTTCCTGTCCAGAAACAAATACGAATTTCACCAAGTCATTTATCCCTCTTAACTCAACTAAAATGGACGTTTTATGAGTCTAAAATTTATTTCAAGATGTTAGCTTTCATTTAAAGGTGGTCTCATACCATTTGGAGTTCATTTAGTACTTGAAATAATTTTTATAAAAACGTATAGACAATCTGCCAGAAAAGTCAGAAACTTTAGCCTCATGGTTTTGACCATATCTCGAGCTATACACCTCCAAATGATTTGAAACCAACGCCAAAAGTTCAAAAATTGAGTTATCTAAAAATTATGTCCAGATTACTTTTTCCTAAAAAGTTGTAGATTTTTCCCAAAAATTCAATCTTCATGCATGTGTCCTGATTGGTCAGTTTTGGCACCTCAGAGAACAACATAATTATTAAAAATACTTAGACCTCCTTATAAGTTCTACAAAAATTACTGGAAATATATAAGATCTTGAGGAGCATCTGTGACGTTTCCCATATGTTATTTCAGATTATAAAATTTTATAAAAATTCGACAAACAGAGGCATTTCTGGAAAATATAGAAGTGGACCGTTTTGGGTATAAAAATGAAACCGACACTTTTCGAACATAACATAAGTGATGAAACTTACCTTTTATGACTTATAAACATATTTAAGGTTTTGGTAAAAGTTTCGGGTCAAACCGAGTAGGTTTGACCAAGTCAACAAAAACGGCTCGGTTTCTAAAAACGACAAAACTTACTATTTTGGAAAGAATGGTAACAAAAAGGGTTTGGGTGACATATTTAGTAACTTTGACCAGGTTTGACCAACTTTGATCAACTTTGACCAGATTGACCAACTTTGACCAGTTTGACCAACTTTGACCAGGTTTGACCAACTTTAACCAGCTTTGACCAATGAGTTGACCAACTTTGACCTACGGTTTAAGGTTTTTACGAACTAAATAATCTGTTTGCAATATACGATATGTACTAATAAATAATATACAACAAAACAAACTTAATAATAATGTCTAAATGAATTATTATTACAAACTTTCACCAACGGGTCGTACACGTATTTAATAAACAAACTTGAACAACTTACTTGGACATACTAGTTGAGTGAACTAGCTTTAGGTGGACATAAACCCTCCACCTACACAATTGGCTTAAGTGGACGTTGACCCCCACTTATACAATCGCCATAGATGGTCTTATGAGACAACTACTTACACAACCTTATACGTTTAGGACGTTAGAAGATTGCACCTTGGGACACATCGCTTGCTTATTTGATATTTGCTTGCTACTTGCTAATCTAAGGTGAGTTTCATAGCCCCTTTTTACTTGTTTTAAATTATTTTGGGGGAGAATACATACTACAACTGCTTTACACAACTACTTTTACTTGAACACATGTACAAACTTGCTATCTTACAGACTTACAGACTATTAATGTACAGAATACATACACACATGTTTATACAATTGCTTTTACCTGAACACATGTACAGACTTGCTATTTTACAGACTTACAGACTATTGATATACTGATTTGCATGAGTTACGATTAATCCAATGAAGGCCTCTGAATCATAATTGTTAGTTATCGACTTAAGCGCGAGTATTAGTAAATGGATCCATTTGGGACTGACCATCCCCGCCCGGGGTAGCACGCACTACCACGAACCGTACTGTATAAACGGGCGTTTGTTACTCGTTTCACATGAGTGTTTTTGGATTAGCACTCACGGGGGCAAATTTTCGGGTACTTGATTGTACTTTACAGACGTGTTAAGCTTCGACTATGATGCTCATGACAATTGTATATTCACTACATTGCACTCGTGCAATATTTTAACTTGATTGTGTTCACAACTGTTGATTTACTGCAAACCTATGAACTCACCAACTTTATGTTGACCCTTTTAGTATGTATTCTCAGGTTTACAGACGCAGTAGGACTACCCACAGGAAACAAGACAGTAGGATGCTTTTGGAAAGCATAGCTCGAGTCGCATATTTTCAAACAAGAGATTTAATTGCATTACGATATTTTGTATCAACAACTATGTATTAGAAATCTCTAGACTATTTTTGCGAACTCCAATGTTTTTGGGTAACAGTTGTAAACATTTGATTATGGCAATGTAACCATTTTTCAAACGTATCATGTAGAGGTCGTTTGTTGTAATCTTTGTGTGATGATATTTAATTTGGTCGGCGCCCCCGTGACACCTCATCCTTCTGCTGCCACGTGTGTTTGGGGGTGCGACACCTTGAAACCCTCCTCACCATCTCTTATGATGAGACCAAGTGACCCTCCAGATGGGGTGCAGGAATAAGGTGGCAGTCCGCAATTTATCCACTGATCTTTCTTAACATAGACAAAGATATCTAAGCTAGGCAAGGCATTTAAGATTTAAGACAGGTGGTGACTGACTAACATATACATCAATGGTTGTGATTGAGTTCTGAGATATTTGGCTGTGATACAGTCTTCAACCCACAGAGTTTTCCACGGTTACATTGTGTATTCACCCGTATTACGGTCTTTCCTGGATCACAGACTATGCCAGGATATAATACAGTATACAGCCTTCGACCTTTCCAAGGTTTCCACGTGTTTGTACTTCACCAGAGATGTTTCCAACGTTATACCGGATACTCAGTCGTGTTAGGGCTTTAACTGGATTACATACTTTACAGCCATACTCAAATTATCTAAGTTTGTATTATAGTAAAACCATCTATGATAGCTAAACAACCCTTTCACTTTGTAATCCCAAACCAATAAATCCCTGATTAATTCACAGTGTACTATACGATAGGTAGCTTAGACAGTATTTCCATTGCTTCAAAATCAGACCATGTTATTTTAAGAAAACATAGATAGGTAGTGACCATTTGACTAAGATTCGCGACTCCTTGACATAAAGGTTTTAACCACGTTTATTGGAGGAAAGACGATAGTTTAGTTTAAAATCATAAATGTATAGTTAACAGTACACCGGTTTTCAAAATTTAACAATTGGGATCATTATTCCACAACGGATTGTGCCCATGACTTTCATAGCTTCCACGTTCTGTACTACACACATTTGTGATGTTTCCGGCGCTATACAAATGAAAGCCGTATAACGTTACCTCCGTTGTTTCACAACGATTTAATCCCAATTGTATTTAAAGTAGCATCACCCCAAATATTTACAAGCTAACTACATCATAACAAACACAATAGCTATTCTACTCACTTATCATGGCAATGTATCCTAAATCAAACATAATAATACATGCAACATTATGAAAGATAAGGATAGAAATAACCGAAAGTAATGCGTAGATTGAATAGTAGCTGAAAGATTACACGGACAGAGCTCCAAAATATCTCGAACAATATTACAAAGGAGATCCTCCAAGAATTCCAACTCTATTACAAAAGCTACCCTATTAATTCTCCTCTAACTCCTTAGAGAAGTGCTAGAGAGAGAATCTATACTATTCTAGAGAGAAGTTATTAGAGAGAGAGAAATGAGAGAAAATGAGGTGTGAGGTGTGTTTTGAAATGAGAAATGGATGGGGTATTTATAGGAGAAGCCTTAGGTAAGACTTAAGAGGTACAAGTCTTGAAGCACCAAATACAAGCATCAAAGCACCATACGGGGCAAGCGGACCAAGGGGGGTCAAACGGCACCTCACAAGGCAAACACCCCACGTATACGGCACCCTAAGGGCCGTATACGGAACCTAGGGTACCGTATATGGTACCTAGGTGTATAGGGGGAGGGGTTGGTGCTCCATTTGGCCTCCGTTGATTTCTCGGTTGCTTGGTTCGTCCGTATCTTCTTCGTTTGGAGTCCGTTTGGCTTGATTCTTGCGCCGTTGGATTCTTTTTTCCGTTACGCTTCTAATGACACTAAGTTTACCAAATTTGGAGGTGTTTGACTTTTGCGTGTTCCGGATGACGATCGGCTAGCTTCCAGACTGCACATCTTATCCATCTTTCGTCCGTTTCTTCTGATTCTTTCACCTACGGTCTTGGATTTTCCTATGGAATCATAAAATATGAATTAAGATCTAATTCCATAAGTAAATTAAGAAGGGAATATTTAAGGTGACATTATTTGCCTCGTTTTGCATGATAAACAGATGTTTTTGGGTGATTTTAACAGCAACGCCCATAATTAGACTACTTTGGTGATTTTAAGTAAATAATAGATGTTTTAAGATGATTTCACCAAATATAAGTCCAATAAGTGCAGAATAATGTGCCTAAAAACATGACTTTTTAGGTCACATCAGACGACAATATCAAAATGAAGGTTTCCCTTTTTACACTTTTTCAAATTTCACAAAAACACAGAATTCGGACGTATGACTAAATTATGGTCATTTTGGACCATTTTTGGAGACAAATCATATTGCAAACCATATGCAATTAGAGCTTGACCTTTTACTCACACCACAAACAACCCAATTCAACTTTAAAATTTGCGACCAATTAACCATACCACTAATACAACTCGTTTTAGCTTATCGACTTACTAATGACCCATTTGGGCACTTTTTGACCCATTGTCAAAACAAACCATATTAAATTCATTTCACTTCCAACAACACTACTCATTTGACCAATTTAGATTAACTAACAACATATCACCACAATTATAACCCAAAGGTCAAATTAAACACTTGACCATATTTTCATCATTTAACAAACTATAATATCCAACACTTCTAAAACACATATACATTGACAATATGAGGCTACTACATGTTTCTTTGACTTTCAAGGTTAAAGACACCAAAAACTAAAGACTTCATAACCAACCCACGAGTTAACTACAAAAGTGTGTTGTTATGGGCGTATTACACAAGTGGCCACAACGATAATTTAAAGAGAAGAAAACTTGCCAACTTACAATCTAGCAAGCCAATCCATGCTAACCTTTAGCAATATCTTTTCCTTTACTACTCCCACTTGTACCTACACATTCAACAGCTTAAGAGGTAAGCATATAGCTTAGTGAGTATATGAACAATTAATTAAGTAATTCACTAATCAATTCAACCATCAAAAATATACTACTAACATAAACAATAAAATAATGAGCAAGACATAGAGATTACTTTCATTAAGTGGATCCACCTTCAACTTTCACTAATCACATGTGCACAATACTAATCACCATTCTAGCTAATATAAATTAGCTACTCTAATCGCAATTATAGCTAACATGAGTTAGCTAACTAATTACAACATAGCTAACATAAGTTAGCTATTCTAATCAAATTTAATCTCTTCCATGCTCAATTCATAACTTTTAACACTAATCAACTAACATCAACAACTAGCAACAATAATTAACAATCAAGATTAAACTAAGATAATGTAAATGCTTCACTCGATTGTATGAAATCTTTTTCACGTATGCAATCCGAAATCATACAATCATTACTTAACTAACTTCCATATCACTCACCTTGATGTGTTAGGCTATTTGTGACTAATTGATCAATTGAAGATTCCACTTCTTTAACACCTAACACATATAAAAAAAAAAAACAGCACATTTAGCATCAACTAACCACAATTTCAACTAGCAACCATCTAAAATTCCTCCCCCACTTTGGTTAGCTTAATTGACTTTTAATCAACCAACTAACTACACTCTTATAATCATAACACTTTATTATGCCTAATTACTTATACTTTTACTTTGATTCTTGTTTAAACATCATATTTACACCATAAAAACCATTCTAGTTACACTAGAAATCAATTAACTCAAATTACAAAGATTTTGATATAAACTTTAAGAATCACCAAGAACACTTTCTAGTGATTCTTCACTTTCATGGTGAAATATAATTATTAATAGACACTATATCATTAGTTAATACTAATTCAAGTTATCACTAACCCTAATTTCGTATTAGAATCACTAATTACTCAAAATCTACTAGAAACTCATTTTCTAGGTTAAAAAGATGAATAAACTAACTTACAAAGGATTTGAAGGATGAAGGAGATGATGAGATTGAGTTCTTGAGACTTGAATTAAAGATTGAAGATTTAATTTTGGTTCTTGATTTGAGTTTCACGTTTTCTTCTTCTTTCTAGAATGTTTGTGAAATAAGTGAGGATACGTATGAGTGTATGAGTCAGTGTAAGAGTTTAATTAATTTTATTCCCTTAACTCTTATTGTCTGGAACTGAGGAACCATTTATGATTTCTAATATTCTATATCACTTATAATAATAATACTTTAAAATATTATATTTTCGCGCACTAAAATAATACCTCGAAATTTGGGGTGTTACAATAAACCACAACAATGCTAATTTAGTTTCACGAGTTCCTATAAAATCTTAAGTTTGATTACTAATTTGATAGCATATATTAAATACTTGTTTGACAAGTTGTAAGAGTAATTAACAACGATAATTAATATTAGTAAGGATATCAAAGGGTTCTTCAAAGGTTTACGAGAGTAAACAATAAAATTCAATCTCTCGTTGAGTTTTACCTTTGAGGTGGGTTAAATTGAAAATGCTATATATTTAAAGAATAGAAGAATCAATACGATTGATTCATTTTAATTATTTGAAAGTCCTCTTTCACTCAAATATATAGAATTGAATATCTCACAAACACTATGTTAAGAAATTATAAAATTTACTGTACATAGAATCAACATTTTTTTATCTGCAATTATAAAGATCTCACATGCTATACTTTCGACAAATTTTTCTCTTCACCTTTTTGCCGGGTCTTGACAAATGTCTAATTTATAATCACATATGATTTATGACAAAAATACAAAGTTGATACACTATTATTTATTAATTGATTTATGACAAAAATAAAAAGTTGGTGCACTATTACTTATATTATACTTGTAATCACATGTTATTTACGATTTATTATTCATTCACATGCAAGAACTATTATAATAAAAATTTTAATATTTGCATTTGTATTCAACCAAAAATTACATGTGATTCTGATTTGAGGTTTAATCAGATATGATTTAATTAATATAATAATAATAGTGTACCAACTTTATATTTTTGTTTGAGAGATGGACCATTGGATACCGCACAAGACTTTATATCATCGAACTTAGTCAGTTACAATACGTGTTTCACAACTTATTACAGAGATGCACTGAACGTATACATAAACATGTTTAGGTCCAAGACCCTAGTTATCTTACGAGGTAATAACTCTTTGAACTCATCAAAGAACACCACAATCATAATCACTATGACCATTTGTATTGCGGAAGAGAACAGACAATAATACGAAATATATAACCTTCTTAGTAATTGAAGAAGCACCCAATAGCATGCCAATGAGGTAAGCTTGCAACGACAATAGAACCACCCTCATCCTTCGTTCTTTCACATAATTCTTAAATGCTTCTTCAACTCCTTGGGTTGTTATCTTTCTCTCACCATTCAAACCCAACTTAGCCATATTTCTAGCTAGAACGACCGCATCTTCTAACCCTGCTGAACCACCTTGACCCAAAAAAGGACCCATGACATGCATCGCATCACCAGCAACTGTCACTGTCCCTTTACAAAATGTCCCCATTAACAAGTCCCACGGTGTGCGATATCTTAAGCGTGAAAAAGATAACGACTTAGTCTCTGCATTTTCGATCATTAGTTGAACTTCTTGGGGAAAATCTCTTACCAACTCTAGGGTTGATCGACGAATTAGCTCAGGATCATCCCAATTTCTTATATCTGGTGAGTTTTTGTAAACATTAAAGAGGCTATGTAAGGAAGAAATTATATGAAGTGAACTAAATATTAATTCCACTGATATATACAAACATGATAATAAACATGATGATGATGATGACCTTCAGGAAGATATGCACGTAGACAAATCCAGTAAACCACGTTATCATTTAGTGGATATCTTGCCACAATGACGTTGTCTTTCCGGAAACATGCATACTCAAGGCCAAACGAATGACCATTTGGGTAATTCGTTAACCCTCGAATTCCACATAAGGGAAACATCTTTGTAGGCTTAAGGTTAAAAAAGTCGGCAACAATTGATTTGCCTCCTTCACAACCAATTACAACCTAGTAATTACAAGCATCAAGAAATATATTTTAGTAAACTACTCTATTGAAAACAGACGTAGTAAGGCTTTCAAACTAGTCACTGAAATTGTTTAAAAAGGCCATTAGACGCGATTGATTTTGTAATTCTTGTGGTGAATGAACTTAATACCTTGGGCGTAATGGAGCTTCCGTTGATGAACCGAAGAACTGGTTTGTTAGTATTCGGATCCAAATTTATAGATTCAAGTTGGCAACCAAACTTTACGGTGTCGGGAGGAAGGGCATCATAAAGAGTGTCTATAAGAACTTTCCTCATTAAGCCACGAATTTCACCATCCCTATTTCCATCAATAGACAGACAATTGACATATAATGTTATGTTGACCATAAAGAGTTTCTGATAAATTTATTGCAACTTACATTATTGGGCCTTCTTCCAGTTTCCCTTCACTAAGCGACACTACTCGTTTCCTATACAAGTTCCAATTAATAAGTATTATGGCATGTTAGCGGTACACAACGCCAATTAACACTATGTATTAAGTCACAAGTCACGAAAACCTGTATGTTAACCACTCAACAACTACCTAAAACGCAACAAGATATGCTTTCGCAAATTGTAGGAACAACAACATCATATCGATCATGAGATTGACACGAGATATAACCTGGAAATGTTTTCAAATCTTTTGAAGAAAATTGTTCCTCAAACAAAACATAACATAACATAACAACTGAATTATATATATATATATATATATATATATATATATATATATATATATATATATATATATATATATATATATATATATATATATATATATATATATTATATAAGGAAATAGTAATACGTACTTTCTCCTTATAATCTTTTATATACATTACAGAGGGTTAATTGTCGTTTCGATAAGCTTTTGTGTCGTATTCTTAGACTTTTCATAATTGGATGGAAAAGAATTATAAATTGCTAGGTAGTTAATTGGATGGTAAACTAGAAAGTCAATTATAAATTGCTAGGTAGTTAATTGGATGGTAAACTACTGCCAATGTTTTATTTTCCCTTTCTATATATATCATGTAAATTCATGATTATCGTTTGTAACTTGTAACAGAAGTTATGAAAAATGTACAATGGAAAGTTTGTAGCTAGGCTTAAAAACTACTTCTAAGTTGGTCGTTAATTTCTTTTCACATTAAGTATAATTAATATATTTATGAGTGAAAATTGAATTCATAAACTTTTGATTAATGTGGAAATTAAGAGAACTATTACCTTTACAATATTTACAAAATAATATTCACAAAATGATTTTGGACCAATTAAATTAAGAGAAAAGCAAGAAAGAGAAGGTTTAACAAAATTTGTTTGGACCATAAATGATGATACATCATTTTGTAAAAATCTCTTTATTAAATTTTAGTGAGCTTAACATTTCTCGAAAGATAATTAATAAGTTATTTTCTATTGTATTTCTTTTATATCTTTTTCTAACTTTTAAATCTTATTGATTATATCTGCTTAAATCATGTCATATCAAAGTGAGAGTTCTGGTTATCTAACCTTTACCTTAAAAAAATAAAAAAAAAATCAAAAAAGTATGAAGTAACTCATAAAATTAGATTCTAAATACTACATCAAAGAGCGATCTAAATAAGGTTGTCAAGATTAGAATCTTACCTATGATCATTTTTTGTCTTCTCAAAATCGGGATCGTAAGATCCTACTAGTACACGATGGTCTCATAAATGAGTCTTATAATACATCTATAAGATCAAATGCATGACAAATTGATTAAACTTTTAGAGTTTAAGCACCATAACTTTAATTCATACTTATCATAGCAACATAGATTACTATATTTTTTTATTAAAGATATCTCTATATTCACGTGTTAAACTATTTTAGTTGAAGAATTGATTAGGTTTACGTATACTAATTGATTAAATGATAAACCTATTAACCCTTTATTAGACAAAAACAACTAATTTATATTTTGTTAACTCATAAATTCATGATCAGATCGAGATCGTAAGATCCTATGCTCAAAATCGACATAAGATTGGGATCTTAAGCAGATCCTATGATTTTAAGATCCTATGTAAAATCGAGATCGTTTTCGTTCACGGGGATCGTAAAATCGTAACATCTTAAGATCAAGATTGGGATATTAACAACTATTCATCTAATTACTTTGTTACTACGGAGTACATACAATACATACTATCAATTACCTAGGCTCAGGGATTTTTATACCTATTATTCTTAATTTATACGTAGTACTATCTATAATTATATGTAGGTACATAAATGAGCTGAGCTATTCGCGAGCTTGAATCGTTAAAAGCTCGATTCGAGCTCGAGCTTGAACATATTTTAAGCTCTTTAACAAATGAGCCTGAGCTCGATCTTTTTATATCGAGCTCGAATAGCTTAATCGAGCCTATCATTTATATACATTAATATACTTCTATATAAATACTATGATATATAATTACATTATATAAATGATTATATATAATACATAAATTAATAATAAGAAATCTAATTAATTACATATGTTTAAAAATTACATATACACTTAACAACAACAACAACAACAATAATAATAATATAATAATAATAATAAAGGTAATGATATAATAAGGCTGATTATTTATGTAAACTACAATTAAAATATTTCATCCCATTAATTCTCAAAGTCAAACACGCTCCTCAATTATTTATGTAAACTACAATTAAAATATTTCATTCCATTAATTCTCAAAGTCAAACACACTCCTCACTTATCGGCTAAATTGTTAACCGCTAACTCTCTTTCATGATAACTTCCATCATTCTTATTAAATAATAAAGACTCATGGAATTAAAAATTAACTCAATTTGCTTATGTTAATTGAAAATTATTTTAAATTGGTTATGGAATAGGTGGGAAAATTTAATAAAAATTGCCCATATATATGGCTGCCGGTGAGTTGACTGACAGTTTTTCCTTTGACTCTTCATCTAAACCGTACGATCACACCAACTTTTAATCCAGACCGTCACAACCAATAATTGTTGGTTACTTGGTGCGGTTTTTAGAATGCAGTTTTTTTATTATAACCGCTCACACAACCTCCTTCAAAACTAACCACACACACCCTAAAATCCCTCCTGAGATCACATCCGGCATGCAGGTAATATCTCATATAGAAACATGGAAAAACCAACTCTACTATGCATAAACAATTATCTCTCGTATCATTCGTTTGTTTTTTTAGCTTTCTATTGTTTATTAATCCCCACTAAAATGATCATTACTCACCCATAAGCAATCATAGGATGAGATTGTTTGAACGACAATGGTGTAAAACGTGTATATAATCTGCCAGAACATGTGCAATATTTATCTACAATGTTGTCTGCCCATGCTTGATTTTCCCATATGTGTACGTAACCAGTTGGGTATCATATGGTCTTGCATGATCGTATTTAAGGTAATTTTTGATTTGTTACTAAATCTTTTGTGTGCTTTTAGTTCATGTCATGGTTTTTCAGTTATATTTTTTTTTTTTCATTTTTTTGTTGTTTTATTGTGCCTGCTAACTATTTGATTAAATGCCTACACAAACCGGGTGTATCCAACAATCTACATATATGTTACACGACCTCACTCTAAAGTCCCATTTGCTAAAAGCCAAAAACATCATGGGATATGGTAATGGACCCACTGGTTGACGGAATTTCATGTTGTTCTGAACCTCACGATGTCAATTTTATGTGCGTTTTTGGATTATTTAAAAGAAGATTTTTGTGTTTTTCTATTTTCATCCAAATTTGATATGTTCATGATTGTTGTATTTGGATTTATGTGTTCTCTTATTTTTATTGCCATTTCATATATCAGTTTTAAACGTTCAGTTTTAACATATACGTAGTATTTTTATCTTATGATTTCGTATCGTACAAGAAACTCACATCGCTTCCATTGCAGATAAAAAATTCAAGCAAAACCAGGAAACTACAACCCATGCTTTATCGAGGTTACATTTATTTTATTTTGTTCATGTTTCATGTTTAAACTTCAATGATCAGATGACGAGGGGTTATTAACTGTATATGTATGTGTGTGTGTGTTTTTTTTTTTTGTTTTTTTTGACACATTGATTTGGTAGCTTTGTAGCCTTTTAACTAATACAGATAATATTTTCTAGATGTTGAAGTTCTATCACCTTTGTTCTCGGTTGTTTATGAAATCTTCTTCTCCATGTTCTCTGGATTATTACTACCTGGTAATTGTTCCCATTATACACATCATTTTTGTTGTTGTTTCTATTCTATATAGTTTTCACTTACTCATTATTATGATTATATAATAATGGTTTTGATTCAATATTCTGCATTTGTTGGATGGGATAAGTCTCTGCGAATGCACCCAACTTGGCATCAAAGTTTATTGTGTGCATCCTACTTACGGGTTGGATTTTTAATTGTATGAACTTTCCAAAACAGGGGTATTGATGTATTTTGCTGACGTGTCACTGACGTGTCAAGCCATCCGCAAGCCAAGTGGCATCTCCACCGAGCGACACATCAGCAAAATACATCAATACCCCTGTTTTTGAAAGTTCATACAATTAAAAACCCAACCCGTAAGTAGGATGCACACAATAGACTTCGAGGCCAAGTTGGGTGCATTCCTAGAGACTAATCCCTTTGTTGGATATTATGTTAAGCTCTCGAGGTTTTGATGAAGAATTCCATCTATTAATTTATTACTGTATCATGTTTCGGTTGATGTCTATCAATCGTATGATTAAATGTCTTTAATTGATCATGGATTTTTGTTGTTGTTTGGAAGTTGTTGATTTTAGTCTAGGTTTATTATATTGTTCCATCTGGTGCTGATCCTATTTGATGTGTTTTTGAAACATTGAAGCTTATATGGTACTCTTATGACACAGTGATTGACCATCCTTTGTCTACACCAGGTTCATTCCATTTATTACTTTGCCTCTTTCGTATTATTTTGTCGCTAATACTGAAATATTAGTGGTATCATGATTAAAGACTCTTGACCTACTGCTGCATTAAAACCATCAATGAAAATGTTGCTAATTTTTTTTCTTAATATGTCATAAACCTTGACTATAGATTTAATTATGACTAATGATTATTTTAAGTTTTTAACCCTCATGGAACATCCTTCTTGAATGGGAAAATTTCTTTCAATTTGTCGGATAATTAAGTTTGAGAATTTTATTCCAGATGTGTTCTCTTTTTGATAATTTAGATGATCCTTATTAGTACTATCATAAAGTTAATTAATTTCTATCATTGCAGATTCTTGGATGGTCGTTGATAAAACTATATTATGAGGCATGCCTAATTCAGTATGACTTTTTGGGGTTAATAACTTCACAAGTTCACATATGTCATGGCACTAGATTGCTTGGAATTTTTATGCTATTTGCTCTTATTGTTGGTCTTACAGCTATTCATAAGTGTATTGTAGGATCCACGTTATTTACACTATGGGAAGCAATATTTGAAAGCTTTCTACATGGTGGGAGGCCTCATATTTTATAAAGTCTTGCATTGCTGGAATATTGTTACATCCATTGCAGGTAAAAGCATTTGTCAACAACGGACTATCAAATTTAGATGTTTCATAAGGGGGTTAGGCTCAGTAACGAGTCTAAACAGTTGATGTTAAGAGGGGTTTTTTAGTACGGGTTGATCATATCGGGAGAGACTAGATAACCTTAAAGATCAACATATTTTAATGAAAATGGGCCAGTTTGGGTTTTATCTTTTTTATAAATCATAAGGATTAACAGAAAAAGTTAGTTACACACATAAGACAACACTAATCTTATCATTAGTGTTGTCTTTTATTTTTTCTTTGACTTTAGTTTGTTTTGTGAGGTTTTAATTTCTACCAACTGGTGTATATATGTGTGGAATATGTAATTGGAATCAATATTGTATTATGGTGAAGAACAAGGAGATATCGAAGGACGAGATCTACTCATTAGTCATTACAAGAAGATGAAGAAGGAAAACATTGTTTGCTCATTCCTGAAATTAATATGATTTGCAAGGGGCTGAATATAAATGGTTACGTTGCACAATGGTGGGTTATGGCAAATTCACTTATGATTGAGTCAATTCTGATAATGTTTGAATATTTACATACTTAAGTTTTATTGTGTATACTTGTGTTTTATCGTATTATGGTTTGCTTTATATAAATAATATATGAATATGATACTATCGTTTGCTTTAATAATATAATTGCTTGCTATATAGCTGCCATTTAACCCGGGCAACGTACGGGTATAGAACTAGTTAAATTGGTTACGGAATAGGTGGGAAAAGTCATTGAAAATTAAGAGGAAATGGATTTTGGAATAGACGTTTAACTTTTAGCCAATAAGTGAGCGATGTGTTTGACTTTGAGAATTAATGGGATGGAATCTTTTTAATAATTAATTGTATTTTACATAAATGGACAAATTGTCTAAAAATGCATTGAAGTTGTCACAAAATCCTTTAGTATGCATCCAAGTTTGAAAACTTCTTTTGTATGCGTCGAAGTGACTAATTATTCATTTTGTATGCAGTAATTAACCTAATACCTCTGTTAATCAACTTTTGTCCACGTCATACGCCACCTAGGTGGCCACGTAGGACTAAAGAAATGTAAGGAACTTTACTAAATGTATCAAACTTTACCTTCATCAATCTCATCATCTTCAACAATATTTTCCGGTGACTTTTCCGGCGACACCAAAACCACTACACTAACCAACATCTTCATTATTATCTCTACTTTACAACCATCTCAGGCATAACCACCATCTCTAACTTCATCCACAATTTCCGGCGACACCATTTTTTCCGACGACATCATTTTTTTCGGCGACATCATACATGTTTTCCGATTACACCATAACAACCACTACCATTACAACATCCTTATTATCTCTACTTTACAACCATCTCCGGCGACATCATTTTTTCCGGCGACATCATGCATGTTTTTCGATTACACTATAACAACCACTACCACTACCATCATACATGTTTTCCGACATCATATAAGGATTTCGTAATGGTAGTGGTTGTTATGGTGTAATCGGAAAACATGCATGATGTAGCCGGAAAAAATGGTGTCGCCGGAGATGGTTGTAAAGTAGAGATAATAAGGATGTTGTAATGGTGGTGGTTGTTGTGGTGTAATCGGAAAACATGTATGATGTCGCCGGAAAAAATGGTGTCGCCGGAAAATGTGGATGAAGTTAGAGATGGTGGTTACGCCGGAGATGGTTGTAAAGTAGAGATAATAATGGAGATGTTGGTTATTGTAGTGGTTTTGGTGTCGCCGGAAAAGTCACCGGAAAATATTGTTGAAGATGATGAGGTTGATGAAGGTAAAATTTGATACATTTAGGAAAGTTCCTTACATTTAGGAAAGTTCGTTACATTTATTTAGTCCTACGTGGCCACCTAGGTGGCGTATGACGTGGACAAAAGTTGATTAACATGTGTCACGTCGCTAATTTCTAGAGATTAGGTTAATGAATGCATACAAAAGGAATAATTAGTCACTTCGACGCATACAAAAGAAGTTTTCAAACTTTGATACATACTAAAAGATTTTGTGACAAGTTCGATGCATTTTTAAACAATTTGCCCTACATAAATAATCATACTCTGCATGTCTCGTTTACGACTCTAATATTAAAAAACAAATAGTAAAATGAAACATAAATGTTTTTCGGCGAGTTAAAGTGGTATCTTCGCTTAACCCATCTTCTTCTTTTTTTTTTTTTTTTTTTGACTAAACATATTCTCTGCATGTCTACACATACAGTTTAGTTCAAAAGATAAGAAGTATTAAGTTTTTTCGTTTTATAACTTAATTTACACATATACATAAGATAATTTTGTTTAACTATAGTCATAATTGTCATTTGGCTATATAGAACAAATGTCGTACCGAGTATATATATGACTCTCAATAATTACTACGATAAGTTAACGTATTCAAGCAAAAGGAGTACATAAGCTACCATTGAATACAGCCAGCAGTGCGACGGAGGGTGTCACCGACACCAAGTTGATCAAGAGCTCGCCACCCATTTTGCCAGATTGTGATTGATGTTCCGCTGGTGTTTCTCAGACTCTCAGATCTTTCCATTACTACACTTTTAATTCCTTTTCTATAAAGAGCCAGAGCAGTTGCTAACCCACAAATACCTGCTCCAATTATCACCACTTCATTATTATGATCATCCATTACGTACCTACTTGTTACTTAATTAACCTTTACTTTCTATATATATATATATATATATATATATATATATATATATATATATATATATATATATATATATATATATATATATATGGCGCGCGGTAAGCTCAAAGTTACAAGACTATACACGACATATACATATATAGAAGATACATACTATACAGATTTATTATATACTGCTTGCGTGCCCTCGGCCTACAACCTAATGGGCTCTCAATGTCAAATAAATTATGCCCCTCAATGTCAAAGAGACAATAATGCGCGCCTTGACCCCAAAAATATAATTAATCCGTAGATAATAAAGATCGATTAACATGTCTAGGCCCTTCTAATTAACACGATCTTGCTGTCATTTTTATAACCCTTATTTCGTTTGAAGTTGTATGTCGCCTGGCCAAGTGGGAATGTAACATACAAAGAAAAACCCCCTAGCTTCTTAAATGTAGAGGACTAAACAATAAAATAAAACTAGTAAGTTACCCGTGATAAGCATTAGATTGTATCTAACTAGAAGAGCACCCGCGCATTGCGGCAGTGAAGATATTAACAATGCTCAAAAAATATTTTATTTATGTTTGAATATTATTTTTATATGTACACCTTATAAATTTACTTACTAAAGTCTTTTAAGTTTTGCTAATAATTATACGAACATGCATTTTAAGACTAATGTTATGTAGAAATAAAGAAGTGGTAATTTTTAAAAAGTATTTATTATGGATGAATATATTGTTGGTAGTTTCTATAGTTTGGAAATGTTAGCTTAGTCAATATTATCAAATATAGGGGTATTTATGTCATTAGAGTTGCTTGAAATTGTAAGGTCATAAAGAAAATGCTTAAACAAATTATAAAGGTGAATGGTGAATGATATGATGAATTGGCCATAGTATTAAGGATAGTGATATTTATGTTTTACTCTCGAGAATATATCATTTTCTAGAACATAAATAAAAATTAAATAATAATAATAATCACAAATTAGTGGACGATTTATAATATAAACCACAATAATAATAATTTACCTTAAGGAGTTCATATATAATGTTTAGTTTAATTACAAATTTGATAGCATATTACCATATTAAATACTTGCTCGGCAAGTTGAAAGAGTAATTAAAAATAATAATTACTATTAGTAACACTACTACAAAAATAAGCTTTTAAGGCGCTACTAAAAGGCGGTCCTAAAAGGAAATCCAAATCCGCTGCTTGATTAAAATGGTGGGGTCAAAATTGGTTATATAGCGGGTTTTGATATCATATCAAAGCGGGTTTATGTAACCCGTCTTACACTAACAAAAAAGGTAGCGGTTTCACTCACCCCACCTTAATTGCTTAAGGCGGTGCTTTTAGCCCCGCCATAAATGAGTATTTTATAGGCGGTTTTTGATTAAACGATGTTTTTATTTCATTTTTTGCATTTTCGAAATAAAAACAGCTAATATATTGTTTCAATTTATGAGTTTGATATAAATGTCTTTTTAACTTGCTCCATTGACTATGATGATATTCATAATACCAATAAATTATTAAGTGGTTGAAAAATAATTAAACAACACCATAAGATAACATAACATCGATTAATAAATAAATAAATAAATATATATATATATATAAATATATATATTAGGATCAAGGGAGAAGGAAATTTAGGTGGAGAAGAGGGAGAAGCAATATGATTCAGTATTTTTATTACTATGATTCAAATTTTAATTACTTGAATTATAATAATAAAAAAATGAATCGTAGTAATAAAAATACTGAATCATATTGCTTCTCCCTCTTCTCCACCTATTTTTTCTTCTTTTTTGATCCCGTTACTATATATATATATATATATATATATATATATATATATATATATATATATATATATATAGTAACGGGATCATAAAAGAAGAAAAAATAGGTGGAGAAGAGGGAGAAGCAATATGATTCATTTTTTTATTATTATAATATATATATATATATATATATATATATATATATATATATATATATATATATATATATATATATATATATATATATATATATATATATATATATATATATATATATATATATAAGAGAATACGTTGCAGTAACAATAAAACATTTGAAAAAACATTAATAGATAAATGTAAACAATTTAAGGGTTTGGATGGTAAATGGTCTTGATAAGATCCATTATCTTTTTCTACTAGTATGTGATCTTCTTGTTCTTTTCATTTATGCGTTCAACATAAAATCGTATAGAATCTTCATCCCGCTTGATGCTTTTATTTCACGTTCTTGACAAGTGATTCATACTTTTCTAACATATACCCCTCTGTCCCAAATCTTCCTTCATTAAGCTTCTTCCAAACACATTGAGACTCCATTGACATCGTTGAGATTCTTTTTCTTGGACGACAATAATGGTTTTGGTGATGTTGGTGGGATTGTCTCCACGCTCTCTTGTTTTTTTTTTTTTTGGAATTATTGAATGAGGACGCCATGAGATTTTGTTTAGTAATAATTAGAATGTCAACACGTCGACTCATTATATGCAATGAGAATTGAAACGGCGGGACTTTTCAAAAAATGGTTTAAAAAGGCGCGACGTTCAATTGGCACAACTTTCAACAGACTCTAGGGTAATTATAAAGCGGTTTTCAAGAAACCGCCTTACTGATAGTCCTACTGACCATTTTGTAGAATCAACCTATACAAATGTCTAAGCGGAATCTCAACAAATGTATTGAATTTGTATGAATTCGAAATCAATAAAGCAATCACAACCTAAATAAAAGCTTTTTCTATATATAATGTTGAGTATAAAATGTTTGCAATTACAGAGAGACTCAAACGTGCTTTGCTTACAATAATCTGCAAAGACTTACTCAAAATAAAACAAACACACGTATATATAATATTGCCTAAAACACTTATGCGCATTTGGTCAAATACGCATATGCGCATTTGATCAAATGCGCATATACACAAATACGCATGATAGGCTTACAAAACACTAAGTGTGAAACTTTACAAAATACAATATCATTTTATTATTATCCAAGATGTTTGACATAGTCTTGTATCAACAAACTCCCCCGTGTCAACTGCTTGGATAATTGATCTTTTAAGCTCCAGCTTCTCTGATATTGAAAACATTCTCTGTTTCTGCGTATCTATCATCTGAGACTTTAACGATAGATCGTTATTGTGAATCTCGGACTCATACATGAAAGTGACGGTTCAATTCTTGCCCTTTGCGCAGATATATGATTTACATATCTCATTGACCATCACCATCATACGAATAAAAGTCACAAGTGACACATGCTCATTGCATGTTCACTTGTGATTGCTACCATCCCACACTTAAAGGATCATTCAGTAAAACTTTGCTCCAATCTTGCATCTGTACTTGAAATTTGATATTCTACGTGCTTGAATGAGGTTCCTAGCTTCCATGGATAACCTTGGTTACCTGTAGCTTTAGACACAGAAACATCCAGATTTCCACATAAAATAACATTCCAACAACATCAGATTTACTAAGTGCTGGATATTTGCTTATTTGACTATGCAAATTTAATAAATGCGCAATCAACGTTAACTGCGCATTTAACAAATGCGCAGGAGATGCAGCAGTCACATAAATCAAGTCAACAAAATTTGATCATCGTGTTTATCATCGATTTAAAACAATCAAACAAAAAAAACATATTGTATGATCAATCACAAACACACAGAGAACAGATTACATATCATCATCGCACAGAAATCAGTTAGAATCGATCAAACTTGAAATCGGAATCTTTAAAATCATATTATACACATAAAGAATGATCATTTAAGATTCAGATGATTACCAGATGCTTAATCGAGTTCTAGAGATTATGTTGTGAGCTAATCGCAGCAAAAACACTTTGATTTCGAAGAAAATTGAAGAAGATTGAAGAAGATGAACAGTGACGCACACACTTGCAGATAGATAGAAATGATTGACAAATGTGCGTATCACATATATATACTCATTGACTGTTACGCGTATTTAACAAATGCGCATAAATAGTGTTATGCGTATTTTTTAAATACGCATATTCAGTGTAAGAATATATTGTTAAAAAATTCTTTTAAGTGTTTAAGTACAAAAACTATTTCTCACAAAATACAAACCTTTCACATATTGAGTGATTAACAGAAAATAACCTAGAAATATAAAATCTTTTTGGTATTTTCATTGAACTATATACAACCTATTCTGAAAAACAAAACAAAATAAAAATGAAAAATCTTTTTGTGGGGAAAAACTATTATGCTTTGGAGTCATATCATATAAGAATGTTTATGCAGCAATGTAAGTCTATTTCGATTGCTAGTATAATTCATCCACTCTAAATTTACTTAGCATACTAAAATTACTTTTTCTAAAAATTATTTCATGATGATTATTGATATTGTTTGTCCACCTAAACATTATACATTTAAGTAAATAAACTTAGAATTTTATTATTAGCATGCATATTATTTTATAAAACTCATATTTTAATATACATTTGAAATCAAAACATATTAATATTTTCCATATAAAGAGTGAAAATATAATAATATCTTTAAAATCAAGCCAGCAGTGACAGGTGTGTACTTAGTACAACAAAGTCACATTCACATTGATTCGAGTTGAACAAACACCAATGCGAACAATTAAACTAGAGGATACAAATCTCTGTACTTAGTACAACAGAGTATCATAGTTTAACACAGATCAATACTAGGTTTTCCTGATTTAAAACTATATATTAGTACCTTTTAGTACAAGTTTATAGATTTAGGATACCATGGGCTCGTAATACGTCCATAACTTGATACAGACTACAAACCTAAGTTCTTTTCAGAAATATATCAATTGAAATCAGTTATGTACATAGTACAACATAGAAGTCAAATGATATAAAACCCCAGATAAAATTATATAAAGACCCTAAATAATGGGTGGTGATTTGTACACCACCAAATATTAGCCATACACCATTTTTATGCATCATTGTGTTGTACTGTACAACACTGTAAAGCAGCTTTAGTGGTGTATGACTAATATTTGGTGGTGTACATATCATCACCCTTAAATAATAGATCATAATATGTTTATCATTCAAATATTAAGACTAAAGGGTGGGGTTCAAATGAGAATAGGAATTCGTGTGAGAATGAGGGAACCAATGATATTGTGCCATGTGTACAAAGAGAACGCTCAACATGTACAAAACTCATTTACCCTCAACATCAATTATCTCACAAACGACAAATCGAAAAATTATGAAATTGCACCACTAAATTCAGCGTTTTATCCTCTTCGATTTTCCGTCCCTCAAGGCATACTTTTGACAACTTTTTTTTTTCATTTTTTGGTTGGTTTTACAAATTAGTAACACATGTGTTAGTGTTGCGTTTAGGGTTTAGGGTTTGGGGTTTAGGGGTTAGGGTTTAGGGTTTAGGGTTTGGGGTTTCGGGAACCCCAAACCTCAAACCCTAAACCCTAACCCCTAAACCCTAACCCCTAAACCCTAACCCCTAAACCCCAAACCCTAAACCCTAAACGCAACACTAACACATGTGTTACTAATTTGTAAAAACCACCAAAAAATGAAAAAAAAAAGTTGTCAAAAGTATGCCTTGAGGGACGAGAAACCCCAAACCTCAAACCCTAAACCCTAACCCCTAAACCTTAAACGCTTACAAAACTCTAAACCCTAAATCATTCTAAACCCTAAACCTTAAACCCTATTAAACCCTAAACCCTACTAAACCCTAAACCCTACTAAACCCTAAACCCTAACCATAAACCCTAACCTTAACCATAAATTAAATGTATAACCAATCACTAACACATGTGTTACTAATTTGTAAAACCCACCAAAAAATGGAAGAAAAAAAGTTGTCGAAATTATGCATTGAGGGATGGCAAATCGAAGTGGAGAAAACGCTGAATTTTATGGTGCAATTTTCATGATTTTTCGACTTACCGTTTGTGAGATATTTAATTTTTAAAAATGTGGAGGGGAGAGAATAAAGTGACACATGGCAGAAATCTGTTGGTTCCCTCATTCTCACTCAAAGTTGGTGTACTCATTTGAACCTTACTCTAAGACTAAATTCCAAATTTAAGACTCAAAAGTCACAAATTTTGACTAAATGTCATACATTAATAATATGATTTAAATAAAATAATATGCAAAGTTATATATTTATGCTTTTTGAAAGTTTAAATACTTAAATATATAATGCCTATCAATATATCATATGGTGAATCTAACACTTAAAAAACTTAATTTAGATATGCTAACTAAACATACTAACACATCGATGATAGTACTTAACATTTGTGACCTTTTGATATGAATTCATGTACATTCTTCTTGATGTACTATCATTTCCAAATAGTTTTACACAAAAATTCTCCCTTATTTTTCTATTTTATATTGTTTTTGGATTTTCAATATTTTGAAAAATATAACAACAAAAACCTAAAATTTCATAATCACTCAATATGATCAAGATTAGCATCTTAATCATCAAAACAAGCAATCAACAATTAGTTCACAGAATCAGAGGTAACAAGCTCCCCCGTAGATCAAAACATAAATCTCTAAACAGTTAAATGTTTACTAGTAACCATAACACTCCAAGAAATCAGTGAGTCACTAAGTTCAACACACAAGAATCACATATTCAAAACTTATAAACACATCAGCAAATTAGGTGCTTGGAACCCTACTTATGAATGATATTAATCTTGCTTGAGCAGTTGCTGAACCTGTTCCAGCACAACAAATCATGAAAAGATTAGCATGAAAGGGATACCCAAGCATTGCTGGCTTTAGGTTGTTGATTTATGCTTGGTGAAAGGTATACATGCTGGCGGTAGATTCCCAGCAGAATGGAAATGAACGAAGACATCTTGAAGACCAAGCTGATGACACATGGGAGTTTGTTGGTGCAAGATTAATGTGTTAGTTAGTTAGTCAGAGTCTGTAACATTTTGATTTGTTTTGTAATGAAAAAGTGTTTATATATATATATATATATATATATATATATATATATATATATATATATATGTTAGAATTGTCTAAGTATAGACCTGTGACACTTAGCAAGTGTCGCAATTGCGACTCTAGGCTAGTGTCGCAATAAGGTGGCTAGTCAAGTATCGCAGGGTCTGATGGTTTGAGTATAAATAGAGACGTTATGGTTAATTGTAAAGGTTGACGAAACCCTAATTGCTTGTGTGTCGACTGATAGAGTTTCTGTAAAAGCTTTATACGTTCATATCATTAATATACAGAAAAGATTAGGTATATTCGTGTGTTTCGTATTCGATTATTCGTTCAATACTTTGTTATACGAATTCCGCACGTGTAGCAACTAAATGATCTAGTTTAGATCCTAAGATAGTGGACCTACATATCCCAATACTTTCAGAGGGTTGTAATGTTTGGTGAGGGTTAAGGGGTATGGATAGTGGTATATTTGGTTGTAAGGGTTGCTTATCTTAGGAACTCTAAGATCATGAAAAACTTTATTTTAGAACGGAATAGAAAGGAGATTTGGTAGCTGTTTTGACTTCTATCGGATGATACTTTCGAAGTATTCAACTTTATTTTAATGGGACTATTTTCTTTTCTTTTATCTTTCTTTTTCATCTTTTTCTTCTTTGACTTTCTTTGCTAGAGAATTTCCAAGGATATTTTTATTTTTGGATCCTTTAGAGACCCCTTCGGAACTTTGTTCCTTATCTTTCACTGTTTTAAGTCTTTTCGAATCTTATTTGCAGGAGGTAAAATGGAACAATCGAAAAATATTACTTATTTTTTCAAGAGACAATCTAGTGACACAGAAAATGATGCAAATCGAGAGACTAAACGTTCCAAAGTTTCCACGGATGAACAAGAAATTGAACTTCGAAATCAATCAAATCAGCCCCAACAGCATCAAAATCAACCAAATGATCCACAACAACATCAAACACAACCAAACGATTAGATATATTTATATGTGCACTTGACAAACAATTACACGAGTTGGCAAATAGATTTAATGATAACCCCACAGAATTGTTAACTCTTAGCTCGGCTTCCTAAAAAAGATTCTGAAGTTTAGATATTGATCAGATATGCCATCTTGTCAAGAAATATTATCCTACAATATATACTGAGCAGAAAATGATTAGATTGAGGTATCAATTGGAGTTGTTCAACATTGAGAAGTCCAGGAACCGCAAGCTACGTGGCGTTTCTACTAAATCTGAGCTCTGTAGGATCCTTGTATAAAGTAAAAAAATGTGTGGCATATGGTTTGATTGAAAGATTAATACAACTCATCTTGACACTTCCAGTTTCCTCGGCTACAACTAAGAGAGCATTTTCCGCAATGAAGATATGCAAGAATCGACTTCGAAATAAGATGTCGGATGATTTTATTCATCTAACTTGGTGGTTTATGTCGTCACCCTAGCGGTCGATCGGGTTTTATTCCGGTCGTTGATCCGGCCATCGAGGCGAACAGCAGAGGTGTAGTTTTAAATTTGTAAGAGCAGGGGACCTAAGCTTACTAAAGCTGTATAGCAGTAGTATGACCTATGGTCGTTCTTCAAGTTAATCGTATTGTGACACGGATTTGTCGGGGCAGACGATTCAATTTAGTGATGGGTTTTTAAAATGATTTGAGTGGGGGGTTTGTACTTAGGTCTGTAAATTAAGCTAACTAAATATACAGTAAATAAAAATAAAATAGAATGGGGATGTAATCAGTATGGAGGAGATGTGTTTGTTATGACTTCGTTAGCTAATTCTGGGGTGATGCTTAGGGTTTTAAGTATGAAAACGTCTTTTAAAGATTTGTGTCTTACTTAAGCTTAGCTGTTCATAGTGTAAACACTAGCACCCTATTGTTTGGTTACCCAAACAGTATGTCACTGAGTACTAGGCTATCATGAGTCTGATCGGAGGAGGATGCTCGACTCTTCAACGTTATCTAGTGACAGAGTAACGACCCTTCTTGGAATATTCAATTCCTGGGTGCATGAGATAGAATAACATACCCACTATAATTTCGACCTTTCTTAACACTATGGGGACAACTAAGTAAGGTAATGCATGTAAGATTAAGACTTGGTTTGGTGACTGTTAACTTTACATTAATGGTCATGGTTTAGTCCAAAGCTTTGTGTTTAACCAGGATGTGATACAGTCTTCAACCACCGGCATTTCCTTAACTTTCACGTATTTGTACTCCAACAGAGGTGTTTCCAACGCTATACGAAGTACATTGCCGTTTTTTGTGGTCTTTCCGGTATCACATACTTTACGGTTACTCCAGACTAGTTTAAACTAAGTTTGTATTAAAGTGCAACCATCTATGATATAAACCAGCACTCACTACTCCCAATAAATCCCTAGTTGATTCACGGTGTACTATACGAAAGATTTAAACAGTATTTTCATAGCTACACAATTCAGACCATGTTTGTAATTTAGAAAACACAGATAGATAGTGATCATTTGACCAAGGTTCGTGACTCCTTGTCATAAAGGTTCTAACCACGTTTATTTGGAGGAAAGGCGATAGTATAATTAGGGTTTAAAAATCATAAATGCAAAGTAACATCACACTGGGTTTTCAATTGTATATTAAAGCAGCATCACCCCACACATATATAAACTAACTACATCATAACAAACATATAGGGTAACTACTCACTACGCATGGTAACAGATCCTAAATCTAGCATAACAATAATAACAGTCATTATAAAATATAAGGAAAGAAGTAACCGTAATTAATGCGTAGATAGAATAAGTGTTGAAAGAATACACAAGCGTAACCTCTGCAATATCTTCGACAATATTACAAATAAGCCCCTCAAGTATTCCTCACTTATTACAAAAGTAGTACCTTCGTTAGTCTTGGTTAAATATTAACCAAGAACTAACTGATACTTAACCCTAATCTAGAGAGAGAAAGAAGAGAGAGAGTGTGTGTGCGAGAGAAAGTGGAAGAATGAAGTATGAAGTGTGGTGTGAGGTGTGTTAAAGTTGGAGGAAGATGCCTCTATTTATAGGCAAAGCTTTGGATCAGCCGTACAAGCATATAAGCACAGCGTACAAGCAAACGAAGCAGCAGATGGCCCTTGAGTAAGGCTGTATACGGTCTTGTAGAGGCCGTATACGGTCTTTAAGGGGCCTTATATGGTCTTTAAGGGGCCGTATACGGTCTTTAAGGGGCCGTATACGGTCTATAAGGGGCCGTATACGGTTCCCAAGGCCGTATACGTGGTCTTTCGATTTTCATTCGTTGCTTAAAATGGCCGTAACTTCTTCGTTTCTTGTCCGTTTGACCCGATTCTTTCGCCCAAGATCTCGTAATTCTGTTACGCTTCTAATGGTACTAATTTCATAGAAATTGGATGTGTGTATCTCAGGCATAGATGGAATGTCTTTTGTTGATCGGTAGATGCAGTATCTCTTCCGTTCCTTCTCCATTTTGCAAGATTCTTGATTCTCCAGTCTCATTTTTACCTATGACATCATATAAAGTGGTTAACATGTGTTTATCATAAGGTATTTAAGAATGGAATAATCGGTTGTTGTTTATTTGCTCCGTTTTGCTCGTTATTTGGACGTTTTTTGTGATTTTTGAAGCAACGTCTATATTAGGACCACTTTAGTGATTTTTAGTAAATAAACATTGTTTTGAAATATTTTCACTAAAGATTGACCCAAAAAAATGTGAAATAATGTATTTAAAAACATAACTTTTTGCGTCACTTCCAAATAGATGTGTGTTCCTACATCCTACTATATCCCAATCATTGTATTGCGAACATGAGGCTCATCGCATGACTGTTACCGATCATATCATCTCTCAGTTTGTCCATCACATTTACAAACAATTCTTCATGGCTCCTTATAATCATCATTGGTACGTTTTATACCAATGTGTGTGTATATCTCTATATACATCTACATATATATATATATATATATATATATATATATATATATATATATATATATATATATATATATATATATATATATATATATATATATATATATGCGCCTTATGATTTTAATTATAAGTACCTTAGTTACAATCAAATATGTAAACATTTATATAGTGTTAGGGGTCAAATTTTTATAGCTAGGATTCGGGATCCTAAATTCTTCTATTGTTATCCTGACTATATCCAGGATCCTGAATACGTTCAGTATCCCAAGATTATATGTTACTAACCTATATTTGTCTGTTATATATCTTGACCAAGTTCTACAGGATTGAGCTTGGACTGATTCTACCATGTTTATTGGATCGAAGGTTATTTGAATTATGAGGAAGTCAAGGCAACATGTGGAAGAACAAGTCGTTGTGGAAGATCAGTGGATCCCGGATATTTCGAACAATTAGTTAATTGAATTTGATTATAGATATGGAGAGACACAGAGAGTTACACCCACATAGATATGGAGGATATGGTATATCACAACATTAGAAGGTTTGCCGATGTTTACCTGTCATAAACTCATGATCGTTTAGATAGTTAGATGAACTTGATATTGAGATATTTAATTTGTCTTTTATATGTTTATACAATATTGGTTGATGTTTGTTGCATTTATATATATTGTTGGTCAATTGCTTTGCTGGAAACCGTACAGTTTATATTTTGGCTAGTAGAATATGGTAATTGCACAAAATCAGCTATTGGAATTTTTGCAGGCCGGGATGAAAATCCATATTTAGGCACTTTAAGTGGTTATCCAAAACCCGCCAAAATAAACTAAAATATATTCCATTTACTAAATTTATTAATTATGCTCCATTAATAATAATAACAGTCATTCTCACTTACCGCTTTATCATCTAAGTAATATAAATATTTATAAACAAATCAAAAATATAACTGCCATGAAGTAACAAACACAACTGTATGACTGTAGATTTATATCTACCACCAAACTTGCAAACGCACCGCCTTATATTAGATAAAATCCCCGCCATTAAATGACATCCGAAACTCTTCAAAACTAAACCACCCTTAATGTTTTATAACCGCCATACTGGATGGTTATTATAGGCGGTGTTTTCACCGCATATAAAGATAATTTCATTTTGAACAGCACTCACATAAATGAAGTGTGTGTCACTGCCCATAATGGCTTTTTCAGTGCCGTAACATTGCATCTTTGTAGTAGTGTAAGGATATCATTTGCGTTCTTTAAAGGTTTACGGGAGGAACCAGCAGGATTGCTCCATTTTATTTAAATGCCCATTTTCACTCAAATGTTTAGAATTGAATAACTCACAAAAGCTATGTCAATAAGTTATAAAAATTACATATTTTGAATTGACATTTTTTTATCTTTAATTAAAGATCTCATATGTTATACTTTCGATAAACTTTTTTTTTTACATTTTTTGCCGGGTCATGAAAAATGACTCATTTATAATCACATGTGATTTATGACAAAAATATAAAGTTGGTACACGATTATTTATTAATTGTATATGTTGATTAATATGTGATTATGAGTTAATATTCATTCACATGAACTATTATAGTTAAAAATTTAAAATTTGCATTTGTTTTAAATCACATGTGATTTTAGATTTGATATATAATCACACATGATTTTTAATTGAAATTAAAATCCATAAATGATGAGTACTTATTAATAGATAATAATTCACATGTGATTGACATTGATATTTATTTTATATGTACAATTACACTTTTGTTATATGTGATTACTACCAATGTTTTAAGACCCGGTTCAACCGGCCCGATCGGACCGGAGATTTAGAGGATTCTGGCCCAAAAAAACCTGGCTTGGGCCGGCAGGTCGGACCGGGTTGGACCGGGAACCGAAAAAGCATATCGACCCGGTTCGAAGTAATTTACTTTTTTTTTTTTAGTTTTTTATTTTTTTTACCTAATTATGAGCAAGTATCGTGATATATTCAATAATTTTAAGGTAAATAGAGCAATTTGAGATGATCTAGTAGCTTTTGAAGAAGAAATCACAGTTATCTAAAGAAACAGAGAGAGCAGAAGGTTGAATAATATTGCTTTCATTCTTATTTGAATCATTAGACTAGATTATATAGTTAGTCGTACGCTTATTTAGTATTACCAAACGAAATGTTAAGATATGTTTTACCAAACGGATTGTTAAGCCTTGTTGTTGAGTTTTGTATGTCTTTACTCCATGTATATAATAGATTTTCAAGGTTTTTAACAATTCCAGTTCGACCTTCCGGCTCAACCGATCCGACCGGTCCGACCAGAAATCGGCACTAATCCGGTTCGATTAAAAACCCGGGTGTTAAAACATTGATTACTACTTTAATAATTTTAGTCATATGTGAATATAATTATAATCACATGTGATTACAACTCTATTTCGTCAAATAAAACTATTCCAATGTGAAATTTAAACTTATTATTTGTAAATGTGATTATTGTAATGTGTTTATAGATAATGATTTTATTTATAATTTGAATATAGCAATTAGTGCTAAATCACATATGAGTATAACATTACGAATTTATAACATCACTACAAACTCGGAAAAAAATTCGTCGAAAGTATACCATGTGAGATCTCTGGTTATATATATAAAAAATGTTGATTCCAATGGTGTAATCTTTATGAATTATAGACGTACCATTTGTGAGATATTTAGTTTTTTTTTTTAAAAAAAATGGTGAAAATGAATGTTTGAAATGGAAGCTGATAAATGTAAGAAAGAGTTTACTTCATATTAGGGGTGTCACTTTTATCCGAATCCGAATAATCCATCCGATCCAATCCGATTTAGGTTAAATGGACAGGATTATTCGGATTACGGATTGCTTAAACGGATTATGGATTGCTTAAATGGATTACACGGATAGGATAACGGATCAAAATCAAAATGTTTGGATATATCCGAATAATCCGAATAAGGATTAAGTAATTAAATAATATACTTTTGATAATATATTACCACGTAATGTTTACCATATAAGAATTAATTACAGATAAAATCTTTTATTACACTATATGCTACTTCGTAATAGTTTTGTACCATCTAGAAGTTTATTTGATTTAGAAACTACGAATCTGTTTTGGATTACGTTGTATGTTAGAAGTTGAAATTGGAATTTATATGTTATAATATGATCTATCGTTACGTATTATGTTTGTTTATATAATTGTTTTAAACGTAAAATTAGTCTTACTCGATATCACACGCCCAACTTGAGCTTATTTGGATGAATCCGATTAATCCAAACACCAATCCGAAACCGTTTAATCCGTATCCGATTAATCCGTTTCTTATTTGGATTGGATTAAGGATCAACTTGAGATTGTCAAAAATCCGAATAATCCGAACCGAATAATCCGAAATCCGAATAATCTGTCCGAATAACACCCCTACTTCATATACACCAATAACATGATATTTCCTACTTGTACTATAAGTATTAACTATTATACATTTTGGTGTATTAATCAATTTCTTGGTTGTATTTATTAACTCTCAATTAAAATGAAGTAATCCTACCATCTATGAGGGTGAATTCTACGTTTTGTTATCCGAACCCATTTTTTAACATTTCCATGATGAAATTACTTGAAAATTGTATTCATTCATTTTATTTGCGTTCTTGATATTTTGGGAATTTGGGTTTTTAAATTATGATGTTACGGAATACAACAGTCTTAGGTAGATTTGAAGCAGTAATTCAAATTAATAGGAATAAAATTGGTTTTGTAGTTTTATTCCATTGATACTGAGAGTATTGAGATTGAAAATGTGAGATGTATATGTTCGAATGTTCGATATGTATGTTACATAGAGATAGAGATAGATTGTTAGATACAAGCTTAGTGTACGTGCAAGTCTTCTCGAGTGTGTAATTTAAAATGGATTCAAGGGTATAAATGTCCATTCTTATAAAATACCTGTGGAAGAAATAAAATAGCATGTGTAATCTCAGGTGCTATTTTTATTCGAGTGAAAAATGAAAAAAAATGAAATGAGGTGTTCAAAAAATAAAATAAAAAAAGTACACGTTATACCTGCCTAGACCTGTTGGCTAATTATTACGCAATTGAAGGTTATATCAAATACTTTTTTAAACCTATTCAAAAAAATAGAGGGACAGTCAACAAAATCAATCACCTCATATTTATTACTCAACTTGACCAATAAATAACAATAGTCTAAAGTTGCCAACTCTAGTATTTATTGTCATTAGCAATTTCATAGTTGTTTTGAGCAAGGTTTTCAGGATCGGGATTCTACGTAGGATCGTTTTCGCCTTTGCAAGATCAGGATCGTAAGATAGGATCGGGATCGTAAGATCCTACCAAAATGTCATTATATATTTAAAGATATCCAAACTAATGTAGAAAACTAATACAGTAATTAGAAAAATTAATGTAACATTCATAACTTTAGATTACAAAATGATGCAATTAGTCAACATATTTTAGTGGGATGATAAACATAAATATACTAAAACAAAAGATAGTAGCAATGTACCATAGTACAATTGCATCACTAGTCATAATAAGTTTAAGAGCATCCGAGCCTACAAAAGAAAATTATTAATTTATTAGATAGAGAAACTGATAGATTGAATTTGGGAAACAAAGTTTTGTTGTAATTTTGTAGTAGAGACGGGGCTTTGGACTAGAGCTATGGTCAATATACATATTTAGCCCAATTGTAAAAAAAAAAAAAAAAAAAGTTAGCCTATTGTAGGATCGAATCGTTCACCGATTCTACGATATTACGTGCGATCCTACGACCCTATTACGATCTTACCCCCTGAACGATCCTAATCCGATCATGCACGTTTTGACTTGGTAGGATCGTACAATCCTACGATCAAGATCGCGATCTTGACAATCTTGGTTTTGAGTGTTGGTTAGTGTTAAATTTTTTTAGACCCATTTAGAAAAATAGAGGAACACTCAACAAACCAATCAACTCATAAATATTATACCTTTAATTAAACAATAGTTTAAATCGTGACCTCTAATATTTATTGTCATTAGCAATTTCGTAGTTGTTTTGAACCGTTTTTTACTTGTTAAAATTTTTTTTTTTTAATAATCGCTTTATTTCATTTTGCATTTATTGTTCTTCTGAGCTGCTTTAATGATTTTCTCTTGTTTAGATAACTAGTTTAGCTTACGGGTGTCACTTTTATCCGAATCTGAATAATCCATCCGATTCAAATTCGATTTAGGTTAAATAGACATGATTATTCGGATTACGGATTGCTTAAACAGATTATGGATTGCTTAAATGGATTGCACGGATAGGATAAATGATCAAAATTAATATGTTTGAATATATCCGAATAAGGATTAAGTAATTAAATAATATATTTTTGATAATATATTAATGTTTACCATATAAGAATTATTTACAAATGAAATCTTTAATTACAGTATATACTACTCCGTAATAGTTTTGAACCATCTAGAAGTTTATTTGATTTAGAAACTACGATGTTTTGGATTAAGTTGTATGTTAGAAGTTGAAATTGGAATTTGAATCTTATAATATGATCTATTGTTACATCTTATGTTTGTTTATATAATTGTTTTAAATGTAAAATTAGTCTGACTCGATATCACACGCTCAGCTTGAGCTTATTCGGATGAAACTGTTTAATTCGAACACCAATCTGAAACCGTTTAATCCGTTTTCGATTAATCCGTTTTTTATTTGGATTGGATTAAAAATTAACTTGAGATTGTCCAAAATCCGAATAATCCGAACCAATAATCTGAAATCCGAATAATCCGTCCGAATAACACCCCTGCTTTAGCTCTCGGAATAATGAATATAGTATAGTAACTTGATACTATAGTGTTCTAAAAACATATTTACCAAATGGTGATACTCCTAAACATATTTATCTAAATCTATTTCTTTATTTTCATCTAATAACAATAGGGGTGTTCAAAATAGTCCGAAACCGGAAAATCGAACCGAAAACCGGTTGAATCGAACCGATTTTCGGTTAACCGAACCGATTTTCGGTGAACCGATTTTCGGTTAACCGAACCGAGTTTTTTTCGTTTTTCGATTTCGGTTAACCGAACCGAAGTTTTTCGGTTTGTCGGTTTCGGTTTCGGTTCATACTTTTGAGATAGACGTGATAAACGGTTAACCGAAAAAACCGAAAACTTTCTATATACCTTATAATATATGTATATATATTGTATATATTATATTTATATATAGATATTTACACTTTTATTTTGATGAAATCATTTATATTTATTTTCTACTCATTTTAATGTAATTTACTAGTTTAATTTTGGCTTAATATGGTAATTATTACTACTTAGTTCTAATTATATTTGAACGATTTACGTACGTATAACATAAATACACAATTATAAAGAGTAAAATTGTTATCGTTTGAAACTTTTATTGTCAAAATATTTTAAAAATAGTGAATACTTAATAAAAAAATGTATATTTGTGTGTTATTAATTACTTTTTAAATAAGTTTTAAATAGTAAACGGTTAATTTGGTTAACCGATTAACCGAACCGAAAAATCGGTAAACCGATTACCGGTTAACGGAATTTTTCGGTTTCGGTTTAGGTTCAAAAATATATCGAACCGGGACTCCGGTTAACCGGCCTCCGGTTAACCGAGTCCCCGGTTAACCGTCAGTGAACACCCCTAAATAACAACCACCACCCCCAATAATTTATTCCTATTCGTTTGTGGTCCTAAAGTTTGACGTAATTATCAAATTTGGTTCTTCAATGATTTAAACTTTATTTGTTTTTTATTTAACTTCTCTGATATGATACCATCCGCATTTTTTTCATGTATAACAAATCAAAGTTCGTAAGTGAAGTTATGTATACTTATAAATTTTGTAAAGAAAAAACCTTATAATACTAATTAGTACAAATCATGAAATCAGTTCACTTTTTGACTCGATTTAAATAGTCAAAAAGCCAAATATGCTCTATGTCTCTATGAGATGAGTATTAGAAATAAGGCACTTGCACCATGGTACTAATTTTTAGAAACTCGATAGAATCAGGTCAAATTATTACACCTATCAATCCAGTTGATATGAGTACCGGAGATAGTAAATATTGCAACCAAGCTAAAAAATTACTTAATGTTATATAAAAACTATGTTATTACTACCTCCGTCCCAATTTTATTGTTCGTGTTTCCTTTTCGAAATGTCCCAAAATAATTGTTCACTTTCAATATCAATCAATCAGAAAGTGTTTAAGTGAATTATAACAAATTATTATTGGTTAGCAGTTTATATTTTTAATACTCCGTATAAAAAGAATAAAAAGTCTGGACAATCGACTTCGTTGCCGGTCCATGGACCGTTCATTATTAATCATTCTATTTTTGGAAATTCATCCATTTTCCCTCTAGATTACTTAATTTATTAAACTTTTTATGTTCTGTCAAAGATTGTGTACGGTGTACCCTATAGCTATCACAGTGTGCAAATAATTAATGTCATGTTCATTAAAGAAGGGTTCGTTGAAAAAGTATCCTCTAGCGGAAAAGTCAATACACACGAGGTGATTTAGGGTGTACAAAGGTCATGCTTGATGCAGTTGCCTCTTACGATTTGTGGATTTAGCAGGCTTATTTTGGTCAGGCCAGTTCAAACAACGACATCAACATATTTAATGAATCAGATTTGTTCAATAATCTACTACAAGATAGAGCATCGTCAAAACCATTTACTATTGCGGGCCAATCATTTACGAAAGGATATTACCTCGTCGACGGAATTTATCCGGAATGAGCGACTCTTGTGAAGTCATTTAATGTCCGATTGAGGAAAAGAATATGAAGTTCAAGAGGTACCAAGAATCTGCAAGAAAATATATAGAGCGCGCATTCAGAGTGCTTCAAGGCCGTTGGGTAATCATTAAAAACCATGCAAGGCCATATAGTATCAACAAAATCAAAAGAATCGTGTACACTTGTGTTATTTTACGCAACAGGATCACCGAGGGCAATGGACACAATGTATGTCAACTTACGGAAGACTATCCGTTAGACCCGAGAAACAGACCAAAACATTTGTGGGACGAGTGGGTTGAAACACAAATGCGCAAGGACAAGGAATTACGCGACCAAAGGGTTCATCATCAACTTATCAATGCTCTTATCGAACACATTTGGCACCTTCCATGTGACTTCCATCGCCAAAATCGTGCTTAGTTGATTTTATCCTATTTGTATTCAATAAACGTAATTTTTTTTTTAATTTATTGTAATGTTTCTATTTAATTATTGTAATATTTTATTTTAATTCATGTATATGCTTTTTTAATTTCAATGAAATAATTTTAATTAAATTTATGTTTTAAAAATAAATTAATAATCACTGTGTCCCTGATATTCAAGTGACGAACGAACTGTTAACACAGTTGCGTCAGTCCTTTTTCAGTTTTGGGTGTGCTGATGTGCCGCTGAGCTGTCATAACTGACGAAAGATGACGAAACCCCTATTGGGAGTGGTCTTGGAGTTACGATCAAAGACTACTTACACACACACACACACACACGTAGGAGAGCTTTATTTTACAAATGGATTCATTTTTTGATGAAATATGAAGAAAATGAGGATTGTGATTGATCAATATAATTAATATAAAATTAGAGAATATTATTTCATAATCCCGCTTTCTATGTTATATTTAAGATAAGATGAGAGGTACTTTTATTTGATCTATTGTATGTATAGAACTTGTAAATCTTATCTATTGTATGTGCATTTTCTTTTTTGGCCTTGACAAAGAAATAAACTTTCTATTTTTGTTAATGCCAATAAAGGATAATGTAAATAAACAAGATTTACAAGTTCAATACAATTCAAATTATAGTAAAAGACCAAAAAAGATAAAAGTATAATTCATTTTCAAAAACAATAAAGTCTTAAAAGAAAAGAAAAGAATTGTGCTTGATCTTGATTATTGATTTAGACGTAACAGGTCATTTTATCTACTACATTTATCAAAGATAAATAATACTATTCCTAACCTATTGAAACTCAACACTATAGCAACTCATTAATAACAAATAATAAATAAATAAATAACTCACATCCTCATTTCTTTTAATTTTTTTAATATTTCTTCACTTCAAATATAAATTCAAGCTTCAAATTGTAACCACATAAGAATTCTTGAATCTTATATATTAGTTCACATCTTTTTATTTCCATCAAATATTAGAATTTTTTATATGTAAGTTTACATCTTTTTCATCCCATCAAATATTATAATTTTTTAAATTGATGAAAAATTGAAAACTTTTATGATGTCTAAATTTTATTCAAGCTAAATACAAAATTTTAGTTACTACATTTATCAAAGATAAATAATACCATTCGTAACCTATTGAAATTCACAAATACACTATAGCAACTCATTAATAATAAATAAATAAATAAATAAATAAATAAATAAATAAATAACTCACATCCTCATTTCTTTTAATTTTAACTATTTTTTCACTTCAAATATAATTTCAAGCTTCAAATTGTAACTACATAACAATTCTTAAATCCTATATATTAGTTCACATCTTTTTCATTCCATCAAATATCATAATTTTTTATATGTTAGTTTACATCTTTTTCATCCCGTCAAATATTATACTACCTCAGTTCCAAAATTATTGTCCTGTTTTGATTTTCTGAAGTTGTTCTTGTTCTACTTTGACCTTAAATATTTATGTTTGTATTATATAATACTTGATGAAAATTATAACAATGAAAATATATTTAAAACCTAATCCTTTCATATATTTTGCATCAAGTATTATATAACACAAACAAAAATATTTAAGGTCAAAGTTGAACAAGAAATACTTCAGAAAGTCCAAACTGGACAATAATTTTAAGACGGAGGAGTAATTTTTTAAATTGATGAAAAATTGATAACATCAAATAATGCTATATTTATATATTAATAATTCTTATATTTTGTATACTTTTATTGCATTTCTATTAAATTTTAATACTTAATGTGTTTATATTTGCAATTTAGGTATAAAGGTAATTAAATGACGAAAAGAACAAGAAAAGAGCTTTAAAGATGAAAATAAAGAGAAGACTGAAGATTGAAGATGTTTGGACCTGAATTGAAGACTAAACCTAAAGATAAAGTAGATTGGGCTTAAAGAATGATGAAAAACGGATTAAGAAGGTTAAAACCCAAAAAGAGGAGCCTGGCCCGACTATTGGAATATTCTGGAAATCGAGGTCAACCGGCGGTTGGAATGACCAACCGGCGGTTGAATATATATATTGTAAGTCGGTGAAGATCGCAGAGTTGGACTTGGACTCCAAGTACTCCAACCGGCGGTTGGGAACTCCAACCGGCGGTTGGACTTGCGGTTCAGAAAAACTATAAATAGAGGCCACGGCCAGATTAAACCATATACGAATTTGGAGAGCAAAAGTCGATTGTAAGGGTAAAGGAACGATTCTAGGTCAAATTTGGAGGCTAGGAGGCTAGGGTCTGAGGACTTGCAACCCTAACGAAAAATAATTCGGTTTCTTTGGTTCGATTCTAGATCTTTTACTTATGTTTGTATTTAGATCTTGTTTTCTTATTATTAGATATTGATTGTTCTTTAACATATTTGTTTAGAGGATTGATGTTTATATGATTATTTGATTATATGATTACGTTGATTGATTTTATGAATGTTATTAAGGTTATATCTATATTGATTATATGATTATGAGATTCATACTATAGTGAGTACTTGTATGCGTTGTGAGGCGCACCCAGCAGTCAGTTCAGGAATTGCTTCCTATCGTTGCAGACCTTTCCACTAGGCGCGGCGTCAGGTGGTAGTTTTAAGTTTATAATAGTCGGGGGAGCCTAAACCTCGGTACTACCTACTGGTACTGGTACGAATACCTTGATACGAGTATGCGGTAAGGATGATCCAGGGTCGTTCCTCACGACGGTAGAATTGAAACAGAGCTCGTTCCGATAAACTAACTTTCAAGCTAGGGTTTGAATAAGTGGATAGGTGATTGTTTTTGGTTTTTTATCTACTTAAACTACTAAAACTTATTAAAGCATAAAAGTAAAGGGAGACTAGCATATGTAACACCTAAGGATAACAAAGACATGGTTCACCATGATTTAGGATAGTGTATGTGCAGAGATGATGATTATATGGGGACACATTCAGTTGACAAACAAATAACTTAGGTGTAAGCACTAGGACCCTACTTATTTAGTTCCGGTTCTAAATTAGTATGTCACTGAGTACCTAGGCTATGGTGATTCTGATCAGAACAGGTTGCTCAACCCCCCAACACTGCCCTTGTGACGGTACAGTGACCCTTGCTCAACTACCCTGTTACGGAATAGTGAGTCTCTGGAGATAACTCCAGGGTGCATGCATGAGGTAACAAACTGCCATTAAGGATACTCTGACCTTTCTTAACACCTAAACCTAAATGTGTCATCTAAATGTGTACTGGTTATTTAACTATGTTATTCTAAACTATCGGTTATGAAGAGTTAAGGGGTTTAAGCATCTGGGAATACAGCCGACTCCTTGCTTTCTTTTCAAAACTCATATTCTATTAGTTAAGCTCAAGTACTTCCATCTTGAATTAGACCCTCCTTTACAATCAGACGTTCATCCCTAGGTATACTTACGGTGTATAGTGCATTAAGTATTTCCACAGCTTGTATAAATCTAAGTATACTCACGGTGTACAGTACTTTTAAGGTTTAGCATTTCCACAGCTTTATGTATCCTAGACCATGTTCTAGAAGGGTGGCTTCTAGGTAATTCACGATGAGATGATCCTACGGCATTTCCTTAGCTTCCACGTATTTGTACTCCACACGAGGTGTTTCCAATGCTATACGAAGTACAGTGCCATTTAACGGAGTCTCATAGCTTCATACTGTAACACAGATAACTATGTTTACGTAGTATTCGGGTTTGCAAAGTCCTATCCTAAGGGCAATAGTCACGTGAAAGACTGGAAAGGGTGAACAATAAAGTCTATATTCAGGATAAGTTTAGACTGATAACAAAGTAAAACAACTCCCATTTATATAATAATCGGGAAAATTATTCCACAACGGATTGTGCCCACGACTTTCATAGCTTCCACGTTCCGTACTCCACACATTAGTGATGTTTCCGGCGCTATACAAATGAAAGCCGTATAACGTTACCTCCGTTATTTCATAATGATGTTATCCCAATATCCTATATTTGAAGTAACATCATCACTACTATTTAAATCATGGCAAACATACAAGCAACTAATTACAAAGCATATCAATAAACATTTCTAATATTAATAAATCACAAACATCAAACAAGAACATTATGACAAATTAATAATAGAAAGGGTAGATAATACCGATACGCATTGTGAGCAGAATAACACTTGTATTTCTTCATAAAATCCGAGCATTACATAAGCTAGCCTCTACTAATTTATTACATAACTAATCTAAAAGTAAAGAAAAGGATTCCCCCACTAATCTTCTCACTAGTCCAAGGGTTAAAAACCCTAGCAAGAAACTAGAGAGAGAGACTAGAGAGAGAACCTAGAGAGAGAAAGTAGAGAGAGAGTATGTGAGAGAGAAAGTGAGAAATGAGAAATGAGAATGAAGTGTAGAATGGTTGGAGGATGAAGGCCCTATTTATAGGCAAAGGGTGAAATCAGCCGTACAAGTCGCGAAGCACGCACGTACAAGCAAACGAAGCACGAACGGAGACCAATTGGCCTTAGGAGGGCCGTATACGGGGTCAAGGGGGCCGTATACGGCCTTGTGGGGGCCGTATACGGTGTGCATGGGGCCGTATACGATCTCCAGGGCCGTATACGGGTTCCGTCGGTTTTCGTTCATTGCTTAAAACGCCCGTATCTCCTTCGTTATGCGTCCGTTTGACTTGATTCTTTCGCCTGTGATCTTGTAATTCCGTTACGCTTCTAATGGTGCCAATTTCATAGAAATTGCATATGTGTAACTCAAGCATGTTTGGAATGACTTTTAACGATCTGTAGAAGCCGTATCTCTTCCGTTCTTCACCCAATTTGCATGATTCTTGATTCTCCCGTCTCGTTTTTACCTATTACAACATATCATAAGGTTAGAATGTGCTTATCATAAGGTAAATGAGGGTGTGAGAATTGGTAGTTACCATCATCTTCTTCTATTCATCACCATCTTCTTCATTTGGAAAAGTAAGTGAACCTACTTCATGTAATTAGGTTGAATAGGAATTTGATGATTTGATTTGATCCTTGAGTTTGTATGATGATTAAATGTGATATAAGCTATTATATAGGTGGAGTATGATGGTATTTGATGTTAAAAACGTGCCTAAGTCGAATTGTAACTGGAACTTAGTGATTTGGTTAAGTTTGTTTTGAGCTGAAATGTAGTTGCAGGTTTGTACCTGAGCTGAAACGCAGCTCAACGCGATCCCAGCCTCGAGTCCGGATCGCGTTCACTAGTTATAAAACGTCCCAGTCAAGATTTGGCCTTGGAAACGCGATCCTGGCCAAATATCCGGATCGCGTTTGCTAGTGTTTTTCGGTTACAGAACTTTTTCTACTGAAGAACGCGATCCCACCATGCTTAGTCCGGATCGCGTTTGTCTGTTAAATTTTGATGATTATGATAGTTTGTGAACCTGAGTTATATAATACAAATAGTTATTATTGTTACTCATTGTAACTTGAATTGTGAAGTTAACTATTATTAGTTAGAAACAAGTTACTAACTTGTTTGTTGTGTGATGTTTCAGATACCCCAAAGACTCAGTGATTAGAAGCTGAGTGTAGCGACTTCTGAGGTATCGGTGAGTGGATTCGAAACTCACCATTTGATTTAGTAGTGATTATTTGATTACAACGAGTAATTTTAGATATGATTATAGAGTTGTTTAATCATTAATGTTGATTTTATCACTATGTGCTATGTGTGATCTTTGTATATTGGTTGCCAATGAGGTCGACAAGTTGATGAACTGTTGGTTGGGTTAGTTGGTTATCGTGTGAATGATACAGGGATAGGCTTCATATGTTGTGTGTATTGAACTGTATCTGAGTAGGATAACCACTAGCTATCGGTCTCATCCGTATGGCCAAACGGATATGGTTGGATAAGAGTTCTTGGGGAGCCGCCCGGGTATTATGGTTATCCCCAGAACCACCGATCCTCATTATTAAGTTGTTGTTGATTGTTGTAGTTAATGGTTATGCTAAGTTGAATGTTGGGTGTTGAACTCTCTCACTTAGCTATGTGCTAATTCCTCATCTTTAATTCCTGCAGATTTTGTAGCTTAATGGGTAGCAGGAATGAGATGCTTTTGGAAGCAAGGATAGTTTGACAGCAAGCTACTCTGATCCTTTTTGTACTAAACTAGTTGGTTTTATATAATACCCCGACCTATGTAATCTTTGGAACTGTTTCAAGTCAGTGTGACTTTAATTTATAAACCGTTTATGTAAATTAATGTAATGTAAAGTTATAAAGTTGTTTAAATTTTTACGCTTCCGTGTCCTTAATATTATATTGTTATATCAAATGAGGGGTGTTATAAGTTGGTATCAGAGCGTGGTTTTGGGTTAATTGAGCATTGAAGAATGTTCAATCCCAAAACTGGAGCACGGTATGTCAAACTTTTCTAGTTATGGGATTTAGCATTGTTGATAATTGTTAGTAGATAGGTACTAACGATTAATATATTTCAAGTGTTGTGTTGATTTCAGAAATGACAGATAATGAGCAACCGACCACCAACCCCAATAATGCTTCCCGGATTGAAGTTCCGCCTTTTGAGACTAATAATGAGCAACATGATCATGAAGGTATTTCTCATGCGGTTGGAGAAGAAGCAAATAGGGATGAGTATATACACGAAATGGAGGATGAGTTGATAATTCTTAGGGAATTTAAGAAGAAAGCTGAGGAAGATGCAGCTAGACTACTTGCTCAACAACAAACTTCTGTTTTTGGTGCTAGTCCATCGTCTCAAACTAGTAAGGTGTGTTCTTTTAAAACTTTCATGTCTAGTAAGCCACCGGTGTTTCATGGAAGTACAAATCCAACTGTAACCTTAAATTGGTTAAGAGATATGGAACGCAAATTTAGTGTGACTCGTTGTGAGGAAGAATCCAAGGTAATGTTTGCTGTCCAGTGTATGAAGGATGAAGCAATGGTTTGGTGGGATTCAGTGACAGGTCATTTAACCGAACAACAAAAAGATTCTATCAAATGGAAAGATTTTCACCAAGCAGTGTGTGATCAATACTGCTCTGATTTTGACATGGCGCGGATTAGGAGAGAATTTGTGAATCTTCAGTTGAAAGATAATATGACCATTGATGATCTAATATCCCAATTTACAGAAAAGCTTCAGTTTGTTCAACATTGGGTTCCTGATGATAAAACTCGAATTGAGCAGTTTGTGGATACCTTACCTCATCATTACCGTACTACTGTAAGATAGTTTGTGGATACCTTACCTCATCATTACCGTACTACTGTAAGATTGGCTAATAGTTTATCACATGCTTTTAATCTTGCACGATCGGTAGACAGTGATATTAGAGGTTTTCGTGAAGCACGATCTAGAGATAATGCTGCAAAGTCTAGAGGTGATTCTTCTAGCAAAGGAAAGTCAAGTTCTCAGGGCAGTCGACAGAGTAAGAAGTATGTTAGTAAAAGTGGTTCAGCGGGCAGTTCTAACTGGTGTGGTTCGTGTAGATCTAGGCATGATGGGCCTTGTACTGTGCAAACGAATAAATGTTTGAAATGTGGAGAACTGGGTCATGAGATAAAGAGTTGTCGGTACCCAAATTTTGTGTGTTGGTCTTGCAAGAAGGAGGGGCATCGAGTGGGTCAATGTCCGGAAGCAGGGAAGTCGGGGTCGGGTTCGGTTGGGAGCTCTGCATCTACAGGTCAGAAACGTAAAAATCCTCCACCAGCAACCAGTAGAGCTTTTCAGATGACAGTCGATGAGGCTGTGCACACTGAAGATGTTATAACTGGTACATTTCTTATAAACTCTGTACCGGCGCGTGTGTTATTTGATTCGGGTGCTAATTGTACTTTCATATCTGTGAAATTCTGTGACAAGTTGAAATTAGTGCCTACTGTAATAACAAAGCCTGTAGAAGTAGAAATTGCTAGCGGTAATTTGGTTCCTGTTACCACCTCGGTAACTGGAGCTAACATTGTGATTGATGACCAGACTTTCCTTATTTCTTTCTTGTTGATGTCAATCCCTAGTTTTGATGTGATAATTGGTATGGATTGGTTGAGTCAGAATAAAGCTAGCATTGATTGTCATCAGAAGTTGATTAGGATCCCAATCTCTGAAAAGTCATATGTTGTGGCTCGAGGAGAACGGGATAGTTTGGTCTTTCCTTTGATTTCTATGATGAAGGCTAGGAAGTCGTTGTCCAAAGGTTGTGAATCATATCTAGCCTATGTAGTTGATGCCAAACTTAAAAAGAAAACTGTTTTAGATGTTCCTGTAGTTTGTGAATATCCAGAAGTGTTCCCTGATGAATTACCTGGTTTACTACCAGTTAGGGAAGTAGAATATCGTATTGATCTTGTTCCTGGCTCGTCGCCTATTGCTAAAGCTCCTTATAGGTTAGCTCCATCTGAAATCCGTGAGATGATGAATCAGATACAGGAGTTGTTAGATAAAGGTTTCATTAGACCTAGTGCTTCGCCGTGGGGTGCACCGGTGTTGTTTGTGAAAAAGAAAGATGGGTCTTTTCGTATGTGTATCGATTATAGAGAACTGAATAAGAGAACAGTAAAGAATAAATACCCTTTTCCCAGAATAGATGACTTATTTGATCAGTTGCAGGGTTCTTCAGTTTATTCTAAAATTGATCTAAGGTCGGGTTACCATCAGGTTCGTGTTCGTGATGAAGATATTTCTAAAACTGCTTTTCGGACCAGGTATGGCCACTATGAATTCCTGGTTATGCCTTTTGGTTCGACGAATGCACCTGCAGTGTTTATGGACTTAATGAACCGGGTTTGTCGACCTTTCTTGGATAAATTTGTTATTGTCTTCATAGATGATATTCTTGTATATTCGAAATCTGAGGCTGAGCATGCTATGCATTTAAGACTGATTCTAGAAACGTTGAAACGAGAACATCTTTATGCCAAGTTTTCTAAATGTGAGTTTTGGATTAGGGAAGTGCAATTTTTGGGCCATGTAATTTGTAATGATGGTGTGAAAGTGGATCCATTGAAAGTTGAGGCCGTGATGAATTGGAACGCCCCAAAGTCTGCTTCTGAAATAAAGAGTTTCCTTGGTTTGGCGGGTTATTATCGGAAATTCATAAAAGACTTCTCTAAACTTGCTAGTCCGTTAACAAAATTGACACGAAAAGATGAAAAGTTTATGTGGACTGATCAACAGGAACATGCTTTCCAGACTTTAAAGCAAATGTTATGTCAAGCTCCTGTTTTAGCCTTACCAGATGGAACAGATGATTTTGTAGTTTACTGTGATGCTTCTTATTCTGGTTTGGGTTGTGTACTTATGCAAAGAGATAAAGTTATCGCCTATGCTTCTCGACAGTTGAAACCACATGAACGGAATTATCCAACACATGATTTGGAACTTGCAGCGGTTGTATTTGCCCTAAAACTTTGGAGACATTACTTATATGGTACTAGATGTGTTGTTTGTACTGACCATAAGAGTCTACAGTATGTGTTTTCTCAGAAAGAGTTGAACATGCGACAGAGGCGGTGGTTAGAGTTAATCAAGGATTATGACTGTGAAATTAAATACCACCCAGGCAAAGCTAATGTGGTCGCTGATGCTTTAAGTCGAAAAGGTACTTCTGATCGAGTTTATTACTTAAGAGTGGATGTTTCTTCTGACTTGATTTCTCAGATTAAAGTTGCACAAATAGAAGCTTTGAAAGATTTTAATTTGAAATCCGAAGTCATGTTGAAAAGAAAAGATGAATTGGTGGAAGATTCGAGAGGATTACTAACTTATCAATCTCGAGTATGGATTCCTTTATTTGGTAATATTCGTGATTTGATTTTGAATGAGGCACATAAGTCTAGACTATCTATTCATCCTGGAAGTACTCGGATGTGTAATGATTTGAAACCGTTGTACTGGTGGCCTACAATGAAAACGGACATTGCTAGATTTGTTGGTACTTGTCATATTTGTGCCCAAGTTAAAGCTGAGCATCAAAAGCCGTACGGATCATTGAAACAGTTGGAAATTCCCGAGTGGAAATGGGAACATCTAACTATGGATTTTGTGACTAAACTTCCCCGCACTATTCGAGGTAATGACATGGTTTGGGTTATAGTTGATCGGTTGACTAAAAACGCGCATTTTCTTGCTACTAGTGAATCTGCCTCGTTGACTAAGCTTGCTCAGTTGTACATAAATGAAATTGTCACGAGACATGGTATACCTTTGTCAATTGTGTCAGATCGAGATTCTCGTTTTGTTTCTCGTTTTTGGCAAGGTTTGCAACAAGAGTTGGGTACACGTGTAAATCTTAGCACAACTTATCATCCTCAGACAGACGGTCAGTCAGAACGGACAATTCAAACTTTAGAGGATATGCTTCGTGCTTGCATTCTGGAATATGGAGGTTCATGGGATTCACATCTCCCATTGGTTGAATTTACTTATAATAATTCGTATCATTCCAGTATCGGTATGCCTCCGTATGAAATGTTGTATGGTCGACGTTGTAGAACACCTACTTGTTGGTTGGAAGCCGGTGAGAAACAGTTTGCTGGACCCGACATTGTACAGATGACAGCTGACAAAGTTGCAATTGCACGTGAAAAGTTGAAAGCCGCACGTGACCGACAGAAACAATACGTAGACCCGAAAAGGCGACCAGTTGTATTTTCCGAAGGTGAATTGGTTTACCTCAAAGTTTCTCCTTGGAAGGGTGTAATCCGTTTTGGAAAACATGGAAAATTGGCACCAAGATATATCGGTCCATTCAAAATTCGCCAAGTTGTAAATGAGCAGTCTGTTTCATTAGATCTCCCACCTGAACTTGCTGGTATACATGACACCTTTAATGTGTGTTATTTAAGAAGATGCAATGTTGAGGATCAGTCGCAAATTCTTCCTTTGCAGGAGTTAAAAGTTGATCAAACTCAGAAATTGGTTGAAGAACCTGTTGAAGTCCTAGATAGGAAGGTTACTAAACTTAGGAAGAAACAAATTCCTATGGTACTAGTAAAGTGGCGACATAGTTTAGGTCCTAATTTGACCTGGGAAGCCGAGGAGTTGATGAAATCCAGATATCCTGGATTGTTTGTTGATGTTGAGATTTCGGGGACGAAATCTCTTTAAGGAGGGGAGATTTGTAACATCCTCTCCAGTGGCCTGGTATTTTTCTATTTAAATTGAGTATTTAATTGTTTTAGAAATTATTTGATATAACTGTTTAATTGTGAAAGTTGGTGAAATAGGTCTCAGGATTTATTGTGGTTAGTGAAATGTTGCTTGTTTTAAACTATTAAAGTTGACGGTATAATAAAATAAATTTCTCGTAGTTGATTTTTAGGTTCCAGGCAATAGATTTAGAGCGGGTATAAAATACCCAAAATGTTAAGTCGGCTCAAAAGGGAGGCCGACCTTTATTTGATCACTTTACCAATTCTTGTTCTTCTTCATTTCATTTCAAGAACCAAACCTAAACCCTAACTAAATTCTTGCAAGTTAAAGATTAAACAAGAATTGTGAATTCCAAGTGTGATTCAAGCTAGTTACCATCATCTTCTTCTATTCATCACCATCTTCTTCATTTGGAAAAGTAAGTGAACCTATTTCATGTAATTAGGTTGAATAGGAATTTGATGATTTGATTTGATCCTTGAGTTTGTATGATGATTAAATGTGATATAAGCTATTATATAGGTGGAGTATGATGGTATTTGATGTTAAAAACGTACCTAAGTCGAATTGTAACTGGAACTTAGTGATTTGGTTAAGTTTGTTTTGAGCTGAAATGTAGTTGCAGGTTTGTACCTGAGCTGAAACGCAGCTCAACGCGATCCCAGCCTCGAGTCCGGATCGCGTTCACTAGTTATAAAACGTCCCAGTCAAGATTTGGCCTTGGAAACGCGATCCTGGCCAAATATCCGGATCGCGTTTGCTAGTGTTTTTCGGTTACAGAACTTTTTCTACTGAAGAACGCGATCCCACCATGCCTAGTCCGGATCGCGTTTGTCTGTTAAATTTTGATGATTATGATAGTTTGTGAACCTGAGTTATATAATACAAATAGTTATTATTGTTACTCATTGTAACTTGAATTGTGAAGTTAACTATTATTAGTTAGAAACAAGTTACTAACTTGTTTGTTGTGTGATGTTTCAGATACCCCAAAGACTCAGTGATTAGAAGCTGAGTGTAGCGACTTCTGAGGTATCGGTGAGTGGATTCGAAACTCACCATTTGATTTAGTAGTGATTATTTGATTACAACGAGTAATTTTAGATATGATTATAGAGTTGTTTAATCATTAATGTTGATTTTATCACTATGTGCTATGTGTGATCTTTGTATATTGGTTGCCAATGAGGTCGACAAGTTGATGAACTGTTGGTTGGGTTAGTTGGTTATCGTGTGAATGATATAGGGATAGGCTTCATATGTTGTGTGTATTGAACTGTATCTGAGTAGGATAACCACTAGCTATCGGTCTCATCCGTATGGCCAAACGGATATGGTTGGATAAGAGTTCTTGGGGAGCCGCCCGGGTATTATGGTTATCCCCAGAACCACCGATCCTCATTATTAAGTTGTTGTTGATTGTTGTAGTTAATGGTTATGCTAAGTTGAATGTTGGGTGTTGAACTCTCTCACTTAGCTATGTGCTAATTCCTCATCTTTAATTCCTGCAGATTTTGTAGCTTAATGGGTAGCAGGAATGAGATGCTTTTGGAAGCAAGGATAGTTTGACAGCAAGCTACTCTGATCATTTTTGTACTAAACTAGTTGGTTTTATATAATACCCCGACCTATGTAATCTTTGGAACTGTTTCAAGTCAGTGTGACTTTAATTTATAAACCGTTTATGTAAATTAATGTAATGTAAAGTTATAAAGTTGTTTAAATTTTTACGCTTCCGTGTCCTTAATATTATATTGTTATATCAAATGAGGGGTGTTATAAAAACATTTAAAACATTTTAGAGCGAGTCACAACATTTTTAAGAGTTACCACTTCCAAATGTAAGTAAGATAATTTGAAGAATATAGGAAAAGATAAGATGATCCTTCCTTAAACAAGAAAAGATTCTCTTAGGCATACTTCCAAATCTCATGATCTTGGAGTACACATGACTAGGCGATCTCACTAAAGGTGGTCACTCAATTCACTCAATGTGTATCGGGTTTCCTATCATTCTAGAACAAACGAAATCGCTCAAATAGCCAGTCATGCAGCACTCATCGTCATAGGCTTGATCGAGAATCGGATCTCCACCACTTAGGTGAGGACGGTGCTAATTATCCCAAGACATTCATGAGGGTTGTAGTGTTTGGTGAGGGTAAAGGGGTATGGATAGTGGTATATTTGGGTTGTAAGGGTTTGGCTTATCTTTAAAACTACTGAGATCATGAATAACTTTATTCTAGAACGGAAAGGAGATAGCTATCGGTCTTCTATCATATTCTTCTTGCGAGGATGATACTTTGAAGGACTTAGCTTTATTCTTGCGGAACTATTTTTCTTTTCTTTTCTGCTTTTTCTTATTTTCTATTTTCTTTTCTTGCTTTTTTTTCTATTTTTCTATTTTTTTTCTTCTTCAGAACTTCTTTGCCAGAGAATTTCCAAGGATATTTTTCTTTTGATTCTTTCAGAAATCCCTTATCTTGAACATTTCGAGTCTTTTCATGGTGCCAATTTTACGCACCAGGGATTCTCAAGAGAGATAATCTTTTGGAGAACACGAAAGTGGTAGGATAAGTGAAGCGGATATTCTAAGAGATGTTCCTCATAACCTCAGAAATTCTAAGATAAGTTTTGGGGATATTTTGGGAAGTAGGGTTTAATGATGAGGGTTTTATGAAACGAAAGGTTTAGGCTCAACAGGGTTTACTAGGCGGATCATCGATACTAAAAATGAGTATCGGAAGGGTTTTGGGTTTCAAGAGATATGTAAAAAGGGGTTAAATCCTAGGGAATGTCAAGGTCATCTAATTTCACCTATACCGCGTACGGTACACACTAATGTGGTCTCGAAGCGTATGTCAAGAGCAAGTTCTAATTCAGAGATACATGCATCAGCACACACAAGAAATGAATAGTGAAGCATTAAAGATGAATGCTTTTAGGCTCAAGATACCTGTAACACCCCCAAATTTAATGGTTTGCGATTTTAGAGAGAGAGAGAGAAACCGTGAGAGAGAGAGAGGAGAGGGAAAGATGGATGCATGTATGTGTTTGTGTAGTGTGTTAGGAAAGCAAAAGGGTGAGGGTTTGACATCCCCTCACCTTGGGCCGGTTGGGTGGGGCCACCATGGTGTGGTCTCACCAATTTTTCGTCCCTCGCGGTTATGCTCCGTGCGGTGTTCGTTTCCCCGGTCGGTTAAACGTTAAAATAGTTTTATAAGCGATTAAATATACGTTTTAAAATACGAAGTATTATTCAATAATTTAGTCGGAGTATTTCACCAAAATACTTGTTATTAAGTTATAAAATATAACTTTGTTGTGTGTTTGTCGGTGGGTCGAGTTTTCGTGGAGTTCGGTAATGTTTTAATTAAAAACGTACGTGTCCGTTATATTATAAACATAATACTAAATGTTAGTTTGTGAAATTAAATAATTCTACATTATTTAATAATTGTTTTACCAACGTCCGTATGTTTGTACAATTTGTAGTTTTATACGATTTGAACGAATCGTATACGCATATATATATATCACCTATATATATATATATATAGTAAGTAAGTAATCGTATTTAATCCTATTTCATATTAAATACAAGTAGTAAACACGCAATTAGGGAAAATTTAAATTGGTGAATCTCACAGGTTTATAAGTAAATAGTTGAACACACAAGTAGTATTTGTAAATCATTAGCCAGCCAGTAAGTATATGGTTGCAGGTTATGCCAACCGTTTAATAAGTGGGTGGTTGCAGGTCGTGCTAACCGTTTGATACCCCTGCCATGAGCCACCATAGTTGAAGCTTAACGTACAGTAAATAATAGTACCCCCGTGAATGTTAATCCAAAAACATTCATATGAAACGAGTAAGAAACGCCCGTTTCTACACTAACGGTTCGTGGTAGTGCTTGCTACCCCGGGCGGGGATTGTCAGTCCCATATGGATCCATATACTAAAACTCGCGCTTATCCCATAACTAACAACTATGATTAAGGAGGCTTTCATTGGATTAGTCGAAACTCATGCAATTGGCGTATCCGTAATTCAGTAAATAAGTAATTCATGGCAGCAAGTAAGTACGTGTGTTCATGTAAAACAGTAATGCATCTCACCCCTGAGTGAAAACAGTAAAATAGGGGCTGTGAAACTCACCTGAGTCTAGCAGACAATGCAGTAAGCGAGCAAAGTAGTATCCGAACTAGCAACCCTTAGCGTCCTAATACGCATAAGGTTTAGTAAGTAAATGGAATACTTGTAAAGTATCCATGCTAGCTGTTCCCAAACTAGTTAATGTCCATAAGTTGTTTGTATGTTTGTATTTGTTTGTATTTGTAGTTTGTATAAAGGTTGGACGGCCCGTTTGTGGCGGCGTATAATAATAATCTCATCTATTATTATTATGTATTTGTTGTATCGTATAGTTTTATATACATTTGTATTGCAACATGTAACGTTCAAGTGAATGTAAATCCGAGTGGGTGTAACCCTAGAGTGTATGAGTGAAATCTCATAAGTGTTCGAGTGTAACCTCGTGTATGTGCGCGAGTGGAATCTCGCGTTTTAAATAAGTGTAATCTTATATGTATTCGAGTATTGGTGTATACTTCCAAAAGTATAGTATTTTCATGTATAAATCGTATCGTATTTGATTTGGTAGTTGGAAAGTGATTCCAACACTTAGATAATATTTTGTTTTCTGATCTGGGCTATCTGCGACACAAGGTTTGTGTCGCAGACCACATGCGACATAAGGTCTGTGTCGTAAGGATTGGTTCGGGTTTAGTGTTTATGCGACACAATGGTTGTGTCGCATACAAGGGTACGACACAATCGATACGACATAGTCGTTGTGTCGCAATCAAGCGATAGGTAAACTTTGTGTCGTAGATGATATGACATATAGTGCGACATAAGAGTTGTGTCGCATATATTGCGACATAATATACGACATAGCATGCGACACAGTGTTGTGTTGTATAAACTTTTGGTCCGATGCGACACAAAGGTCTGTTCGGATTTCAAGTTTCAGAAAACGTATTTTCCGGTTTCCGTTGGGTCTAGAACTTTTATACTAGTTTTAGTATGTTACAATGAGTCCATAATAACTATTGGTAGTCGTTTTTAATGTTTGTGGTGTCGTTTTCTTTAAAATGACCAAAACCGACATTTCCGTTAACGTGTTCAAAAACGAGTTTAAATTATGTATTCGGACATTACTAAGTTAGGGGAACAATAATCTAGCAAAATAAATGTAATCGGAAAGTTCGAGAGTCGCCGGAAAACTTACAAAGTCGTCAAATCGCGAAACCGAAAAGATAGGTTTGTAGAGCTCGTTGTCATGATCAACTTCCTCCAAGCGAGCTAGGTGGTTTAGGGAGTTTTCGTGGTGTTTTTGGGGTGTTTGGTTGGCGGTTTTAGTAATGCTTCTCAGGTACACAGCATCAGTAGGGATGCCCAGCAGGATATGCTTATTAGCTCGAGTCGCATGCATTTACAAGCTTGGAGATTTTTATACATTACTTTTGTATTAGTTGTTATGTATTAGAATCTCTAGGAATTTACTCGAAACTCGAGCTTGTATTTTGAACTACTTACGTATTAATGTAATAACTTTTCGAACGTCTCATTTAGAGTCGTTCACTGTAATCTTTGTGCTTGTGATTATTGATTAGTAACACCCAAAACTCGCTTCCGCAAACCATTAAATTTGGGGGTGTTACAGATTGGTATCAGAGCCTAAGGTTATAGTGAACTAGGTTGCATTTAGTGGGCCTAGACTATGACCGTTAGGCAGTATTCCTCATTAGGTATAACTGGTTCAGGAATTACAGCATACAAGTTTAATTTAACATGGCCTGATCAACTATGTACAATTAAATGAAGATGATGTGAGTTCTGAAAGGGGTTATGTTGAACAGGAATGCACTAGCTGACTCTGACCTCGAGAGAACCGTGACTTTTACTTGATTGTGCTAGACACATACTAGGCGGTTATGTGTTATATATATATATATATATACATAGGCCTCTTTCCCCGATACGATACTCTCTCTCGACTACTGCGAAATTCATTTTCAACTTACACCAAACAAACGACAACTCGATTCTCGTCGTTCCATCCTTATTCAACTTTTATAAATTCACGAATACCGACATACTTCCGAAGGCCTCGACTACATATTACTCCCTAGGCTATTAAATACCGAAGGTATAGGAATAGGCCATGCACGACGATACTTTGTTTACCACCTACACAATTATAACCGACAAACACAGCTACTCCAGCATCCTTCGATATGAAGATCGGGACTTTGTTTTCATTCGCTACTACCTACCTAATTCTACGTTTATAACATTCTACAATGTACTCCACTGTACAGTTAAGTATATCCTAGGAAAACCATTTTCGACTCAGGTTTTCACCAGACTTCAAATTTTTCAACCTACTTTCACTATAAAAATTTCAAAATTTTATAACAAATGTATTTCTATCAAACCTGTTACAAAATTTCTTACGAAATGTCTTATAAAATACTCAAAATTTCAAAACCATGTAAACTTACCTATAGTACACGACTTTAAACTAATTTCAAACTTCGGATAGTCAACAAAATTACACAGTAAACAATGGCCCCTTTGCTTTATAAGAACAAAACCTATCAAAACTCGTATGTTTTAATTTCAATCATCCTATTACTTTTATTAAATTAGCAGCGTGCCAACCTTTGGCGTAAATTCTTTGAACTTACTAAAACATCACCATCATAATTCTTGTTCAAACCCTCACATGTTCTTTAATTGTTGTTTAAAGGAACATGCCTCCTCGACGACAAGTCACGCTTAGTGAAGCCGAACTCGCGGGTCTGATTGCCCGTAGTGTAGCCCAAGCCTTAGCTGTCCGAGCAACCACTCCTGGTAGCGAAGATACGGCTAACAATACACCACCACCCAAAACCTGCACCTACAAGGACTTCCAGAACTGCAAACCTTTGAGCTTTCAAGGCACTGAAGGAGCGATCGGTCTGATTCGCTGGACCGAGAAAATTGAATCAGTGTTCCTCATCTGCAACTGCACGGAAGAGGATAAAGTCAAGTTCGCCGCCAGCACCTTTTCTGACACTGCCCTTACCTGGTGGAACACTTATGCTCAGACTGTGAGTGTTGCCAATGCTTACAAACTACCGTGGGATGAACTGAAGAATATGCTGAGGGGCGAGTACTGCCCAAGAGATGAACTAAAACAATTGGAAGTGGAATTTTGGAATCACAGGATGCAGGGTGATGACATCACCGGTTACACCAACCGCTTTCACCAGCTGGCACTTCTATGCCCATCTATGGTTGATCCTGAGTACAAAAGGATCGAGAAATACGTCGATGGACTTCCTGAGCGACTTCAAGACTTAGTAACTTCATCTAAACCGGGTACCATTCAAAATGCCATTCGTATGGCACATGAACTGACGGCCAACTCTGTCCGCCGTGGCTCGACTTCAACCCCACCTGCAAACAACAAACGAAAATGGGAAGTAAGTCTCCACACATCCAACCCTACCTACAACAAAAAGCCTGCAACCGTTAATACCGATGACTCGAAGGCTTACAAGGGGAGCAAGCCTTACTGCTCCAAATGTAGTCGTCATCATGACGGTACCTGTCCCTGCTCCAAATGCAAGAAATTTGGACATCTGGCCAAAAACTGCCGAACCAACCCCACTGGTACTGATACTTCTGCACCCAAGACCTGCTATGAGTGCAATGGTACCGGGCACTTCAGGAAGGATTGCCCAAAGCTGAAACTCAGAACCAACTTTGCGAAAGGAAAAGCTTATATAATCAACACTAAGGAAGATGAAAACCCACGACTACGTGATTTGCTCAACCCGGGTACGCACATTTCTGGATTACCCGAACTGCTTAACAACTTATATATATTGCCTTGCGTTCTATGTGCTTTCCTAGATCCTAAGTACCCAATGGGATTAGGAACCGACCGACTATACGGATTCTGACCATATAATTTGTATTATACTTTGATTTCCATGAACAAACTTCCTTCCCAAATATCTCACACTGGTTGAGACCGGGAATCCAAAGCTGAATAAATCATTTCTTTAAACATAATTCAAATTACTTGTAACAATTCTTAAATAGAACCCTTAATTCGTAGGAAATGACGACTCACTCCGTCAACAACCCTACATTGGATGATGAACTGCTCAGTGAGGAACCAATGATGTTTCCTTACCTCCTCGAACTCGAGTGTGATACCGAACCTTCCGCTGAATCAGCAGTTGCACCTGCCTCTCCTGCTACTCTAACTACTGCAAAAGCACCGGTTAATGTAACCCTGACTGCTGGATCAATCAGCCACCTCAACCAAAGTATTGAATCGCTGCGAAAACAATTAACCGAAGCACGGGAAGACATAGATGACCTACGACGAATTGCTTTCCAGAATAACGTACGTATGCGTGAGTACGAGCTACGTTTGATAGCCTTAGAAAACCTTACTTCACCGCCAACTTCACATAGTATTCCTGCTGAAGAGGATACCGACACTGACTGTGCACCATCTCCGAAAAGGGTGAAGATCACTACATCCAACCCTACAGGAAACTACTTGGGAAAGAAACCTTTCTGTTCCCAATGCACCCGGCATCATGAAGGACCGTGTGCCATACCTATCGGTCGATGCAAACCCTATTCTAAAAGTACTAACCCTCCTAAAGCGAAGCTGTGCTTCAATTGCGGGAGTGCCGGCCATCTCAGGGCCCAATGCCCGCTACCTCCAGACAATAAGACTAAGGGTACGTTCATACCTGACAATCGTCTTACTACGAATACTGTAGGATCTACCACATGACTGTAGGCTTCTAGCACATACTGTAGTTACCCAACGAACGTCGGACTACCGACTACTACTTCGAACAAATTTCGGGACGAAATTTTATTAACAAGGGGAGAATGTAACAACCCCAAATTTAGGGCCAATTTAAATTTTCCCTAATTGCGTGTTTACTACTTGTATTTAATATGAAATAGGATTAAATACGATTACTTACTTACTATATATATATATAGGTGATATATATATACGCGTATACGATTCGTTCAAATCGTATAAAACTACAAATTGTACAAACATACGGACGTTGGTAAAACAATTATTAAATAATGTAGAATTATTTAATTTCACAAACTAACATTTTGTATTATGTTTATAATATAACGGACACGTATGTTTTTAATTAAAACATTACCGAACTCCACGAAAACTCGACCCACCGACAAACACACAACAAAGTTATATTTTATAACTTAATAACAAGTATTTTGGTGAAATACTCCGACTAAATTATTGAATAATACTTCGTATTTTAAAACGTATATTTAATAGCTTATAAAACTATTTTAACGTTTAACCGACCGGGGAAACGAACACCGCACGAAGCACAACCGCGAGGGACGAAAAATTGGTGAGACCACACCATGGTGGCCCCACCCAACCGGCCCAAGGTGAGGGGATGTCAAACCCTCACCCTTTTGCTTTCCTAACACACTACACAAACACATACATGCATCCATCTTTCCCTCTCCTCTCTCTCTCTCACGGTTTCTTTCTCTCTCTCTAAAACCGCAAACCATTAAATTTGGGGGTGTTACAATACCTCACTGCAATTAGGGTTGTATGTGCTTCGTCATGCTTCCTATTAGATTATCATTTCTTGCTTAAGAAATTTCTACCTTATTTTCCCTAGATTCCAAAATATTTTACTCATATTTGAAAATAGCTCCTCTCCAAAGACATTATGACTCAAAAATAGCAGAGTTAATCAGATGATTTAGCTCATACTTTTTAATTTTCTTGAAAAATTTTGAAAAATTTGAAAAATTTTGAAAAATTTGAGGAACATTTTCTGAGTTTGCTATTTCAGACATTAAAAATCATAAAAAACTAACCAAGGTATTCTATACCTGCTATCCCACACTTAGAGGAACATTGTCCCTAATGTTCTCTTGAGTTGAGATTTACTGAAAGTAGAATCCCACACTTAGAGTTTAAACATGTAAGAAAATGTTTCTCAAGTGTTTGTTTTGGGTTGGAATCCCACACTTAGTAATAAGCTTAGCATAGAGTATAGACTACTTTAACAAACTTAACAAGACAAATAATATACAGAATCATAAACAAAAGGGGGTAAAGGGTTAAAACACTCCCCAGATAGCGAGCTGCACTGAAGCTGAGAATCTGAATTTGCTGAAAAGAGACGTTGCCAAGATCTTTTTTTTCTGCATCCATGAAGATCGGCTCGGCTTCAAGCATCTTGCTATTGGTTTATTCATTCATCATTCTCTTATGAATCAATCTCGTAGGTGTGAACACGTTGGACGTAGCCTTTTTCAAACTCAATTTTTATGCAAATGGAAAGAGAAATCACTGTCTCAGTATTTGAAAAGATGTTTTCTATTACAAATCAGTTTTATAAAACATGTGTTTTGTAAACGAGTTCGAGCATAATGCATAAAAGTAGTATGCAAGTACCTCAAATGCTCGAAACACATGAATTATCAGTTTTTAAAGTTATTTCCTATTTTCTGAGACAGTGGTTTATTTGCAAATGAGTTGTAAATCTGCAGAAGTTTTCATAAAGTATTTCTGGTACGTCCAAGTGTGAAGGATAGTTGGAGATTTTCTTCACTTGTTGACACTTTCTCTCAACACGTCTTATTCCACGGGTTGCCTCCCGAGCAGCGCTGCTGTTATAGTCGAGAGCTCGACTTCCAAAACGATAGAAAATAATGTGAAGTGATGTCATTTTTCGGACACAAGCAGAGTCAACCTTGAAACACGAATGTTGGATAGAGATAACTGGACGAGGATCCTAATCATTAAGAGATGATGATGTAAATGACTCTCTAATGATCTGAAAGTGCTGAATCCAATGACCATAAATCTCTATCGCCCGAGATCTTTGCTGACAACTGATGCAATGAATCTGATTGTTGTTCTTATCAACAGAGATCAATCCCATATCTAATCCTTTGATAGCCATTCCTACGTCAGCCTATATCTCTGAGATGTTTCTGTGTATACTTGTAGGTGGTGACATTACTATAGCAGATGAATGGTTCCCGATGGTGGTGGTGATAAGTCTGAATGGGTGGATGGATGGGTGAATGTGGGTGGCTATTGTGATGACGGATGATGTTTTGGGGTTCCATACAAAACTATGCTAGCAATCAAGGATGTGCTAAGGTTTAGCTCTAGGATATGAGTACATGTTGTGAATGTTGAGCTGATCTACTTAATGAACTAGTCATAGACAACTAGAAATCATTTATGTGTCTGAAAGAGTATCTCTTCTCCCTTCAAAGCAATGCTCCAAAGATTTCCAAATTTAATGAACTACAAGATCCCCTTGTTGCCTTTCCATTATTCTCAAAGATTCTTTACCCATAGGCGGCAATCCCTGTTTGTTTGGCATTTGAACAAGTAGAAGAAATAAACGTGATCTAACAAACAAGTGATTATTCTCCAAATCATAGATTCACTGGTTTGCGAATGACCTATCAAAGTGAATGCTTTGAAGATGAAACAAACCAGTGTATGACTTAGAGTCTAATCGCACACTACAAGTGTTAGTTGCCTATAATTTCACCGCAGCACAAACATCAGATATGGAAATACCAGTATTATCAGTTGAATCAGGTAGCCAAGTATAGAGATATCCAAAGAACACATTTTTAAATGAGTTCAAGCATAATACACATATTGACATACAAATCATGTTTATCAGATTAAGCATCAGTATTTCATGTTTGTTCACACAAATATATATAAGTACCTCAAATGCTCGAAACATGTCAGTGGGTGTGTAAGATGACTAAGGCTCCTAACTCTAATAGGTTTCCATGTTTGTGAGTGAAAGGGATACTAAGAATAAAGTTCAAACAAGTAGGAGTAGGAAGTTTTAAGTTTTGACAAAAATTTCAATGAAGTAATTTCGCAAAACATCCTTTTTGTTCATAAAAATAGAGAAGACTTGGAACATTCATTTTAGGGATCATTCTCTACTTATTTGGGTTAGCTTACGACTTATCTTAAATTAACTACTATTACGACTACTAAAACTATGTTAGACACGGGTTGCCTCCCGAGAAGCGCTTGTTTTTGTTCCAGTCTCTAGCTTGACTCTAACACTATTTATCAGGCAATCCTAGCGGCTTCCTTGCATCCATTAGTAGACACAAGTGGTAATATTGGTACATACCTAACAGTTTAAGGAAAGTTAAGGTCACGGGATGTCCAATATGAGGAGACGATTCAAAGTAAGGGAATTGTTCTACCGGAGGTATAACAAATCTCTCAACTTCTAATACCTCCTGGGGTCGGGTTGACAGAATGGGTTGGTCAGAGGTGTCCATATCACTCCATGACGTATGCGTCATTATGTGGTGGAGAGATGGTTTGTAGGGCAACCCTGATGCAAAACCCACCTTGCTTCCTATGGTCTTTTGGTCAATGATAATGTTATACTCTAGGCATGGAGGTGGGACATTATCCGTTGACGTCTCCAATCTCGTAACAACGTTCTCATCGACTACTTGGGTAACGGGTTCAATTAGATCACTGCTTAGAGTTGAGTGCAAGTCTATGTTGAGTGTATTAGATGTGGAGTGTGGGTTGACTTCGAATGATAAAGATTGAGATTGATGTTGAGTGGGGCTATAGGGGTTTGATTGAGAATCTAAGTGTCCTATGGCTAACATCGTATGTCCCTCATATTCTCCGTCAAAGTGGGGAACACCGCATATCCTACATCCAATTTGAATTATTTGAGCAAGACTTTGCAATTGATCTATTATTGTTTCTACCCAAGTATTCAGTAAAGACGACATTTGAAGAAGGTTTAAGAAATATATTTGAAGTGAGAAGTGTTTTAAATCTAAACTAAGCTAAGCTAAGCTAATCTAATCTAACTACGCTATTCTACGGGCAAAAAGTAAAGGGATAACTTAAAAACTAATTTATCTAAATAGGCTCCGAATCGTACTACCGTCCCCGGCAGCGGCGCCAAAAACTTGACGCGCACCCAGCGGTCGGTTCAGGAATTGCTTCCTATCGTTGCAGACCTTTCCACTAGGCGCGGCGTCAGGTGGTAGTTTTAAATTTATAATAGTCGGGGGAGCCTAAACCTCCGTACTACCTACTGGTACTGGTACGAATACCTTGATACGAGTATGCGGTAAGGATGATCCAGGGTCGTTCCTCACGACGGTAGAATTGAAACAGAGCTCGTTCCGATAAACTAACTTTCAAGCTAGGGTTTGAATAAGTGGATAGGTGATTGTTTTTGGTTTTTTATCTACTTAAACTACTAAAACTTATTAAAGCATAAAAGTAAAGGGAGACTAGCATATGTAACACCTGAGGATAACAAAGACGTGGTTCACCATGATTTAGGATAGTGTATGTGCAGAGATGATGATTATATGGGGACACATTTAGTTGACAAACAAATAAACTTAGGTGTAAGCACTAGGACCCTACTTATTTAGTTCCGGTTCTAAATTAGTATGTCACTGAGTACCTAGGCTATGGTGATTCTGATCAGAATAGGTTGCTCAACCCCCCAACACTGCCCTTGTGACGGTACAGTGACCCTTGCTCAACTACCCTGTTACGGAATAGTGAGTCTCTGGAGATAACTCCGGGGTGCATGCATGAGGTAACAAAATGCCATTAAGGATACTCTGACCTTTCTTAACATCTAAACCTAAATGTGTCATCTAAATGTGTATTGGTTATTTAACTATGTTATTCTAAACTATCGGTTATGAAGAGTTAAGGGGTTTAAGCATCTGGGAATACAGCCGACTCCTTGCTTTCTTTTCAAAACTCATATTCTATTAGTTAAGCTCAAGTACTTCCATCTTGAATTAGACCCTCCTTTACAATCAGACGTTCATACCTAGGTATACTTACGGTGTATAGTGCATTAAGTATTTCCACAGCTTGTATAAATCTAAGTATACTCACGGTGTACAGTACTTTTAAGGTTTAGCATTTCCACAGCTTTATGTATCCTAGACCATGTTCTAGAAGGGTGGCTTCTAGGTAATTCACGATGAGATGATCCTACGGCATTTCCTTAGCTTCCACGTATTTGTACTCCACACGAGGTGTTTCCAACGCTATACGAAGTACAGTGCCATTTAACGGAGTCTCATAGCTTCATACTGTAACACAGATAACTATGTTTACGTAGTATTCGGGTTTCCAAAGTCCTATCCTAAGGGCAATAGTCACGTGAAAGACTGGAAAGGGTGAACGATAAAGTCTATATTCAGGATAAGTTTAGACTGATAACAAAGTAAAACAACTCCCATTTATATAATTATCGGGAACATTATTCCACAACGGATTGTGCCCACGACTTTCATAGCTTCCACGTTCCGTACTCCACACATTAGTGATGTTTCCGGCGCTATACAAATGAAAGCGGTATAACATTACCTCCGTTATTTCATAATGATGTTATCCCAATATCATATATTTGAAGTAACATCATCACTACTATTTAAATCATGGCAAACATACAAGCAACTAATTACAAAGCATATCAATAAACATTTCTAATATTAATAAATCACAAACATCAAACAAGAACATTATGACAAATTAATAATAGAAAGGGTAGATAATACCGATACGAATTGTGAGCAGAATAACACTTGTATTTCTTTATAAAATCCGAGCATTACATAAGCTAGCCTCTACTAATTTATTACATAACTAATCTAAAAGTAAAGAAAATGATTCCCCCACTAATCTTCTCACTAGTCCAAGGGTTAAAAACCATAGCAAGAAACTAGAGAGAGAGAGAGACTAGAGAGAGAACCTAGAGAGAGAAAGTAGAGAGAGAGTGTGTGAGAGAGAAAGTGAGAAATGAGAAATGAAAATGAAGTGTAGAATGGTTGGAGGATGAAGGCCCTATTTATAGGCAAAGGGTGAAATCAGCCGTACAAGTCGCGAAGCACGTACGTACAAGCAAACGAAGCACGAACGGAGACCAATTGGCCTTAGGAGGGCCGTATACGGGGTCAAGGGGGCCGTATACGGCCTTGTGGGGGCCGTATACGGTGTGCATGGGGCCGTATACGGTCTCCAGGGCCGTATACGGGTTCCGTCGGTTTTCGTTCGTTGCTTAAAACGTCCGTATCTCCTTCGTTATGCGTCCGTTTGACTTGATTCTTTCGCCTGTGATCTCATAATTCCGTTACGCTTCCAATGGTGCCAATTTCATAGAAATTGGATATGTGTAACTCAAGCATGTTTGGAATGACTTTTAACGATATGTAGAAGCCGTATCTCTTCCGTTCTTCACCCAATTTGCATGATTCTTGATTCTCCCGTCTCGTTTTTACCTATTATAACATATCATAAGGTTAGAATGTGCTTATCATAAGGTAAATGAGGGTGTGAGAATTGGTTGTTTGTTTATTCGCTCTGTTTTGCTCGTTATTTAGACGTTTTTAGTGGTTTTTGCAGCAACGCCCATATTTGGAGCACTTTAGTGAATTTTAGTAAATAATGATTGTTTTGGAATGTTTTCACTAAAGATGTGTCCAAAAAGTGTGGAATATCATACTTAAAAACATGACTTTTTGCGTCACATCAAGTTGATTAATAATTTAGGTTTATGTTTTGATTATAACTTAAATACCCTGACTGCGTGATAAGTTATAATTATTACTGGATTAAACTATAATTGATTAGATAATAACATTCGAGACCCCGAAGTTAGTTAACCTTAACATACGTTGAAGAGCTTCATAAAGGATACTTAAACCCGACCATAGGAGGCTATCCAGGATACTTAAACCCGACCACGGAGGATATCCACTTTTATATTTCAACATAAAGTCAATTAGCTAACAAAAGTAAACATATAAGAGAATTTGAATATAACATAGCTAGTCTAGATAAAATATATCTCCGATCTACCTAATTTACCTTAGTTATCTCTTAATTACTTCAATTACTTTAGTTATCTTAATTCTGTATTAAAATAAATATATGTTCGAACGGAACTAAAACGTCCCCTCTTTTATCTGTGATATTAATTGTAATTAATTGTGAATATTGTGCACATTAGTTTAGGGATTAATTAAAGATTCCACTTTTCTCTGTATTCGATACCTGGACTTACTTATAAAGTTATATTATACGATCGGGTTATTCTTGTCTGTATTGTGTGATAGTATTATTTAGTATTTTATTTATTTAAAACTTGTTATTTTAATTGACTATACTTTCCGCACATCAAGTTTTTGGCGCCGCTGCCAGGGAGCACTTAACCGGTTGAACTTTTGTTCTACCGGGGGAGCGGTAATTTTAAAATTTTCCCCTGTAAAAATATAAATTTTTGTATATTCAAAGTCAATTGAAAAATCGGCTCACCCATTGGGATTACTAACAAAAACAGAGGTATACGCTCTGCTTCCCAAAAGGGATAAGTTTTTAATAAGCTTCGCGCTTACCTATTTCTCCGCTTCTGTGTATGATCATTGGAGCTACCGAGGACTTTTGACTATTTTGTAAAAATGAATAGTTGTTTAAGTGTATATGTTGGGTCAAAACTGATCTGGGTTGAATTTGTTATTGGTGAGAAGACTATCGAGTACAAGTGATTATAACTGTTTGTGTTAAAGCTAAAATTGTCTTCACAAAGTTTCCACTGATAGAAGAAATCTGAAGAGAAGACAAGAGGTTATAACTGCTTGAAGATTGATTTCAACTGATAGTTATAAGTGTGTAAGTAGTTAACTGCTTATGTAATTGAACTGTTAGTTATATGTGTAGCAGTTAACACTGATTATGTCTTTGTACTTAGTCTTAAATTACAATTGAAGCAGTTACCACTGATTGTATAATAGTTTCAACTGTTAGCTTCAGATTGGTAGTTATAACTGTTTATGATATTGTGATAAGTTTGAGTCGGTTATGGAAGTTATTCTATTCCATATTAGTAGGAGATTGTATAGGACTCTATGTCGCACCCCCGAAACACGTGGCAGCGGAAGTATGAGGTATCACGGGGGCGCCGACCAAATCAAATATCACAACACAAAGATTAAAGCAAACGACCTCTATATGAGACGTTTGAAAAATATTTCATTACCATAATTCAAATGTTTACAAAATATCTGGAGTTCGCATAAACCGTTAGAGATTTCTAATACATAAATGTTGATGCAAAATATCGTAATACAATCTAATCTCTTGTTGTTTGTGAAAACATGCGACTCGAGCTAATGCTTTCCAAAAGCATCCTACTGCCTTGTTTCCCGAGGGAAGTCTTACTGCATATGTGAACCTGAGAAATACATGCTAAAAGGTCAACATAAAGTTGGTGAGTTCATAGGTTTACGCAATTAAAATCATAGTATGAACCACAAGATTTCATAGTTATCAAAGTAGCACGAATGCCAAAGTAAATCGTAGTATATTATTGCCATGAGCTCATAGTCCGAAACTTAACCGTAGTTGTTTACCCCCAGTGAGTGTGTAACCAGTACACTCGGCTGTATGAAATATTATGCATCCGTATAGTGGTTAGCGCGACTAACCCGGATGGCGGATTTTCAGGTCCCGATAGATCTATCCATAATGTTCGCACTTAGTATTAACGTACTATGATATTTGTTAGGGGCCATCGTAGTTTGGTTTAGTTACTCATGCAATTAGTATAAGAGTTTCCGTTACTTGCGTTCATATGTAAAACAGTTTTTAAAACAGAGCATGTATTCTCACCCCAAAGTAAAAAGCAGTAAAAAGTGGGGCTATGAAACTCACCTTAGAGTAACAAGTAGCAAGCAAATATCAAATAAGCAAGCAAGCCGATGTGCAACCTTCTAACGTCCTAAACGTATAAGGTTGTGTAAGTAGATGTCTTGTAAGACCATCTATAGCGATTGTATAAGTGGGGGTTAATGTCCACTTAAGCCAATCGTGTAGGTGGAGGGTTAATGTCCACCTAAGGCTAGTTCATCAACTAGTATGTCCAAATAAGTTGTTCAAGTTCGTTTATCAAAAACGTGCATGACCCGTTGGTGAAAGTTTGTAATAATAATTCATTTAGACATTATTATCAAGTTTGTTTTGTTGTATACTATTTGTTTTGGTCAAAAATCACTAAAGCAATTAAGTGATCAAAAATTAGATTGTGAGGTCAGGTGTATGAATTACTCTCAAGATAATTACGTAGAAACATAATTACCTCTATTAGTAAGTAAATGTTTTGTGTTGAAAATGTTCAATTGAATCCGTGGATCCTTGTTGAACAAATGTTTTTCTATCAAAGTTTAATAACAGATTGAAAATGATTGCGATTTAATAACAAATGCGATTAAAGTAAAGTAAGTAAAATCGACACGATGATGTACGAGGAAAGCCCTTGATCAAGGTTGATCGCCGGCACAAAACCTCGGGAAGGATCAAACGATCCTTGCCTTTGTTAATCTTATTAAAATAAAAGTAATGAATTACAAAGTAAGAGCACAAGGATGATCGACTAAGTGAATGTGTGTGAATTTAGCTAAGTGTAAGTGAAAAAATCGTAAAATGAAGAAATAGCAGAGTGTATCCGTGATTTGCAGGTGTGAGTAGTGAACTGTGATTAACCTGATCGATCACCCAAGCCCCATTTAAATAGTATGAGCGTATAACAAGAATTCCAAAATATCAGGGATCCTCCGAGGTATGATGAAGACCACCAACGTTTCTTTTAACTCTATTTCGCACGTGCATGAGACTTCGTCTTCATCGAATCGTATCAGAACTTCTTCACATAATCTGGAGCATATCTCATTAACGCGTTTCTCCTAAGACCTGGTCAACACTTAAGAAAAATAGACACGTTAATCAACCCATGATCCTGAACTAATATAGGTCCAGGATCCTGAGTTATGCATACTCCAGAATATACTTAGGATCCTCACTTAAGGATCCTTCACATTCAGTATCCTGCACAATTATGTTAGACAAATATATCCTGACCAGGATCCTGCAAGATAAATAATAACAATATATCCAGGATCCTTACCTGTATCCGTGATCCTGAAAACAGACTTAAAAACCATCATTATCCTGAGATATGAATATAAAATATAAACGACTTTCATACCTGCGAGGTGTACATATGATGCTGATTAGGATCATGTAAAGGTTAGTGAAAATCTAGCCACAACAATTGCCCCCGAAGTTGTAACGTTCTTAAGGATCCTAAAACGTTATAACTTCTCATAATAACCGCTTAAATCGTGTTAGGTGAGATATTTTACGTGTATCGGAGACCGCGTCCAAATAGTAATGATAACATTTAAACCCTTTTCACATCAAACCGTCATCACCACATCACCTAAATCCTGTTATCTCTCATCCTTCTTTTTCGTTATTTCAACCCATAAGTACTCCATAACCTAATTCCACTCCCAATTCTCAACAAGGACAATCGGAGCAATCATAAGAAATCAACCATGTCAGGTATCTTTCTTCCCCTCATCTTTTTTCTGTTTACATTTTCTTTCCCCTGTGTTTTAAATTCTTTCATAATCTCACAGTGCATTTTAGTTTATCCGACATTGATTTAGAGATTCCAACTAAAATCAGAGCTTCTAGTTTCAAACCTCTTCCAACACACTTTCTCTCCAAAAAGAGAAAAGTTGAAGATTTATACGATATCGATAATCCTTCTTCCAATCTCTTGATAGTAAGACCCCTTCCTTTTAACTCTTTTTAAATAAAGAAAAGCCCAATACTAATCGTTTCATCAGGCTGCAGATGTGATGATAGAAGAATATGCTAGTAAAGTCAAATCGGTAGACGCTATGACATTTGCTCTCAACAAGGGAACCCGGGAGTTGGAAAAGGCCAAGCGAAAAATCGAGGATCTCAAAGCCAAGCTTGCCGACAAATCCGGTCATGAAGAAGGATCCACCACAAACACCAATCTACTGGAAGAGATGAAAAGAGAAGCCACTATTAATGTGTTGGAATCCAAGATTCATATGGCCACAGAGGCTGCCGAGAACGGGCTAGACGCTAGCCTGTGGGATGTCAAGGGATGGAAAGACAAACTAGCAAGGATGAAAGACGATTACCCCTCAAATCCATACTTCATTGGTCTTGGGGGATCTAAGGTTCTTAAAAGAAGCGCAACTAAAGCACCCTCAATAAAGATCATTGACATCTCAGACAGAGGAGAGGCATCCACTTCCAAGTTCATCGAAGACGTTGCACTTGCAGATGATCCTCTTGACAGCGAGGGATCCTCGGGCGAGGATGACATTTAACTAGCCAGAGTCCGACTTTTATTTTGATATCCACTTGTTCCTTTTGGGTTGTGTCTGTAATAAACAATCATTTGGGGAGAGATTGACCTGGTATGGTCAATCATGGTTGTGTATAACTGTGGTTTATGTAGGCCACAAGACAATTTTATCTTCTGCACTTTCGAACCTTAATTTGGGATGAGCAATCCTGAATTCTTTTGATATCAATAATATTAGGATATTACAAATGCCTTGTGCCTTTAAGATACTGAGGGGATTCCCTCAATGTAGAAATCTGCTTTGACAATAATTCAGAAACAGGATCCTGAGGAGATTCCCTCAGGACACATCTAGGATATTGAGAAGATTCTCTCAATATATATTCGGCTCCATAGACTTCAAGGATCCTGAACAAGATCTGAAATAATCTTAAGTTTAGGATCCTGAGATTTCAGGATCTTAAAACACTTTGCAGATTCCTGTAACACGAAAATGTTTTTAAATTTGTCAAACAATTGTGAAAACAATTTATTTTCGAAAAAATGTCGTAATCTTTTAAAAAGATTTCGTGATCCTTAGATCAAAACAGTTTTGACAATCATGAAAACATTAGAGCTAATAAAATCGCTTATTAGACTTAACCAACGAAAATTTGATAATATGAAAACATTATAACCATTAGGTAGTTCATGCAAACTATAAAAGTGACATGTAAATGCCAAATCGTTGGGTAATGTGAAAACATTACAAACCATGCGTATTACGTAATGAGAAGTCATTACAAGCCTTATGTACTTGGGCTACGCCATTTGAGACATGAAAATGCCTAACCAATTGAGTAATTTGAAAACATTACAAACCTTAGAGTGACGTGAAAATGACACAAACCTTAGATCGATACGTATAGTGCACATCAGTATCGACATTCGTTAGCGCTTGATCTATAGGCCAATGGAAATGAAGTTGTCGGGTACCAGAGGCATCACCGATTCCCTAACCGTGGCACTATAATCAAACATCGTGCGCTCCTGGCGAGGTGTCAGAACCCTTTTCGTAGAGAGGTGTTTATCCGTACGGAAACCTCTAAACCTTAGAGGATCGCTGGGATCCTTAACGGAGGAGAGGTGGCCAACCCCTAATCTTCATTCCATGATCCTTAAATGCATGAACTACAGCAAATACAAAATCTTGGGTAAAGGTGGGTGCTAGTTTGCCTAACACCCCTCCGATGCTTAAGTCAGTAGGGTATTCAATAAGAATAATAATCACAATTAACTTTCATGCATATATATATAATTATAATACACACATACATATATATATTAGAAAATAAAATTAATGAAAAATTAAGGATCATAGGAGTACCTCATACGTTGAACAGAAATATTCAACTTACACGTGATAGAGTTTTAAATGAATGGCATTCCAGGATCTTGGAAGTAGTTCTCCATCCATATTGGCCAACCAATATGCCCCCTTTCCAGCATCCGAATCTATGAAATATGGACCTTCCCATTTCGGCGCCAATTTTCCTTCCGCAGGATTCTTAGTATTTTGAAATACTTTCCTTAATACCAAATCTCCTACTCGAAACCTTCTTATCCTGACATTCTTGTTGTAGGGTCTTGAAATCCTCTGTTGGTATGCTTTAATCCTGAATTTAGCACGATCCCTTATCTCATCCCCAATATCCAGATCCTGAATCAATGCTTCCTTGTTTGCTTCCAAAGTCTGCATCCGGGATCTTGCCGTCGGGATCACCATTTCTGTCGGGATCACAGCCTCAGATCCAAACACCAAAGCAAAAGGAGTTTGCTTAGTTGCCTCCTTTTCTGTGGTCTTATCAGCCCATAAAACAAAAGGCAACTCTTCAGCCCATATCCCTTTCTTAGCATCTAGCCTTTTCTTAAGATTATTGATTATGATCTTGTTGCTAGATTCTGCTTGTCCATTAGCTTGAGGATGGACTGATGTTGAAGTTATCATTTTGATTCCCCAACTTTCACAAAACTTAGTTGTTCTTTTTCCAATAAATTGAGATCCATTGTCACACACTATTTCTGCCGGGATCCCAAACCTCGTGAGGATATTTCTCTTGATGAATGAGATAACATCTTTTTCCTTTACTTGAACAAATGCTTCAGCTTCAATCCATTTTGAAAAATAATCCGTCATTGCAAGCATAAATACTTTTCCTCCTGCAGCAACTGGTAGTTTTCCAACAATATCCATTCCCCATTTCATAAACCGCCACCGTGAGATAATCGGATGCATCGGTTCCGCTGGTTGATGATGGATGTTTCCGTGTCTTTGACAAGCATCACATTTGCGAGCAAAATCCATGGAATCCTTCTTTTACAAATCGTGTGTTGCAAATAGATTATTTTAGTTTGTATAAGCCTTAAACCGTAGGTCAAAGTTGGTCAACTCATTGGTCAAAGCTGGTCAAACTTGGTCAAACTGGTCAAACCTGGTCAAACTGGTTAAGGTTGGTCAAACTATGAGTCACTTCTCAATTTATGAGTCACTTATAGAGTCACTTCTGATTTATGAGTCACTTATAGAGTCACTTCTGATTTATGAGTCACTTATAGAGTCACTTATGATTTATGAGTCACTTCTCAATTTATATGTCGGTTTCTAATTCGGGAAGCTTTCTAAGTTTAGTTTTTGGTCCAAGTTACTAACTAGGTCACCCAAAACCATTTTTGTTACCACTTTCCAAAAATAGTAAGTTTTGTCATTTTTTAGCCACCGAGCCATTTTTGTTGACTTGGTCAAACCTACCCGGTTTGACCCGAAACTTTTACCCAACCTATACATCAGTTTATAGAGTCCAAATAATTTGTCGGTTCGTGTCGGAGTTCACCCATGGGGTCGGTTTTTAACATGCAACTCAAGATTTCAATATTTCACATTTTCAACTTTTGTCGGTTTGGTTTGCCATTTTATTTCTACCACTTCTGGTCCAAACTAATGTCTACAAATTTTACCAACTGATCATCCATGTTTCTGGCCTAACATATAATTTTTACAGCAACCATAGTGTCCATTTACATATCTAAATAATTCCGTGAAGGAACCGAACTCGGTTTTCGAATACTTCCAGACCAGACTCAAAGATCAGATTATTGCCTAAAACACGTAGAGATCTGGAAAAAGTGTAAAACACAAAAGTTGTAGCCCTTTACAATACGCAAATTTTTTAAAAAAATTTGTTGTCTAATTCTTCCTAGAACTCAAGATATGCTCGTTTTCGTAAATTGAGTTTTCGTGGACAGATTCTGTGTTTTTATTTATGTTTGGTAAAAACGTATTTTAACAAGGATTTTGGACATAAACAAGTTAGATGAATATGATAACATCTAAATATACATTATGCAAGTATGTAAATGAGGAGTTTAGGTAATTTATACCAACAAAATGATGGAGAAACAAGAGGGAGATGAAGATGATGATGTCTTGAGCTTGGTTCCTTTTTGTTCTTGATCTTCAAGATGATTAAATTTGATGTTTTTGGATGTTTTAGGTCTGGTTTTTCTCCAGATTTTGAGAGAGTTTTGGGTGGATTTTTGATAAGTGAAAATGGGGAAATGAGAGAGTGGATTGCATGTAAGTAAAGTGGTGAAGTGGTGAAGAATCTAATTATGAGGAATTGCATGGCATGGGAGTGGTTGGAGAAGGGAGGTGGCACATGGGGTGGCCGGCCCCCATGTGGTCCCACCAAGGGAATTTTGGTCATTTTATTATTCCACCAATTTGTACTTCGTGCGGTGTTCGTTTCCTCGTTTGTTTAGACGTTTATTCTGTAACACCTACCTAATTAGGATAATTAATTATGCCTAATTATCTGTAACTAGTTGCGATTAGTATGTGATAGGACTAATTACAGACTTTATCTGTATATATAAGGTGATTTATATATATGTGTGTACTTACGCGATTTGGATAAATCATACGAATTAACCGGACGGAGTCCGACACAGTTTACTTGGACGTTGGTGAACAATTTTATTAAGTAATATAACATTATTTAATAACACTATTATTTTACCTAAAATATTATGTTAATAATATTTCATATTTATTCCGTAACGTACAACAACGCACAAACAGTTAAAATAAAGTTAAGGTTTACTTTATAACGCAAATATTAAATACTGAATGAAATACTCCAACAAAAATACCAAACATATATTCGTATTTTAAAACGTATATTTAAACACGCAAAATGATTATTTAACGTTTAAACAATCGGGAAAACGAACACCGCACGGGGCGCTATTACAGGGAACGAAATTGGTGAAGTCCACACTCGGTGGACCCCACTCGAAATCAGCCAAAAGGTGAGGGTCACCACCTCCCTCACCTCACTTCCACCTACACCCTCTCTCTTTCTTCTTTCTTTTCTCTCCAACCAAACCACCACACCAACTCCACTAAATCACCAATTACTACACCAAAACGAACTCGAATCTTCAAGCTTATTTGGAATAAAAGAACCACGGACTTGCGATCTACAACTCTATTTTTCGGATTTTCATTTCGCCATTTTGTAAGTTTCCGACAAAACCCGAAACTCTCCGTTTTTACTCATTTTTACATTTTTATGGTTTATATATGCTTAAAATGTCCAAAAATGGGTTGGGTAAAAGATTTGGACCAAACGGAAGCTTTTTGACCGATTTTCCGGCCACCACTTTCCGATCAGACCGCAACGTCGTAGAGACGCTGGGCTATCTGCGACGTAGGTCATTACGTCGCAATACCCCTCACAACGTCGCATATAGCGACATCATCCCTAACGTCGCCTTAATTGGCCGATGTCGCACATAGCGACATCGACCCTTATGTCGCAAGAACCACGACGTCGCACATAGCGACGCTACCCACAACGTCGCATTAAATTGCGAAAGTCGCACATAGCGACGCCATGCTCAACGTCGCAGTTAGGACCTGCGACGTCGCACTCAACGTCGCATAAAACAAAACCCTGAAAACTCAGATTTTTACTAAGTGTCAGAACCAAGATTTTACAACCTAATTTTACTCCAAATTCAAATTTCGGATACGTTTTCACTAAAGAAAAGTGGTAGGAATAAAAAATTTTCAAGCTGACTTGGCAGCTCGACCCCAACCAGGGGCTCTGCCCCTTGGACCCCGCCAGGGGCTGCCGCCCCTTGGACCCCGCTACCAGGGGCGCTGCCCCCGGACCCCCGTCATTAGATGTTGTAAATACTTTTCACACTAAGTGTCGAACACTTACAAATAACGAAAACTGATTCAACGATACATATAATGATAACACTTTGGACTGTTATTACAAACCGTCACCAACGGGTCAAACATGTTTTCTAAAGACAAACGATTACGAATACTTAAACCAACATCGGGCATACTAGTTGTGTACAACTAAACGAAACGTCTTGCGAGACACATACTTACATAACCTTACGTGTTTAGGCATTTGAAGGTTACGGGTTCGGAGAAACTACTTGCTTTACTTATTACTTGATATTTGCTACTGCTTATTACTCGGCTCAGGTGAGTCTTACGGCCCCATTTTTACTGTTTTTCTTATTTGGGGGAGATACATGCTACTGATTTTTCTTGAACACAAGTACTAAACTGCTTACTATACCAAACGGAATTGCATGAGTTATTTACTACTTACAGAAGTCTCTCCATCATATATCGTTAGTTATGGACTTAAGCGCGAACACTAGTTAATGGATCCATTAGGGAAATGACCCTCCCCGCCCGGGGTAGTAGCGCTACCACGAACCGTTCTGTATAAACGGGCGACTATTATTCATTACTTATGCTTGCTCAATTACGAGCATGTCACGGGAGCAATTTATTACTTACGGGTTAAGCTTCGATTATGAGCCTCATGGCAACGGTATAACTATTTACTTTACATTTGCTGGATTTGCAAATACTTGATTTACGCCTGCGGGTACTACTGATGAAATCTTGTGTTCAAAACTGATATTACTTACCAACCTGTGAGATTCACCAACATTCGTGTTGACCCTTTTAGCATGTATTCTCAGGTACACAGACGGAGTAGGATTACTTCGGGACATAGCTAGAGTCGCATGATTTCAACTAAACTGCATTAACGGAGATTCTCAGCATTATCTTTTGTACATGTTGATTATGTAATAGAATCTCCTGCCATACGCGTGGACTCTAGGAAACTACATTTTGTATACGAAAACATTAAGTTTTCAAACATTTATTTTTATGAAATCGTTTTACAACGTCTCATTTAGAGGTCGTTTACTGTATATCTTGTGCTTTGTATATTGATTAGTAACACCCAAGTATGCTTCCGCAAATCATTAAATTTGGGGGTGTTACATATTCGCACGTTAAATATTTTATACGTGTTTTTAAGTAACGATTTAAATTCCAATATTTTCACTTGAAGTACTTATTCTAAATAGTTGAAAAACATTTAGAAATGTTCCGTTAATTTACCGGCCTCGATTTGCGTGTGATTTGACTCAAAATGACATGTTTTTATGCATCATTTCAAGACCATTTTAGCTCAAATCTTTGAATAAACATCGAATAATCAATGTTTTATGCTAAAAATGTAAAACGAGCCAAAGCTTAGACTTCCTTTCGAAAAATCACTCAAAATGCTCAAATAACGAACAAATCAGAGCTAAAACGATCCACTTGTGATTCTGACGTATAATTAAGCAAAACTGGCCTAATTTGTGTCATATTGATCTTCAGGAAAATACAAAACTGTGGCCGCAAGAATCGTTCAAATCTGACAAGAAACGAAGGAGATCGAGCCAAACGAAGATCACAAGAACTACGACCAGTGCACGAGACTTACGATCCAGCGCACAAGACCACGAGCCAGGGCACACCACTCCCTATAGGGCCGTATACCACCCCTACAGGGCCGTATACGCCCCCTTTAGGGCCGTATACCCCCTCCAAAGGGTGGTATACCCCCTCTTTGGTGCTGAATTCGCCCTATTTCGTGCCGGATACGCCCTATTTGCTACTGAATACACCCTATTTGCTACCGAATACGCCCCTTTTGGTGTCGAATTCTATAGCTCAGGGGGGTGTTTTGGAAATAATTGGATGCAGGGGTGCTGAGTGTAAATTTTGTAATTTGAAGCTTATAAATAGAGGCTTAACCTCCTCATTTTCAACACACCTCAACACACCATTCCACCTTCATTTTCACACACTTCTCACTAGATTAGTTAGTAACTTTCTCTCTCTAGCACTACTCTTATGAGTTAGAGGAGAAATAGTAGGTAGCTAGCTTACGAGCTTTGTACGGAGTCGCTCCGAGACTACGGTTGCGCAGATTTATTGTAACGACTATCAGGTTTTATTATATTATCCTTTCTTGTTATTTTTAAATATGTTGTGCTGTTGTCATAATTATTTAAGAATGCATGCCATGATAATTGCCATGATAAGTTAGATAAATCTGTGTTTGCTATGATAAACGTTATGCTAGGGTAGTTATGCTTTAAACCATGCTGTTACTCTGCTCGCATGTAATTAGGATATGTTTGAATTTATGAATTAGTTCTTAAAATGTTTTATTTATCCAACTTATGCTGTGGTTTGAAACCTATTGATATAATCCGGCCAATTGTAGAAATAGGTCCCTCAACTATTCTTTGTCTGAATGATTCGATGAACTCGGCATGGCCGCTGTTCTCCAGATTGAAATACATCATAGGAGACACGGAGCATAGGATTAAGAGATAAATTAGAATTGATTTCATATATCGAATGCTTTTGAGAGAACTTTCGGAGCATTCGTGACTTAACCATCAATCCAGAAACTCTGCCTGAAACAAACCGATTACTATCCATGTTACACTACTGCATGTTCTTGTTTGATTGTTGCTTTAGGGTTTGCATGCTAGTATCTGTTTATCTATTGCGGTTGTTGGATTCATGATTAGGTTTTCAAACATAGAATAATTACATACAACAGTTTAACATGCTAGAATAATTGCAGTAATCTATATGAAATAATGTCGAACAATTTAAACGATCGCTAGACAGACTTTCCCAACTTATTCCGCGGGGTTACTCCTATTCACTTTATTGTTTATTCAACAATTCGTGCCACGATACGGACGTCTCTGACGACCGAGACTGGGGAATAGGATTCGAGGTTAGTTGTCGGTTAAATTGGTACTACATTTGGGAGAACTTCCGGTGTAGTTTACACTCCATATCTGTTATCCATGTGACATGTTATTTATTTGATTGTGGACAACTCTACGTTAGATAATTAATAGGATAGGAGCTATGCCCATTAGGACATATACAGTAATGATACGGGATCTCTGGGTGAGGCATCGGAAAAACCGTAAAACGGCTCAGTACTTGGTATAGCGCTGGAACCACCTCTGGTGAAGTACAAATGCGTGGAAGCCACGAAAAGGTCGTAGGTACAATACTATGTTTAACATCATTCAGAGACCCCAAGTCAGCACTGCTAGGATTCATTGTAATTAGAGCCTCAATCCTCATAACTACCCCTAAATAGCATACACCGATGTCATAGCAAACACTCGCGTAATCCATAGTTCTCTCAGCGACTTCACTCCTTATTTACTTTACTGTCTTTTAATTTACCTAGAATAGAAAACAAAACCCCCAAAAGTTTTAAAACCCCAGCTAAATTACCAAAGATAATTGATCCTCCTAAGATCCCATGCCCGTTGTGGTTTGAAGAACGACACCTGAGTCATACCTGCCACTTACTATACAAGTAGTAGTATAACTTAGGCTTCCCTGCACTATAAATATAAAACCACCCCTCCGATCGTCCGCTCTGACTGGAAGGCCCGCAACGACCAGGAAGCAATTCTTGAACCAACCGTCTGAGCAGCAATCAGGTTTTTGGCGCCGCTGCCGGGGACTACAACGACCGATTTTAGGAAATTAGTTATCTTAGTTATTTAGCGATCCTTTCGGAAGATCAATATCATCCGGAAGTTCCTTTTCTGTCTTTAGGTTAATTTTACTTTTTCCATCTTTAGATTAGAATAGTTTAAACCTTCCTTTCCAAAATCCTACTTTCTACCAGCAAGTTATGACGAATCGTATCACTCTCGCCTCATCAATTAAGCCACTGCTAGAGGGACGAGGAGGACCAATCGTAGCACCAACAGACGAAACCCTTGAAATTAAGCCTCACTACATTAAAATGATAAAATCTGAGTGTCAGTTTCATGGTCTTTCGGTTGATAATCCAAACGCCCATCTTAACAAATTCATCAACCTTTCCGACTCTTTCGAACAAATAGGGACCGATAGAAACCTTATCCGTCTCCATCTGTTTCCTTATTCTTTATCTTCTCGAGCCTTAACATGGTTTTATGATTTCGAACCCAATTCGATTCATACATGGGAGGAGATGGCTACTAAGTTTCTAGCTAAGTACTTCCCTCCTTCCCTACAAACCAAGCTTAAAAACGACATCATTAACTTCCATCAAGGAACTAATGAATGATTAAGCAAGGCTTGGGAACGATTTAAGAATCTGATCGAAAGATGTCAGAATCGTCAGTTGTCTGAAATGGATCTGGTCTGCACATTCTATAACAGCTTAAATCCTCAACACAAACAAACCCTCAATGCCGCTTCATCCGGAAATTTCATGCTACATACTTCAGACGAAGCTTGGAAATTGATTGAGACGATAACGATGCATCAACATAACTTGGAGTCAGATGAATCTACTTCGGAAGAAAGGAGTACTTCAAATCAAACCTTAGACAATCTAAAAACTCAACTCAAATCTATCACTCAAATTGTCAAGGATTTGCAAGAATCTTCAAACCCTAAGCCGGAGAAGAAACCTCAAAAGTTCCTCTCAAGCCGAATGGCCAATGAAGAAATTCTTACAACTAGTGGAAACCCTAATCACACTTCTTATTCCAAACCTTTTATTCAGCGGTTTACCACACAACCCACTTCCCGATCTTTAGTTCTCTCCACTCCTTCCCCATTGACTTCTCGTCTAAACAACGAAACTTTCAAAACCTTCATTGTTGAGCAAAATAATACCAATAAAAAGATTGTTGATTTTCAAAACCAAATTGATTATTTGATTAGAATTTCAAACGATTTAATTCAAAACATGGAGGATAATGTTAAGCGGTTGTTTTTAAAAGTTGAGGAGAAGCAAAGGGAGAAAGCGATCTACAACTCTGTCTATCACTCATCCTACGAGCATGATGACATCCTTGTGGTCACTAGAGAAGGAAAAGAGACTAAAAACGAGAAATCCGTAGATATTCCCACAAATGAACCTTCTACTTCTCCACCTACTGATTCAGTACAAGTTGACACCCCCGTCACTTCTCCTGAACCAGAACCCTCTAAAGCCCCAGAAAGTATTAAACCTACACGTATACCTTTCCCTGGTAGGCTTAAGAAAGAGAAACAAGAAGCTCAATTTGGAAAATATCTAGAAATGTTCAAAAGCCTACACTTAAATGTTAAACTTTTAGATGCTTTAGTAGAAATGCCTAGCTGTGCCAAATTCTTTAAGGAACTCTTATCCAACAAAGAAAAACTTAGACAAATAGTTAACTTGCCCTTAGATGCAGAATGCTTTTTGATTATGCAACAAGGACTACCCCCGAAGCTAGGAGACACTGGCCGTTTCACTATTCCTTGTTATCTTCAGGATGTTCAAATAAGTAACGCCTTAGCTGACTTAGGAGCTAGTGTAAACCTTATGCCATACTCGCTTTTTAGGAAACTAGGATTAAACTAACTTTTGCCAACCCGAATGACCATCCAATTAGCCGATAGATCAGTTAAACTCCCTCGTGGAATTGCTGAAGATATTATGGTCCGTGTTGATAAATTCGTCTTTCCTGTTGATTTTGTTGTTATGGATATTGAAGAAGACACCCAAGTTCCACTTATCCTTGGCAGACCTTTCCTAAACAATGCTAAGGCCGTCATCGATGTTAATGAAAAATCTTTAAAACTTCGAGTTGGAACTGAGGAGGTCACCTTCAATGTCGATAAACTAATGAAACATCCTATGGGAGAAGATCTTGGTCTTGTAGATTCTATGCAGGAAATAATCGAAGAACATTTAGAAGAAATTCTCGTAGTAAGCAGCATCGACCCCAACACTATCATCACAACAAGGAAACTATGTGAAGAAAGCACGGGATTATGCTCTGCTCTCTCAAAATTTTCCACCGCATCAAGAGAAGTTCTATTTCCTTTAAAGAATTCCAGCTCGCAGTTCAAAACTATTATGACTGCTCCGCTTGGACATGGCACGCCAGTCACTCTTCTAAGAAGGAACCCGACTCCTGAAGTAGATGATTCATCTCTCTCAAGGGAAGAAATTCGAAGGACGCTCAAGGAAATGAAATCAATGTTTTCACCACCTGATTCACGACTATCTGAAAGCTGTGAACCACAAAGTTCAAATCCAAAAATTACCATAAGCACTTCTTCATCAGCTAAAGCTCAGAAGTTTGCACTTACTGAAGACAACAATATCATCATTACTGAAGAAAATGCTACTTCTACATCATCCACTGTCAAATACGAGCTGAGGAAGGATGCATTCTCTGATAAAGCAGAATGGGTTGAAATAGCTTCAGCCAATACATCAGAATCACCTCTTGAAGAATCAGACTTCCAAACAGAGTTTGATGAACTCAAGAGAGATGAAATTGCAAGAATGAAGCCTTCTACTGAAGAACCACCAGAATTGGAACTAAAGGAACTACCCTCTCATCTGGAGTATGCTTTTCTCGAAGAAACTTCGCACTTACCAGTCATCATATCCAAAGATCTGAAGCCTGAGGAAAAAGCCAGACTCATCCAGATTCTGAAGTCACATAAAAAAGAAATTGCTTGGAAAATCTCTGACATACAAGGGATCAGTCCAAACTATTGCACGCACAAGATCCTAATGGAAAACGACTTCAAACCATCAGTTCAGAGACAGAGGAGAGTCAACCCGAAGATTCAAGACGTGGTCAAGAAGGAGGTCATCAAACTTCTTGATGCTGGCCTGATATATCCTATTTCAGATTCTCCATGGGTTAGTCCAGTACAGGTTGTTCCGAAGAAAGGAGGAATGACAGTGATTACGAACGAACATAATGAACTCATCCCAACAAGAACCGTCACCGGTTGGAGGGTTTGCATTGACTATCGCAAGCTAAACGAAGCCACTCACAAAGATCACTTCCCTCTGCCGTTCATTGATCAGATGCTCGAAAGATTGTCAGGAAATGAGTTCTATTGTTTCCTCGATGGTTTCTCTGGCTATTTTCAAATCCCTCTCGATCCGAAGGACCAGGAGAAGACGACATTCACATGTCCATACGGAACCTTCGCCTACTGACGTATGCCTTTTGGGCTATGCAATGCACCTACTACTTTCCAGAGATGCATGGTGGCGATTTTCCATGACATGATTGAACAGTGTATGGAAGTTTTCATGGACGATTTCTCTGTCTTTGGAGACTCCTTCACATCTTGTCTTTCCAACCTAGAAAGGATGCTCACTCGTTGCGAAGAATCAAACCTCATTCTGAATTGGGAGAAATGTCACTTTATGGTGAAAGAAGGAATAGTGTTAGGACATCGGATATCTAAAGCAGGAATTGAAGTAGACAAAGCTAAAGTTGATACTATTTCAAAACTTCCACCACCTACTTCTGTGAAAGCCATCCGAAATTTTCTAGGTCACGCCGGATTCTACCGTCGCTTTATTAAGGATTTCTCTAAGATTTCTCGACCTATGACTCATCTTCTCGAAAAAGATACTCCGTTTGACTTTACAGATGACTGTCTTAAAGCTTTTAACTACTTAAAGGAACAGCTCGTGCATGCACCGATCATGGTAGCCCCCGACTGGAGATTACCGTTTGAAATCATGTGCGACGCCAGTGATTTTGCAGTTGGGGCTGTACTAGGACAACGGAAGGAGAAACACTTTCAACTGATTTACTACGCCAGCAAAACTCTCACGGACGCTCAAGAGAACTATACAACTACTGAGAAGGAGTTATTAGCGGTAGTATTTGCTTTTGATAAATTTCGTTCCTATCTTATTTTGTCCAAAACTTTTGTCTATACAGATCATTCAGCTCTTAAGTATCTCTTCAAAAAGCAAGACGCTAAGCCAAGACTGTTGCGCTGGATTCTGCTCTTACAAGAATTCGACATAGAAATTAAAGATAAAAAGGGAGCAAAAAACGTTGCAGCGGATCACCTCAGCCGATTGGAAAATCCAACAATGTAAAAGCTTGAAGAAGGAGATATTCAAGACCAGTTCCCGGATGAACAACTCATGAACATCGGAAAGCACCATCAGGGACCTAGTTCATCATACGATCCCTGGTATGCTGATTTTGCCAACTACTTGGTGGGAGGAATAGTCCAGAAAGGAATGTCAACTTCTCGAAGATGAAAGTTCTTCCGCAACGTAAAGAATTACTTTTGGGACGATCCTTTCCTCTTTAAGGTCTGTCCCGATCATATCATTAGAAGATGCGTCGACGGGAAAGAAGCCGAACATATCCTCTACCAAAGCCACCATGGACCAACTGGAGGCCACCATGGAGCTAACAAGACCGCACGGAAAGTATACGACGCCGGCTTCTATTGGCCAACCATTTTTCAAGATTCTTACGACTTGGTAAAACGTTGTGATGCTTGCCAAAGGTTTGGAAGTATCTCACAGAGGAGTGAAATGCCACTTACTAACATCCAAGCTTGTGAAGTCTTCGACATTTGGGGATTAGATTTTATGGGACCATTCCCTAAATCTAACGGAAAAGAATACATTCTGGTTGCAGTTGATTACGTGTCCAGGTGGGCTGAAGCACAAGCTCTCCCAACAAACGATGCCAAGGTCGTCACTAAGTTTCTCAAACAACTATTTTGTCGATTTGGAACTCCGAGAGCCATAATCAGTGATCGTGGCACCCACTTCTGCAATACTCACCTAATGAAAACATTGCAACAGTACGGAGTAACTCACAAAACTTCAACAACTTATCACCCACAAACCAATGGACAAGCCGAAGTGACAAATAGGGCGTTAAAACGAATCTTAGAGCGAACGGTGTTCAACCATGGGGAAAAATGGTCCGATAAATCAGATGATGCGTTGTGGGCATTCAGGACAGCATACAAAACGCCGTTAGGAACCACACCATATCGTCTAGTTTATGGTAAGGCATGTCATCTACCGATAGAGTTGGAGTATAAGGCATACTGGGCGCTGAAGAAATGTAATTTAGACATTCCCACCATAATATCTGATGAACGCCAAAATGTGCTATTTTATAGTACTAATTATCCCTTAGTTTGATTAATTTCTTATGCATTTTATTTGAATTCGATACTCATTTCGTTTATATTTGCATTTAGGAATTTTCTGGAGCTTGAATCGGAAAAGAAACTGAAAACGTGCGAGAATTGAAGAAAAGAAGTTAAAAATAAGAAAGATTGAAGATGGTGGTCGCTGGTGAAAAAAGTTGGAAATTATGATCCATACGGCGTATGGATTCCATACGGCGTATGGATGAAGTGAGCCGGGCCGCTAGAATACGCGGGTCAGACCCATGGGCTTTTCAATCCATACGGCGTATGGAATTCCATACGGCGTATGGATTGATTTGGCAGAAACCCTAAATACTTCATTTTGCTCTCATTTTGAGGCTATGACTTCACATTCTTTTCTCCAGTCGATTTCTTCATATATAAAACCATTTTCTGGAGCTTTTGAAGGAAAAAAGAGCAAGAAGATTCAAGGGCTTTCATTCATTCAATCGTTATTTCGATATTTCGGTTCGAATACATTTCTTTCTTTCATTTGATTATGAATATTGAGATGTTTAAGATTCTGATTTTCTGTGATAATATGAGTGGCTAAGTTTTTCATACAATTGCTTAGATGATAATACTCGGATGATGATTTGACTGTTGAATTGCTAGTTAATATTGAATTTTATGAATGTTTATATGTTTATCCGAAGATCCATGTTTAATTGTTGAATCTTGATGATAACCTAGCGTGATGATCCATTGATTTATGATTGAGTTCTCTATTGATTGATTATTATTGATGATTGTTGGTTTTAATTGATGATTATCACTAAATAGATTGAGTTTGATAGGCTAGGATCAATTATTGTTAAGAATTGGCAATGAATGAGATAACTAGTAATAGTTATAGACTTTGTTGATTCAAGTTATAAGGATAAATCATACAAACGGTGTAGTTATAATTTATAATGCAATTTGGTGGATAACGTTAAATTGAACTGTTAGCGGGTTGAAAACAACTTTATATCTTTCTGAATTGTGTTTAATCAATTAATCCTGCAAAGATGGTTGATACATTTGTCATGTCACAATGAAGTTCATACATTAGCAATTCAATAAAGTGATAATCGGATTCTGAGGAAACTAGTCTAAGCAATTGTACTTCTTTTACTATTTGAATTTAATCTTTTATTTTAATTAAGTTATTTTATTATTTCTTTATTTTATAATTAAGTTTTAGTTAATAAATCATTTCTTTTATAATTGTTACTCATTTGTTCGATCGGAACTAAAACGTCCCACTTTTTACTGCTTTAATTAATTGTAGCCATTTCCAATTTGTTGATATTGACATCCGTTCCCTGTGTTCGACTCGGACTTACTAAACTATACTATATATGATCAGGTATTTTTGCCTGTGTTGTGTGTAGTAAGTTAGGTATTTTCCATTTTAAAACTACAACCCCGTTTACACGACATCAAGTTTTTGGCGCCGCTGCCGGGGAGCGGTTTGTTTCAATTAAATAAATTGGAAGTTGTCTTTTGTTTATAATTTTTAGTTAATTTATTATTTATTTGTTACTTGATTAGTTGATTTCTTTTTCACTATTAGTTATAAGTTAGGGTAGTCAGGTAGCCTGTTCTGCTGATTTTCCAGGTACGATACGGGAGTTTATGACCCGCTCAACTATTCCAAACCCAACTGACCCTTTTGAAGAACCCGAACGTATATTCCATCAAAGAAGACGCGCCGCTTCAGCACCACCGAACTCATCGTTAACCAATAACCTTTTTTACTCCACGAACTAGGAACTACCGTTCGTATTTAGAAAGCAATTTTGGAGAGTGCCTACGATTTCTTTTTAACGATCAACCAGATAAAACAATGGCAGAAGATATCGCCAACATAACGCTCGAAGAGTATTCGAGTCGGATGCGTAATGACCGTGGCACTGGAGTAGTAAGGCCAGCAATTGCACAAGATGTGGAGTTTGAAATCAAGGGACAGTTCCTCAAGGAGCTTAGGGAGAATCCTTTCCGAGGAGAAGAAAGGGAGGATGCTAATGATCATGTGGAGAAAATCGTTGAGATAGCCGATATGTTCAACGTTCCTAACATCACACGCGATCAAATTATGCTCAGGGTATTCCAAATCACGCTCAAGGGAGCTGCTAAGAGATGGATTCAAAACGAGCCAGCTGGATCCATAACCACATGGGAAGACCTTCGCACGAAGTTTCTGAAAATGTATTGTCCTCCTTCCAAAACTTCAAAGATGATTGACGAGATCAGAAATTTCAAGCAGGAAATGGATGAGTCACTACACCAAGCTTGGGAGAGATATAAGGACCTGATGCATAAGTGCCCGCAACACGACCTGAACGATCAGCAAGTCGTGAGTATTTTCTATAAAGGAGTGGATCATGCCACGTGTAACACCCCCGAAATTCACTGTTTTGCGGAAGCATACATGGGTGTTACTAATCAATATACCAAGCACAAGATATACAGCAAACGACCTCTAAATGAGACGTTTTGTAAATTAGTTACATTTCATAGATATAATGTTTGAAAACTTAGTGTTTTCGTATACAAAATGTAGTTTCCCCTAGAGTCCACGCGTATAGCGGGAGATTCTATTACATAATCGTAATATACAAAAGATAATGCTAAGAATCTCCGTTAATGCAGTTGTGTTGAAATCATGCGACTCTAGCTAAAATCCTGGAGTAATCCTACTCCATCCGGGTACCTGAGAAAACATGCTAAAAAGTGTCAACCAAAAAGGTTGGTGAATCTCACAGGTTTGTACATAATATCGGCTTTGAACACGAGATTTCATTAGTAGTGCCCGTAGGCGTAAAATCAGCCATTGCAATCCAGCAATCGTAAAATCAGTATTTGCAATCCAGCAAATGTAAATAAATAAGTTTATACCGTTGCCATGAGGCTCATAATCGAAGCTTAACCCGTAATAATATGTTTGCTCCCGTGACATGCTCGTAAGTGAGCAAGCATCAGTAACGAATAAGTTGTCACCCGTTTATACGTGTAAATCGGTACGTGGCAGCGCTACTGCCCCGGGTGGGGAGGGTCATTTCCCTAATGGATCCATTAACTACTGTTCGCGCTTAAGTCCATAACTAACGATATATGATGGAGAGACTTCTGTAAATAGTAACAACTCATGCAATTCCGTTTGGTATAGTAAACAGTTTAGTACTTGTGTTCAAGAAAATAAGTAGCATGTATCTCCCCCAATAAGATAAAACAGTAAAAGTGGGGCCGTAAGACTCACCTGAGTCTTTGCAAGTACGTTTATATCAATAAACGAGTAAGTAATATCAACTGTAGGTTCTCCGAACCCGTAACCTTCAAATGCCTAAACATATAAAGTTAAGTAAGTAGATGTCTCGCAAGACCATCTAGGCTAGTTGTTTACACAACTCATTATGTCCAAGTGTTTGTTTAGTAATCCGTTTGTAGTTTGAAAACAAATATGGCCCGTTGGTGACGGTTTGTAATAATGATTCAAAGTGTTATCATTTATAACGCAATTTAGTGTAATTGTAATAGAAAGTATGTTCTATGACGTTTGTTAAGTCGTATGACATAAGTATTTGAAGTTGTGTAAGTTCGACACTTAGTAAAATCTGACTTTTCAAGGTTCTGGTTTTTGCGACGTAGCATGCGACGTAGCATGCGACGTAGGGTGCGACGTAGGGAGGTACGTCGCATGATGCGACCTTCGCAAATCAATGCGACGTAGATTCGGTTTGCGACGTAAAAGTCTACGTCGCTATGTGCGACGTCCGCAAGTTAATGCGACGTAATAGGCTGCGTCGCTAGCGCGACGTTGGGATTTTTGTGCGACGTAGGCCGCGACGTCGCTAAATGCGACGTTTTGAGCTACATCGCAGATAGTCCAGCGTCTCTGCGACGTAGCGGTCTGATCGGAAAATGGTGGCCGGAAAATCGGTCGAAAAGCTTCCGTTTGGTCCAAATCTTTTACCCAACCCATTTTTGGACATTTTAAGCATATATAAACCATAAAAACGTAAAAATGAGTAAAAACGGAGAGTTTCGGGTTTTGTCGGGAACTTACGATTTGTCGGATCGAAAATCCGAAAAGATGGAAAGGTAGATCGGGATGCCGTGGTTCTTTTATTCCAAAGGGTCGATGAAATCCGAATGCGTTTAGTGGTAGTATTTAGTGATTTTTGATGATTTTTGGGGTTTTGGTTGGTTGGTGGCTTTTGAAAGAGAAGAGAGGAGAAAGAGAAAAAGTTGAGTGAAATGAGAAAAGAAAAGAGAGAGTTGGAGGTTATCCTCCAACTTTCAGCCTCCGTTCCTGGCGCGGTGTTCGTTTCCTCCGTCGTTTAAACGCTATATCAAGCAGTTATATTTTTAAAAGGTGACGGGAATATTTTAATGAAATACCCTGAAATTAATTATAAGAACATTTGTCGAAGTATTAAAATTCTTAACTCGCGTTTAATACGTATTCGTTAAATTATTTAAAATGTCGTCGCGATATTATAAATAATGTTTGTTCGCTGTGTATTTTATATAATAAAATATGTTCTCATTATTTCGGTAAGTTTCTGTCACCAACGTCCAAGTAACTGTGTCGGACTCCGTCCGGTTAATTCGTACGATTAATCCAAATCGCGTATGTACACACATATATATATAATTCACCTTATATATATACAAATAGAGTCTGCAATTAGTCCTATTACATACTAATTACAACCAGTTACAAGTAATTAGGCAAAATTAATTATCCTAATTTAGCAGGTGTTACATTCTCCCCTTGTTAAAGAAATTTCGTCCCGAAATTAGCTTGAGTGCACGGACGGTGTGTTGTCTGGGAAGAGATGTGGGTATTTCTGTCGCATTTGGTCTTCCCGTTCCCAGGTGAACTCAGGGCCGCGCCTAGAATTCCACCTGACTTTTACTATGGGAATACGACTCTGTTTCAATTGCTTGACCTCACGGTCCATGATTTCCATAGGTTTCTCGACGAAATGAAGTTTATCATCGATTTGAATTTCGTCGAGCGGTATAATCAGCGTTTCGTCAGACAGACATTTCTTCAAGTTAGAAATGTGGAATGTGTTGTGTACGCTGCTAAGTTCAGCAGGAAGTTGCAGGCGATATGCCACTGGACCAATCCTTTCGAGGATCTCGAATGGTCCGATGTATCTAGGATTTAGTTTGCCTCGTTTCCCGAATCGAATAACACCTTTCCACGGTGCCACCTTGAGAAGTACCTTGTCTCCTACCTGGAACTCAAGGTGTTTGCGTCTCACGTCAGCATAGCTTTTCTGACGATCACGTGCGGCTTTCAGCCGGTTTTGAATACTAACGATTTTCTCAGTAGTTTCTTGAATGATTTCTGGACCCGTGAGTTGGGAATCTCCTAACTCAGTCCAACAGATGGGTGATCGGCACTTACGCCCGTAAAGTGCCTCAAAGGGTGCAGCCTTTATGCTGGTATGATAACTGTTGTTGTACGAGAACTCGCACAACGGTAAGTGATTTTCCCAAGAAGTACCGAAGTCAACTACGCAGGCTCGTAGCATATCCTCCAGTGTTTGAATAGTTCGCTCGCTTTGGCCATCGGTTTGCGGGTGATAAGCAGTACTCATATCCAGACGAGTACCAAGAGATTTCTGTAGCGATTGCCAAAAGTTAGAAGTAAAACGGCTGTCCCTATCCGAGATGATCGAGGTAGGTACACCGTGTCGCGAGATGATTTCTTTGACATAGATGCGAGTCAGACGCTCCATCTTGTCGGTTTCCTTGATGGCCAAAAAGTGAGCAGATTTCGTGAGACGGTCCACGATCACCCAAATGGTATCGTAACCACTCGAAGTTTTCGGTAGTTTGGTAATGAAGTCCATGGAAATCTGTTCCCATTTCCATTGAGGAATTTCAGGTTGTTGAAGCAACCCAGAGGGTCTTTGGTGTTCGGTTTTAACTTTGGAACAGGTTAGGCATTTACTGACGTACAAGGCGATGTCAGCTTTCATGTTAGGCCACCAATACAACCCTTTGACGTCATGATACATCTTGTCAGATCCAGGATGTATAGAGTATCGAGATTTGTGAGCTTCAGCCATCACCAAATCTCGCAAGTTTCCGAATTTGGGTAACCACACCCGGTTAGAGAAGTATCGAGTTCCATCGGGTTTGATTTCGAATTGTTTATCCAAGCCTCGCAAGGCTTCATTTTTCAAGTTTTCATCGTTGAGGGCTTCAAGTTGAGCGGTAATGATTTGAGCAGGAAGCTCGTTATGAATTGTCATAGAAAGTGCTCGAACTCGAAGGGGTTTCACTCGTTCTTTTCGACTTAAGGCATCGGCAACTACGTTAGCCTTGCCCGGATGGTATTTGATCTCGCAGTCGTAGTCACTAAGTAACTCAACCCAGCGACGTTGTCTCATGTTTAGATCTTTCTGATCGAATATGTGTTGGAGACTTTTGTGATCGGTAAAGATAGTGCTTTTCGTACCGTAGAGATAATGTCTCCAGATTTTCAATGCGAAGACCACAGCACCTAACTCGAGGTCGTGGGTCGTATAGTTTTTCTCGTGAATTTTTAGTTGTCGTGAGGCATAGGCAATGACTTTTTCCCGTTGCATCAACACACAACCAAGTCCTTGGTGTGAGGCGTCGCAGTAAACTACGAAATCGTCGGTGCCCTCGGGTAAGGACAAGATTGGTGCACTGCAAAGTTTGTTTTTCAATAGCTGGAAGGCTGACTCTTGTTTATCAGTCCAATCGAACTTCTTATCTTTCTGAGTCAGTGTGGTTAGTGGAACAGCTATTCTTGAAAAGTTTTCGATGAATCGGCGATAATAACCAGCAAGACCTAAGAATTGTCTCACTTCGGTTGGAGTGGTCGGTGACTCCCAGCCCTTGATTGCTTCAATCTTGGCGGGATCAACATGAATTCCTTGGCTGTCAATCACGTGCCCGAGGAATTGAACGGTTCGAATCCAGAACTCACACTTAGAGAATTTGGCATATAACTCTTCGTGTTTCAGGAGTCTTAGAATGGTTTTCAGATGTTGAGCATGTTCCTGCTCGTTGCGAGAGTAAATCAAGATATCATCGATGAACACAATGACGAATTTGTCAAGATATGGTTTGCACACCCGATTCATAAGGTCCATGAATACGGCCGGTGCGTTGGTCAACCCGAATGGCATCACTTGGAATTCGTAATGCCCATAACGAGTTCGGAAAGCTGTCTTTGGGATATCATTGTCACGGACTCGGAGTTGATGATAACCCGACCGTAGATCAATCTTTGAGTAAACACTCGATCCCTGGAGTTGGTCGAATAGATCATCGATTCTGGGAAGTGGATACCGATTCTTTATGGTTAGCTTATTCAGCTCTCGGTAATCGATACACATGCGGAAAGATCCATCTTTCTTTTTCACGAATAAGACCGGAGCTCCCCAAGGCGAGGAACTTGGTCGAATGAATCCTCTGTCCAGGAGTTCCTGTAGTTGGTTAGACAACTCCTGCATTTCGGATGGTGCTAAACGGTAAGGGGCTCGTGCCACGGGTGCAGCTCCGGGCACAAGTTCGATTTGGAATTCAACTTGTCTAGGTGGCGGAAGTCCGGGCAAGTCTTCAGGAAAGACTTCCGGGAAATCCCGCACGATCGGAACATCCTCAAGTCGCTTCTCCTCCGACTTCTTCTCCGTTACATGTGCGAGGATGGCTTGATACCCTTTTCGTAGATATTTTCTAGTTTTCAGACAGGAGACAATATTCAGAGTCCGTCTGTCGGTCTCCCCTTGTAGGACTAAGGTTCCACCGGAGACAAGAGGTATGCGAACGAGTTTGTCATGACATATGATTTCAACTCGGTGCTTGGATAACCAATCCATACCGATAATAATATCGAAGCTGCCGATCTCGACAGGGATTAAATCAATGGGAAACGTTTCGTTCGTGAGGTTAAGTGTACAGTTGTGTATGATGCTATCAGTCTCAATCAGGTTGCCATTAGCTAATTCTACAATGTATTTAGCATCTAAGGCAGTGGGAGTAATATCAAGTAAAGGGCTAAATTTCTCAGATATGAAGCTTCTATCGGCACCGGTATCAAATAACACAGAAGCAGTAAGGTCGTTGAGAAGGAACGTACCCGTCACGACGTTCGGGTCTTGTCTGGCTTCCCCAGCCTTGATAACGAATGATCTGCCGCGAGCAGGGTTGTTGTTGTTTTTCAGCTTTGGGCAATCTTTCTTGAAATGCCCTGTATTTCCGCACCCAAAGCAGGCCTTTGGTGCATTAGTGTTGGGGGTGGGAATGTTGGTTCGACAATCCTTGGCTAGATGCCCGAACCGCTTGCAGTTGGAGCAAGGGCAAGAACCGTCATGGTGGCGGTTGCATTTGGGACAGTAGGGTCTGCTCCCGCTGTACCCTTTCTTCTCCGAAGTTCCCGATGAATAAGCCTTAATGTACTCAGGCTTTTTGTTGGAGGTTTGGTTGGATGAGTTAGGGTTACCTTCCCACTTGCGTTTGTTGTTTGCAGATGGGGTTGCAGTTGTACCACGGCGGACAGAATTTGCCGTTAGTTCATGGGCCATACGGATGGCGCTCTGAATTGTACCCGGTTTGGAAGAAGTTACCAGGTCTTGGAGTCTCTCAGGAAGACCATCAACAAATTTCTCGATCCTCTTGTACTCAGGATCGACCATGGTTGGGCACAGAAGTGCCAGTTGGTGGAAACGGTTGGTGTAGCCGGTGATATCATTACCTTGCATCTTATGGTTCCAAAATTCCACTTCTAGTTGTTTCAATTCATCCCTGGGGCAATACTCACCCCTCAACATCTTCTTCAACTCCTCCCACGGGAGTTGGTAAGCAGTAGCAACACTCACAGTCTGGGCATAAGTGTTCCACCAGGTGAGTGCGGTGTCAGTAAAAGTACTAACGGAGAACTTAACCTTATCTCCCTCCGCACAGTTGCAGATAAGAAATACAGACTCAACTTTCTCGATCCAGCGTACTAGACCGATAGCTCCCTCGGTACCTGCAAAGTTTAGAGGTTTGCAGTTCTGGAAGTCCTTGTAAGAACAAGGTTTAGCAGTAGTGGTTTCAGCGGCATCGCTGTTTCTCGAGGAATTTGGTGGAGTATTCCGAGCCAAGGCTTCAGTAACAGCCTGGGTTATAAGGGAGGTGATCTGGGCATCGGTGTACGGTCGTGTCTTTGGCGGCATGATTCTTCAATAAAAGAAATGAAGATACATGAGATTTTGTATGAGCTGGTAATTGTCACAGATGTACATGTATAAAAGCAGTAATACATAACATCAACATGGAAAATGACAATTAATGTGAGTTGAGATAACAAAGGATATCTGATAGATAAAGTGAGTTCAAAAGTTACATCCTACAGAGATATTACAAGGGTGCCGGGAATGGTTACATCCGACTAGTTTATAGAGTAGTGCTAGATAGTCCCTAGATTACGAGATAGATTACAAGACAAAAACTACACTATTCTTAATGTAGATTAATTTGTTCCATAGCGTGCCAAGGCGGTCCACAGTTTCTGCTAGTCGGTTGGTTCATTCTTAGTTACGGTTCCTGGCTTTCGGATTCGTCTTCCGACTCCAGGTTCAGGTCGTGTGGGTGGTAGCGTGCCTCGAGCATGTCCCTGTATCTTTGAGTCGTGGAGCGGTACTTAGTCTCCTCCGTTGATTTCCTGCCCAAACGTTTGATCCATGTTTTGGTCCTACGGGTTAGGTTGGTGGCCACTTTCTTCCAGTAACGGATCTTATCTTTGATTCGTGTAGGGACAGATCGGTTTGAGATTCTCAATCTTTGTTCATAGTCTATGCACTTACGCTTAAGTGCCCAATTTCGGCCGTCAAGTCCCACGGCCTGATCTCGCACTCTTTCATATTCTTCTATGTCGATGCCAGTCATTTCGAAATTCTGATTTTCGTTTCCCTCCAGCATGATTTCTTCTTCTGGTACGATGTCCTCATCGAGATACGTGTACTGGATTTGTTCCTCGTGGACTTGGTCACTATCAGACATGTGGTCGTCCATTTGGGAATTCGCGTCTTTGAGTTCTATAGAAATGACAGAGAGAGGATTTTAGTCCTTGGAAGTACGTTGCTTCCGGGTGTTAGATGTGATTTTCATAAAATCATTAGAGTGCGCCACAAGGTGGTGTGACGGTAATCAAGTCGGTCATGGTCGATGCAAACCGCAGAGAGAATTTCGTAAGTGTCACCAGAGAATCGTCGGCTATCTCTATAGCGAGTGTGTTTACGTGCGAGGCCTATTCATATATATATAATAGCCTAGTAGTATAGTCAGCGAGTGAGGCCTATGTATGTATATACTCGTATATCACATAATAGCCTAGAGTATGTCTAGCACATAACAAGTAAGAGTCTCGGTTCTCTCGTGGTCAGAGTCTACTAACGCATTCCTGTTTGACATAACCATTTCAGACCTCACATCATCTTTCCTTAATAGTACATAGTTGATCAGGCTATGTTAAATTAAAGTCGTATGATGTAATTCCTGAACCAATCAAGTCTAATAAGGAAATACTGCCTAATGGTCATAGTCTAGGCCCACTAAATGCAACCTAGTTCGCTATAACCTTAGGCTCTGATACCAATCTGTAACACCCCCGAAATTCACTGTTTTGCGGAAGCATACATGGGTGTTACTAATCAATATACCAAGCACAAGATATACAGCAAACGACCTCTAAATGAGACGTTTTGTAAATTAGTTACATTTCATAGATATAATGTTTGAAAACTTAGTGTTTTCGTATACAAAATGTAGTTTCCCCTAGAGTCCACGCGTATAGCGGGAGATTCTATTACATAATCGTAATATACAAAAGATAATGCTAAGAATCTCCGTTAATGCAGTTGTGTTGAAATCATGCGACTCTAGCTAAAATCCTGGAGTAATCCTACTCCATCCGGGTACCTGAGAAAACATGCTAAAAAGTGTCAACCAAAAAGGTTGGTGAATCTCACAGGTTTGTACATAATATCGGCTTTGAACACGAGATTTCATTAGTAGTGCCCGTAGGCGTAAAATCAGCCATTGCAATCCAGCAATCGTAAAATCAGTATTTGCAATCCAGCAAATGTAAATAAATAAGTTTATACCGTTGCCATGAGGCTCATAATCGAAGCTTAACCCGTAATAATATGTTTGCTCCCGTGACATGCTCGTAAGTGAGCAAGCATCAGTAACGAATAAGTTGTCACCCGTTTATACGTGTAAATCGGTACGTGGCAGCGCTACTGCCCCGGGTGGGGAGGGTCATTTCCCTAATGGATCCATTAACTACTGTTCGCGCTTAAGTCCATAACTAACGATATATGATGGAGAGACTTCTGTAAATAGTAACAACTCATGCAATTCCGTTTGGTATAGTAAACAGTTTAGTACTTGTGTTCAAGAAAATAAGTAGCATGTATCTCCCCCAATAAGATAAAACAGTAAAAGTGGGGCCGTAAGACTCACCTGAGTCTTTGCAAGTACGTTTATATCAATAAACGAGTAAGTAATATCAACTGTAGGTTCTCCGAACCCGTAACCTTCAAATGCCTAAACATATAAAGTTAAGTAAGTAGATGTCTCGCAAGACCATCTAGGCTAGTTGTTTACACAACTCATTATGTCCAAGTGTTTGTTTAGTAATCCGTTTGTAGTTTGAAAACAAATATGGCCCGTTGGTGACGGTTTGTAATAATGATTCAAAGTGTTATCATTTATAACGCAATTTAGTGTAATTGTAATAGAAAGTATGTTCTATGACGTTTGTTAAGTCGTATGACATAAGTATTTGAAGTTGTGTAAGTTCGACACTTAGTAAAATCTGACTTTTCAAGGTTCTGGTTTTTGCGACGTAGCATGCGACGTAGCATGCGACGTAGGGTGCGACGTAGGGAGGTACGTCGCATGATGCGACCTTCGCAAATCAATGCGACGTAGATTCGGTTTGCGACGTAAAAGTCTACGTCGCTATGTGCGACGTCCGCAAGTTAATGCGACGTAATAGGCTGCGTCGCTAGCGCGACGTTGGGATTTTTGTGCGACGTAGGCCGCGACGTCGCTAAATGCGACGTTTTGAGCTACGTCGCAGATAGTCCAGCGTCTCTGCGACGTAGCGGTCTGATCGGAAAATGGTGGCCGGAAAATCGGTCGAAAAGCTTCCGTTTGGTCCAAATCTTTTACCCAACCCATTTTTGGACATTTTAAGCATATATAAACCATAAAAACGTAAAAATGAGTAAAAACGGAGAGTTTCGGGTTTTGTCGGGAACTTACGATTTGTCGGATCGAAAATCCGAAAAGATGGAAAGGTAGATCGGGATGCCGTGGTTCTTTTATTCCAAAGGGTCGATGAAATCCGAATGCGTTTAGTGGTAGTATTTAGTGATTTTTGATGATTTTTGGGGTTTTGGTTGGTTGGTGGCTTTTGAAAGAGAAGAGAGGAGAAAGAGAAAAAGTTGAGTGAAATGAGAAAAGAAAAGAGAGAGTTGGAGGTTATCCTCCAACTTTCAGCCTCCGTTCCTGGCGCGGTGTTCGTTTCCTCCGTCGTTTAAACGCTATATCAAGCAGTTATATTTTTAAAAGGTGACGGGAATATTTTAATGAAATACCCTGAAATTAATTATAAGAACATTTGTCGAAGTATTAAAATTCTTAACTCGCGTTTAATACGTATTCGTTAAATTATTTAAAATGTCGTCGCGATATTATAAATAATGTTTGTTCGCTGTGTATTTTATATAATAAAATATGTTCTCATTATTTCGGTAAGTTTCTGTCACCAACGTCCAAGTAACTGTGTCGGACTCCGTCCGGTTAATTCGTACGATTAATCCAAATCGCGTATGTACACACATATATATATAATTCACCTTATATATATACAAATAGAGTCTGCAATTAGTCCTATTACATACTAATTACAACCAGTTACAAGTAATTAGGCAAAATTAATTATCCTAATTTAGCAGGTGTTACACCACGAGACAGCAACTGGATTCCCAAGGGCCTATTCCCAAGAAGGTCCCTCGTGATGCTTTGACTGCCATTCGCGACCAAGCGAAACACTCTCAGTTATGGGATGATGGCACTTCTAGGCGAAAGAGGTCTGTGAATGATGACGATGGATTTGCAGCCATCACCGCTAAGCTAGACAACATGGGCAGAGATATCAAGAAGGTTACTGAGACTGTTCATCCTATCCAAGTGGGATGCGACAACTGTGGAGGAAGCCATTTAGTGAAGGATTGCCCCGAGATGCGAACGGGAGAACAGACTGAGGAAGTCAAGTATGGAGAAGCTCAAGCACCATACCGTCAGGGCGGTGGAAACTTCTTCAGAAGACCATACCAAGATGGAGGGTGACCGTTTCGCCAAACTCAACCTGGATTTTTCACCAACGAGCAGCCAGGTGCATCATCTTCAGACAAGCAAGCTAATTTAGAAGAAATGATGGGTAAGTTTCTCACTTCCAATGAGAAATTCATTACGAGCTCTGGACAACGGATGGATGCTACAGACGCTGCATTGAGAAACCAAGGAGCTGCGATTAAGCAGATTGAAGGGAATGTTTCCAACATAGCCAAAGTTCTTCAAGAGAGATTCCCTGGAAAACTACCTGGATACACTGAGACCAATCCACGGGATCAGGCGAAAGCTGTGATCACCCGGAGTGGAAGGGGTTTTGAAGACCCCATTCCAAAGAAGAAACCTGTTTCTCAGCCCCTACCGCAAAAAGAGAAGGAAGTAGAAGTTGTGGAAAGTCCCAAGGTAGACACTGAGGCTGAACAAATTGCAAGAGATAAGTAATATGCTAAGGATCATGCACTGCCACCACCTTATCCAGCAGCTTTGAGAAGAGGGAAAGATGATGCTCAATACCACCAGTTCCTAGAGAATCTGAAGCAACTACACATTAACATCCCATTCGTGGAAGCCATTGCTCAAATGCCAAAGTATGCAAAGTATCTGAAGGAACTTTTAACTAATAAGAGCAAACTGATGGAGGCAACCACGGTGACAATGAACGAGAGATGTTCAGCAGTTATGCAAAATAAACTTCCACCGAAAGTGAAAGACCCTGGAAGTATTACCCTTCCTTGTCTGATTGGAAGTTTAGACCTTACTCATGCATTGGCTGACTTGGGGGCAAGCATATCAATAATGCCTTATACTATGTATGCCAGACTTAAGTTGGGGGAACCAAAGCCAATTAGAATGTGCGTTGAGTTAGCAGATCGTTCAGTTCAATATCCTAGGGGCATGGTAGAGAATGTGCTAGTTAAGGTGGATAGGTTTGTTTTTCCGTGTGATTTCATCATTCTGGATATGGTTGAAGATAAAAAGGTACCTATCATTTTGGGAAGACCTTTTCTAGCCACTGCAAGGGCATTGATTGATGTTCATGATAGAAAAATCACTCTGAGGTTAGGAGACGATGAAGTAGTGTTTGATGTCAACAAATCAATGCGATATCCTGCTACAGTTGATGATACTTGCTACTTTGTGAGTGCCAGAGAAATGACTGATGATGAGGAGTTCCTTCAAAGTCTCATGGAAGATGAAGATCTAGATCCCATGATTCTGGAGGGATGGACATGAAGCATAGAAGCAATTAGAGATATTGAAGAATTCGATAAAATGCTTGAGGAGTTAGAGTTCGAGAGTGATGAGGAATTAGAAGGTGATCAGCCGACTGAGAATGAAGAATCGGTTGAGACTGATGGTGTTTTAGTCAAGAAAGAGACTCGCATCACTATGCATAGGATTCCCTGTTCACGAGAAGAGGTGTTGGCATGTAAATCTTCTTTTGAAGAACCACCAAGGTTAGAATTGAAAGATTTACTGACCCATTTGGAATATGCATACCTACAAGGAGAGTCGGATTTGCCAGTTATCATTTCATCCAAGCTATCAGTAAACGAGAAAGAAAGTCTGCTAAAAGTTCTGAAGGAACATAAGCATGCTATAGCATGGACGATCGGTGACATCAAGGGAATTAGCCCATCATATTGTACGCACAAGATCCTTATGGAATCTGATTTCAAACCAGTTGTGCAACCATTAAGACGATTAAATCATAAGGTTACGGATGTTGTGAGGAAGGAAATCATAAAATTTCTTGACTCTGGATTGATATACCTGATTTCTGATAGTCCATGGGTCAGCCCCATTCATGTTGTGCCAAAAAAAGGAGGTATGACAGTGGTTGCGAATGAGAGGAATGAGTTAATTCCCATAAGAACTGTTACTGGATGGAGGATCTGTATCGATTATAGAAAGCTGAATGATGCGACACGCAAGGATCACTTTCCTTTGCCATTCATTGATCAGATACTCGAACGTCTAGCTGGAAAAGAGTATTATTGCTTTCTAGACGGATTCTCCGGGTACTTCCAAATCCCAATTGATGCAAATGATCAAGATAAGACTACTTTCACCTGCCCATTCGGAACGTTCGCTTATCGGAGAATGCCTTTTGGTCTATGTAACGCACCCGCCACATTTCAACGGTGCATGATGGCAATATTCCATGATATGGTAGAAGACAGCATGGAAATATTCATGGATGACTTCCCTGTGTTTGGAGATTCTTTTGATAAGTGTCTGATAAATCTGAAGAGGATGTTGCAAAGGTGTGAGAGTTCCAATCTCGTTTTAAATTGGGAAAAGTGTCATTCCATGGTACGAGAAGGAGTTGTGTTGGGGCATAAAATTTCAAGAGCTGGTATTGAAGTTGATCAAGCAAAGATTGAGGCCATAGCAAAGCTACCCCATCCAACAAATGTTAAACGAATACGAAGTTTCTTAGGACATGCTGGGTTCTATAGAAGATTCATCAAGGATTTTTCAAAGATAGCACGTCCTATGAACAAGTTGTTGGAAAAGGAAGCTGAATTCGAGTTTTCAAAGGAGTGCCAAAATGCGTTCAAGATTTTAAAGGAGAAATTGGTATCCGCACCAATTATGATAAGTCCGAATTGGGATCTCCCATTTGAATTGATGTGTGATGCCAGTGATTACGCTGTAGGAGCAGTTTTAGGTCAGAGGGTTGATAAGAAGTTTCAACCTATTTATTACGCAAGCAAGACTTTGACAAGTGCACAGGAGAATTACACCACGACTGAAAAAGAATTGCTTGCTGTTGTTTTTGCGTTTGATAAGTTTCGCTCTTACCTGGTCCTGTCAAAAACTATTGTTTTTACCGATCACTCTGCATTAAGATACTTGTTTGGAAAACAAGATGCAAAACCAAGGTTGTTGCGATGGATTTTGTTATTGCAGGAGTTTGACATTGAGATTCGTGATAAGAAGGGAGCAGAAAATCTGGCTGCAGATCATCTGTCAAGTATGGAAAATCCAGAATTAGATAAGTTGGATGAAACGGAAATTCGAGATAAGTTTCCTGATGAAAGCTTGTTGAAAGCAATTCTGAATGAATTTCCATGGTTCGCTGATATTGCAAACTTTTTAGTTACAAAGACTCTTCCATCCGGATTGGACTTCAACCAAAGAAAGAGGTTTTTCTCATCTTTACGGTATTACTTCTGGGAAGACCCATATCTGTTCAGACAGTGTGCCGATGGAATTGTCCGACGATGTGTAGCTGGAGAGGAATGTGATATTATCTTAGAGCACTGTCATGATGGTCCGGCTGGAGGACATCATGGTCCAAACTACACTGCAAGGAAAGTGTTTGAGGCAGGTTTTTATTGGCCAACAGTTTATAAGGATGCATTCAAGTATGTGAAGGAATGCGATGCCTGCCAACGTACTGGGAGAATCTCAAAGAAGGATGAAATGTTGCAAAATCCAATTATGGTAAGCGAGATTTTTGATGTCTGGGGGATAGACTTTATGGGCCCGTTTCCACCTAGCAATGGAAACAAATACATCATTGTGGCTGTGGATTATGTTTCTAAGTGGGCCGAAGCAAAGGCATTACCCACGAATGGTGCTCGCATTGTGGTAAATTTTCTTAAGCAGTTATTTTCGCGTTTTGAAGCACCAAAAGCTTTAATTAGTGATCGAGGGACACATTTCACAAATCTGCAATTGGAAAAAGTGCTGCGAAAGTACGGAGTTAGACATAAGTTTTCAACTACTTATCATCCACAGACGAGTGGTCAAGTGGAAGTGACTAATAGAGGGTTGAAGCGTATTTTAGAACGTTCAGTTGAAGGAAACCCTAAGAATTGGTCATACAAGTTGGATGATGCATTATGGGTGGCACGAACAGCATTTAAGTCGTCAGTTGGAACAACGCCTTATCGCCTTGTTTATGGAAAAGCTTGTCATTTGCCTTTTGAGTTAGAGCATAAAGCATATTGGGCTTTACAGAAGTGCAATCTTGATGAAAAGTTAGCTGGAAAGGAAAGAATGGAACAGTTAAATGAGTTGGATGAATTAAGAATAAATGCTTATGACAATTCGAGATTGTTTAAGGAGCGAACTAAGAAATGGCATGATGCTCATCTTAAGTCGAACCATACATTCGAGAAAGGTGATAAAGTTCTGTTGTATAGTTCTAGATTACATTTGTTTCCAGGAAAGTTAAAGATACGCTGGACTGGCCCATTTGTTGTTGACAAGGTTTATCCGTTTGGAGCTGTTGATTTGCAAGGATATTCTGGAAAAACTTTCAAGGTTAATGGAAGTAGAGTGAAGAAGTACTATGGTGATATAAGGGACTCCAAGCGTGATTTGGAGATGGATTTGAATTAAGTGGTGAAGCAAGATGTCGAGCTTACCGACGTGATAAACAAAAGCGCTTTCGGGAGACAACCCGTTATTTTGTTAATTTGTATTTTGTTTTATTGTTTTTGTTTGCAGGTTTGAACTTTGTGGGTGTGTTCTCTGGAAACCCTCACGAGACTACAACTCGTCCACTCGGGATACCGAGGGGTTGAAAGGCTTATTGCATGTGCTAAATGCAATCGTGTTGCCTACGGAAGTGTGCTGTTGTATTTTATTTCTGAATGAAGTCCTTCAAGCAAATTGCCTTCAAATCAGGGGAGTTTTCTGTTTCACTTCTTTTCTATTCCCTTTATTTTTATTTTCTTTTGCAATGAGGACATTGCATGTTTCTAAGTGGGGGATGGGGGAAAAGAAGTCTAATTGTCCTTAAGTTATGAATGGTAGCTATTGAAAAATATTGAAGTTAAGAGGCATTCTACGTGTTAGTCATTTTTCAACCCAAATTTTTGTTTTAAAATTGTTTTCTATGTAAAGTTTAGCAATTTTGTAACACATTTTGGGAATGCAAAGAATGAAATAAATTAAATTTTTAAATATTAGATAGTTCATCTTATGATGTATCGATAGGCAATCTATATGAAGGTTATTGAGCAAGTAAGAAATGTAATGAATTAAGTAGGGATTTATCCTATGAGGATCTTTTAGCAAGGTATGACCTTAGTCTTAATTCTTGTATGATAGCGTGTTATAATCCATAATTTTGGGATCCTAATAATCATCATTTTGGAATATACTGGGTGCTGTTTCCTCTGTTGTACGAAAGTACAGACCTGGTTTCCGTCAGTATATTTGATAATAAAAATAAATGAGTACAAAAGACTCATAAATTGAAAAACCAAAGCCAAGTTATGTCGCTCTGTTGTACTGAGGTACAGACCTGTCATCAATGTCTTGGTTTGAAAAATGATTGATTTATTTGGATGTTCATTAGTTAGAGAATTGTGACACGTTATTTTTATGAGAGTATTTTGCTATAGAAAATCAGGGGTAAGGCCTGCTAGAAAATAATAAGTTGAGCTCAATTTCTGAAATTTAGATTGTTTAAGTGGACAACAATATCGGTAATCTAAGTGATCTATCTTTTATGTGTAATAATAATATGTTAGAATGGCTTCCCATGTAGAGTTTCTTGATTGCTGAGTTTTAAGGTAGAATCGATTTTAAGATAAAATTTGGTTTGTCGAATGTTGTGTAGTTTGTAAGTCCTTTTATGCATTGTTTGCCGTTCATATTTAAAGTTTTGAATTTTTGAGTCACTAGTCTACTTGAGGACAAGTAGGATTCAAATGGGGGATGTTTGATGAACGCCAAAATGTGCTATTTTATAGTACTAATTACCCCTTAGTTTGATTAATTTCTTATGCATTTTATTTGAATTCGATACTCATTTCGTTCATATTTGCATTTAGGAATTTTCTGGAGCTTGAATCGGAAAAGAAACTGAAAACGTGCGAGAATTGAAGAAAAGAAGTTAAAAATAAGAAAGATTGAAGATGGTGGTCGCTGGTGAAAAAAGTTGGAAATTATGATCCATACGGCGTATGGATTCCATACGGCGTATGGATGAAATGAGCCGGGCCGCCAGAATACGCGGGTCAGACCCATGGGCTTTTCAATCCATACGGCGTATGGAATTCCATACGGCGTATGGATTGATTCGGCAGAAACTCTAAATACTTCATTTTGCTCTCATTTTGAGGCTATGACTTCACATTCTTTTCTCCAGTCGATTTCTTCATATATAAAACCATTTTCTGGAGTTTTTGAAGGAAAAAAGAGCAAGAAGATTCAAGGGCTTTCATTCATTAAATCGTTATTTCGATATTTCGGTTCGAATACATTTCTTTCTTTCATTTGATTATGAATATTGAGATGTTTAAGATTCTAATTTTCTGTGATAATATGAGTGGCTAAGTTTTTCATACAATTGCTTAGATGATAATACTCGGATGATGATTTGATTGTTGAATTGCTAGTTAATATTGAATTTTATGAATGTTTATATGTTTATCCGAAGATCCATGTTTAATTATTGAATCTTGATGATAACCTAGCGTGATGATCCATTGATTTATGATTGAGTTCTCTATTGATTGATCATTATTGATGATTGTTGGTTTTAATTGATGATTATCACTAAATAGATTGAGTTTGATAGGCTAGGATCAATTATTGTTAAGAATTGGCAATGAATGTGATAACTAGTAATAGTTATAGACTTTGTTGATTCAAGTTATAAGGATAAATCATACAAACGGTGTAGTTATAATTTATAATGCAATTTGGTGGATAAAGTTAAATTGAACTGTTAGCGGGTTGAAAACAACTTTATATCTTTCTGAATTGTGTTTAATCAATTAATCCTGTAAAGATGGTTGATACATTTGTCATGTCACAATGAAGTTCATACATTAGCAATTCAATAAAGTGATAATCGGATTCTGAGGAAACTAGTCTAAGCAATTGTACTTCTTTTACCATTTGAATTTAATCTTTTATTTTAATTAAGTTATTTTATTATTTATTTATTTTATAATTAAGTTTTAGTTAATAAATCATTTCTTTTATAATTGTTACTCATTTGTTCGATCGGAACTAAAACGTCCCACTTTTTACTGCTTTAATTAATTGTAGCCATTTCCAGTTTGTTGATATTGACATCCGTTCCCTGTGTTCGACTCGGACTTACTAAACTATACTATATATGATCAGGTATTCTTGCCTGTGTTGTGTGTAGTAAGTTAGGTATTTTCCATTTTAAAACTACAACCCCGTTTACACGACATCAATATCCCATCGGAGAATGCAGCTTAACGAACTAGCTGAGTTAAGAGATAAAGCATACGATAGCTCCCTGAAATTCAAAGAAAGAACCAAGATGTTCCATGATGCAAGAATCAAGCTATCAAAGTTTAAACCAGGGGATAAAGTACTTCTCTTCAACTCACGCTTCAGGAAGTTCTCTGGAAAATTCAAAGTCAGGTGGAGCGGACCATTTATAATCTCAAAGGTATATTCCTTCGGAGCTGTTGAACTCGAAGCCCCGGAAGGTAACTTTAAAGTTAATGGTCAACGCTTGAAACATTACATTGAGGATTTCCCCATTAATGAGGAAGTCTACATTTTTGAGCCACCTTGAAATATTCCCAGGTATCAAGAGTCAAGCTAGTGACTCTCTCTTAAACAAGCGCTCTTGGGAGGCACCCCAAGCTTATCCTAGATTAATCTGTCTTTTTATATTATCTAGTTTTATCATTCCTAACTAAATTATGCAGGATAGCAACTTATCTGACAAACTTTGAAATTTACAGATCTGAGATAAGTCTTCGTTATTTATGCAAATGCAGAAGTTCTGATGACGCTTTCAAATTAAAATATTTTACAAACAATCATTAGTTCTTTTCGCATTTGTATATTTTTAAATGTTACCTGTATTGTTTATGTTTTTCAGGATGAATCCCTCAACAGAAAGCAGTCAGAAGAACAGGAAGCGAACCCGTAGAGGTAAGAAGAAGAAGAAGACTTCTGTTCAGGATGAGAGTATGACTGATATACCGACTTCTCCCGGGAAGCATTCGAGACCTGTTGCACCACAGTTTGCCCCAATATCTGGGTCCATTCCGACCTTTGATTATGGGATCACTACTGCTGATCCAGTAGCTGCTTGGGAGCTTTTTCAGACATTGTACATTCACCATGAGGCAATATCTGATACCCGCGAGGCGGTCGGGCTACCGAGACTTCAGGATCACCCTTACAAACTAGGGTCTGGTCCTAGAGCTTCTCGCCCACCATGGTCATTCTTCCCTCCTGCACCTAGCACTACTGATGCTCCAGCACAGGATCCGGGACCTTCGAGTGCACACGTTGATCCTGCCGTGATGCTCGCAGCTGCTAGCAGACTTGATATACCATCACCTTCTTCTATCCTCCATGATGCTGCTCTTTACCAGGCTGCTGTTGCTGAGTTTGATCCTGATATGGATGATCTTCTAGATGATTAGTTTATCTTTATTTTATTATGTTTATGTCTTAGACTTCTTTATTTTATGTTTTTAGACTTATCATACTACTATTCTGTGAGACTTGGTTATTATGACTCTATTTATGGCTATTTGCAGAACTCAGTATTCGTAGAAATGGATGATCTTTAAAGAAGTCTGGTCCAATCAAACTCCAGCAAATCACTTGCACCACTCCTTCACGAATCTGGTCCTCCATCCAGTGCTCACAAAGCGTAGGGAAGTATCACTCTAGTTCTTATGATCTATCTTATGATAATATATGCTCGCGCCCACTTAAAACTCTAAGTGTGGGATTAATACCCCATAACTGGAAAACTTGAAATTTATATTTGACTTAATGCAAAACCCTAAGTGTGGGATTCTCCCTACTTAGTGCAGAAACATTGAGGACAATGTTTATTTTTAAGTGTGGGATAGCAGTATACTCTTCGCTCACTTGTTATGATCAAAATTGTTTCGAAATTGTCGTCAGTAAGTAAACAAATCCTTATTTTGCCGAAAATTTTAAAATTTTTCCACTACAAAAACAGTCTTGCTTCGACAGTAGTCTAACTACTCATTCAGCAGACTGACTTTTCCAAAAGTTTTTGAGTCAATAAATTAAGAAGAAGTATAAATTTTTTTTTGCAAGTATTCAAAAGTTGGTAAAAAGAGGTAGGAACATGTCAGACTCTAAATGATTTTAAAATGAAAGTCTAAGAGGGGCATCGCGTGACTGGGTACATACAACCTATATTTGCAGTGAGGTACTTGAGCCTATAATAAGCATTCATTTTTAATGCTTCACTTTCATTTGTTGTGTGTGACCGGTGCATGCATTCAGAATTAGAACTTGCTCCTGGTATGCATTTCGAGACCATATTGACAGGTGCCATACGTGGCATAGGTGCAATTAAATGACCTGGACATTTACTTAGGATAAAACCCCATTTTTATCATATCTTTTCAAGCCTAACCCTGCCGATACTCATATTTAGTATCGATGATCCGCCTAGAAAACCCTGTTAAGCCTTAACCTTTTCGTTTCTCAAAAACCCAAACTTTTAAAACCACCTACTTCCATACCCACCAAAATCTTATCTTGGAATCTTTTAAATTTATTGAAAAATGCTATTTAGATATTCTTTTTGCTTTCCCTCAAAATTCACAAATATCGTGTTTACTAAAAAATAATTCTCGCGTGCGTTTCCTTAAATAAAAACTCAAATATCGAGAGTCATGCGGCACCAAGTAAATTCGAAGTTGTCAAAGGGTTAGAAAAATGAAAGGATCTCAAAAGGGCAGTAAGAAAAAGAAATTCCCTTAGAAGTTCCTTGGCAAAGAAATTCTAAGCCAAAAATAAAGAAAAAGAAATGAATATGAAATAAAGCTAAGTGCTTCAAATCTCTCGAAAACTCCAATTCCTAAAAATATAAATCTTCCGTGTGTTTTCAAAAGATAGAAGTCAAAATAGCTATCTTTCTCCCTTTTCGTTATCCGTTTCCGTTTTCATTAAAAAGAATGTCTAAGTAAAGTTTTTCATAAGTTTGAAAGATCCTAAGATAAGCAAAACCCCTTTTCCTTAAAAATTACCACCAACCATACCCTTTAAACCCTCACATTACAACCCTCACAAATGTCTGGTGATAATTAGTGCCGTCCCTGTCTAAGTGGTGGAGATTTGATTCTCGATCAAGCCGATAACGATGAATGCTGCATGACTGGTATTTGAGCGATTTCGTTTGTACAAGAATGATAGGAAACCCGATACACTTTGAGTGAATTGAGTGACCACCTGGTGAGATCGCCCAGTCATGTATATTCCAAGATCGCGAGAATTGAAAGCATGCCTAAGACGATCATTTTATAAATCTTTTGGATACGTCATGGGAACATCTCTCTTCTCCGTACCGGAACAATACTTGTTTCAATTCTGTACCTTTTTCTTCATTTAAAGATTCACCCATAAAAATGATTTTTCGCAAAACTAAAGTTTTTGGCATAAAATGATTTGGAGTTTGCTTGAGGACAAGCAAAAGTCTAAGTGTGGGATATTTGATTTGACTCAAAACGACATGTTTTTATGCATCATTTCAAGCCCATTTTAGCTCAAATCTTTGAATAAACATCGAATAATCAATGTTTTATGCTAAAAATGTAAAACGAGCCAAAGCTTAGACTTCCTTTCGAAAAATCACTTAAAATGCTCAAATAATGAACAAATCAGAGCTATATGATCCACTTGCGATTCTGACGTATAATTAAGCAAAACTGGCCTAATTTATGTCATATTGATCTTCAGGAAAATACAAAACTGCGGCCGCAAGAATCGTTCAAATCTGACAAGAAACGAAGGAGATCGAGCCAAACGAAGATCACAAGAACTACGACCAGTGCACGAGACTTACGATCAAGCGCACAAGACCACGAGCCAGGGCACACCACCCACTAGAGGGCCATATACCACCCCTACAGTGCCGTATACGCCCCCTTTAGGGCCGTATACCCCCTCTAGAAGGTGGTATACCCCCTCTTTGGTGCTGAATTCGCCCTATTTGGTGCCGGATACGCCCTATTTGCTACCGAATACACCCTATTTGCTACCGAATACGCCCCTTTTGGTGTCGAATTCTATAGCTCAGGGGGGTGTTTTGGAAATAATTGGATGCAGGGGTGCTGAGTGTAAATTTTGTAATTTGAAGCCTATAAATAGAGGCTTAACCTCCTCATTTTCAACATACCTCAACACACCATTCCACCTTCATTTTCACACACTTCTCACTAGATTAGTTAGTAACTTTCTCTCTCTAGCACTACTCTTAGGAGTTAGAGGAGAAATAGTAGGTAGCTAGCTTACGAGCTTTGTACGGAGTCGCTCCGAGACTACGGTTGCGCAGATTTATTGTAATGACTATCAGGTTTTATTATATTATCCTTTCTTGTTATTTTTAAATATGTTGTGCTGTTGTCATAATTATTTAAGAATGCATGCCATGATAATTGCCATGATAGGTTAGATAAATCTGTGTTTGCTATGATAAACGTTATGCTAGGGTAGTTATGCTTTAAACCATGCTGTTACTTTGCTCGCATGTAATTAGGATATGTTTGAATTTATGAATTAGTTCTTAAAATGTTTTATTTATCCAACTTATGCTGTGGTTTGAAACCTATTGATATAATCCGGCCAATTGTAGAAATAGGTCCCTCAACTATTCTTTGTCTGAATGATTCGATGAACTCGGCATGGCCGCTGTTCTCCAGATTGAAATACATCATAGGAGACACGGAGCATAGGATTAAGAGATAAATTAGAATTGATTTCATATATCGAATGCTTTTGAGAGAACTTTCGGAGCATTCGTGACTTAACCATCAATCCAGAAACTCTGCCTGAAATAAACCGATTACTATCCATGTTACACTACTGCATGTTCTTGTTTGATTGTTGCTTTAGGGTTTGCATGCTAGTATCTGTTTATCTATTGCGGTTGTTGGATTCATGATTAGGTTTTCAAACATAGAATAATTACATAAAACAGTTTAACATGCTAGAATAATTGCAGTAATCTATATGAAATTTTGTCGAACAATTTAAATGATCGCTAGACAGACTTTCCTAACTTATTCCGCGGGGTTACTCCTGTTCACTTTATTGTTTATTCAACAATTCGTGCCACGATACGGACGTCTCTGACGACCGAGACTGGGGAATAGGATTTGAGGTTAGTTGTCGGTAAAATTGGTACTACATTTAGGAGAACTTCCGGTGTAGTTTACACTCCATATCTGTTATCCATGTGACATGTTATTTATTTGATTTTGGACAACTCTACGTTAGATAAGTAATAGGATAGGAGCTATGGCCCATTAGGACATATACAGTAATGATACGGGATCTCTGGGTGAGGCATCGAAAAAACCGTAAAACGGCTCAGTACTTGGTATAGCGCTGGAACCACCTCTGGTGAAGTACAAATGCGTGGAAGCCACGAAAAGGTCGTAGGTACAATACTATGTTGAACATCATTCAGAGACCCCAAGTCAGCACTGCTAGGATTCATTGTAATTAAAGCCTCAATCCTCATAACTACCCCTAAATAGCATACACCGATGTCATAGCAAACACTCGCGTAATCCATAGTTCTCTCAGCGACTTCACTCCTTATTTACTTTACTGTCTTTTAATTTACCTAGAATAGAAAACAAAACCCCCAAAAGTTTTAAAACCCTAGCTAAATTACCAAAGATAATTGATCCTCCTAAGATCCCATGCCTTTTGTGGTTTGAAGAACGACACCTGAGTCATACCTGCCGCTTACTATACAAGTAGTAGTATAACTTAGGCTTCCCTACACTATAAATATAAAACCACCCCTCCGATCGTCTGCTCTGACTGGAAGGCCTGCAACGACCAGGAAGCAATTCTTGAACCGACCATCTGAGCAGCGATCAACGTGCATGTTTTACGGAGATTTAATCGTGTAACGTTTTAAATTGGACGTTTTTCATTATTAACATCAAATGAGATATTCTAAATGAAAGTTTTACTCTAAATGATATATTTTAAATTCTTAAAATATATTTTGATTTTCGTTCGATTGTCGGGCGCGTTCCGCACGTTTCTGTTGCGTTTGAGACGTTTTAACCAAAACGCCTAAGTTTTTCGTGTATTAATTTAACGAATTAACGATATATGATAAATAACTTCTAAAAATAGTTTCAAGTTATTTATAAAAATGTTTTCACCAACGTCGTATAATCAGGCGGACTTCGTCCGGTTATTTCGCACAATTTCACAAAATTGCGTAAGCGTAATTTAAATACATTACGGTAGTGTATATTCACATAAATATACAAATAGTTACAAGTAATTACAAGTATTTAGCCTAAATCACATCTAAATACACGTAATTAGGGTTTCGGTTAATTTTAGAAGTTAACCTAAATTGCCGGGTGTCACATTCTCCCCCTGTTAGGAGAATTTCGTCCCGAAATTTGCTAGTAGTCATAGTTTGTGTGGTATCTAGTAAAAGTGTGAGTAATTCTGACGTTTTACTAAGTCCACGAAAGGAAAGTTCGTTGTTGTGATGCAGCGCATCCATTTGTATACGTTTGGAGAATTATCTCCGTGTACTATTAGTAGGACAAATATTCCTAGATAGTCAGTCGTAGTAAGGTCATTTACTATAAGGTTCGTAGTAGGAAAACATCCCTATGTGTTTCGTAGTAGGAAAGCATTCCTATGTGTTTCGTAGTAGGAAAACATTCCTATGTGGTTCATAGTAGGAAAACATTCCTATATGGTTCGTAGTAGGAAAACATTCCTATATGGTTCGTAGTAGGAATCGTAGTTGAAATCAAAGAAAAGGTCATAGTTGAGATCATAGTTCAAAGCATAGTTCTAAAATCGGAGTACAAGTCTCAAGTTTTCTAGTTGGTGCATTTTGTGTGTCAGTCAGTTGGTCAAACTATTGTAATTGTCAAAGTCAATTAGTCTGTATATGTATAGTGTTTAGTGAGTCAACTAAATGTAATTATATAGAATACATTGGGTTGGGCCTGCGACGTTGGGCCTAACGTCGCAGGGCCCAGTAGGTTTGATATAAATAGCGAGTTATACTTCAGATTTAGGGTTAGACTTGGTGAGATATAGTGTGGAGCCGTTTTTGGTGTGAGAGAGACAGAGAGAAACGAGTTTGTATTCTGTAATCGTTTATATTTCAATTGTGAATATATACAAGATTATAAAGAATTGTTTGTGTGTTCGTGAATCATTATCATATGTTATTCATTGATTAAGCGATCCGATCAGATCTATACGAGTACGGGACTATCAACTGGTATCAGAGCCATAGAATCAAGGATTCGTTGGTTTCGGATCGTGTTTTTGAACGTTTTCGGTTTAGAGTTTGGTGTTTTTGGTATATTAATCGCGTTTTGGGGATTTGTTTCTTGAAGATTTCGTTTTCTAAAGAGTTTTTCTGGGTTTGTTCGTCGTTCGGTTTTCGAAATTCGTTAGGGTTTCGAAAGTTTTCGATTTTAGGGTTTTGGAGCTGCTCAGTCGCGTTTTTGCGACGTTAGCTGCGACGTCGCTAAGTTCTGCGACGTTACTAGCGACGTTAATTGCGACGTTGTGTGCGACGTCTCACTTTTGACCTTAATTGGTCACTGCGACCTTAGCCGCGACGTCAGGTGCGACGTCGCTTGATTTTGCGACATCACCTGCGACGTCGCTTGCGACGTTATTGATTTTGACCTTAAGTGGTTATTGCGACGTAGGCTGCGACGTCGGTAGCCTCTGCGACGTTGGACTGCGACGTTATACACTACGTCGCATTTTCGATTCTTAATTGAGTCATCGGACTTCTAATTTTTCCTGCCACATTACCCTCGCTCTAGAAAAAAAAAAAAAAAAAAGTTTTTTGGCGGGAAACTCCGAAAAAATTTTGCGTTTTCAAATTTTTTCTATAGGCTTAAAAGTGTTCAATTTTAGGCTGGAAAAAATTTCATTTTACCCGGCCAGTTTTTGACGTTTTCGGACGAAATTTTGGCGGGAAAAACGCGAAAATTTTGTAATTTCAAATTTTGTTTTTAGGCTTAGAATAGCTTCATTTTAGTGTCGGAAAAGTTTCGCTGTACTCGGATATTTTTTTGAAATTTTCAAATCCGATTTTGGAGGGAAAATTCGTAAATGGCTTTTGATAACAAAGTGCCTCCTTCTACATCTTTGTTCTATAGTGATTTTGCGAGTTGGAAGATTAAGTTATGCAATTTCATTGAATACAAAGATCCAAATCTGTTCAATTGGTTTAACACCATTGATCGATATGAGCAACCAAGACTCGATGGGGTGCTTAAGTCAAGAGCACAAATGTCAGTCAAGGAACGAGCAGAGTTTGATAAAGACAATAGAGTGTATGAGATGATTACCAAGTGCTTGCCAGAAGTTGTGATTAATAAATTTAAAGATCAAGCAACTTCTATAGGATTATGGGATGCTCTTATAGCGGGTTACGATCAAAAGGAAAAGAAGTCAGAGGCTAATATTCAAATTCCTAGTCTAAATGATACTTCCAGATCTACTTCCAACTCAGCAGCATCTACTTCCAACTCAGCAGCATCTACTTCTACTAGCACTTCATATGCTTATGATACTTCTCATACTGCTCATACAGCTCCTTCAAAGGCTACTGAGGACCATGCTAAACTCTTTGCAGCTTTCCTCAACTCTTATGAGAATTTTCTTTCCAAGAAGGCTAGTACTCTACAGCTTACTGAAGAAGACTTTGAACAGATTGATTCTGATGATCTAGAGCAGATGGATATCAAATGGAGCATGGCCATGATAACCCAAAGAACCAAGAAGTTTCTCCAGAGAACGGGCAAAAAGGACCTGGATGACGATGGTGATACAGGTCTTGGTTTTAATAAAAGCAAAGTGAAATGCAAGAACTGTCAGATTCATGGGCACTTTGCTAAGGAGTGTGAGAAAGAAAAATATCCTTCATCTGGATTCACTACTCCTACAGCTCCAACGACTCCAGAGAAGAACACAACATCACAGGCTATGACGGTGTATTCTCAGGGAATGTTTGATTTTAGTGCACTTCAAGGAGAGATTCAACAGAGTGCGCTTTTGGCAAAGATACATGCGGTACATGATGAACCTGAGGTACCCATACACTGTGTTTCCTGTTTTACATTGACTGAATCTCTTGAGAATTATCAATATGACAATTTAGAGTTGCGAGAAAAAGTTGTCAAACTTACTGAATCAAACAATTTTCTTAAAGCTAATGAGAAACTTTATGATAACAAAATTGAGGCATATAAGTTAGACACACAAACTTATAAAGCAAAAGTCTTTAGTCAACAAGATGCAATTAATAGTTATCTTGCTGAAATTGAATTGTTGAATAAAGAGCTTTTTGATTTAAAAAGTGAGTACGATAACCATAAAAGCAAAATTTTAGGTTCTTCATCCGCAACTTTTGTCTTTAATGAAATCGTTAATAAGCAAGGGACATGCGGTAAAAAGAAGGCAGGACTTGGTTATAATCAAGTACCACCACCTTCCCACGCCGAATACTGTCCTACGCCTGTTAAGGAAGGTCTTGAAGAGATTCCATTTGATTATATGAAGCTTTATGGTATTAAAGCTAAAGAAGCTAAGCAAAACAAACAGGCAAAAGAGAAAACCATAAGGCCAGAGTATCCTTTACCTAAGTTTGTTAAGTCTGATAATGCACCTCCAGTTCGTGTTGAGGAGGTCGTTGAGGTAGAAGATATACCTGAAGAGTCTACCATTAAGGTTGAGAAAATAAATGTCAAACCTGAAAATTTCATCATTACAACTGAAAATGATGATTATTTTAAATGCAAAGGCAAAGCTAAGGTTGACAATGAATCCTCAAAAGTTGTAATTGATAAATCTGAAAAGAATAAACCTTCAAAATCAACTAACTCAACCTCAGGAACATCTACTTCAACATGTTCTCCTAAGAGTGCATGTTCAACAAATGTTCCTGGTCATAGACCTTCTGTGTATTGTCCTCCACCGAAACGATTTGAGGGAACTCATTGGAATCAATCTTATGTTGAGAGACGTTCTTGTTTCCATTGTGGACAACAAGGACATATAATTAGGGATTGTCGGTTATTATCCCTAGATAGGTTTGGTAGAGGGATGCCAAGAACTTCCTCTTTCAGGAAATCTTTTTCAAAATCTTTTTCAAGGCGTCGTTCGTATTCGCCTGTATCTAGTTGTGCATCAAACTTTCCAAAACCTATGGCAAGAGTAAACAAAGTTGTGCCTAGTAGACCTCAAGTTCAACAGCACAACATTGTTGAAAACAAATCATCTGAACCTAAACAGGTTTGGAAACCAAAATCCATAAACAACGCATCAATGAAATCTTCTGAGTTTTTAAAATATCATAAACTCATTGATGTGATGGTTATGGATGACCATGGACAACCCAAGTCTATCAAGGCTTGGGTGTCCCATAAGTACTAACGTTCAATTGTTTGTGGTGGTGCAGTCAGGTTTTTTATTCGCTAATATTTTTAGTGACTGCAAGGATGTGAATATTTTTGGAAGATTGTTTTCAAGGTGCTCATGTGTGATGATTTGTGATTGGATGGATGAGATCGTTGAAGTTTCGAGGTGATAAAAGTGCTAAAAGGATTTGATTTGACTTGATATGTGATTTTGAAATTTCTTTTAAATTTTATTATTAGTGCAACAGCCATTCTTTATACTTTTTAGTATTAAAGAAATGCAATGTTGCGAAATTTGTTAAATTTAAAAAATACAAAAATATGTTCAATGTTTAAGGGGAGTATTTTTGGATTGGATATAAGAATTTTCTGTTCAGGGGGAGTAATTCTGAATATTAAAAATTCTGATTATTTAATTCAGAAATGTAAACAGCAAGATTCTTAATTCTTGAAAAGATGTTGGATTATGTGTCTGTAAAACAACATGGGATATGATAGTACATCGGGGAACATGCACAAAATGGAAGTTTTAAGGTTTATCCTTGATGTATCAGTAGGTTTATCTAGCATACTTAATACAGTTTTTATGAAAATTATCTTCATCATATGATGTATTGGTAGGCATGATACATACCGGTCTATGGGTTATTAAGAAGTAATTCAAATACGTGTCTATGATCTTGTGGTAAACACCTTGTGATGTACGACTCTATGTCTTAATTCCTTAGCGTAGCTTGACATACTTCTAATTTTGGATTGATTATCTGAGATCTCTTGGGGGAGTTTGCTGATTGTTTCCTCTGTTGTACGTAAGTGCAGACCTGGTCTCGATTCAGCTTACTCTCAAAACTAAGCAAACGTGAGTCAATGTACTTGCAAAGTCTTATATTTAAGGTACTGGTCAAGGTCGCCAATTGAATAAATCAAGTTTGGTTTGACTGCGATCGGTTTTGCTTAAACCTGAATCAAGTGTATGTCGCTCTGTTGTACACATGTACAGACCTGTCACCGCTGGCTTGATTCTTAAAATTGATTCTCTTATATTCTTTCTAAATTTGGAAACTATGTTCTTGTCTGGGCTAAAGGGGTATGTCTATGAGGGGGACCACGGTGAAATATTCATACTAACAATAATAGGTTTAACCAAAGACACGGATGTAACATGTTTAGGTGGAAAAACAATACCAATAATCGTCTTGAAATACTTTTTATAAAAGGTGTTTTAAATATGCTAAGTAAATTTAAAGAGGGCAAATATACTGATAATCGAGATAACACTTACTATTTGCTAATAATTGCATGTTGGCCTGATATGATCCCTAAGCAGACCTAAAACAATCCTATCCCCAATTTATTTTAATCTTCGTTCTTTACTTTTCATTTATAAAGAAAAATTCAAAAAGATTCTATTTCTATGTTATTTTCTTCAATATCACATATCTTGTTAAAGTCAAATATTGAAGATGCAAAGGATGTCGGTTATTCTCCAAAGACTGTGAAGATGAATTCTATTGGAGAAGCTGCTGATGATTGAGAGATGGTCACATAGTTTGAAGATCTTATTGTATGATAAATTTGTGCCAGTCACATGAATTTGGACATCAAGATTTCTTGGAAGACCATGCTATCTCAAAGGGGGAGCTTGTGATTGTTGAAGACATGAAAGAGTTTGTTGATGAAGACTAATTGAAGACTTCTTTGACCAAGCTGCTGACAAGGGGGAGTTTGTTGGTGCATTTTGTGTGTCAGTCAGTTGGTCAAACTATTGTAATTGTCAAAGTCAATTAGTCTGTATATGTATAGTGTTTAGTGAGTCAACTAAATGTAATTATATAGAATATACATGGCGACATGGGCTACGTCGCATTGGGTTGGGCCTGCGACGTTGGGCCTAACGTCGCAGGGCCCAGTAGGTTTGATATAAATAGCGAGTTATACTTCAGATTTAGGGTTGGACTTGGTGAGATATAGTGTGGAGCCGTTTTTGGTGTGAGAGAGACAGAGAGAAACGAGTTTGTATTCTGTAATCGTTTATATTTCAATTGTGAATATATACAAGATTATAGAGAATTGTTTGTGTGTTCGTGAATCATTATCGTATGTTATTCATTGATTAAGCGATCCGATTAGATCTATATGAGTACGGGACTATCATTTTCAAAGTTGTCAAAGTTTCCAAAGTTTAATCACAGATGTAATCGTAGTTGGAATTGTAGTTATTATCGTAGTGGGGCTCGTAGTTGCTATCGTAGTTCCCCCATAGTTGTTATCGTAGTTCCCCCATAGTTGTTATCATAGTTGTTTCATAGTCGTATTATACAATACGTAAAAGTAATTTTACAAAACTGAGATAAAGTAGTTCATAAAACACAGACAAAGTAGTGATCAAATTTTGATAAAAGAAAAATGAAAGTAGCAATTGGATTCCAATAAATAGTTTGTTAAAACTGTCAATAAACCAGTTTGTAAACAATTCGCAAGTTATGAGTAATTCGTTGGATCACATCCAATATAAATCGTTGTAAACGTATTTCCAATATGTAAATCGTTAGAAGACCCGCAGGTGTTTCAAAGTATAAGTCGTTATCGTTCGTTAGAAAACATAGATCTTTGAGAAAAATTAAGTGAAAATCAAGTCTTTGTTTATAGGTACGGTTTTTATTTGTTAAAAATGTCATCCTAATATCTGTTGAAAACTTAATGTCAATCAAAATACGTTGGAAACTCTTGTCAGCACGTTGAAAGACTTTGTTTAGCAAAAATTTGTTGAAAGCTCTGGTAAAATTCGTTGAAAGCTCTGGTTATTGAAAAGTGTTGAAAATTCTGTTTTGACAAAAATCGGTTGAAAGTTTACGTCTGTGAAAAATCCATATCGTCTATTCTATTCTTGTGGCGGCGTAGCCTAGAAGCTAGTACCAGAACGGTATGATGAGCGGGTTCCTATGCGTATGGAGGGGTATTCATGTCGGAAGATTCTCCGCTTCTCAAGAGTTGTAAATAGCCAAATCATAGTTTTAAAAAGTAGTCATGACAATGACCGAGTAGTGTTCTTAGAGTAGTCAATATTGACTATGTTATTATTTCGAAATGAACGAATGTTTGATAAAGATGTTCCGAGCAGTCAAAGTCGCAAATCAAGTTATGAGTAAATCGTTTAACGAACGTGTCAAAATAGTGACCAAACATGATCAAGTAGAAATAGTATGAATAGGATAAGGTCTAGTTCGAGGAGGTCTGCCTTTCTAGTCGTGCGTAGCACGCGCGCTCCTTGGGTCTATGATAAAAGTCGGTATGAAGTGATGAAGCATCGTACGGTTGAAGTTCTATACGTATTCCTGAGTGATTTGGTTGCGAGCGGAAAGAATAGGGTGAAGTAGGCATCACTTATTTGGGTGGCGAATCCTTAGGTGGATTCTCCTCAAGTGAGTCCTATTCGGTTATATCGTTGCCCGATTCGGTTGGGCGAGCGGGTACCATGGAAATCTCCACAGTAGCGAGTAAGGCTAGAGCCTCATTTTCAGAGTTGGGTAACGTAGCTGTGGGAGTGGTTGCCGTGAAGGGTGGCAGATAAGTTTCGTGTACGTAAGGTTATACATATATATACATATATATATATATATATATATATATATATATACACATAAAAGCCTAGCACATAATCACGTATAAAGGTTGGTCCCGTTCTATCCTCGGTCTATGTCTGCTACTGTATTCTCGTTCACTACAACCATTTCAGGTCTTGTATCGAATCTCCTTTAATTGTACATAGTTGATCAGGCTATGTTAAATTAAATTCAATTGATGCAATCGTTGAACCAGTCATACCAAACAAGGAATACTAACCTAACGGTTATAGTCTAGGTCACTAATGCAATCCTAGTTCGCTATAACCTTAGGCTCTGATACCAATTTGTCGCACCCCCGAAACACGTGGCAGCGGAAGTATGAGGTGTCACGGGGGAGCCGACCAAATCAAATATCACAACACAAAGATTAAAGCAAACGACCTCTATATGAGACGTTTGAAAAATATTTCATTACCATAATTCAAATGTTTACAAAATATCTGGAGTTCGCATAAACCGTTAGAGATTTCTAATACATAAATGTTGATACAAAATATCGTAATGCAATCTAATCCCTTGTTGTTTGTGAAAACTTACGACTCGAGCTAATGCTTTCCAAAAGCATCCTACTGCCTTGTTTCCTGAGGGAAGTCTTACTGCATCTGTGAACCTGAGAAATACATGCTAAAATGTCAACATAAAGTTGGTGAGTTCATAGGTTTACGCAGTTAAAATCATAGTATGAACCACAAGATTTCATAGTTATCAAAGTAGCACGAATGCCAAAGTAAATCATAGTATACTATTGCCATGAGCTCATAGTCCGAAGCTTAACCGTAGTTGTTTACCCCTAGTGAGTGTGTAACCAGTACACTCGGCTGTACGAAATATTATGCATCCGTATAGTGGTTAGCGCGACTAACCCGGATGGCGGATTGTCAGGTCCCGATAGATCTATCCATAATGTTCGCGCTTAGTATTAAAGTACTATGATATTTGTTAGGGGCCATCGTGGTTTGGTTTAGTTACTCATGCAATTAGTATAAGAGTTTTCGTTACTTGCATTCATATGTAAAACAGTTTTTAAAACAGAGCATGTATTCTCACCCCAAAGTAAAAAGCAGTAAAAAGTGGGGCTATGAAACTCACCTTAGAGTAGCAAGTAGCAAGCAAATATCAAATAAGCAAGCAAGCCGATGTGCAACCTTCTAACGTCCTAAACGTATATGGTTGTGTAAGTAGATGTCTTGTAAGACCATCTATAGCGATTGTATAAGTGGGGGTTAATGTTCACTTAAGCCAATCGTGTAGGTAGAGGGTTAATGTCCACATAAGGCTAGTTCATCAAATAGTATGTCCAAATAAGTTGTTCAAGTTCGTTTATCAAAAACGTGTATGACCCGTTGGTGAAAGTTTGTAATAATAATTCATTTAGACATTATTATCAAGTTTGTTTTGTTGTATACTATTCAGTAGTACAAATCGTGTGTTGCAAATAGATTATTTTAGTTTGTATAAGCCTTAAACAGTAGGTCAAAGTTGGTCAACTCGTTGGTCAAAGCTGGTCAAACCTGGTCAAACTTGGTCAAACTCGTCAAACCAGGTCAACTGGTCAAACCTGGTCAAACTGGTTAAGGTTGGTCAAACTATGAGTCACTTCTCAATTTATGAGTCACTTATAGAGTCACTTCTGATTTATGAGTCACTTCTGATTTATGAGTCACTTATAGAGTCACTTCTGATTTATTAGTCACTTATAGAGTCACTTCTGATTTATGAGTCACTTATAGAGTCACTTATGATTTTATGAGTCACTTATAGAGTCACTTATGATTTATGAGTCACTTCTCAATTTATATGTCGGTTTCTAATTCGGGAAGCTTTCTAAGTTTAGTTTTTGGTCCAAGTTACTAACTAGGTCACCCAAAACCATTTTTGTTACCACTTTCCAAAAATAGTAAGTTTTGTCGTTTTTTAGCCACCGATCCGTTTTTGTTGACTTGGTCAAACCTACCCGGTTTGATCCGAAACTTTTACCCAACCCATACATCAGTTTATAGAGTCCAAATAATTTGTCGGTTCATGTCGGAGTTCACCCATGGGGTCGGTTTTTAACATGCAACTCAAGATTTCAATATTTCACATTTTCAACTTTTGTCGGTTTGGTTCGCCATTTTATTTCTACCACTTCTGGTCCAAACTAAGGTCTACAAATTTTACCAACTGATCATCCATGTTTCTGGCCTAACATATAATTTTTACAGCAACCATAGTGTCCATTTACATATCTAAATAATTTCGTGAAGGAACCGAACTCGGTTTTCGAATACTTCCAGACCAGACTCAAAGATCAGATTATAGCCTAAAACACGTAGAGATCTGGAAAAAGTGTAAAACACCAAAGTTGTAGCCCTTTACAATACGCAAATTTTTTTAAAAAAAACGTTCTCTAATTCTTCCTAGAACTCTAGATATGCTCGTTTTCGTAAACTGAGTTTTCGTGGACAGATTCTGTGTTTTTATTTATGTTTGGTAAAAACGTATTTTAACAAGGATTTTGGACATAAACAAGTTAGCTGAATATGATAACATCTAAATATACATTATGCAAGTATGTAAATGAGGAGTTTAGGTAATTTATACCAACAAAATGATGGAGAAACAAGAGGGAGATGAAGATGATGATGTCTTGAGCTTGGTTCCTTTTTGTTCTTGATCTTCAAGATGATTAAATTTGATGTTTTTGGATGTTTTAGGTCTGGTTTTTCTCCAGATTTTGAGAGAGTTTTGGGTGGATTTTTGATAAGTGAAAATGGGGAAATGAGAGAGTGGATTGCATGTAAGTAAAGTGGTGAAGTGGTGAAGAATCTAATTATGAGGAATTGCATGGCATGGGAGTGGTTGGAGAAGGGAGGTGGCACATGGGGTGGCCGGCCCCCATGTGGTCCCACCAAGGGCTTTTTGGTCATTTTATTATTCCACCAATTTGTACTTCGTGCGGTGTTCGTTTCCTCATTTGTTTAGACGTTTATTCGCACGTTAAACATTTTATACGTGTTTTTAAGTAACGATTTAAATTCCAATATTTTCACTTGAAGTACTTATTCTAAATACTTGAAAAACATTTAGAAATATTCCGTTAATTTACCGGCCTCGATTTGCGTGCATGTTTTACGGAGATTTAATCGTGTAACGTTTTAAATTGGACGTTTTTCATTATTAACATCAAATGAGATATTCTAAACGAAAGTTTTACTCTAAATGATATATTTTAAATTCTTAAAATATATTTTGATTTTCGTTCGATTGTCGGGCGCGTTCCGCACGTTTCTGTTGCGTTTGAGACGTTTTAACCAAAACGCCTAAGTTTTTCGTGTATTAATTTAACGAATTAACGATATATGATAAATAACTTCTAAAAATAGTTTCAAGTTATTTATAAAAATGTTTTCACCAACGTCGTATAATCAGGCGGACTTCGTCCGGTTATTTCGCACAATTTCACAAAATTGCGTAAGCGTAATTTAAATACATTACGGTAGTGTATATTCACATAAATATACAAATAGTTACAAGTAATTACAAGTATTTAGCCTAAATCACATCTAAATACACGTAATTAGGGTTTTGGTTAATTTTAGAAGCTAACCTAAATTGCCGGGTGTCACATTCTCCCCCTGTTAGGAGAATTTCATCCCGAAATTTGCTAGTAGTCATAGTTTGTGTGGTATCTAGTAAAAGTGTGAGTAATTCTGACGTTTTACTAAGTCCACGAAAGGAAAGTTCGTTGTTGTGATGCAGCGAATCCATTTGTATACGTTTGGAGAATTATCTCCGTGTACTATTAGTAGGACAAATATTCCTAGATAGTCAGTCGTAGTAAGGTCATTTACTATAAGGTTCGTAGTAGGAAAACATCCCTATGTGTTTCGTAGTAGGAAAGCATTCCTATGTGTTTCGTAGTAGGAAAACATTCCTATGTGGTTCATAGTAGGAAAACATTCCTATATGGTTCGTAGTAGGAAAACATTCCTATATGGTTCGTAGTAGGAAAACATTCCTATATGGTTCGTAGTAGGAATCGTAGTTGAAATCAAAGAAAAGGTCATAGTTGAGATCATAGTTCAAAGCATAGTTCTAAAATCGGAGTACAAGTCTCAAGTTTTCAAAGTTGTCAAAGTTTCCAAAGTTTAATCACAGATGTAATCGTAGTTGGAATTGTAGTTATTATCGTAGTGGGGCTCGTAGTTGCTATCGTAGTTCCCCCATAGTTGTTATCGTAGTTCCCCCATAGTTGTTATCATAGTTGTTTCATAGTCGTATTATACAATACGTAAAAGTAATTTCACAAAACTGAGATAAAGTAGTTCATAAAACACAGACAAAGTAGTGATCAAATTTTGATAAAAGAAAAATGAAAGTAGCAATTGGATTCCAATAAATAGTTTGTTAAAACTGTCAATAAACCAGTTTGTAAACAATTCGCAAGTTATGAGTAATTCGTTGGATCACATCCAATATAAATCGTTGTAAACGTATTTCCAATATGTAAATCGTTAGAAGACCCGCAGGTGTTTCAAAGTATAAGTCGTTATCGTTCGTTAGAAAACATAGATCTTTGAGAAAAATTAAGTGAAAATCAAGTCTTTGTTTATAGGTACGGTTTTTATTTGTTAAAAATGTCATCCTAATATCTGTTGAAAACTTAATGTCAATCAAAATACGTTGGAAACTCTTGTCAGCACGTTGAGAGACTCTTTTTAGCAAAAATTTATTGAAAGCTCTGGTAAAATTCGTTGAAAGCTCTGGTTATTGAAAAGTGTTGAAAATTCTGTTTTGTCAAAAATCGGTTGAAAGTTTACGTCTGTGAAAAATCCATATCGTCTATTCTATTCTCGTGGCGGCGTAGCCTAGAAGCTAGTACCAGAACGGTATGATGAGCGGGTTCCTATGCGTATGGAGGGGTATTCATGTCGGAAGATTCTCCGCTTCTCAAGAGTTGTAAATAGCCAAATCATAGTTTTAAAAAGTAGTCATGACAATGACCGAGTAGTGTTCTTAGAGTAGTCAATCATGACTATGTTATTGTTTCGAAATGAACGAATGTTTGATAAAGATGTTCGGAGCAGTCAAAGTCGCAAATCAAGTTATGAGTAAATCGTTTAACGAACGTGTCGAAATAGTGACCAAACATGATCAAGTAGAAATAGTATGAATAGGATAAGGTCTAGTTCGAGGAGGTCTGCCCTTCTAGTCGTGTGTAGCACGCGCGCTCCATGGGTCTATGATAAAAGTGGGTATGAAGAGTATGAAGTGACGAAGCATCGTACGGTTGAAGTTCTATACGTATTCCTGAGTGATTTGGTTGCGAGCGGAAAGAATAGGGTGAAGTAGGCATCACTTATTTGGGTGGCGAATCCTTAGGTGGATTCTCCTCAAGTGAGTCCTATTCGGTTATATCGTTGCCCGATTCGGTTGGGCGAGCGGGTACCATGGAAATCTCCACAGTAGCAAGTAAGGATAGAGCCTCATTTTCAGAGTTGGGTAACGTAGCTGTGGGAGTGGTTTTCGTGAAGGGTGGCAGATAAGTTTAGTGTACGTAAGGTTATACATATATATACATATATATATATATATATATTTATATATATATATATATATATATATATATATATATATATATATATATATATATATATATATATATATATTATATATACACATAAAAGCCCAGCACATAATCACGTATAAAGGTTGGTCCCGTTCTATCCTCGGTCTATGTCTGCTACTGTATTCTCGTTCACTACAACCATTTCAGGTCTTGCATCGAATCTCCTTTAATTGTACATAGTTGATCAGACTATGTTAAATTAAATTCAATTGATGCAATCGTTGAACCAGTCATACCAAACAAGGAATACTAACCTAACGGTTATAGTCTAGGTCACTAATGCAATCCTAGTTCGCTATAACCTTAGGCTCTGATACCAATCTGTCGCACCCCCGAAACATGTGGCAGCGGAAGTATGAGGTGTCACGGGGGAGCCGACCAAATCAAATATCACAACACAAAGATTAAAGCAAACGACCTCTATATGAGACGTTTGAAAATTATTTCATTACCATAATTCAAATGTTTACAAAATATCTGGAGTTCGCATAAACCGTTAGAGATTTCTAATACATAAATGTTGATACAAAATATCGAAATGCAATCTAATCTCTTGTTGTTTGTGAAAACTTGCGACTCGAGCTAATGCTTTCCAAAAGCATCCTACTGCCTTGTTTCCTGAGGGAAGTCTTACTGCATCTGTGAACCTGAAAAATACATGCTAAAAGGTCAACATAAAGTTGGTGAGTTCATAGGTTTACGCAGTTAAAATCATAGTATGAACCACAAGATTTCATAGTTATCAAAGTAGCACGAATGCCAAAGTAAATCGTAGTATATTATTGCCATGAGCTCATAGTCCGAAGCTTAACCGTAGTTGTTTACCCCTAGTGAGTGTGTAACCAGTACACTCGGCTGTACGAAATATTATGCATCCGTATAGTGGTTAGCGCGACTAACCCGGATGGCGGATTGTCAGGTCCCGATAGAGCTATCCATAATGTTCGCGCTTAGTATTAACGTACTATGATATTTGTTAGGGGCCATCGTGGTTTAGTTTAGTTACTCATGCAATTAGTATAAGAGTTTTCGTTACTTGCGTTCATATGTAAAACAGTTTTTAAAACAGAGCATGTATTCTCACCCCAAAGTAAAAAGCAGTAAAAAGTGGGGCTATGAAACTCACCTTAGAGTAGCAAGTAGCAAGCAAATATCAAATAATCAAGCAAGCCGATGTGCAACCTTCTAACGTCCTAAACGTATAAGGTTGTGTAAGTAGATGTCTTGTAAGACCATCTATAGTGATTGTATAAGTGGGGGTTAATGTCCACTTAAGCCAATCGTGTAGGTGGAGGGTTAATGTCCACCTAAGGCTAGTTCATCAACTAGTATATCCAAATAAGTTGTTCAAGTTTGTTTATCAAAAACGTGTATGACCCGGTGGTGAAAGTTTGTAATAATAATTCATTTAGACATTATTATCAAGTTTGTTTTGTTGTATACTATTCAGTAGTACAAATCGTGTGTTGCAAATAGATTATTTTAGTTTGTATAAGCCTTAAACCGTAGGTCAAAGTTGGTCAACTCGTTGGTCAAAGCTGGTCAAACCTGGTCAAACTCGTCAAACCTGGTCAACTAGTCAAACCTGGTCAAACTGGTTAAGGTTGGTCAAACTATGAGTCACTTCTCAATTTATGAGTCACTTATAGAGTCACTTCAGATTTATTAGTCACTTATAGAGTCACTTCTGATTTATGAGTCACTTATAGAGTCACTTCTGATTTATGAGTCACTTATAGAGTCACTTCTGATTTATGAGTCACTTCTGATTTATGAGTCACTTATAGAGTCACTTCTGATTTATTAGTCACTTATAGAGTCACTTCTGATTTATGAGTCACTTATAGAGTCACTTATGATTTTATGAGTCACTTATAGAGTCACTTATGATTTATGAGTCACTTCTCAATTTATATGTCGGTTTCTAATTCGGGAAGCTTTCTAAGTTTAGTTTTTGGTCCAAGTTACTAACTAGGTCACCCAAAACCATTTTTGTTACCACTTTCCAAAAATAGTAAGTTTTGTCGTTTTTTAGCCACCGATCCGTTTTTGTTGACTTGGTCAAACCTACCCGGTTTGACCCGAAACTTTTACCCAACCCATACATCAGTTTATAGAGTCCAATCAATTTGTCGGTTCGTGTCGGAGTTCACCCATGGGGTCGGTTTTTAACATGCAACTCAAGATTTCAATATTTCACATTTTCAACTTTTATCTGTTTGGTTCGCCATTTTATTTCTACCACTTCTGATCCAAACTAAGGTCTACAAATATTACCAACTGATCATCCATGTTTCTGGCCTAACATATAATTTTCACAGCAACCATAGTGTCCATTTACATATCTAAATAATTTCGTGAAGGAACCGAACTCGGTTTTCGAATACTTCCAGACCAGACTCAAAGATCAGATTATAGCCTAAAACACGTAGAGATCTGGAAAAAGTGTAAAACACAAAAGTTGTAGCCCTTTACAATACACAAATTTTAAAAAAGAATTCGTTGTCTAATTCTTCCTAGAACTCAAGATATGCTCGTTTTCGTAAACTGAGTTTTCGTGGAAAGATTCTGTGTTTTTATTTATGTTTGGTAAAAATGTATTTTAACAAGGATTTTGGACATAAACAAGTTAGATGAATATGATAACATCTAAATATACATTATGCAAGTATGTAAATGAGGAGTTTAGGTAATTTATACCAACAAAATGATGGAGAAACAAGAGGGAGATGAAGATGATGATGTCTTGAGCTTGGTTCCTTTTTGTTCTTGATCTTCAAGATGATTAAATTTGATGTTTTTGGATGTTTTAGGTCTGGTTTTTCTCCAGATTTTGAGAGAGTTTTGGGTGGATTTTTGATAAGTGAAAATGGGGAAATGAGAGAGTGGATTGCATGTAAGTAAAGTGGTGAAGTGGTGAAGAATCTAATTATGAGGAATTGCATGGCATGGGAGTGGTTGGAGAAGGGAGGTGGCACATGGGGTGGCCGGCCCCCATGTGGTCCCACCAAGGGCATTTTGGTCATTTTATTATTCCACCAATTTGTACTTCGTGCGGTGTTCGTTTCCTCGTTTGTTTAGACGTTTATTCGCACGTTAAATATTTTATACGTGTTTTTAAGTAACGATTTAAATTCCAATATTTTCACTTGAAGTACTTATTCTAAATACTTGAAAAACATTTAGAAATATTCCGTTAATTTACCTGCCTCGATTTGCGTGCATGTTTTACGGAGATTTAATCGTGTAACGTTTTAAATTGGACGTTTTTCATTATTAACATCAAATGAGATATTCTAAACGAAAGTTTTACTCTAAATGATATATTTTAAATTCTTAAAATATTTTTTGATTTTCGTTCGATTGTCGGGCGCGTTCCGCACGTTTCTGTTGCGTTTGAGACGTTTTAACCAAAACGCCTAAGTTTTTCGTGTATTAATTTAACGAATTAACGATATATGATAAATAACTTCTAAAAATAGTTTCAAGTTATTTATAAAAATGTTTTCACCAACGTCGTATAATCAGGCGGACTTCGTCCGGTTATTTCGCACAATTTCACAAAATTGCGTAAGCGTAATTTAAATACATTACGGTAGTGTATATTCACATAAATATACAAATAGTTACAAGTAATTACAAGTATTTAGCCTAAATCACATCAAAATACACGTAATTAGGGTTTCGGTTAATTTTAGAAGTTAACCTAAATTGCCGGGTGTCACACTCTATGTGTTATAAATAGAGATCATTTAGACCTAGATAAGTAGGTTAATTTTGCGCAGCTTCAAGGTTTTCTATAACCATAATACATCAAGTGTATTTGTCTTATATCATTAATAAGATTGAAGCTTTCGATATTAATTGTGTTCTTAAAGTTAATATTCTTGATCTTCTAAATATTATTGAGCGTTATTCCGCAACTACTCAATAATACATTCAAAGCTTATTATTATTGATTGTTTATTAAGTTAAACAAGGACTAACAGTATATTATTTGTATAATATGTTTTATTTAAATTATATTTGTTCTAAACTATGTGATAATTTTTGTATACAGAATTCGTTAACTGTTAGTAAAATGGAAAATAAGCAAATAGAAATTTTGAATGAAACTGTGGAATGCAAGGATATTAGCATTGATGAACAATCTCTTAAGCTACTTAGTAACCCTACACTAGACACCCTGTCTGAAGATATTAGTAATCCTACACTAGACACCATATCTGAAGATGAGGAAGAGGATTTAGAGAATATGTCTGAGGATGAGGAGATTGATTTAGATTATAGTTCTGATGATGAGGATATTGATCGAGAAAGGTTACCTATGCCAGTAGTAGATACTAGGGATGGAATGATTCAGCTGTTAGAAGTCGGTAAGGATGACACTTATTATATTATGGCTATCATTAGGGCGTCAACTATTGAGTTTACACCAGAACAGAAACGCATCATCGAGAAGATTGAAAGAGAATATGAGCAATGGTATAATTCTAATCACACTCAAATGGTGAACTATTTTGACAAATATGTAACTGAACTAAGGGATACGTTCTATCAGCAAGAAGCTCAGGAGGAAGATTTCTTTGAAGGCCAGAAGATTCTCTATTCCTGTGTCTATAGAGCATTCACGAGATACCCGTTTCCTTACTCTGATAAACAAATGAGTTTACTAGAATCTTTTAGGGCTTAGATTGATTGGACAACTGGAGATCCAACTCAGATGACAGATATTAGTTTGTTAGAAGAGTTGCAGCAACTAATAAGCTTGATGGAACAACAAGATCATAAAAACTGCATCAATTATTATGTAGACTGCACAGTGGAGTTTTATGTGCAACAAATGATTAATGATTTGTACTATCCCGCACATGATGAGCAGAAGAGGAAAGTTCCGGAGTGGATATCTGAAGTGGCACTAGTTAATGTGGCAAATTATGTGATTATGGAGCTTAAGTCGATATTTCATAGAGTTCATTACTATTGTCATATAGATCTATTTCACTTAGGGTTATCACAAATTTATACTAAGATGATGAATATTTTTAAATTTTCCGGATTGTTATTCACTGAACGTCAGAAAGGGTTGATACAACTGTTGCTAAAGGAAATTGAAGAAGTGGTTAGAAATCCTACGGTTGGAAAGTATGATGTCTTACATTTAGGATTTTATGGATTTATAGACGAATTAAGGCGTGAGCATCAAGAACGTGAAACAAAAGAGGAAGATGGATGCAAGGTGATTGATGTGGAAGGACCTATAGCTAAAGCAATAAAGAAAATGATGAGAGAATTCTATGAATTGCAAATAGAAGCAGAAGAAATTTTGAAGATTACACTGCCGAAGTTCCTGATATCACCAAAACAATGTTTAAGTACTTTGTAAGAATCTTTCCACCTAACCAACGAATCCATATAACCTTTATGCTACCCAATGGTTATTATGCCTCAGCACTAGCTCGAGAATGGGTTCATCAACCTTGAAGAGATTCACAACATTCCAATTACCATTTGCATTTTTATTTTATTATTAGTTATGATTTTAATTTTTTTTAAAGACTTATGTTATTTGTTTGTTTGACGATTATTATATTTTTAATATATGTGTTGTTTTAGGAATCATGAGTGTTTTTATTATTAATGATTGTTACAATGTATATGTCTAAATATTATTTCTTAAATAAATATTCAAATGTTTTCATATTAATTTTGGTTATATTATTTAAGGTATGGTACTTTTTCAACTCAATAACCAAATTTTCTTCTAGCATGAAAATCATATTAAGGTTTCATATTATTGGATTTTCTTTTCAATCCTCACTTGCATAAGTTTTTTTTTTTTTTTATGTAACTTTAAAATGATTAATATGTTCCTTTAAAATATAAGGGTTATTGTACAGAATAGTTATTGAAATATTTTAATAATATGATGGAAGTAGGTATGCGAAATTGATCTAAGTTAAAGAAGAAATTTTTATAAACTAATAACTTACATACGACATTTTTAATCTTTTGTTAACTTATGGATCGATCGGTTTTTCTTTGAATAAAAATATTATCTCTGTTTCCTTTATAAGGTATGGATACATTACCAATAGTTTTGCGTTTTTATTTGATTATGATTTATAGTTAGGGTTTATTTAATCCGAATTATATGTACATTTTTGCTATAAAAATAATTAAGTATAAAATGTTTTCTATTGGATGATGATATGAAGTATTTATATATGAATGGTTTTAATTAATTATTTTAAGTAAATAGATTTTGTTCAAAACGGTTTTACAGTAGTAAAGAATGTTGTGTGCTAATGACCTAGTAAGTTTGTTATACTAACATTAGGAGTTAATATTTTATTCTAATTTTTTATTATGGTTTTTAACATTACTTATGTGGATGATGGTTATGTTTGTTGGTAGTTTAATTTGTTTTTACAGCATTATGAACTTTGTGGGTGTGTTCACTGAAAACCCTCACGAGACTATAACTCGTCCACTCGGGATACCGAGGGGTTTAAAGGCTTATTGCATATGCTAAATGCAATCGCGATTAACTACGAAAGTGTGGATGTTGTATATTATTTATAAGGATCTAAGATAACTACCAAATTACAGTTTAGACCTAGCCGATGATGAATTCTATAAATTCAGTTAGGGGGTTTTTCGTTCTTATTTCTTTTCTTCCTTTTACTCACTTTTTATTTATTATTGTTTATATACAATGAGGACATTGTATAATTTAAGTGTGGGGATGGGGTCGTAAGAAAAGAAAATTCTTTAAAATTATTCATTTAAGTATTTTTTACTTGTCTTATATATATATATATATAATTTTTTTAAATTTTCATCAAATTTAAAATTTTTGAGTTAATAACTAAGTATTTATTAGTTAGAATATTTTTGTTAAAAGTTTTGTTTTATATTTAAAAGTTTATACTTTAATGTGGATTAACTATTTTGTACATATAACGTGAGCAACTTAATAATAAGTAATATACAATTACATGATATGATGTACTAATAGGCAATCTATATGAAGATTTCTGAATTTTAAGAAAAATAAATAACTTGTATATTATTTTATGATACATATGTATGATATAAAAGTCTTAAATCTTAGACTTATTATGCAATAATTTTATATATCTTTATACTTATGTGAAAACATTTGGGGGTCTACTAATTGTTTCCTCTGTTGTACTAAGTATAGACCTGGTTTCTAATTAGTATTCTTTAAAAATAAAGCAAAAAGAAAGAAAATCTTTCAAATTAAATTTCTAAATTAATGAAACTATGTCATATTAAGGTATAGACCTGTCACCGCTGGTTTGATTTAAAATTTGCTTTACCTGAATCAAGTTATGTCGCTTTGTTGCATGAAAATGCAGACCTGTCACCAATGTCTTGATTCTTAGAAATGGATTTCATATATTTATTTGGAATATAAAAGAAAATTGCATAATTTAAGTTTAAGAGTATATCTGATAAGCATCAAATAGATAGTATATTTTATAGTAATTTATCCCTATATTTATATACATTTTAATGCATTTATATGATTTTAGATACTTATTTTGTTAATATTTGCAGAGATGTAATTTAATTAAAGATTGAAGAAAAAGGAACGAGAACAAGTCCAAAACTGAAGAAAATGAAGTATATGAAGAAAAGTAGCTTAAACCTTAAAGAATTTAAGACTAAAATGATAATATTTAAGAATTGAGCCAAAATGAAGATTAAAATCCGTTAAAGAAAAGAAGAAAGCCCAAATAGAAGCCCAACCCGTATTTAGAAGATTCTGGAATGAAGGTCCAGCCGGCGGTTGGATTACCCAACCGGCGGTTGGGATATAAAGGGTTTAAGGCGGTGGAAGACGCGGAGTTGGACCAGGACACAACTTGTTCCAACCGGCGGTTGGAATACCCAACCGGCGGTTGGGAGGTCGGCCAGCAAAACTATAAATAGAGGTTTAATTCAGGTTTAAGGAGATACGATTGAAGAATACAAAATTCGATTATTAGGGTTTAAGGTCGACTTAAGGTGCGAATTTCGAGGCTAAGGAGCTAGGGTTTGAAGGTTTTTAACACTAGGAAAAGCTGGTTCGACAATTGGTTCGGTTTCTTTATCCTTGTAACTTTAATAACCTTATTGAGTTAATTTATGGATATTGTTTATTTGAATTACTTGTTAATTAGGTTTTCGTTATAGTTATTTGAATGAATGTTTATTGAGTTTATTATATGAATTTATGTTTATGTTGGAATTATATTATTGAATGTTTATTATACAAGAATTGTCTATATTATGATATATTAATGATTGTTCTTGACATAGTTAGACTGATTTATATTAAACGAGGATGACCATATTAAGTTTGTACAAATTAAGTGATTGTGTTTATGTCTTGATCTTAACCTTATGCGATAGACGAAGAATATAATTCATTGATATAAAGTGATATTGTGATTCACGTCATACCGATGAAATTGTATTAATAAACTGCTGATAGATCTTAATAATTAGTGATACTTTGCGTAACCTTATGATTGTGTTGCTATGATGAAGATTAGCTTAAGCTTAAGTAATTTTCTACATTAGTAATTCACCAGTAATAATAGCCAACAAAGCAAATAGACATAAGTAAATATAATAAGTTTAATAAATAATAGTTTGAATAATTATAATCTTCTATCCAATTGAGTATTTTTAAGTTGTTCCTGAAACTTATCTATTAAAATCTGTATCAAAATATAAATATAAATATGTTCGTTCGGAACTAAAACGTCCCCCTTATCTTATATATTATTGTACATTGGATCCTTCATTTGTATTATTGTAAATATTTGTAATTAGGAGTAAAAATATAATTAGTTATAACATTAGAATCACGTTCCCTGTGTTCGAACTTGAACTTACTTATAAAGCTATATTATACGAACGGGTTAATCTTGCCTGAATTGTGTGATAGTATTATTTAGTATTTCCTTAATTTAAAACTTGTGATTATAATTGCTGATGTGACCCAAAAAGTCATGTTTTTAAGTGCTTATTTCCGTACTTTTTGAACTATTCTTTGGTAAAAACATTTCAAAACAATCATTTATAATCAAAAATCACCAATGTAGTCTAAATACGGGCGTTGCTACAAAAATCAGTTAAAACATCCATTTTGCACGCAAACCGAGGTAAAAACAATCACCTTAAATATTCCATTCTTGGTTATCCTATCAAATTAGATCTTAATTCATATTTTATGATTCAATTGGAAAATCCAAGATCGAAGGTGAAAGAATCAAGAGAAACGGGTGAAGAATGAAGAAGATGTGCAGTCTGGAAGCCCGTCGATCGTCATCCGGAACATGCAAAAGTCAAACACTTCCAAATTTGGCAAACTTAGTGTCATTAGAAGCGTAACGGAAAAACGAAGCCAACGGCGCAAGAATCAAGCAAATCGGACTCCAAACGAAGTAGATACGGACGAACCGAGCAACCGAGAAGTCAGTGGAGGCCAAACCAAGCACCAACCCCCCTGGCACTAGGTACCGTATACGGTACCTTAAGTGCCGTATACGGCCCTTAGGGTGCCGTATACGGGGTTGGTTGGCTTGTGAGGTGCCTTTTGCCCCCCCCCCCTTGGTCCGCTCGCCCCGTATGCTGCTTTGATGCTTGTATTTCGTGCTTCAAGACTTGTACCAAGGCCAACTAGCTTCTCCTATAAATACCTCACTCATTTCACCATTTGAAAACACACCTTACACCATTCTTTCACATACTTCTCTTTCTCTCTCTAGAATTCTCTCTCTAACACTACTCTTAGGAGTTAGAGGAGAATTGTTCTTGTAGTTAGTTTTCTCTCTAGCACTACTCTTAGGAGTTAGAGGAGAACTAGAGAGATATAAGTTAGCGGTTAGAGCTAGAGGAAAGTTGTAATTGGGTAATCAAGTTGTAGCATGGTTATTCAAGTCAGACTGTTGTAATCCTCAGTATTACTCTTCTAATCCGGTGATATTATCTTACTTTCTTACTGTTATAATGTTTACTTTGCATATTATTTCAGTACGATCTATGATTGTTGCCATGCTAATTAGCTAGATTAATATGTGATTGTTGAAATGTAGATGTTAGGATTAGGGATGATGTTTAATTAATATATCTTATATATGATCGGTAGTTGTTATGCTGCATACATGTTTAGACTTATCCTGGATGTAGACTTAATTAATCACCCTTTCTGGTCTCTCACGTGACTGTTGCCTTAGGATAGGATCTGATCAACCCTAACTACGAATACACAGTTATCTCCTGTTTGTATGAAACTGTGGGATCGCCGTAATATGGCAGAATACTTGGTATAGCGTTGGAAATACCACTGGTAGAGTACAAATACGTGGAAGCCAAGGAAATGCCGGTGGACTATCTCACCGTGGATTACCTGGAATCAACCCTTGCAGACACGGGTCTAGGTCTTGCTAAGCCGTGAAAATGCTATAGTACACCGTTGAACTTCCTCTGGTTATAAAGCTGTGTAAAGATACATTAGGTCTTTAAAACACCGTAGATATACCTAGGGTTAGAGTACTGTGGAAAATAAGGACACTATACACTGTACGCATGCCTAGGGATGAACGACCGATGGCAAAGGAGGGTCTAATCCATGACGGAAGTATTAGAACTTAAACAGATAAAACAAGAGTTAGGAAATGAAAGCAAGGATGCCGGCTGTGTTCCCATATGCTTAAAACCCCTAAACTCTACTTAACCGATAGTTTAACTTATTCAGGATACAACCAGTATTACTCTGTTAAAAATTGGATAGTCATAAGTGCTAAGAAAAGTCAGTGTTGTGGACTGTCGCCTTATTCCTTAACCCCATTCAGAGGGTCGCTTGGTCTTCGAAAGAGACGGTGAGGTGGGTCTCAAGACAGTCCCATCTGACCAGAATCAGGATAGCCTTGGATTCAGTGACATATGCTTTAGGGTTACACCTAGACGTAGGGTCCTAGTCTTTACACCGACCGTTTAGAAAATTCTTAACAAGAGTAATCACCTATCATCAATATAATATCATCCCGAAACCCTAATTATCGAAGTTTCAGCAATCACTCTCTACCTGCTGTTTATATTCTCATTTACTTTTCTGCACTTTAATTTCTGTCTTTAGATTAGATAAAACCAAACCCATACCTACCTTCTTTTAAACCCACCCTATTGTCAAATCATCTTTGGTAGGTTCCAATTCAATTCAATTCGTTCCAATTTTGGACGACACTCGAGTTATACTTGCCACCTTACCCACAAGGTAGGTAGCTTGCATAGTTTGAGCCCAGCAAATATAAAATTTTAAAACTTCAACCGCTCGTTGCCTCTGTTGCGGTTGGAGCAACGATTCAGGATAAAAACCTGACCGATGGACGGGGGCATGACAAGTTTTTGACGCCGCTGCCGGGGATCGGTTTCGTCAAGAATTGAATTCTGCCTTAGATAATTAACTTTAGGAGATCCTTCCTTAAGATTATCATTACTTAGGAAGTTAATTGCTTTATTAGTTAGATAACTTAGTTCTTAAACCCTAGAAAATACAAAAAAAATTTAAAAATGATTAAAAACCCTAATTCTCCTTCAAACCTCATCTCTCCTCTCACTCAAATGATGACGGATGAGATGACGGCTTTGGTAGATGCGGAAATCTTTGACTGTCCAGAGTATGAGTCAAACTCCTCTGACGTTAGAGAGGTCTGTGTTAACCATGAAGTTGAGAACCCAAAAATATCGAGCTTAGACTTAGGTTTTGATGAATCTCAGCAGAAGATTCCAGCTTCTGTTACTATTTCTTTAAGTGGTCAACCCACACTTGACCCTGAGATTCTATCAATCTTGTCTAGGTATCCACACTATATTAGACCTGCTACTTTACCTGATGATGAACCATTTGGAATCGAAGTATTATTCTATCCACCCATGCCCTGGATGGATTTGAATGAACGTCTTCATTGCCTAGATGAATATTTTGAATACGATCTACCCGATATTTTGCGAACCCACCCCACTACTCTTTATTCAAGTGTAGTTGAGGAAGAGCGTCTCCAATATCAGGTTGACTAAGCCCAGGACAGAAACACCAAGCCCTAATAGCATTGAACCAGAATCTGAGATAGGCCTTCACCTAGGAATTTCTCAAAACCCCGATAGGAGAATGGATATATGTGCTGACTTTCTTAGAAATCTTAAGATATCCGACTTCCCCTTTTCGTACGAACGGAGAAAAACCTTTGTGGATATTGATAGGATGTTAAGATCTCTCCGTAGTGATTATAACAGAACAAACGAGTTGTCATTAAAATCGGAGATAGATCTTTTAATGGATTTATTAGCCAGCACCGATTATTCACCTGTTTCACAAACAAAGATAAATCGTTATGTTGCGGCCCTGATTGATGAACTCGAATAATGGATAGAGAGAAACCCTATTAAACCTGCCTCAATTTCTGTGGATATTCCATTCTTTGCTGATCTTGCTTCTTATTTAACTAACGAATTGCGAGTTATTTTTCTAGAATCGACTGAGGAAGCTATTGAGTCTGCTTTCTTTACAAAGAGGAAGGAGCTTCATATCCATCTAATCCAGTTATTTCAACAGACCAGATTTCCATTTACAGCGCAACAAAAGATTTATATCAGGGAACTTTCACAAGTGGTGCACACTACTCACGGAAACCCTGATTCTAACAAAGAAACGGAATTTCTACAAGTCGTAGGAAAATTACTCTTTGATCTCTGTTATATAGACTCAGGATTCAGGGATGGTATTTCAAACCCAGAGAAGGTAAAACGAGAGTTTAACCGTTTCGTTGATGCATTGCTACAACTCGGTCAGGTAGAAAGAGAATTCTTAACTGAATTTGAGCGATACTATATTAATCCTGCCGACTTAATTCACAATGTCATCCGAGCTCTTAGAGGTACGTTTATCTCTCGCCACACCTTACCTTTGTCTAAAGCTTCAACCGTATCCAAAAGTGTCATCTTGGACACTATCCGGAAAAACAGTAAGTCTGGTATGGACGAGCTTTCGTCTTTAACAAAACGCTCTTGGGAGGCACCCCAAGCCTATCTAGGTTAATTAATATTAGTTAGTATTAATATTAGTTTAAATTAATTTTTTGTTTTAACGCTTTCATTTAAAAATCAAGAAAACGTCCTTTAAACTTTAAACTCGCGCAATTTGCGTAAGTTCAAACTTTTCAGAAAAATTTAACAAAGTTTTAATTTTAAAATTTTGGTAAATTAATTATGATTTGTTTTAAAGTTTAAAGTACACAAAAATATTGTTTCGTTTTTAAATAAACTCGTTTTAGTTTAAACGCAAAGAACTTTTCGCGCGCAATTTAAAACACAATTTTAATTTGCGAATTTTTTTTATAAAGATTTGTATTTACTTTTGGTTACTTTATTAAAAATCTTTAAACCTTTCGAAAACCAATCGTACGTATCGTATCTTTCGCGTTTTAAATCGAAACGTATTTAAACCAAGAGGAAGGGATTCACTAACAAACAGAAGGTCAAAAAGTCAAAATTTTCTCTCCTTCCTCTTCCCCAAAACCGACGGCCCAACCCTCCATCTCCAAAACCTCCATTTCTCCACCATTTTTGATGATTTAAAGCTTCAAGTTCTTCATTTTATCATCTCTCTTGCATACATAACATCATTTCATCACGTGCAAGGTAATTCCTAACTCAAATCTTTAAATTTCATTAACTTTTTAAAAGTTAGGGTTTCAACTTTTGATCTATGAAATTCATGGTGAAAACTTGTGTTTTATGGTTCAAAAGTGTTCTTGCATAGTTGCTTAACATGATTACATGCTTGATTGAGTAGATTACTTGATAATTTGTGACTTTGATCTTCAAGTGTTGACTTTAAGTGGTCAATGTTGCTTGATTTGTTGACTTTTGATAACTAGTAATTTGTTTTGACTTGTTTTGATTAATTCATGCTTAGTATGATTTGATAAACATGATTACATGATTGCTAATTCATTTTGAATGATCCTAGAATTATTGAAAGTTAAAGTAAGCATGTTGTGATTACAATTAACCAAGTATCATACTTTATTTTAAATCTTTAATTTTTAAAATGTTGCTTGTGTTGATTAAGTCATGGCAAGTTTCTTAGATTTTCAATAAATCATTAGTTAGCTTTTGGTCCTTGATTATTTTAATTATTCACCACCTTAATTAATAATGTGTTGAATATTTTTAATATGACCATCACACGTAAGCTACCGTCATTCATTTATCAAAATCTTTAAATCTTGCAAAAATTGTTAAAAGTAACCGAATAAGTTAACACGTGTCTTTAACCATATGGTATTTGCATGAATAAATTAGTTTATGCTCTTTTTGGTTTACTTGATATATTTGAGGTAATTACATGGTTTTTTACAAACCTCATGCTCACTTAGATTAAGTTGCCATGAATGAAAGTAGAAATATTTGCTAGTTGTTTGAAATGACGAGTTCACTTAGATTAAATGCTAGTATTGTTATTACTTTAATACCCTTGGAATAGGTTAGACACTTATGGTTGCGAAAATTGCGGATTGAGGATTGGTTAGGCCTAGGTTTAGTTTAAAATAAATTGCGGATTTATTCATATTTTAAAGCTTACATTTCCAATTTTTGTTTAAAATTTGGAAATGTACTTAGCAATTTGTTATGACTTATGCATCTCATTTTCTTGTCAACAGATAGATCTATCAAACCCTTCGTTGAGGAAACTTGCTTCATCCCCCGAAAACATGGACGATATTGATAAATGGATGGGACGATACTTAGGGTCAAACAAAGTCATCATGTGGCCGGATATGAGACGCTTGGGTATTAGGGATGAGTTGGAAGAATTGATTAAGTATGATAAAGATGGCGAGGAACATGCTGCATTCTTCCATCTTTTCTCCATTGATGAGGCTATATATCGAGAGGTCGTCACTGAGTTTATGATGACTTACGAGTTTCGAGAGAGATTGGAGATCACTGATAAGAAGATTGCTATTCGATATCGTGGGAAGAAGTATCGTATGACAGTGGGAGATTTCGGGGTATACCTTGGCCTTTACACACAGTCACAGGCCAGTTCGGATTGGTTCACCAGCAGTTTCCAGTCTAACTCCAGTTTAGCGTCACGGGATCACAAGGAGATATGGAGAGGATTGACGGGGACAACCTTCAGGAGTGGAGTGAAAGCTTCACTCATGACCCGACCAGTTCACCACATTCTTCACAAGCTCCTGTGCTGTACTATCTTTGGGAAGAGAGATGCTGGACCTACTACATCAGAAGAGCTTAAGTTCATGGATGCGATCTTAAGGAAGCAGAACCTGAATGTCGCATACATCATAGCGGATAGATTGTGGAAGGAGAAGAGAGAAGATAGACGCCACGTATTCATGGGAGCCATTATCACGAGATTGTTAGTCGGCATGGGGATTCTCACTGATCGCCACCGTGAGGATTACACCCATCACGCTAGTTCGCAGCCGTTTGATCTAGAGTACTGCAAGTTGATCAGGATGATTGATGAGGGACCTGAGAGACAGTGCTTATGGTATCATACTCGGCAGCCCATTCCTGGATGCTTCATGACCAGGAAGCGCGTGACTACAGAGGATAGAGATGTTAGTCCCCAGCCACAGAGACCGGTAGCAGCAGAGATACCTGAGCCAGCACGAGGAGCAGACACATCAGTACTGCCTACATAGGCCGTTGTGCATCACAAGGATCCGGTCACTCCTCTTACTCAGTACTATCTATTACATGCTTTACAGGTTATCCGTGATCAGCAGGTTCTGACAGCTAGGAGACATGGTACCCCTGGGCCTGATCACTTTCTATACACATGTGGACCACCACCACCACCCACTACCTATACCGCCACTCACCCATATACCACCACTCGCCCATACACTACCTTTCCTCCACCACATCCACATACCTCCACTCAACCACCACATCCATATAGACGCCCTCGCACACCTACCACCTACTTCGCACCATTACCCACTCACAGATCCACATCTGATATAGCCAGAGTCTACTCAGTACACATACCATCACCAGCCCGTCAGCAGGCATCATTGCCTCGTTCGACTATACCCATTCCTACCCATGACTAGCATCCAGAGGCTAGCACATCATATAGACTAGATATACTCTACATTGGCCCCGATGCATTGTTCACTGGTAGCGTCGGCCCTTACTTGGATTTGGGCCCCATCTTCTCAGATCAGGTTCCTACTGAGAGCATTCTCAGGCAGCTCTACCTTGATATGTTACAGACGGCAGGTGTTACCACTGCGGACATGCTCGCACAGGGTTATGATGATATCATGGCACTTCCAGCGATGACCCTCAGGCAGATATTGATTCAGAGAGGATTACTCCCTCCAGATGAGCAGAGAGTGTCCAGTGGACAGCAGTCAGTCGCAGGACCCGCAGCTCAGCCTGATGACATACCAGCAGAGGATCCTCCATTCTAGACTACTTATCTTGTGATTTATATTTCATATCACGGACTTCTGTATTGTATTGATTACAGTGATCTCTATCTTGCACTTGGTTGAACTTTTGGGATATTTCTCGACCTATATGGTTGAGCTTTATTATTATGTTTATCGTAGTTACTTATTATGTTTGTTTCTTTATTTTAGAATAAGTGATTGAATGTGTGATGAATGAGAAATGAACCCGCACGAGATGACAAACGTTCACAAGAAGAAACCGTGGAGTAAAAGGCAGACAACCAAGGAATACACAACTGCGGACCGCGGAACTTACACACATCTCAGGAGAGGAGCTTTAGTCTATCTTCTTCTGAAACTCGCACATGCACCGCAAACTCTTCAAAGATCTAAGTGAGGGATCTCAACCCACACTCCAAGACATCTTAGCAAGAATCGTCTCCAAATCTTAAATCACAAAAGTGTGAAATTCACTAATAAGAATTTCCACTTACATTATGGATCGACTCTTAGCTAAGCATGAACGAGAAGCGCTGTGCACCAGATAAAGACATGCGGAGCTGAATCACTCTTAATGAAAATCTTCGAATCCTTAGCTTTCGCCTCTAAACGTCCAATCGTCATCTGGGGAGTTTCTTACTGATGGCCGCCCGACGGTCGGTCAAGGAATCGCTTCCTGTCGTTGCGGGACCTTCCGCTGAACGGGCCACCAATGGGTGTTTTAAAATTTGTAAATGCGGGGCCTAAGGATACTTAAAACTATGGGGTATAGTAGTAAGTATGACCTAGGGTCGTTCTTCAAACTACAACGGGCATGGGATCTAGGTCTTTTGATTATCTTTTGTAATTTAGCTGGTTTATCAAAAGGTTGATAGGGGTTTTGGTTTTCTTCTATTATAACTACTAATTTTAAACTAAACTAAACTAGAGGATAGGGGAGGTGAGGTGGCTACGAGAACAGCAGATTAACGCGAGTGTCTACTATGATAATTATATATGCTATTTAGGGGTAGTTATTGTAGTTAAGGTATTAGCTATGATGACGAAGTCAGGACTTAACAGACGTACTTTAAACAATCAATGACAACAAAGTACTCTACTTACAACCTTTCCTCAGCTCCCACGTATTTAAACGCTAATACCAGTATTCAGTTGTTTTACAGTATTTCCGTTGCAACATTAAAAGGTTCTTGTTATCTATCCTAAGTTATATGTCCTAATGAGCCATAACTACTAGCCTATTACATATCTAACGTAGAGTTGTCCACAATCAGATAAATAACATGTCACGAAGATAGCAGTTATAGAATGTAAACTATACCGGAAGTTCTCCCAAATATAGCAACCAATTTAACCAACAACCATCCTCGAGTCCTATTCCCCAATCTCGGACATTTAAGATATCCGAATCATGGCATGAATTGTTGAATGAACAAAAACATGAAACAGGGGTTTCCTACCGGAACAGGTTGGGATGGCCTGGTCTAATGGCTGATTAAATTGTTCATCATTATTTCATATAAACCATCATAACTATTTTACGCATGTTAAACTGATGTATGCAATTAATCTATACTCGAAAACCTAATCATATATCCAATAACACAAATGATACTAGCATGCAAACCCTAAAGCAACAATCAAACAAGAACATGCGACAGAGCAGCATACAAGGATCAGTTCAATTTGTGCAGAGTAACTGGATAATTGGTTAAGTCACACATATTCCGAAAGTTCTCTCAAAAACATGCGTTAAATAAATTGAATCTAATCTATCTCTAATCCTACGCTCCGTGTCTCCCTCCGGTGTATTTCAACCAGGAGAACACTTGCCATGTCGAGTTCAACGATCATCAGACACAGAATAATAAGCGGCGTACCACTGATTAAACACCAGCAGTAAGTCACAAACCACAACATAAGTTGGATAGATAAACATTGGACACTCAATTCATAGATTCAAATATATACTAATAGCATACGGATAGAGTAACGGTATGTTTACAATTGGAATCATTATTACAACGGATTGTGCCCACGACTTTCATAGCTTCCACGTTCCGTACTACACATATTCGTGATGATTTCGGCGCTATACAAATGAAAGCCGTATAACGTTACCTCCGTTGTTATATAATGGTGCATCCCAATTGCATTTTAAAGTATAACTACCCTAGCATAATGATTATCATAGCAAACACATATTTATTTAGCTAAGCATGGCAATAATTTCTAGCAAGCAATTCTAAATAATTATGACAACAGCACAACATATTTAAAACAACAAGATAGAGATTATAATAAAACCTGACAAAGCGTAATTACAAATCTTGCGCAATCGTAGTCTCGGAGCACCTCCGTAAAGCTAAGCTAGAAGCTAATCTACTAGCTTAATTAAACTAACCTAATCTAATTATTTCTAGAGAGAGAGTAGAGAGAGAAAGTGAAGAAAATGGTGAATGTTTTTTTTCTGAAATGAGGAGGTGATGGCTTGTATTTATAGGCATGGCTCAACCGTATTCCTCAACCGTATTCTAGCCTTCAAAATCTCAGCTGTATTCCTCAACCGTATCAAAATCACACCTTGGATGACCAAAACACAGGATACGGTTGAATTTGGCCGTATACGGGAGAGATTGGCCGTATCGGGGGAGGGGCAAGGCCGGATACGGGGGAGCAAGGCCGTATACGGCTGGGAAGTGACCGTATACGGTCAAGATAGGCCGTATACGGCTTGTTCTTGGCCGTATACGGCTGAGTTTGGCCGTATCCAGCTTGGCTCTCCCGTATCGTGATTCGTCGGTTGCTTGTAATCTTCGTTCGGGCGTAACTTTTGACTCGGGTGCCCGTTTTCAGCGTTCTTTATATCCACGCGATCGTAATCTACTGATGAAGAAAATGACATAAGTTAGAGCTCAAGATTCCCAGGAGAACTCAAAAAATGCTTGAAAGCGTGAACCGGAATGCTAATGATCGTATTCGTTATATTTATCGTGTTTTTCGACCATTTTAGATGATTTTTGAAATGTTGTCTATATTTTACCCCCCATGATGAGTTTTGATAATAAAGTATTGGTTTTGGATATATTCATCATGTTTTGGGCTAAAAAGGTGAGAAAGTGACACATAAAAACTTGACTTTTTACGTGTCATCAAATATCCCACACTTAGACTTTTGCTTGTCCTCAAGCAAACTTCATCTCACCAGCCGAAACCTTCTGAATTTCAAACTTTTTACGCCACAAAGAAGAAGTCATACAGATTGAAATCAAGTATTTTGCCAATTTAGATAAAGGAAAGATGTTCACATGAAGTATCCAAAGGTCTTTAAGATGATTCTCTAAGGCAAACTTTCAATTCTCGGGATGTGGAATATACACAACTGGGCGATCTCACTGGTGGTCACTCAATTCACTCAAGTGTATCGGGTTTCCTATTATCCTAAGCCAAATGAAAAATCGCTCAAATACCTGTCATGCAGCATTCGTCGTCATAGGCTTGCCCAAGGATCGTATCTCCACCACTTAGATGGGGACGGCAATAATTATCCCAAGACATTCAAGTGGGTTGTAATGTGGCGAGGGTTTAAAGGGTATGGATAAGGGTAAAAAGGGTTTAAGGGTTTCACTTATCTCAGCACTTTTAAAACTTATGAAAAATTCTACTTAGATATACTTTTTAATGAAAACGGATAACTATAAGGGAAGAAGATAGCTATTTTGTCTTCTACCTTTTGAAAACACACGAGGATTTTATGCTTTTGAAGAATCGGAGTTTTCGAGAGATATAAGCACTTAGCTTTATTCTATTTTTGGTTTAGAATTTCTTTGCCAGGGATCTTCTAAGGGATTTTCTTTTTATTTTCTTTTGCCCTGCAGACATCCTTTCTTTCTCTCATCTTTTTTGTATTTCTAGCCCTTTTTTCACTTTTGAGTTTTTACTTTCGTGTCAATTTTTCACACCATAATGCTCTCGGATTCTTTCAAATATTCATCACGTAAACGCACACGAGAAGCTTTAAGTAAACACTATATTTGTGACTTTGGGAAGAAACAAAAAACATACCTAATTAGCTTTTTTTCACAAAGATTTTAAAAATTTCTGAGATAAGCTTTTGGTGGGTATGAGGGTAAGTAGATTTAAAATATGGGTTTGAAAGAAATGAAAAGGCTAAGGCTCAACAAGGTTTTCTAGGCGGATCATCAACACTGAAAATGAGTGTTGGAAAGGTTTTGGGATTGAAAGAGATATGTTGAAAAGGGGTTTAATCCTAGGGAATGTCAAGGTCATCTAATTGCACCTATAACACGTATGACACCCGTCAATGTGATCTCGAAGCGTATACCCGGGGCAAGTTCGAATTCAGAAATGCGTGCACCGGTCACACACAACAAAAGAACAGTGAAGCATTTAAAATGAATGCTTATAATGCTCAAAATTCCTCACCGCAAAAATGGGTTATATGTGTCCAGTCGTGCGATGCCCCTCTTAGATCCTCATCTTAAATTATTTGGAATCCGACATGATTCGACCTCTTTTTACCAATTTTTGAATACTTGAAAAAAAATCTGCACTCTTTCTTATATAAGAACTTTTGGCCAACTGAATGAGTGACAATTTCACTGTCGAAGTTTTAACCAAATTTTCTTACATTGTGACTCAAAAAGGTTTAAATTTTTTTTTGAAAATTTTGGCAAAACTAAGGATTGAAAGTCTTTTTGAGGACATGCATATTTCTAAATCAACTTACAGATACCCATACGAGAAATATACTGCTATAATATCCCACACTTAGACTTTTGCTTGTCCTCAAACAAACTTCATCTCACCAGCCGAAACCTTCTGAATTTCAAACTTTTTACGCCACAAAGAAGAAGTCATACAGATTGAAATCAAGTATTTTGCCAATTTAGATAAAGGAAAGATGTTCACATGAAGTATCCAAAGGTCTTTAAGATGATTCTCTAAGGCAAACTTTCAATTCTCGGGATGTGGAATATACACAACTGGGCGATCTCACTGGTGGTCACTCAATTCACTCAAGTGTATCGGGTTTCCTATTATCCTAAGCCAAATGAAAAATCGCTCAAATACCTGTCATGCAGCATTCGTCGTCATAGGCTTGCCCAAGGATCGTATCTCCACCACTTAGATGGGGACGGCACTAATTATCCCAAGACATTCAAGTGGGTTGTAATGTGGCGAGGGTTTAAAGGGTATGGATAAGGGTAAAAAGGGTTTAAGGGTTTCACTTATCTCAGCACTTTTAAAACTTATGAAAAATTCTACTTAGATATACTTTTTAATGAAAACGGATAACTATAAGGGAAGAAGATAGCTATTTTGTCTTCTACCTTTTGAAAACACACGAGGATTTTATGCTTTTGAAGAATCGGAGTTTTCGAGAGATATAAGCACTTAGCTTTATTCTATTTTTGGTTTAGAATTTCTTTGCCAGGGATCTTCTAAGGGATTTTCTTTTTATTTTCTTTTGCCCTGCAGACATCCTTTCTTTCTCTCATCTTTTTTGTTTTTCTAGCCCTTTTTTCACTTTTGAGTTTTTACTTTCGTGTCAATTTTTCACACCATAATGCTCTCGGATTCTTTCAAATATTCATCACGTAAACGCACACGAGAAGCTTTAAGTAAAAACTATATTTGTGACTTTGGGTAGAAACAAAAAACATACCTAATTAGCTTTTTTTCACAAAGATTTTAAAATTTTCTGAGATAAGCTTTTGGTGGGTATGAGGGTAAGTAGATTTAAAATATCGGTTTGAAATAAATGAAAAGGCTAAGGCTCAACAGGGTTTTCTAGGCGGATCATCAACACTGAAAATGAGTGTTGGAAAGGTTTTGGGATTGAAAGAGATATGTTGAAAAGGGGTTTAATCCTAGGGAATGTCAAGGTCATCTAATTGCACCTATAACACGTATGACACCCGTCAATGTGATCTCGAAGCGTATACCCGGGGCAAGTTCGAATTCAGAAATGCGTGCACCGGTCACACACAACAAAAGAACAGTGAAGCATTTAAAATGAATGCTTATAATACTCAAAATTCCTCACCGCAAAAATGGGTTATATGTGTCCAGTCGTGCGATGCCCCTCTTAGATCCTCATCTTAAATTATTTGGAATCCGACATGATTCGACCTCTTTTTACCAATTTTTGAATACTTGAAAAAAAATCTGCACTCTTTCTTATATAAGAACTTTTGGCCAACTGAATGAGTGACAATTTCACTGTCGAAGTTTTAACCAAATTTTCTTACATTGTGACTCAAAAAGGTTTAAATTTTTTTTTGAAAATTTTGGCAAAACTAAGGATTGAAAGTCTTTTTGAGGACATGCATATTTCTAAATCAACTTACAGATACCCATACGAGAAGTATACTGCTATAATATCCCACACTTAGACTTTTGCTTGTCCTCAAACAAACTTCATCTCACCAGCCGAAACCTTCTGAATTTCAAACTTTTTACGCCACAAAGAAGAAGTCATACAGATTGAAATCAAGTATTTTGCCAATTTAGATAAAGGAAAGATGTTCACATGAAGTATCCAAAGGTCTTTAAGATGATTCTCTAAGGCAAACTTTCAATTCTCGGGATGTGGAATATACACAACTGGGCGATCTCACTGGTGGTCACTCAATTCACTCAAGTGTATCGGGTTTCCTATTATCCTAAGCCAAATGAAAAATCGCTCAAATACCTGTCATGCAGCATTCGTCGTCATAGGCTTGCCCAAGGATCGTATCTCCACCACTTAGATGGGGACGGCACTAATTATCCCAAGACATTCAAGTGGGTTGTAATGTGGCGAGGGTTTAAAGGGTATGGATAAGGGTAAAAAGGGTTTAAGGGTTTCACTTATCTCAGCACTTTTAAAACTTATGAAAAATTCTACTTAGATATACTTTTTAATGAAAACGGATAACTATAAGGGAAGAAGATAGCTATTTTGTCTTCTACCTTTTGAAAACACACGAGGATTTTATGCTTTTGAAGAATCGGAGTTTTCGAGAGATATAAGCACTTAGCTTTATTCTATTTTTGGTTTAGAATTTCTTTGCCAGGGATCTTCTAAGGGATTTTCTTTTTATTTTCTTTTGCCCTGCAGACATCCTTTCTTTCTCTCATCTTTTTTGTTTTTCTAGCCCTTTTTTCACTTTTGAGTTTTTACTTTCGTGTCAATTTTTCACACCATAATGCTCTCGGATTCTTTAAAATATTCATCACGTAAACGCACACGAGAAGCTTTAAGTAAAAACTATATTTGTGACTTTGGGTAGAAACAAAAAACATACCTAATTAGCTTTTTTTCACAAAGATTTTAAAATTTTCTGAGATAAGCTTTTGGTGGGTATGAGGGTAAGTAGATTTAAAATATGGGTTTGAAATAAATGAAAAGGCTAAGGCTCAACAGGGTTTTCTAGGCGGATCATCAACACTGAAAATGAGTGTTGGAAAGGTTTTGGGATTGAAAGAGATATGTTGAAAAGGGGTTTAATCCTAGGGAATGTCAAGGTCATCTAATTGCACCTATAACACGTATGACACCCGTCAATGTGATCTCGAAGCGTATACCCGGGGCAAGTTCGAATTCAGAAATGCGTGCACCGGTCACACACAACAAAAGAACAGTGAAGCATTTAAAATGAATGCTTATAATGCTCAAAATTCCTCACCGCAAAAATGGGTTATATGTGTCCAGTCGTGCGATGCCCCTCTTAGATCCTCATCTTAAATTATTTGGAATCCGACATGATTCGACCTCTTTTTACCAATTTTTGAATACTTGAAAAAAAATCTGCACTCTTTCTTATATAAGAACTTTTGGCCAACTGAATGAGTGACAATTTCACTGTCGAAGTTTTAACCAAATTTTCTTACATTGTGACTCAAAAAGGTTTAAATTTTTTTTTGAAAATTTTGGCAAAACTAAGGATTGAAAGTCTTTTTGAGGACATGCATATTTCTAAATCAACTTACAGATACCCATACGAGAAGTATACTGCTATAATATCCCACACTTAGACTTTTGCTTGTCCTCAAACAAACTTCATCTCACCAGCCGAAAACTTCTGAATTTCAAACTTTTTACGCCACAAAGAAGAAGTCATACAGATTGAAATCAAGTATTTTGCCAATTTAGATAAAGGAAAGATGTTCACATGAAGTATCCAAAGGTCTTTAAGATGATTCTCTAAGGCAAACTTTCAATTCTCGGGATGTGGAATATACACAACTGGGCGATCTCACTGGTGGTCACTCAATTCACTCAAGTGTATCGGGTTTCCTATTATCCTAAGCCAAATGAAAAATCGCTCAAATACCTGTCATGCAGCATTCGTCGTCATAGGCTTGCCCAAGGATCGTATCTCCACCACTTAGATGGGGACGGCACTAATTATCCCAAGACATTCAAGTGGGTTGTAATGTGGCGAGGGTTTAAAGGGTATGGATAAGGGTAAAAAGGGTTTAAGGGTTTCACTTATCTCAGCACTTTTAAAACTTATGAAAAATTCTACTTAGATATACTTTTTAATGAAAACGGATAACTATAAGGGAAGAAGATAGCTATTTTGTCTTCTACCTTTTGAAAACACACGAGGATTTTATGCTTTTGAAGAATCGGAGTTTTCGAGAGATATAAGCACTTAGCTTTATTCTATTTTTGGTTTAGAATTTCTTTGCCAGGGATCTTCTAAGGGATTTTCTTTTTATTTTCTTTTGCCCTGCAGACATCCTTTCTTTCTCTCATCTTTTTTGTTTTTCTAGCCCTTTTTTCACTTTTGAGTTTTTACTTTCGTGTCAATTTTTCACACCATAATGCTCTCGGATTCTTTCAAATATTCATCACGTAAACGCACACGAGAAGCTTTAAGTAAAAACTATATTTGTGACTTTGGGTAGAAACAAAAAACATACCTAATTAGCTTTTTTTCACAAAGATTTTAAAATTTTCTGAGATAAGCTTTTGGTGGGTATGAGGGTAAGTAGATTTAAAATATGGGTTTGAAATAAATGAAAAGGCTAAGGCTCAACAGGGTTTTCTAGGCGGATCATCAACACTGAAAATGAGTGTTGGAAAGGTTTTGGGATTGAAAGAGATATGTTGAAAAGGGGTTTAATCCTAGGGAATGTCAAGGTCATCTAATTGCACCTATAACACGTATGACACCCGTCAATGTGATCTCGAAGCGTATACCCGGGGCAAGTTCGAATTCAGAAATGCGTGCACCGGTCACACACAACAAAAGAACAGTGAAGCATTTAAAATGAATGCTTATAATGCTCAAAATTCCTCACCGCAAAAATGGGTTATATGTGTCCAGTCGTGCGATGCCCCTCTTAGATCCTCATCTTAAATTATTTGGAATCCGACATGATTCGACCTCTTTTTACCAATTTTTGAATACTTGAAAAAAAATCTGCACTCTTTCTTATATAAGAACTTTTGGCCAACTGAATGAGTGACAATTTCACTGTCGAAGTTTTAACCAAATTTTCTTACATTGTGACTCAAAAAGGTTTAAATTTTTTTTTGAAAATTTTGGCAAAACTAAGGATTGAAAGTCTTTTTGAGGACATGCATATTTCTAAATCAACTTACAGATACCCATACGAGAAATATACAGCTATAATATCCCACACTTAGACTTTTGCTTGTCCTCAAACAAACTTCATCTCACCAGCCGAAACCTTCTGAATTTTAAACTTTTTACGCCACAAAGAAGAAGTCATACAGATTGAAATCAAGTATTTTGCCAATTTAGATAAAGGAAAGATGTTCACATGAAGTATCCAAAGGTTTTTAAGATGATTCTCTTAGGCAAACTTTCAATTCTCGGGATGTGGAATATACACGACTGGGCGATCTCACTGGTGGTCACTCAATTCACTCAAGTGTATCGGGTTTCCTATTATCCTAAGCCAAATGAAAAATCGCTCAAATACCTGTCATGCAGCATTCGTCGTCATAGGCTTGCCCAAGGATCGTATCTCCACCACTTAGATGGGGACGGCACTAATTATCCCAAGACATTCAAGTGGGTTGTAATGTGGCGAGGGTTTAAAGGGTATGGATAAGGGTAAAAAGGGTTTAAGGGTTTCACTTATCTCAGCACTTTTAAAACTTATGAAAAATTCTACTTAGATATACTTTTTAATGAAAACGGATAACTATAAGGGAAGAAGATAGCTATTTTGTCTTCTACCTTTTGACAACACACGAGGATTTTATGCTTTTGAAGAATCGGAGTTTTCGAGAGATATAAGCACTTAGCTTTATTCTATTTTTGGTTTAGAATTTCTTTGCCAGGGATCTTCTAAGGGATTTTCTTTTTATTTTCTTTTGCCCTGCAGACATCCTTTCTTTCTCTCATCTTTTTTGTTTTTCTAGCCCTTTTTTCACTTTTGAATTTTTACTTTCGTGTCATTTTTTCACACCATAATGCTCTCGGATTCTTTCAAATATTCATCACGTAAACGCACACGAGAAGCTTTAAGTAAACACTATATTTGTGACTTTGGGTAGAAACAAAAAGCATACCTAATTAGCTTTTTTCACAAAGATTCTAAAAATTTCTGAGATAAGCTTTTGGTGGGTATGAGGGTAAGTAGGTTTAAAATATGGGTTTGAAAGAAATGAAAAGGCTAAGGCTCAACAGGGTTTTCTAGGCGGATCATCAACACTGAAAATGAGTGTTGGAAGGGTTTTGGGCTTGAAAGAGATATGTTGAAAAGGGGTTTAATCCTAGGGAATGTCAAGGTCATCTAGTTGCACCTATGTCACATATGACACCCGTCAATGTGATCTCGAAGCGTATACCCGGGGCAAGTTCTAATTCAGAAATGCGTGCACCGGTCACACACAACAAAAGAACAGTGAAGCATTTAAAATGAATGCTTATAAGGCTCAAAATTCCTCACCGCAAAAATGGGTTATATGTGTCCAGTCGTGCGATGCCCCTCTTAGATCCTCATCTTAAATTATTTGAAATCCGACATGATTCGACCTCTTTTTACCAATTTTTGAATACTTGAAAAAAAATCTGCACTCTTTCTTATATAAGAACTTTTGGCCAACTGAATGAGTGACAATTTCGCTGTCGAAGTTTTAACCAAATTTTCTTACATTGTGACTCAAAAAGGTTTAAATTTTTTTTTGAAATTTTTGGCAAAACTAAGGATTGAAAGTCTTTTTGAGGACATGCATATTTCTAAATCAACTTACAGATACCCATACGAGAAATATACTGCTATCCCATACTTAAAAATGAACATTGTCCCCAATGTTTCTGCACTAAGTAGGGAGAATCCCATACTTTGTTTTAGGAAAAATGTTAATTTAAAAGTTTTAAGTACGGAGGATCCCACACTTAGAGTTTTAAGTGGGCATAAGCATATCTAAGTTACGTCGAAACTATAAGAGTTTTTAGGACAGGTACTTCCCTACAGTTGGTGAGCACTGGATTTAGGACCAGATTCGCGAAGGAGTGGTGCTAGTGATCTGCTGGATTTGTGGACCAGACTCTAATTAAAGCTCATCCATTCCTTACGAAGCTAAGTTCTGCAATACCATAAACACAGTCATAATCACCAATCCAACATTTCAACATCATAAAAGTCTAACATAAATAAAAAAACATAGAGTAAAATAAACTAAAAGTCGTCTAGTAAATCATCCATGTCTGGGTCAAATGCTGCAAGTGCGTCACTGTCTGGAACTGAAGTCAGTGACGTAGCAACAATCGGACCAGGCATGATGGGTGCAACAGGAAGATCAGGAGCTATCTCAGCATCAGCAGCAGGAAGAGTGGACTCTGACGTCGGGGCAGCTGGGAAGAATGACCATGGAGGGAGAGGTGGTCTCGGACCTTGACCAAGTCTGAAAGACTGGTCAGGAAGTCTCGGAAGTCCAACCCTCTCTCTGATGTCAGAGTGGGAGTCATGCTGGATGGAGAGCTCTCGCAAAATCGCCCAGGTTACAGCTCGATCTGCTGTGGTGATCCCGTTGTCAAAGACTGGAGTGCTCGTCACATCTGTCAATGCTCCTCTGGTATAGTGGTTGACTTCTTCCTTCCTCTGCGGTGTCTCTTCTTCTTCTGTTGTTGAGCAGCAGTGTGTCCTGAGGTCTCAGCTGAAGCGTCCATCCTGAAACATAAAGAAAAACAGGTAATGCTAAAGCTTATAAGCTTGGTCTCTCAATTCGGCTAGTTCGTTCAGCTGCATCTTACGATGTAATCCTATTGTGGAAGGGTCTAGATTGCAGTTTCTCAGCGCCCAGTATGCCTTGTATTCTAACTCTATCGACAGATGACATGCTTTTCCATAGACTAGTCTGTAAGGCGTGGTTCCTAATGGTGTCTTATATGCAGTTCTGAACGCCCATAGAGCATCGTCTAATTTGTCGGCCCATTTTTCCCTATGATTCACCACGGTTCGTTCTAAGATCCTTTTGAGCGCTCTATTTGTCACTTCGGCTTGCCCATTCGTCTGCGGGTGATAGGCCGTAGAGGTCTTATGGGTGACACCATAATATTGTAATGTCCTCATAAACTGAGCATTACAAAAGTGCGTGCCACGATCGCTGATGATCGCCTTTGGAGTTCTGAAACGAGAAAAGAGTTGCTTGAGGAACTTGGTCACTACTCGTGAGTCATTTGTAGGAAATGCTTGTGCCTCTGCCCATTTGGATACATAGTCGACATCTACCAGAATGTATTCTTTTCCGAAGGACTTTGGGAATGGTCCCATGAAATCCAACCCCCATATATCAAAGATCTCGCAGGCCTGGATGTTAGTAAGTGGCATTTCACTCCTCTGTGAGATACTTCCAAACCTTTGGCAAGCATCACAATGTTTTACCAAGTCGTGAGCGTCTCTGAAAATAGTCGGCCAGTAGAATCCGGAATCGTATACCTTCCTCGCAGTCATATTTGCTCAATGATGTCCTCCAGTGGGTCCGTGATGACTCTGGTGGAGAATGTTCCTTGCTTCCCTCTCGTCTGCGCATCTTATGATGATTTGGTCCGGACATACTTTGAATAAGTATGGATCGTCCCAATAGTAATTTTTAACATCCCTGAAGAATTTGCGTTTTCTAGAGGTGGGCATTCCTTTCGGCACAATTCCTCCAACCAGATAATTAGCGTAGTCTGCGTACCAAGGGTCGTGGTTGAATTGTGAACCCTTTTGGTGGCCTCCGATGTTCATGAGTTGTTCTTCAGGAAACTGATCTTGAATATCTCTTTCATTAAGCTTTTCCATCGATGGGTTTTCCAATCGACTGAGATGATCTGCTGCGACATTTTCTGCTCCTTTCTTATCCCTGATTTCTATGTCGAATTCTTGGAGAAGCAAAATCCATCGAAGTAGTCTTGGTTTAGCGTCTTGTTTTTTGAAAAGATACTTCAAGGCTGAGTGATCTGTATAGACAATAGTTTTGGACAATATTAAGTAAGAACGAAATTTATCAAAAGCAAATACTACCGCAAGCAACTCCTTTTCCATAGTAGTATAATTTTCTTGAGCATCGGTGAGTGTCTTGCTGGCGTAGTATATTGGCTGAAAATGATTATCCTTCCTTTGCCCTAAGACAGCTCCAACAGCAAAGTCACTGGCGTCACACATGATTTCAAATGGAAGACTCCAGTCAGGAGCAACCATGATCGGTGCATGTGTGAGCTCATCCTTCAGAATGTTGAAAGCTTTCAGGCAATTGTCTGAAAAGACAAACGGAGTGTCCTTCTCGAGAAGGTGCGTCATAGGTCGAGAAATCTTAGAGAAATCCTTAATAAAGCGACGGTAGAATCCTGCGTGACCTAGAAAACTGCGAATGGCTTTAACAGAAGTAGGTGGCGGAAGTTTGGCAATAGTCTCAACTTTAGCTTTGTCAACTTCAATTCTAGACTTTGATATTCGGTGTCCTAGAACTATTCCTTCCTTCACCATAAAGTGGCACTTCTCCCAGTTTAAGACAAGATTTGATTCTTCACATCGGGCTAACATTCGTTCGAGGTTGGAAAGACAAGAAGTGAAGGAGTCTCCAAAGACTGAGAAGTCGTCCATGAATACTTCCATACACTGTTCAATCATATCGTGGAATATTGCCACCATACACCTTTGGAATGTAGCAGGTGCGTTGCATAGCCCAAAAGGCATGCGTCGGTAAGCGAATGTTCCGTAAGGACATGTGAAAGTCGTCTTTTCTTGGTCCTTAGGATCGAGAGGAATCTGAAAATAGCCAGAGAAACCATCAAGGAAACAGTAGAATTCATTCCCGGATAATCTCTCCAACATTTGATCGATGAAAGGTAGAGGGAAATGATCTTTTCGAGTGGCTTCGTTCAGCTTCCGATAGTCGATGCATACCCTCCAACCAGTGACGGTACGTGTTGGAATGAATTCATTATCATCGTTAGCGATAACCGTCATTTCTCCTTTCTTGGGGATAACCTGAACTGGGCTAACCCATGGGGAATCAGAAATAGGATAGATCAAGCCAGCGTCCAAGAGTTTGATAACCTCCTTCTTGACCACGTCTTGAATCTTCGGGTTGACTCTCCTCTGTCTCTGTATAGAAGGTTTGAAGTCGTTTTCCATTAGTATCTTGTGCGTGCAGTAGTTTGGACTGATCCCTTGGATGTCGGAAATCTTCCATGCAATCTCCTTCTTATGTGACTTCAACACTTGGATGAGTTTTGCTTTCTCTTCGGGTGCAAGATCTTTTGCAATTATGACAGGTAAGTGCGAGGTTCCTTCAAGAAAAGCATACTCTAGATGAGAGGATAGTTCCTTCAGCCCCAATTCTGGTGGTTCTTCAGTAGAAGGTTTCATTCGAGCGATCTCGTCTCTTCGTAATTCATCATACTCCATCTGGAACTCTGGTTCGTTTGGAGATGAGTCAGCTGCAGTGGCTGATGCTATCTCTACTAATTCTGTCTCATTAGAGAGTGCTTTCTTCTTCAGCTCGTATTTACTTTTTGATGATGAGGAAGTTGCATTATCGTCAGTAAGGATGATTTTGTTGTCGTCGGTGAATGCAAACCTCTGAAATTGAGCCGTTGAAGATGTACTTTTGGTGATTTTTGGATTTTGTGGCGCACAACCTTCAGATAGTTGCGGCTCAGCTGAGATTTCTGATTCCATCTCCTCAAAAGATTTGAGAATTTCAGCTACTGAAGGAGATGAATCAGCTTGACCCCTTTTTAATATTGGTAGAGGAATGCCTTCGCCTAAAGGAACAGCAACAAAGGAGTTGTTCGTGAAAGTGCTGATAGGCGGTGCAAGAGGATACTTCGTTTCAGATAAAGGAAATAGCAGCTCCCCAGAGTGTGCTGGTTTGTCAGAGATAGCTGAGCAGAGTCCGGCATCGTCCTGGCATAGTCTCCTCGTAGTGATGACTGTGTTGGGAAGAAGGTCGGGATTGCTAACTGCTAGAATCTCTTCCAAATGCTCGTCATATACTTCTTGCATGGAATCCACACGACCAAGATCTTCTCCCACAGGTTGTTTCATCAGTTTATCGACATTAAAGGTGACTTCCTCTGTTCCGACCCTCAGTTTTAAAGATTTTTCATTTACGTCAATAACAGCCTTGGCAGTGTTTAGGAATGGTCTGCCAAGGATGAGGGGAATGTGGGCGTCTTCCTCAATATCCATAATGACAAAGTCAACTGGGAAGATGAATTTACCTACTCTAACCATAATATCTTCAGCAATCCCCCAAGGGAGTTTAACTGATCTATCAGCTAATTGGATGGTCATACGAGTGGGTAGCAGTTCTCCTAATCCTAGTTTCTTATATAGTGAGTAAGGCATAAGGTTGACACTAGCACCTAGGTCAGCTAAGGCATTACTAACTTGGATATTTTGAAGGTAACAAGGAATAGTGAAACGGAAAGTATCTCCTAGTTTTGGTGGAAGGCCATGTAACATGATTGCAGAGCATTCAGCATCTAAGGGTATATTAACTAATTGCCTTAATTTTTCTTTATTTGAAAGAAGTTCTTTGAAAAATTTTGCACAACTGGGCATTTCTACTAAAGCATCTAATAATCTAACGTTTAAGTGCAGGCTTTTAAACATCTCAAGATATTTCCCAAACTGCGCTTCCTGCTTCTCCTTCTTAAGTCTACCAAGGAATGGAATTCGAGTACGTGGAATGATTTCTGGAACTTGAGAAGGTACTGGATCGGGTGCAGAGACAGGGGTGTCACTTGGCACTGGATCAGTAGAAGTGGAAGGTTTATTTGAAGAATTATTTGAGGTTTGTTCAACTCTGGTTTCTTTATCTCCTCTTGTGACAACTAAAATGTCGTTACCGATCGCGATTTTCCTTTGACTCTCCTCAACTTTTGAAAATAATTGTTTAAGACTAACTTCAAGGTTTTTGATCAAATCTTCGGAAATTCTAAGTAAAGCATCAATTTTATCTTGAAAATCTATTACCTGTTTATTAACGTTATTTTGTTCAACCATGAAGTTAATTAAAGTTTCGTTATAGTGTTGTTGAGAGTTAAAGGAGGAATCGGATAGAGTGGATGGTAGAGTAGACAGAGATTGAGTAAGAGGGGTTTTGTTTTGCCACTGAACTGAAGATGTGGATTGAAAGCTTGGTTCAGGTCTTTTGAAAGTTGTCCCAAACTTACAGTCATGTTGACTAGTCGTCATGGCTGAAGAATTTGGGATTTTGGTAGAAAAGAGAGTTTTGGAAGGGAAAGGGTACTGAAAAGGAAATAAGGAAAAAGGAACTTTCGGATGATATTGATCTTCCGAAAGGATCGCTAAATAACTAAGATAACTAAATTCCTAAATCGGTCGTTGTAGTCCCCGGCAGCGGCGCCAAAAACTTGATGGCCGCCCGACGGTCGGTCAAGGAATCGCTTCCTGTCGTTGCGGGACCTTCCGCTGAGCGGGCCACCAACGGGTGTTTTAAAATTTGTAAATGCGGGGCCTAAGGATACTTAAAACTATGGGGTATAGTAGTAAGTATGACCTAGGGTCGTTCTTCAAACTACAACGGGCATGAGATCTTGGTCTTTTGATTATCTTTTGTAATTTAGCTGGTTTATCAAAAGGTTGATAGGGGTTTTGGTTTTCTTCTATTATAACTACTAATTTTAAACTAAACTAAACTAGAGGATAGGGGAGGTGAGGTGGCTACGAGAACAGCAGATTAAAGAGAGTGTCTACTATGATAATTATATATGCTATTTAGGGGTAGTTATTTTAGTTAAGGTATTAGCTATGATGACGAAGTCAGGACTTAACAGATGTACTTGAAACAATCAATGACAACAAAGTACTCTACTTACAACCTTTCCTCAGCTCCCACGTATTTAAACGCTAATACCAGTATTCAGTTGTTTTACAGTATTTCCGTTGCAACATTAAAAGGTTCTTGTTATCTATCCTAAGTTATATGCCCTAATGAGCCATAACTACTAGCCTATTACATATCTAACGTAGAGTTGTCCACAATCAGATAAATAACATGTCACGAAGATAGCAGTTATAGAATGTAAACTATACCGGAAGTTCTCCCAAATATAGCAACCAATTTAACCAACAACCATCCTCGAGTCCTATTGCCCAATCTCGGACATTTGAGATATCCGAATCATGGCATGAATTGTTGAATGAACAAAAACATGAAACAGGGGTTTCCTACCGGACCAGGTTGGGATGGCCTGGTCTAACGGCTGATTAAATTGTTCATCATTATTTCATATAAACCATCATAACTATTTTACGCATGTTAAACTGATGTATGCAATTAATCTATACTCGAAAACCTAATCATATATCCAATAACACAAATGATACTAGCATGCAAACCCTAAAATAACAATCAAACAAGAACATGCGACAGAGCAGCATACAAGGATCAGTTCAATTTGTGCAGAGTAACTGGATAATTGGTTAAGTCACACATATTCCGAAAGTTCTCTCAAAAACATGCGTTAAATAAATTGAATCTAATCTATCTCTAATCCTACGCTCCGTGTCTCCCTCCGGTGTATTTCAACCAGGAGAACACCGGCCATGTCGAGTTCAACGATCATCAGACACAGAATAATAAGCGGCGTACCACTGATTAAACACCAGCAGTATGTGACAACCGTCAATTTAGGACTATAATTTAGTGCCTAATAAAGTTTTAATACATGTAATTAGTTCTGTGTTAGGCTAATTAATGTATCAATTATTATATATATTGTTGAATATATATCTACAATTATGCGGTTTGTTTAAATCGTACGAATCTCAAATCGAATGAATTTCGATACAATAAATACGGACGTTGGTGACCAACTTTTATTAAATAACGATTTTATGTCAAAAGTATTATTATTATAATACTTCGTATTCATTCGTACCGTACAATCAGAAAGTTACACAATTTAAAATGTAAAACGCGCAAACAAATTAACTTACCTTTTTATAATTCAAATATAATGTGATTAGTAAAATATCTAAATAAAATATGGCGTAATAAATTGTATTTTAAAAATGTTCCAATCAATATTTAAAATAATTATTTAACGTTTAAACGACGGAGCAAACGAACACCGCACGGAACGGAAACGCGGGGCGAAAATGGGGGTTTAACCTCCCACTCCCACCCCATCTACTTTCATTTCTCTTTTTTCTCTATCTCTCTCCTCTCTTATTTCTCTCAAACAAACCCCAAACCAAAAATCATCAAAATCGCAAAATAAACACCTCAAACGACCTCGGATCTTCAAGCCCCTTTACAATAAACGACCACCTCGCGACGATCTACACTTCTATCTTTCCGGAATTTCATTTCGGCGATTTGTAAGTTTCCGACACAACTCCGAAAACTCTCGTTTTAAGATTTATAACTTGCTAGTTGTTTGTATAACCTTGTAATGTCCTAAAATGGGTTGGGTAAAAATATTAGGCCGATCGATGGCCGGAAAACGAGTTTTTGGAGTTGAAACTCCGATCAGACTCCGTACGTCGCATTTGGCCTGGAGCAAATGCGACGCAGCGACCTACGTCGCATTATATCCTCAACGTCGCATATAGCGACGCAGAGACCTACGTCGCATTATATCCTCAACGTCGCATATAGCGACGCAGAGACCTACGTCGCATTATATCCCCAACGTCGCATACAGCGACGCAGCCTATTACGTCGCATTGACTTGCGAACGTCGCACATAGCGACGCAGACCTTAACGTCGCAAAAACGAACCTACGTCGCATAAGCGACGTAGCACCCTACGTCGCTATTGACTTAGCACTGTTGACCTTAGCGACGTAACCCTTTACGTCGCAAAACTCTTACGTCGCAGCCTACGTCGCAGGCTACGTCGCACAAAACAGAATCTTCAAAACTCAAAATTTTCGAAGTCAAAGTTACTGTTCAAAAAAGTCAAATTTACTGTAGCAGTACTGTAGCAGTACTGTAGCAAAGTCAACATTTTAGAATTTTTATTATTTCAACTAAATCACCAACGGGCCGTACACATTTTCAAATACACAATTGAATCAACTAAGTCATAGTAACTTAGATAATTTATTCAAACAAGTCGTTGTAACTTGTGTCAATTCAATCAAACAAGTCGTAGTAACTTGTAACAATACAATCAACCAAATCGGGGTAATTTGGACATTAAGTTAGACAAACAATTTCAATGGTAGTCTTTCGAGATACCAATACAATTAATAACAATTCAAGTGTCGTGGACACATTCAGGTTTCAAGTCTTTGGACACCAACACACTGCTAATTACTTCAAGTTTAATTGCTTAACATTCCAAGACTCAGGTGAGTTTCATAGCCCCATTTTCACTACTTTTACCAGGGGTGTGATATTACTGCATCATTTTGTTTTACAAGTAGAACGCAAGTGACAAACTTCAAATACTACATGAGTTTCAAGCTAATCAATTTAAAGTCCTCCATAAGCATAGTCTCTAGTATTTTATAGCGTGAATGTTAGTATATGATATCATATGGGATTGACAATCCTCATCCGGGTTAGCACGCACTAATCGGTCAAACGGATGTATTAGCATTTGGGAAGACGAGTGTTGATTAGGCACTCGTAGGAGGCAAATCATGTTAGGTTTCCTTAATTGGGCCTGACAAATCAGTTAAGCTCAGACTATGTGCTCATGGACAGTATAACTTTTATTTTGCTTAAGTGCATTTTAAATTCATTATAAATCTTGCGGTTCTGACAATTATACCTTGACATACAAACCTGTGAGCTCACCAGCGTTTTCGCTGACCCATTTTAGTATATATCACAGGTACCCAGCAGTAGGTTGACTGCACAAGCAGGGATTTCTAGCTCGAGTCAGCATACATACAATTAGAGATTGGACTGCATTATTATATTTTGTAAAAGTAATTATGCCATGTAATCTCTCAATTTCAGGAACCGAGCTAGTGCAATATTATTTTTGATGTAAACGTTCACTTTATTAATACAAGTTTAAAACGACGCATATAGTGGTCGTTCATTATTATCTTTGTGCTTTGTATATGGATTAGTGGCACCTAAATCAAGCTTCCGCAAATCATTAAATTTGGGGGTGTCACACAGTAAGTCACAAACCACAACATAAGTTGGATAGATAAACATTGGACACTCAATTCATAGATTCAAATATATACTAACAGCATACGGATAGAGTAACGGTATGTTTACAATTGGAATCATTATTACAACGGATTGTGCCCACGACTTTCATAGCTTCCACGTTCCGTACTACACATATTCGTGATGATTTCGGCGCTATACAAATGAAAGCCGTATAACGTTACCTCCGTTGTTTCATAATGGTGCATCCCAATTGCATTTTAAAGTATAACTACCCTAGCATAATGATTATCATAGTAAACACATATTTGTTTAGCTAAGCATGGCAATAATTCTAGCAAGCAATTCTAAATAATTATGACAACAGCACAACATATTTAAAACAACAAGATAGAGATTATAATAAAACCTGACAAAGCGTAATTACAAATCTTGCGCAATCGTAGTCTCGGAGCACCTCCGTAAAGCTAAGCTAGAAGCTAATCTACTAGCTTAATTAAACTAACCTAATCTAATTATTTCTAGTGAGAGAGTAGAGAGAGAAAGTGAAGAAAATGGTGAATGTTTTTTTTTCTGAAATGAGGAGGTGATGGCTTGTATTTATAGGCATGGCTCAACCGTATTCCTCAACCGTATTCTAGCCTTCAAAATCTCAGCCGTATTCCTCAACCGTATCAAAATCACACCTTGGATGACCAAAACACACGATACGGTTGAATTTGGCAGTATACGGGAGAGATTGGCCGTATCGGGGGAGGGGCAAGGCCGGATACGGGGGAGCAAGGCCATATACGGCTTGGTCTTGGCCGTATACGGCAGAGTTTGGCCGTATCCGGCTTGGCTCTCCCGTATCGTGATTCGTCGGTTGCTTGTAATCTTCGTTCGGGTGTAACTTTTGACTCGGGTGTTCGTTTTCAGAGTTCTTTATATCCACGCGATCGTAATCTACTGATGAAGAAAATGACATAAGTTAGAGCTCATGATTCTAAAGAGAACTCAAAAAATGCTTGAAAGCGTGAACCGGAATGCTAATGATCGTATTCGTTATATTTATCGTGTTTTTCGACCATTTTAGATGATTTTTGAAATGTTGTCTATATTTTACTCCCCATGATGAGTTTTGATAATAAAGTATTGGTTTTGGATATATTCATCATGTTTTGGGCTAAAAAGGTGAGAAAGTGACACATAAAAACTTGACTTTTTACGTGTCATCAAATATCCCACACTTAGACTTTTGCTTGTCCTCAAGCAAACTTCATCTCACCAGCCGAAACCTTCTGAATTTCAAACTTTTTACGCCACAAAGAAGAAGTCATACAGATTGAAATCAAGTATTTTGCCAATTTAGATAAAGGAAAGATGTTCACATGAAGTATCCAAAGGTCTTTAAGATGATTCTCTAAGGCAAACTTTCAATTCTCGGGATGTGGAATATACACAACTGGGCGATCTCACTGGTGGTCACTCAATTCACTCAAGTGTATCGGGTTTCCTATTATCCTAAGCCAAATGAAAAATCGCTCAAATACCTGTCATGCAGCATTCGTCGTCATAGGCTTGCCCAAGGATCGTATCTCCACCACTTAGATGGGGACGGCACTAATTATCCCAAGACATTCAAGTGGGTTGTAATATGGCGAGGGTTTAAAGGGTATGGATAAGGGTAAAAAGGGTTTAAGGGTTTCACTTATCTCAGCACTTTTAAAACTTATGAAAAATTCTACTTAGATATACTTTTTAATGAAAACGGATAACTATAAGGGAAGAAGATAGCTATTTTGTCTTCTACCTTTTGAAAACACACGAGGATTTTATGCTTTTGAAGAATCGGAGTTTTCGAGAGATATAAGCACTTAGCTTTATTCTATTTTTGGTTTAGAATTTCTTTGCCAGGGATCTTCTAAGGGATTTTCTTTTTATTTTCTTTTGCCCTGCAGACATCCTTTCTTTCTCTCATCTTTTTTGTTTTTCTAGCCCTTTTTTCACTTTTGAGTTTTTACTTTGGTGTCAATTTTTCACACCATAATGCTCTCGGATTCTTTCAAATATTCATCATGTAAACGCACACGAGAAGCTTTAAGTAAACACTATATTTGTGACTTTGGGTAGAAACAAAAAACATGCCTAATTAACTTTTTTCACAAAGATTTTAAAAATTTATGAGATAAGCTTTTGGTGGGTATGAGGGTAAGTAGATTTAAAATATAGGTTTGAAAGAAATGAAAAGGCTAAGGCTCAACAGGGTTTTCTAGGCGGATCATCAACACTGAAAATGAGTGTTGGAAAGGTTTTGGGATTGAAAGAGATATGTTGAAAAGGGGTTTAATCCTAGGGAATGTCAAGGTCATCTAATTGCACCTATATCACGTATGACACCCGTCAATGTGATCTCGAAGCGTATACCCGAGGCAATTTCTAATTCAGAAATGCGTGCACCGGTCACACACAACAAAAGAACAGTGAAGCATTTAAAATGAATGCTTATAAGGCTCAAAATTCCTCACCGCAAAAATGGGTTATATGTGTCCAGTCGTGCAATGCCCCTCTTAGATCCTCATCTTAAATTATTTGGAATCCGACATGATTCGACCTCTTTTTACCAATTTTTGAATACTTGAAAAAAAATCTGCACTCTTTCTTATATAAGAACTTTTGGCAAACTGAATGAGTGACAATTTCGCTGTCGAAGTTTTAACCAAATTTTCTTACATTGTGACTCAAAAAGGTTTAAATTTTTTTTTGAAAATTTTGGCAAAACTAAGGATTGAAAGTCTTTTTGAGGACATGCATATTTCTAAATCAACTTACAGATACCCATACGAGAAATATACTGCTATAATATCCCACACTTAGACTTTTGCTTGTCCTCAAGCAAACTTCATCTCACCAGCCGAAACCTTCTGAATTTCAAACTTTTTACGCCACAAAGAAGAAGTCATACAGATTGAAATCAAGTATTTTGCCAATTTAGATAAAGGAAAGATGTTCACATGAAGTATCCAAAGGTCTTTAAGATGATTCTCTAAGGCAAACTTTCAATTCTCGGGATGTGGAATATACACAACTGGGCGATCTCACTGGTGGTCACTCAATTCACTCAAGTGTATCGGGTTTCCTATTATCCTAAGCCAAATGAAAAATCGCTCAAATACCTGTCATGCAGCATTCGTCGTCATAGGCTTGCCCAAGGATCGTATCTCCACCACTTAGATGGGGACGGCACTAATTATCCCAAGACATTCAAGTGGGTTGTAATGTGGCAAGGGTTTAAAGGGTATGGATAAGGGTAAAAAGGGTTTAAGGGTATCACTTATCTCAGCACTTTTAAAACTTATGAAAAATTCTACTTAGATATACTTTTTAATGAAAACGGAAACGGATAACTATAAGGGAAAAAGATAGCTATTTTGTCTTCTACCTTTTGACAACACACGAGGATTTTATGCTTTTGAAGAATCGGAGTTTTCGAGAGATATAAGCACTTAGCTTTATTCTATTTTTGGTTTAGAATTTCTTTGCCAGGGATCTTCTAAGGGATTTTCTTTTTATTTTCTTTTGCCCTGCAGACATCCTTTCTTTCTCTCATCTTTTTTGTTTTTTTGCCCTTTTTTCACTTTTGAGTTTTTACTTTGGTGTCATTTTTTCACACCATAATGCTCTCGGATTCTTTCAAATATTCATCACGTAAACGCACACGAGAAGCTTTAAGTAAACACTATATTTGTGACTTTGGGTAGAAACAAAAAGCATACCTAATTAGCTTTTTTCACAAAGATTCTAAAAATTTCTGAGATAAGCTTTTGGTGGGTATGAGGGTAAGTAGGTTTAAAATATGGGTTTGAAAGAAATGAAAAGGCTAAGGCTCAACAGGGTTTTCTAGGCGGATCATCAACAGTGAAAATGAGTGTTGGAAGGGTTTTGGGCTTGAAAGAGATATGTTGAAAAGGGGTTTAATCCTCGGGAATGTCAAGGTCATCTAATTGCACCTATGTCACATATGACACCCGTCAATGTGATCTCGAAGCGTATACCCGGGGCAAGTTCTAATTCAGAAATGCGTGCACCGGTCACACACAACAAAAGAACAGTGAAGCATTTAAAATGAATGCTTATAAGGCTCAAAATTCCTCACCGCAAAAATGGGTTATATGTGTCCAGTCGTGCGAAATGCCCCTCTTAGATCCTCATCTTAAATTATTTGAAATCCGACATGATTCGACCTCTTTTTACCAATTTTTGAATACTTGAAAAAAAATCTGCACTCTTTCTTATATAAGAACTTTTGGCCAACTGAATGAGTGACAATTTCGCTGTCGAAGTTTTAACCAAATTTTCTTACATTGTGACTCAAAAAGGTTTAAATTTTTTTTTGAAATTTTTGGCAAAACTAAGGATTGAAAGTCTTTTTGAGGACATGCATATTTCTAAATCAACTTACAGATACCCATACGAGAAATATACTGCTATCCCACACTTAAAAATGAACATTGTCCCCAATGTTTCTGCACTAAGTAGGGAGAATCCCATACTTTGTTTTAGGAAAAATGTTAATTTAAAAGTTTTAAGTACGGAGGATCCCACACTTAGAGTTTTAAGTGGGCATAAGCATATCTAAGTTACGTCGAAACTATAAGAGTTTTTAGGACAGGTACTTCCCTACAGTTGGTGAGCACTGGATTTAGGACCAGATTCGCGAAGGAGTGGTGCTAGTGATCTGCTGGATTTGTGGACCAGACTCTAATTAAAGCTCATCCATTCCTTACGAAGCTAAGTTCTGCAATACCATAAACACAGTCATAATCACCAATCCAACATTTCAACATCATAAAAGTCTAACATAAATAAAAAAACATAGAGTAAAATAAACTAAAAGTCGTCTAGTAAATCATCCATGTCTGGGTCAAATGCTGCAAGTGCGTCACTGTCTGGAACTGAAGTCAGTGACGTAGCAACAATCGGACCAGGCATGATGGGTGCAACAGGAAGATCAGGAGCTATCTCAGCATCAGCAGCAGGAAGAGTGGACTCTGACGTCGGGGCAGCTGGGAAGAATGACCATGGAGGGAGAGGTGGTCTCGGACCTTGACCAAGTCTGAAAGACTGGTCAGGAAGTCTCGGAAGTCCAACCCTCTCTCTGATGTCAGAGTGGGAGTCATGCTGGATGGAGAGCTCTCGCAAAATCGCCCAGGTTACAGCTCGATCTGCTGTGGTGATCCCGTAGTCAAAGACTGGAGTGCTCTTCACATCTGTCAATGCTCCTCTTTATAGTGGTTGACTTCTTCCTTCCTCTGCAGTGTCTCTTCTTCTTCTGTTGTTGAGCAGCAGTGTGTCCTGAGGTCTCAGCTGAAGCGTCCATCCTGAAACATAAAGAAAAACAGGTAATGCTAAAGCTTATATGGTTATACAAATGCAGCAAAATCAGATGACTTTTAAAAAGATTTTTTTAAAAAGTTTGAGTCATCTAAGTGGTTGCATTTGCATAAGTAAGATAAAACTTATCTCCGATGTATATGTAAGAGTGCGGTGCTGTCGGGTATCTAAATTATCCTGCATTTATTAGTCCGGTGATGATAATACTAAGCAAAAATAAACTAAGAAATAAAATTTAAAGCTAAAATAAAGATAAGCAATGGGGTGCCTCCCAAGAGCGCTTGTTTAACGAGTCATTAGCTTGACTCTTTTACCTACTTTGTCGGCTCAAGGTGGTTCAAAGATATAGACTTCCTTTCTTGAAGGAGAGTCTTCGGTGTAGTGCTTTAAGCGGTGGCCATTTACTTTAAAATTACCGTCCGGTGCTTCTAGTTCGATTGCTCCGAAGGTAAAGACTTTTGATACAACGAATGGTCCGCTCCACCTTGATCTGAATTTGCCTGAAAATTTGCTGAAGCGCGAATTATAGAGAAGAACTTTATCTCCAGGTTTGAACTTAGAATACTTAAGTTTGGCATCGTGAATATTCTGGGTTCGCTCCTTGAAATGTAGAGAACTATCATAAGCTTGGTCTCTCAATTCGGCTAGTTCGTTCAGCTGCATCTTACGATGTAATCCTATTGTGGAAGGGTCTAGATTGCAGTTTCTCAGCGCCCAGTATGCCTTGTATTCTAACTCTATCGGCAGATGACATGCTTTTCCATAGACTAGTCTGTAAGGCGTGGTTCCTAATGGTGTCTTATATGCAGTTCTGAACGCCCATAGAGCATCGTCTAATTTGTCGGCCCATTTTTCCCTATGATTCACCACGGTTCGTTCTAAGATCCTTTTGAGCGCTCTATTTGTCACTTCGGCTTGCCCATTCGTCTGCGGGTGATAGGCCGTAGAGGTCTTATGGGTGACACCATAATATTGTAATGTCCTCATAAACTGAGCATTACAAAAGTGCGTGCCACGATCGCTGATGATCGCCTTTGGAGTTCTGAAACGAGAAAAGAGTTGCTTGAGGAACTTGGTCACTACTCGTGAGTCATTTGTAGGAAATGCTTGTGCCTCTGCCCATCTGGATACATAGTCGACATCTACCAGAATGTATTCTTTTCCGAAGGACTTTGGGAATGGTCCCATGAAATCCAACCCCTATATATCAAAGATCTCGCAGGCCTGGATGTTAGTAAGTGGCATTTCACTCCTCTGTGAGATACTTCCAAACCTTTGGCAAGCATCACAATGTTTTACCAAGTCGTGAGCGTCTCTGAAAATAGTCGGCCAGTAGAATCCGGAATCGTATACCTTCCTCGCAGTCATATTTGCTCAATGATGTCCTCCAGTGGGTCCGTGATGACTCTGGTGGAGAATGTTCCTTGCTTCCCTCTCGTCTGCGCATCTTCTGATGATTTGGTCCGGACATACTTTGAATAAGTATGGATCGTCCCAATAGTAATTTTTAACGTCTCTGAAGAATTTGCGTTTTCTAGAGGTGGGCATTCCTTTCGGCACAATTCCTCCAACCAGATAATTAGCGTAGTCTGCGTACCAAGGGTCGTGGTTGAATTGTGAAACCTTTTGGTGGCCTCCGATGTTCATGAGTTGTTCTTCAGGAAACTGATCTTGAATATCTCTTTCATTAAGCTTTTCCATCGATGGGTTTTCCAATCAACTGAGATGATCTGCTGCGACATTTTCTGCTCCTTTCTTATTCCTGATTTCTATGTCGAATTCTTGGAGAAGCAAAATTCATCGAAGTAGTCTTGGTTTAGCGTCTTGTTTTTTGAAAAGATACTTCAAGGCTGAGTGATTTGTATAGACAATAGTTTTGGACAATATTAAGTAAGAACGAAATTTATCAAAAGCAAATACTACCGCAAGCAACTCCTTTTCCGTAGTAGTATAATTTTCTTGAGCATCGGTGAGTGTCTTGCTGGCGTAGTATATTGGCTGAAAATGATTATCCTTCCTTTGCCCTAAGACAGCTCCAACAGCAAAGTCACTGGCGTCACACATGATTTCAAATGGAAGACTCCAGTCAGGAGCAACCATGATCGGTGCATGTGTGAGCTCATCCTTCAGAATGTTGAAAGCTTTCAGGCAATTGTCTGAAAAGACAAACGGAGTGTCCTTCTCGAGAAGGTGCGTCATAGGTCGAGAAATCTTAGAGAAATCCTTAATAAAGCGACGGTAGAATCCTGCGTGACCTAGAAAATTGCGAATGGCTTTAACAGAAGTAGGTGGCAGAAGTTTGGCAATAGTCTCAACTTTAGCTTTGTCAACTTCAATTCTAGACTTTGATATTCGGGGTCCTAGAACTATTCCTTCCTTCACCATAAAGTGGCACTTCTCCCAGTTTAAGACAAGATTTGATTCTTCACATCGGGCTAACATTCGTTCGAGGTTGGAAAGACAAGAAGTGAAGGAGTCTCCAAAGACTGAGAAGTCGTCCATGAATACTTCCATACACTATTCAATCATATCGTGGAATATTGCCACCATACACCTTTGGAATGTAGCAGGTGCGTTGCATAGCCCAAAAGGCATGCGTCGGTAAGCGAATGTTCCGTAAGGACATGTTAAGGTCGTCTTTTCTTGGTCCTTAGGATCGAGATGAATCTGAAAATAGCCAGAGAAACCATCAAGGAAACAGTAGAATTCGTTCCCGGATAATCTCTCCAACATTTGATCGATGAACGGTAGAGGGAAATGATCTTTTTGAGTGGCTTCGTTCAGCTTCCGATAGTCGATGCATACCCTCCAACCAGTGACGGTACGTGTTGGAATGAGTTCATTATCATCGTTAGCGATAACCGTCATTCCTCCTTTCTTGGGGACAACCTGAACTGGGCTAACCCATGGGGAATCAGAAATAGGATAGATCAAGCCAGCGTCCAAGAGTTTGATAACCTCCTTCTTGACCACGTCTTGAATCTTCGGGTTGACTCTCCACTATCTCTGTATAGAAGGTTTGAAGTCGTTTTCCATTAGTATCTTGTGCGTGCAGTAGTTTGGACTGATCCCTTGGATGTCGGAAATCTTCCATGCAATCTCCTTCTTATGTGACTTCAACACTTGGATGAGTTTTGCTTTCTCTTCGGGTGCAAGATCTTTTGCAATTATGACAGGTAAGTGCGAGGTTCCTTCAAGAAAAGCATACTCTAGATGAGAGGATAGTTCCTTCAGCCCCAATTCTGGTGGTTCTTCAGTAGAAGGTTTCATTCGAGCGATCTCGTCTCTTCGTAATTCATCATACTCCATCTGGAACTCTGGTTCGTTTGGAGATGAGTCAGCTGCAGTGGCTGATGCTATCTCTACTAATTCTGTCTCATTAGAGAGTGCTTTCTTCTTCAGCTCGTATTTACTTTTTGATGATGAGGAAGTTGCATTATCGTCAGTAAGGATGATTTTGTTGTCGTCGGTGAATGCAAACCTCTGAAATTGAGCCGTTGAAGATGTACTTTTGGTGATTTTTGGATTTTGTGGCGCACAACCTTCAGATAGTTGCGGCTCAGCTGAGATTTCTGATTCCATCTCCTCAAAAGATTTGAGAATTTCAGCTACTGAAGGAGATGAATCAGCTTGACCCCTTTTTAATATTGGTAGAGGAATGCCTTCGCCTAAAGGAACAGCAACAAAGGAGTTGTTCGTGAAAGTGCTGATAGGCGGTGCAAGAGGATACTTCGTTTCAGATAAAGGAAATAGCAGCTCCCCAGAGTGTGCTGGTTTGTCAGAGATAGCTGAGCAGAGTCCGGCATCGTCCTGGCATAGTCTCCTCGTAGTGATGATTGTGTTGGGAAGAAGGTCGGGATTGCTAACTGCTAGAATCTCCTCCAAATGCTCGTCATATACTTCTTGCATGGAATCCACAAGACCAAAATCTTCTCCCACAGGTTGTTTCATCAGTTTATCGACATTAAAGGTGACTTCCTCTGTTCCGACCCTCAGTTTTAAAGATTTTTCATTTACGTCAATAACAGCCTTGGCAGTGTTTAGGAAAGGTCTGCCAAGGATGAGGGGAACGTGGGCGTCTTCCTCAATATCCATAATGACAAAGTCAACTGGGAAGATGAATTTACCTACTCTAACCATAATATCTTCAGCAATCCCCCAAGGGAGTTTAACTGATCTATCAGCTAATTGGATGGTCATACGAGTGGGTAGCAGTTCTCCTAATCCTAGTTTCTTATATAGTGAGTAAGGCATAAGGTTGACACTAGCACCTAGGTCAGCTAAGGCATTACTAACTTGGATATTTTGAAGGTAACAAGGAATAGTGAAACGGAAAGTATCTCCTAGTTTTGGTGGAAGGCCATGTAACATGATTGCAAAGCATTCAGCATCTAAGGGTATATTAACTAATTGCCTTAATTCTTCTTTATTTGAAAGAAGTTCTTTGAAGAATTTTGCACAACTGGGCATTTCTACTAAAGCATCTAATAATCTAACGTTTAAGTGCAGGCTTTTAAACATCTCAAGATATTTCCCAAACTGCGCTTCCTGCTTCTCATTCTTAAGTCTACCAGGGAATGGAATTCGAGTACGTGGAATGATTTCTGGAACTTGAGAAGGTACTGGATCGGGTGCAGAGACAGGGGTGTCACTTGGCACTGGATCAGTAGAAGTGGAAGGTTTATTTGAAGAATTATTTGAGGTTTGTTCAACTCTGGTTTCTTTATCTCCTCTTGTGACAACTAAAATGTCGTTACCGATCGCGATTTTCCTTTGACTCTCCTCTACTTTTGAAAATAATTGTTTAAGACTAACTTCAAGGTTTTTGATCAAATCTTCGGAAATTCTAAGTAAAGCATCAATTTTATCTTGAAAATCTATTACTTGTTTATTAACGTTATTTTGTTCAACCATGAAGTTAATTAAAGTTTCGTTATAGTGTTGTTGAGAGTTAAAGGAGGAATCGGATAGAGTGGATGGTAGAGTAGACAGAGATTGAGTAAGAGGGGTTTTGTTTTGCCACTGAACTGAAGATGTGGATTGAAAGCTTGGTTCAGGTCTTTTGAAAGTTGTCCCAAACTTACAGTCATGTTGACTAGTCGTCATGGCTGAAGAATTTGGGATTTTGGTAGAAAAGAGAGTTTTGGAAGGGAAAGGGTACTGAAAAGGAAATAACGGAAAAGGAACTTTCGGATGATATTGATCTTCCGAAAGGATCGCTAAATAACTAAGATAACTAAATTCCTAAATCGGTCGTTGTAGTCCCCGGCAGCGGCGCCAAAAACTTGATGACCGCCCGACGGTCGGTCAAGGAATCGCTTCCTGTCGTTGCGGGACCTTCCGCTGAGCGGGCCACCAACGGGTGTTTTAAAATTTGTAGATGCGGGGCCTAAGGATACTTAAAACTATGGGGTATAGTAGTAAGTATGACCTAGGGTCGTTCTTCAAACTACAACGGGCATGGGATCTAGGTCTTTTGATTATCTTTTGTAATTTAGCTGGTTTATCAAAAGGTTGATAGGGGTTTTGGTTTTCTTCTATTATAACTACTAATTTTAAACTAAACTAAACTAGAGGATAGGGGAGGTGAGGTGGCTACGAGAACAGCAGATTAAAGCGAGTGTCTACTATGATAATTATATATGCTATTTAGGGGTAGTTATTTTAGTTAAGGTATTAGCTATGATGACGAAGTCAGGACTTAACAGACGTACTTGAAACAATCAATGACAACAAAGTACTCTACTTACAACCTTTCCTCAGCTCCCACGTATTTAAACGCTAATACCAGTATTCAGTTGTTTTACAGTATTTCCGTTGCAACATTAAAAGGTTCTTGTTATCTATCCTAAGTTATATGTCCTAATGAGCCATAACAACTAGCCTATTACATATCTAACGTAGAGTTGTCAACAATCAGATAAATAACATGTCACGTAGATAGCAGTTATAGAATGTAAATTATACCGGAAGTTCTCCCAAATATAGCAACCAATTTAACCAACAACCATCCTCGAGTCATATTCCCCAATCTCGGACATTTGAGATATCCGAATCATGGCATGAATTGTTGAATGAACAAAAACATGAAACAGGGGTTTCCTACCGGAACAGGTTGGGATGGCCTGGTCTAACGGCTGATTAAATTGTTCATCATTATTTCTTATAAACCATCATAACTATTTTACGCATGTTAAACTGATGTATGCAATTAATCTATACTCGAAAACCTAATCATATATCCAATAACACAAATGATACTAGCATGCAAACCCTAAAGCAACAATCAAACAAGAACATGCGACAGAGCAGCATACAAGGATCAGTTCAATTTGTGCAGAGTAACTGGATAATTGGTTAAGTCACACATATTCCGAAAGTTCTCTCAAAAACATGCGTTAAATAAATTGAATCTAATCTATCTCTAATCCTACGCTCCGTGTCTCCCTCCGGTGTATTTCAACCAGGAGAACACCGGCCATGTCGAGTTCAACGATCATCAGACACAGAATAATAAGCGGCGTACCACTGATTAAACACCAGCAGTAAGTCACAAACCACAACACAAGTTGGATAGATAAACATTGGACACTCATTTCATAGATTCAAATATATACTAACAGCATACGGATAGAGTAAAGGTATGTTTACAATTGGAATCATTATTACAACGGATTGTGCCCACGACTTTCATAGCTTCCACGTTCCGTACTACACATATTCGTGATGATTTCGGCGCTATACAAATGAAAGCCGTATAACGTTACCTCCGTTGTTTCATAATGGTGCATCCCAATTTCATTTTAAAGTATAACTACCCTAGCATAATGATTATCATAGCAAACACATATTTGTTTAGCTAAGCATGGCAATAATTCTAGCAAGCAATTCTAAATAATTATGACAACATCACAACATATTTAAAACAACAAGATAGAGATTATAATAAAACCTGACAAAGCGTAATTACAAATCTTGCGCAATCGCAGTCTCGGAGCACCTCCGTAAAGCTAAGCTAGAAGCTAATCTACTAGCTTAATTAAACTAACCTAATCTAATTATTTCTAGAGAGAGAGTAGAGAGAGAAAGTGAAGAAAATGGTGAATGTTTTTTTTTTCTGAAATGAGGAGGTGATGGCTTATATTTATAGGCATGGCTCAACCGTATTCCTCAACCGTATTCTAGCCTTCAAAATCTCAGCCGTATTCCTCAACCGTATCAAAATCACACCTTGGATGACCAAAACACAAGATACGGTTGAATTTGGCCGTATACGGGAGAGATTGGCCGTATCGGGGGAGGGGCAAGGCCGGATACGGGGGAGCAAGGCCATATACGGCTGGGAAGTGACCGTATACAGTCAAGATAGGCCGTATACGGCTTGGTCTTGGCCGTATACGGCTGAGTTTGGCCGTATCCGGCTTGGCTCTCCCGTATCATGATTCGTCGGTTGCTTGTAATCTTCGTTCGGGCGTAACTTTTGATTCGGGTGTCCGTTTTCAGCGTTCTTTATATCCATGCGATCGTAATCTACTGATGAAGAAAATGACATAAGTTAGAGCTCATGATTCTCAGTAGAACTCAAAAAATGCTTGAAAGCGTGAACCGGAATGCTAATGATCGTATTCGTTATATTTATCGTGTTTTTCGACCATTTTAGATGATTTTTGAAATGTTGTCTATATTTTACTCCCCATGATGAGTTTTGATAATAAAGTGTTGGTTTTGGATATATTCATCATGTTTTGGGCTAAAAAGGTGAGAAAGTGACACATAAAAACTTGACTTTTTACGTGTCATCACTTACCTTTCACCTCATTTTCATAACTTGATTCATTTTGTTAGCTTAGGAATGCAAAGTAATCTATACTCTATCCTAAACTTATCACTAAGTGTGGAATTCCAGCCCAAACCAAACACTTGAGAAACATTTTCTATATGTTCAAACTCTAAGTGTGGGATTATATTTTTCTAAATATAATCTCAACTCAAGAGAACATTAGGGACAATGTTCCTCTAAGTGTGGGATAGCAGGTATAGAATACCTTGAATTAGATGTTTTACAGATTTTAATGTCCGAATAGCTTTACTCAGAAAATGTTCCTTAAATTTTCAAAATTTTCAAAACTTTATAAACAAAAATAATAAAGTATGAGCAAGATCATCCGATTAGCTCTACTATTTTTGAGTTACGATTTCTTTCAAAGAGGAACCATTTCTAATATGAGTTAGTTATTCAAGAATATTAGGGAAATTAAGGTAGAAATTTCTTAAATAAGTATTAACAATCTAAGGAGCATGGCTAGGCACATACAAACCCAAATTTGCAGTGAGGTTTTGAGCCTTAAAAGCATTCATTTTAAATGCTACATTGTTCATTTCTTGTGTGTGCCGATGCTAGTATCTCTAAATTAGAACTTGTTTCTAACATACGTTTCGAGACCACATTGGAGAGTACCGTACGCGGTATAGGTGCAATTGGATGATCTTGACATTCCTTAGGATTTAACCCATTCTTACATACCTTTTCAAGCCCCAAACCCTTCCGATACTCATTTTTAGTATCGATGATCCGCCTAGAAAACCCTGTTGAGCCTAAACCTTTCGTTTCTTCAAAACCCTATATCTTTAACCACTCTTCCCAAATTCCCAACAACTTATCTTGGAATTTCTAAGGTTATGAAAGACATCTTGAAGAATCTCTTTCTGAATTGATCTAGTCCTCCGTGTTCACCAAAATTTGAAAATCAAGGGTGCGAAAAATTGGCACCAGAAGAAAAGACTCGAAGTATTCCGTGATATGAAAGAAGAGATTTCCGGAAAAAAAAAGCAAAAATATCCTTGGAAGTTCTCTGGCAAAGAAGTTCTAAAGAAAGAAAAGAAAATAAAAAGCAGAAAAAGAAAGAAAAAAAATAAAGAAAAGAATATAAAGCTAAAGTGCTTCAGAGTATCAATCTTTCAAAGAAAGATCCAATGAAATGCGAGTAGCTATCTTCTCCATTCTACAATAAGTTTTTCATGATTCTTAGAATGCCTAAGATAAGCAATCCCTTACAACCAAAAATCACCACTATCCATACCCTTTAACCCTCACAAACATTACAACCCACTCGAATGTCTTGGGATAATTAGCACCGTCCTCTTCCTAAGTGGTGGAGATCCGATTCTCGACCAAGCATATGATGATGAGTGCTGCATGACTGGCTATTTGAGCGATTTCGATTGTGCTAGATTGATAGGAAACCCGATACACTCTGAGTGAATTGAGTGACCACCTTTAGTGAGATCGCCTAGTCATGTATACTCCAAGATCACGAGATTTGGAAAGTATGCCTGGGAAAGTCAATACTTATTTCTGAAAGGATCATCTTAGCTTTCCCTATGTTCTCTAAATAATTTTCCCTTATGACAAAGTGGTAACTTTTTGGAAGTGCTCTAACTCACCTAAAATCTAACAAATGTTTTCACGGGACACAACTGAGTGTTGCTTTAGGACAAGCAACGCTTAAGTGTGGGATACTTGATGTGACCCAAAAAGTCATGTTTTTAAGTGCTTATTTATGTACTTTTTGGACTATTCTTTGGTGAAAACATTTCAAAACAATCATTTATCATCAAAAATCACCAAGGTAGTCTAAATACGGGCGTTGCTACAAAAATCAGTTAAAACATCCATTTTGCACGTAAACCGAGGCAAAAACAATCACCTTAAATATTCCATTCTTGGTTATCCTATCAAATTAGATTTTAATGCATATTTTATGATTCAATAGGAAAATCCAAGATCGGAGGTGAAAAAATCAAGAGAAACGGGTGAAGAATGAAGAAGATGTGCAGTCTGGAAGCCCACCGATCGTCATCCGGAACATGCAAAAGTCAAACACTTCCAAATTTGGTAAACTTAGTGTCATTAGAAGCGTAACGGAAAAAACGAAGCCAACGGCGCAAGAATCAAGCAAATCGGACTCCAAACGAAGAAGATACGGACGAACCAAGCAACCGAGAAGTCAGTGGAGGCCAAACCAAGCACCAACCCCCGCCCCCTTGGCACTAGGTACCGTATACGGTACCTTAAGTTCTGTATACAGCCCTTAGGGTGCCATATACAGGGTTGGTTGGCTTGTGAGGTGCCGTTCCCCCCCCCCCCCCCCCGATCCGCTCGCCCCGTATGCTGCTTTGATGCTTGTATTTCGTGCTTCAAGACTTGTACCAAGGCCAACTAGCTTCTCCTATAAATACCTCACTCATTTCACCATTTGAAAACACACCTTACACCATTCTTTCACATACTTCTCTTTCTCTCTCTAGAATTCTCTCTCTAGCACTACTCTTAGGAGTTAGAGGAGAATTGTTCTTGTAGTTAGTTTTCTCTCTAGTTTCTCTCTATAGCACTACTCTTAGGAGTTATAGGAGAACTAGAGAGATATAAGTTAGCGGTTAGAGCTAGAGGAAAGTTGTAATTGGGTAATCAAGTTGTAGCAAGGTTATTCAAGTCAGACTGTTGTAATCCTCAGTATTACTCTTCTAATCCGGTGATATTATCTTACTTTCTTACTGTTATAATGTTTATTTTGCATATTATTTCAGTATGATCTATGATTGTTGCCATGCTAATTAGCTAGATTAATATGTGATTATTGAAATGTAGATGTTAGGATTAGGGATGATGTTTAATTAATATATCTTATATCTTATATATGATCGGTAGTTGTTATGCTGCATACATGTTTAGACTTATCCTGGATGTAGACTTAATTAATCACCCTTTCTGGTCTCTCACGTGACTGTTGCCTTAGGATAGGATCTGATCAACCCTAACTACGAATACAAAGTTATCTCCTGTTTGTATGAAACTGTGGGATCGCCGTAATACGGCAGAATACTTGGTATAGCGTTGGAAATACCACTGGTAGAGTACAAATACGTGGAAGCCAAGGAAATGCCGGTGGACTATCTCACCATGGATTACCTGGAAGCAACCCTTCCAGACACGGGTCTAGGTCTTGCTAAGCTGTGAAAATGCTATAGTACACCGTTAAACTACCTCTGGTTATAAAGCTGTGTAAAGATACATTAGGTCTTTAAAACACTGTAGATATACCTAGGGTTAGAGTACTGTGGAAAATAAGGACACTATACACTGTACGCATGCCTAGGGATGAACGACCGATGGCAAAGGATGGTCTAATCCATGACGGAAGTATTAGAACTTAAACAGATAAAACAAGAGTTAGGAAATGAAAGCAAGGATGCCGGCTGTGTTCCCAGATGCTTAAAACCCCTAAACTCTACTTAACTGATAGTTTAACTTATTCAGCATACAACCAGTATTACTCGGTTAAAAATTGGATAGACATAGGTGTTAAGAAAAGTCAGTGTTGTGGACTGTCGCCTTATTCCTTAACCCCTTTCAGAGGGTCGCTTGGTCTCCGAAAAAGACGGTGAGGTAGGTCTGAAGACATTCCCATCTGACCAGAATCAGGATAGCCTAGGATTCAGTGACATATGCTTTAGGGTTACACCTAGACGTAGGGTCCTAGTGTTTACACCGACCGTTTAGAAGATTCTTAACAAGAGTAATCACCTATCATCAATATAATATCATCCCGAAACCCTAATCATCGAAGTTTCAGCAATCACTCTCTACCTGCTGCTTATATTCTCGTTTACTTTTCTGCACTTTAATTTCTGTCTTTAGATTAGATAAAACCAAACCCATACCTACCTTGTTTTAAACACATCCTATTGTCAAATCATCTTTGGTAGGTTCCAATTCAATTCAATTCGTTCCGATTTTGGACGACACTCGAGTTATACTTGCCACCTTACCCACAAGGTAGGTAGCTTGCACAGTTTGAGCCCAGCAAATATAAATTTTTAAAACTTCAACCGCTCGTCGCCTCTGTTGCGGTCGGAGCAACGATTCGGGATAAAAACCCGACCGACGGACGTGGGCACGACAATTGCCTATACTTAGCACACATTAAGTTTTTGGCGCCGCTGCCGGGGATCACTTAACCGGTTGGACTTTTGTTCTATTGGGGAAGCGGTGTATTTTAATTAAACTAATTATTTTCCCTGTATAATTTTTATTTCTAATACTTTGCAAAATCAATATGAAATATCGGCTCACCCATTGAGAATATTGACAAAAACAAAGGTATAAGGCGAGTAAAGCCCTACCTCATTGATTTATCATATAAGAGGTAAGGTGCTTCTCAAAAGAAATAGGTTTTTAATAAGGCTTGCGCTGACCTATTTCTCCGCTTTTGTGTACTATCAAAGGAGCTACCGAGATCTATAGACTAGCTTTGTAAAAGAAATTTAACAAAACCCACTGTAATTTCAAATTGTTTTATAAATAACTAACTTGCATTACTAACAAATAGGAAATTTGGGTTGGGTATTCTTTTTCGATTATTTAATTTTGAATGTTTTTTATTATTAATTATCGGGATTCATATACACCAACTTGAATATTTCTCACATTTTACTAACATTTACTTTTGAATTTAAAGTACTACTAAGTTCTGTTTTCGTTGCAGATAGATGTATGACCTGGACACTTCATCCGGATCCGCTTAGTCCATTTGACGAACCAGAACGAGAATTTCTTCTAGAAGACGATTATCATACGCGCCACCTAATTCGCCAGAACACGGAATTTCATCAGAGGAAGAAGACTTAATTTTTCATAACAGTTTAGCCAAAACGGCTAAAAGAGGTTACTACTCCGATTCGGAGTTGGATAAAGTACCTACTAAACAACCTACAGTATATCCAAGCGATTCTGAACCGGAACAAATAAACATGGCAGACATAGCTAACATGACGCTTGAGGATTACACGATTCAAACTCGTGGAGATCCGAGACCGGGAGTGGTTAGGCCTGCCATAGCTAGAGAAGTAGAATTTGAGTTAAAGGGGCAATTTCTGAAAGAATTAAGAGAAAATCCTTTCAGAGGAGAAGATAGAGAAGATGCAAACGAGCATGTTGAGAAAATTTTAGAGATTGCAGATATGTTTAATATTCCTAATGTTACAAGAGATGAGGTTATGTTACGAGTATTTCCTTTAACACTAAAGGATGGAGCTAAGAGATGGATTAATAATGAACCAGCCGGATCTATTACTACTTGGGAAGATCTTCGTACAAAATTTCTAAAAATGTATTGTACACGTTCCAAGACTTCGAAGATGATTGATGAGATTAGGAACTTTAAGCATAAACCCGATGAATCTCTATATCAAGCTTGGGAAAGATATAAGGAGATGTTACATAAATGTCCACAACATGATTTAAATGTCCAACAAGAAATAAAGGTATTCTATAAAGGAGTTGATCGAGCAACACGTCAACAGTTAGATGCACAAGGCCCAGTACCTAAGAAAACTCCAGTAGTAGCAAAAGCAGGAATTGAAGAATTAGCTAAGCATTCTCAGTTATGGGATGATGGTTCATCTGGAAGAAAAAGGATATCTGAAGACAGTGATGGTCTCGCAGCTATCACAGCAAAATTGGAAGGTATGGGAATAGATATTAAGAAAGTGAATGAACAAGTTCATGCAATCAGGATTGGTTGTGAAATATGTGGAGGAGGTCATCTAAAGGCAGAATGTCCTAATAATGACAGTGAAATGAATACTGAGGAAGTTATGTATGGGGATTTTCAAGGAAATCCAAATTTTCGTCAAGTTTCTAATTTTAGAAGAGTTAATCAACCAGGACAACAGTATCAACAAGGAGCACCAGGTTTCTATGTCAAAACGGGACAAAATCCGTCCTATACTGACAGGATCAATGTTGATGCATTTTAGTGTGTCTATCAGTTGGTCTATCGAGTTGTAAGTGTCGTTAGTTGATTGTAATAGAAAAGTCATTTTAGTATATAGCGACACTTAGCTTCTGTGTTAGGCGACACTTGCCTTAGTGTCGCATAGCGTCACTTAGGTAAGTGACGCATGAGGGCGGCGACATGCGACACTTCCCAAGTGACGCATGTCTGCCGAATTAGTTTTAGTATAAATTGAAACCTACAGGTTTTCGGCTAGGGTTGACGAAACCCTAGCACCATTTGTCGACTAAGCAATCTGTAAACACATTCCAATACATTCGTTAAGCTAATAAACTCGTTTTTTTGATTGATTCGTAGTTTTCGGTTTGAGTTTATTACTTGTTCTTGCAATTGATTGATTCCGCCAATCAATAAGAGTTATCAGTCATCTAGATCCAAGGCAAAAGGGACTTTCAACTGGTATCAGAGCATTTAGGTGATTTGATCGACGTGTGTTCGTGTATTGGAGATTTTTCGGTTCGATTTTGTGAAGATCATAGATATTCTAGCAATATTAGGATCGATTTGGTGCTATTATTGTGTTTTGAGTAAAGTATTACAGGTTTCGTACGATTGGGATTCAAGAATTTTCGTTAGGTTTACGAAAATTCGATTTTTGGGGTTTTTGGGCGTTCACAGCCGTTTCTGCGTCACTCGAAGCGTCACATCGTTACTTTGTGCGGCACTTCGAGCGACACTTCTGTAAGGAACAATTTGGGTTTTAATGACACTCAAGTACGTCACTCAGTAACGTCACTTGAGGATTATACGTCACTTCTCTTAGTGACGCCTACTGTTCATTCCGACACTTAATTGCGTCATTTGATACGACACTTGTGTGTCATCCGTCACTTACTGCTAGTGACGCGTTACTACTGTGAGTCACTGAAAGCATCACTTACCTTAGTGACGCCTGTTATTGCTGAGCGTCACTCAAGTCCGTCACTTGAGTGCGTCACTTCCTTGGTTATACGACACTAATCTATAGTGTCGTTCTGTTTGTTTATTCGTCACTTGATAGCGTCACTTAACAAGTGCCGCTACTCTTTGCGACACTTAGGTGCGTCACTTACCAAGTGACGCCTTTGTTACTAATCAGGTTTCTAGTTTTGTTTTAAGTTGATTTTACAGGTACATTTCAATGTCTGATAAGGAAGATATTAGAGGAATAAGAGAGATGCTCAGGAAGAGCAATGATATTGGTTCTAGCAATAAACCTCCATTCTTTGGACCGGATTTGGATTATGTATATTGGAGAGATAGATATGAATAGTATATAGATTTCCACTGTCCAGAAATTTGGGGACCTTTAAAAGAACGATATGTTGCTCCAGTGGCTGAAGGAAATTATCGTGGTGTTCCTCTAGCTAAAACATACAATGCTATGTCACCTCAAGAAAAGAAAGAGTATGAAATTGAAAGAAAGGCTCATTCTTCCATTTGTATGTGTTTGCCAAAAGATGTTATGAGACTCTTTAAATCTCATGACACAACTTATGATTTGTGGAAGGCAATTGAAACAAGATGCGGAGGAAATGAAAAGTACAAGGAGGCCAAGCTAGAGTTAATCAAAAAGCAGTATGATCTATTTGACATCCTTCCTAATGAGATGACTTCCGGTCTATTCACCCGATACTCACATCTGGTTAGTGAGTTAAATGAAGGAGGATACAATCTCCCTGCACTTGAGGTAAACAAGAAGTTGCTGGACGTGTTGCCAAGTGCTTGGGATGTGAAGGTCCAATTTTTAAAGGAAAATCCAGAACTACAAAGGATGACTTTGGATCAATTGATAAGTATTCTACAAGCTCATGCAATGGAATTGAAGAAGAAAGAATGCAAGTCAAGTGGATCTGTACAAAATCCCACAACTGGTGGTGGTGGACTAGTCAATTCTGGCAAGAGTTATGGTGGAGTGGCATTTATAACGGATACCAATTTATCTTCTGCTTCTTCTGGAGGTCAACATACAGCTTATCTTTCTGGTACATCTCAAGGAAATCAACAACAGGCTCCAGTCTCACCAGCAATACAAGAGCAAGCTGCTATTTATACAGCTTTTCTGAGCTCTTACAAAGATTTGGTTACTCAACCAAACACAACTTTGGAGCTGATAAAGGAGGATTACGGACAACTGGATGACGATGATCTAGAACAAATGGACTTGAACTGGAACATTGCTATGATAACTAGAAGAGTTCAAAAATTCTTGCAACGAACGGGATGCAAGAGTTTAGAAGGCAATGGAAAGTCAGGATTTGGTTTTGATAAAAGCAAGGTCCGATGTTATAACTGCCAGAACTTGGGTCATTTCGCTAGGGAATGCGAGAAACCCAAGATGCCACCATCGGGTCTTACTAAACCTGATCCTCCAAAAGCGAAAGAAGAGGTCAAGTCGTTAGCTGTGGACAATGCTTTGGTCGTTTTTGAGCCAACTACTCATAACTGGAATGCGGAGGCAGCAAAATTTCAACAGTGTCTGATGGCTCACATTACACCTGAGGTACAAAATGAACCAAATGAACCTTTAAACTGTATCTCATGCATTAATCTAACTGAATCTCTAAAGGGTTTTCAAAAGGACAACCAAGATTTGCGAGACAAAGTTGCAAAACTTAATGAGTCAAATAGGTTTTTGAAAGCAAATGAAAAACTTGATGAAAAACATATTGAAGCTCATAAGTTAGATATTCAAACTTATAAAGCGAAAGTTTTTAGTCAACAGGACGCAATTAAAAGTTATCTTACTGAAATTGAACTGTTAAACAAAGAGCTTTCTGACTTAAAAACTGAGTATGGGAATTATCAAGATAAAATCTTGGGTTCATCTTCTGCAACAATGATCTTTAATGAAATTGTTAGCAACCATAAGCAAGATAGAAAGAGTAAGGGAGGAAAAGGATTAGGTTTTGTTGAAATAGCACCTCCTACTACTTATACTCCTTTACCTGTTAAGGAAAGCCCTAATGAGATTCCTGTTGATTATGCTAAGTTATTGGGTATCAAGGGTAAAGTGGCTAAAACTAACAAACCGGAGAAGGAAAAAACCAAGAGGCCAGAGTATCCCTCTCCTAAGTTTGTTAAGCCAATGAATGAATCTCCTGTGAGTGTTGAGGAGATCGTTGAGATTGAGGACATTACGGATCAGGAGTATCCTGAAGTTAAGAAAGTTGAAGTTAAACCTGAAAAAGTGGTTTCAAAAGTTGAACCTGAAATTAAGGTTCAACCAAATAAGGGAAAAGCCAAGGTTTTAAATTCGAAACAACAAACTTTACAGTCACCTGTAAAGATTTTGCAACATAAAGTAGTAAATGAAAAAGTTTCGTATGATAAACCTTCAACTTTAACCTCTCAACCAAAACAAACAGTTTCTAAGACGTGTACGCAATGTTCATGTTCTAGAAATATTTCTCCACCTCCTGTGGTAATTCCTCAGCCTCAACCGTTTGTTGAGACTCGTTCTTGTTTCTACTGCAAGAGACAAGGACATTTAATTCGTGAATGTCCCAAGCTGTGAAATCAGCGCTATGGGAGAGAGATGCCTAGGACATCTGTTTATAGAAATTCTTTTTCAAAATCTCCACCTAGGCGTTACTCAAACTCTCCGAAGCCTGTCTTGAAGCCAAGTAATGTTGAGCAAAAACCTTTGTCAATTCAAAAGCCCAACATTACTTCTAATATTAATTCCGAACCTTCTAAAGTTTGGAAACGAAAAGAGTCTGATGTTGACTCTTCAGTCATCAACAATAACACATCAGATAAAAATTCTAATTTGTTCAAAGATAAAATTCTATCTGACGTGCTTATTGTTGATGACCATGGAAGACCTAAGTCTGTAAAGGCTTGGGTCTCCGTTTCTCACTAATCTCTTTCTTTTTATGTGTTGCAGCAGTCGGAACGTGTGAAGGATAGTTTATGGTATATGGATAGTGGCTTCTCGCGACACATGACTGGCGATGTGTCTCTTCTGACGGATATTAAACCATACTCAGGAGGATACGTTGCTTTTGCAGGAGATTCAGGGGGAACTATTTCAGGAAAGGGAACGCTAACAAATGGAAAAGTTAGCTTTGAGAATGTGAATTATGTGGCAGAACTGACTCACAACTTGCTAAGCGTATCACAAGTTTGTGATAAGGATTACACCACGTCATTCACAAAGACTGAATGTGTAATATTGAAGCCTGGGTATGTCATTCCCGAGGAATGGGTATTGATGCGTGCACCTAGAAAGAATGACATCGATGTGATGAACATGAGAACAGTGGAGACTACCAGTGATTATACTTGTCTCCTTTCAAAGGCTTCTGAAAAGGAATCACTCCTTTGGCACAGACGGATGGGACATATTCATTTCCGTAAAATGAATTTTCTGATTAATAATGATTTAGTGAGGGGAGTTCCAAAACAGTCATTTGCCTTGAAAGATGACTGCATGTCTTGTCACAAGGGAAAACTCCACAAGAAGTCCCATCAGTCTAAGGTTGTGAATTCTATTGCTGCTCCATTGGAACTACTGCATATGGATATTTTCGGTCCAGTTTCTACAAAGAGCATTGGTGGTCGGTCTTACTGCTTGGTAGTTACTGATGACTACTCAAGGTTTTCGTGGGTTTATTTTTTGACCACAAAGGGGGAGACTCCTGATATTCTGGTGTACTTGTTGGATAAGTTGGCAAATCTGTGCAACTTAAAGGTGAAAAGTATAAGAAGCGACAATGGAACTGAATTCAAAAACTCAACTCTCGAATTGTTTTGTGCTACAAGAGGTATTGAGCATCAATTTAGTGCTCCGAGGACTCCACAACAGAATGGAGTCGCAGAAAGAAAGAACAGAACAATCATAGAGACAGCTCGGACTATGTTAGCCGACTCCAAGTTACCGATCATCTTCTGGGCTGAGGCGGTTAATACTGCCTGTTATGTTCTGAATAGAGTACTCACGGTTAAGAAAAAGAACAAGACGTGTTATGAACTTTTCAATAACCGTAAACCAAACCTGCAGTTTTTAGAACCATTTGGGTGTCCATGCATGATTATGATTACAAAGGATAAGGTCTCTAAGTTTGGCGATAAAGCTGTTGAAGGAATTTTTCTTGGATATTCAGTCAATTCTCCGAACAAAAGAGTCTACAACAAATCAACGAATCAGATTGAGGAACATTTTGAAGTGAAATGTTTAAGGTATACGGAACCTCCTCAAGGAACAGGTCCGGATTGGTTTTTCAACTATGGAAACCTCTTTAACTCTTTCAATATTCCGGAAGAAGATGAAACAGAAGAGTTGGTTTCCATGCTTCATGGACTTGATCTTTCTCAAGATACACAAGTTAGTAAACCATCCGACCCATCTCCTAATGCAACACCCGAACCACCACCAACTAAACCTACACCACTACCAACACCTACACCATCACCAACAACACCTAATCCAACATCTACATCTCCTTCTACACCTTCGAAAGATGCTCCTTCTACCTCTAAAACAGTTTATAACTACACAAAGGAGCTTCCTTATGATCCAAACATGCCATCATTAGAGGAAGGAGGAGAGGATGAGGTAAATGATGAAGGAGAGGAAGCAGAAAAGACAAATTACTCTCATTTCCATTCTCAAGGAGATGAAGATGATGATGCTTCACTGAACACTCCCACAACTGAGGGAGATTTGAACAACTTGGAACAGAATCTTGTGCCAGATCAAATTCCAGTTACTCGGATACATAAGGATCACCCCATTGATAATATCATTGGTGACCCTCATGCTCCTATTCAAACAAGACATCAAGCAAAGCAGACTGATACTGATCAACTTTTGGGTATGATAGCTAATATTGATTCATGTTATCTTTCGCAAATTGAACCCAGAAAGTTGAAGAGGCCTTAAAAGATCCATCCTGGATCGAGGCCATGCAAGAGGAACTGCAGCAATTTGAAAAGTAGCAAGTCTGGAAAGTAGTTCCATTGCCCAAGGGTGCCCACTTGACTGGCACTCGTTGGGTTTATCATAATAAGATGGATGATAGGGGCGTTGTGATACGTAATAAAGCACGTCTAGTAGTTCAAGGCTTTAGCCAAATTGAGGGTTTGGACTATGATGATGTATTTGCCCATGTTGCTCGATTGGAATCCATACGCATTTTTCTGGCATACGCGTCTTTCAAGGGATTTCGTGTCAATCAACTTGATGTGAAAAGTGCTTTTCTGTATGGACAAGTTGATACCGATGTGTACGTTAAGCAGCCTCCTGGTTTTGAAGACCCTGCGCATCCTGAATACGTCTGTAAATTGAACAAGGCATTGTATGGTCTTCACCAAGCACCGAGACTTTGGTATGAGAGGCTAACTACACATCTGATTAAGCATGGTTTTGTGAGAGGCAACATAGATAGCACGCTATTCATTCTTCGTGAATAGTCAGAGGATAGGGAAGATATGCTACTTGTGCAGGTTTACGTGGACGATATTATCTTCGGTTCTACAAATGAGGCAATGTGCAAAAACTTTGAGAAAATCATGAAGTCTGAGTTTGAGATGAGCGCGATGGGGGAGCTCACATTCTTTTTAGGTGTACAAGTTGAGCAGCTTGCAAAAGGTATTTATATACATCAGTTAAAATATGTCAATGACATGTTGACTAGGTACGACCTGCTTAATTGTAAAACCTATGGGACTCCTATCGAGCTTAATCACAATCTTAGACTTGCTGAGGAAGACGAAGATTGCAAGGAGAGGGACTATCGTTCAATGATAGGTTCTCTTATGTATTTGACTGCCTCTAGGCCGGACATCGTATTTGCCGTGTCAATCTGCTCTCGCTATCAGGCTAAACCAAAGGTGTCTCATATGAAGGCAGTAAAGCGAATTTTTGGTTATCTCAGAGCTAGACCTACACTTGGTCTTTGGTATTCAAATGAGAAGACTTTCGCTCTTACAGCCTATTCAGATTCGGATCATGGAGGTTGCAGTATCGATAAGAAGTCAACAACTGGTGGATGTCAATTTCTGGGATCGCGTTTGGTCTCTTGGCAGTGCAAGAAGCAGACTACAGTCTCTCTTTCTACAGCAGAGGCTGAGTATGTTGCTGCTGCTAGCTGCTGTGCCCAAGTTCTCTGGATTCAGCACCAACTACGCGATTATGGGTTACTTCTTACTATGACTCCTATTCACATAGATAACACTGCTGCCATATCTATCACACGCAATCCCGTACAGCACTCTAAGACCAAACACATAGAACTTAGGTTCCACTTCATACGGGATTGCTATGAATAACACTTGATAGACCTGGTCCACATAGACACCCATAAGCAAAATGCCGACCTATTCACCAAAGCTTTTTCACGTGCTCGATTTGATGAACTGGTCAACATGATCGGTTTAAGATTCTTTGGGTCTAAAAAGTAATGTGTGACTTGGATAGTTAACTTTATTTGCTTTTATGTGTGTTAAAAAAAAAATGGCAACAACCACTCTTTATACTATTTAGTATATAAGAAATGCACAGTTGCTACATTTTTAAAATAGACGTTGAGTTGTGTCTGTAAACAACTTGGGATATGATAGTACATCGGGTGACATGCACAAAATGGAATTTTAAGGTTTATCTTGGATGTGTCAGTAGGTTTATCTGACATATTTAAAACAGTTTCTATAAAAATTAGCTTCATCATACGATGTGTTGGTAGGCATGATACACACCAGTCTCTGAGATATTAAGAAGTAATTAAATACATGTCTATGATCCTGTGGTAAACACCTTGTGATGTACGACTCTAAGTCTTAATTCCTTAGCGTAGCTTGACATACTTCTATTTTTGGATCGTATATCTGAGATCTTTTGGGGGAGTATGCTGATTGTTTTCTCTATTGTACGTAAGTGCAGACCTGGTCTCAATACAGCCTACTCTCAAAACTAAGCAAACGTGAGTCAATGTACTTGCAAAGTCTTAAATTCTAAGATACTGATCAAGGTCGCCAATTGAATAAAAACAAGTTTGGTTTGACTGCGATCGGTTTTGCTTAAACCTGAATCAAGTGTATGTTGCTCTGTTGTACGCAAGTACAGACCTGTCACCGCTGGCTTGATTCTTAAAATTGATTCTCTTATATTCTTTCTAAATTTGGAAACTATGTTCATGTCTGGGTTAAAGGGGTATATCTATGGTGGGGACCACGGTGAAATATTCATACTAACAATAAAAGGTTACCTTACAGACACGGCTGTAACATGTTTAGGTGGACAAACAATACCAATAATCGTCTTGAAATAACTTTTATAAAAGGTGTTTTAAATGTGCCAAGTAAATTTAAAGTGGACAAATATACTGATGATCGAAATAACACTTATTATTCCTAATATTTGCATGTTATTCCGATATGATCCCTAACCAGATTCAATCAACTCCGTCACCAAAAAAGAATGTATTTAGTTTGGTTTTCTATTTATAATTTTGTGTTTATTTAGTTTAATTTTAGTTTATTTTTAGTTTTAACCAAGTCACATTTACTGTCAAATTGAGCACTACGCAAAAGATCGACAAAATTTTAAAAATTTTCACAAACTGTCGATATGCGTCACTCCTTAAGTGACGCTGTTAGTGACGCAGTAAGTGACGCATTAAGAGTCGTTCTAAGTGACGCAAATTAGGGTTTTGGTATAAATAGTTCCATATACACTCATTTTCACCACCAACCCTATTCATTACGCGTCACTTCCACTGCTCTTGCGTCACTTCTCTTTCGTTGCGTCACTTCGACTGTTTGCGCTTTTGGATCGATCTGTGGATTATTTAGCGTTTTGCGTGCAATCGGCCACCGTGAACTTGTTCCTCTCACTCATACGCATCGTTAGGTATAACTTTTAACACCTGTAATTCAGTATTCATGCTTTAATCGTATTTTAGGGTTACGGGTTTTAGGGTTTGTCGAAATCACGCGAATTGGGGCACGATTTGTTACTGTTTTGTGCTAATAATAGGTGTGTTTTGTTCGGTTACTATAAGCGCACCTTTTGGTTAACTTCTTTCACGAAAACCCCAATTTTTGTTCGTCGTGATTTCTGGGTTTGAACAGTGACATGATGATCTTCATCTTTGCGTCACTTCAAGCGTCACTTCCATAAGTGACGCTAAATGGTAATTTCACAGGTTAAACGTCACTTTGCTGAGTGACGCCTTTATGCGTCACTCTTGTACATTACTTACTAAGTGACGCTTAACTCCGTCACTTCTTTGAGTAACGCTTTCAGTGCCGCTATTACTATCCGTCACATCTTAACTGACGCATAACCGACACTTGTTTACTGATGCTATGAATGACATGTGTTGAGGCAACGGCACTTACACCAGTGACGCGTTGAATGCGTCACTTACCACAAGTGACGCATCACTTGATTCCTGATTTTAGTGCGGCACTCTCTGAGTGTCGGTACTTCTTTATGCGTCACTTCATAAGTGACGCTAAAATCAGACGTTTTCAATTCTTTGTGTGAGCTTATTCTGTAACGACGTTTCTGGTTATCTTTGTATTTTAGCTTACAGATGGCAGCTCTACAAGATTACTATCGTCGCACCAACTCTAGGCACAACATTGTTGCATTTTTGGAATCGACGCACAAGAACTCGATGCCTTTTCGGCCGATGATCGAGTTTCTCAGACGTTCAAGGATTCATTACGCTATTACAGCTTCTGCACCAGTATATATGAACCAAATTGAGGAGTTCTATGACCACGTGTTTATCAGAACCGAGAACGACACTCCGAGGATTGTGTCAACTATGTTTGGACGTGAGATTGAGATTACACAGGATTCTATTCGTCATGTTCTGCAGTTCAATGACACGCCTGCAATGCCAACTGTCTTTGAGACCGCGTTTATCTATGGGGGTCTTCAGAGAATGGGTTATCCGGCAGATCAGCTTATGGATTTTAGAAAACAGTATCTCTGCAGGGTTTGGAGATACTTAGCTCATATCGTTATTGTGTGTTTATCTCCGCGAAAAGGTGGATACGATGCTGCAAGTCACACGACTTTATCTTTGATGCTGGCATTAGTGTACAACAAACCGTACAATTTCAGCGGTTATATTTTTGGGAATATGGTGGAAAATGTTCGAGCTGGAAAGGATAAGTGGTTGTTATATCCTCGTTTCATTCAGCTGTTGTTAAATGATTTGAATTTGGGAATCGATCCGGATCTGAGGTCGTTATTGGTTCAAATGCCAATGTTGTTACGTGTTTTCAACGATTGCAAGCTGCCACCGAAAGATTCTGCAGTCATGCCTGATCGTGAGATGTTCGGGCACGTAGTGAACGAAAACTACGTTGCGCCGCCTGGGGATGGGTATGAGGATGTTGTTGCCCCTCCGGTGAATGAAGCTGATTTGGTTGATGCTGCCGTTGCTCAAGACTTGGAAGATATTGACAGGTTGAAGAAGTGGTAGCTGAGGATTCTGACGGTGGTCCGACACCACCTGACTCTCCAGGTGATGTGCCACCTCAGACTGCATTGGATGGGATTCAGTTAGCCGATCCTAGACGCTTTATGCGTATTTTGCGAAGGATTTCTGCAGGGAGGGTTCATGTACCTCCAAATTTGGGCAAGTGACCAGCTGGGTCTTCTCCTTCATATGCTGATCTACCACATAGGATACGCCAGCGAACAGGAATCAGTATTCAAGAACATGGTCAGCAAGCTCAACAACAACAACCTTCGCCTGCGATGCTTCAGCAGTTTCTTGATCAGATGGCTGAAATGAATAAGCGTTTCGATGATCAGACTGCGGTGATTGAAGCTCAAGCTGCTCAAATAAAAGATTTGGAGATCAAGGCAGCTCAAGTGCAGGAATTAAAGCTTGAATTAACGGACGTTAAGTCTAGGTTGTTAGAGTTGGAAGCGGTTACTGTTGTTTCGGGGGAGGAAGGTCAGAGAACCTTGGAAACAAATGTAACCCCTCCCCCAGAACCCGAAAATGTAATTCCATAACAGATTAATGAAAATATTGCGTTGGATTATTTTGTTGATGTTCCGGGACAGCCGAGACCCATTTCGGTTGATTATTCAAATGTTAATCTCACATATCTACAGAGTTTGATAAATCCGGGTGATGAAGAAGATAGATCAGTCGATCCGGATGATATCGAGATGGATGCGGAGGTTCCAGGCTCAGATGAAGAATATGTGGATAATCTGAATCAGGAACCGGTGCCTGAGCGAGAACCGGAACCTGTTCAGAAACAACCGGCTCAACCGTATGATTTTGACACACCAATCGTTGAGTCCGATGATTTTGATGATGAACAAGAACCTCCAACAGAACCTACTCAGGAACAACCATCTGCTAAATCTGTTCCTGAACAAGCACAACCGTCTACATCTTCAGATCGTCCAATGTTTCGAAAGCTTAAACATGAGTTGAAGATTTGTAAAACTTATCAGGTTTGAGGTGATTTGACTGGTTTGATCAGAAGTTGGAAATTTGATGAAGACAACTTCTTGATTCTTATCAAACGAAGAGATGGCATACAGTACTTCAAGCCGAGATTCAACTGCATCAGTACACTACCGAAGGAAGAATTGAATCGTCTTGCTCAGCTAAACATTGTTAACCACACTGATGATTTTCGTGGTAACATGTTTCAGAAGATTCTCAGAAAAGATATCTACAGCAAGAAGTATTTGTGGTTTAGACCAGAGCTGGGAGTTCGTTATTCATACAAGAAAAAGTTGGATTCAAGAACTCAGCAACCGATCGTGAAATATCATTATCCTCCAGCTGCTAGTCAGAAAACTGTGCCACTGCAGTCTTTACCACTTGATTGTCTCAAAAGATTACGATATTGGTGGTTTGATTCCGTTACTCAAGAAGCGGTTATTGAGTATCTTTCAGTTGAAGATCCAGTGATTGAAAAGGGTAATTGGAGTCTATCTACAAAGTATGGAAGAACTCTTCGTGTTTTTGATCCGATCAGCCTTATTAATCTGACAAAGAAATATTTGAAAGCTCTTCACAAAAGCAAAATGGAGTATCATCGTTTTGATCAAGAAGAGGCTTCAAAGTTCGAGAAGGTGGTCGAGATTTGTGTTCGAGTTGGTATTCATGCTGGTGGAGTATTTCCACCAGGTTGGGTTTGAACTGAAGATGTTTTGAAGACCAAGCTGAAGACACGAGGGAGTTTGTTGATGCATTTTAGTGTGTCTATCAGTTGGTCTATCGAGTTGTAAGTGTCGTTAGTTGATTGTAATAATAAAGTCATTTTAGTATATAGCGACACTTAGCTTATGTGTTAGGCGACACTTGCCTTAGTGTCGCATAGCGTCACTTAGGTAAGTGACGCATGAGGGCGGTGACATGCGACACTTCCCAAGTGACGCATGTCTGCCGAATTAGTTTTAGTATAAATTGAAACCTACGGGTTTTCGGCTAGGGTTGACGAAACCCTAGCACCATTTGTCGACTAAGCAATCTGTAAACACATTCCAATACATTCGTTAAGCTAATAAACTCGTTTTGTTTGATTGATTCGTAGTTTTCGGTTTGAGTTTATTACTTGTTCTTGCAATTGATTGATTCCGCCAATCAATAAGAGTTATCAGTCATCTAGATCCAAGGCAAAAGGGACTTTCAATCAACTCGTTAGAAAGTATTTTGGGAAAAATGGTTGAAGCAAGTAATAAAAGAATGGATGATCATGATTCAAGGATGCGTAATAATGAAGCATCAATCAAACAAATTGAAGGATCAGTTCATCAGATTGCTAAAACATTACAAGAGAGATTTCCAGGAACATAGCCAGGATTTACTGAAACAAATCCAAAGGAGCAAGCTAAAGCAATAATTACCAGAAGTGGTAAGAACGTTGACTCTCCTATTATAACTAATAAAATTGTTGAATCTGATCAGGTTGAAAAAGAAACAATTGATGAAGACATACAACCAAACAAAAAGAACATCGGAGAAAATAAGGTTAAAGAAGTCATCAAAGACTATACACCCCCACCTCCATATCCAGCTGCTCTAAGGAAGGACAAAGAAGATGAACAATACCATAAATTTCTGGAGAATCTTAAACAACTTCATATTAACATTCCTTTTGTTGAAGCTATAGCTCAAATGCCAAAGTATGCAAAATATCTTAAGGAGCTGCTAACAAACAAAAGTAAACTGGATAATGTGACAAAGGTGACCATGAATGCGAGATGTTCAGCAATAATGCAGAATAAACTACCTCCGAAAGTCAAAGATCCAGGGAGTATTACTATACCTTAACTAATTGGTTAAATAACTATTGAAAATGCATTAGCAGATTTAGGTGCTAGTATTTCATTAATGCCATATACTCTTTATATGCGATTAGGATTAAGAGAACCAAAACCTATTCGTATGTGTATTGAATTAGCAGACCGATCTGTGCAATACCCTAGGGGAATAGTTGAAAATGTTTTAATTAAAGTTGATAAATTTGTTTTTCCATGTGATTTCGTAATCTTAGATATGGTAGAAGACCCTAAAGTCCCTATTATATTAGGAAGACCATTTTTAGCAACTACACATGCCCTAATAGATGTTTTCAATAGGAAAATTACCATGAGATTAGGGAATGATAAAATTATTTTTGATGTTAATAATTCCATGAAATTTCCTGGTTATGTGGATGATACTTGTTATTATTTAAATTCGTATGAATATATGGATAACCCTTCTTTTCAAGATTTTTTAGAGAAAGATCAAGCAGATACAGGAATTCTTAAGGGATGGACTGAAGAGTTTGATACTGAAAAGGATTTAGCAGAATTTGATAAGTTATTAGAAGAAGATGAAGATTTGGAAGAAGCAACAGTGGTTATACAACAACATCCTGAAGAGGAATCAATACAGCCAGTTGCTAAAATTATTAACCAAGAATTGATACCATATTCTGTCAACAATATTCCTTGTTTTAAAGAAGATATCTTTGAGATCAAGACATCTATTGAAGAACCACCACAGTTGGAACTTTAAGATCTACCATCGCATTTAGAATATGCTTATTTACAAGGCACATCAGACTTGCCAGTTATAATATCTTCTAAACTATCAATTGCAGAGAAAGAACGCTTAGTTCAGGTTCTTAAACAGCATAAACAAGCAATAGCATGGAAAATCACGGATATTAAGGGAATCAGTCCGACATATTGCACTCATAAAATCTTAATGGAAACGTATCAAGCCAGTCGTACAACCATTAAGAAGATTGAATCCGAATGTTAAAGACGTTGTCAGGAAAGAAATCATTAAATTGTTGGATTCGGGATTAATCTATCCTATTTCAGATAGTCCATGGGTAAGTCCAGTACATGTTGTACCAAAGAAAGGCGGAATAACGGTTATACCAAATGAAAAGAACGATTTGATACCAACAAGGACGGTAACGGGATGGAGAGTTTGCATTGATTATCGGGAATTAAATGATGCTACCAGGAAAGATCATTTTCCATTACCATTTATTGATCAAATGATAGAAAGGCTAGCAGGAAAGGAGTTCTATTGTTTTCTGGATGGATTTTCAGGATATTTTTAAATACCGATTGCGGTCGAAGATCAAAATAAAACAACATTTACTTGTCCGTTTGGTACTTTTGCTTATAGAAGGATGCCGTTTGGTTTGTGTAATGCACCAGCTACATTTCAGCGTTGCATGATCGCAATATTTCATGATATGGTAGAAGATTTCATGGAAGTATTTATGGACGATTTCTCGGTATTTGGTGATTCATTTGATCCTTGTCTAAAGAATTTACAAAAGATGTTGCAGAGATGTGAAGGGGCAAATCTAGTTCTTAACTGGGAAAAATGTCACTTTATGGTTCGAGAAGGGATTGTTTTAGGTCATAAAATATCCAAAATAGGAATCGAGGTAAATAAAAGATTGAAGCCATTTCAAAATTATGTTATCCTACAAATGTTAAAGGAATAAGGAGTTTTCTAGGACATGCTGGATTTTATCGAAGATTTATACCAGATTTTTCAAAAATAGCAAGACTGCTGAATCATTTGTTGGAAAAAGATGCAAAGTTCGAATTTACATACAAATGCAAACAATCGTTTGATGCATTAAAAGAAAAGTTAGTATCTGCTCCAGTTATGACAGGTCCAAACTGGAATCTACCTTTTGAATTAATGTGTGATGCTAGTGATTATGCGGTTGGAGCTGTTTTAGGGCAGAGAATTGATAAAAAGTTTAAGCCAATCTATTATGCCAGTAAGACATTAACAGATGCTCAGGAAAATTACACAACTACGGAAAAGGAACTTCTGGCAGTGGTTTTTGCTTTCGATAAATTTCGGTCATATCTTGTCTTAACTAAAACTGTGGTTTATACTGACCATTCTGCTTTGAAGTATTTGTTTAATAAGCAGGATGAGCGCCCTCGTTTATTGCGATGGATTCTTTTATTGCAGGAATTTGATATTGAAATCAAGGATAAGAAAGGAGCTGAAAATGTCGCAGCTGATCATTTGTCAAGGTTGGAAAATCCAGAGTTGGAAGCATTGGATGAAGTGGAAATTCAAGATTCATTTCCGGATGAGAAACTTATGACAGTACAAGGAATAACAGAGATACCTTGGTTTGCGAATTATGCAAATTATTTGGTTACTAAAATTCTCCCGAGGATGGATTATCAGAAGAGGAAAAAATTCTTTTCTGATTTAAAGTATTATTTTTGGGAAGATCCATTTCTTTTCAGATACTGTGCAGATGGCATAATTAGAAGATGTGTACATGGTGAAGAGGCTTAACAGATTATAAAGCATTGTCATGAAGGACCAGTAGGCGGTCATAATGGACCAAGTTACACTGCAAAGAAAATATTTGACGCAGGTTTTTATTGGCCGACGATTTTTAAAGATACATATGCATTTGTTAAGAATTGTGATTCTTGCCAAAGAGCTGGGAATATTTCTAAACGTGATGAAATGCCGCAGACTAGTATACAGGTTTGTGAAATTTTTGATGTCTGGGGTATTGATTTTTATGGGACCATTTCCTATGAGTCACGGTAATAGGTACATATTAGTAGTTGTGGATTATGTTTCAAAGTGGGCTGAGGCAAAAGCATTACCTACAAATGATGCTAGAGTTGTGGTGAAATTTCTTAAACAATTATTCTCCAGATTTGGAACTCCCAAGGCATTGATTAGTGATCGAGGTACTCATTTTTGTAATACTCAATTAGAAAATGTATTAAAAAGATATGGAGTTAGTCATCGATTTGCTACACCTTATCATCCACAGACTAGTGGACAAGTTGAAAATACCAATCGTGCATTAAAACGTATTTTGGAACGTTCTGTTGGTTCCAATAAAAAAGAGTGGTCGGAAAAGTTAGATGATGCACTTTGGGCATATAGGACAGCATTTAAAACACCCACAGGTTGTACTCCGTATAGATTAATTTATGGGAAAGCTTGTCAATTACCAGTGGAAATAGAACACAAAGCATATTGGGCACTTCGAGAATGCAACATGGATAGCGATGAGGTTGGTAAGCATCGCTTTTTACAGTTACATGAGTTAAATGAGCTTCGTTGGAATACTTACGAGAATTCAAGGTTTTATAAAGAAAGGACGAAGAAATGGCATGATGCACGGCTTCGAGGAGATAAAGAGTTTGTTGTTGGAGAACGTGTGCTTTTATACAATTCACGTATTCGGTTATTTCCAGGTAAATTGAAATCCAGATGGAGTGGACCGTTTGTTATTCACCAAGTTCATACAAATGGAAGTGTGGATTTAATAGCCTTCAATGGAGCTATTTTTATAGTTAATGGACATCGATTAAAGAAATATTATGAAGATACTATTATTGAACATACTTCAGATGTACCTCTGGAAGACTAGGTTACAAGACCATTTCGAACTTACCGACACTTAAACAAAAGTGCTTCTTGGGAGACAACCCATGTTTATTTTTATATATGTTATGTTTTTCTTTTATGTTTTTATTTTCAGGTTTGAACTTTGTGGGTGTGTTCCTTGGAAACCCTCACGAGACTATAACTCGTCCACTCGGGATACCGAAGGGTTTAAAGGCTTATTACATATGCAAAATGCAATCGTGATTAACTACGAAAGTGTGGATGTTGTATATTATTTTTCAAGAGATCAAGGAATCAACCAAGCAGATTTTTCTTAGCCGATGATGAAATTTATAATTTCAGTCAGGTGAGTTTTCTGTTCTATTTTTTCTTTCCCTTACTCACTTTTGTTTATCAATTTTTATACAATGAGGGCATTGTATAACTTAAGTGTGGGGATAGGGTTCGTAAGAAAAAGAATTTCTTTAATTAATTATTTAAGTTTCTATTGTTCTTAAATTTTATTAAAAATTTAAATTTTTAAGTGAATAACTAAGTATTTATTAGTTAGAATACTTTTGTTAAAAGTTTTGTTTTGTATTTAAAAGTTTAGACTTTAATGTGGATTAACTGTTTTGTATATATAACTTAAGCTACTTAAATAAGGAGTGATATATAGTTATATGAAATGATGTACTGATAGGCAATCTAGATGAAGATTTCTGAATTTTAATAAATTAATTAAATAACTTGTATATTATTTTATGGTACTGATGTCGTGTAAACGGGGTTTTATTTTAAAAATGGAAAATACCTAACTTACTATACACAACACAGGCAAGAATACCTGATCATATATAGTATAGCTCAGTAAGTCCGAGTCGAACACAGGGAACGGATGTCAATATTAACAAATTGGAAATTGCTACAAGTAAATAAAGCAGTAAAAAATGGGGACGTTTTAGTTCCGTTCGAACAAATAAGTAACAATTATAAAAAGAAATGATTAAATAAAGAAAACTAATTTATTAAAATAAGAAATACTAAAATAGTTTAATTAAAATAAAAGGTTTGATTCAAATGGTAAAAGAAACGCATTTGCTTAGATTACTTTCCTTAAAATCTGGAAATCATGTTATTTAGAATGCTCACGTATGGATTCTATCGTGCCCTTTCAAATATATCAACCTTCCTTACAAGATAAGTTGAATTAAATACAATTAAGAAAGACACAAGGTTGTTTTCAACACATTAAGAGTTCAATTTAACGTTGTCCACAAAATTGTATTCTAGATTAATTCAACACCGTTTATGCGACTTATTCTATTGACTTGAATCAACAAAGTCTATAACTGATTAAGGTTATCTTGTCCATCAATGACCATTACTAACTATTAATCCTAGCCCGTCAAACTCAATATATTCGGCAATAATTATCAATCAAGATCAACAACTATCAATAATTCCACAACCAACAGGAAATCAATCTCAACTAATTATGAAACCACGCTAGGTAATCAGCAACAATCATCAAATATCCAAGGATTAACGAATAAACACATAAACATTGAATAAAATCCGATACGTTCGCATTTTCAATAATCAATCCATCAAATAAGTATTATTGATATGTGCTAAAAAGTCATGTTTTCAGGCACATATTTCCCGCACATTTGGCCTAATTCTTGCTGAAAACACTTGAATTAAACGTTTATTTACTTAATTTCACAAAGTTGGTCAAATTATAGGCATTGCTATAAAAAGTGCTAAAAACGTCCAAAAGGCACGCAAATCGAGGCAGATTATTCGATCACTGATTCTTACACTCTTTTGATTCCCTTATGATACAAGTTCTTAATTAATTTCATATGATGTCACAGGTAATTACGAGAGTGGAGAATCAAGAATCGTGCAGATCGGGTAAAGAACGAAGAAAACAGAGCCGTCTGAGCGCAAACCAAGGGCATTCCGCACACGCCAACTCTAAAGACATCCAAATTTGGCACATTTGGCATCATTAGAAGCGTAACGGAATTATGAGACCGTAGGCGAAAGAATCAAGTCAAACGGATAAGAAACGAAGAAGATACGCGCGATTTAAGCAACGAGAAAGCCGAAAACAGCACACGGCCATGCACACAACCCTAGAAGGCCGTGTACGGCCTGGAAATGGCAGTGTACGGCCTGAAATGCCAGTGTACGGCCTGTTCTAGGCCGTGTATGGCCTGGTACCCCCCCGTGTGCTTCCGTTGTGCTTCGTTCGCTTGTATTTTGGTGCTTTCGTGCTTGTACGTGAGATCTTATGCTTAGCCTATAAATAGATGGCTCCATTCCTTCATTCCACACACCTCATTCTTCATTCTCTCTCAAGAATACTCTCTCTCTCTCTAGTTTAGATTATCTCTCTAGCACTACTCTTAGGAGTTAGAGGAGAATATAGTTAGGTTAGTTTTAGGTTAGTAGTCGGTTAGTTCTTGGTTAATATTTAACCAAGGCTAACGGAGGGGTAATATTGTAATATTGTTGAAGATACTTTGAGGGTTCATTTTGTAATATTGTCGAAGATATTTCGGAGGTTCCGCTCGTTGTAATCTTTCAGCATATATTCAAGCTACGCGCTATTTACGGTTATATCTTTCCTTATCTATCATGATGCATGTTATTATTGTTATTATGCTAGATTTAGGATTACTTGCCATGATTAGTGAGTAGTTATATTATGTGTTTGTTGTGATGTAGTTAGTCGTTAATTGGGATGATGTCATTATGAAACAACGGAGGTAACGTTATACGGCTTTCATTTGTATAGCGCCGGAAACATCACGAATGTGTGGAGTACGGAACGTGGAAGCTATGAAAGTCGTGGGCACAATCCGTTGTGGAATAATGTTCCCAACTATATATTATAGATGAAAACTCGGTGTTTTGATTACACGTTCAATCTATGATTTTAAACCGCATTCAACTAATGCCTTTCCACCAATAAACGTGATTAAAACCTTTTTGATAAGACGTCATATCAGGGGTAATTAATTATCTGTGTTCAAATAACATTGTCTGGTTTTAAGCTGTGGAACTACTAACCAAGTATTGTACACCGTGATTAAACTACAACTTAATTATATATATATGTTAAATGGCATGGTCTGGTTTTGAAGCCGTGGAACTACTAATCAAGTATTATACACTGTGAATAAACTAGGGATTTATTGGTCAAATTCAAGTGAGGGCTGGTTTAAATCATAAATGGAGAATCTTTGATCTTAAATACAAACTTAGTTTATGAATCCAGTAAGGAAGACGAGGAATCATCTGGTATTCCAAATATGTCTATCACCCCTGGATTCTACAAAACCATTGATGGAAAGTAATCAAACACCAACCAAGTCTTAAACTTAAATGTTTTATTCAATTAAGTATCACTGTGGTGTTAACAACGGTCGGAACATTAGTGGGTCTGTTACTCTATGCATGCGCCCAGGAATCTTTATATTCCAGAAAAGGGTCACTGTTCCGTAACAGGGCAGTGTTGAGAGTTGAGCAGCCTCCTCCGATCAGAATCACGATAGCCTAGTTACTCAGTGACATACTGATTGAGCAATCAATCAGTAGGGTACTAGTGCTTACACCACAAATACTTGAAACAAATAAAATACAAATCTTTAGAAAGACGTTTTCATAACTTAAACTAAAACATCATCCCAATGAAAGGCTAACGAAGTCACAACAAACACCTCCTCTATCCTGACTGCTACCTCTTTATTTTATTGCCTAGTTTAATTAATTTACTTGTTTAGTTTAATTAGTAGTATAATTTAGAAAAACAAACAAAACAAAAATCAATTTCAACTCTTTTCAAAACCTTCCGTCACTAGCCAGATTTGGACGTTTTGATTTCTCTGTTTCACAATACAGTTGATTTTTAAGAACGACCCTGAGTTATACTTGCTACTGTAAGTAGAATTTAGGCCCTAGCTTTTTATAAATTTAAAACCCCGTTGTGCTGCGTAACGACCGTGGCACAACAAGTTTTTGGCGCCGCTGCCGGGGAATCAACTGTAAGACTCAGAGGCGTCATGATGAACTTTCTATCTAGTGAACCATTAGGATGGTTCTCCCTTCTTAAACGCCTGAAAATTCTTTCAACACTTCCTTTCCCTTATCCCGAAGACGACATCCTACCCATCCGACGAGAGACGCGCTCATCTTCCCACAATCCTACAACCACCATACGCATAACTCTCGCTGATAGTAACAAACCCTCGATAGAAGTTCGAGGTGGACCCATACACTACCCGGAGATTAAAGGAGCATCATTCGAGCTTAAACACGATGTAGTGCAGCTAATCATGAATCGCTGCCAATTTAACGGAATACTAGAGGATGACCCTTACTCCCACCTGAAGAAATTCATCACCCTATCTGACTCTTTCAAGCAAAATAGGGTTGAGCAAGATACAATACGCTTATATCTGTTCCCCTACTCTCTTTCTCATCACGCACAGACTTGGTTTGAGGAATTAGAAACCAACTCTATCTCCTCATGGGCGGAAATGAAAGACAAGTTCTTAACAAAGTACTTTCCTCCATCCAAACGAATCAAGCTAAAGAAAGATATCTTGGACTTCCAACAGTTTCATGATGAATCAATCTATAGTGCATGGGAAAGATTTAAGAGGTTGCTTAAAAGATGTCCGAACCACCAAATCAAACGATCAACCCAGTTGTGCACATTTTACAATGGTCTTGCACCACACTACAAAGAAACGCTCGACACCGCTGCTCGAGGCAACTTCACACTTTGCACGGATGACGAAGCTTGGAATCTAATTGAGAGCATGACCATGAATTACAACGATTGGAACACTGATGAGCATTCCTCATCATCGGCACCGCTTACCCTTCCCGATCTTGTGCAAACTGAGGTGATCAAATCTCTCACGGAACATATCGGAACACTAACCAAGGAAGTAGGAAAGCTGAAGAAACCTCCTCAACAGGTCTACCATATCCGGTCCTGTCAAAACTGTACCAATCCTCAAGTTGCAAACCCTGTTGATGGCACGGCCTACTACGACCAGTTCCGAACTCATCCGCGTCCACCTGATTATGCTCAAACCTCTCCCCCTCGAGCCAACCAATTCCTACCAATTCAACCACCCAACCAATTCCCATACCCAACCTACCCACAACCACCTCAACTCAGCTATAACCAACCACCATTACTTCCTGAAACCACACCTGAGATGGCCCAACCTTATGAACCTACCAGGCCAATTACTAGTTAGACGACACCCTCACACAAATCATTCGAACGATTACGGCTAGACAAGACCAAGTTGATCTCTTCTTGAGAGACCAACTAACTTTACTGAATACTCTTGTAACCCAAGTAGGGCGACTAGCAGAACGTATCGACACTCATCCACAGGGTAGTCTTCCTAGTAACACCTTTACCCAAGAAGCCAACCAGGTAAACAACCAAGACTCCAAGGTGGCACCGAGCCAACCTTCAGTTCTTTCTCCGGTAAAAGAACAATCTCCTGTCACACAGACAGTTGAGAAAAAGTCTTCTCCAAACCCTAAAAAGATAAGCATACCATTTCCAGGACGTCTCAAGCAGCGACCTGATGAAGTCAAAACTTTCAAGTATGCCAAATATGTTAGGAGACTTATTTCAAACAAAGACAAGGTACCCGAAGTACCTAATGTCCCACTGACTGTTGAATGTTCAGCTATCCTTCAAAACCGTCTACCGGAAAAACTAGGAGATACCGGACGTTTTACCCTTCCTTGCTCTATCAACCAATCTGGCGATATCTGCTCTCTAGCCGATCTAGGAGCAAGCGTTAACCTCATGCCACATTCATTATTCAAAAGACTAGAATTAGGAGACCTAAAACCCACTAAAATGAGTGTCCAGCTAGCTGACCAATCTATTAGATATCCTAAGGGAATAGCTGCGAACATCATGGTTAAAGTCGATAAATTCTTTTTCCCAACTGATTTTGTGGTAATGGATATGCAGGAAGATATAAACATCCCAATAATCCTAGGTAGGCCTTTCATGAACACAGCCAGAGCAGTCATCGACGTACACTCTCAGACGATTAGCTTGCGCGCTCGCGGAGAAAGCATCACATTTAAGATCGATGAGAACAATTGTGTTCCGATGGAGAATGCCGAGCTATTTACAATCTCTATTAGCCAAGTCAAATCAGATGATGAGACCCCTGAATTAGCAGCTAAGCAGGAAAAAGAGATGAAAGAAGATGAGCCTCTTGCCAATGATGCTTTTGCTTGTAACCTCGAAAGAATGATTAATCCTTTCTTGGATCCAACAAAGCCACTCACTTGCCCTCGACTCTGCAATCTAGAAGACATCGAGCGAACTCTCATACACAATCTGAAAGAGATCTCGGACTTCAAAGCAAGCAGATTAACGAATCTCCAACCACCTCCCGATGTAGTTGAGCTCCCTGATCTACATAAGGTTGATACTCCTACTACGAATGGTGACTTGAGAAACGTACCTATGGGAATTCGTCCTCTTGATTCTCCTGAACTGCATGATTCACAAGCATTATCTCAAGAAATCATATGCATACCAATTGTCTCTACTCATGAGCAAATGATTTCTGTGATAAACGAATATGATGGTGACCCGTACATCATAATAGCAGCTATTAGAAACTCCACCAATGATTACTCTATGCATCAAAGGTGGCTGATAGCAGTTATTGAGGGAGCATCCACTATCCGTCTTGTTAGCAATGGAACCCAAGATCCGCTCTACCTTAGACATTGCATCAGAGTCTTCGCAGACGCACTCAAATCTCAGCTCGATGAAGAAAGGAGTAACGCAGAAGAACTACTATTCTACATTGAACAAAGACAAATATACCGCAAGGTGTATGATGTTCTCATGGGCTCTGCATTTCCTTATTCCTTAAAACAGAGGAAAATATTGGGTGTTATCAGAAGAAATATCGAAGACGCTACTGGAAACCCCAGTAACCACGCTGACTTCATGGTAATGAGCAATCTTCGGGAATTCCTTGACTTGTTAGCTGAAAAAGATCACTTGAGTACCAAAGAAAGCAAGCGATTCATCATCAAGGCTACTTTAGAACATCATATCAGATTGATAATCGAAGAGCTTCGGTACATCACTTGGGAAGAAAGGAGGCGTAATCATCCCATCAATGTTAAAAACATGTCTCTTCTCGATATTGTCACTTATGTGATAACTCGATTACATGAGATATTGAGTGCAGAAGACGCCGAGAAAGCAGAGTTTATCCTTCAGGCTGGATATCGCGAGATATTCAACAAAATAATTCATATTTTCAAGAACTCTGGCTTTCCCTTCACCCTTCATCAGCACCAGCTAATCAAAAGCTTGTGCAAGGCTACAATGGAATTCGGAGGAAATCTACAATCTGAAGAGTTTGAAGAGCTGAAGATGAAACTATTAGAATTTATGGACTCCTTCATACTTAAGTGTGACACCCCACCCCTCGCGATGGCCCTATGGGCTCGAGGGAGGCGGTGGGCCTGCCACCAGCTGAGGCTTATTGGGCCCTAGGTCTGCAGCCCAATGCACCCCAACCCATCACTATTGCTGAGGCCTACCCCTCTATTAGCCAATAGTAGGTTGTTGTGAGACTTGAACTCAAGACCTCACCTTAAATATCAAGTGTTTCCACTTGATATCACCAATTGAGGGGCTGCAGCTCAATTGGTGATATCAAGTGGAAACACTTGATATTTAAGGTGAGGTCTTGAGTTCAAGTCTCACAACAACCTACTATTGGCTAATAGAGGGGTAGGCCTCAGCAATAGTGATGGGTTGGGGTGCATTGGGCTGCAGACCTAGGGCCCAATAAGCCTCAGCTGGTGGCAGGCCCACCGCCTCCCTCGAGCCCATAGGGCCATCGCGAGGGGTGGGGTGTCACATTAAGCATCCATCTCGAGAAAATATCACGACAAGCACAACCACTATGATTGACCCTAACGGGCCAGTTACTAAGGCGGTTGACTACATCATCAACGGATTGCTAGGTCTTTCCAGAGCATCCTCAGAACAACTTCGACACTTCAAAGTAGATACCATGGAACCATCAGACCTAATCTCAACCATGGTCTGCCACTTTCAAAGGATCTATCCTCCGCGTTACATATTTCCACAACCCAGGGCACATAATTTCACCATCACTCACCCTGGGAGCTCCTTGCCCAGCTTCTGATCTCAGAGGAGTAAAGTCGAGCTCTCGACTATAAAAGCAGCGCTTCTCGGGAGGCAACCCGTGGAATAAGAAGTATTGAGAGGTTGTGTGTCAATAAGTGAAGAAGAATCTCTGACTATCCTTCACACTTGGTTATGCCTAAAATATCTTCAAAAACGTCTCTCAAAAATAACTCATTTTGCAAACAAACCACTTGTCTCAGTTAAACAGGAAGTAAAAACAAATAATTCATATGTTTCGAGCATTTGAGGTACTTGCATACTACTTTTATGCATTATGCTCGAACTCGTTTAAAAACACATGTTTTTATAAATGATTAGTCGTAGAAAACATCTCTTCAAAATCTGAGACAGTGATTTCACTTTCGTTTGCAAAAATACATGAGTTTGTGAAAAGGCATATCCAACGTGTTCACACCTACGAGATCATTTCACAAAAGAAAGAGTTTGAAAGAAGTTTTGAAGTATGTGGAAAACCCTAGCAAGAGTCTCGAAGATAAAACCAGAAGAAAATGCAGAAATGGATCCTAGCAGCTTCTATTTCAGCAATTTTCAAATCATAAGCATCCGAGCATCTCGCTATCCGGGGAGTTTCCTTACCCTTTCTTCACTTTTCAATAAATAAATAATCTGTTTTGTTTATGTGTGTTATCTATGCCGTATCCTAAACTTATCACTAAGTGTGGGATTCCAGCCCAAAAACAACACTTGAGAAACATTTTCTATATGTTCAAACTCTAAGTGTGGGATTTTACGTGTAAAATCCCTACTCAAGAGAACATTAGGGACAATGTTCCTCTAAGTGTGGGATAGCAAGTATAGATACCTTGGATTGATTTTATGTCTTTTTGTCCAAATGGCATACTCAGAAAATGTTCCTCAAAATTTCAAAATTTTTCAAAAATAAAATAAAAAGTACGAGTTTTTAACTCTGCTATTTTGAATTCTAAAGTTTCTAAAGATGAATCATTCCCGTATATGAGTATGCTATTTTGGAATCTAAGGAAAATAAGGTAGGAATCTCTCAAACAAAAATGATAATCTAAGAGGGGCATCGCATGACTAGGCATATATAACCCAAAAACTTGTAGTGAGGTATCTTGAGCCCTATAGCATTCATTTTTAATGCTTCACTTTTCGTTTGTTGTGTGTGCCGATGTATGCATCTCTGAATTAGAACTTGCTCCTGACATACGTTTCGAGACCATATTAGTGAGTACCGTACGCGGTATAGGTGCAATTAAATGATCTTGACATTCCCTAGGATTTAACCCCCTTTTCTCATATCTTTTCAAGCCAAAAACCTTCCGATACTCATCTTTAGTATCGATGATCCGCTTAGTAAACCCTGTTGAGCCTAAACCTTTCGTTTCATAAAACCTTAATTTTTAAACCCACTTTCCCGAAAATTCCCAAAAGTTTACCGCAGAATTTCTAAGGTTATGAAAAACGCCTTTTAGAATATCCTTTTTGCTTGATTCAACATTCCACTTTCTCAAATCCTCTCTCACAAAGTCATCAAAGTTATATATGAAGGAGAGAGAAATCATGGTGTGAAAAATTGACACCAGAAGACTGTCACGAATGAAGAAGTTAAGTTAGAAAGGATTTCTAAGGGAGCCAAAAAAAAAAGAGAAAGAAAAGAAAAAGAAAAAGAAAAAAAATGAATGAATAATCCCTTGGAAATTCTGTGGCAGAGAAATTCTCAAGAAGAAAAAGAAGAAAAATAATTAGTCTAAGAATAAAGCTAAGTGCTTTCAGTAGTATCAATCTCCAGAAGAATATGATAGAATCAAAATAGCTATCTAGTTTCGTTTCCGTATTTGCACTATTCTAAATAAAGTTCTTCATAATTTTTAGGAGTTCTAAGGTACAGCTAAACCCTTACACCCGAAAAACAAACCATTATCCATACCCTTTCACCCTCACCAAACATTACAACCCTCATTAATGTCTTGGGATAATTAGCACCGTCCTCACTTAAGTGGTGGAGATCCGATTCTCGATCAAGCCTATGACGATGAGTGCTGCATGACTGGCTTTTGAGCGATTTCATTTGATCTAGAATGTTAGGAAACCCAATACACTTTGAGTGAATTGAGTGACCACCTTGTGAGGAATCGCCCGGTCATGTATACTCCAAAATCGCGAGAGTTGGAAGTATGCCTAAGAAAGTCATTCCTTGTTTCTGGGACGGTTATCTTATTTTTCCTTATTTTCTATTATGGTTTGCTGATGTATGGGATAGTTGCTCCTAAGAAATTTAGAATTCGCCAAATCTGCTTAAAACATTTTTCCTAAAAACTGAGTTTTGCTTGAGGACAAACAATGTCTAAGTGTGGGATATTTGATATGTGCTAAAAAGTCATGTTTTCAGGCACATATTTCCCGCACATTTGGCCTAATTCTTGGTGAAAACACTTGAATTAAACGTTTATTTACTTAATTTCACAAAGTTGGTCAAATTATAGGCATTGCTATAAAAAGTGCTAAAAACGTCCAAAAGGCACGTAAATCGAGGCAGATTATTCGATCACTGATTCTTACACTCTTTTGATTCCCTTATGATACAAGTTCTTAATTAATTTCATATGATGTCACAGGTAATTACGAGAGTGGAGAATCAAGAATCGTGCAGATCGGGTAAAGAACGAAGAAAACATAGCCGTCTGAGCGCAAACCAAGGGCATTCTACACACGCCAACTCTAAAGACATCCAAATTTGGCACATTTGGCATCATTAGAAGTGTAACGGAATTATGAGACCGTAGGCGAAAGAATCAAGTCAAACGGATAAGAAACGAAGAAGATACGAGCGATTTAAGCAACGAGAAAGCCGAAAACAGCACACGGCCATGCACACGGCCATGCACACGACCCTAGGAGGCCATGTACGGCCTGGAAATGGCAGTGTACGGCCTGAAATGCCAGTGTACGGCCTGTTCTAGGCCGTGTACGGCCTGGTACCCCCCCCGTGTGCTTCCGTTGTGCTTCGTTCGCTTGTATTTTGGTGCTTTGGTGCTTGTACATGAGATCTTATGCTTAGCCTATAAATAGATGGCTCCATTCCTTCATTCCACACACCTCATTCTTCATTCTCTCTCAAGAATACTCTCTCTCTCTCTAGTTTATATTCTCTCTCTAGCACTACTCTTAGGAGTTAGAGGAGAATATAGTTAGGTTAGTTTTAGGTTAGTAGTCGGTTAGTTCTTGGTTAATATTTAACCAAGGCTAACGGAGGGGTAATATTGTAATATTGTTGAAGATACTTTGAGGGTTCATTTTGTAATATTGTCGAAGATATTTCGGAGGTTCCGCTCGTTGTAATCTTTCAGCATATATTCAAGCTACGCGCTATTTACGGTTATATCTTTCCTTATCTATCATGATGCATGTTATTATTGTTATTATGCTAGATTTAGGATTACTTGCCATGATTAGTGAGTAGTTATATTATGTGTTTGTTGTGATGTAGTTAGTCGTTAATTGGGATGATGTCATTATGAAACAACGGAGGTAACGTTATACGGCTTTCATTTGTATAGCGCCGGAAACATCACGAATGTGTGGAGTACGGAACGTGGAAGCTATGAAAGTCGTGGGCACAATCCGTTGTGGAATAATGTTCCCAACTATATATTATAAATGAAAACTCGGTGTTTTGATTACACATTCAATCTATGATTTTAAACCGCATTCAACTAATGCCTTTCCACCAATAAACGTGATTAAAACCTTTTTGATAAGACGTCATATCAGGGGTAATTAATTATCTGTGTTCAAATAACATTGTCTGGTTTTAAGCTGTGGAACTACTAACCAAGTATTGTACACCGTGATTAAACTACAACTTAATTATATATATATGTTAAATGGCATGGTCTGGTTTTGAAGTCGTAGAACTACTAATCAAGTATTATACACTGTGAATAAACTAGGGATTTATTGGTCAAATTCAAGTGAGGGCTGGTTTAAATCATAAATGGAGAATCTTTGATCTTAAATACAAACTTAGTTTATGAATCCAGTAAGGAAGACGAGGAATCATCTGGTATTCCAAATATGTCTATCACCCCTGGATTCTACAAAACCATTGATGGAAAGTAATCAAACACCAACCAAGTCTTAAACTTAAATGTTTTATTCAATTAAGTATCACTGTGGTGTTAACAACGGTCGGAACATTAGTGGGTCTGTTACTCTATGCATGCGCCCAGGAATCTTTATATTCCAGAAAAGGGTCACTGTTCCGTAACAGGGCAGTGTTGAGAGTTGAGCAGCCTCCTCCGATCAGAATCACGATAGCCTAGTTACTCAGTGACATACTGATTGAGCAATCAATCAGTAGGGTACTAGTGCTTACACCACAAATACTTGAAACAAATAAAATACAAATCTTTAGAAAGACGTTTTCATAACTTAAACTAAAACATCATCCCAATGAAAGGCTAACGAAGTCACAACAAACACCTCCTCTATCCTGACTGCTACCTCTTTATTTTATTGCCTAGTTTAATTAATTTACTTGTTTAGTTTAATTAGTAGTATAATTTAGAAAAACAAACAAAACAAAAATCAATTTCAACTCTTTTCAAAACCTTCTGTCACTAGCCAGATTTGGACGTTTTGATTTCTCTGTTTCACAATATAGTTGATTTTTAAGAACGACCCTGAGTTATACTTGCTGCTGTAAGTAGAATTTAGGCCCCAGCTTTTTATAAATTTAAAACCCCGTTGTGCTGCGTAACGACCGTGGCACAACAATTATCATCTAAGCAAATACATAAAATACTTAGCCAATCATATTATAACAGAAAATCAGATTCAAACTCAACATCATAATCATAATCGAATGAAAGATATACGAGAAATCGAACCGAAATAATGAAATAACGAATGAACGAATGAAAGCCTTCAATTCTTTTGAATCATTAGCCTTCAAAAGTCACTGAAATTAGGGTTCTTGAGCAGAGAATTCGTCTGGAAGAAAAAGTGTTGAAGTGTGTGTTCAAAATGAGGCAAAATGAGTTTTTTAGGTTTTCTGCCGAGGCGATCCATACGCCGTATGGATTTCCATACGCCGTATGGATTGCAAAGCCCATGGATCTGACCCGCGTCTTCTGGCGGCCCGGCTCAGCTGATCCATACGCCGTATGGATTCCATACGCCGTATGGATTGAAATTTCCAACTTCTCAGCCGATCGACCTTCTTTCTTCAACCTTCACTCTTTTTAACATCTTTTCTTCGATTCTTGCTCGTTTTCAGCTTCTATTCCGATTCAAGCTCCAAATAAATCCTAAATGCAAATATGAACGAAATGAGTATCGAATTCAAATAAAATGCATAAGAAATTAATCAAACTAAGGGGTAATTAGTACTATAAAATAGCACATTTTGGCGTTCATCAAACATCCCCCACTTGAATCCTACTTGTCCTCAAGTAGACTAGTGATTTAAAATTTCAAAACTTTAAATATGAACGGCAAACAATGGATAAAAGGACTTACAAACTACACAGCATTCGACAAACCAAATTTTTATCTTAAAATCAATTCTTCCTTAAAACTCAACAATCAAGAAACTCTACATGGGAAGCCATTCTAACAGATTATTGTTACCCATAAAAGACAATTCACTCAGATTACCGATATTGTTGTCCACTTAAACAATCTAAATTTCAGAAATTGAGCTTAACTTATTATTATTCTAACAGGCCTTACCCTTGATTTTCAATAGCAAAATACTCTCATATAGATAACGTGTCACAATTCTCCAAATAATGAACATCCAATTAAATCAATCATTTTTCAAACCAAGACATTGGTGACAGGTCTGTACCTTAGTACAACAGAGCGACATAACTTGGCTTTGGTTTTTCAATTTACGAGTCCTTTGTACTCATTTATTTTTATCTATTTTGATAACAAATATACTGACGGAAACCAGGTCTGTACTTTCGTACAACAGAGGAGACAACACCCAGTATATTCCCAAATGATGATTATCAGGATCCCAAAATTATGGATTATAACACGCTATCATACAAGAATTAAGGCTACAGTCATACCTTGCTAAAAGATCCTCACAGGATAAATCCCTACTTAAATCATTACATTTCTTACTAGCTCAATACTTTCATATAGATTGCCTATCGGTACATCATAAGATGAACTATCTAATATTTAAAATTAAATTTATTTCATTCTTTGCATTCCACAGCATATTACAAGATTGCTAAACTTTACATAGAAAACAATTTTAAAACAAAAATTCGGCTGAAAAATGACTAACACGTAGAATGCCTCTTAACCTCAATAATAGCTACCATTCATCAGTTAAGGACAACTAGACTTCTTTTCCCCTATCCCCCACTTAGAAACATGCAATGTCCTCATTGCAAAAGAAAATAAAAATAAAGGGAATATAAAAGAAGTGAAACAGAAAACTCCCCTGATTTGAAGGCAATTTGCTTGAAAGACTTCATTCAGAAATAAAATACACAGCACACTTCCGTAGGCAACACGATTGCATTTAGCACATGCAATAAGCCTTTAAACCCCTCGGTATCCCGAGTGGACGAGTTGTAGTCTCGTGAGGGTTTCCAGAGAACATACCCACAAAGTTCAAACCTGTAAACAAAACAATAAAACAAAATACAAATTATCAAAATAACGGGTTGTCTCCCGAAAGCGCTTTTGTTTATCACGTCGGTAAGCTCGACATCTTGCTTCGCCACTTAATTCAAATCCATCTCCAAATCACGCTTGGAGTCCCTTATATCACCATAGTACTTCTTCAATCTACTTCCGTTGACCTTGAAAGTTTTTCCAGAATATTTTTGCAAATCAACAGCTCCAAACGGATAAACCTTTTCAACAACAAATGGGCCAGTCCAGCGTGTCTTTAACTTTCCTGGAAACAGATGCAATCTAGAACTATACAATAAAACTTTATCACCTTTCTCGAATGTATGGTTCGACTTAAGACGAGCATCATGCCACTTCTTAGTTCGCTCCTTGAACAATCTCGAATTGTCATAAGCATTTATTCTTAATTCATCCAACTCATTTAGCTGTTCCATTCTTTCCTTTCCAGCTAACTTCTCATCAAGATTGCACTTCTGTAAAGCCCAATATGCTTTATGCTCTAACTCAAAAGGTAAATGACAAGCTTTTCCATAAACAAGGCGGTAAGGAGTCATTCCAACTGACGACTTAAATGCTGTTCGTGCCGCCCATAATGCATCATCTAACTTGTATGACCAATTCTTAGGGTTTCCTTCAACTGAACGTTCTAAAATACGCTTCAACCCTCTATTAGTCACTTCCACTTGACCACTCGTCTGTGGATGATAAGCAGTTGAAAACTTATGTCTAACTCCGTACTTTCGCAGCACTTTTTCCAATTGCAGATTCGTGAAATGTGTCCCTCGATCACTAATCAAAGCTTTTGGTGTTCCAAAGCGCGAAAATAACTGCTTAAGAAAATTTACCACAACGCGAGCATCATTCGTGGGTAATGCCTTTGCTTCAGCCCACTTAGAAACATAATCCACAGCCACAATGATGTATTTGTTTCCATTGCTAGATGAAAACGGGCCCATAAAGTCTATACCCCAGACATCAAAAATCTCGCTTACCATAATTGGATTTTGCAACATTTCATCCTTCTTTGAAATTCTCCCAGTACGTTGGCAGGCATCGCATTCCTTCACATACTTGAATGCATCCTTGTAAACTGTTGGCCAATAAAAACATGCCTCAAACACTTTCCTTGCAGTGTAGTTTGGACCATGATGTCCTCCAGCCGGACCATCATGACAGTGCTCTAATATAATATCACATTCCTCTCCTGCTACACATCGTCGGACAATTCCATCAGCACACTGTCTGAACAGATATGGATCTTCCCAAAAGTAATACCGTAAAGATGAGAAAAACCTCTTTCGTTGGTTGAAATCCAATCCGGGTGGCAGAGTCTTTGTAACTAGAAAGTTTGCAATATCAGCGAACCATGGAAATTCATTCAGAATTGCTTTCAACAAGCTTTCGTCAGGAAATTTATCTCGAATTTCCGTTTCGTCCAACTTATCCAATTCTAGATTCTCTAGTCTTGACAGATGATCTGCGGCTAGATTTTCCGCTCCCTTCTTATCACGAATCTCAATGTCAAACTCCTGCAATAACAGAATCCATCGCAACAACCTTGGTTTTGCATCTTGCTTCCCAAACAAGTATCTTAATGCAGAGTGATCGGTAAAAACAACCATTTTTGACAGGACCAGGTAAGAGCGAAACTTATCAAATTCAAAAACTACAGCAAGCAATTCCTTCTTAGTCGTAGTGTAATTCTCCTGTGCACTCGTCAAAGTCTTGCTTGCGTAATAAATAGGTTGAAACTTCTTATCAACCCTCTGACCTAAAACTGCTCCCACAGCGTAATCACTGGCATCACACATCAATTCAAATGGAAGATCCCAATTCGGACTTATCATAATTGGTGCAGATACCAATTTCTCCTTTAAGATCTTGAACGCATCTTGACACTCCTTTGAAAACTCGAACTTAGCTTCCTTTTCCAACAACTTGTTCATAGGACGTGCTATCTTTGAAAAATCCTTGATGAACCTCCTATAAAATCCAGCATGTCCTAAGAAACTTCGTATTCCTTTAACATTTGTCGGATGAGGTAGCTTTGCTATCGCCTCAATCTTTGCTTGATCAACTTCAATACCAGCTCTCGAAATTTTATGCCCCAACACAACTCCTTCTCGTACCATGAAATGACACTTTTCCCAATTTAAAACGAGATTTAAACTCTCACACCTTTGCAACATCCTCTTCAGATTCATCAGACACTTATCAAAAGAATCTCCAAACACAGAGAAGTCATCCATGAATATTTCCATGTTGTCTTCTACCATATCATGGAATATTGCCATCATGCACCGTTGAAATGTGGCGGGTGCATTACATAGACCGAAAGGCATTCTCCGATAAGCGAAAGTTCCAAACGGGCAGGTGAAAGTAGTCTTATCTTGATCATTTGCATCAATTGGGATTTGGAAGTACCCGGAGAATCCGTCTAGAAAGCAATAATACTCTTTTCCAGCTAGACGTTCGAGCATCTGATCAATGAATGGCAAGGGAAAGTGATCCGTGCGTGTCGCATCATTCAGCTTTCTATAATCGATACAGACCCTCCATCCAGTAACACTTCTTGTGGGAATTAACTCATTCCTCTCATTAGCAACCACTGTCATACCTCCTTTCTTAGGCACGACATGAATGGGACTGACCCATGGACTATCAGAAATCGGGTATATCAGTCCAGAGTCAAGCAATTTTATGATTTCCTTCCTCACAACATCCGTAACCTTATGATTTAATCGTCTTAATGGTTGCACAACTGGTTTGAAATCAGACTCCATAAGGATCTTGTGTGTACAATGCGATGGACTAATTCCCTTGATGTCACTGATCGTCCATGCTATAGCATGCTTATGTTCCTTCAGAACCTTTAGCAGACTTTCTTTCTCGTTTGCTGATAGCTTGGATGAAATGATAACTGGCAAATCCGACTCTCCTTGTAGGTATGCATATTCCAAATGGGTCGGTAAATCTTTTAGTTCTAACCTTGGTGGTTCTTCAAAAGAAGATTTACACGCCAACACCTCTTCTCGTGAGCAGGGAATCCCATGCATAGTGATGCGAGTCTCTTTCTTGACTAAAATACCATTAGTCTCAACTGATTCTTCAGTCTCAGCCGGCTGATCACCTTCTACTTCCTCATCACTCTCGAACTCTAACTCCTCAAGCATTTTATCGAATTCTTCGATATCTCTAATTGCTTCTATGCTTCCTGTCCATCCTTCCAAGATCATGGGATCAAGATCTTCATCTTCCATGAGACTTTGAAGGAATTCTTCATCATCAGTCATTTCTCTTGCACTCACAAAGTAGCACGTATCATCAACTGCAGCAGGATATCGCATTGATTTGTTGACATCAAATACTACTTCATCTTCTCCTAATCTCAGAGTGATTTTTCTATCATGAACATCAATCAATGCCCTTGCAGTGGCTAGAAAAGGTCTTCCCAAAATGATAGGTACCTTTTTATCTTCGACCATGTCCAGAATGATGAAATCACATGGAAAAACAAACCTATCCACCTTAACTAGCACATTCTCTACCGTACCCCTAGGATATTGAACCGAACGATCTGCTAACTCAATGCACATTCTAATTGGCTTTGGTTTCCCTAACTTAAGTCTGGCATACATAGTATAAGGCATTATTGATATGCTTGCCCCCAAGTCAGCCAATGCATGAGTAAGGTCTAAACTTCCAATCAGACAAGGAAGGGTAATACTCCCAGGGTCTTTCATTTTCGGTGGAAGTTTATTTTGCATAACTGCTGAACATCTCTCGTTCATTGTCACCGTGTTCGCCTCTGCCAACTTGCTCTTATTAGTTAAAAGTTCCTTCAGATACTTTGGCATTTGAGCAATGGCTTCCACGAATGGGATGTTAATGTGCAGTTGCTTCAGATTCTCTAGGAACTGGTGGTATTGAGCATCATCTTTCCCTCTTCTCAAAGCTGCTGGATAAGGTGGTGGTGGTGCATGCTCCTTAGCATATTGCTTATCTCTTGCAATTTGTTCAGCCTCAGTGTCCACCTTGGGACTTTCCACAACTTCTACTTCCTTCTCTTTCTGCGGTAGAGATTGAGAAACAGGTTTCTTCTTTGGAATGGAGTCTTCAAAACCCTTTCCACTCCGGGTGATTACTGCTTTCGCCTGATCCCGTGGATTGGTTTCAGTGTATCCAGGTAGGGTACCAGGGAATCTTTCTTGAAGAACTTTGGCTATGTTGGAAACATTCCCTTCAATTTGCTTAATCGCAGCTCCTTGGTTTCTCAATGCAGCATCGGTGGCATCCATTCTTTGTCCAGAGCTCGTAATGAATTTCTCATTGGACGTGAGAAACTTTCCCATCATTTCTTCTAAATTAGCTTGCTTGTCTGAAGATGAGGCACCTGGCTGCTCCTTGGTGAAAAATCCAGGTTGAGTTTGGCGAAACGGTCGCCCTCCATCTTGGTATGGTCTTCTGAAGAAATTTCCACCGCCCTGACGGTATGGTGCTTGAGCTTCTCCATACTTGACTTCCTCAGTCTGTTCTCCTGTTCGCGTCTCGGGGCAATCCTTTACTAAATGGCTTCCTCCACAGTTGTCGCATCCCACTTGTATAGCATGGACAGTCTCAGTAACCTTCTTGATATCTCTGCCCATGTTATCTAGCTTAGCGGTGATAGCTACAAATCCATCTTCATCATTCACAGACCTCCTCCGTCTAGAAGTGCCATCATCCCATAACTGAGAGTGTTTCGCTTGGTCGCGAATGGCAGTCAACGCATCGCGAGGAACCTTCTTGGGAATAGGCCCTTGAGAATCCAGTTGCTGTCTCGTGGCACGATCCACTCCTTTATAGAAAATACTCACGATTTGCTGATCGATCAGGTCGTGTTGTGGGCACTTATGCATCAGGTCCTTATATCTCTCCCAAGCTTGGTGTAGTGACTCATCCATTTCTTGCTTGAAATTTCTGATTTCGTCAATCATCTTTGAAGTTTTGGAAGGAGGACAATACATCTTCAGAAACTTCATGCGAAGGTCTTCCCATGTGGTTATGGATCCAGCTGGCTCGTTTTGAATCCATCTCTTAGCAGCTCCCTTCAGTGTAATTGGGAATACCCTGAGCATAACTTGGTCGCGTGTGATGTTAGGAACGTTGAACATATCGGCTATCTCAACGATTTTCTCCACATGATCATTAGCATCTTCCCTTTCTTCTCCTCGAAAAGGATTCTCCCTAAGCTCCTTGAGGAACTGTCCCTTGATTTCGAACTCCACATCTTGTGCAATTGCTGGCCTTACTACTCCGGTGCCACGGTCATTACGCATCCGACTCGAATACTCTTCGAGCGTCATGTTAGCGATATCTTCTGCCATTGCGTCTCTTGGGTCTGCTTGATTGATCAGAGGTTCGAATAAGGACCGAAGATACTCTCCAAAATCTCCTTCTAAATACGATGGAAGGTTGTGGTGTAAACTTGAGTTGGGGGGTACAGAAGCAAACCGTCTCCTCTGACGAAAAACTCTTTCAGGATCTTCAAAAGGATCAGCGAGATGAGGATTCCTTGATCGGGTCATAAACTTCCTGTGATATAATTCCCGAATCAGTAGAACAAGATCCTAGTTGAATCACTTACTAAACAATCCTAAACACAAAAAAAAAATGTAATTCGAAAAATAAATAAAGCAGAACTGAACTTAAATAACAATATACAAAGATTAAATTCCAATTTGTCAAATTAAAACAAACCGTTCCCTGGCAGCGGCGCCAAAAACTTGATGTCGTGTAAACGGGGTTTTATTTTAAAAATGGAAAATACCTAACTTACTATACACAACACAAGCAAGAATACCTGATCATATATAGTATAGCTCAGTAAGTCCGAGTCGAACACAGGGAACGGATGTCAATATTAACAAATTGGAAATTGCTACAAGTAAATAAAGCAGTAAAAAATGGGGACGTTTTAGTTCCGTTCGAACAAATAAGTAACAATTATAAAAAGAAATGATTAAATAAAGGAAACTAATTTATTAAAATAAGAAATACTAAAATAGTTTAATTAAAATAAAAGGTTTAATTCAAATGGTAAAAGAAACGCATTTGCTTAGATTACTTTCATTAAAATCTGGAAATCATGTTATTTAGAATGCTCACGTATGGATTCTATCGTGCCCTTTCAAATATATCAACCTTCCTTACAAGATAAGTTGAATTAAATACAATTAAGAAAGACACAAGGTTGTTTTCAACACATTAACAGTTCAATTTAACGTTGTCCACAAAATTGTATTCTAGATTAATTCAACACCGTTTATGCGACTTATTCTATTGACTTGAATCAACAAAGTCTATAACTGATTAAGGTTATCTTGTCCATCAATGACCATTACTAACTATTAATCCTAGCCCGTCAAACTCAATATATTCGGCAATAATTATCAATCAAGATCAACAACTATCAATAATTCCACAACCAACAGGAAATCAATCTCAACTAATTAAGAAACGACACTAGGTAATCAGCAACAATCATCAAATATCCAAGGATTAACGAATAAACACATAAACATTGAATAAAATCCGATACGTTCGCATTTTCAATAATCAATCCATCAAATAAGTATTATCATCTAAGCAAATACATAAAATACTTGGCCAATCATATTATAACAGAAAATCAGATTCAAACTCAACATCATAATTGTAACACCCGCCAAATTAGGACTAGTAATTAGTGCCTAATCATATGTTAATACATGTAATTAGTTCCTTGTTAGGCTAATTAATGTATCGAATTATATATATTGTTGAATATATACGAATATGCGATTTGATTAAATCGTACGCAATTTAAATCGGATGTATTTCGATTCAATATTATACGGACGTTGGTGACTCATTTTATTAAATAACACTTTTATGTCAAAAATATTATTTTGATAATATTTCGTATTCATTCGTATCGTACAAACCAAACTTACACGATTTAAAACATTAAACCGCGCAAACGAAATAAACTAACTTACGTTTTATAACACAAATATAAAATGATTTGTAAAATATTTAAATAATATATCGCGTAATAAATCGTAATTTAAAACTTATAATTAAAATGTAAATAATTGTTTAACGTTAAACGACGGAGCAAACGAACACCACACGGAACGCGGGGCGAAAACTGGAAAAGTGGGGATAAACCCCACCTCCCACTTTTCTTTCTTCATTTCATCCATTCCTTCACTCTCTCTCTTTTCTTTTCTCTCTAAAAAGAAAAACCACCAAACTCGTTAAAATCGCAAAATAAACATACTAAACTCGCTTGGATCATCTCGGCTCTTTGGAACAAAACGACCACGACATCTCGATCTATCATCCTATCTTTCCGGATTTTCATTTCGGCAATTTGTAAGTTTCCGACAAAATCCCGAAATCTCTCGATTCTTAGTATTTTTCATTTGTGGTTGTTATTATCACTTGTATATGTCCATTACAATGTATAGAACACGATTTTATAACCTGAAAACGAGTTTAAAACGGATTTTTGGCCGGAAAAACCTTGACAGCCGGACTTTCTGGGCTGATGTTCATCCATGCGACACAAGCCTTGTGTCGCATGTTGTGTCGTATTTTGCCACTTGTGTCGTATAAAACCTCCTGTGTCGTACCTTGTGTCATACCAGATAATTAGTGTCGCAAGTCTTGCGACACAACCACTATGTCGCATACACCATACGACACAATCACTATGTCGCTGTTGAATCAGCATCTCGTATCTATGCGACACAACCCTTGTGTCGTATAGACATTGTGTCGCATTCCTATGCGACACAACCCTTGTGTCGCATGACAAACTTTGTGTCGCATATTGTGTCGCAAAACACAGAAAACTCAGATTTTTACTAAGTGTCGAGACCTAAAATTTTAACACCTGATTTTACCCAAATTCGGATCCAGCTCGACCCCAGCCAGGGGCTCTGCCCCTTGGACTCCGCCAGGGGCTGCCGCCCCTTGGACCCCGCTACCAGGGGCGCTGCCCCCGGACCCCCGTACTTAGATTCCGTAACGGCTTCTAAAACACAATCGAAACACATTTTTCAAAGTAAAACGCCACGAAATCACAATAATAATAGTTGAGATTATTATTACAAATCCGTCACCAACGGGCCGTACATCTTTTCAAACACTTAACAAATCAACCAAATCGTAGTAATTTGGACATATATATAGTTGTGTAACAACTACAAGGGTGATCTTTTGAGATACCCAATCATGATTATAACCATCGCGTGTCGTGGACACCCTCAGGTTACAAGTCTTTGGACTTCATATTCGGCTAATCAACTTACGTTTGTGTAAACGCATTCAGACTCAGGTGAGTCTCATAGCCCCTCTTTTACTGTTTTACTCAGGGGTGTGATATATTGCTCAACTTTTAACATGTGAACGCAAGTACAAACATTTCATATACTACATGAGTTTTTCAAAACTAATCATTTAAAGTCCTCCGTCAGCATAGTTGTTAATACGTTGTAGCGTGAATATTAATATATGGTACCATATAGGATTGACCCTCCTCGTCCGGGTTAGCAAGCACTAACCGGGTAAACGGACGTACTAATATTTGGGAAGACGAATGTGGATTAGGCATTCGTGGAGGCACCTCGCCCGGAATTCTCTATAGGGGACCCGGCCCTCGAGTTAAGCTCAACTATGTGCTCATGGCTGTATACACGATGATTATCATTAAATTGCTGGATGCAATTCATTATTTAATTGCTGGATGCAATTCATTATTTAATTGCTGGATGCAATTCATTATTTAAATCTTGCGGTTCATACGATATTACTTGATTTCAAACCTGTGAGCTCACCAGCTTTATAGCTGACCTTTTAGCATATATCGCAGGTACCCAGCAGTAGGATGTTTCTGCTTCAGGATTTAGCTCGAGTCAGCATACAGACGATTGAGATTTTCTTGCATTAGTATATTTTGTATAAGTACTTATGTACTGAAATCTCATTTTAATTAACTCGAGCTATGTAAAGTTTCAAATGTTGTAAACATTTCAGTTATCAATATATTTTGTTAAAACGACGCATATAGAGTCGTTTGCTATTTATCTTTGTGCTTTGTTATTGATTAGTAACACCCAAATCAAGCTTCCGCAAATCATCAAATTTGGGGGTGTTACAGATTGGTATCAGAGCCTAAGGTTATAGTGAACTAGGTTGCATTTAGTGAGCCTAGACTATGACCATTAGGCAGTATTCCTTATTAGGTATGACTGGTTCAGGGATTACAGCATACGAGTTTAATTTAACATAGCCTGATCAACTATGTACAATTAAGGAAAAATGATGTAAGATCTGAAAGTAGTTATGGCTGAACCGGATACAATAGAAGACTCTGACCTCGAGAGAACCGAGACTCAAACATGTTTATGCTAGACACTCAATAGGCTATATTATATAGGAGCTATATGAATATAGGCCTCAATCTTACTAACGTTTTGTCTCAGAAATGGCAAACACACCATCAAATTCATCTCGTTCTCAATCCGGGTCGCAGAACCCAAGGGTAGCAAGGAGGAACAACAGGTTACCTCGAGCTGGCCCGTACCCCACTCATCTCACCATACCAGCCTTAGCCGCTAGGGTGAACCATCACGAGCAACGAATTCGCACCATGGATGTCGTGTTGCAGGAAACAAACGAAAACTGGCGACTTACATCTCTTGAACGCATAGAACAGGTCTCCGACGACCTTGAAACCACAAACAACAACATGGATGTCCTTCGCAACCAAATAATAGAAATAAGGGTGGAAAATGCCCTTCTACAACAAAGGATGGAAGAATGTGAACAACGCTCACATGAAGCAGAAGAGTATGCGCGCAGACTAACACAACGACTTGCGCTAGCAGAAGACAACGCCCGACAAGCTAGCAGGCTTGCAAACACTGTGGACCGTCTTGTCACGATGATGGAACAAATTAATCTACGTCAAGACTAGTGTAGTCTTTGTCTTGTAATCTATCCTGTAATCTAGTAACTATCTACGCGCTACTCTATAATTCAGTCGGATGTAACAATTCCCGACGCCTCTTGTAATACATCCGTAGGGTGTAACCTTTGAACTCGTATTAGCTATCAAATATTCCTTGTTGTTCAACTCATATTAATTGTCATTTTTCCATGTTGATGTCATGTATTACTGCTTTCTACACGTACATCTATAATAAATACAACTTTCTTACAAAATCTCATGTATCTTCATTTCTTTTATTGAAGAATCATGCCGCCAAAGACACGACCTTACACCGATGCTCAGATTACGTCACTCATAACCCAGGCTGTTACTGAAGCCTTGGCTCGCAATACCCCACCCAACTCCACAAGAAACAGCGATACCGCTAGAACCTCTGCCGTCAAACCTTGTTCTTACAAGGACTTCCAAAGCTGCAAACCCTCGAGCTTCAAGGGTTCTGAAGGAGCCATCGGACTGATCAGATGGTTCGAGAAAATGGAAACTGTTTTCCGTGTTAGTAAATGCGCGGAGAACGACAAAGTAAACTTCGCCACCTGCTCTCTTGAAGATGATGCCCACTCTTGGTGGAATTCATATACCCAATCAGTGGGTGCTGACATTGCCTACCAACTCACTTGGGAGGAATTGAAGGCAAAACTCACTGCCAAATACTGCTCAATCGCCAAACTCCAAAAGCTAGATGAGGAGTTTTGGAATTTGAAGGTTCAGGGTGGTGACATCGATGGTTACACCACCAGGTTTCAACAACTAGCTGCCCTCCGCCCAGCTATGGTAAGCACTGAACCTGATAAAATCAGGAAGTACGCCCTTGGTCTCCCTGATTTTGTTCGGGGACACGTCATCTCTTCCAAACCAACCACCATTGACGGTGCAATCTCATTGGCCCAAGACCTGATGTCTATGAGCCAAGATTCTGAACCACCCACTTCATCCTCCCAAAACAACAAACGCAAGTGGTCAGACTACCACAACAACCACTCCAACCAACAAAACAAGAAACCTGACACCATCAAAGCTTACAACACCACCACTGACATCGTCCGGGGCTACACTGGGAGCAAACCCTATTGTTCCAAGTGCAGTCGCCACCATGAAGGTTCCTGTGGTCCCTTTTGCAACAATTGCAAGAGGTACGGCCACCTCACCAAAGACTGCCGCTCTCCCTCCAACAACAATTCCAACAACAACACCAGACCACCCAAAGTATGCTTTGAGTGTGGGAAACCTGGGCACTTCAGAGACTCGTGCCCAAAACTGAAGAACAACAACAACAACAACAGCCGCAACAACAACAACACCCGCAGCAGAGCTTTCGTCATCAAATCTGGGGACGCCCGCCAAGACCCGAATGTGGTCTCGGGTATGTTCCTCCTCAACAACTTAAATGCTTCTGTTCTATTTGATATTGGTGCTGATAGAAGCTTTATCTCCGATGATTTTTACCCATTACTTGACATCACTCCTGTTGCCTTAGATGTTAAGTACACTGTAGAGCTAGCAAATGGAAAACTTGTAGAAACCACCAGTGTGATACCTAATTGCACTTTAAACCTAGCTGACGAAACCTTTTCGATCGACCTTATACCCATTGAAATCGGAAGTTTCGACGTCATTATTGGAATGGACTGGTTGTCCAAACATCGAGCTGAAATCGTTTGTCACGATAAAATTGTCCGTATCCCACTCGACGTTGGTGGAACCTTGATCATACAGGGGGAGACCGGTGGGACGGGACTCAATATAATCTCCTGCTTAAAAACCCAAAAATTTCTGAGAAAGGGTTACCCTGCCATACTCGCACACATCATGGAGAAGAAGTCGGATGAGAAGCGACTTGAGGATGTGCCAATTGTTAGAGACTTTCCCGAAGTCTTTCCGGAAGAATTACCTGGTCTACCTCCGCCTAGACAGGTTGAGTTCTCGATTGATCTTGTGCCGGGTGCCGCACCGGTGGCCCGCGCACCGTACCGTTTAGCCCCATCCGAACTTCAGGAGTTGTCCTCTCAGTTACAGGAACTTCTGGATCGAGGATTCATTAGACCGAGTTCTTCACCTTGGGGAGCTCCGGTCCTATTTGTCAAAAAGAAGGACGGTTCTTTCCGAATGTGCATCGACTACCAAGAATTGAATAAATTGACCGTCAAGAACCGTTATCCACTTCCTCGCATTGATGATCTATTTGACCAACTTCAGGGTTCAAGTTTCTACTCAAAAATTGACCTGCGATCAGGTTATCATCAGTTACGAGTTCGCGATACCGATATTCCAAAAACTGCTTTCAGAACTCGTTACGGGCACTATGAATTCCAAGTGATGCCCTTTGGTCTAACCAACGCACCGGCTGTATTCATGGACCTCATGAACCGAGTGTGCAAACCTTACCTTGATAAGTTTGTCATTGTCTTTATTGATGACATACTCATTTACTCGCGCAACGAGCAGGAACATGCGCAACACCTTAAGACTATCCTTGAACTACTTAGACACGAGGAGCTTTATGCCAAATTCTCTAAGTGTGAGTTCTGGATTCAAACCGTTCAATTTCTTGGTCACGTGATCGACAGTCAGGGAATTCACGTGGACCCATCAAAGATCGAGGCTATCAAAGACTGGCAAGCACCCACCTCTGCAACAGAAGTACGACAATTCTTGGGTCTTGCTGGGTACTATCGGCGATTTATCGAAAATTTCTCCAAAATAGCTCAATCACTCACGGTACTGACTCAGAAGGACAAAAGGTTCGATTGGACCGAGAAACAAGAGTCAGCGTTCCAACTTCTGAAACAAAAGCTTTGCAGTGCTCCAATTTTATCCTTACCCGAAGGCACCGATGACTTCGTGGTATACTGCGATGCTTCTCACCAAGGTCTTGGTTGCATACTGATACAACGAGACAAGGTCATTGCTTATGCCTCACGACAGCTAAAAATTCATGAAAAGAACTACACCACTCACGATCTCGAACTTGGAGCTGTCGTTTTTGCTCTCAAAATCTGGAGACATTATCTCTACGGCACTAAGTGCACCATTTTTACCGATCATAGAAGTCTCCAACATATCTTCGATCAGAAGGATCTCAATATGAGGCAACGTCGATGGGTCGAGTTGCTTACCGATTACGATTGCGAGATCAAGTACCATCCAGGGAAGGCTAATGTTGTAGCCGATGCCCTCAGCCGAAAGGAACGATCAAAACCACTTCGAGTCCGAGCCCTCAGTATGACCATTCATAACGATCTTACCATTCAAATTCATACCGCTCAGATCGAAGCCCTGAAACCGGAAAACATCAAAAAATGAAGCCTTGCGGGGCATTGACAAACAATTTGAAATCAAACCTAACGGGATTAGGTATTTCTCAAACCGAACCTGGTTGCCTAGTTTTGGGAACCTAAGAGACTTGGTGATGGACGAGGCTCACAAGTCTAAATATTCTATTCATCCGGGATCCGATAAGATGTACCACGGCATCAAGGAATTTTATTGGTGGCCAAACATGAAAGCCGAAATCGCCACTTATGTCAGCAAGTGTCTTACTTGCTCGAAAGTCAAAACCGAACATCAGAAACCTCCTGGTTTACTTCAACAACCTGAAATCCCTGAATGGAAATGGGATCAAATTGCCATGGATTTCATAACCAAACTACCCAAGTCGTCGAGCGGTTGCGATACCATTTGGGTGATCGTCGATCGTCTCATCAAATCTGCTCATTTCCTGGCAATCAAAGAAAACGATAAAATGGAACGCCTTACACAAATCTACATCAAGGAAATCGTTTCTCATCACGGTGTTCCAGTCTCAATCATCTCTGACAGGGATGCCCGTTTCACTTCTCACTTTTGGCAATCACTTCAGAAAGCTATGGGTACCCGTCTCGATATGAGTACCGCGTACCATCCTCAAACCGATGGTCAAAGTGAACGAACCATTCAAACACTGGAAGATATGCTACGAGCCTGCGTAGTTGATTTCGGTACAAACTGGGAAAGACATCTACCGTTGTGCCAATTTTTGTACAATAACAGTTATCACGCCAGCATTAAGGCTGCACCTTTTGAGGCACTGTACGGTCGTAAGTGCCGATCACCGATCTGTTGGACTGAGGTGGGAGATAGTCAACTCACTGGTCCTGAACTCATACACGCCACCACCGAGAAAATTGTGGAAATCCAAAACAGACTCAAAGCCGCACGTGATCGTCAGAAAAGTTATGATGACGTTAGACGCAAACCACTCGAGTTCCAAGTTGGGGATCGAGTTCTCTTGAAAGTATCGCCTTGGAAAGGCGTCATCCGTTTTGGCAAACGCGGGAAGTTAAATCCCAGATACATCGGGCCTTTTGAGATCCTCGAAAGGATTGGCCCTGTAGCTTATCGATTGCAGCTGCCATCCGAACTCAGCAGCGTGCACCCTACTTTTCATATTTCAAACTTGAAGAAGTGTCTGTCTGATGAGACACTTATTATTCCATTAGATGAAATTCGTGTTGACGATAAACTTCATTTCGTTGAGGAACCCGCTGAAATTATGGACCGTGAGGTCAAACAACTGAAACAAAGTCGTATTCCCATCGTCAAGGTCAGATGGAATTCGCGGTGTGGTCCGGAATTCACCTGGGAACGGGAAGACCAAATGCGACTCAAATATCCTCAACTCTTCACTGATTCCACATCAAACACGACTTCGAACTAAATTTCGGGACGAAATTCTTCTAACAGGGGGAGAATGTAACACCCGCCAAATTAGGACTAGTAATTAGTGCCTAATCATATGTTAATACATGTAATTAGTTCCTTGTTAGGCTAATTAATGTATCGAATTATATATATTGTTGAATATATACGAATATGCGATTTGATTAAATCGTACGCAATTTAAATCGGATGTATTTCGATTCAATATTATACGGACGTTGGTGACTCATTTTATTAAATAACGCTTTTATGTCAAAAATATTATTTTGATAATATTTCGTATTCATTCGTATCGTACAAACCAAACTTACACGATTTAAAACATTAAACCGCGCAAACGAAATAAACTAACTTACGTTTTATAACACAAATATAAAATGATTTGTAAAATATTTAAATAATATATCGCGTAATAAATCGTAATTTAAAACTTATAATTAAAATGTAAATAATTGTTTAACGTTAAACGACGGAGCAAACGAACACCACATGGAACGCGGGGCGAAAACTGGAAAAGTGGGGATAAACCCCACCTCCCACTTTTCTTTCTTCATTTCATCCATTCCTTCACTCTCTCTCTTTTCTTTTCTCTCTAAAAAGAAAAACCACCAAACTCGTTAAAATCGCAAAATAAACATACTAAACTCGCTTGGATCATCTCGGCTCTTTGGAACAAAACGACCACGACATCTCGATCTATCATCCTATCTTTCCGGATTTTCATTTCGGCAATTTGTAAGTTTCCGACAAAATCCCGAAATCTCTCGATTCTTAGTATTTTTCATTTGTGGTTGTTATTATCACTTGTATATGTCCATTACAATGTATAGAACACGATTTTATAACCTGAAAACGAGTTTAAAATGGATTTTTGGCCGGAAAAACCTTGACAGCCGGACTTTCTGGGCTGATGTTCATCCATGCGACACAAGCCTTGTGTAGCATGTTGTGTCGTATTTTGCCACTTGTGTCGTATAAAACCTCCTGTGTCGTACCTTGTGTCGTACCAGATAATTAGTGTCGCAAGTCTTGCGACACAACCACTATGTCGCATACACCATACGACACAATCACTATGTCGCTGTTGAATCAGCATCTCGTATCTATGCGACACAACCCTTGTGTCGTATAGACATTGTGTCGCATTCCTATGCGACACAACCCTTGTGTCGCATGACAAACTTTGTGTCGCATATTGTGTCGCAAAACACAGAAAACTCAGATTTTTACTAAGTGTCGAGACCTAAAATTTTAACACCTGATTTTACCCAAATTCGGATCCAGATGCGTTTTTCGTCAAAGCAATATAGTAGAAATAAAAATTTTCCAAGCTGACCTGGCAGCTCGACCCCAGCCAGGGGCTCTGCCCCTTGGATCCCGCCAGGGGCTGCCGCCCCTTGGACCCCGCTACCAGGGGCGCTGCCCCCGGACCCCCGTACTTAGATTCCGTAACGGCTTCTAAAACACAATCGAAACACATTTTTCAAAGTAAAACGCCACGAAATCACAATAATAATAGTTGAGATTATTATTACAAATCCGTCACCAACGGGCCGTACATGTTTTCAAACACTTAACAAATCAACCAAATCGTAGTAATTTGGACATATATATAGTTGTGTAACAACTACAAGGGTGATCTTTTGAGATACCCAATCATGATTATAACCATCGCGTGTCGTGGACACCCTCAGGTTACAAGTCTTTGGACTTCATATTCGGCTAATCAACTTACGTTTGTGTAAACGCATTCAGACTCAGGTGAGTCTCATAGCCCCTCTTTTACTGTTTTACTCAGGGGTGTGATATATTGCTCAACTTTTAACATGTGAACGCAAGTACAAACATTTCATATACTACATGAGTTTTTCGAAACTAATCATTTAAAGTCCTCCGTCAGCATAGTTGTTAATACGTTGTAGCGTGAATATTAGTATATGGTACCATATAGGATTGACCCTCCTCGTCCGGGTTAGCAAGCACTAACCGGGTAAACGGACGTACTAATATTTGGGAAGACGAATGTGGATTAGGCATTCGTGGAGGCACCTCGCCCGGAATTCTCTATAGGGGACCCGGCCCTCGAGTTAAGCTCAACTATGTGCTCATGGCTGTATACACGATGATTATCATTAAATTGCTGGATGCAATTCATTATTTAATTGTTGGATGCAATTCATTATTTAATTGCTGGATGCAATTCATTATTTAAATCTTGCGGTTCATACGATATTACTTGATTTCAAACCTGTGAGCTCACCAGCTTTATAGCTGACCTTTTAGCATATATCGCAGGTACCCAGCAGTAGGATGTTTCTGCTTCAGGATTTAGCTCGAGTCAGCATACAGACGATTGAGATTTTCTTGCATTAGTATATTTTGTATAAGTACTTATGTACTGAAATCTCATTTTAATTAACTCGAGCTATGTAAAGTTTCAAATGTTGTAAACATTTCAGTTATCAATATATTTTGTTAAAACGACGCATATAGAGTCGTTTGCTATTTATCTTTGTGCTTTGTTATTGATTAGTAACACCCAAATCAAGCTTCCGCAAATCATCAAATTTGGGGGTGTTACAATAATCATAATCGAATGAAAGATATACGAGAAATCGAACCGAAATAATGAAATAACGAATGAACGAATGAAAGCCTTCAATTCTTTTGAATCATTAGCCTTCAAAAGTCATTGAAATTAGGGTTCTTGAGCAGAGAATTCGTCTGGAAGAAAAAGTGTTGAAGTGTGTGTTCAAAATGAGGCAAAATGAGTTTTTTAGGTTTTCTGCCGAGGCGATCCATACGCCGTATGGATTTCCATACGCCGTATGGATTGCAAAGCCCATGGATCTGACCCGCGTCTTCTGGCGGCCCGGCTCAGCTGATCCATACGCCGTATGGATTCCATACACCGTATGGATTGAAATTTCCAACTTCTCAGCCGATCGACCTTCTTTCTTCAACCTTCACTCTTTTTAACATCTTTTCTTCGATTCTTGCTCGTTTTCAGCTTCTATTCCGATTCAAGCTCCAAATAAATCCTAAATGCAAATATGAACGAAATGAGTATCGAATTCAAATAAAATGCATAAGAAATTAATCAAACTAAGGGGTAATTAGTACTATAAAATAGCACATTTTGGCGTTCATCAGGTACATAATATGATGTATGACATAAAAAGTCTTAAATTTTAAATTTATTATACAATAATTTTATTGTAAGTCCCTAGTTCTTAGGATCGATAACTTCGTTATCTGTAATATTAAGGTGCGGAATCCCTCAATACGATGTTATCTTACTAACAATGAATAAGTTCGCGTTTTAGGTTTACTAATACTTAGCTTTAAACGTATAAACCGTCAAAGCCTAGTCGTTAGGTTATTTTTCTCTGGATTACTGAATTCGCAGGTTGCAGGTTCGATTGGCAAAAGTTGTTTCAAAGTTATGTTTTTCACGGATTGAAAAACATTATATATTTCGTCTCAACTCACAGCCGATGGGCCTGCGAGTTGACTTGACTCGTTCCGTAAGCCCAAGCCCATTATGGCTTCGGCTCGTTATGCTTATTAATGTTCACGAGTTCAGTTCTTATCTCGCTGCTCAACTCGCAGCGACTTGAGAACTCGACTCGCAGCAAACGTATATTTATTTATTTCGTTTACGATATTCGTCTAACACTTTAACATGCTAATATATTTAACGAATATTGTTAACAAAACAAATATCCATTTACAAATCTAAATCAATATACAAACATGATAATAATTACACTAGTCCTATTTCAAGCTAGATTTGTTGTCACAAACTATGTTCCAACAGACTCCCCCTTGACAATAGCTCTAGCGTCTTTATCTTCACGCTGTCTTTGATTTTCAAGAGTAAATCTTACTACCTGGAAAAATTTTAAGCTTGATGCATGTTTTAACCATCCTATTATAATCTCGAGCTAAATTACCCCATTCAAAAGTAGAAACGATCTTGTTTTTGTACAACATAATCAGATCTTCCTTTGACAAGTTCATCAGGTGTCTGTGATCATAAACACGAAGAATCTCTTTTTCTCCATCAGGATAATCATCATCAGCTTCAATCATAAAGGCTTCTCCTGATCCAGCATCTACCCCACAAAATTTCAAATTTCCCAAAATATTCTGAGGCATAGTCTTCATAGGTATTTGCTTAATGCATTTGACCGCTGGATAAACCTTCTTCCTTCTTCTTCTTCCTGTCCTTTGACTGAGTTCATTCAGCTTTATCGTTTTTCCTTTCCTTGGCTTAATCTTTGAAAACTTCATAGATAATCCCTCAGTCCTAATGATACGCTCAACATACTTAGCATAATCATCATCACTTGGATTGATCATATCTAATCTAGCCAAGTCTCGAATCTCATATCGAGGCAACGAACTAAACACTGCAAGCTTCTTCTCAAAATATTGAACCCCGTCAAACCTTTTGATTGCGAAGAGCTTCAGGTCAGAGTCATAATACCATCCAATAATACCAGTTTTAAGTACACGCTTTCCAGTAATATCAACTTCTTTCAAAATGCGTGGCTTATTTTCCTTTTTCTTCTTAAGCATTTCTTGAATAAACATTGGATTACCAACCAAATGTTTGTATTTGTCCTCTATTTCTTCAACTTCGGTATCTGAATCTTCAGAAGCATTCTCAAAAGCTTCTAAATCAATAACTGATTATCCTTGTTCATTCACAAAAACAAATTCAGTCGTTGACGGATTCACAACATGTTCATCTACATTTGCATCCAGATCAACACCTTCATCTATCACAGATTCAAATACCGCAGTCCAGTCTTCAGGAAGTTTGAACTCTCCTTCTTCAATATCATAATCAATATCTTCATCTATCTCATCCAAAATATCATCTTCTGAATCTGATAGATCTAGCATTTCCATTCCTAGAGAAAAACATAAATACAACTATATCAATAATTCAAATTCTTCATTAATTTCCCTGAACCAATCTAAAAATTTCTTTATTAATCCTTTTGTATTATTAAACCTAATAATATAAACGCATTCTATATAACTCTTTAAATCTTTTATTGATTACTCTGAATCAAACTAAGATTTCTAAAGTCTTATGTCAAACACTTAGTAAATATTTAATTAAATTTAAACTCTAATGTCTTGTGAACAATCACCAAACATTTATGTTTACTATTAATTAACTTATATAATTTCCAAGACTTAATTGAACTATTATATTTTCCAAAAACTTAACTTTCAACTATATCTTTAAATTATATATCATTTACCTAGTTATCACATTTTTAACTTGTCAGTTATACAAACTCTCAAGTCTAAAATGCATATGTTATATAAAAACTTTGACCGCCGATATTAATCGGAACACGCCGCTTGACTACTCAATGAGTCGGAAGTCTTTCGATCACTTATTTTATCTTAACATATATCAAATTATATATAAACTTAAATTACATAAAACATATTTTACTTAAAATAATAATAACCTTAAGCCAAATATATTTACACAGTAATATTAAGTTTACATTTGTTTAGTACAAATTAACACCAATAATTTCTACACTATGCTAATACTAAGCTATCTTACCAGCTTCTGTATCAACCTGTGCAGTCTTATCAGCACTATGCTAATACTAAGCTATCTTACCAGCTTCTGTATCAACCTGTGCAGTCTTATCAGCACTTGTACCAGCTCCAACACCACTAGCTTCACCACCAGACTCCCCCTGAATCGTAGCTTGCTCACCAGTCTTTGAAGGACCAGTCTGCTCACCACCTTCTGGTGCATTGGGATCATCGTCTTTATCTGAATCTCTCTTTCTCTTCAGCTCATCTTCTTTGCAAGACTCCAAGTATGCCAATATCTCCTCCTGAGTAGACTGTCCTGAATGCGCTCTCAAGACCAAACGCTCCAAGGAAGATATCTTCAGTCTCTGAATATTGAAGTCCGCAAGCAAAGTATCATGAGTCTTCAGCAGTATATTGTAAGATTCACTCTGTTTGAGCATCTGCTGACCAAGAAGAAGATTATTCGACAACAGCTCTGGAATCTGAGAAGTAAGCTTCTCTAAATCCTTTACTCTCGACTCTAAGGACGTAATCCTTTCAGCATCAGTCATCGGAGTAATAGGTATCGTTGTAGGTCCAGGCGGTGTGAGAGACTCAATATGCCAATCTCGTGTCAGTGGTGTATGCGGTTGAGACAAAGCATGCGTAAGCAAGTTTGCCACAAATCTAGTTCCTTTGGTCGTCGGAAAGTTAGCCGCACGAACTAGATCAGCAATCTCATGCTGTAAAGTTAAACACAATTAAAATCAGTAATAGATACAGATTACTCTGTCTCAAACTCTAATTAATTGCATAACACTTGTAGTTATAAAACTTATATCTCGTACCTAAAGTGGTAAAGATATCTATTCAAAAACCACCGGTGTATCCTTCTCTACCTGTGGTGTATCTTGAGCAACTGTATACAGAATGAACTGTCTCAGTTTAAATCCTGATAAACAACAAGTTAAGATTATTTAACTTCATAATAAATACTAACCTTCTCTAATAGTCAACGTCCTCGGACGCTTCATCAACGGAGTATAAATCTCCTCAGTACCTTCCTCCATAATACTCTTGCCCTTCCTCTTCTTTTCAGAAATAGACGGAGGAGGAGAAGGTGTATTCTCAGAATCATCATCTGAAGCCGTCTCACCATCACGACCTCCAGATGATCTAACAGAATCCTGAGTCGGTAAAACCTCAGATCTATCCTTCACAACTTGTTTACCCTCAGGTCTTTCAACCTCGATGTCAACAATCTCTGGATTCTATATAATGATATTTATATTTTATGATCAGAAAACACTATCTAATCAACTAAATATGTAATATCAGTTTTATTATATAATAATATTATACTCTATGATTAATACAAGTATTATGTCACCTAAGTATCTATATTATAATATAATATTACCTCAGTTGGTGCAACATAACCATCAATATCCCGTAGCAAGGGATCAGAAGCATCATCATGCTCAACTAGCACCTCCTGAATCACCTGTGCAGCAACATCTGGGTTCACCTGCTCCCCAGCATGTCCTGGTTGTTCCAACACGTCCTCCAAAAGCTCTTGTGGACCTTCAGCATGACCCACATCAGCTACAGGCTCTGGAATAGCAGCAGGAGCAACAACATCTAACCAACCATGATTTGGTGGCGTCACATAGGCAGGATCGACAATATAACCAAAAAGTGGTCGTTCTTCAGGCTTAACCACCCCTTCCTTCCTCACAGTCTGCAAATAAATAGCATTGTATCCTCTGAGCCCAATAGTATCTACACGCAAGTGTGGCTCAGGAATAGTAAGCTCTGGCAGACGAGCTCTAATGATCAGCATACAAAAACGCGGGTAAACCAGAAATCGTGATCTGACAGAACCCGAAATCTGTCTAGCCAGCTCCCCAAAAATGTAATCACAAAAACTGTATGGTTTTTTATAAACCAGTGACATTACTGCTGATACTAGAGCAGGGCTCAGCTCATCAAAACCTCCCTTCTTTGGTGCAAAAACCATATTCATCACATGCCATAGAAACCTCCTGATGAACGCCAAAATGTGCTATTTTATAGTACTAATTACCCCTTAGTTTGATTAATTTCTTATGCATTTTATTTGAATTCGATACTCATTTCGTTCATATTTGCATTTAGGAATTTTCTGGAGCTTGAATCGGAAAAGAAGCTAAAAACGCGCGAGAATTGAAGAAAAGAAGTTAAAATGAGGAAAAGTGAAGATTGAAAGTCGATGGTGAAAAAGCTGAAGAATAGCATCCATACGGCGTATGGAATCCATACGGCGTATGGATGAAGTGAGTCGGGCCGCCAGAAGACGCGGGTCAGATCCATGGGCTTTGTGTTCCATACGGCGTATGGAAATCCATACGGCGTATGGATCGCTTCGACAGAAAACCTAAAAAGCTCATTTTGCCTCATTTTTGCACACAACTCACAACCCTTTTCTCCAGTCGATTTCTTCAGATATAAAACCATTTTCCAGAGGCAATTGGAGGGATTAAAGCTAAAGGAATCAAGGGCTTTTGTTCTTTTAATTGTTATTCGACAATTTCGGTTTGATTTCTTTTATATCTTTCATTTGATTATGATTATGGATATGATATTGAATCTGATTAGTTGTGAAATTATGATTGGCTAAGTCTTATATACAATTGCTTAGATGATAATACTCGGATGATGATTTGATTATTGAATTGCGGATTATTTCGGTTTTTATGAATGTTTATATGTTTATTCGAAGATCCATGTTTAATTGTTGAATCTTGATGATAACCTAGCGTGATGATCCATTAATTTATGATTGAGTTCTCTATTGATTGGTCATTATTGATGATTGTTGGTTTTAATTGATGATTATCACTAAATAGATTGAGTTTGATAGGCTAGGATCGATTATCATTAGGAATTGGCAATGAATGTGATAACTAGTAATAGTTACAGACTTTGTTGATTCAAGTTATAAGGGTAAATCATATAAACGGTGTAGTATTAATCCATAACACAATTCGGTGGATAACGTTAAATTGAACTGTTAGCGGGTTGAAAACAACTTAATATCTTTCTTGATTGTGTTTAATCAATTAATCTTGTAAGGATAATTGGTATACTTGTCATGTCACAATAAGATCCACATATCTGCAATTCAATAAAGTGATAATCGGAGTCTGAGGAAACTAGTCTAAGCAATTGTACTTCTTTACCATTTGAATTTAATCTTTTATTTCAATTAAGTTATTTTATTATTTCTTTATCTTATAATTTAGTATTATTCAATAAATCATTTCTTTTATAATTGTTACTCAATTGTTCGACCGGAACTAAAACGTCCCCACTTTTACTGCTTAAATTAATTGTAGCAATTTCCAATTTGTTTATATTGACATCCGTTCCCTGTGTTCGACTCGGACTTACTGAGCTATACTATATATGATCAGGTATTCTTGCCTGTGTTGTGTATAGTAAGTTAAGTATTTTCCATTTTAAAATAAAACCCCATTTACACGACATCAAGTTTTTGGTGCCGCTGTCGGGGAACAGTTTGTTTTAATTCGACAAATTGGAACTTGATCTTTGTATATTGTTATTTAAGTTCAGTTCTGTTTTATTTATTTTTCGAATTATATTTTTGTGTTTAGGATTGTTTAGTAAGTAATTCATTTAGAGTCTTGTTCTACTGATTCGGGAATTATATCACAGGAAGTTTATGACCCGATCAAGGAATCCTCATCTCGCTGATCCTTTTGAAGATCCTGAAAGAGTTTTTCGTCAGAGAAGACGGTTTGCTTCTGTACCACCCAACTCAAGTTTACACCACAACCTTCCGTCGTATTTAGAAGGGGATTTTGGAGAGTATCTTCGGTCCTTATTCGAACCTCCGATCAATCAAGGAAACCCAAGAGACGCAATGGCAGAAGATATCGCCAACATAACACTCGAAGAGTATTCGAGTCGAATGCGTAATGACCGTGGCACTGGAGTAGTAAGGCCAGGGATTGCACAAGATGTGGAGTTTGAAATCAAGGGGCAATTTCTCAAGGAGCTTAGGGAGAATCCTTTTCGAGGAGAAGAAAGGGAGGATGCTAATGATCATGTGGAGAAAATTGTTGAGATAGCCGATATGTTCAACGTTCCTAACATCACAAGTGATCAAGTTATGCTCAGGGTATTCCCAATCACACTCAAGGGAGCTGCAAAGAGATGGATTCAAAACGAGCCAGCTGGATCCATAACCACATGGGAAGACCTTCGCACGAAGTTTCTGAAGATGTATTGTCCTCCTTCCAAAACATCAAAGATGATTGACGAGATCAGAAATTTCAAACAGGAAATGGATCAGTCACTACACCAAGCTTGGGAGAGATATAAGGACTGGATGCATAAATGCCCGCAGCACGACCTAAACGATCAGCAAGTCGTGAGTATATTCTATAAAGGAGTGGATCGTGCCACGAGACAGCAACTGGATTCCCAAGGGCCTATTCCCAAGAAAGTCCCTCGTGATGCTTTGACTGCCATTCGCGACCAAGCGAAACACTCTTAGTTATGGGATGATGGCACTTCTAGACGAAAGAGGTCTGTGAATGATGACGATGGATTTGCAGCCATCACCGCTAAGCTAGATAACATGGGCAGAGATATCAAGAAGGTTACTGAGACTGTCCTTGCTATCCAAGTGGGATGCGACAACTGTGGAGGAAGCCATTTAGTAAAGGATTGCCCCAAGACGCGAACGGGAGAACAGACTGAAGAAGTCAAGTATGGAGAAGCTCAAGCACCATATCGTCAGGGTGGTGGAAACTTCTTCAGAAGACCATACCAAGATGGAGGGCGACCGTTTCGCCAAACTCAACCTGGATTTTTTACCAAGGAGCAGCCAGGTGCCTCATCTTCAGACAAGCAAGCTAATTTAGAAGAAATGATGGGTAAGTTTCTCACGTCCAATGAGAAATTCATTACGAGTTCTGGACAAAGAATGGATGCCACCGACGCTGCATTGAGAAACCAAGGAGCTGCGATTAAGCAAATTGAAGGGAATGTTTCCAACATAGCCAGGGTTCTTCAAGAGAGATTCCCTGGGACCCTACCTGGATACACTGAAACCAATCCACGGGATCAGGCGAAAGCAGTGATCACCCTGAGTGGAAGGGGTTTTGAAGACCCCATTCCAAAGAAGAAACATGTTTCTCAACCCCTACCGCAGAAAGAGAAGGAAGTAGAAGTTGTGGAAAGTCCCAAGGTGGACACTGAGGCTGAACAAATTGCAAGAGATAAGCAATATGCTAAGGAGCATGCACCGCCGCCACCTTATCCAGCAGCTTTGAGAAGAGGGAAAGATGATGCTCAATACCACCAGTTCCTAGAAAATCTGAAGCAACTGCACATTAACATCCCATTCGTGGAAGCCATTGCTTAAATGCCAAAGTATGCAAAGTATCTGAAGGAACTTTTAACTAATAAGAGCAAGTTGGCAGAGGCGACCACGGTGACAATGAACGAGAGATGTTCAGCAGTTATGCAAAATAAACTTCCACCGAAAATGAAAGACCCTGGGAGTATTACCCTTCCTTGTCTGATTGGAAGTTTAGACCTTACTCATGCATTGGCTGACTTGGGGGCAAGCATATCAATAATGCCTTATACTATGTATGCCAGACTTAAGTTAGGGGAACCAAAGCCAATTAGAATGTGCATTGAGTTAGCAGATCGTTCAGTTCAATATCCTAGGGGTATGGTAGAGAATGTGCTAGTTAAGGTGGATAGGTTCATTTTTCCGTGTGATTTCATCATTCTGGACATGGTTGAAGATAAAAAGGTACCTATCATTTTGGGAAGACCTTTTCTAGCCACTGCAAGGGCATTGATTGATGTTCATGATAGAAAAATCACTCTGAGGTTAGGAGAAGATGAAGTAGTGTTTGATGTCAACAAATCAATGCGATATCCTGCTGCAGTTGATGATACGTGCTACTTTGTAAGTGCCAGAGAAATGACTGATGATGAAGAGTTCCTTCAAAGTCTTATGGAAGATGAAGATCTAGATCCAATGATTCTGGAGGGATGGACGGGAAGCATAGAAGCAATTAGAGATATTGAAGAATTCGATAAAATGCTTGAGAAGTTAGAGTTCGAGAGTGATGAGGAAGAAGAAAGTGATCAGCCGACTGAGAATGAAGAATCGGTTGAGAGTAATGGTGTTTTAGTCAAGAAAGAGACTCGCATCACTATGCATGGGATTCCCTGTTCACGAGAAGAGGTGTTGGCATGTAAATCTTCTTTTGAAGAACCACCAAGGTTAGAATTGAAAGATTTACCGACCCATTTGGAGTATGCATACCTACAAGGAGAGTCGGATTTGCCAGTTATCATTTCATCCAAGCTATCAGCAAACGAAAAAGAAAGTCTGCTAAAAGTTCTGAAGGAACATAAGCATGCTATAGCATGGACGATCGGTGACATCAAGGGAATTAGCCCATCATATTGTACGCACAAGATCCTTATGGAGTCTGATTTCAAACCAGTTGTGCAACCATTAAGACGATTAAATCCTAAGGTTACGGATGTTGTGAGGAAGGAAATCATTAAATTGCTTGACTCTGGATTGATATACCCGATTTCTGATAGTCCATGGGTCAGCCCCATTCATGTTGTACCAAAAAAAGGAGGTATGACAGTGGTTGCGAATGAGAAGAATGAGTTAATTCCCACAAGAACTGTTACTGGATGGAGGGTCTGTATAGATTATAGAAAGATGAATGATGCGACACGCAAGGTGTGACACTCCTCCAAATTAGGTATATAATTATACTTAATTACATGCATTTCTTACGCTAATTCCCTGCATTTGTTTTAAACTAAACCTATGATGTGATATGAGTCTAGCGAGCCCTAAACAATAATACAAAAAGTATTACATAATACGTAGTTATTTATAAATTACGTACGAACGTATCGGAACGAAGCCGACAAAAATAATTAACCGGATTTGGTTATATGAAATAATTAATAATTCAATTATTAATTACGAGAAATTATATATCTATAACATATAGATAAAATGGTTCAGTTATACGTTTAACATAAAACGTATTATATAACGAACAGAAACTATTCTAAAACGTACCTAAAAGGTCAAAATATGAAAAATGTTATTTTTCTAGTAAGTTTTCAAGTGTTTAGAACATTACTTCGAAATATGAATTCGAAACTCAACCGAAATCTGGCGCTCAATTGGACGTGCGCAGTAAAATGTACAAAAATGTACAACTACTAAAAATAATGATAACCTCATTATTCTGGAAATATATGACGAACCAGGAGAGCATCTACAAAATAAAAATATAAAATGTTAAATTTTATATTGCTATAATTATACCCGTACTCGAAATTGAGGTGCCAAAATTTGGCACCTACCTTCAATAATTGAGGAGACCGATTCAGTTTAAACCATACTCCCTCCATCTCTCTGTGATTCATTCGACACACACACATACACACTCACACTCTCAATTCTCTTCATCTTTTTCCTTTAATCATTTGAGGCAACAACAAGCAGCATCAGGAAGTGGAAGTGGAACAAAGCCAGTGGCTTCACCATCTTCACCATCATCGATCATCATTTTCATCTTCATTTCATTGTAAGGAAATTTTGATTTCTTCGATTTCTAAGCTTTAAAATCGTTATATAACATGTTTAAACATCACAATCTATGCATATAAACAACAAAAATGGAAAGATTGAAGCTTAAATATTGAAAATGGTTTTTGAACCAAAAACTTGAAATCACAATTTAGATATGTGAAAGTTGTTATAAACTGGTTAAAACATGTTACAAAGTGATTGTATAACCTATTATGATGTTTGATCATCTTAAAAACGAAGCAAAAATCAAAACCCGTACGTATTTGTAATAACAGAGTCGAACTAGCTGCTGTAAACACTCGGAATACGGCGTATTCTTTCGAATATGGCGTATTCCCCATTGTTAATCATAAACGATTTTGAAGAACTAGTTGAATCCGGCGTATTCATTTTAATACGGCGGATTCCCAGCTGAAACATTGGTGAATACGGCGTATTCCATCGAATACGGCGTATTCCCCATTTAAAACTCGAACACTTTGAGCAACCCAAATGAATCCGGCGTATTCACGGGAATACGGCGGATTCCCAACTTTTGAAAATACGAATACGGCGTATTCAGTTAAATACGGCGTATTCCCACCCTTGACCCGCACACAAACGTTCGGCAGAAACGGTGAACGAGTAAAAGACACGGGTGAATACGGCGGATTCAAATGAATCCGGCGTATTCACAAACCTTCACACGAAATACCTGTGAACACAAACGAATACGGCGGATTCATTTAAATCCGGCGTATTCCCGAACAAAAACGAAACCGTATGAAAACTAGGATGAATACGGCGGATTCACCCGAATCCGGCGTATTCCGACTTCTGACTTGAATCCGGCGGATTCCACTGAATACGGCGGATTCCCGTGTCTAGTCAACAATCTGACTTTTATATTAACACATAAACGCTTCCGTTCACGATTCCAATTATACGATACATTTACGAGACATTGTAAACTATTAATAAAACATTAATGTGATATATCCAAGACACGGACTTTGGACTTATTTAATTCGTGCGAACAAACGATATATAAATAGATAACTACATATTGGGTTGTACACTTAACAAGTATACGACAAACGTAAACGATAACCAAGTTTTATTCGCAACAATTAACAACGATGACAACCAATATATATATTAGAATATATATATTCAACTAATATATATATACGAGAATATATGTATTCACCTAAATAAGTATATGTATATATGCTTACACCTTTCGGACAATTCAACAAACGAACAATACTTGGATAATATTATATATTTCCAAACAACAATTATCAACGAAATACACAAACTTCAGAAATTGATAATTTCTTGAAACAAATGAACTATTAACGTAAGTAAACATAGTACTTATAGTTAATACATTGTTGTGTATAGGTTGACTACGTTTGGGCTTCGTTATCTTATCTCGCTAGCATTCACATCCGAGCACTCACAGTGAGTTCACAAACCCCTTTTCACTGTTTTAATGCTTTTAGAACTCGGGGTGGAAAACATAGAAATCGTATGTATAACTGCATGCGACAACTGCTTTAAATACTGTATGTATTTACTTGATTGTTTATGAAAGGGTATTTCATACGTGACTGTTTGTGAAAGGGTATTTCACACAACTACTTGAACTATGATTTATGAAATGTTTTCATACTATTTTGGGAATTTAGACAACGAATCTTGGTACAGATCTAGGCTGAACGATGTAGTGCATAAAAGACCTTATGGCTACAGACTATAACCATTAGCTAGGTGACTCTAGCCACTAAGTATACGGATAGTACTATCGCCGTGACGACCCTCCTACGGATTTGGGAGCGTATACTTAAATGTCCTACTTGGCACAACAACAACAGATTAGGGTCGTGGTTTGGTTATAGGGTTAGATCGGGTTACCTTACTTGACAGGTTTAGCTCACCTTTCAAGGGATCACCGTCTAAATATTTCCACTAAACTATTGATTAGGAAAGGATTTCCTACGTACACTGAATTGGAAATGTTAATCTTTATTTAGGTTAACTTGTGTTTCCTACTGATAACTGATTTAGGAAATGTTATTTGATTAATAACTTGTGTTTCCTATTACAACTACAACTGATTTGGGAAATGTTATTTGTTAATAACTTGTGTTTCCTACTTGACAAACAACACTTATTTGGAAATGTTATTCTTAAATGATTAACTTGTGTTTCCTACATAACAAACAAACTTGTGAATTCACTCAACAATTTTGTTGACGTTTTACTCTATGTTTTTCAGGGAATTAGCAGCGTAAGTAAGATCTGCATGCATTATCAGGACGGACTACCCTGGACTTGTTAGGATGCCACTACTTTTGGGACACTTGGATTTCCTCTGTATAACTGCAACTACTGCAGTCATACCTATGAAATCTACTTTTGATATTATGTATTTTATGAAATACTGATTTCAATCACTACTATTACTGTTACTACTTTTCAAGTAGTAATCTTTTGTAAAACTTTAACTAATGGCATCTTAATCTATTTCGTTCTGCGATAATCATATGCTCTGAGTATGTATGTATCTATTGGTTGTTTTACTGCTCACACCCCCGCCACGTCACTAAGCTTCCGCAAACCACTCTACGTAATTGTAATTACCGTTTGGCGGGGTGTGACACAAGGATCACTTTCCTTTGCCGTTCATTGATCAGATGCTGGAACGTCTAGCTGGAAAAGAGTATTATTGCTTTCTAGACGGATTCTCCGGGTACTTCCAAATCCCAATTGATGCAAATGATCAAGATAAGACTACTTTCACCTGCCCATTCGGAACTTTCGCTTATCGGAGAATGCCTTTCGGTCTATGTAACGCACCCGCCACATTTCAACGGTGCATGATGGCAATATTCCATGATATGGTAGAAGACAGCATGGAAATATTTATGGATGACTTCTCTGTATTTGGAGATTCTTTTGATAAGTGTCTGATGAATTTAAAAAGGATGTTGCAAAGGTGTGAAAGTTCAAATCTCGTTTTAAATTGGGAAAAGTGTCATTTCATGGTACGAGAAGGAGTTGTGTTGGGGCACAAAATTTCAAGAGCTGGTATTGAAGTTGATCAAGCGAAGATTGAGGCGATAGCAAAGCTACCTCATCCGACAAATGTTAAAGGAATACGAAGTTTTTTAGGACATGCTGGATTCTATAGAAGATTCATCAAGGATTTTTCAAAGATAGCACGTCCTATGAACAAATTGTTGGAAAAGGAAGCTAAGTTCGAGTTTTCAAAGGAGTGCCAAGATGCGTTCAAGATTTTAAAGGAGAAATTGGTATCTGCACCAATTATGATAAGTCCGAATTGGGATCTTCCATTTGAATTGATGTGTGACGCCAGTGATTACGCTGTGGGAGCAGTTTTAGGTCAGAGGGTTGATAAGAAGTTTCAACCTATTTATTACGCAAGCAAGACTTTGACGAGTGCACAGGAGAATTACACTACGACCGAAAAGGAATTGCTTGCTGTTGTCTTTGCGTTTGATAAGTTTCGATCTTACCTGGTCCTGTCGAAATCGGTTGTTTTCACCGATCACTCTGCACTAAGATACCTGTTTGGAAAACAAGATGCAAAACCAAGGTTGTTGCGATGGATTTTGTTATTGCAGGAGTTTGACATTGAGATTCGTGATAAGAAGGGAGCGGAAAATTTGGCTGCAGATCATCTGTCAAGACTGGAAAATCCAGAATTGGATAAGTTGGATGAAACGGAAATTCGAGATAAGTTTCCTGATGAAAGCTTGTTGAAAGCAATTCTGAATGAATTTCCATGGTTCGCGGATATTGCAAACTTTCTAGTTACAAAGACTCTGCCACCCGGATTGGACTTCAACCAAAGAAAGAGGTTTTTCTCATCTTTACGCTATTACTTTTGGGAAGATCCATATCTGTTCAGACAGTGTGCTGATGGAATTGTCCGACGATGTGTAGCTGGAGAGGAATGTGATATTATCTTAGAGCACTGTCATGATGGTCCGGCTAGAGGACATCATGGTCCAAATTACACTGCAAGGAAGGTGTTTGAGGCAGGTTTTTATTGGCCAACAGTTTATAAGGATGCATTCAAGTATGTGAAGGAATGCGATGCCTGCCAACGTACTGGGAGAATTTCAAAGAAGGATGAAATGTTGCAAAATTATGGTAAGCGAGATTTTTGATGTCTGGGGGATAGACTTTATGGGCCCGTTTCCACCTAGCAATGGAAACAAATACATCATTGTGGCTGTGGACTATGTTTCTAAGTGGGCCGAAGCAAAGGCATTACCCACAAATGATGCTCGCGTTGTGGTAAATTTTCTTAAGCAGTTATTTTCGCGCTTTGGAGCACCAAAAGCTTTAATTAGTGATCGAGGGACACATTTCACAAATTTGCAATTGGAAAAAGTGCTGCGAAAGTACGGAGTTAGACATAAGTTTTCAACTGCTTATCATCCACAGACGAGTGGTCAAGTGGAAGTGACTAATAGAGGGTTGAAGCGTATTTTAGAACGTTCAGTTGAAGGAAACCCTAAGAATTGGTCATACAAGTTGGATGATGCATTATGGGCGGCACGAACAGCATTTAAGTCGTCAGTTGGAACAACACCTTATCGCCTTGTTTATGGATAAGCTTGTCATTTGCCTTTTGAGTTAGAGAATAAAGCATATTGGGCTTTACAGAAGTGCAATCTTGATGAGAAGTTAGCTGGAAAGGAAAGAATGGAACAGTTGAATGAGTTGGATGAATTAAGAATAAATGCCTATGACAATTCGAGATTGTTCAAGGAGCGAACTAAGAAATGGCATGATTCTCGTCTTAAGTCGAACCATACGTTCGAGAAAGGTGATAAAGTTCTATTGTATAGTTCTAGATTGCATCTGTTCCCAGGAAAGTTAAAGACACGCTGGACTGGCCCTTTTGTTGTTGATAAGGGTATTTCACACAACTACTTGAACTATGATTTATGAAATGTTTTCATACTATTTTGGGAATTTAGACAACGAATCTTGGTACAGATCTAGGCTGAACGATGTAGTGCATAAAAGACCTTATGGCTACAGACTATAACCATTAGCTAGGTGACTCTAGCCACTAAGTATACGGATAGTACTATCGCCGTGACGACCCTCCTACGGATTTGGGAGCGTATACTTAAATGTCCTACTTGGCACAACAACAACAAATTAGGGTCGTGGTTTGGTTATAGGGTTAGATCGGGTTACCTTACTTGACAGGTTTAGCTCACCTTTCAAGGGATCACCGTCTAAATATTCCCACTAAACTATTGATTAGGAAAGGATTTCCTACGTACACTGAATTGGAAATGTTAATCTTTATTTAGGTTAACTTGTGTTTCCTACTGATAACTGATTTAGGAAATGTTATTTGATTAATAACTTGTGTTTCCTATTACAACTACAACTGATTTGGGAAATGTTATTTGTTAATAACTTGTGTTTCCTACTTGACAAACAACACTTATTTGGAAATGTTATTCTTAAATGATTAACTTGTGTTTCCTACATAACAAACAAACTTGTGAATTCACTCAACAATTTTGTTGACGTTTTACTCTATGTTTTTCAGGGAATTAGCAGCGTAAGTAAGATCTGCATGCATTATCAGGACGGACTACCCTGGACTTGTTAGGATGCCACTACTTTTGGGACACTTGGATTTCCTCTGTATAACTGCAACTACTGCAGTCATACCTATGAAATCTACTTTTGATATTATGTATTTTATGAAATACTGATTTCAATCACTACTATTACTGTTACTACTTTTCAAGTAGTAATCTTTTGTAAAACTTTAACTAATGGCATCTTAATCTATTTCGTTCTGCGATAATCATATGCTCTGAGTATGTATGTATCTATTGGTTGTTTTACTGCTCACACCCCCGCCACGTCACTAAGCTTCCGCAAACCACTCTACGTAATTGTAATTACCGTTTGGCGGGGTGTGACAGACTTGGTATCAGAGCCATTGGTTATAGCGAACTAGAAGTCTTTAGGTGACTGAAAACCTTAGAGACCTAGACTATAGCCTTGGCTAGAACATTTGTGCATTCATGCATACATACTTTGCATACAATTAACATACGACTGACACGCCGCACCCAATTTCTTTTGTCACAGTATGTCTAGTCAATCACATTACCATGTTTACGCTTCGGATGAAGAGCCGACCGAGGCTACTTTTGAGGGTCCCGCGATCACAGTAGAGGATGAGTCATCAGTCCATGTGAGAGCCATGTCTGTTGACACTAGTGATGCTTACTTAGTACCACCTCCGACCGCACCTGAGGTCACTCCTACCTCTACACCACCTGTTGCGAGTACTTCTCGTGTGCCTGTACCTAGGATGACAGCTAGGATATGTGTTCGGGATTTTCCCAAGGGACCACTCGCACCGCGCGATAAGTCGCCAGTGACTGAGCCTGAGGTTCCAGTTGTCGAGCCGCCACAGAAGAGGCTCCGACCTTCCCATCTGGATTGGATGCCTCGAGTATTGAGAGAGTGGAGATCACTAGAGGGTATTCCCTCGACCTTTGAGTTTGGAGAGTCCTCCCACTCACCACCATCTGCATATCTCACTGGTGAGCCTCTGGAGCTCACTGTGCCTACCCTTGTGGCTGTGGTCCACACCATGTTTAGGATATCATCTAGCAGGAGCAGAGATGTGATGGAGTTACTGAGCGATGCCTCCCGTACTGATATGGATATGGCTATGCTCCATCAGAGGATGGATTTTGTGGAGACTCACCGTCTGACAGACTGGCAGAGTCTAGCATCCACCCGTGCACGCGTTGCAGCTTTAGAGAGGCGTGCTAGGGTGTCAGAGATCGTAGCTAGTGTTTGTGTGATGACTGCAGCAGTGATGGTTGCGGTTAGGATGTATTTACCATGGTTCCGTTAGTCTGTGTATGGCAGTCTGTGCCTGTATCATATTAGATTATTACTTTTGGGGAAACATATATGTATGTATTAGTCATGGACTAGCTGTATGTCGGACGAAACTTCGTTAGTAGAATGGGTTTATGTATAGGCAACCCATCATCTTTTGTATAACGCTAACCATTGATGGGTATATTAAAAATCCCATCTCATTTTGTACTAAACTCATGTAACAGCGTTATGATCTTTAATATATAATGTATGCTTGGTTTACATCTCGTGTTCATTATGCTTATTATCAACCATACTATTTCCTCTTACAACTGTCGACTTGTGATTAAACCTATACTTTATCGACAACTTTGTGATCAATTCTTGTAAACCCTGAAACATATTACAGCTTGATGATTGATTATTCTTGAGAACCTCTGAAATTTACAGTGTTAAACGACAATGAAAAGAAATATGTATTGGACATTATATAATGACGCCTGGCCAACGTGATTATATTATGCTAGTTACATGTGGGTGTTTCAAAGTTGTAAGGCACGTGTTGTAAAACTCTTTTCGTTCATCTTCTCTTGTCATTCATTTCTATCAAATGTGAATCTTGGATCTATTCACATTCAATATCTCAACATTAACACTCTGCATTTTATTCATCGCAGAGCTGAATCATGCCTCCCAAACGACGAGTTACTAGAAACAGTCAAAAGACGACTACGCCTCCACCACCACCACCTACTGAAACCACTGAACAAATGATCGCACGAAGAATAGCTGAAGGTATTGCTGAATATGAGGCAAGCCGAAATCGCGAACCCGTAGTTAACAACAGTGGATCTACCCCTGTTAATACTGAGACGCCCGTGAATGCTAGTCGAGGGTGTTCATACAAAACATTTCAAGCTTGTAAGCCGATTTCTTTCCGTGGTACAGAGGGTGCAATTGGTATGATTCATTGGATAGAGAAAACTGAATCAGTATTGGACATTAGTGACTGTTCACCTGACTGTATGGTGAAGTATGCTACTTGCACTTTGGCTGACAAAGCGCTCACTTGGTGGAACAGTCAGATCCAATCACTTGGTCGACCAGCTGCTTATTCAATGTCATGGGGAACATTTAAGAATTTGATGTTGGAGGAATTCTGCCCTCGCAGTGAGATGCAGAAAATGGAAACAGAGTTGTGGAACATCACCATGATTGGTGCTGATATTGCTGGGTACACCACTAAGTTTCAGGAACTTGCACGTCTAGTGCCACATATGGTGACACCCGAGTATAAGCGTATTGAGCGCTACATATTTGGTCTAGTACCACAAATCCGCAGTCTAGTGACATCATCTAAACCGGACACTTTCAGGAGTGCTGTTACTCTAGCGCAAAGTTTGACCGATGAGGCAGTCAGGATGGGAAATCTGACTAAGAAAGCTGTGTCGGGAAAAAGTGGACCGAACAGTACTGATGTTAGTAGTTCTGGTGGTGCAAAGCGAAAGTGGAACGGTAGTGGTGCTGATCGTCAGGGTCAGCAGAACAAGAAACCTTCTGTAAATGCGAAAGCATATATTGCCACTACCACCGAATCGAAACCATATCTGGGTAACAAACCCAAATGTGATAAGTGCAACCGACACCACGAAGGCGGGTGTGGGTATTGTGGAAACTGTAGGGCATGGGGACATAGAACCCGAGAATGCAAAACTAACCCTCCCCCACGGGCAAACACTGAGCGTCAAAACCAGGGATGTTTTGAATGTGGAGAGCAGGGGCACTACCGCAACCGATGCCCTAAGCTCAACAACAACCAAAACCGCAACAACAACAACAACCGCGGTAACAACAATAACCGAGCCAACAACATCAACAATCAACCGGCTCAAGGAAGGGCATTTGTGATTGGAGCACAAGAGGCACGCCAGGACCCTAACACCGTCACTGGTACGTTTCTTGTAAACAATCATTATGCCTCTGTGTTAATTGATTCGGGTGCTGATTTAAGTTTTGTGTCTACTGAGTTTAGACCACTATTAGAACTTGAATCCCGTAAGTTAGACAACAAGTATACCATAGAATTAGCCGATGGCGAGTTGATCGAATCAGGAGAAATAGTACCGGGATGTACCTTAGAGTTAGAAGGTCATCTCTTCGAAATAGACTTGCTACCGGTTAAGTTGGGAAGTTTTGACATTGTAGTCGGTATGGATTGGTTATCTAAGAACCGCGCTGAGATCATATGTTATGATAAGCTGGTACGATTACCACTGTCAACAGGAGAAACACTTGTGATTCAAGGCGAGAAACGAAAGAGTGCCACAAAAATGATTTCGTACTTGAAGGCCAGTAAGTATCTCCGAAAGGGGTACCAAGCATTTTTGGCACACGTTGTAGAAAAGAAACCCGAGGAGCGACGTATAGACGATGTACCAATTGTGCGCGACTATCCAGGAGTGTTCCCTGATGAGTTGCCGGGATTACCACCTCCACGACAAGTTGAGTTTCACATTGACCTGGTGCCAGGAGCAGCACCTATCGCACGTGCACCTTATCGTCTAGCTCCCTCGGAAATGCAAGAGCTATCCACACAATTGCAAGAACTTCTAGACTTGGGATTCGTCCGACCGAGCTTTTCCCCTTGGGGAGCTCCGGTTTTGTTTGTTAAGAAAAAGGATGGATCTATGCGGATGTGCATCGATTATCGAGAACTGAACAAGGTAACTATCAAGAACAGATACCCGTTACCACGCATTGACGATCTGTTTGATCAATTGCAAGGGTCAAGTTATTATTCAAAAATTGACCTACGATCTGGTTACCATCAACTTAAGGTACGAGAAGAGGATGTACCGAAAACTGCGTTTAGGACTCGATACGGTCATTACGAGTTCCTAGTCATGCCTTTTGGGCTGACCAACGCACCAGCAGTATTCATGGATTTGATGAACAGAGTATGCAAACCTTATTTGGATAAATTCGTCATTGTGTTTATTGACGACATCTTGGTATACTCACGATCGAAAGAGGATCACGAGCAACATCTGAAGCTTGTTCTCGAACTACTACAAAGAGAGAAGCTTTACGCAAAGTTCTCTAAGTGCGAATTTTGGATTCGAGAGGTTCAATTCCTTGGTCATGTGATAAATGACAAGGGAATTCATGTGGACCCATCCAAAATTGAGGCAATCAACAACTGGGAAGCACCGAAGACCCCAACGGAAGTACGACAATTTCTTGGTCTAGCTGGCTATTACAGGCGATTCATCGCAAACTTTTCAAAGATAGCCCAGCCACTTACTACATTAACTCAAAAAGACAAGAAATTTGAGTGGAATGAAAAGCAAGAGAATGCATTCCAACTACTGAAGCAGAAACTGAGCAGCGCACCCATACTATCTCTACCTGAAGGAGTAGATAACTTTGTTGTTTACTGTGATGCTTCGCATCAGGGATTGGGTTGCGTACTGATGCAAAATGAAAAGGTCATTGTGTATGCATCACGACAACTAAAAGTGCATGAGAAAAACTATACGACTCATGATTTGGAATTGGGAGCCGTTGTTTTTGCACTAAAGATCTGGAGACACTACCTATACGGTACAAAGTGTACGATCTTCACTGATCATAAGAGCCTACAACATATATTCGACCAGAAAGAACTTAACATGAGACAACGACGTTGGGTCGAATTACTTAACGATTACGACTGTGAAATAAAGTATCACCCGGGTAAAGCTAACGTGGTAGCAGATGCCCTGAGTCGTAAGGAACGAATCAAACCTCGAAGAGTTCGAGCCTTGGGATTGACAATCCACTCGAATCTCATTACTCAAATTCGCGATGCACAAGAAACTGCTTTCACTCCCGAACGTCTTAAGGATGAATCCTTGAAGGGAATGGAAAAGCAACTTGAGAAAAAGGACAACGGAGTGTTGTACTTTATGGATCGAATTTGGATACCATGCGTAGAGGAGTTACGCAAGCTGATTTTGGACGAGGCACACAAGTCCAACTACTCGATACATCCTGGTGCGGACAAGATGTACCAGGACTTGAAAGGCTTTTACTGGTGGCCTGGAATGAAACGTGACATTGCCACCTACGTGAGCAAATGCTTAACTTGCTCGAAGGTAAAGGTGGAATACCAAAAGCCGTCGGGACTTTTGCAACAACCTGAACTGCCCAAATGGAAATGGGAGCAAATAACAATGGACTTCATTACGAAGTTACCAAGAACGGCATCTGGAGCAAATGCCATATGGGTGATTGTCGATCGATTGACGAAATCAGCCCACTTCCTCGCTATTAAGGAAACGGGTGGAATGGAGAAACTAGCTAAAATCTATATTAAAGAGATTGTTTCTCGGCATGGGGTGCCACTATCCATCATATCTGATAGAGATGCGCGATTCACTTCTCGCTTTTGGCAAACATTACAACAGGCAATGGGTACTCGACTTGATATGAGTACTGCCTACCACCCGCAGACTGACGGCCAAAGTGAGCGAACGATACAGACGCTCGAAGATTTGTTGCGAGCATGTGTGATAGACTTTGGAGGAAACTGGGATACCCACCTACCTCTAGCTAAATTCTCTTACAACAATAGTTATCACACGAGTATACAGATGGCACCATTTGAGGCGTTATATGGACGCAAGTGCCGATCACCACTCTGTTGGGCCGAGTTGGACGACAGACAACTATCTGGACCCGAACTTGTCCAGGAAACCACTGACAAAATAAATCAAGTATTAAGCCGACTGAAAGCGGCACGAGACCGACAAAAGAGTTACGCTGATAACCGCCGTAAACCTCTTGAGTTTCAAGTAGGAGACAAGGTCCTACTCAAAGTATCTCCCTGGAAAGGAGTAGCACGATTTGGCAAACGAGGAAAGCTGAACCCACGATACATCGGACCGTTTGAAATCCTTGCTAGGGTTGGTCCTGTCGCTTATAAGCTCAAACTACCACAAGAGCTTAGTAGCATACACGATACTTTCCACGTTAGCAACCTCAAAAAGTGTCTTTCTGACGAAACACTTACCCTTCCTCCTGACGAAGTCTTCATTGACTCAAAACTTAACTTTGTGGAGGAACCTGTTGAAGTTATGGATTCTAAAACACAGAAACTTCGACACAAACGAATCAAACTGGTTAAAGTTCGTTGGAACTCGAAACATGGCCCAGAGTTTACCTGGGAACGAGAGGATGAAATACGAAAGAAATACCCCAACCTATTTGAGAGCGTGACCGAGACTCACGGCTCGACTTAAATCTCGGGACGAGATTTCACTAACGGGGGGAGAATGTGACACTCCTCCAAATTAGGTATATAATTATACTTAATTACATGCATTTCTTACGCTAATTCCCTGCATTTGTTTTAAACTAAACCTATGATGTGATATGAGTCTAGCGAGCCCTAAACAATAATACAAAAAGTATTACATAATACGTAGTTATTTATAAATTACGTACGAACGTATCGGAACGAAGCCGACAAAAATAATTAACCGGATTTGGTTATATGAAATAATTAATAATTCAATTATTAATTACGAGAAATTATATATCTATAACATATAGATAAAATGGTTCAGTTATACGTTTAACATAAAACGTATTATATAACGAACAGAAACTATTCTAAAACGTACCTAAAAGGTCAAAATATGAAAAATGTTATTTTTCTAGTAAGTTTTCAAGTGTTTAGAACATTACTTCGAAATATGAATTCGAAACTCAACCGAAATCTGGCGCTCAATTGGACGTGCGCAGTAAAATGTACAAAAATGTACAACTACTAAAAATAATGATAACCTCATTATTCTGGAAATATATGACGAACCAGGAGAGCATCTACAAAATAAAAATATAAAATGTTAAATTTTATATTGCTATAATTATACCCGTACTCGAAATTGAGGTGCCAAAATTTGGCACCTACCTTCAATAATTGAGGAGACCGATTCAGTTTAAACCATACTCCCTCCATCTCTCTGTGATTCATTCGACACACACACATACACACTCACACTCTCAATTCTCTTCATCTTTTTCCTTTAATCATTTGAGGCAACAACAAGCAGCATCAGGAAGTGGAAGTGGAACAAAGCCAGTGGCTTCACCATCTTCACCATCATCGATCATCATTTTCATCTTCATTTCATTGTAAGGAAATTTTGATTTCTTCGATTTCTAAGCTTTAAAATCGTTATATAACATGTTTAAACATCACAATCTATGCATATAAACAACAAAAATGGAAAGATTGAAGCTTAAATATTGAAAATGGTTTTTGAACCAAAAACTTGAAATCACAATTTAGATATGTGAAAGTTGTTATAAACTGGTTAAAACATGTTACAAAGTGATTGTATAACCTATTATGATGTTTGATCATCTTAAAAACGAAGCAAAAATCAAAACCCGTACGTATTTGTAATAACAGAGTCGAACTAGCTGCTGTAAACACTCGGAATACGGCGTATTCTTTCGAATATGGCGTATTCCCCATTGTTAATCATAAACGATTTTGAAGAACTAGTTGAATCCGGCGTATTCATTTTAATACGGCGGATTCCCAGCTGAAACATTGGTGAATACGGCGTATTCCATCGAATACGGCGTATTCCCCATTTAAAACTCGAACACTTTGAGCAACCCAAATGAATCCGGCGTATTCACGGGAATACGGCGGATTCCCAACTTTTGAAAATACGAATACGGCATATTCAGTTAAATACGGCGTATTCCCACCCTTGACCCGCACACAAACGTTCGGCAGAAACGGTGAACGAGTAAAAGACACGGGTGAATACGGCGGATTCAAATGAATCCGGCGTATTCACAAACCTTCACACGAAATACCTGTGAACACAAACGAATACGGCGGATTCATTTAAATCCGGCGTATTCCCGAACAAAAACGAAACCGTATGAAAACTAGGATGAATACGGCGGATTCACCCGAATCCGGCGTATTCCGACTTCTGACTTGAATCCGGCGGATTCCACTGAATACGGCGGATTCCCGTGTCTAGTCAACAATCTGACTTTTATATTAACACATAAACGCTTCCATTCACGATTCCAATTATACGATACATTTACGAGACATTGTAAACTATTAATAAAACATTAATGTGATATATCCAAGACACGGACTTTGGACTTATTTAATTCGTGCGAACAAACGATATATAAATAGATAACTACATATTGGGTTGTACACTTAACAAGTATACGACAAACGTAAACGATAACCAAGTTTTATTCGCAACAATTAACAACGATGACAACCAATATATATATTAGAATATATATATTCAACTAATATATATATACGAGAATATATGTATTCACCTAAATAAGTATATGTATATATGCTTACACCTTTCGGACAATTCAACAAACGAACAATACTTGGATAATATTATATATTTCCAAACAACAATTATCAACGAAATACACAAACTTCAGAAATTGATAATTTCTTGAAACAAATGAACTATTAACGTAAGTAAACATAGTACTTATAGTTAATACATTGTTGTGTATAGGTTGACTACGTTTGGGCTTCGTTATCTTATCTCGCTAGCATTCACATCCGAGCACTCACAGTGAGTTCACAAACCCCTTTTCACTGTTTTAATGCTTTTAGAACTCGGGGTGGAAAACATAGAAATCGTATGTATAACTGCATGCGACAACTGCTTTAAATACTGTATGTATTTACTTGATTGTTTATGAAAGGGTATTTCATACGTGACTGTTTGTGAAAGGGTATTTCACACAACTACTTGAACTATGATTTATGAAATGTTTTCATACTATTTTGGGAATTTAGACAACGAATCTTGGTACAGATCTAGGCTGAACGATGTAGTGCATAAAAGACCTTATGGCTACAGACTATAACCATTAGCTAGGTGACTCTAGCCACTAAGTATACGGATAGTACTATCGCCGTGACGACCCTCCTACGGATTTGGGAGCGTATACTTAAATGTCCTACTTGGCACAACAACAACAGATTAGGGTCGTGGTTTGGTTATAGGGTTAGATCGGGTTACCTTACTTGACAGGTTTAGCTCACCTTTCAAGGGATCACCGTCTAAATATTTCCACTAAACTATTGATTAGGAAAGGATTTCCTACGTACACTGAATTGGAAATGTTAATCTTTATTTAGGTTAACTTGTGTTTCCTACTGATAACTGATTTAGGAAATGTTATTTGATTAATAACTTGTGTTTCCTATTACAACTACAACTGATTTGGGAAATGTTATTTGTTAATAACTTGTGTTTCCTACTTGACAAACAACACTTATTTGGAAATGTTATTCTTAAATGATTAACTTGTGTTTCCTACATAACAAACAAACTTGTGAATTCACTCAACAATTTTGTTGACGTTTTACTCTATGTTTTTCAGGGAATTAGCAGCGTAAGTAAGATCTGCATGCATTATCAGGACGGACTACCCTGGACTTGTTAGGATGCCACTACTTTTGGGACACTTGGATTTCCTCTGTATAACTGCAACTACTGCAGTCATACCTATGAAATCTACTTTTGATATTATGTATTTTATGAAATACTGATTTCAATCACTACTATTACTGTTACTACTTTTCAAGTAGTAATCTTTTGTAAAACTTTAACTAATGGCATCTTAATCTATTTCGTTCTGCGATAATCATATGCTCTGAGTATGTATGTATCTATTGGTTGTTTTACTGCTCACACCCCCGCCACGTCACTAAGCTTCCGCAAACCACTCTACGTAATTGTAATTACCGTTTGGCGGGGTGTGACACAAGGATCACTTTCCTTTGCCGTTCATTGATCAGATGCTGGAACGTCTAGCTGGAAAAGAGTATTATTGCTTTCTAGACGGATTCTCCGGGTACTTCCAAATCCCAATTGATGCAAATGATCAAGATAAGACTACTTTCACCTGCCCATTCGGAACTTTCGCTTATCGGAGAATGCCTTTCGGTCTATGTAACGCACCCGCCACATTTCAACGGTGCATGATGGCAATATTCCATGATATGGTAGAAGACAGCATGGAAATATTTATGGATGACTTCTCTGTATTTGGAGATTCTTTTGATAAGTGTCTGATGAATTTAAAAAGGATGTTGCAAAGGTGTGAAAGTTCAAATCTCGTTTTAAATTGGGAAAAGTGTCATTTCATGGTACGAGAAGGAGTTGTGTTGGGGCACAAAATTTCAAGAGCTGGTATTGAAGTTGATCAAGCGAAGATTGAGGCGATAGCAAAGCTACCTCATCCGACAAATGTTAAAGGAATACGAAGTTTTTTAGGACATGCTGGATTCTATAGAAGATTCATCAAGGATTTTTCAAAGATAGCACGTCCTATGAACAAATTGTTGGAAAAGGAAGCTAAGTTCGAGTTTTCAAAGGAGTGCCAAGATGCGTTCAAGATTTTAAAGGAGAAATTGGTATCTGCACCAATTATGATAAGTCCGAATTGGGATCTTCCATTTGAATTGATGTGTGACGCCAGTGATTACGCTGTGGGAGCAGTTTTAGGTCAGAGGGTTGATAAGAAGTTTCAACCTATTTATTACGCAAGCAAGACTTTGACGAGTGCACAGGAGAATTACACTACGACCGAAAAGGAATTGCTTGCTGTTGTCTTTGCGTTTGATAAGTTTCGATCTTACCTGGTCCTGTCGAAATCGGTTGTTTTCACCGATCACTCTGCACTAAGATACCTGTTTGGAAAACAAGATGCAAAACCAAGGTTGTTGCGATGGATTTTGTTATTGCAGGAGTTTGACATTGAGATTCGTGATAAGAAGGGAGCGGAAAATTTGGCTGCAGATCATCTGTCAAGACTGGAAAATCCAGAATTGGATAAGTTGGATGAAACGGAAATTCGAGATAAGTTTCCTGATGAAAGCTTGTTGAAAGCAATTCTGAATGAATTTCCATGGTTCGCGGATATTGCAAACTTTCTAGTTACAAAGACTCTGCCACCCGGATTGGACTTCAACCAAAGAAAGAGGTTTTTCTCATCTTTACGCTATTACTTTTGGGAAGATCCATATCTGTTCAGACAGTGTGCTGATGGAATTGTCCGACGATGTGTAGCTGGAGAGGAATGTGATATTATCTTAGAGCACTGTCATGATGGTCCGGCTAGAGGACATCATGGTCCAAATTACACTGCAAGGAAGGTGTTTGAGGCAGGTTTTTATTGGCCAACAGTTTATAAGGATGCATTCAAGTATGTGAAGGAATGCGATGCCTGCCAACGTACTGGGAGAATTTCAAAGAAGGATGAAATGTTGCAAAATTATGGTAAGCGAGATTTTTGATGTCTGGGGGATAGACTTTATGGGCCCGTTTCCACCTAGCAATGGAAACAAATACATCATTGTGGCTGTGGACTATGTTTCTAAGTGGGCCGAAGCAAAGGCATTACCCACAAATGATGCTCGCGTTGTGGTAAATTTTCTTAAGCAGTTATTTTCGCGCTTTGGAGCACCAAAAGCTTTAATTAGTGATCGAGGGACACATTTCACAAATTTGCAATTGGAAAAAGTGCTGCGAAAGTACGGAGTTAGACATAAGTTTTCAACTGCTTATCATCCACAGACGAGTGGTCAAGTGGAAGTGACTAATAGAGGGTTGAAGCGTATTTTAGAACGTTCAGTTGAAGGAAACCCTAAGAATTGGTCATACAAGTTGGATGATGCATTATGGGCGGCACGAACAGCATTTAAGTCGTCAGTTGGAACAACACCTTATCGCCTTGTTTATGGATAAGCTTGTCATTTGCCTTTTGAGTTAGAGAATAAAGCATATTGGGCTTTACAGAAGTGCAATCTTGATGAGAAGTTAGCTGGAAAGGAAAGAATGGAACAGTTGAATGAGTTGGATGAATTAAGAATAAATGCCTATGACAATTCGAGATTGTTCAAGGAGCGAACTAAGAAATGGCATGATTCTCGTCTTAAGTCGAACCATACGTTCGAGAAAGGTGATAAAGTTCTATTGTATAGTTCTAGATTGCATCTGTTCCCAGGAAAGTTAAAGACACGCTGGACTGGCCCTTTTGTTGTTGATAAGGTTTATCCGTTTGGAGCTGTTGATTTGCAAGGACATTCTGGAAAAACTTTCAAAGTCAATGGAAGTAGAGTGAAAAAGTACTATGGTGATATAAGGGACTCCAAGCGTGATTTGGAGATGGATTTGAATTTAGTGGTGAAGCAAGATGTCGAGCTTACCGACGTGATAAACAAAAGCGCTTTCGGGAGACAACCCGTTATTTTGTTAATTTGTATTTTGTTTTATTGTTTTTGTTTTCAGGTTTGAACTTTGTGGGTGTGTTCTCTGGAAGCCCTCACGAGACTACAATGTAAGTCCCCTAGTTTTAGGATCGATAACTTCGTTATCTGTAGTATTAAGGTGCGGAATCCCTCAATACGGTGTTATCTTACTAACAACGAATATGTTCGTATTGCGTTTTAATAAAGCTTAACTTTAAACGATGAATCGTCAAAGTCTAGCCGTAGGTTATGTTTTCTCTGGTTTGCTGGAATCGCAGATCAGAAAGTATCAAAAGTGTTAAAGATGTTGTTATGTTTTTCACGTTAGAAAAACATTTATATAGTCTAGTCTCGACTCGCCTCGCATGGGCCAGCGAGTTCAGCCCAACTCGCCTTGCAGCCCAAGCCCATTACCAAGCTCGACTCACTACTGACTTCCACGAATTCAGTTCTCATCTCGGCTCGCAAAGTTCGTGACCTGAGAACTCGACTCGCACATAATGTATTTATTTCGTATTTAACATTCGTCCAACTTAACACCATAATATGTTTAACGAATATTACTAACAAAACAAATATTTATTTACAAATCTAAACCAATATACAAACATAATAATAATTACACCAGTCCTATTTCAAGCTAGATCTGTTGTCACAATCTATGTTCCAACAGACTCCCCCTTGACAATAGCTCTAGCGTCTTTATCTTCACGCTTGTCTTTGGTCTTCATTTGTAAATCTTACTGCCTGCGTAAATCTTCATCTTGATACAAGTTTTAACCATCAACTGATAATCTCTTGCTAAATCAGCCCATTCAATAGTCATCAAAATTCTGTTCTCATTCAACTTTAACAGATCTTTTCTCGACATATTCATCAGGTGTCGATGATCATAAACTCTAAAGATTTCTCTTTCACCACCTTCAACCTCATTATCAGCTTCAACCATAACAGCTTCTCCAGTTCCTGAATCCACGTGCCAACTCTTCTTATTTCCCAAAATATCATGTGGCATTGTCTTCAGTGGAATCTGCTGTATGCATCTAACAGCTGGGTAAACTTTCTTCCTTCTTCTTCTTCCTGTTCTTTGACTTCTCTCTTGTAATTTCACAGTCTTTCCCTTTCTTGGCTTAATCTGAACAAACTTATTCGTACCAACCTCATGTCTAATGATTCTTTCAACACGATCAGCATAATCATCACGACTTGGGTTGTTAATCTCTAATCTAGCCAAATCACGTATTTCATAACGTGGTAGAGAACTAAAAACTGCAAGCTTTCTTTCAAAATATTGAACTCCGTCAAACCTTTTGATCGCAAAAAGCTTTAGTTCTGAGTCAAAGTACCAACCAATAATCCCTTTACGTGGTACACGCTTTTTCGTAACATCAACTTCAGAAATTCCAATCTTCTTCTTCTTCTTTGGAAGTTTTCTAAGTACAACAGCAGGATTCTTGGTTTGAACAAGAACTTCTTCTTCTTCATCAGAGGTTGAATCATCAATATCTTCATCTATATCGACAATTGTTGGACCTTGTTCATTTTCAATAACAACTTCTGTCTTAGATGGGCTCACATGGTGTTCATCAATGTTTGCATCTAGATCTACACCCATGTCTTGCACATTCTCAGGTACAGCAGTCCAATCTGTAGGTGGTAGGAATTCTCCATCCTCAAGATCAAAATCAATGTCTTCATCCATCTCATCAAAAATATCATCTTCCGATTCAGATAGATCAAGCATCTCCAATCCTAAGAGAAAAACATAAATACAAATATATTAATAATTCAAATTCTTCATTGATTTCCCTGAACCAATCTAAGAATTTCTTTATTAATTCTTTTGTATATTTTAACCTAACATATAAACGCAATTTACATATAACTTATAAAATCTTTTATTGATTACCCTGAATCAATCCAAAATTTCTTAAGTCTACTTAACAAATATTAATTAATTTTAAATTCTAATGCATTGTGAATAATCACCAAACATTTAAATTTACTATTAATTACCTTATATAATTTCCAAGTGTTAATTGATCTCATTCATTATCAATTTAACCTTTAAATTATATATCATTTGTCTAGTTAATACGAATACATTTTTAACTTGTTAATTACTTATATACCTTACGGTCTTAAGTCCATAATCAAATCTAAAATGCATATGTTATCATAAAATTTTGACCGCCGAAATTAATCGGAACACGCCGCTCGACTACTCAATGAGTCAGAAGACTTTCGATCACTATTTTATCTTAACATAATTATATAAACTTAAATTACATAAAACATATTTTACTTAAAATAATAATAACTTTAAGCCAAATATATTTACACAATAATATTAAGTTTTACAATTGTTCACAAATACTAACTACAGTCTATACTAAAGTCAAGCTAATGTCTCACCAGCTTCATCTTCAGTCTGACCTGTACCAGTACCAGAACCACTTGCACCAGCATTACCACCAGACTCCCCCTGAATAGTAGCTTGCTCACCAGTCTTTGAAGGACCAGTCTGCTCACCACTCGGTGCATTGGGATCATCGTCCTTGTCTGAATCTCTCTTCCTCTTCAACTCATTTTCTCTGCAAGACTCCAGATATACCAATATCTCCCCCTGAACAGACTGTCCTGAATGCGATCTCAAGACCAGACTCTCTAAAGAAGATAACTTCAGTCTCTGTACGTTGAAGTCCGCAAGCAAAGTATCATGAGTCTTCATCAACAGATTGTATGATTCACTCTGCTTGAGAATCTGCTGTGAAAGAAGAAGATTGCTCGACACCAGCTCTGGAATCTGAGAAGTAAGCTTCTCTAAATCCTTTACCCTCGACTCTAAGGATGTAATCCTTTCAGCATCAGTCGTTGGAGTAACAAGTATCGTTCTTGGTCCAGGCGGTGTGAGAGACTCAATATGCCAGTCTCTGGTAAGCGGTGTATGAGGTTGAGACAAAGCTTGCGTAAGCAAACTTGTCGCAAATCTAGCTGATTTGTTCGTCGGAAAATTAGCTCCACGAACTAGATCAGCAACCTCATGCTGTAAAGTTAAACACAATTATAATCAGTTATTGTTACAGATTACTCTGTCTCAAACTTTAATTAATTGCATAACACTTATAGTTATAGAACTTATATCTCTTACCTGTAGCGGTAAAGACATCGATTCAGTAACCACCGGTGCATCCATCTCCACCTGCGGTGTATCCTGAGCAACTGTATACAGAATTAACTGTCTCAGTTCAACTCCTGATAAACGACAAGTTAAGATTATTTAACTTTTATAATCAATACTAACCTTCTCTAATAGTTAGCGTTCTCGGACGCTTCATCAATTGAGCATCAATCTCCTCAATATCTTCCTCCATAACACTCTTACCCTTCCTCTTCTTTTCAGAAGCAGATGGAGGAGGAGAAGATGTATTCTCAGAATCTTCATCTGAAGCCATCTCACCATCACGACCTCTAGATGATCTAACAAGATCCTAAAGTATAAATATATTAAACATTTATGATTAGCGTAAGCTCTATCATACAAGTTCTATATATTTAAAATTAGTCAGATATAATACCTCAGTCGGTACTTCAACTGATCTATCAAGCTGTATCTGCTCATCCTCAAGTAATATAACTTCGGGATTTGCAGCCTCAGCTTCAGCATCCTGTTTGTGTAATGATATTTATATTTTAAAATCAGAAATAATATCCAATTTACTAAATATCTAATATCAGAATCATTATATAATAATATTATGCATCTATGATTAATAAAACAATCTATCAATTAAGCATCTATATTATTACATAAATAAAAGATTACCTCAGGTGGTGCTAAATAACTCTCAATGTCTTGAAGCAAAGGATTTGTCGCATCATCATTCTGCTCCAAAACCTCTTGCACAACCTGTGCAGCAACATCTGGATTCACTTGCTGATCCACCGGACCAGCCTGAATAAGAACATCCTCAAGGAGCCCTTGTGGATCTTCAGGTTGAGCTTCCTCAGCTACAGGTTCAGGTACAACATCAGCCTCAGCAGGAGCAACAGCAGCAGCAGGAGCTACGTCTAACCACCCATGATTTGGCGGTGCAACGTAGTTCGGGTCGACAATATACCCAAAAAGATCACGAGTCTCCGGCTTGACATATTCCTCCCGCCGAATAGTCTGCTGAAACATCGCGTTGTATCCTCTGAGCGCGATAGTATCTACACGTAAGTGTGGCTCAGGGATAACAATATCCGGAAGATGAGCACGGATAATCATCATACAGAACCTCGGGTAGATCATAAATCTAGATCTAACAGAACCCGATATCTGTCTTACCATCTCGCCAAAAATATAATCACAAAAACTGTATGGTTTATTGTAAACCAGTGACAGTACCGCCGATACAAGAGCAGGGCTCAACTCATCAAAACCACCCTTCTTCGGTCCAAAAACTGTGACTATAACGTGCCATAAGAATCTCCATTGCCCAATAACAAGTGCCTTGAGGAATTGACGTCCTCTTCTCTCACCAGTATAACCCATGCGACCTAACGCACCCTCTATAAAATCACTGGAGTACTCAGTAGGACCATCTTCTTGGTCTACTGTACCCAGATGTAAAATCTGACGAAGGTCAGAAGCAGCAAAAATAATCGGTTGTTGATTTACCGATGCGCGAATAACCGGTGGGTTAACCGATTCATCATACTGAATGTCCGTCCAAAAATCGTTCAGTATAGTCTGAGAGATCTGTGGAGACTCTGTAAGCGTATATCTAATAAGTAAAGGTGCAAAGAAGGTCAGCACTTGAGCTACTTTGCTAGCTCCCTTTGCTGATAGATCAAGATCCACAAGAATGTTGTGACCTTTGTCAAATTGTCGAGCCATATCTGTAAAAACACAAATGACAACAACAATTCAAAGCAAATTAAAAATATTTAAACTATTACGTATTATGAATAGAGATTCATCAAACATCTTAGTTTAAATTTGAAATTATATATAACTTGTTACAAAAATAGTCTCAAGTCGTATATAAGAATTTAACTTATAACAAAAAGTCTTAAGTCGAATTTAAATTAATTATATAAAAGTTATTACTTAAAAAGTCTTAACATTTATATCACTTCTTTAAAAAAAATAAAAAATTTCTAAGTACTGGACTCGCATAAACTGGCCTAACGAGTTGAGGTCAACTCGTTTTGCTTATCAACTCGCTAAACTTATCAAACAGCTATTGAAGTGAACTCGCTAATCTCATGGATTCGCTAGTCAACTCGCTGCGAGTTGAATCGAAGTTTCAACTCGTTCGATGAACAGCCGTCGCAAGTTTAAACTTAAAATCGATGATTTTGTTAGTTTTAACACGATCAAACGATACATTCACGTCTATTACGGTTCGTTTAACATTAATCCTAAGGATTCGTGTTCTAACAATCCATTAATCGTCGTGAATCGTGCAAATTATAAACCGAAACCCTAAGTTTTTTTAAAACCTTCGATTTCGAGTAATTTAAACGGTGAAATCCGTTGGTTTATACCTCAAAATGTTCGCAAAGACGTCTTGAATATAATCTACGGATTCAAAAACTCGTTCCCGTACTCGTAAAATCGAAATCAAACGAAAATAACTTTTTCGCCTCGTTTCGCCTGTAAGTGGATCCGCACAGAGTAAGTGACTTCGCGAGTAATGTGAATTCGGAGATCTGTTGACTCGTTTGACCTTCCGTTTTATATCCTTTACCCGATTCGCGAGATTTCAAGTGGATCCGCAAGTTGATGTCAACTCGCAGAAACAATTAAGAACGCGAATTTAATGCTAAGTATAAATGAAAACCCGATATTTTACAAGTCTAAAATAAAATTATTTTTCACTTGTATTTGTCACGTTTGTTCAACTCAAAAATATTCAGTATAATTTAATTCCGAAGGGTAAAACCTAATAAACACAAAAACTTAAATTAAACATAAACTAAAATAAGATAAAAACACAATTATATAAACATTGATATCAAGTACCATTTTATTAATCACTTGAGCAAAACAAAGTACATAAAAAAAAATGAATAAGAATTTATCTGCTTAGGGATCATATTAGAAAGAATAAGCAATTAAGTATTTATTAAAAAGTCTAAGTAGATTGGTAGTATACATACCTCATGAAATTTAAATAAATTACTATAAAATTACAACTTAATTTATCATTTATGCATTTATATTTATAAAACTATATCTTAGGTACCTTTATCCACATAGCATAATTAATAAATGCATTACTCACATAAAGTGAATATTTAATTATAGATAGTTCAAGACGATTACCGGTATTATGATCCACATAAACAAATTAGACTCAATTTTCTAAGCAAACTCTTTATTGTTAGTATGAGTATTATCAAGTGCTTCCTATTATATGATATACTGAAGAATTCAAGTAAAACACATAACACTGCATCATTAAATTTTCAAGGTAGCGGTTACTAAATGATGTATCTTTTCGAAACATATAACATACACTTGAATTTTTAAGGTTATACAAATATCAAACATACTTTGAATATGCTATGTTATCTAAGTCTGTACGTAGTACAACAGAAGATCCCTTCTAGCATAATTCAAAATATATTTGAGAATATTAATTTAATTAAAGGTTTCAGTTCTGTACTTACTACAACAAAGTTACCAGTAATTAAGTTAATACCCATATTGCTACTATTTGTCAATTCAAATTAATATGTATAATAACAGTGCATGGCAATACCATCATTCAACAATTAAGACTTAATGTCATACATCATAGAATAGTAACACAAAATAATAAACAAGTAATTAATTAACTTCTTAAGGCTTAGAAAATTTCATATAAGTTGCCTACCAGTACATCATATGATGAAGCCATCTAAAGATTTAATAAAAATAGACAAATTATAACTTGTGGATATAGGTGTATAATCAAATAAATATAAACACATACCTGATAGAACCGCTGTAGTTCTAAAGCAACTTTATTTGAACCTACTACCATATCATACTTAGGACTTAAGCTTATTATTGGGAAGCTTATTCTCCTAATGTACTATCATTTCCCTTAGTTTTTGCAAATAAAAACATAAATGAAGGTGATTCCCCTTAGGTAACAAGCAAATGAATGCCATACGCCTCTTTTTTTTTTTTTTTTTTTTTTTAATGAACACATGAATACTAACTATTACAAAAATACCCTTGGAAGACTAATCACTCTGGATTTCTCATTCCGTTTAGTTGAACCAACGTCTCAAATCTTGCTCTGTCGAACGCCTTTGTGTATAAGTCTGCTAAGTTATCCAATGATGGAACCTTAACTAACTTTATCAATTTCTTCTCAGCACAATCTCTAATAAAATGATGTCGAATATCAATATGCTTAGTTTTACTGTGCTTCACCGGATTATTAGTGATCGACATAGTAGATTCGTTATCAATCATCATAGGAGTATTGGTTATATTTAACCCGTAATCACGCAGTTGCTGTTGAATCCAAAGTACTTGCGAGCAACAGCTGCCAGCTGCAACATACTCAGCTTCACATGTAGAAATGGCTACCGAGGTTTGCTTCTTGCACTGCCAGGATACTAATCTACCTCCTAGGAATTGACATCCTCCGGTCGTAGATTTCCTATTTTGATTGCATCCTCCATAATCCGAATCAGTATAAGCTACGAGATCTAAGTCTCCATCAATCGGATACCAAAGACCCAGCTTAGGTTTCCCTTTGAGGTAACGAAAGATTCGTTTAACAGCTTGCATGTGTGACTCTTTCTGATTAGCCTGATATCTTGCGCATAAACAAACAGCAAACATTATGTCAGGCCTAGAGGCTGTAAGATACATTAGTGATCCGATCATGGCTCTATAAAGAGTTGGATCCACATCGCTATCACTTGATGTATCTGGACCTAGTCCATGATTGACTGGAATTGGAGTATTGTAGACCTTACTTTCATCCATCTTAAAGCGTTCTAATAGCTCATATGTATATTTAGATTGATGAATAAAGAATCCATCCTTCTTTTGATCAACTTGTAATCCTAAGAAGAAGTTCAACTCTCCCATTGCAGACATTTCAAACCTTTTTCTCATGACTTTCTCAAATTCTTGACACATCTTTTCATCAGATGATCCAAAGATAATGTCATCAACATAAACTTGCACGAGAAAAAAATCTTTCTTTTTCCATTTCACAAACAGTGTACTATCAATCGATCCTCTTGTAAATCCATTCTCAAGTAGATACGTTGATAGTGTTCCATACCATGCCCTAGGTGCTTGATGTAATCCATATAGAGCCTTATTCAATCGATATACTCTATCTGGATACTCAGGATCAGCAAACCCTGGCGGTTGTGAAACATACACCAATTCTTCCACTTTGCCATACAAAAAGGCACTCTTAACATCCAACTGATAAACTTTTATACCAAAATAAGATGCGAATGCTAAGAACACTCTAATTGCTTCTAGCCTAGCAACTGGTGCAAACACTTCATTGTAGTCAATACCTTCTTGTTGATTAAAACCTTGAACCACTAGACGAGCTTTATTGCGAGTAACGATTCCCTTATCATCTCTCTTGCACTTAAATACCCATCTAGTACCAATTGGATATTCTCCCTTCGGTAGGTCAACCAACTCCCATACTTGTAATTTAGAGAACTGAGATAGTTCTTCTTGCATTGCTTCTACCTACGAGCTTTCTTTTAAAGTCATTTGAACATTTTTAGGCTCGACTTGTGAGATAAAGCATGAATATAGACATTGATTAGGAATCCCTGTCTCTTTCATTGCAGTATACAAGCTTTGGTATTCAGAATTCTCAGACGTACTAGTTCTGGATTGATGCCTGGTTTGAACCGGAGTATTAATATCACCGATGATGTTTTCAACGGGATGATTCTTACTCGTTCTAGTTGTAGTAACTGGTTCAACCGGTATATCATCTTCTAAATTAGTACCAATCTCTTCCAATTCAGGTACATCTTCCGTACGTGCTGAAGATATTCTTAAATGTTTCAAAGGAGTAAGTATCTCATCAAACTTTGTAGAAAGATCATCAGGATCTACTGTTTCTTGAGACTTATCCTCTGAAGGTTGTTGTGACTCACTTGTGGAAGCTTTATCTGAGTCAACATTAGTCTTAATTCCAGACTGCTTAACACTTGATGTTGAAGCGGGACCAATATTCTCATCTTCAAACAATAAATGTTCAGCTATCTCTGAATCACTGACATAGTCACTAATAGGAACTTTAAATGATGCAAAAAGATCAGAATAATCAAATTGCCAATCTAAGCCCTTATGAACATCAGGTGAGTAGCTCGTAACCTCAATATTATAAACTACCTCCAAACGTCCTGTGACTTTATTAAAGACTCTCTTGTTTGGCGAATTGGGCATATAACCTAGGAAAAATCCTTCGTCAGCCTTCTCACCAAATTTTGCTTGATGTCCAGTCTTTAATATGGTGCATGAAACTCCAAAGGGTTCAAACCCTTTTAAGTTAGGTTTCTTATTGTTCAAAAGCTCATAACAAGTCTTGTTATGTCTCTTAACCGTAAGAACTCTATTAAGAACATAACATGTTGTATTCACTGCTTCTGCCCAAAAGATGACCGGAAGCTTTGAATCAGCAAGCATTGTTCTAGCAGCTTCAATCAACGTTCTATTTTTCCTTTCAGCAACACCATTCTGTTGAGGTTCATAAGGTGCACTGAATTGATGTAATATCCCTTTGCTTAAGCAATAGATATTCAACGTTGAATTCTTAAATTCTGTTCCATTGTCACTACGAATACGCTTAACTCTCCTTTTATAGACATTCTCTACTAGATCAAAGAACTCAATTAGAATTCCAGGAGTCTCATCCTTTGATCCCAAAAAGAATACCCAAGAAAATCTAGAATAATCATCTGTGACAACCAAACAATACCATTTGCCACCTAGACTTCTTTTGCTTATAGGGCCGAAAAGGTCCATATGTAGCAATTCAAATGGCGAGGAGATAGAGTTTTCAGTCTTAGGTCTGTGTGGTTTCTTGTGCTGCTTTCCTTTCATGCAAGGAACACACTTATCCTCAGACTCGAAACGTTTTTGTGGTACACCTAGAACCAAACCATTTTTGGTTATATAATTCATCTTTCTCCAGTTCAGATGTGCCATCCTCCTATGCCATAACAATGCGTCTGTTTCCGAAGCCTTGGATAATAAACATGTAGACACCATTGAAGAGTTAGGAACACCCATGTTGATAGCATAGATGTCCTTCTTCCTTGGCGCCCTCATCAATATCCATTTATCAGGAATTGTGAAACCTGGCTTCAGGACTAAGGCCTCCTTTTCATTAAAATAAACTGGGTGACCTTTATCACAGACTTGGGAAACACTCACTAGGTTGTGAGTAAGTTCTTCAACATAGTTCACATCCTGAAGAGTCAAAGTTCCATTTGAAACTTTTCCTTTTCCCGAAATTACTCCTCCTTTATCTCCTGCAAAATTTACTTTTTGCTTGAGACTTTCCTTAAAGTCCTTCAGTAGACTTCTTTCTCCAGTCATGTGTCTTGAGCATCCACTGTCTACATACCACCAGCTGTCCTTATTCACAGCATGCTCCTGCACATAACACAAGATACGATCAGTTATCAAGAGGGACCCAAGCCATTACGGTCTTGGTTTGTCCCTTATCATCAACAAACTTAAGCTCTTTAAAATAACCATCCTTCCCATCAGGAGCTTTGGTCACTTTCGAAGTAGCTTGAGTTTGTGGACGATCAGCCTTAAGAGGTGAATTTGAGGAGAGCCTCTTAGGCACATAATTATGAGCTCTATTATAATAATTATAATTAAACTCATGTGATCGTGAAGTAGTACCACTCTCATAATGACTATGGCCTCTACTTGTAGTTCTAAACCTCGACGGTGTCACATCCCTAGACTTATGGACAGAATTATCACTTTGAGTATATGGCCGTTTAGGTTTAGGTGGGGAGACACTATGCTTACCATCTCTTTTAAGAATGTTAACAGGTTTATTACCTAACTTAGGTTTGGCATCTAACCCATCTACAGTCATACTAGAGTCGGTCTGTGTCTTTTCATCCATCACAAGCTTATGTGGTGTTTCAGGCTTTTTGTTAGGACAACACGAAGCCACGTGTCCCTTTTGATGACACTTGAAACATGACATCTGCTTGCGCGATTTACTCACTTTTGCTTTCTCATCCGGAGTCTTAGGCACTAAAGGTTTAAGCTGTTCCTTATTAACTTTATCATCAGTCTTAGCATCGTTAATCACTCCACCCGATACAAATTGTATTTTGGTGAACTGAGAAGCCTTGCTATTATCTAATGATATGTTCTTAATAACATCTTTCTGTGCCTCTGACTGTTCAGGTTTATCAGCTACTGAAATCTCAGGACTAACTTCAGTCATCTCAGAATCTTCAGGAATAGGAGTGTAATTGGCATTAAAAGGCGGGGATACATCATTGTAACCTAACCCAGTCTTGTCCTTTACACTACGTTGAGCATCTAACATTTTATCCATTTGAGATGTCCTATAGTTCTCAAGTTTACGGTTTTGCTCAATTAACCTTAAGTTAAGGTTCACTATTTCCTGATCCTTACTAGCAATCGTCTCATTTAAGTCTTTAATATTCATATAGAGACCATCTATGACAACATATTTTTCACTTATGGTATCTCTAAGTTTTGTTCTATCCGACGCATCAGACTTAATTTTATCTTTTAAGACCTTTTTATCATCACTTAATCTACGAATATCCATAATAGCTTGATCAAGTTCAGATCTAACAGCCTTATAGGATTCCTTATCCATATTTAATTGTGATGACAAATTGCTATTTGACACAGTTAAGACACTATTCTGAGATTGTAAATCAGTAACTAAGTAACAAACATCAGCAAGATTAAGAATATCTAAACATACCTTCTTCTTGTCAGTTTGTAATTCAGCCATACGTGCCACTAATTCATCAGGACTCATATCTGGAGCTGAATCCATATATAGCACGTCATCATCACTTGCCTTCACTTCAGACTTAGGCACCTCTACTCTCTGTTCCAAATCAGTTGGCATGTAGGAAACTGATCCAGCAGTTGTTTCTTCGATCTCGGCCATCAAGGCTTCCTCAGATTGAGCTTGCCAATCATAAGAGCCATCCAACTGCTTCACCACTAAGGCTTTGGAAGCAAGAGTACTTCCCGAACCTTGTTTTCCTTGTGCTTCTACTTTAGGTCTTTGGCATTCTCTAGCAAAATGACCAATACCCTGACAGTTAAAGCATCTGACCTTGGTTTTATCAAACCCTGATCTATTGCCCAACACCTTTCTACCAGTTCTCTTGAGGAAATTCTTCACCTTTCTAGAAATCAACGCAAGTTGATCTTGAAGCTCCAATTCCTCAAGATAATCAGAATCTATCTGCTCATAATCCTCATCAAATAGAATAGGATCATTGATCTTTCCCTCTATATAGTTTTCATATGATGCCACAAAGGAAGCAAGAACAGACAATTGTTGTTCAGCAGATTTCACACTCATCGGCATCTTCTGATGCTCTTGAGGTGACTTCTCAGAATTCTTTCCCTTTGTCTCATCACCAGAGGAAGAAATAAAGCACAGATCTTCAGAAATCAGTTCTCCATTTTCATTAGTATCACCAACTAACAGTGCAGTGGTCGAACTAGATGACGCAGTCGAAAGACTTGACTTTCCATGATACAACCCAGGGTTCTGAACCTGATCAAAATCACTATCTCTTGACTTCTTGGAGAAATCATAACCTTTCAGCTTGTCAATGACTTGCTCTAAGGTCATAGTAGAATACCTAGTTTCGTTATCCTTAATCATAACGCCATACATTTCCCATTTAGAAGGCAAACCCTCAAGAAACTTGTCGGTTTTGGATACTTCTTCTTCAACAATTTCATGGTATTCTAATTCACTTAGCAGATGGTAGAATCGTGTGACATATGCATCAAGATCTTCTCCTTTTAAAGCTTTAAACATAGTAAACTGCTTTTTAAGAAGACTCCTCTTGCCAGCTCTCACCTGTGGACTTCCCTCACCTCTTTTCTCTAGAGCTTCCCAGAGCGTTCTAGCAGTATGAAAAGACTTGAGTTGATGAGCAATCTCTTTAGGAAGACACATCTTTATGCATGAATGTGATTTATTCTCATTTCTGTAAGCTTCCTTCTCTTGATCACTCATGTTCGCATAGGTAAGAACTACAGTAGCATTTTGAACAGTTTGAGTAGGTGGGGTGTATCCACTCTTGATACACATCCAGATAGACAGGTCATGGAATCTACAGTAAGATTCGAATCTGTCCTTCCAATTGTAGTAATCCTCGATTCTTAACAACTTAGGTGGAACGTTTGACTTTCCCACCTCGTGGTCCATTTCGATCATTCTACTTAAGTCAGACATCTTAAAAATGTAAAATTAAACTGTTTCAGCAAATTCAGAAAACTCAACTCGCAAGACTCAGCTCAACTCGCAATCTCAGCTCAACTCGCAGAATTCGTCGATTCGCAAGCCTCAGTTCGGATTGCTAAAAGATGTCGATTCGCAAGTGATGTCGATTCGCGAAGGATCTCGGTTCGACTCGCAAGCCTCAGTTCGACTCGCTAGTTCAACTCGGTTCGCAGGCGACGCTGGAACCCTAATCTCGACTCGCGAAACGGCTGTTAAACCCGAAAAAACGAAAATTTAAGGTATTTTTACGAACGAAACAGAGAATTTCGACTGCAAACTAACCCTAAAACTTCCAGAGAATGATTTTGATCGTTAGTATTGCAAGTATGCACGTAAAAACGACCCGAATCAAAAACGCAATATCACTAAAAGTTATGAACACACTCGTATTTAGCCCGAAAGCTCTGATACCAGATGTAAGTCCCCTAGTTTTAGGATCGATAACTTCGTTATCTGTAGTATTAAGGTGCGGAATCCCTCAATACGGTGTTATCTTACTAACAACGAATATGTTCGTATTGCGTTTTAATAAAGCTTAACTTTAAACGATGAATCGTCAAAGTCTAGCCGTAGGTTATGTTTTCTCTGGTTTGCTGGAATCGCAGATCAGAAAGTATCAAAAGTGTTAAAGATGTTGTTATGTTTTTCACGTTAGAAAAACATTTATATAGTCTAGTCTCGACTCGCCTCGCATGGGCCAGCGAGTTCAGCCCAACTCGCCTTGCAGCCCAAGCCCATTACCAAGCTCGACTCGCTACTGACTTCCACGAATTCAGTTCTCATCTCGGCTCGCAAAGTTCGTGACCTGAGAACTCGACTCGCACATAATGTATTTATTTCGTATTTAACATTCGTCCAACTTAACACCATAATATGTTTAACGAATATTACTAACAAAACAAATATTTATTTACAAATCTAAACCAATATACAAACATAATAATAATTACACCAGTCCTATTTCAAGCTAGATCTGTTGTCACAATCTATGTTCCAACATACAAATCGTCCACTCGGGATACCGAGGGGTTTAAAGGCTTATTGCATGTGCTAAATGCAATCGTGTTGCCTACGGAAGTGTGCTGTTGTATTTTATTTCTGAACGAAGTCCTTCAAGCAAATTGCCATCAGGGGAGTTTTCTGTTTCACTTCTTTTCTATTCCCTTTATTTTTATTTTCTTTTGCAATGAGAACATTGCATGTTTCTAAGTGGGGGATGGGGGAAAAGAAGTTTAATTGTCCTTAACTTATGAATGGTAGCTATTGAATATTGAGGTTAAGAGGCATTCTACGTGTTAGTCATTTTTCAGCCCGAATTTTTGTTTTAAAATTGTTTCTTTGTAAAATTTAGCAATCTTGTAACACAGTTTGGGAATGCAAAGAATGAAATAAATTTAATTTTTAAATATTAGATAGTTCATCTTATGATGTACCGATAGGCAATCTATATGAAGGGTATTGAGCTAGTAAGAAATGTAATGAAATAAGTAGGGATTTATCCTATGAGGATCTTTTAGCAAAGTATGACCTTAGTCTTAATTCTTGTATGATAGCGTGTTATAATCCATAATTTTGGGATCCTAATAATCATCATTTGGGAATATACTGGGTGTTGTCTCCTCTGTTGTACGAAAGTACAGACCTGGTTTCCTTCAGTATATTTGATATCAAAATAGATAAAAATAAATGAGTACAAAAGACTCATAAATTGAAAAACCAAAGCCAAGTTATGTCGCTCTGTTGTACTAAGGTACACACCTGTCACCAATGTCTTGGTTTGAAAAATGATTGATTTAATTGGATGTTCATTATTTGGAGAATTGTGATGCGTTATCTATATGAGAGTATTTTGCTATTGAAAATCAAGGGTAAAGCCTGCTAGAATAATAATAAGTTAAGCTCAATCTCTGAAATTTAGATTGTTTAAGTGGACAACAATATCGGTAATCTGAGTGAACTATCTTTTATGGGTAATAATAATCAGTTAGAATGGCTTCCCATGTAGAGTTTCTTGATTGCTGAGTTTTAAGGTAGAATCGATTTTAAGATAAAAATTTGGTTTGTCGAATGTTGTGTAGTTTGTAAGTCCTTTTATCCATTGTTTGCCGTTCATATTTAAAGTTTTGAATTCTTGAATTACTAGTCTACTTGAGGACAAGTAGGATTCAAGTGGGGGATGTTTGATGAACGCCAAAATGTGCTATTTTATAGTACTAATTACCCCTTAGTTTGATTAATTTCTTATGCATTTTATTTGAATTCGATACTCATTTTGTTCATATTTGCATTTAGGAATTTTCTGGAGCTTGAATCGGAAAAGAAGCTAAAAACGCGCGAGAATTGAAGAAAAGAAGTTAAAATGAGGAAAAGTGAAGATTGAAAGTCGATGGTGAAAAAGCTGAAGAATAGCATCCATACGGCGTATGGAATCCATACGGCATATGGATGAAGTGAGCCGGGCCGCCAGAAGACGCGGGTCAGATCCATGGGCTTTGTGATCCATACGGCGTATGGAAATCCATACGGCGTATGGATCGCTTCGACAGAAAACCTAAAAAGCTCATTTTGCCTCATTTTTGCACACAACTCACAACCCTTTTCTCCAGTCGATTTCTTCAGATATAAAACCATTTTCCAGAGGCAATTGGAGGGATTAAAGCTAAAGGAATCAAGGGCTTTTGTTCTTTTAATTGTTATTCGACAATTTCGGTTTGATTTCTTTTATATCTTTCATTTGATTATAATTATGGATATGATATTGAATCTGATTAGTTGTGAAATTATGATTGGCTAAGTCTTATATACAATTGCTTAGATGATAATACTCGGATGATGATTTGATTATTGAATTGCGGATTATTTCGGTTTTTATGAATGTTTATATGTTTATTCGAAGATCCATGTTTAATTGTTGAATCTTGATGATAACCTAGCGTGATGATCCATTAATTTATGATTGAGTTCTCTATTGATTGGTCATTATTGATGATTGTTGGTTTTAATTGATGATTATCACTAAATAGATTGAGTTTGATAGGCTAGGATCGATTATCATTAGGAATTGGCAATGAATGTGATAACTAGTAATAGTTATCGACTTTGTTGATTCAAGTTATAAGGGTAAATCATATAAACGGTGTAGTTTTAATCCATAACACAATTCGGTGGATAACGTTAAATTGAACTGTTAGCGGGTTGAAAACAACTTAATATCTTTCTTGATTGTGTTTAATCAATTAATCTTGTAAGGATAATTGGTATACTTGTCATGTCACAATAAGATCCACATATCTGCAATTCAATAAAGTGATAATCGGAGTCTGAGGAAACTAGTCTAAGCAATTGTACTTCTTTACCATTTGAATTTAATCTTTTATTTCAATTAAGTTATTTTATTATTTCTTTATCTTATAATTTTGTATTATTCAATAAATCATTTCTTTTATAATTGTTACTCAATTGTTCGACCGGAACTAAAACGTCCCCACTTTTACTGCTTAAATTAATTGTAGCAATTTCCAATTTGTTTATATTGACATCCGTTCCCTGTGTTCGACTCGGACTTACTGAGCTATACTATATATGATCAGGTATTCTTGCCTGTGTTGTGTATAGTAAGTTAAGTATTTTCCATTTTAAAATAAAACCCCGTTTACACGACATCACCTCCACTGTCCAATAACCAGAGGCTTCTGGAATTGACGTCCGCGCCTATCACCCGTATATCCCATCCGACTAATAGCTCCCTCAATAAAATCCATGGGATACTCCAAATCCCCATTCTCTTGCTCTTCCGTACCAAGCTGCAAAATCTCCCTAAGATTACCAGCCGTAAAAACAATCGGTTGATTATTGACCGTTGTTCGAATCTCTGGTGGATTGACAGACTCATCATAATGTATATCCGTCCAGAAATCATTCAGAATTGCCTGAGAAATAGGTGGAGATGCTGTAACAGCATATCGAATACGTGAACGTGCCAAAAATGTAAGCACCTGAGCTACTTTATTAGCTCCCTTTGCACGTACATCCAGATCAACAAGAATGTTGTGACCTTTATCAAATTGTCGAGCCATATCTGTAAAAACACAAATGACAACAACAATCTAAAGCACGTTAACAAATTTTAAACTAACATATTATGAAAATGTAATCATCAAATGTCTTAGTTTTATATATATAACTTGTTACATAATTGTCTCAAGTCGTATACATAAATATATAACATATATAACTTATAACTAATAAGTCATAAGTCCAATATGTAAATCTCATTAGCTACTTGTTAATTCAAGATTCTCAAGTCATTAACGGTTTAACAAATATATATATATATATATTATACCGCTAATGTAAAATTAGGACACGCCACTCGATTACGTTTTGAATCGGTAGACTTTCGATATAAATATATACATTGTTATAGGAATCCAAAATATACTAGTTATTACTTAAAAAAGTCTTAACTCTTATAAAAACTTAAAAAAAAAAAATTTATCTAAGTTCTGGACTCGCATAAGACACCTATGCGAATAGAGTTCAACTCCATTCGCATCTTAACTCGCAATTTGATTAGCAGCCAATTTGAACTCGCTAATCAAGTCGATCCGCAGGTCAACTCGTCAGTCGATCTACTAATCAACTCGATCCGCTGGTCAACTCGCTACGAGTTAAATCAAAAACTCAACTCGTTCGATGAACTCCCGTCGCGAGGTTAAACTTAAAATCGTTGATTTTGTAAGTTTTAACACAATCAATCGATACATTCACGTTTATTAAGGTTCGTTTAACATTAATCCTAAGGATTCATGTTCTAACAGTCCGTTAATCTACGTGAATCGATCTAACTCCAAAACGAAACCCTAGTTTAATAAAAAGATCTATTTCTTGTTAATTACACGGTGGAATCCGTTGATTTATACCTCAATCGATGCGCAATCTGAAGATGTATAAAAACTACGGATTGAAAAACTTGTTCCCGGTCGCAAAGAATCGAAATCAAACAAAAATAACGTTTTCGCCTCGTTTCGCCTCGTTTCGCCAGAAAGCGGATTCGCAGAGTTAAAATGAACTCGCGAGATATTGTGGATTCGGTGGTCTGTTGACTCATTTGACCTCCCCTTTTATACCCTGTATTCGATTCGCGAGTGTGGAACTCGATCCGCAGGTTGACTAAGTCAACTCGCAGGATTAAATTAAAATGCGAATTAAACACTAAGTATAAATTAAAATCCCTCATTTGTTCAAGTCTAAAATAAAATTATTTTTCACTTGTATTTGTTACAATTGTTCAACTCAAAGAAGAAAATATTCAGTATAATTTAATTCCAAAGGGTAAAGTCTAATAAACACAAAAACTTAAATTAAACATAAGAATAAAATACGAAACATAAAAACTAACAGTGGTATCAAGTACCATTTTATTAAATACTTCAATAAAATACATAACACAATAGAATAAGAATTTAACTGCTAAGGGATCATATTAGAAAGAATAAGCTATTTAAAATTTATTTAAAAAGTCTAAGTAGATTGTTAGTATGTATACCTTATGAAATTCAAATAAATTACCATAAAATTACAACTAAGTTTATCATTTATACTTTTATATTTATAAAACTATATCTTAGGTACCTTTATCCACATAGCATAATCAATAAATGCATTACTCACATAAAGTGAATATTTTTAATTATAGACAGTTCAAAACGATTACCGGTATTATGATCCACATAAATAAATTATACTCAATTTTCTAAGCAAACACTTTATTGTTAGTATGAATATTATCAAGTGCTTCCTATTTTATGGCATACTGAAGAATTTCAAGTAAAACTCATAACACTGTATCATTTAATTTCAAGGTAGCGGTTACTAAATGATGTATCTTTTCGAAACATATAACATACACTTGAATTTTAATGTTAGACAAATATCAGACATACCTTGAATATGCTATGTTATCCAAGTCTGTACTTAGTACAACAGAGAATCCCTTCTAGCATAATTCAAAATATATTTGAGAATATTAATTTAATTAAAGGTTTCAGATCTGTACTCAGTACAACAAAGTTACCAGTAATTAAGTTAATACCCATATTGCTACTATTTGTCAATTAAAATTAAAATGCATGATAACAGTGTATGGCAATACCATCATTCAACAATTAAGACTAATGTCATACATCATAGAATAGTAACACAAGATAATAAACAAGTAGTTAATTAACTTCTTAAGGCTTAGAAAATTTTATATAATTTTCCTACAAGTACATCATATGATGAAGCCATCTAAAGTTTTCACTAAAAATAGACAAATTATAACTTGTGGATATAGGTGTATAATCAAATAAATATAAACACATACCTGATAGAACCGCTGTAGTTCTAAAGTAACTTTATTTGAACCTACTAACATATCATACTTAGGACTTAAGCTTATTATTGTGAAGCTTATTCTCCTAATGTACTATCATTTCCCTTAGTTTTTGTAGATAAAAACTTAAACATTTTAAAGAATAGTATGTTTATATTCTTTAATGAAGGCGATTCCCCATAGGTAACAAGCAAATGAATGCCATACGCCCCCTTTTTTTTTTTACACATAGAAATACTAATTATTACAAAAATACCCTTGGAAGACTAATCACTCTGGATTTCTCATTCCGTTCAGTTGAACCAACGTCTCAAACCTTGCTCTGTCGAACGCCTTTGTGTATAAGTCTGCTAAGTTATCCAATGATGGAACCTTAACTAACTTTATCAACTTCTTCTCAGCACAATCTCTAATAAAATGATGTCGAATATCAATATGCTTAGTTTTACTGTGCTTCACCGGATTATTGGTGATCGACATAGTTGATTCATTATAAATCATCATAGGAGTATTGGTTATATTTAACCCGTAATCCCGCAGTTGCTGTTGAATCCATAGAACTTGAGAACAACAGCTACCAGCTGCAACATACTCAGCTTCACATGTAGAAATGGCTACCGAGGTTTGCTTCTTGCACTGCCAGGATACTAATCTACCTACTAGGAACTGACATCCTCCGGTCGTAGATTTCCTATTCTGATTGCATCCTCCATAATCCGAATCAGTATAAGCTACGAGATCTAAGTCTCCATCAATCGGATACCAAAGACCCAGCTTAGGTTTCCCTTTGAGGTAACAAAAGATTCGTTTAACAGCTTGCATATGTGACTCTTTTGGATTAGCCTGATATCTTGCGCATAAACAAACAGCAAACATTATGTCAGGCCTAGAGGCTGTTAGATACATTAGTGATCCGATCATGGCTCTATAAAGAGTTGGATCCACATCGCTATCACTCGATGTATATGGACCTAGTCCATGATTGACTGGAATTGGAGTATTGTAGACCTTACTTTCATCCATCTTAAAGCGTTCTAATAGCTCATATGTATATTTAGATTGATGAATAAAGAATCCATCCTTCTTTTGATCAACTTGTAATCCCAAGAAGAAATTCAACTCTCCTATTGCAGACATTTCAAATCTTTTTCTCATGACTTTCTTAAATTCTTGACACATCTTTTCATCAGAAGATCCAAAGATAATGTCATCAACATAAACTTGCATGAGAAGAAAGTCTTTCTTCTTCCATTTTACAAACAGTGTACTATCAATCGATCCTCTTGTAAATCCATTCTCAAGTAAATACGTTGAAAGTGTTCCATACCATGCCCTAGGTGCTTGATGCAATCCATATAGAGCCTTATTCAAACGATATACTCTATCGGGATACTCAGGATCAGCAAACCCTGGCGGTTGTGAAACATACACCAATTCTTCCACTTTGCCATACAAAAAGGCACTCTTAACATCCAACTGATAAACCTTTATACCATAATATGATGCGAATGCTAAGAATACTCTAATTGCTTCTAGCCTAGCAACTGGTGCAAACACCTCATTATAATCTATACCTTCTTATTGATTAAAACCTTGAACCACTAGACGAGCTTTATTGCGAGTAACAATTCCTTTATCATCTCTCTTGCACTTAAATACCCATCTAGTTCCAATTAGATATTCTCCCTTTGGTAGGTCAACCAACTCCCATACTTGTAATTTTGTGAACTGTGATAGTTCCTCTTGCATTGCTTCTACCCACGAGCTTTCTTTTAAAGCCATTTGAACATTTTTCGGCACAATTTGTGAGATAAAGCATGAATGTAGACATTGATTAGGAATCCCTGTCTCTTTCAATGCAGTATACAAGCTTTGGTATTCTAAATCTTCAGACGCACTAGCTTTTAATTGAGTCCTTGTTTGAACCGGAGTATTAATATCACCGATGATGTTTTCAACTGGATGATTCTTACTCGTTCTTGTTGAAGCAACAGGCTCAACTGGAATCTCATCTCCTAAGTTAGTACCGATTTCCTCAAGAACACTATGTTGTTCAGGAATGTCTTCCAAATCTGGTACACCCTCTCTAGATAGCTGTGAGTTATCAATACCCATAGATATTCTTAACTCTCTCAGTGGAGTGAGGATTTCATCCACTAATTTGTCAGTCAGCTCTTCTTCATTTAGAGGTGTAGCTACTTTGGATTTTTGAGATCCACTAGTAGATGGTTGATTTGGATCAACATTTGTCTTGATTCCAGAATTCGGAACACTCGATGTTGAAGTATGGCCAGTATCCACATCTTCAGACACTAAATGTTCTGCTATCTCTGAATCACTGACATAGTCACTAATAGGAACTTTAAATGATGCAAAAAAGATCAGAATAATCAAATTGCCAATCTAAGCCCTTATGAACATCCGGTGAATAGCTCGTAACTTCAATGTTATAAACTACTTCCAAACGTCTTGTGACTTTATTAAAGACTCTCTTGTTTGGCGAATTGGGCATATAACCTAGGAAAAAACCTTCGTCAGCCTTCTCACCAAATTTAGCTTGATGTCCAGTCTTTAATATGGTGCATGAAACTCCAAAGGGTTCAAACCCTTTTAAGTTAGGTTTCTTATTGTTCAAAAGCTCATAACAAGTCTTGTTATGTCTTTTAACCGTAAGAACTCTGTTGAGAACATAACATGCTGTATTCACTGCTTCTGCCCAAAAGATGACTGGAAGCTTTGAATCAACAAGCATTGTTCTAGCAGCTTCAATCAACGTTCTATTCTTCCTTTCAGCAACACCATTCTGTTGAGGTTCATAAGGTGCACTGAATTGATGTAATATCCCTTTGCTTAAGCAATAGATATTCAACGTTGAATTCTTAAATTCTGTTCCGTTGTCACTACGAATACGCTTCACTCTCTTTTTATAGACATTCTCTACCAGATCAAAGAATTCAATTAGAATTCCAGGAGTTTCATCCTTAGATCCCAAAAAGAATACCCATGAGAATCTAGAGTAGTCATCTGTGATAACCAAACAATACCATTTGCCACCTAGATTTCTCTTGCTTATAGGGCCGAAGAAGTCTATGTGTAGCAATTCAAATGGTGAGGAGATAGAGTTTTCAGTCTTAGATCTGTGTGGTTTCTTGTGCTGCTTTCCTTTCATGCAAGGAACACACTTATCTCCAGACTCGAAACGTTTTTGTGGCACACCTAGAACCAAACCGTTTTTGGTTATGTAATTCATCTTTCTCCAATTCAGGTGTGCCATTCTCCTATGCCATAATAAAGCATCTGCTTCAGAAGCCTTGGATAATAAACATGTAGACACCATTGAAGAGTTAGGAACACCCATGTTGATTGCATAGATGTCCTTCTTCCTAGGTGCCCTCATCAATATCCATTCATCAGGAATTGTAAATCCTGGCTTCAGGACTAAGGCCTCCTTTTCATTAAAGTAAAATGGATGACCTTTATCACAGACTTGGGAAACACTCACTAGGTTGTGAGTTAGTTCTTCAACATAGTTCACATCCTCAAGAGTCAAAGTTCCATTTGAAACTTTTCCTTTTCCCGTAATCACTCCTCCTTTATCTCCTGCAAAATTTACTTTTTGCTTGAGACCTTCCTTGAAGTCTGTCAATAGACTTTGTTCTCCTATCATGTGTCTTTAGTATCCACTGTCTACATACCATCAGCTGTCCTTGTTCACAGTCTGCTCCTGCACATAACAAGTTGCACACAATTAGTTTTCAAGAGGGACCCAAGCCATTACGGTCTTGGTTTGCCCCTTATCATCAACAATCTGAACTTCCTTGAAATAACCATAACTATTCTCATCAGGAGTCTTGGTTACTTTCACAAGAGTTTGAGGCTGTTGATGATCAGAAGTCTTTTGCCTATGAGGAGAGTGAGTAGAAAACCTCCTAGGCACATAACTTTGTCCTTGTGCACGTGAAGTAGAACCACTCTCAAACTGACTGTGGTTTCTACTAGGGGTCCTAAATCTCGACGGTGTCTTATCTCTAGATTTATTTAAAACATTTTCAGATTGAGAATAAGGCCGTTTAGGTTTAGATGGAGAGACACTATGATTACTATTTCTTTTCAGAATATTTACAGGTTTACTACCTAATCCCGGTTTGATACCTAACCTGTCTATAACTGAACTAGAATTGGTCTGTGTCTGTTCATTTATCACTAACTAAGATGATGCTTTCAACTTCTTGTTAGGAGAACAAGAAGCCACATGTCCCTTCTGGTGACATTTGAAGCAATACCTCTGCTTATGTGACTTACCAACTTTTGCATTATCATTCTGATCAACCTTGGCATTGGGAGTCTTAGGCACTAAAGGATCAAATGTTTTCTCCTTATTAACCTTATCATCCGTCTTAGTATCATTAATCACTCCACCCGATACGAACTATATTTTGGTGTGATGCGATATCTTACTATTATCAGATGATAGATTCTTAACAGAAACCTTCTGTGCCTCTGACTGTTCAGGTTTAGTAGTTACGTCTTTCTCAGGATTAGCATCTGTCATTTCAGAATCTTCAAGAGTACTAGTGTAATTGGCATTAAAAGGATGAGGTACATCATTGTATCATATCCCAGTCTTGTCCTTTACACTACGTTGAGCATCTAGCATTTTATCCATTTCTAAAGTTCTGTAGGATTCAATCTTACGATTTTGCTCTACTAACTTATGCTTAAGCTCAGCTAACTCTCTATCCCTATCAGCTATTGTTTGATTTAAGTCATCAATGTTCATATAGAGACCATCTATGATTATTGCCTTTTCATTTATGGTATCTCTAAGTGCAACCTTATCAGAACTATCAGACTTAATCTTATTCTTAAGATCTATCTTATCTGTACTTAACCTAAGGACATCACTTTTAGCTTGTTCAAGTTCAGATATTATAGTCTTATTAGAATCATTAAAAGTGCTAACTTGGGATGACAAATTCTGATTAGACACAGTTAAGACACTTAATTGAGATTGTAAATCAGTAACTAGGTAACAAACATCAGCAAGAGTAAGAATATCCAAACATACCCTTTTCTTGTCAGTTTGTACTTCAGCCATGCGTGCCACAAAGTCATCTGGACTCATATCAGCAGTTGAATCCATTTACAGCACGTCATCATCACTTGCTTTCTCTTGAATCTCCGGCACCTTTACTTCAACATCAGTAGGCATATAGCTATTGGACTCAGAAGCTATCTCTTGATCCTCAATCTCAGCCATGAGAGCTTCTTCAGACTGAGCTTGCCAATCATAAGATCCATCCAACTGTATCACAACTAAGGCTTTGGAAGCTAAGGTACTTCCCGAACCTTGTTTTCTATTGCCAGCTTCAACCTTAGGTCTTTGACACTCACGAGCAAAGTGTCCATAACCTTGACAGTTGAAACACTTGATCTTGGTTTTATCAAACCCTGATCGATTTCCCATCACTTTTCTACCAGTTCTCTTCAAGAAATTTTTAACTCTCCTTGATAACATTGCCAGTTGATCCTGGAGATCTATTTCATCAAGATAATCAAGGTCTATCTAATCATAGTCTTCATCAAACATAATCGGATCATTGATTTTACCATGAATGTAGTTTTCATAAGAAGCAACAAAGGATGCAAGGACAGATAACTGTTGCTCAGCAGATTTCACACTCATTGGTATCTTTTGATGTCCTTGAGTTGACTTCTCAACAGGTGTACCTTTAGTTTCATTACCTGATGAGGTAAGAAGGCACACGTCATCCGTTATCATTTCACCATTTTCATCAGTATTACCAACTAAAAGTGCAGTGGTCGAACTAGATGAAGAAGTTGAGAGATTTGTTTTCCCATGATATAGCCCAGGATTCTGAACCTGATCAGAATCAGTTTCTCTCGATTTCTTAGTGAAATCATAACCTTTTAGCTTGTCAATGACCTGCTCTAAGGTCATGGTTGCATACCTTTCATCGTTGTCTTTGAGCATTACACAATACATTTCCCACTTAGACGGTAAACCCTCAATAAATTTGTCGGTTCGTTCAGTCTCAGTAGTAACAATCTCATGGTTGTCAAGCTCACTTAACAAGTGGTAGAATCTAGTGATATAAGCATCAAGATCTTCTCCCTTTAAAGCTTTTATAACAGTAAACTGTTTCTTAAGAAGATTCTTCCTGCTTGCCTTCACTTGAGGACTTCCCTCACATCTTTTCTCTAACGCTTCCCAGAGCGTTCTAGCAGTTTGAAAAGACTTGAGTTGATGGTTTATCTCATTTGGTAAACTCATCTTAATTGCAGAATGAGATTTATTCTCCAATTTATATTCCTCTTTTTGTTGATCACTCATCCGGGCGTAAGTTAAAGTAACAATTGCATTATTAACCGTTTGAGTAGGTGCAGTGTATCCATTCTTGATACACATCCAGATCGACAGATCATGGAATCTACAGTAAGATTCAAATCTGTCCTTCCAGTTATAGTAATCTTCGATCTTCAACAACTTAGGTGGAACGTTTGATTTTCCCACCTCGTGTTCCATCTCGATCATTTTACTTAAATCAGACATCTTAAAAACTTAAAGTTAAACTGTTTCTCGAATTCAGAAAAACTCGATTCGCAAGACTCAGTTCAACTCGCAATCTCGGCTCGACTCGCAAGTCTCAGTTCGGATTGCAGTGATGTCGATTCGTAAGCGATTTCGATTCGCGAGAGATCTCGGTTCGACTCGCAAGTCTCAGTTCGACTCGCAAGTTCAACTCGGTTCGCAGACTACGCTGAAACCCTAATCTCGACTCGCGAAACGGCTGAAAAACCCGAAAACGAAAATTTAAGGTATTTTTACGATTGAAACAGGAAATTTCGACCGTGAACTAACTCTAAATCATCCAGAGAATGATTTTGATCGTTAATATGTACTTATGAACACAAAAACAATCCGAATCAAACGCGATTATCCCTAAAACTTCAAACTTTACTCGTATTTAGCCCGAAAGCTCTGATACCAGATGTAAGTCCCTAGTTCTTAGGATCGATAACTTCGTTATCTGTAGTATTAAGGTGCTGAATCCCTCAATACGATGTTATCTTACTAACAACGAATAAGTTCGCGTTTTAGGTTTACTAATACTTAGCTTTAAACGTATAAACCGTCAAAGCCTAGCCGTTAGGTTATTTTTCTCCGGATTACTGAATTCGCAGGTTGCAGGTTCGATTGGCAAAAGTTGTTTCAAAGTTATGTTTTTCACGGATTGAAAAACATTATATATTTCGTCTCAACTCGCAGCCGTTGGGCCTGCGAGTTGACTCGACTCGTTCCGTAAGCCTAAGCCCATTATGGCTTCGGCTCGTTATGCTTATTAATGTTCACGAGTTCAGTTCTTATCTCGCTGCTCAACTCGCAGCGACTTGAGAACTCGACTCGCAGCAAACGTATATTTATTTATTTCGTTTACGATATTCATCTAACACTTTAACATGCTAATATATTTAACGAATATTATTAACAAAACAAATATCCATTTACAAATCTAAATCAATATACAAACATGATAATAATTACACTAGTCCTATTTCAAGCTAGATCTGTTGTCACAAACTATGTTCCAACATTTATATATCTTTTTACTTATGTAGAAACATTTGGGGGTATATATTGATGGTTTCCACTGTTATACGAAAGTATACATCTGGTCTCTATTAATATATATTTAAAAATTAAGCAAACGCAAGTCAAAAGTACTTAAAAAATCTTAAAAATAAAAGATACCTAATGAGGTTGCCAAATTGGTTTGACCAAGTCTGGTTTTGCTTAAACCTGAATCAAGTTATGTCGCTCTGTTGCATGAAAATGCAGACCTGTCACCAATGTCTTGATTCTTAAAAATGTATTTTATATATTTAATGAGAATATAAAAGAAAATTGTATAATTAAATTTAAAAGTATATCATATATGGAAATCATAAGTAATATACATACTAATAATAAAGATATATTCAGAAATATGAATATAGATTGTTTAAAGTGGACAAATATATTAGTAATCATTCATGAGCTATATATTACACAAATAATAATAATTTTTATTTATACATTATAGTTATCCATGTTAATTAAATTGTTAAAATTTTTAATTTATGAAACAGGTTTTTAGTATTAGTATTCTGATTCTTAAATATTAGTTTGATGCTTATTTTAAATTTTATTCAGTATTCTACTTGAGGACAAGCAGAACTTAAGTGTGGGGATATTTGATAAGCATCAAATAGATAGTATATTTTATAGTAATTTATCCCTATATTTATATACATTTTAGTGCATTTATATGATTTTAGATACTTATTTTGTTAATATTTGCAGAGATATACTTTAATTAAATATTGAAGAAAAAGGAACGAGAACAAGTCCAAAACTGAAGAAAATGAAGTATATGAAGAAAAGGAGCTTAAACCTTAAAGAATTGAAGACTAAAATGATAATATTGAAGAATTGGGTCAAAATGAAGATTAAAATCCGTTAAAGAAAAGAAGGAAGCCCAAATAGAAGCCCAACCCGTATTTAGAAGATTCTGGAATGAAGGTCCAGCCGGCGGTTGGGATATAAAGGGATTAAGGAGGTGGAAGACGCGGAGTTGGACCAGGACACAACTTGTTCCAACCGGCGGTTGAAATACCCAACCGGCGGTTGGGAGGTCGGCCAGCAAAACTATAAATAGAGGTTTAATTCAGGTTTAAGGAGATACGATTGAAGAATACAAAATTCGATTATTAGGGTTTAAGTTCGACTTAAGGTGCGAATTTGGAGGCTAAGGAGCTAGGGTTTGAAGGTTTTTAACCCTAGGAAAAGCTGGTTCGACAATTGGTTCGGTTTCTTTATCCTTGTAACTTTAATAACCTTATTGAGTTAATTTATGGATATTGTTTATTTGAATTACTTGTTAATTAGGTTTTCGTTATAGTTATTTGAATGAATGTTTATTGAGTTTATTATATGAATTTATGTTTATGTTGGAACTATATTATTGAATGTTTATTATACAATAATTGTCTATATTATGATATATTAATGATTGTTCTTGACATAGTTAGACTGATTTATATTAAACGAGGATGACCATATTAAGTTCGTATAAATTAAGTGATTGTGTTTATGTCTTGATCTTAACCTTATGCGATAGACGAAGAATATAATTCATTGATATAAAGTAATATTGTGATTCACGTCATACCGATGAAATTGTATTAATAAACTGATGATAGATCTTAATAATTAGTGATACTTTGCGTAACCTTATGATTGTGTTGCTATGATGAAGATTAACTTAAGCTTAAGTAATTTTCTACATTAGTAATTCACCAGTAATAATAGCCAACAAAGCAAATGGACATAAGTAAATATAATAAGTTTAATAAATAATAGTTTGAATAATTATAATCTTCTATCCAATTGAGTATTCTTAAGTTGTTCCTGAAACTTATCTATTAGAATCTGTATCAAAATATAAATATAAATATAAATATGTTCGTTCGGAACTAAAACGTCCCCCTTATCTTGTATATTATTGTATATTGGATCCTTTATTTGTATTATTGTAAATATTTGTAATTAGGAGTAAATAGATAATTAGTTATAACATTAGAATCACGTTCCCTGTGTTCGAACTTGGACTTACTTATAAAGCTATATTATACGAACGGGTTAATCTTGCCTGAATTGTGTGATAGTATTATTTAGTATTTCCTTAATTTAAAACTTGTGATTATAATTGTCTATACTTAGCACACATCAATATCATATATGAAAATCATAAATAATATACATACGAATAATAAAGATATATTTCAGAAATATGAGTATAGATTGTTTAAAGTGGATAAATATATTAGTAATCATTCATGAATTATATGTTGCACGAATAATAATAATTTTTATTTGTACATTATAGTTATCCATGATAATTAAATTGTTTAAAGTTTTATTTTATGAAACAGATTTTTAATTTAAGTATTTTGATTATTAAATATTAGTTTGATGCTTATTATTTTAGTTTATGAATGTATTCTACTTGAGGACAACCAGAACTTTAGTGTGGGGATATTTGATAACATCAAATAATGCTATATTTATATATTAATAATTCTTATATTTTGTTTACTTTTATTGCATTTCTATTAGATTTAGATACTTAATGTGTTTATATTTGCAATTTAGGTATAAAGGTAATTAAATGAAGAAAAGAACGAGAAAAGAGCTTTAAAGGATGAAAATAAAGAGAAGACTGAAGATTGAAGATGTTTGGACTTGAATTGAAGACTAAACCTAAAGATAAAGTCGATTGGGCTTAAAGAATGAAGAAAAACAGATTAAGAAGGTTAAAACCCAAAAAGAGGGGCCTGGCCCGACTATTTGTATATTCTGGAAATCGAGGTCAACCGGCGGTTGGAATGACCAACCGGCGATTTAATATATATATTGTAAGTCGGTGAAAATCGCAGAGTTGCATTTGGACTCCAAGTACTCCAACCGGCAGTTGGGAACTCCAACCGGCAGTTGAACTGGCGGTTCAGAAAAACTATAAATAGAGGCAATGGCCAGATTAAACCATATACGAATTTGGAGAGCAAAAGTCGATTGTAAGGGTAAAGGAACGATTCTAGGTCGAATTTGGAGGCTAGGAGGCTTGGGTCTGAGGACTTGCAACCCTAACGAAGAATAATTCGGTTTCTTTTGGTTCGATTCTAGATCTTTTACTTATGTTTGTATTTAGATCTTGTTTTCTTATTATTAGATATTGATTGTTCTTTAACATATTTATTTAGAGGAATGATGTTTATATGATTATTTGATTATATGTTTTCGTTGATTGATTTTATGAATGTTATTAAGGTTATATCTATATTGATTATATGATTATGAGATTCATACTATAGTGAGTATTTGTATGTATAACACCCCTCGTTAATTATAAACATTTAATATAATATTTGCGACTCGGAAGCGTATATTTAAAACATACTATCAATGTACTCAAAATGTCGATAAACTTTTTCAAATCCAATACATGACATTTCAACAAACTCGATGTTATATAATTCAAATACTTCTTTGATTATCAAAATTTAATCAGAGTAACAGCCTGTCAAACATTCCATCCAGTCCAACAACCTCCTGCCCTGCCCAATATGTCCCATCTATTTTAACCTGCAGGAAGAACTGTGGTGGAGTTAGCATAAAGCTAAGTGAATGAAACTATAAGCAACAGTCCAACCTAGCATAACAATCTGTTTACATCAATTAACAATAAACAGAAAATCAATCAATCACTCAACATCCAATCGATGTCATACACGCAACATCATGAGGATCGGTGGTCCCTGAGACACCCTAATACCGGTTTGGTACTCAAGGAACTCTTATCAATCATCTGTATTGGCCCATACAGAACTACCGATAACTTGTTGTCAATCACACACGACCTAGATCTCTAAACCAACATTTCAAGTTTCCGAGATCTCCTGTCGTCTACAACAACAACAAGTCCAACCATCAAATCAAGGTGACCTCAAAATCTTACATACTAGCACAATCAGCCAAGTAAGCAACTAATTAAACTATCATGGCAAGATATCTCTACAGATGTATCATATCAAAGTAATACTATAAATTACTGGTTGTAAATCAAATCATTACAACTAAATCACACTGAGGTTACAGATCCACTCACCGACACCTCAGCTGCAAGCTCAGAAGTCTAATATTACTGAGCCTTCTACACATCTGAGAATACAATCAATAAACAATGAGTTAGTAACTTGTATCAACTGATAATACTTATGTAATTAACATCGTTACACAATCATAACATAACTACATGTATCAAGTGATCCCTAAGATCACAGCAACAAAAGTTCAATTCGGAACATAATCAAAAGTCCCGAATTGAGGTCCAAAAACAGTAAAATGCCATTTTCGACCCCTAAATGACCCCGAAAGGCCAAAAATCATCTAGACTCTTAGAATAGAGCTTTGATCATTGGGCCGTTTTTGAGTCACCATGAAATTTTCAACCCAATCCGAGTTAATGAAAATTTGTCAATTTCAAGTGTCGCTAAAAACACCACCTTCTAAACACTTATGCATTTTCAAAATTTACAAAACGCACTAACAAACGCGATCCAGAAAACAATGGTGGGATCGCGTTCCTCTTTGTAATTTAATTCTGTGACAAATTATAACTAAGCAACGCGATCCGGACAAATTCTTGGGATCGCGTTCCCAAGAACAAAACTCGTCCGATTCCTTTTATAACTAACGAACGCGATCCTGGCTAGGGTTCTGGGATCGCGTTTGAGCCTTTTTCAGCTCATCTTCATCCCTGATCAAACCCTAACTCGCGATTTTAATACCCAAATCACCCAAACTCGATTTCTAACTGTTTTAAACACCTAATAACTTCACATAATCAATATGCAACAGTTATAACGAAGTTCTAACATCAAATTCATGTTTTTCAATCCAAATCAATCAATTCAAAACTTATAAACTATTTGATTCGATTCAAACTTACCTCTCAATTGAAGAACACTGAATTGAAAGATAATAATGGTGAAACTAGAATCAATCATAGCTCCAATTCGTAGGTTTCAAGTTTCTGATTTGGATTTCATAAGGTTTATGTGAGTTTTGAAGTTTCATATGAAACTTTCCTTAAATGGAAAGTGATATATAAGTCGGCCCAACTTAAACCGCCTTCAATATACGGGTATAATTTAATACCCCATCTCAATCTATTGTCTGGAACCCGAAAACCATTTGCGAGTTCAAACATTTTATTGCACCGTCAACTATATTAATTTACAACAATTAATAATTCACTTATCACATTGGAATATTCGACTCCTATTCCAATTATTTCAACTATTTCAAATAATATTATTTCCAAACACGTTTAAATACATATTTAAATCAAGAAATAATATATAAACAACTAGGTCCATTTCGAGGATGTTACAACTCTCCCCCCCTTAAAGAGATTTCGTCCCCAAAATCTAACCTCATTCAATCTGTCTAATGTGAGATAATCACATATATCTTAACATACAATTGTCCTCAATAGCAACTTACAACTATACTTAGACTGCTTGAATTCTTTCCACATGCACATATCCAAATGTACATGCTTCTATCTTTTCCTATGCACACTTACAGTGTACCAAATCAATATCATCAATCAGATATATCTAATAACAAACACTTACTTTAACAAGTGAATCCTACAATCACTTAATCAACAAGTAAAACTTAACATTACTTAATAGGTCTATGCAATTCGAAATTAGCAACATGCTAAAATCTTTAACCTATTCTCACTGTTCATCACTGTTAACAATAAAACAGCAGTAATAATATCACAACGGTGTTTATTAAACCACAATGTACCTAGCAACATTGAAATATAATTCAGCTCACGACCAACAATCAATCTAATATACAGATCACAATCTTAAATCTCTACCATCAAAGATCTGAAATTCAAATCTAGGTCAACTTTTCATCCAAAAGTTTCATACCTATACTCTTTTGAATACCCTATCATATTCACATATCATTTCAATCATATGAAATCCTTTACTTAAAAGTAATCCAGATTCATATCACCTTAATAAGTACAGCAGAGGTCAACTCAGTAGGTAAAACCACAATCAACAAGTACTTTGCTCAATCAACAAAAGTACCACAATCAATCTTACCTACAATCAACCAACCTCTACATTGACTTATTTCTGTTTGTAACTTCTTTCATTACAACCTATTAATTGTCGACAACAACAAAGTCAACAACAACAACTGTCCAAACAATAATCACAACACTAGTGATTATACATTCCAGTACGCCTATCCATACTTACTATGTATCTTCAAATCTAACTAACCATCAAGTTAGAATTTACATAACGCTTAAACTGGTAAGACAGCCATAATCTTATCTTAGCAACCAATTAATTACTTTACAATCTTAAGCTACTAATCACAAGCTTTTAGAATTTATATGACTTTAATCACCCAATCATTTAGTACTAAATTCCATCAATCTAGCAGCTAAGTCAACATTAATCAATATTATGATACTACAGGTCAAGCATCATAATATCACAATGTGCTACTTTTCAACACACTTCTAACAAAATCTACATCAAGTTAATCACAATTAACTAACTTTACACAACTTATGGCATATTTTAATTCATTCTATCTCCTTTGGATCTTACACGACCCGTTTCAATATAATTTGACTAATCTAGGAATTCAATCATATTTCACACAATCATAACATTTCAATCTATGTTAGACTATTTCAACACACACAGTTGACTAAATGTCAACTTTGATTTAAATCAACCAATCACTAAAATCCTCTAACTACTTTTTTTTTTTCAAGTTTGACCTATCCTCCAACCAATCACAAACAATTAATTTTATACACAGTTTTCTATTCATGGTTTGACTTTCAAAGTTAACATACCATCAATATTAACTCACAACAAACCATTTCATCTTATCTGTTCACCTTCAAACATATATTTTAAATTATTACTTTCAATAATCTTATCAATCTTTTACAAGGACAAGGTCAACCTACATTAATCTTGGCTCCATACAAGCCATTTCATATTGTATGTTTACTTTTAAACATATAATTCAAATTATTACATTCAATAATACTAGAAATTCCTCAAGTAAGACAATATCAACCTATTTCAACTTTGGCTTCATACAAGCCAAATACAAAATAGTGACTCATTTAAACACTATCAAATTCGCCTACATGTAATCTATCACAATCAATCACAATTACATATTCAACACAATCAAATTAGTCACTTAGGTTTATCATCAAAGCCTCTATCAATGACAACTATCATTTACACTCTCACCTTTACAGTCTAAAGGTCACAGTTCTATCAACTGATTGTTTTCTTATCAAAACAACTATTAAACAACTTAGCATACTATCATGCTCCATTTCCAAAATCACATTACATTTCTTTTATACCAAGTAGCCTCAACAAGTTCATGTGACACAACATAATATAACAACGGTGATCAGGCGTTGCAAGATTATGTTCTTCACAATCCATTCTCAGGCTACTCTACATTATAATTATCAATGTGATCTATTCTCATCTCATATGATTTCAAATCAATCAAAATTCATTTAATAGTTTCTAACAGCTGATACATACTCAAAATCAGCTTACTACTTACATATTCAACCTTACATATGCAAGCCATCTCACATAATTTATTTTCAACAACTGAATTACTCAGTATATCTACTGGTCTGAAACCTCAAACATATGATAACCTATCATCATAATTTTAATACTTAACACAATTCAATGTCCCTACTTACTACAAAATTCAGGACACATCTTAATTAATTATCATTACTTTGACATATGCTTTACTATCAAGCATCACTGTCACAACAAGCCTACTTAATCATGTTACTATAAACATTTCATTTACTAATTCACAATTGACTAGAAAGACCTATCACTTTCTCATTCAATTTAGCTTTATCATAAGTTATTTTCCTCATAAACTTATTCATCTTGGTTTAACTCAAGTGTTTAACTACAATCAAAACATATCATGTAGTCACATAACCACATATTTTCTCAATTAGCAGTCATTATCAATTCAAATGACACAACCTTCCTTAACAAGGATTTAGATCACACCTAGTGATTAATCCATTAACATAATACTATCAATTATTTTGTATCACCAATAAAGACACTCTTAGGTTCTAACATCAATCTTGTTAAACCTTAATCAACTCTCTGTCTACTTAAACATATTTCTGCATTTACAATTCAATCAGAAATAACCACAACAATGAAGATCTCATTCAATATTGCTATCCTCATGTCAACCTATAGCAATCATTAGTTGACTCAAAACTGGGGAATCATATCAGTCTGACTCAATTAACTTCACAACAAAGCTTACTCAACATAACAGAGTAAACAATTTAAGTTAATGTAAATTAACATAGGCTTATCGAAGATTACCTGGCAATCTTAAGCCCACGAGTGTTGAGGAAACATGAAATATACCAATCAGATAATCATGTTCCTCCGTCTCTGCAATTAAACAACAACTTTACAACTTGTTAAGGGTTAGTACATATTCAACTAACTACCTTCTCATACATCAACTAATCAACTAAACCCACACCTTCTGGAATGTTTGACTCAACTCAATCAAAGTTTAGGATTGAACATTCTATCAAGTCCAATTCACCCAAACTATTGCTCTGATACCAACTTATAACACCCCTCGTTAATTATAAACATTTAATATAATATTTGCGACTCGGAAGCGTATATTTAAAACATACTATCAATGTACTCAAAATGTCGATAAACTTTTTCAAATCCAATACATGACATTTCAACAAACTCGATGTTATATAATTCAAATACTTCTTTGATTATCAAAATTTAATCAGAGTAACAGCCTGTCAAACATTCCATCCAGTCCAACAACCTCCTGCCCTGCCCAATATGTCCCATCTATTTTAACCTGCAGGAAGAACTGTGGTGGAGTTAGCATAAAGCTAAGTGAATGAAACTATAAGCAACAGTCCAACCTAGCATAACAATCTGTTTACATCAATTAACAATAAACAGAAAATCAATCAATCACTCAACATCCAATCGATGTCATACACGCAACATCATGAGGATCGGTGGTCCCTGAGACACCCTAATACCGGTTTGGTACTCAAGGAACTCTTATCAATCATCTGTATTGGCCCATACAGAACTACCGATAACTTGTTGTCAATCACACACGACCTAGATCTCTAAACCAACATTTCAAGTTTCCGAGATCTCCTGTCGTCTACAACAACAACAAGTCCAACCATCAAATCAAGGTGACCTCAAAATCTTACATACTAGCACAATCAGCCAAGTAAGCAACTAATTAAACTATCATGGCAAGATATCTCTACAGATGTATCATATCAAAGTAATACTATAAATTACTGGTTGTAAATCAAATCATTACAACTAAATCACACTGAGGTTACAGATCCACTCACCGACACCTCAGCTGCAAGCTCAGAAGTCTAATATTACTGAGCCTTCTACACATCTGAGAATACAATCAATAAACAATGAGTTAGTAACTTGTATCAACTGATAATACTTATGTAATTAACATCGTTACACAATCATAACATAACTACATGTATCAAGTGATCCCTAAGATCACAGCAACAAAAGTTCAATTCGGAACATAATCAAAAGTCCCGAATTGAGGTCCAAAAACAGTAAAATGCCATTTTCGACCCCTAAATGACCCCGAAAGGCCAAAAAATCTAGACTCTTAGAATAGAGCTTTGATCATTGGGCCGTTTTTGAGTCACCATGAAATTTTCAACCCAATCCGAGTTAATGAAAATTTGTCAATTTCAAGTGTCGCTAAAAACACCACCTTCTAAACACTTATTCATTTTCAAAATTTACAAAACGCACTAACAAACGCGATCCAGAAAACAATGGTGGGATCGCGTTCCTCTTTGTAATTTAATTCTGTGACAAATTATAACTAAGCAACGCGATCCGGACAAATTCTTGGGATCGCGTTCCCAAGAACAAAACTCGTCCGATTCCTTTTATAACTAACGAACGCGATCCTGGCTAGGGTTCTGGGATCGCGTTTGAGCCTTTTTCAGCTCATCTTCATCCCTGATCAAACCCTAACTCGCGATTTTAATACCCAAATCACCCAAACTCGATTTCTAACTGTTTTAAACACCTAATAACTTCACATAATCAATATGCAACAGTTATAACGAAGTTCTAACATCAAATTCATGTTTTTCAATCCAAATCAATCAATTCAAAACTTATAAACTATTTGATTCGATTCAAACTTACCTCTCAATTGAAGAACACTGAATTGAAAGATAATAATGGTGAAACTAGAATCAATCATAGCTCCAATTCGTAGGTTTCAAGTTTCTGATTTGGATTTCATAAGGTTTATGTGAGTTTTGAAGTTTCATATGAAACTTTCCTTAAATGGAAAGTGATATATAAGTCGGCCCAACTTAAACCGCCTTCAATATACGGGTATAATTTAATACCCCATCTCAATCTATTGTCTGGAACCCGAAAACCATTTGCGAGTTCAAACATTTTATTGCACCGTCAACTATATTAATTTACAACAATTAATAATTCACTTATCACATTGGAATATTCGACTCCTATTCCAATTATTTCAACTATTTCAAATAATATTATTTCCAAACACGTTTAAATACATATTTAAATCAAGAAATAATATATAAACAACTAGGTCCATTTCGAGGATGTTACAGTATGCGTTGATTAATAATTTAGGTTTATGTTTTGATTATAACTTAAATACCCTGACTACGTGATAAGTTATAATTATTACTGGATTAAACTATAATTGATTAGATAATAAAATTCGAGACCCCGAAATTAGTTAACCTTAATATACGTTAAAGAGCTTCATAAAGGATACTTAAACCCGACCATAGGAAGCTATCCAGGATACTTAAACCCGACCAAGGAGGATATCCACTTTTATATTTCAACATAAAGTTAATTAGCTAACAAAAGTAAACATATAAGAGAATTTGAATATAACATAGCTTGTCTAGATAAAATATATCTCCGATCTACCTAATTTACCTTAGTTATCTCTTAATTACTTTAGTTATCTTAATTATGTATCAAAATAAATATATGTTCGAACGGAACTAAAACGTCCCCCCTTTTATCTGTGATATTAATTGTAATTAATTGTGAATATTGTAAACATTAGTTTAGGGATTAATTAAAGATTCCACTTTTCCCTGTGTTCGATACTTAGAATTACTTATAAAGCTATATTATACGATCGGGTTATTCTTGCCTGTATTGTGTGATAGTATTATTTAGTATTTCCTTTATTTAAAACTTGTTATTTTAATTGACTATACTTTCCGCACATCAAAAATTGAAAACTTTTATGGTGTCTAAATTTTATGCAAGCTAAATATGAAACTTAAAAATGTACGTTAGAAGAATTAATATAAGTTTTAACGTAAAATATATTTAATTTTCATTTTATAGAAAGGTGTTATATTAAGTAAATAAAAAAGTTTTATTTGTATAAATTACTCATTTGTTATCATATATGTATTACTTAAAAATTAGAGATAGTAATAAAATATATAAATAATTATATTTTTTATATTACTATTTTTACATATAAGTTGTAGCTATTACATAAATAAGTCTCAATATTAAACCTACAAATGCTAAAGGTGTTTATATTATATCAATATTGTGGTTGTTATAAACAAGATTGTTGTAAGATAATCTCAATAATAAATTTAGTTTTACGCATTTTTGCTAGACGATCCATCATTTTGAGTAGATTATACTTAGGATAAATTAAAATTCTCAAACCTCAAAACATACATTTTTTCAATTAAATTTTGTTATGATCATACCACATACTTTATTTTGAGTGTCTAATTTAAGTATGTAGTTTTCACTGTGATAATGAACTTGCATAAATCTCTATTTACCTTAATGTGATATGTTATATATTTTGTCACTACTATATGTTATACTACATACTTTATACTCCCTCCGTCTCAGAATAAGTGTCCTGTTTTGACTTTTTGAGTCTTTCTTTTTTAACTTTGACCTTACATATTTTTGTTTATGTTATATAATACTTGATGCAAAATATATGAATGAATTGAGTTTTAAATGTATTTCCATTGGTATAATTTTCATAAAGTATTATATAACACAAACAAAGATATTTAAAGTCAAAGTTGAAAAACATAGACTTTAAAATCTGAAACAGGACACTTATTCCGGAACGGAGGGAGTATGTGTTATTAGGATGCATATGCATTATCTATCTATCTACCTATTTTATAAAAAGGGTAATCTTTTTTACTGTAACAACCATGGTAAAATGCCAAGTCAACATCTATAGTCCGAGACTTAGACTGTTCCCCAAAGACTTATATGCAATTGGCAATGTTTTAAAAACCGGTTCGAACCGGCCGGTTCGACCGGATCCGGAGAAGTTTCCGAGTTAGAATGGACCGGTTTTGACCTTAAGTTGACCGGTCAACGAACCGGCGGTTCGACCGGAAACCGGACGGTTCGACCGGAAACCGGCCGGTTCAACCGGGTTTTTTTTTTTTTTTTTAAATAATGGTGACGTGGCCGGTTTTGGGGATGGTTGGACCGGACCGGTTGAACCGGTTCGACCGGAATCGGTGGAGTTTCCGATTCGATAAAAAAACCGGTTTTTAAAACATTGGCAATTGGACCATCTATAATTAATCCCCAAAGTCACAATCCCTTCATCACTTTTTACCCCTCTCATTTCTTAAGCTTGGAGGTAACCTCCTCTCTCTCTCTCTCTCTCTCTCTCTCTCTATACATAAATATTTGTTTGCCATTTATCTAATTTTGTGTTTGGTCTTCAATGTTGGCTCATATGCGAGTTTTGTGTTGATTAGCTTGGATTTAGATACATCTTTCAAGAAGATGATGATAACTACTTGTTCTAGAAAAAAGTTCATGGTATGCATGTTTTAATTCATTGTTATATGTTTTAATATGGTAGCTACTATGTGATGCTTCTCTCAAGAGAATGATGGAACTTGTGTGTTAAGTATGTTATATGTAGCTTTAATTTATTGTCATAACCTCCCCACTATTTTCTTTATATATTTTGGTTTTTCAAACTAGAGACAAGTTAAAAGCGAAAGTTTTATCAATTATTCCCTACCGACTTTCTTCAAAACTTTCAATGATTATGAAATGTTCTTCTATAATATGTTTGTAAATTTGATTTCTTAATTGTTAAACATTAAAAGCATTGTTATTGGTTCTTTGTACTACCAAATGGGTATTTCAACCCATTGTATTAAATTTGGAGTAAATGAAAAACTAAAGAATAATAACGAAAAACTTTATGTTCTTTAAAGTAATTAAATTTTTCCTTTCAAGGAATTTACAATTCCATCTTAAGAAGGAGATTACATAGGAGATGCTCTTGATCTCTAAATCAAAAGTAGTGTTCATATTTACATCAACGACACTTTTATAATATATTTTATAGGTAAGTAAATAATTTTGTGTCAACGAAACACATGATATGAATTTTTAATCCTTCGAGATTTCAAATTTCTCAGAGACTTTAAGTTCCGGAATTCCAACTCCCCAATTTAAACATTAGTGACGATTTCGTACACTACCATTTTATTTGTACACCATAAATATGTTTTACAGTGTTTTAAGATATATTATTGTAAAACAAGTATGATGGTGTACGTACATATCGCTCCACTAAGACAAAACAAGTATTATAATATAGTATGAAAATGTAATTATAATTTTTTAAAAAAAATACGTGGATTAAATTGTTTTAAAAATATACACTTCGATAACTTTATGGTTTCTTTGAGCCAAGTGTGACCCCTATATGCATGAGGTTTGTATAACTTGATATATGTTCTTGATTTCTTTGTTATCGTTCTAATAAAAAATTTTTACCAACTTTGAAACATTAATAAAAATCGGCATGGGCAGTGCTTAGCACGGCGTAGAAAACTTCCTAGTAATATTATATCATTCATGAAAGTTGGATAATTTTATTATATTTTCTATTTTAATTTAGCATGTTACGAGTAATATATTGCATTAAAATTTCTTTTTAATTTACTAACTTAAAAATATATGTCTAGAAAATCCCACCACAACGCACGGGTTAAAAATCCTCGTTAGTTACATCATTGTTTATTCGGTTGGTTTTTGGTACACGCTCTCAGAGAGAGCATACACCTTTTATGAGATTTGAAAAATTTGGGCTTTTTAGTTCAATCTCTAGCATCGATCTAGTTTGGACCTGAACATGTGTATTGGAATTTATATTTATATTTTTTTCACTAAAATGCCCACCAATGTAATTATACATTTATACATTCATAGTATCTGATAAAGTAATTTGGATTAAATTGCGGGTAACAATCTCATTAGCATTGACAAAATGTCTAAAAGAATTAGTACCAACCTGTTTGACAAAACGTGTACATGGTTGTTTTACATACAGACGCGTAACATTAAGTGAAAGTAAACTCACACGAATATTAAATTCAAAATTCAAAAAGAAAATATTATTAAACGTAAGTAAATAATGACAATTCTCATAACTATTTTTAACACTTTTTAAGTAGAGTCAGGGGCGGATTCAACTCCTAACTATGGGGGCCAAGGACCCCCATGAAATTGTTCCAAACAAGGTTAATTTTATAGTGATTTTAAAGTGGCCCCCTAATCTTTCGTTGAGTTTTACCTTTGAGGTAGGATAAATTGAGAATGCTATATATTTAAAGAATAGAAGAATCAATACAATTGTTCCATTTCATTTAAAAGTCCACTTTCCCTCAAATATATAAATTTGAATATCTCACAAACACTATGTTGAGAAATTATAAAAATGACTGTACATATTTAGAATCAACATCTTTTTCTCTGCAATTATAAAGATCTCAATGCTATACCTTCGACAAACTTTTCTCTTCGCCTTTTTGACGGGTCTTGACAAATGTCTCATTTAATGTCACATATGATTTATGACAAAAATAGAAAGTTGATACACTATTATTTATTAATTGATTTATGAAAAAAATATAAAGTTGGTGCACTATTATTTATACTTATAATCACATGTGATTTACGATTTAATATTCATTCACATGCAATTATAATTAAAAATTTAAAATTTGCATTTGTAATCAACCAAAAATCACACGTGATTCTGATTTGAGGTTTAATCACATATGATTTGATATAATAAATAAAAGTGTACCAACTTTATATTTTTGGTTGAAAGACGGACCGTTGGATACTGCACAAGACTTTATATCATCGAACTTACTAAGTTACAATACGTGTTTCACAACTTATTACAGAGATGCACTAAACGTATCCATAAACAATAGAGGTGGCAAAAAAAGACCCATTGGTTAATTGCGGGTTTAGTTGGTTAATATTAAAATTGTGATGGGTTTAGTTAGGTTTTTTAAATTTTATAGATGGTTTTAATTGGATAATTTTAATAAGACCCAACTATATCAACGGTTATCCATTGGGTCTATTATATAACCACATGGGTTATATACTTGTATCAATTGGTTAAAAACTTAAAATCGGATCGCTCACAAAACCATCTTCACAACTCAAATCTCTATCTCAATTCCAGTTGCAGGTTGCGTCTTCTACAACTCAAATCTCGATCTCAAATTCCAATCGCAAGTTCGTAACTCCAAGTTCGCAAGTTCGTAATCCGATTCGAATTTGTTGCTTATTAATTCGTATCTCGTATCCAGTAAGCTCTCATATTCATAATTCAATCATTAAATTTTATATTATATTCAGTTATTCGTCTGTTGCGATTTTGTGTTTGATTTAGGACTTTCGGTGAATATGTATGTGTTTTGAACTTTTGATATGTGTAATTGAAGATCTATTGATTGATTATTGTTTACTTGTTACTTGTTTAGGTAATTTTATGTCGAAGAGGTAACTGTAATCAGTGGCAAGCCAACGAAATTGGTATGCTCTATGCTTTTCCTGAAGTATTTTGCACACACAAAAGGCTAGCCATATTTTTGTTATTATTAAAACACGATAACAAACAGTTTTAGGGAGATCCTTAATAAATATGACAAAGGTTAACTAAATTGAAACTTGATGAAGGTGTTTGTCAATCGTATTAATACAGTTTCAGGTAGACTAAAAGTATATATAACTTTGAGTACAGAAATACAAATGGTTTTATTTTAAAACTATAGATAACTTTGAGTACAGAAATACAAATGGTTTTGTTTCTTGTGTATCTATAGTATATATAACTTTGAGTACAGAAACTTGATGAATGTGTTTGGCCCGACAAGTTTTGACTCGACCCGGCCAGTTTTGACATCAGATTTGTGATGAGATGGGTCTCTATTAGCTTAGCTGCTCATATCTAGTCTTGAATCATATACTATAGATAAAAAACAGATATACTTGTCTCGTTGGGATTGTATTATTTGTGGGATATTTGGGAATGCTTGTTAATTGTTGTTTAGGGCCTGTTTGGGATAACTTATTATTTTGGGGATGTTTGGTAATGCTTACTAGTTACTATTTGGGGCTTTTTGAGATTGAATATTACTTAACTAATAGGTCTTAATGATTAGGCTAATATGTCAGAAAACGCTCAACAACAAAATACACATGATGAATTAGAAGATGCTAGTTCATCAACGAGTAGACAATTTTCCAGTGTGTGGGACTATTTTGAAAGAGTACCAATAGGAGTTGACGGGATTAGAAAGGCAACTTGTACCTCTTGTAATAAGGTGTTAAAAGCCGACGCACATGGAACATCTAATATTCGACGTCATATACGTAAATGTTTTGATGTTGACCTATCCAACATGGTAGCTGCCCCACCGCCAAAACATATTTGTTTAGATCAAGCTATATTTAGAGAGAAATTGGCAGTTTCAATTCTATTATTAAACACAACTATCCGTTTAGTTATGCTGAGCACGATTGAACAAGAGATTTGCACAAGTTCTTACACCCGGATGCCAAACCTATATGCAGAAACACAGTAAAGGTAGAAGTCTTACTTCTCTACGAAAGAGAAAAATTGAGGATTAGAAGGGAGTTAGAGAAAGTAAAAGGTAGAATTTGTTTAACATCATATTTGTGGACTTCCATAACTAGTGATGGTTACATGACGCTGACCGCTCATTACATTGACGAATATTGGGTTTTAAGGAGAAAAGTCATGAACTTTAGAGTGATTCCCCCTCCTCACAAGGGATCACTTTTGGCAGAATGTGTGATCAAATTTTTAAGAGAATGGGGCACTGAAAAAAGAGTGTTAACCATCACATTAGACAACGCAACGAATAATAATGGTTTAGTGGATTCTTTAAAGGAACAATTAAGTTTAAATGATGCGTTACTTTGTGATGGGGAATTCATACATGTACATTGTTGTGCACATGTGTTGAATTTAATTGTACAATCCGGCTTGAAAGTCATTGAAGGAGCCATTGAAAAGGTGCGAGAGTCAGTGAAGTATGTGAGAGTAAGTGCCACTAGAAAGATAAAGTTTGCTGAATGCATTTCAACACTCGAACTACAATGTGGCAGCCATATGCGACAAGATATAGTTACAAGATGGAATTACACTTATTTGATGCTTGATTGTGCGTTGGTGTATCGTCGTGCGTATGTTCTATTGGATAAAGTGGATAAATCTTACAATACATGTCCAACACCGGAGGAATGGAAAAGGATAGAAGCAATTGCCTAATTTTTGAAACCTTTTTATGACATTACAAAGTTATTTTCAGGATCTTTATATTCTACATCAAATCTATATTTTCACAATGTCTATAAAATTCAAAAGGTTATTCAATGTCATACGTCGAATCCCGACCCAATTATAAGTGAAATGGCAAAAGGCATGAAAACCAAATTTGATAAATATTGGGAAACATATAGCATGGTATTGTCATTTGGGGCTGTTTTGGATCCACGGTATAAGCTGGATATTGTCGAGTTTTACTTAACAGAGCTTGGAATGGATGGTCAAGTGCTTATTGACAAAGTACAAAGTGTTGAGGATGGGTTGCGCAAGTTATACACTGCATATGAGACTCAATCAACTGTAATGCATGATTCGACTAAAGGAGCAAGTTCAAATGTTGAAGGCAGGAATTCATGTGATGATTTAGGAGCTGATCTGGAACGGTTTCGGACGTTTCAAAGTCAATATAAGAAACAAAAGGTACAAAAGTCGCAGTTAGATCAATATTTGGATGAACCGATACTTGATAAAAATCAAAAGATCGATATTTTACAATTTTGGAAAGAAAACCAAGCAAGGTATCCGGAGTTGTCAATTATGGCTTGCGATATATTAAGCATCCCCATTACTACAGTTGCTTCGGAGTCTACTTTTAGCATAGGTGGTCGGATTATAAGCAAATATCGAAGTTCACTATGTTCAGAAAATACAAAAGCACTGTTGTGCACTCGTGATTGGTTATTTGATCTAAAAGGTAGTTCTTTCATTCTATATTTATGTATTGACATTTTTATATTTATATGTTATCTACAGATCTTATTTATTTGTATAGAGGAAGATGAAATTGACAAAGAAGAACTAATAGAGGATATTGCAAAGTTAGCAGCAAGAGCATATGATAAGAACTAATGAGTTTTTATTTGTGACATTCAGGTATTAAGCTTTGTTCTATTATTTGTGCAAGAAATTCATTATCTTGTTGTCAATCTCTATGTTTCTATCAATTCTTTTGGTAAAAGATCCTCAAGTTAGTTCAGATGTATATTGTAATGTGAAATTAACCACAGCTCTTTGCTTATCTAGTATTTTCTTCTACTTCATTTGTCCATTAGTATAGTGTTTCTATATTCTGATCAATGCTTTCGAACCTGCAGTGAAGATGTTGTTCCCGTTGATATAGTTGTTCGTGCTCTGTCTCTGTTAGCGTGGATTGGGTATGTTTTAGATGTTGGCTGCTATTGGAAATGATGTATGGTTCATTCATTGGAGGTTTTGTTATGGTCACATTTGTTCATCAGTTTGTTTATGGACTCATCATGTGCTGTATCATCATATGCTATATGTAGGGATATCCTTGTGGTTTAGTAGTTTCAGATTAGTCAATGTATGGGCCCAGGGAGTTGGATGGCTAATTGCATATGTTTCAGATTAGTCAATGTATGGGCCCAGGGAGTTTGTTGTTTAGTTGTAATGTGATAATTTAAGTTTTCTGTATTGTGTTTTGTTTGGGACTTTGGGTTATGTAATCCTTTTTTCTTACTCCTTGTAAGAAAATGGTCAATTGTCGGTGTTGTTTTAGTCTTTTTCTTCTGTTTGCATTTGTACATTGGTTTGGTTTTATTGTTGTCTACTTTTTCCATAATAAACGAAAACTTTTTATGTCTTTAGTCTTGGTATTTTAAGTCTGCTGATTATGAATTATATACATATATATATATATATATATATATATATATATATATATGTATGTATGTATATGTGTGTACTATGTTGAATAGTATTTGTCTTTGTATACTAGAGTGCAATTTACATGTCACGTGATAAAAAAAAAAATTGTTATAAAAGACCCAAAAACCCAACCCAAACCCATTAGACCCATCCTCCTAAGAGACCCATCTAGACCCGGACCCATCTAGACCCAAACCCAATAAGACCCGAGACCCGACCCGACCCAACCCGAACATTTTGCCACCTCTAATATATATATATATATATATATATATATATATATATATATATATATATATATATATATATATATATATATATATGTATATATATATATATATATATATGTATGTATGTATGTATGTATGTATGTATGTACGTACGTACGTACGTACGTACGTACGTACGTACGTACGTACGTACGTATATGTGTGTACTATGTTGAATAGTATTTGTCTTTGTATACTAGAGTGCAATTTACATGTCACGTGATAAATAAAAAAATTTGTTATAAAAGACCCAAAAACCCAACCCAAACCCATTAGACCCGGACCCATTAGACCCACCCTCCCAAGAGACCCATCTAGACCCAAACCCAATAAGACCCGAGACCCGACTCGACCCGAACATTTTGCCACCTCTAATAAACATGTTTAGGTCCAAGACCCTAGTTATCTTACGAGGTAATAACTCTTTGAACTCATCAAAGAACACCACAATCAAAATCACTATGACCATTTAAGTTGTGAAAGAGAACAAGCAATAATATGAAATATATAACCTTCTTACTAATTGAAGAAGCGCCCAATAGCATGCCCGTGAGGTAAGTTTGCAACGACAATAGAACCACCCTCATCCTTCATTCTTTTACATAAATCTTAAATGCTTCTTCAATTTCTTGGAATGTTATCTTTCTCTCACCATTCAAACCCAACTTAGCCATGTTTCTAGCCAGAACGACCGCATCTTCTAACCCCGCTGAACCACCTTGACCCAAAAACGGACCCATGACATGCATCGCATCACTAGCAACAGTCACGGTCACTTTAGACAATGTCCCCATTAACAAGTCCCATGGTGTGCGATATCTTAAGCGTGAAAAATATAACGAATTTGTCTATGCTTTTTCGATCATTAAATGAACTTCTTGGGGATAATCGCTAAGCAACTCTAGGGTTGATCGACGAATTACCTCAGTATTATCCGAATTGGTTCCATCTGGTGAATTTCATCAAACATAACAATGGCTATGTAAGGAAGAAGTTATATGAAGTGAACCAAAAATAAATTCCACTTGTCTATACAAACATGATGATGATGATGATGATCACCTTTAGGAGTATAGGCTTGTGCACAATACCAGTAAACCACGTTATCATTCCTTGGATATCTTCCCACACTGATGTTGTCTTTCTGGAAACGTTTTAACTCTTGGTTAAACGAATGACCATTTGGGTAATTCGTTAAACCTTGAATTACCCATAATGGCAACATCTTTGTACGATTAAGGTTTAAAAGGTCGGCAACAATTGATTTGCCTCATTCACAACCAATTACAATCTAGTAATTACAAGCATCAAGAAATATATATTAGTAAACTTCTAATGAAAACAGACATAGTAAGGCGCTCAAACTAGTTTACTTATAATCACATGTGATTTACGAGTTGATATTCATTCACATGCAAGAATATAATAATTAAAATTTTAAAATTGTTTAATCACATATGATTTAATATAATAAATAATAGTGTACCAACTTTATATTTTTGGTTGAGAGACGGACCGTCTGATACTGCACAAGACGTTATATCATCGACTTAGTTAGTTACAATACGTGTTTGACAACTTATTAAAGAGATGCACTGAACGTATCCATAAACATGTTTGGGTCCAAGACCATCGTTATCTTACGAGGTAATTAACTCTTTGAACTCATCAAAGAACACCACAATCATAATCACTATGACCATTTGTATTGCGGAAGAGAACAGACAATAATACGAAATATATAACCTTCTTAGTAATTGAAGAAGCGCCCAATAGCATGCCAATGAGGTAATTTTGCAATGACAATTGAAGCACCCTCATCCTTCGTTCTTTTACATAAATCTGAAATGCTTCTTCAACTCCTTGGACTGTTATCTTTCTCTCACCATTCAAACCCAACTTAGCCATGTTTCTAGCCAGAACGACCGCATCTTCTAACCCCGCTGCACCACCTTGACCCAAATACGAACCCATGACATGCATCGCATCACCAGCAACAGTCACTGTCCCTTTACACAATGTCCCCATTAACAAGTCCCATAGTGTAACACCCCCAAATTTACTGTTTCGCGGAAGCATACTTTGGGTGTTACTAATCAATACACAAAGCACATAAGATACATAATGAACGACCACTACATGCGTCGTTTTACAAATACATTGATTAACGTGAAAGTCTACATATTGTTTACAAAAGATGAGTTCGCATAGCTACTTGAGAGATTCTAATACATATCTAATTTAAGCAAAATATAGAAATGCAGGGAAATCTCTTGATGTTTATATGATTGCATGCGACTCAAGCTACAGTATCCTGATGGGCAGTCCAACCTACTGCTGAGTACCTGAGATAACATGTTAAAAGGGTCAGCTATAAAGCTGGTGAGCTCACAGGTTTGATATAACAATATATGATTTGTGAACCGCAAGATTTAATGATTTGATTTACAAAGCATGTAAATAATTGATTGATGGGTATCACATGAATATTTGTAATTAAACAAATAAGTAAAGATATATGAAACTGGCATGAGCACATAGTCTGAGCTTAACTGAGGGGTCAGGATCCACCTTTAAGGACCTGAGCGATTTGCCTCTCTATGAGTGCCTAATCTACACTCAATCCTGAACAAATGATAATGCGTCCGTTTGACAGGTTAGTGCTTGCTAACTCGGACGGGGATTGTCAATCCCATATGGTACCATACACTAACATTCACGCTAAATCATATTAACAGAACTATGCTTCAGAGGACTTTGATTGATTAGATGAAAACAACTAATGCAGCATACGTGATAATTTGATACTTGCGTTCACATGTAAAACAAAACGAGCATGTATCTCACCCCTAGGTAAAAGCATTTAAAAAGGGGCTATGAGACTCACCTGAGCCTATTGAATTGTTAGCCAACAATTTATGATGATTCACAATGATTTGATGTCGTTACAACGACTGAACCTGCAGGGCGTCTGAGACGCGCAAGGTTTTGATAAATGATTAGATTCTTAAAACTTGCCGGGCGTATCAAACGCGCAAGGTTTAATTGATTTGATTATTTGAAACCTGCCGGGCGTATCAAACGCGCAAGGTTTAATTGATTTGATGACACTACGGACCATCTATGCTAGTTATTCCCTTAACTAGTTTTGACCAAATACATTGGTTAATGATTATGTTTTGAGTTTGTGAAAATGGATACGGCCATTGGTGATTGATTTGAAATCGAGATCTTGATAACATAAATATGTTCGTTTTGTATAAATGAACTTTGTTTTGAAAACGTATCGTATCGAATATAAATAATTTGAGTTCGTATAATTATAATACGTTATGAAAATTATTTATAGTCATTGAACTTATAAACGTCATTTGATTTGGTACTTATCTTAATTCGTAATACGAATACATAAGTTTGGATCAAGTCATGAGTCAAAACAGTTGGACTGGTCTGCAGGGAGTACCCGCCGGGTACCCCACTTACCCGCCGGGTAACCGGGTTTGATTTTTAGGACGCGCCGCGTACTACATGTACGCGCCGGGTACAATAAATAAAGGGTAGAACGCGCCGTGTACACTAGTACACGCCGTGTTCTTTGGTTTTGAAAGGACGCGCCGCGTACGATTAGTACACGCCGTGTTCTTTGGTTTTGAAAGGACGCGCCGCGTACAAAAGGACGCACCGCGTGGATCATGTTTTTCTGGGTCTGTAACGAGTCTGCTTGTTCTAAAACTATACCCAAACCAAATAAATCCGAAATCAACCATCAATCATCAATCCTAACATTACTACATGATAATATACGTTATTTAAATACAAAATCACAAAGATTTAGTTAACGATTCCTTACGATTTTTGAGATGGACGGATGATGACGATGATGAAGATGATCACGAAGATGATGATGATTATGCTTGATGATATTGTAGTTTGTTGTTGTTGCTCGATTTTGGAAACAAGAGGGAGCCGAGAGAGATTGAGAGGGAGAGTTTGAGAATGGAAATAAAAATGAAACGAAGGGTGCGTTTTGGTATAGCTGCCAACTCCAATTATTGGAGTTGGTTGGCACAATATGATGTACAAAATACCCGTGTTTTTGTACCCGATTGAAAAGTAGTATAATATTTTAAAACGATAATTTTCTAAAAATGATATCGTACGTATTTTCATTTGAAGTATTTTATAAAAATACATTTAACGAGATATAAAATATATCTTTGTTTTACGTTTGAGAGACGGATATGATTTAATTAGTTTTGTCGCGTTTGAGTAAAATGATATAAAACGAAATATGTTTTATTTTATCTGATGTAAATAATAATTATTAATTTCAATAATAATTCATTATTTATATATAGTTTTGTCGTGGACGTTTGATTTGTACGATACGAGATACTTGATATATTATCAAAACAATATATAATAATTATGAAGGTATTAAATAACAATTCCATATTACTTAATCACTTGATTTTTACCAACGCCGTATAATTGAATCGGAATTCGGCCGATTTAAAAATGAACGATTAAATCTAATCGAGTACTGATATATATATTCATCAATATATATTTTGATACATACAATTAGTCTAATACATAGCACTAACTACATGTATTACATAATGATTAGGAACTAATTTCTAGTCCTAATTTGACGGGTGTCACATTCTCCCCTTGTTAAGAGAATTTCGTCCCGAAATTTAACTCGAAGTTGGCGTGTGTGTGGAGTCTGAAAATAGATGTGGATATTTGAGTCGCATCTGGTCTTCTCGTTCCCAAGTGAATTCCGGACCACGCCGCGAATTCCACCGAACCTTGACGATTGGAATACGACTTTGCTTAAGCTGTTTGACCTCACGGTCCATGACCTCCACTGGTGTCTCGACAAAATGAAGTTTGTCGTCGATTTGAATTTCCTCGAGCGGAATGATGAGTGTCTCGTCGGACAGACATTTCTTAAGATTAGAAATGTGAAATGTGGGATGCACGCTACTGAGCTCTGGAGGTAGATGCAATCGATAAGCTACTGGACCAATCCTTTCAAGGATCTCAAAAGGTCCGATGTATCTAGGGTTTAACTTCCCACGTTTACCAAAACGGATGACACCTTTCCAAGGTGATACTTTGAGCAATACTCGATCCCCAACCTGGAACTCGAGATGCTTTCGTCTCACGTCAGCATAACTCTTCTGACGATCACGTGCGGCCTTCAGCCGTTGCTGGATACCAACGATCTTCTCGGTGGTTTCATGAATGATTTCAGGACCAGTGAGTTGGCTATCTCCAACTTTTGTCCAACAAATAGGCGACCGGCACTTACGACCGTACAGTGCCTCAAAAGGTGCAGCTCCAATGCTGGTATGATAGCTGTTGTTGTATGAGAATTCGCACAATGGCAAATGATGTTCCCAATTTGCACCGAAATCAATTACGCAAGCGCGTAACATATCTTCCAGTGTTTGAATAGTCCTTTCACTTTGGCCATCGGTTTGTGGATGATAGGCTGTACTCATATCTAAACGAGTACCCAATGACTTTTGTAATGATTGCCAAAAGTTAGATGTGAATCGGCTGTCTCTATCAGAGATAATTGAGATTGGAACGCCGTGCCTTGTTGCGATCTCCTTCATATAGATTCGTGTGAGACGTTCCATTTTGTCAGTTTCCTTCATGGCAAGGAAGTGAGCAGATTTGGTTAAACGATCAACTATTACCCATATAGTATCGCAACCGCTTGATGTTTTCGGGAGTTTTGTGATGAAATCCATGGATATTTGCTCCCATTTCCATTGAGGGATTTCCGGTTGCTGGAGCAAGCCGGAGGGTTTCTGATATTCGGCTTTAACCTTGGAACATGTGAGGCATTTGCTGACGTACGTGGCAATCTCTGCTTTCATGCTCGGCCACCAGTACAGTCCCTTGATGCCATGATACATCTTGTCCGATCCAGGATGTATAGAGTATTTGGACTTGTGAGCTTCATCCATCACAAAGTCTCGAAGATTCCCAAACTTGGGTAACCAGATTCGATTTGCGAAGTACTTGACCCCATTGGGTTTGGTTTCAAATTGATTCTCCATATTTCGCAAGGCCTCTTCCTTGATGTTTTCAGGTTTCAATGCTTCGAGTTGAGCAGTGAGAATTTGAATGATTAGATCATTATGAATGATAATACTGAGGGCTCGGACTCGAAGAGGTTTGGTGCGCTCTTTACGACTTAAGGCGTCGGCAACTACATTTGCCTTGCCCGGATGATACTTGATTTCGCAGTCATAATCGGTGAGTAACTCGACCCAACGACGTTGCCTCATGTTGAGATCCTTCTGATCGAATATATGCTGGAGGCTCTTATGATCAGTGAAGATGGTACATTTCGTGCCATACAGATAATGTCTCCAGATTTTGAGAGCGAACACTACGGCTCCTAATTCGAGATCATGGGTTGTGTAGTTCTTCTCGTGAACTTTGAGTTGTCGGGAGGCGTAAGCTATGACTTTCTCTCGTTGCATCAACACGCAACCAAGTCCCTGATGCGAAGCATCGCAGTATACCACGAAGTCCTCGTTACCTTCGGGTAGTGATAGGATGGGCGCACTGCAAAGCTTTTGCTTTAATAACTGGAACGCTGACTCCTGCTTATCGGTCCAATTGAACTTCTTCTCTTTCTGAGTCAGTGTTGTGAGTGGTTGTGCTATCTTGGAGAAATTCTCAATGAAGCGCCGATAGTAACCAGCCAGTCCTAAGAATTGGCGTACTTCGGTCGGTGTTGACGGTGCTTGCCAGCACTTGATAGCCTCGATCTTTGAGGGGTCAACATGAATTCCTTGACTGTCAATCACATGACCAAGGAATTGAACGGTCTGAATCCAGAATTCACACTTGGAGAACTTAGCATATAATTCTTCGCGTCTGAGAAGTTCTAGAATGGTTTTGAGATGATGCGCGTGCTCTTGCTCGTTGCGTGAGTAGATAAGAATGTCATCGATGAAAACAATGACAAACTTGTCGAGATATGGTTTGCACACACGGTTCATAAGATCCATGAATACTGCCGGTGCGTTAGTCAAACCAAAGGCCATAACCTGAAACTCGTAATGACCATATCGAGTTCGGAAAGCGGTTTTCGAAATATCTTCATCGCGAACTCGTAACTGATGATAACCCGATCGTAGATCTATTTTTGAATAGATGCTTGACCCTTGGAGTTGGTCGAACAGGTCATCAATACGGGGAAGTGGATACCGGTTCTTGATGGTTAATTTGTTCAACTCTCTGTAGTCGATACACATCCTGAATGAACCGTCCTTCTTTTTCACAAACAGGACCGGAGCTCCCCATGGTGAAGAACTCGGTCTTATGAAACCCTTATCCAGAAGTTCCTGTAACTGAACAGACAACTCCTGAAGTTCTGAAGGGGCTAAACGATATGGTGCTCGTGCCACGGGTGCTGCCCCAGGCACAAGGTCTATTGAGAACTCAACTTGCCTTGGTGGTGGAAGACCAGGCAATTCTTCAGGAAAGACTTCTGGAAAGTCTCTGACGATGGGCACATCCTCAAGTCGCTTCTCTTCTGACTTCTTCTCAATAACATGAGCGAGGATTGCCTGATACCCTTTCCTTAGGTATTTGCGAGTCTTCATGCAGGATATGATATTCAATCTCGTCCCACTGGTCTCCCCTTGTATGATCAAAGTACTACCAGTGACGAGAGGAATACGAACGATCTTGTCATGACATACAACTTCAGCTCGATGCTTGGATAGCCAATCCATGCCTACTACTATGTCAAAACTTCCAATCTCGATGGGTATGAGGTTTATGGGAAATAGTTCATTTGCGAGGTTTAGGGTGCAATTTGGTATTACACTATCGGCCTCGATCAACTTGCCATTAGCTAACTCTACAGTGTACTTAGCTTCTAAGGCAACTGGTGAAATGTCTAATAGTGGGCTAAATTCCTCAGATATAAAACTCTTATCGGCACCAGTATCAAACAAAATTGAAGCAGTTAAATTGTTGAGAAGAAACATACCCGTGACCACATTAGGGTCTTCACGGGCCTCTCCAGCATTCAGCACAAAAGCTTTGCCCCTAGCAACGTTGTTGTTGTTACCCTTGTTCTTCAGCTTTGGACACGCATTCCTGAAGTGTCCAGTGTTTCCACACTCATAGCAGGCTCGGGGTTGGTTGTTGTTAGTGTTGGTGTTGGTGGTGAGATTGGTTGTAGGTGTTCGACAGTCTTTGGTAAGATGTCCATACCTCTTGCAGTTGTTGCAGGGTGTACCACATGGACCATCATGATGACGATTGCACTTTGCACAGTAGGGTTTACTTCCAGTGTACCCTTTCCTCTCACCAGAACCTGATGTGTCATTCTTGACAATCTCGGTCTTTTTGAAAGTCTGCTGGTTTCGATTCCCAGACCATTTTCTCTTGTTGTTGTTCCCAGAAGATGAGACAGAGTTTCCTTGGCTCTCTTGCATAGCCATGAGCTCATGAGATAATCGAATCGCTCCCTGAATAGTGGTTTTTCCAGAAGAGGCGACGTTCCCCCGGATAGGTTCCGGAAGACCGCGGATGTACCTCTTGACCTTGTCGATCTCAGTGCTTACTAAAGCTGGGCGGAGGGTTGCCAGTTGTTGGAACCTAGTGGTATAACCAACAATGTCGGTTCCTTGAACCTTGAGATGCCAGAACTCCTCATCCAGCTTTTGAAGTTCCTCAGATGGGCAATACTCCTCAGTGAGCATTTTCTTCAGATCTTCCCATGAAAGTAGATAGGCATTGTCTATACCCACAGACTGGGCATAAGAGTTCCACCAGGTGAGGGCACCGTCAGCAAGGGTGCAAGTGGAGAACTGAACTCTATCCCCTTCCGCACATTTACTGATGCGGAAGACGGACTCCATCTTCTCGACCCATCTGATTAGGCCGATGGCTCCTTCAGTTCCTTTAAAACTTAGAGGTTTGCAGTTTTGAAAATCCTTGTAGGAACAAGGCTTGGCAGTGGGAGGGGTATTGGCAGTACCACTATTCCTTTCGGGGGTCTCTGATGAATGTCGCGCCAAGGCTTCAGTCACAGCCTGAGAGATGATAGATGCCATCTGGGCATCAGTGTAAGTCCTTGACTTTGGCGGCATGATTTTCCTGAGAATAGAAGGATAAGGTTCGTGAAAGATTGTCCATAAATGATGATTATCATAGATGTACATATACAAATGCGGTAATATATAACATCACAATATGACAATCAACATTATAGAAAAATCAAGAGGAGTTGAATAACCATCTCTACTGACTAGCAACTACGTGCTAACTAGCCTGGTTATTTGAATTGTTTTGAGTTGGGTAAGGTCTCGCTCGAAGTGACTCGGTGGTCCTCCTAGCTACCTATGAGTTTCGTGATTACAAGAGATGTTATCGAGAGCGGGATGAAATAGAAGATGTTTCGGTGGGTGTGTGTTGCCATCTCTATGACAAAGTGTTTGAATATGTGAGTGTCTATATATATAATATATAATAGACTAGCGTACTGTGCTTGATCGATGACTAACTATGTATATATACTTATATCACATAATAGTCTTATGAGTGTCTAGCACAAACAATTATGAGTCCCGGTTTCTCTCGAGGTCAGAGTCAACTAATGTATTCCTATTCCAGCATAACCATTTCAAGCCTTACATCATCTTTATTTAATTGTACATAGTTGATCAAGCTATGTTAAATTAAACTTGTATGACGTAACTCTTGAACCAATCACATTTAACAGCAAATACTGCCTAACGGTCATAGTCTAGGCCCACTAATGCAACCTAGTTCACTATAACCTTAGGCTCTGATACCAATCTGTAACACCCCCAAATTTACTGTTTCGCGGAAGCATACTTTGGGTGTTACTAATCAATACACAAAGCACATAAGATACATAATGAACGACCACTACATGCGTCGTTTTACAAATACATTGATTAACGTGAAAGTCTACATATTGTTTACAAAAGATGAGTTCGCATAGCTACTTGAGAGATTCTAATACATATCTAATTTAAGCAAAATATAGAAATGCAGGGAAATCTCTTGATGTTTATATGATTGCATGCGACTCAAGCTACAGTATCCTGATGGGCAGTCCAACCTACTGCTGAGTACCTGAGATAACATGCTAAAAGGGTCAGCTATAAAGCTGGTGAGCTCACAGGTTTGATATAACAATATATGATTTATGAACCGCAAGATTTAATGATTTGATTTACAAAGCATGTAAATAATTGATTGATGGGTATCACATGAATATTTGTAATTAAACAAATAAGTAAAGATATATGAAACTGGCATGAGCACATAGTCTGAGCTTAACTGAGGGGTCAGGATCCACCTTTAAGGACCTGAGCGATTTGCCTCTCTATGAGTGCCTAATCTACACTCAATCCTGAACAAATGATAATGCGTCCGTTTGACAGGTTAGTGCTTGCTAACTCGGACGGGGATTGTCAATCCCATATGGTACCATACACTAACATTCACGCTAAATCATATTAACAGAACTATGCTTCAGAGGACTTTGATTGATTAGATGAAAACAACTCATGCAGCATACGTGATAATTTGATACTTGCGTTCACATGTAAAACAAAACGAGCATGTATCTCACCCCTAGGTAAAAGCATTTAAAAAGGGGCTATGAGACTCACCTGAGCCTATTGAATTGTTAGCCAACAATTTATGATGATTCACAATGATTTGATGTCGTTACAACGACTGAACCTGCAGGGCGTCTGAGACGCGCAAGGTTTTGATAAATGATTAGATTCTTAAAACTTGCCGGGCGTATCAAACGCGCAAGGTTTAATTGATTTGATTATTTGAAACCTGCCGGGCGTATCAAACGCGCAAGGTTTAATTGATTTGATGACACTACGGACCATCTATGCTAGTTATTCCCTTAACTAGTTTTGACCAAATACATTGGTTAATGATTATGTTTTGAGTTTGTGAAAATGGATACGGCCATTGGTGATTGATTTGAAATCGAGATCTTGATAACATAAATATGTTCGTTTTGTATAAATGAACTTTGTTTTGAAAACGTATCGTATCGAATATAAATAATTTGAGTTCGTATAATTATAATACGTTATGAAAATTATTTATAGTCATTGAACTTATAAACGTCATTTGATTTGGTACTTATCTTAATTCGTAATACGAATACATAAGTTTGGATCAAGTCATGAGTCAAAACAGTTGGACTGGTCTGCAGGGAGTACCCGCCGGGTACCCCACTTACCCGCCGGGTAACCGGGTTTGATTTTTAGGACGCGCCGCGTACTACATGTACGCGCCGGGTACAATAAATAAAGGGTAGAACGCGCCGTGTACACTAGTACACGCCGTGTTCTTTGGTTTTGAAAGGACGCGCCGCGTACGATTAGTACACGCCGTGTTCTTTGGTTTTGAAAGGACGCGCCGCGTACAAAAGGACGCACCGCGTGGATCATGTTTTTCTGGGTCTGTAACGAGTCTGCTTGTTCTAAAACTATACCCAAACCAAATCTAAATCCGAAATCAACCATCAATCATCAATCCTAACATTACTACATGATAATATACGTTATTTAAATACAAAATCACAAAGATTTAGTTAACGATTCCTTACGATTTTTGAGATGGACGGATGATGACGATGATGAAGATGATCACGAAGATGATGATGATTATGCTTGATGATATTGTAGTTTGTTGTTGTTGCTCGATTTTGGAAACAAGAGGGAGCCGAGAGAGATTGAGAGGGAGAGTTTGAGAATGGAAATAAAAATGAAACGAAGGGTGCGTTTTGGTATAGCTGCCAACTCCAATTATTGGAGTTGGTTGGCACAATATGATGTACAAAATACCCGTGTTTTTGTACCCGATTGAAAAGTAGTATAATATTTTAAAACGATAATTTTCTAAAAATGATATCGTACGTATTTTCATTTGAAGTATTTTATAAAAATACATTTAACGAGATATAAAATATATCTTTGTTTTACGTTTGAGAGACGGATATGATTTAATTAGTTTTGTCGCGTTTGAGTAAAATGATATAAAACGAAATATGTTTTATTTTATCTGATGTAAATAATAATTATTAATTTCAATAATAATTCATTATTTATATATAGTTTTGTCGTGGACGTTTGATTTGTACGATACGAGATACTTGATATATTATCAAAACAATATATAATAATTATGAAGGTATTAAATAACAATTCCATATTACTTAATCACTTGATTTTTACCAACGCCGTATAATTGAATCGGAATTCGGCCGATTTAAAAATGAACGATTAAATCTAATCGAGTACTGATATATATATATTCATCAATATATATTTTGATACATACAATTAGTCTAATACATAGCACTAACTACATATATTACATAATGATTAGGAACTAATTTCTAGTCCTAATTTGACGGGTGTCACACATAGTGTGCGATATCTTATGTGTGAAAAAGATAACGAATTTGTCTCTGCTTTTTCGATCATTAATAGAACTTCTTGGGGATAATCGCTTAGCAACTCTTGGGTAGATCGACGAATTACCTCAGGATTATCCCAATTTGTTCCATCTGGTGAATTTCATCAAACATAAAAGTGGCTATGTAAGGAAGAAATTATATGAAGTGAACCAAAAATAAATTCCACTTGTCTATACAAACATGATGATGATTATGACCTTTAGGAGTATAGGCGTGTGCACAATACCAGTAAACCACGTTATCATTCCTTGGATATCTTCCCACATGGATGTTGTCTTTATGGAAACGTTTTAACTCTAGGTTAAACGAATGACCATTTGGGTAATTCGTTAAACCTCGAATTACCCATAACGGTAACATCTTTGTAGGATTGAGGTTTAAAAAGTCGGAAAAAATTGATTTGCCTCCATCACATCCAATTACAACCTAGTAATTACGAGCATCAAGAAATATATATTAGTAAACTTCTAATGAAAATGGACATAGTAAGGTGCTCAAACTGGTCCCTAAAATTGTTTAAATAAGCCGATAGACGCGATTGATTTGTAATTCTTATGGTGAATGAACTTAATACCTTGGGCATAATGGAGCTTCCATTGATGAACCGATGAAATGGTTTGTTAGTATTCGGATCCAATTTTATAGATTCAAGTTGGCAACCAAACTTTACCGTGCCCGGAGGAAGGGCATCATAAAGAGTGTCCATAAGAACTTTCCTCATTAAGCCACGAAATTCACCATTCCTATACCCATCAATAGACACATAGTTGACATATAATGCTATGTTGACCATAAAGAGTTTTTGATAAATATATAGTAACTTACATTGGGCTTTCTTCCTGTTTCCCATCATTAAGGGATACGCATAGTTGATATATAATGTTATGTTGACCATAAGGAGTTTTTGATAAATATATAATAACTTACATCGGGCTTTCTTCCTGTTTCCCATCACTCAGCGATACTATTCGTTCCCTATACAAGTTCAATTAAGAAGTATTATGGCATGTTATTGGTACATAGCGCCAATTAACACTATGTATCAAGTGCCAACTAACACTATGTATCAAGTCACAAGTCACGAAAACCAGTATGTTAACCACTCATGACTCAACAAAAATTTCCTAAAACGCAACAAGATATGTTTTTACGAATTGTATGAACAAACATCATATCGATCATGAGACAGATACTAGATATAACCTGAAAAATGCTTTTGAATCTTTGGAAGAAAATTGTTCCTCAAACAAAACATAACATAACAGATGAATTATATATTCATGTAATCATTCGTTAGCATAATAGTAATACGTACATTCTCCTTAATCTTTATATATATATATATATATACATTTACAGAGGGTTAACTGTCGTTTAGATAAGTGTTCCTATCGTATTCTACTAATTGGATGGTAAATCATTAGAAAGTCTATTATTTAGGTGTTTTTATCAACGAAGGTTCAAACCTTACTACTGCAATGTTTTATTCTTGGGATAAGTATTAGTAAATATATTAGCTTTACTCAAAAGTTTATAGTATATATTCTGCTTATAATACAACTGTTATATCTATCTAACTTCTAATTATATATATTGTATGTTTTGGAGGGAGTTTTTTAAGACGTGTCTTTCCTAAAATGCCACGTGTCATTCATATAAATTAACACATCATCAAAACTACCGTCCAATACATACGCTAGAGATTTTTGAAAGTTAAATACATACAACAGAAATGTTATAAGTTGAATACATAGAATAGATTTTTTATTAAAGTGAAATGCATTTGCAAATACTTATCTCTTTATTCTTCCACAATTGCTTTCAATCATTCAATTTAATTCATAATTAAAATGGGGATATCTTATTAAAAAGTTTAATTTTTCACTTTCTCTCTCTATATATATCATGAAAATTCATGATTATCGTTTGCAACTTGCAACAAAAGCTATGAGAAATGTACAACGAAAAGTTTGTTGGCTTAAAAACGTACTACTTCTGATTTGGTCGGATTTCTTTTGTTTATTATATTTTTGAGTGGAACTTGAATTCATAAACTTTTGTCACTGGAAGCTAATTGATTATATCTTTTCTCTTCTATTTCTTTTACTCCGTATATCTTAGTATAACGTATAAAGTTTATCCAATATATTTCTTATATATATATATATATATATATATATATATAAAAGAAGAGATTATGGAGTATAGTAAGTCATAATATTTGATTCTGAAGTGTATAATCGAGCTGAGGTACCAGGGAATTGGGCAAGCAGTGCGACGGAGGGTGTCAGCTACACCGAGTTGATCAAGAGCTCGCCAACCATTTTGCCGGATTATGATTGATGTTCCGCCAGTGTTTCTCAGAATCTCAGATCTTTCCATTACTACACTTTTAATTCCTTTTCTATAAAGAGCCAGAGCTGTTCCTAACCCACAAATACCTGCTCCAATGATCACCACTTCATCATTATTATCATCCATTACGTACCTACTTGTTACTTAATTACCCGGCCTTTACTTTAACTAATCGATTTTGTGTTTTCTTTCTATATGTGGCGGTAACCTCTAAGTTACAAGATTATAGGCGACATACATATATAGATGAAGATACATACATATATATAGAAGATACAACCTAACATGCTCTCAATGTCAAATAGATCATGCACCTCAATGTCAAAGAGACAATGCGCTCCTAGACCCCAAAAATTAAACTAATCCCTTGATAATTAAGATTTGGCCTTTAATAAGTCTAGGCCCTTCTAATTAACACGATCTTATAACCATTGTCTCCTTGTAAATAGTATGTCACTTGGCGAAGTGGGAAAGTAACATATATACAAAGAAAAAACCCATTCTTAAATGTCGAGGACTGAACAATAAAAATAAAACTAGTAAGTTACCCACGTTAAAGAACGGATTGTCACATTCACCATAGTATCGGGATAGTGATATTTGCTTATTACTCTCAAGAATTTAGCATTTTCTAGAAAAAAATAAAATAAAATAAAAGATAATAATCACAAATTAGTGGATGATTCATAATATAAAGCACAACAATAATAATTTAGTATCACGAGTTCATATAAAATCTTAAGTTTGATTACTAATTTGATAGCGTATTAAATACTTGTTTGACAAGTTGTAAGAGTAATTATAATGATAATTAATATTAGTAAGGATATCATTTGGGTTCTTCAAAGGTTTACGGGAGTAAACAATTAAATTCAATCTCTCATTGAGTTTTACCTTTGAGGTAGGTTAAATTGAGAATGCTATATATTTAAAAAATAGAAGAATCAATATGATTGTTTCATTCATTTAAAAGTCCACTTTCACTCAAATATATAGAATTGAATATCTCACTAACACTATGTTAAAAAATTATAGAAATTACTGTACATATTTAGAATCGACATCTTTCTATCTGCAATTATAAAGATCTCACATGCTATAAGTTCGACAAATTTTTCTGTTAACTTTTGCCGGGTCTTGACAAACGTCTAATTTATAATCACATATTATTTATGACAAAAATGTAAAGTTGATACACTATTATTTATTAATTGATTTATGACAAAAATATAAAGTTGGTGCACTATTACTTGGTGCACTATTACTTATACTTGTAATCACATGTGATTTATGATTTAATATTCATTCACATTCAAGAACTATTATAATCAAAATTTTAAAATTTGCATTTGTATTCACCAAAATTCACATGTGATTATGATAGGGTTAATTGTTTCGTTATGTATTTAACTTTACCTCTTTTACTATTCTATGCAACCAACTTTCAAACGTTTTATTGTATGTATCGAACTTTTTAAAAATGTCTATTGTATGTATTGGGTGACCTGCTCAGCAGGTTGCCGGTTTTTCTGTGTTTACAATCAGCGCCACGTAGGATGACAATCAGCGCCATGTCAGCATGACCGGTGCCACGTCAACAAAAAGGTCACCCAATACATACAATAGACATTTTTGAAAAGTTCGATACATACAATAGAACGTTTGAAAGTTGGTTGCATACAATAGTAAAAGAGGTAAAGTTAAATACATAATGAAACAATTAACCCATTATGATATGTGGTTTAATCACATATGATTTAATATAATAAATAATAGTGTACCAACTTTATATTTTTGGTTAAGAGTCGGACCGTTGGATACTGCATAAGACTTTATATCATCGAACTTAGTGAGTTACAATACGTGTTTCACAACTTATTACAGAGATGCACTGAACGTATCTATAAACATGTTTAGGTCCAAGACCCTAGTTATCTTACGAGGTAATAACTCTTTGAACTCATCAAAGAACACCACAATCATAATCACTATGACCATTTGTATTGCGGAAGAGAACAGACAATAATACGAAATATATAACCTTTTTACTAATTGAAGAAGCGCCCGATAGCATGCCCGTGAGGTAAGTTTGCAATGACAATAGAACTACCCTCATCCTTCGTTCTTTTACATAGATCTTAAATGCTTCTTCAACTCCTTAGACTGTTATCTTTCTCTCACCATTCAAACCCAACTTAGCCATGTTTCTAGCCAGAACGACCGCATCTTCTAACCCTGCTGAACCACCTTGACCCAAAAACGGACCCATGACATGCATCGCATCACCAGCAACTGTCATTGTCCCTTTAGACAATGTCCCCATTAACAAGTCCCATGGTTTGCGATATCTTAAACGTGCAAAAACTAACGACTTTGTCTCTGCTTTTTCGATCATTAATTGAACTTCTCGGGGATAATCGCTTAACAACTCCAGGGTTGATCGACGAATTACCTCAGGATCATCCCAATTTCTTCTATCATCTGGTGAGTTTTATCAAACATAAATGTGGCTATGCAAGGAAGAAATTATATGAAGTGAACTAAATAATAATTCCACTGGTATATACAAACATGATGATGATGACCTGTAGGAATATATGCGCGTGCACAAAACCAGTAAACCACGTTATCATTCCTTGGATATCTTCCCACGATGATGTTGTCCTTCTGGAAACGTGAAAACTCAAGGCCAAATGAATGACCATTTGGGTAATTCGTTAAACCTCGAATTCCACATAAGGGAAACATCTTTGTTGGCTTAAGGTTAAAAATTCGGCAACAATTGATTTGCCTCCTTCACAACCAATTACAACCTAGTAATTACAAGCATCAAGAAATATATTTTAGTAAACTACTCTATTGAAAACAGACGTAGTAAGGAGTTCAAACTAGACACTGAAATTGTTTAAAAACGCCATTAGACGCGATTGATTTGTAATTCTTGTGAGAACAAAGGGATTCCGTGAGAACGGTGAGAACACATCTTAGCCATCCATTTTTTGATCAAAAATCCTGTTTTTGGAGGTGGCAATTTTGTAAATACTTTGAAGTTTGATTTTGGAAGGTTCACATCACCTTTGCTCATATGAAGCTTTTTTTTTTAATTCACATCATTTTGCTCGTGTGAAGTTTTTTTTTTTTTTTGAAGCTTCACATTATTTTGCTCATGTGAATCTTTTTTTTTATTTAGCTTCACATCATTTTGCTCCTATGAAGCTTTTTTTTTTAGCTTCACATCATTTGTTCACGTGAAGCTTCTTCTTTTTTTAGTTTCACATCATTTTGGTGAGGTTAAGTTTAATATATATTTTTTTTAACATAAGGTTATGATGCTATGAATTTTTATTTTTATAGATTCACATAATTTTAATGAGATTAAGTAAATATTTTTTTATTAACATTAGTTTTTGAAAAGATTAATTTTTATACTTATCAATTCACTACTTCAAATATGTTGATTAACAAAAATTAAATAAAACTTCACCATGTTAAAACTATTGTGAAGCAAAAAAAATTAAACTTCACCTAGCAATCCTTATGTTAACCTTTCAAAATCAAACTTCAAAGTATTTACAAAAATGTCACCTCCAAAATTAGGTTTTTTGATTAAAAAATGGATGTCTAAGATGTGTTCTCACAGAATCTTCTTGTTTTCTGTATTGTGTTTTGTTTGGGACTTTGGGTTATGTAATCCTTTTTTCTTACTCCTTGTAAGAAAATGGTCAATTGTCGGTGTTGTTTTAGTCTTTTTCTTCTGTTTGCATTTGTACATTGGTTTGGTTTTATTGTTGTCTACTTTTTCCATAATAAACGAAAACTTTTTATGTCTTTAGTCTTGGTATTTTAAGTCTGCTGATTATGAATTATATACATATACATATATATATATATATATATATATATATATATATATATATATATATATATATGTATATGTGTGCACTATGTTGAATAGTATTTGTCTTTGTATACTAGAGTGCAATTTACATGTCACGTGATAAAAAAAAAATTGTTATAAAAAACCCAAAAACCCAACCCAAACCCATTATACCCATCCTCCTAAGAGACCCATCTAGACCCGGACCCATCTAGACCCAAACCCAATAAGACCCGAGATCCGACCCGACCCAACCCGAACATTTTGCCACCTCTAATATATATATATATATATATATATATATATATATATATGTATGTATGTATGTATGTATGTATGTATGTATGTACGTACGTACGTACGTACGTATGTATATGTGTGTACTATGTTGAATAGTATTTGTCTTTGTATACTAGAGTGCAATTTACATGTCACGTGATAAATAAAAAATTTGTTATAAAAGACCCAAAAACCCAACCCAAACCCATTAGACCCGGACCCATTAGACCCACCCTCCCAAGAGACCCATCTAGACCCAAACCCAATAAGACCCGAGACCCGACTCGACCCGAACATTTTGCCACCTCTAATAAACATGTTTAGGTCCAAGACCCTAGTTATCTTACGAGGTAATAACTCTTTGAACTCATCAAAGAACACCACAATCAAAATCACTATGACCATTTAAGTTGTGAAAGAGAACAAGCAATAATATGAAATATATAACCTTCTTACTAATTGAAGAAGCGCCCAATAGCATGCCCGTGAGGTAAGTTTGCAACGACAATAGAACCACCCTCATCCTTCATTCTTTTACATAAATCTTAAATGCTTCTTCAATTTCTTGGAATGTTATCTTTCTCTCACCATTCAAACCCAACTTAGCCATGTTTCTAGCCAGAACGACCGCATCTTCTAACCCCACTGAACCACCTTGACCCAAAAACGGACCCATGACATGCATCGCATCACTAGCAACAGTCACGGTCACTTTAGACAATGTCCCCATTAACAAGTCCCATGGTGTGCGATATCTTAAGCGTGAAAAATATAACGAATTTGTCTATGCTTTTTCGATCATTAAATGAACTTCTTGGGGATAATCGCTAAGCAACTCTAGGGTTGATCGACGAATTACCTCAGTATTATCCGAATTGGTTCCATCTGGTGAATTTCATCAAACATAACAATGGCTATGTAAGGAAGAAGTTATATGAAGTGAACCAAAAATAAATTCCACTTGTCTATACAAACATGATGATGATGATGATGATGACCTTTAGGAGTATAGGCTTGTGCACAATACCAGTAAACCACGTTATCATTCCTTGGATATCTTCCCACACTGATGTTGTCTTTCTGGAAACGTTTTAACTCTTGGTTAAACGAATGACCATTTGGGTAATTCGTTAAACCTTGAATTACCCATAATGGCAACATCTTTGTACGATTAAGGTTTAAAAGGTCGGCAACAATTGATTTGCCTCATTCACAACCAATTACAATCTAGTAATTACAAGCATCAAGAAATATATATTAGTAAACTTCTAATGAAAACAGACATAGTAAGGCGCTCAAACTAGTTTACTTATAATCACATGTGATTTACGAGTTGATATTCATTCACATGCAAGAATATAATAATTAAAATTTTAAAATTGTTTAATCACATATGATTTAATATAATAAATAATAGTGTACCAACTTTATATTTTTGGTTGAGAGACGGACCGTCTGATACTGCACAAGACGTTATATCATCGACTTAGTTAGTTACAATACGTGTTTGACAACTTATTAAAGAGATGCACTGAACGTATCCATAAACATGTTTGGGTCCAAGACCATCGTTATCTTACGAGGTAATTAACTCTTTGAACTCATCAAAGAACACCACAATCATAATCACTATGACCATTTGTATTGCGGAAGAGAACAGACAATAATACGAAATATATAACCTTCTTAGTAATTGAAGAAGCGCCCAATAGCATGCCAATGAGGTAATTTTGCAATGACAATTGAAACACCCTCATCCTTCGTTCTTTTACATAAATCTGAAATGCTTCTTCAACTCCTTGGACTGTTATCTTTCTCTCACCATTCAAACCCAACTTAGCCATGTTTCTAGCCAGAACGACCGCATCTTCTAACCCCGCTGCACCACCTTGACCCAAATACGGACCCATGACATGCATCGCATCACCAGCAACAGTCACTGTCCCTTTACACAATGTCCCCATTAACAAGTCCCATAGTGTGCGATATCTTATGTGTGAAAAAGATAACGAATTTGTCTCTGCTTTTTCGATCATTAATAGAACTTCTTGGGGATAATCGCTTAGCAACTCTTGGGTAGATCGACGAATTACCTCAGGATTATCCCAATTTGTTCCATCTGGTGAATTTCATCAAACATAAAAGTGGCTATGTAAGGAAGAAATTATATGAAGTGAACCAAAAATAAATTCCACTTGTCTATACAAACATGATGATGATTATGACCTTTAGGAGTATAGGCGTGTGCACAATACCAGTAAACCACGTTATCATTCCTTGGATATCTTCCCACATGGATGTTGTCTTTATGGAAACGTTTTAACTCTAGGTTAAACGAATGACCATTTGGGTAATTCGTTAAACCTCGAATTACCCATAACGGTAACATCTTTGTAGGATTGAGGTTTAAAAAGTCGGAAAAAATTGATTTGCCTCCATCACATCCAATTACAACCTAGTAATTACGAGCATCAAGAAATATATATTAGTAAACTTCTAATGAAAATGGACATAGTAAGGTGCTCAAACTGGTCCCTAAAATTGTTTAAATAAGCCGATAGACGCGATTGATTTGTAATTCTTATGGTGAATGAACTTAATACCTTGGGCATAATGGAGCTTCCATTGATGAACCGAAGAAATGGTTTGTTAGTATTCGGATCCAATTTTATAGATTCAAGTTGGCAACCAAACTTTACCGTGCCCGGAGGAAGGGCATCATAAAGAGTGTCCATAAGAACTTTCCTCATTAAGCCACGAAATTCACCATTCCTATACCCATCAATAGACACATAGTTGACATATAATGCTATGTTGACCATAAAGAGTTTTTGATAAATATATAGTAACTTACATTGGGCTTTCTTCCTGTTTCCCATCATTAAGGGATACGCATAGTTGATATATAATGTTATGTTGACCATAAGGAGTTTTTGATAAATATATAATAACTTACATCGGGCTTTCTTCCTGTTTCCCATCACCCAGCGATACTATTCGTTCCCTATACAAGTTCAATTAAGAAGTATTATGGCATGTTATTGGTACATAGCGCCAATTAACACTATGTATCAAGTGCCAACTAACACTATGTATCAAGTCACAAGTCACGAAAACCAGTATGTTAACCACTCATGACTCAACAAAAATTTCCTAAAACGCAACAAGATATGTTTTTACGAATTGTATGAACAAACATCATATCGATCATGGGACAGATACTAGATATAACCTGAAAAATGCTTTTGAATCTTTGGAAGAAAATTGTTCCTCAAACAAAACATAACATAACAGATGAATTATATATTCATGTAATCATTCGTTAGCATAATAGTAATACGTACATTCTCCTTAATCTTTATATATATATATATATATATATATATATATATATATATATATATATATATATATATATATATATATATATATACATTTACAGAGGGTTAACTGTCGTTTAGATAAGTGTTCCTATCGTATTCTACTAATTGGATGGTAAATCATTAGAAAGTCTATTATTTAGGTGTTTTTATCGACGAAGGTTCAAACCTTACTACTGCAATGTTTTATTCTTGGGATAAGTATTTGTAAATATATTAGCTTTACTCAAAAGTTTATAGTATATATTCTGCTTATAATACAACTGTTATATCTATCTAACTTCTAATTATATATATTGTATGTTTTGGAGGGAGTTTTTTAAGACGTGTCTTTCCTAAAATGCCACGTGTCATTCATATAAATTAACACATCATCAAAACTACCGTCCAATACATACGCTAGAGATTTTTGAAAGTTAAATACATACAACAGAAATGTTATAAGTTGAATACATAGAATAGATTTTTTATTAAAGTGAAATGCATTTGCAAATACTTATCTCTTTATTCTTCCACAATTGCTTTCAATCATTCAATTTAATTCATAATTAAAATGGGGATATCTTATTAAAAAGTTTAATTTTTCACTTTCTCTCTCTATATATATCATGAAAATTCATGATTATCGTTTGCAACTTGCAACAAAAGCTATGAGAAATGTACAACGAAAAGTTTGTTGGCTTAAAAACGTACTACTTCTGATTTGGTCGGATTTCTTTTGTTTATTATATTTTTGAGTGGAACTTGAATTCATAAACTTTTGTCACTGGAAGCTAATTGATTATATCTTTTCTCTTCTATTTCTTTTAATCCGTATATCTTAGTATAACGTATAAAGTTTATCCAATATATTTCTTATATATATATATATAAAAGAAGAGATTATGGAGTATAGTAAGTCATAATATTTGATTCTGAAGTGTATAATCGAGCTGAGGTACCAGGGAATTGGGCAAGCAGTGCGACGGAGGGTGTCAGCTACACCGAGTTGATCAAGAGCTCGCCAACCATTTTGCCGGATTATGATTGATGTTCCGCCAGTGTTTCTCAGAATCTCAGATCTTTCCATTACTACACTTTTAATTCCTTTTCTATAAAGAGCCAGAGCTGTTCCTAACCCACAAATACCTGCTCCAATGATCACCACTTCATCATTATTATCATCCATTACGTACCTACTTGTTACTTAATTACCCGGCCTTTACTTTAACTAATCGATTTTGTGTTTTCTTTCTATATGTGGCGGTAACCTCTAAGTTACAAGATTATAGGCGACATACATATATAGATGAAGATACATACATATATATAGAAGATACAACCTAACATGCTCTCAATGTCAAATAGATCATGCACCTCAATGTCAAAGAGACAATGCGCTCCTAGACCCCAAAAATTAAACTAATCCCTTGATAATTAAGATTTGGCCTTTAATAAGTCTAGGCCCTTCTAATTAACACGATCTTATAACCATTGTCTCCTTGTAAATAGTATGTCACTTGGCGAAGTGGGAAAGTAACATATATACAAAGAAAAAACCCATTCTTAAATGTCGAGGACTGAACAATAAAAATAAAACTAGTAAGTTACCCACGTTAAAGAACGGATTGTCACATTCACCATAGTATCGGGATAGTGATATTTGCTTATTACTCTCAAGAATTTAGCATTTTCTAGAAAAAAATAAAATAAAATAAAAGATAATAATCACAAATTAGTGGATGATTCATAATATAAAGCACAACAATAATAATTTAGTATCACGAGTTCATATAAAATCTTAAGTTTGATTACTAATTTGATAGCGTATTAAATACTTGTTTGACAAGTTGTAAGAGTAATTATAATGATAATTAATATTAGTAAGGATATCATTTGGGTTCTTCAAAGGTTTACGGGAGTAAACAATTAAATTCAATCTCTCATTGAGTTTTACCTTTGAGGTAGGTTAAATTGAGAATGCTATATATTTAAAAAATAGAAGAATCAATATGATTGTTTCATTCATTTAAAAGTCCACTTTCACTCAAATATATAGAATTGAATATCTCACTAACACTATGTTAAAAAATTATAGAAATTACTGTACATATTTAGAATCGACATCTTTCTATCTGCAATTATAAAGATCTCACATGCTATAAGTTCGACAAATTTTTCTGTTAACTTTTGCCGGGTCTTGACAAACGTCTAATTTATAATCACATATTATTTATGACAAAAATGTAAAGTTGATACACTATTATTTATTAATTGATTTATGACAAAAATATAAAGTTGGTGCACTATTACTTGGTGCACTATTACTTATACTTGTAATCACATGTGATTTATGATTTAATATTCATTCACATTCAAGAACTATTATAATCAAAATTTTAAAATTTGCATTTGTATTCACCAAAATTCACATGTGATTATGATAGGGTTAATTGTTTCGTTATGTATTTAACTTTACCTCTTTTACTATTCTATGCAACCAACTTTCAAACGTTCTATTGTATGTATCGAACTTTTTAAAAATGTCTATTGTATGTATTGGGTGACCTGCTCAGCAGGTTGCCGGTTTTTCTGTGTTTACAATCAGCGCCACGTAGGATGACAATCAGCGCCATGTCAGCATGACCGGTGCCACGTCAACAAAAAGGTCACCCAATACATACAATAGACATTTTTGAAAAGTTTGATACATACAATAGAACGTTTGAAAGTTGGTTGCATACAATAGTAAAAGAGGTAAAGTTAAATACATAATGAAACAATTAACCCATTATGATATGTGGTTTAATCACATATGATTAAATATAATAAATAATAGTGTACCAACTTTATATTTTTGGTTAAGAGTCGGACCGTTGGATACTGCATAAGACTTTATATCATCGAACTTAGTGAGTTACAATACGTGTTTCACAACTTATTACAGAGATGCACTGAACGTATCTATAAACATGTTTAGGTCCAAGACCCTAGTTATCTTACGAGGTAATAACTCTTTGAACTCATCAAAGAACACCACAATCATAATCACTATGACCATTTGTATTGCGGAAGAGAACAGACAATAATACGAAATATATAACCTTTTTACTAATTGAAGAAGCGCCCGATAGCATGCCCGTGAGGTAAGTTTGCAATGACAATAGAACTACCCTCATCCTTCGTTCTTTTACATAGATCTTAAATGCTTCTTCAACTCCTTAGACTGTTATCTTTCTCTCACCATTCAAACCCAACTTAGCCATGTTTCTAGCCAGAACGACCGCATCTTCTAACCCTGCTGAACCACCTTGACCCAAAAACGGACCCATGACATGCATCGCATCACCAGCAACTGTCATTGTCCCTTTAGACAATGTCCCCATTAACAAGTCCCATGGTTTGCGATATCTTAAACGTGCAAAAACTAACGACTTTGTCTCTGCTTTTTCGATCATTAATTGAACTTCTCGGGGATAATCGCTTAACAACTCCAGGGTTGATCGACGAATTACCTCAGGATCATCCCAATTTCTTCTATCATCTGGTAAGTTTTATCAAACATAAATGTGGCTATGCAAGGAAGAAATTATATGAAGTGAACTAAATAATAATTCCACTGGTATATACAAACATGATGATGATGACCTGTAGGAATATATGCGCGTGCACAAAACCAGTAAACCACGTTATCATTCCATGGATATCTTCCCACGATGATGTTGTCCTTCTGGAAACGTGAAAACTCAAGGCCAAATGAATGACCATTTGGGTAATTCGTTAAACCTCGAATTCCACATAAGGGAAACATCTTTGTTGGCTTAAGGTTAAAAATTCGGCAACAATTGATTTGCCTCCTTCACAACCAATTACAACCTAGTAATTACAAGCATCAAGAAATATATTTTAGTAAACTACTCTATTGAAAACAGACGTAGTAAGGAGTTCAAACTAGACACTGAAATTGTTTAAAAACGCCATTAGACGCGATTGATTTGTAATTCTTGTGAGAACAAAGGGATTCCGTGAGAACGGTGAGAACACATCTTAGCCATCCATTTTTTGATCAAAAATCCTGATTTTGGAGGTGGCAATTTTGTAAATACTTTGAAGTTTGATTTTGGAAGGTTCACATCACCTTTGCTCATATGAAGCTTTTTTTTTTTAATTCACATCATTTTGCTCGTGTGAAGTTTTTTTTTTTTTTTTAAGCTTCACATTATTTTGTTCATGTGAATCTTTTTTTTTATTTAGCTTCACATCATTTTGCTCCTATGAAGCTTTTTTTTTTTAGCTTCACATCATTTGTTCACGTGAAGCTTCTTCTTTTTTTAGTTTCACATCATTTTGGTGAGGTTAAGTTTAATATATATATTTTTTAACATAAGGTTATGATGCTATGAATTTTTATTTTTATAGATTCACATAATTTTAATGAGATTAAGTAAATATTTTTTTATTAACATTAGTTTTTGAAAAGATTAATTTTTATACTTATCAATTCACTACTTCAAATATGTTGATTAACAAAAATTAAATAAAACTTCACCATGTTAAAACTATTGTGAAGCAAAAAAAATTAAACTTCACCTAGCAATTCTTATGTTAACCTTTCAAAATCAAACTTCAAAGTATTTACAAAAATGTCACCTCCAAAATTGGGTTTTTTGATTAAAAAATGGATGTCTAAGATGTGTTCTCACAGTTCTCACAGAATCTTCTTGTTCTCACAGGATCCCAAGTCTATATATATATATATATATATATATATATATATATATATAAGGTTTGAATCAAATAGAACAAACCTTAGAGTAGATAAAGTAGAATAAATAATTAGGATATTTATTGATCAAAATGCTAAAAGGGTATAATGGTAAGTTAATATTTTCTACTCTCTTACCTCTATTTCTCTTTCTTCCCCGTCTCTTTCAATCGGATCCAGGGGGACAAATTTCAGTTTTTTTTCTTCTCAGAATTCCTAACTTCTCATTTTCTTTTGTAATCAACCTAGAACCTCTGACCTCTCTTTTAATCCTCTCAAATAATCGGCACTACCAGGAGCATTTATCACGATGGCGTTGATATTTAAGAAACACCATCACAAATGGCGACCTTGAGCAAATCATGGATTCGCCTCACAGAAATTTAGCAACAATTGTCATTCTACTATTCTTAAGATGATACGGAGTATTACTTAAATAACAATTAACAAAACACTTATTCTTGTACCCAACATTATTAAATGTCTATGAGGTTCCCATGTACGTATCAAATCATTGTGAATCATGTTTTTATAATTGTGCATCAGATTTACAAATCATGTGCATCAAATCCGATCACATATATGTACGTAGCTTGTGCATCAGTCTCTTTCGATAATGTGAATCAACTTTTAGAAGCTTGTGCATCAGTATTTCTATGTGAATCAGCTTGAAAAGCATGAACTTCTGTGTTCAATGGTATATTGTATGCAATTTGTAAGGTTATGATTTTCAACAGATTACCAATTTAAATAATTGGTGAAAAATGAATTGAAAAAGAAAAAGTCTTGTGGGAGAAGATGACCAAATGCTCGGTTACTTTATTGTCCACGTTAAATTTACACTATTTTTGTAACTATTTACCTAAATGCCACTCATAAACATAATCCTTAAATATGGTCAATGATCTAGTCAACTAAGCATCCAACGATCCATATCTTATTTTATCTATTATATTCTAATATTTATTTCACAATAATCAAACCATATATATATATATATATATATATATATATATATATATATATATATATATATATATATATATCTTAAATTATATATTGAAAACACCCAATGATGTTATCAAAATTTTAATTGACCAATAATATTGCTAGATTTTGTTAAATTGGCTACAATTTAGGAAATGATGACATCATAAATATAAATAAATAATAATTAATAGTAATAATTTACTTTGATTTGATTTTATAAAGATATAAATAATTAGGTCAACGAATTCAAGACATCTTCCGATTCTTATTTTCCTCCCTATTTTGTATCCAATGTTAAATTTTTCTAGATAAAATTAGGTCAACGAATTCAAAACATCTTCCAACTCGTATTTTCCTCCCTAATTTGTATCCAATGTTAACATTTTTAGTTTGCAGAATACCTGTGAAAAAATAGCGAGTATACATGTAAAATTTACAAAATGGTCGTTGTTTCCTCCCTAAATTGGTTATTTTTCTACATATTCTTTTTTTATTCCTTCTTCATAAACAAATCAAACGAAAACAATTTTTAACATAGAAAATATTATTAAGTCGTTTTCTTATTTGTAGTTTCATCCTCGGATCATTGCAATTTATTTGCTGGAATTGCATGATTCGTAATTTTTATGAAAAACGTAAATATTAATTAACATAATTAAGTTAATTAATGTTTGATACTGAAGTGTTTTGTGTTTTAATTTAGTTTTTATTTAAATGGTTTAAATAACCCGTGTGTATACACGGGTTTAAACACTAGTATATATAATAAGAGATTATGGAGTATAGTAAGTCATAATATTTGATTCTGAAGTGTATAATCGAGCTGAGGTACCTGGGAATTGGACTAGCAGTGCGACGGAGGGTGTCAGCTACACCGAGTTGATCAAGAGCTCACCAACCATTTTGCCGGATTATGATTGATGTTCCGCCAGTGTTTCTCAGAATCTCATATCTTTCCATTACTACACTTTTAATTCTTTTTCTATAAAGAGCCAGAGCTGTTGCTAACCCACAAATACCTGCTCCAATGATCACCACTTCATCATTATTATCATCCATTACGTACCTACCTGTTACTTAATTACCCGGCCTTTACTTTAACTAATCGATTTTGTGTTTTCTTTCTATATGTGGCGGTAACCTCTAAGTTACAAGATTATAGGCGACATACATATATAGATGAAGATACATACATATATATAGAAGATACAACCTAACATGCTCTCAATGTCAAATAGATCATGCACCTCAATGTCAAAGAGACAATGCGCTCCTAGACCCCAAAAATTAAACTAATCCCTTGATAATTAAGATTTGGCCTTTAATAAGTCTAGGCCCTTCTAATTAACACGATCTTATAACCATTGTCTCCTTGTAAATAGTATGTCACCTGGCGAAGTGGGAAAGTAACATACAAAGAAAAAACCCCTTCTTAAATGTCGAGGACTGAACAATAAAAATAAAACTAGTAAGTTACCCACGTTAAAGAACGGATTGTCACATTCACCATAGTATCGGGATAGTGATATTTACTTATTACTCTCGAGAATTTAGCATTTTCTAGAAAAAATAAAAATAAAATAACAGATAATAATCACAAATTAGTGGACGATTCATAATATAAAGCACAACAATAATAATTTAGTTTCACGAGTTCATATAAAATCTTAAGTTTGATTACTAATTTGATAGCGTATTAAATACTTGTTTGACAAGTTGTAAGAGTAATTATAATGATAATTAATATTAGTAAGGATATCATTTTGGTTATTCAAAGGTTTACGGGAGTAAACAATTAAATTCAATCTCTCATTGAGTTTTACCTTTGAGGTAGGTTAAATTGAGAATGCTATATATTTAAAAAATAGAAGAATCAATATGATTGTTTCATTCATTTAAAAGTCCACTTTCACTCAAATATATAGAATTGAATATCTCACTAACACTATGTTAAAATATTATAGAAATTACTGTACATATTTAGAATCGACATCTTTAATCTATCTGCAATTATAAAGATCTCACATGCTATAGGTTCGACAAATTTTTCTGTTAACTTTTGCCGTCTCTTGACAAACATCTAATTTATAATCACATATTATTTATGACAAAACTATAAAGTTGGTACACTATTATTTATTAATTGATTTATGACAAAAATATAAAGTTGGTGCACTATTACTTATACTTGTAATCACATGTGATTTATAATTTAATATTCATTCACATCAGGAACTATTATAATCAAAATTTTAAAATTTGCATTTGTATTCAACCAAAATTCACATGTGATTATGATAGGGTTAATTGTTTCGTTATGTATTTAACTTTACCTCTTTTACTATTATTCTATGCAACCAACTTTCAAACGTTCTATTGTACGTATCGAACTTTTCAAAAATGTCTATTGTATGTTGTAACATCCTCGATTTGGGCCTAGTAGAAATACGGTAATTTCCTTATTTAATTCGTATTTAAATTGTAATTAGAAATAATCGGTATTATGTAGACAAGTTTAAATAAATAGGTCAAATGGTTAAATAACCCATTGTGGTTAATAAATTATTATTTGTTTTAAATTATTTTAGTTAACGGTAAAATAAAATGTATTTTCTCGCAAACGGTTTCTAGGTTCCAGACAATATATTTAGAGCGGATAAAATTTGTACATTGTGTAATGTGAAGGTGGAAGTTAGGTCGACCTAACTTCCCACCTTTCCTTTTTCCATTTCATTTTGATTCCTTCTCCAAACAAAAACACACACACACATAGTGAAACTTGAGAATCAAAGAAAGAAATCGAGGAGTAATCATCTAGCAACTTGTAGCTGGGATCTTGATTCTACCTTATCCTTCATCTTCCTCATATCATCACCATTTTGAATTGTAAGTCCATTGCCCTAATTATATATGTATATGTGAAATTGATTGAATTAGGTTGAATGAGGAATGCATGTAAGGATTTAAGAGCTTGATGATGATTATTTGTTGTTATAACATGTTGTAGGATGTTAGTTGAGGCCTTTTGATTGTTAAAAACGTACATTGTATCTTAATTTGGTGAAATTGGGTTATTGGTACGAGCTGGGAGTGTTTGCTGATCTGGGTTTTGTTGCTGAAAAAGTGACGAACGCGATCCAGCTAGCTCGCCCGGATCGCGTTGCTATGCGTTATTTTGTCTCAGCACGATTTTTGTTCTTTGAACGCGATCCCGAAACACCTTGCCCGGATCGCGTTAGCTAGTGTTAAGTTTGGTCGGGCACATTTTGTACATAGGAACGCGATCCGTAACCTTGAACCGGATCGCGTTTGAAAGTGAAAAACGGTAACAGAACGTTTTGTACATGGGAACGCGATCCAGCCAACGATCACCCGGATCGCGTTTGTTAGTTACATTTTGGCAAATTTGATAACTTGTGACTTGTATACTTGTGATATTTTAATAGTATTAGTGTACATTATGTACACTTATCTGATTTATATATTTGTATAGAACATAACCCATCATGATTTAGAGACTAACTCGGTTACGGTTATGTTCACAGATAAAGCGAAGACTCATAAAGATTAGATCTCTGAGTGGAGGCTGTGACAGTAAGGGTGAGTGGATCCTTGGCTTCAGTCTAAGTTGGTTGTAACAATCTGGTTACAACGGGTAACTTGGTTATACTTGTGTAATGTTTGGTTAACATACTGCCATGATGATTATGGATTATGTGAATATTTCAGAGGTCAATTGCGATTGGGTTTGGGTACTATTACTTGGATAACATTAGTACTTTGTACATGTGTTGCTCACTGGAATGATGTTGGAAGTAGTAATAGTACCAAACCATCGGTTAGATCACTGAATTGGCCTTTAGTGGTTGTAAGTGTTGCTTGAGGGCCACCGCGGCAGTAAGGTTGATAGTTAGGTTGATAGTTAGGTTGAAGTTACTTGTTTATGATGCTTAGCTGTAAACAATTGTGAATCTGAGTTAGGTTGATAGTTAATGATCTATTCACTTAGCTTTGTGCTAATCCCCCTCATTACTCTTGCAGATTATCTTTTGTATGTGGGTTGGCAAGGTGATGGGAATGGAATGTTTGAGGACGCCTACTCTGTTTTGGATGATCATATTAACTGTTTATTATCATGTTTGAAATTAATACCTTTAAGGCTAATGTTTTAAAAGTTTGTACTGAATTAAGTATTTGGATGATACTGTGTGGATTGTACTTTTGATTTTAATATGCAATCTATATGGTATCATTTAATGTATCTTTGATGATGCTAAGTAATGCAAGTTGTGATTATTAAAGTACGCTTCCGAAATAAAATAAAAAAAAATGCCTTGGTTTAAATTGGAGATTGTTATATATGTATTGGGTGACCTGCTCAGCAGGTTGCCGGTTTTTCTGTGTTTACAATCAGTGCCACGTAGGATGACAAATCAGCGCCACGTCAGCATGACAGGTGCCACATCAGCAAAAAGGTCACCCAATACATACAAATGACATTTTTGAAAAGTTCGATACATACAATAGAACGTTTGAAAGTTGGTTGCATACAATAGTAAAAGAGGTAAAGTTAAATACATAATGAAACAATTAACCCATTATGATATGTGGTTTAATCACATATGATTTAATATAATAAATAATAGTGTACCAACTTTATATTTTTGGTTAAGAGTCGGACCGTTGGATACTGCATAAGACTTTATATCATCGAACTTAGTGAGTTACAATACGTGTTTCACAACTTATTACAGAGATGCACTGAACGTATCCATAAACATGTTTAGGTCCAAGACCCTAGTTATCTTACGAGGTAATAACTCTTTGAACTCATCAAAGAACACCACAATCATAATCACTATGACCATTTGTATTGCGGAAGAGAACAGACAATAATACGAAATATATAACCTTTTTACTAATTGAAGAAGCGCCCAATAGCATGCCCGTGAGGTAAGTTTGCAATGACAATAGAACTACCCTCATCCTTCGTTCTTTTACATAAATCTTAAATGCTTCTTCAACTCCTTGGACTGTTATCTTTCTCTCACCATTCAAACCCAACTTAGCCATGTTTCTAGCCAGAACGACCGCATCTTCTAACCCTGCTGAACCACCTTGACCCAAAAACGGACCCATGACATGCATCGCATCACCAGCAACTGTCATTGTCCCTTTAGACAATGTCCCCATTAACAAGTCTCATGGTGTGCGATATCTTAAACGTGCAAAAGATAACGACTTTGTCTCTACTTTTTCGATCATTAATTGAACTTCTCGGGGATAATCGCTTAACAACTCCAGGGTTGATTGACGAATTACCTCAGGATCATCCTAATTTCTTCTATCATCTGGTGAGTTTTATCAAACATAAATGTGGCTATGTAAGGAAGAAATTATATGATGTGAACTAAATAATAATTCCACTGGTATATACAAACATGATGATGATGACCTGTAGGAATATATGCGCGTGCACAAAACCAGTTAACCACGTTATCATTCCTTGGATATCTTCCCACGATGATGTTGTCCTTCTGGAAACGTGAAAACTCAAGGCCAAATGAATGACCATTTGGGTAATTCGTTAAACCTCGAATTCCACATAAGGGAAACATCTTTGTTGGCTTAAGGTTAAAAAATTCGGCAACAATTGATTTGCCTCCTTCACAACCAATTACAACCTAGTAATTACAAGCATCAAGAAATATATTTTAGTAAACTACTCTATTGAAAACAGACGTAGTAAGGAGTTCAAACTAGTCACTGAAATTGTTTAAAAACGCCATTAGACGCGATTGATTTGTAATTGTTGTGGTGAATGAACTTAATACCTTGGGCGTAATGGAGCTTCCATTGATGAACCGAAGAACTGGTTTATTAGCATTCAGATCCAAATTAATAGATTCAAGTTGGCAACCGAACTTTACCGTGTCGGGAGGAAGGACTTCATAAAGAGTGTCTCTAAGAACTTTCCTCATTAAGCCACGAAATTCACCATTCCTATTTCCATCAATAGACAGACAATTGACATATAATGTTATGTTTACCATAAAGAGTTTCTGCTATAAATTTATAGCAACTTACATTGGGCCTTCTTCCAGTTTCCCCTCATTAACCGACACTACTCCACTACAAGAAAAAAGGGCTTTAGTAACGTGTCAAATTTCATCACTAAAGGCAGAAAACTCGTCACTAACGTACTTTAGTGACGAAATTGAAGTCGTCACTTTTCGTCACTATAGGTCCGTCACAAATTCTAAGTAGTGATGGAATATAAAATTCATCACTAATTAGTCACGCAAGAGGAGGACGTCACTATATTTGTGATGATCAGATTTGTCACTATATTCCATCACTAATTCTGAGAATTCATCACTAATCGATCAGAGTAATGACGAAAGTCATAGAGCACCAAATACGTCACTAATTAAAGAATTGTGTCAAAGAGATTCCGTCACACATGCCTATAAACATGATGAGAAACCAGTGATTAGGAACTAGATATTGTCAAATTTTCAATAGCAATCTCTACAGAATTACACGATATTCGGTTAGGAACTAGATATTGTCGCAACAATCACATGATGCTAATTAGCTAACACTCGCAATTAACAATTACACGATATCAATAATTATGATCGACTTCGAAAATATAAACACGAGCTATAGAAATCAAACAACGAGCATAAAAAGTTTAAAAATCGTGTAAGCGGTATCAATCGATCAGTTACAAGAATCGTACAAGATATAATATCGCGAATCAATTGTTGTTACCTCGATTGTTGTTTGCGAATGTGTGGATTGCTATTCGTTTGCTGTTAGCTCCAATTAGGGCACACAAGGATATAAAATTGGGGTTACGTCGATATAAATCTCATAAATCTCGATATAAAAGTACGCCCGGGTCGGATCTAGATCCGAATTCTTATTTCTTTTTAACGAACCCAAGGATATATGAATTGGGGGTTGTTACCTGTATTTCATCTTTTTCGTTTTTCTTAATTGGGATTTTTATATAAATAATTAAATGTGACTTGGATAAAACTGGGGTCACGTGTCGATTGGATACAAAACATGTACAAATAGCTACATAATATACTTGTAACAATTTCTTAAATGTTTATTTAAGTACATTATGAAGATTAATCAAGTGACAGTTGATTATTCATACCACATATATCATTGTTCATTAATTCATTCATATCAAGTAACCAATGATCTCAAATTCAGTGATAAAATTTTTCGTGACTAATTTTTACAAAATCAATGACAACTAATTTTGTCACTAGTTATAATATTTCTGTAACAGATCATATTTTGTCACTTTTTTTTTGTCTCTAATTCTAATTATATGAGTTTGACATTTAACTTGGTGATCAATTAATGACAACCACTATAATCGTCACTAATTAGTGTCGATATATTTTTTTTGTCACTAAGTTGAGGGAATAGTGATAATAATAAAAGTCGTCACTAAATTTTCATCACTAAAGGCTATTTTTCTTGTAGTGCTCGTTCCCTATACGAGTTCAGTTTCCCCTCATTAAGTGGTAAATAACGCCAATTAACACTATGTATTAAGTCACAAGTCACGAAAACCTGTATGTTAACCACTCAACAACTACCTAAAACACAACAAGATATGCTTTTACGAAATTGTATGAACAGCAACATCATATCGATCATGAGGTTGATACTAGATATAACCTGGAAATGTTTTCGAATCTTTGGAAGAAAATTGTTCCTCAAACAAAACATAACAGCTGAATTATATATTCATGTAATCATTCATTAGGAAAATAGTAATATGTACATTCTCCTTATAATCTTTATATACATTTACCGAGGGTTAATTGTCGTTTCGATAAGTTTTTGTGTTGTATTCTGTTCACAAGAGTTATTTTAGACTTTTCATATAATTGGATTGAAAAGAATTATAAATTGCTGGGTAGCTAATTGGATGGTAAACTAGAAAGTCAATTACTTAGGTATGATGATCGACGAAGGTTCAAACCTTACTACTGCAATGTTTTATTTTTCCACAATCGGTTTTCAATTCATAAAATCGGAATAGCTTAATTGAAGTTTGATTTTTTCCCTTTCTATTTATATCATGATTATCATTTGCAACTTGCAACAAAAGCTATGAAAAATGTATAACGAAAAGTCTGCAGTACTTCTAAGTTGGTCATTATTATTATTATTTTTTACATTAAGTAATTAACTAGTTGAAGACCCGTAACAACGCGGGGTTAACCATGAAATTGTATATAGTAATAATATCATTAGAGATGCAACTTTAGTAACTCGGTCATTTTAGTTAGATAAATTCATGATACTTGATCAGTTGATACTTACTATTTATTTAACCAATCATGAGTACTAAACAATGAAAAATAAATGCAAAGCTAAATTATATCAAATTCACCCTAAGCAAAAATAGGTTTATAATTTATTTATTAGAATTAAAATTATATATTATATGTTCTATTTAAAATATCGGAATGTTGAGGTTTTTGAAACAAAGTCAAAATGTTTGACTTTTTGTAAAAAAAAAAAATAGCCTATGTAATCTATTGATTTAAAAAAAATAATCCAGTGGGATAAGTTTTGTAATTTTATTAATATTTATTTTTTATTTAGTTGGGGTAAAATGTAATATTATTATTTTTAATCTAAAAAATTATACTAGTATATCATTGAATCAAATTGAAAAAACCCCATCGAAGGGCCCAAATTCCTCCATGGTGATTTTGGTTTATATATATATATATATATATATATATATATAGGAGGTTCATATGAGAACCAACTAAAAGTTGAGAACCTTGAGAACCACTATATTACATGCTTGTTCACATGTGATTTAACTTCATTCACATGTGAACATTGATTTAGGTTAGATTTGTAAAGAAAAAAATTAAAAAAATCCTAAATTATAGCGAAAAACACAAAAAACAAATATATGTTCACATTTGATGATAATGTGAACAAATCATGTAAAAAATGTTTTAAGACGTGATTTTCGAATTTTTTTCTTTACCAATCTAACCTAAATCAATGTTCACATGTGAATGAAGTTAATCACATGTGAACAAGCATGTAATCTAGTGGTTCTCAAGGTTCTCAACTTTTAGTTGGTTCTCATTTGAACCTAACCCATATATATATATATATATATATATATATATATATATATATATATATATATTTTAGTGGAACTTGAATTCATAAATTTTTTGATTGTGGAAGATAAGACAAATAATATATTTACACAATTTTTATAAAATAATCTCCACAAACTGATGTGAAGCTCGTTTAACAAACTAGCCTGATCTCGAACTTTTTATATCGAGCTCGAACAACTTCACGAACTTAATCGAACCTATCATGTATATAAATTATCATACTTATATATAATACTATGATATATAATTTCATTATAAATTGATTATATATAATACATACAATAATAATAAGAAATCTAATTACATATATTTTAATGTTATATAAAATTAATATGTATACAGGGTGAACACGATCTCAATTTGTGTTCACAAAATTTTGTTGTTGTGAAAAAAAAAAATTTCGCTTCACCTACATTTTTTTTATTGTGAACCCTTATATATAAAATTTTTTTTTCCAAAAGTAATCATTGTGAACCTCTTTTTTTTTGTTTTAGAGAAATTTTGAAAATTTTGAACTGTGAAGCTTAATTTTTTGTGTTTCATATAAATTTATGATTGTGTACGTGAAGCTTAATTTTCAACCTTCACATTTCATAAATTTTATGTGAAACCAAAAAAATACAAATAAATAAGCTTTACATTTAAAAACTAAGTGTACGTGAAGCAAAAAAAAAATAATAATAATAATTTAACCTTACATTTCATAAAATTGTGAATGTTAGTTGTTTTCACCGTTTATATTTTCTCACCTAGTTTTCACAGGATCTCATTCCTATATGTATACGTAGTATATATTAACAGGATCAAAAAAGAAGGAAATTTAAGGAGTAAAGAGGGAGAAGATTTTTTATTACTATGATTCAATATTTTATTGCTAAAATTCAATTTTTTTATTAATATAATTATACATTTCATTGTTTTGGTTCAATAGTTTATTTATAAGATTTAGTCTTTTGTTACTATGATTCAAAAGTTAGTGTAATACAAATTTGAATCTTAGAATAAATATACTGAATCTTAGAATAAATATACTGAATCATAGTAACAAAAAATCCTTCTCCCTCTTCTCTCCCTAAAAAACCTGTTAAAATCCCTATAATTTAAAAGTTCTTGCAGTTCTGTACCTTTTTGTGGTCCTCATTTGAACCTTTCGCTATATATATATTGGGATGTTAAAATGAGAACCAATTAAAAGTTGAGAACTAGTGCAAACTACTAGTTTATGTATTTGTTTACATTTGATTAACTTAATTCATATGTGAACATTGATGTACGTTTAATTGATAAAGAAAAAAGTAAGAATTCTAAAATTATATCGAAAAACACAAACAAATAAATATTTGTTCACATTTAAACGATAATGTGAACAAATCGGTTAAAATGTGTTTTAAGACGTAATTTTAGAGTGTTTTTTTTTTCCTTTTTTTTCTTTCTTAATTCAATATAAATCAATGTTCAAATATGATTGAAGGTAATCACATTTGAACAAATACGTAATCTAGTAGTTCTCACAAGTTATCTATTTTTAGTTGGTTCACATTTGAACCTCTATATAAGAGTCTGTGACACCCGTCAAATTAGGACTATTAATTAGTGCCTAATCAATTATAAATACATGTAATTAGTTCTGTGTTAGGCTAATTAATATATCAAAATATATATTGTCGAATATATACGATTATGCGATTTGATTAAATCGTACGCAATTTAAATCGAATGTAATTCGGTTCTATAAATACGGACGTTGGTGAACGAAATTATTAAATAAAATATTATTATTTAATAACACTATTATATCTAAAATATTATTTTGATAATATTTCATATTCATTTCGTATAATACAATTAACAATTTACGCGATTAAAAATAATAAACGTGCAAACAAACGAAACAAGTTAACGTTATATTTTATAATGCGAGTATTAAGTATTTAATGAAATACTTCAACCAAAATATTGAGAAATTATTCGCATATTAAAACGTGTATTTAAACATACATAAATAATTAATTAACGTTTAAACGATCGGGAAAACGAACACCGCACGGAGCACAAATGCATGGAACAAAAATTGGGTGAAGCCCACACCCGTGGGCCCTACCCAACCGGCCAACAAAGGGGGAAACCCCCTCCCCACCATCTCATTTTCATCATGATCATCTTTCTATCTTTTTCTCTTTCTCTCATTTTCTCTCAAACTACATCACCACCACCATCACCTAAATCTATCAAATAACACCATTAAACGACATCAAAACTCAAGACTTCTTTGGAGAAAAATGATCACTGATGACACACAAAAAGTCATGTTTTTGTGTGCCATTATCTCACCATTTTAGCCCAATTATTAATGAAAACACTTAAATATGAACTTAAACATCACATTTCATCATAAGGGCTAAAATATAGACGATGTTTCAAGAATCAACCAAAAAGACCTAAAAACGAGTAAAATAGAGCACAAACGATTAACGAATCTTCAGTTCACGCATTTAAGCACAATTTAACATATACTTGGAATTATGACCTCTAACTTATGTCATTTTCTTCGTTAGGAAATTACGAAACCGTGAGCGTGAGAATCACTCAAAACGGATAAACGACGAAGAAGTTACGCCAAATCGAAGAAACGGAGAACCAACGGACCGAATACGGCTGGACACAGACCGTATACGGCTGAGCCAGACCGTATACGGCTGGACACAGACCGTATACGGCCTGTGCAGACCGTATACGGCCTGTACTCAGCCGTATTCACCCTATGCACAGCCGTATACGGTCCAGTTCAGCTGTATTCACCCTAGCTCAACCGTATCGTGCGTTTGGGTGATAAAAATCAGGTTTTTATTGGCCTTTGCGATACGGTTGTGCGTTTCATGGTTTGGATACGGTCTACGGATACGGTTGTGCGATCTCTATATATAGAAGCCTCATTTCATCATTTTCATAATCCACACTCAACACATCATCCACCAACATCTACACACACTTTCTCTCACTACTCTCTCTCTCTAGATTAGGTTATAATTAGTAGTAGATTAGCGGCTAGTTAGAGGGGCAATATTGTAATATCGCTTGGCGCATACTAAGAGTTCTGCTCGTGTAACGTTCAAGTTGTATTCAGCTACGCTCTTATTACGGTTATATCTATCTTTTATCTATTTCATTATGATGATTGTTATTTCTGTTGTCATGCTAGATTTAGGATTGGTTGCCATGATTAGCGAGTAGTGATATTGCGTGTTTGCTATGACGTAGTTAGTCGTAAATTGGTTGGAATGATGCTATGAAAATTAGTGATTTGATTCACTTTCTGTTTATGATTTTAAACCTATTAAACTAATCGCCTTTCAACCAGTAAACGTGATTACGGCCTTAATGATGGGACGTCGAGAACCCCATCAAAGGTACTTAGTTATCTGTGTCAAACATGAACATGGTCTGATTTGTTTATCGTGTAAACATCGCTTTCTAAATGAACGCTAAGTACATCGTCATCGTGGAAATACTGCTTTCTAATCTGAACGCAAAGTACACTGTGATTATGGAAATATGGTTTTCAAACTGAACACTAAGTACACTGGAGCCGTGGAAATACTGCTTTCTACTCTGAACGCAAAGTACACTGTGCCCGTGGAAATATGGTTTTCTAACTGAACGTGAATATTACACTGTTGACAAGTCAGGGATTTATTGGGACTTAAAAGTAAGGGCTGGTTTATATCATAGATGGATAATATTATGCTTAAATACAAACTTAGTTAAGTAGTCTGGGTTAGCCTTTATGAAGCAATGTAAGGTACCGTAAGTCGGCTGAATACTCGGTATAGCGTCGACAACACCTCCGGTGTAGTTAACACGTGGAAGCCGAGGAAAAGCCGCAGTTACTAAGCCTTGTGGAATAACGGCAACTCTGTGCTTAGCAGAGCTGGTACCGACTAGGTCCATGGTTCATCAATGGAAACACCTCCGGTGGAGTACAGTGTAGTAATCACGGAAAGAGTCGTTGTTATCGGTCTATGTGAATCACGAGTCATGACTCAACACCCAGACTCACTAAACCATCGATAGAAAGTAATCAAGCACATTCTATAAACTTGGTCTTAAATGTTTTATTTAGATTAGATATTATTGTAGGGTTAAGAAAGGTCGGACATCGAGTTGGTTTGTCGCCTTATTCATGCACCCAGGGTTTCATCCCAGAAAAGGGTCACTATACCTTCACCGGTTAGTGTTGTGGGCTGGATAAACTACTCCGATCAGAATCAGGATAGCCTAGTCGCTCAGTGACATACTGATCGAGAACTCTATCAGTAGGGGGCTAGTGCTTACTCCACAGATACCTGAAATAAATAAAATACAAACCTTTAGAACACGTTTTCATACATCATACATCATTCCAATCAATAAGGCTACCGAAATCATAGCAAACACCCTCTCTAGATTATCTGCTATCTACATTTATTTTATCTGCTTTAATTTTAATTTTCTGCCTAAGTATAAAAAACCAAAAACAAACCACCAATCAAATCTTTTAAAACCCGCTAGATTGATAAGTACGCCTGTTTCGTCCACGATCCACAATACACTGACTCAGAGAACGACCCTAGGTCATCCTTGCTGCTATACACCAATAGTAACTATGTATACTTAGGCCCCGCAAATATAAATTTTAAAACCCTCTGGTGGTCGTGCCCGGAGGAAGGTCTGCAACGACGCGAGTGAAATCGCAACCGACCTCCAGGCGCCCATCAAGCTTTTTGGCGCCGCTGCCGGGGAATCAGCCGTAAGATCTGAAGACGTTCCAGACGAATTTTTCTTTCTAGTATCCCGTAGTTTAGTATAGTTTTTTTTTTCCCTTGTTCCATTCGAAAATTCCTTCCCACAACACACAACGATATTTGACCCGATCATCCGGATTAGAATCTCTCACTTTCGTACCCGATCCTGAGACGATCATCCGAACGATCCGCAAGGAGAAACGCTTCCGTAACCGACAACCGATGGCTACACGTGTCACGCTTGCCGATAGCATCAAACCATCAATTGAAGGTCGAGGTGGACCCATCAGCTATCCTGTCATCGACGGCGCGTCCTTCGAGCTTAAACATCATATCGTTTAGCTTATCAAGGAATTCTGCCAATTTCATGGTTTACCCCATGACGATCCTAACGCCCACATCAACCGATTCATTCAGACTACCAACTCGTACAAGCAGAACGGGGTTGATCAAGATATAGTCCGTCTATACCTATTCCCCTATTCGCTTACTCACCACGCTTTGACTAGGTTTGAGGGATTAGAGACCGTCTCTATCACCTCCTGGACGGATATGGCTACAAAATTCCTTACTAAGTACTTTCCTCCGGCTAAGCAAACCAAGTACAAGAATGACATTATGAACTTCCACCAAGCTCATGATGAGTCTATCTACACAGCATGGGAGAGATACAAGAGTCTGTTGAACAAATGCCCTAACCACCTTATAGAGAAAACCAGCCAGTTGTGCACGTTTTACAATGGTCTCGCTCCAAACCATCGCACTACCCTTGACGCCGCTGCTCAGGGCAACTTCATGCAACTCACCGATGAGGAAGCTTGGAACTTGATCGAGAATATGACGATGCACCATCACGACTGGAACTCTGGTGAGCATTCCTCATCATCAGCACCGATTGCTGCACCCAATCCATTCCAGACCGAAGCTATCAAGTCTCTAACAGAGAAGATCGAGCACCTGACGAAGCAGATCGGCGAAATGAAGAAACCATCCCAGCACGCCCATCAAGTTCATGCATGCCAGAACTGTGCCAACCTTCCAACAGAAAATTATCAGGTTGAGTACGAGGATCCTGCTGACGGAATGGTTTACTACGCTCAATTTCCAGCTCGCCAACAAAATCCACCTGGCTTCGATCGAACCTCTCTGCCTAGGACTAGAGACACCCAATACCCACCTAGGAACCAACCACCCTTTCAGCCCAACTACCAACCTAGGTACCCGTCTTACCAACAACAACCCCAACTCACCTATAACCAACCGCTATCATTGACTGCACCCGACGCAACTCAATTACCCAAACCTTCTAAGACCATAGTGCCCATTACTAGTACGGATGATACCCTCACTAAGTTCATCCAAGGCCAGCACCAAATTAACCAAAAGACTAGCGCTAGGCAGGACCAAACTGACCTATTCATTAGGAACCAACTGGCCGTTCTCAAAAATCTTGAGACCCAGATAGGACAGCTAGCCCAACGTCTTGACTCTAGGCCCAGGGTAATCTCCCTAGTAACACAGTACAGAACCCACACGTAGAAGAGGCCAAACAGATGAGTACTACAGACAAGAAGGTGGCACCGAGCTAACCTCCCACTCCTTCTCCGGTGAAGGAAGATACTCCTGTCCCGACGACAGTTGAGTCCCCGTCTGTCCCTACACCACAAAGGGAAGTACGCATCCCGTTTCCCGGCCGTCTTAAGAAAGCCTATAAGGTTAACGACTTCCGTCTCAATGGAAAGTTCTTGGACACCGTGTCCCGAACCCCTTCCAGTTCAAAATGCATCCTAAAACTCTTGTTGACCAAGGATAAGGTACCCGAAGTACCCAATGTCCCACTGAACGCGGAATGTTCAGCTCTTATAAAGAACTCTATCTCTGAGAAATTAGGAGATACTGGACGCTTCACCCTTCCCTGTTCGATCTATCACTCGGGCATGATACACTCTCTAGCCGACCTAGGAGCCAGTGTCAACCTGATGCCCTATTCGCTTTACACTAGATTGGAATTAGGACCCCTTAAACCGACCAAAATGAATGTCCAGCTAGCTGACCAATCCATTAGACACCCTAAGGGAATAGCTGAGAACATCATGGTTCAAGTTGATAAGTTCCTATTTCCCACAGACTTTGTAGTGATGGACATTCAGGAGGATGTCCATATCCCTATCATCTTAGGTAGACCATTCTTGAACACCGCACGCACTATCATAGACGTTTACTCTCAAACTATCAGTCTTAGATCTCATGGAGAAACTATCACCTTCAAGATCGATCAAGCTGATCAGTCTATTACAGAGCATGCAGAGATATGTGCGATTTCGACAGAAAGAGTTACCACGAATGACGATTCTGAACCAGACACCCCTATGTCTGACAAGCCCATCACGATTACTTCCGACACTGAGGAAGAAGAGATAGAAGAGGAGACTGAGGAAGAAGAAAAGGAGATAGAAGAAGAAGAGGAGGAAGAGCCAGAGGAAGCTACACCGCCACACATTCCTGAGACACACCCTCCGACCGCAAAGATCATGCAGATAGACTATGCTTTGAACTTCATCCCTCTGCCGGAGAGCGACTCAGAGGAACCTTCGATTGACCACTCCCTGGATGATGAGTCTCTACTCAAGCCACATATACCTCCTCGAGGGATTCCACCCCTTGACTCATCCAAGCCTCGATCACATTTTAAGCTTGGAGGTACATCTGGATCAAGCGATGATTCTGATTCCCAGGACGAGAGGGATATCGAGATGGACTCTTCCCAGCCGGTATCACAGATCACCGACGAGTCTCAACCACTCACCGACTGTGACACCCGACCATTTAGGGCTAGTGTTAGTTCCTAATCATTGTGCTAATACATGTAATTAGGGTGAATTATGTGTATCATTATGTGTATTAATATATGTTATTATATTTGCACACATTCGCGATTTGTTTAAATCGTACATTTTATTATCGGACGAAGTCCGACACAGTTTAAATACGACGTTGGTGAAAACATTTCTATAAATAACTTTAATCTATTTTTAGAAGTTATTTATCATTATTTATTATTTGGTTAAAATAATACTCGAAAAACTTAGGCGTTTTGGTGAAAACGTCTCAAATGCAAAGAAAATGCGAGAATTTAATTCAGCGACCAAATAAACGTCAATAATTAATTTGGCAACGTAAATTAAGTATTTTAAATAATACTTCAATGGAAATTTATCCAAATTATATCGTTAATCTAAACGACTCAAAATAACGTTACGCGATTAAACCTTCGTAGAACAAACACGCAAATCGAGGCCGACGAATTAACGAAACATTTTATAAATGTTTTTAAGTATTTTGATAAATATCTCAATCAAAAATATTGAAATTTAAGTCGTCACTTAAAAACGCGTATAAAACGTTTAACGTATAAATAAACGTTTAAACAATCGGGCAAACGAACGTAAAACGCAACAAATTAAGCTAGCAATGAAAATGACCAAAATACCCCTTGTGGGCCCCCCCTTGGCCGCCCCCCCCCCCCCATGCCCCCATGTGCACCATGTGCCACCTCTCTTGAGAACCAATGAGGAATCATGCAAATTCACATCATTACCTTTATTTCCCTAAAACCACTTATCATCCATGCATTCCCTCATTACACTCAAACTCCCATTCACCATTTCCTCTCAAAATCTCTGGAAATTCCAGCCCCAAAACCACCTACAATCACCATAATCCACCATAAGCCACCACAAATCAAGAACAAAGGAAGGAAGCTAGCACTAAGACATCATCATTTTCATCATCTCTTCTTGTTCTTCATCAATTCTTGGTATAAATCATCAAACCTTTTACTTATTTTACTTAAATACTACTGATTATGATGTTATAATGTTCATCTATCATGATTATGTCCAAACTTGGTGTTAAAAATCGTTTTTGCAACACAAACAAGAACATGCAAGAATCTGCCTAAAAATCGACAGTTTAGTAAAATATTCGTATAAAATCATCTGTTAAGAGTTAGAGGTCGAATTGTTTTTTGAAATTTGCGTATCGAAAAGATCTACAACTTTCGTGTTTTACACTTTTTCCAGAAACGTACTCGTTTTTCTCTACGAACCAATTTAGAAGACTGACCTGGAAGTTTTTCGATAAAATGTGTTCGGTTGTTACGCGGCTTTATTTAACTATGTTAATGGACATTAAACTAGCTGAAATTATTATATGTTTGATAAGACACTTAGTATATCAGTTGGTAAAAATTTGGAAGTTTGATTTGGAGTAGAGATAGGTGAAATCAGTTGGCGTAACAACCCGACATAAACCGAAAACATTGAATCGTGAAGTTTAAGGTGTAAACTTAAAACCGACATCTCGAAACGACTACAATATGAAATAATAACTTTTATAACCTTTATTTACTGGAATATGACTTGGGTAGAAGGTTCGGGTCAAACCGTCATAGTTGACAACGTTTTTGGACTTAGCAAATTGAGACAGACTTAAGTGACGCATGATCCCTGAAATTCTAGCGACACTTGGCAAGTGACGCTTGTAGTGACGCTACTTTATTATTAACGACACTCCCATAGTGACGCCCTTATTATCTGAAAATGCTTATGTACGACACTACTTAAGTGACGCTTAATCACCTTACCCGACACTACCTAAGTGACGCCTGAAGTGACTGAACTATTATATTAGCGGCACTTACCCTTAGTGCCGCCATGCCTTAGTGACGCCCGTATCCGACACTTCTTAAGTGACGCTATGTAAATCTGAAAACGCATTTTATGCGGCACTTCCTAAGTGCCGCCTATAACTAGCAAGTGACGCATGAAGTGTCGCATGAAACAGAATCCTTAAAAACTAGTTTTCTCACTAAGTGTTAAACTTCAAGTAACGTTAATACTTATACAATGCAACGTTATAACTCATGAAACATACTATACATATGTAAGTATAACATCATCCTAATAATAATGTCTTAACGAATTATTATTACAAACTTTCACCAACGGGTCGTACACGTTTTTGATAAACAACATGAACAACTTATTTGGACATACTAGTTGGATGAACTAGCCTTAGGTGGACATTAACCCTCCACCTACATTGTGATTTAAGTGGACATTAACCCTCCACTTACATAGATGATCTTTTTAGACATCTACTCATACAACCTTATACGTTTAGGACGTTAGAAGGTTGCACTTTGGACCACACATTGCTTGCTAATTGATATTGTTTGCTTACATTTTGCTAGAACTCAGGTGAGTTTCATAGCCCCTCTTTTTACAGTTTTATAACTATTTTGGGGGAGAATACATACTACAACTGTTTTATACAATTGCTTTGCAACTGCTTTGTATACATTTGAATTACACAACTGCTTTTATGAACACAAGTACCATAAACAACGCTATACGGATTGCATGAGTTAACACACTAATCCACAAAGGCCCTACACATCATAGTTTGTTAGTTTTGCTAAAGCGTGAATATTAGTAAATAGATCTATTTGGTACTGACAATCCTCGTCCGGGTTAGTCGCGCTAACCAGTCAAACGGACGTATTAATATTTGTTCATAACGAGTGTACCGGATTAGACACTTGCATTGGGGCACCCACGATCGTGTACTCGAAAGAGGCATGGCACACATTGTTAAGCTTCGGACTATGAGCTCATGGCAAATGGTATACATCTTTTTGCATTCGTGCAACTACATATTTACTTATCGTTTGTTAACGATACATTTACTTATCGTTTGTTAACGATACATTTACTTATCATTGTTGAATGATACAACGATTAAAATCTTGTGTTTCATAACTCGTGTTTCATACTATTGGGTTTTATACCTACATTTAAACGATTGTTAACAACTCTATGAACTCACCAACTTTATGTTGACCTTTTAGCATGTATTTCTCAGGTAAACCACAGCAGTAGGACGCTTATGGATAGCGTAGCTCGAGTCGCATTGCTTTCAAACTCAAAGGACTTAGATTGCATTTTACTCTAGTTAGTAGTTATGTAATCTACATATTTTATGCGAACTCCAATGTTTTGTATAACGATTGTAAACAATTCGAATTATGGAATGTAATGTTTTCAAACGTCTCATTTAGAGGTCGTTTGCTGTAATCTTGTGTTGTGATATTTGATTTGGTCGGCGCCCCCGTGACACCTCATGTTTCCGCTGCGACGTGTTCTGGGGGTGCGACAGATTGGTATCAGAGCCTAAGGTTATAGTGAACTAGGATTGCATTAGTGACCTAGACTATGACCGTTAGGTTAGTATTCCTTGTTTGGTATGACTGGTTCAACGATTGCATCAATTAAATTTAATTTAACATAGCCTGATCAACTATGTATAATTAAAGGAGATCTGATGCAAGACCTGAAACGGTTGTAGTAAACTAGGGTACGGTAGAAAACGTAACCAAGGATAGAACGGGACCAACCTTATACGTGCTTATGTGCTAGGTTATTATATTGCTATATATGACCTCAACTTCCCGTATATTAAACTCCTTGCCACTCTATATGGCAACCACTCCCACAACTATGTCGCGTGACATCGAACACGAAACACAAACCTTACTTACCACTTTGGAGACTTTCGCGGTACCACTCGCTCAACCGAATCGGGCAACGATATAATCGAATCGAACTCACTTGAGGAGAATCCACCTTTGGATTCGCCACCCAAACAAGTGACACCTACTTCACCTTATTCTTTCCGCTTGCAACAAAATCACACGGGAACACGTATAGAACTTAGACCGTACGATACTCCGTCACCTAAACGAACTTACTCCTGTTAGTACGCACTCATCGTTCCCACTTATATCGCAGACCCATAGGGCATGCGTGCTACACACGACTAGAGGAACAGACACACCTACTTATCGAAAACGATTTTTTCCAACAATTGAATGAACTTCAACAATCCACTCAACTCTTTACTTGATCATGATTGATCACTCTTTGACTTGTATGTCAACCATTTTGACACGTTTGTCAAACGATTTACTCATAACTTGATTCGCGACTTTGTCTGTTTCGAACATCACTGGATTAGTATCACGAGGGATACTCACAACGACGAAGCCCATAAACTACTTCAAACTATTTCAAACTATGATTTGAACATTCTAATCACTACTGCAAGGACTACCCGCAGCTATGAATTTATCAATTGTCTAAACACCTTCACCAAGCATTGGTTCATTTCCAAACAACATAGTCATGAGTGACTACTTTGAAAACACTACCCGGTCATTCTTGTGACTACTCTTTGAAACTACGCTATTGACTAAACCTGCTTGTTGTTGATTCATTGTCTTAATAGAATGCCCTCCCGAAAAAGATGGCAAACTCCCCTAAGAACGACTACTCGTCAGATGACGACCTAATCTGTGAAGAACAGATTCAGTACACATACCTCGATGAGGAAATAGCACCAAAGGAAGAAATCATTATGGAGGAAAACGAGCAACACAACTTCGGAATGATTGGCACCGAGGAATACGAAAGAGTGAGAGATCAGGCCGAAGATTTAGATGGCCGCAATTGGGAGCTCAAGCTTAGGTGCAAGACCTACGAGCAAGAATTGAGGATTCTGAAAAGGTCTATTCCCGACCGAATCAGGGATAGGATTCACTACTGGAAGGAAGTGGCCACTCATTTTAAACAAATAACAAAAACGTGGATCAAAGGGATGTGCCAACACTCAACAGACAATATCTTACTCCACTCTGCACTCCCGCGATACAGTGACATGCTCGAAGCACGTTACTATCCACACGACCTGAACTTAGAATAGATTAGAAGTAGACTCGAACAACGGTGAACATGGCTGGTGTTAGCTCGATGATCTATCGATGGGTGTATAAAACCCCATCACATTTTGTATAAAACTTATGTATTCGTCCGGATGTATCGATGCCCGGCATGTTTTGTAAACTTTGAATTCTATATGCTATCAACCTAAACCTTGCGCCTTATTAGTTACAAATCATATTACCTTGTACTGATTTACCGTCGTAATATGAAGCCACATATTACTCTTAATCATAAATGTGATAATCTTAGCTCTCATACAAAAATCTCATTCATTCTTTTACCCCCCCCTTTTCGTTTAAGGAGACACAGTTATAAGAACCAACTGAAACTTTCAACACTTGACAATAACAAGAGTTTTCAACAGATTTCTACAAATTTCTACCAATTCAAGTTTTCAAAGAATTTTCATTAAACAACTAACCGGAACTATTTACAACTTCTAATGTTCGATTAAATTGGCTAGACAGAAATTTTCAACGTCTTATTGACGACCAGATTTTCCCAACATATTTTGATTGACTCAAGTTTTAATGGACTTAATAGTTCCAAACAAACTATTCTCATAGAAATTTATCAACTGATTTTACACCATCGCAAGCGAACATTTCCCACATAGATCTCATACCCGTCAAAACCTGAAACCTTGGTATCATCGTGGCATGGACTGGTTGTCCAAACATCATACTGAAATTGTTTGCTTCGATAAGATCGTGCGTATACCCCTCGCTACCGGTGGAACCTTGATCATACAGAGGGAGACTGATAGGTGAAACCTAAACACCATCTCTTATATGAAAACATAAAAGTACCTAAGGAAAGGGTACCCGGCAATCCTTGCTCATGTAACCGAAAAGAAGTCGGCTGAAAAGCGACTTGAAGATGTACCAATTGTACGAGACTTTCCTGAAGTCTTTCCCGAAGACTTGCCAGGCCTTCCCCCGCCTAGACAAGTCGAATTCCAAATCGACCTTGTGCCCGGTGCTGCACCCGTGGCACGAGCCCCATACAGATTAGCCCCATCCGAGTTGCAGGAGTTGTCCACCCAATTGCAGGAACTCCTGGACAAGGGATTCATTCGACCAAGTTCCTCACCTTGGGGAGCTCCGGTCCTTTTCGTTAAAAAGAAGGACGGATCCTTCAGAATGTGTATCGATTACCGTGAACTGAACAAACTTACCATCAAAAACCGATGCCCACTTCCTAGAATCGATGACCTGTTTGACCAACTGCAAGGTTCGAGCTTTTACTCGAAGATCGACCTTCGGTCTGGTTATCACCAACTTCGCGTTCGAGACGCCGACATCCCGAAAACCGCCTTCCGAACCCGCTACGGGCATTACGAATTCCAAGTGATGCCTTTTGGTTTAACCAACGCACCGGCTGTATTCATGGACCTTATGAATCGGGTGTGCAAACCTGTTGAGAACTGAGACACTGCTAGATTTGCTCAGAATACAAGTATTGTGCCGCTGTTAGAAGTACTACCACTGTTAGTAGTTGCCACTGCTAGTTAGTAGCTGCCGCTGTCAAGTAGTTTGTCTAACAGTGCCACTGTTAGTGTGTAGTTTGTATTTTGTATTAAGTACTCAACCACTGTTGATAATATACGAGTACTACCCCTGTTAGTGATATAGATAACCACTGTTGGTTAGATATAGTTGAATAGAGAGAATTATGGAATAGATATGATTCCATAATAGTTTGATTCTGTAAAGGACTCTATATGTTATAAATAGAGATCCTGTAAAACCCTAGAGGGTGACGAATTCATTCTAGTTATTAGCTTCAAGGTTGTAAACCCTAACACAAATTGTGTGTTCGTATTATTGTTAATAATATTGAAGCTTTTGGTTAGATATTCTGTTATATACAAGTTTGTTCTTCAAGTTATTAATAAACTATTTCGCAAGCTTATTAATAATCAATCAAAGTAATACATACTAAGATCTCTAGCTGGGATCATTAAGTGGTATCAGAGCTTGGTATTACTTTGATCTTGAAGAAGGTAATTAAATTTTGCAGCTTTTTCAACAAACAACAACATGTCTACTGAAACAATGGAAGGTATTCAAGCTACAAAAATCCCCATGCTCAAACCCGATGAGTTTGAGCTATGGCAGACTAGGATTAGACAATACATGTTGCTGACTGATTATATGATGTGGGAGGTGGTTACTAATGGACCAGTTTATACTAAGGATGCAGATGGTAAAAAGGAAGAAAGACCACCACCAAAGACTGATGCAGAGAGAAAAGAAAGAGCAACAGAGTGGAAGGCATTAAGTACTCTACTTTTGTCTATTCCTAATGAGTATCAAAGGAAGTTTGAAAACTGTGAAGATGCTCAGGTTCTTATGCAAGCAATTGTTAAGAGATTTGGTGGTAATGATAACACCAAGAAGAATAAGAGATCTCTTCTCAAACAACAGTTTGAAAACTTTGCAGGTGTAAAGTCTGAAACTCTGACTCAGACTTTTGATAGATTTCAAAAGCTTGTGGGTGATCTTGAGAATCACAATGTTAAGGTTGATAAAGATGATTTGAATAGGAAGTTTCTAAGATCATTAGGCACAGATTGGAATATGTATACTGTGGGACTTAGACAAAGTGCAGATCTTGAAGAAAAGGAGATTGAAGATCTATACAATGATCTGAGGAACTTTGAGCCTGAGGTGATGGCTCTGAAACAGTCCAATAGTAGCTCTAACAATGCTACTTTTGTGTCTGTTGGTGAATCTGGTAGCTGTAGCACATCTGGTGCTAATGATAATATCTTGGAAGCCTTCTTTGCGAGTCATGTTAATTCATCATTAACAACAGAGGATTTGGAACAGGTTAATGAAGAAGATCTTGAAGAGTTGGATTTGAGATGGCAGATGGCTATGATTACTATCCGGGCAAAAAGGTTTATGCAGAGGTCTGGGAACAGAAACTTCACTTACAAGAGAGATGGTGTAGCTGGATTTGACAAGAGCAAGGTGGAGTGCTTCAACTGTCACAAGATGGGACACTTTGCTAGAGAATGCAAGAGCACACAGGCTGGAGGATCTCAGAATGGTATTATGAGAAATAGTTCTGCTCCACAAAGAAGATTGGTACCTGTTCGGAACACCACTTCTGATTCATTGGTTGCACAAGATGGGATGGGAGGATTTGACTGGAGTGACCAAGAAGAGCTTGTAGTTCAGAATCAAGCTTTAATGGCTGTCACAGAAGAACCAGAGCCTTCAGACATTCCATATGAGGTACAATCTAAATTATGTTCTCCTGCATGTAAGAAAATGGTTAAATTTTATAGGGATCATAATCTGGTTGTGTGTAATGAATTAAAAGCTTGTGTGGAAAAGAGTCAACATTCAACTTTAGCCATTGAAAACTTAGAAAGACGGATAAAAGCTTATGAAAAGAATGAATCACAATTTCACTTAGATATTAAATATCTGAATTGGGAAAAGAAAGCTTTACAAACAAAAGTTGATATGCTAAGTGCAAAGTTGGCTGAGGCAATTTCTGATAAAGAGTCAATAAAATTGAAAGTTGATGAATTGGAAAATGCTTCAAAAGGTGTTCAAAACTTAAACAAGTCTCAAATTCATGATAAATTAAAACTTGGATTAGGTTACAACCTTAATGCTGTACCCCCACCTTATAATCATACTTACTTCCCATCTAAGCTTGAGTTTGACTTAGAAAAACTTAAGGTAGGTGTGTCTGAGGAGGTTAAAAAGGTAGATCCAGTTGTTAATTGTGCTGATAATGTGAATTTTGATAAAGTTGAGATATCTGATTGGACTGAGGAAGATGAGAGTGATAGTGATAGCTCATCTAGTGGTAATTCTGTGGATGATTGTGTTAAGCCTATTACTGGTCTAGTTTCTGAACTAAATAATACTAAACTAGAAGAGGGTAAAAAGATGTTTGTTGAGAAGGCAAAGGCTCAGTTAGATCAAGTTAGAAAATCCAATAAATCTAGATCTGGTCTAGGTTATGTGCACAAAAGAGTTAATCCTGAATCAAAAGATAAGTCAAAAGATAAATCTGAATGTGAAAAGTGTGCATGTAAATCAAACAGGTCTGATTTAGTTTCTGCAAATAATGCAAATAGATCCATTTCCAGGGGTAATCAGAGAAATTGGAACCAATTGGTTTCACAAAGGTTGGGTAATGGGTTTGAATGTATGAAAAGAAAGGCATGTTATATATGTGGCAGGTACAACCATACTCAACAGGACTGCTACTTCAATCCTAATAATAATAGGAACAGAGGTACAAGTCCATTGTTGAAAAACAAGCCAAACAGAGGCAAGGCTGCAACCACTGTTAATGATGCAGCAGTGCCACTGTATAAGGCTAACAGAGGCATGAACAGAACAGGGGAAGGCTTGGCCACTGCTAGGCATGCTACCTCTGCTAGTGTTAAGCATTCCAAAAGAATGTTTACACCAAGTAGAGCTACCACTGCCAGGCTTATCAATACCAATTTGAAAGTGACCACTGATAAGCTTATTGCCCCTGTTAGGTCAAAAATTGATTGTTTTTGGAGACATAAAAATGAGTGTAAATCTGAAGTGTCCAAAACCAATGCAGCACTGAGATCAATCACTGTCAAAAGGGTTGATGTCAAAGGTGCTCATGGGAAACCCAAAGCCAAATTGGTTTGGGTTCCCAAGAAAAACTAATTGTTTTTCTCATATATGTGCAGGGCAAGCCACCAAGCTTATGGCATATTGATTCTGGCTGTTCAAGACACATGACTGGAGACAGGAAAAAGCTACAGGACTTTAAAGCGTTTGATGGAGGAGATGTAGCATTTGGAAGCAATCCTAAAGGAGGTAAAATCACAGGTAAAGGTAAGGTAAAAAGCAGTAAGCTCACTTTCAATGATGTTTATTATGTTGAGCAATTGAGATACAATTTGCTTAGTGTGAGTCAAATCACAGATAAGCAAAATCCTGTATATTTCACTGACACAGAATGCCTTATACTTTCTGAAAAACTCAAAATACCTGAAGATAAGATTTTAATGAGAGTTCCAAGAAAGGATAATGTATACTGTAGTGATTTAAACAAGATGGAATCTCAAAATGTTAACTGTCTCATTTCTAAAGCTACTGTATCTGAATCTGAACTATGGCATAGGAGGATGTGTCACTTGAATTTCAAGACCATGAATAAACTTGTTAGGAATAAGCTAGTGAGAGGCTTACCTGAAAAGTTATTTGAATGTAGTGACCACTGTGTAGCATGTCTCAAAGGCAAGCAACACAAGACCTCTTATAAGACCAAGCTTGTGAATACCAATACCACTCCCTTACACCTGTTACATATGGATTTGTTTGGCCCTACCAATGTAGCTAGTCAAGGGAAGAAATCTTACTGTTTGGTAATAACTGATGATTACTCTAGAATGAGTTGGGTGTTCTTTCTTAGGACTAAGGATGAGACAGGTGAAATACTTAGATCATTCATAACTAGGATTGAGAATTCAACTAATCAAAAGGTTAAGATCATCAGGTGTGATAATGGGACATAATTTAAGAATCATGAGATGAATAAGTTCTGTGAGGATAAAGGTATAGAAAGACAGTATAGTGCACCTAGGACTCCACAACAAAATGGAGTAGCTGAGAGGAGGAATAGGACACTAATTGAGGCTGCTAGAAGCATGCTAGCAGATGCTAAACTTCCAATGTCCTTTTGGGCAGAGGCAGTTAGCACTGCTTGTTATGTTTTGAATAGGATTTTGATTATTAAACCTCATAACAAGACACCCTATGAGTTATTCTTTAAGAGAAAACCTTTGGTTAGCTTTTTAAAACCATTTGGATGTCCTTGTACTGTCTTAAATACCAGAGATCATCTTGGTAAGTTTCAGAGTAAGGTAGATGAGGGTGTATTTGTTGGATACTCTATTCAAAGCAAGGCTTATAGAGTATTTAACAAAAGGACTAGGATCATAGATGAGACCATGGATGTGACCTTTAATGAACATACATCAAATGTAGAAGGAAAAGGTCCAGAAGTTTTGTTTGATATTGATGCACTAACCCATGCTTTTAGATATCCAGATTTGTCTATTAGTGCAGATACAGATGCAGGTACAGATGCAGGTAATGATGCAGGTAAAGATGGGCTTTCAAGCACAAGTCAGACTAAAAAGGATGACTTGCAGTATGTATTGTTTCCTATTTGGTCTCCAGATCCTCCAGAAGCATTCCAGTTAGAGCAAGATGAACCTTCAGATGATTCAAGTGGGTCAAGTAGCAAAAATGGTTCAAAGGATGAAGATGGTTCAATTCCAACTGAAAATCAACCATTTACTTCAAAGGGTTCTCATATAGTTTCAGAGCATGATTCAGAAGGAGAGCCCGATTCTCCAAAATTTGATGAACAAAGTCCTCCATTTCAAGTTTTGGAAAGGACTTCTTTGTCAGATTCTGAAGCAACTCCAAAGCCTTCACAAGAAAGAGAAGAAAGAGATTCTTACTCAGAATCTGAAATGGATAATCTTTTGGGTCCAAATTTGGAAAGAGAACTGCTTGATACATCAACATCTAAGTATCTGGTTCACAAAGATCATTCTTTGGATTTGGTCATTGGTGATATTAATTCATCTGTTCTGACCAGACAGCAGTCAAAGGTAAGAGAAGAAGATTTACATACTTCATTATATGTTTGTTTTCTTTCTCAGATGGAACCAAAGAAGGCAGTGGAAGCTCTCAAAGATCCAAGTTGGATAGAGTCAATGCAAGAAGAATTGTTGCAGTTTAAACTGCAAGATGTATGGGATTTGGTTGATCTACCAAAAGGAAAGAGGGCTATAGGCACAAGGTGGATCTTCAAGAACAAGAGAGATGAAAGAGGTATAGTGATAAAGAATAAAGCAAGGCTGGTAGCACAAGGGTATACACAGGAAGAAGGCATAGATTATGATGATGTTTTTGCTCCTGTTGCTAGAATAGAAGCTATTAGGTTATTTTTAGCTTATGCATCTTATCAGGATTTCAAAGTTTATCAAATGGATGTGAAGAGTGCTTTTCTTCATGGTCTAATTGATGATGAGGTGTATGTATGCCAACCACCAGGGTTTGAAGATCCAACATATCCAGATAGAGTGTGCAGATTGAAGAAAGCGTTGTATGGGCTACATCAAGCACCAAGAGCTTGGTATGATACACTATCCGAGTATCTTCTCAAGAATGGATTCAAGAGAGGTACTATTGACAAGACTTTGTTTACCAAGAGGGTTCAGAGAGATATATTGTTGGTACAGGTTTATGTTGATGATATTATTTTTGGTTCAACTAGGGACTCATTGTGCAGAGAGTTTGAGAGTTTAATGCATAAGAAATTCAAGATGAGTTCCATGGGTGAACTCACTTTCTTTTTAGGATTGCAGGTTAAACAGAAGTCAGCTGGAATCTTTATTAACCAAGGAAAGTATGTGCAGGATATTCTGAATAAATTTGGTTATAAAGATGGGAAGATAGCTAGCACTCCTATGGAGGCACACAAACATCTTACTTCTGATCCTGATGGAGAAGAAGTAGATGTGCACTTGTACATGTCAATGATTGGTTCTTTGATGTATTTAACTTCATCTAGACCTGACATTATGTTTGCAGTGTGTCTTTGTGCTAGGTATCAAACCAATCCAAAGCAGTCACACATGTATGCTGTGAAACGGATCTTTAGATACTTGAAAGGTCAACCTGATTTGGGACTTTGGTATGCTAAAGGATCAGATTTTGAGCTTAAGGCTTTCACAGATAGTGACTATGGTGGTGAGAACATGGATCGAAAATCCACCAGTGGAGGATGTCAATTTCTTGGAAATAGATTAGTGTCATGGCAATGTAAAAAGCAGACCACGGTTTCCACTTCTACAGCAGAAGCAGAATATGTTGCAGCATCAAGTTGCTGTGCACAGGTTCTTTGGATTCAGAATCAAATGCTGGATTATGGTTTGACTTTCATGAACACTCCTATTTATATTGATAATACTTCTGCTATTAGTATCATTCAGAATCCAGTTAAGCATTCAAAAACCAAACACATTGAGATCAGATATCATTTTATACGAGATTGTTATGATAAAAGATTGATTCATATTTTTAAAATTCATACTGATAATCAACTTGCAGATCTTTTTACAAAAGCATTTGATGTAGGAAGATTTACATTTTTGATAACTAATATTGGTATGATCAATCTCACGTAGTGTTTTGGTCTGGATTTGATACTAACAGGGGTAAAATATATTGTATGTGACAGGGTCAGGTGTTGCCACTGTTAGCTTCATCATGATAACAGATGGTGCCACTGTTAGTTTACCTTTGCCACTGTCAATGTATTTTAAACCCCTGCTGTATATGTGTGTAATTTAACCCCTGCTAGTTGTTTTTCTTAGTTTAATATTGCAGGTTTCAGCCACTGTCAAGAGACATCACTTGAGCTGGAATTTAATGTTTTATTTGTTTCTTCTTATTTTTTTGGTTAAAAAAAAAAAAAATAATAAAAAAAATAAAAATTCGTTGTCTAACTAAGATAAGTTTATGCCCCTGTTAGTTCTAAGTTGGCGTTTCCTTTGTCGGATGCCCCTGCTAGACTATCAGCCGCTGCTAGCTTTGTTAGATGGTTAGAAAGGGTTGACTATAAATTGACCAAGTGAGGTACCCCTGTTGGGTTTGTTTGTAAATTGTGCCCCTGTTGGGTATAACCAGCAGTGCCACTGCTAGTTCTATTTTTAGGGCTTGGCACTGTCATCAAATAAATACTCAAATACTTCACTTTTTCAATTACGCTTTCAAAATTTTCAAAACCCTTCAATAATCGCTCTCGCTTTGAGTTGTTTATTGTAATTCACTCTTCGTTCGTTCATCAATTACATCAATGGCATCTTCATTGTCATCTGATTCTGATCATTCTACGCTAAGTGTTCATTCTGAACACAATATGAGGGCTTTCTTGAATAAAGAACTTGCCGATGAGTATTTTCACCCTATTATTGATTTCTTGAGTAATTGTCCAGTTACACATGCCCTTACTGTTTGTCCACGATTAATTCGATCGCATATTCAAGAATTCTGGCAGAATGCAAAGGAAGGGAATGTTAATGGCATTACTCACATTCATTCCACTGTCAAGGGTAAGAAGGTAATGGTTACTGAGATTGTTCTAAGAGAGCTTTTACAGTTTGATGATGAAGGTGGAATTCTGGAATTATCTAGAGAAGATTTGTTTAAAGGCATTATGGATATGGGGTATGAAGGTTCAGGAAAGACAAGATCAGAATATACTTTCTTGAAGTCATGGTTTTGTCCTCAATGGAAGTTCTACATTCATACTTTTCTGGTATGTTTGTCTCAAAAGAGAACTAGTTTTAATGAATTTAGTTCTACTATTGCATATCCTATTATCTGCTTGGCACAGGGTATTAAATTTAATATATCTAGATTTATCTTAGATAATATGGTTAGGAATGTGAAGGGTGATACATTCGTTATGTACCCTAGATTTGTTCAGCTTTTATTGAATAATCAATTGTCAAATCTGCCAGCAGAGGATAGTGTGATTGTTAGTTCTACTCTATCTTTGAGGACTATTAAGGCTATGAATCAGTATCAGAATGCTTTTTCTAAGAAGGAAACTGCATTATTTTCTACAATGCTAGTTACTCCTTCTGCCACTGGTGGTGTATTACCAACACCATCTGGACCAAATGATGACAGACCAACAACACAAGTTGGTTCTGAACACACATCAGGAGGTGGCATCAAAAGAAAACAAGGGAACAAACAGCCTACCCAATCTAAAGCCAAGAAATCCAAGAAGGCTACACAGGCTATGGAGATTCCTGTTTCTCCACAGTCTCAGTCAACTGTCCCAACACAACAGGTGAACATACTTGATGAAAATGTTCATTCTGGAAGGGCTGCCACTACTGTTTCTAGCCCACTGGCAGGGCAGGATAGTGGTAACATTAATCAGACCCAACCAGAGGCAACTATGTTTGATAAACCTATGGGTGATGATTCAAATGTAGGTCCCAGTACCAATAACCAAGGGACATCTGCAGTGGCAGATGTGGGCAAGGATTCAACTAAGAGGTCACACTCTAATGTTGATGAGCCTAGTGATACTGATGAATTGACGATTTCCTATCTTGTACATGATATCAATAAACTGTGGAGCAAATATGAGAGGGAAAGGGCTTACAGAAAAGAGGCTCAACAGAAAATTCAAGCTCAGGATGAGTTAATTGCTAAGCAGAAGGAGATCATTGATCATCAGAAGGCAGAGTTGCTTGATGTGCAGAATAGATTGGTAATGCTTGAGGAGGCTGTCAACAATATTCTTCTACCTGCGAATAAGTTAAAGGAATCTTCAGGCAAGGGGGAGAAGAAAGCAGATGATGATAATATGCCTGAAGATGATGGTTCAAGAAAAGCAGGTGATGATGATGATGATGATGATTCACATGGACCTCATGATGATATGAGTGGAGCAATGATAAATATTGATGAGATGCATGATGATTCTGCAGCTACAGAGGTGATTGAGCTTGATGATAATACAGTTGAGATGGATATATGTGAGCATAATGAGGCACAATCAGAAGACACTGTGGAGTTAGTGTTTGATGATAAAGATGATGATTATGTGCAGAGCAGGGATAAGGCTGAGGAGGAGCTCAATGTCTCTGATTATGTGATACATGAAAGTTTAGATGATGAGATGGTAAATGTTGCAGATGACAGAAGAATGGTGGTATATACTGGTGAAGATTCTTCTGAAAATGTTAATACAAGTGATGGTGCAGGAGCAGAGCAGACTGATGAAACAGATGAAACAGTTTATCAGGTATTTCCATTGAATAAAGGGTTGCCTGAGAAAGCTGCACTTAGATTATATTTTTGGGATGTGATGGGTGCTAACCTGGAAAATAAGAAAAGAGTCAGTTTCAGTGATAGGCCAGTGTATGAGGTGGTTGATGATGTTGAAAAAGAGATGAAAGAAGGAGAAGTTGAGATTAAGGGGGAGCAATCAAAGTCAATTGATGAAGAGAAGAAGTTGCAGACCTTTACAAGAAAGAAATCTATTCCCAGAAGAAAGCCAACTAATACTTTATCCCCTGTCAAAACTTCTACCACTGTTGTCAAAACTTCTACCACTGTTGTCACAATTTCAACCACTGTCAACACTAACACTACCACTGTTACATCTACCCCTGTTAGTACACCAACACCTACCACTGTTGATACACCAATCACCACTGCTGTCATATCAACCCCTGCCACAACTACCACAACAACAAGACCAAGAGAGGTACCTGTTACAATAAGAGAACCAACTTCACCACTCAAGCCTGAGTCTAAATTGCCTGTGATTGATCCAAAAGACAAAGGTAAAGGAAAGTTAAAAGAAAAATCAAAAGTGAAAGAAATTAAAGAACCTCATCTTGAGTCTCATGATATGCTAAGGATGCAAGTAGAAGAAAGGAAAAGGTTGATAAGGAGAGCTGCAGAAGCTAAAGCTGAAAAAGAGGGTGATGATGTTAAAATGATTTTGGATGATCTGAGTGTAGTGACTATTACACAGAAAGCTGCAGAGATTGTTAAAGAAAAGACTGCACAAGGATTAAAGCTTCCTGCTCAGAGAGTTCATGATTATTTAAAGAAGAAGAAAGGTAATGAAGAGGAAGAGTTATCTTCTGGATTTTTGTTGATGAAAAGGTCAAATGAGGAAAGGGCTAGAAAGAAAAAGCAAGAGGAATTAGCCAAGAAGAGGAGTAAACCTTTACCATATGCTGAAAGGAGAAGACAAATGATCAATGCTCTGTCTGAAAATTATGCCCCAGCTAAAATTGTTAAAGGATGGAATATGCAGAAGCTGGAACAGGCATATGATAGGTATATGGGAAGAGATGATGAGTGGACCAAGAAATTGGAAGAGAATAGGCATTTGAATGCATTGATGAAGGAGAAGAAAGAAAAGGCAGATAGGGAAATGGTAAAGTTTTTGAAAGAAAAAGAAGAAAGAAGAGAAAAAGCAGCTGTTGAGGCAGCAGAGAAAGCCTTAGAGGATAAGCAGAATGAAGTCAGAAGAAATTCATGGAAAAATCAGATTTCTAAAGACAATGTTATTCCTGACATTCCAAGATTTGATCCAGAGCTGAAAAAGAGAATCAAGATTCTGACTGATAGCAAGGAGATTTCTGAAGGACCAAGAAAGGCTAGAATTATAAATTGGGAAGGAGTAGCAATTGATTATGGTTTCAGAAAAATGATCCTTGAGATTAAGATTGAAAGGGAAAGAGGATTTGATGACCATGTTGGGAGTATGATTGATTTGCTCAGAATCTGTACAAGAGATGATCTTATGGAGTTGTATCAAGTGAGCAGAATCAGGAATAGAAAGAACTCTGAGGCTGTGATTGAAAGACAAATGATGGAGTTATTGCAAAGCATGTTTGAACCAGCAAGCATGTATCACTTATTCTTTCACTGTCATCAAAGGGTTATAACCTGGAGATATTTTGCCAGAGCTGGAGTACACATGGTAGTATTTAACAATGGGTAGGTGATCTACATGTTTGATGATCGACACTATGTGCTGGGAACAGGGCTGCTGAATAGATTGGTTGATTTGAAGTTATCTACAACCATCATTACTGAAGGAGCTTACAGAGCATTATACATGGTGTTTAATCAACTGCATAAGAGGCAAACAATGAAGGAGATAGAAGAAGAAAAGAAGGATTGAAACTTGAATCATTACTCTGAATGATCAAGTTTAGGGGGAGATTGTTGAGAACTGAGACACTGCTAGATTTGCTCAGAATACAAGTATTGTGCCGCTATTAGAAGTACTACCACTGTTAGTAGTTGCCACTGCTAGTTAGTAGCTGCCGCTGTCAAGTAGTTTGTCTAACAGTGCCACTGTTAGTGTGTAGTTTGTATTTTGTATTAAGTACTCAACCACTGTTGATAATATACGAGTACTACCCCTGTTAGTGATATAGATAACCACTGTTGGTTAGATATAGTTGAATAGAGAGAATTATGGAATAGATATGATTCCATAATAGTTTGATTCTGTAAAGGACTCTATATGTTATAAATAGAGATCCTGTAAAACCGTAGAGGGTGACGAATTCATTCTAGTTATTAGCTTCAAGGTTGTAAACCCTAACACAAATTGTGTGTTCGTATTATTGTTAATAATATTGAAGCTTTTGGTTAGATATTCTGTTATATACAAGTTTGTTCTTCAAGTTATTAATAAACTATTCCGCAAGCTTATTAATAATCAATCAAAGTAATACATACTAAGATCTCTAGCTGGGATCATCAAAACCATATCTAGATAAGTTTGTCATCGTGTTCATTGATGACATCTTGATCTACTCTCGCAACGAAACAGAACATGGCCAACACCTCAAAACTATCTTGGAATTACTCAAACACGAGGAGCTATACGCCAAGTACTCCAAGTGTGAGTTCTGGATGCGAACAGTACAGTTCCTAGGGCATGTCGTTGACAGCCAAGGGATACGTGTTGATCCAGGAAAAATCGAGGCCATCAAGTGCTGGAAAGCCCCAACTACTCCAACCGAGGTCCGACAATTCTTAGGTCTCGCTGGATATTACCGGCGATTCATAGAGAACTTTTCCCGAATTGCTCAACCATTAACCTCCTTGACCCAGAAAGATAAGAAATTCGATTGGACCGACAAACAGGAGTCGGCTTTCCAACTCCTTAAACAGAAACTCTGCAGTGCACCAATCATGTCCTTACCCGAAGGCACAGATGATTTCATAGTTTACTGCGACGCCTCACACCAAGGACTAGGTTGTGTGTTAATGCAACGTGATAAAGTCATCGCTTATGCCTCTCGGCAACTGAAAATCCATGAGAAAAACTATACCACTCACGATCTCGAATTAGGAGCCGTTGTCTTTGCGCTCAAAATATGGAGACATTACCTGTATGGTACCAAATGTACAATATTTACCGACCACAAAAGCCTTCAACATATCTTTGATCAGAAGGACCTAAACATGAGACAACGTCGCTGGGTCGAGTTGCTTAGCGACTACGACTGCGAAATCCGATACCACCCGGGTAAGGCTAACGTTGTTGCCGATGCCCTAAGCAGAAAAGAACGAGTGAAACCCCTTCGAGTTCGAGCCCTTGGCCTAACCATCCACAACGATTTCATTTCTCAAATCCATTCCACTCAACTCGAAGCACTCAACGAGAAAAACATCAAGAACGAAGCCTTGCGCGGCATGGAAAAACAATTCGAAATCAAACCCGATGGAACCCGATACTTCTCTAACCGAATTTGGTTACCTAACTTTGGGAACCTACGAGATTTGGTCATGGATGAAGCTCACAAATCCCGATACTCCATACATCCTGGTTCTGACAAGATGTATCATGACGTCAAACAACGGTATTGGTGGCCCAACATGAAAGCTGACATAGCCACGTATGTTAGTAAGTGTCTAACCTGTGCCAAGGTTAAGGCCGAGTACCAGAAACCTTCTGGGTTACTTCAACAACCCGAGATACCTCAATGGAAATGGGAAAACATAACCATGGACTTCATTACCAAACTACCGAAAACACCGAGCGGTTGCGATACCATTTGGGTGATCGTAGATCGTCTCACGAAATCTGCCCATTTCCTAGCCATCAAAGAAACCGACAAGATGGAGCGATTGGCTCGCATCTATATCAAAGAGGTTGTGGCACGACACGGCATACCCATTTCAATCATTTCCGATCGAGATAGCCGCTTCACCTCTCGATTCTGGCAAACACTCCAACGAGCCCTTGGTACTCGCCTTGATTTGAGTACTGCTTATCATCCACAAACTGATGGTCAAAGTGAACGGACCATTCAAACTCTTGAAGATATGCTTCGAGCATGTGTAATCGACTTCGGAAGCACATGGGAAAACCACCTACCTTTGTGTGAGTTTTCCTACAATAACAGTTACCACACCAGCATTGATGCTGCACCTTTCGAGGCACTTTATGGGAGAAAGTGCCGATCACCCATTTGTTGGACCGAAATCAGCGATAGCCAACTCACTGGTCCTGAAATCATCCACGAGGCGACCGAGAAAATCGTGACCATTAAAAACCGGCTGAAAGCAGCACGTGACCGTCAGAAGAGTTACGCTGACGTGAGACGCAAACCCCTCGAATTTCAGGTCGGGGACAAAGTACTTCTAAAAGTGTCACCTTGGAAAGGTGTCAATCGTTTTGGTAAACGCGGCAAACTAAACCCTAGATACATCGGACCTTTTGAAATTCTTGAAAGGATTGGTCCGGTGGCATATCGACTGCAGCTACCGCCTCAACTCAGTAGCGTGCACAACACATTCCACATTTCTAACCTGAAGAAATGTCTGTCTGATGAGACACTTGTTATCCCTCCCGACGAAATCCATATCGATGATAAACTCCATTTCATCGAGGAACCAATAGAAATCATGGACCGTGAGGTCAAACGCTTGAAGCAGAGTCGTATTCCCATCGTTAAAGTCCGGTGGAATTCTAGGCGCGGTCCTGAATTCACTTGGGAAACGGGAAGACCAAATGCGACTGAAATACCCACATCTATTCTTAGATGCCCCTCAGACCACGACAACAAGCTAATTTCGGGACGAAATTCAACTAACAGGGGGAGAATGTGACACCCGACCATTTAGGGCTAGTGTTAGTTCCTAATCATTGTGCTAATACATGTAATTAGGGTGAATTATGTGTATCATTATGTGTATTAATATATGTTATTATATTTGCACACATTCGCGATTTGTTTAAATCGTACATTTTATTATCGGACGAAGTCCGACACAGTTTAAATACGACGTTGGTGAAAACATTTCTATAAATAACTTTAATCTATTTTTAGAAGTTATTTATCATTATTTATTATTTGGTTAAAATAATACTCGAAAAACTTAGGCGTTTTGGTGAAAACGTCTCAAATGCAAAGAAAACGCGAGAATTTAATTCAGCGACCAAATAAACGTCAATAATTAATTTGGCAACGTAAATTAAGTATTTTAAATAATACTTCAATGGAAATTTATCCAAATTATATCGTTAATCTAAACGACTCAAAATAACGTTACGCGATTAAACCTTCGTAGAACAAACACGCAAATCGAGGCCGACGAATTAACGAAACATTTTTATAAATGTTTTTAAGTATTTTGATAAATATCTCAATCAAAAATATTGAAATTTAAGTCGTCACTTAAAAACGCGTATAAAACGTTTAACGTATAAATAAACGTTTAAACAATCGGGCAAACGAACGTAAAACGCAACAAATTAAGCTAGCAATGAAAATGACCAAAATACCCCTTGTGGGCCCCCCCTTGGCCGCCCCCCCCCCCCCCCCATGCCCCCATGTGCACCATGTGCCACCTCTCTTGAGAACCAATGAGGAATCATGCAAATTCACATCATTACCTTTATTTCCCTAAAACCACTTATCATCCATGCATTCCCTCATTACACTCAAACTCCCATTCACAATTTCCTCTCAAAATCTCTGGAAATTCCAGCCCCAAAACCACCTACAATCACCATAATCCACCATAAGCCACCACAAATCAAGAACAAAGGAAGGAAGCTAGCACTAAGACATCATCATTTTCATCATCTCTTCTTGTTCTTCATCAATTCTTGGTATAAATCATCAAACCTTTTACTTATTTTACTTAAATACTACTATCTATCATGATTATGTCCAAACTTGGTGTTAAAAATCGTTTTTGCAACACAAACAAGAACATGCAAGAATCTGCCTAAAAATCGACAGTTTAGTAAAATATTCGTATAAAATCATCTGTTAAGAGTTAGAGGTCGAATTGTTTTTTGAAATTTGCGTATCGAAAAGATCTACAACTTTCGTGTTTTACACTTTTTCCAGAAACGTACTCGTTTTTCTCTACGAACCAATTTAGAAGACTGACCTGGAAGTTTTTCGATAAAATGTGTTCGGTTGTTACGCGGCTTTATTTAACTATGTTAATGGACATTAAAATAGCTGAAATTATTATATGTTTGATAAGACACTTAGTAGATCAGTTGGTAAAAATTTGGAAGTTTGATTTGGACTAGAGATAGGTGAAATCAGTTGGCGTAACAACCCGACATAAACCGAAAACATTGAATCGTGAAGTTTAAGGTGTAAACTTAAAACCGACATCTCGAAACGACTACAATATGAAATAATAACTTTTATAACCTTTATTTACTGGAATATGACTTGGGTAGAAGGTTCGGGTCAAACCGTCATAGTTGACCACGTTTTTGGACTTAGCAAATTGAGACAGACTTAAGTGACGCATGATCCCTGAAATTCTAGCGACACTTGGCAAGTGACGCTTGTAGTGACGCTACTTTATTATTAACGACACTCCCATAGTGACGCCCTTATTATCTGAAAATGCTTATGTACGACACTACTTAAGTGACGCTTAATCACCTTACCCGACACTACCTAAGTGACGCCTGAAGTGACTGAACTATTATATTAGCGGCACTTACCCTTAGTGCCGCCATGCCTTAGTGACGTCCGTATCCGACACTTCTTAAGTGACGCTATGTAAATCTGAAAACGCATTTTATGCGGCACTTCCTAAGTGCCGCCTATAACTAGCAAGTGACGCATGAAGTGTCGCATGAAACAGAATCCTTAAAAACTAGTTTTCTCACTAAGTGTTAAACTTCAAGTAACGTTAATACTTATACAATGCAACGTTATAACTCATGAAACATACTATACATACGTAAGTATAACATCATCCTAATAATAATGTCTTAACGAATTATTATTACAAACTTTCACCAACGGGTCGTACACGTTTTTGATAAACAACATGAACAACTTATTTGGACATACTAGTTGGATGAACTAGCCTTAGGTGGACATTAACCCTCCACCTACATTGTGATTTAAGTGGACATTAACCCTCCACTTACATAGATGATCTTTTTAGACATCTACTCATACAACCTTATACGTTTAGGACGTTAGAAGGTTGCACTTTGGACCACACATTGCTTGCTAATTGATATTGTTTGCTTACATTTTGCTAGAACTCAGGTGAGTTTCATAGCCCCTCTTTTTACAGTTTTATAACTATTTTGGGGGAGAATACATACTACAACTGTTTTATACAATTGCTTTGCAACTGCTTTGTATACATTTGAATTACACAACTGCTTTTATGAACACAAGTACCATAAACAACGCTATACGGATTGCATGAGTTAACACACTAATCCACAAAGGCCCTACACATCATAGTTTGTTAGTTTTCCTAAAGCGTGAATATTAGTAAATAGATCTATTTGGGACTGACAATCCCCGTCCGGGTTAGTCGCGCTAACCAGTCAAACGGACGTATTAATATTTGTTCATAACGAGTGTACCGGATTAGACACTTGCATTGGGGCACCCACGATCGTGTACTCGAAAGAGGCACGGCACACATTGTTAAGCTTCGGACTATGAGCTCATGGCAAATGGTATACATCTTTTTGCATTCGTGCAACTACATATTTACTTATCGTTTGTTAACGATACATTTACTCGACACATTTACTTATCGTTTGTTAACGATACATTTACTTATCATTGTTGAATGATACAACGATTAAAATCTTGTGTTTCATAACTCGTGTTTCATACTATTGGGTTTTATACCTACATTTAAACGATTGTTAACAACTCTATGAACTCACCAACTTTATGTTGACCTTTTAGCATGTATTTCTCAGGTAAACCACAGCAGTAGGACGCTTATGGATAGCGTAGCTCGAGTCGCATTGCTTTCAAACTCAAAGGACTTAGATTGCATTTTACTCTAGTTAGTAGTTATGTAATCTACATATTTTATGCGAACTCCAATGTTTTGTATAACGATTGTAAACAATTCGAATGATGGAATGTAATGTTTTCAAACGTCTCATTTAGAGGTCGTTTGCTGTAATCTTGTGTTGTGATATTTGATTTGGTCGGCGCCCCCGTGACACCTCATGTTTCCGCTGCGACGTGTTCTGGGGGTGCGACACCGACGCTGTTGAGTTTCCAGACACTTCAGCAACCGAGAGTGACGAGGATGATATCGTTTTCATTGATGTTCCGATCGATACCCGCTCCATTCGCCTTCACGTCACTCCAATCATTCCCCCTCCAGTCATTATCCCTCCTCCTACTATAGGAAATACTGAAATCCCGATCGTGTCTGAACCAGAAGAAATGCTTAGTGCTATTGAAGAACACGGGGAGGATTTCCAAACTCTGATTGCGATTATATGAGATTCTACTATTGAATACACGCAACGTCAGAGGGATATTATTGAGGACATTGAGACTGAATATGAGGTTTATCGAGCCAACTCCTACCTGAGTCCGCAACATCTAGTTAGTCGCATCAACGCCTTCGCCAACGACCTAGCAGGAGAATCATCAGACAATGATGAGCCTTTCCCCGATGAAGAGGAATTCTATGAAACACAGAAGACCACATATGGCGGGTGTATCAAACATTTATCAGGTCCGCATTTCCATATTCGCACAAACAGATGGAGTTTCTCCAAAATTACAAACACAACATGGATTATGCTACTGGGAACCCTGAAAACGAAGTAGATGTTCAGCTAATGGCGGATCTCAAGGGACTTCTAGATTCTATGGCCGATAATGATCACATTGACGAGTCCTCACCACATAGGTTTTTCATCAGCTGCACTATCGAGCATCACGCCCAGATAATCGTGGAAAAGTTAGAACACGTCAGTTCAGACGAGAGAGCACGAGCCATCCCTTCTTCTGTTCCAGAAGGTTTGACTGTTAACATTGCAGATTTCGTCTCTGAACAACTTAAGGACATTTTCGGTTCTATCCTATGGGAGCAGCCCAGACAGCTATTCCACAATGGGTTACGTGAGGTTTACAACAGGATGATTAACATCTTCCTGAAACCAGAGCTCACGTATACCGACCATCAGAAACAGCTGATCCAAGGCATATTCAGATCCATTGAAGAACTAGGGCAGGACATCAGCAATGCCACTCATGAGGACATCCACCTACGCTTCTTCGGATTTATGGACACCCTGCGGACAGATCGACCGGTGCGTGAGACGCTTGAGCACGATGGAGCCACCCTTGTGGACACTAATGGACCAATCTCCAAGGCAGTCCAAGATGCTATAATGGATCTTTTATACTTGCAAAGGACTGCTGAGGAGCATTTCCATACCTATCCTCTTCATGTGGCGAGAATCCCAAACATCACAGAAGTCGTCGCACGACATTTTATGAGATTCTACCCACCAAACCCCAGGACACTTCCATTCCGCATCCCAAGTCCTGGGAGATCCTCTTCTGGCTGATCCAAGAGGAAAAGTCGAGCCCTCGACTCTAAATAGAAGTGCTTCTCGGGAGGCAACCCGTGCAATAAGTATCCTTAGTATTAGTATTAATAATATTAGTTTTTAAATTCCAAGAAGTGATATATCTCTGACTATCTTTCACACTTGGGTATACCAAATGCTTTCAAAACACCACTTCAGCTTTTACCACCTAATCCAGGAAAATAGGAATTAAACTTTAACAAGACATGTGTTTCGAGCATTTGAGGTACTTGCGTGCTACTTTCACGCATTATGCTCGAACTCGTTTAAAAACACATGACTTAAAACTCGTTTTGAATTAGAAAACATCTTTTCGCATTCTGGATTTAAGCACTTTCGGTAAAAAGCTATAATAAGAAGTCGGTAAAAATATACCCAACGTGTTCGCACTTACGAGATATCTTCACAAGAGAGTGAAAGAAGTGTAAAGATGGAGGACAATGCTGTTATTGGTAAGCTGCGCACGCTATAGCCGAAAGATCTTCATGGAGCCACCGCTAAAGAAGAATTCCTGTCAAGATCTCCTCTTCAGCGCAACTTCCAGAATTCCATCCTTCCACCTTCGCTTCGATAGGGGAGTTTTCTCGTTCTCACTCTCGTTTTTGATATGATTGTTAGCTTTAAATTCTCATTAAAGTAGTCTATGCCATATCCCCAGCTTATCACTAAGTGTGGGATTCCAGCCCAAAATAAACACTTGAGTAACATTTTATGATATGTTCAAACTCTAAGTGTGGGATTTTTCTCAAATCCCAACTCAAGAGAACATTAGGGACAATGTTCCTCTAAGTGTGGGATAGCGGTATAGAATACCTTAGGTTTGCTTGCTTGATTCTTGTTTCCAAAAGCAAACTCAGAAAATGTTCCTCAAAATCATAAGCTTAACTTCGACAGTGGATATGTCACTCATTCAGTTGGCTTAATTTTCATAAAAACTCACTTTTGCTAAAAAAATTTCAAAATTTTTTGAGTCAAAATGTCTTAAGAATGAGCATTTTCATATATGAGTAGGGTATTTTGGAAATTAAGAGTAAATAAGATAGGAATTTCTTAAGTCTAAAATGATAATCTAAGAGGGGCATCGCATGGCTAGGCACAAACAAACCCAAAAACTTGCAGTGAGGTATCTTGAGCCAATATAAGCATTCATCTTTAATGCTTCACTATTCGTTTGTTTGAGTGTGCCGATGCATGCATCCGGAATTAGAACTTGCTCCTGGTATGCCCTTCGAGGCCACATTGGTAGAGTACCGTACGCGGTATAGGTGCAGTTAGATGACCTTGACATTCCTTAGGATTTAACCCATTTTTATCATATCTCTTCAAGCCCAAAACCCTTCCAACACTCATCTTTAGTGTTGATGATCCGCTTAGTTAACCCTATTGAGCCTTAGCCTGTTCGTTTCTTTCAAAACCCTTTAAATCTTAACCCATTTATTCCACACCCACCAAAACTTATCTTGGAAATTTTAAACTTGTGGAAAATGTCATTTAAATGTCCTTTTTGCTTTCACTCCAAATCACAAATACTGGTGTTTACTCAAAATCTCTCGCGTGCATTCTCTTGACAAAAAAATCAAAAGTTGAGAGTTTACGGTGTGAAAAATTGACACCAAGTAAATGCAAAGTCATCAGAAGGATGAAAAAAGATGAAAGAAAGAAAAGGATTTCAAAAGGGCAAAAGAAAGAAACAAAATAAAATCCCTAGAAATGCCCAAAAATAGAAACAAAAGTAAAAGAAAAGAAAATAGAATAAAGCTAAGTGCTTCAAATCTCTCGAAAATTCCCGCTCTTATAAAAGACATAAATTCCCTCGTGAATTTTCAAAAGATAGAAGTCAAAATAGCTATCTTCTTCCCGTACTGTTATCCGTTTCCGTTTTCATTAAAAAGGTTGTTTAAATAATGTTTTTTTCAAAAGTTTAGAAGTCCTAAGATAAGCAAAACCCTTTACAACAACTAAAAATTCCCACTTATCCATACCCCGTAACCCTCACCTGCCATTACAACCCACTCTGAATGTCCTGGGATAGCTACCACCATCCTCACCTAAGTGGTGGAGATATGATTCTCGAGCAAGCCTATGATGATGGATGTTGCATGACTGGCTTATGAGCGATTTCGTTTGATTAGATTGATAGGTAACCCGAAACACTTTTTTGAGTGAATTGAGTGACCACCTTGCGAGATCGCCTAGTCATGTATATTCTAAGATCGCGAGAATTGAAAGCATGCCTAAGAGAATCATTTTATGCCTCTGAAAGGAATACCTTACTTTCTCTTATTTCCAGGATATGTTACTTGTATATGGAGATGGTTGTTTTTGATATATTTTGACTCACCCCGAAAATAAACTCGTGTTTTCAAAATGTTTTTCCTAAAAGCAAGTGAGAATTTTGAGTTTTGCTTGAGGACAAACAAAGTCTAAGTGTGGGATATTTGATGACACACAAAAAGTCATGTTTTTGTGTGCCATTATCTCACCATTTTAGCCCAATTATTAATGAAAACACTTAAATATGAACTTAAACATCACATTTCATCATAAGGGCTAAAATATAGACGATGTTTCAAGAATCAACCAAAAAGACCTAAAAACGAGTAAAATAGAGCACAAGCGATTAACGAATCTTCAGTTCACGCATTTAAGCACAATTTAATCTATACTTGGAATTATGACCTCTAACTTATGTCATTTTCTTCGTTAGGAAATTACGAAACCGTGAGCGCGAGAATCACTCAAAACGGATAAACGACGAAGAAGTTACGCCAAATCGAAGAAACGGAGAACCAACGGACCGAATACGGCTGGACACAGACCGTATACGGCTGAGCCAGACCGTATACGGCTGGACACAGACCATATACTGCCTGTGCAGACCGTATACGGCCTGTGCTCAGCCGTATTCACCCTATGCACAGCCGTATACGGTCCAGTTCAGCCGTATTCACCCTAGCTCAGCCGTATCGTGCGTTTGGGTGATAAAAATCAGGTTTTTATTTGCCTTTACGATACGGTTGTGCGTTTCATGGTTTGGATACGGTCTACGGATACGGTTGTGCGATCTCTATATATAGAAGCCTCATTTCATCATTTTCATAATCCACACTCAACACATCATCCACCAACATCTACACACACTTTCTCTCACTACTCTCTCTCTAGATTAGGTTATAATTAGTAGTAGATTAGCGGCTAGTTAGAGGGGCAATATTGTAATATCACTTGGCGCATACTAGGAGTTCTGCTCGTGTAACGTTCAAGTTGTATTCAGCTACGCTCTTATTACGGTTATATCTATCCTTTATCTATTTCATTACGATGATTGTTATTACTGTTGTCATGCTAGATTTAGGATTGGTTGCAATGATTAGCGAGTAGTGATATTGCGTGTTTGCTATGACGTAGTTAGTCGTAAATTGGTTGGAATGATGCTATGAAAATTAGTGCTTTGATTCACTTTCTGTTTATGATTTTAAACCTATTAAACTAATCGCCTTTCAACCAGTAAACGTGATTACGGCCTTAATGATGGGACGTCGCGAACCCCATCAAAGGTACTTAGTTATCTGTGTCAAACATGAACATGGTCTGATTTGTTAATCGTGTAAACATCGCTTTCTAAATGAACGCTAAGTACGTCGTCATCGTGGAAATACTGCTTTCTAATCTGAACGCAAAGTACACTGTGATTATGGAAATATGGTTTTCAAACTGAACACTAAGTACACTGGAGCCGTGGAAATACTGCTTTCTACTCTGAACGCAAAGTACACTGTGCCCGTGGAAATATGGTTTACTAACTGAACGTGAATATTACACTGTTGACAAGTCAGGGATTTATTGGGACTTAAAAGTAAGGGCTGGTTTATATCATAGATGGATAATATTATGCTTAAATACAAACTTAGTTAAGTAGTCTGGGTTAGCCTTTATGAAGCAATGTAAGGTACCGTAAGTCGGCTGATTACTCGGTATAGCGTCGACAACACCTCCGGTGTAGTTAACACGTGGAAGCCGAGGAAAAGCCGCAGTTACTAAGCCTAGTGGAATAACGGCAACTCTGTGCTCAGCAGAGCTGGTACCGACTAGGTCCTTGGTTCATCAATGGAAACACCTCCGGTGGAGTACAGTGTAGTAATCACGGAAAGAGTCGTTGTTATCGGTCTATGTGAATCACGAGTCATGACTCAACACCCAGACTCACTAAACCATCGATAGAAAGTAATCAAGCACATTCTATAAACTTGGTCTTAAATGTTTTATTTAGATTAGATATTATTGTGGGGTTAAGAAAGGTCGGACATCGAGTTGGTTAGTCGCCTAATTCAGGCACCCAGGGTTTCATCCCAGAAAAGGGTCACTATACCTTCACCGGTTAGTGTTGTGGGCTGGATAAACTACTCCGATCAGAATCATGATAGCCTAGTCGCTCAGTGACATACTGATCGAGAACTCTATCAGTAGGGGGCTAGTGCTTACTCCACAGATACCTGAAATAAATAAAATACAAACCTTTAGAACACGTTTTCATACATCATACATCATTCCAATCAATAAGGCTACCGAAATCATAGCAAACACCCTCTCTAGATTATCTGCTATCTACATTTATTTTATCTGCTTTAATTTTAATTTTCTGCCTAAGTATAAAAAACCAAAAACAAACCACCAATCAAATCTTTTAAAACCCGCTAGATTGATAAGTATGCCTGTTTCGTCCACGATCCACAATACACTGACTCAGAGAACGACCCTAGGTCATCCTTGCTGCTATACACCAATAGTAACTAGGTATACTTAGGCCCCGCAAATATAAATTTTAAAACCCTCTGGTGGTCGTGCCCGGAGGAAGGTCTGCAACGACGAGAGTGAAATCGCAACCGACCTCCAGGCGCCCATCAATCACCACGCAACGATCTACCTTTCTATCTTTTCGGTTTTTCACGGCGTAAAGTTTGTAAGTTTCCGATAAAACCCGAAACTCTCCGATTTTACTTGTTTTTACTTGAATATTGTTTGTTTAAGTTGATAATGTCCATATAAGGGTTGGGTAAAAGATTTGGACCAAGTGGTCGCCGGAAAACTCATTTTTGGCTCAAAAATCCGTTAACATCTCGAAGTGACGCAACGACGACTGCAGTATAGCGTCACTTCGTGCGTCACTTAAGTGACACATTGAGTGTCGCTAAAAGCCCTAATTTTGCGTCACTTGCCTAAGTGCCGCATAAAACCCCTTTTTCCCGACACTTGCCTAAGTGTCGCAAATTCAACACCCGTCATTAACCTTAGTGACTCATGACACTAGTACCGACACTTACAACCGACACTTCCTTAAGTGTCGCACTCTATGCGTCACTTGCACAAGTGACGCCATTAATCAAAATCCGTCATTTCATGCGGCACTTCCTGAGTGTCGCCTAAGCCCTAAGTGTCGCTATAAGTGACGCTAAAAACAGAAGGTTTCAAACCAATTTTTACTAAGTGTCGAGACCTAAAATTTTATCACTTGATTTCACCCATATTAAATTCCAGATGCGTTTTTCACCAAAGCAATTTAGTAGAAATAAAAAAATTTCGAGCTGACTTGGCATCTCGACCCCAACCAGGGGCAGCCCCTTGGACCCCGCTAGGGGTTGCCACCCTTGGAACCCCGCTCACCAGGGGCGCTGTCCCCGGACCCCCGTCACCTAAAGTTTATAAATACTTTTTAAGTATAACTATTTGAAATCAAAATAATAATGTTAAGATTATTACTGCAACTAATCACCAACGGGCCGTACACGTTTTCAAAACACAAGTTAATCAAACAACCAAATCGTGGTCATTGGACATTATAGTTGAACGAACAACTACAAAGGCAGTCTTTGTAACTACCTACTCATATTAATAACCATCGCGTGTCGTGGACACCCTCAGGTTATCTGTCTGCGGACATCTCACTGCTTGATTAAGCATCGTACGTTATTGACCAAACGCTTCAAGACTCAGGTGAGTCTCATGGCCCCTATTTCACTGCTTTTCAATCAGGGGTGTGATTATATTGCTCGTTTTATTTAACATGTGAACGCAAGTACAAACTTTACAATATACTACATGAGTTGTTTTCCACTAATCATTTCAAAGTCCTCCGTCAGCATAGTTTGGTAATACGTTGTAGCGTGATTATTAGTATATGGTACCATATAGGATTGACCTTCCTCATCCGGGTTAGCATGCACTAACTGGGTAAACGGACGTACTAATAATTGTTCAGACGAGTGTGGATTAGGCACTCGTGGAGGCACCTCGCTCGGAATTCTCTATATGGGACCCGACCCTCGAGTTAAGCTCAGACTATGTGCTCATGGCTGTATACATTACTATTTATTTGCTGGTTGAAAATCACTACTTAAATCTTAACGCTTAATACGATATTATCTGATTTCAAACCTGTGAGCTCACCAGCTTTAGCTGACCCATTTTAGCATGTATCACAAGTACCCAGCAGTAGATTGGACTGCCACAGGATTACTATAGCTCGAGTCAGCATGCAGACATTAGAGATTTTCTTGCATTAGTATATTTTGTACAAGTACTTATGTACTGAAATCTCTCATTTAATCGAACACGAGCTATGTACAGTTTTAAATGTTGTAAACACTTTTATATTAATATATTCTGTTAAAACGACGCATATAGAGTCGTTTGCTATATCTTGTGTGCTTTGATATTTGATTAGTAACACCCAATGTATGCTTCCGCTAAACAGTAAATTTGGGGGTGTTACAGAGTCGATCTCGAACTTTATATATTAGGCTCGAAACGAGACGAGCTCGAGCCCTTTGAATTTTAAATGAACTGAGTTCGAGCCTAGTCGAGCTCGAGACTAAGCTTGACTCGTTTACAACTTTAATATTTAAAAGCAATAGTAAAATGAAACATAAAATATTTTTAGGCGAATTGAAGTGGTATCTTAGCTTCAACCATATTTTTTTCATTAAACACATAATCTGCATGTCCACACACCCAGTTTAGTTCAAAAGATAAAATATCATGTTTTTAATTCTATAACCTCATTTACACATTTACATTAAAATAATTTTCTTTAACTAGAGTCATAATTGTCATTTGATTATATAGAACAAAAATATCGTACTGAGTATATAACTCTCAACAATTACTACGATAAGTTAACATATTCAAGCAAAAAGAAAACAGAAACTACCATTGAATACGGTCAGCAGTGCGATGGAGGGAGTCAGCGACACCGAGTTGATCAAGAGCTCGCCAACCATTTTGCCAGATTATGATTGATGTTCCAGTGGTGTTTCTCAGACTCTCAGATCTTTCCATTACTACACTTTTTATTCCTTTTTTATAAAGAGCCAGAGCTGTTGCTAACCCACAAATACCCGCTCCAATTATCACCACTTCATCATTATGATCATCCATTACGTACCTACTTGTTACGTACTTAATTACACCCTTAACTGTCTATATATGGAGCACGGTAACCTCAAAGTTACAAGACTATACACTACATATATAGAAGAAGATACATACATACAGATATATAGTATACTGCTTGCACGCCCTCAGCCTACAACCTAATGGGCTCTCAATGTCAAAGAGATCATGCCCCTCGATGTCAAAGAGACAATGCGCGCCTTGATACTAAAAGTAAAATTATTCCCTAGATTAGATCGATTAATAAGTCTACGCCCTTCTAATTAACACGATCTAGCTTGCTGTCATTTTTATAACCACTACAACAAAGATATCATTTATCCACACTTTTTTAAAAATATGTGGAATTATGTTATATTATTCACACTTATAATTGTGTAGAAAATTGTTATATCAATAAGTGTGAAAATTACCACAATCTTCACTATTTAAGTGTGAGAAAAAAAAGTTTACACTTAAAAGTGTGGAGAAATTACAACTTGCCAACACTTAAAAGAGTGAAAAAAAAAATTATAACACCCAATTTATCTATAATTTCTCTTGTGTGGGAAAATCATGTGTTAGAAAAAAATTTCCACACTTTTAAGTGTTGAAAAGTTGTAATTTCTCCACACTTATAAGTGTGAGCTTTTTTTTTACATATATATGAAAGTCCCGTAATCACTATGAGTTAGTGATATGGATTCTCAATAAGTAAAGTTTAATTGTAGAAGGAGGGGTGAATACAATTAAAAACTTTTTCTGATTTTTATCTAAGTTAATTAACAAGTTTTTAATTGTCATACAAAAACATCGTATATAACAGATAATGAGGAACAACACAATAACAGCTTAACTTGTGAATTTTATTAAGAACAAAACTCACTGAATGTTGATTGCGGAATAGACTAGCCAAATCTAATCTAAATCAAACACTCAAGCTAGCTATAACAATTGAGATGAATAGTAGTGGACAAACACGCTAACTACTCACTCGCTGATCGCTGGTACATGCTTAGACATACTGTAATCACTGACATACAAGTGATTAACACGTACAAATGGCAAGTTTCTTAGTACAATATGTTGAACTATTTATACTACAAGAGTTCCTAAAATATCTCCTAGAAAATAGGATCTTGGAATGACACGTGTCGCTGCTTGATTGGCTTGATCTCTGATGAACCGACATTCAGCGGGTCCCAATTCTGTTACCGTGAATATCTCTTCTTCCTTAAAACCAATCACTTGCTGCCACGTAATTCTTTTAGATATTTTAAGTACGGGAACACTTGCTGTCGTACATATGAAGAGCGACTTGTACTTGTAAAGAAACTTTATTCATGTAGTCACTGAAGATGAGATAATCCTCCTCACTCACTGCGAGCTAATATGCTCTTGTAGAATGACTTGAACTATTGTTCTTCAGTAACTAGCTGTTATTCGGGCAGTGACTTTTGCCTTATTCAATATGAAGATATAAAACTCTCGCTGCTTGTATCAGCGACACACAAAGTTGAGTTTTAATCTTCCTCAGTATGTTAAATCCAGGAGTAGAGTGAATAGCGATCATCAATTGTTAACTTCAGCAACAACATCTTTGACATAAATCATTTCTTCATCGAGTTGTATATTATTGAGCTGGTCAGCGACCATTGACTTATCATGGTCAGCGGCCAGTGACTCAACAATCTCCCCCTAAATGATTGTGATCAAAGCTCCCTAAACAAACTTGTTGCTGTAAAAGTTTATAGTCATTGTTTAAACATTCAGTAACTTGTACTTGTGATCCATTCATTTTTCTTTTTGGATTCTTTTAACATGATCTGAGTTTTTTTTCTTTGGTTTTCTCAAAAGATCAGATATTATTGAACTGTAAAATGATAAATATTGCAAGAAATTTCAGTTACAATAAATCTAATCTATTACAAAATTCCACCATATATGACAGTATCTTCTGGTCTGAGTAGCTGCAGATCAAACTGGTGTGCTTGAAACAACACTTGGAACTTTTTCTGGAGGTTGTAGCTTCGTAACTTCCAACTGAGGGCAGTTTTTACCATTTTTCAGTGATCCATTTAGATCACGAGTTGTAGTGACTCTTGACATATCAAACCTACTATCTTCAGCGATCAGATTACCTTTGATAAGTTATAGTGACTCTTTGACATATCAAATCTACTATCTTCAGCGATCAGATTACCTTTGATAACGGAAGTCATCTTGAAACTTACAACACATTCAGGGAAGATGTGTGTATTCATATTGATCATGCTCCAAATTACGTAACATTTCCATGAAGTTTTAGAGTAATTTCAACCTGCTTTTGAAAGAGTGACCTAGAACCATAATGAACATGTTTCTAGTGGTTTCTACATCCACGGTTCCAAAATTAGTTCCAAAAGTTTTCATGTTATGATCATCATTTCTGGTAACATCATCAGATTTCTCCCCCTTGATGTTAGCATGAAATGTTGTGACTAACTTTTGAACGCTTTGAGTATGAGTGATGTATTTTTCTACGGGTTGGGCTTCCTCATCATCACCAGCTTGTGTTCTAGCTGATGGATCATCGGAAACAGAGATTGCAACCTGTATCTCTCCCTGTGACTGTGGAGAGATATTGACGGTTGGTGCAATGCTAGATGAGGGTTGGCCCGGGTCTGTAGCCAGTGGTGTGGCATCAGCGATGGGTGTGTTATCACCCGCGGATACCACTAGCCCTTTTGATGAAATGTCATCCTTTTGTGAGGATGACAAGTGGCTGATAGGTAGACTCGATATGGGGGTATGGGATGCACCCGAATCACTGCTAACAATGGGTTGACCCATTGTAGCTGTCTGCGATTGTCCCTTTTTAGAGTCACTGGACTTTCGGGAGTCCAGTGAAGCAGTTGAAGGCTTGGGTTCAGCAAGGGTGCCCGTAGGGACTGAACGTTCAATCTCTGCTTCATCAATTGGCATCCGTAGATGTCTTTGTGTTTCTATGTCCTTGAACCTTTAATGTCAGGGACCCTAATTTGGATTTTTTCTTGGGAGCAGTTGGTGGTTTCTTGACAGGTGGTTGACCAACGATAGTCACTGGGGGTGTGGTCAGTGACGTGGTCGATTGGGGCCAGAATCAAACGGATGTACCATAGTTACAGGCTGGGGTGCAAGTATCACCTTAGATTTCATGAAATCAGGTAGAGACACAGTCACTGCTATAGATAAAATTTGACTTCCTACCAGGGTTGGTTCAAATCCAGCAAATGATACTCTATCATAGGATTCGAACTGATCTTTAAAGATCAGTGAGAGAAACCTAGGATAGGGCAGATACTTTGACCTGGTAGGTTCAGTGACTTAGAAATCAGCTCGTTGAAGATCACACTCGCATAGTCAAACCTTAGAGAGTTAACTAGTGACCAGCTGATTTGTGCCTCTAGGGAGCTGAATTGATCATAGCTCCCTGTTTTAGTGCCCAAAGATTGAATAAAATTTGAAAACAGGGCATTCCATGCACCATCCATTTTTGTTTTATGTACAGTGGCATACTTACGATTACCACTGCTATCGACAGAGTATTTACAGTCAATCCCAGTGAGATTGACTAAGCCTCCTTTGGCTTCATCTCTGTCAGGCAGTGGAACATAAGTGTTATGTACAGGAAGTTGTAAAATAGATCGAAAAATGGATTCAGTGATGGTTATCTTTTGATTCCCGTTATTAATAAAACCCTGAAGATGTGAAACCCCTTGAACTACCGAGTGAGTACAGGTAAACCAGAACTCACTGAGCCATTCTGGGTTCATCTCCCCAGGTGATAACGTAAGAGCAGGGAGAATAAAGTGGTTATTCAAAAAGTTTATTATCTCCGTATACTCTGGTTTTGAACAAGTTATATTTCCCAAATAATTCGATTTGGGAACTGTAACGGCAAGATCCCTGCTCACTGCAGAGACTAGAAGAGCTTTAATCTCTGCAGTTGGGGTGTATGCATTATTGAAAAATTTTGATCTTGCCATTGAGAAAGATTATTTGCAGATTTTTTGCTTTCAATTTTAGGGATTATGAAAAACATAGTGTTTTTATGAAAATCAAGAAAGTATAAAAGAGAAATGAGATTTAAATCGCTGTTTTATAGCTTACGCTTCTTGATAATCATGTGGTAAAAAATGGATCGTCGTGGACGATGGTGGTGGTGAGTGGTAGTGGTATAGGGGTGATGATTATGGAACCTGGTGGTATTAATGGCGATGGGAGAGGTTGCCGGAAAAGTACACTGACGAGAGAGAGAGAGAGTGTCAGACAATGCGACTTTTGCGTTGCACCATAAAACGTTTATTCTAAATGATATTTGTGGATTTGATCTCACCATTAAATGATATCTTCAGTGAGAGAAAGGGTCACTGAAGATATATAATCAATTTCTTGATTTACCACCAAAAAGAAATATAACAACTATAAGAGAATAAATTTAATCTTTTATCTTGCTGAGACTATATATGTATCGCTGACCTAATCACAACTTAGAATACTGATTAAGTCATTGTGACACAGTTATAGTTTTGTTATAAATTTAACTTATCAACTCACTATTGTTACATTGTATTGATATATATATATATATATATATATATATATATTATAGAAAAGAACATGAATATAGATTATGTCTTATATTAAATGTATAACATATTTCTATATTACACTGCACTGATCATGTTACAACTTAGAATACTAACTAGATCAGCTAGAAATGACATAGAGCAATGCTATTAACCTAATATTGAGACATAAGAAAATATTCATGAGTCTTTATAAAAATATAACATTAGATGATCACAGCTAGCTGAGTATTAATCTTGCTGATTAGATCAGTTAAGATTAATTGATCAGTGCGTATGCTCTACTGAAGTTATATTTTACAAAGATATTTTATTTCAAGCATTTATAAATTTAAAGTTCAATAAATAAATAAACTCAAGGAGTTTATTTATTCATTAAGGTTTAACATACCAAGCTCGCTGATGAGAAAGTTAAATCTCTTTTCATCTAAAGGTTTTGTGAACAAGTCAGCGAGTTGATAATCTGTTGGAATAAAATGCAGTTCAATGTCACCTTTCATCACATGGTCCCTGATGAAATGATATCTGACATCAATATGCTTTGTCCTTGAGTGTATCACTGGATTGTTTGCAATAGCTATGGCACTTTGACTATCACAATAGATTGGTATTTCTTTGAAGTCAAATCCATAGTCAGCGAGCTGATTTATCATCCAGAGAATTTGAGCTGTACAAGCACTAGCAGCGACATATTCAACTTCAGCGGTTGATGTAGAAACTGAATTTTGTTTCTTGCTAGACCATCTTACAAGCTTTTCTCCAAGAAATTGACAGCTACCAGAAGTGCTCTTTCTATCCAGCTTGCATCCAGCAAGATCAGAATCAGAATATCCTTTCAGCGAGAAATCTGAACCTGACGGGTACCACAGACCAAGATTTGGTGTACCCTTCAGATATCTGAATATTCTTTTGACAGCAAGTAGATGTGATTCCTTTGGATCAGCTTGATACCTAGCACAGAGACATGTAGCAAACATAATGTCTGGTCTACTCGCAGTGAGATACAGCAGTGACCCAATCATACCTTTGTAAGCAGCGATGTTTACAGATTTACCATCAGGATCAGCATGTAGCTTTACTGCAGGTGACATGGGTGTAGCAAGGGATGAGCAATTTGCAAATTCAAATTTCTTTAACAACTCCTTAACATATTTTCCTTGACTTATAAAAATTCCAGTTTTGGTTTGTTTTATTTGTAGACCAAGGAAAAATGTTAATTCACCCATCATGCTCATCTCATAACTTTTGGTCATGAGATCAGAAAATTCCTTGCACATGTCACTGTTAGTAGACCCGAAAATGATATCATCAACATAGATCTGGACTAATATGACACCTCTCTTATCTCTTTTGATAAACAATGTGCTGTCAATTTTACCTCTGACGTAGCCACATTTTATCAGGTAGACAGAGAGAGTGTCATACCAAGCTCTGGGAGCCTGCTTTAGTCCATACAGGGCTTTATCAAGTTTGTAAACATAACCAGGATGTTTTGGATCAATGAATCCAGGTGGTTGCTTGACATACACTTCTTCCTGCAGCTTGCTATTTAAAAAGGCACTTTTCACATCCATCTGATATACTTTGAATTTTTTGTGAGCTGCATATGCTAGAAACAGCCTGATTGCTTCAAGCCTAGCCACTGGTGCAAAGGTTTCGTCATAGTCAATGCCTTCTTGCTGACAGTAACCTTGTGCAACCAGTCTGGCCTTGTTTCTTGTTACCACACCATCAACATCCATTTTATTTCTGAACACCCATCGTGTTCCAATCACTGATTTACCTACAGGTTGAGGCACAAGCTTCCAAACTTAATTTCTTTCAAATTGAGATAGCTCTTCTTGCATGGCAGCTATCCAGTGATGATCAGTGAGCGCTTCATCAACCTTCTTTGGTTCCATCAGTGACACAAAACATACAAACAAACAGAAGTTAGCGGTTGCTGATCTTGTCTGAACCCTGGATTGTGGATTACCAATAATCAACTGATTATCAATATGTTTTTCCACTTAGTCATTCGTTGAGGTTCAGCAGTGACTGTCTTATCTGGTGATGGTCCATGTGACAGATCAGCATTAGAAACATGAGTATTGTTGTTCTGAGAGTTTTGGTTTGGACAATGAGTTGATGATGATGGGACATCAGTAGGTAAAAATGATGTCCCCGAATTCTTCTCAGCTAAAGTAGAGCTAGAATTTATTTCAGGAACACTATCTTCCCTATCAGAGTCTGATGAAAAAATTCATATTTCTTATCATTTGATTTTCTTTCATCTGATGAGTCACCATCCATTTTATTAAAAACAAGATTTTCATACTCTTTTGGATCAGTGAGTGACTCATCATATGATTCATCAAAAGTAACATCCATTGATTCCTCAATACATTCTCTTCTTTTATTATAAACTCTGAAGGCTTTAGAGATGATTGAGTAACCAACAAATATTCCTTCATCAGCTTTTGGATCAAACTTTCCTAAGTGATCTCTTTTGTTTAAAATGTAGCAGGTACTACCAAAAACATGGAGAAAACTTATGTCGGGTTTTCTCCCCCTTAACACCTCATATGCTGTATTATTATATCGTTTGACAATCAGTGACCTATTCTGGGTATAGCAGGCAGTACTCACTGCTTCAGCCCAGAAATAGGTCTTAAGACCAGCATCAATGAGCATTGACCTGGCAGATTCACTTAAGGTCCTACTTCTTCTTTCAGCAACACCATTTTGTTGGGGTGTTCTAGGTGCTGAGAAGTTTTGAGAAATACCTTTTGAATCACAGAAACTTTCCAGGTCAATATTCCTAAATTCAGCGCCATTATAACTTCTTAAATATTATACCAAAATACCATTTAAGTTCTCCATTTTCTTGATAAAGGATATAATTTCACTTGCTGCTTCATTCTTGGCTTTAAGAAAGAATACCCAGGTGTATCTGGAGTATTCATCCACAATTACCAAGCAATATCTCTTTCCACCAAGGCTTGGAGTACTCACTGGATCAAATAGATCCATATGGAGTAGATAGAAACATTCAGTTACTGATGATGTTTGTTTACTCTTGAAGGATGAACTGTGATGCTTTCCTTTCTCACATGCTGGACTAAGCTTGTCTTTGTTATAGAACAATTTTGGAAGTCCAGTGACTAAACCATGTTTGCTTAATTTGTTGATAGCTTTAAGATTCAGATGAGAAAGTCGCTTATGCCATAACCATTTTTCTTCTGAAACAGTTCTGGAATAAAAGCATGTCCCTGACTGGGTTGAGTCCATATTGACTACATATGTATTTCCCTTCCTGTTAGCAGCCAACACAACACTTTCCTTCTTGTTGTAAACCACACCAGCTTCATGATCAAATAGCACCTTATTTTTGGAATCACAAAATTGACTAATACTTAGAAAATTATGCTTCAGTCCCTCCACATATGCAACTCTCTTGAACATCACATTTTCATTTGTCAGAACACCATATCCCCTTGTTTTGCGAACCTTGTTGTCATCAAACACTACATCAGGACCTCTTTCATCCTGGTAGTCACTAAGCATAGACTTACATCCGGTCATATGTCTGAAACAATCGACGTCCAGATACCAGATAATCTCTCTAAGAATGCCTTTGTAGATAGTTTCAAGATCCCATACAGATGCTGATCATTTATGAGCGACTTCTTTGATATCCTTATGAAATTCAGCGTCATCAGCCATCAGACAGTAATCCTTATCTATACAAATCATTGCTTCTTCTTCATCTGATGATGAGGATGAGTCAGAGTCGCTGAATGAACCCTTTTCAGCGACAAAACCTTTATCCTTCTTTTTCCCAGATTTAGACATTGCCTTCAGCTTCTTGTACTTTGCCTTGTACTTGTTGTACTTGTCATTTCTGAGACTTGGCATTGGTTCAGGGATTGGTAGTATTGACTTCGATCTACAATCAGCTGCGAAATGAACAGGTTTACCACACTTGTAGCAGTCACCTTTTGATTTGAAATTATCAGATGATGGAGCACCAGCGAATCTTTTTGATCTGGTGTTCCTTCTGAAATTTGCAACCATCATTTCCATGTCTCTTTCCAGCTTCTATAGACCCTCATCATATTCATACTCTGATTGTTCTTCAGCCTGACCACCTTCTTCATCAGTTATCAGCGACTTTGAGCTTAGCTTAGAAATATTGATTTCTGCCTCTGATCAATTTCTTCAAGCTCAGCTACAAGGGCATTCGATACCTTTTGACTTCCAAGTGTTGCACGAATGTGCTCACTTTGATCAGCTTGCTTTTCAGACTGCTCCCAGTTGAGCAAATAACCATAGACTTGAGTAAGATTAAGAGTTGTATAATCATTCCTCTGTCTTGTACAAGTAGCAATAGTTCCCCAAACTTTCCTTGGCAATAATTCCAGGAATTTTTCAACCACAAACCTCTGTTCTTTACCTATACCAGTCTTTTCCATTTTATTCATCAGTGACTGATATCTGGTATAAGTAGAAGACAGAGACTCATTGGGTTCCACTGCGAACAGCTCATACTGGCGAGTGAGATTTACTTCCCTGCAGCGAATAATATCAGGAGTTCCAATGTGACACCATGTCAAAAATGACCCAAAATTTGGTCAAAATTTAAACTTTTATTTCAAGTATTATATACTCAAACTACTAAAGTGTACAAGTATTATATATATAAATATATATAATAACGTTAAACGATTATTTAATAATCGTGTATATGCGAATCTGACAGAACGCAGAAATTTAAAACGGAAGTTGGTGAAACTATTATTAAATGATATGGAAGTATTTAATAACGTCAATTATTACTTTATATTATGTTTATAATATAACGAACTCGTACGTTTTGCTTAAAACGTAACCGAACGCGATGAAAACGCACGAAACGCGCCCGACTGACAAAATTTACTAAAATTATATTTTTATAGCTTAAAACTAAGTATTTTGATAAAATACTTAAAGTAAAAATAAAGCGATTTCACACCTATAATTATAACGTTTAAAAACGTTACACACATTAAATAAACGTACGATTCGCGACCGACACCCGATAAAAGCCCGAATTACTTTTTAACAACTTAAATACATTATTTGAGTAAAACTTTTATTAAAAATATCATGTTTTAAAAACGATATCGAAACATATTGTAACTAACGTTATACGATTAAAAATACGTCGAAACGAACGGGTAAACGGACACCACGCATTATGTAACTAAGGAAGACAAGATTTTAAACCACCCCACCCTTCTAGTGGGACCCAACCACGAAAATCAGCTGAAAAAGGGAGACCATACCTCCCTTTTCCTTCTTTGTTCACTCATATACACATATACATACTCACCATACCTCATAATTCAACCACCCATCCATTTTCACACTCTACACCTTCTTTCCTCTCTCTCTTTGGGCTGGTCACAGCCACACCACAGCCACCATCACAATCCGCCACCACCACTATATCACCACCACTCCATTCTTGAAGAAAATCCGAAGATAGAAGCACCAAAACGATCACCGAGGAGCAAGGAGTAGTTTCATCATCTTCGATTCTTCATACACTAAGTAAGAACATCCAAACTCTTTTCAAAATGTTGTTATTACTTTTATTAACATGCTAGTACACTCACCCAACTCTAATATGTCCACAAAACTTGTTAAAGCCTATTTAATCTCACACATGTATATGTTAGACAGATTCTGTTAGCTCACGAGAATATTCATAAAAAATCGAAAACACAACGAAAATGTAAGAAACCAATGCCAAAATCTTCATATTTTTGTTATCTACAACTTTCGTGTTGAGCACTTTTATTAGAAATACACGAATTCTTTCAGAAAATCCAATCTATGAACATAATTTAAATTCGGACTAAACTGCACACAGATCCTTTGCGAATTTTTAAAAAATATCAAACGACCTCCAAAAGTCATGAAAACATTACAGGAAGTACATAACATATGTAGGAACATTGTGTAAAAAATTCGGAACGTTTCGTTAAAGTTTGCTATTTTAAATAAAAATCACAAATTCGGACTGAATTGCACTCTGAACTTTGACTTTTGTTGACTTTCGGATGAATAGTAACCTTGACCACTTTGACTTTCGGATGAACAGTAAATTTGACTCCGAAAGTCAACTTTTGGAGTTGACTTTCGGACTTTTATGCTAAATTCGGATTTTGTAGTTTCGGATCAACACTTTCGAACTCCAAATTCGGATTAATTAAACTTCGGATAGTACAACTTTCGGACACGTATATATATGTATATTTGCGGATTGAAAAATACATGTACTTTAATAAGTATACGCGAACTATTATACATACCATACAACGAACGAACGTTACTTGACACGCATTATACATGAAAACTACTATACTTTGGGAAGTATACGCTATAACTTAAATACGAGATTACACTCGAAACCACTATGAGATTAAACTCATACATGCACGAGATTACACTCGAAATTACATGTGAGATTTCAGTCACACTTAAATGGGATTACACTCACACTACTACGAGCTTACACTCAAATAACACTTTCACATCGCGGTACCATAAACAGACTTACAAATATACTTTACAAGTATACGATACAATGAAATACATAATAATAATACTTGAATTATTATTACACACCGTCACCAACGGGCCATATACACACAACGACAGACTACAAATACGAACAATTACAAATAACTGAATAATGGACATTAACTAGTTGAGTGGACAACTAGCATGGATAATCTTAATGATATCCATTTACTTACTTAACCTTACGCGTTTAGGACGCTAGAGGTTACTGGTTCGGAGAACCTCGTTGCTTGATTTACTGCTTGATACTACTAGACTCAGGTGAGTCTCACGGCCCCTTTTTACAGTTTTTACTATTTTGGGGGAGATGCATTACTTGTTTACTGAAATTACTTGTTAACTGAAATACGTGTACAAACTTACTGTCTTGCCGACTTATCTACTTATTGTTTTACTGTCATACCGACTCACCTACTTCACTGTTTTACCGACCTTACTGGTTTACTTTACAAACTTACTATACGTACTTATTAATTCACCCACTATTAAACTTACTGTTTTACCGACATATTAAGTACTGTTTGACCGACTCATAAACTTACTTTGTTACCGACTTACAAACTCACTGTTTTACAAACTTACCGACTTACTATTTTACAAACTTACCGACTTACTATTTTACGAACTTACTGACTTACTATTTTACAAACTTACCAACTTACTATTTTACAAACTTATACTTTCAGACCGTACAACCACACTACTTTACAGACTTATAGACTTACTGTCTTACCGACCTACCTACTTTACTTTTTTACCGACTTATTACTTTACAGACCTATAGACTTACAGTCTACTACAGACTCATCGTCTTACAGACTTACTACTTTACCAACTTATACTTACAGTCTTACCGACTTATAAACATACTGCTTTACCGACTTATAAATATACTGCTTGACAGACTTACAAACTTATTGTTTTACTGATTTACAAACTCACTGTTTTGTAGACTTACTGATTTACAGACTTATTACTTTACAGACTTAATTACCTTACGGACTTACTACTTTATAGATTTACAGTCTTACAGACTTATCGTCTTATGGACTTCAAATATTACAGACTTACAGTCTTACCGACTTATCGTCATACAGACTTATGGTCTTACAAACTTACTACTATACAGACTTACAGACATACAGACTTTCAGACTTTACAGACATATTACTTGACCGATTTACAGACTATAGACTTACAGACTTCTCGATATACTGAACTGCTTGAGTTACGTTTAATCCATTGAAGGCCTCTGAATCATAGTTGTTAGTTATGGGATAAGCGCGAGTTTTAGTATATGGATCCATATGGGACTGACAATCCCCGCCCGGGGTAGCACGCACTACCACGAACCGTACTCGTATAAACGGGCATTTTCTACTCATTTCGTATGAGCGTTTTTGGATAAGCACTCACGGGGGCAAATTACAGACTTGTTAAGCTTCGACTATGATCGCTCACAGCAACGTATATCTACCCAATTGCATTTGTACAATCATTACTTACTGACTTATTACAATTGTGTGATGCTTACTTACTGCCTTATTGCATTTGTGAAATTCGTATTTACTGTCTTATTGTATTCATACAAACTGTATATTTACCGTCTTGTGTTCACATTTTATTACTATTACTACAAACCTGTGAGATTCACCAACCTTTTGGTTGACGTTTTTAGTGATGCATTCTCAGGTACACAGCTTCAGTAGGATTGGCCTTCAGGATCCTAGCTCGATGTGCTCACTATACCTTTGTGCGATGATTACCGTGATTAGTAACACCCAAAACTCGCTTCCTCAAATCATTAAATTTGGGGGTATTACATCCAATATATATATTCCTAAGGGTATCCCACATATCTTTTGCAGTTTTACAAAGCCTGATTGATTCGAACACTTCATCAGGAAGTGACATGCCTATGTAGATTTTAACTTGTTTATATAATCTAACCAATCGTCTATCCTCATCCGACCACTGTTCCTCTCTCTTAGGCACAACCATTTCTGGTATGGCATGAGTAGTAGCAGTAGCTACAACAGCAGGAATAATTGTGGTTGGAATGTGTGGACCATTGGATATAACATTGCAAAGACGATCATCAACAAGATCAAGAAACATCATCATCCGGGACATCCAGGTTTCAATCCTAGAGGGATCAAACGCTGGAGGTTTGGTAGTAGAACCATTTCCCTTTTGATACTCAGAGTCGACACAACTAAACTTTACTAATTCCATTGCAGATCTGGTTAATTGATTTAAACCAACTCTGCTTTGATACCAATTGAAAGTCCTGTAATCACTATGAGTTAGTGATATGGAATCTCAATAAGTAAAGTTTAATTGTAGAAGGGGGGGTTGAATACAATTAAAAACTTTTTCTTATTTTTATCTAAGTTAATTAACAAGTTTTTAATTGTCATACAAAAACATCGTATATAACAGATAATGAGGAACAACACAATAACAGCTTAACTTGTGAATTTTATTAAGAACAAAACTCACTGAATGTTGATTGCGGAATAGACTAGCCAAATCTAATCTAAATCAAACACTCAAGCTAGCTATTACAATTGAGTTGAATAGTAGTGGACAAACACGCTAACTATTCACTCGCTGATCGCTGGTACGCGCTTAGACATACTGTAATCACTGACATACAAGTGATTAACACGTACAAACGGCAAGTTTCTAAGTACAATATGTTGAACTATTTATACTACAAGAGTTCTTAAAATATCTCCTAGAAAATAGGATTTTGGAATGACACACGTCGCTGCTCGATTGGCTTGATCTCTGATGAACCGACATTCAGCGGGTCCCAATTCTGTTACCGTGAATATCTCTTCTTCCTTAAAACCAATCACTTGCTGCCACGTAATTCTTTTAGATATTTTAAGTACGGGAACACTTGCTGTCGTACATATGAAGAGCGACTTGTACTTGTAAAGAAACTTTATTCATGTAGTCACTGAAGATGAGATAATCCTCCTCACTCACTGCGAGCTAACATGCTCTTGTAGAATGACTTGAACTATTGTTCTTCAGTGACTAGCTGTTATTCGGGCAGTGACTTTTGCCTTATTCAATATGAAGATATAAAACTCTCGCTGCTTGTATCAGCGACACACAAAGTTGAGTTTTAATCTTTCTCGGTATGTTAAATCCAGGAGTAGAATGAATAGCGATCATCAATTGTTAACTTCAGCAACAGCAGCTTTGACATAAAGCATTTCTTCATCGAGTTGTATATTATTGAGCTGGTCAGCGACCATTGATTTATCATGGTCAAATCAATGGTCAGCGACCAGTGACTCAACAATATATATAAGTGTGAAAAATCTTATCTTATTCAAAAAATATTACACACTTTCTAAAAACGTGGAGAAAAAAGTGTGTTAAAATGACATTTTTTTTTGTAGTGAACCTTTATTTCATTGGAAATTGCTTGTCGCCTGGCGAAGCGGGAATGACATACATAGGCTATGTCAATAAAGTATAAAAATTACGTATTTAAAATCAGCGTCTTTTTATCTTTAATTAAAGATCTCATATGGTATACTTTCGATAAACTTTTTATTTTTTAATTTTTTGCTAGGTCTTGAATAACGTCTCATTTATAATCACATGTAATTCATGACAAAAATATAAAGTTGGTACACGATTATTTATTAATTGTATATGTAAATTAATATATAATTACGGTTTAATATTCATTCATATGAATTATTATGATTAAAATTTTAAAATTTGTATTTGTTTTCAACCAAAATCACATGTGATTTTGATTTGAGGTTTAATCACATAAGATTTGATATATAATCACACATGATTTGCAATTGAATATAAAATTCATAAATGATGAGTACTTACTAATAGATAATAATTCACATGTAATTTATGTTGATATTTATATTATATATATATATATATATATATATATATATATATATATATATATATATATATATATATATATATATATATATATATATATATAATTACATTTTTATCATATGTGATTACTACTTTGATAATATTAATCATATGTGAATATAATTATAATAATATGTGATTACAACTCTAATTTGTCAAATAAAACTATTCCAATGTGATTTTTAAAGTTATTACTCGTAAATGTGATTATTGTAATGTATTTATATTTAGTGATTTGATTTATACTTTTGACTATATCAATTAGTGCTAAATAACGTGTGATACGGAGTATAACATTACGAATTTATAACACCCACTACAAAATCGAAAAAAAAAATCGTCAAAAATATACAATGTGATATCTCTAATTAAAGATAATAGACGTTGATTCCAATGGTGTAATTTTTATAACTTATAGACCTAAGATTAATAAGTTATTTTAAATTTTTAAAAATGGTGAAAATGAGTATTTGAAATGGAGTTGATAAATGCAACAAAGAATTTAGTTCATACACTAATAACATGCTATTTCATACTTGTACTATAAGTATTAACTCATACAGTTTGGTCATGTATCAATCAATTTCTTTGTTATATTTATCAACTTCCATTTGAAAGGGAGTAATTCTATTGATTCTTTCACATTTATTGACGTTCTCTTCTCAATTTTTCTTTGTAAGCGTTGTACCTCTATAATTTTGTTGTTGAATTAATGTTCGAACTTTACTTGTAAGGACCGACTTTATTTAGAAAAGGCAGGATAAAAATTACCATCACAAAAATACAAAGTACAAAGAAATACAACCGAACACCCCAAAATACAAGTGCCTCAACACCACATCAGCACACCCAAAATTGAAAAAAGACTGACACGCCCAGTCATTTGAATTTCTGGGACCCACACATTATTACCAGGGCTGACAAATGAATTAGGGAGGCCCCATGCGATATTAAAAAATAGGGCCCCTATAGACATAAATTCTTCGACTTTTTTTGTAACCAAATTTGTGTTTTTTCTTCATATGAGCCCTAATTCAAAAGGTAATCCAATTAATATTTTGATGATGTTTAAAAAACAACATCCACAACAAAACAAATGAAAACCAAAACACGTCTAAAACTAAACCCTAGGACCACAAATCCTAACAGCTAGCTCAACAAGAAAGAAACAATCTGGGATCAAATAGGACTGACTTTATATATAGTTGCATGAGTGTTTAGTTTGTCTAAATTAGATCACTCTCAACAAGGGTGTTCTAACTTATTTCATTACTTGTGTCAACTCAACACCACATCAGCATACTCAAAATTGAAAATAGACTGACATACCCAGTCATTTGAATTTCTGGGACCCACACATTATTACCAGGGCCGACAAATGAATTAGGGAGGCCCCGTACGATATTAAGAAATAGGGCCCCTATAGACATAAATTCTTCGGCTTTTTTTGTAACCAAATTTGTGTTTTTTCTTCATATGAGCCGTAATTCAAAAGGTAATCCAATTAATATTTTGATGATGTTCAAAAAACAACATCCACAACAAAACAAATGACATCTTGTGACTGTTGCTTTTTGTGACTTAAGGCATTTAAGTGAGTAATATCATGCCAAACTTTTTTATAAGCGTACAAAATATGAGAAGACTTAAGAAGAAGAATACGAGTAAAAAATACGGAGTAATTTTACTAAACGTTCATAATTAGGGCTCAAGGTCATTTCCCCTTTCAAAAAGTAAACCAATCTCTCTCAAGCCACACCGCACCATCATTGTTCAGCCTTGCCGCAGTGTCGTCAGTTAGTACCGTCACCAATCAACGTCATCTCACACCGTCACCGATCAACGTCATCGTCGCACCGTCACCGGTCAGCGTCGTCACACCATAACCGCCTAGCGCCGTCATCTCTTCCGCCTCAGGCACCGTTATTGTCACGTCAATTAGATCTGTTCGTTATCAATTTAGTTTTTTTTAACATGATTATCCTTTGATCATAACACTCTGTCAATTTCGTGTCCAATTTTATGGTTTTAAGTTCAGTTCATGTTTAATTTCATGTCAATTTCGTGTTTAAGTTCATGTATATACATGTTGAATGCAGTTTAAGTGTTTGATAAAATGCCTCCATATCTATAGTGTGACACCCGTCAAATTAGGACTAGTAGTTAGTGCCTAATCAAGTTTTAATACATGTAATTAGTTCTGTGTTAGGCTAATTTGTGTATCAAATAATATAAATCGTTGAATATATACAAGTATGCGATTTGATCAAATCGTACAAGTTTCAAATCGAATGTAATTCGGTTCAATTAATACGGACGTTGGTGAACAATTTTATTAAATAATATAATATTATTTAATAACACTATTATATCCAAAAATATTATTTTGATAATGTTTCAAAACAAATTCGTATCGTACAAACAACATTTACGCGATTAAAATATCAAACGCGCGAACAAATCAAACAAGTTAAAGTTATATTTTACTTTATAACTCAATTATTAAGTATTTGATAAAATACTTCAAGTAAATTATTGACTAAATATTTGTATTCTAAAACTTATAATTAAACGTAAATAAAATTATTTAAATGTTTAAACGAACGGGAAAACGAACACCGCACGGAGCGTGTATACCCGGAGACGGAAAATGGGAGCCAACCACTTGGGTGGGGCCCAAGTGAGCCGGCCCCCTTAACCCACATCTTTTCATTTCCATCATCTTCTCACCATCTTCTTTCTCTCTCTTTTTCTCTCAAATAACACCAAAACCACCACCATCTAAATCACTAAAAAGCACCACCAAAATTCGTCGGATTATCATACCCTTTTGGAGAAAAGGAACCATGACGCAACGATCTACAACTTTATCTTTTCGGATTTTCATTTCGCCACTTTGTAAGTTTTCCGACAAAAGACGAAACGTCTCGATTTTACTTATTTTTACATGTTTATGGGTTATATAAGCTTAAAATGTCCAAAGATGGGTTGGGTAAAAGATTTAGACCGAACGGTGGCCGGAAAACACGCTTCCGACACAAATTCCGACCATCAGACCGTTTTGGACCAGACTTTATGCGACGTCAGCTACAACGTCGCAAAACCCCTCACAATGTCGCATGGTGCGACATCAGCCTCAACGTCGCATTAAGTTGCTAACGTCGCACATAGCGACATCGACTCTAACGTCGCAGGAACCTACAACGTCGCACATAGCGACATAACACCTAATGTCGCATTAAATTGCGAATGTCGCACAAGCCAGAACCTTGAAAACTCATATTTTACTAAGTGTCGAGACCAAAAATTTATCACTTGATTTTACCCAAATTCAAATCCCAGATGCGTTTTTCACCAACGCAATATAGTAGAAATAAAAATTTTCGAGCTGACTTGGCACCTCGACCCCAAGCAGGGGCCAGCCCCTTAGACCCCGCCAGGGGTTGCCACCCCTGGAACCCTGCTAACCAGGGGCGCTACCCCCGGACCCCCGTACACAATTTCCTACTTTATGAAGTACAATAAAATGAATTCAAAGACTATTATTATTATCCTCACAAACCGTCACCAACGGGCCGTACACGTTTTCAAACATACAATTCAATCAACCAGGTCGTAGTAATCTGGACAAGTTAATCAACCAAATCATAATAATTTGGACAATCAAACCAACCAAATCAGGGTAATTTGGACATCATAGTTGAACAAACAATAACAAAGGTAGTCTTTCGAGATACCTGTACAATTAATAACCATCGCGTGTCGTGAACACACTAAGGTTACAAGTCTTCGGACATCAATACTCGTCAAGTCAAATCAAGCTTAGTTGTTTAAACACTTCAAGACTCAGGTGAGTCTCATAGCCCCTATTTTACTGCTTTTCAATCAGGGGTGTGGTATTATTGCTCGTTTTGTTTTACAAGTTGAACGCAAGTACAAATCAAAATCAAATACTACATGAGTTACTTCAACTAATCAATTTAAAGCCCTCCATAGCATAGTATGGTAATACGTAGTAGCGTGAATGTTAATATATGATATCATATAGGATTGACAATCCTCGTCCGGGTTAGCACGCACTAACTGGTCAAACGGACGTATTAGCATTTGGGAAGACGAGTGTAGATTAGGCACTCGTAGGAGGCACCCTAGTTGGGTTTCCTTAATTGGACCTGACACTCAAGTTAAGCTCAGACTATGTGCTCATGGCTGTATAACTTTTATTTTGCTTAATTGCATTTTAAATTCAATTATAAATCTTGCGGTTCATACAAATATGTGTTGACATACAAACCTGTGAGCTCACCAGCGTTTCGCTGACCCATTTTAGCATGTATCACAGGTACACAGCAGTATGTTGGACTGCCCAAGCAGGAATCATTAGCTCGAGTCAGCATTCATACAATCAGAGGTTTAGCTGCATTATTATATTTTGTATAAATTAATTATGTACTTAAATCTCTCACTTCAAACCGAGCTAATGTTAAACAATATTTTGATGTAAACTTTTGGTTTTATCAATACAATGTAAAACGACGCATATAGTGGTCGTACATTATACCTTTGTGCTTGATATGTAATTAGTCGCGCCCCGACCCGATTCGCTTCCGCAACCCGAAATTGGGGGTGCGACATAAAGCATTAATATGATAGTGTGTTGATTGCATTTGATACAGATCGTTGTGATCACATTACTTTACAAAAGCAATGAGAGGTTGTTGTTAGTTTTTTTAATAAGATATTTTTCTCTGCATTGACTATATCAATTATAACTGGACTCGTAAAATTTGGTGGCCCTGTATGCTGGCATATACAACACATGTCAATATCCCCCACTCATTATTACTTTAGTTTTTAAAACACAAATTAAACTAAAAACTACTCCATATTTCATTAAAAATCAAATTCAAATAACACTACATTAATTAAAATAAAACATCACAATAATTTATATAAAACATTACAATAATTAAAAAAATATTACAATAGTATAAAAAAAACAATACGATTGTGAACACGAACATTAGATGAACTCTCTTCTTATTTTGTTCCATTTGGTGATTACTTGATTTCTAGTAAGTTTCATCTCAACTCTGGAGTTGTAGTTTTGTTTTATGGTATCCCTAAAGAACTTTTGCGTTCGTGAAGTTTCAATCGAACAATTTTAGGAAGCGTTCTCCCACTCTGCGATCAAGATGTTAACCACATTATTGGTCTATGGCACGGATCTTGGTGTTTGGATGTTTTGAAATTGATTTTGGGAAGAATTGTGTAGATGTTGTAACTTTTTTGTGTGTTAATATAAGGGTATAATGTGTGAATTGTGTGAAATATTGTAGTTGTTTTGTGTAAAAGACAATGAAAAATGTGTGGAAATTGAAATTTGGTTGTGTATATTATAATGTGATTGTGATGGGATAAAAATGTTATACAAATAAAAAAATATTAAAAAAAAAAAAACAGGTATATTACCGTTATTCTAATTTTGTTTTTTATTTTTACTTTCTTTTGAATCGGAGTATACAATTAAAAAAATATTTAATAATGCTAATGGACCTCACCTCGCATCTCCCCTTCATCGCCAAATCGACGGATAGCCACCAACAAAGCAAGTGACGAAGCGGTACCAATGATATCACTAGAATGATGCGTATCGGTTTCTTTGCCAACGAAACTGTTGGAAGTGGTCTTATAGTGGTATCTACTCTCAAATTTGTTTTTTTATTATTATTGTGAACATGGAGCGTGTTCATGTATTGAGATTTTGCTAATTGTGAATTTTTTACTTATAATAGTTTGTTTTCGTGTTATATACTTTCGATACTTCTGTAAATCAATGGCTCTTTCTTTATTTATATCACATGCCTATTTAGATCGTTCAGAAAAATAGAGGGACACTCGGTAAAACAAATCACTTCATAAATATTACTCAATTTGACACATAAATAAATAATAGGTCTAAAGGTCCCGGTCCATGTACCGTTCATTATTCATTCATTTTTTTTTTATTGGAATATTTAATTCATCCATTTTTTTCTCTAGATTTTTTTTCTTTTTTTTTTTCTTGTCAAAGTACGTGTACCCTGCAGCTATCAAACATTTCTAAACTGTGCAAATAATTTATGTCGTGTTCATTAAAAGAAGGGTTTATTGTTTCAAAATTGATTATATTTTGCCTATTTCACAATTGTATTAGAGATGAAACCCGTGTGTATAAATGACCTGTTATATATGTATACATTTTTTTTAATCAAAAGGCCGAATCCTGAAATTTTATTAATAATCGTAATCACTCAAATTGAGGTAATTTCAAACAGGATATGAATACATGGATTACGTATATTTAAGTTTTATAATTATACGAATGTATATCATATAATTATAACTAAGTGAAAGATCCGCGACGACGCGGACTTTATCATTTGACTTTTTAAATCTCCAAGTTGAAAATTTAAACTTTCTAAAATAAAAAAGTATATCAATAGTTGTGTAAAATGTATTTTCATATGTCAACTAATGTATTTTGGACCTCAGCTACTCGGTATTATACATTTTTTTCCTTTTGTAAAAACCAAGTTTAAACCACATTTATATATTGTAAGAAGAATGCTATGTCATTGCCATTATTGAATATGTTTTGAGATAAAAAAAAAAAAAATATGAAGGATGTTAACCATGTACTCCACTTAATACACAATTTTAGAAAATTTATCAAAAAGATTGATAAAGATATCATCACCCTTTATGTAATTCCATAAATAAAATTACCCGAGTAAAGACAAAGTTGAGTCTTTTTATTATTAAGTAGACGTGATGTTTGCAACTAGGGGCGGACCCACGTTATAGTCAGCGGTGGCACGTGACACCAGTCAATTAAGTCGACTTAGTGTAAATTTAGTTGAAAAGTCTTTGATTTTTAAAGAATGCTACCATTCATATTTAGGCGGTGCACCTCATGTTTAAATAAACTTAATCAACTATCAAGTCGGGGAGCTTCAAAATTTTCGTGACACCGGTGACCAAATTTTCTGGGTCCGCCTCTGTTTGCAACATACATTATTAGACTTTTAGCTATTCTAGCTACTTTGTAACTATGATAAATAAGACCATTCCCAACGCCGAGCGTCGGTTGTCGTCGGCTTCAAACCGACGAACCGACAGGGATGGCACCGATCCGTCGGTTTCGTCGGTCGGTTTCCTCCTTCGGTAAACCAAAGTGCACCATCGGTTTTAGTGGGCTCCATTTAATTTTTTATTTTTTATTTTTTTGTAACCGTTGGAAATTTTTTTTTTTAAAAAAGCGGTTGCATGGGAGCGTCCCTTTCTTTTATTTTTTTTTTTAAACTTTCCACTTTTACCTATAAATACACTTACATTACACTCATTTTCACACAACAATTTCTCTCAATTCCACCAACTCTCTCACACAACAATCCTCACCATTTCTTTACAATTCAAAAACCACATTTTACCTCAAAACCTCTCTCAAAAAAATGTCCAAAAACAACAAATCAACAACTAAAAATAAAAAAAGAGATCAACAAAATATTGCCAAAGATATGTGGCAAAATTTGTTGAATAACCCGTTACCAAACCCGACTTCACCAAACACTCAAGCTTCCAGATCTTCGTCTCAACCTACCGGGTTTGCCAACTTACCAACTATTGCAAACCCGTTCACCCTTGATCCACACGACCCGAGGAATAATTATGCATTCCAAGGGTGGTACCAAAACACACAATGGTCACCACCACAATCACAATTCCCCCACCACACACAATGGTCACAACCGCAACTACAGTTATACAAAAACACACAATGTAGTTTTTTATTTTTAAGTTTATTGTTATTTTAATTTTTTAAGAATTGTTGTAATTTTTATTTTCAATCTAATGTGTTTTATTTAAATAATTGTATTTTAGTTGATTAAAAAATTGGTCAGTGGGTCCCAGAAAAATGAAGTGATGGATCAGGGATGGAGAGGTCTGTCAGTTTCAGTCAGTTTTCTGAAAAAGCTGACGTGGCGCTGACGTGGCTCTGTGAGTTTCAGTCAGTTGGATTTTGGATTGGGAGGAGTCTAACGTGAAGTTCCCAACATACATAAAGTAGACATGTAAAAATTAATGCTACCAAATTCACATGACCAACTCGAATCCATTATACATCTTTTAGAAAATTAAATAAGTACAAAATAATATAAATATAAAGTAAACATCAAGTTGCCAAATACTTAACATTCATAAATGTGGCCATATATGAAGTAGGCCAAAGCTGACAATATCTTACACCTAACGAAAGCTTTCCTTATATATGACGTAGATGTTGACTTCTTCCCCACAAGCGACAATAACACTGCCCATGTTAGAACTACGGAGGCACCATCACATTGGCGTAGCCAGGATTTTATTCGTGGGTGGGCCGACATGTCAACTAACTGGCTTATTACTATAATGTACCAATTTTTTTTAAAGGCAACTAATGACATATTTCAATACAGAGCTACAGTTAGAGCTAGACTATATCAATAATATCATCTTTTTTACGCATTATATCTTTCATAATTTGTATGGTTAACATGCACACACAAAACTTACACTAGAAGAAGATTTAACACACAAGAAAAACTATGTGTAAACAAATAAATTTGATATCTTATTTTCTATTTTGCCATGGTGATTAAATTAAGAAAGCATACTAGCAAGTGGCTAACAAAAGGAAAATCTAAATCTAATAACAAGTAGCGAATTTTCAGGGACAGTAAAGTAAAATGAAAAATTAAAAATGGAATTTAAGGAACAAACTAGTTTACTAGTAATGAAAGTAAAATAAGGTTAAAAAAAACGTATGGAAAACGATATACAATTATATACATTCAAAAAGTAAAATAAATAAAAAAATTGTTGTAAAATCTTCATGGGCTTAATCCATGAACTTGTGGATAGCCCACCACTACCAACTAGTCTATTAGGGTTTTCTTTAATCCCTATATATACTTATCATTTGTATTCTTATTAGGTATGAATCACTTAATAATAACATTCCTCTCTTCCTCTCCATCTATGATTCTTCTTCTTTACATTTCATAACACGTTATCAGCACGAACTTCTAACCTAAAAATTTCTGAGTTCGGCCGAGGATTAACTTGAGGTATGCTTTTAAATCTGTTGCTCGTCTGCTTATTATATTTAATTGCATGATCCATTTGATCTGAATACGTGGAATTCTATGACTTCGTGTATTGCATGATCTAGCTTATCTATGTTCAATTGCATATGCTATACGGACGTATTTGATATCGCTGATTTATTTACATAGGCTACATGTTATATTATACTATTATGTATGTGTTGTTACATACGTGTTACTTTCTTATGAGTCTTAATTTAATACGTAGTACATCTTATATATGAGAACTCACGAATTCGTACGTATATTCTAGAGTCGATATCATTAAATACTTATGTTTATTGATATTTTATTCATGATAATGATATTTAATTACTCATCATCATAAATTTTAAAAGTATCTATCATAAAAACATGAGAATTTAACATAAACAAAACTAGCGTGATACATATTAAAGGCTAATCGAATGTTACTGAGTTATCATTGATCTATATAGGTACGTTTAATATTTTGCCACATAATATTTAAAGTTTAAGATATTGCAAATCTATAAAGTATTTATGAAAGGTGTACTATGAAATCTATGTGCCTAGGGATGGATTTATTTTAGTTGTTTATATTTATGTGATTCTTTGTATAATATTTGATTGATTCATTAAAATATGATATGTGCTTTAGATCGGGCAATATGCCAATATGATTTTAGGTAATTTGATCTTCGAGTTCTTTGTAGTCATAATTTTAAAATTTGTACACATATTGATTGTTGGTATTAAGCGCATAGTTCTTTAATTTATTTTTCAATTTTAATTTCTTGTTGATTTTATAAACTCTTTTGTAATTTACAAGAACAATCAATGTTCTATTGTGATTACTTAAGGAAAATTGTTATTTATTATTATATTAGAAGAACAACAAATGTTCTATCATATTTGAATCTATATACAATACCTCAAGTTATTGTTATATTGATATTTATATTATGATTCATCAAAAATGAATCAAATAACATAACTTCATGTTGATGTTATTGTTAAGATCCTCAAGATCTATAATGTTTTCAATAACCTCATGTTATTGTTATATATTTATAAGATCCTCAAGATCTTATTGTTATTTCAATTCATAACCTCATGTTATGATTTAAATCATTCTACAATGATCTCTTAATGAGAATCAAAACATATAACGTCATGTTATTATCATACCACTTTTATTTATTTTAGATCATCATGATCTATATATTATGATCTCTTCAAGGAGATTAAAAGTAAACATAACATCATGTTATTTTTTAAAGATCATCAAGATCTACTATTATCTTTACAAGATAATTATAAGTTAACATAACCTCAAGTTATTGTTATTGTTTTATATATTTATAAGATCATCATGTTCTTTATGATCTACCTTAATCTCCTCAAGAGAATTAGAAAAATATTATAACCTCAAGTTATCATTGATTTTTTTATGATTCTTTAAAAATCATCAAATCATATAACCACATGTTATTGTTACACATATACTTTTTATCACGATCCTTAAGATCTATAAGAATACAAAAATAAGGTAACCTTATGTTATTATTATAATCAAGATCTACAATGATCTCAATAATCTCATGTTATTGTAATATATTTATGAGATAAGATCCTTAAGATCTACAATAATCTCTTAAAGAAAAAAAAATGAACCTCGAGTTCTATTATATTTATATTTCAAAATCATACGATTGTGTTATCGTGTTTTATTCATTAATTTATTTTTCTGTACACATGATTTCGTTATTGTGTTTCATTACATCAGACAACTCATTATTTTGCAACTATTTGAGTTTATGACCTCTCTTTAATTAATAAAGATGAGTGTTGTATAATCATTTTTATTATATTCAAACAAAATTGGTCCATCTGTTAGAATTATGTTAAATCAATTTTGCAATTATGTTTTCTCTACTTACAAATTCGGTCCACTTGATTATCGGTTTCAAAATTACAAAGTGTGCAATTAACAATGAATTAAATGATATATTTTGACAAATAATTAAAGTATTTTGTATGACCATGTCAAATCAATGATTTTCCTCATCTCAATGAGGACTTTAAAGAGAATATTTAACGGTGAAAGATCCGTTATACTTATGTTAAAAACCTAGAAGAAAGGTTTTTACCATCAAAAGCAATTAATGTTTTAACACTAGTTTTCACTAGATGCACCTCATGTTGCAATATTATGGCTTTAATTATAAGTCATATTCTATGGTTTTGATTATATAAAAAAAAAACATGCAATTGAAGCACATATGGTCATAAACTTCATGTTTTAATGGACCATGACTATTACATAATTGGCATGATCGGTGAGACCATCCCGGGTCAATCATGATGCGAAAAGTATAATGGAACCTCAAGTTTCCTCGACATAATAATTTTACATGCATTGCTCTCAATAAATGTTTATACGTACCGACTATAGTTGGGACTCATTCCCTTAAAATTCTGAAATCAACAAACGGGTATTTCATATATCCATATAATGGACCATTTAGAGTTTTAAATCGATGCATCGTCTAAATGGTCATGAAAATCGCAACCTAAAGTTTGTGTGACTAAGTAACTCGGTTAATGAGATTACGAGTACACATTTCAGAACATCAAATTTTATTTTGATATTGTCGGTGAACGTATATATTGTTTAAATACATCAACGTTTCCAGTTGATTATAATAAGTGTTGAACATATATTAGTTCATTCACAAATTGCTTTTGTTAAAAGGCTTAGTTGATTGCAAATCAACATATATTATGAGAGCAACAATGATATGGGGCCATATTAATATACATGCAATAATTCGCATCGTGCCAATGGAAATAGATTTTTCCCTCCTTATAATTCATTTTTGGTCATTAAAAAGATATATCATCGATATTTATATTTGTATGTGCGATATATGCTCAACCATAACGCACAACTATTAGACCAAAAGGGGAAATCTTAAAACAACTTAAATTGAAAATGAATTATCAATATATAATATTGATCCTCATAGTATCAAGTATGAACTTGAAGTTTAAATGATAATTCAATTTTTTTTTTAATAATTGCCAGACATATTTGTTTGAATGATAAGTTGTTATTGCTCCTATAAAAATGGCTAATAAGCCTATATCATGTGAAACATGAGTCGATTCCAAATTATATCCTCGAAAAAAAAAGGAGCAAGTTAATTAGATGGTCTAATCGAGGAATTCAAGACCCCATTTCAATCTAACGAAACTAGATATGAAGTATCTATCAGAACCTCTGGTACCGAAAAATGAAGAGATCTCAATAAATGATATCATGTCTAGAACATCGTGGAATCGATATAAATGATATAATTGAAATCGATGTCGATAATATTATTGTTATAATATAGCACTAGCTATTGTGATTGAGGATCATGAATTATTTTTGCAAAGAATTGCAAATATTATTTAGCCAATATAAAAATGCGCAATAAATTTATGAAATCTCTTCATACGAGATTTTTGGACTTATAGTCCATTTCATAACAGTGTAAAACCTATTGTATGGCTGGTCTTTACTCAACTTCCCAATGAGTATGAAGCTATGAGATATACGGCTAGAGTGTTGATACTAAGGCTTTTTGCTATATGATAACTCACAAGTCTAGCCCATTTGCTATTTGAATCCCTCAAGGATATAAAATGCTTAAAGATGCTTCCACTTTAAACAGCCTCATGCTTTATATAAAGGTTTTTAATTGAGAATACCATTTATTCAATTTGAATAAGATCTTATATCAAATCATTGGGAAGATATGATAAAGGCATGTTTCACTATTTATAATGCCTCATGCTTTTCATAAAGGGCTCTCGAGGACACTGTCGAATCAAATAAGTCCTTATATCAATTTGGGCATCTCTTTATTAAATGGACATTTTAGCCCATATTGCATATATATTCTTTATGAGTATTTTGCAATTCATACATCCTTTGAACTTTTTACAAGATTCTAAAGGCGAACGAATATTCATAATTGAATATGAAAGAAATGTCTTGTAAAGATAAACTTTTATCGTGGATAAAGAGTCATACATCCTCATGATGTAGTGATTATTTTAATCCTTCTAACCCCTGCAGAATGACAGATATCATTAGACATTGATATTTCTCACTATTCATAAAAGAGTTGAAAATCATTTACGTCACATTTTTGACGAGATAACTTATCTCATAAAAGTCAGTTTTTGCTCTTTAATTTTGATGAGATGATATTAACCGTCAATAAATTCACAAGTGATGTGATTATTCGGGGGAGATAATAAATGTTGCAATTTTTTCCCTTGACCATGGTTTTGTCCCACTGGGTTTTTCCTGGCAAGGTTTTTAACGAGGCAACATCCCCTAACATATTAAAAGAATTATGTACTCTTTTTCCTTAACTAGACTTTTGTCCCAACGGGTTTTATCTAGTAAGGTTTTAACGAGGCATAATCATCAAAACAATTGACATCCAAGGGGGAGTAATGTACACTAATGTGAAATGGATGTCCATACCTTCAAAATATTTTACACAAAGAAAAAGCTAAATTTGGATACGCGGGTATTTGTCTGATCCACATAAGGTCAAAAACATGATATATTTTCCTGTGGAGACACTACAATTTCTTGGAGGTCGTCAAATAATGCTAAATTTATTGAGTTTTATAAATCTGATCGAGAAGTGTCTACTCAAGATCGACGATTCAACACATCCAAGAAGAATGCGGTCTCAAGACAATCAAAGGAAATCCAACATTATATATGAAGACAATGTGAAGTGTATAGCTCGAATCAATAAAGGGTACATCAAAGGAGATAGAATTAAACACATTTCACCGAAGTTCTTCTCAACGTATGATATACAAAAAGATGGAGTCATTGATGTTTATCAAGTCTGATCAAGCAAAAATTTGGCCAACTTATTCACAAACTCATTACCGACAAGTTTTTGAGCAGCTAATTCGGAAAATCGGTATTCGATGTTTGAAGGATATACATTAAACTCAGGGGGAGTATTATTTGCACTGCACTCTTTTTCCCTTCATCAAGTTTTTATCCCATTGGGTTTTCTTGATAAGGTTTTTAACGAGGCAGTCTATAGTATATTATAAATGGTGACTATCCAAGGGGGAGTGTTGTGAAATCTTCATGGGCTTAATCCATGAACTTGTGGATAGCCCACCACTACCAACTAGTCTATTAGGGTTTTCTATAATCCCTATATATACTTATCATTTGTATTCTTATTAGGTATGAATCACTTAATAATAACATTCCTCTCTTCCTCTCCATCTATGATTCTTCTTCTTTACATTTCATAACAAAAATAATATATTATCCCTTTGATTTATGTGGAGATGTTATACCTACAAGATATTTGTATTTTTTTTTATTGGATGGGCCAAGTATAATTTTAAGTGGGTTGGCCAAGTAGAGTTGCAGTGCACAAATCTTATTTTTACATGCCATATATCCTTAATCACCAGCTTTGGGTGGGTGGGCCATGGCCCTCTCTGTGTCCAACACAGCTCCGACGCTGACCATCATTTTTCCAAACATAATCCAATTTTGAAGGGGCATTGATCCTTACACCACTACTTTTTATCTATACACCACTTTTATGCTTTACAGTGTTGTACAGTACAAGACTATAAAGCATATTTGGTGGTGTATGGATAAAAAGTAGTGGTGTAAGGATCACTCCCCTTTTTGAAGTAGACACACATTTTTAACTTTTAACCAGATTGGCCTAAGTTTCCAAACTTTACTCAGATCAGCGGTTGAAGATGGAGAATGCCTACAATCCCATTGACTATGAACCTGTAGTAATACCTAAATGTATACATATACATATATAACTCATCATAGGAAAAAATGTTGATTTTAAGAGCTTACGTTAACAATCAAATCAAAACAGAAGTTCGTTTTACATTTTATAAGGCCAATTGGGTCAAAATAAAATGAATTCGTACTACTATAGTTGCTGCTATATTCGTACATTAAAGCGAATCAAACTCAATCAGGATAAATGGGAAAACCTCTTGTATACAACATTTATCATATCTATCGATTGTAACGGGTCAATGAGAAATCTTTAAACAAACTCCTATTAGTAGTAAATTAAACTTGCAAAATCATAATCTCTAACCATTATGATCCTTGTGAATTTTTAAGGAATATAACTAATTTCATTCAAAAAGTTAAAATATAACAGTAATGAAATCTGACCCGTTAAAATGACGTGTTTTGGTCCCCGTTACCGAACCCGTCTGACCCGGCCCATTTTGCCACTTCTATCCTAAATAAAGTAAAAAGACACAAATTTTCAGCATATACCATTGAATACCTGGTCATTCCTGGTTGATCTCGGTAGTTATTTCCGGGCCAAGGAGTTCCATCTTGCATAATCCGCACTTTTAGGCTTTGGCTACAAGCGCATTAATCCGCATGTTTGTACGGTCAGCCCGCACAAGCTAAAGATTCCCCAATTCTAGTTCAGAAAGACCTCTGACCAGAGAAACCTGCAAAACAATAACACGCTAAGTTAAGTGAAATACAGGGAGGACCCCTGTAATTCACCTCCGGCGTGAGAATCAGATCTCATGACTTTGATTTAAGTAATTTTAGGGAAAATAGGTGATGAATATTTTTGAAGTGTAGAAGATAACCTCTCAATGATGAAGATGAGCTCCTATTTATACTTGTCATTCTTCTTTTCCAAATAATCCTCTATTTGGTGGATGCCGTCCATCAGGTGTGGGCCATCATTAAGTCTGATCTTGATCGTTCATCTCGATCTTAGGAATATCCTTTGTGGTCCCCTCGAGGATACGCTGCGCCCGTAGGTCTTTACAATGCAAACATCCGGGCATATGGGTATAGCATATTTTGCTAGCGGATTCCCTTACGGTAACAGATACCACTGGGCATATGTTTTACACTATTTAATGTTTGCTTTTTATCCTCATGGCAGGCTTGCCTAGAGGAAAACGGTGGTAACACCATTAAGTCCCCCCAGTCTAGTAGGGGATAGATGAATTTTAAGCTAGACGTTACTAGACTCTTGGCAAACGATCCAATTTATTTTTCTAGGTACAAAGAACATCCGGGCGCGAAAAAACTCGGGGCGTGCAGGTCGTACGTCATTTCTGATTTGATTTTGACAGTTTTTCGGCTTCTTTTTAATAACTGCCATCATGGCGGTTACACGTATTCCATACCGTTGCGACACGTGTCCGCGGAGAGAGAAGGAGCAGTTTTTAAAGATTATTTCCCCCTATTATTGTTATTTTCCCCAATTTGAATTTCCAAAAACCCTAGTTTCTCTCTATCTTCTCTTCCACTTCGATTTCTATTCCGGTGAATTTTTTAATCAGGTTAGTTCTTCCGATCCTTCTCCTTTCTTCTGCTTGTTTGATTTATCGAGTTAAAAGATGTCTGACGAAGGTGCTATTACTAAAGTGGCGTGCGGCCTTCGCCGGAATAATTTTAACCGGATTTGTAAACTGTATGGTTTGGGGTCCGGCTTGCCGGTACTTCCTGATTCCGATGATGTGATCACTGACCCACCCGAGGGTTACTTTGGTTTATATACCAAAACTTTTTCTGTCGCCAATGTCCGTCTTCCTTTGTCTGACTTTTTCCTTTCTGTTCTTAAGTATTACGAGTTGCATATTTCACAATTGGTTCCTTTGGGTGCTATTAAGATAACTGGTTTTGAGATGGCGTGCAAGATTCATGAAAAAATCCCTTCTGTAAACTTGTTTAGGCACTACTTTTGTCTGGGTAAATCATATAGCGGGTATTTTTCTATTGAAAAGAGACCATCGGCCCGTAAGATTTTATTTGGTATTCGTGACAGTTTAAAGGACTGGAAAAAGAATTTCGTTTGGTTGAGTACTAGCCTGATTCCCGTAGCGTATAGGGAGGTTTTGGAATGGAAAAGGGATGATGAAACCTTTAGTGACCCGCCCAAGTTGACCCAAGAAGAGATTGCTATTCGTACTTATCTTGACTCTAATTGTTGTATTCATGTTGATGCCTATGAGGAAGAAATTCTTGTTCTTCTTGGCATGAGTAATGTTTGGGCGGATAAGGATTCTGTACCCGTGGTTATAGATGATGGGGAGGGTGAGTGTCTTGCTTTGTGCTTGTATATTATGTTGGCTGATTGCAGGTTCTTAATTTCCTTTTCTTTTTTTGTTGTTTTCAGAGATGAAGCTGTTGGACGTGTTGAATTCTAGCAATAAGAAAGCTCTGCAATATGGTTCCAAAAGTGCTTCGCCTAAACCTGATGGCATTCTTCCGGCTAGGGTTACTCGTTCTTCTGTGGCCGGAGGTGAGACTCTCGACATGGCTGGAGAAGGGTCAAAGGTGGGTCAGAGTGGAGTTCCGATCAGAGATGATTCGCCAGAGCCTATTAGTTCTAATCCTGAAGCAGAGAATATCGTTGATGGTGCTGTTGGTTTGAAGCGTAAAGGAAAGAGACCAGTTGGTGGTAGAACCAGAAAGTCAAAGAGATCAAAAGGTGTAGACTTTAACCTGCCTGATGTGTCGGATGCGGCTGATGAACGAACCGGGAGCTCGAAGATTGAAAATGCTACCCAGAAGGAGGTGTTGATGGTAGTCGATGATCAGGTTACTCCGCCTTCTTCTCCTAAGTTTGGTTTCGTTTCTAAGTCTTCCAAAGGCAAAGCTCGTACCACATCTGGTCCGGAGAAAGGTACTCTTGATTATTCTTCTTTTGGTGTATCGTCTTTTAGTATGCCTTACTCTCCTTCCGGGGATGATTTGTTTGGGAATTTTTTCACTGATATGGATCATGTACTTTCTACCGTTTTTGAAGATAATGCCGAGGTTAGAACTTTGGGTACTAGGGAAGTTTACATACCTGGCTGGAACCTTTTTGTTGATAGCACTCTGGACAGTGCTAGATCTAGGTGGGAATTTCTTTCCCATGCTCTTCCCCCCAGTTTGCAGTTTCAGGGTGGCAAGTTGACTTTTGCAGAGATGATCGAAGGTTTGGATAGGGCTAATGTGGAGATGTATTTCTATGGTAATTGTGTTTCGAAGGCCTTGATGGAGGTTAGGCAGGCTTCTTCTGAGAACTCAATGGTGACTTTTAGGCAAAAGATGGAGGCTCTTACCAAGGAGTCAAGTAACATGCGGTCAGAGCTGGAGAGGCAAAATTTGAGCTTGATTGCCAATGCTTCCACTATTTCTGAGAAAGACAAAGAGATAGCAGATCTGAAGGGTCAGCTTGCGCATGTCGAGGGCCAAGTTAAATCTTCTATTGATAGGATATCTGAGCTTGAAGGTAAGGCTACTGCATCAGAAGGGAGGAGGATCCAGGCAGAAAGGCAACTTGCCAATTCAGAGTTGATCCGGGCTGATAGCGTTAGAAAAGCTTTAACACATTTCTCTGAAGGCTTGACCAATAGTGAAGAATTCTGGAATCCGGTTGCCTATGCCTTGTCGTGTTCTGGGAGGAAATCTGGGTAGGAAATGTTGTCAACTTTTACCTCAAAGTATCCGATTGATGGCTTGAACATGGAGGAGTTGCCGGAATATGATCCTCAAGCCAGGTTAGATTATGATCAACATGTATCTGCTTTGAACGATGCGCACTTCCCGTTTCTTTAGAAGCTACTCGACTCTGCTCATCTCCCTATTGACGATCTTCTCAAGGTTCAGCCCGACCAAGCTCCTGCCACCCCTGGTGATGTTTGAAGTTCTTGTGATGTGTACTTGTCTGGTTGCCTATAAATGGTTTTGAACACTTGTAGTAAACAGTATGTGTGTATGGCTGGATGCCTTTATCCATGATAATATGACTATTGTTTCTTGTATGGCTGGATGCCTTTATCCATAACAATATGACTATTGCTTTTGTTTTGGCTTATATCCTTTTAATGTCAATGTAATCAGGCATTTTAGATTTTTCAGCCAAGTTGTTTATGCGACTTACTCTGTGCACGGCTTATATTAGATCAAACGCGTACATGTCATATATTCTAAGAAAACAATTTCTTGAGGTTATCATTATCCGTTAGTGTGGATTTTGTAACCTTGGTCCGGACTTATATGCCTAGAGTGTGGCATATTTTTGATTGAACTATATTTCAATCCCTGTTGTGGGTTGCTATCCCATATACAGTGCTTGGGGTTTCCAAAAGTGTGGTTGCCCCGATTTCTTTTGGGCTTTATCATTGCTGTATTAAACAGTATGTAGTAGCACAAGTTTATGCCTTTGAAAACATAAGAAACCTTTCCTTTCTATTAAAGTTAACAAAACTTTCTGAACAACTTTTACATGACAAAACACGTGCCAGTAAATGATTTAGCGCATCTGAGTATCTAAACATAATACTTTCTCATTTAAAGTCAGCAAAACTTTCTAACCAGCTTCTATATGACAAAACACGTGTCAGTAAGTGAATTGGTGCGTCAAAGTATCTAAACATAATACTTCTTCAGGTTGGAGGCATGCCAAGTCCGATCCAAAATTTTGCCACCTGCGGTCTGGAGCTTGTAGGACCCATTTCTGTGTGCCTCTATCACCTTGTATGGGCCTTCCCAATTTTGACCTAACTTCCCATGATTTTCTGCTTTGCTTGCCTCGTTATTTCGGAGCACATAATCCCCTACTTTGAAGGAAGTTTTGCGGACTTTCTGGTTGTAGTATTTCTCCATCTGCTTCTTATACCCAGCTTCTCTTATTGCAGCAATTTCTCTTCTTTCCTCTAGGAGATCCAAGTTTTCCCTAAGGTTTTGGTCATTGCTTTTTTCAGTAGAGTGAAGGTATCGGTAGGATGGTACGCTTATCTCTGCCGGGAGTAATGCTTCTGTCCCATAGGTAAGACTGAATGTAGTCTCCCCATTGCTTCTTTTTGGTGTGGTCCGTAGTGCCCATAGCACGTTTGGTAACTCATCCACCCATCCGGATTGATATTTACCGAGTCTTGTCTTTATTCCTTTGACAATTTCTCTGTTCATGACCTCGACTTGCCCGTTGGCCTGTGGGTGGTAGACGGACGTGAATGATTGTTGTATGTGAAGCCCCTCACACCAACTTCTGAAAGGGTTCTCGGCGAATTGTTTCCCGTTGTCACTCACAATCTCCTTGGGTACCCCAAATCTACATACTATGTTATCCCACACGAAATTTACCATGTGCTTCCCCGTAATCGTGGCCAGAGGTTTAGCTTCCACCCATTTAGTAAAATAATCAACCGCCACAAGGAGAAACTTGACTTTGCCTGGAGCTTGTGGGAAGGGACCTACGATGTCGATTCCCCATTTTAGGAATGGCCAGGCAGATGTGACTGGTATTAGATCGTGCTTGGGTTGTCTTGGTATAGAGGAATGGATCTGGCAAGATTCGCACCCTTGCAATTCTCTCCTTACATCTTGGTGCATGGTGGGCCAGAAGTAGCCTAGGTTTTTTATTTTTATCACCACAGTTCTGTGCCCGGAGTGAATTCCACACGATCCTTCATGCACTTCATGTACTACCCTTTTTGCCTCCTCCGGGCCTACACACCTTAGCCATGGCTGGAGGTATGCCCTTTTATATAGTATGCCATCATAAAATGTGTAACAAGGTGACTTGGCCTGTATTTTTCTGGCTTCCTGTCTATCCTCTGGTAGGACTCCATGACAGATGTACTCTATCAGAGGTTTCATCCAAGAGTTCTCTTCCTCCCGTATGCATCGCACCTCCTCGCCTCCTTCCACGGAGCTTTGATGCAATACCTCTACCAGTACCTCTTTTGTCAGGTGTGCAAACTGCATGGATGCCAATTTACTTAGTGCGTCTGCCTTCTTGTTTTGGTTTCTACGAACATGCTCGATTTGGAACTCCTTGAAGTTCTTGACGCTTTGCTTCACTTTTTGTAGATACTTGATCATCTTGTTGTCTTTTGCTTCAAATTCGCCTTGGACTTGCTTTGCCACTAGTTGTGAGTCCACATATGCCTTTAAATTTTTAACCTTCATCTGTATGGCCAAGTTTAATCCTGCCAGGAGGGCTTCATATTCTGCTTCATTATTTGAGGTTGGGAATTCAAACCTCAAGGTATAAGTGAATTCCTTCTTGTCGGGGTTTGTCAGGATTAACCCTTCTCCGGCGCCTTTCGAGCTTGAAGCTCCATCTGTATGGAGGGCCCAGAAATCTTCTTTAGGTGGAGATTTTGCATTTTGCTTTTGAGATCCTGCCTCGATTGTAACCTGGTTGGTGCTTATTTCTGCTATGAAGTCTGCGAGGACCTGCCCTTTTACAGAGATACGTGGTTGGAAAAGAACATCATGTTCTCCTAGCTCAATTGCCCATTTTGCAAGTCTCCCCGATTTTTCTGGTTTTGATAGCACTTGTCGTAAGGGTTGGTCAGTTATCACTATGATTTGATGCGCCTGGAAGTATCTTCTTAAACGCCTAGCGGCGTGCACCAACGACAGGACAAGTTTTTCCATTGGCGGGTAATTAACTTTTGGTCCATGCAAGGCTCTACTGATGAAATATACTGGGACCTGAACCTTCTTTCTTTCAGCCAAGAGTACCGCGCTAACAGCCTCGCTGGCTGCTGAGAGGTACATAAACAAATTTTCTCCAGCCGTTGGGGCGACGAGAGTAGGTAATTCTGCCAGTAGGTTTTTCATTTCTTGAAATGCGCCTTCAGCTTCCTGTGGCCAGAAGAAATCTTTCTTGTTGGTGCAGTCTTTCAATGTTTTGAAGAAGGGTAGTGATCTTTCGGCTGCCTTTGACAGGAACCGACTGAGTGCCGCCAACCTTTCATTTAAGCATTGGACATCTCTTAGCGTTTTCGGGGATTCCATCTCTCTGATTGCTTGTATCTTGGTTGGGTTGGGTCTTATTCCTTGCGCAGTGATGAGATGTCCCAGGAACTGTCCTTCCTCCACCCCAAACGTGCATTTCTTGGGATTCAATTTCATATTGATTCTTCTAAGATTGGCGAAGGTTTCCTTGATATCATTTATCATATCATCTTCGTTGTAGCTCTTGATGACCATGTCATCAACATAAGCTTCGAGGTTCCTACCGATTTGCCCCTGGAATGCCTTATCTACCAGCCGTTGGTATGTTGCCCCTGCATTCTTTAGACCGAATGGCATTTTTTGGTAACAGGATATACCAATATCAGTGTGGAAAGCCGTCTTATCTTCGTCTCTTTCTGCCATCTGGATCTGGTGGTATCCTTTGTATGCATCTAGAAAGCACTTTATTCTAAATCCAGAGAGGGATTCTACCTTCCAGTCAATCGCGGGTAGAGGATAACAATCTTTTGGGCATGCCTTGTTCAAGTATGTGTAATCCACACACATTCTCCACCCACCGTCTGACTTTTTGACCATTACTGGGTTGGCTATCCAAGTCTGATATTGTACCTCTTTAAGTATACCTGCGGCCACAAGGTCTCTCACTTGTTCACAGGCTTCTTTGCTCCGCTCGGGTGCCAGGTGCCTCTTTTTCTATTGAACAGGGGTTTTATTTGGGTATACGTTCAGATGATGCTCTGTGATTAACTCTTTTCTCTCCCCATTAGGTTCCGTGAAGGTGATTCTCCTTGGAACTCCTGTCATATCAGCAGGGGTCCAGGCAAACACATCTACATTCTCTCTGAGCAGACTTAGAAGCTTTATTTTGATTGCTTCGGGTAGCTGACTGCCAATGGCCACTTTTTGATCCGGGTGGAGATTATTGATAGTTTCCCTCTGCTCGGAATCCCCACAGGCGTATTTGATTGTTTTCTGTTCACCTTCATCTCCATAACCTCTTTCAAATGTCTTCTTCATGTTCCTTGTTGAATATACAGTCGCCATGCCATTTGGTGTTGGAAATTTCATTGCTCCGTGCACAGTGGACACTACTGCTCCTAGTAGACACATTGAGGGTCTTCCCAGGATGATGTTATATGGTGATTGTGCTCGTACTATCATGAAATCAAAGATCTCAGTTCTGACCAAGTGGCCATGATACTTCCCCTGAAAATTCGATTAGAGGTCGGGTGACTTCTTTCCTGGTTGCCTGTATGCCTAGAGGTAGCTGCCTGAAGCAGCTTTCATACATAATATCCGAGGCACTTCCTCCATCCAGAAATATCCTGTGCACTTTCCTGTTTGCTATTTCCGCAGTGATTATCATTGGTGCTTCTGAGGGTACAATAGTTTGTATAGAGGGAAATGAAATCTCTTCCTCTTCCCACAACTCTACTACCTTAGATCTTCGTTTTGCTCCTATCACATGTGATCTTATCATAAGAATTTCCTCCTCCATAGGTTTCGGTTCATCCTCCTTTTTCTTCCATCCTTTCTTTGTTTCATTGGATCTCTTTTTCCCTGTGCTCTCATCATCTTTAAAGTCTTTTACCAAATGGGCCAGTTTGCCTACCTTTAGTGCCTTTTTCACTTCTGCCCGTAACTCCCGGTAGAAATCTGTGTCATGCCTGTAATCTTCATGATATTCACAATATCTACTCATGTTCCTGTCTTTGGCTTTTCCTTGGGGTTTTTGGGGTGCCTTGAATTCGTTCGAAACTTTTTCCGTTAGCCAAATTTCCCTCGGGGATTTAATTAATCCTGCCCAGAGGTTCCTGCTTTGATCTTTTTTCGAATAAGGTGAGTACTTACCTTCTCTTGGGGATCTGTTAAGGGTCTTTCCCCTGCCTTCATTCCTCCACTTGGAGGATCTGTTGTTATAGCCTCCGTATTCGCTTTCACTTTGTCTACCAGGACCCCCTTTAACAGATGTCTCCAAGTGACCTCCCTTCATGGCTGTCTCTTTTCCTCTTACATAGGCGTAAACCTCATCCTGTAACTCCTGGTAAGTTTCTGGCAGGATTCTTCCCAGTTCTGCCATGAGCAATTTGTTTCTCAATCCATGGATGAACCCAGATACTCTTTGATCTTCCTGCAGACCCTCTATTTGTTGTGTTTCATTAGAGTATCGTTCCATAAAATTCTTCAATCCTTCGTTTTCTCCTTGATAGATATTATGGGCCTCCAAGTGCGTTTTTGTATACTTACGTTGTTTGGTAAAGTGGTATAAGAACTTTGTCTCCAATTCATCAAAGCTTCCAATACTTTCAGGAGATAACTTATCGTACCAGGCTCTGGCAGCTCCAGCCAAAGTCATCGAGAACATGTGGCATGTGACCGGCATCGTCCATTTCTTAATCTTCTCCGCCCCTCGGAATGCTCTCAGATGATCTTCTGGGTCTGTTACACCGGTATATTCTTTGATGTTTGAGGGGAGTTCCAGGCCATCAGGCATCCCATAATGTTCAATCCAAGGTGCCAACGGAGACTGCTTTTTCCTGATGATTGATTGGACCCGTGATCGAGTTGATCTTGGGTTGTCATAATATTCTCTTCCCATCTGTGGATAAGCAGGGTTATACCCTCCATGTGGGAAATTTATCCATCCTTCAAATTGGGGGAGTAAACAGAATGACCTCCCGGCTGAGGGTTGTATGTCCCGGGGTTCCTGAATCCTGTTGGAATCTGCCCTCCAACCGGAGGATAATACCTAAGCGGGTTGCATTGCCCCTGTGTCCCTTGCTGATTACTTTGGTTGGTTACTACTTGTGCATTGGTAAAAATAGCTCGGGGCCCTGTGTTTTGATTCTGGAGTGTGGTTGGAATACTTCCGGTTGGAACCATGTTGGTTGACATGTTTGTCAGGTGTTGGTTTAGTAGGGGTGGTAGATTTTGAGTTTGGACTATACCAGAATTAGGTACGAGGTACGACTGGTTTGCCCAGAGATTATTATGAGCCGTCAATAAATCTCCTGGCTGGGTTTGGTAAGAGTTAAGTACATTTGCACTTGTTTGTATGTTCTGTACTTGTTGATTTACAACTGCTGTATTAGGTTGTGACACCCGGTCAAAAATGACCCAAATTACCGTCCTAATTTGAACTTTAATTACAAAGTATTATATAACCCGAAACGATTATATAATAATCACACGTACACAAATCTGGTAGAACGTAGAAACCCAAATTAAGATTTGGTGAAAAACATTTTTAAACAAAGTATTATTATTGAGAATAATAATAATGTACTCCGAAATTTATTTAAATACATTTTAGATACAGAAAACTATCCGTGTATTTCGAGTTAAAACTTAATATATATTTTATATCTCATTAGAAGTATTTTTATAAAATATTTCAATTGTTAACAAATACGAAATAATATTTAGAAAATTATCATTTTTAAATATTACACTACTTAATGATCGGGTACACAAACACGGGACGAAAATACACACACACCTCAATAATTGAGGCCGGTGTATATACACCGACCCCAATTATTTCCCTCTCACAAACTCAAACTCAAACTCATTCTCTGCTCTCACTCTCTCGACTCTGCTCTCTCTCGTTCCATCTCAAAACAACAACAATCAACAACAACATCACCAAAATCATCATCTTCTTCATCTTTTGTGATCATCATCATCATCATCGGATCATCATCATCATCCTCTCGAGCCCATTTTTAATTTGGTAAGAATCACTTTCGATTTCCTTAAGTTTTCGTGTTTATATAACTTGCTTTAGCATGTACTAGTGTTATATTATCGAATATGTCCAAGAATCACACCCCAAAACCCATTTTTTATGCTGGAACTTCGAACAGACTCAAAACCAGTGAAATCCACGCGATCGCGTGGTTTTCACCTCAAAATCTGACGCAATCGCGTCATTTTCACGCAATCGCGTGAGATTTACCATGATCGCGTGAACTTCCTTTTTCACGCAATCGCGTGAGATTTACCATGATCGCGTGAACTTCCTTTTTCACGCAATCGCGTGAGATTTACCATGATCGCGTGAACTTCCTTTTTCACGCAATCGCGTGAGATTCACTATGATCGCGTGAAGTGCCAATCAGCACGCGTTCCGTTTACGTTTTGCTTCATAACTTCTTCGTTACACATCCGTTTTCGACGATTCTTTTTGCGTTGGATTTGTCTTTCAAAAACGAACACATTGGAACATAATTAAACAAAACAAACACAATTATATTTTTGAAATGTAATTTCTATTCGTCACCAACGGGCTGTGCGTTTTAATGAAACTTCAAACATAATACGAGACGAATACTTTGGACATAATTAACCAAACGAACAATCATATGAACAAACTACTAAATGTCTAATTTCAAATATACAACCTTGCGTGTTTAGGGCATTAGGAGATTACTGTTGGCATACGCACACACTTTAGGATTGCTCGCTCTACAGGTGAGTCTCATGGCCCCTTTTCACTGTTTTACTTTGGGGGAGATGCATTACTTGCTTTACTCGAACACATGTATTTACACACTTGATTACAAACTGATTTACTGGTATATCGATTGCATGAGATTATTTAATCCAATGAAGTCCCTTTAATCATAGTCGTCAGTTATGGTCTTAAGCGCGAGTACTAGTAAATGGATCCATTAGGACTGACAATCCTCACCCAGGGTAGCACGCACTACCCCGAACATGCAGTATAAATGGGTGTTTCTTACTCGTTACATATGAATGTTCTGGATTAGCATTCACGAGGGCAAAATCACTGATTGTTAAGCTTCGACTATGGTGCTCATGGCAATATATACGGAAACTATTGCGACTGTGCAATATTTACTCAATGATTTTACAAGCTGATGTGTTCAAACTGTACTTACTATAAACCTGTGAGATTCACCAACCTTTTGGTTGACCTGTTTTAGTAATGCATTCTCAGGTACGCAGCAACAGTAGGGTTGATCAGTACAGATGGCCCAGCAGGATATGCTATAGTAGCTCGAGTCGCATGCAATTACACATATGAAGATTTTACTTGCATTATCTTTTGTATAATGATTATGTACTTAAAATCTAACTAAACAAGTTGCGAACTCATCAATGATGTATTACTTTTGAAAACTTATGTATTAATGTAACATCTTCTACAACGTCTCATTTAGAGTCGTTTGCTTGTACTTTGGGTTTGATTATTGATTAGTCACGCCCCAAAACAGTCGCTTCCGCAAAGCATTAAATTGGGGGTGTGACAGATTGGTATCAGAGCCTAAGGTTATAGCGAACTAGGTTGCATTTAGTGGGCCTAGACTATGACCGTTAGGCAGTATTCCTCATTAGATATAACTGGTTCAGGGATTTCGTCATACAAGTTTAATTTAACATAGCCTGATCAACTATGTACAATTAAATGAAGATGATGTAAGATCTGAAAGGGGTTATGTTGAACAGGAATGCACTAGTTGACTCTGACCACGAGAGAACCGTGACTAGTAATTGTTCTGTGATAGACACAACTAGGTGGATAATAAGTATATATAGGTTACACCTATATGATTAGGCTTATTAAGATCCTCTGATATTTAGTAACACACACACTGTACGAACTCATTTTAGAATAGGCCTATGGTAAGTTGATCGAATCAGGAAAATAGTACCGGGATGTGCCCTGACAGAGAGGGTCATCTCTTCGAAATAGACTTACCCTAGGTATAGAATAAGAAATTCGACACCTTATTCCACACAAACTGGTCAGCAGAGGACCATCCTTCACTCACCCATCAGTTTAAACATTCGAATCCAGTATTTCTCTAAGTACAAATCTTTTCCTACCTCCTTATCACATTCCGCATAACTGCTGATACATGATCGGATGTAATATCCCTTTCACTTTTGTAAACTTTAATCCTCGTAATCATTTGAACTCGCATGTTAAATGATTACAATATTCTCTATTCTACTCTGTTGATTGTCATTTGTGTTGTAATATATTACTGTTATATATGCAACTACGATGATCATATTCTTATACGAAACTCTGACATGTCCCTTATATTCATTGAAGGAACATGCCTCCACGACGCCAAAAGTTCACTCAAGCTCAGGTTGATCGACTGGTTGCTGACGCAGTACTTGCCGAGCGACAACGATCTGAAAGTGCTGAAACAACACCAAATGCCCCTGTAGTGAAACCCTGCACCTACAAGGACTTCCTTAACTGCAATCCTTTGAGCTTCAAAGGCACAGAAGGTGCCATTGGGTTGTTGCGATGGATGGAGAAGACAGAGGCAGTCTTTCGCATCTGCAGCTGCCCTGAGAACTGTAAGGTCAAGTTCTCCACCTACACTTTCATGGACGATGCTCTGACATGGTGGAACACTTATGCTGACTCCATAGGCCAAGACATTGCTCTGGAAACTCCCTGGGATGAGCTGAAGAAAATGCTCAAGGATGAGTATTGTCCTAGGGATGAGATCCAACAGCTAGAAGCAGAATTCTGGAATCTCTCCACTCAAGGGAACGACATTGCCAGCTACACCTCTCGATTCAATCAGTTGGCACACCTTTGCCCATCAATGGTCGATACAGAATCCAAGCGAATTGAGCGCTATCTTTGGGGACTTCCTCCACAAATTCAGGGAATGGTTACTTCGTCAAACTCTCCCACATTTCATGGTACAGTGCGTATGGCACACAAACTGATGGCACAAATGGTTCGTCAAGGAACCGCTGGCGACAAAACTACTGGAAACAGCTCAGGAGATAACAAGAGGAAAGCTGATGGAAGCTCTGGAAGTCAGAGCCAAGCTAGCAAGAAGCCTGCAACTGCTCAGGCCAACATCTCTGAATCTGATGACAAGAAAGAGTATAAGGGAAGAAAGCCCTATTGCTCTAAGTGCAAACTTCATCATGATGGTCTATGTCCTTGCACCAAATGCAAGCGGTTTGGACATCTGACCAAGGACTGTAAAGAAACCACCACTGGTACCGACACCTCTGCACCCAAAACCTGCTATGAGTGCAATGGTACTGGGCATTTCAAGAGAGACTGTCCAAAACTGAAGGACAAAAACAACAACGCTGCTAAGGGCAGGTTCTATGTACTTAATGCTTAAGGTAATCACCAGAACCCTAGACTTATTGACTTACTCAACACGAGTCCGTTCACTCCCGGATAACCAAAACTGTATCTGTACTACTTACTTGAATAGGTTCTATCACTGCTTAGAACTTTATGTGTTTCCTTAGATTCTAAGTACAAATAGAATAAGGAAATTGGCGAACTATTTCAGGTAGACAGTATGAAACCGATGGAATCGGTGATACATACAAGTATGATTAGACTATTATGGGATATTGGTATATATACATACATAGGCCTAGACTAAGTACTACTCACTAGTCTATTATATACTGGATGTATAGGAATAGGCCTTTACTTAATGATACATTTGAGACCGTCTACACCACTACCACAAACAAACATACTTATTTCAACGTCCTTTGATAAGAAGATCGGGACTCTATTTAAATTACTATTGTCTACAAAATTTTATGTCTACAACGTACACCTTCTTACTGTTAGGTGAACCCTAGGAAAACCATTTTCAACAATTTCAACATGGTTTTACCCCGAACTTTTCTTAAATTTTATTTTTGAATAGATTTTGTTAAACAAGATTTCAAAACTTTGTTACTGACAAGAATTTCAACCAAACTGTTTATTGACTAAAGTTTTCGACAAACTTCAAAGTTTTTCAATCGACTTTCACTGTCAAAATTTTCTGACAAATGTACTTTTAACAAACATGTTGCAAAATTTCTTATGAAAAGTTTTAAAGAAATTTTCAAAACTTCAAAACCGTTCAAACTTGCTTACTGTATACAACTTGATACAAAACTTCAAACCTTGAATGGTCAACAAAATTACACAGTACACAATGACTTCCTTGCTGTTATAGGAACAAAACTTACCAGAATCTGAATAGGGATGCGATTATGGTAACTCGCTAGCAACCTATCTGCTTTCATACTACTTACTTGATAAACTTTACTTGCTACTTGATACTTGTTAGGTTTTCCCTAGATTCTAAGTACACTAAAGAGTTAGGGGAAAATAACAATTTAGATCTATAGTCTCCATATATGAAACTAGTTTTAGCACAAAGGTATAGGAATCACATATCCTACGCTGTAGTATACCGGAAAACATACCGGTTGACTGTTATATACTGGGTAACGTCCCGAGTAAAACAAAATTTTTGGGTGACGACTCACATAAAACCGTATTTTGGGTAACATCCCACATAAACCTGAAATGTGCTAAACCACTTCGTTTCTGTATGAGACTGATAGAGTCTAAGGTGGGCTACTAGTACAAAATGTAGCTGTACTCAAGCAATTGGCTAAACGACAAACTTTGTCCTACCGACAAAACAATCAAGGATTTACTGAATTACTTTAGGCTACTAGTACACATTGTAGCTATCCTATAGTGATCGACTGGACTGATCATGTAGGCACAATAGTCTAAACATCTCGAAACTTCATTTCGAATTCCTTAGTTGCCGGAAGGGCACTAGTTCAACAAGGGGAGATAGACAACTCTAGATAGGTGTTGTCAGACTTACATAGATAACACGCGAACTATAACTTGAATACAACGATAAATACTACGAACAAATTTCGGGACGAAATTCTCCTAACAAGGGGAGAATGTGACACCCGGTCAAAAATGACCCAAATTACCGTCCTAATTTGAACTTTAATTACAAAGTATTATATAACCCGAAACGATTATATAATAATCACACGTACACAAATCTGGTAGAACGTAGAAACCCAAATTAAGATTTGGTGAAAAACATTTTTAAACAAAGTATTATTATTGAGAATAATAATAATGTACTCCGAAATTTATTTAAATACATTTTAGATACAGAAAACTATCCGTGTATTTCGAGTTAAAACTAACATATATTTTATATCTCATTAGAAGTATTTTTATAAAATATTTCAATTGTTAACAAATACGAAATAATATTTAGAAAATTATCATTTTTAAATATTACACTACTTAACGATCGGGTACACAAACACGGGACGAAAATACACACACACCTCAATAATTGAGGCCGGTGTATATACACCGACCCCAATTATTTCCCTCTCACAAACTCAAACTCAAACTCATTCTCTGCTCTCACTCTCTCGACTCTGCTCTCTCTCGTTCCATCTCAAAACAACAACAATCAACAACAACATCACCAAAATCATCATCTTCTTCATCTTTTGTGATCATCATCATCATCATCGGATCATCATCATCATCCTCTCGAGCCCATTTTTAATTTGGTAAGAATCACTTTCGATTTCCTTAAGTTTTCGTGTTTATATAACTTGCTTTAGCATGTACTAGTGTTATATTATCGAATATGTCCAAGAATCACACCCCAAAACCCATTTTTTATGTTGGAACTTCGAACAGACTCAAAACCAGTGAAATCCACGCGATCGCGTGGTTTTCACCTCAAAATCTGACGCAATCGCGTCATTTTCATGCAATCGCGTGAGATTTACCATGATCGCGTGAACTTCCTTTTTCACGCAATCGCGTGAGATTTACCATGATCGCGTGAACTTCCTTTTTCACGCAATCGCGTGAGATTTACCATGATCGCGTGAACTTCCTTTTTCACGCAATCGCGTGAGATTCACTATGATCGCGTGAAGTGCCAATCAGCACGCGTTCCGTTTACGTTTTGCTTCATAACTTCTTCGTTACACATCCGTTTTCGACGATTCTTTTTGCGTTGGATTTGTCTTTCAAAAACGAACACATTGGAACATAATTAAACAAAACAAACACAATTATATTTTTGAAATGTAATTTCTATTCGTCACCAACGGGCTGTGCGTTTTAATGAAACTTCAAACATAATACGAGACGAATACTTTGGACATAATTAACCAAACGAACAATCATATGAACAAACTACTAAATGTCTAATTTCAAATATACAACCTTGCGTGTTTAGGGCATTAGGAGATTACTGTTGGCATACGCACACACTTTAGGATTGCTCGCTCTACAGGTGAGTCTCATGGCCCCTTTTCACTGTTTTACTTTGGGGGAGATGCATTACTTGCTTTACTCGAACACATGTATTTACACACTTGATTACAAACTGATTTACTGGTATATCGATTGCATGAGATTATTTAATCCAATGAAGTCCCTTTAATCATAGTCGTCAGTTATGGTCTTAAGCGCGAGTACTAGTAAATGGATCCATTAGGACTGACAATCCTCACCCAGGGTAGCACGCACTACCCCGAACATGCAGTATAAATGGGTGTTTCTTACTCGTTACATATGAATGTTCTGGATTAGCATTCACGAGGGCAAAATCACTGATTGTTAAGCTTCGACTATGGTGCTCATGGCAATATATACGGAAACTATTGCGACTGTGCAATATTTACTCAATGATTTTACAAGCTGATGTGTTCAAACTGTACTTACTATAAACCTGTGAGATTCACCAACCTTTTGGTTGACCTGTTTTAGTAATGCATTCTCAGGTACGCAGCAATAGTAGGGTTGATCAGTACAGATGGCCCAGCAGGATATGCTATAGTAGCTCGAGTCGCATGCAATTACACATATGAAGATTTTACTTGCATTATCTTTTGTATAATGATTATGTACTTAAAATCTAACTAAACAAGTTGCGAACTCATCAATGATGTATTACTTTTGAAAACTTATGTATTAATGTAACATCTTCTACAACGTCTCATTTAGAGTCGTTTGCTTGTACTTTGGGTTTGATTATTGATTAGTCACGCCCCAAAACAGTCGCTTCCACAAAGCATTAAATTGGGGGTGTGACATAGGTGGTACTGAAGAGTTTACCTGAGTTTGGCCTCCAGACTGGCGTATGTTTGCGAGCGTGACCATTGGCTGGTTGGTTGTACCAGGCCCTTCCATTTCAATTTCTTCATGCACATCATCGTCGCTCTCATTCATATCCAAAGGTGACCTCAAACTTTCCAAGTTCATTTCCCTTATCCGCTTTGTAATTAAAGGCTCCAAACATTTGATAATCGTTTCGTTACTTACTCCAGGTATTAAGCTTTCCGGAGCTTGATTTTCCGCAACGTTTTCCGACGTCATGAAACTAGTGGTGGATCTAGTCCCGGTTATGGGTGTAAAACCGGGTGGTGGTGTTGGCGGATCGCCGCCGCTTCCTCCGCTTGCCGGCAACATGTTTGCCGTAATTAAAAACAACTGTTTTTGCTAAACTAGAATTGATGGGCTATTTTTTTTGAGAAAATTAATCGTTACAAACCGCTATTGTTTTCAGATTAATTATGATCGGGTCCCACCGGGTGTGCCAATTGTTTGTACGGTCAGCCCGCACAAGCTAAAGATTCCCCAATTCTAGTTCAGAAAGACCTCTGACCAGAGAAACCTGCAAAACAATAACATGCTAAGTTAAGTGAAATACAGGGAGGACCCCTGTAATTCACCTCCGGCGTGAGAATCAGATCTCATGACTGTGATTTAAGTAATTTTAGGGAAAATAGGTGATGAATATTTTTGAAGTGTAGAAGATAACCTCTCAATGATGAAGATGAGCTCCTATTTATACTTGTCATTCTTCTTTTCCAAGTAATCCTCTATTTGGTGGATGCCGTCCATCAGGTGTGGGCCATCATTAAGTCTGATCTTGATCGTTCATCTCGATCTTAGGAATATCCTTTGTGGTCCCCTCGAGGATACGCTGCGCCCGTAGGTCTTTACAATGCAAACATCCGGGCATATGGGTATAGCATATTTTGCTAGCGGATTCCCTTACGGTAACATATACCACTGGGCATATGTTTTACGCTATTTAATGTTTGCTTTTTATCCTCATGGCAGGCTTGCCTAGAGGAAAACGGTGGTAACACCATCACCGCACTTTCAATTCTTTATTCTCTCTTTCATACATATTTAAAACCATTTACGACAACTATATATAATCATTACACCATATTGTTTATGTGCCATAGTGCAATAAGTAAGAAGATATGACACTCACCTTCATTGCTCTACGTTCTTTAACGAAAGACGGCTGAATCTTGTCCTTCACGTAATCAATCTTCTGAGCAAAATAGAACTTGGGGGCTCTGGATTCAATGATATGCTTCTTGCAGAACGGGACACACTTCTTCGCAAACTCAGCCGTCTCAGACAAAGACTCAAATGTGAGCATTGTAGAACCATCATCAGATACATAGCCCGATACTTTATCAACGGGATACCCCAAAAACAGAATCTACAACACCATGTTTGCAGCGATTAGGGGCGGTTCTTTACCGGATCTACAGTACTCACAAAAGCGTCTGTATGTGCCAATTGTGAATGATCTACAGTACTCACAAAAGCGGATTCCCTTACGGTAACATATACCACTGGGCATTTTGTAATGCAAGATTCTATGGTTACATGTACTTAAGTTACACACCTGGTTGTCTTTCTAGGATCGATATATGGAAGCGCGTGCAAACTGTATGTAAAATGCAACATGTATCGTCTTCAAAGAACCACTTTCTTGTTCACATATACACTTATACAACACTTCGCATTAGTCAACACCTGAAATCAAACAATTGCATAAGAAAAAAAACAAGTAACAAGACTAAAACGCTAGAAACTTGATGGATCAACTAAGATAAGACCACTCCCAACCGGGACAGAAACTGACGCGCTACGACGGCGCCACGTATGCGCCACGTAAGCTTTTTACAAAACTGACTGAAACTGACGGACCCCTGCCATCAGTGACTCCGTCACTTTAATTTTTGGGCCCACATTTAACAATTTATCTTAACTTATACACACACAAACAAAACAAAAAAAAAAAACCGACACAGCGTCGGTTTGGCGACGAAGGCCAACCGACGGAGCAAACTGACGGATGGTGCCATCCATGTCGGTTTGGAGACACCAACCGACGGACAAAGACGGGCAAACCGACATGGCTGTTGGGAGAGCTCTAAAGGATCATGATGGCAGCACCTATTTGGAGAGAAAGGAAGGCAACCCTCACACCCATCCGCAAAGTGACAAGTGTCAAACATATAATTTCATTTTGGCCCCTCTACTTTTGGTATACTTTAACTTCCTTCCCCCAACTTCTTCAATAACACTCCTCCACCCCACCACCACCAACCACCCACTCCCACCCCCTGCCACCAGCCGTCACCGTCCGCCGCTGCCCCGTCGCCGTCCGCAACCGCCGTCACCTGATTCGGGCAAATTTTTTATTATTATTATTTTTATTTTTATTTTTAAATAATTTTTTTTCTCAAATTTTTTTAAATTAACTTTTTTTACTGCATTTTTAAAAAAATTATACTGCATATTGTTCTTTTTACTACATTTTGTATACATAATTTTTAGTCCATATTGTTGTTATAGAATTGAGTTTGTACTACACATATTACCCTTTTTATGATGCATTTGTATTATTTATACGACATATTTTTTTTACTGCATTTTGTAACAAATGTTGTTTATTTTGTACTGCATTTTGTATTATTCATGTTATATTTTTTGTACTGAATTTTGTATAAAATGATAATGCATATTGTTATTTTTTACTGCATTTTGTATATATATTTTTTGTACATATTGTTTGTTTTGTACTGCATTTTTGTATATATAATTTTTTAGTACATATTATTTGTTTTGTACTGCATTTTTGTATATATAATTTTTTAGTCCGTATTGTTTGTTTTGTACTGCATTTTGTATTACATGTATTATTTTTTTACTGAATTTTGAATAAACTATGCTGCATATTATTGTTTTTACTGCATTTTGTATATATAAAATTTTAGTATATATTGTTTATTTTTATACTGCATTTTGTATTATATGTATTATCTTTTTACTGCATTTTGAATAAAATTATACTGCATATTGTTGTTTTTACTGCATTTTGTATATATAACTTTTTAGTATATATTGTTTGTTTGATACTGCATTTTGTATAAAATTATACTACATATAGTTGTTTTTACTACATTTTATATTTATATTTTTAGTACATATTGTTCGTTTTGTACTGCATTTTGTATTATACATTTTATGCTTTTAGTACTAGATTTTGGTGACGGTATATATACAATAGATAAAACTAACATGCAGTAAAACACAAACTACAAAATGCAATAAAACATAAACTACATAATGCAGTAAAAATGTGGTAAAACATAAACTAGATTTTGCAGTAAAACATAAACTACAAAATGCAGTAAAAAAGACTAACATGTACAAAAAAGAATGACGCAGTAAAAATATATATAAATGCATTACAAATGTGATATCACGTATAGAAAAATAAGTAACAATGAATACATAAACATACACGATGCAACACAAAAACTACAATATGCAATAGTATATATATATATATACAAAAGGCAGTTAAATAACCACAAGATGCAACAAATTTTTTTTTTTGTTTTAAATTAATATGCAGTGTTTTTTAAGGAGGAAAAAGTTTGTAAAAAAAATATCGAAAAAAGAAATTTAAAAAAATAAATAAATAAATAAAATAAAATCTGCCGGAATCTGACGGCGACAAGCGGTGGCCGACGGTAGCGGGCGGTGGCTGGTGGCAGAAGGTGGGAGTGGGTGGTTGGTGGTGGTGGGGGTGTGGGAGTGTTATTTAAGAAATTGGGGGAAGAAACTAAAACATAATTATAGTGGAGGGGTCAAAATGAAACTTTATGTTGGACACATGGCGCATTGTGGATGGTTGTGGGGGCTGCCTTCCTTTCTCTCCATTTAACCCCTGCTCTCCTGAACCATACTCATCAACTAGTTGACGGAATGAACAACGTATCAGTTATAAGCAAATGAATCGAAAAGAATATTAATTATCAATTAAATTACCATACCTAATAAATTGGATTTAATCAGGGATTGAAGGTGAACGTAGGCATTGAAAGCAATTTGATTTTTGGGGGGTTTTGTGTTAGGGTGAATTAGGGGAAGGAGGGATTTATATATTGGTAGGTGGAAAATTAAAGCCCGACCCAATGAGAAACCCGTAAATAATTGTAGATATGCTGCTATAAATCAAATATTTAAGGGATGAAAAGTATAATTGTGATAAACAAATCTATATCGTTTATCGTTTATGAAAGAACTTAATCAATGGTCCAAACTTCTCCATTCTATCATCTTTTAATTATATGTAAAAGATGAATGATGTTTTACATTAAATTATTTAAGGTAATACATGTATATATTGAATATAAGTTTGTGTATGTATTAAATGAACAGATTTTAACCCCGCGTGTTGCGGCGTAACAAAAATATGTATATTAGTTTATTACATAATTTGGTATATATGCAAATTAAAAGTCAGTGAACCGTATGTAATCAAATTCGAATATTCGAATGGTTTAAGGAGTTATGTAAGGACATTAACTTTATGTTTAACGATCAATTACTTTATGGCGCGACAATAAAAGTACGTTTACAATCTTTACTTTAGAATTAGATGTTATAATTTTTATTTATTGAATACAAAATTATTTTGAAATTGTTTAAGATTTATGTAAGTAGTTATAATTATATGATTATGATTAATCATTTTTAAAGTAAATTTGGTTGTCGAACTAATCATTATATAGGTACACCTTCTATAATACATGATTGTGACTTACTCACTCATTCACTCTACGTGAATAGTGTATATGGGATCAAAATGGTTGCCTTTTTCTTAATAAACTATAAGTAATTATCAAATATTAATGATAGTTAACATTAAATAAAATAAATTTAAAATGTCTTTTTTGTTATTTCGAATTAACCAATTAATTAAAAGACATCACATTAATTACTCAGTTGTAAAGTAAAACACTCCAAAAGTTTTAACTAAAATGATTTTGATGGTTATTATATAAATTATATTTATAATTAGATTATTAAATTTAGTCATCTAAAATGAATACTATATAATTTGTGTAAAAAAGAAAAAAAAAAGCCTTTAATATATATAGAATATTGTTTTAGTAAGGTTCAGGAGGGCACAAGGTGATTGGAGAGCACGGAGAGCTACCTGGGAGCCAACCAACGCCTACCACGTGTCACATACATAAAGGGTAATTCTATTATTTTATTCCACCTCAAATATGACTGCTGACCGAAATTAAAATGCAGCGTAAAATCAAATAAAATGCAGTACAAAATTTCTAAAAAAAATCATCAATTGCAAACATAAAAAACATGATAAAATACGTTATACAAAATGTATAATTTCAAATATACAAAGTAACTACAAAAAAATGCATTATAAAAAACAAACATTATGCAAGTTGCACTACAAAATGCACTGCAAGATGGAAATGTTACAAAATTATTTACACTTCTATATATATAAATGAACTGCAAGATTCTTCTTTTATTGATTCTCCTTCATTGTCTTACCTACAAAATGCAATATTTAACAATAAGATCATCTACAAACACTATAAATTATATATGCATGATATACAAGATGAGGTGAAATTATATCCATCTCCAAATTACTAAAGTTAATGAAACTTTTGAAACACTGAATTTTTTATAACCTATTTTAAATGCAATAAAATGTTATACAAAATGCAGTATATAAAAAATACATAATTGAACAAAATGAAGTGTAAAAAGCAAACACAAAAAATAAAGCATATATCAAATGCAGTAAGAAAATAAAATATCAAAAATGCAGCTAAACAATAAGCAAAATGCAGTATTAACATGAAAGCATGATCAACAAACACAAAACACGAAAAAATAGGAACATATAAAATGCAGTAACTAAGCGAGTGAACAAAATATTAAAATGCAGTGAATAACTCCACTAGTTACACTCTAAAAACAAAATACTGCAACCAAACACACTTAAAATGCAATAACATAAATTACAGTAACTCAAAATGCAGTAACATAAATTGCAGTAACTCAAAATGCAGTAACATAAATTGCAGCAACTTAAAATGTAGTAACATATAATGTAGTGAATACCTCTACTAGTTACACTATAAAAACAAAAATGCAGAAACCAAACACAGTTAAAATGTAGTATAATAAATTGCAGTAACTCAAAATAAATTAACATAAAATGCAGTAAAATAACAAAATGCAGTAACCATAAAAAAACACCATAACAACAAACATAGCAAGTCATATATCAAATAACTAGTATAATCAATACTTATAACACATAAATATTAACAAAAATATGCAATAAACATTTTAAAACATCCTAAAAATAAAATGAAAATGGATAATTAGGTGTGTACCTTTGATTACACTTTCAACTTCATCTTCTTCACCATTAACAGATTCACATAGATCAATAGTTACTTCCTTCTTATTTTGTTTCGCATTAACATGATATATAGTAGCTCGTTGACAGAATCAAAATCAACAGGTAGCGGAACGGATAGACGTTCATCGAAGTAAACATTCGTGACGTACGGAAATCGATGAGCGAGACGATGAACGAAAGCGTCAGGACTACCAGACGCTCTAATTCGAATTATATCGCGACCAAATCATTCGAGTTTTAACCTCCGGTGACACACGAGTGAGCATGCGTCTCGACTGTATTTCATATTGAGATTACGGAAGATTTCGAGGATCAATTCGGTAGAATTAAGTTTATTAAGCGGAATGTGTGAATTTGTGTTTGAATGTGTGTCTTTTTTTGTTGTTAAAAATTTATTGTTAATTTGAGATCTATAAATGAGTGTCTGTTAATTAACTATACAAAGTTATTATTATTATAATTCTTAGCCCGAAACAAATTAATTGATATTGATAATAATATTTTCCTAATTCATGTTCATCATATTAATTATAATTAGATTTTGAGATGCAAAGTGAAACTCATACATGAAAGTTAATTATTAACATTTAAGATGTTGTGGTTTTTGTAAAAATGAATTCAAGCTCCTCTTCGACCTCGTCCGAGGGCGCTTAATATGAAGATTATTTAGCGCTCTGCAAAGTTTTGATCCGGTTGCGATGCTTGATATTGTTGACTCGTTGGATCAAGAAGATGAAGAAGACGTTTCCGAAAGTTCTAGTCGGCCACCAAGAGCAACAAGAAGATGCTTACCTAGAGCTCGTGTTGGTGCTGACGAACGTTTGCGGCAAGATTACTTTGCTGAGAACCCCACATTCCCGCCGGATTACTTTCGAAGATGATTTCAAATAAGTCACACGTTGTTTCTCCGTATATGTCAAAGTGTAACATCTTATGCTTAACAAGCACTAGCTCCTTCTTTTGCTTATTTCCATCAAGTCCTTGACGTTACCGAGTAAACTTGGTTTCAACATTTACAAAAAGGTAACTTCCGACATATGCCAATTGGTGTACGGTATCACGACCGTTGCATTTGATGATAATTTACATATTGGTCAACAAAAATCATAAGATTGTTTGGATAACGTTTGCCATTGTATAATTCATCTATTCTCGAGCGGTGTAACACCCCGAATTTCGGATTATTAAACTCGTACGCGAATATATAATTATTATGAAGTTTGGTTATTTGAAATATGATATAATAGAAAATGTAATCGGTTTCTTAGTTCCAGACTGTATGAATAAAAAGGGGATGAAATAAATTAAATAAGTATACGTATATGTAATATTATCCAGTTTCATTCCAAAATATTCCAGAAAACTATTTGTGAAGGAACCAAAGTCGCAGAAGCTAAAACCTTTACCAAATCCTCAATCAAACCTCAATTCAAGCTTTGTAACTTCAATTAATCATCCTCTTCATCATTTCAAGTCTTTGTAAGTGTTTTTCTATTAGTTTCATGACCTAGAAATTGGGTATTGATGGGTTTTATAAAATTGATAATCTCAAATACGAAATTAGGGTTTGAAATTGATAGAATTGTTGTTTGTTAGTGTTATTAAGCTTAGTAGTAATCATAATACAAGTGAAAAGTGATGAAATCACTAGTTATATTTTTGAATGATTTCTATGGTTTTATAAAATCTTTATAAATTGATGTTAAATAACTTAATAAGTAACTAGAGATGTTAATTGAATATGAAAATGATGTTAAAAATATAACTTTGGTTAGTTAGTAATAAATTAGCTAAACTAATCAAAGTGTGGGAGTGATTATATGTGGTTCGTGGTTTAATTTGATGATGTATGTATTCTAAATATGTTGTATACGATATGTGTTATATGTTTAGGTGGTAAAGAGTTGGAAATAGCACCAATTGTCGTATCTTGTGAATCTTCAATTAAAGATTAAGGTGAGTATTGTAGGGATTAATCAAGTAATAGTTGTATGTATTTCCGAATTGCTTCCGAGCAAGAGGATCATACAATCATGTAAAAGTTAATTGTTAATTATGTGTTTTAAATTGTGAAGTATTATGGTTAAGTTATATGAATGATTGTGTATGTTTTCGGATTGCTTCCGAGCAAGAGGATTTCACAATCAAGTGGAAGTTACTTGTTTCTTAATTTGTTTCTAATGATTGATTATGTGGATGGGCAATAATGTAGAGATTAGCTAGCGTTGCTACAATAGACTTGTTTCTTAAACTTGGTATCCATTTCGACATGATTTGGTGTCTTGTTTCCTTGTTTCTTATGGTCGCGGATCCGCATAGTATTTTGATCTCTACATATTGTGCCGGTAGTTATTTGTGTAAGATTTATATGTTGATTATAGTGTTTGTTGAATGATGTTGTGAATTACTTGGTTGATTGCCTATATGCTCACTAAGCATGCGTGCTTATTCTTTCAAGTGTTTAATGTTTTAGGTGATCTTGGAAAGAGGGAAGGAAAAGAGATTATGAAGTGATAGTGTGGATTGCTTGCTGTTAGTGAGTGCACATCCTCTCTCTTTTAATTATCGTTTTGGCATATAACTTGTATAATGCACCAAATAGTTTTGGTTTTGAAAGTTAAACACAATGTTAAGGTTTGGGTTTTTAAATATGTTGACTTTCATAGTCAACCATGAAGTAAAGATGTATGTGTATGTTTTGGAGGAAAACTTGAAGGTATTATGAACTTAAAATATTTAGTTGGATAATATTAGTGATATGTAGAAATGTGTCAATTTGATTGGTTGGTCAATATGAAAGTTGACATATAGTCAACTATATTAGATATGGTCAAACACGTATGACTTGAGTTGTGTTTTGGGTCAAATGTGAATTGTATGTTAAACGGGTCAAAAAGTGTTGAAATGGGTAATTTTGGTGCATATATGCTAGATTGAGTTAGATGTAAGGTATGGTACCTTTGTCAATTGTCGTAAACTTGTTTTAGTATGTTGATTAAATGGACAGAAAGTCAGAAGCTAAGAGTGTGTGGTTTGTGATTTGAGTGTTGCTTAAAAAATGTCGAAAATGATCAAAAACTAGCCACATGTCCAAATCTTGCGTTTTTGTGAATTTTGAAAAAGTACAAAAAGGGAAATGTTTATTTTGATAAAGTAAAGGTGCCTGCAAAATTTCAGAGTATAACTCTTAACGAGTAAAAAGTTATGCATATTTGAATGTGGGTAGTTTTGAGGAAAGGGGGCAGCTTTGAGGGCAACGGGGTAGTTTTGAGGACAGTTTTGAAGGCAAAGCTGCAGTTTTGAGGGCAAAGTGTAAAAAAGGGAAAACTTCATTTTGTTACAGTGAAGGTGTCTGCAAAATATGGTTGTCTAAATGTTAACGAGTAAAAAGTTATACGTATTTAAAAAGGGCAGTTTTGAGCATAATGGGCAGTTTTGAGAGTGAATAGTTTGCCCATGACGTATGTTGGGTAATTAACTCGTGTAGTATTGCTTACATGATCGCATATCCTATTTTAGTTGAGTGTTGAGACCTAAACAAGAGCATTTAAAAAAAAAATCGGGGCGTTTCAAGCGGATACCTTAGAAAACCAACACTCCAAGATGTTCGACATTTACAAGCCAAACATCAAAAGAGTTGCAAGATTTTCCGTGGAAAAAGTATCTGGTAGCATGGAAAGGTCAATACACGCGAGGTGATCAAGGGTGTCCAACGATCATGCTCGAAGCGGTTGCCTCTTACGATTTGTAGATTTGGCACACTTATTTTGGTTCATCCGGTTCAAACAACGACATCAACGTACTTAATGTATCGGATTTTTTCAACGTTCTACTACAAGATAGAGCTCCGTCAGAACCGTTTACTATTGCGGGACAAACCTTTATGAAAGGATATTACCTCACCGACATAATTTATCCGGAATGGGTGACTCTTGTGAAGTTCATTTAAATGTCCGATCGAGGAAAAGAATATGTAGTTTAAGAGGTACCAAGAATTTGTAAGAGAAGATGTAAAGCGCTCATTCAGAGTGCTTCAAGGCCGTTGGACAATTATTAAAAACTATGCAAAGCCATATAGTATCAACAAAATTAAAAGAATCATGTACACTTGTGTTATTTTGCACAACATGATCACCGAGAACAATGAAAAAAATATATGTTAACTTGAGGAAGACTATTCGCCAGACCCGAGAAACAGACCCGGACGTTCGTGGGACAAGAGGGGTTGAAACACAAATGCGCATGGACAAAGAATTACACGACCAAAGGATTCATCATCAACTTCACAATGTTCTTATCGAACATATTTGGCACCTTCCACGTGGCTTCCATCGTTAATACCGTGCTTATTTGATATTATCGTATTTGTTTTCAATAAATGTAATGTTTTTTTTATTGTAATATATATTTTTTAATTATTCTAATGTCTTTTTTGATTAATGTAAGGTTTTTTAATTTTAATGAAATAATTTTAATTAAATTTTATTTTAAAATTTAATTAATGATTAGTGGGTCCCAGAAATTTAAGTGACAAAAGAACTGTTGGCAGGGTTGTGTTAGTCCTTTGTCAGTTTTGGGTGTATTGATCGCTGAGCTGACACAACTGACGAAAGAAGTGACGGATCCCCATTTTGAAGTGATCTTAGAGTTATGATCAAAACCTTTTTTTTTTTTTTTGATATATCATATACGTAGGAGAGTTTTATTTTGCAAATCGGTTTATTTTTTGATAAAATTTGAAGAAAAAAAGGATTGTGATTTGTCAATATAATTGAAATATAATTTGAAAAGATTATTTCATAAACCCGCTTCATATATTATATTTGAGATAAAATGATGAATACTTTCATTTGATCTATTGTATGTATTGAATTTATAAATCTCGTCTATTTTATGTGCACTTTCTTTTTTGGCTTTGAGAGAAAAATAAACTTTCCATATTCGTCAATGTCAAAAAGAAAATTGTACATACAATAAACCAAATTTACAAATTCAATACCGTTCATGTAATAATAATAGTAAAAGACTAAAAGAAGTAAAGTATAATAATTTTCAAACACTAAAGTCTTAAAAGAAAAGAAAAGAATTGTGCTTGATCTTGATTATTAATTTATCTTGATTATTAATTTAGACATAACAGGTCATTATTTAGATGAGTCATTGTTATATTCAGATAAAATTGGGCTTTTTAGTTCTGTCTCTAGGCACGATCTAGTTTGGAACCGAACATCTGTATCGGATTTTTTATTTATGTTTTTTCACTAAGACTTAGATAGCCATCAATGTAATTATATATCTCTAACACATTTATTTATAGTATGTGATAAAGTAGTTTAGATTAGATTGCAGGTAATTACAACCTCATTAACATTGACAAAATGTCTAAAAGGAATTAGTTACAACCAGTTGACAAAACATGTACATGGCTTGGCCGTCGATTGCAATCGACGCCGTTAGCACGGGACCGTCGATTTTGGCCGTCGTTTGACGACGGGAAGGCACGCGAGGTGTGCGGCCCATTTGCAATTTTTTTATGCTTTAATCGATTATAACGGCTAATTTTAAACAAATATATATATATATATATATATATATATATATATATATATATATATATATATATATATATATATATACATATATATATATAGGGTTTGGATCGGATAGAATAAACCTTATCGTAGAATAAATAGGATAAAATAATATTTATATATAATCATGGGGTATTTTGGGTATTTGCTATTTCCTCCTCTTCATTCATATTTAAGACCCCATTTAATTTCTCTATCTCCCCTGAACCGACACCATCCCAAAACCTTTCTTCTTCTTTTTTTATGAATATCTCTCTATTTCTATGTTTACACCTCTCTTTTTTTTTCTTCCACGACCAAATAAAATATTTATTCATCACTTTTCACTTGTACTCCTTAGTTTGCTAAATATATGCACCATATTTTTGTGGTATGTACTTCATGGAATTTAATGGAAACATTGTAGTACCAATTAGAATGCGCAACGTGTACAAAGAAAAACCCAACCCCTAAAACAAATTATCTCACAAACGACAAGTCGAAAAATTATGAAAATTGCACCATAAAATTCAGCGTTTTCTCCTTTTCGATTTAAGATCACTCAAGGCATACTTTCGACGAATTTTTTTTTTTTCATTTTTTGGTGGTTTTATAAATTATAAACATATATGTTACTATTTTGTTATAAATTAGATTTAGGGTTATTGTTAGGGTTTAGGGTTTTCATAGAGTTTAGGGTTTAGTAGGGTTTAGGGTTTTAGTATGCTTTAGGTTTTAGGGTTTAGTAAAGCGTTTAGGGTTTAGGGTTTGGGGTTTAGGGTTTGGGGACCAACGGGTTAGTCTTCCGCTCAATCGAGCAACTCTTCACCAAGTCAACCGCATGGGTTTGGAGCATACCCACATCCTCCTACACCATACCAATTTCGACATTACCAAAATTACCAACCTTTCTTACCATACCTTCCAATATCCCCAAACCCCCTCGGCTTTTGGAAACCAACAATTTTTTCAACAACATGCACCCTAGTCTTTCTCTCTATTTCCACAATCCCCAATTAACTATCCACAATTCGTAAAAATCAACACATCACCTGAAGCCGAACCCGAACCCGAACCCGAAGTAAAGAAAGGAAAAAGGGTACAAGTGTCGGAACGGTGGGTTCACATATCCGAAAATCAAAGAAAGAAAATTCACTAAGCTATGACGCTTTTTGGGATAAAGTGTTAATAGACTATAATTCGGTGGCTCCCGCAAAACGTACTTTGAGTAAAATACAAGGAAATTGGAATAAAATCGGCAAAGACTTCAAAGCTTACATCGCAATCTAAAACCATATTACCGACCCTCGTCCAAGCGGGGCTAATGAAAAAAGACATTGTTGACTCGTGTTATGAACTATTTAAGTCCCAACAAACACGTAAATTCGTAAATGAGAAATGTTGGGATGTGCTCAAACACTATCCGAAGTTCTATTCGGATGAGAGGGTCATGGCCAACCGACATACACACCCACCCGATCCCGAATCGATCAATCATGGTGATGACAAGCCTTCATCCGAACCTCTTACGACTAACATGGAGAGGTTGTTCCAAAACGACCAAATTCGTCGACCGCCTGGTCGTGCTCTTTCAAGAAAAAGTCAAAAAAGTTCGAGTTCAAATGACGCGGCTTCTTCTTCACAAAGTTTGAAAGAAAAAGAACTTCTGACAAATGGAAGATATGCGGGAGCACAACAAAGAACAATGGTCACAATCAACACAAATTCTACCAAAAAGACTATTCTTAAATCATGGAAAATGATTTATAAAAGAATACCGAATGGTGTTAAAGGCAAGGAGAAAAAAATGCTCAAAGAGGTGTGAAAAATCGTGGCTAATAATTATGAGTCGGATTACAAAACGGTTTTTGGTCACGAATCGTGTTCGCGTTCGTTGCAAGTCAACAATTTAGACGAAGACGAACACGAAGATGAAGACGACGATTTGGACGATTCGGAGTAGTCGACTAGTTGTAGTTTTTATTTTCAATAAATGTACTTTTTTTTTAGGAATTGTAAAGTTTTATTTTTTTGATAACGTAATGTTTTAAATTTTAATGAAAATGTTTTATTTAATTTTGTGTTCTAAATTAATAAAGTAAATAATGTGTGGGGTTCAGAAAAAAGTGAAGTGATGTTCAATGTTAGCATTGTAGTATCAGTTTTGTAAACTGTTGACATTGCGCTGATTTGGCAAAAACTGATGCGTTAGTTAACGTCACTGTTGGGAGAGGTCTAAGTAGAGTCTCATTTAAGGGTAAAACTCTTATTACCTAACCAGCAAATGACCTAATTAAAGGATACAAATACACTTTTATTCAAACTAAAAGTAATTATTTAAAATATTTAGAGAACTTGTAAAACATTAAAAATGCCGTTTTGAGGCACTAAACAATCTTAAATGGTTAAAATTTCCCTTAGGTCTTGGCAAAGTCGAAATTTTTGCAAGTTAGGGCATTTTTTAGTGACTGCATATTTGGTCCAATTCTGAAACAATAAAGTCAATCCGACACTTGGAAATATAATGATGATGATGTCACTTGATATTCATTTGTACTAGTTATAACATCATCATCCACAACTTTTGCTCACGATTTTTCATTCGTTTTCCCTGCTCAAATTTCTCCATAAATGTTCCGCTAATTCGTTAATCGCATCCTCTTCACATACATATTACATTTCTCTCCACAACTCCTTGGGCCGTTATCTTTCTATCACCATTCAAACCCAATTGAGCCATATATGTTTCTAGCTAGCCAGCACGACCGCATCTTTTAACCCTGCTGAGCCACCTTGACCCAAAAACGGACCCATAACATGCATTGCAATTGCTCACTTGCAACGCTGACTATTCCCTTACAAAATGTCCCAATTAACAAGTCCAATGGTGCATATATGATACCTTAGGTTTATAAAAAATCAATACTTTCATGACTATAATTTCAGTTATATCCTAGAAAATATTGGGGATACATGCTTAGCAACAATAGGGTTGGTCGACGAATTACTTCAGGATCTTTCCAAATTCTTTGATCTCTACATTTACCATATATAATGAAAAAGAAAATTTGCTAATGTATATCATCGAACTTACAAATAAAATCGTACATGTTACACAACTTCTTACATCTTGGCGCTGATCCCATCCGTAGACATGTTTAAGTCCAAGTTGCTAGTTATCATACGAGTCAAAAAGCTATTTGAACCCATCAAAGAACACCACAATCATAATCGATATGACCATTGGAGTTGCGAACGAGAAGAGACAGTAATAGAAAATATATAGCCTTCTTTAGATGTGAAGAAGCGCCCAATAGCATGCCTGTAAGGTAAGTTTGAGACGACAATCTAACCACCCTCATCCTTCGTTGTTTTAAATAAATCTTAAATGCTTCTTTAACTCCCTGGACTGTTAACTTTCTCTCACCATTCAAACCTAACTGGGCCATGTTTCTAGCCAGAACAACTGCATCTTCTAATCCTGCTGAACCACCTTGACCCAAAAACGGTCCCATGATATGCATCGCATCACCGGCAACTGTGACAATCCTCAATTTAGGGTATTAATCCTTTCTTAATTGCATGCATTACCTAGAGTAATTCCCTGATTAGTGAATTCAAAACGATTTTTATGTGTAAAGTTTTGTGAAACTTACTGTGTGATACGTGACGTATTAGACTTGTAGTTATATGTATATATAATTACATACGAAATGAACATATTAAACTCGACAAACTTAATACAATATAGTTGGTGATACGAAATAATTAATAATTCGAAAATTATTAATTACAAATATTAGATATTTATATTATTGAAATAATATAATAACTAATACGTTTTATATTAAACGTATCAAACGCGAATCATAGAGTTCCAAAAAGAACTTCAAAATACTTTTGAATAAATTTTGTTTGAAATTATTATAGAAAAATATTAGAACAAAAATAAAACGGAGACCTTTAGACTGCTATTTAGGACGCGTTATACACGAACAGAAACAATTATAAAACGTACCTAAAGGTCGAAAATAATAAAAGTATTTATTTTCCCGTTACTGTTTTAGTATTCGGAACATTACTTCAAAATATAAATTCCAAATTTGACTAAAATCTGGCATGCTATTTCACCGTACAGTACTTCTACTGTAACCAATTTTATTAATGATTTTAATAGAACATTTCATTTTTATAAATATCAATTACTAAGTTTAAAATATAAATTAAACTAACGAATAATTGAGTTATACACGAAGTACCACAAATTATACCCGTACACGAAATTAACGGGCTAAAAACACAAACAAATAACCCATTCAAAATTTTCGGGGGACACACACACGCACGGGCCATACTCCTTTGTTGAAAATTGATCTCATTTCGTCATCATCATCTGTCGCTCATCATCATCATAATCTCCATCCAAAATCACATTGTGAGGATTTTCTCCATCTTTATTTCATTTATATAAATTATTATAAATTATGAAATTTGGTTGATGATTGTGCCATAAATTGTTAAAAACATGTTATAATATGTTAATCTATCATGTTGTGTTGGATTGATCATGTTAAAAAACGGATTTAAAATAAAGTTCATATGTGTGTATGTATAACGATGACGAACATAGCTGCTGTAAATTTTAATAAGTACATCTAACACATAAATACTTTATGTTACATTCAAAAACAAATAACTAAAGTTAGCCTAGTGGTTAAGTGTGATGGGTGTGGACCGAGAGGTCACAGCTTCGATACCTGTGACCTATTTTAATTTCATTTTTTTTTACAAACTAGAAATAAATGGTATAAATATCATTTGAACCACATATATATTAAGCTTACTTTGATAATCATTGTACGTACGTCGTTATTTAATTATCCTAAATGAGCTATTCTAGTTTTAATAACAATAAAGGACACACACAATGTTCTCTTGATTGGTCAAATAATTACCTTTGAGGTGTTTTGAATCATGCAATAATGCAACACTTACATAAACTTGAGTGATCGGTGTTGGTTTAGATGAAACATTGGGATCCTTTTATTGTCAAACAGAGGAGATCGAATGCATAACACTAACATGGTACAAAATTTGTACTCGACCGCGGGTCGATATTTTGACACAAATAATAAACGATGTAACTTTTTGGGTCAAACGGGCCGAATCTATATTGGGTCAAAATTTGTATTTTGTTAACGGGCCAAAATAGTTTGTTAAACGTATTTGGGCCGAATTAATTTGGGCCACACTTATTTGGGCCTCATAGTTGGGCCAAACTATTTGACTTTGATATTGGGCCAAACTAATTGGACCAAGCCCAACGGACATTTTTGGGCCACGTGATTCCAAAACGTAAACTTAAATCGGGTTATATCAATATAGAACGAGTTACAACTTTAATGCGAACGATAAATGGATAATGACAACTTATACTATATAAATATATATAGACACGACGATTCGTCAAAGTGTATTTATATATATATATATATATATATATATATATATATATATATATATATAGACTTGGGATCTTGTGAGAACAAGATGATTCCGTGAGAACGGTGAGAACATATCCTGGCCTTGCATCTAATCTCATCAAAATTATCCAAAATGGCGGTGGCAAGTTCGTAATATTTACAACTTCCATATGTAAGGGTTATTTTCGTCATTTAACTTAAATTAGGCCGCGTGTATTTTTCCTTCATCCTGCACAGAACCCTTCTTCATTATCATCTTCATCCTCCATTCATTTCTCCCAAGTTGTTTAACGAATAAAATTGCTATAAAGGACGTCATTTTCTTCGTGCCAATTGTAATTTATTCGGCTGGCATATTTTGACTACTCTTAAACTAGGTCAGCACATAATTAAAAAACAAAGATTCATCATAACAAAGTTAATCTTTCATTGTAACCTTCATTGAATCGTTTTAGAATTCTTTCGTTGTGTTTTTTTGGAATATGTCATCTACTGACAATGATCTATCCTTTCGCAATCTTACAGGTAATGATTTATTGCAATTTTACCATATAGAATTTCCTTACAGTAAATCTTTTTGGGGTTTTTTTTTTAATGTAAAATGTGAATGTTTTAGAGTTTTCGATAGAATTCACACATTTGTTTTTGTGATCTGAATGTTTTTTAGCTTAACATGTAAGCGTATGTGAAGGAATGGTGAATCTGAATTGTGAATATGAATTGTAAGAAGCTTCACATTCAAAATAACTATGTGAATCTGAATTGTGAGAAGCTTCACATTCAGAATAACTATGTGAATCTGAATTGTGAGAAGCTTCATACACAAGGTTTTATGTTAATTTTATTTTAAAATAGCTTCACACACAAAATAAGTATGTGAATCTAATTTGTGAAGCTTCACACACAAATTTTTATGTTAATTTTATTTTAAAATAGCTTCACATTCAAAATAAGTATGTGAAGATGAATTGTGAGAAGCTTCACATTCATAATAAGTATGTGAATCTGAATTGTGACAAGCTTCACACACTAATTTTTATGTTAATTCTTTTATAAAATAGCTTCACATTCAAAATAACTACGTGAATATGAATTGTGAGAAGCTTCACATTCAAAATAACTATGTGAATTTGAATTGTGAGAAGGTTCATACACAAGATTTTATGTTAATTTTTTTATTAAAATAGCTTCACACACAAAATAAGTATGTGAATCTAATTTGTGAGAAGCCTCACAAACAAGGTTTTATGTAATTTTATTTTAAAATAGCTTCATGTTCAAAATAAGTACGTGAATATGAATTGTGAGAAGCTTCACACACAAAATAAGTATGTGAATCTTAATTGTGACAAGCTTCACATTTATAATAAGTATGTGAATCTGAATTGTGACAACTTCACACAACAGATTCTATTTTAAAAAGACTTCACCAAGAAAATTTAGATTTGAATCTGAATTATTTTGAAACACATGCTTCACACACAGTTTTTATGAAATTTCATTTTAAATTAGCTTCGCATTCAAAAATAAGTATGTGAATCTGAATTGTGACAAGCTTCACATTCAAAATAATTATGTGAATATGGATTGTGAGAAGCTTCACATTCAAAATAACTATGTGAATCTTAATTTTGACAAGCTTCATACACAAGGTTTTATGTTAATTTTGTTTTAAAATAGCTTCACACACAAAATAAGTATGTGAATCTAATTTGTGAGAAGATTCACACACAAGTTTTTAAAAATTTTATTTTAAAATAGCTTCATAGTCAAAATAACGATGTGAATATGAATTGTGAGAAGCTTCACACAGTATTTTAAAATAAAATTAACATACAAAGTTGTGTGTGAAGCTTGTCACTATTAAGATTCACATACTTATTTCGAATGTGAAGCTTGTCACTAATCAGATTCACATACTTATTTGAATGTGAAGCTATTTTAAAATAAAATTAACATAAAAACATGTGTGTGAAGCTTGTCCCTATTAACATTCACTTACTTATTTTAAATGTGAAGCTTTTCACAGTTCAGATTCACGTACATATTTTGAATGTGAAGCTATTGTAAAATAAAATTAACATAAAACCTAGTGTATGAAGCTTGTCACAATTAAGATTTACATAATTATTTTGAATGTGAAGCTTGTCACTAAACAGATTCACATTCTTATTTTTGAATGTGAAGCTATTTTTTATGAAATTTCATTAAAACTGTATGTGAAGCATGTCACAATTAAGATTCTCATAATTATTTTGAATGTGAAGCTCGTCACTAAACAGATTCACATATTTATTTTTATAAAGTGAAGCTATTTTAAAATAAAATTTCATAAAAACTGTGTGTGAAGCATGTCGTGAAGCTTCTCATAATTCAGATTCACATAGTTATTTTGAATGTGTTAAGTTATTTATCTAAAACTTCACATCTCTAATATTATGTGAATCATAACTTAATAGTCATTCACATCTCTGTAAACTTCATATATCTAAAAAAAATGACAAAATGTAGTGAAAATAAAACCTGCTTCTTCATTTCGCTGGTTATCTACATCACCATTCAATGGTTGTGTTGTAAATTCTTCAATAAAATCAAATATACTCATACTTAATTTCTTCATTTCAAAAAATTGAGATAAAATATGACGTAGAATAAATTAAAACGATGTCTTCAGCTAAGAAATTGTATATCGCTGATTGTTTATGAAGAAGAAAGGTTTTATGGAGAAGAAATATGATGGAGGAAGGTAGGACGGTGGTGTCTGAACGCAGAAAAAACCTAAAATACGTAAATGACGGATCTATCCCTTTAATATGAAAGTCGCGAATATTACAATAATGCCACCTTAGATTCTAGCAATTTTGATCGGATCAATTAGAAGGTTAGGATCTGTTCTCACCATTCTCACGGAATGTCCTTGTTCTCACCAGAACCCAACCATATATATATATATATATATATATATATATATATATATATATATATATACGACTTAACAAAGTTATTTTTTTTATAACTACTATAATTATGTTTTTAAAACATAATCAACAACAATGACAACTATATATATATATATATATATATATATATATATATATATATACGCGACATTAATAACAACGTATATATATAAACGATGATGACAAATAATATATATATTAGAATATATATATATTCAACTAATAAGTATATGAAAATATATACTTATACGCAACAACCATTTCAACGCAATTATAACCAACAACTAAAATGTTATGAACATTTCAACTTAACGATTAGTCCATATACTTATGTAAAGTATATTAAATTGTGTCTAGGTATTTGAGAGGCACACTTAGACTACTACTATTATTAGCTGTATTGCTTGCTGAAGACTTCAAACTGTGAGTTCACAGCCCCTCTTTTACTTGTTTTAAATGCTTTTAAAACCAGGGGTGGAAAACATAGAACTATGTGCTATAACATGCTACTTGTTTATATAATTGCTTGACATGCTTTTATATCAAATTGATTTGTATAAATGCTTTATGCTTTATAAATCAACTGTTAACTATATGAAACGTTTTCACAACTATTTTGGGAATAAGACAACGAATCTTGGTACGATCCTAGGTTTACGAGAGGTAGTTGTAGTGCACATAAGTCCCAGTGATTACAACCTATAACCATTAGCTAGGTGACTCTAGCCACTGAGTATACAGATAGTACTATCGATTTGACAACCCTCCCAGGATATTACTCGTTGGTCATTCCAACCCCATCGACGGCAGTCGTAACGAGGAGTGTATACTTACCGTGTTACTGAGGCAACAACAAAATAACTAGTCGTGGTTTGGTTATAGTACTAGGAGTCGTTACTTTAACTCTAAAGGTTTAGCTCACCTTGGAGGGATTATGGTCTATATTTCCCACATAACTAAACAACTAAACTACAACTTGATTTGGGAAGTGTATTGCCTATGATAACTAATAGGACAGGTGTTCCTACGCATGATTACATTTTTGGAAACGTTTACCTTGATTGGATAAACTTGGTTTCCTGACATAACAACTTTTACAGGAAATGTTTACTTAATTGTTAAACATGTGTTTCCTACAACAATGTATATGGAAATGTTTACTTGATTGTTAAACCTGTATTTCCTACAAACTATTTAAATGGAAATGTTTACTTGATTGTTAAACCTGTATTTCCTACAAACTATTTGAATGGAAATGTTTACTTGATTGTTAAACCTGTATTTCCTACAAACTATTTGAATGGAAATGTTTACTTGATTGTTAAACCTGTATTTCATACAAACTATTTAAATGGAAATGTTTATTTGATTGTTAAACATGTATTTCCTACAAACTATTTAGATGGAAATGTTTACTTGATTGATAAACCTATATTTCCTGTGATAACTAATAGGATAGGTGTTCCTACACGATTGCCTTATTTTAGAAATGTTTTCCTTGATTGGATAAACTAGTATTTCTAAAACATAATTATTTTAGAAATGTTGTTCCTTGGTTGGATAAACTTGAATTTCTTACAAACTACATAATAGGAAATGTTTATCATATTTGGATAGACCTGTTTTCCTACTTAACGATCAAATTGTATTACACATGATTATTAAACTAATAGATTGGAAATGGTTATTTCCTGAGATTACTTATTTGAAGCTATACAACAGATAGGAAATGTTTACTTTGATTATTTAAACCCTTGTTTCCTGCAACTACTTATTAGGAAATGTTTTGATTAAACTTGTGTTTCCTACGCAACTATTTACTTGTAGTAAGAATGATATTCTTACGTTATATAGGAAATGTTTTCTTTAACTAGAATAACTTGTAATTCCTACTAAACTTATGAATAATATGTCGTGTCGTAAATGAATGATTTATTCATAACTTGGTTTGACCACTGTAAATTAAACCTGTGAATTCACTCAACATTCAATGTTGACGTTTTACTATGTTTTTCAGGGAATTAGGACTCAGGTACTGATGCATGCATAATGGACGTAAGTTACCCACGATGAATTAGGATACCACATTTGGGACAAATGTATTTTTACAATACTACTATTTCTATGAGTTGACAAGTCGTAGTTTTGGTAACTACGTTTATATTAATGGCATCTTAATTTCTGTTCTGCAATGATCATAAGCTCTGATACGATGAATGCATACTGCTAACGTCAGCACCCCCGCTGTATACTTAAAATGCTTTCGCTAGTTACATAATGCTTCCGCTAAGTGTTTCATAAACGCGATTACCGATTTTGGGGGTGTGACAGACTTGGTATCAGAGCCATTGGTTATAGCGAACTCGAAGTCTTTAAGTTACCTGAAAGCCTTAGAGACCTAGACTATAGCCTTGGCTAGAACACTTATGCATTCATACATTGCATAACTCTATATCACTACATAGTTACTAAATATATTACGAGTGTGAATAACGAACGTCCTATATACGTGATCGACTCCGACGAGGAACCGTCCGAGCATAACTATGACGTCGATGCTGCGTTTGTCAACGAAAACTTAACAACTATGACTGTTTCAATGTCCAACGTGACACCTAGTGTAGATGAAACAATGATCATGTTTGAGGAACTACTGAAGGGACTACCTCTTAATAAACTCAAGATTACCCATGCTACCTGTGCCCGAGTACAAATGCTAGAGGAGCATGCTCGAGTGGCAGAGAGTGTAGCTCGGGACAACACGATGATGACAATATGAGGGTAGTTATAGGAACGTACTTATTCTATCTTCGTTAAACTTATGTATGACGGGCTGTGCCTATGCAGTACTATACTAAAACTTATATTCGATGGATATATATAAATCCCATCACACTTTAGATAAACACTCTAGTATGAACGTCTTAACTACTTACATTCTTTGAATCACTCACATCAATATCTGTAACTCTTGTATTGAGTTTGTACGAACCTGATCATGTTAAGTGGTGATGAAAAGAAGTATGTATTTAGCATCATATAATGACGCCTGGCCAACGTGATTATATTATACTAGGTACATATGGGTGTTTCAAAATCGTAAGATGCATAATGGGGATAACAATAACCCTTCATTATTCATTCAATAATTTAGCAACGAAACATTAGGAATGATTGACGAAACGACACACTACCCACGATCGAAGCAATATGAGAAATCATTTATTAAGGAGTAACTGAAACTACTACCCAATACGAGGTGATTCGTACTCAACACAATGCTATGAAGGATAACCGAAACACTAGAGTTGAAATTGATGGAAACTCAACTAAAGGAAAAAGCTCGGGAAATGCGAGAGACACCACAGTGGAGAGTGTACTCTCTGTGGTAACTGCAAACAGTGGGGCCATATAACCTAATATTGCCAAAACAACCTTTCCACCAGAGCCAATGATGAGTGACAAAACAATGGATGTTTCGAATGTGGCGAGCAAGGTCATTTCCGAAACAAGTGTCCTAAACTGAACCGTGGCAACCAAAACAATCAGAATTGCAATGCCAACCCGAATAACAACAACCGTGTTAACACCAATAACCAACCAGCTCGAGGTCGTGCGTTTGTCGTGGGAGCACAAGAGGCACGCCAGGACCCCAACACAGTCACTGTTACATTTCTAGTTAACAACCATTATGCCTCCGTGTTATTTGATTCAGGCGCCGATTTGAGCTTTGTGTCTAAGGAATTTAGATCACTATTAGACATTAGATCTTGTAAACTAGACAACAAGTACACCCTAGAACTAGCCGATGGTAGGTTGATTGAACCAGGAGAGATAGTACCAGGATGTACTCTAACATTGGAGGGTCATCCTTTCAAAATAGACTTACTACCGGTTGAGTTGGGAAGCTTTGACATCGTAGTCGGTATGGACTGGTTGTCGAAGAACCGTGCAGAGATTGTTTGTTTTGATAAAATGGTGCGTCTACCATTGTTGACTGGAGAAACTTTAGTGATACAAGGAGATAAGAGGACGAGTGCCGTTAAAACGATTAATTGTTTGAAAGCTTGTAAATATCTCCGAAAGGGATATCCAACATTTTTGGCATTTGTTGTGGAGAAGAAACCCGAAGAGAAATGCTTGGACGACATACCTGTAGTGCGAGACTATCCGGGAGTATTTCCTGACGATCTTCCAGGATTACCACCTCCGAGACAAGTCGAGTTTCGCATCGATCTGGTGCCCGGAGCCGCACCAATCGCTCGCTCACCTTATCGTCTAGCTCCATCAGAAATGCAAGAACTGTCTACACAGTTGCAGGAGCTCTTAGACTTAGGATTCATCCGACCGAGCTTTTCGCCTTGGGGAGCTCCGGTTTTGTTTGTCAAGAAGAAGGATGGATACATGCGGATGTGCATTGACTACAGAGAGTTGAATAAAGTAACTATCAAGAACCGATATCCGTTACCACGCATTGACGATTTGTTCGATCAGCTACAAGGATCGAGTTATTACTTTAAGATCGACCTTCGTTCTGGTTACCATGAACTGAAGGTTCGAGAAGAGGATGTGCCGAAGACCGCGTTCAGGACTCGTTATGGTCATTATGAGTTCCTAGTCATGCCGTTTGGATTGACTAACGCGCCTGCAGTATTCATGGATCTCATGAACCGAGTGTGCAAACCATATCTAGATAAGTTTGTCATCGTGTTCATTGATGATATTTTGATTTACTCGAAGATGAAAGAGGATCACGAACAGAAACTTATCCTCCAACTACTTGAGAACGAGAAGCTGTATGCTAAGTTCTCCAAATGCGAATTTTGGATTAAAGAGGTTCATTTCCTTGGTCACGTGATAAATGATAAAGGAATTCATGTGGACCCGTCCAAAATAGAAGCGATCAAAAACTGGGAAGCTCCAAAGACCCCAACCGAGATTCGACAATTTCTTGGTTTGGCTGGCTATTACCGGCGATTTATCGAAAACTTTTCAAAGATAGCTCAGTCACTCAACAGCTTCAGAAAGATAAGAAATTTGAATGGAGAGAGAAATAAGAGAACACCTTTCAATTATTGAAACAAAAGTTGAACACCGCACCGATTTTATCTTTACGTGAGGGAACAGAGAACTTCATCATTTACTGTGATGCCTCACACCAAGGCTTAGGTTGTGTTCTCATGCAAAATAACAAAGTTATCGCTTATGCATCTCGTCAATTGAAGATTCACGAGAAGAATTATACAACTCATGACTTAGAGTTGGGAGCAGTCGTTTTTGCACTCAAAATTTGGAGACACTACCTATATGGTACAAAGTGTACGATCTTCACCGACTACAAGAGTTTACAACACATATTCGACCAGAAAGAGCTCAACATGAGACAGAGACGTTGGGTCGAATTGCTGAACGATTACGAATGTGAGATTAAATATCATCCGGGCAAGGCTAATGTAGTAGCAGATGCCCTGAGTCGTAAAGAGAACGTTAAACCTCACAGAGTTCGAGCTTTGGTATTGACAATCCACTCGAATCTCATTACTCAAATTCGTGACGTGCAACGATAGCTTTCACCGTCGAGCGCACGAAAGACGAATCCCTGAAAGGAATGGAGAAACAACTTGAAACCAAAGAAAATGGAGTGTTATACTTCATGGACCGAGTTTGGGTACCATGCGACGATGAACTACGCAAGCTGATTTTGGACGAAGCTCACAAGTCCAACTACTCGATTCATACTGGTGCAGATAAGATGTACCAAGACGTGAAAGGTTTCTATTGGTGGCCTAACATGAAAAGAGACATTGCTACTTATGTCAGCAAGTGTCTAACTTGTTCAAAGGTCAAGGTTGAGTATCAAAAACCCTCAGGACTTTTGCAACAACCAGAGATGCCACAATGGAAATGGGAGCACATAACGATGGATTTCATCACAAAACTACCAAAGACATCAGCGGGAGCTGATTCAATATGAGTGATTGTCGATCGATTGACGAAATCAGCTCACTTCATTGCTATCAAGGAAAATGATAAACTAGAGAAACTGGCGAAGATCTATATCAAAGAGATCGTTTCTCGACACGGTGTACCATTGTCCATTATATCTGATAGAGATAGCAGATTCACATCTTGCTTCTGGCAGTCACTACAACAGGCTTTAGGTACTCGACTCGACATGAGTACGACTTATCATCCGCAAACTGATGGCCAGAGTGAACGAACGGTTCAAACTCTCTAGGACTTGTTGCAAGCTTGTGTGATTGACTTTGGAGGAAACTGGGATACTCACCTCCCACTAGCAGAATTCTCCTACAACAACAGTTATCACACCAGCATACAGATGGCGCCATTCGAAGCACTATATGGACGCAAATGCCGATCACCACTCTGTTGGGCAGAGTTGGGTGACAGACAACTATCTGGACCTGAACTTGTCCAAGAAACCACGGACAAGATATCTCAAGTACTCAACCGATTGAAAACGGCGAGAGAATGACAAAAGGGTTACGCCGATAACCGTCGTAAACCATTGGAATTTCAAGTAGGTGACAAGGTCCTACTCAAAGTATCGCCTTGGAAAGGGATAGCACGATTTGGCAAACGAGGAAAACCGAACCTGTGATATGTTGGACCTTTTGAAATCCTTGCCAGGATTGGTCCTGTCGCTTACAAACTAAAATTGCCACAAGAGCTTAGTAACATTCACGACACTTTTCACATCAGTAATCTTAAAAAGTGTCTGTCGAACGAAACACTCATCATTCCTCATGACGTGGTCATTATTGACTCAAAACTAAATTTTGTGGAGGAACCCATCGAAATAATTGACCGCAAAACCCACAAACTCCGACGTAGCCGGATCAAACTCGTCAAAGTTCGTTGGAACTCGAAGCGCGGTCCTGAGTCTACTTGGGAACGTGAGGATGAAATGCGAAAGAAATACCCTCACCTTTTCGATAACGTGACCGAGACTCACGACTCAACTTAAATCTCGGGACGAGATTTCGCTAACGGGGGGAGAATGTGACAATCCTCTATTTAGGGTATTAATCATTTCTTAATTGCATGCATTACCTAGAGTAATTTCCTGATTAGTGAATTCAAAACGATTTTTATGTGTAAAGTTTTGTGAAACTTACTGTGTGATACGTGACGTATTAGACTTGTAGTTATATGTATATATAATTACATACGAAATGAACATATTAAACTCGACAAACTTAATACAATATAGTTGGTGATACGAAATAATTAATAATTCGAAAATTATTAATTACAAATATTAGATATTTATATTATTGAAATAATATAATAACTAATACGTTTTATATTAAACGTATCAAACGCGAATCATAGAGTTCCAAAAAGAACTTCAAAATACTTTTGAATAAATTTTGTTTGAAATTATTATAGAAAAATATTAGAACAAAAATAAAACGGAGACCTTTAGACTGCTATTTAGGACGCGTTATACACGAACAGAAACAATTATAAAACGTACCTAAAGGTCGAAAATAATAAAAGTATTTATTTTCCCGTTACTGTTTTAGTATTCGGAACATTACTTCAAAATATAAATTCCAAATTTGACTGAAATCTGGCATGCTATTTCACCGTACAGTACTTCTACTGTAACCAATTTTATTAATGATTTTAATAGAACATTTCATTTTTATAAATATCAATTACTAAGTTTAAAATATAAATTAAACTAACGAATAATTGAGTTATACACGAAGTACCACAAATTATACCCATATACGAAATTAACGGGCTAAAAACACAAACAAATAACCCATTCAAAATTTTCGGGGGACACACACACGCACGGGCCATACTCCTTTGTTGAAAATTGATCGATCATTTTTTTTATATATATGTAACCTTTCCTCACAAACTCACAGTTACCTCCAATAATTTGCCACCTACATTTTCTCCATCTCTGTGATCTCCATCGCAAGCAACAGCAACAACAGGAGGAAGAAAACCATATCACCATCATCCTCATTCCTTCAAAACACTTCAAATCATCAAACAATCAAACACTAAAAATGATCACTTAATCATCATCTCATTTCGTCATCATCATCTGTCGCTCATCATCATCATAATCTCCATCCAAAATCACATTGTGAGGATTTTCTCCATCTTTATTTCATTTATATAAATTATTATAAAATATGAAATTTGGATGATGATTGTGCCATAAATTGTTAAAAACATGTTATAATATGTTAATATATCATGTTGTGTTGGATTGATCATGTTAAAAAACGGATTTAAAATAAAATTCATATGTGTGTATGTATAACGATGACGAACATAGCTGCTGTAAATTTTAATAAGTACATCTAACACATAAATACTTATGTTACATTCAAAAACAAATAACTAAAGTTGCCTAGTGGTTTAGTGTGATGGGTGTGGACCGAGAGGTCACAGGTTCGATACCTGTGACCTATTTTAATTTCATTTTTTTTTACAAACTAGAAATAAATGGTATAAATATCATTTGAACCACATATATATTAAGCTTACTTTGATAATCATTGTACGTACGTCGTTATTTAATTATCCTAAATGAGCTATTCTAGTTTTAATAACAATAAAGGACACACACAGTGTTCTCTTGATTGGTCAAATAATTACCTTTGAGGTGTTTTGAATCATGCAATAATGCAACACTTACATAAACTTGAGTGATCGGTGTTGGTTTAGATGAAACATTGGGATCCTTTTATTGTCAAACAGAGGAGATCGAATGCATAACACTAACATGGTACAAAATTTGTACTCGACCGCGGGTCGATATTTTGACACAAATAATAAACGATGTAACTTTTCGGGTCAAACGGGCCGAAGCTATATTGGGTCAAAATTTGTATTTTGTTAACAGGCCAAAATAATTTGTTAAACGTATTTGGGCCGAATTAATTTGGGCCACACTTATTTGGGCCTCATAGTTGGGCCAAACTATTTGACTTTGATATTGGGCCAAACTAATTGGACCAAGCCCAACGGGCATTTTTGGGCCACGTGATTCCAAAACGCAAACTTAAATCGGGTTATATCAATATAGAACGAGTTACAACTTTAATGCGAACGATAAATGGATAATGACAACTTATACTATATAAATATATATAGACACGACGATTCGTCAAAGTTTATATATATATATATATATATATATATATATATACGACTTAACAAAGTTATTTTTTTTATAACTACTATAATTATGTTTTTAAAACATAATCAACAACAATGACAACTATATATATATATATATATATATATATATATATATATATATATATATATATATATATATATATATATATATATATACGCGACATTAATAACAACGTATATATATAAACGATGATGACAAATAATATATATATTAGAATATATATATTAGAATATATATATTCAACTAATAAGTATATGAAAATATATACTTATACGCAACAACCATTTCAACGCAATTATAACCAACAACTAAAATGTTATGAACATTTCAACTTAACGATTAGTCCATATACTTATGTAAAGTATATTAAATTGTGTCTAGGTATTTGAGAGGCACACTTAGACTACTACTATTATTAGCTGTATTGCTTGCTGAAGACTGCAAACTGTGAGTTCACAAACCCTCTTTTACTTGTTTTAAATGCTTTTAAAACCAGGGGTGGAAAATATAGAACTATGTGCTATAACATGCTACTTGTTTATATAATTGCTTGACATGCTTTTATATCAAATTGATTTGTATAAATGCTTTATGCTTTATAAATCAACTGTTAACTATATGAAACGTTTTCACAACTATTTTGGGAATAAGACAACGAATCTTGGTACGATCCTAGGTTTACGAGAGGTAGTTGTAGTGCACATAAGTCCCAGTGCTTACAACCTATAACCATTAGCTAGGTGACTCTAGCCACTGAGTATACAGATAGTACTATCGATTTGACAACCCTCCCAGGATATTACTCGTTGGTCATTCCAACCCCATCGACAGCAGTCGTAACGAGGAGTGTATACTTACCGTGTTACTGAGGCAACAACAAAATAACTAGTCGTGGTTTGGTTATAGTACTAGGAGTCGTTACTTTAACTCTAAAGGTTTAGCTCACCTTGGAGGGATTATGGTCTATATTTCCCACATAACTAAACAACTAAACTACAACTTGATTTGAGAAGTGTATTCCCTATGATAACTAATAGGACAGGTGTTCCTACGCATGATTACATTTTTGGAAACGTTTACCTTGATTGGATAAACTTGGTTTCCTGACATAACAACTTTTACATGAAATGTTTACTTAATTGTTAAACCTGTGTTTCCAACAACAATGTATATGGAAATGTTTACTTGATTGTTAAACCTGTATTTCCTACAAACTATTTAAATGGAAATGTTTACTTGATTGTTAAACCTGTATTTCCTACAAACTATTTGAATGGAAATGTTTACTTGATTGTTAAACCTGTATTTCCTACAATCTATTTAAATGGAAATGTTTATTTGATTGTTAAACCTGTATTTCCTACAAACTATTTAGATGGAAATGTTTACTTGATTGATAAACCTATATTTCCTGTGATAACTAATAGGATAGGTGTTCCTACACGATTGCCTTATTTTAGAAATGTTTTCCTTGATTGGATAAACTAGTATTTCTAAAACATAATTATTTTAGAAATGTTGTTCCTTGGTTGGATAAACTTGAATTTCTTACAAACTACATAATAGGAAATGTTTATCATATTTGGATAGACCTGTTTTCCTACTTAACGATCAAATTGTATTACACATGATTATTAAACTAATAGATTGGAAATGGTACTTTCCTGAGATTACTTATTTGAAGCTATACAACAGATAGGAAAGGTTTACTTTGATTATTTAAACCCTTGTTTCCTGCAACTACTTATTAGGAAATGTTTTGATTAAACTTGTGTTTCCTACGCAACTATTTACTTGTAGTAAGAATGATATTCTTACGTTATATAGGAAATGTTTTCTTTAACTAGAATAACTTGTAATTCTTACTAAACTTATGAATAATATGTCGTGCCGTAAATGAATGATTTATTCATAACTTGGTTTGACCACTGTAAATTAAACCTGTGAATTCACTCAACATTCAATGTTGACGTTTTACTATGTTTTTCAGGGAATTAGGACTCAGGTACTGATGCATGCATAATGGACGTAAGTTACCCACGATGAATTAGGATGCCACATTTGGGACAAATGTATTTTTACAATACTACTATTTCTATGAGTTGACAAGTCGTAGTTTTGGTAACTACTTTTATATTAATGGCATCTTAATTTCTGTTCTGCAATGATCATAAGCTCTGATACGATGAATGCATACTGCTAACGTCAGCACCCCCGCTGTATACTTAAAATGCTTTCGCTAGTTACATAATGCTTCCGCTAAGTGTTTCATAAACGCGATTACCGATTTTGGGGGTGTGACAGACTTGGTATCAGAGCCATTGGTTATAGCGAACTAGAAGTCTTTAAGTTACCTGAAAGCCTTAGAGACCTAGACTATAGCCTTGGCTAGAACACTTATGCATTCATACATTGCATAACTCTATATCACTACATAGTTACTAAATATATTACGAGTGTGAATAACGAACGTCCTATATACGTGATCGACTCCGACGAGGAACCGTCCGAGCATAACTATGACGTCGATGCTGCGTTTGTCAACGAAAACTTAACAACTATGACTGTTTCAATGTCCAACGTGACACCTAGTGTAGATGAAACAATGATCATGTTTGAGGAACTACTGAAGGGACTACCTCTTAATAAACTCAAGATTACCCATGCTACCTGTGCCCGAGTACAAATGCTAGAGGAGCATGCTCGAGTGGCAGAGAGTGTAGCTCGGGACAACACGATGATGACAATATGAGGGTAGTTATAGGAACGTACTTATTCTATCTTCGTTAAACTTATGTATGACGGGCTGTGCCTATGCAGTACTATACTAAAACTTATATTCGATGGATATATATAAATCCCATCACACTTTAGATAAACACTCTAGTATGAACGTCTTAACTACTTACATTCTTTGAATCACTCACATCAATATCTGTAACTCTTGTATTGAGTTTGTACGAACCTGATCATGTTAAGTGGTGATGAAAAGAAGTATGTATTTAGCATCATATAATGACGCCTGGCCAACGTGATTATATTATACTAGGTACATATGGGCATTTCAAAATCGTAAGATGCGTAATGGGGATAACAATAACCATTCCTTATTCATTCAATAATTTAGCAACGAAACATTAGGAATGATTGATGAAACGACACACTACCCACGATCGAAGCAATATGAGAAATCATTTATTAAGGAGTAACTGAAACTACTACCCAATACGAGGTGATTCGTACTCAACACAATGCTATGAAGGATAACCGAAACACTAGAGTTGAAATTGATGGAAACTCAACTAAAGGAAAAAGCTAAGGGAAATGCGAGAGACACCACAGTGGAGAGTGTACCCTCTGTGGTAACTGCAAACAGTGGGGCCATCGAACCTAATATTGCCAAAACAACCTTTCCACCAGAGCCAATGATGAGCGACAAAACAATGGATGTTTCGAATGTGGCGAGCAAGGTCATTTCCGAAACAAGTGTCCTAAACTGAACCGTGGCAACCAAAACAATCAGAATTGCAATGCCAACCCGAATAACAACAACCGTGTTAACACCAATAACCAACCAGCTCGAGGTCGTGCGTTTGTCGTGGGAGCACAAGAGGCACGCCAGGACCCCAACACAGTCACTGTTACATTTCTAGTTAACAACCATTATGCCTCCGTGTTATTTGATTCAGGCGCCGATTTGAGCTTTGTGTCTAAGGAATTTAGATCACTATTAGACATTAGATCTTGTAAACTAGACAACAAGTACACCCTAGAACTAGCCGATGGTAGGTTGATTGAACCAGGAGAGATAGTACCAGGATGTACTCTAACATTGGAGGGTCATCCTTTCAAAATAGACTTACTACCGGTTGAGTTGGGAAGCTTTGACATCGTAGTCGGTATGGACTGGTTGTCGAAGAACCGTGCAGAGATTGTTTGTTTTGATAAAATGGTGCGTCTACCATTGTTGACTGGAGAAACTTTAGTGATACAAGGAGATAAGAGGACGAGTGCCGTTAAAACGATTAATTGTTTGAAAGCTTGTAAATATCTCCGAAAGGGATATCCAACATTTTTGGCATTTGTTGTGGAGAAGAAACCCGAAGAGAAATGCTTGGACGACATACCTGTAGTGCGAGACTATCCGGGAGTATTTCCTGACGATCTTCCAGGATTACCACCTCCGAGACAAGTCGAGTTTCGCATCGATCTGGTGCCCGGAGCCGCACCAATCGCTCGCTCACCTTATCGTCTAGCTCCATCAGAAATGCAAGAACTGTCTACACAGTTGCAGGAGCTCTTAGACTTAGGATTCATCCGACCGAGCTTTTCGCCTTGGGGAGCTCCGGTTTTGTTTGTCAAGAAGAAGGATGGATACATGCGGATGTGCATTGACTACAGAGAGTTGAATAAAGTAACTATCAAGAACCGATATCCGTTACCACGCATTGACGATTTGTTCGATCAGCTACAAGGATCGAGTTATTACTTTAAGATCGACCTTCGTTCTGGTTACCATGAACTGAAGGTTCGAGAAGAGGATGTGCCGAAGACCGCGTTCAGGACTCGTTATGGTCATTATGAGTTCCTAGTCATGCCGTTTGGATTGACTAACGCGCCTGCAGTATTCATGGATCTCATGAACCGAGTGTGCAAACCATATCTAGATAAGTTTGTCATCGTGTTCATTGATGATATTTTGATTTACTCGAAGATGAAAGAGGATCACGAACAGAAACTTATCCTCCAACTACTTGAGAACGAGAAGCTGTATGCTAAGTTCTCCAAATGCGAATTTTGGATTAAAGAGGTTCATTTCCTTGGTCACGTGATAAATGATAAAGGAATTCATGTGGACCCGTCCAAAATAGAAGCGATCAAAAACTGGGAAGCTCCAAAGACCCCAACCGAGATTCGACAATTTCTTGGTTTGGCTGGCTATTACCGGCGATTTATCGAAAACTTTTCAAAGATAGCTCAGTCACTCAACAGCTTCAGAAAGATAAGAAATTTGAATGGAGAGAGAAATAAGAGAACACCTTTCAATTATTGAAACAAAAGTTGAACACCGCACCGATTTTATCTTTACGTGAGGGAACAGAGAACTTCATCATTTACTGTGATGCCTCACACCAAGGCTTAGGTTGTGTTCTCATGCAAAATAACAAAGTTATCGCTTATGCATCTCGTCAATTGAAGATTCACGAGAAGAATTATACAACTCATGACTTAGAGTTGGGAGCAGTCGTTTTTGCACTCAAAATTTGGAGACACTACCTATATGGTACAAAGTGTACGATCTTCACCGACTACAAGAGTTTACAACACATATTCGACCAGAAAGAGCTCAACATGAGACAGAGACGTTGGGTCGAATTGCTGAACGATTACGAATGTGAGATTAAATATCATCCGGGCAAGGCTAATGTAGTAGCAGATGCCCTGAGTCGTAAAGAGAACGTTAAACCTCACAGAGTTCGAGCTTTGGTATTGACAATCCACTCGAATCTCATTACTCAAATTCGTGACGTGCAACGATAGCTTTCACCGTCGAGCGCACGAAAGACGAATCCCTGAAAGGAATGGAGAAACAACTTGAAACCAAAGAAAATGGAGTGTTATACTTCATGGACCGAGTTTGGGTACCATGCGACGATGAACTACGCAAGCTGATTTTGGACGAAGCTCACAAGTCCAACTACTCGATTCATACTGGTGCAGATAAGATGTACCAAGACGTGAAAGGTTTCTATTGGTGGCCTAACATGAAAAGAGACATTGCTACTTATGTCAGCAAGTGTCTAACTTGTTCAAAGGTCAAGGTTGAGTATCAAAAACCCTCAGGACTTTTGCAACAACCAGAGATGCCACAATGGAAATGGGAGCACATAACGATGGATTTCATCACAAAACTACCAAAGACATCAGCGGGAGCTGATTCAATATGAGTGATTGTCGATCGATTGACGAAATCAGCTCACTTCATTGCTATCAAGGAAAATGATAAACTAGAGAAACTGGCGAAGATCTATATCAAAGAGATCGTTTCTCGACACGGTGTACCATTGTCCATTATATCTGATAGAGATAGCAGATTCACATCTTGCTTCTGGCAGTCACTACAACAGGCTTTAGGTACTCGACTCGACATGAGTACGACTTATCATCCGCAAACTGATGGCCAGAGTGAACGAACGGTTCAAACTCTCTAGGACTTGTTGCAAGCTTGTGTGATTGACTTTGGAGGAAACTGGGATACTCACCTCCCACTAGCAGAATTCTCCTACAACAACAGTTATCACACCAGCATACAGATGGCGCCATTCGAAGCACTATATGGACGCAAATGCCGATCACCACTCTGTTGGGCAGAGTTGGGTGACAGACAACTATCTGGACCTGAACTTGTCCAAGAAACCACGGACAAGATATCTCAAGTACTCAACCGATTGAAAACGGCGAGAGAATGACAAAAGGGTTACGCCGATAACCGTCGTAAACCATTGGAATTTCAAGTAGGTGACAAGGTCCTACTCAAAGTATCGCCTTGGAAAGGGATAGCACGATTTGGCAAACGAGGAAAACCGAACCTGTGATATGTTGGACCTTTTGAAATCCTTGCCAGGATTGGTCCTGTCGCTTACAAACTAAAATTGCCACAAGAGCTTAGTAACATTCACGACACTTTTCACATCAGTAATCTTAAAAAGTGTCTGTCGAACGAAACACTCATCATTCCTCATGACGTGGTCATTATTGACTCAAAACTAAATTTTGTGGAGGAACCCATCGAAATAATTGACCGCAAAACCCACAAACTCCGACGTAGCCGGATCAAACTCGTCAAAGTTCGTTGGAACTCGAAGCGCGGTCCTGAGTCTACTTGGGAACGTGAGGATGAAATGCGAAAGAAATACCCTCACCTTTTCGATAACGTGACCGAGACTCACGACTCAACTTAAATCTCGGGACGAGATTTCGCTAACGGGGGGAGAATGTGACAATCCTCTATTTAGGGTATTAATCATTTCTTAATTGCATGCATTACCTAGAGTAATTTCCTGATTAGTGAATTCAAAACGATTTTTATGTGTAAAGTTTTGTGAAACTTACTGTGTGATACGTGACGTATTAGACTTGTAGTTATATGTATATATAATTACATACGAAATGAACATATTAAACTCGACAAACTTAATACAATATAGTTGGTGATACGAAATAATTAATAATTCGAAAATTATTAATTACAAATATTAGATATTTATATTATTGAAATAATATAATAACTAATACGTTTTATATTAAACGTATCAAACGCGAATCATAGAGTTCCAAAAAGAACTTCAAAATACTTTTGAATAAATTTTGTTTGAAATTATTATAGAAAAATATTAGAACAAAAATAAAACGGAGACCTTTAGACTGCTATTTAGGACGCGTTATACACGAACAGAAACAATTATAAAACGTACCTAAAGGTCGAAAATAATAAAAGTATTTATTTTCCCGTTACTGTTTTAGTATTCGGAACATTACTTCAAAATATAAATTCCAAATTTGACTGAAATCTGGCATGCTATTTCACCGTACAGTACTTCTACTGTAACCAATTTTATTAATGATTTTAATAGAACATTTCATTTTTATAAATATCAATTACTAAGTTTAAAATATAAATTAAACTAACGAATAATTGAGTTATACACGAAGTACCACAAATTATACCCATATACGAAATTAACGGGCTAAAAACACAAACAAATAACCCATTCAAAATTTTCGGGGGACACACACACGCACGGGCCATACTCCTTTGTTGAAAATTGATCGATCATTTTTTTTATATATATGTAACCTTTCCTCACAAACTCACAGTTACCTCCAATAATTTGCCACCTACATTTTCTCCATCTCTGTGATCTCCATCGCAAGCAACAGCAACAACAGGAGGAAGAAAACCATATCACCATCATCCTCATTCCTTCAAAACACTTCAAATCATCAAACAATCAAACACTAAAAATGATCACTTAATCATCATCTCATTTCGTCATCATCATCTGTCGCTCATCATCATCATAATCTCCATCCAAAATCACATTGTGAGGATTTTCTCCATCTTTATTTCATTTATATAAATTATTATAAAATATGAAATTTGGATGATGATTGTGCCATAAATTGTTAAAAACATGTTATAATATGTTAATATATCATGTTGTGTTGGATTGATCATGTTAAAAAACGGATTTAAAATAAAATTCATATGTGTGTATGTATAACGATGACGAACATAGCTGCTGTAAATTTTAATAAGTACATCTAACACATAAATACTTATGTTACATTCAAAAACAAATAACTAAAGTTGCCTAGTGGTTTAGTGTGATGGGTGTGGACCGAGAGGTCACAGGTTCGATACCTGTGACCTATTTTAATTTCATTTTTTTTTACAAACTAGAAATAAATGGTATAAATATCATTTGAACCACATATATATTAAGCTTACTTTGATAATCATTGTACGTACGTCGTTATTTAATTATCCTAAATGAGCTATTCTAGTTTTAATAACAATAAAGGACACACACAGTGTTCTCTTGATTGGTCAAATAATTACCTTTGAGGTGTTTTGAATCATGCAATAATGCAACACTTACATAAACTTGAGTGATCGGTGTTGGTTTAGATGAAACATTGGGATCCTTTTATTGTCAAACAGAGGAGATCGAATGCATAACACTAACATGGTACAAAATTTGTACTCGACCGCGGGTCGATATTTTGACACAAATAATAAACGATGTAACTTTTCGGGTCAAACGGGCCGAAGCTATATTGGGTCAAAATTTGTATTTTGTTAACAGGCCAAAATAATTTGTTAAACGTATTTGGGCCGAATTAATTTGGGCCACACTTATTTGGGCCTCATAGTTGGGCCAAACTATTTGACTTTGATATTGGGCCAAACTAATTGGACCAAGCCCAACGGGCATTTTTGGGCCACGTGATTCCAAAACGCAAACTTAAATCGGGTTATATCAATATAGAACGAGTTACAACTTTAATGCGAACGATAAATGGATAATGACAACTTATACTATATAAATATATATAGACACGACGATTCGTCAAAGTTTATATATATATATATATATATATATATATATATACGACTTAACAAAGTTATTTTTTTTATAACTACTATAATTATGTTTTTAAAACATAATCAACAACAATGACAACTATATATATATATATATATATATATATATATATATATATATATATATATATATATATATATATATATATATATATACGCGACATTAATAACAACGTATATATATAAACGATGATGACAAATAATATATATATTAGAATATATATATTAGAATATATATATTCAACTAATAAGTATATGAAAATATATACTTATACGCAACAACCATTTCAACGCAATTATAACCAACAACTAAAATGTTATGAACATTTCAACTTAACGATTAGTCCATATACTTATGTAAAGTATATTAAATTGTGTCTAGGTATTTGAGAGGCACACTTAGACTACTACTATTATTAGCTGTATTGCTTGCTGAAGACTGCAAACTGTGAGTTCACAAACCCTCTTTTACTTGTTTTAAATGCTTTTAAAACCAGGGGTGGAAAATATAGAACTATGTGCTATAACATGCTACTTGTTTATATAATTGCTTGACATGCTTTTATATCAAATTGATTTGTATAAATGCTTTATGCTTTATAAATCAACTGTTAACTATATGAAACGTTTTCACAACTATTTTGGGAATAAGACAACGAATCTTGGTACGATCCTAGGTTTACGAGAGGTAGTTGTAGTGCACATAAGTCCCAGTGCTTACAACCTATAACCATTAGCTAGGTGACTCTAGCCACTGAGTATACAGATAGTACTATCGATTTGACAACCCTCCCAGGATATTACTCGTTGGTCATTCCAACCCCATCGACAGCAGTCGTAACGAGGAGTGTATACTTACCGTGTTACTGAGGCAACAACAAAATAACTAGTCGTGGTTTGGTTATAGTACTAGGAGTCGTTACTTTAACTCTAAAGGTTTAGCTCACCTTGGAGGGATTATGGTCTATATTTCCCACATAACTAAACAACTAAACTACAACTTGATTTGAGAAGTGTATTCCCTATGATAACTAATAGGACAGGTGTTCCTACGCATGATTACATTTTTGGAAACGTTTACCTTGATTGGATAAACTTGGTTTCCTGACATAACAACTTTTACATGAAATGTTTACTTAATTGTTAAACCTGTGTTTCCAACAACAATGTATATGGAAATGTTTACTTGATTGTTAAACCTGTATTTCCTACAAACTATTTAAATGGAAATGTTTACTTGATTGTTAAACCTGTATTTCCTACAAACTATTTGAATGGAAATGTTTACTTGATTGTTAAACCTGTATTTCCTACAATCTATTTAAATGGAAATGTTTATTTGATTGTTAAACCTGTATTTCCTACAAACTATTTAGATGGAAATGTTTACTTGATTGATAAACCTATATTTCCTGTGATAACTAATAGGATAGGTGTTCCTACACGATTGCCTTATTTTAGAAATGTTTTCCTTGATTGGATAAACTAGTATTTCTAAAACATAATTATTTTAGAAATGTTGTTCCTTGGTTGGATAAACTTGAATTTCTTACAAACTACATAATAGGAAATGTTTATCATATTTGGATAGACCTGTTTTCCTACTTAACGATCAAATTGTATTACACATGATTATTAAACTAATAGATTGGAAATGGTACTTTCCTGAGATTACTTATTTGAAGCTATACAACAGATAGGAAAGGTTTACTTTGATTATTTAAACCCTTGTTTCCTGCAACTACTTATTAGGAAATGTTTTGATTAAACTTGTGTTTCCTACGCAACTATTTACTTGTAGTAAGAATGATATTCTTACGTTATATAGGAAATGTTTTCTTTAACTAGAATAACTTGTAATTCTTACTAAACTTATGAATAATATGTCGTGCCGTAAATGAATGATTTATTCATAACTTGGTTTGACCACTGTAAATTAAACCTGTGAATTCACTCAACATTCAATGTTGACGTTTTACTATGTTTTTCAGGGAATTAGGACTCAGGTACTGATGCATGCATAATGGACGTAAGTTACCCACGATGAATTAGGATGCCACATTTGGGACAAATGTATTTTTACAATACTACTATTTCTATGAGTTGACAAGTCGTAGTTTTGGTAACTACTTTTATATTAATGGCATCTTAATTTCTGTTCTGCAATGATCATAAGCTCTGATACGATGAATGCATACTGCTAACGTCAGCACCCCCGCTGTATACTTAAAATGCTTTCGCTAGTTACATAATGCTTCCGCTAAGTGTTTCATAAACGCGATTACCGATTTTGGGGGTGTGACAGACTTGGTATCAGAGCCATTGGTTATAGCGAACTAGAAGTCTTTAAGTTACCTGAAAGCCTTAGAGACCTAGACTATAGCCTTGGCTAGAACACTTATGCATTCATACATTGCATAACTCTATATCACTACATAGTTACTAAATATATTACGAGTGTGAATAACGAACGTCCTATATACGTGATCGACTCCGACGAGGAACCGTCCGAGCATAACTATGACGTCGATGCTGCGTTTGTCAACGAAAACTTAACAACTATGACTGTTTCAATGTCCAACGTGACACCTAGTGTAGATGAAACAATGATCATGTTTGAGGAACTACTGAAGGGACTACCTCTTAATAAACTCAAGATTACCCATGCTACCTGTGCCCGAGTACAAATGCTAGAGGAGCATGCTCGAGTGGCAGAGAGTGTAGCTCGGGACAACACGATGATGACAATATGAGGGTAGTTATAGGAACGTACTTATTCTATCTTCGTTAAACTTATGTATGACGGGCTGTGCCTATGCAGTACTATACTAAAACTTATATTCGATGGATATATATAAATCCCATCACACTTTAGATAAACACTCTAGTATGAACGTCTTAACTACTTACATTCTTTGAATCACTCACATCAATATCTGTAACTCTTGTATTGAGTTTGTACGAACCTGATCATGTTAAGTGGTGATGAAAAGAAGTATGTATTTAGCATCATATAATGACGCCTGGCCAACGTGATTATATTATACTAGGTACATATGGGCATTTCAAAATCGTAAGATGCGTAATGGGGATAACAATAACCATTCCTTATTCATTCAATAATTTAGCAACGAAACATTAGGAATGATTGATGAAACGACACACTACCCACGATCGAAGCAATATGAGAAATCATTTATTAAGGAGTAACTGAAACTACTACCCAATACGAGGTGATTCGTACTCAACACAATGCTATGAAGGATAACCGAAACACTAGAGTTGAAATTGATGGAAACTCAACTAAAGGAAAAAGCTAAGGGAAATGCGAGAGACACCACAGTGGAGAGTGTACCCTCTGTGGTAACTGCAAACAGTGGGGCCATCGAACCTAATATTGCCAAAACAACCTTTCCACCAGAGCCAATGATGAGCGACAAAACAATGGATGTTTCGAATGTGGCGAGCAAGGTCATTTCCGAAACAAGTGTCCTAAACTGAACCGTGGCAACCAAAACAATCAGAATTGCAATGCCAACCCGAACAACAACAACCGTGTTAACACCAATAACCAACCAGCTCGAGGTCGTGCGTTTGTCGTGGGAGCACAAGAGGCACGCCAGGACCCCAACACAGTCACTGTTACATTTCTAGTTAACAACCATTATGCCTCTGTGTTATTTGATTCAGGCGTCGATTTGAGCTTTGTTTCTAAGGAATTTAGATCACTATTAGACATTAGATCTTGTAAACTAGACAACAAGTACACCCTAGAACTAGCCGATGGTAGGTTGATTGAACCAGGAGAGATAGTGTGACACCCGGTCAAAAATGACCCAAATTACCGTCCAAATTTAAACTTTAACTACGAAGTATTAAATAACACGAAACGATTATCTAATAATCACACGTACACAAATCTTGTAGAACGCAGAAACCCAAAATACAATTTGGTGAAAAACATTTTTAAACAAAGTATTATTATTGAGAATAATAACTCCGTACTCTGAAAATTATTTAAATACATTTTAGATACAGAAAACTATCCGTCAATCTAGACAAAAACAAAGATGTATTTTTATACTTCATTAAAAGTATTTTCATAAAATACTTTGATTAAAAACGTATACGAAATAATATTTAGAATATTATCATTTTAAAACATTAGACTACTTAACGATCGGGTACACAAACACGGGACGAAAAATACACACACACCTCAATAATTGAGGCCGGTGTATATACACCGACCCCAATTATTTCCCTCTCACAAACACACACTCGGCTCTCATCTCTTTCTCTCGGTTCCTCTCCATCGATCAACACAACAACAATCAACAACAACATCAGTAACAATCATCATCTTCATCACCTTCTTGGCATCATCATCTTCACCATCGACATCCTCATCATCTCCATTTTCGGTTCCAACTTGAGTACGTATGAATCTTCACTAATTTACTTCAATTTTATGTTTATAGTGCGTTATATATCATGTATTAGCATTCCAATAAGTTGATTATGTTCAAAAATGGATTTAAAACTGGTTTTGTGAGTATTCTGCTCGAAATAGACCTGAAACGACCTCACAGCCGTTCGGCTATACAAAGCAGTTCGGCTATACCAAAGCCGTTCGGCTATACCAAAGCAGATCGGCTAAGCTCAGCCGTTCGGCTAAGAAACCTTAGCCGATCGGCTATGTGCACTTTTTCAGCAAACCATATTTTGTAGTTTGGTAGTCCTCTGAGTCACGGTCGTCTGGGCAGCTTGATCGCCTAAATCCGAGTTCGTATGAGGGAGATATGGTCAAAACGGTGCAGCCATGTCAAAACAGTTTCACAACGAACTTTTTATATATATACACGACGAATGTTCTTACGAAAACAAATCAAATTATGTTTTTGAAATATAATTTCAATTCCGTCACCAACGGGTCGTACACTTTTACAAACTACCAACTTAATTGGATTTCAAACATATAAACATAAACACGAATCGAATACTTTGAACACCTACAATCAAACGAACAAACATACGAATGATTCACTAAACACTCACTTACAAATATACAATCTCGCATGTTTAGGACACTAGGAGACTTCGGGGATTGTTTATTACACGTCGGATACGTACATTGCTCGGATAGACTCAGGTGAGTCTCACGGCCCCTTTTTACTGTTTACACATTGGGGGAGATGCATTACTTGTTTTACTCGAACACATGTACTTACTTACTTGATTACAAACTGATTTACTGGTATATCGATTGCATGAGGTTTACTTAATCCAATGAAGTCCCTTTAATCATAGTTGTTAGTTATGGACTTAAGCGCGAGTACTAGTAAATGGATCCATTAGGACTGACAATCCTCACCCAGGGTAGCACGCACTACCTCGAACATACAAGTATAAATGGGTGTTTCTTACTCGTTACATATGAATGTTCTGGATTAGCATTCACGAGGGCAAAATCACTGATTGTTAAGCTTCGACTATGGTGCTCATGGCAATATATACGGAAACTATTGCGACTGTGCAATATTTACTCAATGATTTTACAAGCTGATGTGTTCAAACTGTTACTTACTATAAACCTGTGAGATTCACCAACCTTTTGGTTGACCTGTTTAGTAATGCATTCTCAGGTACACATCAACAGTAGGGTTGATCAGTACGGATGACCCAGCAGGATATGCTTTAGTAGCTCGAGTCGCATGCAATTACACATATGAAGATTTTACCTGCATTATCTTTTGTATAATGATTATGTACTTAAAATCTAACAAAACATGTTGCGAACTCATCAATGATGTATTACTTTTGAAAACTTATGTATTAATGTAACTTTTTCTACAACGTCTCATTTAGAGTCGTTTGCTTGTACTTTGGGTTTGATTATTGATTAGTCACGCCCCAAAACAGTCGCTTCCGCAAAGCATTAAATTGGGGGTGTGACAGATTGGTATCAGAGCCTAAGGTTATAGCGAACTAGGTTGCATTTAGTGGGCCTAGACTATGACCGTTAGGCAGTATTCCTCATTAGATATAACTGGTTCAGGGATTTCGTCATACAAGTTTAATTTAACATAGCCTGATCAACTATGTACAATTAAATGAGGATGATGAAAGATCTGAAAGGGGTTATGTCGAACAGGAATGCACTAGTAGACTCTGACCACGAGAGAACCGTGACTTGTACTTGTTCTGTGTTAGACACAACTAAGTGGATAATAAGTATATATAGGTTACACCTATATGATTAGGCTTATTAAGGTCCTCCGATATTTAGTAACACACTAACTGTACGAACACATTTTAGAATAGGCCTATGGTAAGTTGATCGAATCAGGGAAAGAGTACCGGGATGTGCCCTGACAGAGAGGGTCGTCTCTTCGTAATAGACTTACCCTAGGTAGAGATTAAGAACATTCGACACCTTATTCTGCACAACTGGTCATCAGAGGACCATCTTTCACTCACCCATCAGTTTTAACATTCGAATCCAGTATTTCTCTAAGTACAAATCTCCTCCTCCCCTATATCACATTCCGCAAAACTGCTGATATCTGTTCGGATGTAATATCCTTTTTCCTTTTGAAAACCTTAATCCTCGTAATCATTTGAACTCGCAAGTTGGATGATTACAATCACTGTTATTCTACGCTATTGATTGTCACTTGTGTTGTGGTATATTACCGTAATATATACAGCTACGATGATCATATTCTTATACAAAACTCTGACATGATCCTTATCTTCATTGAAGGAACATGCCTCCACGACGCCAAAAGTTCACTCAAGCTCAGGTTGACCGACTGGTGGCTGATGCAGTACTTGCCGAACGACAACGATCTGAAAGTGTCGAAACAACACCAAATGCCCCTGTAGTGAAACCCTGCACCTACAAAGACTTCCTTAACTGCAATCCTTTGAACTTCAAAGGCACAGAAGGTGCCATTGGGTTGTTGCGATGGTGGGAGAAGACAGAGGCAGTCTTTCGCATCTGCAGCTGCCCTGAGAACTGTAAGGTCAAGTTCTCCACCTACACTTTCATGGATGATGCTCTGACATGGTGGAACACCTATGCTGACTCGGTGGGCCAAGACCTTGCTTTGGAAACTCCTTGGGATGAGCTGAAGAAAATGCTCAAGGATGAGTATTGTCCTAGGGACGAGATCCAACAGCTCGAGGCAGAATTCTGGAATCTCTCCACTCAAGGGAATGACATTACTGGCTATTCTTCTCGATTCAATCAGTTAGCACACCTGTGCCCATCAATGGTTGATACGGAATCCAAGCGAATTGAGCGCTATCTTTGGGGACTTCCTCCACAAATTCAGGGAATGGTGACTTCGTCAAACTCTCCCACATTTCATGGTACCGTACGTATGGCACACAAATTGATGGCACAAATGGTTCGTCAAGGAACCGCTGGCGACAAAAATACTGGAAACAGCTCGGGAGACAACAAGAGGAAAGCTGATGGAAGCTCTGGAAGTCAGAGCCAAGCTAACAAGAAGCCTGCAACTGCTCAGGCCAACACCTCTGAATCCAATGACAAGAAAGAGTATAAGGGAAGAAAGCCATATTGCTCTAAGTGCAAACTTCATCATGATGGTCTATGTCCTTGCACCAAATGCAAGCGGTTTGGACATCTGACCAAGGACTGTAAAGCAACCACCACTGGTACCGACACCTCTGCACCCAAAACCTGCTATGAGTGCAATGGTACTGGGCATTTCAAGAGAGACTGCCCAAAACTGAAGGACAAAAACAACAACGCTGCTAAGGGCAGGTTCTATGTACTTAATGCTGAAGGTAATCACCAGAACCCTAGACTTATTGACTAACTCAACACGGGTACGCTCACTCCCGGATAACCAAAACTGCATCTGTATTACTTACTTGAATAGGTTCTATTACTGCTTAGTACTTTATGTGTTTCCTTAGATTCTAAGTACAAATAGAATAAGAAAATTGGCGAACTATTTCAGGTAGACAGTATGAAGCCGATGGAATCGGTAATACATACAAGTATGATTAGGCTATTATGGGATATTGGTATATATACATACATAGGCCTAGACTACGTACTACTCACTAGGCTATTATATACTGGATGTATAGGAATAGGCCTTTACTCGATGATACTTTTGAGACCATCTACACCACTATAAACGACAAACATATCTACTTCAATGTCCTTTGATGAGAAGATCGGGACTCTATTTTAAAATGCTACCGTCCACAAAAGTTTATGTCTAAAATGTACACCGTTTTACTGTTAGGTGAACCCTAGGAAAATCATTTTCAGCAATTTTAACATGCTTTTACCCCGAACTTTTTCATAAAATCTATTTTCGAACAAATTTTGTTAAACAATATTTCAAAACTTAGCCGCTGACAAAAATTTCAACTGAACTATTCATCGATTAAAGTTTTTATCAATCTTCAAAGTTTTCAATCGACTTTCACTTTCAAAATTTCCTGACAAATGTACTTTTAACAAACACATTGCAAAATTTCTTACGAAATGTTTTAAAGAATTTTCAAAACTTCAAAACCGTTCAAACTTGCTTACTGTACACATACTTTATACAAAATTTTAAACTTTGAATGGTCAACAAAATTACACAATACACAATGACCTCCTTGCTGTTATAGGAACAAAACCTACCAGAATCTGAATAGGGATGCGATTATGGTAACTCGCTAGCAACCTAGCTGCTTTCATACTACTTATTTGATAAACTTTACTTGCTACTTGATACTTGTTAGGTTTTCCCTAGATTCTAAGTTCACTAAAGAGTTAGGGAAAAATGACAATTTAGATTCTATAGTTTATATATGAGACGAGGTTTAGCTTGCATAAGTATTGGGATAACAAATCCTACATTATTTTATACCGGAAAACATACCGGTTAATATTTTTATATATACAATGGGTCACATTTCATATAAAGCTAATGTAGGCTAAACATTTCGTTTCTATATGAGGCTGATAGAGTCTAAGGTGGGCTACTAGTGCAAAATGTAGCTGTACTCTAGCAATTGGCTAAACGACAAACTTTGTCCTACCGACAAAACAATCAAGGATTTACTGAATTACTTTAGGCTACTAGTACACATTGTAGCTACGCTATAGTGATCGACTAGACTGATCATGTAGGCACAATAGTCAAAACATCTCGAAACTTCATTTCGAATTCATTAGTTGCCGGAAGGGCGCTAGTTCAACAAGGGGAGATAGACAACTCTAGATAGGTGTTGTCAGACTTACGTAGATAACATGCAAACAATAACTTGAATACAACGATAAATACTACGAACAAATTTCGGGACGAAATTCTCCTAACAAGGGGAGAATGTGACACCCGGTCAAAAATGACCCAAATTACCGTCCAAATTTAAACTTTAACTACGAAGTATTAAATAACACGAAACGATTATCTAATAATCACACGTACACAAATCTTGTAGAACGCAGAAACCCAAAATACAATTTGGTGAAAAACATTTTTAAACAAAGTATTATTATTGAGAATAATAACTCCGTACTCTGAAAATTATTTAAATACATTTTAGATACAGAAAACTATCCGTCAATCTAGACAAAAACAAAGATGTATTTTTATACTTCATTAAAAGTATTTTCATAAAATACTTTGATTAAAAACGTATACGAAATAATATTTAGAATATTATCATTTTAAAACATTAGACTACTTAACGATCGGGTACACAAACACGGGACGAAAAATACACACACACCTCAATAATTGAGGCCGGTGTATATACACCGACCCCAATTATTTCCCTCTCACAAACACACACTCGGCTCTCATCTCTTTCTCTCGGTTCCTCTCCATCGATCAACACAACAACAATCAACAACAACATCAGTAACAATCATCATCTTCATCACCTTCTTGGCATCATCATCTTCACCATCGACATCCTCATCATCTCCATTTTCGGTTCCAACTTGAGTACGTATGAATCTTCACTAATTTACTTCAATTTTATGTTTATAGTGCGTTATATATCATGTATTAGCATTCCAATAAGTTGATTATGTTCAAAAATGGATTTAACTGGTTTTGTGAGTATTCTGCTCGAAACAGACCTGAAACGACCTCACAGCCGTTCGGCTATACAAAGCAGTTCGGCTATACCAAAGCCGTTCGGCTATACCAAAGCAGATCGGCTAAGCTCAGCCGTTCGGCTAAGAAACCTTAGCCGATCGGCTATGTGCACTTTTTCAGCAAACCATATTTTGTAGTTTGGTAGTCCTCTGAGTCACAGTCGTCTGGGCAGCTTGATCGCCTAAATCCGAGTTCGTATGAGGGAGATATGGTCAAAACGGTGCAGCCATGTCAAAACAGTTTCACAACGAACTTTTTATATATATACACGACGAATGTTCTTACGAAAACAAATCAAATTATGTTTTTGAAATATAATTTCAATTCCGTCACCAACGGGTCGTACACTTTTACAAACTACCAACTTAATTGGATTTCAAACATATAAACATAAACACGAATCGAATACTTTGAACACCTACAATCAAACGAACAAACATACGAATGATTCACTAAACACTCACTTACAAATATACAATCTCGCATGTTTAGGACACTAGGAGACTTCGGGGATTGTTTATTACACGTCGGATACGTACATTGCTCGGATAGACTCAGGTGAGTCTCACGGCCCCTTTTTACTGTTTACACATTGGGGGAGATGCATTACTTGTTTTACTCGAACACATGTACTTACTTACTTGATTACAAACTGATTTACTGGTATATCGATTGCATGAGGTTTACTTAATCCAATGAAGTCCCTTTAATCATAGTTGTTAGTTATGGACTTAAGCGCGAGTACTAGTAAATGGATCCATTAGGACTGACAATCCTCACCCAGGGTAGCACGCACTACCTCGAACATACAAGTATAAATGGGTGTTTCTTACTCGTTACATATGAATGTTCTGGATTAGCATTCACGAGGGCAAAATCACTGATTGTTAAGCTTCGACTATGGTGCTCATGGCAATATATACGGAAACTATTGCGACTGTGCAATATTTACTCAATGATTTTACAAGCTGATGTGTTCAAACTGTTACTTACTATAAACCTGTGAGATTCACCAACCTTTTGGTTGACCTGTTTAGTAATGCATTCTCAGGTACACATCAACAGTAGGGTTGATCAGTACGGATGACCCAGCAGGATATGCTTTAGTAGCTCGAGTCGCATGCAATTACACATATGAAGATTTTACCTGCATTATCTTTTGTATAATGATTATGTACTTAAAATCTAACAAAACATGTTGCGAACTCATCAATGATGTATTACTTTTGAAAACTTATGTATTAATGTAACTTTTTCTACAACGTCTCATTTAGAGTCGTTTGCTTGTACTTTGGGTTTGATTATTGATTAGTCACGCCCCAAAACAGTCGCTTCCGCAAAGCATTAAATTGGGGGTGTGACAGATAGTACCAGGATGTACTCTAACATTGGAGGGTCATCCTTTCAAAATAGACTTACTACCGGTTGAGTTGGGAAGCTTTGACATCGTAGTCGGTATGGACTGGTTGTCGAAGAACCGTGCAGAGATTGTTTGTTTTGATAAAATGGTGCGTCTACCATTGTTGACTGGAGAAACTTTAGTGATACAAGGAGATAAGAGGACGAGTGCCGTTAAAACGATTAATTGTTTGAAAGCTTGTAAATATCTCCGAAAGGGATATCCAACATTTTTGGCATTTGTTGTGGAGAAGAAACCCGAAGAGAAACGCTTGGACGACATACCTGTAGTGCGAGACTATCCGGGAGTATTTCCTGACGATCTTCCAGGATTACCACCTCCGAGACAAGTCGAGTTTCGCATCGATCTGGTGCCCGGAGCCGCACCAATCGCTCGCTCACCTTATCGTCTAGCTCCATCAGAAATGCAAGAACTGTCTACACAGTTGCAGGAGCTCTTAGACTTAGGATTCATCCGACCGAGCTTTTCGCCTTGGGGAGCTCCGGTTTTGTTTGTCAAGAAGAAGGATGGATACATGCGGATGTGCATTGACTACAGAGAGTTGAATAAAGTATCTATCAAGAACCGATATCCGTTACCACGCATTGACGATTTGTTCGATCAGCTACAAGGATCGAGTTATTACTTTAAGATCGACATTCGTTCTGGTTACCATGAACTGAAGGTTCGAGAAGAGGATGTGCCGAAGACCGCGTTCAGGACTCGTTATGGTCATTATGAGTTCCTAGTCATGTCGTTTGGATTGACTAACGCGCCTGCAGTATTCATGGATCTCATGAACCGAGTGTGCAAAACATATCTAGATAAGTTTGTCATCGTGTTCAATGATGATATTTTTATTTACTCGAAGATGAAAGAGGATCACGAACAGAAACTTATCCTCCAACTACTTGAGAACGAGAAGCTGTATGCTAAGTTCTCCAAATGCGAATTTTGGATTAAAGAGGTTCATTTCCTTGGTCACGTGATAAATGATAAAGGAATTCATGTGGACCCGTCCAAAATAGAAGCGATCAAAAACTTGGAAGCTCCAAAGACCCCAACCGAGATTCGACAATTTCTTGGTTTGGCTGGCGATTACCGGCGATTTATCGAAAACTTTTCAAAGATAGCTCAGTCACTCAACACCTTAACTCAGAAAGATGAGAAATTTGAATGGAGAGAGAAATAAGAGAACACCTTTCAATTATTGAAACAAAAGTTGAACACCGCACCGATTTTATCTTTACCTGAGGGAACAGAGAACTTCATCGCTTACTGTAATGCCTCACACCAAGGCTTAGGTTGTGTTCTCATGCAAAACGACAAAGTTATCAATTATGCATCTCGTCAATTGAAGATTCACGAGAAGAATTATACAACTCATGACTTAGAGTTGGGAGCAGTCGTTTTTGCACTCAAAATTTGGAGACACTACCTATATGGTACAAAGTGTACGATCTTCACCGACTACAAGAGTTTACAACACATATTCGACCAGAAAGAGCTCAACATGAGACAGAGACGTTGGGTCGAATTGCTGAACGATTACGAATGTGAGATTAAATATCATCCGGGCAAGGCTAATGTAGTAGCGGATGCCCTGAGTCGTAAAGAGAATGTTAAACCTCGCAGAGTTCGAGCTTTGGTATTGACAATCCACTCGAATCTCATTACTCAAATTCGTGACGTGCAACGAATAGCTTTCACCGCCGAGCGCACGAAAGACGAATCCCTGAAAGGAATGGAGAAACAACTTGAAACCAAAGAAAATGGAGTGTTATACTTCATGGACCGAGTTTGGGTACCATGCGACGATGAACTACGCAAGCTGATTTTGGACGAAGCTCACAAGTCCAACTACTCGATTCATACTGGTGCAGATAAGATGTACCAAGACGTGAAAGGTTTCTATTGGTGGCCTAACATGAAAAGAGACATTGCTACTTATGTCAGCAAGTGTCTAACTTGTTCAAAGGTCAAGGTTGAGTATCAAAAACCCTCAGGACTTTTGCAACAACCAGAGATGCCACAATGGAAATGGGAGCACATAACGATGGATTTCATCACAAAACTACCAAAGACATCAGCAGGAGCTAATTCAATATGAGTGATTGTCGATCGATTGACGAAATCAGCTCACTTCATTGCTATCAAGGAAAATGATAAACTAGAGAAACTGGCGAAGATCTATATCAAAGAGATCGTTTCTCAACACGGTGTACCATTGTCCATTATATCTGATAGAGATAGCAGATTCACATCTCGCTTCTGGCAGTCACTACAACAGGCTTTAGGTACTCGACTCGACATGAGTACGGCCTATCATCCGCAAACTGATGGCCAGAGTGAACGAACGATTCAAACTCTCTAGGACTTGTTGCAAGCGTGTGTGATTGACTTTGGAGGACACTGGGATACTCACCTCCCACTAGCAGAATTCTCCTACAACAACAGTTATCACACCAGCATACAGATGGCGCCATTCGAAGCACTGTATGGACGCAAATGCCGATCACCACTCTGTTTGGCAGAGTTGGGTGACAAACAACTATCTGGACCTGAACTTGTCCAAGAAACCACGGATAAGATATCTCAAGTACTCAACCGATTGAAAACGGCGAGAGAATGACAAAAGGGTTACGCCGATAACCGTCGTAAACCATTGGAATTTCAAGTAGGTGACAAGGTCCTACTCAAAGTATCGCCTTGGAAAGGGATAGCACGATTTGGCAAACGAGGAAAACCGAACCCGTGATATGTTGGACCTTTTGAAATCCTTGCCAGGATTGGTCCTGTCGCTTACAAACTAAAATTGCCACAAGAGCTTAGTAACATTCACGACACTTTTCACATCAGTAATCTTAAAAAGTGTCTGTCGGACGAAACACTCATCATTCCTCATGACGAGGTCTTTATTGACTCAAAACTAAATTTTGTGGAGGAACCCATCGAAATAATTGACCGCAAAACCCACAAACTCCGACGTAGCCGGATCAAACTCGTCAAAGTTCGTTGGAACTCGAAGCGCGGTCCTGAGTCTACTTGGGAACGTGAGGATGAAATGCGAAAGAAATACCCTCAACTTTTCGATAACGTGACCGAGACTCACGACTCAACTTAAATCTCGGGACGAGATTTCGCTAACGGGGGGAGAATGTGATAATCCTCTATTTAGGGTATTAATCCTTTCTTAATTGCATGCATTACCTAGAGTAATTCCCTGATTAGTGAATTCAAAACGATTTTTATGTGTAAAGTTTTGTGAAACTTACTGTGTGATACGTGACGTATTAGACTTGTAGTTATATGTATATTAATTACATACGAAATGAACATATTAAACTCGACAAACTTAATACAATATAGTTGGTGATACGAAATAATTAATAATTCGAAAATTATTAATTACAAATATTAGATATTTATATTATTGAAATAATATAATAACTAATACGTTTTATATTAAACGTATCAAATGCGAATCATAGAGTTCCAAAAAGAACTTCAAAATACTTTTGAATAAATTTTGTTTGAAATTATTATAGAAAAATATTAGAACAAAAATAAAACTGAGACCTTTAAACTGCTATTTAGGACGCGTTATACAAGAACAGAAACAATTATAAAACGTACCTAAAGGTCGAAAATAATAAAAGTATTTATTTTCCCATTACTGTTTTAGTATTCGGAACATTACTTCAAAATATAAATTCCAAATTTGACTGAAATCTGGCATGCTATTTCACCGTACAGTACTTCTACTGTAACCAATTTTATTAATGATTTTAATAGAACATTTCATTTTTAAAAATATCAATTACTAAGTTTAAAATATAAATTAATCTAACGAATAATAGAGTTATACACGAAGTACCACAAATTATACCCGTATACGAAATTAACGGGCTAAAAACACAAACAAATAACCCATTCAAAATTTTCGGGGGACACACACACGCACGGGCCATACTCCTTTGTTGAAAATTGATCGATCATTTTTTTTTATATATGTAACCTTTCCTCACAAACTCACAGTTACCTCCAATAATTTGCCACCTACATTTTCTCCATCTCTGTGATCTCCATCACAAGCAGCAGCAGCAACAGGAGGAAGAAAACCATATCACCATCATCCTCATTCCTTCAAAACACTTCAAATCATCAAACAATCAAACACTAAAAATGATCACTTAATCATCATCTCATTTCGTCATCATCATCTGTCGCTCATCATCATCATAATCTCCATCCAAAATCACATTGTGAGGATTTTCTCAATCTTTATTTCATTTATATAAATTATTACTACCTCCGTCCCAAAATTATAGTCCATCTTTCCTTTTTGGGACGTCCCAAAATAATTGTCCACTTCTGATTTCAACCAATAAGAAGAGAGTTTAGTGGGTGCAGATTCTATTTGAGTGGTTGAAAACTGTTGTGGTCCCACTTTTATTAAACTGTGTGCTTTTTGTTGGTGGACAATAATTTTGGGACGGAGGGAGTATAAATAATGAAATTTGGATGATGATTGTGCCATAAATTGTTAAAAACATGTTATAATATGTTAATCTATCATGTTGTGTTGGATTGATCATGTTAAAAAACGGATTTAAAATAAAGTTCATATGTGTGTATGTATAACGATGACGAACATAGCTGCTGTAAATTTTAATAAGTACATCTAACACATAAATACTTTATGTTACATTCAAAAACAAATAACTAAAGTTAGCCTAGTGGTTAAGTGTGATGGGTGTGGACCGAGAGGTCACAGCTTCGATACCTGTGACCTATTTTAATTTCATTTTTTTTTACAAACTAGAAATAAATGGTATAAATATCATTTGAACCACATATATATTAAGCTTACTTTGATAATCATTGTACGTACGTCGTTATTTAATTATCCTAAATGAGCTATTCTAGTTTTAATAACAATAAAGGACACACACAGTGTTCTCTTGATTGGTCAAATAATTACCTTTGAGGTGTTTTGAATCATGAAATAATGCAACACTTACATAAACTTGAGTGATCGGTGTTGGTTTAGATGAAACATTGGGATCCTTTTATTGTCAAACAGAGGAGATCGAATGCATAACACTAACATGGTACAAAATTTGTACTCGACCGCGGGTCAATATTTTGACACAAATAATAAACGATGTAACTTTTCGGGTCAAACGGGCCGAATCTATATTGGGTCAAAATTTGTATTTTGTTAACGGGCCAAAATAATTTGTTAAACGTATTTGGGCCGAATTAATTTGGGCCACACTTATTTGGGCCTCATAGTTGGGCCAAACTATTTGACTTTGATATTGGGCCAAACTAATTGGACCAAGCCCAACGGGCATTTTTGGGCAACGTGATTCCAAAACGCAAACTTAAATCGGGTTATATCAATATAGAACGAGTTACAACTTTAATGCGAACGATAAATGGATAATGACAACTTATACTATATAAATATATATAGACACGACGATTCGTCAAAGTGTATATATATATATATATATATATATATATATATATATATATATATACGACTTAACAAAGTTATTTTTTTATAACTACTATAATTATGTTTTTAAAACATAATCAACAACAATGACAACTATATATATATATATATATATATATATATATATATATATATATATATATATATATATATATACGCGACATTAATAACAATATATATATATAAACGATGATGACAAATAATATATATATTCAACTAATAAGTATATGAAAATATATACTTATACGCAACAACCATTTCAACGCAATTATAACCAACAACTAAAATGTTATGAACATTTCAACTTAACGATTAGTCCACATACTTATGTAAAGTATATTAAATTGTGTCTAGGTATTTGAGAGGCACACTTGGACTACTACTATTATTAGCTGTATTGCTTGCTGAAGACTGCAAACTGTGAGTTCACAGCCCCTCTTTTACTTGTTTTAAATGCTTTTAAAACCAGGGGTGGAAAACATAGAACTATGTGCTATAACATGCTACTTGTTTATATAATTGCTTGACATGCTTTTATATCAAATTGATTTGTATAAATGCTTTATGCTTTATAAATCAACTGTTAACTATATGAAACGTTTTTACAACTATTTTGGGAATAAGACAACGAATCTTGGTACGATCCTAGGTTTATGAGAGGTAGTTGTAGTGCACATAAGTCCCAGTGCTTACAACCTATAACCATTAGCTAGGTGACTCTAGCCACTGAGTATACAGATAGTACTATCGATTTGACAACCCTCCCAGGATATTACTCCTTGGTCATTCCAACCCCATCGACGGCGGTCGTAACGAGGAGTGTATACTTACCGTGTTACTGAGGCAACAACAAAATAACTAGTCGTGGTTTGGTTATAGTACTAGGAGTCGTTACTTTAACTCTAAAGGTTTAGCTCACCTTGGAGGGATTATGGTCTATATTTCCCACATAACTAAACAACTAAACTACAACTTGATTTGGGAAGTGTATTCCCTATGATAACTAATAGGACAGGTGTTCCTACGCATGATTACATTTTTGGAAACGTTTACCTTGATTGGATAAACTTGGTTTCCTGACATAACAACTTTTACAGGAAATGTTTACTTAATTGTTAAACTTGTGTTTCCTACAACAATGTATATGGAAATGTTTACTTGATTGTTAAACCTGTATTTCCTACAAACTATTTAAATGGAAATGTTTACTTGATTGTTAAACCTGTATTTCCTACAAACTATTTGAATGGAAATGTTTACTTGATTGTTAAACCTGTATTTCCTACAAACTATTTAAATGGAAATGTTTACTTGATTGTTAAACCTGTATTTCCTACAAACTATTTAAATGGAAATGTTTATTTGATTGTTAAACATGTATTTCCTACAAACTATTTAGATGGAAATGTTTACTTGATTGATAAACCTATATTTCCTGTGATAACTAATAGGATAGGTGTTCCTACACGATTGCCTTATTTTAGAAATGTTTTCCTTGATTGGATAAACTAGTATTTCTAAAACATAATTATTTTAGAAATGTTGTTCCTTGGTTGGATAAACTTGAATTTCTTACAAACTACATAATAGGAAATGTTTATCATATTTGGATAGACCTGTTTTCCTACTTAACGATCAAATTGTATTACACATGATTATTCAACTAATAGATTGGAAATGGTACTTTCCTGAGATTACTTATTTGAAGCTATACAACAAATAGGAAATGTTTACTTTGATTATTTAAACCCTTGTTTCCTGCAACTACTTATTAGGAAATGTTTTGATTAAACTTGTGTTTCCTACGCAACTGTTTACTTGTAGTAAGAATGATATTCTTACGTTATATAGGAAATGTTTTCTTTAACTAGAATAACTTGTAATTCCTACTAAACTTATGAATAATATGTCGTGCCGTAAATGAATGATTTATTCATAACTTGGTTTGACCACTGTAAATTAAACCTGTGAATTCACTCAACATTCAATGTTGACGTTTTACTATATTTTTCAGGGAATTAAGACTCAGGTACTGATGCATGCATAATGGACGTAAGTTACCCACGATGAATTAGGATGCCACATTTGGGACAAATGTATTTTTACAATACTACTATTTCTATGAGTTGACAAGTCGTAGTTTTGGTAACTACTTTTATATTAATGGCATCTTAATTTCTGTTCTGCAATGATCATAAGCTCTGATACGATGAATGCATACTGCTAACGTCAGCACCCCCGCTGTATACTTAAAATGCTTTCGCTAATTACATAATGCTTCCGCTAAGTGTTTCATAAACGCGATTACCAATTTTGGGGGTGTGACAGCAACTGTCACTGTCCCTTTACAAAATTGCCCCATTAACAAGTCCCATGGTGTGCGATATCTTAAGCGTGCAAAAGATAATGACTTGGTGTCTGATTTTTCGATCATTTCTTGAACTTCTTGGGGATAATTGCTTAGCAAATCCACGGTTGATCGACGAATTACCTCCGGATCATCCCAAATTCTTCTATCTGGTCAATTTTTATTAGACCACTTACTATGGTAAACTCCAACTGACGCATCAGTTGGAGCCACATCAGCGCCACGTCAGCTGTTTTCTTAACTGACACAAACTGACACTCCACTACCTATGGTGAACATCAGTTTCCATCACTTCTCTGTTTTTGGGACCCACACACTTATTTCTTTATTTATTTAAAACACAAACTTAAATAAAACATTTTCATTAAAACTAAAAACATTACATTAAATAAAAATAAAACATTACATTAAATAAAACATTACATTAAATAAAATAAAACATTACAAATGTTAAAAAAAAAAACAAATATTGAAAACTACCACATTTATATATATTGTTTAAAAATTGTGTTGAATGGTTTAAAAATTGTGTTGAGATGGTGGTGTATATATAGTGTAAAAATGGGATATAAATGTTTGGCCAACGTCTTTTTTATTTTAATCCGTTAAAACACAAAAGTACCAACCGACGCCACCCTTTTTTCTCTTCGGTTTTCCGAAGTTTTCAACCGACGTCCCCAAACCGACGCCTCGTGCCTATGGCGTCGGTTTCGTCGCTTCATCCGAACCCCCAAACCGACGTAGCATAGTGAGGGGTCTTAAACTTTAGAGTAGTTATGTAAGGAAGAAATTATTTGAAGCGAAAGTATTATATTCCGCCTGTATATACAGTTAAACATGACGATGATTCATAAATATAACCTTTAGGAGTATAGGGGTGGGCGCAAAACCAGTAAACCATGTTATCATTCATTGGAATTCTTCCCACTAGGATGTTGTCTTTCCTGAAACGAGTAAACTCATGGTCGAACGAATGACCATTTGGGTAATTCGTTAAGCCTCTAATTCCACATAATGGAAACATCTTTGTAGGCTTTAGGCTGAAAAAGTCAGCAACGATTGATTTGCCTCCTTCACAACCAATTACATCCTAGTTACAAGCATCAATAACACATATTATCCAAATATTCTATTAAAAACAGAGGTAGTATCATAAGGCGATCAAACAGTGACTAATATTGATTAGAAAATGCCATTAGATACGATTGATTTGTAATTCTTGTAGTGGATGAATTAATAACCTTGGGCATAATGGAGCTTCCATTGATGAACCGAAGAACTAGTCTGTTAGTATTCGGATCCACTTTTATAGATTCAAGTTGGCAACCAAACTTTACAGTGTCGGGAGGAAGGGCATCATAAAGAGTGTCTATAATATCCTTCCTCATTAAGGCACGAAATTCACCATTCCTGTTATTTCCATCAATAGGCAAACAAAGCAAAGAACTGTACAAATTAACTGGAAATTAAGTTAAGTAAATTGCTATATAATGTTACTGACCCTAAGACAGAGGCGGTACCAGAAAAAAAATTGAAAGGGGGCAAAATTTAATAGCGTACGTTGAGTTCGGGTCATCGACTCAATTCTTTTTGCTTTAACCAAAACTATTTTAGTTGAACCAAAGTGAATTTAGTTCAACATTAAATTCTTTATTACATGGACAACACGTAACATATACTCATATATTTAGCAACCGACAATATATATACTGTGACACCTGCCAAATTAGGACTAGTGATTAGTGCCTAATCATCTGTTAATACATGTAATTAGTTCTTTGATTAGGCTAATTTATGCATCATTATATATATTGTCGAATATATACACGTACGCGATTTGTTTAAATCGTGCAATATTAAATCGACCGAATTTCGATTCGTTTATACGGACGTTGGTGAACGCATTTTCTTTTATTATTAAATAATATGAAATTATTTAATAAACATACTAGTTTCTAAATATTATTTTGATAATATATCACAAGTATTTTGTATCGTATAAATAACTCGTACGTGACCAAAAATACGTAAAACGCGTCCGATTAACGACGTAAATCAAAGTTATATTTTTATAACTCATTATAAAGTATTTTGATAAAATACTTCAACAAAAATATCGAATAATTATTCGTATTTAAAAACACGTTTATATAAAAACGCGTATAAAATACAATTAAACGTTTAAACGATTAGGGAAACGAACACCGCACATAACGCAAACGCATGGAACGAAATTTGGGCAACCCACACCTTGGTGGGCCACCCTTGGAGCCGGCCCCCTTTCCCCCTTTTTCCCTCTTTTCCTTTGACTTCACCAACACACAAACGCACACAATCATAATCCTCACTCATCACCAACTCAAAATTCTCTCTCATTTCTTCATCCCTCTCTCTCTACCTTTGGTTCTCTCTCTCTACAAAAGCTCCACAAAAACTCCTTGGATTGCCAGAAGGTTAGAAGCAAAAGTGATCACCACGACGAGAGCTACACATCCATCTTTTCGGTTTCTTCTCGCGACGATTTGTAAGAATCCCGACACTTTCGAAAATACTTAGTTTTTACTTATTTTCATATTTTGTTGTTCATATAGCAAAGATATGTCCAAATAACATGTTAAAACTTGTTTTCGAAACATATGTCGAAAGTTGCGATTTTGGTCATTTTATGAAAACCGACACTTCGGGTTAACCCCTACACAAACCAATAATTTTTCTGAACTCTATAAACTGATCTAAGACTTGTGTAAAAGTTTCAGATCAAACCGATGTCGTTTGACCACAAACCTGACACTTGAAGATCTGACCAGCCTCTTGTGTCGCACCGGGGCCAACCCGACTGCGACACAAGCCATTATGTCGTCAAAAATTGATTATGTCGCGCATAGCGACACAAAACCTTATGTCGCACTATATCGAATGTCGCATACTGCGACATAACACCTTATGTCCCATTAAATTGCGGATGTCGCTTAATGCGACACAAATACTTATGTCGCAATCATGACCTGCGACACAACAACTTATGTCGCACAATTATTACAAATTGCAACATTGGGACACAAACACCTATGTCGCCATTGGTGTCGTACCCAGTGTCGCACCCAGTGTCCACAAATCAGAACCTGAAAAACACAGATTTTTACTAAGTGTCAAGACTTGAGATTTTATCACTTAACAATACCCAAATTCAAATTTTAGATGCGTTTTTCACTAAAGCAATATAGTATAAATAAAAATTCAGATTCAGATTTTTACTAAGTCGCACCCAGCCAGGGGCTCTGCCCCTTGGACCCCACCAGGGGTTACCACCCCTGGGACCCCGCTAACCAGGGGCGCTGCCCCGGACCCCCGTCATTTAAAGTTTGAAAATACTTTATACACTGAGTGTCAGACATTTACAACAACCAAACCACATACGATGTACTCGTACATGATACACATATACTTCGATAAGTATACGATACAACGAAACATATAATAAAAATACTTTGGGATTATTATTACAAATCACCACCAACGGGCCGTATATGGTTTCAAACCTCAAACAAAACAATTAAACATTTGGACATAACTAGTTGATGGACAACAAACATAGGTGATCTTTTGAGATACCTACTCATATTAACCAACGCGCGTCTTAGACGCCCTCGGGTTACAGTCTTCGGACATCATTGCTTGGCTAAGCAACGCACGTTTATTGAGATAAACGCATCAGACTCAGGTGAGTCTCATAGCCCCTATTTTACTGTTTTTCACTCAGGGGTGTGATTCATTGCTCGTTTTATTTACATGTGAACGCAAGTACAAAACAACGCTTTATACTACATGAGTTCTTCACAACTAATCATTTTAAAGTCCTCCACAACATAGTTTGGTAATACTTCTATAGCGTGAATGTTAGTGTATGGTACCATATAGGATTGACAATCCTCGTCCGGGTTAGCAAGCACTAACTGGTCAAACAGACGCATTAGCATTTGTTCAGGCGAATGTAGATTAGGCACTCGTGGGGAGGCACCCTCGATCAGGTCCTTGAATGTGGATCCTGACACCTCAGTTAAGCTCAGACTATGTGCTCATGGCTGTATGCACATTATTTATTTGCTTGATTGCAAATCATTACATTAAATCTTGCGGTTCATACAATATGTTTTGACATACAAACCTGTGACCTCACCAGCTTTTAACTGACCATTTTTAGCATGTATCATAGGTACTCAGCAATAGGTTGAACTGCCCATCAGGATACTTTTAGCTCGAGTCATCATGCAAACGTCAGAGATTTTCTTGCATTATTATATTTTGTAAAAGTAATTATGTATTGAAATATCTCATATTCAGAACACGGGCTATTGTAATAGCTTCAAATGTTGTAAACATTTAACATATTAATGTATTTTGTTAAACGACGCATATAGAGTCGTTCATTATATCTTATGTGTTGTGGTTACCGGATTAGTCGCGCTCCGACCCGAATCGCTTCCGCATCATAATTTGGGGGTGCGACATATACTCATAAGTTAGCAACTCTTTTTGAATTTTTCACAAACTTTGATTCAAATTTAACATATTTATATGGCAAAACATTATCATATGTAGATTATGAAGAAAAATTATACTCATCTCTGGCAATGATATTCATGTCCGACTTCTTTCAAAAAAATTAAAAATATTTAGATATGAAAAAAAAAAAGGAAAAATTGTACTCATTAAGATATATAGTTTAATTAACAATTATGTTGATCTAAAATAATTATTACATTTAATCATATACAATCGTGGAAAATAAGAAAAATAAAAATAGAAAGAAAGAAAATAAGTATTACTCCGTACATTAATTACATACAAAATGAGGAAAAGGTACTCGGTAAAAAGGAAGGAAAAAATAGAAAGGATAAAAGAAAAAACAAGTCTGATACAACAAGGGGGGTCAAAATAGAACTGATAAAAAAAATAAATAAACATGCAATATCGAGGGATTGAACTTTAGACCTCCTGAACACAAAATCAAGCAAGCTAACACGCGGACGAAGTTGAAGAGGTCTTGTGCAACCTTCGGATTGTCGCAACATCTCCACCACCATGCTAAATAAGTATTTATCGAAATTATTGTAACTGTTTTGTATTTATTAGTTACGGGGGCAATATGCAAATTATACCGAAAATTACAAAATTTTTCTCGACTCGTAAAAACTTGGTGGGGGCGGATGCCCACCCTGCCCCCATTGTAAAACCGCCACTGCCCTAAGATATTTCGATAACTCGTAACTTACATTGAGCTTTGTTGCTGTTTCCCCTCATTAAGCGTCACCATTCGTTCGTTATACATGTCCAAGAAGTATTATGGCATGTTATTATAGTACATACAGTGATATACAGCTAAAAACACTATATGTATGTATTAAGTCTCTACACTACAAGATAGATGCCATTTAATGACTAAAATAAACAGTCATTAAAGGTCTAAAAACAGTCATTAAAGGCCAAAAAGGCTACTCCTACTTAAGAAAAAAGTGTCACTAACAAAGCCATAACTAAATATCTAATATGACTAAAAGTTTCAGTCATTAAAAGTCTTAAACATATTATGACTGATAATTCAGTAAGTACATAGGTTTTAGAAACTATCATATACAACTTCTTTAATGACTGAAGGTTCAGTCATTACAACCTCCATGAATAAAGGAAGTTTACTAAATTTTTTGTATTGATTTAAATTTGTATAATATTTAAAACAATTAAAATAATGCTACGAAACAATTAGATCACTATGCAAATATATAGTACTTTTATTTCTGCAAATATGTCCAAACTTTTCAATGCACAAGTGTCTAGAATTTAAGGTCTAAAGCTTAACAATACTATCTAAGAACAGGGGAATAAAAAAGTAGAAAAAGCAGCAGCTCTAGTGCTCCACAATTTCTTCTTCAACATCTGAAAAATAACATAATAACAAGAAAAGAAATATGAGAAAATAAAACATGTACATAACCTATAATTAATCTATCCTCAGTAGTTTAATACCTATGACCACCTGTAAACACACTCTGCCTATACTATACCATCTATATCTATATTACAATGCCTTTGTTCCCAGATTCCAAATATCCAAGTTACCACATATATCATCTCTGATTCTCTTTCCAATATACATATCTGAAGCACTTTCAATATTTGCGTTCTATGAAATTATTTAATGATAAATATATGATGTGGTAAACTGTTTCAAGTCATAGTTAATCAATTCGCAGGCTTGTACAGTAATAAATGAAATTGTCTAATGAGCAAACCCATGTAGTTTTGTAGCAAGTCCTAGAGAACCAAAGTTGTAAACAGAATTCTATGAAATGAATGGCCTTCCAATATCCTGGGAAACATACCAGATCAGGCAGTGATAAAATACGATCAGATGAATCTTTTCAAAGAATACTCCCTGCTTGCACCAATCATCATTATCAATCGGTTAAAATTTTAAACTTAAAACTATCTCTTAAACTTCATTAAATCACCACATAATACTATAACTATTTTACCAGAACTATGACTTGCACTTGCATCAGTTGACGTCTGGTTACCATTAGGACAATAAGTATATGCACTGCATGAATCATTGGCAACCTGAAATTTAACATACAATGCAATCAGACACTTGCATCTTCAAATTAAATTTACACTAATAAATGTATGTAGTAGTACCTCCATGTTTAAACTACTAAGATTAGATAAATTTGCATTAGGTAATTGATCTTTAATTATGGCCACGAACCGAAACAGAGCGTCTTGCTTAGCTTTCATTTCTTGAATTTCAGCATTTTGCCTTTCTTTACTTTGTTTCATTTCATTCACTTCCTCTTGAAGTTCATTGATGCGAGCCTTTAGTTGTGGCACTTGGGGATCTTGTGAAGAACAAGATCCTTTGTCCTTGGCAATTATGACCTTCCCCAAACATCGTATCCGACCTCCTTTTTCTGGTCTTTTTTTAACTTGGGCCAAGTCATCATTTTTCCAGTGCATAGCACCTACAGTTGTACCACTAGATGCTTCTGGCAGTTTTAGGTTTTTCAATTGACCCTATAATCCATTAGATTGATCAGAATCAATATCTTAGCTCGCAGAATCATGATAACCATTTAGTAATCATAGATACAATAACAAATTTTCAGGCATATTCGACATCAACATTATAATTTTCAAGTAATTTAGAAATACATACGATAACATCAGCAGCATTTTCATTCACGACGCTTCCATCTTTACGTGTACGACTAATTTGGTATATTTTTCCACGTGATGGACGAACACCATTATTTTTTTTCCTCTGCAATAGCAAAAACCGTTGTTAACAATGTAATAAACTAAGGATGAAAAACAGCAAGTAAACTTCACTTTCATCTATATCTACACTACTTCCTTCCATTGGGACCGTGGGAAATAGGTCGTGTAATAACCCATGTATGTCATGTTGGTACTTATCTTGTTCCACATTCGGCATCACACTTGATGATGACGCCTCAAGACTTTCCCCATGATGTATCCAATTTGAGTATCCTTTTTGGAAACCATACAATATAAGGTGATCATACACTTCCTGTCTTGTAGATTTAAATCTATTGTAGCACTTCATGCATGGACACAATATCCTTTCATGTTCACTTGATTTCTCAAAAGCGAAGTTCAAAAACAATTCCTCTCTGTATTCATATTGTGGACTAGCTCTTGGTGCAAGATATATCCAAGATTTATCCATTGCAACTTTTATGAACCAAAGAAAACAACTAAAACTATAAGTAAGTATATATAACCAGAAATGATTAACAGTGTCTGATATCTGTTAATTTTATGTCCACCATCAGAAAGAAGAAAGGCCATCATGGCCGAATAATGAAGCACATTGCTGTTAAGAAGATATCAAGCATTTCGAATAGAAAACAAGTAATAGTACCTACACTGTAATATAGACAAGACATTATACTTTTCATTTTTAGCTTTTCATTCAATTTGACATATACCAAATAATGTACAGCAACTAAGTATTATTCTATAGGAACTCCACAATAATCAGTCAAGAGCACATTCTGCCTATCGTTTTTATATGTTTCCAAAAGGTAAATATGGTCATAGAATCAATTGGTGAAGTCATTATGTATGAATTCCCTATCATTACACAGATCTATAATTTGAAAACCGAATGTAATTAAAACTTCAAATTCAAATTGAAATCGAAAACACAGCCAACTAAATATGTTAAATCCTTCAAATTCGAATTCTAATTGAAATTGAAAATTGGAATCAATCGATAATTAATACCTGTTTCTGTAACCGAAAAAGGAGATGAAGCAACGATGGAGATGCTACGGCGATGGAGATACGACGACGACGGCGTTGGAGATGTGACAGCGACAGCGTTGGAGATGCGACGACGAAGGAGATGCGACGGCGGGGCGTTGTGGTGGCCGGTGGCACGGTGAGTTGGTCGAGACGCAAATCGCCAGAGAGAGCCTAAATCAGTCTAGGGCTTTAAAAAATACGGAGTAGAGCAAGTGGAGTTGCATAGGAGTGTAATACGGAGTAATTTTCTTTTTTGATTTTTTAATTTAATTTAATTTATTTATTATACCAAAGAGATATACCCACTTTTGTTTCAGTCATTAAAACTCTTAAAAAAACATTTAATGTCTAATTTGTGTTTCAGTAATAAAATGTGTTAGTCAGAAAAGGGCATTTAGTTTGTAGTGCTAGTGACGAAAAAATGTACGTTACCTACATAACTGCTACCTACAAACGCAACAAGATATGGTTTTATGAATCATATGAACAACAACATCATATCGATCATGAGATAGATACTAGATAAAACCTTGATATGTTTCTGAATCTGTGGAAGGAAATTGTTTCTAATACAAAACATATATAACAGATAATTATTTATGTAATCAATATAGGCAATTATCAAAAGGTTGTCCAATTCTAAATCCCTATGTTCTAACTTCTAAGTGAACAATTAAACCGAATATAACGTAGTCTTAATCAGTTACAATATATTCAAATATTTAAGCGAAATGATACGAAAAAAGGAACTAGGTATACCTTTGCATAGGGATAGCAGTGTGGCGGAGGATGTCCGCAACACCGAGCTGATCAAGAGCTCGCCAACCATTCTGCCAGATTCCGATTGCTGTTCCAGTGTTGTTTCTTAGACTCTCGGATTTCTCCATTACTACGCTTTTTATTCCTTTCTTATTAAGAGCCACAGCCGTCGCTAACCCACAAATACCTGCTCCAATTATCACCACCTCATCATTATTATTATTGTTATCCATCATATCATTTAGTTGCCCTTTACTCAAATCAAATCTAGTTTTGTGTTTTCTTTCTATTCTATGGCGGTAGCCTTATCTAGATATATACATATATATAGATAGATATAATATAATATAATATATACATAGAATATAGAATTGCCCATATATAGTATTTGACTATGTGTGTGTCCAAATTTAAATGGAGGGGTCCATAGACTAGCGAAGTAATCATACATGTAACTAGGTGCAAAATCACACTTCGTTGCAGGCACATGTACCGTTCATTATTATGTGATATCCATGCATGGTTGTAGAGGTTTTTAAATAGCATAACGATTTTTACTGAGATTTAAGAAAATTGGACTTTTTAGTTCAGTCTGCAGGATCAATCTAGTTTGGAACTGACATGTAGGGCTGCAATGGATTGTATTATGATCTAAATCCGATCCGATCAGATCCAATTATATGACTTATTGGATCAAAAAATTGATCCATCAATCCGACTAGTGATCCAATAAATCGATTCATTTATGATGGATCATCACTTGGATCGATCCATTTGAAAAAAATTGTTTTTCAAAATTAGATTATTACGAGACGATAGCCTCATAGTCTTCCTCTTGTACTCTTCATTTGTCTTGTAGTCTTATCTATATATATTTAACACGCTTATGAAAAGGGAGTTGATATATACAACAAACAAATCACTCCATACAACAAACTGTACAATTATTAAAGCTCGTAGTACAAACATTGTGAACTATAAAATTGGTGTATAAATAAAAAAAATGTTGTATTTATCACCTCCCAAAAGATTTACACACTTTCTTCACAAAGTTTAAACTTTAAAGACGTAAAATTCATAGAATACCCTTTTTATCATTCATAGAAATATTAAAGTTATAATCATTAATTGCATGATTAACAAATTGCAATACCTTCCATATTAAAATTATAGCACTTGTATGAATTTAAAATAGTTTGATTCCCCTCTACTATCACACATTAGCCATTTCCAAATTCTTTTACTATCACAAAAATTATTACTGAAAATGAGTATATGACGATCAACGAACTACCGATATCACTTGTAATAAATTTCAAATTCCGCCGCTTAGCGCGGGTGTCTTCTAGTTGATATATATCTACCGTATCTGTGCATATATAAAACTTATAAATTAATAACTAGTATACATCTAATAACAATATTACGTAATGTACAGTAAATTAAATACTCTCTCCGTCCCTAATCTATTGTCCAGTATTCCTTTTTGGGCTGTACCAAATTAATTGTCCACATCCATAAATAGATAAGAATAATGAGATAAAGTTCTTTTTTACCCCTAGTGTATATATGTAAGACAAAAAAGTAGGTAAAAAGTAGAGGGTAAAACTGTCATCTTACCAAAAAGTAAGAGAGATGATTATGTTTTCTTAAACTGCGTGTTTTCTGTCTGGGGACAATAAAATTAGGACGGAGGGAGTAGTAACTTTCGTATGTATCGTAATCACAGATATTTTTAACTGAACATGTACACCGGCCTGCTGCATTATGTTGTTGCTGCTATGGTTATTTAACATATTTACTTAATTTATTTAGATATATTGAGGTGTATCTACAATGATCGATCTCAAAATCTATATATTTAGTTGTATGTATCGAACAGTACTGTGTAACTTTCATATTATATTAGATAATATAATAAATAACACTAACAATGTATCGATCTCTGCTAACTATACGAGTAATTTTATCTTACCTTATTTCGGTACTTGCATAAATAAGTAATTAATTAATTTTTCTATAATTACAAAATATGCATTTCACCATATATTTTATGTCTATAGCATATAAGCAGTGCGAGAATTTCACTTCAATATGTCGTGTTTTCATGTAACGTTACTCACTTAATCTAACATCCTTTTTGTAAAATGAAAAACATTAACTTTTAATGGCTTCAAAAGAAAAATAATAATAAATGGATCGATCCGGATCATGATCCAATCCACTTAAATTAATTGGTTATGAATCGGATCACGATCCATTATAGTGGATCATTATCCATTCAAGTTGGATCACTAATGAAACAAAACAATATCCATCTACATACATCCATTGCCAGGCCTAATGACATGTATTCAGTTTTCCGTTTTTTCTGACTCGTAACAATGTTATTTTGTATTTACATTGTAAAAAAAGTATTGATTTTTATTTGTCCCATAATGATTGTCAACTTGTAAAAAATAACTACAAATTTTAAATAAGTTCTCAAATTTAACTTAATTTATTACTTTCAATAACTCATTTATTAAATATTTAAGTCAAACTTGACTTGAATATAAGGGTAAAATTGACATTTAATCAAATTATCATAAATCCAACAATTTTTCACGGGTGACATCCTTTTCGGGACGGAGGAAGTATTTGATTTGATGGATCAACAAAATGTATGTTATACGGTTAAATATTGTAATAAGGTTGAACTTGGACTCAATCTGATATCAAACCACACGGGCAGTAATGACAGTTGTTTGGAAAAACAGAGGATGTAACTTTTTTACTTTGTAACACTCATGTCATTTTTAGTCCAATCCACCTATAGATAAACAGAAAACAAGAAAAGCATTACATTACATTCATGGAAATCAAGCTTCCATGTAACATATTAGCTTTCTTCCTACAAAAGGTTTAAAATCCAAGCGGTTTAAAAAACAGATAACCAATACAAAGTTTTATTGACCTAAGAAAGTCCGAACATATTAAAAACCAGCACAAATGGTCCAGGGAGAAAAGAGCCAAGAAGACGATGCATATAAACCTACGTATACGAGTAGGAGTTCCAAATAGCACCCCAATGCGGTAACTTGCAACAACATCCTTCGCTTTCCCAGTTTTGACCGGGTCAAAAATTTTATGACCAGAGCCAAGTTTTAAGCGAGGTCAAAAACTCTTTGAACCCATCAAAGACTACCACAATCATAATCAATACCATTGGTGGTGCCATAGAGAAGAATCAATAACACGAGAAATATAAGCTTCTTAATACCTGAAGGTGCTCCCACTAGCTGGCCGATAAGGTAAGCTTGCACCGATAATTTGACAATTCTCATCCTTCGTTGTTTTACAAACATCTTAAATGCATCCTCAACTCCTTGGTCCGTTATCTTTCTCTCACCGTTCAAACCCAATTGAGCCATGTTTCTTGCCAGCACGATCGCGTCTTCTAACCCTGTTGAAGCACCTTGAGCCAAAAACGGACCCATGACATGCATCGCATCACCAGCAACCGCCACTGTTCCTTTATAAAAATTTCCCGTGAACAAGTCCCATGGTGAATGATATCTTAGGTTTAAAAAAATCAATGATTTCCTGTCTGTATTTTCAATCATATCTTGAATTTCTTGGGGATAATCCTTTAGCAATCCTAAGGTTGATCGACGAATTACCTCAGGATCTTCCCAACTTTTTTTACCTGTGCATTCACCAGATGTAATTAAGAGTTATAAACGCAATTAAATATGATATATATGTGATCAAAAAACATAAGAAAAAAATGGATATTTAAACATGATAATTAAACGACCTTTAGAAGAAGTGGGTTCTACAAAAAACCAGTAAACCAAGTTATCATCCAACGGAATTCTTCCAACAAGAGTGTTGTCATTCCGGAAACGAGCAAACTCAGGGTTAAACGGGTGACCATTTGGGTAGTGTGTTAAGCCTCTAGTTCCAAATAATGGAAACGTCTTTGTAGGCTTGAGGTTAACATATTCGGCAACAATTGACTTGCCTCCCTCACAACCAATTACAACCTACGAGCATTAACAAGTATTATATAGTCAACTGACAACTAATACTAAGAGCGTTAACTTGAATGGCTCACAAATGCCATCAAACTTGATAAATTATTTGTAGTGAATGAATTCAAGACGGACCTTGGCAATAATGGTGTTCCCATTAACGAACCGAAGAACTGGTTTGTTAGTATTGGAATCCAATTTTATAGATTCAAGTTGGTAACCAAACTTTACTGTCCCCGGAGGAAGGGCATCATATAGAGTGTCTAAAATATCCTTTCTTCTTAAGTAACGAAATTCGCCAATCCTATCATCCATTAAATTGACAAGCAACTTAGTAGAGAGTGTATATGAATTGACCCCAACTCGGATATCCGAATATCCGAAATTTATTACTTTTAAGCTTTTAAATCGAGATTCGTTGTATATTCGGTTGCTAAGTACGTACAATTAACCAAAATACTCTACAATTCTTCCATTTAGAAAGTATTTTAATCATTTCTTGATGTTATTGCAAATAATTTGTATACTACGACGGCAAAGTTACCTATTAAAATAGGAAAAAATTAAAAAAGTTTTGAAAATTTTAGATATCGGATATCCGAAATATCCGAAAATTTTGAAATATGTTATCCGAATCCGAAAATTCGGATATCCGAAATTTCGGATATTTTCGGATCGGATTTTCAGATTACGGATACGGATACTTTTGAACACCCCTACTAAAAAGTGAAAACGGACACAAGATATGTGAAATCGAAACTAGAATAAAAAAGTTGATCATTTCAATTGTCATAAAAAAATAAATTAAAATAGTTAAATTAACTTGAAAAGTTTATTAAAAACAAATTGCTTAATTTCAACTAAAAAGACATTAAATAATTATTATGATTAAAAATAAAAATTACACTAATAGCCTCTGCTATTAAAATTATTACATTCAAAGTCCTTTAACGGACTAAACTAACAATCGTTAGACAGAAGGACTCCCCACGCAACAAATTGCAAGTTTAGGGATGCCCTAGGTCAAAAAAAATCTACAGAGATGGGGAGTGTTATTTTATGCAAACCACATGAACGATCCACACAATTTTGTCATCTATATTTGGTAACTTACACTGGGCTCTCTTCCTGTCTCCCCTCCTTGAAGACCACCGTTCGCTCACTATACAAGTATCATGGCATATTATATTATTATTAGTTCTTTTAATACATAATAATAAAGGTAAGATTGATAACACAATGTTATAAGTAACAACTCATGAAAGTCTGCTAACGACTTAACAACAACTCATGACTCACCGAGGAAAGGTAGGGGTTTTTTTTTTTTTTTTTTTTTTTTTATTTTTACAAAAGCAACGTCATTTTTAAACAACTTAATTAGTGAGACAACCGTTACAACAAATCACGCAAACAGTCGAGTCAAGCATCAAAAAATCCGGGTTCGGTTCGTAAATTTTAAACTATTTAATGACTGTGTTCGTACTCGAGTAATTTGTTATTTGTTCAAGTTCAATGCTCATTTAGTAATTCAATTTTCTTTGTACGAGTATTACAAACTTAAAAGCACATTTTTTTATTTTTTCATGTATAATTAATTAAGATTGTTTGAGTCGAAATAATCAAACGATATTAAGAATAAATCAAGCATCTCAAAAAATCTAACATTCCGAAAAAAATAACTTTTTTTTAGAGTAATTACTAATTAGTGGCACTTCATAAATTTTAACTCAAAAGGTACAAAATTTAAAAAGTTGCCCCAATACAAAATTCCTACCTCCGCCTATGAATTGTAACAAAAGTAGATAATTAATATATAAAACTAAATCCAACGGATTAAGAAAAAAAGAAAAGAAATAGGTACAGCGGAATAGGGACAGCAGTACGGCGGAGAGTGTCGGCGACACCAAGCTGCTCAAGAGCTCGCCAACCATTTTGCCGGATTCCGATTGCTGTTCCGGTGACGTTTCTTAAACTCTCCGATTTCTCCATTACTACACTTTTTATTCCTTTCTTATGGAGAGCCACAGCCGTCGCTAACCCAACGATCCCTGCCCCAATAATCACCACTTCCATAACATCATCCATCGCTACCAATTAATCAACTTCTTGATTGATTTAGGCTACGGCTATATATGAATGTAGCTCATTTATGTCTATAGACTGTAGGCTATATATACAACAATCTATTACTGGACTGGACTGTCTTATTTAATTATTATTTCCTACGTTCATATCTGGCGACACCATGTGATGATCGTGTTTTATTTAATTATTACTGCATTCCCAACATAATTGTCCATATTAGTATTATTTTAGGCTTTCTCAGATAAATGTTCATTTATATATTTTAACTAATTGAAAAAGACTTTATAGTGGGTAGATTATTATTTAATTGGTGAAAAATGTTGTTAAAAAGAATTCTAAAAGTGTATGCAAAGTCAAAGTAAACACATTAACTGAAACGGAGAGATAGTATCGATGGTCTCAAAGTTTCAACTTTCAAGATTTATATATGTTTTTATATGTAAAAACACGTGATGATCCTGTCCTATTTAATTATTATTATTCCCTTTGATTAAGTTTCAATATTTTATATTTGTAAAATTATGGGAGAAACTTTTCATGCCTATCAAGTTTCTCTACCTACCACTAATCATTAAGAGCACAGGGTGTTGTAACCGGTGTTTTAGACAGTGTTCTGGAGAATGTTGAAAGTGATGATTTTGTGATGTGGTGAAAAAGTATTCACAGTGTTCTGGACAGTGTTCCCCAAAAAAGTATTTGTTTTATTTGAAAAATAAGAAGAAAACAAAACATAAAAAAAAGAACATTGAAGACCCCCCAAAAAAGTCCTGTAGAGGACGGTGAACACCAAATTTTACCCGAACATTGGTGAGAACACTGAGGCGGTGCGAGAGAACACTGAGCCTCAGTGTTCTCAACCAAGAACACTATGCCACGGAGGACGATACCTTCTGCTCTAATATATATGTATTCTTTTAATTTATTCTAATTAAGTTTTTCAACCTACTACCACTAATCATTAGACAAGACTTATGTTTTCTTTTGATTTTGATAGTAAGATTTGAGAAAAAAGATGGGAGAAGAGAGTAGGTGAGATATGGATAAATATTTTTAATAAGTATTCTCTTTCATACTTTGATATTCTATTAATTAATAAAAACAAATTAAAGATGCATACATTTATGAGTAGGTATATAGATATAGTTATGATTAGACCATTCCTAACGTTTGGGTCGGTTGGCGTCGGTTGAAACCGACGGAACCGACGCCAATGGCATGGAGCCATTAGCTCAGTCCATCGGTTTCTCCCTTCAGTTAGCCAACGCTCCATTTCTTTTTATCTTTGTGTAGTTGTGGGTCCGGTAGCGAGCCTTTATTGTATAAAAAAATTAAAACCCAACGGCACACTTGCCGTTATTTTAAATTTTTATTTTTATTTTTTTAACCCACTTTTTCACTATAAATAAACACCATCTTTTACCCATTTCACACACCACAATTCTCACTACTCACTACAACAAAATGAACCTAAGGCAACACCCATAAAGTGTTGCATTAGGGCTAATGCGACACTTTAGCAAGTGCTACCATAGCTAATGTTGCCTTAGGTCTAAAGCAACACTTTCTTAAGAATATGCAACACTTTTCGAATATGTTGCTCTTGATTAGAAAGTGCGACACTTTTACAATGCAACACTTTCTACACACAATGCAATACTTTTTCATTGATCTCGAGAAACTATGGCAACACTTTTACCTATCAAATGCAACACTTTTTTTTATCCTACTAGGCTATGACAACACTTTTACCCATGAATGCAACACTTTTCATTTATGTCACCAAGCTATTCCAACACTTTGACCCACCAATTGCAACACTTTCTATGTTTTCCACTATATAAATGCAACACTTTTATCCTCTATTACAACACTTTATTTATATTTTCAAATAGGATAATTGCAACATTTTTTAAGATCAAAGCGACACTTTATTATCAAAAGGAAGAACACAAATAATAACACAAATTCATACGGTAAATAATTTTCGTTCAACAACAAAGATAATACATAGCATAGACAATACGACTTTGTACTAATAATCTCTTTTCCAACACTAGTAAAACTAACATAAAATGTATAGTCAACACGAAATAAAACATAGAATTGCAATCAAGAAAGTAATGAAATGCTCCTCCAAATATACTTTCTTATATTCCCATTTCGATCGATCATAGTTGCACTCTCCTCTTTGCGTACGCCAAAGCAACATAGCCTGAGACATGAAATTATCACTTACATGGTTAGCATACTTTGCATCAAGTGATAGGCATAAAATATAATGATTAATAAAAAAAGAAACATATTTCGTATCTTACAAAACTAAATATCCACACACACACGCATATATATATATATAGTTTAGGATGGCATCTAACACAAAATAAGTATGTGCACCCTAATAAGAAAAGAAACACCGTGTCTTATTTTACACTTCGCTTCTTTTCTCATATCCACCCGAAGAAGATATATCTATTGTTGTTATATTTTCTTGGAGAAGGCCTTACGGATCAAATGCAAGTGCACGCTAGAAGAAATTTTTACCTTGAGAAGAAACTTCAACAGTTGTAAATCAATAAAAGTGATACAACCTATACGTTTGACCCGACCCATATAACCCCAGGCACAATACTATTACAGAACATCAGAGGGCCAATTTTAATATTGAAACTATCATGAGACCAGCCACCATGCTCAATAAGGTCAACCCAAAACCTCATTTAACCCGGCCAATATAACCCATGACCCTGTTTAACCAGAAGCTTAAAAAAACTGAATGCTACATAGGATCCCGTTACGTTGATTTTTCCATTGTAAAACCTGACTAACCCTACCCAAATAACTCATATTACTGTTGGGTTAACCCAGATAACAGCCCGAGTTTTATCCATATATGGTAAACTCCAGACTCCATATATGGTAAAACTACACGCTCTCGGCTTTTCTGATCTTGTTTTTAAACATGAAAAAAAACTTAGGCACTCTAGTATCACAATAACGTGTGAGTGCTATAAAGGTTTATTGTGATGGAACCTATTGACATGTTTCTGATTTTTTGGGTATATATCGAGTTAAAATGTTCTATCCCATTATTTCTCTTCTCTACATAATGATATACCAGAATGATGCTATACATATTTAATAAAAACTGAATACAAGTATAGGTTACAGTCATACCTTGTACAGATAATAGACGATGACTCATTGCAAGTCCTTTCGAGCAATTTCACGAGGTAGTTTTTCGATAACCTTTCGGACTGCATCCTCAACTTGTTTGTTGTTATCACTGTTAATATCATTTCGAATCGCTTCTAGCTCAGCCTTTTTCTTTTCATGCTCTTCTGCTAACTCAGCCTTTTTCTTTTCATGCTCTATTGCTAGCTCAGCTTTCATACGTTCATGATCCTCTTCAAGTTCTCTACGTTTATCAGCCAACTCACGTTTTTCAACCTCAACACTAGCTGTTGCCGCACTACCATTCATCTTCTTTATCAGCTTATTAGTTACCCCTCTGCCATAAAGTCTTCAGTGCCCATGATACTCTTTGTTGTTCATCACATCTTGAAAAGGCTCTACTAAAGCACTTCCATCTTCTGGCTTGTATCTCTTCATTTGTTTCTTCAATACAAATTTAATTTCATCAAATTTACAAATATAATAAATAGTATAATTAAATATATAATTATGAATATTTTCTTACAACTTTCTCTTCCGTGTCATCATATGTATCAACATACTTTCTTCCATCTGTCCTCTTGCGTGTGCGCTCGAACAATTGGATTAAGTTAGGTGGTTCCTTATTCGGGTCATCATTTTTCTGCATTTGTTTGAAATAAAAAATGTAAGAAAGTATATTTTGAGGAAATGATGTGAAAAAATATGTCTACAACACAATAAATATGGATTACCATTTCCTCACGAATCCTGGCAAAACTTTTTGGACCAGCAGTATGATTATTTTTTTGAGACGTGCGTACATTCCTTGTCAGGTTTTCGAACGTGAAGGGCATGCATCATTGTGGGCCCTCGTTTCTTGGTAGTAAAAACAGCTAAAAATTCCAAATATATATACAATTTGAATATACATTTTGAAGAACCAAAAAGTAAATAAATGGTCAACGAGGTTAACCTGCTTCTTTTTCTGAGTAGAAGCTTTGAATTTGTTCTTGAACAAGTTCATCATCCTCACTTTCCATATCATCTTCACTATCGTCCCCTTGTATACCATTTTGAATAGTCTTAACTATCATGTGCTCAATATCTTCATCCTCGCCATCTTTAGAACCTAGTTGTAACACCCCCAAATTTGATGATTTGCGGAAGCATAGTTTGGTGTGTTACTAATCAAATATCACATCACAAAGATAAAGCAAACGACATCTATATGCAACGTTTGTAAATTAGTTACATTCCATAGATATAATGTTTGAAAACTTAGTGTTTTCGTATACAAAATGTAGTTTCCCCTAGAGTCCACGCGTATAGCGGGAGATTCTATTACATAATCGTAATATACAAAAGATAATGCTAAGAATCTCCGTTAATGCAGTTGTGTTGAAATCATGCGACTCTAGCTAAATCCCGGAGTAATCCTACTCCATCCGGGTACCTGAGAAAACATGCTAAAAAGTGTCAACCAAAAGGTTGGTGAATCTCACAGGTTTGTAAGTAATATCAGCTTTGAACACGAGATTTCATTAGTAATGCCCGTAGGCGTAAAATCAGCAATTGCAATCCAGCAATCGTAAAACCAGTATTTGCAATCCAGCAAATGTAATTAAATAAGTTTATACCGTTGCCATGAGGCTCATAATCGAAGCTTAACCCGTAAGTATTAAGTTTGCTCCCGTGACATGCTCGTAATTGAGCAAGCATCAGTAACGAATAAGTAGTCACCCGTTTCTACGTGTAAATCAGTACGTGGCAGCACTACTGCCCCGGGTGGGGAGGGTCATTTCCCTAATGGATCCATTAACTAGTGTTCGCGCTTAAGTCCATAACTAACGATATATGATGGATAGACTTCTGTTTGTAAGTAGACTCATGCAATTCCGTTTGGTATAGTAAACAGTTCTAATACTTGTGTTCAAAGAAAAGCAGTTGCATGTTTCTCCCCCAATAAGATAAAACAGTAAAAGTGGGGCCGTAAGACTCACCTGAGTCGAGTAGTAAGCGGTGGAATTCAGTAAGTAGTGAGTAGGTTCTCCGAACCCGTAACCTTTAAATGCCTAAACATATAAAGTCAAGTAAGTAGATGTCTCGCAAGACCATCTAGTCTAGTTGTCTACACAACTCGTTATGTCCAAGTGTTTGTTTAGTAATCCGTTTGTAGTTTGAAAACAAGTATGGCCCGTTGGTGACGGTTTGTAATAAGGATTCAAAGTGTTATCATTATATGTATCGTTGAATCAGGTTTCGTTATTTGTAAGTGTTCGACACTTAGTGTGAAAAGTATTTACGACATCTAAACACGGGGGTCCGGGGGCAGCGCCCCTGGTAGCGGGGTCCAAGGGGCGGCAGCCCCTGGCGGGGTCCAAGGGGCAGAGCCCCTGGCTGGGGTCGAGCTGCCAGGTCAGCTTGGAAAATTTTTATTCCTACCACTTTCCTTTAGTGAAAACGTATCAGAAATCTGGATTTGGAGTAAAATTAGGTGGTAAAATCCTGGTTCCGACACTTAGTAAAATCTGAGTTTTCAGGGTTCTGTTTTATGCGACGTTGGGTGCGACGTCGCAAGCGACGTAAGGTGCGACGTGGACGTGTGCGTCGCATTATGCGACCTTCGCAATTCAATGCGACGTAGGGTGTTGCGTCGCTAAGTGCGACGTTAGTTCGGTTTGCGACGTTAAAGTCTACGTCGCTACGTGCGACATCCGCAAGTTAATGCGACGTAATGGGCTGCGTCGCTAGTGCGACGTTGAGATTTTTGTGCGACGTAGGTCGCGACGTCGCAGAGGCCCCTGGCCAGGTGCGACGTTGCGGTCTGATGGCTGGAAATTTAGTCGAAAACGAGTTTCCCGGTTTCCGTTGGGTCCAAATCTTTTACCCAACCCAAAAATGGACATAACAAGCCATTATAAACCATAAACAAGTAAAAATGATCAAAAACGAGAGATGTCGGGATTTGTCGGAAACTTACAAAGTGTCGGATTGAAAATCCGAAAAGATAGGATGGTAGATCGTGTTGCGGTGGTGCTTTTATTCCAAAGGGGCGAGGAAATCCGAGTGGGTTTAGTGGTAGTATTATGCAATTTTGAATGGTGGTGGTGGGTTTTCTTTTTAGAGAGAAAGAAAGAAAGAGAGAGAAGAGGGAAGTGGAGAATGAGAAAGAAAAAGGAAAATGGGGAGGTTTATCCTCCCATTTTTCAGTCCCCGCGATCGGGCTCCGTGCGGTGTTCGTTTTCTCCGTCATTTAAACGTTAAATATTTATTTTGCACATTAATTATCCATTTTTAATTACAAGTTTTGTTAAATAAATTTTATCGAATTATTTTGTCAAATCTTTAAATGAATTATGTATTTTGTGTTTAAGTCGTGTTTTTTACGTTTTGTTGTATTATTTAAAATGTCGTCGTGATAATATGTAAATAATGTCCGTTCAGTTGCGTATTTTATATAACAAAAATACGTTCTCATTATTTAAGTTAATTTCTGTCACCAACGTCCAAATAACTGTGTCGGACTCCGTCCGGTTAATTCGTACGATTCATCCAAATCGCATAAGTACACTCATATATATATAAATAACCTTATATATATATATACAAATAGAGCCTGTAATTAGTCATATTACATGCTAATTACAACTAGTTACAAACAATTAGGCATAATTAATTATCCTAATTAGGCAGGTGTTACACTAGTAGTTCTGCATCAACATCATCCATACAAATAATTACAATAAAATCGAGATTATATAAGTCATTAAAACAAACTTCATTATAAAATATGAAAGATGGCAGAAATAAAGAGTAAACACAAATTTGAAGAATACATAAATAGTATTTGTTGTCATATATCCTTTAAAGTTCACCAAATGTGTTTTGACTAGTTGAATAACTAGCATTAACCACTTTATAAGTAGTACTATGTAACAAAGGCATAAATCAATTACGGTTACTATAACAATGCCATCTTGACTAAATCTGACACTTAAATAGTAAATACATTACGAGAACCTGTCATCCAAACTTCACAAACAGATGGACCATGAGTTAAGAAGAAGGAAATACAAGATATTGGATATAATTATTTAACATTTACTAGTATCTATCATCCAAACTTCACAGACATGTGGACCATGAGTTGAGAAGAAGGTAATACAAGACATTGGATATAATTATTTACCTTGAGCTCTTAGGTCATCCCTGTCTAACCCATGTCGAGTACTTTCATTTATCAAGTTCTCTATCTCTTCATTTTCATCAGCTTCCATGCCATCTTGTTCTATATGAGCATCATTCATATCTGGAATCGTAAATATGAAAACAGTTCTACGAAAACCAAATCCTACCAAGTATCCGTAAGTTCATGCATTTTCTGTGATAATGTTCTATGTTTGTGTATTTTATTGAATTTTTTTCACGTCGTAATGGTTAGTTACAGATTATAGAATGTTTGGAAAATTGTGCACTAAGAACATGTTCTAAAAAGAGTCATCTCCCTCACTATCACTTTCGAAATCAGGATTATACTCTACATCTTTCTCATTATCAACCACTGGTTTCTGTTTCCTTTTCCTCGGTTTTTGAGATTCCACCAAACTTGTCATAGAATTAGCAATTCTTTTTATTCCAAGCTCTCGTAATTTCTCCTGGTTCTCTTTAATCTTCAACATTCTACTCCTTTCGTATTCATTCACATGTCTTTGAGCATGTTGGTCTTGCCTTTTCTTTTTTGTCATTTTGTCACCTGTGAAAAGTTAAACAACTGATATCAATTAGAAGATCAATATAGTAGTAAAAAATAATTAAAAAAGGAAACTTCTAGTTAGTATAATCAGTAACATACAACTAGTAATCAACCATCAAATTAGTAAAACTTATAACAATAAATATGCAGTGGCAAATCCAGAGTTCAAATTAGTGTTTGTGCAACTTAGTTGATGTCACAAAAGTAGTATTGATGTGTGAGTCAAGTAGTTACTAACATCATCTCACACAACTTGTAATCAATTTCAACTAAGCACAAAATAATAGAATAGAGTAGGTTTATACACTATTTTTGACCATAAAATAAGTCCTATCAGCTGTCTTCGGTATCATCTTCATCAGCATGCATCCAATCCCATAATGTATCATCTTCATCAGATTCGTCACTTTGGTTGTTAACTTCTTCTCCTTCGGCTAAACTTGAATTTGCATCAACCACAAGAGGAGGCATATCTTTTCTTAGCAATTGTACCTCACAGTCATCAACTTCTGTGTAAGAACCTATTGTATCATCATTAGGCTCGCACCAATAGGAGCTACCACTGTTATCACCACTTTCTTCCTCAATGTCATAAATATCCCTAGGAACCCTATTCACAACGTAATGCAAACCATCTTCTATAGGGTCCGGAAAATAGAACACCTGATGCACTTGAGAAGGCATGACAAAAGGATCATCTGTACAACACAATTTATTCAAACTAACACAAGTTAAACCATAATCATCTTTCTCGACTTGGTACCACTCACAACGGAACAAAACAACTGTAAATTTCGACCAATAGTTGAGTTCAATTATTTCTAAAATGCGACCATAGTAGTCAACATTTCCAACAATTGGATTTTTGTCCCTAGAGCTTGCAAAATTAGGAGTTGTAGCTTTGAGTGAAACACTGCTATTCTGAGTCTTGCATCTATCATCATGTGACTTGGTGTGAAACCTATAACCATTGACATAATACCCATGATATCTTGTAGATGTTGGACTAGGACCTTTATCTAGCCAAAAAATATGTTTTGGCACATTACTATGTATTACTTTCTCTTTTAACCAATTAGCAAACTCGTGACTATGATTTTGTTCTCGTGCCCACCTACTCCGTCGTGGTTGGCTCTCAATATAAATTTGGTGTTCTCTGCATAATGTAATTTAAATAAAAACAATAACTATGAGTGAATTATGATATAACTTATATTGATATATAACTTTAATCATTTTTAATGGAATGGAGGTTATTAACATGTTACTTACTTGATATACTCATCAACTTCCTCACAATCAGAATTGAATAAGGCATAACGATGTGCTTGTTCACTTAGAAGACTATCTAACGTGAAAAGCTTTCCTTTCCTTCGTTTTTTACCTCCAAAAGGATGACCGGCATTAACAAATACTACTCCACCAGATTCATTTATCTCAGATAAAGCATCATAATCTTCCATACCCTTATTGAGTCTTGTTTTTACACCTTCGTGCATATACCGGGAACAAAAAGTCAAACATTCATCAATCAAATACCCTTCAGCTATGGATCCCTCAGGTCGACTCTTATTTCGCACATATGACTTTAACTTACAGAGGTACCTTTCCATGAAGTACATCCATCTATACTGAACAGGTCCACCAAGCCTAACTTCATTTACTAAGTGAATAGGTAAGTGGACCATTATGTCAAAAAAAGCAGGCAAGAATATTTTTTCAAGCTCACACAATATTTCAGTAATTTCGAGTTGTAAACGATCAAGATCTTGTGGGTTAATTACCTTGTTGCACAAGTTCCGAAAAAAATTACCCATTCTGATCAAAGGAATTGCTACATGCTTGGGTAATGCTTTTCGCACTGCAACTTTAAGCAAGTAGTGCAAAAATATGTGAGCATCGTGACTCTTATAACCAGAAACTTTTCTTTCTGAACGACGTACGCACCGTGCAATATTTGATGCACAACCATATGGCAACTTTACCCCCTTCAAAGCACGACAAAAAATATCCTTTTCTTTCGACGACATAGAAAAACATGCTTTCTGGAAGAAAACATGCTTACCATCCCTAGAAAGTTCCGGCTGGAGTCTTCCTTTAATGCCCATTTCTAAAAGGTCAAATCGAGCTTTTGGATGGTCCTTTGACTTCCCACTAACATCCAACAAAGTTCCTAGCAAGTTATCACATATATTCTTTTCAATGTGCATAACGTCAAGATTATGTCTACATGCATTGAACTGCCAATATGGCAATTTAAAAAATATTGACCTTTTCTTCCATGGACAAGTGTTGTCATTTTTTTTCTTCTTTTGTGTCTTTCCAAATAAATTTTCAAAATCAGACAACTCGTTTAAAGCTTCAGCGCCCGACAACGGTTTTGGAGGAAGTCTTTCCTCGGTTTTACCATTAAAAGCGCTTTTATTATGTCGCCATGGATGGTTTGCACTTAAAAATCTGCGATGATCCATATAGCATGTCTTCCTACTGTGTTTCAAGTACAATGAACATGTTTCATGATTGCAACATGGACAAGCAAATTTTCCTTTAGTTTTCCAACCAGACAACATTGAATAACCCGGAAAGTCACTAATGGTCCAGTTTAGAGCTGCATACATCTTGAAGGTCTCATCTCTATATTTATCATATGTCTCCAGCCCATCAACCCACTAATCTTTCAACTCATCAATCAACGGTTGCAAATAAACGTCGATATTATTTCCTGGAGATTCGGGTCCAGGAATTAACAAGGACAACATAAAGTATTCTGGTTTCATTGACATCCACAGGGGCAAATTGTAATTCACCAACACAACAGGCCATGTGCTATGAGCAATGCTCATTGTTCGAAATGGATTAAATCCATCACTGGACAACCCTAACCTTACATTTCTAGGCTCTTTGGCGAAATAAGGAAACAATGAATCAAATTCCTTCCAGCTTTGTCCATCTGCAGGGTGTCTTAAATTTCCATCTTTAGGACGTTCCTTATTGTAACACCCCCAAATTTGATGATTTGCGGAAGCTTGATTTGGGTGTTACTAATCAATAACAAAGCACAAAGATAAATAGCAAACGACTCTATATGCGTCGTTTTTACAAAATATATTGATAACTGAAATGTTTACAACATTTAAAGCTTTACATAGCTCGAGTTAAATAAAATGAGATTTCAGTACATAAGTACTTGTACAAAATATACTAATGCAAGAAAATCTCAATCGTCTGTATGCTGACTCGAGCTAACTCCTGAAGCAGAAACATCCTACTGCTGGGTACCTGCGATATATGCTAAAAGGTCAGCTATAAAGCTGGTGAGCTCACAGGTTTGAAATCAAGTAACATCGTATGAACCGCAAGATTTAAATAATGAATTGCATCCAACAATTAAATAGTGAATTGCATCCAGCAATTAAATGATAATCATCGTGTATACAGCCATGAGCACATAGTTGAGCTTAACTCGAGGGCCGGGTCCCCTATAGAGAATTCCGGGCGAGGTGCCTCCACGAATGCCTAATCAACATTCGTCTTCCCAAATATTAGTACGTCCGTTTACCCGGTTAGTGCTTGCTAACCCGGACGAGGAGGGTCAATCCTATATGGTACCATATACTAATATTCACGCTACAACGTATTAACAACTATGCTGACGGAGGACTTTAAAATGATTAGTTTCGAAAAACTCATGTAGTATATGAAAAGTTGGTACTTGCGTTCACATGTTAAAAGTTGAGCAGTATATCACACCCCTGAGTAAAACAGTAAAAGAGGGGCTATGAGACTCACCTGAGTCTGAATGCGTTTAAACATTTTAAATTGTGTAACTTTCTGTTTGTACGATACGTATAAATACGAAATATTATTATAATAATATTTTTGACATCACAACGTTATTTAATAAAATTGGTCACCAACGTCCGTATAAAAAAAAATTGAATCGAAATACATTCGATTTAAATTGCGTACGATTTAACCAAATCGCATTTTTGTATATATTCAACAATATATACAATTCGATACATTAATTAGCCTAACCAGGAACTAATTACATGTATTAACATATGATTAGGCACTAATTACTAGTCCTAATTTGGCGGGTGTTACATTCTCCCCCTGTTAGAAGAATTTCGTCCCGAAATTTAGCTCGAAGTTGTGTTTGATGTGGAATCAGTGAAGAGTTGAGGATATTTGAGTCGCATTTGGTCTTCCCGTTCCCAGGTGAATTCCGGACCACGCCGCGAATTCCATCTGACCTTGACGATGGGAATACGACTTTGTTTCAGTTGTTTGACCTCACGGTCCATAATTTCAGCGGTTTCTTCAACAAAATGCAGTTTATCGTCAACACGAATTTCATCAAGTGGAATAATAAGTGTCTCATCAGACAGACACTTCTTCAGATTTGAAATATGAAAGGTCGGGTGCACGCTGCTAAGTTCGGATGGCAGCTGCAATCGATAAGCTACGGGGCCAATCCGTTCGAGGATCTCAAAAGGCCCGATGTACCGGGGATTCAACTTCCCGCGTTTGCCAAAACGGATGACGCCTTTCCAAGGCGATACTTTCAAGAGTACTCGATCCCCAACTTGGAACTCGAGTGGTTTGCGTCTCACGTCAGCATAACTTTTCTGACGATCACGTGCGGCTTTGAGTCTGTTTTGGATTTCCACAATTTTCTCAGTGGTGGCGTGAATGAGTTCAGGACCAGTGAGTTGACTATCTCCCACTTCAGTCCAACAGATCGGTGATCGGCACTTACGACCGTACAGTGCCTCAAAAGGTGCAGCCTTAATGCTGGCATGATAACTGTTATTGTACGAAAACTCGCACAACGGTAGATGTTTTTCCCAGTTTGTACCGAAATCAACTACGCAGGCGCGTAGCATATCTTCCAAGGTTTGAATGGTTCGTTCACTTTGGCCATCGGTTTGAGGATGGTACGCGGTACTCATATCGAGACGGGTACCCAATGCTTTTTGAAGTGATTGCCAAAAGTGAGAGGTGAAACGGGCATCCCTATCAGAGATGATCGAGATTGGAACACCGTGATGAGAAATGATTTCCTTGATGTAGATTTGTGTAAGGCGTTCCATTTTATCGTTTTCCTTGATTGCCAGAAAATGAGCAGATTTGGTGAGACGATCGACGATCACCCAAATGGTATCGCAACCGCTCGACGACTTGGGTAGTTTGGTTATGAAATCCATGGCAATTTGATCCCATTTCCATTCAGGGATTTCAGGTTGTTGGAGTAAGCCAGGAGGTTTCTGATGTTCGGTTTTGACTTTCGAGCAAGTAAGACACTTGCTGACATAAGTGGCGATTTCGGCTTTCATGTTTGGCCACCAATAAAATTCCTTGATACCGTGGTACATCTTATCGGATCCCGGATGAATAGAATATTTAGACTTGTGAGCTTCGTCCATCACCAAGTCTCTTAGGTTCCCAAAACTGGGCAACCAGATTCGGTTTGAGAAATACCTAATCCCGTTAGGTTTGATTTCAAATTGTTTGTCAATGCCCCGCAAGGCTTCATTTTTGATGTTTTCAGATTTCAGGGCTTCGATCTGAGCGGTATGAATTTGAATGGTAAGATCGTTATGAATGGTCATACTGAGGGCTCGGACTCGAAGTGGTTTTGGTCGTTCCTTGCGACTGAGGGCATCAGCTACAACATTAGCCTTCCCTGGATGGTACTTGATCTCGCAATCGTAATCGGTAAGCAACTCGACCCATCGACGTTGCCTCATATTGAGATCCTTCTGATCGAAGATATGTTGGAGACTTTTGTGATCGGTAAAGATGGTGCACTTAGTGCCGTAGAGATAATGTCTCCAGATTTTGAGAGCAAAAACGACAGCTCCAAGTTCGAGATCGTGAGTGGTGTAGTTCTTTTCATGAACTTTCAGCTGTCGTGAGGCATAGGCAATAACTTTGTCTCGTTGCATCAACACGCAACCAAGACCTTGGTGAGAAGCATCGCAGTATACCACGAAGTCATCGGTGCCTTCGGGTAAGGATAAAATTGGAGCACTGCAAAGCTTTTGTTTAAGAAGTTGAAACGCTGACTCTTGTTTCTCGGTCCAATCGAACCTTTTGTCCTTCTGAGTCAGTACCGTGAGTGGTTGAGCTATTTTGGAGAAATTTTCGATAAATCGTCGATAATACCCAGCAAGACCCAAAAATTGTCGTACTTCAGTTGCAGAGGTGGGTGCTTGCCAGTCTTTGATAGCCTCGATCTTCGATGGGTCCACGTGAATTCCCTGACTGTCGATCACGTGACCAAGAAATTGAACGGTTTGGATCCAGAACTCACACTTAGAGAATTTAGCGTAAAGCTCCTCGTGTCTAAGTAGTTCAAGGATGGTCTTAAGGTGTTGCGCATGTTCTTGCTCGTTGCGCGAGTAAATGAGTATGTCATCAATAAAGACGATGACAAACTTATCGAGGTAAGGTTTGCACACCCGATTCATGAGGTCCGTGAATACAGCCGGTGCGTTGGTTAGACCAAAGGGCATCACTTGGAATTCGTAGTGCCCGTAACGAGTTCTGAAAGCAGTTTTTGGAATATCGGTGTCGCGAACTCGTAACTGATGATAACCTGATCGCAGGTCGATTTTTGAGTAGAAACTTGAACCCTGAAGTTGGTCGAATAGATCATCAATGCGAGGAAGTGGATAACGGTTCTTGACGGTCAATTTATTCAACTCTCGATAGTCGATGCACATTCGGAATGAACCGTCCTTCTTTTTGACAAATAAGACCGGAGCTCCCCAAGGTGAAGAACTCGGTCTAATGAATCCTCGATCCAGCAGTTCCTGTAACTGAGAGGACAACTCCTGAAGTTCGGATGGGGCTAAACGGTATGGTGCGCGGGCCACCGGTGCGGCACCCGGCACGAGATCGATTGAGAACTCAACCTGTCTAGACGGAGGTAGACCAGGTAGTTCTTCCGGAAAGACTTCAGGAAAGTCTCTAACAATCGGCACATCCTCAAGTCGTTTCTCCTCCGACTTCTTCTCGGTGATGTGTGCGAGTATGGCAGGGTAACCCTTTCTCATAAATTTTCGGGTTTTTAAGCAGGAGATTATATTGAGTCCCGTCCCACCGGTCTCCCCCTGTATGATCAAGGTTCCACCGACGGCGAGTGGGATACGGACGATCTTATCGTGACAAATGATTTCAGCTCGATGTTTGGACAACCAGTCCATTCCAATAATGACGTCGAAACTTCCGATTTCAATGGGTATAAGGTCGATCGAAAAGATTTCGTCAGCTAGGTTTAAAGTGCAATTAGGTATCACACTGGTGGTTTCTACAAGTTTTCCATTGGCTAGTTCTACAGTGTACTTAACATCTAAGGCAACAGGAGTGATGTCAAGTAATGGGCAAAAATCATCGGAGATAAAGCTTCTATCAGCACCAGTATCAAATAGAACAGAAGCAGTTAAGTTGTTGAGGAGGAACATACCCGAGACCACATTCGGGTCCTGGCGGGCGTCCCCAGATTTGATGACGAAAGCTCTGCTGCGAGTGTTGTTGTTGTTGTTGTTGTTGCGGTTGTTGTTGTTGTTGTTCTTCAGTTTTGGGCACGAGTCCCTGAAATGCCCAGGTTTCCCACACTCAAAGCATACTTTGGGTGGTCTGGTGTTGTTGTTGGAATTGTTGTTGGCAGGTGAGCGGCAATCTTTGGTGAGGTGGCCGTACCTCTTGCAGTTGTTGCGAAAGGGACCACAGGAACCCTCATGGTGACGGCTGCACTTGGGACAATATGGTTTGCTCCCCGTGTAACCCCGGATGATGTCAGTGGTGGTGTTGTAAGCTTTGATGGTGTCGGGTTTCTTGTTTTGTTGGTTGGAGTGGTTGTTGTGGTAGTCAGACCACTTGCGTTTGTTGTTTTGGGAGGATGAAGTGGGTGGTTCAGAATCTTGGCTCATAGACATCAGGTCTTGGGCCAATGAGATTGCACCGTCAATGGTGGTTGGTTTGGAAGAGATGACGTGTCCCCGAACAAAATCAGGGAGACCAAGGGCGTACTTCCTGATTTTATCAGGTTCAGTGCTTACCATAGCTGGGCGGAGAGCAGCTAGTTGTTGAAACCTGGTGGTATAACCATCGATGTCACCACCCTGAACCTTTAAGTTCCAGAACTCCTCATCCAGCTTTTGGAGTTTGGCGATAGAGCAGTACTTGGCAGTGAGTTTGGCTTTCAATTCCTCCCAAGTGATTTGGTAGGCAATGTCAGCACCCACTGATTGGGTATATGAATTCCACCAAGAGTGGGCATCATCTTCGAGAGAGCAGGTGGCGAAGTTTACTTTGTCGTTCTCCGCGCATTTACTAACACGGAAAACAGTTTCCATTTTCTCGAACCATCTGATCAGTCCGATGGCTCCTTCAGAACCCTTGAAGCTCGAGGGTTTGCAGCTTTGGAAGTCCTTGTAAGAACAAGGTTTGACGGCAGAGGTTCCAGCGGTATCGCTGTTTCTTGTGGAGTTGGGTGGGGTATTCCGAGCTAAGGCTTCAGTAACAGCCTGGGTTATGAGTGACGTGATCTGACCATCTGTGTAAGGTCGTGTCTTTGGCGGCATGATTCTTCAATAAAAGAAATGAAGATACATGAGATTTTGTAAGAAAGTTGTATTTATTTCAGATGTACATGTATAAAGGTGGTAATACATAACATCAATATGAAAAAGAATTATGGCAATTAATATGAGTTGAACAACAAGAAATATTTGATAGCTAATACGAGTTCAAAGGTTACATCCTACAGATGTATTACAAAAGATGTCGGGAATTGTTACATCCGACTGAATTATAGAGTAGCGCGTAGATAGTTACTAGATTACAGGATAGATTACAAGACAAAGACTACACTAGTCTTGACGTAGATTAATTTGTTCCATCATCGTGACAAGACGGTCCACAGTGTTTGCAAGCCTGCTAGCTTGTCGGGCGTTGTCTTCTGCTAGCGCAAGTCGTTGTGTTAGTCCGCGCGCATACTCTTCTGCTTCATGTGAGCGTTGCTCACATTCTTCCATCCTTTGTTGTAGAAGGGCATTTTCCACCCTTATTTCTATAATTTGGTTGCGAAGGACATCCATGTTGTTGTTTGTGGTTTCAAGGTCGTCGGAGACATGTTCTATGCGTTCAAGAGACGTAAGTCGCCAGTTTTCATTTGTTTCCTGCAACACGACATCCATGGTGCGAAGTCGCTGCTCGTGTTGATTTACCCTAGCAGCTAAAGCCGGTAAGGTGATGTGAGTGGAGTACGGGCCAGCTCGAGGCAACCTGGAGTTCCTTGTAACACCCTCAAATTTCGGTTTGCGGAAGCGATCGGGTCGGGTGTTACTAAATCAAATATCACAAGCACAAGGATATATAATGAACGACTCTAAATGAGACGTTTGAAAATAGTTATACATTTACTAAATAAAACGTTTACAAAGTTAATAGTGGTTTTCAAATACATAATTTGAAATACAAAAGTAAATGCAGAGTTGTCCCAAAGTTTGTAAACATGCGACTCGAGCTAGCATAGCTTGTAGTGGTCCTAATCCTGCTGTCCACCTGAGAATACATACTAAAACAGGTCAGCTATAAAGCTGGTGAGTTCACAGAGTAGTTAATATGAAATCGTGTGATAATACTATCCGTATTATAAAAAGCGGTTATCCACCGTGTATTTAGATTTAATAAGTTTGCAAAGACATTATAAAAGTTATATATCGGGGTGTGGGTTACCCTAACCATAGGGTTTAGCTAGATACAGGGGTTTAGTATGCATCGTCTATTAGTCTTTACATAGAGGTACGGGTTCCTAGAGTTAGGTCATCTACCCATGTAGGAACCACAACATATATTGATTTGTTAATAAGTATCCCGATTCCCAATAATCCATCGGATTATTCTGCAGGTATATAAGTAATGAAAGTAGCACCCCGTGCATACTTTATGTTCAAGAGCACCACGTGCTTAGCAATGTAATAATGTAGTGAGGCACTCCGTGCCTGATGTACGTAATATGTATGCATAAATATGAAGCACCACGTGCTTAGACTATAACACCATATTGTGCCTGACTAAGTAAATGAGAAAAGATTGTACAACGGTGACACCCCCACACGGTTGGATTACATCCTGAGCCGGGGGACCATCCCTGGTTGGATTACATCCTGAGCCAGAGTCGTCAACAGTTGACAAGTATACATCAACATATATAGGTAATCATAAGTAGCACCACGTGCCAAGTAGTGGTTCAGCGAACCCGGAAGTAGCACAACGTGCCCGGAAGTAGCACAACGTGCCCGGAAGTAGCGCAACGCGCCCAGTGATGGCCTTACAGGCTCTGCAGTAGCATAACATGCCTACCGTGTGATCAAATGAAGCATTACATGCTTGTTTATCGTTAATGAAGCACTACGTGCTTAATGGTGTAAACAGGGTGAGTACATATATATAAGTGAAGCACCGCGTGCTTGATAGTGTAAAAGTGTGTACATCATCATGTACATGTAATCGTAAGTAGCACAACGTGCCAAGTAGTGGTTCAACGAACCCGGAAGTAGCACAACGTGCCCGGAAGTAGCACAACGTGCCCAATGATGGCCCCACGGGCTCGATAGTAGCACAACGTGCTAAACAGTTTATGTATGCATAAATTAGTGCAAGCTATCTACAGATAATCACTACACTCAATTTATGTGCGTTTATTACTCTACGGTAATACTGAAGGTGTAATCTAACAATCTACACCTATGATTAACGTTTAGTGTTTACAATGTTTCTAAGTGTGACTAATCACCACCTAGATGATGGGTGTAGTATGTCATGTCTAGATGCGTGCAAACGCCACCTAGCTATTCTGAGTAGTACATAAAGCCTAAGTGTGTCATTACCTCACTTAGTTGTCGAAAAGTACCTACAGCACTTAAATGATAGATATTACCAGTCGGTTCTATAAATCGTGGCTTGATTAGTGAGTATGGTTTAAATGTTGTGTTTCGCGAGTAAACTAACCAAGTTTAGTAATAATGCCTCGCCGATGTGTCGAGTATTTAAATAGTGTTACTTGTATAAATTTAGTTGTTGTCTAGCTGAGGCACACTTAGTTTGCCTAGTATGTACGGTTGTCTCAAAGGCATTGGAGTCTAACATGTCATTTGCAAACGTTTGTAAAACAGTTGTAAGTTCGTTTATCAACGAAAAGTAAGTAAATCATGAGTATGTATCTCCCCCAAAATCAGTGAAAACAGTAAAAGGAGGGGCTATGAACTCACCTGGCGAGTTAGCGTCCTAATGTAGCGAGTCGTGCCAAGTAAAATCTCCTAGTGTCCTAAACACGAGAGATTTCTTATGTTTGTAAGCGAGGTTTGTTATTGATGTTTCGTAATAATAATTCACATTACTATTAAGTTTGAGTTTTCGTATACTTCATAAAGTATATTTGTTTTGAATGTAAGTAGTATCGTATTTATATCGTCATTTGAAAACGTCTTCCGATACTTAGAAAATTTGACTATTTCCTGTTTTCTGCGACATAACATGCGACACTAAAATGTGTCATGCGACACAGTCGTGGTGTCGCATAATGCGTGCGATGCTAAATCAATAGCGACATAAGGATTGTGTCGCATGGAGTCTGCGACACAAAGTACGACATAACAATACGACATAAGGGTTGTGTCGCATGGATAGATCATGCGACACAGTATGCGACACAAGGCTTGTGTCGCACTCAAGAACAGCAGCCCAGAAACTTTCAGGTTTCGCGTTTTTCCGGCCAAAATCGCAAATAAAACTCATTTTCAAGCTATAAAATCGTGGTTTCTTGGTTGTTTAGGTTATAAGTAAGTCATGTAATCATTATTACACTAAAACATTACTTCAAAATGATTAAATCTAAGAATTTGAGAATTTCTTACAAATGCGAATCGAGGCCAAACGAGGAAGAAAACGATGATGTTGTCTTTGTAAATGTTGTTCCACTCGTGATGGTGATTCCGAAAATGTAACTTGTCGTGGGTCGATTTGAAGATCCGAATTTTGTGGTAATTGGGTGGAGAGTGTTTGTGTGATATGTGTGTGTGGAATGAAAGAAAAATGAGAGGGTGAGGTGGGGTGGAGGTGGGTTTTACCCAATTCCAGATCCCGCTTCGCGGACTGTGATCTCCAACCACAGTGTAAAATACTCATGTTATATTTGTCGATTGTAATATAAATTAATATTTTTAATTTATATAAAATTGGTTTATTTGTTTTTGAAATATTTACTAATTGAAACATTTTATAAAATGAAATGTTTTGAAATAGAGTTTTTATAACCTTATTTTGTATGTTTTTATTTTATTCCTAAATGTGATTTATAAATAATCGTTCGCGACATATATGTAACTAATACATATTTATATATATGTAATACTCAAATACTTCGTTGATACGCATATGAAATATGCGTTTCAAGAAAAAGTTAAATTGGACCCTAAATTTGGTCCTTTTTGACCGGGTGTTACATTCTCCCCCTGTTAAGAAAATTTCGTCCCGAAATTTAAAGTAGTGTCGTGGTCGCGCGTGGTCTGGGGAGCAATGCACGTACGAGATGTTTGTCGAGTAGGTAGTAGACATATAATGTCTATATCGAGTTCGGAGGCAGTCAATCCATGACTGTGTTGTGGTTTATCGAGGTAGTCACATTCTGACTATATTGTTCGTTCGAGGTATGATTAATTTGTGGTTACCAGTTAAACGTTTACGTCGTAGTCCATTCAGGACTAGATAGTTGTCACAACGTGACCGTTTTATGAATCGTCCTATCAGGACTAAATACCTAACAGATAATAAAGTAACTAGTCTGCTGAAAGCAAACTCTGAGCTTAACTTGATCTAGTCATGTCTTTCCGATAATGCCTTAAGCGTGTGAATTTTCCAAAATGGTATGAGGGATGACATCTAGATGTTTAACGAGTTAAAGAATTTAGCTGTTGAGAAAGGACGTAACCTTCCTACCTTAGAGATCCCGCTAGGCGTTATTGTAGAATCTCGGGCAGTCTCTTTTGAGGTGTCCAGGATCCCCGCATTCGAAACAGACCTTCGGGCCGTAAGGGTTTGAGATAGTAGTAGGGACTCTGCAGTTCTTAGTTGGGTGCCCATAGCTTTTGCACCTATTGCATGGCGTGCCACATGCCCCCGTATGATGGCTTTCGCATTTGGGGCAGAAGGGTTTGTTTCCCTTGTATTTCTTCTCTCCGGGTGTGATTATATTGAGTGGTACGGGTTCAGGTCTTAAGGTTAGCTCGTGGTTATTGCTGGAATTTCCATCCCATTTCCTCTTGCCATAGGGATTAGGGGATCGAGGGAGTGTTTCATAGTCGGCTTTCATCGCCATTAGTTCATGAGCTAAACGTATGGCTTTTCGGATGGTTGTAGGTGCGGATGAGAGGACGTTCCCTCGGATAGGTTCAGGAAGACCTAGAATGTATTTTCTGATACGCGTGGGCTCTGAGTTTATTATGTTTGGGCATAAAGGTGCCAATTGTTGGAATCGAGTGGTGTACGAGATGATGTCGTTCCCTTTCACAGCGAGGTTCCAGAGTTCAACCTCAAGTTGATGTATTTCCTCGTTAGGACAGTACTCTTCCTTGAGCATTTGTTTCAGTTCCTCCCAATGCATCCTGTAAGCAACGTCGGTGTTCATGGAATGAACTTGGGTGTTCCACCAGGTAAGTGCACCTTCCTCAAAAGTGCAGGAAGAGAGTCTGACTTTGCGGTCGTCAGGGCATTCGCAGAGACAGAATACGGATTCCATTTTCTCAATCCACCGAGTTAAGCCAATAGCTCCTTCGGTTCCCGAGAAGTGTAGTGGTTTGCACCTCATAAATTCTTTATAAGTGCAGGGTCTCGTTTGGAGTGGGTTGTTTATTGTGGCCCCACCGTCAGTTTGTAGGTTTCGGGAGAGTAACGCATCGGTCACTCCTTGAGCAATGTATCGGGCGAGTTCAGCCTCGTCAAAAGTCAGTTGCCTTGAAGACATGTTCCTTTAAGAAAAGGGCAAATATGCGTAAGTTGTCGTGATAGTGTTGATTTCCCTTAGTATTTTATAAGTGTGAGATAGGATTCTATATCCGTATCCAAGTTGAGGTTTCCAGTTTTGTGTGTGGCGGACATCGTCCCGCGTTACGTGATTTTTATATGACAGTTTTCGTTCCTATCGAGTTATCAATTCGTTGTGTTTATTTGTTCACCTTCCCAATGATGGGATTTAGTTAAGTAGTTTTGGTTGGCAGTCATAATCATGACCAAGTAGTATTATTCCTCATAATCGTTCAAGGTTATGCTATGGTGATGATCCTACAGATCATAATGCAGTTCTAACATACCGTGTGTGTAGCACCCTGTGCTATAAGTGTAGTACTAACTGTACTATGAATGCAGTACTATTTGTACTGAAATGTGAAGTCAACATACCATGAGTACAATGTCCGAAACACCGTACTTAATTGAAAATGTGTATTTAGCGATTAAAGCATTACCTGCTTAATTTGTCGTATATACATATATGGTGTACACGTAACTATACCAGTATATGTGTGTAGTAAAAGTCAGATATGGCACCTCGTGCCCAGCTAAGTAAGTGTATATGTATATATGTAAGTCGTACATGCAACTATAACAAGTCTACATGTATAATTGAAGTAGCACCTAGTGCTATAATGCAGTGCTATCAGCACCGTAGTTGAAACACTAATGTTTGGTAATTGTAGTACTTAAGTACTATGAAACGCAGCACCACGTGCTGAAATGAAGTGCTCGCAGCACCGTAATTGCAGTACCCATGTACTGTGAGTGTAGCATCACATGCTATGATTTGTAGTATCAATATACTATGAGAGTTGCACTAACGTGCTCAAATCGTGGTATTAACATACCGTAAAATCGTGGCATCACGTGCCGTTGTGTTACCCAAGCATAGCCCTCGGGCCGTCAGTAAGTTTGAATGTAATTCGTGGACTTAGTCATTACGAGTATCCCTCGCAATACTAATCATTCGTGACCAATCTGGTCAAAATTTGAGGTCAAGTGGTAAAGGTTGGGAAGCTGGCGATATGCCACTTCGAAAGTATATATCAGTATTACAGCGGAATCAGGTTAAATGTAATCGTACCTACATGTATACAGGTATGTAGGAATAATATACACACAAGGCCTATTCATATATACCTACAGTACATATAATAGCCTAGGGTGTCTAGCAAATAACAATCAGAGTCAACTACGCATTCCTGTTTCAGTATGACCCCTTTCAGATCTTACATCATCTTTATTTAATTGTACATAGTTAGCTACGCTATGTTAAATTAAACTCGTATGATGTAATTCCTGAACCAGTCATACCTAATGGGGAATACAGCCTAACGGTCATAGTCTAGGCCCACTAAATGCAACCTAGTTCACTACAACCTTAGGCTCTGATACCAATCTGTAACACCCTCAAATTTCGGTTTGCGGAAGCGATCGGGTCGGGTGTTACTAAATCAAATATCACAAGCACAAGGATATATAATGAACGACTCTAAATGAGACGTTTGAAAATAGTTATACATTTACTAAATAAAACGTTTACAAAGTTAATAGTGGTTTTCAAATACATAATTTGAAATACAAAAGTAAATGCAGAGTTGTCCCAAAGTTTGTAAACATGCGACTCGAGCTAGCATAGCTTGTAGTGGTCCTAATCCTGCTGTCCACCTGAGAATACATACTAAAACAGGTCAGCTATAAAGCTGGTGAGTTCACAGAGTAGTTAATATGAAATCGTGTGATAATACTATCCGTATTATAAAAAGCGGTTATCCACCGTGTATTTAGATTTAATAAGTTTGCAAAGACATTATAAAAGTTATATATCGGGGTGTGGGTTACCCTAACCATAGGGTTTAGCTAGATACAGGGGTTTAGTATGCATCGTCTATTAGTCTTTACATAGAGGTACGGGTTCCTAGAGTTAGGTCATCTACCCATGTAGGAACCACAACATATATTGATTTGTTAATAAGTATCCCGATTCCCAATAATCCATCGGATTATTCTGCAGGTATATAAGTAATGAAAGTAGCACCCCGTGCATACTTTATGTTCAAGAGCACCACGTGCTTAGCAATGTAATAATGTAGTGAGGCACTCCGTGCCTGATGTACGTAATATGTATGCATAAATATGAAGCACCACGTGCTTAGACTATAACACCATATTGTGCCTGACTAAGTAAATGAGAAAAGATTGTACAACGGTGACACCCCCACACGGTTGGATTACATCCTGAGCCGGGGGACCATCCCTGGTTGGATTACATCCTGAGCCAGAGTCGTCAACAGTTGACAAGTATACATCAACATATATAGGTAATCATAAGTAGCACCACGTGCCAAGTAGTGGTTCAGCGAACCCGGAAGTAGCACAACGTGCCCGGAAGTAGCACAACGTGCCCGGAAGTAGCGCAACGCGCCCAGTGATGGCCTTACAGGCTCTGCAGTAGCATAACATGCCTACCGTGTGATCAAATGAAGCATTACATGCTTGTTTATCGTTAATGAAGCACTACGTGCTTAATGGTGTAAACAGGGTGAGTACATATATATAAGTGAAGCACCGCGTGCTTGATAGTGTAAAAGTGTGTACATCATCATGTACATGTAATCGTAAGTAGCACAACGTGCCAAGTAGTGGTTCAACGAACCCGGAAGTAGCACAACGTGCCCGGAAGTAGCACAACGTGCCCAATGATGGCCCCACGGGCTCGATAGTAGCACAACGTGCTAAACAGTTTATGTATGCATAAATTAGTGCAAGCTATCTACAGATAATCACTACACTCAATTTATGTGCGTTTATTACTCTACGGTAATACTGAAGGTGTAATCTAACAATCTACACCTATGATTAACGTTTAGTGTTTACAATGTTTCTAAGTGTGACTAATCACCACCTAGATGATGGGTGTAGTATGTCATGTCTAGATGCGTGCAAACGCCACCTAGCTATTCTGAGTAGTACATAAAGCCTAAGTGTGTCATTACCTCACTTAGTTGTCGAAAAGTACCTACAGCACTTAAATGATAGATATTACCAGTCGGTTCTATAAATCGTGGCTTGATTAGTGAGTATGGTTTAAATGTTGTGTTTCGCGAGTAAACTAACCAAGTTTAGTAATAATGCCTCGCCGATGTGTCGAGTATTTAAATAGTGTTACTTGTATAAATTTAGTTGTTGTCTAGCTGAGGCACACTTAGTTTGCCTAGTATGTACGGTTGTCTCAAAGGCATTGGAGTCTAACATGTCATTTGCAAACGTTTGTAAAACAGTTGTAAGTTCGTTTATCAACGAAAAGTAAGTAAATCATGAGTATGTATCTCCCCCAAAATCAGTGAAAACAGTAAAAGGAGGGGCTATGAACTCACCTGGCGAGTTAGCGTCCTAATGTAGCGAGTCGTGCCAAGTAAAATCTCCTAGTGTCCTAAACACGAGAGATTTCTTATGTTTGTAAGCGAGGTTTGTTATTGATGTTTCGTAATAATAATTCACATTACTATTAAGTTTGAGTTTTCGTATACTTCATAAAGTATATTTGTTTTGAATGTAAGTAGTATCGTATTTATATCGTCATTTGAAAACGTCTTCCGATACTTAGAAAATTTGACTATTTCCTGTTTTCTGCGACATAACATGCGACACTAAAATGTGTCATGCGACACAGTCGTGGTGTCGCATAATGCGTGCGATGCTAAATCAATAGCGACATAAGGATTGTGTCGCATGGAGTCTGCGACACAAAGTACGACATAACAATACGACATAAGGGTTGTGTCGCATGGATAGATCATGCGACACAGTATGCGACACAAGGCTTGTGTCGCACTCAAGAACAGCAGCCCAGAAACTTTCGGGTTTCGCGTTTTTCCGGCCAAAATCGCAAATAAAACTCATTTTCAAGCTATAAAATCGTGGTTTCTTGGTTGTTTAGGTTATAAGTAAGTCATGTAATCATTATTACACTAAAACATTACTTCAAAATGATTAAATCTAAGAATTTGAGAATTTCTTACAAATGCGAATCGAGGCCAAACGAGGAAGAAAACGATGATGTTGTCTTTGTAAATGTTGTTCCACTCGTGATGGTGATTCCGAAAATGTAACTTGTCGTGGGTCGATTTGAAGATCCGAATTTTGTGGTAATTGGGTGGAGAGTGTTTGTGTGATATGTGTGTGTGGAATGAAAGAAAAATGAGAGGGTGAGGTGGGGTGGAGGTGGGTTTTACCCAATTCCAGATCCCGCTTCGCGGACTGTGATCTCCAACCACAGTGTAAAATACTCATGTTATATTTGTCGATTGTAATATAAATTAATATTTTTAATTTATATAAAATTGGTTTATTTGTTTTTGAAATATTTACTAATTGAAACATTTTATAAAATGAAATGTTTTGAAATAGAGTTTTTATAACCTTATTTTGTATGTTTTTATTTTATTCCTAAATGTGATTTATAAATAATCGTTCGCGACATATATGTAACTAATACATATTTATATATATGTAATACTCAAATACTTCGTTGATACGCATATGAAATATGCGTTTCAAGAAAAAGTTAAATTGGACCCTAAATTTGGTCCTTTTTGACCGGGTGTTACATTCCTCCTTGCTACCCTTGGGTTCTGCGACCCGGATTGAGAACGAGATGAATTTGATGGTGTGTTTGCCATTTCTGAGACAAAGCGTTAGTAAGATTGAGGCCTATATTCATATAGTTCCTATATAATATAGCCTATTGAGTGTCTAGCATAAACATGTTTAAGTCTCGGTTCTCTCGAGGTCAGAGTCTTCTATTGTATCCTGTTCAGCCATAACTACTTTCAGATCTTACATCATCTTTGCTTAATTGTACATAGTTGATCAGGCTATGTTAAATTAAACTCGTATGCTGTAATCACTGAACCAGTCATACTTAATAAGGAATACGGTCTAATGGTCATAGTCTAGGCTCACTAAATGCAACCTAGTTCACTATAACCTTAGGCTCTGATACCAATCTGTAACACCCCCAAATTTGATGATTTGCGGAAGCTTGATTTGGGTGTTACTAATCAATAACAAAGCACAAAGATAAATAGCAAACGACTCTATATGCGTCGTTTTTACAAAATATATTGATAACTGAAATGTTTACAACATTTAAAGCTTTACATAGCTCGAGTTAAATAAAATGAGATTTCAGTACATAAGTACTTGTACAAAATATACTAATGCAAGAAAATCTCAATCGTCTGTATGCTGACTCGAGCTAACTCCTGAAGCAGAAACATCCTACTGCTGGGTACCTGCGATATATGCTAAAAGGTCAGCTATAAAGCTGGTGAGCTCACAGGTTTGAAATCAAGTAACATCGTATGAACCGCAAGATTTAAATAATGAATTGCATCCAGCAATTAAATAGTGAATTGCATCCAGCAATTAAATGATAATCATCGTGTATACAGCCATGAGCACATAGTTGAGCTTAACTCGAGGGCCGGGTCCCCTATAGAGAATTCCGGGCGAGGTGCCTCCACGAATGCCTAATCAACATTCGTCTTCCCAAATATTAGTACGTCCGTTTACCCGGTTAGTGCTTGCTAACCCGGACGAGGAGGGTCAATCCTATATGGTACCATATACTAATATTCACGCTACAACGTATTAACAACTATGCTGACGGAGGACTTTAAAATGATTAGTTTCGAAAAACTCATGTAGTATATGAAAAGTTGGTACTTGCGTTCACATGTTAAAAGTTGAGCAGTATATCACACCCCTGAGTAAAACAGTAAAAGAGGGGCTATGAGACTCACCTGAGTCTGAATGCGTTTAAACATTTTAAATTGTGTAACTTTCTGTTTGTACGATACGTATAAATACGAAATATTATTATAATAATATTTTTGACATCACAACGTTATTTAATAAAATTGGTCACCAACGTCCGTATAAAAAAAAATTGAATCGAAATACATTCGATTTAAATTGCGTACGATTTAACCAAATCGCATTTTTGTATATATTCAACAATATATACAATTCGATACATTAATTAGCCTAACCAGGAACTAATTACATGTATTAACATATGATTAGGCACTAATTACTAGTCCTAATTTGGCGGGTGTTACACTTATCATGCCATGTCATATAGTTAGCAGTTTCTAAACACATAAAAAGTCTTTGTAACCTGGGTTTCAAAGGAAAATGCCATAACACCTTAGCTGGAACCTTTGAGGTTTTTTGGGGGAGTTCATTATTGTGGTTGTTTGCTTGTTTCTCTTTCAGTGGTTTCCACCTAGAGGTCTGACATATATGGCACACATCAACATCTGCGTTCTCCTTCCAATATAGCATACAATCATTTGGACATGCTGGTATCTTTTTATAGTCGAGCCCTAAATCCCTTATAATACTTCTAGCTTGAGTAAAACTATCTGGAAGTCTTACATCTGGAATTATCTCTTTTAAAAGTTGCAGCAGATCATCAAATGCCACATTACTAAGCCCATGAAGTGTCTTGAATAGAAACAGTCTAATCATGAAAGACAGCTTAGAAAAATTTTTACACCCAGGGTATAACTCTTGCTTTCCATCTTCCACTAACCTATAAAACTTTTTGGCATCTTCATTTAAACCTTCTTGTACTCTGTTTGTTTCGTCTAAGTTATCTCTAAACGTATCATGCAATAATTCATCAAAATTATCAAGCATAGTTGCTTCATCATCATCTATATTAATATCAGATCCAATTGCCGAGGGTTCTTCTCCGTGGAAAACCCACACATAGTAGTCTTCAACAAAACCTTGTCCTTTTAAATGATCAAATACTTCAGCTCTACTATACCAGAAATGATTTTTACAGTGTTTGCAAGGACATAAAATTTGACCTCCCCTCGCTGCTTTAGAAAATGAGGCATTAAGGAAGTCAATAACTCCAATTTCAAACTCAGGTAAATGTCTAGGTAAGTACATCCAATCTCTATTGCTCCCCATCTCCCCTATGCCCTGAATTCAAAATCCCTCATGCTTAATTGTTTATTATTGTAGTTTGAATGACATTGGATCTAAATAATTAGAAGTCAAACCACATAATTAATGAAGTAATTAGTTGGTACGAAAGGCAGACAACCAATTTGTTGATGAGTAGTTCTATTTATATTCATTAGATCGACAATCACATTAAAGCATCTAGTATAACTTTAATACAAACCAAATTCTATACCAAAGAGCAACAACTCTAAGCCTTTAAACCTTACACCCTTGTTTCGATATAACCCGTTGCCCCATTTCAGGAGGTAACAGAAAACCTTGCAGTGACATATAGGAATTCATATTAGTCTTTCGTCTTAAATTTTACGTGTGTCAAAAGTCCATCGCTGCTTTGTTACTAAATAAACTTTGAATATTTAGACTGCACGTTTGACTTCAATTAGCTAATGTTTGTATGGGATGGTAATAGTTTAGCTTACATATTAAATTATTAATCAATATAATCATTACATAATGTTACATGCCACCTATTGGAAAGCAGGCAGTAGGTGTTGCTTATACTAAATACAATTTATATGTAATGGGCAATGGCTCTTTGCAAAAAAAGTGTCTAATCTATTGCATCTAAATTCATGTAACCAGGGGTGTTCATTAATCGGTTTGAACCGAAAAACCACCCAATCCAAATACGTTTGGTTTAATCGGTTTCGGGTTATTTGAGTTTGGTTCGGGTATTTGGTTTTAACCGATATTTTAATTAGTTTTTGGTTCGGATTTGGATTTGAAAACTTCATATTGGGGCTCACCCGAAAACCCGATATAGTATTAGTAGACTATTTTTTAATATTGATTTACAAATTGATAGCGTTGATTGTATTCTGAAGTGTACAACCCTTTGCCTTATTTCTTTCTTTTTATGAACTAATTAAGCAGTATATTACAAATCCTTTACAAACTCACATCTTTTATGAAATTTCTTCTTTCTCTTTATTTGTAAGAGGTTTTCATTTATTTATTCATATATAAATTGTAAAGGTTAGCTTGAATTTTTCAGTAAATACCACATATTTGTAGTTTCAAACAAAGTACGTCAATAATTTGATAAAATGAATATTAGATAATTGAACTGAAAGCTCGTCGAATCTTAGTTTATCTCAATATATAGTATAATGTATATGTATATTATACATCCATTTCTTAAAACAAATTGATATATTTTTGTTGGATTTTTCAACTGTTATCATAGGTTTGGATTCACAGGCCCCAAACCGATTAGCCCGATTGTAATTTGGTTGGTTTGGATTGGGTTTGTGTAGTTTTGGTTTGGGTATTTGATGATTTTTATATTTTTCAAAACCAAACAAACCGAACCGAATAAATCCATTAAACCGAAACCCGACCGTTTGAACACCCCTACATTTAACTTGGGTAGTTTCATCCATTCAGGTTTCATATTCCATAAGGCAAAACTATGTATACTATTAGAAGTAGTAAAAAGTAACTACCCGTATGACAATTAATAAGGGGCAAATTGAGCATCAATATCAATTATCAATACACATATAAACCTATTGCTAATAAATTGAAACATGGAATACATAATTGAATCAAACGGTATAACCATCATAAAAACATAGAATCTAAAAACAAGTAAGTTGTCACAATGGTGATGCCAGCAAATATAGGTTAGGTTATAAACACCAACAACTAATTTCTAATTATAATATTCTAAATATTCATGAAGTCGGATATATATAGAAGTACCATATTGCAACAGTCCTAAGCCTTTAAATATAATTCTTAAAAGGATATTTTTGATGGCTATTAGAAAGCAGACATTAGTTAAAGCTCTTACTAAATTCAATTCATATATAATGGTTTTTAATATCAAAATTGCATGTTCTACTGCATCCAAATTCATGTAAAAAGGGTAATTGTATTCCTTCCGATTGTTCAAAATCCCGGAGTCAAAACCTTCTACATCATTATACTATAAGTGACAAATTGAGGATCAGCATCAAACTCATATAATCTAGATGACCACTACACCTTCATGATGATGATGGCAACAAGTATAATTTAGGTTAAAAGAAAACCAAAAAGTAGCCGATTATAAAATCTCATATACATACAAAACTACACAATTAAACAAGTTTCATGCAATTTGTAGGCACATATAAATCAACATAATAAATTGCCAATCACCAACAACTAAAAGGAATCAAAAATACACTCAATAGATAAGAGGATTTCATGGATTTACCAATGATGTCGAATTGATCAGCCGGACCCGTTAGAGTTTCTTTGTTGTAACAATTATGATAGGTGTGTTTCAATTGAAAGTGTGGGATAGTGGAGGCAGACTATATCAATCAACTGCTGCAGTTGGTTGTCCGGTTTTTTCTCAAACAAATCGAAGAGCGGGAATTGGGATGAAAATTTGGGTGGTTTGGAAGACATAGCGCCCAGAGGATGAATAGATCCACGAATTCTTTTAATTATTTTGTTTCTTCGGATACTCATACTCTGTACATGACTTATACTCCGTATATAATTACTCACAAATTTTAAAATACAAGTTAGGATATAAATAAGAAAGATATCATATTTAATAATAATAATCTTTTATTATTACTACTACTACCACTATTATTATTATATTATTAGGTTTAAGACCCGCAACAATATTAAGGACTATTAATAAGAACCTCTTAAACTTATTTATTAAACTCAATATTTTCTTTATTATAAAAAATCATAATTAATACATTATATATAAAAGCAAAGTTTCAACGAATTAAATACAAAAATTCAGTGTATTAAATATAATTTTGTTTAAATAAGGAAATTTTAGCTTTAATAAATGCACAATTTCTACTTATTGACAACCCTTAGGGCTGTTAATAGCATTTCTCTAGTTTTATTTATAAAAATACAATACGACGGGTTGTTTTCTCTGCTTTATATTATCATATATAGCAAAAAGATCGGATGTTTTAGATAATAAATCCATTACTCTAATTTGTTGAATAACAAATTAGCAATAGTAGTACTCCTAATCATATGATTAGGGGTGTAATCGAATCGAATCGAGTCGAGTCGATACAGTGCTAAGCTTGAGCTCGACTTGATTAGAAAACTCGAAACTCAACACGAACTCGATCGAGCTTGTATATTCAAGTTCGAGCTCGACTCGACTAATGAGGCAACACTTTCGAGTTCGGCTCGACTCGACTCGATTATTGGTATTACAATACTAATATTAAGTTAATTAACTCACATTTAACACTACTCGGCTTGGTAGTTTTAAGTTTGACTCGACTCAACTCGACTCGATACTATCATGCTCAACTCGACTAGAAGTTTAATAAAAAGTACCATATATGTGTTAATATTTATATAAATAGAGGGTAAAAATGTAAACTAATTTTGGGTCGAGGGTAGTATATTATTTCAATGACAATCATATAACTTACTTATTAGTACATTCATGGTAAGGGGTTGATAAAAGTTGCATTTTGTTTCATAATTTTGTTTAGTTTTGATTATTACGAATTTTTTTTACATAGGCCACTATGTATGTGACACCCCCAAATTCGATCAGCGCGGTCAACGCGCGATTAGCGGAAACATTAGTATTAGCGAGGGTGCTGACGTTAACGTTGAACATCATGCAGATCAGAGCTTATGATTATCGCTGAACAGTAAATTAAGATGCCATTTATGAAGATAGTTTGTAACAAAAAGGACTACAACTCGTTAAAGTCGTAGAATAGTATTATAAAAATACAATCTGTACAAAATACACAGTTTTCGAAAGAAGATTTCATAAGAATGATTAATGTAAATCATTTATACAAAGAAATCTTAAGTGTCCCAAAATGTGGCATCCTAATTAGTCGTGGGTCGCCTAACTCCAAATGCGTGCAGTCTTATCTGTGCTGCTAGTTACCTGAAAAACATAGTTAAAAAGGTCAACACATGGTTGAGTGAATTCACAGGTTTTATGTTTGTAAAGTGGTTTGTTAAACCCTGTTCGTTTGCGAGTTGTTGACATGAGAGTCAAATACAGTTACTCATAACAGTATGTAGGAAAGTAAGTATCCTAATCAAAAGTACCTATAGGAAAGTAAATATCCTAAGGTAAGGTTCATGTAAGATTATAGATCCTAGGAGTTGTTTATACAGCAGCATGTAGGTATACACAAATAATTCGCAAATATAGTATGAAATCATCATATAATTAATAGCACATAAGCAATTAAATCAATCAAGGACAAATGTTGCATGTTAAAGCAAGACTATTGTTATGTTTTTCACCCCAAGTTTTAAAAGCATAAAACATTAGAAAGTGGGGCTGTGAACTCACCTGGTAAGCTAAGTATGTGTGAGAGTGCTAGCAAAGCCTAAGCCCAAGTAGGTCAACCTATACGAAATAATGTATTAACATAAGTACTTTGATAGTTGATCAAATTATGTTAATAGTTTGTTTGTTTTAAAGAAATTGCTTATTTCTTAATTTATGCCAGTAGTTGGAGACGAAATGTTGAAATACATGTAATATTTCTCAAGTCATATATTTTGTTTCGTATATATATATATAATTAATGTTTTAAAACGATATGTTAATTCGTTTATATATATTCCTTCGTCGTATTTATTTTCATTTATAAAATAAATAAATGTTTTTCCTTTCGAAAAATGTCACGTATGTTTGAGCCGTATCATTGTTAATGAATTTGTCCCTATTGTTAGAACATGAAGTTCTAACATTTTGTGACAATTAGTTTGGATAAAATAAATATACGTTCGAAAGTTTGAATATGTGAAAGTCTAGCTTCATATTGACTTTTGTAGTTAGACTTTCGAATATATATTGTTGTTTTAAGTCTTGCAACTATAGGATAATAGCTTATTTCACTAGCTAGCTAGTTTCACAAGTTCTATTTGTCAATGTATGTATCTATAAATACATACTTAGCTCACTTGATTAAAATAAGACAAGTACGTGAGATTTAGAGAGAGTTAAAATGTGAGACTTTCATGTAATATTCATTTTTAGAGAGAGAGTGAGCATCTGAGTTTGTATGATCAAGTTAATATTACATTGATCAGTTTTCTTCATAGCTTGTGAATTTCATACGTGCTCTTTACATACTTGTTCATTACTTGTTGCCTAATCGATTTACTCATTCCGCAGTTCATCGATTACCGAATCATTGTTAGATTCTACGGTCTCACACCTATCGTGTATTATCAAAATATAATCCTTTTTGTTTCGTCATGAGTAACTTCCACATTATATTTAGTCTCGTTATGTGTAGACATAAATGGTATGTACATGTTGTTATTTACATGTTGTCCGTATAAACGTTCATTTGTTAATCGTATTAGTATCGTAAAATGACACAGGGTCCGGGCTGAACCGAAACCACACTTCACCAACACACCCGATTGGGTTTAAATGGGTAACCCGTTCGGGTCCAAAGTCCAACGTCATTCGGCCCAATATTCACAGCCCAAATAAATTATTTTAGCCCATTAACTGGTTCGGCCCAACAGTGATCACCCGATTGGGTTTAAAAGTGGCCCGTTCGGGTTGGTGAGCTCACCCGTACGGGTTGGGCTCCCACCCGTCCAGCTCTATTTTCTGTTTCAGTTTTGATCGCGAGTTCGACATAGAGTTTTGCAATATTTTGAGTGACAAACGTTTACTTATGTTCAATATCATCAACTTACATCACTTTAGCAACTTATAATCACCTGTTAACAATTTGCACACAATAATTTGGGTTTCAAAGTTTTGGTTTTTATAGACCCATTTTCAAGAATATTAACTAAATCACCAAATTATCATATCATATACATGTAATATGTTATGTAATTGCTATATATAACAAAATTTTGAATAAGGAATTCAAAGGAGTTTAGAAACCTCACAATGGAATGATGATGATGATACGGTGGCGATGGTGATGATGATATTATTGTTCCAATTTGTTAAGTTATATTGTTATTTGCTTGTTTCTTGCCTCTGCTTCCAAGATTGAACCTAGAAAAAAAATGTGATCTCTAATATTTGTTTTTGGTAACAATTTTGTGTGTGTGTGTTTGCCGAGAGTGAATCTAGTGAGGGAGGGAGTGTGAAGTTTAAACAGAAGCCAATCTCTCCATTATTGGAGTTAGGTGGGTATTTTTGCTACATTAACTTCGGGTACGGGTATAATTATCGCAATATAAAATATAACATTTTATATTTTTATTTTGTAGGTGTTCTCCTGGTTCGTTATATAAAATTAGAATAATGAGATTCTCATTATTTTAGATTGTTGCACAAATTTGTACATTTTACTGCGCGCATCCAATTGGGTGCCAAATTTCAGTTGAATTACGAATTCATATTTTGAGGTATTGTTCCAAATACTTTCAAACGTATGAGAAAAATAGAACTTTTATGATTTGTGATCTCTGGGGACGTTTTACAATTGTTTATGTTCGTTAAATAATACGTTTTATGTAAAACGTATATTTAAATCATTTTATCTATATGTTATAGATACATTAATACTCGTAATTAATAATTGAATTATTAATCATTTTTGTGCCACGAACTTTCGTATTTATTTTGTCGGATTCATTCCGATTCGTTTGTACATGATTATAATAAATCACATATTATGTAATACTTTTTGTTTAAAAGTATTTGGGCTTACTAGGCTTAAATCACATCGAACGTTTTGTTTAAACTTAATCAGGAAATTAGCGTAAAATGCATGTGTTTACTGTTCTTAATTATACCCAAATTTGCGGAGTGTCACATTCTCCCCTTGTTAAAGGAATTTCGTCCTCGAAATTTTTGTTATGATATGTGTTATTTGTGCACATATAACTTGCATAAAGACTCAGTTGTCACTTTGTACTTTAATTGATAGTAGTCCTAGAATATCTAGAACGAGTTTAAAGGTAGTCATTTCCTGACCGCTTCGCAGCTTGTAAGCGTAGTTAGGAGTGGGGTCTATATATATATACACATGTATATAATAACCTAGTGTGTCAATCGTAGTAGTCTGTGTATCACCTACTGATATAGGTGTCAAATAATGTGACTTTCAGTGGTGTTTGTCTTCCTCCCCTTGTTATGCTAGTGCCGTGCTGGCAACTAAGGAAGATAGGGAGAAAACTTTCTATGTGATGACCTTTCACATCCAAGGGACTAATGTCCGTTCATAGTTCACTGGTGTATATTTACCATTGGTATTGGTAGCTTACTTCGACGTTGTTAATCATCCCGGACTTATGTCGTAGTCCATCATAGTAGTTATATCATAGTAGTCGTGTTCTGACTATTTTGTGTTTCGAATCGTAGTTATATCGCGGCTACAAGATAACCATTTATAAAGTAGTCCTGTCGTGATTAATAGGTTGACAACATAGCGAGTTGACTGGTCTGATAAATGCAGACCTTGAGTTTAACGTTGACTTAGATCGGTCATTCCGATGATGCTCTCTACGTCAACTCAGTAAATGTGGCATTGTGGAATGGGTAACATGCTTTTAGTGTCGACTTAAAATCCATGAGTTAAGTTTTCCAATTTTTTAAAGTTTTCCAAGGTTTTGTACATACACCAAATTAAAGTATGTCCATTCTAAACATAGATGGAATCGTAGTTGTTATCGTAGTGGAACTTATAGTTGTTATCATAGTTGTTTCCATATTTGTTATTGTAGTTGTTTTCTTAGTGGGACTCGTAGTTATCCCCATAGTTGTTATTGTTGGGTCAAGCACTCCGTCGGAGAGGCACTTTTCAAAATTAGTAATTTGAAAAGTGTCATAAATGTTATTGAGCTTCTTCGATAGGTTTAGTTTGTGAGTCTAGGACCAATCCTTACAAGGATTTTTGAAAGGTCCTAAACATTTCGTGGGCTAAGTTTACCCAAGTTCTGCGACCCCTTTTCAAGGCAATACTTTGTGTAAAGCTTGTCACTTTCTTGAAATGCAAGAAGTTTACAGCGGTTATTGGCGAAATTCTTTCGTCAGCCACACGCTGTTTTCAGTTGGTTAAGTACTCGAAATATATTGTTCGTAGTTTCCTGGACAATCTACGTACCATATAGTTGTCTGTCACCCAACTCTCTCCAATAGAGTGGTGATCGGCACTGGCGTCCATATAACGCCTCCAACAGTGTCATTCGTACACTGATGTGATAACTATCGTTATAATAACATTTTGTTAGAGGTAAGTGAGTATCTCAGTTACCTCCAAAGTTAATTCCACCCGTTCGTAATAAGTCTTCAAGTGTTTGTATCGTTCGTTCGCCATGGCCATCAGTTTGTGGATGGTAGGCAGTACTTTTATCGGGATAAGTACCCAGTGCCAGCTGTCAGAAGCGAAATGTAAAGTTCTTATCTCTGTCGGAGGTAATGGATAGTGGTAATCGTACCAACGTATCTAACATACAACCTCAGTTTGATTCCTTGACAACTAGTCCATACTGACTATGATGTTGAAACTTCTCAACTCTACCGGTAGTAAGTCTATTTCGAAGAGATGACCATCTAACGTTATGATACATCCCGGTATATTTCTCCTGATTCGATCAACTTACCATTGGCTAGTTCTATGACGTGTTTGTTATCTAGTTTACGTGAGTCAACTTCTAAAAGTTGAGTCATCGTTTTCCACAACATCTCGGTGACGATGTTAGGATTTAATCAGTTTCGTTTTGTTGGATTGTCGTCCAAGAGTAAGTTCGTTGAGATGTCCCCCAAGATATAGTTTAGTTGAGATATCTATCCAAATTACCATTTAAGTAGGATATATGTCCCTAATGTAGTTTAGTTGGGATGTCTACCCAACTTATAATTTAAGTAGGATATCTTCCCATAATATAGTTTTGTTGTTTGTTTTGTAGGAAACACAAGTTTATCACTTAAGAGAAACATTTCCTAAAGTAATGGTTTATAGGAAACACAAGTTATTTAATAGAAATAACATTTCCCAAAATAGTTATCGTAGAAAACACATGTTAACCTAATTATAGATTAACATTTCCAAAGTAGTTGTCGTAGGAAACCCAGGTTAATTCAATCAAGAGTTAACGTTTCCCAAATCTAGTTACGTTGAGATGTTATCCAAAATATAACTTTGTTGGGACATTACCCAAAATATAGTTTCAAACACTTTGCTGGTCGTTCTCCAGTTTATCCACCGGCCGTTCTCCGGTTTGTAACACTGCTGGTTGTTTTCCAGCAATTCGCAGTACTGATTGTTCTTCAGTTTATCCACCGGTTGTTCTCCGGTTTGAGGCCTCACTGGTACGTTTTCCAGTATATTTAAATATTATCGGAACGTTCTCCGATTTATTATAGATACTACCGGTCGTTCTCACGTTAATAAATGTGTACTGGTACGTTCTCCAGTTTCCTATTCAAAGTGTTTGTAGGGATATCATCCAAAGTTATAGTTTTGTTGGAACGCCATCCAAAATACAGTTCTTGTTGGAAAGTTATCCAAATATATAGTTTCCGTTAAAATGTTTTCCAAAATATAGTTTTTGTTGGAATGTTATCCAAAATATAGTAAGGCATTTTCATAGACAATTTCTATATAGACTGTCTTATAAAGTTTGTTATTTGTGGGGAGGAATTTGTTTCACAGGATTGGGTCTGGTTACCCTAGTGGTTGTTTGAGACTCTATATCGATTAGTGTATCACGACACCTTACTATGGTTGTTCTTGTAGTACTTAAAAAGGCTCGTTACTATGTTACGCATCGCAACCTTCGTTTATTCCCTCCATTCATTCGACTGGTAAGTTGTCAGTCCTAATCGTTTAATGTTTAGCGAGGATTTGTTCGTTCCTTTAGAAAATGAGAGTTTGTTTGCATAGTATTCAACTATGACCAAGTAGTTGTCAAACATGACTTTTGTACGATCGTCTTCGTATAAAATATGATGGAATTAATGTGTATTTGTCATATAAAAGTTTTAGTACAATACTGTGGAAGCATAGTCCTTCGTACGTTAGTTTAATGAAGATGAGACAAGTATGCACTTACAGCCGTCATCGCATAGTCATCATCATGTCGATCTCAGCTACACTCTCTGCCACTCGAGCACGCTCTTCTAGCATTTTTGCTCGGGCACAGGTAGCGTGGGTAGTTTTCTTTTCTAAGTTAGCGTGGCCTTCAACAAGTTTAAGGCGCTCATATGTGGAGATCATGCCCTCATCCAGTCGGGAGGTGTCTCTCTGTAGTTTTAAGACGTCATTTTGTGTGTCAGGGAGTTCCCTGATTGGTATGTGAAATATTATAACTAAGGTAGGAACCATTAGTTTTATATATGTTTGCTCGTAATAGTGGGAGCCATACGTATGTGGAGAGTCTTAGGCTTTTAATATGATATGTGTGCCTCCAAACATTCTTCTAATGCTCGAGTAGGCTTGACTGCCTAAAGTGTAGTTTGTTTCAGAGACTACAAGTCAGATCAATTATACCTCAGACGATAACATCTGTATAGATTAAGTGTATGATGTTTGTTGGTTGATGGTCTCTCGTGTATCGAGTTACCATTGTTATTCAAATCACATTTGAGAAGTCACGCGTAGGAACACGCAATTATTCATCTAAGCGCCTTGCGACAATATTTGTCATATAGAGTAAGTTAGGCGTATGCAAATGTGTGCATGTATGTTCTAGCCAAGGCTATAGTCTAGGTCTCTAAGTCTCTAGGCCACTTAAAGAACTCTAGTTCGCTATAACCAATGGCTCTGATACCAAACTGTGACACCCCCAAATTCGATCAGCGCGGTCAACGCGCGATTAGCGGAAACATTAGTATTAGCGAGGGTGCTGACGTGAACGTTGAACATCATGCAGATCAGAGCTTATGATTATCGCTGAACAGTAAATTAAGATGCCATTTATGAAGATAGTTTGTAACAAAAAGGACTACAACTCGTTAAAGTCGTAGAATAGTATTATAAAAATACAATCTGTACAAAATACACAGTTTTCGAAAGAAGATTTCATAAGAATGATTAATGTAAATCATTTATACAAAGAAATCTTAAGTGTCCCAAAATGTGGCATCCTAATTAGTCGTGGGTCGCCTAACTCCAAATGCGTGCAGTCTTATCTGTGCTGCTAGTTACCTGAAAAACATAGTTAAAAAGGTCAACACATGGTTGAGTGAATTCACAGGTTTTATGTTTGTAAAGTGGTTTGTTAAACCCTGTTCGTTTGCGAGTTGTTGACATGAGAGTCAAATACAGTTACTCATAACAGTATGTAGGAAAGTAAGTATCCTAATCAAAAGTACCTATAGGAAAGTAAATATCCTAAGGTAAGGTTCATGTAAGATTATAGATCCTAGGAGTTGTTTATACAGCAGCATGTAGGTATACACAAATAATTCGCAAATATAGTATGAAATCATCATATAATTAATAGCACATAAGCAATTAAATCAATCAAGGACAAATGTTGCATGTTAAAGCAAGACTATTGTTATGTTTTTCACCCCAAGTTTTAAAAGCATAAAACATTAGAAAGTGGGGCTGTGAACTCACCTGGTAAGCTAAGTATGTGTGAGAGTGCTAGCAAAGCCTAAGCCCAAGTAGGTCAACCTATACGAAATAATGTATTAACATAAGTACTTTGATAGTTGATCAAATTATGTTAATAGTTTGTTTGTTTTAAAGAAATTGCTTATTTCTTAATTTATGCCAGTAGTTGGAGACGAAATGTTGAAATACATGTAATATTTCTCAAGTCATATATTTTGTTTCGTATATATATATATAATTAATGTTTTAAAACGATATGTTAATTCGTTTATATATATTCCTTCGTCGTATTTATTTTCATTTATAAAATAAATAAATGTTTTTCCTTTCGAAAAATGTCACGTATGTTTGAGCCGTATCATTGTTAATGAATTTGTCCCTATTGTTAGAACATGAAGTTCTAACATTTTGTGACAATTAGTTTGGATAAAATAAATATACGTTCGAAAGTTTGAATATGTGAAAGTCTAGTTTCATATTGACTTTTGTAGTTAGACTTTCGAATATATATTGTTGTTTTAAGTCTTGCAACTATAGGATAATAGCTTATTTCACTAGCTAGCTAGTTTCACAAGTTCTATTTGTCAATGTATGTATCTATAAATACATACTTAGCTCACTTGATTAAAATAAGACAAGTACGTGAGATTTAGAGAGAGTTAAAATGTGAGACTTTCATGTAATATTCATTTTTAGAGAGAGAGTGAGCATCTGAGTTTGTATGATCAAGTTAATATTACATTGATCAGTTTTCTTCATAGCTTGTGAATTTCATACGTGCTCTTTACATACTTGTTCATTACTTGTTGCCTAATCGATTTACTCATTCCGCAGTTCATCGATTACCGAATCATTGTTAGATTCTACGGTCTCACACCTATCGTGTATTATCAAAATATAATCCTTTTTGTTTCGTCATGAGTAACTTCCACATTATATTTAGTCTCGTTATGTGTAGACATAAATGGTATGTACATGTTGTTATTTACATGTTGTCCGTATAAACGTTCATTTGTTAATCGTATTAGTATCGTAAAATGACACAGGGTCCGGGCTGAACCGAAACCACACTTCACCAACACACCCGATTGGGTTTAAATGGGTAACCCGTTCGGGTCCAAAGTCCAACGTCATTCGGCCCAATATTCACAGCCCAAATAAATTATTTTAGCCCATTAACTGGTTCGGCCCAACAGTGATCACCCGATTGGGTTTAAAAGTGGCCCGTTCGGGTTGGTGAGCTCACCCGTACGGGTTGGGCTCCCACCCGTCCGGCCCTATTTTCTGTTTCAGTTTTGATCGCGAGTTCGACATAGAGTTTTGCAATATTTTGAGTGACAAACGTTTACTTATGTTCAATATCATCAACTTACATCACTTTAGCAACTTATAATCACCTGTTAACAATTTGCACACAATAATTTGGGTTTCAAAGTTTTGGTTTTTATAGACCCATTTTCAAGAATATTAACTAAATCACCAAATTATCATATCATATACATGTAATATGTTATGTAATTGCTATATATAACAAAATTTTGAATAAGGAATTCAAAGGAGTTTAGAAACCTCACAATGGAATGATGATGATGATACGGTGGCGATGGTGATGATGATATTATTGTTCCAATTTGTTAAGTTATATTGTTATTTGCTTGTTTCTTGCCTCTGCTTCCAAGATTGAACCTAGAAAAAAAATGTGATCTCTAATATTTGTTTTTGGTAACAATTTTGTGTGTGTGTGTTTGCCGAGAGTGAATCTAGTGAGGGAGGGAGTGTGAAGTTTAAACAGAAGCCAATCTCTCCATTATTGGAGTTAGGTGGGTATTTTTGCTACATTAATTTCGGGTACGAGTATAATTATCGCAATATAAAATATAACATTTTATATTTTTATTTTGTAGGTGTTCTCCTGGTTCGTTATATAAAATTAGAATAATGAGATTCTCATTATTTTAGATTGTTGCACAAATTTGTACATTTTACTGCGCGCATCCAATTGGGTGCCAAATTTCAGTTGAATTACGAATTCATATTTTGAGGTATTGTTCCAAATACTTTCAAACGTATGAGAAAAATAGAACTTTTATGATTTGTGATCTCTGGGGACGTTTTACAATTGTTTCTGTTCATTAAATAATACGTTTTATGTAAAACGTATATTTAAATCATTTTATCTATATGTTATAGATACATTAATACTCGTAATTAATAATTGAATTATTAATCATTTTTGTGCCACGAACTTTCGTATTTATTTTGTCGGATTCATTCCGATACGTTTGTACATGATTATAATAAATCACATATTATGTAATACTTTTTGTTTAAAAGTATTTGGGCTTACTAGGCTTAAATCACATCGAACGTTTTGTTTAAACTTAATCAGGAAATTAGCGTAAAATGCATGTGTTTACTGTTCTTAATTATACCCAAATTTGCGGAGTGTCACAATGTAATACCTTAACATTAGGGGTATAAATTAAACGAACTGCTCGAGCTCAACTAGGCTCGAGTTAGGCTCATTCAAAATTCAAAGGCCTCGAGCTTAAAACCTTTCATATTTTACAAGCTCGAGCTTGGCTCAGGCTCGACTCGTCTATCATATATATATATATATATATATATATATATATATATATATATATATATATATATATTTGCCCCACATTCATTAATGACCCTACAATACCTTTACTTTTAGTAAAATACATATTTAATTTAATATATCCTCGTTCACCATTACTCAGCAAACCATTTCCTTCAAATCCAGATCTAAATGGTGTCCACAGCAAATTAAGCGGTATCATTTTTTCTTTCAAATCCCTTCTAATCGATCAGAGTGTTATTTTACTCGTTTAATTTTTGATATATTATTATCCACTGTAAGTATTGATTTGATTTTAATATTATACCTCAACTGATATAGGAGTAATTTGTCCATTAGATTTATAAAAGTCATTGGCTAACTTTAATTTTTGATTTACTTGATATTTTAGATTCTCCATTTCTTATTATTCTGACTGTTCTAAATAGCATACGCTCTATCTCATTTTTTTGGATATTTCGGATTATCCAATATCCAAATCCTCAAATTCGGATATCCGAATTTCGGATATCCGAATTTTCGGATACCGATTCGGATACAATATTATACTATGCGAAATTTTGGATATCCGAAATTTGGATATCCACATTTTTCGGATATCCTATTTTGAATACCCCCACTTCCTTCTATCATAATCCCTGGCGCCAAATAGAATTCTATTCCGCGCCAAATACAGCCCCCACCTATTTTCTTTTTAACTACAATGATTAGTTGGTTTTTGAATCATCATTCTATTTAATTACTCGTACACCAAAAACTTCTCGTTCTCTTCTGCCGACTCTGTCATCCCATAGAGTTTTCAAATGACAGTTGCACCGTCAAAGTGGTAAATAGCCGAGTGTATTTCTTCATTCACGCTACAACACCATGTCACCATAGATTCATAAGCTACCCATTACTAATCGTTGAATTCAATAGTGATACGCTTATAACTTATGCATAAATTATGAATAGTCCAACGCATGTTTCGGCACTGTTTTCTTGAATTGGTTTTCGATCATCCACACTTCCACTCAATCGATTATAAGGTATGTGCCTCACTCAATTTTCATTATTTTCTAATTCATGCTACTCCTTTTCCGATTTGATTATATTTGAGGATCCAAGTTGGTCTTAAGTTTCAAATGCATACCAACTGTTTGATGAAACACCTGAATGAAAAAAAAAAAAGTTTAACTTAACAGTAACTTAACGCTGGTTCTTTAGTGTAAGGGAGTTACGAATTCAGCCTACTTTTCTGTAATGTTTTTATTCTTGGGTTGTTACTATTATATGTTGCAATTGGTATTATGGGGTCGTATTTCAAGGTGCTCGTATGTGCATATATGGTCAATTGGGTTAGAATCTGATAGAACCGTTAACAATGAGTTATGCATGGCTATGTATTGGACATAATAAGGAATGACATGGATGGATTATTACCTTTTTTGGTTCGATTAATCGATTATTATGTTTTGCTAATTTTAATTAAATTGTATCAACGACTGGCTCCAAAGAAAGGTGGAAAGCGAGTAGTAACCAAGAAGAAAACGGTACGATTTCTCAGTCTTTTTAGGGTTTTTTTTTGTTCATACTCTGTATCTATATATCTAGTATTTGTTATTTTTATTATCTTAGAAAATGCTATGAGATTTAGTTAACAAACACATTATTATAATATAATTATGAATCACATTTATGTAAGTATATGTATACACAAAAAGTAAATGTATGTATATGTCTGTTTGTATATATATACAGAGTCAAATATACTGAATTGTTTGTGAGTCGGCCTGACCCAGCCTTCAGATAATTTATCATTATTGGTTGGATTCTATTATTCATATACATGTAAGTTCTTTTTGTATGAATTGACTTGGTTTTCCTAGGTTTCTAATGCTAAATCAATTGTGCTTATAAGTGACTGCCTATTGACAGCAGAAGTGCTTTACATATGTAGAGCAGCTTAACATATCATATTGTGGTATGAAATGTTAGAATATAGCAAATAACTATAACAAATTGTCATACAATTGCGGAAGCATATAAACACGTATTTATAATTAGTTAAAATAGAAAACGTGTACCTTTTAGCTAGCTCCAATTAAACCTTTAATTAACGAATAGGTTTCACAAAAGGTAAAACCCTCTAGGGTTGCACGCACACCACCTTCCAACACGATAACGATGCTAGTCGAACTACACAAGTAATAAACTTGACACTCTCTCTCTTGCTTTCTTGTTGATCGATAAAGTCAAACAAACAAACAACCCTTGGTTGTTACCTACGGCTCATAAAGGGAGAGAAAAATAAAAGAGGGATTTATATTTTTAGGGTATTGTGTATGTATTAGGATACCAATAACCCTAACTTAAGCCTTGTATTTATAGGCTTTAATTAGGTTTTAAGTTGTATATGGATACTAACAATTAGCCCATATAAAACCCAATACAAACCCAATTCAAAAACCCAATACAAGTTTCATTCACTTAACATTTAAGCCCCTCGAGTTTAATTTATATTAAATGTGTATAATAATTAATAAGTTATTAATTATTAATCGTGTCTAAATGATTAAGTGCGCGCCCCCCATAGGCTCATTAATTTTCGGACATGCTTAAGTCGTGTACATATACCAACAGCTCCCATTTGGACATGTCTTAAGCAATAACGTTGATTAGTGTCTAGCAACAATTCAATGTTCCCGAAAATTTCTGAGTTTAGTTTCATAAAGTCTCAGATAATGATTTCAACATTTACAATCCCTTTGTTTCAGATACCGATGTTAATCATGAATATGGATCAATGTCATTTCATGATTTAACTGTTCTATTTCTCATTTCATGTAATTAATCAAGATTACAAAATGAATCGAGACACATCTAGATTTCATTTTGGTATGGCCATACACACATCTGATTAATACCTAATGAGCGGCCTAGAAGTATCATTCTTCAATAATATATTGAAGGAACAAATTCTATATTGACTGTATGTGCCAGTCATGCATTTCACTATACCTCTGAAAAAAGTCCTGTGTAACTACCATTTACGAATAGTTAGAACCATATCAAGAAGATGCAATCCATACATGCTTAACCTACTTGCATCTCAAGTCTAAGGATTCAGTAAATAATCATTCTCGAATATTCCTTAATGACGACGATCCATAAAGTAATAATTCGATAATTTGGGGAATCCGATATGCATCTATATGAATATCATGTGAGTTTGGTGAGACCCTTTCTAACCAATCACTCAGATATGTCTTAGTTTGACTATATTCCCATAAAGTCAATTGACATTGGATAGTTTAGAATAATAATAAATTATTCAAGGATTAAACATGCAAAAATGAGATACAATAGTATTTAAATAAAATAAACATACCAAGTACCTTATTCCATTAATAAATAAAATGTTTTACATCTCATATCCAAATACTAATCACAGAATTACATGGGATAACTAGCTTGACGAAGTCCTATGCCTTCAGCATGTTCAGTAAGCTTTGCTCTCGATAAAGCTTTAGTGAACGGATCATCTGAGTTATGTTCTGTGCGAACTTTGAGTAACTTGATTTCACCTAGTTCGATTTGTTCTCGAACATAGTGAACTCTCCTTTGGTAGTGTCTGGCACCTTTCTGAACTCCAGGTTCATTGGCAATTATGATTGCACCTGAATTATCACAATATAATTTCATAGGTGATTTATTTAAGGGAACCACGCAGAGCCCAGAAATAAACTTTCTAATCCAAACAGCTTCCATGGCGGCTTCCGAGGCAGCAATGTACTCAGATTCTGTTGCAGACATGGCAGTAGTAGTTTGCTTCTTGCTTTTCCAATCTACTGCTCCTCCATTTAAGGTGAAGACGTATCCTGACTGAGATTTCATATCATCTTTGTCAGTCTGAAATCCAGCATCGCAATAACCAGTTACTTTAAGCTCAGCTGCAGGATTTCCCCCATAAACCAGAACCATATCTTTAGTAGATCTCAAGTACTTAAGAATGTTCTTAACAGCAGTCCAGTGTCTTACTCCTGGATTCTGTTGAAAACGACTTACAATATTTTGCGCGAACGCAACATCAGGCCTAGTGCATCTCACAGCATACATAATTGATCCTACAGCCGAAGCATAAGGAACATTTTGCATTTGCTTCACCTCATCAGGTGTAGACGCACCTTGTTTATTACTTAAGTCAAGCTTTTTCAGCATTGGAATATTCCCTCTCTTGGAATTTTCCATCCTAAATCTCTTTAGGATTTTATCAATATAAGCTTTTTGACTTAAACTAATCATCCGCTTTGACCTATCTCTATAGATCTTGATTCCAAGTATAAATGCCGCTTCTCCTAAATCTTTCATAGCGAAACATGTTCCAAGATAGGATTTCACATCTTGTAACATTGGAACATTGTTTCCCATGATTAATATGTCATCGACATACAAGATCAGAAAAGTAACATTTCTCCCACTAGCCTTGAGGTATACACATGGCTCATCATGGTTTTGAAGAAAACCAAACTTTTTGATCTCTTCATCAAACCGTTTATTCCAACTTCTAGATGCTTGCTTAAGTCCATAAATGGATCTTTGAAGCTTGCATACTTTGTTAGGATGAGATGGGTCAATAAAACCTTCAGGTTGATCCATATAGACCTCTTCGTCTAGATAACCGTTTAAGAAGGCAGTCTTGACATCCATTTTCATGGATTTCATTTCCACTTTCGTAGCTTCAAGCCATTTTTCAGATTCTGGATCTGATAATGCAGCTTTGAAGTTTTTAGGTTCATTTAAATCCCCTAATACATGCTCCTCAGTTTCTACATTTAGACATAATTTCTCGGGGGCACGTATAGTCCTATTGGACCTACGAAGTGGAACCTCGTCATCATTTTGAACCTCAAGACTTTCTTGTTCAATTTGATGACTACTAGTGTCTTTAGAAGGTGATGTATCTTCTTGAATTTCTTCAAGTTCTACCGCCCTCCCACTGTCTTTTTGAAGTATGAAATCCTTTTCAAAGAATTCCGCATATCTCACAACTTTGACAGTGTATTCAGAAGGGATATAGACGTAGTAACCCATCGTTTCCTTTGGGTATCCTACAAAGATACACTTAATAGATCTTTGCTCGAGTTTGTCAGGCGTGTCTCTCTTTACCATCGCCTAACATCCCCAGACCTTTAAGTAAGACAAATTAGGGACCGTTCCATGCCACAATTCATGTGGTGTCTTATCAACCTTCTTGGTTGGAACCATATTGAGAATGCGTACAGCAGTCTCTAGAGCATAATCCCAAAATGATAGAGGTAGAGTTGTAAGGTTCATCATCGATCTAACCATGTCTAACAAGGTTCGATTCCTCCTCTCCGATACCCCATTATGTTGTGGTGTATATGGAGGAGTAAGCTGTTGGACGATTCCACACGCCTTTAGATAATCCTTAAACTCTTGGCTTAAGTATTCACCACCTCGATCCGAACGAAGGATCTTGATGGTTTTTCCAAGTTGATTTTCTACTTCATTCTTAAACTCTTTGAATATTTCAAAAACTTCATGTTTATGTTTCAGCAAGTAAACATAACCATAACGACTGAAATCATCCGTAAAGGTTATGAAGTAGCTAGCACCTTTTCTAGACACATGTCTAAGTGGACCACAAACATCGGTATGTATTATCCCAAGAAGATCAGAAGCCCTTTCCACATGATGTGAAAAAGGTTTCTTTGTCATTTTGCCAGATATACAAGACTCGCATTTATCAAATGATTCATCATCACTTGATTTTAAAAGACCTTCACGTTGAAGTCTTTTAATACGATCCTTGCCTATGTGAGCAAGACGACAGTGCCATAGATAAGTAGAGTCCAAGTTAGGCTTGGCTCTTTTATTGCTAACATGATACATAGAATTATAATTTGAAACACAACCAAGCATATCTATTTCATAAATACCATCACAAGGAATAGCATCAAAACAATGAACATCATTTTTAGAAACAGAAATACCATTATCAGTAAACGAGTTTACATAACCGTTGTCTTTCAAAAGAGAAACTGAAACAACACCTCTAGTAATAGAAGGTGCGTAATGACAATTGTCTAAACAAATTACTAAACCAGAAGGTAAAATTAAGTCATAACTTCCAATTGCTTCAACAGCTACTGGCAGACCATTGCCCACTTTTAGTTGCAAAGCTCCTGGCTTCAGTTTCCTTCTTCCTCTAAGACCCTGTAAGGTATTACAAATGTGAGTACCACAACCAGTGTCATATACCCAAGAGTCATGTTTAGAAAAAGAATATAATTCTATGGTGAAGATACCTGAAGTACTGGCAGTATTACCAGCCTCTTGCTTCCTCTTTTTCATCAACTCGGCAAGATAGTCAGGACAGTTCCTTCTCCAATGCCCCACTTCACCACAGTGGTGGCATACCTCATCTTTTGCCGGATGCTCTTTCTTAGCTGGAGGATTCTTCTTGGGTTTGGGAATACGAGCAACAGTTTGCTTATTCTTGCCTTTCCCTTTCGGATTTCCTTTAGCAGCTTGCGGCTTCTTCTTGATTCTACCCCCTTTGATCATCATCACAGCGGGAGTTTCAGCTTTCTTGGGAAGATTTTTCTCATACTCAATGAGCATAGAATGAAGTTCAACTACGGTCTTATTCATACTATGCATGTTGTAATTGCGCACAAATCCCTCAAACTCCTTGGAAAGAGAATAAAGGATTAGTCCAATTGCAACAGGCTGATGATAAGCATAGTTAAGCCTTGCCAAGTGCTCCAAATAGCTCTTCATTTTAAGAACATGTGGACTAACTGGTTTCCCTGATTCATGCTTACAAGAATGTAGTTTTTGAACAATGTCAAACAACTCCACTCCAGCTTGCTTTTCGTACAATGACCTTAACTCATTTATCATATCAAATGGGCCATGGAACTCAAATTGCTCTTTCAGCTCGGGCGACATACTTGCGAGCATCAAGCAAGCAACATCATTGTAACGATCATAACCAGCAGAATATGCTGCCTTTTCTTCATTAGAAGCATCTGCAGCAGGGGCGTTCATAAGCTGTTGTTCAAGAACATCAGCTTTCTTTTCAGATCGGAGGACAATCCTCAATGAACGATACCAGTCATTGAAATTAGAACCAGTAAGTTTCTCTCTCTCAAATTGTTGCCTGAAAGACGAAGTGTTTTGGTTTTGGGCAGGATTAGTTGCCATCTACAAAACAGATAAAATTCAAAAATCAGTATTTTCGATAATTAACTCTTATAGAATAATTAATTTACCCAAGTTTAACCACGTAAACTATTAATTTTCTAAAAGACTAGGATCCTATTAACATAACACCATTACATCAGTTGATCTGCTAGTAATAATGTTACTCAAAAGGTAAGTGACGATCAATAATTGCATTACTAGTGCAATTCCTTGAAATTATGGGACTTACAAATAATACATATGAAGCAAGCATAAGTAGTTTGTAAACATGTTTCATCCCATCTTTTGCCACGGGCTTAAGGATCTCACCGCTAACTCGTTTTAAGTCGTCCAATTAAGAACTGTAAATAGTCCACCACCGTCTCACGATGAGTGGTAATTTACCTTGGGATTGCAATTTACCTACGTCTCACGCAGAGTAAAAAGCAACTACAAGTGTTCTTACGATTGGATGGCAATGACTTAAGTTTTAGGGTAACGCAATTTGATGTGTTATCAAATATGTATGAATATGCATGCACCATATTCATATCATAGGTTTTAATAAAAAATATTTTATCTTACATCAACATAAAGAGCTCGGTAGCTCCATTTGAACGCACAAAGAACCGCAGAAGTAAGGCTAGCACAAGGCTAATTAAGTAACCCACTTTCTTTAAGGAGACAGAGCCTCCAGGCTTATAGCTCTCTTATAGTTTGTTCAAATGGGTGAGCCGGTGTTTCTTTAGCGATGAAAGATACCAATTTTATTAAATGAATTTGTAATCAATTAGATATTTTATGACGCGGGAGCAAATTACGGTATATGAGCCCAACCCATATGCATCATAAATATGTAATATTACAAACCCTAAATCAAATTTCATAGTCATTTAGTCAAGTTTAATTATATTTTCTAAAAACAATTTTTGCGTCACAAGTCAACAATTGCCAAATAGTTAAACTAAACTAATTGACTAGCTTAAGGGGCATTGATCCTATGGCCACTATGTTTTAGTATGTATACTATAAACTACTAAAATTAATAAACAATTAACAATTAATTTCATACATCTTTTGGTGGGTGGAACCCTAAAGCATGGCAAACTAAGGACAACTTGTCAATTAAACAATTTTAAACAAGTAGCACATAATTATTAATTAATTTTTAAACATGCCATCTCAAGTAACAATTAATACTAACTAACATATCAATATATCAAAGTGATATCCATGACAAATTATGCATGAATTTCATGGATACCCTTTATTTTCGCTAATTAAAAGTACACAAATAATAATAAACAATTTTCATTAAACATATTATTATTCTTGTCAAACATCAAATATTAATTGGGAATTATAAAGTTTAACAATTAACTGTAAGTTTAATTTAATAAAAAAACTTTTCTGTTCATACTTCTTGAGCTTTTAGCCACGTAACAAAAAAAATAAAAATAATAATCAAATAAATTTCGTTTTTGTTGGCTTGTAAGACCATACGTCCACACCCATAAAGTCAAAACAAAATTTTCCCTTATCTGTTAATCCACCGAATTGGATCCAATAAAAACTTATTTATATATATATTGTTTGTCTTGTCGCTCACTCGCTTGAACCCAACACCCAAAAAAAAAAAAAAAAAAATTCTTTGTTTTCCCTGTTTGTCCGACGACTTCATCTCCACGAAACAAAAACTTTTTTCTTTGTGATTCGCCAAACCAAAACAAAACACCCCATTAATTTTGATGTTTAACTATCTAACTAATTACAATCATACGTGTGGCTCTGATACCACTGTTATAATATAGCAAATAACTATAACAAATTGTCATACAATTGCGGAAGCATATAAACACGTATTTATAATTAGTTAAAATAGAAAACGTGTACCTTTTAGCTAGCTCCAATTAAACCTTTAATTAACGAATAGGTTTCACAAAAGGTAAAACCCTCTAGGATTGCACGCACACCACCTTCCAACACGATAACGATGCTAGTCGAACTACACAAGTAATAAACTTGACACTCTCTCTCTTGCTTTCTTGTTGATCGATAAAGTCAAACAAACAAACAACCCTTGGTTGTTACCTACGGCTCATAAAGGGAGAGAAAAATAAAAGAGGGATTTATTTTTAGGGTATTGTGTATGTATTAGGATATCAATAACCCTAACTTAAGCCTTGTATTTATAGGCTTTAATTAGGTTTTAAGTTGTATATGGATACTAACAATTAGCCCATATAAAACCCAATACAAACCCAATTCAAAAACCCAATACAAGTTTCACTCACTTAACATTTAAGCCCCTCGAGTTTAATTTATATTAAATGTGTATAATAATTAATAAGTTATTAATTATTAATCGTGTCTAAATGATTAAGTGCGCGCCCCCATAGGCTCATTAATTTTCGAACATGCTTAAGTCGTGTAGATATACCACCATGAAAACCCTCAACTTGGTCTGAAACATGTACATTCTATTCGTAACCTCTTTTATCTGCATTGTAAATGCCCCTAAAGGAATTTATTATTCATGATACTATTGGTTGGTTTAATTTGATTTTGTATTGGGAAAAGAAGTCGCATTAGTTTAGATTCTTTTGGCGTTCAATTTCTACAAGGAGCTCTTGACATTTTCCTTTAGAGCGCATGATTATCAAATACGGGAACTCAAAATTAGTAGGTTTTTTAAGGCTTCAAATTCTTGATAGCAATCAGGTAAATTCTTGATTTTTGTATATTTTTATTAGAACCAGCTATTTAATGTGTATATTCTGTAGCTGTACCTTATGTGTTTTAACTATGATTTATTGTTATTATATATACGAGGCTCTATTAGCCCAACCATATACCTAATAATCATAAACTTCACCTATGTAAGTTTCATTAATATCACATAGGGGTTGCATTAGACGAGGTATGCGTATTGCTTCTGATTGATTATAAGTAGAGGTGTCTTGGTTAGTGTGTTGGGCGGTTTGTTGATGGGGCATGATGGTTATTAATTCACTAACTGGTTTATGTTTATGTACGTATAAAATCTTCCATATTTCTAATTAGATATTTTAACAATGATGATTCGTGTTATTGGAATTATAGAACTTAATTCAATCCTAACTGTTTAGGGACATTGTTACGCATCATGTTTTTAGTGTTTTGGTAATGACATGTATACTTGTTTAAACATGAGAGTTGTACATATCCTTCTTATGTGAAGGTGGAAAGATAGGTGGGTTTTGATTTTCGGGTTACATGTCAAATAGGTTTTGATCATAATAAGAAACTTTTAGTACGTATCAAATGCGTGTCGCACTGTTACAACGCACATACACTTCTGAATTTTAGAAATATTTTTCTAAATGTGTAGTCTATAAAAGCTGTTTTACAGAAACTTTTAGGATGTTTCTGGCATTATCAAGCGTCAGAGTTCCGAGTACAACTTGTTTTGCATCTTTGCTCTATTTTGCTAAAGTACATGTTTTCTTTACGACTTTTAGGATATATTGTTTGTTGAATAAATGCATTATGTTCAGTTACTTGTGGTAATGTGAATGCTGTGTTGTTTGTTCTAGCAATTGGGACAAGATTTTATTCGAGCGAAGACCTATTGAAGGTCACAGTAGAGCAGCTGAAAGCAGTTACCTCCAATTGCTTAGGTTTTAATACAATTATCTTCACGTTCATCTTATATTTAATAATCCTATAATTCCAGTAGATTTTTAGCAGCTACAGTGTGTAAAATGATTATCAGATAAGGATACATTGAGGTCTGGGTTGGTGAAAATCATTGGCCAAGCACATCTACACATGGCAATTGCTTGGATGATGATTAGAATACCGAGACGGGATATTGATGGAATGCAGAACCGAATTTATAAGTCATTGCACCTACAATCACCTTTGCTTTCAGTAGCATCAAGGGGTAGGGCATATTGGTAAACGTACTCTGCATCATTACTTAAGTTTCTGTAGTTTGGTAATCCGCTTCCAACTTTACATGACTTAATGAACAAAGGTTAACTATATCACTATTGATATTTTTAAGATTGTGACAAATTGAATTTATGTTATTTCCTGATTTGAAAGTAGCTCTGGCAAGGCTTTGAAGTGATCCAGAAACTACTGTTGTGGTCCTCAGTGATAGTGATCAGGCTGTATTAGATGAGGTATGCCATATGGCATCTGTGTTTCAATAGTGGCAATAGCTGCTGTGATATCTAACAAGTCTAATATATATGCAGGTTATTAAACACTAGGTTAAAATGGGTTATCTTTTTAATGAAATGATTGAATCGATACCCGACCGTTCCTTTAATGAGCAAGATATTCAAAGATGTCCTTTTCTAAAGAACATTAACAAACCAACCAAATTCGCATTTGCTTCACTCAATCTGCCTGTTCCTGTAAGTTTATAATTCTGATCATGCCTAAACAAACGACCCTTTTCAGTTCAAATAATAGTGGTCTATTTTGGAGTCCTGCATAACAGGTGGATGGAGCCAAGGGTCCGATATTTGAAGATGACTCTAACTTTGATATGGCATTCAAGTTTTTCCATGGAAAAGATGGGGTGGTTCCGCTCTCTGAGAGAGATTGTGACAAGAACAAGGCGGAAAGTGCAATAAAGTTTAACCCTTTAGCTGCAAATGTTGCAACAGTTAGTTTGTCAGCATTTGGACCGGGAGGACCGTTTAGTTTTGACGTTTTGTTAGAAAAGCTGAAGCTCCTGAAATGTAAATCAAACTCATCCAAAAAGGAGTCATTGCATAAGGTATGCATTAGCGAACCATGATTAATAAATGGATTCTGGAGATCACTATAGCTCAACAAGGCCCAACTAAAGTTCTGATTGTTTTTATGTTGAGGCATACATTTAAAAATTAATGCTAGCTTTTCGTAATGTGGATGGGTTTTGGGCAGACTGACTAGAAATGGCTGTTTTAACAGTTCAACAGATAAACTAAAAGTAGTTAAAAATAAAGGATCAAATGGGTTGAACGGGTGGAAAGTCTTTCACAATTGTGTGTTTTACTACATAAACCTCCTAGAGTTTTTACCAAAAAAAGAAAGAAAGTAAAAATCTGGACAAATAGTGTTTTAGGCAACCTGTACAAAACTTCACTAAGACACTTTGCTTCTGTGCAGGGAGAGTCATCTACGCATGAAGCACTTGGAAACGAGTGGCTGGAAAGCATGAAACACTTGGAAACGAATGGCTGGAAAGGGGAAACTGCCCAATTGCCAAATCATACAGAGCTGTAAGTGGGGTACTCCCACTAGTGGCATCAGTTCTTAGACCACCACCTGGAATCAAACTTAAATGTCCCGCTGCTGTAGTGGCTGCCCGAGCTGCACTTGCCAGGACTGCCCTTGTAAAATATTTACGCCCTTAACCACTGCCTGAGAAAATGCTTGTCACAGAAATGTTAGGAATGGCAGCTAACGTGCCCTTGGGGATATGGAGGGAGCACACTGTGAAATTTTCACTATCTTGGTTCATTGCAGTACACGCAGCCGTGCCTTTTATAGCCATGCTTAGAAAGTCAGTTTTTATGCCCAAAACAGCTATGGCATTCACAATTGCAGCTTCTATACTTGTCGCACCCCCAAATTCGTTAATTACGGTTTATCAGAATAGTTTGAGGAAGCATTAGATCGCGTGGGGGCGCCGACGTATACAATGTACATACATACATATCAGAGCATATGGATATCACAGAACATATATATTAAGATGCCATAAATGTTACAAAGTGTTTTGTCGGGTTTCGTTTAATAGTTGATATAATTTGTTCGTGTTTTTCGTGTTCGGTTCCGTTTTCATCAAAACGTATTACATAAAGTATATTATATCAATAATATAAGGTAAATAATGTTTGTTCGGATAAATATCCTCATTATTTATAAAAGTGGTCACCAACGTCCAAAGTTAACTGTGTCAGACAAGATCCAATAGTTTCGCGCAAAATTATAAATAAGTACGAAAATAGTAATACCTCACGTATTAAATAGTTAAGCTTTGCTAGACTTATCTCATAAAAGTAGTGTGAATTCACTTAAGTAGGGAATTAGCTCTAACCATGCACGTGTTTTAAAGTATGTAATTATATCGAATTTGCAGGGTGTCACGGGCAGGTTATTGGGTCGAGAGTTGAACGGGTTAGGTTAAGGGCTTGACCCCAGACAGGAACTCAAGTGGTTACTGAAGAAACTGTTGCAGCTGGTCATGATTCAGTCAACGCTGATACCAATCTGCGAAGGGTCACTGTGGCAGTGATGGAGTGATATGGTGGTCACTTAATGGAAAGGGCACTGCATCTTGTTTGAAAAATATTTTTCAATGTGTTTCCCTGTTACTTATTATTGCAACACTTCACATCTAATTTTTTTGTAACTACGCTTAGTAAAAAGTATTTAAAGTTCAACAAATGCAATATTTTTCAATGTGTTTCCATGTAACTTATTATTGCAACACTTTATGCTAATTGTTGCTCTTCAGTTTTAACAGACGCAACACTTTTTAAAAATGTTGCAACTTTTATATATATATGCGACACTTTGATAAAAGTGTTGCAATTATATATTAAAAATGTGACACTTGATAAAAAGTGTTGCATTTGATCATTATATGCAACACTTATATAGAAGCTGTTGCATTCTAATCAAGGTCATCTAAAATGCAACATTTTTTAGAAGTGTTGCTACAAAAGTGTTGCATTAGCCTCATTTTTTAGTAGTGACTTTTTTAACCTTTTCATACACTACAATTCACACAACTTTTACACATTTCATACACCTCCATTTCAAACATTATAATACTACAATAAATGGATTCCGATTCTGATCCTGAAGATTTGAAAGTGCTCACGACTATTTTCGATCTGATGTCTTCTATCGATATTATTAATTTGATAGTCACCGATTCGGACGACGAAGACGAAACTCAGATCCGTCCACCAAGAGCACAAAAAGTTGAATGAACCGAGAATTAGGTAAAAAATTTGACCGAAGAGTGGCTCGAAGCGTCCAAAAATTGTCCGGTTGGAGCTTCACCATCGGAAAAAAGTTTTTGACAAACCGTAAAAAAAAAACTATAACTTCAAAGTTGAGGTGAAATGTACAACAAATAAATTAATCGACAAATTGGACGCAGTAAAAAAATGACCGCTAGACTAGTAGTTTACCTTTAATATTTTTATTGTAGTGTGTTTTTCGATTATTGTAACGTTTTATTTTTAGTTGATTATTGTAATGTTTTTTTTTAATTATTGTAATGATTTTTATTTTAATGAAATGTATTTTATTTAAATTATTGGGTTTTAAATAGTTAAATAATTAGTTAGTGGGATACTAAAAAAAAAAAGTGATGGAAGACTGATGGCAGGGGCCTGTCAGTTTTGTGAAAAAGCTGACGTGGCTCATACGTGACACGTCGGTTTCTGTCCTGTGTTGGAAATGGTCTTATATGCATACTTGTCATTTTTAGTGTCCCTTGGAGGATCTCCAATGATTAATTTTACAAAGCTTTTTGTATAGCTTTTCATCAAAAGCTTTTTTAAGGAAGCTTTAGAAAAAGCTTTTGATCCAACAACAAAAAGCTTTTCATCCATTAGTTTCAATATAATATGCAAGAGAGAGATTGCAAAGACTTGATAAATCCCAAGTCATTGAACCTATAGCTTTTTAAAATATGTACTTTTTATAGGATTTGAATAAATTAAAAGTTTTTCTTCAATGGAGTTAAAGCTTTTACTAAAACTTTTCCACAAAAATACTCTTACACCAATTTTGATAAAAAACTTTGTAAAAAACTTTCATTGGGCATGCTCTTAAAGCATCTCTAATGCTGTGGACTTTTACAAGTGCACTGTCACGTCAGTTTTTCATGAACCACTTATTTCTATAAACTTACCTCTTTACTCCTATAAACTTCACCAAGTCTATAACTTCACATATTGTGTGTTTTTAATTGATTTATTATATTGATTGGTCCCACAACTACCTTCTTTCATAAGTCCATGGAAGTCCGTAGCCATGAACTTCTATTATCTCACTTCTATAAACCTCTCATTGACATTATACTATAATGCATGTCCATGCACATGAACCTCTATATTGACATTATACTATAATGCATGTCCATGCACATGAACCTCTATATCACTCCATCTCCTTCCATGTCACTATAAACCCCTTTCTATGGACACCATTAGAGATGGTCTTAAGGCAGACATGAAAATACAATTAATAAATGGAACTCGTTAATCAATAAAAAATGTCAAATCAATAAAATGAGAACGATATGGTTAGCAACTCCCATTATACTAAAGGAGTATAACAGATTTTTTTAGAATTTGTCACGTAGACAAAGATGTTGCTCCATAATTTGTCACATGAAATTAAATAGATTATTAAATGGATTATTATTGAAGTAATTACACAGATGCATTGAGTCCTTCTAGTAATCTAATTTATTGTATGAAAAAAAAAAAACTTTATCTAAGAGTTATTTGACAAAAAAAATCGGCCAGTATACATACAAATAAGTGATAAGTGACTCGTACCTACTCAATGTTTTAAAAACCGGTTTTTATGTTAAAGCGGTGAAAACTCCGGTTCCGATCTAACCGGTTCAACCGCCGATTTTAACCGGTTTTCTATTTCTAATTTAATATTTGAACTTTTGATAAAAAGTATTAACTAACTTTAAATAACGTGAAAATAAAAGGTCAATGAAAAGTCATAAATCTCCTGGCACCTCCCGACCTCCTTTCCTACATTTACAGTGACATAAAGGTGATTGTTCACCTTTTTCATTCCCCATGCATTTCATTATTCAGAGCACAAGGTATCGAGATACTATTTTCACAGTGTCATGGGGAGAATGTTGTCGCTGAGGATTTTGTAGTATGGTAGATAGTGTTCTAGAGTTTTTGATTTTTAAATTTTTTTATTAAATTTGTAAATTTAAACAAATAACTAAACTAAATAATGTGTATATATATATATATATATATATATATATAATACATTCCAATGCTCATTAAATTTATAATATGCAAATTCATAAATGATGGAATTAAACTAGTTATGGCCCAAATATTTTAATAGTCTCCAAAGTATAATAGATAAAAAAGCCCAACAAAAGAACATATATCCACACCACTTATTTGATCGGCAGCCAACCATCTTCTTCACACATCCATTCATTTTTTTTCACACATTCATTCATCATCAACAAGAAATCCATGTCAACCATCATTTTTTTTGTGACACCCGCCAAATTAGGACTTTGATTTGTGCGTAATACTTGTATAATTACGTGTATTTAGTTTGTAACACTTTGTGTAATTACATACACGCGTACGCGATTTGATTAAGTCATGCAATTATGGACCGGACGGAGTCCGACACTGTTAAATATGGACGTTGGTGACAAACTGTCTAAATAATGTAGATCTATCCAAACAAACATTTTTTACTTGAATATATCACGATAATATATTATACAAATTTCGTTTTGTTTAAAACGTAACTGAACGCGACAAAAATGTGTGAAATACGCCCGACAAACGAACAAAACTCAAGTTATATTTTTATAACTCAATATTAAGTATTTTGATTAAATAATTTGATTTAAAATGACACAAATATACGATAATAATTATAACGTTTAAAAACGTTACACGATTTAATAAACGTCCAAACGATCGGGTAAACGAACAAGTGACGTTACGTAACTTTGGGGGATTTAAATGTTGACCAAAAATCTGGTTGTGGGGCCCCCAAATAAACCGGCCCACATGCTAGTCAACCCCCATACTCTTTGTTTAAACATTACACTCAAACACATACATGTCATACTTCTTTTCCCCATCCACACTTCAAAACCTCTAAACTCCTCTCTTCCCTTTCTCTTGCTGTTGTCCATCGACCACCAGCCACCCTCCATAAACCGCCACCATCCACCCATAACCACCACACAAAAACTCATCATCTCGCGAAGGCGTTTTGAGATAAAACGTACACGAGAACGAGCACATCATCTTCATCGTCTCCGTTTCTTCATACATGTTGTAAGAAATCCACCACTCTTCAAAAATACTTGTTTTATGTTTATAATCATGTTATAGTACTCACTCAACTAAGATATGTCCAAAACTTAAACCGAAACGCGTTTTAAAAACAAGAAAACATGTGTTTGGTTTGCTGTCCAGAAAATGTAACAGCTTCAACGATTTTTATAAAAATCATTTCTTAACAAAAAGTGATGTTTCTTGGCTCTAAAAATAAGTTCAAAGTGTTAAATTTACATTAAAATTAGTCTCGTGATTTTCGAGCACGTTTGATACCCGAAAACATTTTTCTTTGGTGACATATAGTTACTGTTCCGGTGGACAGAAACTTTCACTAACTTCTCGAGCCTATATCTTGAGTTCTAGGACTCAAAAACACATGAGGCTTTTTCCTACGAACTACATAATATGTTAGCTTTAAAAAGTTCTTCTATGTCGCCTCCTGAAAATACACGGATTTTGCTAGAAAATTTGATGTTCAAGCTTGTGTCCGGATTGGTCGATTTTGGACCTCAGGGGACTTACCATTTTATTCCACCGACTAAGCGATGGCTAAAAATCGTGGAAAGATTCCTAAAAATAGTTAAGATACATGGGAATAACTATGATTTTTCTTTGAATTTATTACAGAATTTAACTAGGTGAAAACGAGGCTTGAAATCAACTTAAAACTGACCAAACACACCATAGGGGCTGTTTTGACACGAGTTATAAAAACGACACTTTCGGTTAACCACAAAACGTAACGATAATTTTTATGAACTCTATAAACATATTCAAGACTTCCCTAAAAGTTTCGGGTCAAACCGAGCACTTTTGACCATATTACCAAAAACGAAAACACTAAGAGCCGATCCTGCGAACTGAGCCCAATCTCAGTTCGCATACTATCTTGCGAGTTGACCCTCTGACCTGCGAGTCAAGACCTTGCGAGTTGACCCTTGACTTGCAAGTTGACCCTCTGACCTGCGAGTTGAGATCTTGCGAGTTAACTCTTTGAGTTGCGAGTTGACCTTTTGACCTGCGAGTTGAGAACTTGCGAGTTGACTCTTTGACCTGCGACTGGACCTTTGACCTGTGAGTCAAACCTTTTCTTACGACTTGACTCTTCGACCTGCGAGTTGACCCTTGACCTGCTAGTTGAACTATCTTGCGAGTTGATCTGTGAGAGTGCCCCTTGCTATGGATCTAGATGATTGATAACGATGATTGAATGACGGAAACAAACAATCACACAAACAATATGTAAACGCAAACCGAAATCGAATCAATGAATCAAAAACGACTTTATATTGATACCTGTAGTGTATCAGACTGTTTACAAGGCTGCTTAGTCGACAAATGGTGCTAGGGTTTCGTCAACCCTAGCCAGAAACCCGTAGGTTTGCTTATATACTAACACAAATCGGCAGACATGCGTCACTTGGCTAGTGTCGCATGTGGCTGCCTTCATGCGTCACTTACCTAAGTGTCGCTATGCGTCACTAAGGCAAGTGTCGCCTAATACTAAAGTTAAGTGTCGCTATATACAAAATGACTTTTCTATAACAATTAACTAACGACACTTACAACTCGATAGACCAACTGACAGACACACTAATATGCACCAACAAACTCCCCCGTGTCTTCAGCTTGGTCTTCAAAAAAAATTTCAGTCAAACCCATCCTGGTGGAAATACTCCACCAGCATGACTACCAACCTTCAAACAAATCTCGACCACCTTCTCAAACTTAAAAGCCTCTTCTTGATCAAATCGATAATAATCCATTTTGCATTTGTGAAGAGCTTTCAAATCTTTCTTTGTAAGATTAATAAGGCTTATCGGATCAAACACACGAAGAGTCTTTCCATAATTCGCTTGTAAATGCCATTCACCCTTGTCAATAACTGGATCTTCATCATAAAGATATTCAATAACCGCTTCTTGAGTAACAGTGTCAAACCACCAATATCGTAATCGCTTGAGAAAATCAAGTGGCAGAGACTGTAGTTGCACAGTTTTCAGACTTGCGGCTGGAGGATAATGATATTGGATAATCGGTTCCCGAGTTCTTGGATCTATCTTCTTTTTGTAAGAATAACGAACTCCCAGCTCCGGTCTAATCCACAGATATTTCTTGCTGTATATATCTCTTCTAAGAATCTTCTGAAACATGTTACCACGAAAATCATCGGTATGGTTAACAATGTTCAGCTGAGCAAGACGATTCAACTCTTCCTTTGGCAATGTACTAATGCAGTTGAATCGAGGCCTGAAATACTGTACCCCATCTCTTCGTTTGATTAGAATCAGAAAGTTGTCAGCATCGAATTTCCAACTTCTGATCAAACCTGTCAATTCACCTCTAACTTGATAGGTTTTACAAATCTTCAAATCAGGTTTAATCTTTCGAAACATCGGTAGACCTGAAGACGTAGAAGGTTATGCTTGTTCAGTAACAGATTGAGAAGAAGATTCAAGAACAGATTCAACAGATGGTTGTTCCTGAGTAGTATCCGTTGGAGGTTCTTTCTCATCTTCAGAATCATCTGACTCAATAATTAGTGCATCAAAGTCAAATGGTTGAGCCAGTTTCCTATGTACCGGTTCTGGTTCTCGTTCAGGCGCCGGTTCTTGATTCAAATTATCCATATATTCTTCATCCGGCCCTGGAACCTCTGCATCCATCTCAATATCATCCGGATCAATTGATCTATCTTCTTCATCTACCGGATTTATCAAACTTTGCAGATATATGAGATTGACATTTGAATAATCAACCAAAATTGGTCTCGGTTATCCTGAAACATCAACAAAATAGTCCAAAGCAATATTTTCATTGATAGCAGAGGAATCTTGTACATTTTCAGGTTCTGGGGGAGGTGTTACATTTTTTTCCAAGGTACGCTGACCTTCCTCCCCCGAAACAACAGTAACAGACTCCAATTCTAGCAACCTAGACTCAAGATCTGTCACTTAAAGCTTCATATCATCAAACTGAGCTGCCTTGATCTCTAAATCCTTGATTTGGGCCGCTTGAGCTTCAATAATTGCATATTGATCATCAAGACGCTTATTCATCTGCTCCATTCTAGCCAGAAACTGCTCAAGAGATACAGGCAAAGGTTGTTGTTGTTGTTGTGGAGATTGCTGTTGTTGTTGTTGTTGACGTTGTTGTTGAGGTTGCTGACCAGGTTCCTGAATGTGAATTCCTGTTCTCTGGTGTCTTCTTAGCGGTAGATCAGCATAGGAAGGAGAAGACCCAGCTGGTCGCTTCCCAGTATTCTTTGGCACATGAACATGCCCTGCAGATATCCTTCTCAAAATACGCTTAAAGCGTCTAGGATCTGCAACCTGAATACCATCCAAAGCATCTTGAGGTGGCACATCACCTGGAGAGTCAGGTGGTGTGGGTCCACCATCAGAATCATTTTCTTCCTCAACATGCCCAACCTGATCAATATCATCCAGATCTTGAGCAACCAAATTTTCAACCAAATCATCTTCATTCACCGGAGGAATAACAACGTCCTCAAAACCATCACCAGGCGGCGCAACATAGTTTTCATTGAATATGTGCCCGAAAAGCTCACGATCTGGTAAAACCTGAGAATCCTTAGGTGGTAGCTTGCAGTCGTTGAAAACTCTCAAAAGCATCGGCGTCGGAATCAGCAGCGATCGCTGATCAGGAGCGATACCCAAATCCATCGAATTCAAGATCAACTGTAGAAACCATGGATATAACAACCATTTATCTTTACCAGCTCTAACATTCTCAACCATATTCCCGAAGATATAACCACTGAAATTGTATGGCTTGTTGTACACCAAAGCCAACATCAAAGATAGAGTTGAATAACTCGCAGCATCGTAACCACCTTTCCGTGGAGATAAGCAAACAATGACAATATGAACTAAATATCTCCAAACCCGGCAGAGATACTGTTTCCTGAAATCAGAAAGCTGATCTGTAGGATAACCCATACGCAGAAGACCACCATAGATAAAAGTTGTCTCAAACAGGGTCGGCATCTCGTGCTTGTCATTAAACTGCAAAACACGACGAACAGTATCTTCTGTGATCTCAATTTCCTTACCAAACATTTTAGATACAATTCTGGGCTCATCATTCACTGTTCGGATAAGAGCATGATCGTAGAATTCCTCGATCTGATTCATATAAACTGGAGCAGATGTTGTGATAGCATAATGAATCCTTGAGCGTCTCAGAAAACTGATCATTGGACAAATCAGAGTGGAGTTCTTGTAGGGGTGGCAATTTGGGTTGGGTCGGGTTGGCGGGTTCGGGTTGTCGGGTTGGCGGGTCAGAAGTGGTCAACCCGAACCCAACCTGATTTTAAAATCGGGTTGGGTATTTCAACCCAACCCAAAACCCGACAACCCGAACCCAACCCGACCCAACCCGAATTGTTAATAATTCAACAAATTTTCACGTTATTTTCGAGTTTTAAGGTCGGTTTTTGGTCAGTTAACATTGATCAATCTTTTGAAAAAAATAGCTAATAATTTATAAGCATAAATAATTATAAAATTTCAAAATTAATAAAAATAAATATTATATCAATTTGAATTGATCATCAAAACATTATTAATTCACTAACTTATATCAAAATGTAAATATATCAACGAAAAAATTATAAACCAGTAATTGAAAATGTCTAAATTATGTGTCATATTTAAATTAAAATAAATTTATAATGATATTAACTGAATTTCGGGTTGTCGGGTTCAACCCAAAAATGCATTTGCTGACCCAGACCCGACCCAAAAAAATATCGAGTTGGCGGGTTTCGGGTTGACGGGTTAGCGCCTCAAAAATCCCGACCCTAACCTTAGAATATTCGGGTTGGGTTCGTGTCGGGTTTCGGGTTCACGGGTTGGTTGCCAACCCTAAGTTCTTGTGAGTAGACTCCAGAAAAGCCACGATATTATGACGAGTATTAGTTCGTCGATAATAATCCTGAAAATCTGCCATCTATAACTAACATACATAAAAGAAAACAAGAAATATCGTTACAGAATAAGCTCAAATATAAAAATTGTAAAATTCTGATTTTTGGCGTCACTTGGGAAGTGGCGCATGTAACAGTAGCGTCACTCAGAGAGTGCCGCATGATACAGTGAAATTAAAATCAGAAATCAAATAGAGCATCATTTTAGGTAAGTGACGCATATAAGGCGTCACTGGTGTAAGTGTCGTTGCCACAACGTGCTTTATTCGACAAAGTGTCGGTATAGATGCAAGCGTCATTTAAGGCGACAGTTAACGAGTGACGGTAAACTCTAAGCGTCACTTAGGGAGTCACTCGAGGTAGTGACGCAGAAAAGGGCGTCATTCAGAATAGTGACGGTATAAGTGAAGGTGTAGACCTAGGCGGCACTAGGGAAGTCACTTAAAGAAGTGACGCATATAAAGGCGTCACTCAGATGAGTGACGGTACAAGTGACGGTAAGCCTATCAAATTACCAAATAGCGTCACTTACTGGAAGTGACGCACGAAGTGACGCAATGATGAAGATCATCGCGGCACTGTTCATATCCATAAATCACAACGAACCAAAATTGGGGTTTTTGTAAAACGGTGTTTCCAAAAGTTGTTCATGACAAATACGAGTAAAACACAAGTATTAACACAAAATAATAACAAAACGAACCCCAATTCGTGTGATTTTGTAAAACCCTAAAAACCGTAACCCTCAAGAACGATTAAAGCATGAATACTTAACGAGAAGGGTTAAAAGTTATACCATTAGATGCGTACGAGTGCGATAAACAAGAATATGTAGGCCGAGTGCACGAACACAGCTTGAAAATCCACAAAAAAATAACAAAACACTCACAGCCGAAGTGACGCAAAGACGAAGGTAAGTGACTCTGTTTTAGAGGAAGTGACGGATATTGAATAGTGTAAGTGGTGATTAGAAGTGTCGGTTTTTAAGGGTATTTATACCGAAACCCTAATACGCGTCATTTAACCCGTCACTAAATGCGTCTCTTATAGCGTCACTAGGGGCGTCACTCAGGGAGGGACGCATAAGGTCACTTAGTGAATTTTTTTTTTTTTAATTTTTTTTTTTTAAGTGTGAGATTTTGTCGATCGTTTGCGTTTTGTTTTCGGTACTCAAATTTGAAAGTAAATGTGAGTTGGTTATAAAACAAAATAAAACTAAAAATAAACTAAATTAACAAAAATTAATGCAAAAGTACAAATTCAAAACCAAAGTTAACACATTCTTTTTGGTGACGGAGTTGATTGAGTCTGGTTAGGGATCATACTGGAATAACATGCAATTATGAGGAATAGTAAGTATTATTTTGATCATCAGTATATTTGTCCACTTTAAATTTACTTGGCACACTTAAAACACCTTTTATAAAAGTTATTTGAAGACGATTATTGGTATTGTTTGTCCACCTAAACATGTTACATCCGTGTTTGTGAGCTAACCTTTTATTGTTAGTATGAATATTTCACCGTGGTCCCCACCATAGATATACCCCTGTAACCCAGACATGAACATAGTTTCCAAATTTAGAAAGAATATAAGAGGATCAATTTTAAGAATCAAGCCAGCGGTGACAGGTCTGTACTTACGTACAACAGAGCAACATACACTTGATTCAGGTTTAAGCAAAACCGATCGCAGTCAAACCAAACTTGTTTTATTCAATTGGCGACCTTGATCAGTATCTTAGTATTTAAGACTTTGCAAGTACATTGACTCACGTTTGCTTAGTTTTGAGAGTAAACTGAATTGAGACCAGGTCTGCACTTACGTACAACAGAGGAAACAATCAGTAAACTCCCCCAAAAGATCTCAGATATACGATCCAAACATAGAAGTATGTCAAGCTACGCTAAGGAATTAAGACTTAGAGTCGTACATCACAAGGTGTTTACCAGAGGATCATAGACATGTATTTAAGTTACTTCTTAATAACCCAGAGACCGGTGTGTATCATGTCTACCAATACATCGTATGATGAAGCTAACTTTTATAAAAACTGTTTTAAATATGTCAGATAAACCTACTGACACATCCAAGATAAACCTTAAAATTCTATTTTGTGCATGTCACCCGATGTACTATCATATCCCAAGTTGTTTACAGACACAATTCAACGTCTATTTTAAAAATGTAGCAACCGTGCATTTCTTTTATACCAAAGAGTATAAAGAGTGGCTGTTGCCATGTTTTTTTTTTTTAAGCACACATAAAAGCAAAAATATACAAAAACTAACTTTCCAAATCACATATCACTTTTTGGTCAAAAAGAACCTTAAACCAATCATGTTGATCAGTTCATCAAATTGAGCACGCGAAAAAGCTTTAGTGAATAGGTCGGCATTTTGCTTTAGGGTGTCTATATGGACCAGGTCTATCAGGTGTTTTTCATAGCAATCCCGTATAAAGTGGAACCTAAGTTCTATGTGTTTAGTCTTAGAGTGTTGTACGGGATTGCGTGTGATAGATATGGCAGCAGTATTATCTATGTGAATAGGAGTCATAGTAAGAAGTAACCCGTTTTCGCGTAGTTGGTGCTGAATCCAAAGAACTTGGGCACAGCAGCTCGCAGCAGCAACATACTCAGCCTCTGCTGTAGAAAGAGAAACTGTAGTCTGCTTCTTGCACTGCCAAAAGACCAAAAGCGATCCTAGAAATTGACATCCCCCAGTAGTTGACTTCTTATCTATGCTGCAGCCGCCGTGATCCGAATCCGAATAGGCAGTCAGAGCGAATGTTTTCTCATTTGAATACCATAGACCAAGAGTAGGTCTAGCTCTGAGATAACCGAAAATCCGCTTTACCGCCTTCATATGAGCCACCTTTGGCTTGGCCTGATAGCGTGAGCAGATTGACACGGCAAACACAATGTCCGGCCTAGAGGCAGTCAGATACATAAGAGAACCTATCATAGAACGATAGTCCTTTTCTTTGCAATCTTCGTCATCCTCAGCAGGTCTAAGATTGTGATTAAGCTCGATAGGAGTCCCATAGGTTTTACAACTGAGCAAGTCATACCTAGTCAACATGTCATTGACATATTTTGACTGATGTATATAGATACCTTTAGCAAGCTGCTCAACTTGTACACCTAAAAAAATGTGAGCTCCCCCATCGCGCTCATCTCAAACTCAGACTTCATGATTTGCTCAAAATTCTTGCACATTGCCTCGTTTGTAGAGCCGAAGATTATGTCATCCACGTAAACATGCACAAGTAACATATCTTCCCTATCCCCAGACTGTTCTGTAAGAATGAATAGCATGCTAATAATGTTTCCCCTAACGAATCCATGCTTTATCAGATGAGTAGTAAGCCGCTCATACCAAAGCCTCGGAGCTTGGTGAAGACCATATAACGCCTTGTTCAGTTTGCAGACGTATTCTGGATGCGCAGGGTCTTCAAAACCTGGAGGCTGCTTAACATACACATCAGTGTCCACTTGTCCATACAGAAACGCCCTTTTTACATCAAGTTGATTGACGCGAAATCCTTTGAAAGACGCGTATGCTAGGAAAATGCGAATTGATTCCAAGCGAGCAACAGGGGCAAATACTTCATCATAGTCCAAACCTTCAATTTGACTGAAGTCCTGAACTACCAGACGTGCTTTGTTACGAACCACAATGCCCCGATCATCCATCTTATTGCGATATACCCAACGAGTGCCAGTGAGGTGGGCACCCTTGGGTAACGGAACTATTTCCCAAACTTGTAACTTCTCAAATTGCAGTAGTTCCTCTTGCATGGCCTCGACCCAAGATGGGTCTTTTAAGGCCTCTTCAACCTTCTTTGGTTCGATTTGAGAGAGATGACAAGAATTTATGTTAGCGACCCAAAAGTTGCTGAGTTGGAGTCTGCTTCACTTGTTGTCGCGTTTAAACTGGAGCATGAGGATCACCAATAATATTTTCAATGGGATGATCCTTATGTACACGAGTCACTGGAATGGTATCCGGCACAAGAACCAAATCTAAGTTGTTCAAATCTCCCCTAGTAACAGGAGCATCATCTTTCTCTAGAATAATAGCAGTTTCGGTTAAAGAAAGATTCCGTGATGCTTCATCATCTTCATCGTCATGAGTATAAAACTGAGAATAATTCATCGCTACTTCTTCCTCTTCCTCTTCCTCTTCCTCTTCCTCTAACGAAGGCATGTTTGGATCAAAAGGAAGCTCCTTGGTATAGATAGTTTTAGAAGTAGAAGGAGCATCTGACGATGGTGTAGTGGGAGATGGTTTAGTTGTGGGTGTTGGTGAAGGTGTAGATGTGGATGCGGGTGTTGGAGTGGGTGTTGGAGAGGGTTTTGAGGTAGATGTTTGATTGGATTCCAATTCAGGGTTTGGGTTAGATGGTTTGAGGGAAGGATCGGGTGTTTCTTGAGAAAGACCGATTCCATGAAGTAGGGTGACCAACTCTTCCTCTTGATCTAGTTCAGGTATGTTGAAAGTGTTAAAGACATCCGCATAATTGAAAAACCAATCCGGACCCGTTCCTTGAGGTGGATCTGTATAACGCAAACATTTGACCTCAAAATGTTCCTCTACCTGGTGTGTTGATTTATTGTAAACTCTTTTATTCGGAGAATTTACCGAATAACCAAGAAAAATCCCTTCAACAGCTTTATCATCAAACTTTGAGACTTTATCTTTTGTAACCATAATCAAACACGGACACCCAAACGGCTCTAGAAACTGCAGATTTGGCTTACGGTTATTAAAAAGTTCATAACATGTCTTTTTCTTTTTCTTAACCGTCAGCACCCGATTCAGAACATAACAAGCAGTGTTAACTACCTCAGCCCAGAAGATGATAGGTAACTTTGAATCAGCTAGCATAGTCCGAGCGGTCTCGATGATAGTCCTATTCTTACGTTCTGCAACTCCATTCTGTTGAGGAGTTCTTGGAGCACTGAATTGATGATCAATGCCTTTTGCAGCACAATATAACTCGAGAGTAGAATTCTTGAATTCGGTTCCATTATCACTGCGCAGTCTCTTCACCTTTAAGTTGCACAAATTTGCCAACTTATCCAACAGATATACCAAAATATCCACAGTCTCACCCTTTGAAGATAGAAAATAAACCCACGAAAATCTTGAGTAGTCATCAGTAACTACCAAGCAGTAAGATCTACCACCAATGCTCTTTGTAGAAATGGGACTAAAAAGATCCATATGTAAGAGTTCCAGTGGTGCAGCAATAGAATTCACTGTCTTAGACTTATGGGACTTTTTGTGGAGTTTGCCCTTGTGACAAGAAATACAGTCATCCTTTAAAGAAAAGGACAGTTTTGGAACCCTATTCACCAAATCATTCTTTATAAGAAAATTCATCTTGTGGAAATGAATATGTCCCATCCGTCTGTGCCAAAGAAGTGATTCTTTTTCCGAAGCCTTTGAAAGGAGACAAGTATACTCGTTAGTTGTCTCGACAGTTCGCATATTCAGAATGTAGGTGTCATCTTTCCTCAGTGCTCTCATTAGCACCCATTCCTCAGGAATGACAAAAGCCGGCTTCAATATCAGACATTCAGTCTTTGTGAATGCAGTGGTGTAATCCTTATCACATACTTGTGAAACGCTCAGCAAGTTGTGATTGAGTTGTTCCACATAATTCACGTTCTCAAAGCTAACTTTCCCATTAGTTAGCGTTCCACGACCAGAAATCGTTCCTCCCGTATCTCCTGCAAAGGCAACATATCCTCCTGCGTATGGTTTAATATCCACAAGAAGAGACACATCGCCAGTCATGTGTCGCGAGCAGCCACTGTCCATATACCATTTTCTATCTTTCACACGTTCAGACTGCTGCAACACATAAAAGTAAGGAGATTAGTGAGAAACGGTGACCCAAGCCTTTACAGACTTAGGTCTACCGAGGTCATCTACAATAATCACATCAGATAGAATTTTATTTTTAAACAAATCATAATTTTCATCTGATGGGTTATTGTTGACGACATTAGAGTCAACAGCAGATTCTTTTCTTTTCCAAACTTTAGATGGTTCGGAAGTTGGTTTGAGAGTAATGTCAGGCTTTTGTTTTGGCAAAGGTTTTTGCCCAACATTACTTTGCTTCTCAACTGGCTTGGGAGAGTTGGAATAAAGCCTAGGTGGAGATTGTGAAAACGAATTTCTATTAAAAGATGTTCTAGGCATATCTCTCCCATATCGCTGATTAGAAAGCTTGGGACAATCACGGATTAAATGTCCCTGTTTCTTGTAGTAGAAACAGGAACGCTTCTCAACAAATGGTTGAGGCTGAGGATTTACTGGAGGAGGTGAATAAGCATTTCTTGAACATGCACATTTTGTACAAGTTTTAAGTGGTGCTTGCTCAGGTTGAATGGTTGAAGTAGAAGGTTTGTCATGAGAAACGTTATCATTATTAACAATTGTATTTCGTTTCAAAATCTTTACAGGTGTCTGTAAAGTTTGAGAATTCTCTTTCAAAACCTTTTCTTTTCCTTTTTCAGTTTGAACCTTAACCTCAGGTTCATTTTGCAAAATTACCTTTTCAACTTTAACTTCAACCTTTTTAACCTTAGGATACTCCTGTTCAGTAATATCCTCAATCTAAACAACCTACGTATCACTAACTAGAGGTGCACTATCAGGCTTAACAAACTTAGGCAAAGGATACTCTGGCCTTTTCGTTTTCTCCTTTGCATGCTTCTTAGCTTCTTTAGATTTTGTAGCTGGCCATGATGAGTAGTCAGCTACAAGTTCTTCGGTGCCTTCCTTAACAGGCAGAGGATAGTGGTTAGTAAGGGGTGGGACTGCGTTATACTCCAGTCCTGCCTTACTACTTGTATCCGTCCTTTGCTTGTTAACGATGTTATCGAAGACGTCAAGAGAGTTTGAAAAACTTGAGATTTTTTGTGTAAAATTCTCAGACTTAGACTTTAACTCAGTAAGTTCTTTATTCAACAAATCAATTTCCGTTAGATAGCTTTTAATAGCATCTTGTTGACTAAAAACTTTTGATTTAAAAGTCTGAGTGTCTAACTTATGAGCCTCGATTTGCTTATCATAAAGTTTTTCATTTGCTTTTAAAAACTTATTTGACTCAGTAAGTTTAACAACCTTTTCTCTCAAGTTTTCATTGTTTATTTGACAAATCTTTAAAGAAGCATTTAATGTAATACATGATACATAGATTAACGGTTCCTTAGGTTCATCATGTACCTCATTTGTGATGTGAGCCATTAGACAATGTTGATACTGCTCAGCTTGAGCGGTCCAGTCAAGATTTATAGGCTCGAACACAACTAGAGCATCAGACGCTCCAGTCTTTGGTACTTCCTTTTCCGGAGTCTTGGGTGGAGATGGTTTAGTGAGACCTGATGGTGGCATCTTAGGTTTCTCACATTCTCGAGCGAAATGTCCCAAGTTATGGTAATTGTAGCAACGAACCTTGCTTTTATCAAAACCGAAACCAGATTTACCAGCTCCTTCCAAACTCTTGGGTCCCGTCCTTTGCAAGAATTTCTGTACTATTCTTGTGATCATGGCTATATTCCAGTTCAAATCCATCTGTTCAAGATCATCATCATCCAGCTGACCATAATCTTCCTTTGGCAGCTCTAGTGTGGTATTTGATTGTGAAACCAAATCCTTGTAAGAGCTCAGGAAAGCTGTATAGATGGCAGCTTGCTCTTCAATGGCTGGTGAAATAGGGGTTTGCTGAGATTGTGAACCTTGTGACGATCCACCTGAATATACCGATGAGTGAACCCCAGTAGAATTTGATTGTGAAGTTATATCAGACACAAAGGCCATTCCACCATAGGTTTTCCCTGAATTTACTTTTCCACCATAAAGAGATGGATTTTGAACAAAGCCTCCTGACTTGCATTCCTTTTTCTTTAACTCCATTGCATGAGCTTGGAGTATCCCTATCAAATCATCCAGCTTCATAGTAGCAACCTCTTCACTTTCCTTCAAAAGTTGAACTTTAATATCCCAAGCTTTTGGCAGTGCATCCAAAAGCTTCTTGTTTATCTCACTTTCAGTAAAAACATAACCCCCTTCAGTCAACTCACTGACAACCTATGAGTATCGAGTAAATAAGCCAGAAGCAGTCTCATTTGGAAGGATATCAAACAGATCATACTGCTTATTTATTAGCTTCAGCTTAGCCAGAAGCAGTCTCATTTGGAAGGATATCAAACAGATCATATTGCTTCTTTATTAGCTCCAGCTTAGCCTCCTTATATTTCTCATTGCCACCACATCTGGTTTTAATTGCCTTCCAGAGATCATATGTTATCTCATGATGCTTGAACAACCTTAAGACATCTTGAGTTAAACACATGCAGATAGCTGAGTGAGCTTTCCGTTCAATATCGTACTCCTTCCGTTCTTCAGGAGTCATCGCCTTGTATGTTTTAGTAGGAGGGACTCCTCTATAGTTTCCCTCGGCAACTGGTTTCTCATACCGTTCCGTTAGAGGTCCCCACAATTCAGGACAATGAAAATCTACATATTGTTCGAATCTAGATCTCCAGTAAGCATAGTCCATGTCAGGTGAGAACAGAGGAGGTTTATTGCTGCTACCCATATCATTGCTTTGTTTAAGCATGTCTCGGATATTTTGTAGATTATCTCTTTCTTGATCCATCTAGAAATTCCTGAAATATAGACTTAAACACAAGACAAAAAAGCTGATTAGCAATAAAGGCGACACTAGGTTAGTGTCGCACTGAAGTGTCGCAAAGACTAGCGGCACTGAGCAAGTGACGCACAAAGCTAACTGGCGTCACTAGTAGCAAGTGACGCAAAACACACAAGTGTCGTAAATAAGTGACGCACCGAGTTAAGTGGCACTAATTAGTGATGCAAAGTAGTGTCGGAAAGTACTAACATGCGTCACTTGTGGCAAGTGACGCGTAACACACAAGTGTCGTTACTAAGTGACGCACTTGAGTGTCGGTAAGTGTAACTGGCGTCACTAGATGTAAGTGACGCATAACACACAAGTGTCGTTGTAAATGACGCACTTGAGTGTTGGTAAATACCTAATTGAACCTGAAAGAGTGTCTCACGAAGTGTCACCCGAGTGTCGCTCGAAGTGACGCAACGAGTGACGCAAAAAAGGCTGTGAACAGCCAAAAACCCTAAAAATCAAATTTTCGTAAACCTAACGAAAATTCTTCGATACCAAATGAACGAAACCTGTAAATCTTGATTCCTAACGTCTGTCTAGCACCCACTCGATCCAATAACCTTGATCTTTCTTGATTTTCTTCACGAACCAAACCGAAAACAAACTAATACGTGATCACAATGTCAATCAAACCACCTCGAGGCTCTGATACCAGTTGAGAGTGCCCCTTGCTGTGGATCTAGATGATTGATAATGATGATTGAATGGCGGAAACAAACAATCACACAAACAATATGTAAACGCAAACCGAAATCGAATCAATGAATCAAAAACGACTTTATATCGATAACTGTAGTGTATCAGATTGTTTACAAGGTTGCTTAGTCGACAAATGGTGCTAGGGTTTCGTCAACCCTAGCCAGAAACCCGTAGGTTTGCTTATATACTAACACAAATCGGTAGACATGCGTCACTTGGCTAGTATCGCATGTGGCCGCCTTCATGCGTCACTTAACTAAGTGTCGCTATGCGTCACTAAGGCAAGTGTCGCCTAATACTAAAGTTAAGTGTCGCTATATACAAAATGACTTTTCTATAACAATTAACTAACGACACTTACAACTAAATAGACCAACTGACAGACACACTAATTTGCACCAACAATCTGTCTTACGAGTTGAACTGTGAGTTGAGTGTATTGCGACTTGACTTGCGAGTTGACTTTACCCTGAGATTTGAGACCTTGTAACCAAGTATCGAATCCGCGTAACGACAAATATACTTTACACGAAACTTCTTGAACATACAAATACATATACTTTATAAGTATGCAATGAAACAAACAAAATAATAATGTCTTCGAGAATTATTATTACTTAACGTCACCAACGGGCCGTACACATTTTCAAACTACAGACGAAAACACTGAACAAACACGTGGACATTACCTAGTTGAGTGGACAACTAGCATGGATGGTTTTTGAGACATCCACTTACTTACTTACTTACTTACTGTAACATCCTCAAATTGGATCTAGTAGTATTTTAGTATTTCCCCAATTATTAAATTGATCATTTAAGGTGTTTGGGCTAAAGTTTGAATTATTATTTAATTGATAAATGTTGAGTAAAATGGTCGAATAAATAATTGTGACCAATAAATTATTAATTGTTTTAAACTTATTAAGTTGAAAGAAAAGTGAAAGTTTTAGTTTTTGCGAAATGGTTTAGGTTCCGGACAATAGATTAAAAGGGGAATAAAATAATTAAAATAAAAGGGAGTCGGTTTAAGGAAGTGCCGACTTATTCCCATGTCTCTTATCTTCTTCTTAAATTTTTATTTTTCTTCTCTAAAATATCAAACTAAACACCTAGTAAGAAATCTAGAGAGACAAAAGAGAAAAATAAATTAATACTTGGATTATCATCATCTTCATAACTCCCTGTTACTTGTGTAAGTATTCTTGTTAATCACCTTCTTCAAGAGTTGATGAGCATATGCATGTTAGTATTACTCATGAACCCTAGTTGTATAAGATTTGGGTACTATCAAAAATTGTTGAAATTTGAAGTTTCTATTTGATATGATAGATGCTTATGATGTAAGAATGAGTTATAACTTGAATTTGGTGATTGAATATGTGTTTTGTATGCTTGCTACCTGCTTCTGTCGTTGTTGTCTTCTCGTGGACAGGGGAAAACCCGACGGGTTAACCCCCACTCGGCGGGTAGTGGAGCCACAGCAAAGCTGTGGTGGTTTGTTGCTTACCCAAACATTAAAACCTAATTTCCTCCTTCTTTCCAAAGAGTAATAGTGATTATATTTCTGCAATGGTAACCTGAGAACTCTAATATCTTGATTGTTAATGATTGAAATTATAAGTTAAAGTTGAAAATATTGTTGGTTACACAAAGCTAGCTGGTGTTAAATTGATTACCTGGTGATATTTGTTAACTTCATGATTGATCTTTAAATATGATAAGTCTGGGGTTATGATACTTGTTAACTGCTGCTGCTTGTTATTCCCATCTGCGCAGCTGCTGCTGCTCGAGCCTCAAGGCCGGCGGCCACATAGGCCAAGCCGACGGCTTTGTTTGTAAACAGGGGGTGCCACCGATTTTGCCTCTTAAACCGGCGGCCTTTTCTTTTGTCCCATAATTGATCCGTTTAACTTTTAATCCATTTGACAGTTAACTTATATGTTAATGTATATGTCGTAAAATAATTGTTTATGAGTTGTATATTGACATGGTTGGAGGATTATTGCATCCTAAGTTTAAATATCCATTTAAAGATATGTGACTAGAGATATATATTGTGTATGGGTTAATTGTATATCAAAATAAGATACAAACAGGAGCTTATGATAGATATGAAAATAGTATTTAGTTCCTTGAATAATATATTGAATTAAGTTGTAATATGATGGAACTGGACTAAAGAGGGCTTGATAACTTGTAATTTAGTAGGTTGGTAATGAGTACTTAAAAAATGGGTAATTACCCATGTAATTTGTTTAGATAGTACTTATAGTTTATTTATGATACGAAGGCTCGAGTAATGCTAATAATTGTGTAAGTACTATTAGTTTGAGACAAGTTACTAACTTGTGGTACACTATTATATTTTCAGATAAGCAAGAAGGCTCAGTGACATTAGACTACTGAGCGAGACGACTGAGGTAACGGTGAGTGGATCGATAACCCTTGGCTTGGTTTAGTTGTAACAGGTTTGGGTTACAACGAGTAACCGTATTATTACTATTGTTTTAGTTGCCATGATTATGAGCTATTAGTAGTAATACTGTGAATAGATTATTGTTTGACATATTGATTTGAATATGTGAATATGTGATCACTTGTTGTGTTGCCTTTAGGCATCGTTGAGTCGGAGGCCAGCATGGGGCTGGGCTTGGGTTTGCTATTATTTGAATAACACAGGGTCTTAGTACAAGTTATTTGTCGTAGCCTGTGTTATATGGGTTAATAGCACCAAGTAGTCGGTTAAACCTCTGTACGGGCCTGCAGTTGGTTTTAAAGTGTTCTTTGAGAAGGTGATACCTCAAGAACCACCGGTCCTCTATGACACCAGTTGGTTGTGTGATTAAAAGTTGCTAACAGACTTGTTGATTGAATATGATTATTTGTTGAACACAAGTTTGTTATGCTAAGTTAAACTGTTGTTTATTGATCTTCTCACTTAGCGTTGTGCTAATCCCCCACATTTCCCTTTCTTGCAGATTATGATTTAATAATTGATAGAGCAAGAAGATGTTGACCTGGAATGGAATGTTTGAAGAGCAAGCGTCTACTCTGATATCTGATTTGACTAAATCAGTGTGGTTTCGGAATTATATAACACCTCGCTTTGCGTATATTAATATTGTAATAGTTTTTGAACTGTTGGATACCAGGTTTTGGTTGGAAAAAGTTTACGTGTATTTCGTATAATACTTAATGGATATATTTTAAATCTACGCTTCCGAGTAAAATCATTATTATAATGGTTCTAAAATGAGGGGTGTTATACTTACTTACTTACAACCTTACGCGTTTAGGACGCTAGAAGGTTGCAGGGTTCGGAGAACCAACTTACGGAATTACATCCGGGATACTCGTTTAATTACACAAACGTAGCTTACTTACTAGACTCAGGTGAGTCTTATAGCCCCACTTTTTACCTTTTACTGTTTTACTATTGGGGTGAGATACTTTGCTCTGTTTTACGCATGAACATAAGTACTAAACTACTTTTACTACTTTTACACACATTACATGAGTACTTTTAATCCATTGAACGCCTCCTATCGTAAGTTGTTAGTTATGGACTTAAGCGTGAATACTAGTGAAATGGATCCATTTGGGACTGACAATCCCCGTCCGGGGTAGTAGCTCTATCACGGATTTCACCGTAGAATTGGGGGATTAGTATTTGTTACATATGAGTGATTCTGTATTACACTCACGGGGGTACTTATACGATACTTGGTTGTATTATACTTACACACTGTTAAGCTTTAACTTATGAGCTCATGACAACTGTGCTGACTTACTTACTTACTTACTTTGCTTGGTTGCAAAACTGGTATAAATCTTGTGGTTCATACTGATACTTTACTACTAAACCTGTAAGATTCACCAACCTTTTTGGTTGACCCTTTTAGCATTGTATTCTCAGGTTTATAGTAGCAGTAGGGCTGCACACATATAGGACTGATAGCTCGAGTCGCATGCATACAAACATATGGAGATTTTCTTACATTACTATTTGTAACATCAGTTATGTACTAGAAATCTCTAGGACTTTACTCGCGAACTCGCAACTATGTAAACATTTGATGATATCAATGTAATACTTTTGTACTATTTTTCAAACGTCTCATGTAGAGTCGTTGAATGTAACTTTGTGCAATGATTACCTGATTTGTCACGCCCCGACCTGAATTGCTTCCGCTGTATGAACTTGGGGGTGCGATATTTTTCCCTCTTTATAATTACAAGCTATTGAAAATCAGAAGAAAACAAAAAGAAAAAAAGAAAAGAAAGGCGAAACACGGCATCTCTTCATGAACGCTGAATGGGAACGGTGAAGTGAACGCTGGTGAGAACGCCGTTCCGGTGCGGGGGAACGCCGTCCGGCAGCGTTCTCGACCAAAAACGCTGCCGAAGATGCTTCCACTCCGTGTACTCTCATTATTCTTATTAAAAATTATAACAAATGAGTACTTTTCCATGTTTTCCTCACATCAACATGGACAACCCCACCACCATCACCATGTTCACCGCCACCACCACCACCATGATCACCGCCGACACCACCACCACCACCATGCACGCCGCCGTCACCATATACCACCACTACCATGCCCGCCGCCGTCACCATTACCACCACCTGAAAGTTTTATCTCTTCATCTCTTTTCTTTTCTTTTTTCTTAAACATCATACTTCATCATCTTCACCATATTCATCATTTTTCTCAATTTTTTTTCTAAAATACCATTTATGCTTTTGAGCTTTTCTTTTGTGTCAAGTATTTATACTAAACTTAATGTTGCTCCCACTACCACTCGTCATGGACACAACCACCAAGCTGGAAAGTTAAAAGGAAAAAATGATGATGAACCTTAATCCTCGAAAAAGTTGAAAACGGTTTGATACCGGTTACGGTTTGCCGGTTTGCCAGTTTTTCTGGTCGAACCGGAAAATCGGGCGGTTCTTGACCGGTCAACACTTGAAAGAAAACCGGTTTACAATGAACCATTTATCTTCACGTTCCCCGTCAAACCGGCCGCTTTGAACCGGTTTTGAAAACATTGTACCTACTATAACACTAATGGGAAAGTATATTATAGTCAGATCTAACTTATATAATTGGACTCATCCTTCATCTATACCATCAACTCTATATTTTAATTATATCAAATACATTACGAAATTGTAATAAGATTCTTCCTGTTCAGATTTTCTTTTGTCGTAGGCAGTGTTTTAAGACCCGGTTCGACCGGCCCGGTCAGACCGTATTTTTAGCGAATTCCGGCTCAAAAAAACCTGGTTTTTTCGATACTTTGACTAGTCAATGACCATCTTGACCCGGCCAGTCGAACCGGGTTGGACCGGGAACCGGACCAGCGCATTGACCCTTCATGTTTTTTTTTTTTTTTTTTTTTTTTTACAATTTCTATGTACATTTAATCATTTATAAGTAGAAAATGTTGACTGATTATGTATTTCAAGAATAATGAGGGTAATGAGGGAATTTTTGACTGATATGTCATCACCATTTATTACTCTATGGATTATATAATTATTATATTGATGTGTATTCTAAGAATAACGAGGGAATCGATGTGTCATCACCCTTTATTACTCTATGGATTATAATTATTATACATGATATAATTAATAATTATAATTACTGAAAAATAAAAAAAATCACTAAATACTACTACTGTATACTATTATTAACTCCGGTCCAATCTTCCAGCCCAACCGGTCCGACCAGAAATTAACACTTTTCCGGGTCGACTAAAAACCCGGATTTTAAAACACTGGTTGTTGGTAATCAAGTAATATTTTGATTATAGATCGGATCATAATATTAATCTATTCATATATCAATTATTAAATTAAATTATATTTAATATTTAATTTATTTGCTCAACTGTTATCACTATAAATCAAATTCAATACTTAACCACCGTTTCATTGATTGTTAACAAGTTTAGAATTGATTTTTTATTCTCTTTTTAATTATACGTTGTAGGTATTCTTGCTTATATAATATTTACATTGTATTAAGGTAAAATGTCTGAAAAAGTAATCAATTTGTCAAAATTTACCAATAAAGGGAATATCACTTAGACTAATGCCCAAAAAGGACCTATATTAGACAAATCGATGCCATAAATAGATTTAAGTTGTCAAAAAAGTTAAATTAAATGTGCAATTACTATTTTATTTGATCTCTTTCAATTTTTAATTGGTTTAACTGATGTGGTGCTTAAATCTCAAATATTCCATTAATACGTAACATTTGTGACCTAAAAAATATACGGTATAAACACTAATTTTACTTTTTGAGTGTTTTAACCCAAATTTTATTTTGAGTGTTTAATCTTTTTCTGACACGATTTTATAATGTTTAATCCTTTTATAGCACGATTTCAAAATACTAAGGACTTTTATGACACGTTTTTATAAATGAAATGCTAATTTTACCCTGAATTTAACTTTTTCTGACAACTTGAATCATTCTATGGCACAATTTTAAAATGTGAATCCTTTTTGCGCATCTACAAAACTCATATTCACTTTATTATCAAATTTTGACAAATTGATTACCTTTTTGGGTCATTTGCCGTTTTATTAAATTTGTTTTTTGTTGTTGTTGTCCATGGATCAATAATTTATTCCAATCACCTAAAAGACTCCAAAGATTATATTTAGGAATGGCACCCGTAGGTTATGGATACAGATATGTCAAACCCATTACACGTTCGTGTGGAATTTTTAACCAGCAAATCCGCGGATATCCGTTAGGGGGTTTATGTTTACAGTCGTACTCGCGACCCGCGAATACCAACGGGTTTATCTTTACACCCGTACCCGTAATCTGCGGATACCTATGGGTCGCAAGTAACCCGCGGGCTTTAAATAATACAAATATTTTATCAAATATTAAAAGATTTTATATAATTTAATATAAAAAATATTTTAAAAATGTTCAAATCAATGGATCGTAAATTTAAACAAATTAAATTGTTAAAATTAAGTCATGCGGAATAATAGTTCGATAACTATCAGTTTATTTGATAATTTTTTCTTGATCATTTGATATGTTTGCTATCGGAAACATGAATAGAATACTTTTTAGTCTTTATATGAATAGTTTCATTATATATTATTAAAATTAACCATTATATGTACATATATATGTGATAAATTATACAAATCCACTTGTGGGTAGTTATAATGAATTTTGTAGGTTCGCGGGTCGGGTTTATTCGTGGGTAAAAGTTCATACCCTTAACCCACCTGCGGGTAAATATTTCACGGATTTAACCACTCACAATGAGAGGGTACCCACAGTTCACAGGTTTTTTCTCGCCATTACCATCCCTAATTATATTTTTTAATTCCTCTATTAAAGCTTGAGTTCAAATTAGTGCATAAATATCAACCAACACAAAATTATTTTAGTGGATGACCGAGTAGTGAACGCAGTCTTATTATACTCCATCTGTCTCAAAATAAGCGTCCATCTTTCCATTTTAGTTTGTTCTAAATAAGTGTCCACTTCGAAAAATAGTATATTAACTTTACCATCTTACTCTCGATATACCTTTTCTCAAAACTCATACATGGGAGTATGTGCAAAAAGTAAGTGGTAATAGTATCATCTTTACTACCAGACAATGTAATAAACACGACACTTATTTTAGGACGAATGGAGTACTATATAATGACCGTTAGCATAAGAATTACATTGAAGATTTAAGTCACTTTAAGTAGTACGGAGTATTATCTTCCCAAAATAAGTGTCCATTCCATTTTAGTTTGTTCTAAAATAAGTGTCTACTTCCTAAAATTGTATATTAACTTTACCATCTTACCCTCAATATACCTTGTTTTAAATTTGATACATAGGAGTCCGTGCAAAAAGTAAAGGTAATAGTGTCATCTACCATACAATGTAATTTCTTAAAATCCTTAAAAACTGAAAAATGACACTTATTTTAGGACGGATGTATAAACAAGTGATGATTGTGTCGATTAAATAAATGAATACTAACAAATATTCTTTGTATAGTATAACAAATGGATGATCATCATAGTCATTATTTTTAACTATAAACAGATTTTCTCCATCGAATTGAATATAAACTGTAAACTATAATAAAAAATATAAAATATAAAATCTATATGTTGGTAAAAAGTAAGTAGAATATATGTAGATGTTGTTGTAAAATAATAAAGAACAATACAATAAAGAAAGAAACCAAAAAGGATTGTTTTATTCATCTCTCATGGAGGTATATATAATATTACAAGGTGGAGTATTCCAAAAGAAAGAATCTCGTAATTATAGAAAACAGTATCAATCATTGTTATACTAAGATATGGACATCCATTCCATAATTATTTATAACACTCCCCCTTGGATGTCCATTCAAGGATTATGCCTCGCTAAAACCTTACTAGATAAAACCCGGTGGGACAAAAATCTAGTGAATGAAAAAGAGTACATAATTTCCTTATTCGCTTGGGGATGTTGCCTCATTAAAAACCTTACCAGGAAAACCCAACAGGGATAAAACCACGGCTAAAGGAAAAAGAGTGCAACACGTATCTTTTCTCCCCCTGATGATTACATCACTTAAACTATGTAGTTGTTGAAATCCAATATCTTCTTTAGTCATCATAGTAAATGTCTTGATAAAATAAATTTATCTAATTCTCACATGAACAAATGTCCTCCACTTGTTGCTCACATATCTATGGATTAAACATCCGTCATACATATGCAAGTACATCCTAGTACTTCATAAATTATACAATGCCAACAAAATTAGATTATATATTATCATGTATGACCACTACGAGAACTATCAATGCTTCATATGCATTTAAATATGACACTTTTAAATCGATATCGTGATCATCATCTTTGGAAGTTAAAAGGGGTCTTTCAACATCATGTGACCTCATAATCATGAGTGTCATTTATCCGTATAAATTGAACAAGGATTTTATTCTTAATATGTTCAATTCGTACAATAAGATAAATTGTGTCATCTTCTTCAATATCATTTGGTAAGGATTTAATTGCCTTTATAATCTCTCAATGAGTTCACTCGTATTCATAAAATCAAACTATATGAAACTTAGACCATATTCAATTCCTGGTCTCTTTCTAGAGCTTCATGGGCAAATATAATTTTTTATATGGCACAAATTCAATTGATATACACTAAGGCGATTATTACACATATGCCCATGTTGCTTTAACTCATATCGTGATTAATTCAATACAGTCAATTAGTGTTCTTGAGAACTTTTCTTATTTACTCTAAGCATAATAATCACGAGGCATGCTTCATACATTTTATATCCCTTAAGGAATCTCAACATCAAATGAGCTCTAATTATATTCTTTTAGACGCATATAATTTGTTTCTCATATTGCCAGACTTATATAATATCAATAAACATTATTGGATCCACCACATGAGAATATGTCTCCTCTTTATCATTTCCAAGTCTTTGCGAAAATACATGTGTGCCATCACATGTGCCTTATATAACATATTTCAATACTCTGATTTCGCTTTCTCATAAAGACTTATGCATATCCAATAAGTTTCAAGCATTCATGTATATAGACTTCAAATCTCAATATACATGTCTCATCACAAGAGACTTCAATCTTTCATTAGCTACTTGCGTCTTTACATTTGGCCAATTATTCTATACACTCCTTGCATGCTTGTTTTCAAGATCTTCACTCTTATTATAGCACTATATTATTTACAAATCATTATTGCGCAGTATTATACTCAATAGTACTATCGACGTCGATTTACTCCTTTTCGATTCCACACTTTACTAGACACTATATAATATCACTTAACAAGATCTCTTACTTTTCTAGGTACCTTAGGTTCTTCTAGAACCCTCTTGTCTAGTGTCTCCATCAGAGTTTGTTATGGGGTCTTTATTACCTTGATGCGACCATCTTAATTTCTTGCTCCATTTTATATAATTCGAGGATTTTCAATTTGGAATCGATTATTCTCTCACGCAACAAGCGTGCCATAGATTCATTAACAATCATTGGTTGTCCATCCGGGACACACATTTTAATTGGAGCACTAGCAGCGTATATGTAATCTAGTCACTCTCTTTAGATCACTCAACATGTCTGGCAATGACATACTTTTGGTAAATGATTTATCATTTGAACTTGAGGTTCAAAGTCTTTGGGTGAGGATCAACAATTACATTTTTCTAATTCATTCCAATACTCTAGCTGCTCTTTCACTCCCCCTGAATGAATTATCATTTTCAACAACCCATATTGTGCGTTGTGGTGGATTCACTAAAATATATACCGCACAATCATAAAAACCTTTCATGGAAAATATATGGTTCGTGACCGAAAAACCATTGTAATGGGGAGGAATCATTATAACTTTTTAGCTTGATGCGAATTCATGTTGTATCATTTAAGATAACATGCCCCATAAACTATTAGTTTTACTCTCATAATTATTGGCTTTCCAATCAATTGAAAACGAATTATAAACATTTTAACAAAAGCAATTTGCCTCAAATATGAGGTACAAAATAATCAACACTACTTGTCCCAATAATTATCAAATTCTTAGGAAGTATTCACCACCATTTCCAAAGATATAATACGAAGAAGGGGCTCGCATTTCTACAAGCAGAGCCACTAATCACGCTAACTTCATGTTGCGTTTTTCATGATCATTTTGACGATGCATCGATTTTAAAACTCAAAATGATCCACATGGGACATGTACAAGCATACCAACATTGCTTTGTATCTTTTCCCAAAATCCAAGGGATGAAATCCTTAATTTAATTTGGTGGTGATAGGTGAACAATTAACTTCCATTAAGAGCAATAAAAATGATTAAAATCATCCTTGAAGTAACCCATTGTTCTTCCATACATTTCACATCATTACTGACTCGGGATGGTCCAACCGGTCATGCTACATTATAAAGTATAAACTTCTTGTTTATGACCATATTTATTCCGTTAGTACTTGACTTTATGTGAAAGTCAAATAATATGGAGAGCTTAAACAATCATTATATACAAAACTCATAAGTTTCCAATCAAATATATACAATCTCTTTTATAACTTTCACACAATGCAATATAATACTCCATTAGTGTCGCACCCCCAAAACACGTGGCAGCGGAAACATGAGGTGTCACGGGGGCTACGACCAAATCAAATATCACAACACAAAGATTAAAGCAAACGACCTCTATATGACACGTTTTGAAAAATATTACATTACCATAATTCAGATGTTTACAAGATATCTGAAGTTCGCGTAAACCGTTAGAGATTTCTAATACATAAATGTTGATACAAAATATCGTAATGCAATCTAATCTCTTGTTGTTTGTGAAAACATGCGACTGGAGCTTGCTTTCCAAAAGTATCCTACTGCCTTGTTTCCTGTGGGAAGTCCTACAGCGTCTGTGAACCTGAGAAATACATGCTAAAAGGTCAACATAAAGTTGGTGAGTTCATAGGTTTATTAAACAGTTGTCCAAAATATTGGTATGAAACACAAGATTTTTGTTTTGTATCGCTAAACCACGATAAGTAAGTGTGTCTGTAAAGTAATAATGTAAACACATGATTTTCTTGTTGTAAAATAAAGTTCTGTAAAACAAAGTTTCTGTATAAATCAAGTTCTGTATACTATTGCCAATATCGTATTTGTAAATCACAAGATTTAATAGTTTGTATTGCTTTACCACAATATCGAAATGTTTGTATTGCTTTACCGCAATATCGTTTTGTATTGCTTTACCGCAATATGGTTTTGTATTGCTTTACCGCAATATCGTTTTGTATTGCTATACCGCAATATCGTTTTGTATTGCTTTACCGCAATATCGTTTTGTATTGCTTTACCGCAATATCGCAAGCGTAAATCAACAGATTTATATGATTGTATTGGCCTTAGTGGAAAAGAGAGTAACTCATGCAATACGTATAAGTGTTTTCCTAACAACAGTTCATAAACAGTTCACATCACAGTTCATAAAATAGTGCATGTATTCTCACCCCAAAACAGTTCAAACAAGTAAAAAGGGGGCTATGAAACTCACCAGCGTTAAGCAGGTAGCAAGCAATAATCAAATAGCAAGCAAAGTCCAAAGCGCAACCTTTTAACGTCCTAAACGTATAAGGTTGTGTAAGTAGATGTCTTATATGACCATCTATAGCGATTGTATAAGTGGGGGTCAATGTCCACTTAAGTCAATCGTGTAGGTGGAGGGTTAATGTCCACCTAGAGCTAGTTCATCAACTAGTATGTCCAAATAAGTTGTTCAAGTTCGTTTATCAAAAACGTGTATGACCCGTTGGTGAAAGTTTGTAATAATAATTCATTTAGACATTATTATCAAGTTTGTTTTGTTGTATACTATTCAGTATTACAAATCGTGTGTTGCAAATAGATTATTTTAGTTTGTATAAGCCTTAAACCGTAGGTCAAAGTTGGTCAACTCGTTGGTCAAAGCTGGTCAAACCTGGTCAAACTTGGTCAAATTGGTCAAACCTGGTCAAACTAGTCAAACCTGGTCAAACCTGGTCAAACCTGGTCAAACTGGTCAAACTGGTCAAACTGGATAAGGTTGGTCAAACTATGAGTCACTTCTCAATTTATGAGTCACTTATAGAGTCACTTCTGATTTTATGAGTCACTTCTCAATTTATGAGTCACTTATAGAGTCACTTCTGATTTTATGAGTCACTTCTCAATTTATGAGTCACTTATAGAGTCACTTCTGATTTTATGAGTCACTTATAGAGTCACTTCTGATTTTATGAGTCACTTATAGAGTCACTTCTAATTTATATGTCGGTTTCTAATTCGGGAAGTTTTCTAAGTTTAGTTTTTGGTCCAAGTTACTAACTAAGTCACCCAAACCCATTTTTGTTACCACTTTCCAAAAATAGTAAGTTTTGTCGTTTTTAGAAACCGAGCCGTTTTTGTTGACTTGGTCAAACCGACTCGGTTTGACCCGAAACTTTTAACCAACCCATATATCAGTTTATAGAGTCCAAATAATTTGTCGGTTCGTGTCGGCGTTCATCCAAAGTGTCGGTTTCTAACATGCAACTTAAGATTTCAAGATTTCATAATTTTCGACTTTTGTAGGTTTGGTTCGCCATTTAATTTCTACCATTTCTGCTCCAAATCAAGTCTCACAAATTTTACCAATTGATCATCAATGTTTCTGGTCTAACATATAATTTTTACAGAAACTATAGTCTCCATTTACATATTTAAATAAATTCGCGAAGGAACCGAACTCGGTTTTCGAAAACTTCCAGACCAGACTCAAAGATCAGATTATAGCCAAAAATACGTAGAGATCTGGAAAACGTGTAATACACGTAAGTTGTATCCCTTTTCAATACGCAACTTTTAAAAAAAAATTCGTTATCTAATTCTTCCTAAAACTCGAGATATGATCAAATTAGTAAGCTGACTTTTCTGGGACAGAATCTGTCTTTTTACATATGTGTTACAAAAACGTGTTTTAGCTATGATTTTGGACATAAACATGTTTGATGAACAATATAACATGTAAATAAACATATATGAGAGTAGAGATGAGTCTCCTTACAAAGAATTTGATGGAGATGAGATGAGAGGATGATGCTAGAACTCTTGAACTAATTATTATTACAAAAAGTTAAGGAAATTGTTGGTGGTTGATGGTGGTGACTTGGTGGTTTATGGTGGTGGTTGTGGTGGTGATATGGGCTGATTTCCTCCAGATATTTGAGAGAGAAATGTTGGTGAAGAGAAGTGTGTAAAATGAGTTTAGTGCATGAGTGTTGTGTGGTGTTGGAGAAGAATCACAATGATTGTGATTTGCATGGTTTCTCATTGGGTTTCAAGAGGGGTGGCACATGGGGTCACATGGGGGAAGGGGGAGAACGACCAAGGGGCCCCACAAGGGGTATTTTAGTCATTTTCTTATTTACCATTTAATTTGTTATGTTTCCCGTTCTTTTACCTGATTGTTTCGATGTTTATTCGTACGTAAAACGTTAATTGTACGTGTTTAATCAACGATTTAAATTTTGATATTCTTAATTGATATAAAAGTTTAAAATACTTGGAACATTTATAAAAATGTTCCGTTAATTTATCGGTCTCGATTTGCGTGCTCGTTTTACGGAGGTTAAATTGCGTAACGTTATTTTTGCACGTTTTTGTTATCGATTTAAGACGCAATATATTTTGGGTAAATTTTCATTGAAGTATTATTTAAAATACTTAATTTAAGTTGTCAAATTAATTATTGCCGTTTATTTGGTTGCCGAATTAAATTCGCGCGTTTTCGTTGCGTTTGAGACGTTTTAACCAGAACGTCTAGGTTTTTCGTGTATTATTTTAACAAAATAATAAGTGATAAATAACTTCTAAGAATGGATTAAAGTTATTTATAAAAATGTTTTCACCAACGTCGTATAATTAGGCGGACTTCGTCCGGTTATTTCGCACAATTTCATCAAATTGCGTAAGCGTAATTTTAAATAATTACGTAGGTGTATATTCACATAAATATACAAATAGTTACAAGTAATTACAAGTATTTAGCCTAAATCACATCTAAATACACGTAATTAGGGTCCTAGCTTAGGTCTAACGGTTGACCTAAATCGTCGGGTGTCACAATTAGGCTATAACATTATCAAACAAGAAACACATCTTTTGCACATGTGAGGTTGCACAATTAGCTAAGAACATTTATACCATTAACCATTCAATATTAAAGAGTTATATAAGCAAATAAAACCACATAATAAATAATGCACATATATGACAAAACCCGATGGCACAATTGGGGAAAACATCTTATTCTTATATCTAATATATATCAATTGATCATTAGCAACCTTCACATAAGAAATTAAGTCTTTACATCTTTTCCTTTATGAATATTCATGAGAGATAGTTGACGAATTCTTACAAGAAGTTTTCACATATAATAATCACACAAATAGTGGTTCTCATATCCATAATAATGACGCGCATTGGCTATAACACATACACTTCTCATACTTTTCATTTTCATATAATCCTATCATATCTTGCCAACTTTAGTGATATGTCATATTTTTATAATGGACATCATGCTAATTACCTCAACCATGTTCATATAATTATGGTCCTTTAAATTAATCATCGTATCACATATTTACTTCAAAAAATAGAGTATATTCAAGTAGACATATTTAATGAGATTAGAAACTCAAACAACAACTCAAAAACCTTGCTCATTATCAATTTTCTAAGTTTTCCTTTCCCTCGTAGATCACCTTATCTCAACATGAATTATTTGAGAAGTAACTATATGTCTAATTCATTCACCTATTATAAATCTTACAATCAAAAGTGAATATATTTATAACGAGCTTTAAGAAGTACCACGATGTGATATATTTACCTTAAATTATTCTAAGTAAATAACTTATACTTGTTTCCATCGCATGCCTTATTTTCCTTATCATCATGTCTTGAAGACTACTTTTCGCGTAAATGTATCATACAAAAGACATAATTTAATGACATATTTACTTCAAAAAAATCGAGTATATTCAAGTAGACATATTTAATGAGATTAGAAACTCAAACAACAACTCAAAAACCTTGCTCATTATCAATTTTCTAAGGTTTCCTTTCCCTCGTAGATCATCTTATCTCAACATGAATTATTTGAGAAGTAACTATATGTCTAATTCATTCACCTATTATAAATCTTACAATCAAAAGTGAATATATTTATAACGAGCTTTAAGAAGTACCACGATGTGATATATTTACCTTAAATTATTCTAAGTAAATAACTTATACTTGTTTCCATCGCATGCCTTATTTTCCTTATCATCATGTCTTGAAGACTACTTTTCGCGTAAATGTATCATACAAAAGACATAATTTAATTCTTTTTGATAGTGAATAAAGCTACCAAGTCCATTTATTTAGCATTTACAAGCTCACTACCATATCTATCACTTAAACTAGTAGATGAATAAAGCTAGTTATATAGTGACCTAAACCCAAACCTTATAAAACATATATCATATGCATATGTATCAACTAGCAAATATCAAACACATTATTGGCACTCCTAATACACAATAGATCAGAGTACTAATCATATCAAGCGGATAAATTCATAAATATGCACTTCATGAAAAGTATTTAACACATATATAGAGATGTTACCATGCATGTCATCCAATTTCAACTCATTAGTATGAGTACATGCTTATTCATTAACCCAAAAGTTCTTAGTATAATTGGTACAAGACAAGGTTATAATCAAATAATAATAATAGCATATCTATGACAATATACATTAAGTTACACTAGAAAGTGTAAAATAGTAAAACTTATATTTTGAAGGGATGATTAAATCCTCATGCAAAAATTCTTAATGTAACTCCTTTCGGCTCACCAACTAAATTTAGTATTCATGATTCATAAAATTGCAAGTATACTCACATAAGTTCTTAAACCTTTTTAGGCACGGAAAGCATTTCCATATCTCAAGATCGACCTTTGAAACTTTTTAGATTTAAACCAAAATACATATTTTGAAGTACTAAACAAAATTTCTATCTTGCTTTCTTGAATTTAACAAAGCATTCTCAAACATGATTTATCTCAGAAAAATTGCAATGTTAAAATCGTACGCATAAAATTTTAATATATAGCATCTAAAGGGCGTTAAGAAAATTCAAGAATTCTACTACATTCGCATGTCGTAAAAATGGCATAACTCTTTTGTTGTAGTTTTGATATTCTAATGAGATATGATCACACATATTAATTAAACGTACGGATGAAAATTACTTAAATTAATCATAAGACAACATGTGCAGTGTATCATCATAAGACGATTTTGCAAACTGTTTAACCACCATGCTTAATAGTTAAAAGATACAATTTCTATCATCATTATCTTTCAAACATCTACTTGTAAAATATATACATGTATTTATCCACTACCTAATTCAGATTTGTCATATCTATTTTGAAGAAAAAGCATACTTTAAACTCAATAATCCATAAGATATAAGATCATGTTATGGGCTTGCAAAAAAACACTAAGCAATAATATTTTAACCATAAGCAGACACAAAAATCATCCGATTTGTTATTTAGTATGGACTTAAATAAGATATCGAGTGAGCTATCCAGAAACATAAATTGATCTAAGCACATTAAAGTATTAAACAAATTATACAAATTAATACTTATTATTCTCCAACCATTAATGCCACAAGTAGCTGTTCAAAACGTAACATGAATACAATATTCAACATACGTACATTTATTAAAATATATTTAATGATTATATGATTATTATTCGAAACTAACATATACTGCATTTTAGTAGAAAATTTTTACGAAGATAATAAATTGATATATACTCTTTCATATGTATTCATTCATTATATTTAATTCCTAGGATAACATTGACGATAACAATTTTCCTAATTAAATTATTTTAGTTTCTATTTTTTTTGAAGAATATACAGATTGCATATTAGCCGTGGAAAGACACGATTAATTGAGTAATTGACACTATGGATTTAAACACCACATCTAATCAGGTAGACATATCACATGCAGTTTTATGTGTCAACGGAAAAGTTTTAAATCATACCTCATTATTGCCGAAAGGTACGATCTCAAGATTGGTCGCTGAAACTACAAACTCGAATGCGGCCGTGACTCAAACTAGAGACTCGTGCTGATAACGTGTTGTAAAATAATAAAGAACAATACAATAAAGAAAGAAACCGAAAAGGATTGTTTTATTCATCTCTCATGGAGGTATATATAATATTACAAGGTGGAGTATTTCCAAAGAAAGAATCTCGTAATTATAGTAAACAGTATCAATCATTGTTATAATAAGATATGGACATCCATTCCATAATTATTTATAACAGATGTTACATATTCTTGTTTGTTAATATAATGTAAAAATTACACGGGTCGTCCTTGTGGTTTGCTAAAAATTGTACTGCTCGTCCCTACAACTTTTTTTAGACACTGGTCATCCATGTGGTTGCATGATGTTGCATGGATAGTCCCTATCGCTAACGACCGTTAGTCAGATCCGTTAAAATCCACCATGTGCATGGCATGTGAGGTGAAATACACCGACAATTTTGACATACATTTTTTTTATATATACCTATATTTTGTCCCCTTACTTGTTATTGATCAATTTAAATCGACTCCAAACGTCAACGAATAAAATCTGAAATTAATTTAAGTTTCTCTTTTGTTCATGCTTACGCGATCCAATGAAGGTGATGGGATCGCGTATCAATACTAGAAAACTGACTGTGACCGAATTTGCCTTTGTTACGCGATCCTAACTTTTAGGTGGGATCGCGTACTTGTGAAGAATTTCGACTGTAACCAATTTACGCTTTGTTAATTACGCGGTCCTGGGCCTTACCTGGATCGCTATAATAACCGTGAATGAAGATAATAAAGTTATATTTTATTCTTGTTGATCAGCGACGGAATCATTTTAGTGGGAACCGGAGAAAATTAATATGACCATCTTATAATTTTGTACGAAATCATTTTTAGGGGATATGTTATAATAACCCGGATAAAATATAAAGTTGCTACATTTTAAATTTTCATTGATTTCGGGGACGAAATCATTTTTAGGGGGATATGTTATAATGACCCAAAATGTAGTATGTTATATAGTTATATTAATTAATAATAAATATATAATCAAAATGTGAAAGTAATAATTTTAACGGTAAACATAGAAATAGTAAATAAAGTACTAGATATTAGTTCCCAATCTTATCTGGTTATAGTGATTATAATATTAATTTAAATCATCGTTATCCATGTGACAGTAACGAAAATAACAAACGGAGTTTTTATTGGAAACAAATTATATTAAGAAAACAATTAAAGTAATTTAATAGGGGTTTCCGATTTGTAAGTTGGTCAACATTGTAAACGTGGTCAAGATACGTATTATATAAATCGCGGTAATATCGCCCAAAATCGCTTATTATAAGACGCACTATTCCCCATTGATACTCACGTCAACGATAAACTTCTAACCCCATTTTAGAGATAAACACATATACACCATCGAAGTGAACAGGAACGGGAAGCTTTTACGTGTTTAGTTTCGGTTGTAATTCGGAGTCGTTTAAAAAGGTAAATCTTTAACCAATATCTGTATTAACTATATATTGTTCATCTTTAGATCTGCTATTGGTTTAGTAGTTTTATTAATTTAAAGAACAAACGAAAACTGAATCTTTAAACCAGTGTTAACGGAGATGGAAACGTAACGTTTCGGGTCCTAAATAGTCATTTTAATTGTGAAACGGAACCTAAAACACATAGGAGTTCGTTTGGTGCGCTTAGACCATCTTAATTTTGTAATAACTTGAATAAAATTGAACCTAATACAAGAACTTAATGATTCGTAATAGATTTTGAGTTCTATACGTGTTACATGAAGAGGATGACTTCATGATGATGTTTTAATATAACTTTCATGTTTAGCCCCTTTAAATGTTACGGAGCAATATTTTGTTAAAATAATTATTAACTTTTCTAAAATTTGGACTTTAAGCACTTGGACCAGAAATTTATTCAAATCAGGTTCTATAATGATGTGTAGTAACAAAACAGTTTACATAATGGTGTCTCTTATATCAACGTTGTTTTTTTTTTAGTGTGAATTTAATTAAATTAGAGAAAACTAATTAACAAAGATAAGAATATGTACTCTAATTAGTTTTAGGATATTTGATATTGGGGAAACAAGAACTAACAGATTGGAATCAAGATTCTAAAGTTAGTTAAATTATTTGCTATGTAGACTTGCGGAGATTATTGAAGTATCTTTTCGACTTATAGAGCTTTAGACATTAATCCAGGTACGGATGTCCGTACTCTTCTTTCAGCGTTATCTTGATATGCTTTGTTGATATCCTTGCGTTCTTTTGATATCCTTGTGGTTCTTTTGATATCTTGATATACTTGTGTGATCTGATTCCCCCATTTGAGCTAAATTATTTTGAGCTAAAGTGTTATTTGAGATTTGATAAATTGTGGAAATTTTTGAGAAAACTTTGCGTGAAAAATGATTTTGGAAAATTTGGGGAATTCATTGTTGGGAGCTATTTTTTTTAATTAAATTGATTTAGGTTCCATATGCATGGTGGACATAATATGGTGTGTGGTTGGTTCATATGTTCACTGTGCAACCATAGAACCCTAGATTTTGTAGACCGGAGATAGGTGTACTGAGTCAGCTTCCTGTGGAGGACCACAGGGGCGTCATTGCGGCACCAATGACGTCGCACTATCCGTGGCGGTGGGATTTGTCCACGGCGTCTCCCTTTTGTTGATATTATGTAATTGTGTGATTATGCTCGTGGGAGAGCTTTTGATTTGTGCTCGCGGGAGAGCTTTTGTATTATTTGGGAGGCGTATGGATGCATCCTAGGCTATGTTATGATATGATATGATGTGATATGATATGTGTAGAGCGGTCGTGTGGTGTAGTGCCATACACACCTTCCGAATAGGGGATACACCTGGAGTCGCGACCAGTGTGTGATTTGTGATATTGTGATATATGATCTGAGATACGATATGATTTGGCACCAGTGTTGTGTAGTTTGGATATTTGTTTTGTAGGGTACTCGGTATAAAAATAACCCAACCCCTCGTTGCTTCAGCCTTTATTTCATTTGTTTACTCTGGTGTAAGGGTGGTGTTACTCTAAGGGTGAATTTTGAAAAATTAAATTATTTATTTGGTTTCATTCTTACTTTGAAATATTATAACTGCTACTTTTATTTCTATCATCATCCGCGCACTGAGCAATTAGCTCAGCCGCATTTTCTTTTCCTGCGGCAGGTACTCTGGGTAATATGGGATGAGTGCGAGAGCTTCAAGACTTGGACTTTCCATAGAGACCACTATTTATTTCAGTTGGACATTTATTTAGGTTATCATTTAATAGATTGTCATTTATTATTACAAAAAATTTATTAGTACATTTATATTAAAAATAAATGTGACCTTCCGTTTCGTTATCGGAACGGGGGTGTTACAACTTATGGTATCAGAGCTTAGGTTCCTTCTTGTAGTTTGCCTTTAGGTTTGACCTGTGAGTTTTGGGTAGATCACGGAATAGGATTAGATAATGGGATAGGATTCTGCTTCCTTTATCTTGTACTCTACCGTATTTCATTTGATTCCAAATTATTGTCTGCGCGTGTTCTCTAAGGAGTTAATTTACGTCTATTGCTATTCCGGTGGGAAATTCGTGACAATTGTGTGCGTTTACTATTAGTGATCCATATCGATTAGAGATGACGTTCTTTTGGCTTATCTACTTGTTATGGCGACGCATCATTATCATTATATAATACCTGGAATGAACCGGCTAACTGAGCGCAAAATCTGCACGTTGTGTCCTATTGGTGTAGAATTTTTAACATTTGTGGGATATTAATTTGTGCCCGACTTTCTTAAACTAACTAGATCATAACCCGCAGAATTGCGGGCTAAAACATATAAAATTATCAAAGTTGATTACTTCAATACAATTAAAATAGAAAACAACGAATGTTTATGTAAACTAATAAAGATGTTACACTAAGGTGCCAACCAAAAATAAGTTAATCATAATCCCTTATATAACCTCGTGTGACCTATATTCGAGTAAACATATAGCATAACCCATATTCACCCATTCATAAGTAAAATTACAAATCTGGCATGTATACACATAAATATGATGAGCAAATAAATTAAAATCCATTATAAAAAATGGAGCATCCATTTCGGGATATAACAAAAATAAGAAGAGACGAAGTAAATAGGTTGAGATAATCACTTCCTGGCCAAATTAAAGTCACAGAGTTTTGCCTTGTATCATCTTACGACCAACTTCTCTATTAAGATCATGTCGACTTTGAAACATGATTGAAGTTAAATTAAAACTACAAACCTTAAGGCAATGATGAACTTCATAATTATCTCTCCACAAGAACCTAAAGCAACAATAACCCCACCAATTTACATGCCTTAATAGACACATTTTCAGGGACAAGTGCTTTAGATATTACCTCTTCAAGGTTTGTTTTCAAGTTGGTTTTGAATGCCCTCTTTGCACAATAGTCTTATGTTGCTCGATTTCAGTATCGGCCCAAGCTGTAATATACAAAGACCTTCATAAGCACAATCTCTCCGATGTCCCTGCATAAGCACAATCTCTGATGTATTCGACAGTTAGTACATGTGAGAATCCAAAATCTCATTGCAATTGGCGCTTTTTTCGATCACAGTGTGTCGTTCTCGGTCCAGGTGCACTGCTTTCAATTAATGCATTCACATCAGAGAGCCCTGTAAGTAAAAGAGGATAAACTGTTATTAGTTATCATTAAAAGTAACGTAATGTAACCCGTATAAGTAGAGGTGACAGTTTTAATTCATTTGTAATAAAATGGGTTGATTCCGAGGTTACAATTTACGCTATTGTAAGAACATATCATATCGTATCATGTAGACCAAATGTCTTCCATAAACCAGGGACAGCCCGACCATGTTTAAGTTTGTGTGCATGTGTGTGATTGGCACCAATCTAACCTGACATGAGATGAAAAAGTACCAATCATGTAAACGGTGTGCTAAAGAAGATCATAGTGGTGTGACCCTGGTGCACCAAGATCGCTGGCATTGGTTACCTTTTCAAATGCACCAACTTTTACAAAGTCGTACATTATTCTCATTTACTAAATACAGAAATAATACAATAAAAGAAAAATTGTGTGTACTTTTTGATCATTAAATGGCAACTGCCAAAGTGCCAAATGCAGGTAGATCTTCAATCTCCACCTTGAACATGCATGTCATGCACCATTCCCATCAGATGTATCTTCAAGAAAAAGCATGTTATATAATTCCATATGTTGAACTTGCAAGGTTCATCAAACACTACAGAACAAAAGTAACAGAACACTTCGACACGACTGACTGATTCAAACTCCTTCTGATCTGGGGAATAGCTATAACTATCTATAAATATTGGATGAGTTGAAGTCATTAACGCCAAAGCTCCTATAAGACATAACTCCAGATTAATTTACTCTAAAGAGCCCACCTGATAAAGTGAGAAAATTTTGACTTTTTATTATTTGGTCATATTGGTAACATAAACAAAAGTTGGCCACAGTGTTTAAGGTATTATTTGACCAGGTTACAAAAGCACAGGGAAAAATTACTTAACCTAACTTTTCTATGCGAGCGATCTATTTAACTTATTATAAGGCCACATGACACACTATTTCTTTCTAGAAAGAGAAGAAATATCAACATTTCAAAGCATCGATATAAAAGTGAAAACTTAAAATGGCCATCTCCAATGACCAATGCTATAATATGACACCATAAACTCTAGACTGGTTGGGCAATGAGACAATATATGTCATTATTCATATGTGTTGAAAACAAATGGGTCAGGATGACTCAGACCACCTTTTTTCTCTAATCTTTATAGCCAATTAGTGTGTGAAATATTGTTAAAAAGAAAGGTATATTCCAAACTGATTTAATGAAAAAAATGGTTTGGGAGATTTCATACTGTAGAAATACACTTTGGGCATCTTTCGGCCCATAACAATTTCCGTCTTCTAACATATTAGAATAAAGTATAACACAAATTAACCAATTCACAAGTAAATGGCTCAACATTAGAACCTATAAAACAGCCAAAAATGAGTATGATTTTACCTTCTCTTCATAAATATCATACTCATCCCAGGTACTAATAATTTGATATTTCAACTAAGAAATATAATGATAATGTAACTAATAGAGAGGTGGCTGAGATAGAAGTTATAAAACTTATGACAAAAATAATGAACATAAGTGATATAGAAACTTAACAAAGGAATACAGCTAGTTAAATATCATGTTAAACTCTCTGGACCTATAATTCGTAAACAGGTCGAAAATGAGCACATTTAACTCGCTCACGTATTTCATGTAGCCCAGTCAAACCGAAACCCAAAAATAAATTTCATTGTATCGGCCGACCACCAATGTGACACACGTGGGTGATTTTTGCCAGTTCTAAAAATAGATATATCACATATGATGGATTAATCCGAGAAAACTAAAGAACCACCCTGTAATACGTGTTACATAAGTAAGAAACAAACTTTTCATCCAAAGTTACCAAAGTTTGTATCCAAAGCAGATTAGTGCAATCCTAATAAACTTTTCATCACAGAATAAATGATCAAGCAAATCAGTCTCTAAGCCATACGAAACTTTTAAAAAAAAAGAAAAAAAAAAAAAGAACTTATACCTGATCATAGCCATATAAGGTGTGTGTTCACAACCAGTTCATTGATTTGAAGCACCTACCATTTATAAGATCTTAAATAGTCCTAATTTATACTTCTATACGTTATAAAGGTACATACCTTGAAGCATCCTCATCAAGGGTAGTCTGAAGCACAATTATGAATTATAACCTACTCTAAATATCATATGGAATGAAAATTAGTAAATTAATATTGGGTGATTGTTACTACAATACTACATACAATCATTAGAGAAATAGTCTATCATACGATTATGTACCTGAGAAAACTACAATCAGAGTAATCAGAGTAAAGATAACCAACCACTTATTCCAAGCATCACATAAACACTTTCCCCAAGAATCACATAAACAGGGACATAAACAGTCCATATAAAGTTAATTCCATGCTCAGTTGTATTTCCATCTTGCATAAGCTACAATCATCAATTTAAACGCTAATGCTTTGTCAGATGTTCTTACAAAAAACGGGACAACGACATAAGCAACACACAATAAACTGAAAAGCTCGAACGGGTCGAAAGTACCCCCCTTGTAACTCATAAAACCACCTAAATCATTTAAATAAATATTTAGATAACTATTTTAATCAAACGTAAAATGTACTCACATTGGATTTTATGGAATTGAAATTTTATTTATGAAGAGTGTTTTAGGTCCATGCAACCCATATAAAATGAGCAACTATTTTGCCCCATTAGCAAATCCACATGCCCACATTGCCCATTTTGACACTTGTAGTTATAAGAAGAACCCATACATATATATATATATATATATATATATATATATATATATATATATATATATATATATATATATACACGAAATGCCTGCATGTTAATATAGGCGCTTTAAGATGGAGCATATGTTAAAGACAACCTTAGTGCTTGAGTAACTTCTTTGTTCAGATCTGCTGCAAATTGTCATTGATCAATCTGCTGCAAATTGTCATCAGAAATTTCCAGCTCCAATTTATCACGTTCGTTCTCTTTTTCTTTCAATCAAGGTCATTATGCCACACTGCATGAAGTTACAACTTAGTGCAGACCCATATTAGTGATATTAACATCACTTGAAAAAATTATCTACAGACACAAACCTTTATTTCTGACTTGGCGCTTGATAAAATAACAGATTTAGGAGGTTGTATATAAAGGATATGGAACTACACATCACCAAATCCAATATTAGATTGGATTATAGGCTTCAATCCATAAAATCAAAATATTTCATAAAGGTTAGAGGACTAATTGGTCAGGCTACACCCGGTTAAATTAAAAGATAGGGTCATACCTGATGAACTTAATCTTCATGAAAAAGAACATAAGGAAGCCAATAAATTTATAATGATGACATTCGTATTATTAACAAATGATGTAAAATCTGTAAGTTTCACAGTGAAATCAATGAAGAAACCTAGGTAGCAACCAAAATAAAAACATTACTCATGAACCAATCAAACAATATGCTACTAAAATTTACAAATAAGTAGTTAGTGACTGAGCGTTAGGAATGAGATTTGTATACACAAATCATTTTCACTCATCTCCAGATGATGTTCAAATATCACAACTTTATTTTGGCTTGAAGAACACTTACAGATTTCCCTTAATCCCGAGTGGTGATAACAGGAAAGTATTTAATTTGGAATCATCGCCACGTGTAGGCAGGCCATAGCATTTCCTGAGCTAAAAATCAGCAGCAGTTAATTAACATTTTCAAGTTAATAACCACCAAATTAAAAATCAGCAATTAAGCACAACATTTGGAGGATAAAACATTACTCATCACCAGATGATGTTCAAATGTCACAACTTTATTTTGGCTTGAAGAACACTTACAGATTTCCATTAATCCCGAGTGGTGATAACAGGGAAGTATTCAATTTGGAATCATAGCATTTCCTTAGCCAAAAATAAGCAGCAGTTAATAAACATTTTCAAGTTAATAACCACCAAATTAAAAATCAGCAATTAAGCACAAATAAAAGCACAAGACAAAAAAAATTACCTAAACATAAACTTTTATACCAGAAGATCAGACAAGTAAAAAGGAATGAATAAATAATAAAAATCATTAACTATGTAACATATTCTTCAAATTAACGGATAAATTATGCCTTATAATCACCACCTTACATATTAATAAATAATAAAAATCATTATCTATATAACTTGAAATTCGATTGTGTGATTAAATACGGAATTGAATTCGGTACTCGGTTGGAATAAACCCTACCTGTAAGATCAGACAAGTACCTTTAGAAATTGCTTAAAAAGTTCGTTAAGCATCTTCCTAATCCAGATTCAATCTTCTCAAAATCATTAACTATGTAACAGATTCAATCTTCTCAAAACCATTGCCAAATCCAACAAATCAGTCATGATTCCTTTATAAAGATACATTCTAATACTATGATAATTCCTTTTCTACTGATATACAATACGAATGAATTCATCTGTAACAATTAAATTAAGTTTCATATGAAAAAAATGAAGAGATAAATACCAAACTTGCCGGAATCTCCACCCTTTTCAGTTGATCGTCCGCTGTCGTCGCCGTTCGGTATTATTCCGACGCCACTGCCGCCACACTCCACCAATTTTTAGGTTTTCATGTTAAATTGAGACGAGCAATTGATTGATACGGACAAGAAAGGATGATTAGATGCTTCAATTTTGATTGGGGAATGATGGGTTTGATTGATTTTGGTGTTCTTGGATTGATCGGCCGTGTGTTTTTTTTCCTTTGGTCGGCGTTTTTTTTCCCCTCTGCAGGGCACCTCTTTTGTGTTATGAAGGGGGATGGGAAATATTAACTTGAGGGTATTTTGGGAAAAAGATTGGTTAAAAAGTTGGTGATTAATTAATCATTTTGTTAAACATAATCAAGGGCTAAGATCAATCAAGCTAAGGAAATGAAAGGGGGAGATTAATTTAGAAGGGCTATTTTAGGAAGTGATTAACTAATATAGCTTCTCTTTTAATAGATAAAAAAGTAGATAGCTTTACAAAAATATATGTGTGTATGAAGATAAGTAATGAAATAATGATCTCAAATAAAGTATTTAAGTTAAACATACTTGACCAACTTTTTAAACCAATTCTGATTGGGTTAGAGGAGTATTAATTATATTTAATTTGATGTCCTAAAGTATATGGTTATTTATCGTAGACCATATAAATATAAGACTAATTGAGCATATATATGAAATATGAACTTATAGTTGGATATTGAATGATGATTAAATAGTACTATTATACCGAGCGTGAGGTTTTGAATGTAATTAACGGGAGTCAAATATAGGAAGACATGATTCCATGATTAAGACCTACGACGACAAATTTTAATTTTAAAAATCTGATAACTAAAATAAAAACACAACGTAATGTCAGCCAAAAAAATATATATATGTGTGACTCGCACCCTAAGAGTAAATTGTTTTCTCTTATTAATTGACTACTAAGAATTTAAATTAACTCTCCGAATTTAGTAATCCAAGGTTCAATACTCAAACATTTGGTGTTTAATTTTATACTTGTAAATTCTTACTTGTGTCATTTAGGACTTGACCGAGTCATAATTGAGATATATATCTGATAGAATGTAATTGTGAGATAGAGATTAAAAGATAAATTAGCATGTTCCTCGTAGATTAAACCCCGTGTTTCCCTTGTATGTCAAAGCATAGTCGGTTAGTGGAAATTGAAGAAGCATGAAACTCTACTAAGCCTCTACATACGTAGACATTGGTTGCATTATGATATGTATAATTATATTCTAATTCTTTTGAGAGGGTATAAAGTGATTAGTTTATACTTCTCTTAAGTTCTAATGATTATATTGTTGAAGTGCATATGATATGGTAATCTAATGCTTATGAACCTCAAGAGAATTCATGTGGAATAAGGATTAAGGCAGCTTATGAGAAATTATTTATAAATAATTAATAAAATGTTAGTGATTGAGGAACTGATTCAATTAACGATGGTCAAGAGATGTGAATCATGTATTCTTACGTATTTAATGTTTTGATGGAAAATTTTAAGGGGTACTCTTTCTACACAGGGATTAAGTTATGATCAACTTAAAAGTCTTAATATATTGGTAATAATATTTGTCATGTTATAGTAAATGTATCAAGCCTAAACTTTCACTTTAATAACTCCAAAGATATGTTGATTTTATAAATATGCCATATAGAGCAGGAGTGTGCTTACAACTCATTATATATTTGATATGTCATACAATAGGGCTTTCGAAAATGTAAGTGAAGTTTCATGTTAGCACAATGACCTAGTGAATGACGATTGACTTGCCCGAGTTTAGAACGCGACCAGGTTGGCAAATAGGGCTCTTATAAGATTGGCGTCAACTAGTTTAACCTAGCTATTAGATTAAGAGTAAATGGGTGGCTTGCCTAAAGTAGAATGGAAAAAATGGTGATGGTGTCGGCTCTAGTTTCTTTCTTTGTAGATAGAGTTAAATTTTTCGAAATACATGTTTATCTTGTATATAAAAAAATAATGAGCGGGCTCATAAGTTATGTGTTTGGTAAACTTTGAGAACACCGGTTAGATGTGAAGCTTAGCGTTCGTATTCGAGTGGTTGTTAGTACTTATCATTGATTTTAATCCGTCCTTATTGGCTTAGAGGTCATTTGGGAACTATTATATTAATCGTGTACAACGTATAAGTATAATGTGACTCTATTAAGATAATAAATCGATAAATGTCAAAATCAAAATTCAATATAGTGGCTGAAAAAAGATTTTGGGTCTTATAATAGTTAGACTAGTAGAGAAATTGAACACTTAAATTATATGTATATTCTTAACCATTAAAGCAAAAATCATGTTGCTACTCAGCCGAAAATTATATGTGACCTAGAACATCTAGAGGTCTACACACAAAAGAAGCAGGTGACAATATAGCTTAGTTAATAGTTGAACTTACATTTGTGAGAGTTAGTGGATTATGATGCAAAATGGGAGTGACATGAATGCCATGTGTGAGGTATATTTACAATTACGCTTGGCCACCGTAATTATAAATATAGGTTGCACATGTAGACATGTTATGATCATGATTGGATCATTACAGAACTATTTTATATGTGTGAATAGTGTAGTGAATAATAAATGTAATATGTGAGATGACATTACTATGGTTTGGTGCCCGTGTGCCGGAAATGTTGAAAGAAAAAAAAAAAAAAAAACGATGCAATATGGGTCGTGATAGATCACTTTACCTAATCAACTCACTTCTTAGCTGTTCATGAAATGTACTCCGCTACTTAGTTAGCAAAGAAGGTAAGTGTTAGACTTCATGGCACCTGTTGTCAATTGAGTTGTAGAGGTTCTATATCGCCTAGTATTACTTCTCGCATTGTCTCATATCCATAATGTGTTTCGCATGTCTACTTTACGAGTCTACAATTATCATCCTCTTCATGAAGTACAATATCCACTTCATAATATTCGTGAAAATCTCTCGTGTGAGGAATATACAAATTTCTAGCTCGAAAAAAAAAAAATACCTTAAAAGAAAACGACCCTTATGTCAAAGTCTTGAATAAGAATAAATTAAAAAAGAAAAAAAAAATAATAGTAACTCGAAAGTCTAACCAGACGACACGATACCTTATGTATTTGATGATTAAAGGATAGACTCCAATTCACTATGATTTCGGGGACGAAATCATTCTTTTAGTGGGATATATTATAATAACCGTGAATGAAGATAATAAAGTTATATTTTATTCTTGTTGATCAGCGACGGAATCATTTTAGTGGGAACCGGAGAAAATTAATATGACCATCTTATAATTTTGTACGAAATCATTTTTAGGGGATATGTTATAATAACCCGGATAAAATATAAAGTTGCTACATTTTAAATTTTCATTGATTTCGGGGACGAAATCATTTTTAGGGGGATATGTTATAATGACCCAAAATGTAGTATGTTATATAGTTATATTAATTAATAATAAATATATAATCAAAATGTGAAAGTAATAATTTTAACGGTAAACATAGAAATAGTAAATAAAAACTAGATATTAGTTCCCAATCTTATCTGGTTATAGTGATTATAATATTAATTTAAATCATCGTTATCCATGTGACAGTAACGAAAATAACAAACGGAGTTTTTATTGGAAACAAATTATATTAAGAAAACAATTAAAGTAATTTAATAGGGGTTTCCGATTTGTAAGTTGGTCAACATTGTAAACGTGGTCAAGATACGTATTATATAAATCGCGGTAATATCGCCCAAAATCGCTTATTATAAGACGCACTATTCCCCATTGATACAACCAAACTCACGTCAACGATAAACTTCTAACCCCATTTTAGAGTGTAAGTCATTTGTTCTTAGGATCGATAACTTCGTTATCTGTAGTATTAAGGTGCGGAATCCCTCAATACGATGTTATCTTACTAACAACTAGTAAGTTCGTAATTGCGTATATCAAGCTTAACTTTAAACGAATAATACGTCAAAGTCTAGTCGTAGGTTTAGTTTTCTCTGGGTTTTTCTGAGTTCGCAGAATGCAAAAGTATCAAAAGTGTTAACGATTTTCAAAGAGAAAATCGTTTAAATAGTCTGTCTTGGCTCGGCTCGCATGGGCCGACGAGTCCAGCCCAACTCGCAGCCCAAGTCCATTTACTCGGCTCGTCAGACACTTCCTGCGGATCCAGTTCTCATCTCGACTTGTTAGGCTTGCGACCTGAAAACTCAACTCGCAGCAAACGTATTTATTTCGTAATTAATTATTCGTCTAACTTAACACAATAATATGTTTAACGAATATTACTAACAAAACAAATATTTATTTACAAATCTAAACCAATGTACAAACGTAATAATAATTACACCAGTCCTATTTCAAGCTAGATCTGTTGTCACAATCTATGTCTCAACAGACTCACCCTTGACAATAGCTCTAGCGTCTTTATCTTCACGCTTGTCTTTGGTCTTCATTTGTAAATCTTACTACCTGCGTAAATCTTCATCTTGATACAAGTTTTAACCATCAACTGATAATCTCTTGCTAAATCAGCCTATTCAATAGTCGTCAAAATCCTGTTCTCATTTAACTTTAACAGATCCTTTCTCGACATATTCATCAGGTGTCGATGATCATAAACTCTGAAGATTTCTCTTTCACCACCTTCAACCTCATCATCAGCTTTAACCATAACGGCTTCTCCAGTTCCTGAATCCACGTGCCAACTCTTCATATTTCCCAAAATATCCTGTGGCATTGTCTTCAGTGGAATCTGCTGTATGCATCTAACAGCTGGATATATCTTTTTCCTTCTTCTTCTTCCAGTTCTTTGACTTTTCTCTTGTAGTTTCACAGTCTTCCCTTTTCTTGGCTTAATCTGTACAAACTTATTTGTACCAACTTCAGTTCTAATAATTCGTTCAACACGTTTAGCATAATCATCATTACTCGGATTATTTATTTCCAATCTAGCCAAGTCACGTATCTCATAACGTGGTAAAGAACTAAATACTGCAAGCTTTCGCTCAAAATATTGAACTCCATCAAACCTTTTAATAGCAAAAAGCTTCAGTTCAGAGTCAAAGTACCATCCAACAATCCCTTTACGAGGAACACGTTTTCCCGTAATATCAACTTCTGAAACTCCAACCTTCTTTTTCTGTTTTGGAAGTTTCCTAAGAAAAACAGCAGGATTCTTGGTAGGAATCAAAGTTTCATCATTTTCAAAATCGGTTGAATCATCGATTTCTTCATCTACATCGACAACCATTGGACCTTGTTCATTTTCAATAATAACTTCTGTCCTAGATGGGCTCACATGGTGTTCATCAATATTTGCATCTGGATCTACACCAATGTCTTGCACATTCTCAGGTACAGCAGTCCAATCAGTAGGTGGTAGAAATTCTCCATCCTCAAGATCAAAATCAATATCTTCATCTATCTCATCAAAAATATCATCTTCCGAATCAGATAGATCAAGCATTTCCATTCCTAGAGAAAAATATAAATACAAATATATTAATAATTCAAATTCTTCATTGATTTCCCTGAACCAATCTAACAATTTCTTTATTAATCCTTTTGTATATTTTAACCTAAAATATAAACGCAATTTACATATAACTTATAAAATCTTTTATTGATTACCCTGAATCAATCCAATGAATTAATCCAAAATCTCTTAAGTCTTATTAACCTACTTAACAAATCATAATTAATTCTAAATTCTAATGCATTGCGAATAATCACCAAACATTTAAATTTACTATTAATTACCTTATATAATTTCCAAGTATTAATTGATTTAATTCATTATCAATTTAACCTTTAAATTATATATAATTTGTCTAGTTAATACTAATACATTTTTAACTTGTCAGTATGCAAACTCTCAAGTCTAAAATGCATATGTTATTATAAAATTTTGACCGCCGATATTATTCGGAACACGCCGCTCGACTACTCAATGAGTCGGAAGACTTTCGATAATTATTTTATCTTAACATATAATTATATAAACTTAAATTACATCAAACATATTTTACTTAAAATAATAATAACCTTAAGCCGAATATATTTACACAATAATATTAAGTTTTACAATTGTTCACAAATACTAACTACAGTCTATACTAAAGTCAAGCTAATGTCTCACCAGCTTCATCTTCAGTCTGACCTGTACCAGTACCAGAACCGCTCGCACCAGCATTACCATAACCTTAAGCCGAATATATTTACACAATAATATTAAGTTTTACAATTGTTCACAAATACTAACTACAGTCTATACTAAAGTCAAGCTAATGTCTCACCAGCTTCATCTTCAGTCTGACCAGTACCAGTACCAGAACCGCTCGCACCAGCATTACCACCAGACTCCCCCTGAATCGTAGTTTGCTCACCAGTCTTTGAAGGACCGGTCTGCTCACCACTCGGTGCATTGGGATCATTGTCTCTGTCAGAGTCTCTTTTCCTTCTCAGCTCATCCTGCTTACACGACTCCAGATATACCAATACCTCCCCCTGAGCAGACTGTCCTGAATTAACTCTTAACACCAAACGTTCTAAGTTATCAAGCTTCAGTCGCTTGGTATTGAAATCATCAAGTAACGTATTTTGAGTCTTCAGCAGTGTATTGTAAGCTTGACTCTGTTCAAGCACTTGCTGGCCAAGAGTAAGATTGTTCACAACCAACTCTGGAATCCTAGCAACAACCTTCTCTAACTCCTTCACTTTCGACTCCAAGGATGTAATCCTTTCAGCATCAGTCATAGGAGTGATAGGAATGATCGTCGGTCCAGGTGGTGTCAGCGAAGCAACATGTGACTTAAATGTACGCGGTGGAAGTGGATGAGTCAAAGCTGTCTTCAGAAGATCAGCTGTAAATGTGCTTGCTGTAGTAGTCGGAATCGGCTCCGAACGTACTAAGTCAACAATCTCCTAAAATATTAGACAAAAATTAAATAAGTAATTGTTACAGATTGCTCTGTCTCAATCTCTAATTAATTTTGAAATACTTGTAGTACTAAACTTAAATCTCATACCTTAGCAGGTACAGACATCTGTTCAGACTCTACCAATATCACCGTCTCGACCTGCGGTGTATCTTGAACAACTGTATACAGAATTAACTGGCTCAGTTTAACTCCTGATAAACAACAAGTTAAGATTATCTAATTTTGTATAATACTAACCATCTCTAATGGTCAAATTTCTCGACCTCTTCCTCAAAGGAGTTTCAACCTCCTTAGGATTTTCCTCCATAATACTCTTACTCTTACCCTTCCTCTTCTTTTCAGAAATAGACGGAGGAGGAGAAGGTGTATTCTCAGAGTCATCATCTGAAGCCGTCTCACCATCACGACCTCCAGATGATCTAACAGGATCCTAAATGTTGAATATATTAAACATTTATGATTAGCGTAGGCTCTATCATACAAGTTCTATATATTTAAGATTAATCAGACATAATACCTCAGCCGGTACGACAACTGATTTATCTAGCTGTATCTGCTCCCCCTCAAGTATTACAACCTCTGGGTTCACAGTCTCAGCTTCAGCTTCCTGTTTATTTAATGATATTTATATTTTAAAATCAGAAATAATATCCAATTAACTAAATATCTAATATCAGTATAGTTATATAATAATATTATACTTCATGATTAAACAAGATAATCTATCAACTAAGTATCTATATTATTATATAAATATTACCTCGGGTGGTGCAAAATAACTATCAATATCCCGTAGCAAGGGATTCGTCGCATCATCATTCTGCTCCAGAACCTCTTGCACAACTTGTGCAGCAACCTCTTGATTCACTTGCTGATCAACCTGACCAACCTGAATAAGAACATCCTCAAGGAGCCCTTGTGGATCTTCAGGTTGAACCTCTTCAGCTGCAGGTTCAGGTACAACATCAGCAGCAGCAGCAACCAGCAGGAACAACGTCCAACCACCCATTATTTGGCGGTGGAACGTAGTTTGGGTCAACAATATACCCAAAAAGTGGTCGTTCTTCCGGTTTCACCACTCCTTCCTTCCTAACTGTCTGCATAAACATGGCATTATATCCACGTTGATCAATGGTATTCACCACTAAAAACGGCTCAGGTATAGCCAAGTTCGGTAGACGCGCACGAATGATAAGCATACAAAACCTCGGGTAGATCATAAATCTAGATCTAACAGAACCCGATATCTGTCTTGCAATCTCTCCAAAAATGAGATCACAGAAACTGTATGGTTTATTGTAAACCAGGGACAGTGCAGCCGATAATATAGCAGGGCTTAACTCATCAAAACCGCCATTCTTCGGCGCAAAAACGGTATTCATCACGTGCCATAGGAACCTCCACTGTCCAAGTACCAAAGGCTTCTGAAACTGGTTCCCGCGTCTATCTCCCGTATATCCCATACGGCCGATTGCCCCCTCAATAAAATCCATGGGCATCTCCAAATCCCCATTCTCCTGTTCTACAGTCCCCAGCTGTAATACCTCACGAAGATATCCAGTAGTAAATGCAACCGTTTGACCATTAACTGTTGCCCTGATCTCTGGTGGATTGACAGATTGGTCATGCACGATATCTGTCCAGAAATCGTTCAGAATAGGCTGAGAAATAGGTGGATTGGCCGTAATAGCATATCGAATACGCGACCGTGCAAGAAAGCGAAGAATATCAGCCACCCTATCAGCCCTCTTGGCCTGTAGATTCAGATCTACTAAAATATTGTGGCTCTTGTCAAATTGTCTCGCCATATCTGTAAAGTCAAAACAAATAACAGAATAAATGCACGTGTAATGTATTTGTTAAACTATAACGTATTATGAATAAGAATTCATCTTACATCCTAGTTTAAATGTAAACTTATATATATAACTTGTTACATAAATAGTCTCAAGTCGTATACATATTTAAATCAATATATATGATATACCGCTAATATAAAATTAGGACACGCTACTAGATTACGTTTTGAATCGGTAGACTTTCGATATATATATACATTATCATAGGAATCCAAAAATATACTAGTTATTACTTAAAAAGTCGTAACTCTTATAAAAACCCCCTTTTTTGTTTTAAAAAAAAATTTCTAAGTTCTGGATTCGCATAAGACAACTAAGCGAATCGAGTTCAACTCGTTTTGCTTATCAACTCGCTTCGCTTATCAACTTGCGATTGAAGTGAACTCGCTAATCATGTCAATCCGCAGATCAATTCTTTGGTCGATCCGCTAATCAACTCGATCCGCTAGTCAACTCGCTGCGAGTTGAAATCGAAGTTTCAACTCGTTCAATGAACAGCCATCGCGAGGTTAAACTTAAAATCGATGATTTTGTTAGTTTTAACACAATCAATCGATACATTCACGTTTATTAAGGTCCGTTTGGCATTAACCACAAGGATTCGTGTTCTAACAGTCCATTAATCGTCGTGAATCGATCAAAATTGAAACCGAAACCCTAAGTTAATAAAAACGTCGATTTCGCGTTAATTAGACGGTGAAATCCGTTGTATTTTACCTCAATATGTTCGCAATCTAAAGGTGAATAAAATCTACGGATCAAAAACTCGTTCTTCGTACTCGAAAAATCGAAATCAAACGAAAACTATGTTTCGCCTCGTTTCGCCTGTAAGCGGATTTGCCAATTTGAAGTGAATTCGCGAAGGTTGTGGATCCGGTGATCTGTTGACTCGTTTGACCTACTGTTTTATACCCTTTATCCGATTCGCGAGATTTCAAGTGGATCCGCGAGTTGAGTAAGTTGACTCGCAGGAATGAATAAAAACGTGAATTAAATACTTAGTATAAATCAAAACTCCATTATTTGTACAAGTCTAAAATAAAAATATTTTTCACTTGTATTTGTTACGTTTGTTCAACTCAAAAATTTAATTCCGAAGGGTAAAACCTAATAAACACAAAAATTTAAATTAATATCAACTAAAATAAGATAAAAACACAATTATGTAAACATTGTTATCAAGTACCATTTTATTAAGCACTTGAGTAAAACACAATACATAAACAAAATGAATAAGAATTTATCTGCTTAGGGATCATATTAGAAAGAATAAACAATTAAGTATTTATTTAAAAGTCTAAGTAGATTGGTAGTGTACATATCTCATGAAATTCAAATAAGTTACTATAAAATTACAACTAAAATTTATCATTTATATATTTATATTTATAAAACTATATCTTAGATACCTTTATCCACATAGCATAATTAATAAATGCATTACTCACATAAAGTGAATAGTTTATTTATAGACAGTCCAAGACGAATACCGGTATTATGATCCACATAAACAAATTATAATCAATTTTCTAAGCAAACACTTTATTGTTAGTATGAATATTATCAAGTGCTTCATATTATATGACATACTGAAAAATTCAAGTAAAACGCATAACACTGCATCATTAAATTTCAAGGTAGCGGTTAATAAATGATGTATCTTTTCGAAACATATAACATACACTTGAATTTTTAAGGTTAGATAAATATCAGACATACTTTGAATATGCTATGTTATCTAAGTCTGTACGTAGTACAACAGAAGATCCCTTCTAGCATAATTCAAAATATATTTGAGAATATTAATTTAATTAAAGGTTTCAGTTCTGTACTTAGTACAACAAAGTTACCAGTAATTAAGTTAATACCCATATTTCTACTATTTGTCAATAAAAAAAATGCATGATAACAGTATATGGCAATACCATCATTCAACAATTAAGACTTAATGTCATACATCATAGAATAGTAACACAAGATAATAAACAAGTAGTTAATTAACTTCTTAAGGCTTAGAAAATTTCATATAATTTGCCTACCAGTACATCATATGATGAAGCCATCTAAAGTTTTCACTAAAAATAAACAAATTATAACTTGTGGATATAGGTGTATAATCAAATAAATATAAACACATACCTGATAGAACCGCTGTACTTCTAAAGTAACTTTATTTGAACCTACTACCATATCATACTTAGGACTTAAGCTTATTATTGTGAAGCTTATTCTCCTAATGTACTATCATTTCTCTTAGTTTTTGCAGATAAAAACTTAAAATATTTTAAAGAATATTATGTTTATATTCTTTAATGAAGGCGATTCCCCTTAGGTAACAAGCAAATGAATGCCATACGCCTTTTTTTTTTTTTTTTTTACACACAGAAATACTAACTATTACTAAAATACCCTTGGAAGACTAATCACTCTGGATTTCTCATTCCGTTTAGTTGAACCAACGTCTCAAATCTTGCTCTGTCGAACCCCTTTGTGTATAAGTCTGCTAAGTTATCCAATGATGGAACCTTAACTAACTTTATCAACTTCTTTTCAGCACAATCTCTAATAAAGTGATGTCGAATATCAATATGCTTAGTTTTACTGTGCTTTACCGGATTATTGGTGATCGACATAGTAGATTCGTTATCAATCATCATAGGAGTATTGGTTATATTTAACCCGTAATCCCGCAGTTGCTGTTGAATCCATAGGACTTGAGAGCAACAGCTGCCAGCTGCAACATACTCAGCTTCACATGTAGAAATGGCTACCGAGGTTTGCTTCTTGCACTGCCAGGATACTAATCTACCTCCTAGGAATTGACATCCTCCGGTCGTAGATTTCCTATTCTGATTGCATCCTCCGTAATCCGAATCAGTATAAGCTACAAGATCTAAGTCTCCATCAATTGGATACCAAAGACCCATCTTAGGTTTCCCTTTGAGGTAACGAAAGATTCGTTTAACAGCTTGCATATGTGACTCTTTCGGATTAGCCTGATATCTTGCGCATAAACAAACAGCAAACATTATGTCAGGCCTAGAGGCTGTTAGATACATTAGTGATCCGATCATGGCTCTATAAAGAGTTGGATCCACATCGCCATCACTCGATGTATCTGGACCTAGTCCATGATTGACTGGAATTGGAGTATTGTAGACCTTACTTTCATCCATCTTGAAGCGTTCTAATAGCTCATATGTATATTTAGATTGATGAATAAAGAATCCATCCTTCTTTTGATCAACTTGTAATCCTAAGAAGAAATTCAACTCTCCCATCGCAGACATTTCAAACCTTTTTCTCATGACTTTCTCAAATTCTTGACACATCTTTTCATCAGACGATCCAAAGATAATGTCATCAACATAAACTTGCACGAGAAGAAAGTCTTTCTTTTTCCACTTCACAAACAGTGTACTATCAATCGATCCTCTTGTAAATCCATTCTCAAGTAGATACGTTGATAGTGTTCCATACCATGCCCTAGGTGCTTGATGTAATCCATATAGAGCCTTATTCAAACGATATACTCTATCTGGATACTCAGGATTAGCAAACCCTGGCGGTTGTGAAACATACACCAATTCTTCCACTTTGCCATACAAAAAGGCACTCTTAACATCCAACTGATACACTTTTATACCAAAATATGATGCGAATGCTAAGAATACTCTAATTGCTTCTAGCCTAGCAACTGGTGCAAACACCTCATTGTAGTCAATACCTTCTTGTTGATTAAAACCTTGAACTACCAGACGAGCTTTATTGCGAGTAACAATTCCCTTATCATCTCTCTTGCACTTAAATACCCATCTAGTTCCAATTGGATATTCTCCCTTTGGTAGGTCAACCAACTCCCATACTTGTAATTTAGAGAACTGAGATAGTTCTTCTTGCATTGCTTCTACCCACGAGCTTTCTTTTAAAGCCATTTGAACATTTTTAGGCTCGACTTGTGAGATAAAGCATGAATATAGACATTGATTAGGAATCCCTGTCTCTTTCATTGCAGTATACAAGCTTTGGTATTCTAAATTTTCAGACGTACTAGCTTTTGATTGATGCCTAGTTTGAACCGGAGTATTAATATCACCGATGATGTTTTCAACGGGATGATTCTTACTCGTTCTAGTTGTAGTAACTGGTTCAACCGGTATATCATCTCCTAAGTTAGTACCAATCTCTTCCAATGAAGGTACATCTTCCGTACGAGCAGAAGATATCCTTAGGTGTTTCAAAGGAGTAAGTATATCATCAAACTTTGTAGGAAGATCATCAAGATCTTCTGTTTCTTGAGACTTATCCTCTGAAGGTTGTTGTGACTCACTTGTAGAAGCTTTATCTGAGTCAACATTAGTCTTAATTCCAGACTGTTTAACACTTGATGTTGAAGCATGACCAGTATCAACATCTTCAGACACTAAATGTTCAGCTATCTCTGAATCACTGACATAGTCACTAATAGGAACTTTAAATGATGCAAAAAGATCAGAATAATCAAATTGCCAATCTAATCCCTTATGAACATCTGGTGAGTAGCTCGTAACCTCAATATTATAAACTACCTCCAAACGTCCTGTGACTTTATTAAAGACTCTCTTGTTTGGCGAATTGGGCATATAACCGAGGAAAAATCCTTCGTCAACCTTCTCACCAAATTTAGCTTGATGCCCAGTCTTTAATATAGTGCATGAAACTCCAAAGGGTTCAAACCCCTTTAAGTTAGGTTTCTTATTGTTCAAAAGCTCATAACAAGTCTTGTTATGTCTCTTAACCGTAAGAACTCTATTAAGAACATAACATGCTGTATTCACTGCTTCTGCCCAAAAGATGACCGGAAGCTTTGAATCAGCAAGCATTGTTCTTGCAGCTTCAATCAACGTCCTATTTTTCCTTTCAGCAACACCATTCTGTTGAGGCTCATAAGGTGCTCTGAATTGATGTAATATCCCTTTGCTTAAGCAATAGATATTCAACGTTGAATTCTTAAATTCTGTTCCATTGTCACTACGAATACGCTTCACTCTCTTTTTATAGACATTCTCTACTAGATCAAAGAACTCAATTAGAATTCCAGGAGTTTCATCATTTGATCCCAAAAAGAATACCCATGAGAATCTAGAATAATCATCTGTGACAACCAAACAGTACCATTTGCCACCTAGACTTCTCTTGCTTATTGGGCCAAAGAGATCCATATGTAGCAATTCAAATGGCGAGGAGATAGAGTTTTCAGTCTTAGGTCTGTGTGGTTTCTTGTGCTGCTTTCCTTTCATGCAAGGAACACACTTATCCTCAGACTCGAAACGTTTTTGTGGTACACCTAGAACCGAACCATTTTTGGTTATATAATTCATCTTTCTCCAGTTCAGGTGTGCCATTCTCCTATGCCATAATAATGCGTCTGTTTCCGAAGCTTTGGATAATAAACAGGTAGACACCATTGAAGAGTTAGGAACACCCATGTTGATAGCATAGATGTCCTTCTTCCTTGGCGCCCTCATCAATATCCATTCTTCAGGAATTTTGAATCCTGGCTTCAGGACTAAGGCTTCCTTTTCATTAAAGTAAACTGGATGACCTTTATCACAGACTTGGGAAACACTCACTAGGTTGTGAGTTAGTTCTTCAACATAGTTCACATCCTCAAGAGTCAAAGTTCCATTTGAAACTTTTCCTTTTCCCGAAATTACTCCTCCTTTATCTCCTGCAAAATTTACTTTTTACTTGAGACTCTCCTTGAAGTCCTTCAGTAGACTTCTTTCTCCGGTCATGTGCCTCGAGCATCCACTGTCTACATACCACCAGCTGTCCTTGTTCACAGCATGCTCCCTTTTCTTGTCAGTTTGTACTTCAGCCATGCGTGCTACAAAGTCATCTGGACTCATATTAGCAGTTGAATCCATATAGAGCACGTCATCATCACTTGCTTTCTCATGAATCTCTGGCACCTTTATTTCAACATCAATAGGCATATAGCTATTGGACTCAGCAGCTATCTCTTGATCTTCAATCTCAGCTATAAGAGCTTCCTCAGACTGAGCTTGCCAATCATAAGATCCATCCAACTGTTTCACAACTAAGGCTTTGGAAGCTAAGGTACTTCCCGAACCTTGTTTGCTATTACCAGTTTCAACCTTAGGTCTTTGACACTCACGAGCAAAGTGTCCATAACCTTGACAGTTGAAACACTTGATCTTGGTTTTATCAAACCCTGATCGATTTCCTACCACCTTTCTACCAGTTCTCTTTAAGAAATTTTTAACTCTCCTTGATAACATTGCAAGTTGATCCTGGAGATCTATTTCCTCAAGATAATCAGGGTCTATCTGATCATAGTCTTCATCAAACATAATCGGATCATTGATTTTACCCTGAATGTAGTTTTCATAAGAAGCAACAAAGGATGCAAGTACAGATAACTGTTGCTCTGCAGATTTCACACTCATTGGCATCTTTTGATGTCCTTGAGTTGACTTCTCTGCAGGTGTACCTTTAGATTCATTACCTGATGAGGTAAGAAGGCACACGTCATCTGTTATCATTTCACCATTTTCATCAGTATTACCCACTAAAAGTGCAGTGGTCGAACTAGATGAAGAAGTTGAGAGATTCGTTTTCCCATGATATAGCCCAGGATTCTGAACCTGATCAGAATCAGTTTCTCTCGATTTCTTTGTGAAATCATAACCTTTTAGCTTGTCAATGACCTGCTCTAAGGTCATGGTTGCATACCTTTCATCATTGTCTTTGAGCATTACACCATACATTTCCCACTTAGACGGCAAACCCTCAATAAATTTGTCGGTTCTTTCAGTCTCAGTAGTAACGATCTCATGGTTGTCAAGCTCACTTAACAAGTGGTAGAATCTAGTGATGTAAGCATCAAGATCTTCTCCTTTTAAAGCTTTTATAACAGTAAACTGTTTCTTAAGAAGATTCTTCCTGCCTGCCTTCACTTGAGGACTTCCCTCACATCTTTTCTCTAACGCTTCCCAGAGCGTTCTAGCAGTTTGAAAAGACTTGAGCTGATGGTTTATCTCCTTTGGTAAACTCATCTTAATTGCTGAATGAGATTTATTCTCCAATTCAAAGTCCTTCTTTTGTTGATCACTCATCCGGTTATAAGCAAGAGTAACAGTTGCATTATTAACCGTTTGAGTAGGTGCAGTGTATCCATTCTTGATACACATCCAGATTGACAAATCATGGAATCTACAGTAAGATTCAAATCTGTCCTTCCAGTTATAGTAATCTTCGATTTTCAACAACTTAGGTGGAACGTTTGATTTTCCCACCTCATGTTCCATCTCGATCATTCTACTAAGATCAGACATCTTAAAAACTTAAAGTAAAACTGTTTCGCGAATTCAGAAAAACTCGATTCGCAGGACTCAGCTCAACTCGCAATCTCAGCTCGACTCGCAGAATATGTCGATTCGCAAGCCTCAGTTCGGATCGCTAAAGATGTCGATTCGCAAGTGATTTGGTTTCGCAGGTGGTCTCGATTCGCAGATAAGTTCGACTCGCAAGCTTAAGCTTGACTCGCAAGTTCAACTCGGTTCGCAGGCGAAGCTGGAACCCTAATCTCGACTCGCGAAATGGCTGTTAAACCCGAAAACGAATGTTTAAGGTATTTTTACGATTGAAACAGGAAATTTCGACCGTAAACAAACCCTAAAACGTCCAGAGAGTGATTTTGATCGTTAGTATGTACTTATGCACGGATAAACGATCCGAATCACAACGCAATCACCTCTAAAACTTATGAACACACTCGTATTTAGCCCGAAAGCTCTGATACCAGATGTAAGTCCCTTGTTCTTAGGATAGATAGCTTCGTTATCTGTAGTATTAAGGTGCGGAATCCCTCAATACGATGTTATCTTACTAACAACGAGTAAGTTCGTAATTGCGTATATCAAGCTTAACTTTAAACGAATAATACGTCAAAGTCTAGTCGTAGGTTTAGTTTTCTCTGGGTTTTTCTGAGTTCGCAGAATGCAAAAGTATCAAAAGTGTTAACGATTTTCAAAGAGAAAATCGTTTAAATAGTCTGTCTTGGCTCGGCTCGCATGGGCCGACGAGTCCAGCCCAACTCGCAGCCCAAGTCCATTTACTCGGCTCGTCAGACACTTCCTGCGGATCCAGTTCTCATCTCGAGATCTCGACTCGTTAGGCTCGCGACCTGAGAACTAAACTCGCAGCAAACGTATTTATTTCGTAATTAATTATTCGTTTAACTTAACACAATAATATGTTTAACGAATATTACTAACAAAACAAATATTTATTTACAAATCTAAACCAATGTACAAACGTAATAATAATTACACCAGTCCTATTTCAAGCTAGATCTGTTGTCACAATCTATGTCTCAACATAGAGATAAACACAGATACACCATCGAAGTGAACAGGAACGAGAAACTTTTACGTGTTTAGTTTCGGTTGTAATTCGGAGTCGTTTAAAAAGGTAAATCTTTAACCAATATCTGTATTAACTATATATTGTTCATCTTTAGATCTGCTATTGGTTTAGTAGTTTTATTAATTTAAAGAACAAACGAAAACTGAATCTTTAAACCAGTGTTAACGGAGATGGAAACGTAACGTTTCGGGTCCTAAATAGTCATTTTAATTGTGAAACGGAACCTAAAACACATAGGAGTTCGTTTGGTGCGCTTAGACCATCTTAATTTTGTAATAACTTGAATAAAATTGAACCTAATACAAGAACTTAATGATTCGTAATAGATTTTGAGTTCTATACGTGTTACATGAAGAGGATGACTTCATGATGATGTTTTAATATAACTTTCATGTTTAGCCCCTTTAAATGTTACGGAGCAATATTTTGTTAAAATAATTATTAACTTTTCTAAAATTTGGACTTTAAGCACTAGGACCAGAAATTTATTCAAATCAGGTTCTATAATGACGTGTAGTAACAAAACAGTTTACATAATGGTGTCTCTTATATCAACGTTGTTTTTTTTAAGTGTGAATTTAATTAAATTAGAGAAAACTAATTAACAAAGATAAGAATATGTACTCTAATTAGTTTTAGGATATTTGATATTGGGGAAACAAGAACTAACAGATTGGAATCCAGATTCTAAAGTTAGTTAAATTATTTGCTATGTAGACTTGCGGAGATTATTGAAGTATCTTTTTGACTTATAGAGCTTTAGACATTAATCCAGGTACGGATGTCCGTACTCTTCTTTCACTGTTATCTTGATATGCTTTGTTGATATCCTTGCGTTCTTTTGATATCCTTGTGGTTCTTTTGATATCTTGATATACTTGTGTGATCTGATTCCACCATTTGAGCTAAATTATTTTGAGCTAAAGTGTTATTTGAGATTTGATAAATTGTGGAAATTTTTGAGAAAACTTTGCGTGAAAAATGATTTTGGAAAATTTGGGGAATTCATTGTTGCGAGCTATTTTTTTTGATTCAATTGATTTAGGTTCCATATGCATGGTGGACATAATCTGGTGTGTGGTTGGTTCATATGTTCACGGTGCAACCATAGAACCCTAGATTTTGTAGACCGGAGATAGGTATACCGAGTCAGCTTCCTGTGGAGGACCACAGGGGCGTCATTGCGGCACCAATGATGTCGCACTATCCGTGGCGGTGGGATTAGTCCACAGCGTCTCCCTTTTGTTGATATTATGTAATTGTGTGATTATGCTCGTGGGAGAGCTTTTGATTTGTGCTCGCGGGAGAGCTTTTGTATTATTTGGGAGGCGTATGGATGCATCCTAGGCTATGTTATGATATGATATGATGTGATATGATATGTGTAGAGCGGTCGTGTGGTGTAGTGCCATACACACCTTCCGACTAGGGGATACACCTGGAGTCGCGACTAGTGTGTGATTTGTGAAATTGTGATATATGATCTGAGATACGATATGATTTGGCACCAGTGTTGTGTAGTTTGGATATTTGTTTTGTAGGGTACTCGGTATAAAAATAACCCAACCCCTCGTTGCTTCAGCCTTTATTTCATTTGTTTACTCTGGTGTAAGGGTGGTGTTACTCTAAGGGTGAATTTTGAAAAATTAAATTATTTATTTCGTTTCATTCTTACTTTGAAATATTATAACTGCTACTTTTATTTCTATCATCATCCGCGCACTGAGCAATTAGCTCAGCCGCATTTTCTTTTCCTGCGGCAGGTACTCTGGGTAATATGGGATGAGTGCGAGAGCTTCAAGACTTGGACTTTCCATAGAGACCACTATTTATTTCAGTCGGACATTTATTTAGGTTATCATTTAATAGATTGTCATTTATTATTACAAAAAATTTATTAGTACATTTATATTAAAAATAAATGTGACCTTCCGTTTCATTATCGGAACGGGGGTGTTACAATCGCGTAATTAGCCTTGATAGCAATGCAGACCGAAACTCATAATTTGGACCAATTTCAAATACGCACAACTTTTTACTCATACACCTTCAAAATAACAATACGAAGGTTTTCCTTTAGACACTTTTCCAAAATTCGAGTTAACGAAAATTTCGGACGTCTAACCAAAATTTGTCCATTTGACACCATTTTCTTGACACGCTAACTTTCAAACCATTCACAATTTGGACTTCAAACTTTGGCAACCCATTTAACTATCAAAATGGACTTTAAACCAACACACTAAACATTCATGCCATAACTCTAATCCATTTTGACACTTAGACCCATTTATGACCCAATTGGGCACCTAACGACCCGTTTGGGTATTCACCATTACATTTACATAAATTCAAACCCAATTGACTTAATAAAGTCAAAACCAAACTTTGAACACCATTTTTTCATAAAACTTGAACCTTTAACATTGTTTCAAACTTCATCACATTTCTATGCATAAACACACAAACTTTACTATCTTCAAGCTTCACCATATGATTTTGACTTTAATTTACACAAAACATTACTCGTGACCCATACGTGAGACTTATAGTGTCAAAATATATTTCATACATATTACAAAAGGGGTATATTTGTATCAAGAGCATGATTCAAAAGATTAAGCTTATTACCCACCAAGCAATAAGCTCCACCACTAGCTTTCCATAAGTTTCTTCCCCGATTCTTCCTTTACCTTACTCGAACAACCTACAACATGTTAAGCATAACGAGTAAGCATAATTGCTTAGTAAGTAATGGAAACATAAACATAACCACATCCACAAGTTAAGGATCCTCAACAATATCCACAATGTCTATTCATAAGAATCGACATATAACCAAGCTAATGACAAAGTCGTTACTTGGATACCACCAAGCAAATGATAAAATCATTCCTTAGCTCCACAATCGTATCCATATACTTACCTCACATTTAGCTTAACAATTACTTGCAACTTCCAACACTTGATCACCTAATCACATAAGCACATAACACATATCACTAACACAATAACTTCTCACTTTAACTTACTCATAGGTGCTAATTTTTGTTAGAGTATAGCAAACAGATATTCAAATTGTCACACAATTGCGGAAGCATATTAACACGTATATATAATTAGTTAAGATATAGATGTGTACCTTTTAGCAAAGCTCCAATAAACTATAATTAAATAGTTAAGGGTTTAAAGTAAAACCCCTCTACGATGGCACACACGACAGCCGCTCGAATATGTATGCTAGTACCCATTCACAACACCCACAAACCTTATGCATATTCTTCTTGGTCGAACCACACAAACCGAAAACAAACCCCTAGGGTTTTTCGGCCGAACCCAGAGAGAGAGAGGGGGGGGGAGAGAATTGAATGAATTGTTATAGGGTATAGGTTACTTAGGGAACAAGTTTAGTGTTTATTAAAAACCCATGGGCCGGCCTCTCTGGAATGTTCCAGAATTCTCCAACTTTCCCAATTTTCATCTAAGTCCCTCTCTTTTAATTAAACGTACAATTAACACTTTAATAACGTTTTATTTATTTATTCGTGAACGTATTAATTAATATATCTCACTTTTATATTAATTAATTATATTGAGCATAAGTGTCAATACGTGTGACCCCGTAGGCTAAAACATATTCCGGACATGCGTTTATTTTACGTGGTCATATCCCAACAGCTCCCACTTGAGCATGTCATAATAAAGACAATAACATTGGTAAGCGTTTAGCAACACGCCAATGCTCCCGAAAACGTTTAAGTATAGTTTCTTAAAATATATTATAGTTTCTCAAAGTATAATATTGTTTCTTAAAGTATAATCAAGCTTCTCAAGTAAAATGATTTCAGTGTTTACTATCCCTTTGTTTCATATACCTTTGTTAATTATGGATATGGATCAAGGTCATTCCATAAATTAACGATTTCGTTTCTCATTCCTATAATCAATTAAGATTACCAAATCAATCGAGACACATCTGGATTTCATTTGGGTATGGCCATACACACATCTTAATCAATTCTAATGAGGGGCCCAGTGGTATCATACTTCAATAGCTAGTTGAAGGAACAAATCCTATCTTGACTACACGTGTCAGTCATGTATTTCACTACACTTCTGAAAATAGCCCTTTATTACCACCTGATTCAGGATAGCTAGAACTATATCAAGAAGATGTAATCCACACATGCAAGACCTACTTGCATCTCAAGTTTAAGGATAAGTAAAGCAACCATTTACAAGTTTCACTTAATGACGCCGATCCATAAAGCGATAACTTGTTAGTTGGGGTAGTCCGATATGCATCTTATGAATATAATGTGAGTTTGGAGGGACCATCCATACCAATCTCTCAGATTTATCTTAGTTTAACTATATTCCCATATAGTTAATCGATAATGGACATTTTAGAATAATCTAAGAATTATTCAAGGATTAAACATGCAAATATATGATACAATTAATTATCAAATGAAAATAAACATACCAGGTTCTTTAATTCATTTATTGGATAATAATTGTCTTAAATCCTTTATCCACATACTAAAACACATAGTTACATTAAATAACTAGCAAAACAAAGTCCTATGCCCTCAACATTTGATTAAGTTTTCCCTTAGGTAAAACCTTCGTAAACGAATCAGCTAGATTACCATCTGTGTGAATTTTGAGTAGATTGATTTCACCTAATTCGATATGCTCTCGAACATAGTGATATCTTCTAGGATAATGTCTGACCCCTTTCTGAACTCCAAGGTCATTGGCTATGATAATTTCTCCTGAGTTATCGCAGTATAACTCCATGGGGTTTTTATTTGTGGGTACCATGTCGAGCCCAGAAATAAATTTTCTAATCCAGACAGCTTCCATTCGCAGCTTCCGAAGATGCTATGTACTCTGATTCAGTTGCAGACATGGAAGCTTTGGATTGCTTCATAAGGAACCCTTTCCACTGCGTCTCCATCCAAGACGAAGATGTATCCTGTCTGAGATTTCATATCATCTCTATCGGTCTAAAATCTAGCATCGCAATAACCAGTCACTATGAGCTCAGCTTCAGGATTTCCACCATAAACCAGGAACATATCTCTAGTAGCCCTTAGGTACTTAAGAATATTCTTTCACAGCAGTCCAGTGACTTTCACCTGGATTCTGTTAAAACTGGCTGGCTATGTTCTGTGCGAACGCCACATCAGGTCTAGTGCATCTAACCGCATACATAATAGATCCAACAACCGAAGCATAAGGAACCCTTTGCATACGCTCCACCTCAGCAGGTGCAGAAGAACACTGCATGCTATTTAAGTCAAGTCTCTCTTGCATCGGAACATTTCCATGCTTAGAATTCTCCATCTTAAATCTCTTTAAGATCTTATCGATATAAGCATTTTGATTTAGTCCAATTAACCGCTTAGTTCTATCTCTATAAATCTTGATTCCAAGAATAAATGTTGCTTCTCCCAAGTCTTTCATAGCGAAACACTTTCCAAGGTAGGATTTTATATCTTGTAACATTGGAATGTGATTTCCTATGATCAATATGTCATCAACATATAAGACAAGGAAAGTAACATTATTCCCACTAGCCTGTTGATATACACATGGCTCATCAGGGTTTTGAGTAAATCCGAACTTTTTGATTTCCTCATCAAACCTTTAGTTCCAGCTTCTTGATGCTTGTTTTAGTCCATAAATGGACCTTTGAAGCTTGCACACTTTGCTGGGATGTTTTGGATCAATAAAACCTTCAGGTTGAACCCTATAGACATCCTCGTCTAAGTAACCATTCAAGAAGGCAGTCTTGACATCCATTTGCCAAATCTCATAGTCATAGTACGCTGCTATAGCTAAGAGAATCCTAATAGCCCTTATGTCTGCTACAGGAGAGAAGGTTTCATCATAGTCAACTCCATAGATTTGAGTATAACCCTTCGCTACAAGACGAGCTTTATAGGTGTGTACATTTCCATCCACGTCGGTCTTTTTCGTGAAGAGCCATTTACACCCAACGGTTTTAGCATTGGGTGGAAGATCAACCAAGCACCGGACTTGATTATCTTTCATGGATTTCATTTCCATAATTCGCAGCTTCAAGCCATTTTTCAGATTCTGGATCTGACAATGCAGCTTTGAAATTAGAAGGTTCATTAAGATCCCCTAACATGTACTCCTCAAATTCTACATTTAGACACAACTTCTCTGGAGCACGTATTATCCTTGCGGACCTACAAATTGGAATAACATCGACTTGAGGTTCAATACTTTGAATACTTTCCCCCCCAAGTTGATGTTCGCTAGTGTTTGTAGATGGTGATGTATCTTCCTCTTGAGTCTCATCAAGTTCTACTACCCTCCCACTATTTTCTTGAGCTATAAAACTCTTCTCAAAGAACTCAGCATATCTAGCAACATTAACAGTGTTTTCAGGAGGAATGTAGAAATAGTAACCCGTTGTTTCCTTTGGGTATCCTTCAAAGATGCACTTAATAGATCTTTGCTCGAGTTTGTTAGGCGTATCCTGCTTCACAAGTGCCTCACATCCCCAAACCTTTAAATATGACAAATTAGGGACTTTCCCATGCCACAACTCATGTGGTGTCTTATCAACCTTCTTAGTTGGAACCATATTCAGAATATGTACAGCAGATTCTAGAGCATAATCCCAAAATGACAGTAGGAGAGTTGTAAGGTTCAGCATGGATCTTTCCATGTCTAACAGGGTTCGATTTCTCCTCTCTGATACTCCATTATGTTGTGGTGTGTATAGAGGAGTAAGCTGTTGGACAATTTCACACGCTTTCAGATAATCCTTAAACTCTTGGCTTAAGTATTCACCACCTCGATCCGAATGAAGGATCTTGATGGTCTTACCGAGTTGATTTTCTACTTCACTCTTAAACACTTTAAATGTTTCAAAGACTTCATGTTTATGTTTATGCAAGTAAACATAACCATAACGACTAAATTCATCGGTTAAAATGATGAAGTAGCTAGCACCTTGTTTTGACACATGTCTAAATGGATCACAAACATCCGTATGTATAATTCCGAGTAGATTTTTAGCCCTTTGAGTTTTATGCGGAAAGGGTTTCCTCGTCATTTTGCCAGAAACACAAGATACACATTTATCAAAGGATCCATCATCATTTGATTTTAAGAGCCCTTCACGTTGAAGCCTTTCAATGCGTTTCTTACCAATGTGGGCAAGACGACAATGCCAAAGATAGGTAGAGTCCAAGTTAAGTTTGGCTCTTTTATTGCTAACAAAATACATAGAATTAACTTTTGAATCATGATCATGCATATCAATTTCAAAAATACCATCACAAGGAATAGCATTATCCTTCAAAAGTGAAACTAAAGCAACACCTCTAGTGATAGTAGGTGCAAAATGACAATTGTCTAATACAATAACTCAGCCCGAAGGCAAAACCAAGTCAAAACTTCCGATGGCTTCTACAGCTTCACGTACACCATGGTACAAGTAGAGAGCCCATGTTTCAGTTTCTTCTTTCCTCCAAATCCTTGAAGGGTATTACAAATGTGAATGTCACAACCAGTGTCATATACCCTGGAATTTGATTTAGAGAAAGAATTTAATTTTATCATGAAGATACTTGAAGGTCCGGTCGAGCCAGCTTGCTTCTTCTTCTTATTCATCAACTCAACAAGATAGGCAGGACAATTCCTCTTCCAGTGTCCCACAGTGGTGACACGCCTCATCCTTAGCTGAATGCTCTTTCTTTGCTGAGGGGTTTGCTTAGGTTTAGGGACATAAGCACCTTGCTTTCCATTAGCCTTTCCCCTACTTTGCTGTTTCATATCTTTCTGGATCATGCCACTTCTAATCACAAGGACTTGTGGGGTAGCCGATTTTTGCTCTGTAATTATATTAAGTGGACTATGATTTTCAAATTGGTTTTGAAGTTCGGGAGTTATGCTGCCGAGCATCAAATAAGCAACTTCATTATGACGATCATAAAGAGCATTCCATGCTGCTAATTCCTCAACAGGACCAGTAGCAATATCAGGAGCAGCTCCCATCGGCTGTTCAATGACCTCAGTTTTCCTTTTAACACGAAGGACAATCCTTAGTTGACAAAACCAATCATTGAAATTACTTCCAGAAAGATTTTCTCATTCTAACATTTGCCTGAAAGCCAATTCAAGTTCGGTGCAGGATTTGCCATCTACAACTAGATGAAATTTCAAATTTAGTATTGTCGATAATATATCCTTAAAAGAAAATTAAATACCCAAATGTTTATATATATATATATATATATATATATATATATATATATATATATATATAAACAATTAATTTTCTTAAGGCTAGGATCCTACTTGACATACCACCATCAGATCAGTTGATCTGCTAGCAATGGTGTACTCAAAAGGTAAGTGACGATCAATAATTGCATTACAAGTGCAATTCCTAGAGATTATGGGACTTAATGGAACTTAGTGACCAAGCAGTAAGTGTTATTAAGCATGTTTCATCCCATCTTATGCCACGGGCTTAAGGATCTCACCGCTTAACTCATTTTAAGTCGTCCAATTAAGAACTGTAAATAGTCCACCAACATCTCACGATGAGTGGTAATTTACCTTGGGATACAATTCACCTACGTCTCACGCAGAGCAAAAAGAAAAGTACAAGTGTTCTTAACAAATTGGATGGCAAAAGACTTAATTTAATGGGTAATGATTTGATAAAATGTATTAAATATGTACGAAGAAGCATGCACACATCTTCGTATCATAGATTTCAATAAATACTTTCTTCAATTAAGTTATGTGCGTCAAGATGTCTAACTTAATATTCATATTAAATTAATATTTGCACTTTTATTAAAATTGAAGATTCAACATGTTTTAAACCTTTTCGGCCATGTACATGAGAGGCCATGAAGAGGCCAGTCAAGGGCTAGGATCTTTACATCGTTTATCCAACCCGTCATCTTAGACACCAAGCCGAAGATACCTCTCTTATACAAGCTCCTAGTCGTGATTTAAAACAAATTATTAACTTGCAAATCTCGTCGTGGGAGAAAATTATGATATGTGAGCCCAACCCGAGTTGACAATAAGATTTGCAAGAAAATAATAAATCTTATTTCATAGTTATTACTCCAGTTTATTTTTTTCATAAAACCATTTTGCTTTTCAAGTTACAATAATCATAAGCAAAATATATAAACTACTAATCAATTAACAATTAATATTCATGCAGCATTTGGTGAATTAACCCTAAAACATGGTCAACTAGGGACAGCTTGTCAATTAAACAATTTATACAAGTAACACATAATCAATCCCTCACTATTAACAATTAATTTTAACTAGCATATCATATTGAAGTGATATCCATGACAGATTATGCATGAATTTCATGGATACCCTTTATCTCACTAATCAAAAGTACACTAATAATAACAAAACAATTTACACTAAAAATGTTATTATTCTTGTGAAACATTAAATTTGCAGTAAGATTTTTAACATTAAAAAAAATAAGGGTTTACTTTATTACCATATATTTTTTTTCTTTGTTTGATAGTAACTGGATTCACAAGGCGAAAAATATTATTATTATTGTTTTCTTTGTTCGACTCCGGTGATCTCCACATGGTCACCATACCAAAAAAAAAAAATTTCTTTTGCTCGTCGCCTTTGTTCCCCACACGAAAAAAACACATTTTTTTTCTTTGACTCTGATTGTCACACAAGAGCAAATCATAACCAAAATTTTTTATTTTTTTTCGTTCCTGTTCTGTTCGACGCAAAACCCACAAAACCAAACAATTTTGTTTTTCTTTTCCTTGTGTTCGTCCGACTCGAAATCCCTACAACCAAAATGTTTTTTTTCTTTGTGCTACGTCGAACCAAACAAACAAACCCCCACCAAATTTTATGTTTAACATATCTAACTAATCACAACATACGTGTGGCTCTGATACCACTGTTAGAGTATAGCAAACAGATATTCAAATTGTCACACAATTGCGGAAGCATATTACACGTATATATAATTAGTTAAGATATAGATGTGTACCTTTTAGAAAAGCTCCAATAAACTATAATTAAATAGTTAAGGGTTTAAAGTAAAACCCCTCTATGATCGCACACACGACAGCCGCTCGAATACGTATGCTAGTACCCGTTCACAACGCCCACAACCCTTGTGCGTATTCTTCTTGGTCGAACCACACAAACAGAAAACAAACCCCTAGGGTTTTTCAGCCGAACCCAGAGAGAGAGAGAGGAGAGAATTGAATGAATTGTTAGGGTTCTTTGCCTCTCTATTTATAAGGTATAGGTTACTTAGGGAACAAGTTTAGGGTTTATTAAAAACCCATGGGCCGGCCTCTCTAGGGCTTTCTGGAATGTTCCAGAATTCTCCAACTTTCCCAATTTTCATCTAAGTCCCTCTCTTTTAATTAAACGTACAATTAACACTTTAATAACGTTTTATTTATTTATTCGTGAACGTATTAGTTAATATATCTCACATTTATATTAATTAATTATATTGAGCATAAGTGTCAATACGTGTGACCCCGTAGGCTTAAACATATTCCGGACATGCGTTTATTTTACGTGGTCATATCCCAACAGCTCCCACTTGAGCATGTCATAATAAAGGCAATAACATTGGTAAGCGTTTAGCAACACGCCAATGCTCCCGAAAACGTTTAAGTATAGTTTCTTGAAATATATTATAGTTTCTCAAAGTATAATGTGACACCCGTCAATTTAGGACTATAATTTAGTGCCTAATCAAGTTTTAATACATGTAATTAGTTCTGTGTTAGGCTAATTAATGTATCAATTATTATATATATTGTTGAATATATATCTACAATTATGCGATTTGTTTAAATTGTACGAGCTTCAAAATCGAATGTAATTCGATTTAATATATACGGACGTTGGTGAACAATTTTATTGAGTAATACAAGGATTATTACTGACGTTATCGTGCTTAAAAATATTATGTCAATAATATTGAGAATCCAAGTTTTATCACACAATTAATATAAACGCGAATAAAATGTAAATTCGCAAACAAAATGAGACAAATCACCGTTTATAATATAATTACTAAATGTTTAGTAAAATACTTCAACAAAAATACTGAATAATTATTCGTATTTTAGAACGCATATTAAAACTTAGAAAATAAATATTTAACGTTTAAACGACGGAGACAACGAACATCGCACGGAGCGCAGTGCGCGAACTGAAAAAGGTGGGGATTTAACCTCCACCACCTTATCCCCTTTTCTTTCATTTTATTTTCTTTCTTCTCTCTCTTACTCCCTCCTCTTTCATTTTTCTCTCAAACAAACCACAAACCACCATCAACGAAAATCGTAAAATAAACACGCTAAACGACCTCGGATCTTCAAGCCCTTTCGGAATAAAACGTTCACCACTTCGCGATCTACAATCCTATCTTTCCGGAATTTCATTTCGGCGATTTGTAAGTTTCCGACACAACTCCGAAAACTCTCGTTTTTAAGTTTTATAACTTGCTAGTTGTTTGTATAACCTTGTAATGTCCTAAAATGGGTTGGGTAAAAATATTAGGCCAATCGATGGCCGGAAAATGCGTTTTTGAAGTTGAAACTCCGATCAAACTCCGTACGTCGCATTTGGCCTGGAGCAAATGCGACGCAGCGACCTACGTCGCACTATATCCCCTACGTCGCATTAGCGACGCAGCGCCCTACGTCGCACTTAGCGACGCAAACCCTTACGTCGCAGAAATCAACTACGTCGCCTATAGCGACGCCACGTACAACGTCGCATTAAATTGCGAAAGTCGCACATAGCGACGCCGTGCCCAACGTCGCAGTCAGGAATCTGCGACGTCGCACCCAACGTCGCACCCAACGTCGCACAAACCAGAACCTCGAAAACACAGATTTTTACTAAGTGTCGAGGCTCGAAATTTTATCACTTGATTTCACCCAAATTCAAGTCCAGATGCGTTTTTCCTTAAAGCAATATAGTAGAAATAAAAATTTTCCAAGCTGACCTGGCAGCTCGACCCCAGCCAGGGGCTCTGCCCCTTGGACCCCGCCAGGGGCTGCCGCCCCTTGGACCCCGCTAACCAGGGGCGCTGCCCCCGGACCCCCGTACTTAGACTCCGTAAGCACATTTTTACACCAGATGTCGAGCTTATACAACTTCAAATGCTTATACAATACGACTTTTAGAACATAATGGGACTTATACTTCAAGTGTAACACTTCAAAAACAAGACGACAACAACAACACTTTTATTCCAACTAATCACCAACGTGCCGTACGCGTTTTCAAAAGACAATTCAACTAAGTTATTGTAACTTGGAACAATTCAATCAAACAAGTCGTTGTAACTTGTAACTATACAAACAACCAAATCGGGGTAATTTGGACATTAAGTTAGACAAACAATTCCAATGGTAGTCTTTCGAGATACCAATACAATTAATGACAATTTAAGTGTCGTGGACACATTCAGGTTTCAAGCCTTTGGACACCAACTCACAGCTAATTACTTCAAGTTTATTAAGTTAAACACTTCAAGAACCAGGTGAGTTTCATGGCCCCATTTTCACTACTTTTACTAGGGGTGTGATATTACTACTTCATTTTGTTTTACAAGTAGAACGCAAGTGCCAAACTTCAAATACTACATGAGTTTCAAGCTAATCAATTTAAAGTCCTCCATAGCATAGTCTCTAGTATTTATAGCGTGAATGTTAGTATATGATATCATGTGGGATTGACAATCCTCATCCGGGTTAGCACGCACTAACCGGTCAAACGGATGTATTAGCATTTGGGAAGACGAGTGTTGATTAGGCACTCGTAGGAGGCATTTCAAGTTAGGTTTCCTTAAGTGGGCCTGACAAATCAAGTTAAGCTCAGACTATGTGCTCATGGACAGTATAACTTTTATTTTGCTTAATTGCATTTTAAATTCAATATAAATCTTGCGGTTCTTACAACTATACATTGACATACAAACCTGTGAGCTCACCAGCGTTTTCGCTGACCCATTTTAGTATTTATCACAGGTACCCAGCAGTAGTTTGGCTGCACAAGCAGGAATTATTAGCTCGAGTCAGCATACATACAACTAGAGATTGGACTGCATTATTATATTTTGTAAAAGTAATTATGCTATGTAATCTCTAAATTTCAGGAACCGAGCTAATGTAACAATATTTTGATGTAAACATTTACTTTATCTATACAAGTTTAAAACGACGCATATAGTGGTCGTTCATTATATCTTATGTGCTTTGTATATTGATTAGTGACACCCAAATCAAGCTTCCGCAAATCATTAAATTTGGGGGTGCCACATATAATATAGTTTCTTAAAGTATAATCAAGCTTCTCAAGTAAAATGATTTCAGTGTTTACTATCTCTTTGTTTCAGATACCTTTGTTAATTAAGGATATGGATCAAGGTCATTCCATAAATTAAGGATTTCGTTTCTCATTCCTATAATCAATTAAGATTACCAAATCAATCGAGACACATCTAGATTTCATTTGGGTATAGCCATACACACATCTTAATCAATTCTAATGAGGGGCCCAGTGGTATCATACTTCAATAGCTAGTTGAAGGAACAAATCATATCTTGAGTACACGTGATTTCTCCTTGGTTCTTCCTCCACGCCACTCTCTATATCTCTCTCTGTATTTTCTGTTTTCTGGAATCGTATGGAGGGAACAATAATACAGCAAGGGTTTTTATTTTAACAATTATCACAATACTCCCCTCACCTATCCTCACTTGACACTTTCTACCCCTCTAACCACATTTACTTAACATAGCTAGTCCCACAAACTAACTTTTCATATACAATAACACATAAACTTATTTCACATAATAATACATTACATACATATAATTAAATAACTATATATGTAATATAATTTAGACTTACAAAATTTGGAGCGTTACAACTCTCCCCCACTTATTCAGGATTGTGTCCTCACAATCCATTCTAGGTGTAATGCCTGATAATATTTAATGATTTCATTCTCCGGCTCCCATGTAAACTCTGACCCTTTCGATGTCTCCATTGAATCTTGAACAACTTTATTTCTTTATTCCTTAGTTTCTTAATATAATCATCAAGAATCATAACCGGTTGCTCAACGTAGTTCAATTGCTCATTAATTTCAATTTCCTCCAACGGTATATAAGCAGTCTCATCCACTAAACACTTCCTTAAGTAAGACATGTGGAAAGTGTTATGGATATTTGCTAATTCATTCGGTAGCTCAAGGAGATAAACTACCTTTCCCGCTCATGCCAAAATTTTAAACGGGCCAATAAACTGAGGATTCAACTTTCCTCGTTTTCTAAAACGAATAATGCCTTTCCATGGAGACACTTTCAACATGACGTTATCTCCTACCTGAAACTCTATTGGGCGTCTTCTAATGTCAGCATACGACTTTTTCCGGTCTTGTGCCATTTTCAAACGTTCTCTAACTTGATCGATCTTTTCTGTCGTTTGCTGAACAATATCAGTACTACCCAGTTCTCGTTGCCCAATTTCACCCCAACAAAATGGAGTCCTACACTTTCTTCCATATAACATCTCGTAAGGTGGCATCCCTATACTCGCATGGTAGCTGTTGTTGTATGAAAATTCTGCCAATGGTAAGTGTGTATCCCAGCTACCACCGAAGTCAATAGCACAAGCTCTTAACATGTCTTCCAATGTCTGAATAGTTCTTTCACTCTGACCAACTGTCTGCTGATGATATTCTGTGCTTAAATTGACACGAGTACCCATATCCTCTTGGAACTTTGCCCAGAACCTTGAAGTGAATCTACTGTCCCTGTTAGAGACAATAGAAATAGGTACTCCATGTCGTGCCACTACTTCCTAAACATACAATTATGCAAGTGCTTCTGAAGAATATGTTTCTTTAATTTGCAAAAACAGAGCTCTTTTTGTCAAACGATCTACTATTACCCAAATTGTGTCATGATGATGTCGTGTTTCGGCAATTTGGTGATAAGATCCATAGTAATGTGCTCCCATTTCTAAACAGGTATTTCCAGAGGTTGCATCTTTCCATACGGATTTTGGTGCTCAGCTTTTACCTGTAAACAAGTTAGACATTGTTCCACGTACTTAACAATTTCTCTCTTCATACATGGCCACCAATAGTCAGATTTTAAGTCGTGATACATCTTAGTGGCACCAGGATGAATGGAATATCTGGACTTATGTGCTTCATCAAGTAATAATTTCTTTAACTCTACTGAATTAGGAATCCATATTCTGCTATATCGGGTCTTTAACCCACGTGAATCATCAACAAAATGCTGAATTTGACCTTTCACACGTTTAGCTTTCAAGTCGCCTTTTTGCCACGCTTTCTGTTGCATTTCCTTGATTTGATCAAGTAGATTTGGAGAAACCGTAACCCGAAGAGATCTGACAATCAAGGCATGATGAACTGCCTTTCTGCTAAGTGCATCGGCTACTACATTCGCTTTTCCAGGATGATAAAGAATTTCACAATCATAATCCTTTACCATATCTAACCAACGTCTCTGCCTCATATTGAGATCTCGATGATCAAAGAAGTACTGGAGACTCTTATGATCAGTATAAATTGTACACTTCACAACATATAAATAATGCCTCCATATTTTAATAGCAAAAACGACAGCTGCCAATTCCAAGTCATGCGTTGGATATCCTTTCTCATGATCTTTCAGTTGTACAGAGGCATAAGCAATCACTCTTCCACGCTGCATCAAAACACAGCCTAACCCATTATGAGAAACATCACAATATACCATCATATCTTCGGTACCATCAGGAAGTACCAAGATAGGCACTTGACTTAACCTTTGCTTGAGAGTTCTAAAAGCTTGTTCATGCTGATCGTTCCATTCATACTTAACATTCTTTCGAGTGAGCTTCGTAAGCGGAGTAGCAATTCTAGAAAAATTTGGATAAACCGCCTATAATAGCCAGCTAAACCCAGAAAACTCCTAACCTCGGTCGGGTTGGTTGGGGGTTCCCATTTCATCACCGCCTCGACTTTGGTAGGATCAACTTTAATACCTTCACTATTGTTGCGCTGTCAGAGTGCTGACTCTGCTGCGGTCGTTCTAAGGTGGGCACAGTGGTCCAGCAAACAACGACGCAACACGTGAACGTATTAAGTTTTAAATTTATATGAGCTGGGGCTCAAACTATATAGTACTACCTACTTTTGGGGAGAAAGCAGTAAGTATAACTTGAGTGTCATTCTTAAAATCGGAGCGAATGGAACTAAAAGGGACTTACCGTAAACGAGCTTTCTGATAGGATGGGTTTATAAAAGTAGGTAGGTTTTGGTTGGTTTATCCAATACTAAATAAAACAAGTAAATAAAATAGAGAGTAGGCAACAGGTAGAGCGTGATTGCTGAAACTTCGATAATTAGGGTTTCTGGATGATATTCATTATAAGGATGATTGGAGACTACCTTGGGCAAATCATCAGACGGACAGTCGGTGTAAACTCTAGGACCCTACGTTTTAGTCTAAAAGCCTAAAAGCATATGTCACTGAATCCTAGGTTATCCTGATGCTGATCAGAAATAGGTTGTTTAAACCCCCCTCACTTGTCTTAAAAGACTAAGCGACCTCTACGGATGATATATCCTGGGTGTAGGCATAAGGTAACAAACTGCAATTATATATCTGACCTTTCTTAACACCTAAATCAATCTGAGTTTATCTAGGTATGTACAAATTGTATGCTATATATGTTGAGCTGTCGGTTATGTTGAGTTAAGCGGTTTAAGCATCTTGTATTACAGCCGAATACTTGCTTTCTTTTCAGAACTCATTTATATCAGGTTTAAGCATAATTAACTCCGTCATGAATTAGACCCTCCTTTGCTATCAGGCGTTCATCCCTAGGAATACTCACGGTGTACAGTGCAAATGGCATATCCACAGTGTTCCAGACTCAAGGCATACTCACGGTGTACAGTGCATTTGGCACATCCACAGTGTTCCAGACTCAAGGCATACTCACGGTGTACTGTACATTAAAGTTGTTCCACAGCTGTATGTTAACCTTGGTGTACTAACGGTGTACGGTGCAGCGAGCATTTGCACAGCTGTATTTTAACCTTGGTGTACTAACGGTGTACGGTGCAGCGAGCATTTCCACAGCTTTATTGTTCCTAGACCCATATTCTAAAAGGATGACTTTTAGGTATTCCATGATGAAATATCCCTACGGCAGTTCCTTAGCTTCCACGTATTTGTACTCCACAAGAGGTGTTTCCAATGCTATACGAAGTACTGTGCCAATTTATGGAATATTCATAGCTTCATACTGTAATATGAGATAACTATATCTACGTAGTATTAGGGTTGATTAGGGTTGATCAGATCCTATCCTAAGGGAATAGTCACGTGAAAGACTGGAAAGGGTGGAAACTTGATTAAGTCTATATTCATGTAAAACTCAACCAGATATACAGCAAAACAATCACTAATCATAGCATGTTAAATATGAATGAAATATCATCCATAATCCTAATATCTACATTTCAACAATCATAGTATTAAACTACGTAAATAGCATGGCAATATTCGCAACATACACAAAGATATCATGCAAACAAAATATAATAAGCGTAAGTAAAGGAATAAGTAATAACCAGTATTTAAGCAGCGTAACACTGAGTAGTACAAGTCAGAGTCTTGAAAACTTCAGTACAATAAAATTCCCAAGCTACAGCTATCTTCCCCACTCGAACCGTGCCTACATCTCTCTAGTTCTCTAGAGAGAAAAACTAGAGAGAGAAACTAAACTAAACTAATCTAGAGAGAGAAACTACTTAGAGAGAGAGAGAGTGAGAAAATGAAAATGTGAGAAAATAATGTGATGAAGGTGTGTGAAATGAGGATGAGGAGTGCTCTATTTATAGGCAACCAAGGATGCAAGAGTACAAGTCTATTAGCATGCACGTACAAGCAAACGAAGCAAAACGAGAGACCACAAGAAGAGAGGAGGCCGTGTATGGCCCTGTAAAGGCCGTGTACGGCTCTCTACAGGCCGTGTACGGCTTGTGGGTGGCCGTGTAAGGCCCTGTGGTGGCCGTGTGATTTTTCCGACTTTTTGCGTTGCTTCGGAAGGTCGTATCTTCTTCGTTTCACGTTCGTTTGACTTGATTCTTTCACCTACGGTCTCGTAATTCCGTTACACTTCCAATGATGACAATTTGGTAGAAATTGGAGGTGTGGAGCTCAGGCATGTCCAGAATACATTTCGTAGCCTTCGGTTGTGCTGTTTGTTGCGTATCTCTCTCATCCTTGATCCAATCTGAGCAATCCTTATATCCACGTTCTTGAAATCTCCATGGCTACAAAATAAGACAGTTGTGAGGGCCCGGTGTGAAGTTTACAGTAGAATTAGGGTTAGGCTCAAAATGGTGCCTATTTAGGTTAGTTTTCTGTCCTTTTTGCTTGATTTTCTAAAGACCGACAAGTTTATACCTTTCTAACAAAAGTTGGTGAATAATGATGATTTTAAGATGTATTTGTTAGAAAAAAGCTAAATATGGGACAAATAATGCACGTAAAAACGTGACTTTTTACGATACATCAAATATCCCACACTTAAGCTTTTGCTTATCCTCAAGCAAACCTCATTTGGAAAATAGTTCTTGAAAAATTATTTTGTATGCTTAGAGTACCTTCTGGAGAAAGTCACTTTCTTCAAATTAGATAAATCTTTTCGGAAAGTAAGCATCAACAAAAATTAACTATACTTAAACATAAAGCTGATCAACCCTTTTTGGCATACTTTGCAACTCTCGATACGTAGATGTACATGACTGGGCGATTCTCACAAGTGGGTCACTCAATTCACTCAGAAGTGCATCGGGTTACCTATAGAAACGAAATCGCTCATTGCCAGTCATGCAATGCTTATCGTCATAGGCTTGGTCGAGAATCGAATCTCCACAACTCCTTTGAGAACGGTGCTAATTATCCCAAGGAATTTTAATCGGGTTGTGTGAGTAAGGGTAAAGTGGGTAAGGATAGGGGTAGGTTGGTCAATGGTTTTAGGGTTTTGGAGCTTCAGACTCGGAGTATTTTAAAGATCAAAGCAAGTTTCACTTGAGATAACTACTAGAGTAGACTCATCTCCTAGAGGAATAATCTCTTCTTTTGATGTTTCTTTTGAGATCTAACGGATTTTTCTTCTTTGGAGAGTAGTTTGCTTATTATTATTTTTTTTTGGAGTTCTCCAAGGTCTGCTTTTCTTTTTCTTTCTTTTTTTCTTTTTCTTCTTTTTATGACCTCGGAGATCCTCCATGTAGTGAGACATCTTTGACTTCTCTTTTGACAAATACCAATTTTTCGTACTGTCTTCTGCGGATAATATCTTCGTCATGGGTACTATCTTCGCTTTTGTACCGTATCTTCTTTTTAGATTTTTTTTTAAACTCTTGAAAGGTACGGAGAGATGTTTGAAGATGAGACACCAATAGAAAGATATCTCAGGCAATCCTTTACTTATGATCTATGAATTTCGCGAGCTGGAATGGTATTTAGTGGGAAAGTGTTTGTGTTGTTGGGAAGTGTTTTAGGGTTTTGAGAAATGAAATAGGCTAAGGCGCAAAGGGTTTTCTAATCGGATCATCAACAATCTTAGAAAGAAAGTTGGAAGGGTTGGCTTGAAAAGATATGAAAGAAATGGGTTAATCCTAATAATTGCCAAGATCATCTAATTGCACATATACCGCGTACGACACTCATTGGTATGGTCTCGAAATGCATTACAGGAGCAAGTTCTAATTCAAAGACACATGCATCGGCGCACTCTCCGAAATGAAAGTGAATCATTAAAAATGAATGCTTATAATGGTCTCAAATACCTCACAACAAAAGGGGTTATATGCACCAAGTCATGCGATGCCTAGAGGATTCTTCAACTTCAGTTTAAGATACGTCCTTATTTTTGCCTTATCTTACTTTTCAAAGCAATTTATTTATTTTGACAGAAGGTTTATCCCTTTAAAAGAATTTTCTAAGACTAAAATCTTTTGAAAAATATTCGAAATCAACTGAATGGATGTCGAATACCGTCGAGGTTGGATTTTCGAATGTTTTTGGTGATTAAAAATCTCAACCTTTTAGGTTGGTTTTGCGAAAAATTTTGACAAAGTTTGAATGAAAACGGAGGTATTACTTTGGACAGGCAAATATAAACTTGCGGTATTTATATACCGTGTATCCCACACTTAAAACAACATTGTCCTCAATGTTCATTGCTAAGACATAGGATTTTCTTCGGGAAAAATCCCACACTTAGGTTTTGAAATAGTGGAACAATTTTTAAGTGTTTTGAAAAATTTGGTGGGATGGAATCCCACACTTAGAATTTAGGCATAGTTGGATATATAGTAATGGCGAAAATCGTGACAGAAAGAAAGGAACTTCCCTAAGGTAGAGACGGGGAGATGTGTTTAAAGAAAGAAGCGGCGATCTGCAGGTGATTGAAGTTTCTTGGTTGATTCCATGCAGAAAGCAGTTTCTTCGTGAAAGATCGACATCTCCTTTCCTCAATTCTCATTTGCACAAACACATTTCACTTATTCTAGCTAAGAAAAATAGAGATTAAAACATAATAAGTAAACTAAATAACTGATAACTAAATACTGAAAATAAAGAAACTAAACAGACTGTGTCTGGTAGTTCATGTCCCAAAAATATAACAAAATAAAGTTCCACAACCACAAAGCAAGTCAAAAGTATGGAACAGAGGAAATAGTAAGTATGTAGATATGGGTGCATGGATCTAGGGTGCTGGAGAGCCCTGATCAGAGTCCTGAACAGATGGCTGAACTGGTGGAGGAACTGAGGATGGTCTGGCAACTGACTGCTGACCACTGGAGACTCTCTGCTCCTCTGACCTCACCTGCCTGTACTGCATCAATACATCTCTAAGGGAGCAGGCAGGTAACTTCATCGGATCCTCCAAGGCTAACTGTCAAAAGTCCTCATAAGTCATCCCCTCACGCTCCATCTTGGTCCTGTAAATATGCCTAAGCATATCCTCTGTAGGAAGCTCATCAGAAGGTATAGGGTCTAATGCCAACAACCCTGTAAACTTTGATAATGTGAAAGGATCAGTGCCCAAATGAACAATATCTGGTCGGTAGGAACCAGCAGCCTCTCCTCCTGCGGACTGCTGAGAAGAATGAGCTCTACGGGCTGATGCAGTGGGATGTGGAAATGCAACATCAACCGATAAACAGTGCTCGACCGACCGTGTGGGTGGAATGGTAGTAGTAGGTGGTATGTGGGTAGTGTATGGTGGTATGGTAGTAGGTGGTGGAATGGTAGTGGATGGTGGCATGGTAGTGGATGGTGGAACTGGTGGTAGTGGCACACACTCGTACAGGAGCGACTCGGGAGCTGGAATACCTAAAGCCCTAGCTATAAGTGCCTGATGCGCGTTGTTGATAGCCAACGCGTGCAAAGTGAAGTACTGGGTCATGGGAGTGACTGGATCTGTATGACGTATCTGAGCTCGGGGACCCGATGTCCCAACCCCAGCATCCCTGACTGGTGTCATGGTACTCCTAGGCACACCCGGTACTCTATCCACTCTATCAGTAACTGGAGTCTCTACATCCTCCTCTCTGACCCTCTTCTTGGTCATGAAACATCCTGGGATAAGCTGCTGAGTGTCCTTCCAGTAACACTGCCTCTCAGAATCCTCAGTAATCAGCTGGATCTGCTTGCAGTAATCCAAGTCACAAGGTAATGAAGTGGAAGACACTCTATACTCATCCTCATGACTCTTTTTCAAGAGTCGCATCCCTCTCAACAATCTAGTAATGAAGGCTCCCATAAACACATGCTTTGTCAGGTCCAATTTCTTCTCTTTTGCCATCCTCTCAGCAATAATGCAAGCCACATTGATATTCTGGCGGTTCATGATAGCATCAATAAATACAACTCATCCCCATTTATCGGCCCGGTCTCCTTCTTTCCCATAATAGATGTCATAATAAGCTTGTGTAGGAGACGTAACTGAGGCAGAATCAGAGCTGAGGACTTGGCACCACAAGTGTAGTGGGTGCCAGTCAGCTCACTCCAAATGATCCTATGGTTCCTCTCGGGATGATGAGGAATCGTCTTATGACCATGTAGAAACAAATCTGAGCTAATCTGATCCGCTGAATATAATCCCAAGTGTCTAGCTAAGTCTGAAATGGATACACTCTGGCTCTTCCCTCAGTATCTAAATGACATCTTCTTGTAATTGCCAATCTCTAACTCTGGGTTAAGCTCGAATGTCATCAAGAACTCAGTAACAACCTCAGGGTATATGGGCTCACGAATGCTAAAAAGCTGGATCCAAGAGCTGAACTCATGTCCCTAAACCTCGTATCCTATCAAACTCCTCATCCAATCTTCAACTCCAAGTTTCCCCATATCTTCCCAAACTATGTACCTATTACTCCCAAACGCCCGTTTTAACCATTTCCGAATCAAAGCCTTTCCTTGTGTAGTCGTGGCTAAATAAGCAAGCATCGGTGGAATCGGATCCATCTGTTTAAGGAAAACAAGGAAACAAGTCATATCAAAACAAATAGGATTAGCTAATGGTTATCCCGAATCTTTAGAAAAAATTCGAAATGTAGGCTTTAGATTTTGCATTTATCCCATTATTTTTTATGATTATTCCTAGAACTGCAATCAACAATTTGCAATCCAACCAAATAAATAAAACCGCAACTTTCCTATTTTCTAAGTTCACTTAAGGATGAATATTTCTAAACATTCTAAGTAATTAAATAATCAAGCAAGCATCATGATCATAAATCATATAATTACCTTACTTTGATTTAAAATAAGCAAGAAAAGCAATTCTATTTATTTTCCATCATTTTGGTTAAAGCATAAGACTTTAATTAAAGGATGATTAATTTGAAATCTCACTATCTTTATTGATTAAACTAATGCCACTTCAAATATTATTAATTGCATTTTTATGAAGCAAATTACATCAAGTTTAAATAAATACCATTTTAAAGATAAATATTTTTAGTTAAAGTAATGGTTTTTAAATAATCTTGCATAAAAAGCCTTACTTTAATTAAAAATTATGCAATTAATCAATCCTCTAAAACTTAACAATCAATTACTTATGAAAACTAATCATTTTAAGCTCAAATAAATCACCGAAAAGTCAATCATAAGCAAATAACCATCAAGAAAATCAAAATTGATAAAACCCCAACAAAAAGTTAACTTTCAAAATCAAAACATCAAATCCAACCATGGAATCTTCAAATTGCTTTCACAAACATGTTGCCAATCAAGAATATAGCACTTTGCAAACAAAAAGCATGAAACTTGATGATCAAAATCAAAGATCTAAGCATAAACCCTAACTTTTTAAAAATATTCCAAATGATGATTTTGGGTTAGAATCATACCTTAATCTTGATGTAGAAGTGATCTAGATGCAAAAGATATGAAGAAATGGAAGATTTGAAGCTTGATTTCAAGAAAAATGATTGAAAAATGGAGGTTTGGCTATGGTGATGGAGGCTCACGGTTTTGGAGAGGAAGAAGAAGAAGAAGAAAAAGTTGTTTTTTACTTTTTGTGAAAAGTGATGGAAGCTTCTTTTGCTTTATGCATTTTTAAATTGCATTTTTAATTTAAATGCGAACGAAACGAAACGTATACTTGGGTTTTTAAACTTAAAATATTTTTATGAAAATTGTCCAAGATACGTACGAGACTTTCGTATTTAAATTCGTATATTAAAAATGTAACATTAATTCGCGTGCGAAAACATTTGCGTTTTTAAATACGTTTTATTAAATCTTTTTGTTTTCTTTAAAATTAAAACCAATCCAAATAAATTTTCCAAAATTTAAAATAAAACTTTGTCAAATTTTTGAAAGGTTTGGACTGTTTGCGAAAATTCGTTTAAAAACTTACGCGTTTAAACTTTAAGGAACGTTTTCTTTGTTTTTATAAAAGTAAATTAAAAGAAAATTTTAATTAAAATTATTTTTGTCCTAATTAACAAAATATTCAAACCTATTTACATTAGACCATCACCATTTATCTGTCAGTGCTTGTGACGGCACTTTCAGATAAGCCTGAAACTTGCGAGAAAGTGTGGCAAAGAACGAACGTACCTTTAAGCGTTTTAATGATACTATGAATTAGGTCAGCGGGATTTATATAATAAAGCTCAAATTCTCGTAAGAATTCTTTTTCTTCATGACCTAATGCTAGTAACGCATCAATGAATTGGTTAAATGCTCGTCTTACCTTCCTCGGATTTGAAATACCATCCCTGAATCCTATATCTATAAAACATAGATCAAATAGCAATTCTTAGATGACATGCTGAAATTCCTTTTCTTCTTCTGAATAAGGGTTTCTAGTAGTAGAGTGAACTACTCAGGAAATCTTTCTGATGTAAATCCTTTGTTGCTCAGTAAAAGGGAATTTAGATGTTAGTAACAACTGAGTAAGCTTAACATGGATTTCTTTCCTTTTTTTGGAAGAAAGCAGAATCCATGGCTTCCTCAGTAGAATCAGGGAAAATTGATCTCAGTTCATTTATCAGATAAGTGGCAGGATCAACAAAGAACAGTTTAACGCATGGAATCAAAGTATATGTGATAGGGGCTCTTTCAATCCAAAATTCGAGCTCGTCGATTAGGGCAGCAACATAACGATTAATCCTATTCTGTGAAACAGATGGATACTCGATGCTAGCTATTAGATCCATTAGTAGGTCTAACTCTGATTTCAGTGATAACTCGTCTTTTTGATCGTAATTAGCACGTAGACATGTTATTATCCTATCAATTACTATGAAGGTCTTTCTCTGCTCAGTTGAAAAGGGGAAATCAGATATCTTAAGGTATCTAAGAAAATCAGCACAGATATCTATTCTCCTATTGGGCTTTTGAAAGTTTCCTAAGTGGTGTTCATTACTTGATTCTGATGGGTTATTACTTGATTCAGTGTTGGGTAGGGTTGGTGTTTCTAGTTCAGGATCCTCCGGACATTGGAGACGCTCATCCACTTCTACACTTTGGAAAAGAGTAGTGGGGTAGGCTCGCAATATATCCGGAAGATCATACCTAAAGTATTCATCCAAGCAATGAAGTCGCTCATTCAAATCCATCCAAGGCATTAGTGGATAGAAGAAAACTTCAATACCGAAAGGAATGTCTTCTGGTAGGGTGGTAGGTCTAACATAATGTGGGTACTTAGATAAGATTGATAACATCTCTAGGTTAAGTTTGGGTTGACCACTTAATTCAATAGTGACAGAAGGTGGAATCTTCTGCTGAGATGTATCATAACCTAAGTCTAAGGATGAATATTCATCAATCTCAACTTCCTGGTTAACACAGACCTCTTTGTGGGAAGACACAAAGAATTCCGCATCGTCCATGATCATTATCTCATCCATGGGAGAAATAAGACTGGAAGGAGAATTAGGGTTTTCTAGGGTTTTCTAATTTAACTAACTACCAAAGCAATTAACTTCCTAAAGTAATGAAAATCTTAAGGAACGGTCTCCTAAAAGTCAACTATCTACGGTAATCTTAAAGTTCACTACGCTCAACCGATCCCCGGCAGCGGCGCCAAAAACCTGTTGCGCCGTCAGAGTGCTGACTCTGCTGCGGTCGTTCTAAGGTGGGCACAGTGGTCCAGCAAACAACGACGCAACATGTGAACGTATTAAGTTTTAAATTTATATGAGCTGGGGCTCAAACTATATAGTACTACCTACTTTTGGGGAGAAAGCAGTAAGTATAACTTGAGTGTCATTCTTAAAATCGGAGCGAATGGAACTAAAAGGGACTTACCGTAAACGAGCTTTCTGATAGGATGGGTTTATAAAAGTAGGTAGGTTTTGGTTGGTTTATCCAATACTAAATAAAACAAGTAAATAAAATAGAGAGTAGGCAACAGGTAGAGCGTGATTGCTGAAACTTCGATAATTAGGGTTTCTGGATGATATTCATTATAAGGATGATTGGAGACTACCTTGGGCAAATCATCAGACGGACAGTCGGTGTAAACTCTAGGACCCTACGTTTTAGTCTAAAAGCCTAAAAGCATATGTCACTGAATCCTAGGTTATCCTGATGCTGATCAGAAATAGGTTGTTTAAACCCCCCTCACTTGTCTTAAAAGACTAAGCGACCTCTACGGATGATATATCCTGGGTGTAGGCATAAGGTAACAAACTGCAATTATATATCTGACCTTTCTTAACACCTAAATCAATCTGAGTTTATCTAGGTATGTACAAATTGTATGCTATATATGTTGAGCTGTCGGTTATGTTGAGTTAAGCGGTTTAAGCATCTTGTATTACAGCCGAATACTTGCTTTCTTTTCAGAACTCATTTATATCAGGTTTAAGCATAATTAACTCCGTCATGAATTAGACCCTCCTTTGCTATCAGGCGTTCATCCCTAGGAATACTCACGGTGTACAGTGCAAATGGCATATCCACAGTGTTCCAGACTCAAGGCATACTCACGGTGTACAGTGCATTTGGCACATCCACAGTGTTCCAGACTCAAGGCATACTCACGGTGTACTGTACATTAAAGTTGTTCCACAGCTGTATGTTAACCTTGGTGTACTAACGGTGTACGGTGCAGCGAGCATTTGCACAGCTGTATTTTAACCTTGGTGTACTAACGGTGTACGGTGCAGCGAGCATTTCCACAGCTTTATTGTTCCTAGACCCATATTCTAAAAGGGTGACTTTTAGGTATTCCACGATGAAATATCCCTACAGCAGTTCCTTAGCTTCCACGTATTTGTACTCCACACGAGGTGTTTCCAACGCTATACGAAGTACTGTGCCGATTTATGGAATATTCATAGCTTCATACTGTAATATGAGATAACTATATCTACGTAGTATTAGGGTTGATCAAATCCTATCCTAAGGCAATAGTCACGTGAAAGAATGGAAAGGGTGGAAACTTGATTAAGTCTATATTAATGTAAAACTCAACCAGATATACAGCAAAACAATCACCAATCATAGCATGTTAAATATGAATTAAATATCATCCATAATCCTAATATCTACATTTCAACAATCACAGTATTAAACTACGTAAATAGCATGGCAATATTCGCAACACACACAAAGATATCATGCAAACAAAACATAATAACCGCAAGTAAAGGAATAAGTAATAACCCGTATTTAAGCAGCGTAACACTGAGTAGTACAAGCCAGAGTCTTGAAAACTTCAGTACAATAAAATTCCCAAGCTACAACTATCTTCCCCACTCGAACCGTGCCTACATCTCTCTAGTTCTCTAGAGAGAAAAACTAGAGAGAGAAACTAAACTAAACTAATCTAGAGAGAGAAACTACTTAGAGAGAGAGTGAGAAAATGAAAATGTGAGAAAATGATCTGATGAAGGTGTGTGAAATGAGGATGAGGAGTGCTCTATTTATAGGCAACCAAGGATGCAAGAGTACAAGTCTACAAGCATGCACGTACAAGCAAGCGAAGCAAAACAAGAGACCACAAGAAGAGAAGAGGCTGTGTATGGCCCTGTAAAGGCCATGTACGGCTCTCCACAGGCCGTGTACAGCTTGTGGGAGGCCGTGTACGGCCCTGTGGTGGCCGTGTGCTAGGCCGTGTGATTTTTCCGACTTTTCGCGTTGCTTCGGAAGGCCGTATCTTCTTCGTTTCACGTCCGTTTGACTAAATTATTTCGCCTACGGTCTCGTAATTCCGTTACGCTTCTAATGATGCCAATTTGGTAGAAATTGGAGGTGTGGAGCCCAGGCGTGTCCAGAATACGTTTCGTAGTCTTCGGTTGTGCTGTTTGTTGCATATCTCTCTCATCCTTGATCCAATCTGAGCAATCCTTATATCCACGTTCTTGTAATCTCCATGGCTACAAAATAAGATAGTCGTAAGGGCCCGGTGTGAAGTTTACAGTGGAATTAGGGTTAGGCTCAAAATGGTTCCTATTTAGGTTAGTTTTCTGCCCTTTTTGCTTGATTTTCTAAAGACCGACAAGTTTATACCTTTCTAACAAAAGTTGGTGAATAATGATGATTTTAAGATGTATTTGTTAGAAAAGAGCTAAATATGAGACAAATAATGCATGTAAAAATGTGACTTTTTGCAATACATCAACTATTCACAACATGACACAAGAATTGAACTTCACAAAGCCAAAATTCACATTTTGAGAATTTGGCATAAAGCTTTTCGACTCGCAACATCTGCAACACTTGTTCCAAATGGCATTCATGCTCACCAGCTGACTTAGAATAAATAAGAATATGATCAATAAACACAATTACAGACTTATCGAGCATTGGTCGACATACCCTATTCATGAGGTCCATAAAAGCGGCTGGTGCATTCGTCAAACCAAAATGCATCACCACAAATTCATAATGACTGTATCTAGTTCTAAAAGCTGTCTTAGACACATCTTTTTCCCAAACTTTCAGTTGGTGATAACCAGAACATAAATCAATCTTAGAAAAATAGCTGGCTCGTAAGAGTTGATCAAACAAGTCATCAATCCTACGTAAGGGGTACCTATTCTTGATGGTAACCTTGTTCAACTCCCTATAATCTATACACATACGCATGGTGCCATCCTTTTTCTTAACAAACAGTACTGGAGCGCCCCAAGGTGAACTACTTGGGCGAATAAAACCCTTATCAAGTAATTCTTGCAATTGCTTCATCAGCTCTTGCATTTCTGACGGGGTGAGTCTATACGGTGTCTTAGCAATAGGGGTTGCCCCAGGTACAATATCAATACGAAATTTGACTTGCCTATCGGGTGGGATACCCGGTAGCTCGTCGGGAAATACATAAGGGAAATCCTTTACAACAGGAATTTCCTCAATTTTTGGAACAATTTTATGAACATCTATCACATGGGCCAAAAAGGCTTGACAACCATGTGACACATAACGCTTAGCACGAGCGAAAGTACATATTGATAAAGAAGATTTTCTCTTTTCCCCATATATTTCAATCACTCCCTCACTTGGCGAATTGACACGAATAATCTTTCTTTCACACTGGATAATAGCATTATGCTTACCTAACCAATCCATACCCACTACGACATCAAACTCACCCATGGACATAGGAATGAGATTTATAATAAAGAATTCATTAGTGATTTGGAGTTGACACCCACGAAATACATTAGCCACGTATACTATTCTATCATCAACAACCTCAACATCTAGTGGCGCGTCTAACTCAGTGAGAGGAATAGAAAAATTCTGACTAAACTTTTCTGATACAAACGATCGAGAGGCTCCCGAATCGAATAACACGTATGCAAGCATTAAGTTTACAAGAAATGTACATGTCAGAACATCGGGGGCCCTCTGAGCCTCCTCAGCAGTAATCTGGAAGGAACGGCCTTTAGATCTTGAAGGTTTCACCGCCTTTTTTTTCAGTATTCCTTCGAGGCTCTAGAGGATTAGGCCGGTTCCCGAGCTTGGGACACTCAGATTTTATGTGCCCAGGCTCCAAACAACTATAACATACACGAATCGGATTTGGACAATCACGTTCAAAATGACCTTCTTGACCACATTGATAACAAGCAGTCGAACTTAACCGACATTCCCCAAAGTGTCTGTTGTGACACTTTTTGCACTCTTGAGGTGCATGTCTTTCATCTTTCTTACCACTCCCACTTGATTTAAATTTCTTTAACGAACTAGAAACTTTCTCACTCTTTCTTTTTGAAGAACCTTTGTCATCCCTTAATAATTCTAGCTCTTGAAACCGAGCTTCATCTACTAATTCTTCAAAATTCTTGCACCGCTTTGGATTCACAAACTGTCTAATTTCTTTCTTCAAAACCTCATGGAAATGATCCATAAGTCTTTTAGGATTCTCCATGTATTCTGGACAAAAACGTGCTCGGTCCAGAAAAGTACCCACTAATTCATTAACAGGACTCTGTCGTTTGTTCCATAGAGATGAACTCACAACGTATTCTCTTTAAATCAGCTTCATGAGAGTAAGCATTCTCAAACATCCTTTAAAATCATTCTAAGCCAAACTTTTAATAGCTGCATCACCCATGGTGCGACATTGAACATCCCACCATCCCTTTGCTCGTGACTTCAAAAGATTTGCTGCAAATCTCACCTTCAATCTTTCTGGACATTCTGTAGTAGCAAATGCCCCTTCAACCTCAGAAATCCATCTATAACATTTAATGGGATCCATGTCCCCTTGGTATTCTGGAGGGTTACATGCCGAGAAATCCTTATAACTAAACTTTTGTTTCTCTTCTTGAACTTGTACCACCGGTTGTTCAACTCGTGGCACATTCTCAGGAGATGGTCTTTCAATTTCAACTTCTTCATCTCGTCTTACAAATTCATCCATAACAACTTCTCTAATAGTTCTTGCAATTCTTCCCAAGAAAAGAGGAAGAGCCGCTTCTTGAGCGCGACCCACCTCCTCGGCTATTAATGACCTCAAATCAGATATAGATAATCTAGCATCACCTGCAGGAGACTTTGGTATTTCTTTACTGCCTCCTGATTCTACATTCTTGGTCTTATGTTGAGGATTCGGCCCTTCTACTGCTTCAACTTCCCTTTCACTCATTTTAATACTGAAAGTAGACACAACCCATTTAGTATAATTGTACTTAACATGTCTACTCTATCTTTATCCGTAACATATAACAGTTAATAATTGCTAATAATTCATCCTCTAATGTCTCGTGGTTTTTATGGGTACATATAATGTTACATGCTAATTATTGTGTTGGCCAGGCGCACTAATTATCACATTACATTGATACATATTCAAAGTCTGCACGTTACATTTCAATTCAGAAATAATCAACAATTATTAACCTTTTCACAGAATATATCTTACATACACTTAACAAAGCTAAATAATGCTCAATACAATACTAAAGTGGTCTAAGATCAAGTACCCACCAATGGTAGATACCCGAATCTCTTAAACCATAGCTCTGATACCAACTTGAAACACCCCGACAATTTTGACACACATTTTTTTTATATATATACCTATATTTTGTCCCCTTACTTGTTATTAGTCAATTTAAATCGACTCCAAATGTGACACCCCCAAATTTAATGATTTGCGGAAGCTCGGTTTGGGTGTCACTAATCAATATACAAAGCACACAAGATATAATGAACGACCACTATATGCGTCGTTTTAAACTTGTATTAATAAAGTAAACGTTTACATCAAAATAATGTTACATTAGCTCGGTTTCTGAAATTGAGAGATTACATAGCATAATTACTTTTACAAAATATAATAATGCAATCAAATCTCTAGTTGTATGTATGCTGACTCGAGCTAATAGTCCCTGCCTGTGCAGCCAACCTACTGCTGGGTACCTGTGATACATACTAAAATGGGTCAGCAAAAACGCTGGTGAGCTCACAGGTTTGAATGTCAATGTATAGTTGTAAGAACCGCAAGATTTATATTGAATTTAAAATGCAATTAAGCAAGATAAAAGTTATACAATCCATGAGCACATAGTCTGAGCTTAACTTGAGCGCTAGGTCCAATTAAGGAAACCTAACTGATTTGCCTCCTACGAGTGTCTAATCCACACTCGTCTTCCCAAATGCTAATACATCCGTTTGACCGGTTAGTGCGTGCTAACCCGGATGAGGATTGTCAATCCCATATGATATCATATACTAACATTCACGCTAAAATATTAGAGACTATGCTATAGAGGACTTTAAATTGATTAGCTTGAAACTCATGTAGTATTTGAAGGTTGGTACTTGCGTTCTACTTGTAAAACAAAACAGAGCAGTAATATCACACCCCTAGTTGTAAAATAGTGAAAATGGGGCCATCAAACTCACCTGAGTCTTGAAGTGTTTAATTTAATAAACTTGAAGTAATTAGCTGTGAATTGATGTCCAAGGACTTGAAACCTGAATGTGTTCACGACACTTGATTGTTATTAATTGTACCGGTATCTCGAAAGACTACTTTTGTAGTTGTTATACAACTATATATATATGTCCAAATTACTACGATTTGGTTGATTGTTTTGTTACAAGTTACTACGACTTGTTTGATTCAATTGACACAAGTTACAACGACTTGTTTGATTGAATTGTTACAAGTTACAACGACTTGTTTGATTTTGAAATATGTTTTGAAAACGTGTACGGCCCGTTGGTGGTTTTTCTTTGAAATAATAATCTCAACATATCTATATTTGTTTGAAGTGTTATGCTTGAAAAACATGTTTCAATGTCCCTTAGAAGTTATATTGTTTAATCGTTTGAAGTCCCAAATGTCTAACACTTAGTGTGGAATTAAATGGTAAATCTGCTGTGTTTTGCGACACTATATGCGACACAAGGACACGTCATGCGACAAAACGGTTGTGTCGCATAATCATGCGACACAATATCTATACGACACAAAGGTTGTGTCGCATAGATTCGAGATGCTGATTCAACAGCGACATAAGGGTTGTGTCGTATGGAAATACGACATAAGATGCGACATAAAATACGACACAATATTGTGTCGCATACGGTACGACACGAAGGGTTTCATACGACATAAGGATTTTATGCGACATAACATGTGACACAATGCTTGTGTCGCAAAGATGAACACCAGCCCAGAAACAACGGCTGTTCGCGATTTTCCACCCCAAAACCCAAATCAAACTCATTTTTAGGCTATGAAATCGTGTTTTCTTCATATATTTGGACATATATAAGTTATGTAAACATTAAATCATCAAAACAATACCTCAAAATGAGTAAATCTAAGTTTTTAGAATTTTTCTTACAATTGCAAATCGAAGGAGATGGAGTCCGAAAATGATGTTGTTGCTTTTGTAAATCTTGTTCCCCTTGTAGTGGTGATTCCGAAAATGTGATTTTTGGGTGTCGATTCGTGAAATCCGAAAATTATAGATGAGAGGGTTTGAGAGAGTTTTTGAGTGGATGTGTGTGTTTGGATGTGATGAAAATGAAAAGAGGGGAAAAGGGTGGAGTGTAGGAGCCTCCCTCTTTTCAGTCCACGCATATTGCTCTGTGCGGTGTCCGTTTTCCCGTTCGTTTAAACGTTGAATATTTATTTTGTACGTTTAAATATACGTTTTTAAATACGAATAATTATCAAATGCTTTATTGAAATGTTTTTCTCAATATCTAATAATTGTGTTAAAAATGTAATTCATTTTGTTAGTTTGCGCGTTTAACCTTTTATTGCGTAGACCTTGTATTCACAATACGAAAATGAATTGGAATATTATCCAAAATAATATTTCGAATTGAATGATATTATTAAATAATGTTTCATTATTTAATTTAATTGTTCACCAACGCCCGCATTTAATTGGATCGAAATGCATTCGATTTTGAACTCGTACGATTTAATCAAATCGCATATACTTGTAGATATATATTTAACAATATATATATGTTAATTGATATATTAATTAGCCTAACACAGAACTAATTACATGTATTAAGACCTGATTAGGCGCTAATTACTAGCCTAATTTGACGGGTGTCACATTCTCCCCCTGTTAGAAGAATTTCGTCCCGAAATTTATGTTGAAGTCGTGTTTGATGCTGAGTCAGTGAAGAGTTGAGGATAGTTGAGTCGCATTTGGTCTTCCCGTTCCCAGGTGAATTCCGGACCGCGCCGCGAATTCCACCTAACTTTGACGATGGGAATACGACTTTGTTTAAGTTGTTTGACCTCACGGTCGATGATTTCGGCGGGTTCCTCAACAAAGTGAAGTTTCTCGTCAACTCGAATTTCATCGAGTGGAATGATAAGTGTCTCATCAGACAGACACTTCTTCAGATTTGAAACATGAAAAGCGGGATGCACGCTGCTGAGTTCGGATGGCAGCTGCAATCGATATGCCACTGGACCAATCCTCTCTAGGATCTCGAATGGTCCAATGTATCTGGGATTTAACTTCCCTCGTTTGCCAAATCGGATTACGCCTTTCCAAGGCGATACTTTGAGTAGTACTCGATCCCCAACTTGGAACTCGAGTGGTTTGCGTCTCATGTCAGCATAACTTTTCTGACGATCACGCGTGGCCTTGAGCTTGTTTTGAATTTCGACGATTCTCTCAGTCGTCTCGTGAATGATTTCTGGACCTGTGAGTTGGCTATCCCCAACTTTGGTCCAACAGATAGGTGACCGGCACTTACGACCGTACAGTGCCTCGAAAGGTGCAGCCTTGATGCTGGTATGATAACTGTTGTTGTACGAGAACTCGCACAATGGTAGGTGTTTTTCCCAATTTACACCGAAGTCTACTACGCAGGCCCGTAGCATGTCTTCTAGTATTTGAATTGTTCGTTCACTTTGGCTGTCGGTTTGAGGATGATATGCGGTACTCATATCAAGTCGAGTACCCAGGGATTTTTGAAGTGATTGCCAAAATTGTGAAGTGAAACGACTATCCCTATCGGAGATAATTGAGATTGGAACCCCGTGTTTGGTCACGACTTCCTTCAGATAGATTCTGGTGAGGCGTTCCATTTTGTCGGATTCCTTGATTGCCAGGAAGTGAGCAGACTTTGTGAGACGATCCACGATCACCCAAATGGTATCGCAACCGCTCGAGGACTTGGGTAGTTTGGTTATGAAGTCCATGGCAATTTGTTCCCATTTCCATTCAGGAAGACTGGGTTGTTGAAGTAAACCAGATGGTTTTTGATATTCGATTTTGACCTTGGAGCAAGTAAGGCACTTGCTGACATAGGTGGCGATTTCAGCTTTCATGTTCAGCCACCAGTAGAAGTCCTTGATACCGTGATACATTTTATCAGATCCCGGATGGATAGAATATTTAGACTTGTGAGCTTCATCCATCACCAAGTCTCGTAGGTTCCCAAATTTAGGCAACCAGATTCGGTTTGAGAAATACCTAATCCCGTTAGGTTTGACTTCGAATTGTTTATCCATGCCCCGCAAGGCTTCATTTTTGACGTTTTCGTGTTTCAAGGCTTCGAGTTGAGCAGTGAGAATTTGAATGTTTAAATTGTTGTGAATGGTCATACTGAGGGCTCGGACCCGAAGTGGTTTCACTCGCTCTTTTCGACTGAGGGCATCGGCAACAACATTTGCTTTGCCTGGATGATATTTGAGTTCGCAATCGTAATCGGTAAGCAATTCGACCCATCGACGTTGCCTCATGTTGAGATCCTTCTGATCGAATATGTGTTGGAGACTTTTGTGGTCTGTAAAGATTGTGCATCTAGTGCCATAGAGGTAATGTCTCCAAATTTTTAGGGCAAAAATAACGGCTCCTAACTCGAGGTCGTGGGTGGTGTAATTCTTTTCATGAATCTTAAGCTGTCGTGAAGCATAAGCTATGACTTTGTCTCGTTGCATAAGCACGCAACCAAGACCTTGATGAGAAGCATCGCAGTATACCGCGAAGTCATCGGTGCCCTCGGGTAAAGATAGAATAGGAGCACTGCAAAGCTTTTGTTTTAAGAGTTGGAATGCCGACTCTTGTTTATCAGTCCAGTCAAACTTTTTGTCTTTCTGGGTCAGAGTCGTGAGTGGTAAGGCTGTCTTGGAGAAATTTTCAATGAATCGTCGGTAATACCCGGCAAGACCCAAAAATTGGCGTACATCAGTTGGAGTTATGGGTGCTTGCCAGCCCTTGATAGCTTCAATTTTTGATGGGTCAACGTGAATCCCCTGACTGTCAATCACGTGACCAAGGAATTGGACTGTTTGAATCCACAACTCACACTTAGAGAATTTGGCATAGAGCTCCTCGTGTTTAAGTAGCTCTAGGATGGTTTTGAGGTGTTGAGCGTGTTCTTCTTCGCTTCTTGAATATATGAGGATGTCATCGATGAAGACAATGACAAACTTGTCAAGGTAAGGTTTACACACCCGATTCATAAGATCCATGAATACAGCCTGTGCGTTGGTTAGGCCGAATGGCATCACTTGGAATTCGTAATGCCCATAGCGGGTTTGGAAAGCGGTTTTTGGAATGTTGGCATCGCGAACACGCAATTGATGATAACCGGATCGGAGATCAATCTTTGAATAACAACTCGATCCTTGAAGTTGGTCGAATAAATCATCGATTCGAGGTAATGGGTATCGGTTCTTGACGGTCAACTTGTTCAGCTCTCGATAGTCGATACACATTCGGAAAGTGCCGTCTTTCTTTTTGACAAATAGAACCGGAGCTCCCCAAGGTGAAGAACTCGGCCTAATGAATCCTCTTTCCAGAAGTTCCTGTAATTGGGCAGACAACTCCTGAAGTTCGGATGGAGCTAAACGATATGGTGCTCGTGCCACCGGCGCAGCACCCGGCACGAGATCGATTGAGAACTCAACCTGTCTTGGTGGTGGTAGACCATGCAGTTCTTCAGGAAAGACTTCAGGAAAGTCTCGGACAATTGGTACATCCTCAAGTCGCTTCTCTTTCGACTTTTTCTCCATGAGGTGCGCGAGGATTGCCGGATAGCCCTTTTTTATAAATTTGCGGGTTTTCAAGCAAGACATGATATTGAGTCTCGTCCCACCAGTCTCCCCTTGTATAATTAAAGTTCCACCGGTGGGGAGAGGTATACGAATAACTTTGTCGCCACAGATAATTTCAGCCCGATGCTTGGACAACCAGTCTATTCCAACAATGACATCGAAACTTCCTATCAGCACCGGTATCAAACAGAATTGAAGCAGTAAAGTTGTTGAGGAGGAACATACCCGTGACCACATTCGGGTCTTGGCGGGCATCCCCGGAGTTGATGACGAAGACTCTACTTCGGGTGTTGTCGTTGTTGCTGTTGTTCTGGTTCTTCAGTTTGGGACATGCATCCCTGAAATGTCATTTTTCCTCACATTCGTAACAGATTTTGGGTTGTTGGTTGTTGTTTTGTGATTTAGGGGCTCGGCAGTCTTTGGATGAATGCCCGTACTTCCTGCAGTTGTTGCAAGGAGATCTGCAAGGGCCATGGTGGTGGTAGTTACACTTGGAACAATATGGTCTGTCCCCAATGTAGGTGCGTTTGGGTTCGGTGTTGGTGTTGTAAGCTTGTATGGCGTTGGACTTTTTGTTTTGGTGGCTGCTGTGTGGTTCGGTGGATTTGCGTTTGTTGTTGTTGGATTTCTCGCGGCTGACCACCAGTGCCATGAGATCGTGTGCTAGCCTGATAGCACTTTCAGTGGTGGCTGGTTGTGATGAGGCGACACTTCCTTGAACGCTCTCGGGAAGACCGCGGATGTATTTCTTAACGCCCTTTTTCTCTGGTTCCACCAGACTAGGGCACAGGGACGCGTATTGCTGGAACTTGATGGTGTATCCCTCAATATCGGTCCCCTGCACAGCTAGTTGCCAGAACTCCTCTTCTAATCGGTGTATCTCTTCCTCGGGACAATACTTCTCCCTCAGTTTGTTCTTCAACTCGGCCCAAGGTAGTTGATTAGCTATCTCAAGCCCCACAGAGTTGGCATGGGCGTTCCACCATGTGAGAGCGCCTTCCTGAAAAGTGTAGGCGGCAAACTTTACCTTATTTTCCTCGGTGCAGTTGCATAGACTGAAAACAGATTCTATGTGTTCTATCCATCGACTCAAACCAATAGCACCTTCCGTGCCCTTGAAGTATAGTGGTTTGCAGCTTAGAAAGTCCTTATAGGAGCAGGGTCTGGGTGGTGGAGCATTGTTAGCTGTGTCCTCGCTACTGGGTGGTGGTGTTCGGGCAGCCAAGGCTTGGGTCACACTGCGGGCAATCAGCCCCGCGATCTCGGCTTCACTAAGGGTGATTTGTCGGCGGGGAGGCATGATGCTGAGTAAGAAAGAACAAGGAAAGGAAGTAAGATACTAGTCCGAAATTCATGATGGTGTAGCCTAGCGGCTAAGACAGGTGGTGTATAGTGAATGGGGTATGGGCTAGCTCGAGGCAACCCGGTGTTTCTCCTAGCTACCCTTGGGTTTCGCGAGCCATGTGGGTGAGAGCGTGATGAACGAGGTGGTGTGTTTGCCATTCCGAGACAAAGCGTTAGAAAGAATGAGGCCTATATTCATATAATATAATATAGCCTAAGATTGTAAGTGAGGTCTATTTATGTATATGTATGTATATAACATAATAACCTATTGAGTGTCTAGCACAGACATGTTTTGAGTCCCGGTTCTCTCGAGGTCAGAGTCAACTAGTGTATCATGTTCAGCCATAACTTCCTTCAGATCTTACATCATCTTTATTTAATTGTACATAGTTGATCAAGCTATGTTAAATTAAATTCGTATGCTGTAATCCCTGAACATCCTTTAAAATCATTCTAAGCCAAACTTTTAATAGCTGCATCACCCATGGTGCGACATTGAACATCCAACCATCCCTTTGCTCGTGACTTCAAAAGATTTGCTGCAAATCTCACCTTCAATCTTTCTGGACATTCTGTAGTAGCAAATGCCCCTTCAACCTCAGAAATCCATCTATAACATTTAATGGGATCCATGTCCCCTTGGTATTCTGGAGGGTTACATGCCGAGAAATCCTTATAACTAAACTTTTGTTTCTCTTCTTGAACTTGTACCACCGGTTGTTCAACTCGTGGCACATTCTCAGGAGATGGTCTTTCAATTTCAACTTCTTCATCTCGTCTTACAAATTCATCCATAACAACTTCTCTAATAGTTCTTGCAATTCTTCCCAAGAAAAGAGGAAGAGCCGCTTCTTGAGCGCAACCCACCTCCTCGGCTATTAATGACCTCAAATCAGATATAGATAATCTAGCATCACCTGCAGGAGACTTTGGTATTTCTTTACTGCCTCCTGATTCTACATTCTTGGTCTTATGTTGAGGATTCGGCCCTTCTACTGCTTCAACTTCCTTTTCACTCATTTTAATACTGAAAGTAGACACAGCCCATTTAGTATAATTGTACTTAACATGTCTACTCTATCTTTATCCGTAACATATAACAGTTAATAATTGCTAATATTTCATCCTCTAATGTCTCGTGGTTTTTATGGGTACATATAATGTTACATGCTAATTATTGCGTTGGCCAGGCGCACTAATTATCACATTACATTGATACATATTCAAAGTCTGCACGTTACATTTCAATTCAGAAATAATCAACAATTATTAACCTTTTCACAGAATATATCTTACATACACTTAACAAAGCTAAATAATGCTCAATACAATACTAAAGTGGTCTAAGATCAAGTATCCACCAATGGTAGATACCCGAATCTCTTAAACCATAGCTCTGATACCAACTTGAAACACCCCGACAATTTTGACACACATTTTTTTTTATATATATACCTATATTTTGTCCCCTTACTTGTTATTAGTCAATTTAAATCGACTCCAAATGTGACACCCCCAAATTTAATGATTTGCGGAAGCTCGGTTTGGGTGTCACTAATCAATATACAAAGCACATAAGATATAATGAACGACCACTATATGCGTCGTTTTAAACTTGTATTAATAAAGTAAACGTTTACATCAAAATAATGTTACATTAGCTCGGTTCCTGAAATTGAGAGATTACATAGCATAATTACTTTTACAAAATATAATAATGCAATCAAATCTCTAGTTGTATGTATGCTGACTCGAGCTAATAGTCCCTGCCTGTGCAGCCAACCTACTGCTGGGTACCTGTGATACATACTAAAATGGGTCAGCGAAAACGCTGGTGAGCTCACAGGTTTGTATGTCAATGTATAGTTGTAAGAACCGCAAGATTTATATTGAATTTAAAATGCAATTAAGCAAGATAAAAGTTATACAATCCATGAGCACATAGTCTGAGCTTAACTTGAGCGCTAGGTCCAATTAAGGAAACCTAACTGATTTGCCTCCTACGAGTGTCTAATCCACACTCGTCTTCCCAAATGCTAATACATCCGTTTGACCGGTTAGTGCGTGCTAACCCGGATGAGGATTGTCAATCCCATATGATATCATATACTAACATTCACGCTAAAATATTAGAGACTATGCTATAGAGGACTTTAAATTGATTAGCTTGAAACTCATGTAGTATTTGAAGGTTGGTACTTGCGTTCTACTTGTAAAACAAAACAGAGCAGTAATATCACACCCCTAGTTGTAAAATAGTGAAAATGGGGCTATGAAACTCACCTGAATCTTGAAGTATTTAATTTAATAAACTTGAAGTAATTAGCTGTGAATTGATGTCCAAGGACTTGAAACCTGAATGTGTTCACGACACTTGATTGTTATTAATTGTACCGGTATCTCGAAAGACTACTTTTGTAGTTGTTATACAACTATATATATATGTCCAAATTACTACGATTTGGTTGATTGTTTTGTTACAAGTTACTACGACTTGTTTGATTCAATTGACACAAGTTACAACGACTTGTTTGATTGAATTGTTACAAGTTACAACGACTTGTTTGATTTTGAAATATGTTTTGAAAACGTGTACGGCCCGTTGGTGGTTTTTCTTTGAAATAATAATCTCAACATATCTATATTTGTTTGAAGTGTTATGCTTGAAAAACATGTTTCAATGTCCCTTAGAAGTTATATTGTTTAATCGTTTGAAGTCCCAAATGTCTAACACTTAGTGTGGAATTAAATGGTAAATCTGCTGTGTTTTGCGACACTATATGCGACACAAGGACACGTCATGCGACAAAACGGTTGTGTCGCATAATCATGCGACACAATATCTATACGACACAAAGGTTGTGTCGCATAGATTCGAGATGCTGATTCAACAGCGACATAAGGGTTGTGTCGTATGGAAATACGACATAAGATGCGACATAAAATACGACACAATATTGTGTCGCATACGGTACGACACGAAGGGTTTCATACGACATAAGGATTTTATGCGACATAACATGTGACACAATGCTTGTGTCGCAAAGATGAACACCAGCCCAGAAACAGCGGCTGTTCGCGATTTTCCACCCCAAAACCCAAATCAAACTCATTTTTAGGCTATGAAATCGTGTTTTCTTCATATATTTGGACATATATAAGTTATGTAAACATTAAATCATCAAAACAATACCTCAAAATGAGTAAATCTAAGTTTTTAGAATTTTTCTTAAAATTGCAAATCGAAGGAGATGGAGTCCGAAAATGATGTTGTTGCTTTTGTAAATCTTGTTCCCCTTGTAGTGGTGATTCCGAAAATGTGATTTTTGGGTGTCGATTCGTGAAATCCGAAAATTATAGATGAGAGGGTTTGAGAGAGTTTTTGAGTGGATGTGTGTGTTTGGATGTGATGAAAATGAAAAGAGGGGAAAAGGGTGGAGTGTAGGAGCCTCCCTCTTTTCAGTCCACGCATATTGCTCTGTGCGGTGTCCGTTTTCCCGTTCGTTTAAACGTTGAATATTTATTTTGTACGTTTAAATATACGTTTTTAAATACGAATAATTATCAAATGCTTTATTGAAATGTTTTTCTCAATATCTAATAATTGTGTTAAAAATGTAATTCATTTTGTTAGTTTGCGCGTTTAACCTTTTATTGCGTAGACCTTGTATTCACAATACGAAAATGAATTGGAATATTATCCAAAATAATATTTCGAATTGAATGATATTATTAAATAATGTTTCATTATTTAATTTAATTGTTCACCAACGCCCGCATTTAATTGGATCGAAATGCATTCGATTTTGAACTCGTACGATTTAATCAAATCACATATACTTGTAGATATATATTTAACAATATATATATGTTAATTGATACATTAATTAGCCTAACGCAGAACTAATTACATGTATTAAGACCTGATTAGGCGCTAATTACTAGCCTAATTTGACGGGTGTCACACCAAACGTCAACGAAAAAATCTGAAATTAATTTAACTTTCTCATTTGTTCATGCTTACGCGATCTAATGAAGGTGATGGGATCGCGTATCAATACAAGAAAACTGACTGTGACCGAATTTGCCTTTGTTATGCGATCCTAACTTTTAGGTGGGATCGCGTACTTGTGAAGAATTTCGACTGTAACCAATTTATGCTTTGTTACATGGTCCTGGGACTTCCCTGGGATCGCGTAATTAGCCTTGACAACAATGCAGACCAAAACTCATAATTTTGGCCAATTTCAAACACGCACAACTTTTTAATCGTTATGAGTTTTTGACCTGAAAATTTATATACACCTTCAAAATAACAATAAAAAGGTTTTCCTTTAGACACTTTTCCAAAATTCGTGTTAACGAAGATTTCGGACGTCTAACCAAAATTTGTCCATTTGACACCATTTTCTTGACACGCCAACTTTCAAACCATTCACAATTTGGACTTCAAACTTTGGCAACCCATTTAACTATCAAAATGGACTTTAAACCAACACACTAAACATTCGTACCATAACTCTAATCCATTTTGACACTTAGACCCATTTATGACCCAATTGGGCACCTAACGACCCGTTTGGGTATTCACCATTACAATTACATAAAATCAAACCCAATTGACTTAATAAAGTCAAAACCAAACTTTGAACACCATTCTTTCATAAAACTTGAACCTTTAACATTGTTTCAAACTTCACCACATTTCTATGCATAACCACACAAACTTTACTATCTTCAAGCTTCACCATATGATTTTGACTTTAGTTTACACAAAACATTACTCGTGACCCATACATGAGCCTTATAGTGTCAAAACATGTTTCATACACATTACAAAAGGGGTATAATTGTATCAAGAGCATGATTCAAAAAGATTAATCTTATTACCAACCAAGCAATAAGCTCCAGCACTAGCTTTCCATAAGTTTCTTCCCCGATTCTTCCTTTACCTTACTCGAACAACCTACAACATGTTAAGCATAACGAGTAAGCATAAATGCTTAGTAAGTAATGGAAACATAAACATAAAAACATCCACAAGTTAAGGATCATCAACAACATCCACAATGTCAATTCATAAGAATCGACATATAACCAAGCTAATGACATAGTCATTACTTGGATACCACCAAGCAAATGATAAAATCATTCCTTGGCTCCACAATCGTATCCATATACTTACCTCACAATTAGCTCAACAATTACTTGTAACTTCCAACACTTGATCACCTAATCACATAAGCACATAACACATATCACTAACACAATTAACTTCTCACTTTAACTTACTCATAATCGCTAATTTTAATTAACACCCTCATTTAACCTATAAGCTTCGTACACAAATCTTACATATCACATGTAAATGGGTATTTGATTTCTTTTCTTACCATGATCATCATTTTTAATCAAGAATATCATTTCATAACATTTTATACATACACATAATCCTTCAAATACAAATTAACACATGATCATAATTTCTTTAACAAAACTAATATAAATTATTCATACTATAAGACTCAAAAATGTGTATGAAACATGAATTCAATCACTAACCCACTTACCTATCAATTTCTACAACTTAGGGTTTATATAACTTAAACCCCAACTACAAATTAAGTGGATAGAAAGGCTATGCTTACCTTAGAGAGGATTAATTAGAGATTAGAAACCCTAAGTGCATCAATTACACTAGTACAAGATTGACTAAATAGAGCGCAGTGTTAGAGCAATTTTATGTGAAAATCGCTACAAAAACTAAAAAGTGGGCCCAAAAGGTTTGTTAGGGCGGTTTAATGGAGTTATATGTAGCGGTTTTAGAAAAACCTCTCTATTTTGCTTATATTTGTAGCGGTTTCATATACACCGCTTCAAAAAATGCTCCCTTTTAGAACGGTTATTTAGAAACAATTTCAAATAAGATAGAATAAAGCGGTTTTTTATAAAGTATTATGGTCCACACTTTTTAACTTATTAGGATATGTCTCACTAGTCGATAGTCAATACTCATTGCCTCCCACTCAATTTATTTACTTGCATTACGTGTAACCATATGATCATATCTTCACTTTCACTTTCTCTGTCTTCTTTTCACCTCCCATTTTTTTTCTCCACTTTCTCTTTCTTCTTTTAACCTTCCATTTTTTTTTCCATCATAGAACTATTTACAGATCTTAACAACAATAACAAACACCACTTTAGATCTAGCAAACAAAAACTAGAAAACAAGTCACATATCTAACAAAAAAAATGTCAGTTTCTGATCTACTAGCAGCGGTGGTGGAGGTGTTCACATCAGGCGAAAACTTTCGGCAGCTGATCCAATTTTGAGAGCTTTCAAATTTAGCGTTACAAGATCATCAAGTTTCGGATCTAGCAAATAAAACCGAAAATAGTGACGATGACGCTTGGTTTCAGTTCCAGATAATAATTTATAGATTTATATTGTTGGGAGCTCTGGCAAATGCAAAAGTTAAACATGACAATGATGAAGAACTAGTTACAGGTATGACGCCGTGCTGCCACTGCGTCTTTCAATTATGATATGGAAGAACGAGAAATATGGTCTAGATCCAGATTCACTATTCTCTTTGGAAGCCATTCAAAGAGGGTGTTTGGAGGGGCTCATTTTGATTACTTATTTGCTTATTTGCTTAATAAGCTAACATATAAGTGTTTGGATATGCCCATTTTGTGAGACTTATTTGCTTATTTCTATTTTTTTGTGAGGAGACTAAAAATAAGCCCCAATTTTGTAGCTTATTTGCTTATAAGCAAATAAGCAATAAGCATTCAAATAAGCTCCCCCAAACACCCCCAAAATGTAAGTTTTTTTTTTTAATAAAAGTTTTGGTGTAGTAAAATGTGTTTTTGCTTGACTTGAAAATATTACTCAACCTGTTTATTTTGTTGCAAAAAAATATTTATGACATGGTCTAGATCGAGATTCACTATTTTTTTTTGAAGTCATTCAAAATGTAAGGTTTTTTTAATATAAGTTTTGGTGTAGTAAAATGTGTTTTTGCTTGACTTGAAAATATTACTCAACTTGTTTATTTTGTTGCAGAAAAATATTTACGAGAATAAGAGTACAACCTCTAACAATTCACAGAGTTGCTTTCCGGCAACAATTGGAGAGAATTTGAGGTGCCAGTAGCAATAATTGAATATTTTTGGGGGAATTTTTTTAAAAAAAAAAATTATTTGAAGCGGTTTTATTATAACCGGACTATTTGTTTGGTGTTTTGACCCCACCAAGAAAGGATGACAACCGCTTTAATAAATGCTTATTTGAAACGGTTAAACGACCGATTTAAAAGCCTATCGACTTTTTGTGGCCACGGAATATGGGGCGGTTATATCACCGCTTTAAATAGGTATTTTCACCGCCATAATAAGTTATTTATGTACTAGTGTTACTGGCTCAATTTTTGTGATTTCTCCTTGGTTCTTCCTCCACGCCACTCTCTCTCTCTCTCTCTCTCTCTCTCTCTCTCTCTCTCTCTCTCTCTCTCTCTCTCTCTCTCTCTCTCTCTCTCTCTGTATTTTCTGTTTGCTGGAATCGTATGGAGGGAACAAGAATACAGCAGGGGTTTTTATTTTAACAATTATCACAATACTCCCCTCACCGATGCTCACTTGACACTTTCTACCCCTCTAACCACGTTTACTTAACATAGCTAGTCCCACAAACTAACTTTTCATATACAATAACACATAAACTTATTTCACATAATAATACATTATATACATATAATTAAATAACTATATATATATATATATATATATATATATATATATATATATAACATAATTTAAACTTACGAAATTTGGAGTGTTAAATGAGGGTATTTTGGTAATTTATCATTCATTTTTCCATTTAATTCAATTTAATTGATTTGATTCATCATTTCTTTAAAAATCCCAGACCCACACTATTATCCCTGGAGACAGATTTAACAACCACTAATAAAATTCATTCTCAAACGTTAAAACAAATTGAAAAGCAAACAAAGAAGATCGAATTCAAATTTCAAGCTTTTACCAAACACCAAATCAAAAGCAACATTCAATACCGAAATATCAAAAATTTTATTCACTTATTTATTCAAATTTAAGAACCAAAAATGGTTAAAATTTCCTGGCCACACACGAACTTAAATTCCGACAACCTCGAACTTCAATTTCAGCGACCACCAAATTCGATTCCGGCCACAAACATTCATCTTACACATCTAGATCTTTAATTTCGTCGACCTCGTTTGAAACCGCCACTATCTTCTTTGAACCCCGTACCAGAAACCCAATTTGTTTGCTAATTCGTTTGAAACCTGTAGTGATGATGGCGATTAACTATGGTGATGGTGGTGTGAGCCGGATTTGGGTGGAGCATGGACGGCGGCGGTGGAGTGGTGGTGGTGTGAGCCAGAGGTAGTGAAGGTGAGTGGGTGGAAGTAGGTGTTGGTTTCGGTGGTGTGGGGAAGGTGGTTTGGCGGAGATGGTGTGCAGGTGGGTGTGACTGTGAGGTGCTCAGGTCGGTGGTGGGAGGCGGAGATCAGCAGCGGTCATGATGTGGTTTCGGTGGTGGTGAAATAGGAGGGTAGGTGTAAAGGAGGTGGGTGATGGTGGTGGTGAAGGGTGTGGTGGGAGTGATGGGTGCTGCAAGATCTGGAGAGGAGTGTTTGCTTTTAGAGAAGAAAAGAAAAAAAGTTGTTTTTTGTTAGTGTGGGAATGTGAGATTCATAAAAGAAAAATGATGAATTTAAACAATTAAATTAAATTAAATGGAAAAAGGATGATAAGTGGATTTTAACGAATCTCCCTAATGGTCGTTAGCGATAGGGACTACCCGTGCAACATCATGCAACCACAGGGATGATCAGTGTCAAATAAAAGTTGTCGGGATGACCAGTGCAATTTTTAGCAAACCACATGGATGACCCGTGTAATTTTTTCTAATATAATACTCATTATTTTTACTCTAATAGTACATGAAATGCAAATAAAAATTCTAAAGAAAGACAAAATGACAAAAATTAAAGACATTCTACCATTAAATTGTTAGATATCTTACTCTACTTTTACATCGTGAGAAATTATGAAAATGATGAAGATAATAAATTCATTTATTTCATTTATTTATAAATGTAGTAAAGTGTTTGACACAATTTGTTCATGTCAAATATATAATTTAAAATATCAGAAAAATATTTGACACACAAGAGTTTTTAAGAAATTACTTACATTATTAAGAACTATATCTTTTACTTTCATTTTATGTAGTTTAAAAAATAATGAAATGAAAATCATTTCCCTGATAACAACAATAATCTTTCTTTATAACTACTACCTTCCAATAATATACGATAAACTTTATGAAGTCACTAACAATAATGACTTTCTAAAAAAATATAGTCTTGTATGATGTGACACATAGGATGTTTGCTTACTTCTCAAGAGAATAGACATGCAACATATAAAAAAAATGCTACTCTATTAGTTATATAATAATAATAATAAATAATAATAATAATAATAATAATAGAAATAGAGATTAAAATACCAAGGAAACACGAATAAATCTACCAATTCATCATCATTATGATCCATCGAATTGAATATATTTTTACGTACTATTTTTGTGTTCTTAGCCAGCCCACCACAAACAATAATTCTTAAGAAAGTATGGATAAATAAAAAGTTAGACAATTATAAAAACTAGATTAAACAAGGTGCAGAGATTGTAGGACATTTGAGGAATACGTCGTTTCTAATTTAAATTTTTGTCCATAGTTTATTTTTGTTTAATAGAATCGTATTGATAATGATAGCCTTTAAAGTGGTCAATAAAAGAAAAATTTTACATTTATTAAAGCTAAAATTTCTTTATTTAATCAAGGTTAAAATTAATAATGTTTGCATCTAATTCACTGAAAGATTCTTTTTATTTTTTTGTATTAATTATAATTTTTTATATTAGATGTAACTTTAAGTTCAATAATTATTTTTAAAGGGTTCTTATTGACAGTCCTTAAGAATGTCAATATCATTTGCCTTAACTTATTTTTTTACCATATACTCAAATCCGTCAAAAAACAAGTTTATATAACTTATTCGGAAATTTACCGGTTGTAATTGCAAGTTGATGCAAAACATGATTAAGTTTTTGTTTTATTTGGTGATGTATTCCTCAATGCTATTGTGATAATTATTTATCTATAATTAAGAATACGTTATTAGTGGTGATGTATAGTTCCTCAATGCTAATGTGATGAATATATATCTATAATCAATAATATGTCATTGATTTCTTCTTAGTTATTCAATATATAGTTAGTTTGTTGTTTATTACTCATCTGTCTCAAATAAACTTTCACGTTACTAATATATTTGTCACAAAAAGATTCTCCATTTGAAACATAGGTTTCAAAAATTATCAAGAGGAATGCTACATCCACAAAATTTTTACAAAAAACATTCACAAAATGATGTGGCATAATGCATGAACCAATCAAATTGTAGAAGTTTTTCTCCCTCTTACTTATATCTCCTCACACTATTGGTACACCTCATTTTGTAAGTTTGTTTTTGTAAACTTTTTGTGATCATATCATTTTCCTACATGTAAAGGCAAAAGTTACATTTAACTAACATGTGCTGAAAAAATTTCTCGGACAAAGGAAGCAATCGATGTTAAGATATTGCAGATATAATAAATAAATAAATGTTTCTCTATAGTACAACTTCTCATCTAATACCGGTATATTTAGATTTCAAATTTTTGTAAACAGATGACTTCTCGTGTTGGATTTAACATGAGAGGATAAACGTTTTTGTACATGGTCGTTGAACGATACTTAATTATATAAATTTTGGTATTACCTTATTATCAATGGAACCTTAATAATATAAGAAAAAAAAATTATTAAACAATGCTTCACCATCGAATTGATGAAAATATATTATAATATCATACTAAGACCATACCCATTGGTTACATCGGTTTGGAACCGACGCTTGTCGGTCCAACCGACACCGATGGTACGTCTTGGTCGGTTGCTCTTATCGGTTTCCCACGTCGGATATCCGACCTACGTCGGGTTTTTTTTTCCTTTTCTTTTTGTGTGTATATAATAAAGGTAAATTGGTATATGTGGGACCCAAAAATTAAAGTGTCGGGTCACTGATGGAAGAGGTCCGTCAGTTTCAGTCCGTTTTTTAAAAAGATGACGTGACGCTGACGTGGCTCAGTCGGTTTGTAACACCCCCAAATTTAATGATTTGCGGAAGCACGATTTGGGTGTTACTAATCAATAATCAAAGCACAATGGTATATAATGAACGACCACTATATGCGTCGTTTTACACTTGTATTGATAAAACCAAAGTTTACATCAAAAATATAGTTACATTAGCTCGGTGGTAATTGAGAGATTTAAGTACATAATTAATCTATACAAAATATAATAATGCAGCTAAATCTGTTGGAACATAGTTTGTGACAACAGATCTAGCTTGAAATAGGACTGGTGTAATTATTATCATGTTTGTACATTGGTTTAGATTTGTAAATGGATATTTGTTTTGTTAGCATATTAAAGTGTTAGACGAATATCGTAAACGAAATAAATAAATACATTTGGTGCGAGTCGAGTTCTCAAGTCGCAACGAGTTGAGCTGCAAGATGAGAACTGAACTCGCGGAACATTAGTAAGTCTTGGCGAGCCGAGTCTATAAGCAGGCTTGGGCTGCGAGTTGGGTTGGACTCGCCGGCCCATGCGAGTCGAGCCGAGACAACATATATAAACGATTTTCCTTAGAAAATCGTTAACACTTTTTATCACTTTTGCATTCTTCATTCCTGCGAACTCAGAATACTAGAGAAAACAAAACCTACGGCTAGGCTTTGACGATTCATCGTTTAAAGTTAAGCTTCATTAAAACGTAATTCGAACATATTCGTTGTTAGTAAGATAACATCGTATTGAGGGATTCCGCACCTTAATACTACATATAACGAAGTTATCGATCCTAAGAACTAGGGACTTACATCTGGTATCAGAGCTTTCGAGCTAAATACGAGTGTGTTCAAAAGTTTTAGAGGTGATTGCGTTGTGATTCGGATCGTTTATACGTGCATTAGTACATACTAACGATCAAAATCATTCTCTGTACGTTTTAGGGTTAGTTTACGGTCGAAATTTCTTGTTTAAATCGTAAAAATACCTTAAATTTTCATTTTTCGGGTTTTCCAGCCGTTTCGCGAGTCGAGATTAGGGTTTCAGCGTAGTCTGCGAACCGAGTTGAACTAGCGAGTCGAACTTAGACTTGCGAGTCGAACCGAGATCTCTCGCGAATCGAAATCGCTTGCGAATCGACATCACAGCAATCCGAACTGAGACTTGCGAGTCGAGCTGAGATTGCGAGTTGAACTGAGTCTTGCGAATCGAGTTGTTCTGAATTCGCGAAACAGTTTTACTTTACATTTTTAAGATGTCTGACTTAAGTAGAATGATCGAAATGGACCATGAGGTGGGAAAATCAAACGTTCCACCTAAGTTGTTGAGGATCGAGGATTACTACAATTGGAAGGACAGATTTGAATCTTACTGTAGATTCCATGACCTGTCAATCTGGATGTGTATCAAGAGTGGATACACCGCACCTACTCAAACTGTTCAAAATGCCACTGTGGTTCTTACCTATCCGAACATGAGTGATCAACAGAAGGAAGAATACAAAAATGAAAATAAAGCACATTCCTGCATAAAGATGTGTCTTCCTAAAGAGATCGCTCATCAACTGAAGTCTTTTCATACTGCTAGAACGCTCTGGGAAGCTCTAGAGAAAAGAGGTGAGGGAAGTCCACAAGTGAGAGCTGGCAAGAGGAGTCTTCTCAAAAAGCAGTTTACTATGTTTAAAGCTTTAAAAGGAGAAGATCTTGATGCCTATGTCACGCGTTTCTACCATCTGCTAAGTGAACTGGAATACCATGAGATTGTTGAAGAAGAAGCAGCTAAAACCGACAAGTTTCTTGAGGGTTTGCCTTCTAAATGGGAAATGTATGGCGTTATGATTAAGGATAACGAAACCAGGTATTCTACTATGACCTTAGAGCAAGTCATTGACAAGCTGAAATGTTATGATTTCTCCAGAAAGTCAAGAGATAGTGATTCTGATCAGGTTCAGAACCCTGGGTTATATCATGGAAAGACAAATCTTTCGACTGCGTCCTCTAGTTCGACAACTCCATTGTTAGTTGGTGTTACTGGTGAAAATGGAAAAATGATTTCTGAAGATCTGTGCTTTATTTCCTCCTCTAGTGATGAGACAAAGGGAAAGAATTCTGAGAAGTCACCTCAAAAGCATCAGAAGATGCCTATGAGTGTGAAATCTGCTGAACAGCAACTGTCTGTTCTTGCTTCCTTTGTGGCATCATATGAGAATTACATAGAGGGAAAGATCAATGATCCTGTTCTATTTGACGAGGATTATGAACAGATAGATCCGGATTATGTTGAGGAATTGGAACTTCAAGAGATGTTAGCATTGGTTTCAAGAAAAGTTAAAAATTTCCTCAAGAGAACTGGTAGAAAGGTGTTGGGCAATAGATCAGGGTTTGATAAAACCAAGGTCAGATGCTTTAACTGTCAGGGTGTTGGTCATTTTGCTAGAGAATGCCAAAGACCTAAAGTAGAAGCACAAGTAAAACAAGGTTCGGGAAGTACTCTTGCTTCCAAAGCCTTAGTGGTGAAGCAGTTGGATGGCTCTTATGATTGGCAAGCTCATTCTGAGGAAGCCTTATGGCCGAGATCGAAGAGACAACTGCTGGATCAGTGTCCTACATGCCCACTGATATGGAACAGAGAATAGCGGTGCCTGAGTCTGAAGTGAAGGCAAGTGATGATGACGTGCTATATATGGATTCAACTCCAGATATGAGTCCTGAAGAATTCGTGGCACGCATGGCTGAAGTACAAACTGACGAGAAGAAGGTATGTTTAGATATTCTTAATCTTGCTGATGTTTGTTACTTAGTTACTGATTTACAATCTCAGAATAGTGTTTTAACTGTGTCAAATAGCAATTTGTCATCACAATTGAATGTGGATAAGGAATCCTATAAGACTGTTAGATCTGAACTTGATCAAGCCATTATGGATATTCGTAGATTAAGTGATGATAAACAGGCCTTAAAAGATAAAATTAAGTCTGATGCCTCGGATAGAACAAAACTTAGAGATACCATAAGTGAAAAATCTGTTATCATAGATGGTCTCTATATGAATATTAAAGACTTAAATGAGACAATTGCTAGTAAGGATCAGGAAATAGTGAATCTTAATTTAAGATTAGTTGAGCAAAACCGTAAACTTGAGAATTTTAGGACATCTCAAATGGATAAAATGTTAGATGCTCAACGAAGTGTAAAGGACAAAACTGGGATAGGTTACAATGATGTATCCCCTCCTTTTAATGCCAATTACACCCCTATTCCTGAAGATTCTCAAATGGCTGATGTTAATCCTGAGATTACAGTAATTGATAAACCTGAACAGTCAGGGGCACAGAAGGACGTTATTAAGAACCAATCATCAGAAAATAGTAAGGTGTCTCATTTCACCAAAATACAGTTTGTATCGGGTGGAGTGATTAACGATGCTAAGACTGATAATAAGGTTAATAAGGAACAAATACTTGAACCTTTATTGCCTAAGACTCCGAGTGGTAATGCAAAAGTTTCTAAATCACGCAAGCAGATGTCATGCTTCAAGTGTCGTCAAAAGGGACACGTGGCTTCGTGTTGTCCTAACAAAAAGCCTGAAACACCACATAAGCTTGTGATTGATGAAAAGACATAGACCGACTCTAGTATGACTGTAGATAGGTTAGATACCAAACCTAAGTTAGGTAATAAACCTGTTAACATTCTTAAAAGAGACGGTAAACATAGTGTCTCCCCACCTAAACCTAAACGGGCATATACTCAAGGTGATAATTCTGTTTATAAGTCTAGAGATGTGACACCGTCAAGGTTTAGAACTCCAAGTAGAGGGCATAGTCATTATGAGAGTGGTACTACTTCGCGATCACATGAGTTTAATTATAATTATCATAATACAGCTCATAATTATGTGCCTAGGAGGTTATCCTCAAATTCACTTCTTAAGGCTGATCGTCCACAAACTCAAGCTACTTCGAAAGTAACCAAAGCTCCTGATGGGAAGGATGGTTATTTTAAAGAGCTTAAGTTTGTTGATGATAAGGGACAAACCAAGACCGTAATGGCTTGGGTCCCTCTTGATAACTGATCGTGTTTTGTGTTATGTGCAGGAGCATGCTGTGAACAAGGACAGCTGGTGGTATGTAGACAGTGGATGCTCGAGGCACATGACCGGAGAAAGAAGTCTACTGAAGGACTTCAAGGAGAGTCTCAAGCAAAAAGTAAATTTTGCAGGAGATAAAGGAGGAGTAATTTCGGGAAAAGGAAAAGTTTCAAATGGAACTTTGACTCTTGAGGATGTGAACTACGTTGAAGAACTAACTCACAACCTAGTGAGTGTTTCCCAAGTCTGTGATAAAGGTCATCCAGTTTACTTTAATGAAAATGAGGCCTTAGTCCTGAAGCCAGGTTTCAAAATTCCTGATAAATGGATATTGATGAGGGCGCCAAGGAAGAAGGACATATATGCTATCAACATGGGTGTTCCTAACTCTTCAATGGTGTCTACTTGTTTATTATCTAAGGCTTCGGAAACAGACGCTTTGTTATGGCATAGGAGAATGGCTCACCTGAACTGGATAAAGATGAATTATATAACCAGAAATGGTTTAGTTCTGGGTGTTCCACAGAAACGTTTCGAGTTTGAGGATAAGTGTGTTCCTTGCATGAAAGGAAAGCAGCACAAGAAACCACACAGACCTAAGACTGAAAACTCTATCTCTTCGCCATTTGAATTGCTACATATGGATCTCTTTGGCCCTATAAGCAAGAGAAGTCTAGGTGGCAAATGGTACTGTTTGGTTGTCACAGATGATTATTCTATATTCTCATGGGTATTCTTTTTAAGATCAAAGGATGAAACTCCTGGAATTCTAATTGAGTTCTTTGATCTGGTAGAGAATGTCTATAAAAAGATAGTGAAGCGTATTCGTAGTGACAATGGAACAAAAATTTAAGAATTCAACGTTGAATATCTATTGCTTAAGCAAAGGGATATTACATCAATTCAGTGCACCTTATGAACCTCAACAGAATGGTGTTGCTGAAAGGAAAAATAGGACGTTGATTGAAGCTGCAAGAACAATGCTTGCTGATTCAAAGCTTCCGGTCATCTTTTGGGCAGAAGCAGTGAATACAGCATGTTATGTTCTTAATAGAGTTCTTACGGTTAAGAGACATAACAAGACTTGTTATGAGCTTTTGAACAATAAGAAACCTAACTTAAAGGGGTTTGAACCCTTTGGAGTTTCATGCACCATATTAAAGACTGGGCATCAAGCAAAATTTGGTGAAAAGGCTGACGAAGGATTTTTCCTAGGTTATATGCCCAATTCGCCAAACAAGAGAGTCTTTAATAAAGTCACAGGACGTTTGGAGGTAGTTTATAATATTGAGGTTACGAGCTACTCACCTGATGTTCATAAGGGCTTAGATTGGCAATTTGACTATTCTGATCTTTTTGCATCATTTAAAGTTCCTATTAGTGACTATGTCAGTAATTCAGAGATACCTGTTCATTTATTGTTTGAAGATGGGAATATTGGTCCCGCTTCAACATCAAGTGTTCAACATTCTAGAATTAAGACTAATGTTGACTCAGATAAAGCTTCTACAAGTGAGTCACAACAACCTTCAGAGGATAAGTCTCAAGAAACAGAAGATCTTGATGATCTTCCAACAAAGTTTGATGATATACTTACTCCTTTGAAACACTTAACGATATCTTCTGCTCGTACTGAAGATGTACCTTCATTGGAAGAGATTGGTACTAATTTAGGAGATGATATACCGGTTGAACCAGTTACTACAACTAGAACGAGTAAGAATCATCCCGTTGAAAACATCATCGGTGATATTAATACTCCGGTTCAAACTAGGCATCAATCCAGAACTAGTACATCTGAAAATTTAGAATACCAAAGCTTGTATACTGCAATAAAAGAGACAGCGATTCCTAATCAATGTCTATATTCATGCTTTATCTCACAAGTCGAGCCTAAAAATGTTCAAATGGCTTTAAAAGAAAGCTCGTGGGTAGAAGAAATGCAAGAGGAACTATCACAGTTCACTAAATAACAAGTATGGGAGTTGGTTGACCTACCAAAGGGAGAATATCCAATTGGAACTAGATGGGTATCTAAGTGCAAGAGAGATGATAAAGGAATCGTGACTCGCAATAAAGCTCGTCTAGTGGTTCAAGGTTTTAATCAACAAGAAGGTATTGACTACAATGAAGTGTTTGCACCAGTTGCTAGGCTAGAAGCAATTAGAGTATTCTTAGCATTTGCATCATATTTTGGTATAAAAGTTTATCAGTTGGATGTTAAGAGTGCCTTCTTGTATGGCAAAGTGGAAGAATTGGTGTATGTTTCACAACCGCCAGGGTTTGCTGATCCTGAGTATCCAGATAGAGTATATCGTTTGAATAAGGCTCTATATGGATTACATCAAGCACCTAGGGCATGGTATGGAACACTATCAACATATCTACTTGAGAATAGATTTACAAGAGGATCGATTGATAGTACACTGTTTGTGAAGTGGAAAAAGAAAGACTTTCTTCTCGTGCAAGTTTATGTTGATGACATTATCTTTGGATCGTCTGATGAAAAGATGTGTCAAGAATTTGAGAAAGTCATGAGAAAAAGGTTTGAAATGTCTGAAATGGGAGAGTTGAATTTCTTCTTAGGATTACAAGTTGATCAAAAGAAGGATGGATTCTTTATTCATCAATCTAAATATACATATGAGCTATTAGAACGCTTTAAGATGGATGAAAGTAAGGTCTACAATACTTCAATTCAAGTTAATCATGGACTAGGTCCAAATACATCGAGTGATGGCGATGTGGATCCAACTCTTTATAGAGCCATGATCGGATCACTAATGTATCTAACAGCCTCTAGGCCTGACATAATGTTTGCTGTTTGTTTATGCGCAAGATATCAGGCTAGTCCGAAAGAGTCACACATGCAAGCTGTTAAACGAATCTTTCGTTACCTCAAAGGGAAACCTAAGCTGGGTCTTTGGTATCCGATTGATGGAGACTTAGATCTCGTAGCTTATACTGACTCGGATTATGGAGGATGCAATCAGAATAGGAAATCTACGACCGGGGGATGTCAATTCCTAGGAGGTAGATTAGTATCCTGGCAGTGCAAAAAGCAAACCTCGGTAGCCATTTCTACATGCGAAGCTGAGTATGTTGCAGCTGGCAGCTGTTGCTCTCAAGTACTTTGGATTCAACAGCAACTGCGGGATTACGGGTTAAATATAACCAATACTCCTATGATGATTGATAACGAATCTACTATGTCGATCACCAATAATCCGGTAAAGCACAGTAAAACTAAGCATATTGATATTCGACATCATTTTATTAGAGATTGTGCTGAAAAGAAGTTGATAAAGTTAGTTAAGGTTCCATCATTGGATAACTTAGCAGACTTGTACACAAAGGCGTTCGACAGAGCAAGATTTGAGACGTTGGTTCAACTAAACGGAATGAGAAATCCAGAGTGATTAGTCTTCCAAGGGTATTTTTGTAATAGTTAGTATTTCTATGTTCATAAAAAAAAATAAAAAATAAAAAAAAAGGGCGTATGGCATTCATTTGCTTGTTACCTAAAGGGAATCGCCTTCATTAAAGAATATAAACATAATATTCTTTAAAATATTTTAAGTTTTTATCTGCAAAAACTAAGGGAAATGATAGTACATTAGGAGAATAAGCTTCACAATAATAAGCTTAAGTCCTAAGTATGATATGGTAGTAGGTTCAAATAAAGTTGCTTTAGAACTACAGCGGTTCTATCATGTATGTGTTTATATTTATTTGATTATACACCTATATCCACAAGTTATAATTTGACTATTTTATTGAAAATTTTAGATGGCTTCATTATACGATGTACTGGTAGGCAAATTATATGACATTTTCTAAGTCTTAAGAAGTTAATTAACTACTTGTTTCTTATCCTGTGTTACTATTCTATGATGTATGACATTAAGTCTTAATTGTTGAATGATGGTATTGCTATACACTGTTATCATGCATTGTTAATTGACAAATAGTAGAAATATGGGTATTAACTTAATTACTGGTAACTTATGTTGTACTGAGTACAGATCTGAAACCTTTAATTAAATTAATATTCTCAAATATATTTTGAATTATGCTAGAAGGGATTCTCTGTTGTACTACGTACAGACTTGGATAACATAGCATATTCAAAGTATGTCTGATATTTGTCTAACCTTAAAAGTCAAGTGTATGTTATATGTTTCGAAAAGATACATCATTTAGTAACCACTACCTTGAAATTTAATGATGCAGTGTTATGCGTTTTACTTGAATTCTTCAGTATGTCCTATGATAGGAAGCACTTGATAATATTCATACTAACAATAAAGTGTTTGCTTAGAAAATTGAGTATAATTTGTTTATGTGGATCATAATACCGGTAATCGTCTTGGACTGTCTATAAATAAACTATTCACTTTATGTGAGTAATGCATTTATTAATTATGCTATGTGGATGAAGGTACCTAAGATATAGTTTTATAAATATAAATGTATAAATGATAAATTTAGTTGTAATTTTATAGTACTTTACTTGAATTTCATAAGGTATGTATACTAACAATCAACTTAGACTTTTTAATAAATACTTAATTGCTTATTCTTTCTAATATGATCCCTAAGCAGATAAATTCTTATTCATTTTGTTTTTGTACTTTGTTTTGCTCAAGTGATTAATAAAATGGTACTTGATACCAATGTTTATATAATTGTGTTTGTATCTTATTTTATTTTATTTTCTTATCTTTATGTTTAGTTAAAGTTTTTGTGTTTATTAGACTTTACCCTTCGGAATTAAATTATACTGAATATTTTTGAGTTGAACAAACGTAACAAATACAAGTGAAAAATAATTTTGTTTTATTTTAGACTTGTAGAAATGATGGGTTTTTAATTTATACTTAGCATTTAATTCGCGTTTTTATTTCATTCTGTGAGTTTGACTAGTCAAACTTGCGGATCCACTTGAAATCTCGCGAATCGGATACAGAGTATAAAAGGGGAGGTCAAACGAGTCAACAGACCACCGGATCCACAGCATTCGCGAGTTCACTTATACTTTGCGAATCCGCTTCCAGGCGAAACGAGGCGAAACGTAATTTTCGTTTGATTTCGATTTTACGAGTACGAAGAACGAGTTTTTGATCCGTAGTTTTTATTCACCTTTAGATTGCGAACATTTTGAGGTAAAATACAACAGATTTCACCGTTTAATTAACGCAAAATTGAAGTTTTTATGAACTTAGGGTTTCGGTTTAACTTTTGATCGATTCACGACGATTAATGGACTGTTAGAACAAGAATCCTTAGGATTAATGTTAAACGAACCTTAATAAACGTGAATGTATCGTTTGATTGTGTTAAAACTTACAAAATCATCAATTTTAAGTTTAAACTCGCGACGGCTGTTCATCGAACGAGTTGAACCTTCGATACAACTCGCAGCGAGTTGACTAGCGGATCGAGTTGATTAGCGGATCGACCAACGAGTTGACCTGCGGATCGACATGATTAGCGAGTTCACTTGGCTGCAGATCCAATCGCGAGTTGATAAGCGAAGCGAGTTGAACTCGATTCGCTTAGGTGTCTTATGCGAATCTAGAACTTAAAAAAAAAATTTAAACAAAAGGGTTTTTATAAGAGTTACGACTTTTCAAGTAATAACTAGTATATTTTTGGATTCCTATGACAATGTATATATATATATATATCGAAAGTCTACCGATTCAAAACGTAATCTAGTAGCGTGTCCTAATTTTATATTAGCGGTATATTATATATATTGATTTATATATGTATACGACTTGAGACTATTTATGTAACGAGTTATATATATAAGTTTAAATTTAAACTAGGATGTAAGATGAATTACTATTCATAATACGTTATAGTTTAAAATCTATTACACGTGCATTTAATCTGTTATTTGTGTTTATTATACAGATATGGCGAGACAATTTGATAAAAGCCACAATATTCTGGTAGATCTGAATCTACAGGCCAAGAGGGCTGATAGGGTGGCTGATATTCTTCGCTTTCTTGCACGGTCGCGTATTAGATATGCTATTACGGCCAATCCACCTATTTCTCAGGCTATTCTGAATGATTTCTGGACGGATATCGTGCATAACCAATCTGTCAATCCACCAGAGATTAGGGCAACGGTTAATGGTCAAACAGTTGCATTTACTGCTGGATATCTTCGTGAGGTATTACAGCTGGGGACTGAAGAACAAGAGAATGGGGATTTGGAGATGCCCATGGACTTTATTGAGGGGGCAATCAGCCGTATGGGATATACGGGAGATAGGCGCGGGAACCAGTTTCAGAAGCCTTTGGTAATCGGACAGTGGAGATTTCTGTGGCATGTGATGAATACAGTTTTTGCAACGAAGAAGGGTGGCTTCGACTGTTAAGCCCTACTATTCTATCGGCTGCACTGTCCCTGGTTTATAATAAACCATACAGTTTCTGTGATCTCATTTTTGGAGAGATTGCAAGACAGATATCGGGTTCTGTTAGATCTAGATTTATGATCTACCCGAGGTTCTGTATGCTTATCATTCGCGCGTGTCTACCGAATTTGGCTATCCCTGAGCCACATTTAGTGGTAAATACGATTGATCAACGTGGGTATAATGCCATGTTTATGCAGACAATCAGGAAAGAAGGTGTGGTGAAACCGGAGGAACGAGCACTTTTTGGGTATATTATTGACCCAAACTACGTTCCACCACCAAATAATGGGTGGTTGGACGTTGCTCCTGCTGATGCTGCTGCTGCTATTGCACAACCTCCAGCTGATGTGGTTCATACTGAAGATCCACAAGAGCTGCTTGAGGATGTCTTGGAACAACCTGCACATGCTGGGGAACAGGTGAACCCAGATGTTGCTGCTCAGATTGTTCAGGAGGTGCTGAAGCACAATGATGATGCAACGAATCCCTTGCTACGGGATATTGATAGTTATTTTGCACCACCTGAGGTAATATTTTATTTATATAATAATATAGATACTTAGTTGATAGATTGTTTTTATTCATCATAAATGCATAATATTATTATATAATGATTATGATATAGATATTTAGTTGATTAGGTAACATTTCTAATTATAAAATATGAATATCATTATATACAGGAAGCTGAGATTGCAGACCCAGAGGTCACTAGACCTGAGGGTGAGCAAAGACAGATTGATAGTTCAGCAGTTTTACCTGCTAAGGTATTAAAGCTGAATAATCTTAAATATATATTTATCTACTTTGATAGAGTTTTATGTTAATCATAAATGGTAAATATATTTAGGAACCAGTTGGTCCATCTGGCAAGTATGATGGACATACAACTGACGATTCCAGTGATACCGAGGATGATCTTGTTGATCTGTCCACGAGTATTCCTGCTGGAATGACTAAGCAACGATCAAGGCTTGAGGTTGATCCTGCTCAGAAGCTGAAGCTCAAGCGTAAAGTCAATGAACCAGATCCAGATTTCATTGTTCATGATTTGGATGCTGAGGAGACTATTACTCCATTGATGAAACGTCCAAGGACGTTGACTATCAGAGAAGGTTAGTTATTATTATAAAGTTAAATAATCTTAACTTGTTGTTTATCAGGGGTTAAACTGAGACAGTTAATTCTGTATACAGTTGCTCAAGATACACCACAGGTGGAGAAGGATACACCGGTGGTTTCTGAACAGATATCTGTACCGCTTCAGGTATGAGATATAAGTTCTATAACTATAAGTGTTATGCAATTAATTAGAGTTTGAGACAGAGTAATCTGTAACAATAACTGATTTTAATTGTGTTTAACTTTACAGCATGAGGTTGCTGATCTAGTTCGTGCGGCTAAATTTCCGATAAATAAAGGAGCTAGATTTGCGGCAAACTTGCTTACGCAAGCTTTGTCTCAACCGCATACACCGCTGACAAGAGACTGGCATATTGAGTCTCTTACACCGCCTGGACCTAGAACGATACATATTACTCCGACGACTGATGCTGAAAGGATTACGTCCTTAGAGTCGCGAGTAAAGGATTTAGATAAGCTTACTTCTCAGATTCCAGAGCTGGTGTCGAATAATCTTCTTCTTGGTCAGCAGATGCTCAAACAGAGTGAATCTTACAATTTACTGCTGAAGACTCATGAGACTTTGCTTGCGGACTTCAATGTTCAGAGACTGAAGTTATCTTCCTTGGAGAGTTTGGTCTTGAGAGCACATTCAGGACAGTCTACTCAGGGGGAGATATTGGTATATCTGGAGTCTTGCAAAGAAAATGAGCTGACGAGGAAGAGAGATTTTGTCACACCCCAAAAATCCATAATTGTGTTTATTTAATGTTTAGCGGAAACAAGTTATAATTGGCGGAAGCATTATGTGTAAACAGTTTAACAACGGGGTGATGACTATACAATTGTGCATTCATCGTATCAGAGCATATGATCATACAGAACATAATATATAAAGGATGCCAATTAATAGTTATTACAAAAGTAGTATGACTATGTAAGTCGTACAGTAGTAATAAAGTTTAAAACATTTAAGTTTTACAAAACATATGTTAAAATAAGATTTCATGAGTATAACTGCAATGTCTGCAGTAATACAGAGGAAATCCTCAAAAGCTGTCCCATAAATATATGGCATCCTAAGTAGTCCAGGGTTGTCCATCCTGAATGCATGCGATCCTTACTTACGTAGCTAATTTCCTGTAAAACATAGAAGAAAGTCGTCAACAAATATGTTGAGTGAATTCACAGGTTTTGTATAAATATGTGGTGTCTTAAACCATTTATGTTTAAGTTATTGTAATGTTATTCAATAAATAAATGTTTGCGGTTTTTGCAAAATATACGTTTGTAGGGTTGTTACCCAAAATGTATGTCTGGTTGTTTACCAGAATATAAATATAATCAGTACGTATACTGAAGTAAAACATTTGTAGGATACGTTCTTCCTAAATAATAATTGTGGGAATGCTTAGACTATAATCCCCTGAAAGGTGAGCTAAACCTTGCAGGTTAAAGTAACGCGACCTAACCCTATAACCAAACCACAACCAAAACTTATGTTGTTTGCCTGAAGGACAATTAAGTATACGCTCCATCCACAGGAGGGTCGTCACGGCAATAGTACTATTCGTATACTCAGTGGCTAGAGTCACCTAGCTAATGGTTATAGTTTGCATGACATAAGGACTTTTCATGCATACATTGGGAGTCTGGGTCCGTACTAGGATATGTTGTCTAATTCCCAAAACAGTTGTGAAATATATAATTTCATATCAAACAGTTGTATAAAGCAATAAAGCATTTATATAATTTGCTGCATGTGTTCGCATGCAGTTTCTATGTTTACACCCCTATGTTTAAAAGCATAAAACATTTGTAAAGTAGGGGCTGTGAACTCACAGTAGTTTGCTCGGTATGAAAGCTAGCAGCCACACGGATAATTGCCCAAGGTTTGTTAACCTATATACAATAAATATATTAACATAAGTACGTTTGATTTGTTTTAATCACTTATGTTAACAGTTTGTTTGTTTGAAGAAATGGTTTATTTCCTAATAATATAAGTTGTTAACTTTATTAATAGCATTGCGTTGAAATATTGTTATTATTTCTCTTGTCGTATACTTGTTAAGTGTACCAACCAATATGTAGTTATCTATTTAACGGAAGGTCGTTTTGTTTCATTTGTACATATACTTTGTTTACAGTTGTACGTATGTTATTCCAAAATCATTGTAAGTACATATATTTGTTTTATATATGTATACTTAAGTAATATACCTGTTGTATATTATTAGATTATACGTTGGTTAAACGTGAAGTTTATTGTGTATATATATATATATTTGTGAATATATATTCCTTAAGTGTCGTATATATTTATTTAATCAATACGTTGTTCTCGTATATTAAAATATACATAAGTTTCCATTTGTTTAAGAAAACATATACGTTTGTGTCTATATATATCGTGTGTTTTCGAATATATATATATATATATTTATTAAAATACGTCGTTTCGTATTTTAAAAAGGTTGCAAGTTTTATTTGTTTTAAAACTTAGATTGTTTTTATAAAACGAATGTAATTTGTTTTTAATATCACTACGTTTGTTTAGTAAGTCTTGAACATCTCGATAATGTAATCGTATTCAAGTCGTATAGTTCATAAAGTTCGTACATATATGTGTAATATATATATATATACTTATACATCGTTTATTCGTACGAATTTAAATAAGTCCAAAGTCCGCGTCTCGGATATATCACATTATTGTTTTATTAATGGTTTACAATGTCTCGTAAGTGTATCGTATAAATGGAATCGTTAACGGAAGCGTTTATGTTTTTAAAATAAAAGTCAAGTTGTTGGTCAGGGTTGGGAATCCGCCGGATTCCCTTGAATCCGCCGGATTCAAGTCATAAGTCGGAATACGCCGGATTCGAGTGAATCCGCCGTATTCATCGTGGTTTTCATGTGGTTTCGTTTTAGGTTCGGGAATACGCCGTATTTAAATGAATACGCCGTATTCTTTTGTGTTCACAAAGCTGGTCGTGTGAAGGTTCGGGAATACGCCGTATTTAAATGAATACGCCGTATTCCATAGTGTCTTTTACTCGTTCATCGTTTTAGCCGAAGGTTAGTGTGCGGGTCGGACACGGGAATCCGCCGGATTCCCCTGAATCCGCCGGATTCGTTGGTTTTCAGTTTATGAATACGCCGGATTCAAAGGAATCCGCCGTATTCGTTATGATCACAGAGTCTGTTCGTAGCAGAGCAAAACATATGCTCGATCTTTTGGTTCCAACTCTCTTACACAACAATCCCAAATGTTTATATACGTGTTACATGTCGTTTTTCCAAGTTATTACTCCATTTTAAACAAGTTTTTGTGTGTCGATTTTAGTTTTGAAGTTTTGGTTTCTCAAACCCATTTTCAAGAACAATCATCAATCTTTCAAATATATGTGTTATATGTATAGATTATGATGTTTAAACAAGTTATATAACGAATTTGAAGTAACGAAATTAAAGAATCGAAAGTTTCTTACAATGAGATAAAAATGGTGAGGATGAGGGTGAACGGATGATGATGATATGATTATTGTTATAATGATTAAACTTTGGTTCTGCTACTCTTGTGTTGCCTCTGATCTTGTAAATTTTTAGAGAAAGAGAGGAAGAAGATAGATAGATGAAAGTATGGTGTTGTGTGTGTTGTTGTTGTTGATATGATGAAGGAACGGAGGGAGTAATATATTTCAAACGAGTATGGGAGATCACAGTTGTGGTCTCTCAATTATTTGAGTTAGGTGCCAGATTTTTGGCACCTCAAATTCAAGTACGGGTATAATTTTAGCAATATAAAAATTAACAAATTACATTTTTATTTTGTAGGTGTTCTCCTGGTTCGTTATTTATGATCAGAATAATGACGTTATCATTATTTTAAATAGATGTACAATTTTGTACATCTTACTGCGCGTACGTAATTGAGCGCCAAATTTCAGTTAATTTAGGATTTCATATTTCGAAGTAATGTTCTAACTTCTTCCAAACGAATGAGAAAATTGGGATTTTTATGATTCGACCTTTTATATACGTTTTAGAATTGTTTCTGTTCGTGTTATAATACGTTTTATGTTAAACGTATATTTAGACCATTTGATCTATATGTTATAGATATATAAATACTCGTAATTAATAATTTCATTATTAATTATTTTTATATCACGAAACTTTTGTTATTTATTTTTGTCGAGTTCGTTCTGATATATTTGTACGTAACTTTTAACACTTACTTATTACGTATTACTTTTTGTTTAAAAGTACTGGGCTTGCTAGGCTTACATCACATCAAATAGTTTTGTTAAAACTTAATCAGGAAATTAGCGTAAGAATGCACATGCTTAATTGTTAACTAATACCTAATTTGGAGAGTTGTCACATTCTCCCCCCGTTAGGGAAATCTCGTCCCGAGATTTAATTCGTATCGTGAGTCGTGGTCACGGGTTCAAATAGGTGGGGATACTTCTTGCGCATCTCGTCCTCACGTTCCCAGGTGAACTCTGGGCCTCTTTTCGAGTTCCATCGAATTTTGACAAGTTTGATCCGACTGTTTCGGAGTTTCTGCGTTTTCGTATCCATTACTTCAAGCGGTTCCTCCACGAAGTTGAGTTTTGCGTCGACGTAGATTTCGTCGGGAGGTATGATTAACGCTTCGTCAGATAGACACTTCTTAAGATTACTCACGTGAAACGTGTCGTGAATATTACTAAGTTCTTGCGGCAGTTTAAGCTTATAAGCTACAGGACCAATCCTTGCTAGGATCTCAAAAGGTCCGATGTAACGTGGGTTCAGTTTGCCGCGTTTTCCAAATCGCACAACTCCTTTCCAAGGAGATACCTTAAGTAGGACTATGTCACCTACTTGAAATTCCAAAGGTTTACGTCTATTGTCTGCATAACTCTTTTGTCGGTCTCGTGCCATTTTTAATCGATTAAGCACTTGAGATATCTTGTCCGTTGTCTCTTGGACTATCTCAGGACCTGATAACTGTCTGTCATCCATCTCTGCCCAACAGAGTGGGGATCGGCACTTGCGTCCGTACAACGCCTCAAAAGGTGCCATTTGGATGCTCGTATGATAACTATTGTTGTATGAGAATTCGGCTAAAGGGAGATGAACATCCCAGTTTCCTCCAAAATCAATCACGCAGGCTCGTAGCAAGTCCTCAAGCGTTTGAATGGTTCGCTCGCTTTGACCATCAGTTTGCGGATGGTAGGCGGTACTCATGTCGAGTCTAGTGCCTAATGCTTGTTGCAGTGTTTGCCAGAAGCGAGAGGTGAAACGTGCATCTCTATCAGAGATGATAGATAATGGAACTCCATGTCTAGAAACAACTTCTTTTATGTAGACTCTAGCCAGCTTTTCCATCTTATCTGTCTCTTTGATGGCTAGAAAGTAAGATGAATTTGTCAGTCGGTCGACAATCACCCATATGGAGTCCATTCCAGATGTTGTCTTCGGTAACTTTGTGATGAAATCCATCGTGATGTGTTCCCATTTCCATTTGGGCAACTCAGGTTGTTGCAAAAGCCCGGACGGCTTTTGGTACTCAGTCTTAACTTTTGCACAAGTCAGGCATCTACTAACATAGGTGGCAATGTCTCTTTTCATGCCAGGCCACCAGTAAAATCCTTTCAGATCGTGGTACATCTTATCAGCACCAGGATGTATCGAGTAATTAGACTTATGAGCTTCGTCCAATACTAGGCTACGTAGCTCATCAACACATGGAATCCAAATTCGATTCATGAAGTACAATACTCCATTTTCCTTAGACTCCAGTTGCTTCTCCATCCCTTTGAGGGATTCGTCCTTCATACGTTCTGGAGTAAAGGCTGCTTGTTGAGCATCACGAATTTGAGAAATCAGATCCAAGTGGATTGTCAGTCCTAACGCTCGAACTCTTCGAGGTTTCACTCTTTCCTTACGACTCAAGGCATCCGCTACTACATTAGCTTTGCCTGGATGGTACTTGATTTCACAGTCGTAATCATTTAGCAGTTCAACCCAACGTCTCTGTCTCATGTTGAGTTCTTTCTGATCAAATATATGTTGGAGACTTTTGTGATCGGTAAAGATCGTACACTTTGTACCGTATAGATAGTGTCTCCAAATCTTAAGTGCAAAAACGACTGCTCCCAGCTCTAAGTCATGCGTCGTATAGTTCTTCTCGTGAATCTTCAATTGACGAGACGCATATGCAATGACCTTGTCGTTTTGCATTAGCACGCAACCTAATCCTTGATGTGAGGCATCACAGTAGACAACAAAGTTTTCTACTCCTTCTGGTAATGACAGGATAGGTGCGGTGCTCAATTTCTCTTTCAGCAGTTGAAAAGCATTCTCTTGCTTCTCGCCCCAATCAAACTTCTTGTCTTTTTGCGTTAGGGCGGTAATTGGTTGAGCTATCTTCGAGAAATTCTCGATGAATCTTCGGTAGTAACCGGCTAGCCCAAGAAATTGTCGTATCTCAGTTGGGGTTTTTGGGGCTTCCCAATTCTTAATCGCCTCAATTTTGGATGGGTCCACGTGAATCCCTTTGCTATTGATCACATGACCAAGGAAATGAACCTCACGCATCCAAAACTCGCATTTAGAGAACTTTGCATAAAGCTTCTCTTTCTCCAGTAACTCCAGAATCATTCTCAGATGTTGTTCATGGTCTTCCTTCGTTCGCGAGTATATCAAGATATCATCAATGAACACTATGACGAACTTATCCAAGTAAGGTTTACATACTCTATTCATTAGATCCATGAACACTGCTGGCGCATTCGTTAGCCCAAACGGCATAACCAGGAACTCGTAATGACCATATCGAGTCCTAAACGCAGTCTTAGGGATATCTTCATCCCGTACCTTCAGTTGATGGTAACCCGATCTCAAGTCGATCTTTGAGTAATAACTTGACCCTTGCAGCTGGTCAAACAAATCGTCGATGCGTGGCAATGGGTATCGGTTCTTAATCGTCACTTTGTTCAGTTCTCGATAATCGATACACATCGCATTGATCCATCCTTCTTTTTGACAAACAACACCGGAGCTCCCCACGGTGAAAAGCTCGGTCGGATAAATCCTAAATCCAACAGTTCTTGCAACTGTGCAGACAGTTCCTGCATTTCTGATGGAGCTAGACGGTAAGGCGCACGAGCAATCGGTGCAGCTCCCGGCACTAGGTCGATATGAAATTCAACCTGCCGTGGAGGTGGTAACCCTGGTAGCTCGTCAGGAAATACTCCTGGGTATTTGCGTACTACGGCCACGTCGTCTATGCGTCGCTCCTCGGTTTTCTTATCCACAACATGTACCAAAAATGCTTGGTACCCTTTTCGTAGATACTTATTTGCCTTCATGCATGTAATCGTTTTCACCACACGATTACTCTTTTCTCCTTGAACTATCAACATTTCTCCTGACGGTAAAGGTAACCGTACAATCTTCTCATGACAGATGATCTCTGCGCGGTTCAGTGACAACCAATCCATGCCAACCACTATATCGAAGCTCCCTAGTTCTACCGGTAGTAAGTCTATCTTGAAAGAATGACCTTCTAATGTTAAGGTGCATCCTGTACTATTTCTCCTTATTCAATCAACTTACCATCGGCTAGCTCTACAGTGTATTTGTTATCTAGCTTAAGGGATTCGATCTCTAATAGTGGTCTAAACTCAGTGGACACAAAGCTTAAATCAGCACCGGAATCAAATAACACAGAAGCAAAGTGGTTGTTTACAAGAAACGTACCAGTGACAGTGTTAGGATCCTGTCGTGCCTCTGGTGCTCCTAACATGAACACGCGTCCACGAGCTGGCTGATTGTTGTTGTTGTTAGCATTGTTGTTGTTGGCTCGGTTGTTGTTGTTACCGCGGTTGTTTCCATTATTGTTGCGGTTACGAGCGTTGTTGGCATTGCGGTTTTGGTTATTGAGTCGAGGGCAACGGTTTCGATAATGCCTCGTGTCGCCACATTCAAAACAACCCTGGTTTTGGCGAGCAGTGTTTCCTTTAGGGGTAGGGTTAACCTTACAGTTTTGGGTTTTGTGACCCCATCCCTTACAGCTGTCGCAAAACCAACATTCACCCTCGTGGTGTTTGCTGCACTTATCACACTTAGGTTTGTTTCCCAAGTATGGCTTTGGTTCCACAATGGTGGCAGCGTAAGACTTAGGATTTCAAGATCCTTTCTTGTTGGATTGACCCTGACGGTCATTCCATTTACGCTTCTTACCTCCAGAACTACCAGCTTCAGCACTGCTCGGCTCAACCTTGGCCGGCACAGTTTTCTGTGTCAACGTCCCCATTCTAACTGCTTCATCAGTCAAACTATGCGCTAGGGTAACAGCGCTCCTGAAGGTGTCAGGTTTGGAGGACGTAACTAAACTCCTGATCTGTGGTGCCAGTCCATACACATAGCGTTCAATACGCTTGTACTCAGGTGTTACCATATGTGGCACAAGACGAGCTAGTTCTTGGAACCTAGTTGTGTAACCAGTGATATCAGCACCAATCATAGCAATGTTCCACAGCTCAGTCTCAATTTTCTGCATCTCACTGCGAGGGCAGAATTCTTCCATCATCATACTCTTCAATGTTTCCCATGTCATGGAATAAGCAGCTGGTCGTCCCATCGACTGAACTTGACTGTTCCACCAAGTCAAAGCTTTATCAGCTAGTGTGCAGGCAACATACTTCACTGCAGTGTCTGGTAGACAATCACTGATGTCTAACACAGAATCCATCTTTTCTATCCAGTGTATAATACCAATAGCACCTTCAGTGCCACAGAAAGGTGGTGGTTTACATGCCTGAAATGTCTTATATGAACACCCTTTGCGGTTATTCACAACAGTCTCAGCAATAACAGGGGTCGATCCACTGTTATTAATCCCAGTCTCACGGTTTCGGCTTGCCTCATACTCGGCAATACCTTCAGCTATGCGTCTAGCTATTAACTGCTCAGTAGTTTCCTCGGTGTTAGGTGGTGGAATGGTTTCAGATGTAGGAGGTACAGTTGTTTTCTGGTTAGGTGGTGGAATGGTTTCAGATGTCGGAGGTACAGTTGTTTTCTGACTGTTCCTAGTAATTCGTCGTTTTGGCGGCATAGTTCAGTTCTGCGATGAATAAAATGCAGAAGTCAATGCCAAAATAATGAATGTGATGAACAAGATTTCACATTGTCTATCAAATGAATAGTATGGAGAATTTGAGAGAACAATGTTTCACATTGTATATCGCACGACTTTGAAACACCCATATGTACTTTGTACAATATAATCACGTTGGCCAGGCGTCATTATATAATGCCAAATACATATTTCTTTTCATCATCGTTTAAGTGCAATCAATGTTTTATGGAATTCAAGATAAGATAAATAATTCATAGTATGGTAGGTTTTCAAAGTTTGCAAGAAATGGCTTCAACAATTATTACGTGATAACTTTTCTATCACCTGTATATAGAGATGAATATAATTCGTACGAAATTTCGAATCGAACCTAAGTTATATTATACATTAACTAGAACGTTCTTACATCGTTTCATTGCAAAACTTGATGATATCTTCTATATCCATCAAGAGTGATTTCCAATACAACACGAGTTGTTACAGTACTAATTAAACTAAACTTAGCTATACTTAGATCCTAACAAAACAATTATATTCCTACGACAGTTCTTCCTCAGTTCATTATTAAGCTATCTTTAGCTATGTTCTCTGTCGCAGTGTAGATCTTTCACTTTTACTCCTGATTCAGATTGGAAGAGGAGTAATGCGTTTCTAGCATAGTCTTATATCGCAGAGTCGTATGACAGATCACCTCATTCTCAGTTGAGCACTTGCTCAGACGTTTAATCCAAGTCTTGACTCTCTTCTTGCGATCACTAGCTACTTTCTTCCAGAAGCGAATTCTATCCCTAACTCGGACAGACATAGGCCTCTTTAGGATTCTCAACTCAGTTTCATAGTTCTTGCATTTAGATGCAAGTTCCCAGTTTTGACCATCTAGCTCTTCAACTTGGTCTCTAACTCTCTCATATTCCTCTATGTCAATCAATCCAAAGTGGTGGTTTTCAATTTCTTCTTCCACCAGTTCCACTATCGGAATTGTTTCGATATCGACATATACATATTGTATCTGCTCGTCGATGGTTATGTCATCATCTGATGAGTACTCACTTATGACAGGTTCTGTCATTTTTCCAGTTTCAAGAGATCTATAGGTTACAAAGACATATTTCAGTATCCACAATTATGTAGTATCTATTGTCAATATATAATCCAATCACAACGCACAGTAACATAAACAATAATAATAAACCAAATACATATGTCATATCATATAACTGATCATAGTTAGTTCACAAGTTTTTATACAAAACATGATGGATCTATCCTAGATATCCATCGATCCAAAGACTAATCAAAGCATGACGGGTCTGTCTACACACCGTCGATCCAAATGATATACAAAACATGACAGGTCTGTCTATACCCGTCGAACCAAAGTTCCAAATCTAATACATAGTATATATACAATCCTAAGTAGGCACAACCCGCCCTACATAGGTCTAACGGAAATACGGTAGAAATGATCCCACGGCTGTCCTCAACACAGCCATCACCACACAAGCACCAACCACAAGCCCTGCAATCCTAACATGTCTCTCAAGTGTCCTCACACGAGCACGTGCGGACTCAGCTATCTCCTGGGCAGTAAACACATGGTTCAACAAAAAGTGATGATGCTCATGCATACCAGCCATGTCCCCATACAGACGAGAGATCTCATCCTGTACCTGTCCAAGGTGAGAACCCCTGCAAGAAGTAATACAGAACAATGTACGCATAACAGCAACTAATGTAGGGAGAGTCTGCTCTATCGGCTCTCCAGTGGTAGACAGTGGTGCTGGGGGTCGTGAGGACTCTCCTGTCTCAAAGGTGGAGGGAAAACCCTCTAATGACCTCCAGTGCCTCAACATAGGAGTCATCCACTCTAGATGAGCAAACCTGGGTGCCCTCTGTGGAGACTCAACAGGCTCGTCGCTGGTGCTAACGGACCTATAGGAAAATCTCGGACACACATCCTCGGTGTCCTCCTATATACAGGCCTGCGAGAAGTCTCACCGGCCTGATGGTGAATACCTGTAATGATAGGGGTAACCTCATGTGCTGTCGGTGGTGGCGCGATGTGAGCGTCACTAGTGTCGTCTGACATGTCTCTCAAATGAACAGGTGACTCATCCCCTACAGTGATCGCGGGACCTTCAAAAGGAGCCTCAGTCGGCTCTTCATCCGAAGCATAAACATGGTAAACTGATTGACTAGACATACTGTGACAATGGAAATTGTGTGTGACGTGTCAGTCATATGTTAGACGTATGCAACTGTATGTATGAATGCATGAATGTTCTAGCCAAGGCTATAGTCTAGGTCTCTAAGGTTTTCAGTCACCTAAAGACTTCTAGTTCGCTATAACCAATGGCTCTGATACCAAGTCTGTCACACCCCAAAAATCCATAATTGTGTTTATTTAATGTTTAGCGGAAACAAGTTATAATTGGCGGAAGCATTATGTGTAAACAGTTTAACAACGGGGTGATGACTATACAATTGTGCATTCATCGTATCAGAGCATATGATCATACAGAACATAATATATAAAGGATGCCAATTAATAGTTATTACAAAAGTAGTACGACTATGTAAGTCGTACAGTAGTAATAAAGTTTAAAACATTTAAGTTTTACAAAACATATGTTAAAATAAGATTTCATGAGTATAACTGCAATGTCTGCAGTAATACAGAGGAAATCCTCAAAAGCTGTCCCATAAATATATGGCATCCTAAGTAGTCCAGGGTTGTCCATCCTGAATGCATGCGATCCTTACTTACGTAGCTAATTTCCTGTAAAACATAGAAGAAAGTCGTCAACAAATATGTTGAGTGAATTCACAGGTTTTGTATAAATATGTGGTGTGTTAAACCATTTATGTTTAAGTTATTGAAATGTTATTCAATAAATAAATGTTTGCGGTTTTTGCAAAATATACGTTTGTAGGGTTGTTACCCAAAATGTATGTCTGGTTGTTTACCAGAATATAAATATAATCAGTACGTATACTGAAGTAAAACATTTGTAGGATACGTTCTTCCTAAATAATAATTGTGGGAATGCTTAGACTATAATCCCCTGAAAGGTGAGCTAAACCTTGCAGGTTAAAGTAACGCGACCTAACCCTATAACCAAACCACAACCAAAACTTATGTTGTTTGCCTGAAGGACAATTAAGTATACGCTCCATCCACAGGAGGGTCGTCACGGCAATAGTACTATTCGTATACTCAGTGGCTAGAGTCACCTAGCTAATGGTTATAGTTTGCATGACATAAGGACTTTTCATGCATACATTGGGAGTCTGGGTCCGTACTAGGATATGTTGTCTAATTCCCAAAACAGTTGTGAAATATATAATTTCATATCAAACAGTTGTATAAAGCAATAAAGCATTTATATAATTTGCTGCATGTGTTCGCATGCAGTTTCTATGTTTACACCCCTATGTTTAAAAGCATAAAACATTTGTAAAGTAGGGGCTGTGAACTCACAGTAGTTTGCTCGGTATGAAAGCTAGCAGCCACACGGATAATTGCCCAAGGTTTGTTAATGTAACACCTGCTAAATTAGGATAATTAATTATGCCTAATTAATTGTAACTAGTTGTAATTAGTATGTAATAGGACTAATTGCAGACTCTATTTGTATATATATAAGGTGATTTATATATATATGAGTGTACTTACGCGATTTGGATTAATCGTACGAATTAACCGGACGGAGTCCGACACAGTTACTTGGACGTTGGTGACAGAAACTTACCTAAATAATGAGAACGTATTTTATTATATAAAATACACAGCGAACAAACATTATTTATAATATCGCGACGACATTTTAAATAATTTAACGAATACGTATTAAACGCGAGTTAAGAATTTTAATACTTCGACAAATGTTTTTATAATTAATTTCAAGGTATTTCATTAAAATATTCCCGTCACCTTTTAAAAATATAACTGCTTGATATAACGTTTAAACGACGGAGGAAACGAACACCGCACGGAGCGCGGAGGCGCGGACTGAAAATGGGAGGCTTAACCTCCCACCTCCTTTCCTTTTCTTTTCATTTTCTCATTTTCTTTCTCTTTCTTCCCTTCTTTTCTCTCAACTAACAAACCACCACCACCTTACAAAATCACAAAATAACATCACGAAACGACGCCGAATCATACCACTCCTTTGGAATAAAAGAACCACGGCATCACGATCTACCTTTCCATCTTTTCGGATTTTCTATCCGACATTTTGTAAGTTTCCGACAAAACCCGAAACTCTCCGTTTTTGCTCATTTTTACGTTTTTATGGTTTATATATGCTTAAAATGTCCAAAAATGGGTTGGGTAAAAGATTTGGACCTAACGGAAGTTTTTCGACCGATTTTCCGGCCACCAATTTCCGATCAGACCGCTACGTCGCAGAGACGCTGGGCTATCTGCGACGTAGCTCAAAACGTCGCATACACCTCACAACGTCGCACTTAGCGACGTCGCGACCTACGTCGCACAAAAATCTCAACGTCGCATTAGCGACGCCACTCCCTACGTCGCATTGATTTGCGAAGGTCGCATCATGCGACGTACATGCCAACGTCGCACCCTACGTCGCATGCTACGTCGCATGCTACGTCGCACAAACCAGAAACTAGAAAAACACAGATTTTTACTAAGTGTCGGAACCAAGATTTTTAACACCTGATTTTACCCAAATTCAGATCCTGATGCGTTTTTCGTCAAAGTAATATAGTAGAAATAAAAATTTTCCAAGCTGACCTGGCAGCTCGACCCCAGCCAGGGGCTCTGCCCCTTGGACCCCGCTACCAGGGGCGCTGCCCCCGGACCCCCGTCATTAAATGTTGTAAATACTTTTCACACTAAGTGTTGAACACTTACAAATAACGAAACCTGATTCAACGATACATATAATGATAACACTTTGAATCATTATTACAAACTGTCACCAACGGGCCATATTTATTTTCAAACTACAAACGGATTACTAAACAAACACTTGGACATAATGAGTTGTGTAAGCAACTAGCCTAGATGGTCTTGCGAGACATCTACTTACTTAACTTTATATGTTTAGGCATTTGAAGGTTACGGGTTCGGAGAACCTACGGTTGATATTACTTACTCGTTTATTGATATAAACGTACTTGCAAAGACTCAGGTGAGTCTTACGGCCCCACTTTTACTGTTTTATCTTATTGGGGGAGATACATGCTACTGATTTTTCCTGAACACAAGTACTAAACTGATTTCTATACCAAACGGAATTGCATGAGTTAATTACTATTTACAGAAGTCTCTCCATCATATATCGTTAGTTATGGACTTAAGCGCGAACAGTAGTTAATGGATCCATTAGGGAAATGACCCTCCCCACCCGGGGCAGTAGCGCTGCCACGTACCGATTTACACGTATAAACGGGTGACAACTTATTCGTTACTGATGCTTGCTCACTTACGAGCATGTCACGGGAGCAAACATATTATTTACGGGTTAAGCTTCGATTATGAGCCTCATGGCAACGGTATAAACTTATTTATTTACATTTGCTGGATTGCAAATACTGATTTTACGATTGCTGGATTGCAATGGCTGATTTTACGCCTACGGGCACTACTAATGAAATCTCGTGTTCAAAGCCGATATTATTTACAAACCTGTGAGATTCACCAACCTTTTGGTTGACACTTTTAGCATGTTTTCTCAGGTACCCGGATGGAGTAGGATTACTCCAGGATTTTAGCTAGAGTCGCATGATTTCAACACAACTGCATTAACGGAGATTCTTAGCATTATCTTTTGTATATTTTGATTATGTAATAGAATCTCCCGCTACACGCGCGGACTCTAGGGAAACTACATTTTTGTATACGAAAACACTAAGTTTTCAAACACTATATCTATGGAATGTAACAAATTTACAAACGTTGCATATAGATGTCGTTTACTTTATCTTTGTGCTATGATATTTGATTAGTAACACCCCAAACTATGCTTCCGCAAAACAGCGAATTTCGGGGGTGTTACAGATTGGTATCAGAGCCTAAGGTTATAGTGAACTAGGTTGCATTTAGTGGGCCTAGACTATGACCATTAGGCAGTATTTCCTTATTAGGCATGATTGGTTCAGGAATTACATCACACGACTTTAATTTAACATAGCTTGATCAACTATGTACAATTAAGGGAAGATGATGTGAGGTCTGAAATGGTTATGTCGAACAGGAATGCGTTAGTTGACTCTGACCACGAGGGAACCGAGACTCTTACTTGTTATGTGCTAGACAGACACTAGGCTATTATGTGATATACGAGTATATACATGCATAGGCCTCACTCACTGACTATACTACTAGGCTATTATATATTGAATATATATGAATAGGCCTCGCACGTAAACACACTCGCTATAGAGATAGCCGACGTTTCTCTGGCGACACTTACGAATTTCTCTCAGCGGTTTGCACCGACCATGACAGACTTGATTTCCGTCACACCACCTTGTGGCGCACTCTAATGATTTTATGAAAATCACATCTAACACCCGGAAGCAACGTACTTCCAAGGACTAAAATCCTCTCTCTCTGTCATTTCTATAGAACTCAAAGCCGCGAATTCCCAAATGGACGACTACATGTCTGATAGTGACCAAGCCCACGAGGAACAAATCCAGTACACGTATCTCGATGAGGACATCGTACCAGAAGAAGAAATCATGCTGGAGGGAAACGAAAATCAGAATTTCGGAATGACTGGCATCGACATAGAAGAATATGAAAGAGTGCGAGATCAGGCCGTGGGACTAGACGGCCGAAATTGGGCACTTAAGCGTAAGTGCATAGACTATGAACAAAGATTGAGAATCTCAAACCGATCTGTCCCTACACGAATCAAAGATAAGATCCGTTACTGGAAGAAAGTGGCCACCAACCTAACCCGTAGGACCAAAACATGGATCAAACGTTTGGGCAGGAAGTCAACGGAGGAGACTAGGTACCGCTCCACGACTCAAAGATACAGGGACATGCTTGAGGCACGCTACCACCCACACGACCTGAACCTGGAGTCGGAAGACGAATCCGAAGGCCAGGAACCCTAACTAAGAATGACCCAACGACAACCAGAATCAAATTTTGTTAAACCCATGTACAGCGGATGTGTAATCGCGATGTATCGTACTAGAAACTCTATTCTGATGGCTATATAGTGATACCATCACATTTTGTATTAGGTTCCTTATGTTCAACCGGATGTAACAATTCCCGGAGCATTTTGTAAACTCTAACGTTTGTAATCTGCATGCAAACGGATTATAACCTATTATGTATAACCTATCGATATTTCATGTTTTGACACATTTTCCCAAAATCTACACAACTGTGATAACCGTATCTTTCATGCGTTCCCCCGTACCATTATCAAAGACGTATAAAAGTCACATGAATTAAACACGACTAGACGGATAGATGTACCATCACGAACAAAACCCAACGCTAGCAGTATTATAACTGATGCACTCTTCATTAAGACACGCCATCGTATTGACACCCCCCAAGGTTATTGGTTAACCACAACCCCTACGTATTAGAAACATCTTCCAACCATTGGACGAAACCCACCGGTTAATATTTGACTCGATTCGCAATTTAATTGTTCAATTCTCAAATGGATTAGTGCCGTGAGGGACACTCACGATGACTAAGGCCACCACTATTCCCACGACAAATCGATCATTCTGATCACTATGACAATAAGGACTTGCCGCGACGGGACTACTCACTACTCATACCGAACGTTTGTTCACCTCGAAATAGTAACACGGTCGCAATTCACTACTTTTCAAACACGATCCGATCATTGATATGCCTACGTCTAATCAAAAAAAAAAAAAAAAAAAAAAAAAAAAAAAAAAAAGTTCGCTACGACCCCCATCGCTGCTGATCAAAACACCTATTTAAATCTCACAATTTACTCATATACAAATTTGAAATACCTAAACAAAAATTTTCAGTACAAACATACTACCCAACCCTTGTTATGATATTCGCTTTTAATTCCATCACTTCATATTCACCGTATAACAAACAACAACTAGCTAGTAGCGGGATACAAAACACGACGACGTTCGAACCTTCATACACCGCTCCTTTACGCCAATTTCCCCGTTTTACCGCCAACAACACCCGACAACTGCTTTTCGAAAGACGACAGTTTCCCTACGTAGTAATCCACTCACTTTGGTACTGATCGACCCTACAAACCGGATATCTCGCAAACAAACTCGTCATCGTCGAATATGGATTGATATCCAAGCATCGTGACATGAGCCCCTTACCGACTAGCCCCATCCGAACTTCAGGAGTTGTCTACTCAGTTACAGGAACTCCTGGACAAGGGATTTATTCGACCAAGTTCCTCACCTTGGGGAGCTCCGGTCCTGTTCGTGAAAGAGAAGGACGGTTCTTTCCGTATGTGCATCGACTATCGTGAACTCAACAAGTAACTGTCAAGAACCGTTACCCATTTCCTCGTATTAATGACCTGTTTGACCAACTTCAGGGGTCGAGTTTTTATTCCAAGATCGATCTACGGTCAGATTATCACCAACTCCGAGTTCGTGACGAAGATAATCCTAAAACGGCCTTCCGAACTCGTTACGGGCATTACGAATTCCAAGTGATGCCATTCGGTTTAACCAACGCACCGGCAGTATTCATGGACCTTATGAATCGGGTGTGCAAACCATATCTTGACAAATTCGTCATTGTGTTCATCGACGATATTCTGATTTACTCTCGCAACGAGCAGGAACATGCTCAACATCTGAAAACCATTCTAGGACTTCTTAAACACGAAGAGTTATATGCCAAATTCTCTAAATGTGAGTTCTGGATTCGAACTGTTCAATTCCTAGGGCACGTGATTGACAGCCAAGGAATTCATGTTGATCCCGCCAAGATTGAAGCAATCAAGGGCTGGGAGTCACCGACCACTCCAACCGAAGTGAGACAATTCTTAGGTCTTGCTGGTTATTACCGTCGATTCATTGAAAACTTTTCAAGAATAGCTGTTCCCCTAACCACGCTGACTCAGAAGGATAAGAAGTTCGATTGGACTGATAAACAAGAGTCAGCCTTCCAGCTATTGAAAAACAAACTTTGCAGTGCACCAATCTTGTCCTTACCCGAGGGCACCGACGATTTCGTAGTTTACTGCGACGCCTCACACCAAGGACTTGGTTGTGTGTTGATGCAACGGGAAAAAGTCATTGCCTATGCCTCACGACAACTGAAAATCCACGAGAAAAACTATACGACCCACGACCTCGAGTTAGGTGCTGTGGTCTTCGCATTGAAAATCTGGAGACATTATCTCTACGGTACGAAAAGCACTATCTTTACCGATCACAAAAGTCTCCAACACATATTCGATCAGAAAGATCTAAACATGAGACAACGTCGCTGGGTTGAGTTACTTAGTGACTACGACTGCGAGATCAAATACCATCCGGGCAAGGCTAACGTAGTGGCCGATGCCTTAAGCCGAAAAGAACGAGTGAAACCCCTTCGAGTCCGAGCACTTTCTATGACAATTCGTAACGAGCTTCCTGCTCAAATCCTTACCGCTCAACTTGAAGCACTCAACGATGAAAACTTGAAAAATGAAGCCTTGCGAGGCTTGGATAAACAATTCGAAATCAAACCCGATGGAACTCGATACTTCTCTAACCGGGTGTGGTTACCCAAATTCGGAAACTTGCGAGATTTGGTGATGGCTGAAGCTCACAAATCTCGATACTCTATACATCCTGGATCTGACAAGATGTATCATGACGTCAAAGGGTTGTATTGGTGGCCTAACATGAAAGCTGACATCGCCTTGTACGTCAGTAAATGCCTAACCTGTTCCAAAGTAAAGACCGAACACCAAAGACCCTCTGGGTTGCTTCAACAACCTGAAATTCCTCAATGGAAATGGGAACAGATTTCCATGGACTTCATTACCAAACTACCGAAAACTTCGAGGGGTTGCGATACCATTTGGGTGATCGTGGACCGTCTCACGAAATCTGCTCATTTTCTGGCCATCAAGGAAACCGACAAGATGGAGCGTCTGACTCGCATCTATGTCAAAGAAATCATCTCGCGACACGGTGTACCTATCTCGATCATCTCGGATAGGGACAGCCGTTTTACTTCTAACTTTTGGCAATCGCTACAGAAATCTCTTGGTACTCGTCTGGATATGAGTACTGCTTATCACCCGCAAACCGATGGCCAAAGCGAGCGAACTATTCAAACACTGGAGGATATGCTACGAGCCTGCGTAGTCGACTTCGGTACTTCTTGGGAAAATCACTTACCGTTGTGTGAGTTTTCGTACAACAACAGTTACCATACCAGCATAAAGGCTGCACCCTTCGAGGCACTTTACGGACGTAAGTGCCGATCACCTGTCTGTTGGACTGAGTTAGGAAAATCCCAACTCACGGGTCCAGAAATCATTCAAGAAACTACTGAGAAAATCGTTGGTATTCAAAACCGGCTGAAAGCCGCACGTGATCGTCAGAAAAGCTATGCTGACGTGAGACGCAAACACCTTGAGTTCCAGGTAGGAGACAAGGTACTTCTCAAAGTGGCACCGTGGAAAGGTGTTATTCGATTCGGGAAACGAGGCAAACTAAATCCTAGATACATCGGACCATTCGAAATCCTTGAAAGGATTGGTCCAGTGGCATATCGCCTGCAACTTCCTGCTGAACTTAGCAGCGTACACAACACATTCCACATTTCTAACTTGAAGAAATGTCTGTCTGACGAGACGCTGATTATACCGCTCGACGAAATTCAAATCGATGATAAACTTCATTTTGTCGAGAAACCTATGGAAATCATGGACCGAGAGGTCGAGCAATCGAAACAGAGTCGTATTCCCATAGTAAAAGTCAGGTGGAATTCTAGGCGCGGCCCTGAGTTCACCTGGGAACGGGAAGACCAAATGCGACAGAAATACCCACATCTCTTCCCAGACAACGCACCGTCCGTGCACTCAAGCTAATTTCGGGACGAAATTTCTTTAACAAGGGGAGAATGTAACACCTGCTAAATTAGGATAATTAATTATGCCTAATTAATTGTAACTAGTTGTAATTAGTATGTAATAGGACTAATTGCAGACTCTATTTGTATATATATAAGGTGATTTATATATATATGAGTGTACTTACGCGATTTGGATTAATCGTACGAATTAACCGGACGGAGTCCGACACAGTTACTTGGACGTTGGTGACAGAAACTTACCTAAATAATGAGAACGTATTTTATTATATAAAATACACAGCGAACAAACATTATTTATAATATCGCGACGACATTTTAAATAATTTAACGAATACGTATTAAACGCGAGTTAAGAATTTTAATACTTCGACAAATGTTTTTATAATTAATTTCAAGGTATTTCATTAAAATATTCCCGTCACCTTTTAAAAATATAACTGCTTGATATAACGTTTAAACGACGGAGGAAACGAACACCGCACGGAGCGCGGAGGCGCGGACTGAAAATGGGAGGCTTAACCTCCCACCTCCTTTCCTTTTCTTTTCATTTTCTCATTTTCTTTCTCTTTCTTCCCTTCTTTTCTCTCAACTAACAAACCACCACCACCTTACAAAATCACAAAATAACATCACGAAACGACGCCGAATCATACCACTCCTTTGGAATAAAAGAACCACGTCATCACGATCTACCTTTCCATCTTTTCGGATTTTCTATCCGACATTTTGTAAGTTTCCGACAAAACCCGAAACTCTCCGTTTTTGCTCATTTTTACGTTTTTATGGTTTATATATGCTTAAAATGTCCAAAAATGGGTTGGGTAAAAGATTTGGACCTAACGGAAGTTTTTCGACCGATTTTCCGGCCACCAATTTCCGATCAGACCGCTACGTCGCAGAGACGCTGGGCTATCTGCGACGTAGCTCAAAACGTCGCATACACCTCACAACGTCGCACTTAGCGACGTCGCGACCTACGTCGCACAAAAATCTCAACGTCGCATTAGCGACGCCACTCCCTACGTCGCATTGATTTGCGAAGGTCGCATCATGCGACGTACATGCCAACGTCGCACCCTACGTCGCATGCTACGTCGCACAAACCAGAAACTAGAAAAACACAGATTTTTACTAAGTGTCGGAACCAAGATTTTTAACACCTGATTTTACCCAAATTCAGATCCTGATGCGTTTTTCGTCAAAGTAATATAGTAGAAATAAAAATTTTCCAAGCTGACCTGGCAGCTCGACCCCAGCCAGGGGCTCTGCCCCTTGGACCCCGCTACCAGGGGCGCTGCCCCCGGACCCCCGTCATTAAATGTTGTAAATACTTTTCACACTAAGTGTTGAACACTTACAAATAACGAAACCTGATTCAACGATACATATAATGATAACACTTTGAATCATTATTACAAACTGTCACCAACGGGCCATATTTATTTTCAAACTACAAACGGATTACTAAACAAACACTTGGACATAATGAGTTGTGTAAGCAACTAGCCTAGATGGTCTTGCGAGACATCTACTTACTTAACTTTATATGTTTAGGCATTTGAAGGTTACGGGTTCGGAGAACCTACGGTTGATATTACTTACTCGTTTATTGATATAAACGTACTTGCAAAGACTCAGGTGAGTCTTACGGCCCCACTTTTACTGTTTTATCTTATTGGGGGAGATACATGCTACTGATTTTTCCTGAACACAAGTACTAAACTGATTTCTATACCAAACGGAATTGCATGAGTTAATTACTATTTACAGAAGTCTCTCCATCATATATCGTTAGTTATGGACTTAAGCGCGAACAGTAGTTAATGGATCCATTAGGGAAATGACCCTCCCCACCCGGGGCAGTAGCGCTGCCACGTACCGATTTACACGTATAAACGGGTGACAACTTATTCGTTACTGATGCTTGCTCACTTACGAGCATGTCACGGGAGCAAACATATTATTTACGGGTTAAGCTTCGATTATGAGCCTCATGGCAACGGTATAAACTTATTTATTTACATTTGCTGGATTGCAAATACTGATTTTACGATTGCTGGATTGCAATGGCTGATTTTACGCCTACGGGCACTACTAATGAAATCTCGTGTTCAAAGCCGATATTATTTACAAACCTGTGAGATTCACCAACCTTTTGGTTGACACTTTTAGCATGTTTTCTCAGGTACCCGGATGGAGTAGGATTACTCCAGGATTTTAGCTAGAGTCGCATGATTTCAACACAACTGCATTAACGGAGATTCTTAGCATTATCTTTTGTATATTTTGATTATGTAATAGAATCTCCCGCTACACGCGCGGACTCTAGGGAAACTACATTTTTGTATACGAAAACACTAAGTTTTCAAACACTATATCTATGGAATGTAACAAATTTATAAACGTTGCATATAGATGTCGTTTACTTTATCTTTGTGCTATGATATTTGATTAGTAACACCCCAAACTATGCTTCCGCAAAACAGCGAATTTCGGGGGTGTTACAGTTAACCTATATACAATAAATATATTAACATAAGTACGTTTGATTTGTTTTAATCACTTATGTTAACAGTTTGTTTGTTTGAAGAAATGGTTTATTTCCTAATAATATAAGTTGTTAACTTTATTAATAGCATTGCGTTGAAATATTGTTATTATTTCTCTTGTCGTATACTTGTTAAGTGTACCAACCAATATGTAGTTATCTATTTAACGGAAGGTCGTTTTGTTTCATTTGTACATATACTTTGTTTACAGTTGTACGTATGTTATTCCAAAATCATTGTAAGTACATATATTTGTTTTATATATGTATACTTAAGTAATATACCTGTTGTATATTATTAGATTATACGTTGGTTAAACGTGAAGTTTATTGTGTATATATATATATATTTGTGAATATATATTCCTTAAGTGTCGTATATATTTATTTAATCAATACGTTGTTCTCGTATATTAAAATATACATAAGTTTCCATTTGTTTAAGAAAACATATACGTTTGTGTCTATATATATCGTGTGTTTTCGAATATATATATATATATTTATTAAAATACGTCGTTTCGTATTTTAAAAAGGTTGCAAGTTTTATTTGTTTTAAAACTTAGATTGTTTTTATAAAACGAATGTAATTTGTTTTTAATATCACTACGTTTGTTTAGTAAGTCTTGAACATCTCGATAATGTAATCGTATTCAAGTCGTATAGTTCATAAAGTTCGTACATATATGTGTAATATATATATATATACTTATACATCGTTTATTCGTACGAATTTAAATAAGTCCAAAGTCCGCGTCTCGGATATATCACATTATTGTTTTATTAATGGTTTACAATGTCTCGTAAGTGTATCGTATAAATGGAATCGTTAACGGAAGCGTTTATGTTTTTAAAATAAAAGTCAAGTTGTTGGTCAGGGTTGGGAATCCGCCGGATTCCCTTGAATCCGCCGGATTCAAGTCATAAGTCGGAATACGCCGGATTCGAGTGAATCCGCCGTATTCATCGTGGTTTTCATGTGGTTTCGTTTTAGGTTCGGGAATACGCCGTATTTAAATGAATACGCCGTATTCTTTTGTGTTCACAAAGCTGGTCGTGTGAAGGTTCGGGAATACGCCGTATTTAAATGAATACGCCGTATTCCATAGTGTCTTTTACTCGTTCATCGTTTTAGCCGAAGGTTAGTGTGCGGGTCGGACACGGGAATCCGCCGGATTCCCCTGAATCCGCCGGATTCGTTGGTTTTCAGTTTATGAATACGCCGGATTCAAAGGAATCCGCCGTATTCGTTATGATCACAGAGTCTGTTCGTAGCAGAGCAAAACATATGCTCGATCTTTTGGTTCCAACTCTCTTACACAACAATCCCAAATGTTTATATACGTGTTACATGTCGTTTTTCCAAGTTATTACTCCATTTTAAACAAGTTTTTGTGTGTCGATTTTAGTTTTGAAGTTTTGGTTTCTCAAACCCATTTTCAAGAACAATCATCAATCTTTCAAATATATGTGTTATATGTATAGATTATGATGTTTAAACAAGTTATATAACGAATTTGAAGTAACGAAATTAAAGAATCGAAAGTTTCTTACAATGAGATAACAATGGTGAGGATGAGGGTGAACGGATGATGATGATATGATTATTGTTATAATGATTAAACTTTGGTTCTGCTACTCTTGTGTTGCCTCTGATCTTGTAAATTTTTAGAGAAAGAGAGGAAGAAGATAGATAGATGAAAGTATGGTGTTGTGTGTGTTGTTGTTGTTGATATGATGAAGGAACGGAGGGAGTAATATATTTCAAACGAGTATGGGAGATCACAGTTGTGGTCTCTCAATTATTTGAGTTAGGTGCCAGATTTTTGGCACCTCAAATTCAAGTACGGGTATAATTTTAGCAATATAAAAATTAACAAATTACATTTTTATTTTGTAGGTGTTCTCCTGGTTCGTTATTTATGATCAGAATAATGACGTTATCATTATTTTAAATAGATGTACAATTTTGTACATCTTACTGCGCGTACGTAATTGAGCGCCAAATTTCAGTTAATTTAGGATTTCATATTTCGAAGTAATGTTCTAACTTCTTCCAAACGAATGAGAAAATTGGGATTTTTATGATTCGACCTTTTATATACGTTTTAGAATTGTTTCTGTTCGTGTTATAATACGTTTTATGTTAAACGTATATTTAGACCATTTGATCTATATGTTATAGATATATAAATACTCGTAATTAATAATTTCATTATTAATTATTTTTATATCACGAAACTTTTGTTATTTATTTTTGTCGAGTTCGTTCTGATATATTTGTACGTAACTTTTAACACTTACTTATTACGTATTACTTTTTGTTTAAAAGTACTGGGCTTGCTAGGCTTACATCACATCAAATAGTTTTGTTAAAACTTAATCAGGAAATTAGCGTAAGAATGCACATGCTTAATTGTTAACTAATACCTAATTTGGAGAGTTGTCACAGATTTAGATAAAGACGATGATCCCAATGCACCAGAAGGTGGTGAGCAGACTGGTCCTTCAAAGACCGGTGAGCAAACTACGATTCAGGGGGAGTCTGGTGGTGATGCTGGTGCAAGCAGTTCTGGAGCTGGTACAAGTGCAGATAAGACTGTACCGGGTGATACTGAAGCTGGTAAGATAGCTTAGTATTATCATAGTACTGTAATATTTGTAATAGTTTGTAGTGAACAAATGTAAACTTAATTTTATTGTGTAAATATATTCGGCTTAAGGTTATTATTATTTTAAGTAAAATATGTTTGATGTAACTTAAGTTTATATAATTATATGTTAAGATAAAATAGTGATCGAAAGTCTTCTGACTCATTGAGTAGTCGAGCGGCGTGTTCCGATTAATATCGGCGGTCAAAATTTTATAATAACATATGCATTTTAGACTTGAGAGTTTGTATACTGACAAGTTAAAAATGTATTAGTTTTAACTAGACAAATGATATATAATTTAAAGGTTACATTGATAATGAATTAGATCAATTAACACTTGGAAATTATATAAGGTAATTAATAGTAAATTTAAATGTTTGGTGATTATTCACAATGCATTAGAATTTAAAATTAATTATTATTTGTTAAGTAGGTTATAAGACTTAAGAGATTTTTTGGATTGATTCAGGGTAATCAATAAAAGATTTTATAAGTTATATGTAAATTGCGTTTATATTATGGTTTAATAATACAAGAGGATTAATAAAGAAATTCTTAGATTGGTTCAGGGAAATCAATGAAGAATTTGAATTATTAATATATTTGTATTTACATTTTTCTCTAGGAATGGAAATGCTAGATCTATCAGATTCAGAAGATGATATTTTGGATGAGATAGATGAAGAGATTGATTATGATATTGAAGAAGGAGAGTTCAAACTTCCTGAAGACTGGACTGCGGTATTTGAATCTGTGATAGATGAAGGTGTTGATCTGGATGCAAATGTAGATGAACATGTTGTGAATCCATCAACGACTGAATTTGTTTTTGTAAATGAACAAGGAGAATCAGTTATTGATTTAGAAGCTTTTGAGAATGCTTCTGAAGATTCGGATACTGAGGTTGAAGAAATAGAGGATAAATACAAACATATGGTTGGTAATCCTATGTTTATCCAAAAAATGCTAAAGAAGAAAAAGGAAAATAAGCCACGCATTTTGAAAGAAGTTGATATTACTGGAAAGCGTGTACTTAAAACTGGCATTATTGGATGGTATTATGACTGTGACCTGAAGCTCTTCGCGATCAAAAGGTTTGACGGGGTTCAATATTTTGAGAAGAAGCTTGCAGTGTTTAGTTCGTTACCTCGATATGAGATTCGAGACTTGGCTAGATTAGATATGATAAATCCAAGTGATGATGACTATGCTAAGTATGTTGAGCGTATCATTAGGACTGAAGGATTATCTATGAAGTTCTCAAAGATTAAGCCAAGGAAAGGAAAAACGATAAAGCTGAACGAACTCAGTCAGAGGACAGGATGAAGAAGAAGGAAGAAGGTTTATCCAGCGGTCAAATGCATTAAGCAAATACCTATGAAGACTATGCCTCAGAATATTTTGGGAAAGTTGAAATATTGGGGGGTAGATGCTGGATCAGGAGAAGCTTTTATGATTGAAGCTGATGATGATTATCCTGATGATGAAAAAGAGATTCTTCGTGTATATGATCACAGACACCTGATGAACTTATCAAAGGAAGATCTGATTATGTTGTACAAGAACAAGATCATATCTACTATTGGTTGAGGTGATTTAGAATGAGATTATCACAGGATAGTTAAAACATGCATCAAGCTTAAAATTTTTGCAGGTAGTAAGATTTACTCTTGAAAATCAAAGACAGCGTGAAGATAGAGACGCTAGAGTTATTGTCAAGGGGGAGTCTGTTGGAACATAGTTTGTGACAACATATCTAGCTTGAAATAGGACTAGTGTAATTATTATCATGTTTGTACATTGGTTTAGATTTGTAAATGGATATTTGTTTTGTTAGCATATTAAAGTGTTAGACGAATATCGTAAACGAAGTAAATAAATACATTTGGTGTGAGTCGAGTTCTCAAGTCGCAGCGAGTTGAGCTGCAAGATGAGAACTGAACTCGCGGAACATTAGTAAGTCTTGGCGAGCCGAGTCTATAAGCAGGCTTGGGCTGCGAATTGGGCTGGACTCGCCGGCCCATGCGAGTCGAGCCGAGACAACATATATAAACGATTTTCCTTAGAAAATCGTTAACACTTTTTATCACTTTTGCATTCTTCATTCCTGCGAACTCAGAATACTAGAGAAAACAAAACTTACGGCTAGGCTTTGACGATTCATCGTTTAAAGTTAAGCTTCATTAAAACGCAATTCGAACATATTCGTTGTTAGTAAGATAACATCGTATTGAGGGATTCCGCACCTTAATACTACAGATAACGAAGTTATCGATCCTAAGAACTAGGGACTTACAAAATCTCTGATTGTTTGCATGCTGACTCGAGCTAATAATTCCTGCTTGTGCAGTCCAACCTACTGATGTGTACCTGTGATACATGCTAAAATGGGTCAGCGAAACGCTGGTGAGCTCACAGGTTTGTATGTCAACACATATTGTATGAACCGCAAGATTTATAATTGAATTTAAAATGCAATTAAGCAAAATAAAAGTTATACAGTCATGAGCACATAGTCTGAGCTTAACTTGAGTTGTCAGGTCCAATTAAGGAAACCCAACTGAGGTTGCCTCCTACGAGTGCCTAATCTACACTCGTCTTCCCAAATGCTAATACATCCGTTTGACCGGTTAGTGCGTGCTAACCCGGATGAGGATTGTCAATCCTATATGATATCATATACTAACATTCACGCTACTACGTATTACCAGACTATGCTATGAAGGGCTTTAAATTGATTAGCTTGGAACTCATGTAGTATTTGATTTGATTTGTACTTGCGTTCAACTTGTAAAACAAAACGAGCAATAATATCACACCCCTGATTGAAAAGCAGTAAAATAGGGGTCATGAGACTCACCTGAGTCTTGAAGTGTTTAAATAACTAAGCTTGATTTGACTTGACGAGTATTGATGTTCGAAGACTTGTAACCTGAGTGTGTTCACGACACGCGATGGTTATTAATTGTACAAGTATCTCGAAAGACTACCTTTGTAATTGTTTGTTCAACAATGATGTCCAAATTACCCTGATTTGGTTGGTTAACTTGTCCAGATTACTACGACCTGGTTGATTGAATTGTATGTTGAAAACGTGTACGGCCCGTTGGTGACTGTTTGTGAGGATAATAATAATAGTCTTTGGATTCATTTCATTGTACTTAATAAAATAGGAAATTGGGTACGGGGGTCCGGGGGTAGCGCCCCTGGTTAGCGGGGTTCCAGGGGTGGCAACCCCTGGCGGGGTCCAAGGGGCTGGCCCCTGGCTGGGGTCGAGATGCCAGGTCTGCTCAAAAAAATTTTATTTCTATCATATTGTTATGGTGAAAATGCATATGGGATTTGAATTTGGGTAAAATCAAGTGATAAATTTTGGGTCTCGACACTTAGTAAAAAATCTGTGTTTTCTAGTTTCTGGTTTGTGCGACGTTGGGTGCGACGTCGCAGATCCTGACTGCGACGTTGAGCATGGCGTCGCTATGTGCGACTTTCGCAATTTAATGCGACGTTGTGGGTGGCGTCGCTATATGCAACATTGTTGATTCTTGCGACGTAGGGGCTTGTGTCGCTATGTGCGACGTTGGCCAATTAAGGCGACGTTGAGGCTGATGTCGCACCATGCGACATCGTGATGAATTTTGCGACGTCGCAGCTAACGTCGCATAAAGTTTGGGCAAAATGCGACGTCGGCGACTGATCAGGTTCCGGTAGCCGAAAAAATGGCCGGACGACTTCCTTTTGGTCCGAAACTTTTACCCAACCCATATATGGACATTATACACTTAAACAAACCGTAAACAAGTAAAAATAAGTGAAAACGGAGAGTTTCGGGTTTTTGTCGGAAACTTACGCGGTGCCGAAATGAAATTCCGGAAAGATATGATTGTAGATCGTGATGCGGTGGTTCCTTTTCTTTAAAAATCTTGATGATCTGACGAGTTTAAGTGTGTTATTTGGTGAATTTTGTGAGGTGGTGATGGTTTTTGCTTTTTGGAGAGAAAAGAGAGAGGAAAGAAGATGGTGATAGATGATGAATGAGAAAAAGAGGGGGAAAGGGGTGGGGTGTAGGTGGAACCTCACCCTTTTTCAGTCCCCGCGGTTGCTCCGTGCGGTGTTCGTTTTCCCGATTGGTTAAACGTTAAATAATTATTTTATACTTTTCAATTTACATTTAAAAATACGAATGACTACTCCATTTGCATTGAGGTATTTTACCAAATACTTGATAATTATGTTATAAAATGTAACTTGTTTCGTTTATTTGCGCGTTTACATTTTAATCGCGTCGTCCTTGCTTGTACGATATGGAATGAACACGAAATATTATAAAAATAATATTTTGGATATAATAGAGTTATTAAATAATGTTACATTATTTACTTAAATTATTTACCAACGTCCGTATTTAATTGACCGAATTACATTCGATTTGAACTTGTACGATTTAAATTAAACCGCAATACTTGTATATATATATTAAACAATATATATTACTTGATACATAAATTAGTCTAACACAGAACTAATTACATGTATTAAAACTTGATTAGGCACAAACTACTAGTCCTAATTTGACGGGTGTCACACGGTTTCAGTCAGTTTTTTCAACCATTGGGTATGGTCTAAGGGCAAATGACCCGTATATATATACGGCTCTCAAAACTAGTATAACGAATATATGATCACCTATAGGTGACAATCAAACCTATTTGTACCGTAATGGGCCATTACGTATTAACGAGTCATAATGTTAAAGATTAGCAAAAGAAGAAAAAAAAGATCAAATGGGTCAAAGTCGTCTAACTTCCATTCCAATGCTTACCCAAATCGTGTTAAATCAAATATCTTATCTTACTTTTTGGAAATATAGTTTTTATGATTATGTTTAGCTATTAATCATTTACGAACAAATTAAAAGGAGTTAGCACATAAAATTATGGGTTTTGACTATGGATGGCAATGGATCGAATATGGATTGGATGACGGCTATAATTATATCCATATCCATTTATTTTCCTTCATCCGTATTCATATTCATATCCTTCAAAAATGACAAATCATCCGTCCACATCCCGACATTCGTAGCCGATGGATGGAGCAGATTAATGGATAATTATTGGATATTGAAAGAATTATTAAACATTGAGATGATCTTGACATAATATGTTATAAGAGTGAGGTTAAAATAATAATGAGAATTTTGGTGAGAGTAGAGTGCGTCAAATGTCATAAAACTCGATTTTTTCCACGTTTTTAAAAATTTTATATTTCAAGAATGGCTCATTGAAAAGGTATAAAAATTGCACCATAAAATCGGCATTTTTTTTCTTTTCGATTATACATCTCACAAGGTATACTTTCAACGACTGTTTTTACGGGTCCTACAAATTGTACAAGATTAGTATCACATGTGATACTCGTTAGTGTGATAGTTGCTGGTATCACATGTCGCACTCGCTAGTGTCACATGTGGTAATTGTTTCAAAATCCACCAAAAAAACGAAATAAAAGTTCGTCGAAAGTATACTATGTGAGATCTCTAATCGAAGAGAAAAAAACGCTGATTTTTATGGTATAAAATTTATGAATTATCGACTTACCGTTTGTGAGATATTTAATTTTCAAAATTGTGGAGGAAAGTGAATTTTGTGACACGTGACGCATTCTTATTGGTTTCTTCGTTCTCACTAAATGTTAGTATACTCATTTTAACATCACTCTATATTACAAAAATACATGAAAAATTGAGTTTCTCAATATATGAAACACTTGTTAGTTGTTTATTAGTGACCTTCGAATACAGTAGAAATTAAATTTTATCTCCACAGTGTTAACTTATAAATGGGGATGTAAGAATTTTGATTTACTGGAAATAAATGATCATAAATTACGAGAGAAAAGTAAATTTACTAGGGGATCTAAAGATATAAGAGCAATCCTAATCATCCATATCCATTATATATCCGTTTAGATCGTCCATGTCCATCATTGATGAATCGGGTGAATGGATAGCTATTGAATCGGATGTTGATTTTCATCATCCATTACCTACCCACCCATTTCGCAAAAGAGTGGTCAAATACCCTAAACTTTGCAATATAAAATAACTAGCTGTGGGAACACCCGGTTCTTACAATACCAATGCACCAACTTACTATCAACCACCATTCTTCCAACAACATCGTTGTTAATAAACAGACGGGCCGATTCATGGCCAAACGAATGACTTGTGTAGCTAGTCAAACCTCTAATAGCACTAAACGAAAATACATCTAATAAGGCTTGAGGTTAAGAAAATCTGCATCTACTGAATTGGCTCCATCACAATTAAATACAACAAAACAAAACAAAAAAAAACATCTTTTTCAATCAAAGATAGCTATTGTAGGATCATATTTGTACTAAATCAATGGATTATAGTTAGCACCTCGGTGACAATGGAGCTTCCGTCGATGAACCGAAGAACAGGATCATATTTATACCTATTATCACAACTTGATCATGTTCCACCACCCACTTGTTCCATCTTATTTTTTTGATATTCAGCCTTTTGTGTCTAAAGGGAATTTTGTTAGTTTAATTTGAAGTGACTGATACCAACTGTGGATCTGATGCAAACTAGAACCTTGTAAGTATATTTTTCTGAGTCGATTACCAGATTCAGCCTTGTGGTTGGATTTAATCCAAAACTGAAAAGTAACAACGGGACTACCTCAAGACAGAAACTCCGTCGAAAATAAACAGCTTTTGTTTATAAAATAGACAATTAAATAGCTTTTTAGAAAATTAGAAAACACATTTAAGTGTATGAGTTTAGACACATTAGCATTAGTGAAGAAGGTTGATTCGCAGTAATAGAAGGCCCTGAGTCCCGAGTTCAAACCGATGATTATTGATATTGCAAGTATTCCTATTAGTCTTAAATTTTCCGGGTAAGAAGTGTGAAGTTATGAATGGATTTTTCGCCCTAAGGGCTATGTTTAGAAAAATCCTAATTTCACATAAGATTACAACCTTCAAAAATGAATGGTGATAACAGAGTCTAAATAATTAAGCTAGATATTAACCAGCTCCTTTGGTCACTTTACTATATCTTTTACTGCAAAACCTAGATATTAACCAGCTCCTCGAATTTAGGCAATGCAGGACAGTTCATGGCAAGATAACCCGAAGTTATATGTTTATTTACTTACTTTCAGAAGTTAAAAAAAAACACGTTCAAGAAAAAAACATGTTGATTGGGTTATGGAGAATATAACAAGATCATCTTATTTACATATCAAACTTCCAGGAAGTAAATATTTACAACGATGATTTGCCTAATATCGTCTCCATTTCTCCACCTCTCTGTGAGTTGCTTTGATCAGTTTCTTGGTGTTCACAACAACCTCCTCAATCAGAAAACCAATTTCGTCCCTGATATCAAGTCAAAAATGATCAGATAAACAATATATACATTTCTTGGACACCAACAGTTTATATAATTGTTCAAAAAAAAAACTTCTGTTCACTATAAAAGCCTGATATATTAATACAAGAAATCGATCAGTGAAACTTAATTCTTAGTTTGTCAATACTTAATACTCGACTTACTTCACATGAGAAGATACTACGGAAAACACTTGAGTTTACGGGTCAAAGCATCTATACTCAGCTGTGTTATAGGGATCGAATATGTGATATCTAGCAACGGAACTGACAATGGTCATGAAGACAGAATGTCAAACACTGATACTTTTATGTTGACTAAATTATTAAATTAGTCATATATATTTTTAGTACAACTACTTAAACGGGACTACAAAGCTGTTGAACAGCGTTATAAAGCTAGAGAAGACCACATGTTCTTTTTTTCTACAATATCATCCAAAACAATTACTATAACTCTGTCTTATGGAACAGTTCACTTGCATCAAGTAGAAAGGGTAATTTGGAGGCTACCCATAACCCTCGTACCATATTTCAATGGTACGCGTCTGCCCACCCACAGGGAGCATCAACGCCGGGCAAATCACCTGTCTACAAATCAACCACACATGCTGAGGCATGGATTCGAACCCCACGTGTGGAGTCTGGGCATTTGCGGTGGCGGTACCACTTGGGCAATGCCCAATTGGTTACTTACGTCATGTAGGTGAGGCTCTAATGGTCAATATTACATCAATCCACAGTTGAAGCATTTGGAACAGACCAAGAGTCCACGTAAACATGAAGTATATGACATCTTTTGTGAAATATGAGAATACGGATTTATAAGTTCTAACTTTAGGTGATAACGAGGTTCATTGATATATGTGAATGCCGCATATAGACATTTTACAAGTCTAGCAACAACCAAGAACAAGCACATTGTAATGGTTAAGCATTTACACTCTATAAATATTCCTTCAACCTTTCCATATGCAATTTAATTCAGTTTTCAAATTTCAGAGAAATATACATAATCCCATGGAGCCTAAGAGGTTAGCAGTTTTGGTTTCATCCTACATGGCTACACACTTAAAACACCTTCTTTTTTCATTTTGCATTTAATTGCTTCAGATAAATGTGAAAGTGTTAAGCAAGGAAAAAAAGTGATAGTGTAGTGTTACAAAACATCACCCTATATAGGACTATAGGAGAAGATATGAATATATCAAACTAGATCTGGAGGATGTTCAGTCACTTGTGTTTACACCATTCAATAAATTATTTCCAAGATTCATGATGACTCACTACAGTTCTATGCAACTAATCAAGCACATCTATATATTACAGTATCCCCATTACTATAAGGTAGAGCAATATGCAAGATATGAAGTAAAACTTATACGAAGAAACACTGAGCTGATGACAGCTAGATCAAACACGATGAACAAGCACAGACACACACACACACACACACACACACATGTAACACTTACTGAGTAGGAAGACTGCCGGGTCCACTGAATAACTTCCCGACATTAGAGTGTTTCCGATTCTCATCATAAGCAATTCCCCTTCCCGCACCGTAGCCAAATCCTAGGCCAACTCCGCATCCAGCACCAAATCCAAAACCAAGCTGTAGTCCCGGGATTCCAGGACCTAACCCTGCACCTAAAGTACTATTCATCTATAATATTTCCAAAAAGAAAAAGGTTGCACTCTTTATATCCTAATTGCATGAGTTATTATGTTGCCATGTCACTATTTCTTCTGCCTATACTAAAAGACACAAACAAGATCTTACTAAAACTTAAAAAAATGGAGAATTGTTTAAATTAGCAACCTCCTTTCATTCAATTCCTATTTAAGAAATATAACATTATTTTACCCATTATAACAGCTTAGCTTTAGTTTCTTTGGCATAGTACACCGAAATGGATCCAGCTTTATCCATTTTGCTATTGTACGTATTAAACAAAAATACAAGTCAATTTGTAAGTACCAAACTTCCAAAACTTGCTACTGTACGTTTCTGGTGACCTCTTAATCAAGTGACCGAGAAACTGAACAATGTAGTACCCATGTATGCTGCCACATTTGCCATGTCATCATCATAACCGTTTTCACGTCACCAATTTACATGTCATATGATATAAGATACATATAATAGTAAAAGGTGTCTAGAATATAAAAGGTGTCTAGAATATACTCGTATATTTTCTATGCAACATGCCCTAATTTCTTTCATTTTGCGCAACCTAGTAGACGTAGGCTACTATTCCCCCTACCGAAAATCGGAACTAGGTTGTTACTTACAATAATTGGTCGTCTGAGATGAAACAAATCAAAAGTAAGTTTCTATTTCCAATCAAAGTAAATTCCCTAAAACGAGTATCCAACAAAAGCATGTTGCTACTAACGCGAATTTGCCCTAACATAAAAACAGCTAAAATTCGTAACTTATTTACTACGGAGTATTGTTTACTGAATCAGTTAACTAAATTCGTAACTAGAACAGAAATAAACAAAAATTATCGAATCAAATCAAAGAAAATAAATAAATATGTATACCTCCGACGAGTCCAACGCCGAAACCGATGCCACAACCGGCGCCAAGGCCAAAAGCAGGACCGAGTTTACCTAATTTGTTAGAATAGGCAACTGGTAGCTTCCATAGTAAACCTTTATCGTCATCGTCGTGGTGGTTGTTGTTCCTGTTTGGCATTTTGATTGATTTGATTAAAATTTGGGGGTTTATGATGAGATTAGCGGATGATTTGAGGTTTAAGTTTCTATTAAGCTTCATATAAGTGAAATAAAACTAGGATGCAAAATCAAAAAAATACTTAAATTATCAAAATCGAATATGCATGGCTCATATAAAATCGTTGTGAAATGGAGGTTTAATGTAATCAGTCTAGGGCACGTTTGGTAGGGGGAAATTCAGAGAAGTGAAATAGGGAAAAGAAATGAAATGAAGAGAAATGAAATTGACTGAGAAATGTAACTAATTCTATTGTTTGGTAGCATCAGAGAAATTGAGCCGAGAAATGAGCAAGATATCAATTCCTTTGTTTGGTACAATTATATTTGAGAAATGAAATTGCACTTTTAATACATGATCGTATAACCAAATTTTAACATAACTGAATATAAAAAGCAAACTTCATACATACAATTATAATAAAAGGCAGTATCATTTTTTTAACATCAAAGGCACAATTTTTCAAAGAAAATCATATATTATGTATTTGAAATACGAGAGTACATGACAAAGAGTATATACAACCAAATCGAACCAATATGGACCCATAATCGACTCCCGTACTGGTACCACTATCTACTACATGACATACTAAACACATTTAACTTTCACTGCACATCCAATTTATCTTTTACCCATTACTGCAACAATTCCTCACCCCGGCCCTTTGGACTCATCATATATAAACATTAACCTGCAACTTATGATTCCTCTTGTCTTTACCCGATTCCACTTTTGCAAGCCGCACTTCATAAGAAAACCACAAAGAATCCCGATCCTAAACTTGTAGAGACCCGCACCGATTAGAAATTTAAGTCATCGAATTCCTTTCAACCAACAATAATAAGTCTTCATCTGTGATCTCTTGAGAATATATATAGTTGAAGGGAGAACTCTGTTGCGCTAACTTTATATGTTCCGGATAACCACCGCACAGATTCCATATCACGCCTTTGTAAGCCGCTTGTCCAAATGTGATTGCTATAATCTTGGACAAGCCCGAATAGCCACCGCATAGTTTCCACTTCCACCTGCCCAACCCTTAGCCAACGGGACCTAACTCGAGGTAAATTGCATAAAAAGAAACTTAATAGCTCTTTTGAAAGACCATGACATGCCACAAAAACATCATGGGATAGAAAAATGTGAGTGACACTAATTCGAACAAGGAGCCAAAACAAGATAGAAAAGAACCATTATTTGTAAACAGTAGTAGTTATATAAAGTGGTAAACTTTCATCGAAATTTTAACTAAGCACTAATGCGCAAAGTTCTTGACATGAACTTAGATCTACACATAATCACTCGGTTTATTACGTCCAACAAGAATCAAACTAAGCACTAATGCCCAAAGTTCTTGAAATGAGCCTAAATCTACACAATACCACTGGTTTAATTATATCCATCAAGAATCAAGAAATAAACAACTTTAATCCACCAACTATATACAAAGAATGATAAACTTATTAGTAACATCACATACCCAGTTGTTCAAACTACTCAATCAATGAAATTAAATTCTCAAATTAAAGAAAACATATGAATCTATTTAGTTAATAGTCAAGGGTAATAGATTATGGAATATAATCCTAAGAAACATTCTTGAGATAAACTGGAATAAAAAGGAAAACGAGAGAACACAAATCAACAATAAGAAACTACAGAGCAAGTGGATTTGTGAGTGGTTTTACAGGGTACCAATTGTTATCATTAATAATTTGTTTAAAGAAAAATTATCATTAATAAATAAGAATCTACAAATCAAGAATCAAAGATCGATAAAGACGTGAAATACCGTGGTATATATCGACTAACTGTGGTAGATCACTAACGAAGGTTGAAATATGAAGGTGCCGACTGTAGAAGATGCTGGAAGACGGTGGTGGAAGGAGGATCGCCAAGATCGCCATGGGCTAGGGCTTGGAACCAGCTTTTAGTTTTGGGAAAAGTATGCCTTGCACGTGATATTATAATTTATACCCCTCCTTTTAAACACCACACAATTTCTCGGATAAAAAAACACGGAGAAATTTTGTTCACAAAACTGATTTCTCTACAAATTGGATTGAAATGAAAATACAAAGAACCTGGTTTCCCGAGATATCACATTTCTCCGTGTTGCCTTTTCTCGGGCTCAACCAAACAAAGGAAATGAAGCCATTTCCATTTCCCTGGCTTCATTTCCTCCTACCAAACACACCCCTAGAGTCTAGACTATACATGATCAAGGTTGAATCTAAAGTTATAAGTTTGTTGATAAAACTTACTCCATAAGATTTGTGACTTAAAAATAAGGTCTTATTACAACAAACATAGAAGTTTGAATATTGTTTAATATAAGGATGAAAATAAGAGCATAAAGATGATTTATGAGTTACCAATATGTAATATGAAACATATATAAAATGTTAGAAAGAAAGTATCGAACACATGACCTAGATTCAAACCACTTTGACAATGAAAAAAATTCAAGATACCTTTGTCAGGTAGCACTCTTATAAGATAACATCAACCTCTTTATATGTATATAAAAATTTCACACATGGTTGGCTACATTGGTGTGTGGCATATACTACCCTTTGCATCCATGTACCTCCGCAATTGGGTGCAAGCTATACAACCACCGGTATGATGAGATGATAAAAAAAAAATAAAAAAATTATGTGTTGTTTGGGGAGCTTATCTCATTAGCTTATTGCTTATGCTTATTTGCTTATGTGCATAAACAAATAAGCTTCAAAATCTTGTCTTATGCTTATTAGCTTATTTCTGCCCAAAAACACAACAAGCTCCTCCAAAATAAGCCTATCCAAACACCTCAAAGAAAGCTTATTAGCTAGCATAAGCAAATAAGCACATAAAATAAGCTCCCAATGTACTACTAGTAAAAACAAAAGGTTTATGTATCAATCAAAACTTCAAAAGCTTCAGGGAGATGTATAAATTCTCCGGTAGTAACAAGTTATATCTTTCACTCACACTCATCGCTCATAAAATGACTTATACTAGTATTAATTAATATTATATCCGGGCGTTGCTCAGGTAAATATAATACATTATATAATATACAAGAAAGGGAGACATGAAAAAGTTTCAACATAGTTAGTATCTAAAATGTTCATTAAATTTATAATGTTCGATCCTTTCAATTGGGATTTGTAGTGGTGATAAGAGCACAGGGAGTCATTGACGGAGTTTCATTGTTCGGTTCAGTGTTCAATTGAACACTGAACGTGAACACTGAAGCTGAAAAGTGAGGTTATAGTTAACTTTGAGGTTCGGTGTTCAGTTCAATGTTCAGTTGAGTATTTTTTTTTTAATAAAACAAATTAAATAAAAACAAATATATTAAAAGAAAACAAATAAATTAAAATACATTAATTAAATGTTCATAAATAATAAAAAGTACATTAAACAAGATACATAAATTAAAAGTACATGAAATAAAATACAAGATTAAATAGGAATAAAACTACGGACGATTCTCCCAAATATGTTCCACAAGATCGGATCGGAGGTTGTCGTGGATGTCTCTGTCGCGTAGTTCCTTGTTTTTCTGCCTGTGCGTATCACATCTCTCGATTCAAGTCGTTTGCATATTCGTAATAGGAACATAATACTCTTCGTTTTCAGCAATATTGAACCATTTGTCTTCTTGGATCATATTATGCAACAATATGCATGTATACATGATTCTTTTTATATGGTTGACCTTATAAGCTCTTGCCGGTTATTGTAGTATATGTCATCGGCCTTGAAGCACACCAAAGGCCCTTTCAACATCTTTTCGTGCAGACGCTTGTGCCCGAGTAAACTTGACTCTCTTTGGATCAACTTCACTTGAAAATCCTTTAACAAACAGTGCCCATTGTGGGTATATCCCGTCAGCAAGATAGTACCCATTTTTGTACTAAACACCATTTACCGTAAACGCTTGTTCAGGAGCAGAGCCGTCGAGCAACTCATCAAACAATGAAGAAGAATTAAGAACATTTAAGTCGTTGTTAACCCCTGCAACACCAAAGTATGCATGCCAAATCCACATGTCATACGAGGCGACGACTTGAAGCATGATAGTAGGATAGCCGTGGTCACCTCGTGTATATTGCCCTTTCCACGTGTAAGGGCATTTCGCCCATGCTCAATGCATACAATCTATACTACCAAGCATGCCCGGAAAACCATGCTTGTTATCATGTTTCTCGTACGAGCGTTGAATGTCATTGGCCGTTGGTTTTCGCATGTACACATTTGCATATATATCAATCATGCACTTGGCAAAATTAAACAAACATTTGCGAGAAGTTCTTTCCGCCATTTGTAAATATTCATCAAAGGCATCCGGTGACGTACCATATGCCAATTGACGTAAGGCAGAAGTAACTTTTTGAATAATGGTAAATCCCGGTTCACCACGTGCATCTACTTTTTGGTGAAAATAATTAACATAATCCGGGATTGGCGTATGAGAGTAATTAGATATACCTTCCACTATCCGAAGGAATAGTCGCTTGCTCATACGAAAACGACGTTTGAAATACTCCGGTGGGTACTTTGCGTTGTCAACAAAGTAGTCGTTCATTAAAGATTCCTTCGCCGTTAACCGATCACGGTAAATGTAACGACGTTTGAAATGACCTCGGTTGGACGATTCGCCCTCTTCACGAGGCACTACAACTTGGGTACGATATTGAGGAAGAAGTGTTAAAACTTCAACGTCCTCGTCGGTTGAAGGTGAATCGTAAAATTCGGAATCACTTATTTTGTATTTTGATTGAGAAATAGAAAGAAAGAATGGTGTGAAAATTTTGTATGAAATGGTTTGGTATTTATAGAATAAAAAAAGGAATTAAAAAAAATAAAAATTTTCAAAAACTAGCGGTTAAAAATAGCTATTTTTTTCAAAAAAAAGTTTTTTTTTTATAACTGTTGGAAACAAAAAAAAAAAGGAAAATGCTCGTTGCTTCACCGTGCTGCCCCGCACGTCGGGCTTGAACGCCGATGATGAACGCCGAAGGGGAGTGGTGAACGGCGAAGGCCGGCGTTCAAGGTGGTGAACGGCGAGCCATGCCTTCACCACTCCGTGTGCTCTAAGTATATGCCAACATCAATTACTAATACTCCGTACCAATTATATCAAGGTCACAAGAAGTCAGAATAGGCAATTACTAATACTCCGTACCAATTATACCACACTTAAGAAATATCTTATTTATATGATATTCAGTTCTTTGTGTCTAGAGGGAACTTTGTTACTTTAGTTTGAAGTGATTGATACCAACTGTGGATATGATGCAAACTAAAGGCTTGTAATTATATTTTTCTGAGTAGATTACCAGATTCAGCCTAGTGGTTGGATTTGATCCAAAACTGACATGTAACAACCGGACTACCTCAAGATAGAGACGCATAAGTTTAATCCCTTTATAGTCGAAAGCAAACAGCTTTTGTTTATAATATGGACGATTAATCAAAGTTTATTAAAAATTTTGAAAACATGTTTAAGTGTACGAGTTTAGACACATTAACATTAGTGAAGAAGGTTGATTTGCAGTAATAGGAGGCCCTTAGTCCCGAGTTCATACCGATTATTGATATTGAGAGTATTCCTGTTAGTACGAAATAATTCGTTTAAGAAAAGTGAAAAGCTATGACTAGTTTCCAACCTTAAAAAATATAGCAAAACAGAGTCTAAATAATTCACCTAAATATTAACCAGCTCCTTTCGTCCCTTTACGATATCCTCACTGAAAAATGTGTGGTCCGGTTTAAACACCCAAGCAAAAGAAGTAGATACAATAACAACAATATGAAGAATACAAAGAAGATTTTTGAAACCAAATCCCTAATCTTATTAATAAAATTAACAAGACGGATACAACTTTTATGTATCGGGGATACAAGTACCTTAGGGAATATTTACAAAAGAAAACAAATCCCTAATCTTGTTAATAAAATTAACAAGACGGAAACAACTTTCTTGTATCGGGGATTACAACCTTAGGGATAACGATCTCAAGTTATAAGATCGTCGTTTACCTAGGTAAATACCTTAGGTAACACTCTTATACGCGTATACATGGGGAACGATCTCAAGTTATGAGATCGGATTTTACCCTGTGTAAAAACACACTTGGTAACACACCATGTAAGACACTTCTAAATGTCTATGGATCTCTTTATTTATAGAGACCCACAAGACTTACATCGGAAACACAATTCTTTCAAATTCAGACCAAATACATGTCCTCCATACCTCTGAGATAAGGAAACTCTATTTATAAAATATAGAGTTGTCTTTTACACGTTTTCCTAATTAATCTATAGAAACAAATCAAGCATGGTTTGAAACTTGAAAGTATGGTCTGCAGTTACTGTACGTACATGACTCAATGTACATGACTCAATACAGATTAGGTAACTGACAGACCCACTAAGCAGTACTAATACTATAAATTAGATAACTAACGGACCCACTGGCATTATTAACCATGTAATTTACAACAAGCAGTAGTAACTGCTAGAATACTACTAACAGTATTAACAACGGCGAGAAGTAGTAATCCTTCTAGCAGTATTAATATTGAAGTTTGGCTTGGCAGTACTAACTTTAATACTCTAGCAGTACTAACTCTGATGCAGCAGAAACATTGAAGGCAGAGTATTAACTTTTGTGCTAGCACTAGTAACTGAGGAATACTTACAAGCAGTTAAACAATTACTCGAGCAGTAGAAACTATAACCAGCAGTAGTAATTGTTGAACGAGCAGTAGTAATGACTTGCAAGCATTCTAATTCCAACTTGTATTTTCTAATCAGTTTACACTTTGTCTCATCAAATCTATAGTGTGACATAAAAATTAACGTCACTTAATTTTCCCAACAAAAAACTTAGATATTAACCAGCTCTTCGAATTCAAGTGATTCAGGACAGTTCATGGCAAGATAACCCGAAGTGTTATGCTTATTTACTTACTTCTAATGAACAAAAAAGCCATGTGGATTGTGCTATGGACTATGGAGTCTATACCAAGATCATTTTATTTATCAAGGGTTTAGTGCAAGGGAATGCACTTAACTTTAGTTCGATATTTATAGTATGTTCCTAACTTTTTTTTGGTCTATTGTGTGTATCAATCTTTCAACTTTGGTCAATTGTGTGTATCTAATAACTAATTTGATAACGTGGCAACTTTATAATGTGCCACGTTAAGGCACTACTATTTATTTTCAACATTAAGGCAGATTAGGGCCATGGTAATTAGTAATTCGATAAAGATGCATATCAGACGTCATTGTCACATCATCAAAAACGGGTGTCACGTCAGTCGGATACACACAATAGACCAACATTGAAAGGTTGATACATACAATAGACCAAAACGAAGTTGGATACGCACTATGGACATCAAAATAAAATTAAGTGCATTCCTCTGCACTAATACCACATATCAAACATCCAGGAGCTAAATAATTACAACAATGATTTGCCTAATTTCGTCTCCATTTCTCCACCTCTCCATAAGTGTAAAAGCTTTATAAATATCAAACTATTGTAATTTCTTTCATCTTTATTTAATGGATTTTGGGGTAAGAAAAGTTTTTTGTTGTTGGAGTTAAAGTTTTTTGTATAGTAAAGCTTTTTATAAAAGCTCTTACACCATTTTATAGGAAAAACTCTGTAAAAAGCTATCAATATGGATGCTTACTGAGATTTAGAAAACTGTCAGATTTAGTTCAGTCTGCAGGTTTAATCTAGTTTGGAACTGAACATGTATTGGGTTTTTTTCTTTTTCTGACTCGAAACAGTGTTATTTTATATATACATTGCAAAAAGTATCGGTGGTGTTAACTGCACATGAGAGTAGGCGATGACAAACTTAAAAAGAAAGCTGATTATGTGTATGTGAAAAAGTTAATTGGTAACAGGTGTAATATATATAAACAGAAGAAGTAACATTTTTACTTGTAACACTCGTGTACCATTCTATAGTCCATTCCACGTATAGATAAACAGAAAACAACAAAAACGTTTACATTACTTACATGAAAATCAAGCTTCCATGTAACATATTAGCTTTCTTCATACAAAAGGTTTACAATCATAGCGGTTTATGAACAGATAACCAATACAAAGTTTTATTGACCTAACAAAGTCCGAACCCATTAATAACCACCGCAATCATGATGAATATGATGACCATTAGGGTCCCGAGAGAAAAGAGCCTAGAAGACGATGCATATAAACCTATATATACGAGTAGGAGTTCCAAATAGCACCCCAATGTGGTAACTTGCAACAAGATCCTTCGCTTCACCAGTTATGACTGTGTCCGAGCCAAGTTTTGAGCGAGGTCAAAAACTCTTTGAACCCATCAAAGGCTACCACAATCATAATCAATATGACCATTGTTGTTGCGAAAGAGAAAAGCCAATAACACGAGAAATATAACCTTCATAATACGTGAAGATGCTCCCAATAGCATGCCGGTAAGGTAAGTTTGCAATGACAATCGAACAACTCTAATTCTTCGTTGTTTTACATACATCTTAAATGCTTCCTCAACTCCTTGGTCTGTTATCTTTCTCTCACCGTTCAAACCCAACTGAGCCATGTTTCTTGCCAGCACGATCGCATCTTCTAACCCTGCTGAACCACCTTGACCCAAGAACGGACCCATGACATGCATCGCATCACCAGCAACTGTCACTGTTCCTTTACAAAATATTCCTGTTAACAAGTCCCATGGTGCACGATATCTTAGGTTTGAAAAAATCAATGATTTCATTTCTGCATTTTCAATCATATCTCGAATTTCTTGGGGATAATCACTTAGCAATCCTAAGGTTGATCGACGAATTACCTCAGGATCTTCCCAAATTCTTTTATCTGTGCATTCACCATATGTAATTAAAACCCAATTAAAATATGATATATATGTGATCCAAAAGAATAAGAAAAAATTGAATATTTAAACATGATAATTAAACGACCTTTAGAAAGATAGGGTTGTGAACAGAACCAGTAAACAAAGTTATCATCAATCGGAATTCTTCCTACAAGATTGTTGCCACTCCTAAAACGAGCAAATTCAGGGTCGAACGAATGACCATTTGGGTAGTTTGTTAAGCCCCTAACTCCACATGATGGAAACATCTTTGTAGGCTTGAGGTTAAGAAAGTCAGCAACAATTGACTTGCCTCCCTCACAACCAATTACAACCTACGAGCATCAAGAAGTATTATACTATAGTCAATTGACAACATATACTAAAGAGCGTAAAAATGACAAACTTGAATGGCTCACAAATGCCATTAAACTTGATAAATTATTAGTAGTGAATGAATTCAAGACCTTGGCAATAATGGCGTTCCCATTAATGAACCTAAGAACTGGTTTGTTAGTATTGGAATCCAAATTTATAGATTCAAGTTGGCAACCGAACTTTACTGTGTCTGGAGGAAGAGCATCATATAGAGCGTCTAAAATATCCTTCCTTCTTAAGCAACGAGTTTCGCCAAACCTGTCATCAATCAAACCGACAAACAACTTAATAGAGAGTCTATATAAACTGACCCTAAAATGTGTTGATTTATATACGGTAACTTACATTGACCTCTGTTGCTGTTTCCCCTCCTTGAGTGATACCATTCGATCACTATACAAGTATTATGGCATATTATATTATTAGTTCTATTAATCTTTTAATACATACTGTAATAAAGGTAAGATCGATAACAATAAGTTACGAATGTTTCAAGTCACAAGTCATGAAAGCCTGCTAATGACTTAACAACGACCCCAAGACACCCCGAATATATAGCTTGTTTTTTAGATTCTTAAGAAAGCAACATCATTTGTAAGGTAAACAACATAGTGAGACAACCGTTTCAACAAATCACGATAACAGTCGAGTTGTGTACCTCAGAATAGGGACAGCAGTACGGCGGAGGATGTCGGCGACGCCAAGCTGCTCAAGAGCTCGCCAACCATTTTGGCGGATCCCGATTGCTGTTCCGCTGACGTTTCTTAGACTCTCGGATTTCTCCATTACTACACTTTTTATTCCTATCTTATGGAGAGCCACAGCCGTCGCTAACCCACAGATCCCTGCCCCAATAATCACCACTTCCTCACCATCATCCATCGCTACCAATTAACTTCGATCTTGATTTATTTATGGCGATAGACACGAAGTTGCAAGATCTTTATATTATAAGTGGGTCCTGCATTCCCACTTAAGATGAGGGGGCTCTTTGTCGTGTCCGATGTTGTTGTTGACTTGAAAAGTAGAATATTCTTCTCACAATGAATGTCACCTAATTCAAACAACAATTTTAATCCACAACTTACATTGGTATAGGTAAATATTTGTTATACACTTGCAAATAGGCGTGTAAACGAACCGAACAAATACGAACGGAGTCTGTTTATGTTTATTCATTAAGGTTTTGACGAACAAACGAACGAACACGAACGGATAAACAGACGGATTTGGTTGTTCATGTTCGTTCACTAAGAAAATTTGTTTGTTCACGAACACAAACAAACGTACACGAACAAACATCATTTGTTCTATTATATGTAGTGAACTTGTAAATATGGTGTATTGTATGTATTATTTCCTTTTTGGGTAAGGCCAAAAAGGAAACTTTCCTATTTGAGCCTTACCCGAAAAGGAGATTTTACAAGCAATAGCAATAGACCATATTTAGAAGTTCAATACATATAATATAAGTTTTCAAAGTTCGACTCATACAATAGTAAAAAATGTAAAGTTCAATGCAAAACGAAACAATAAACCCATAATGTTAACACAATTTTGTATGAAGATAAAGACCTTTACTTGGTCCGATCGTAGGAAAGAATAGCAGATCTGGAACTAGTGGAGGGAAAATGTGTTGAGGGAAATATTAGAGTGAAATGTTAGAGGGAAATCTAAGGTAAAAATATTTAGATGTTTAATATTATTATATGAAAATATCTAAATATGTAACAATATTATATTCTGAATTTAGCTTAGATTAAAATAAGATATACAAATATGTATTAATTTAATTAAACTATTAGTTAACAAACGAACATTTAACCGAACGTTCACAAACATGCTATCGAACGTTCACGAACGTAAATGAACGAACGAGACATGTGTTCATGTTCGTTCATATAATTAAACGAACGTAAAAATTTGTTCACGTTCGTTCATATAACGAAACGAACGAACATAAACAAACTTCCCGCCGAACGGTTCACGAATAGTTCGTCGAACGTTCGGTTTGCTTACAGGCCTACTTGCACATGTAAGCTAGGAAACAATATGCCTGAATCTTAAATTTTAAAACTATGCTTAATCATTAAATCTCCATCTTAATTACTATTCACAAATAACTTTTAAAAATATGTATCCCAATACTTTTTTTTAGGTCTATTTTTATTGTATGTTTTCGAATCTATCAATCATTTTGTGTAAGAGAATGATATGATTGTTAGATAAAAAATATAGCCGTAACGTAAAGTAAGTATTACCCCCGCAACCAATAAGCATATCAAAACTCATTTTATCAGGTATATTTGGACTGAAATACAAGACTCACATGGAAAAAATTGAATTTCACATTAAAAGTGATACTGTAGTAAAAAAAGATAAACATTACGTTCCCTACACACACAAACAAAAAATACGATAATTTGAAGTGTCATTGATCATATATGGAGTGCTTTATATATGGTTTCACCTAATGCTGGCAAGTAGTTTGGAAATGCACCTCTCAACATGAATAGCAGTATTATGATTAAGGGTATCTGCAACACCAAGCTGATTCAGAGCTTGCCACCCGTGTTGCAGGATTAGTATTGCTGTTACTGTAGTGTTCCTTAGAGTTCCTAACTTTCTCCATTACTATGCTCTTTATGCCTTTTACGTGAAGATCAACAAATGTCGCTAGGGCAGAGATCCCGGTACCTATTATCACAACTTGATCATTTTTCACCACCCACTTGTTCCATCTTATTTATATGATATTCAGCCTTTGTGTCTAAAGAGAATTTTGTTAGTTTAGTTTGAAGTGACTGATACTAACTAGGGGCGGAGCTAAGATTTATATATTGGGTGAGGCAAAAAAAATTTAATTATTTCTTCATCTTTGGGGGGCAAAACCTATAAAATATTATAAATACCCTTAAAAAATTACTTTTTTACATGATTTGAAAATTCTTGGGGGTGACTGCCCCCATGCCCCCTCTACATCCGCCCCTGATACCAACTGTGGATCTCATGCAAACTAGAGGCTTGTAAGTATATTTTTCTGAGTAGATTACCAGATTCAGCCTGGTGGTTGGATTTGATCCAAAACTGACATATAACAACCGGACTACCTCGAGATAGAGACGCGTAAGTTTAATATTTTTATGGTCAAAAGCAAACAGCTTTTGTTTATGAAATGGACAATTAATCAAAGTTTTTAAAAATATTGAAAACATGTTTAATTAAGTGTACGAGTTTAGATACATTAGAATTAGTGAAGAAGGTTGATTTGCAGTATTAGGAGGCCCTGAGTCCCGAGTTCATACCGATGATTGATATTGTGAGTATTCCTACTAGTCCGAAATAATTCAGTTAAGAAAAGTGAGAAGTTATGACTAGTTTCCAACCTTCAAAAGAAAATAGCAATAACAGAGTCTAAATAATTCACCTAGATATTAACCAGCTCCTTTCGTCCCTTTATGATATCCTTTACTGAAAAACCTAGATATTAACCAGCTCCTCGAATTCAAGTGATTCAGGACAGTTCATGACAAGATAACCCGAAGTGTTATGTTATTTACTTACACTTTAAGCAACGCCTTTTATTATTATTATTATTATTTTTTACATTTTAGACGTCAAAAAATTTTACGTCTTTTAATGCCCACCTTTTCGTCGAATTCTCTCTAATTGTATGAATTGCATCTTGATGCAATAGAGCGGTTTTTTTAACCGTTTCAATGGCTTCAAGCTTGTCGGACTTTACGCTTGAAGATGTAGCTGCGTCCGACGAGCCCGAACTTTTTTGAGCCTTTTTACCCAGTGGACGACGTATCCGGTCATTGCGGAATAACCTTTGCATATTAGCCGCAAGGTTTGAGTTTCCAGATTGCACGTTTGTACCCGTTTCAACATTATCGGCTTCAAGATTGATGGGTTCTACGTCGTCCTCGAACATACGTTTGTTATTCATTACCCCCGGCTCCATAAAAAACTTCGGATAATATTAACGAACATCCCAATATTGATCGTAAATAAATTTACGGCCGCCCTCATTTTGTGCAAAGTGGTTTCGGGTGGCGACTAAAACATTATTTTCGTTCGCACCACTTTGGGGTTGAATCTCAGTGTAGTGTTTGTAGAGGGCGTTGAATTTTTTTACATCTGGTGCAATTTTATTCCACTTGCCGTTTAGTTGACTATAATTACGTTTTTCGGAAACGCACGAATTATAGTCATTGATGACTTTTTTCCAAAAACTTTTATCGGTTTGATTTTTTCCAATGACACCATTTTCGGAGCAATGTACCCACCGTTTGGCCAAAATTCGAGCTTCGTCACCAAACTTGCTTTCTTTTTCCTTTCACCTTTTCGGTTTCATCAACTTGAGTGTTTTCGATGTCGTTTTGGGAATGTACGCACGGGTTGGGAATTTGTTGCCATAGGTTGCCGTAGTATGTGGGATGTTGTGAATATTGTTGTGTTGGTGGGATTAGGTAATGTGAAGTGTGCGGGTGTTGTTGATAAAATGGGTTAGTGGTAAGTGGTGCATATTGTGCAAACCCGACCGGTTGAGATGGTGATGGAAAATTTGAATGCGCGGAACTAGAACCGCTTGGTGAATCCATGTTTGGGTTTGTGTTTGGAATGAGATTGTTCATCAAATGATTCCACATACCTTTGGCTTGAGATTGTGATGAAGATGACTTTTTGTTTTTAGGCATTTTGTGTAGTGTGTGGGTGTAGTCGTGTGTAGTTTTTGATGTATAAAATGAGTGTGTATTGTATGAAAAAAGAGTTTTGGTGAAAATAGTAGCGTGAAGTGTGTGCATACATATATAGTAGTGAGTGAGTATAATTTTAATTGGTAAAAAAATAAAAATATAAAAAATTTGAATTTATTTTTGAGCCGTTGGCCACAAACGGTCAGAAAGTTAATTTTTTTTTGTCAAACGGCTAGTTTTAAAAAGGGCTTAGTGCGGTCAAATGTATCCAACTTGATACGAATGTCTATTGTGTGTATTTATCTTACGAATTTGATTTTTAATGTATCTAACCTGGAAATCTAAAGGTATTGACGTACTTTACCTACAACGGGCCTATGTGGCACCGGTTGCAATTTTTTTAGGTGAATCATCGACAAGTTGGATGCCAAATCATCTGCCATGTCACCAATCACCACTAACCTCAAACACCACCACCACCACCATGGCTGTTTCTTCATATAACCACCACCATCACCGTTTCCACATAACCACCACCACCATCGTTTTTTGTGGACTTGGATGTTTGATTAATTAAATGAGGAACATTCTTTCAGCAAAGTCAGTATCTAACAATTGAGTAAAACATGAATACCTGAATGAAGCAAGGTCTGACACTGTTTCAACAAGGCGCCGGCGATAACGACGGTAGTGGTACCGTCACCGGCAACAACGTCTTGCGATTTGGACAATTCAACGAGCATTTTAGCAGCAGGTTGAAGGACTAATTCAACGAGCATTTTGTTTGAATCCCACCCCCATTACATTCACTGACTCTGTTTTCTTCTATATCCATCTACAACCACCCATGTCCCTCATCATCTTCCACCAGTGGATCATTTAGATCCGGATCAGGACCCATCCCCCCAAATATACTTCCGACTTAATTTTAAAACTCTTAATCTTATAAGCATATACATTCATAACATATATATACATACATATGTACGAAAAACATATAAGATTAAATTACACAAATTTTAACTGAAGTTAATAATTATATATTAAATTATAACAATTAACAATAATAATAATACAAGTGAAGTTGTTGTCGATCTGGCCGGATATCACTCTCACATAAGCTAATCGTTGATTTATGGATCAACCGGATATCGCTTCGGCGACTTTACAATTCTATCGCCGACACCATCGTCGAGTTTGGATGTGGATATGGAAGAGCTTGACGGAATCGATGGTTGTTGTGCTATTGGGGGTGGGTAAACAGATCAACATCAATAACGGCCACGGTGTCTCAGACCGCCGGCGGTTTAATCTCTAGCTACCCCTTCTGCCACCGTCGACGCTGGTGGTGGCCGGAGTCTAAAAGTGATGGTGGTGACAGAATCTAAGGTGACGGTGGTGATTTTGTGGTGAGGGCCTGAGGGGATATGGGAGAAAAAAATGAAACAAAAGGTAATTAAAGATGAGTTGGCATATTATTTATGACATGGCACGCCACGTACACATTTTTGTTAAAGAAAGTCAACTAGTAACTGGCTAATGGTTGAACAGGTCACAAAATACATCAAAAAATCGTTTTTGAAGGTTAGTTACATTAAAAATCAAATTCGTAAGATAGATACACACAATAGACATTCGCATCAAGTTGGATACATTCGACCGCAGTAAGCCCTTTTAAAAAAAAAATGTTTTTTTTACCTGGGCCCAACTTCTACAATCAATTTGTAATCGGTTTTCCAATTTGGGGAGCAACCGGTTGCACCGATGGCACTATTTTGCTAATCGGTTGCAACCGGTTTACAACCGATTCCCGTCGGGAGTGCCCTAAGTGGGTCCTGCATTCCCACTTAAGATGAGGCGGCTCTGTGTGATGGTTGACTCGTCTCCAATATTGTTGTTGACTTGAAAGTAGAATATTCTTCTCACGATGAATGTCACGTAATTCAAACAACAATTTTAACCCAAATATTTGTTATACAATTTGGGGAGCAACCGGTTGCACCGATGGCACTATTTTGCTAATCGGTTGCAACCGGTTTACAACCGATTCCCGTCGGGAGTGCCCTAAGTGGGTCCTGCATTCCCACTTAAGATGAGGCGGCTCTGTGTGATGGTTGACTCGTCTCCAATATTGTTGTTGACTTGAAAGTAGAATATTCTTCTCACGATGAATGTCACGTAATTCAAACAACAATTTTAACCCACAACTTACATTGGTATAGGTAAATATTTGTTATACACTTGCACATGTAAGCTAGGAAACAATATGCCTGAATCTTAAATGTTAAAACTATGCTTAATCATTAAATCTCTATCTTAATTACTATTCACAAATAACTTTTAAATAAATGTATCCCAGTTCCTTCTTTATGTCTATTTTTATCGTATGTTTTCGAATCTATCAATCATTTTGTATAAGAGAATGATATAATGGTCAGATAAAAAAAATATAACAGAAAGTAAGTATTACCCCCGCAACCAATAAGCATATCAAAACTCATTTTATCAGGTATATTTGCACTGATATACAAGACACACATGAAAAAAAAAAATTGGATTTCACACTAAAAGTGATACTGTAGTGATAAAAAAAATAAAAATAGATGCTTTTTGTCTTGAAATTTGATTCACACCGTGGTATTTTCAATGCGACTGAACCACCCCATAAACTAGACCCAGATCGGTATGGTTACACTGATGTGATTTGTTTACCAGTTACCGTAGTGCCATAACAGACCCACACCAATGTTGAGATATAGTGAAAATCGAACTAAAGGAAACGAAAATTGAAACTGAAAAATGGAGTTGGGCTTCCTTGGTCATGTGACACCAAACTAATTGTTTTTTGGGCTTTGTGGATTTGCACGTGAAGTATGGTAACAAATTAAGAGTGCACCGACTTAATTTGTTTTGGCTATTGAAGTTAGAGATGCGCAAAACCCGGTTTTTGGAAAACCCGACCCGACCCGACCCGAAACCGGTTTTGGTCAAACTTGGTCAAAACCGGTTTGGCCCAAAACCGGTTCGGGTTCAACCCGATTTGGGCACCCCAAAACCCCAACCCGACCCAAACCGGTTTGGGTAGGGTCCAAACCGGTTCGGGTTCAAAACCGGTTTCAAACCGGTTTTTTTTATAAAAATCGTATTTTCGCTCGCACGTCTTCGTTTTAAGGAAAAACAACGTTTGGGCCAAATTTTTTTCATTAACTTTGTAGAACATTAGTAATGGAAACATAATTGATCAATAACATAACCAAAAGGCTTCTAAATCTCCTTAAAAATATTATTGAATCCGAAAATTCTATATAATTCATAAACGTTAGGGCGTTAAGCGTTTTAAGGAAAAGAAACGTTTGGGCCAAATTTTTTTCATTAACTTTGTAGAACATTAGTAATGGAAACATAATTGATCAATAACATAACCAAAAGGCTTCTAAATCTCCTTAAAAATATTATTGAATCCGAAAATTCTATATAATTCATAAACGTTAGGGCGTTAAGCGTTTTAAGGAAAAGCAACGTTTGGGTTAAATTTTTTTCATTAACTTTGTAGAACATTAGTAATGGAAACATAATTGATCAATAACATAACCAAAAGGCTTCTAAATCTCCTTAAAAATATTATTGAATCCGAAAATTCTATATAATTCATAAACGTTAGGGCGTTAAGCGTTTTAATGAAAAACAACGTTTGGGCCAAATTTTTTTCCTTAACTTTGTAGAACATTAGTAATGGAAACATAATTGATCAATAACATAACCAAAAGGCTTATAAATCTCCTTAAAAATATTATTGAATCCGAAAATTCTATATAATTCATAAACGTTAGGGCGTTAAGCGTTTTAATGAAAAGCAACGTTTGAGCCAAAATTTTTTCATTAACTTTGTAGAACATTAGTAATGGAAACATAATTGATCAATAACATAACCAAAAGGCTTCTAAATCTCCTTAAAAATATTATTGAATCCGAAAATTCTATATAATTCATAAACGTTAGGGCGTTAAGCGTTTTAATGAAAAGCAACGTTTGGGCCAATTTTTTTTCATTAACTTTGTAGAACATTAGTAATAGAAACATAATTGATCAATAACATAACCAAAAGGCTTCTAAATCTCCTTAAAAATATTATTGAATCCGAAAATTCTATATAATTCAAAGTGAGTTGATACTTTCAAGGAATGTTTTACTAAATGCAAGGAAACATGTGCATAAAAAGTGATACTGTATGCATAAAGAGTTGTACATTTCCGTGTGTTTAGTAAAAACTTCCTTGCATTTATCAAACACGTTTTAGCGTTAGGCTTTTTAAGGATAAACAATGTTTGGAGCAAATTTTTTTTTATTGAATTGGTAGAACATTAGTAATACAAACGTAATTGAACAATAACTTAAACAAAAGTCTTCTAAGTCTTCATAATACAATTACAACTAACAATATAAAATATACCAACGAATACATTTCGAGCTTCGGCATGGCCATCACCCGAAAATGTAATCGTGTAGTAATCTTCAACTTGTATTAATCTTCAAAAGTCGAAATCTTCTTCGGAGGTAGCCTCGCGCGAAGCTTGATCAAGAGCAATTTCTTCGTCGGAAAGTGATATTGTTACACCTTCTTCCACCTCGATATTGTGTATGTCTTCTTCGTATTCCATTTCACCTTCAAGACTTGATACATTTTGTATGCGTTCCGCGGCGTCCAAGTGATCCTTCAAGCAAATGCACATCTCTAAGGAGGCCGGTGTGAGTCTTGTTCTTCGTATAGATAATACCCTGCCACTAAGAGAAAAAGCGGATTCCGAAGCTACCGTAGAAGCTTGGACGGTTAGTAAATCTCGGGCCATGATGGCTAGAATGGGAAATTGAGATTCCCTCTCTTTCCACCAAGCCAAAATATCAAATTGTTCGAACTCATTGGGTAGAATAGTGGCCAAAAAATCCGTGGTCGTATATCTCCCATATTCGTTAGTGGTATTTTGGTTACCATCACCCCTTGCCCGTTTATTGTTTTCTTGTCTTAAACTATTATAAAAGTTTAGCATTGGAAAACTATTATAAAAGTTTAGCATTGGAAAACTTTTCTTCATCTTCTTCTAGCAATCCAATGCTAAACTTTTATAATAGTTTAAGACAAGAAAACAATAAACGGGCAAGGGGTGATGGTAACCAAAATACCACTAACGAATATGGGAGATATACGACCACGGATTTTTTGGCCACTATTCTACCCAATGAGTTCGAACAATTTGATATTTTGGCTTGGTGGAAAGAGAGGGAATCTCAATTTCCCATTCTAGCCATCATGGCCCGAGATTTACTAACCGTCCAAGCTTCTACGGTAGCTTCGGAATCCGCTTTTTCTCTTAGTGGCAGAGTATTATCTATACGAAGAACAAGACTCACACCGGCCTCCTTAGAGATGTGCATTTGCTTGAAGGATCACTTGGACGCCGCGGAACGCATACAAAATGTATCAAGTCTTGAAGGTGAAATGGAATACGAAGAAGACATACACAATATCGAGGTGGAAGAAGGTGTAACAATATCACTTTCCGACGAAGAAATTGCTCTTGATCAAGCTTCGCGCGAGGCTACCTCCGAAGAAGATTTCGACTTTTGAAGATTAATACAAGTTGAAGATTACTACACGATTACATTTTCGGGTGATGGCCATGCCGAAGCTCGAAATGTATTCGTTGGTATATTTTATATTGTTAGTTGTAATTGTATTATGAAGACTTAGAAGACTTTTGTTTAAGTTATTGTTCAATTACGTTTGTATTACTAATGTTCTACCAATTCAATAAAAAAAAATTGCTCCAAACATTGTTTATCCTTAAAAAGCCTAACGCTAAAACGTGTTTGATAAATGCAATGAAGTTTTTACTAAACACACGGAAATGTACAACTCTTTATGCATACAGTATCACTTTTTATGCACATGTTTCCTTGCATTTAGTAAAACATTCCTTGAAAGTATCAACTCACTTTGAATTATATAGAATTTTCGGATTCAATAATATTTTTAAGGAGATTTAGAAGCCTTTTGGTTATGTTATTGATCAATTATGTTTCTATTACTAATGTTCTACAAAGTTAATGAAAAAAAATTGGCCCAAACGTTGCTTTTCATTAAAACGCTTAACGCCCTAACGTTTATGAATTATATAGAATTTTCGGATTCAATAATATTTTTAAGGAGATTTAGAAGCCTTTTGGTTATGTTATTGATCAATTATGTTTCCATTACTAATGTTCTACAAAGTTAATGAAAAAATTTTGGCTCAAACGTTGCTTTTCATTAAAACGCTTAACGCCCTAACGTTTATGAATTATATAGAATTTTCGGATTCAATAATATTTTTAAGGAGATTTATAAGCCTTTTGGTTATGTTATTGATCAATTATGTTTCCATTACTAATGTTCTACAAAGTTAAGGAAAAAAATTTGGCCCAAACGTTGTTTTTCATTAAAACGCTTAACGCCCTAACGTTTATGAATTATATAGAATTTTCGGATTCAATAATATTTTTAAGGAGATTTAGAAGCCTTTTGGTTATGTTATTGATCAATTATGTTTCCATTACTAATGTTCTACAAAGTTAATGAAAAAAATTTAGCCCAAACGTTGCTTTTCCTTAAAGCGCTTAACGCCCTAACGTTTATGAATTATATAGAATTTTCGGATTCAATAATATTTTTAAGGAGATTTAGAAGCCTTTTGGTTATGTTATTGATCAATTATGTTTCCATTACTAATGTTCTACAAAGTTAATGAAAAAAATTTGGCCCAAACGTTGCTTTTCCTTAAAACGCTTAACGCCCTAACGTTTATGAATTATATAGAATTTTCGGATTCAATAATATTTTTAAGGAGATTTAGAAGCCTTTTGGTTATGTTATTGATCAATTATGTTTCCATTACTAATGTTCTACAAAGTTAATGAAAAAAATTTGGCCCAAACGTTGTTTTTCCTTAAAACGAAGACGTGCGAGCGAAAATACGATTTTTATAAAAAAAACCGGTTTGAAACCGGTTTTGAACCCGAACCGGTTTGGACCCTACCCAAACCGGTTTGGGTCGGGTTGGGGTTTTGGGGTGCCCAAATCGGGTTGAACCCGAACCGGTTTTGGGCCAAACCGGTTTTGACCAAGTTTGACCAAAACCGGTTTCGGGTCGGGTCGGGTCGGGTTTTCCAAAAAACGGGTTTTGCGCATCTCTAATTGAAGTTGCCCGCGGCCAATTTTTTTGTGGTTTTACGACTTGTTTCATTATTTTCACAATAATATATATTGTGTAACCCTATTATTGTATAAACACTAAGCTACAAAATAATACACAGAAAACTCTCTAGTTGGCCGCGGACTAAAGCGATCACCCCGATCGCATATAACCACGTTATATCCTCGTGTCGATTTACTTTTCCGTAATACTTTTATCCGTTTGTTGATTTGTGTGGTTACAATTATTCAATTGTTTTTGTTGTTTGGGCTCGTAATACTTAACAACCAACACATAGTAATTGACCTAAAGATGTTTGAAGTACGAACCAACTAAAGCCCACCACAATCATAACGAACATGGTCATCGGGTTCTCAATAAAAAAAAAAGATGCATATACACCACACCAACACATGGTAATTGACCTAAAGATGTTTGAAGTACGAACCAACTAAAGCCCACCACAATTATAACGAACATGGTCATCGGGTTCTCAATAAAAAACGATGCATATACACCTATGTATATAAATATATAATAATAGGGGTGCCAAATAGTACCCTCATGAAGCAACTCTGCAACGATAACACAACAACTCTGCATAGCGTCCCCAGTAACCATCACGGATCCTTTACTAAATGTCCCTGTTAGCAGCTTCCATGATGCGCGATATTTTAATCGTGCAATAGATTAAGAATTTAAATCTGCATTTTTTATAATTTCTTGAAATTCTTCTGGATAATCTTTTTGCAACTCTAGGGTTGATTGTCGAAGTACCTCAGGATCTTTCGACATTCTGACATCTGTTATGACACACACAAATGAACAAATCCATAATATAATGAATATATAATTACCTATAGGTGACAATCAAACCTATTTGTACCGTAATGGGCCAATACGTTTGTACGTATGTAATTGACAATGGGTCAAATACTCACATGTTACAAAGTAGCAAAAGAAAGAAAAAAAATCAAATGGGTCAAAGTCATCTAACTTCCATTCCAATGCTTACAGCATACCAAATCGTGTTATATCAAATATCTTATCTCATTTTTTGGAAATATAGTTGTTGTGATTAGGTTTAGGTAATAAGTAAATCATTTACGGACAAATTAAAAGGAGTTACCACAGAAACTTATGGGTTTTGACCCCATTACCTGACCCACCCATTTCGCAAGATCAAGAGTGGTCAAATACGCAGGACTTTGCAACATCAAATAACTACCTGTGGGAACACCCGATTCCTTACTATACGAATGCACCAAGTTATTATCAACTGCCATTCTTCCAACAACATTGTTGTTAATAAAGAGACTGGCCAATTCATGGCCAAACGAATGACGTGTGTAGCTAGTCAAACCTCTAATAGTACTAAACGAAAATATATCTGAAAGGAGGTTAAGAAAATCTGCAACTACTGAATTGGCTCCATCACAACCAATTACCACACAAACACACAAAACATTATTTTTTAATCCTGCAGGATTTTTTAATCAAATATAACTATTGTAGGTCATATTTACATTAAATCAATGAATTAATTTAGTACCTTGGCGACAATGGAGCTTCCGACGATGAACCAAAGAACAGGTTTATTCGTAGTAAGGTCCAATTTTTATAGACTCAAGTTAACGTGTGATCAAGCATTTGTTAGCTTGAGTGCGGGTTGGGTTGGACAGATTCGTTACACTCCGAATGACTGACGTGGCTAACCCCAAAGATCCGTATATAAAGATGTGAAGGGTGGTAAGAATTGGTGTTTGTACCATCTAAATAGACGGTTTTTGGTGATGAGCAAAGCTCATCTTGATGATGAAGATGGTGGAGAAAGAGGGGAGCATGGAGGCTGCAGCCCTCATTTGTGTTGTGTGATGATGTTGTTGCTGAATGTCATATTGCAGCTAGGGTTTCCCCTTATAAAGGAGGAGGGGGCAGGCCCAACACTGGAGCCCATGGGCCAAGCAATGTTGGGAGCCCAAAGCATGGGGCACACCATCAGCGTGCCAACATGACTGCTGAGAGCAGGTGCAGCATAAAAGTGTCTATCAGATCCTTCCTTCACAGGCAAAAACTTTCACCATCCCTTTGAATACTGAATTCATTTTGTTTAATATAAAGAGATTATCGGAGAATCTGTAAAGTAAACTAGACAATCTACAAATTCAGCTAGAAAGGCATGATCCAAACACTATGACCATTAAAAACAGTTCAACTACAATAATCTATTAAGCTTTTTAAATAATCCAAACAAGAACCTCAACCCTTTAAGCTGTAGTAACTCACATCGAGAATTCTTGTTGCTTCCCCTTATCAAGCCAAACATTACATTCCCTACACACACAAACAAAAAATACGATAATTTGAAGTGTCATCGATCGTATATGGAGTGCTTTATAGTTTCACCTAATGCTGGCAAGTAGTTATAATGTACCTCTCAACAGGAATAGCAGTATTATGATTAGGGGTATCTGCAACACCAAGCTGATTCAGAGCTCGCCACCCGTTTTGCAGGATTAGTATTGCTATTCCTGCAGCGTTCCTTAGAGTTCCTGATCTCTCCATTACTATGCTCTTTTTGCCTTTTTTGTGAAGAGCAACGGCTATCGCTAGACCGGAGGTCCCAGTACCTATTATCACCACTTGATCATTTTCCACCACCCACTTGTTCCATCTTATTGTTATGATATTCAACCTTTTGTGTCTAAAGAGAATTTTGTTAGTTTAATTTGAAGTGACTGATACCAACCGTGGATCTGATGCAAACTCGAACCTTGTAAGTATATTTTTCTGAGTAGATTACCAGATTCAGCCTCAGCCTGGTGGTTGGATTTGATCCAAAATTGACATGTACCAACCGGACTACCTCAAGACGATAACGCATAAGTTAATACTTTTGTAGTCAAAAGCAAACAGCTTTTGTTTATAAAATTGACAATTAATCAAAGTTTTATTGAAATTTTTAAAACACGTTTAAGTGTACGGGTTTAGACACATTATCATTAGTGAAGAAGGTTGATTCGCGGTGATATGAGGCACAGCATAATGGTTGGCGTCATGTTATCCTCATAAGAGGCCTCAAGTTCAAACCAACCTCACTGGAAACATATCTTGGGTTGGCCAGGAAAAAGGTAGGAAACGGTGGATAACCCGGTTAGGCCGCGTACATTCGAGTAAAAATGTTTGCCCACCCCGGGTAACCTGAACAGGGAAAACCTCCTCCAATAAAATCGTTTTATGAGGCAATGAGTCAACCGGTGATTGATATTTCAAGTATTGCTACTAGTCTAAAATTTTCTGGTCAAGAAAAGTGAGAAGTTATACATCATCTGGTAGTGCCCTCATGGGCACGTTCCTCTCTGGGTCGGTCTGGTCTAATTAATTTAACATAAGATTACAACCTTCAAAAAGAATACAGAGACTAAATGATTAACCTAGATATTAACCAGCTCCTTTGGTCCCTTTACGGAATCTTTAAAGAAAAACCTAGATATTAACCAACTCCTCGAATTTAGGTGATGCAGGACAGTTCATGGCAAGATAACCCGAAGTTATATGCTTATTTACTTTTTTAAAAGAGAAAAGGGAAAAAAAGAACATGTTCAAGAAAAAACATATGGACAGTGTTACACATGCCAAGATCATCTTATTTACATATCAAACATCCAGGAGTTAAATAATTACAATGATGAATTGCCTAATATCGTCTCCATTTCTCCACCTCTCTGTGAGTTGCTTTGATCAGTTTCTTGGTGTTCACAACAACCTCCTCAATCAGAAAACCAATTTCATCCCTTGTATCAACAAGTCAAAAGTTACAAACGATCAGATAAACGATATATACATTTCTTGGACACCAACAGGGCAACAATTTATAATTGTTCAAAAAATATAAACTTCTGTTCGCTATAAAAGCCTGGTATATTTATACAAGAATTAGGTCAGTGAAACTTAAATTCTTAGTTTGTCAATGCTTAAAACTTGACTACTTCACATGAGAAGATACTATGGGAAACACCTGAGTTTACGGGTCAGAGTTCCTATACAGCTGTGTTATAGGGATAGAATATGTGATTTCTAGTAACGGAACTGACAATGGCCATGAAGACAGTATATCAAACACTGATACTTTTATGTTGACTAAATTGATAGATTAGTCATGTACATGTTTTTGATAGCTACTCAAACGGGACAACAAAGCTGTTAAACGGCGGTATAAAAAACTAAAGAAGACCACATGTTCTTTTTTTCTACAGTATCATCCAAAACGATTACTATTACTCTGTCATATGAAACAGTTTACTGTGTCATGTAGGTGAGGGCTCTAACGGCCAATATTACATCAATCCCCAGTTGAAGCATTTTGGAACGGACCAAGAGTCCACATAAACATGAAGTGAAGTATATGAGGTTTTTTGTTGGATATGAGAATAGGGATTTAAAAGTTCTAACTTTAGGCCATCTCCACTGTACACACCAAAACACCAAATTTGGTGTTTTAGTGTAGAAATTGTTCTCCAACCAACTCACCAAATTTGGTGTATTTTTCGCCTTTTTGGTGTACATCAAATTTTTGAAGATTTTGCACCAAATTTGGTGTAACACACATTACACCAAATTCTCAGATGTTTCATTTTAGCCCTTTTGTATTAAATATTGTTATTATTTGACTACAAACCTGAAGAAATTTATATACTTATATTATTCGTATAAGAACATCATACATACAATATATCATTGATGACTAAAACAACATAATATAGGTTTCAAACAAAGTACGATAATTAAAAGATTAATTCCTGAAAGATTCATTTGTTACATCAAATTTGGTGTAGTGTTTATTGCAAACATTGGAGATGCCCCTAGGTGATAAAAAGGTACATTGATATTTGTGAATGCTACATATCGACTTTTTATAGTCTAACAACAACCAAGAAAAATATGGAATTATCTTGATATTCCCATATCAATATCCAAAATAAGCACATGGTAATGGTTAAGCATTTACAGTCTAAAATAATTCCTTCAACCTTTACATATGCACTTTAATTCAGTTCTCAATTTTCAGAGAAATATACACAATCCCATGGAGCCTTAAAGGTTAACAGTTTTAGTTTCATCCTACACGACTACACACTTAAAACACCTTCTTTTTTTCATTTTGCATTAACTGCCTCAGATAAAGGTGAAAATGTTAAGCAAAGAAATAAGAGTGATAGTGTAGTAGTATTACAAAACATCACCCTACATAGGACTATAGGAGATAAGGAATGTATTGAACTAGATCCGGAGGATGTACAGTCACGTGTGTTTGCACCATTGAATAAATCATTTCCAAGATTTATGATGACTCACTGCAGTTTTATGCAACTTATCAAGCACAAACTAGATATTGCAGTATCCCCATTACTATAAGGTAGATCAATATGCAAGATACGAAGTAAAAGTTATATGAAGAAACAAGGAGCTGATAACAGCCAGATCAAACACTATGAACAACACAGACATAAACACACAAACATGTAACACTTACCGAGTAGGAAGACTGCCGGGTCCACTGAATAACTTCCCGACATTAGAGTGTTTCCGATTCTCATCATAAGCAATTCCCCTTCCCGCACCATAGCCAAATCCTAGGCCAACTCCGCATCCAGCACCAAATCCAAAACCAAGCTGCAGCCCAGGAATTCCAGGACCTAACCCTGCGCCTGAAGTACTATTCATCTTAGATATTTCCAAACAGAAAAAGGTTGCAATCTTTATATCCTAATTGCATCAGTTACTATATTACCATGTCACTATTTCTTCTGCCTATACTAAAAGACACAAACAAGGTTTTACTAAAACTTAAAAAATGGAGAATTGTTTAAAGTGGCAGCCTACTTCCATTTTTATGCCTATTTAAGATATTTAACATTATTTTACAATTTACACATTATAACAGCTTAGACACCGAAAAGGATCCAGCTTTATCCATTTTGCTATTGTATGTATTAAACAAAAGTCGATCTGTAAGTACCAAACTTCCAAAACTTGCTACTGTACGTTTCTGGTGACCTCTTAATCAAGTGACCGAGAAACTGAACAATGTAGTACCCATGTATGCTGCCACATTTGCCATGTCATCATCATAACCGTTTTCACGTCACCAATTTACATGTCATATGATATAAGATACGTATAATAGTAAAAGGTGTCTAGAATATACTCGTATATTTTCTATGCAACATGCCCTAATTTCTTTCATTTTGAGCAACCTAGTAGACGTAGGCAACTATTCCCCCTACCAAAAATCGGAACTACAGTAGGTTGTTACTTACAATAATTGGTTGTCTGAAATGAAACAAATCAGAAGTAAGTTTCTATTTCCAATCAAAGTAAATTCCCTAAAACGAGTATCCAACAAAAGCATGTTGCTACTAGACGCGAATTTACCCTAACATAAAAACAGCTAAAATTCGTAACTTATTTACTACGGAGTATTGTTTATGGAATCAATTAGCAAAATTCGTAACTAGAACAGAAATAAAAAAATAATCGAATCAAATCAAACGGAGTATATAAATAAATAAATAAGTACGTATACCTCCGACGAGTCCAACGCCGAAACCGATGCCACAACCGGCGCCAAGGCCAAAAGCAGGACCGAGTTTACCTAATTTGTTAGAATAGGCAACTGGTAGCTTCCATAGTAAACCTTTATCGTCATCGTCGTGGTTGTTGTTGTTCCTGTTTGGCATTTTGATTGATATGATTAAATTTTGGGGGTTTATGATGAAATTAGCGTATGATGTGAGGTTTAAGTTTCGTAAATGAAATGAAACGTGCGGGTGCAAGCGAATTGACCATGTATATGACTGCCGATGAGTGAAATAAACGGTTATGAGTTAACTTCTATTTTCATCCGTAGGATTAGCCTAACTTTTGATCCTGACCATTACAACTTGGATTTGTTGGTTACTTGCGGTTTTATTATGGCGGTTTTCTCCTCCCTGGATGCTACATAAATTACTATTGCAGGATACTAGATTTCCTTATACAACTAAACTATTTAATTAATATAACTTTATCTATTCCATAAATACTCCGTTGTGATTATTTATTAATTAATATAAATAATTCTAATATAAATTGATATCGCAGGATGCTAGCTTATTAACATATATTAATAGGCAGGATGCTATATGTTTCAAATATATATAAATATATTAACATAAATTAAATATGGCATATCGTAGGATGCTACCTATATTCACAAATTACTACGGTAGGATACTAGATTTCCTATTTCACAACTTGTACCTTTTTAAAAAATTTATATAATTATTAACGTAAATTAATTGGCAGGATGCTAAATTGACCAAACATATATATGCTACGGCAGGATCCTATATTCTTCACATGTTCTAAAATATTTAACTACTACAAATTTTAAATTCTTTAAATATGGCCTATGCCCACGTAAATAACCCAGCAGGTTGTAATTCATTAATGAATATAATATTTTAGTCCTTATATTTCATGTTCGAAAATATTTAATTAATATAAATACTTCCAAATTCACATGTTGTACGTTATTATTCATTTATATAAATGATTTAAAATTTTAAATCATTAAGATAAATCAATATTATGAATTATTTATATAAATGATTTAAAGTTTTAAATTATTAAGAGCAGGATATTAGATTTCCTTATACAACTAAAATATTTAAATAATATATAATTTTATCTATTCCTTAAATATTCTGTTGTAATTATTTAATTAAAATAAATAATTCTAATATAAATTGATATCGCAGGATGCTAGCTTATTAAACATAGATTAATAGGCAGGATGCCATATGTTCCAAATATGTATAAATATATTAACATAAATTAAATATGGCATATCGTATTACTACGGGCAGGATACTAGATTTCCTAATTCACAACTTGTACCTTTTTAAAATTTTTATATAATTATTGGCAAGATGCTAAATTGACCAAATATATATATGCTACGGCAGGATCCTATATGCTTCGCATGTTCTAAAATATTTAACTACTACAAATTTTAAATTCTTTAAATATGGCCTATGCCCACGTAAATAACCCAGCAGGTTGTAATTCATTAATGACTATAACATTTTAGTCATTATATTTCATGTCGAAAATATTTAATTTATATATAAATTCTTCCAAATTCACATGTTGCACGTAATTAATCATTTATATAAATGATTTAAAAGTTTAAATCATTAAGATAAATTAATATTATTAATTATTTATATAAATGATTTAAAATTTTATATTATTAAGATAAATTAATATGGCATGCTAATTCATGCCAAAAATTTATGGGTATTGCATGATGCTAATTACATGACTGGATAGTATATATATCGCTCAAATTTTAACCCACGTCAACATTTATGGGACTGCTACCCAATCTTATTAATAATAAAAAATGTATCACAATATTATATATAACTACTTTTGACCATGTCATCTATTTCAACCTAAGTTTCATAATTCATGGATTCATGCTTCTTAATATATTTAAACAATCCAGGATTCTAATTATATGCTAATTCTAATTCTAAAAAAATGGATAGTCTTTTTTTAAGTATTTATATAAATGGTTTTATTTTATACAAAATACATGTATATGTACATAATAGAATACCTTTATGTCCATAGGATTAGGGTAACTTTTGATCCTGACTATTACAACATGTATTTGTTGGTTACTAGCGGTTTTCCCTATCCCACGTAATCCAGGATGCAATCAAACGGCAATATGTATTATATATATAGTTAATATATAAAAATAAATATATTAAGTGGCTTTATTAAAGATTAAATAAAAGACCTACGATTAACTCAGGAAGGCAGGAGCAGGAATGCAGGAAGGCACATGAACGCAGAAGGTAGGAACTGCAGGAAGCCCATTGTAAATTAATGGGCTACAATTTATCCGATTAATTCATGAGCAGAAGCGCAGGAAGGCATGTACGCAGAAGGTAGGAATGCAGGAAGGCCAATGAAATATTATGGGCTAAATTTTATCCAGCCCCAATAAGCAAACAAAATGCAGGAAGACCAAATATTCCCATCATAGAAAATGCAGGAATGAAAATTAATGGGTTAAATTTTATCCAGGCCCAGTACCTAAACAATGGCAATAAGATATGCAGGTATGAAAATTAATGGGTTAAATTTTATCCGGTACCTGCTTTTATTTAAAAATATGGTAGGTATTATGGCTTATTTTTCTAAATAATTTACTTGTGGTTTATATGCGTGAATGTCTTACTCCTGTATGTTTAAACCGCATTCATAAAATCACATTTTTAATAATATTCAGTATTCAACCTTATAACCCAAATATACGTCTTTCTTATTTGACTTTATTGTTAGAGTTTTAAACTATCTACTTTATTTCTATATATTTATATTAATCAATAGTTATAAATTTTATTTAAGAGATTGGTTCCCTTATTTTACGGATTTGAATATAATGTAATTAAATTCCTTGCATTTACGTACATCTTATCTACTTAAAATTTTATTTCAGAGTTTGGCTTCCTTATTAATACTTTTAACTACATTTCTTCTTTTCTGTGCTATCCTGCATTCCATGCCTTCCATGCCCGCATTCTCCATATTCCTTCCTGCATGCGTTAACTTCCATTACTTCCATGCCTGCATTCCCTACATTCCTTCCTGCATGCATCGACTTCCATGCCTTCCTTCCTGGTGTATGCCTATATGCGTTGACTTCCATGCCTTCCTGAAACGCCCCAAAACTAGGAATTTTTTTTTTTTCGGTTCCCACAGCTCGGTCCCACATCTCGTATATTTGATACCGTATTCTCATCTTTACATTTTGACCCAAAACAAGACAACGGGGTATGCAATTTACCAGCCATGTAGTACAGGTAGGTAAAACAACCTTGTTTTAGCTAGAACAAGCTTGTTTTAGGCTAGAACAAGCATGTTCTAGTGGTAACACAGACTCAAATTTTTGACCAAATTCAAACACGCATATCTTTTTACTCGTAAACACTTACACTCTGAAAATTTGCAGGCACCTCCATAATGCCAAAATGAAACTTTCTATTTTTGAACTTTTCCAAAATACACGTTTTACGAGAAAACGGACGTATAACCACTTTTTGACCATTTTAACCCATTTTGGTGAACACTCTATATCCCAAACCACTTGGTTTTAGCCTCTGCCCTTTTTCACATATTTTCAATATCTCAAAATAAGTCTAACACCCTTGGCTAAACCCACATAACTACATTCTAACCCGATTGAACTCCTTTGACCCGTTTAGTGCCCATTTGGACACTATTTACCAAATCTACTACATAACACCACCACATTACCCAATACCACACACATTTTACTCTTACAACATTGTTGACTATATGTCAACTTCACATTTGACCAACCAATCACATTCGACACTAAATCACTTTTCACCACTTTGACCCAAACCAAACCAATCATATGACTTCATACTCTTGACAACCATATACACTAGACATCATAACTTGGTTTGACCTTCAAACTCAACTACTACACATTGACCAATATATTTAATTCAAAAACTCTTTGTTTGGGCGATTTACACAATTGAGCATCAAAACAACAATTCAAAAGAAAGAAGCATATTCTAACAACAAGTATGCTCCATATCCATGTTACCAGTTTCTCATAACCCTTCTATCCACATTTCGCTAGTGTAACATCAACCTACAACATAAACACTGAAACGGGTAAGCACAACTGCTTAGTGAGTACACAGGCAATCAAACAAGTAATACACATAACACTTAACACATATCAAAACAATACTTAAACACGAAATCACTGGGCTCTGAACACTGAACACTGTACACTGTGTTAACCGCAGTTAACTCTCTGATCACCTCTAAACCTTTACACATAATCATTAACCAACAACAATCAATTCACTAATCAACACATCTTTTAACATAGTATTAAACACACACATAATAAACAAACATATAATAAACAACCTTCACGTGATTGTATGATCCTCTAGCTCGGAAGCTATCCGGAAACACATACAACCAATTCATACACTATTCACTACATCATCACTATTTAATCCACATATGTCAACAAGTCATCTTCCACCCGATTGTGTAGCCTCTTACTCAACAGCAATCCGGATCCAACAAAATCGAATCATACACTATTCTTAACCAATTCTTTTCTTTTACCTTTAAACTAGTGACTTACTCATTACTTGGCTAACATCAAACTAATGAGGAAATCACTACTTTTCTTTCCAAGTAACATTTAATCACATAACAATTAAGAATAACAAGTAATTTAACACAACAACTAAATTAAGCAATAAACATAATTAAACAAACATAAACAAATAACTTATTCCTGATTGTGTAAACCTCTAGCCCGCAAGCTATCCGATACTACACAATCACATCACATGTTTAACCCCCGTATCACTCACCACAATCTCTTAAACGACTATTTCTCCATCTTGATCATCATAAGCCTCCATGTCTCTAGTCACATATTGCATAAACACATAATCATAACGACACTTTTAGACACTAATAATTATAGACTTCAATCATATTCAATCCCTCCCCCCACTTTGATTACACTTACTTTGATTCTTTAATTAACTACACTAGACTTCATCATATGATCACTTATAAGCTTTCACTAATCAAACTCTTACCACATAATATTCATCATCATAATCATACTCTATAAGTATCACTAATTTCATAATTAAACTCATTAACATAATCTTAACATAATATACATGAATCACCATGAACACTCTTTTAATAATTCATCACTTATCAACTTTACTACTTTGAATTCATGTTCTATCTTCATAATTATACTCTATTAGCATTACTAATCATGTATTTAAACTTATTTCATCATTCCATACAATTTAGCATAAACCCTAGAATTTCTCATAAACACTAAATCATGATTTCATCACTTTTAACATGTTATATGATTACCTACAAGCTTAATAACACTAATAAACAACAATTCAATCAATTTCTAGCTTCAATTTCGGATTAAAACCCTCACTTTTACAAAACCCATCAAAACTCCATGAAAGCTTAAAACACTAGGTTAAATCACATGAGAAATCACTTACAACATGTTAGAGATGCTCAAAGAATGAAGAATTCGAATTCTTAAGGCTTGAAACAAGAGTTAGAAACTGATTTTAGGGTTTGAGAAAGCTTCCTGCGATTGTATTTCTTTTGTGTCTGTAAACTTTTGAGAGGAAATAAGATAATCCCCAATTCATACATACATATCTCTTAAGTCGGCCTAATTAATTTATCCCCTTTATTTCCTACAGTCTGGAACTGATAAAACCGTTTACGTTTTTCACTATATCTCGTTATTTACATAATAATATTTCATAATAAAAATATATCCGTGTACGATATTAATTTTCTGAAATTTGGGGTGTTACACTTCCTCCATCCTGCATGCCTACATGATACTTACCATTACAGAGGTGGGTTCTTTGAAGAGTAGTAAATATTTGAGGAATGAAAGAACCAATCAGATTTCAGCATTTCATTTTAGTAGGGAGGGGTATTTTGGTCAATTCATAAATCAATATTACTGTAGAACAAAAATATTAGAAAAGCATACACAGAAACACGTTATGTTCTTCCCCAAATTCTGAAAGCTAGGGTTTCTTTCAAATTCAACACCAATCAACAAATTAACAGTTGCTTCGAACGAAATTCATGCTCAAAAGCATAATCCGAATTGTATGATCATGATAAACAACATTCATCATGCTATATTTGATCGAGATTGAGAACTAATTAGAAAAATAACGTGATATTTTCATGGAGGAAAGCTACAAATTCACATGCCCGTATTATCTAATTTGAACGTCATTCAAGCTCTTAAACATCATGTGAATCGCACATCCTGATGACGAACGAAGCGATAAAAAGTATGCAGATTTTCACGTTAAACTACAGGCATCAATACGTTAGTTTCTCCGACAGAGGTAATCTGTGTTTCATTAATCAATGTAATCACATGTAATTTCTTCTACAATTGAGTAAGAAAAACGATTGAATCAAATTCATATATTATGCTGAAAATATGAATATCTATTTTTCGCACACCAAGTGTTCGATGAAATGCATAGTTAGTTTGCTCATTAGATTTCCATGTAAATATCATATGTGATTGATTGGCAGTTGAAATTCTTTCAATAATGAATGTGCACCATGAAGTTGATAGTGAAATCACGTGTGACACATTTAAATCCGAAAATAATCATATGTGATTTGCTATTTTTAAGCTATAAACAATATCATAAGAAGTATGTGATATTGTTCATATATATGAAAAGGAGAAATGGTGAAAGTAAAAGATTTCAACGTGTTCTTTAAAAATGGTGAAAGTAAATTTGTATGTCGTATATGCCGTGATACTTTTGAATGAGTGAAGGAGTTCTATTATCATGTGCAGACTCATACAGAAGAGAGATGGAAAGCATTCTTTGCAGGGCGTAATGATAAAGTCTATTTCTCGTCTAAGGCTGTATTTGGGTTAGAGGTGCAAAGTCACAAGAGAAGTCGTTTTTCAGGATTACTAGTTGTTGATGATCATGATCATGTGAATGGTAATAATAAGGTGCCGAAAACAGAAAACTTGTTGGGAACGATGGCAGTTGATTGTGTGGAGGTTGATAAGGATGTACGGCATGCAGCAGAGAGTTTAGTACTAATGTCTTGAGATCACAATTCAGTGCCGGAAGGTATTATAATATCGACGGATATAATAAAAGCGGTTGAGGGTCTTTTGAAGCGGGCTAATTGGGCTGTAATAATGGTTAGAAGGTAAGCGTAAGATGGTTCGTGACTTTGATGTGAATTTATCTGCAACGGAACATGAAGATTTAACACAACTTATTATGGCATAACAATAGAAGAAAAATGCAGTTTTTTTGGTCACAAACAAAAGGCATTGTACTTATTGTGATACGAATGTTAACAACTTTCTGTTTCTCTTGACAAATTTGTTTATGATATAATAGCAGCAGGCCATCAGGGGATTATTAAATTATTACAATTAATAAATTCATACATTCTCCTATTAATTGAACTGAAGCTGTGATGGCAATATTTTTAGGAAATTATATCCATAATTAAGAACCCTAGAATAACTATGTCACATGTGATTTAGGTAAAATCACATTTATTATCAAAAATAACATGTGATTTTAGGTAAAAACTAATCTATTTTATAAATAATCATATGTGATGTTAGGTAAAATCACATGTGATTATGAGTTGTTGTGAAAGAAGATCACACATTTTAGTTGTAATCACGTGTAATCGAGCAATTATTAGTTTAAAATTTACATTTCTGTTTAAATCACATGTGATATTATGAAAAATCACATGTGATTTATCTTACAAAAATCATCACATGTGACTTTGCCCTATAAAATCACACGTGACTTTTCCCTATATATATCACAAGTAATTTTGCCCTATGTATATCCCGCAAAAGTCACATAATATGATACAAAACAATTTTCAATTGAATCAACATTTCTGTTTAAATCACATGTGATGTTATGAAAAATCACATGTGATATTATGAATAATCATAAGTGATTTATCTTACAAAAATCACATGTGACTTTGCTCATAAAATCACATGATATATGAGGAGTCAAACAAGAGATCGATAAAATCACATATGATTTTAGATATAATCACATGTGATTGTAGAAAAATTTGAATAATCCATGTAACAAGGTGATATGACATCATGCTTGATAAAATCATATATGTAAAATCACATGTGATTTTAGGTAAAAATCACATGTGATTTAGGGGTAAAAACTCATGTGATTATATGTAAAATCACATGTGATTTCACATGTGATTTTAGGTAAAAATCACATGTGATTTTAGGTAAAAATCACATGTGATTTAGGTAAAATCACATATGATTAGGTAAAATCACATGTGATTTTAGGTAAAATCACATTTGATTATGAATAATGACATGTGATTTTAGGTAATACACATGTGATTTAGGTAAAATCACATGTGATTTTGGGTAAAAATTCATGTGGTTTATGAATAATCATATTTGATTTTAGGTAAAATCATATGTGATTATGATTTTAGGTAAAAACTCGTGTGGTTTATGAATAATCATATGTGATTTTAGATAGAATCACATGTGTTATCATAAATGTAGTATTACTTAAAAAAATCACAAGTGAAAAAAAATAATTACATGTGATCTTAGCTTAATCACATGTGATTTTCATAAATCAACATTTATGTTTAAATCACATGTGATGTTATGAAAAAATCACATGTGATGTTATGAAAAAACACATGTGTTTTATCTTACAAAAATCACCACATGTGACTTTGCCCTATAAAATTACACGTGACTTTTTCCGTATAAACATCACAAGTGATGTGATTTTGCCCTATGTATATCCCACAAAAGTCACATAACATGATACAAAACAATTTTCAATTAAATCAACATTTCTTTTTAAATCACATGTGATTTTATGTAAAAACTCACAAGATTATATGTAAAATCATATGTGATTATGGGTTTTTTTCTAAAATACGTCACATGTGATTATAGTTAGAATCGCATGTGATACTAGTTGTAATCAAGGAATCAACTGGTTTAGTGATGTCAGAAAAAACTACACTTAACGAATCAAATGAAAAAGCTCACCTAGAAAAGCTCGTTATTTATATGAACGACCTACAAATTTTTATCTTCTCGAAGTCTCAATGGCGCTTATAAGTAATAACACGATCATACTCATTTTTGTAAGTAGAAAGTTATGTATCAAACAAACAAAGAATGAAAGAAATAATGAATTAATGATATGAGGTTAGAAAGTTTTTCATTATTAATATTCCAAAACTACACCCATATTACATACATATATATACAGCAACAACCAATACACCCCAATTATCATCCCGTTGCTATATACATTTTCATGCACATCATATCGACACACTTCACAGTAGCATACACTCGAATATTTCCATAGTACACTTACAGCTTCCAGCCCACTACTATTCAACCATATACAACAAGCAAAACACCATCACCATCATGCCCAATTCCACCCCTCCAGATCTGTTATTCGACCCGTTTCACATTAATCATGTTGCAGCCACTGACTTAGGGTTGTTAATCCATTGGTTTCACTTTAAATCCTTCGATTCCGGTCTTGCTTTTATTCGCTCGAAGCTTCTTAATTGATCATGTAGCTTCAATACAAAACCAGAAACCTATAAACAAAACATTCACCATGATTACGATATTGAGCCACATAACAAAACAGTTAGTTGTATACCTGATTACTAAGAATGCGATCTCCTTTAAAATGTGATGAATTGGGCTCTTGGGGATGACATATACGAATGACCTTAACCGTACTTAACATTTTTCAAATCAACTACAGCTATTTACAGTTAAGTTAACAGTGCCACATACTATATATCCATGCTAAAGCCAACTTGATACTCATCTTATTATCAGTTTGTAGTATGTGATAGCAATAGGAGGTTGTGACCAACCTCATATAACATTTCAGCTCAATGATATGACGTTGCTACTTTATTTTCGTCATGTTTAATGGTTGCAGCAAGAACGATATCTACTTATTAATTGTTAAAGTAGCTCACAACCTATAACTACTTACACGAGTGTATGTTTCTTAATAATAAGTCATATCCTCAAAATGATATTGCTAGCAAGTTATGTGTATCATAAGTGACCTAACACATTCAATTCAACTCTGAAACATGTAAAAATGTGAAGGTAGTGGTTTTCATTGAGACATTTTATCGAACACATGGAAGGCTTGATCGAGTCTATCAATTTTGGGTGCATTAGTAAAATAATAACATGGATAATGATGTGAAACAAGTAAGAGGTAAAGAGAAATTGAAGAAACGAGTTAAGATAACCTAAGAAAACGTATATTAAAAATACAATTAGATCAAAAAGTTACAGCAAATCACATGTGATTATAAAAAATCACTAACAAAATTAAATTCTGGACTTAAGAAAATTAGGGCTTGTTTTATAACTAAAAATTCACATACTGCTACAATGATATGAAAAACAACATCAATAGCAAAACTGCTCCTACAAAAGCAAAATGAAGATTAAAAACCTTAAGAGTCATATGTACATGTTGAATCAAAATAGCTTGAATCTGAAAACTTTGTAGATGATGATCTGTTACACTAATTTTTTTCTTCAAAATCTGAAATAATAAGAATTAGAATCCATTTCTAATGAGTTCTAAGCATCATCAAGTAATCGCTCTTTAGAATCCATTTCTAACGAGTTCAATAAATTCACCATCCAGATTCTAAAGCTTCTGCATTATTCAATTGTAATAATGTTTCATTCATCTTAGCAAATCCTAAAATCCACATCAATTAGGGCATCAAATTACACCATAAACTAACTTTACATCCTCTAATTTCAACTAATATACAATTACCATAATAAACTATTGAAAAACGATGATAATATAATCAAATTGAAACCCTAACCTTTTTTTCTGCTACCAATTTTGCTATTACTATCTTCAATTTCTTCATCAGTTTCTGCTTCTTCAAGCTCCGCTTCAATTTCTGCTTCAAGTTCTTGTTGTTGTACGTCGTCATTTTGTTGTTGATTTTCGAGATACAGATCGACCTGTTCGCGAATGAATGCTTTTTGATTTGTGAGAACAGAACTTCATCGCAACAAGGATTCACTGTGACAATCGAGTAGCGAGCGAGTGTTAACAAGATCGATTGAAGATTATTGATGATTTGTGAGATAAATTAGGGCAAAAAAAAGAGCGAAGAAATTAGGGCAGAGAGAGTTTTTTGATTTCTTAAAAGATGATGATGAACTGAGAATGAAAAAACCCTCGCAGAATTAAATTACTAGTGATATGTAAATTGACGGATCTACCCCTCCGTGTTTTTTAAACATAAAAACATAACAATTAAAAAAAATAAATCTGATTTAATTTTAGCCCTTGATTTCTTAAATCCAATGGTGGAGAATGGTTCTCCCATTCTTCATTTTTTTGATGGTCTCTTTTGAACTTTCCTCTACCATTACAATTCTACTTATTTGGTGTGTATATAAGATTTGTGTTTTATTGGTGATTTAGTAGAGATATCCTTTAATAAATTTTTACAAAATGATGTGAGGTTAAAAAGTTAAACTTTGTTTATTATCCTTATCTCTTTTGTTGTTATTGTTGCACCTCACCTTCGGGTAACTTTTATTTAAGGATATAAGTGACATTGTATTCTAACATTGTTGTTTTGATAAAGTCGAAAAAATTTTATTGCTTTCATAATTAGTAAATTATTTTCTTTATTTATTTAGGAAAAAATTTACTAATTATAAAAGACTTTAAACAAAAAATACAATAACTATACTACCATTCTTCCATCCTTCCCTACCATCCTTCCATCCTTCCCTACCATCATATCATCCTTCCATCCTTTCCTACCATCCTTCCATTTTCCTATTTTACCCTTCCTTCCTTCCCTACCATCCTTTCATCCTTCCTACCATCATACCATCATTCCATCATTCCCTACCATCCTTCCATTTTCCTATTTTACCCTTCCTTATTTCTTTCAATTTTTTTTTATCTTTCTTTCCTGTTTCCTTCCGAATTATTTTTCCTTTTCCTCTATTTTTTTACATCCTTCATTCCTACCCATTTTTCTCCTTTCCTACAGCCATATTTTCCATATTTGAATTTTATCCTTTTTACTTTTTTTTTTTCTCATGAATACATAAATTAATTAAGTAAGTTGATCATTAATCTTTGTTTTATAACAGTTGGGTATAGCCGGGCCTACCTGGTATAATTGTAATAAACATGTTGATAATTAGTGAATATACACGAACACAGCCTAACAACCCCTCGGTGGAACAACAAATGCAGGAAGATAACAACGTTAGTATGAAATCTCTAATTATACTAAATTTATCAATTATGCATGTGAAAACCGAATATATCATACAAATTACATCGCTACTACATGAAGTTGTAAATATAAAATAATACTCTTAAGAATAATTGTTCTTTAAAAATATAAAAAAAATATTGTAAGTGTATTAATCATAATTAACTCATTCAAGCTTCCCATAATCTTAGAAACATTAAAAAATAATTTTGTTATAAATGTAATATTGTCTCCTTATGTGCATTTTGCCCTTCCTGCCTTGCCTATCCTTCATGCTATATTGTCTCCTTGTGTGCATTCTACATTCCTGCCCTTGTCTATCCTTCATGCTTACATCCTACTTCACTTTATATTGCATATCTTCTACCACATGCTCTTTATTTCCTTCATTTTTCAGTCCCTTCAACATTAACTTCATTTTTATGGCTGTCGGTATAACCGGGCAATGCCCGGGTATATACTAGTTTGATGAGATGATAAAAAATTAATTTTGTACGTTGAAATTAATTGTCTATTTTTAGAAGTAGAATGATATAATTAATTAAACTTTCTATTATACCCCTACTTTATATGTCATAAAAAGGAAGATAAAAAGGAAGGTAAAAAGTAAGAGTGTAACTGTCATAGTACAGAAAAGTACAGTGTAATAATTATGTTTTCTTAAACTGCGTGTTTCTTGTCTGTAAACAATAATTTTGGAACGGATGAAGTACTAGTATAAACAACACATTTTTCTACAGTACCAATTATTTTCCCACAAAGGAAAAACAAATGTTTCACAGAGATGTTTAAATAACGTAGAGTGACTCAAAGAGATTTGGAGTTAAATGCAAAATTCGAGTTAAAAGGGAATGAACTTGCAAAAAACTCGACTCAAAAATCGATAGTGAAATGAATAACAGGCCATAAAGAAGGAGAATGCATTTTATTTACTAAAAAATGTATCTAAAAAGGGCTTCACTATCGGTATTTGATTGTTATCTTTAAATTAACTAATTATGATATCAATTATACAAACTATACTCTAACGTTGATGTAACAAAATTTTTAATACTCTTCTAAACTATGACAAAGTAAAATGAATCAGACGAAGCTAAAAGAAGTATAAAAACAATAATTATCGAAAAGTCTTGGTTTTTAATGTGACATTGTAGCAAAACAATCGAATAATTAAAAAGTTAGTGAGTGCAAATTTCACTTAATTAAATATTTGTACGCGTGAATGTGTTTGTTGAATGTTAGCAAATTTAATTCTAAACAATAGATTATACTCGTTAAAAACATGATAGATTTACAAGGTTTTTCTTATGCATTTTTATAGCTTTTGTTACAACGATTTAATGATATATAACGCTTAGTTGCAACGAAATGATATTAATCAATTGGATTTGTTAATTTAATTTTGAAAAAATATATATATCATATATCGAAATTCAAAAATATAAAGTATCTATTTTATAATGGAACATGCATGTACCCTCAACCCAACACATTTGAGTATGTGAGTGTTATGTTAAAATATGTCGCATTTAAAATTGTTATTTACTCTAAACCATGATAACTCAAAGTATTAGACATCTCCTATTGGTCTTCATCACCTTCCGTCGGTTTTATTTTATAGTGACGATCGTCGGTTAAGTGACACCGATGTCATGGACTCGTCACTTTCGCTCGTCAATTTTTTTAATCGAATAACCGACGTGCAATTGGTTTTCTTTTTGTGTGTAGTGTATAAAATTAAATGTAAATTGGTAAATGTGGGACCCAAAAATTAAAGTGACGATGTCACTGATGGCAGGAATCCGTCAGTTTCAGTCAGTTTTTAAAAAAGCTGATGTGGCGCCGACATGGCTCAGTCGGTTTCAATCAGTTTAAGTCACGGTTGGGTATGGTCTTATGACGCTTAGGTTGTTTTAGTGATCCAATTGTTAACAATTTTTACACTTTGATCATTACAAGAAGAATTTGTAAGTCCTTAGTTCTTAGGATCGATAACTTCGTTATCTATAGTATTAAGGTGCGGAATCCCTCAATACGTCGTTATCTTACTATAACGAATAAGTTCGTGTTCACGTTTACTAAAACTTAACTTTAAACGATAAAACGTCAAAGCCTAGTCGTTAGAATTGTTTTCTCTGGAAACCTGAATTCGCAGGTCAGGAAATCGAATGCAAAAGTTCTCCCAAAAAGTTATGTTTTTCACGGTTTGAAAACATTATATATTTCGTCTCAACTCGCAGCCGCTGGGCCTGCGAGTTGACTCGACTCGTTACGCATGCCCAAGCCCAGTTTGACTTCGGCTCGTTAAGCTTATTGCGGATCCAGATCTCATCTCGCCAGACCAATTCTGCAACTTGAGATCTCGACTCGCACAGTTTGTATATTTATTTCATTTTCTATATTCATCTAACACTTTAACATACTAATATATTTAACGAATATCAATAACAAAACAAATATTCATTTACAAATATAAACCAATTGTACAAACATGATAACAATTACACCAGTCCTATTTCAAGCTAGATCTGTTGTCACAAACTATGTTTCAACAGACCCCCCCTTGACAATAGCTCTAACGTCTTTATCTTCATATTGTCTTTGGTTTTCAAGAGTAAATCTTACTTCCTGCAAAAATCTTAAGCTTGATGCATGTTTTAACCATCCTATGATAATCTCGTGCTAAATCACCCCAAGCAATAGCAGATATGATCTTGTTCTTGTATAACATAATCAGATCTGCCTTTGATAAATTCATCAGGTGTCGGTGATCATAAACACGAAGAATCTCCTTTTCTCCATCAGGATAATCATCATCAGCTTCAATCATAAAGGCTTCACCAGTCGCAGCATCTACCCCCCAATATTTCATTTTTCCTAAAATATTCTGAGGCATGGTCTTCATAGGTATTTGCTTAATACACTTGACCGTTGGATATACCTTCTTCCTTCTTCTTCTTCCAGTCCTCTGACTAAGTTCATTCAACTTTATCGTTTTTCCTTTCCTTGGCTTAATCTTTGAAAACTTCATAGATAATCCCTCAGTCCTGATAATACGCTCAACATACTTAGCAAAATCATCATTACTTGGATTCATCATATCTAATCTAGCCATGTCTCGAATCTCATATCGAGGCAACGAACTAAACGCTGCAAGCTTCTTCTCAAAATATTGAACCCCGTCAAACCTTTTGATCGCGAAGAGCTTCAGGTCAGAGTCATAATACCATCCAATAATGCCAGATTTGAGTACACGCTTTCCAGTAATATCAACTTCTTTCAAAATGCGTGGCTTCTTTTCCTTTATCTTCTTAAGCATTTCTTGGATAAACATAGGATTACCAATCAAATGTTAGTATTTATCCTCAATTTCTTCAACTTCAGTATCTGAATCTTCAGAAGCATTATCAAAAGCTTCTAAATCAATAACCGATTCTCCTTGTTCATTCACAAAAACAAATTCAGTCGTTGACGGATTCACAACATGTTCATCTACATTTGCATCCAGATCAACACCTTCATCTATCACAGATTCAAATACCGCAGTCCAGTCTTCTAGAAGTTTGAACTCTCCTTCTTCAATATCATAATCAATTTCTTCATCTATCTCATCCAAAATATCATCTTCTGAATCTGATAGATCAAGCATTTCCATTCCTAGAGAAAAACACAAATACAAATATATTAATAATTCAAATTCTTCATTGATTTCCCTGAACCAATCTAAGAATTTCTTTATTATTCCTTTTGTATTATCAAACCTAATAATATAAACGCATTCTATATAACTCTTTAAATCTTTTATTGATTACCCTGAATCAAACTAAGATTTCTAAAGTCTTATGACAAACACTTAGTAAATATTAATTAAATTAAACTCTAATGTCTTATGAACAATCAATATCACCAAACATTCAAGTTTACCATTAATTAACTTATATAATTTCCAAGACTTAATTGAACTGTTATATTTTTCAAAAACTTAACTTTCAATTATATCTTTAAATTATATATCATTTACCTAGTTATCACATTTTTTTAACTTGTAAGTTAAACTTTCAAGTCTAAAATGCATATGTTATATAAAAATTTTGATCGCCGATATTAATCGGAACACGCCGCTCGACTACTCAATGAGTCGGAAGTCTTTCGATCACTATTTTATCTTAACATATAATTATATAAACTTAAATTACATAAAACATATTTTACTTAAAATGATAATAATCTTAAGCCGAATATATTTACACAATAAAATTAAGTTTACATTTGTTCAGTACAAATTATTACAAATACTACAATACTATGCTAATACTAAGCTATCTTACCAGCTTCAGTATCAACCGGTATAGTCTTATCTGTACTTGTTCCAGCTCCAGAACCACTTGCTTCAGCACCAGACTCCCCCTGAATTGTAGCTTGCTCACCAGTCTTTGAAGGACCGGTCTGCTCACCACTCGGTGCATTGGGATCATCGTCCTTGTCAGAGTCTTTCTTCTTTCTCAGCTCATCCTGCTTGCACGACTCCAAATATACCAATATCTCCCCCTGAGCAAACTGTCCTGAATTAACTCTCAACACCAATCGTTCTAAGTTATCAAGCTTCAGTCGCTGGGTAGTGAAATCATCAAGTAACGTATTGTGAGTCTGCAGCAGTGTCTTGTAAGCTTGACTCTGTTGAAGCACTTGCTGGCCAAGAGTAAGATTGTTCACAACCAACTCTGGAATCCTCGATGCAACCTTCTCTAACTCCTTCACTCTCGACTCTAAGGATGTAATCCTTTCAGCTTCAGTCGTAGGAGTAATGGGAATGGTCGTCGGTCCAGGTGGTGTCAGCGAAGCAACATGTGACTCATATGTATGCGGTGGAAGTGGCTGAGTCAAAGCTGTTGTAAGAAGATCAACTGCGAATGTGCTTGCTGTAGTAGTCGGAATCGGCTCCGAACGTACTAAGTCAACAATCTCCTATAAACATTAGACAAAAATTAAATAAGTAATTGTTACAGATTACTCTGTCTCAATATCTAGTTAATTTTGTAATACTTGTAGTACTAAACTTATATCTCTTACCTCAGTAGGTACAGACATAGGTTCAGACTCTACCAATATCACCGTCTCTAACCGCGGTGTATCCCGAGCAACTGTCACAGAATTAACTATCTCAGTTTAACTCCTGATAAACAACAAGTTAAGATTATCTAACTTTATATAATACTTACCTTCTCTGATGGTCAAGGTTCTCGACCGTTTCCTCAAAGGAGTTTCAATCTCCTCAGGATCTTCCTCCAAAATACTATTACCCTTCCTCTTCTTCTCAGAAAGAAAAATAGACGGAGGAGGAGAAGGTGTATTTTCAGAATCATCATCTGAAGCCGTCTCACCATCACGACCTCCAGATGAACCAACAGGATCCTAAATTTTGAATATATTAAACATTTATGATTATCATAAAGCTCTATCATACAAGTTCTATATATTTAAGATTAATCAGATATAATACCTTAACAGGTACAACAACTGATGCATCTTGCTGTCTCTGCTCACCCTTAGGTATTGCAACCTCTGGGTTCACAGCCTCAGCTTCAGCTTCCTGTTCATATAATGATATTTATATTTTATAATTAGAAATATTATCCAATCAACTAAATATCTATAACATTATCTTTATATAATAATAGTATACTATAATATTTTAATAATTTCATCGAATATCTAAATATCTATATTATTATATAATTGAAATAATACTTGTTCAGGTGCAACAGCAATAAACTGATCGATTTCCCTCAGATCGGGATCTTGTACATCGTCATTCTGACCGAGCACCTCTTGCACCACTTGTGCAGCAATCTCAGCATCAACCTGTTGACCTGGCTGATCTGCCTGTATCAAAACATCTTCAATCAGTGCCTGTGGCTCAGGTTGTGGAACCACAGCAGCAGCAGCAGCAGGCTCAGGTATATCAACATCAGCATTGACAGCAACACCAACATCATTCCAACCATGATTTGGAGGTGTCACATAAGCAGGATCCACAATATAGCCAAAGAGATCACGAATCTCCGACTTGACATATTCCTCCCGCCGAATAGTTGCTGGAACATAGTGGTGTATCCTCTGAGCGCGATAGTATCAACACGCAAATGCGGCTCAGGGATAGCAATATCCGGAAGACGAGCACGGATAATCATCATACAGAACCTCGGGTAGATCATAAAACGTAATCTGACAGAACCCGAAATCTGTCGAACCAGCTCACCAAAAATAAAATTGCAAAAACTGTATGGTTTATTGTAAACCAGTGACAGTACCGCCGATACAAAAGCAGGGCTCAACTCATCAAAACCACCCTTCTTCGGTCCAAAAACAGTGACAATAACATGCCACAAGAATCTCCATTGGCCAATCACCAGGGCCTTGAGGAATTGTCGTCCTCTCCTCTCACCCGTATAGCCCATCCTACCTAACGCGCCCTCAATAAAATCACTGGAGTACTCAGTCGGACCATCTTCTTGGTTAACTGTACCCAGATGTAAAATCTGACGAAGGTCAGAAGCGGCAAAAACAATCGGTTGTTGATTAACCGATGTGCGAATAACCGGTGGACTAACCGATTCGTCATACTGAATATTCGTCCAAAAATCATTCAGTATCGTCTCAGTCATCGGTGAAGACTCTGTAAGTGCAAATCTCACACGAGAACGTGCAAAGAACGTCAGCACTTGAGCTAATCTGTTGGCTCCACATGCCGATGTATCAAGATCCACAAGAATATTGTGACCCTTGTCGAATTGTCTCGCCATATCTGTAAAAGAAACACAAATGACAAAAACAGTTTATGCACGTTAGTAAGTTATAAACTATAATGTTATTGAATCAAAGCGATCATCTAACATCTTAGTTCTTAACATATTAAACACATATATAACTTATACCAAAAAGGATCATAAGTTCAATAATTGATTTCCGTTAGTTACTTGTAAATATAAATTCTCAAGTCATTAACGTTTTATAAAACAAAAATATATATTATACCGCTAACATAAAATTAGGACACGCCACTCGATTACTTTTTGAATCGGTAAACTTTCGATATAAATATATTTTTATACAAGTCCAATATATACAAGTTATTACTCAAAAACTCTTAACATTTATATATTAACTTTTAAAACAAAAATTTTCTAAGTCCTGGACTCGCAAGGTAATGACATACGAATCGAGCAATAGTCGATTCGCCAGTCAACTCGCAACTGAATCCGCAGCCTATTGAACTCGCTAATCAAGTCAATCCGCAGGTCAACTCGCTAGTCGATCCGCTAATCAACTCGATCCGCTACAGTTCAAACTCAACTCGCTGCGAGTTCAATCTGGAACTCAACTCGCTGCACAAACTGCCGTCGCGAGTTTAATCTTAAAATCAATGATTTTGTTAATTTTAACACGATCAATTGATATGTATACGTTCATTTAGGTTCGTTTAACATTAATCCTAAGGATTCATGTCCAAAAACACCTTGAATCGACGTATATTGATCAAATCTTAATCCGAAACCCTAAGTTTATAAAACTTTCGATTTCTCGTTAATGATACGGTGAAAAGTGTTGATTTATACCTTAAAAGATGCGCAATCTAATGTTGTATATAATCTACGGATTCAAAAACTCGTTCCCGTACTTGTAAAATCAAAATAAAACGAAAATAAAATTTCTCTGCGTTTCACTGTATGTCGATCCGCAGAGAATAAGTGAACTCGCAAGTGTGATGTAGGTTCGGTGGATGTGGACTCGGTTTGACCACCCTTTTATACATTGTACTCGATTCGCGAAATTTAAAGTGGATCCGCAGGTTTGACTGGTCAAACTCGCATATTTAAATAAAAATGCGAATTAAATGCTAAGTATAAATTAAAAACTCATCATTTGTACAAGTCTAAAATAAAATTATGTTTCACTTGTATTTATTACGATTGTTCAACACAAAATAGAAATTATTCAGTATAATTTAATTCCAAAGGGTAAAACCTAATAAACACAAAAACTTTATTTTAAATATAAAGCTTAAAAAATAAAATAAGATAAAAACAAAATTATATAAACATTGGTATCAAGTACCATTTTATTAATCACTTGAACAAAACAAAGAAGAAAATATATAAAATAACTGAAAAAGAATTTATCTGCTTAAGGATCATATTAGAAAGAACAAGCTAGCTAGTTTTATTAACAGGCATAAGTAGATTGTTAGTATGCATACCTCATGAAATTCAAATAAATTACAATAAAATTACAACTTATTTTATCATTAATCTACTTATATTTATAAAATTATATCTTAAATACTTTTATCCACATAGCATAATTGAAAAAATACATTATTCACTTAAAGTGAAAATATTTTAGTAGAGACAGTTCAAGACGATTACCGATATTATGATCCACATAAACAAATTATACGCACATTTCTAAGTAACACCTTTATTGTTAGAATGAATATTATCAAGTGGTCTCTAATATATGATATACTGAAGAATTCTAGTAAAACACATAACACTGATCTTTAAGACAAGATAGTGATTACATAATGTAACATACACTTGAATTTTGAGTTTAGACAAATATCAAACATACCTTGAAGATACTAGTGGTCGTAGGTCTATACATAGTACAACAAAGAAACCCTTAGTAAAAACAAAATATACTTGAGAATATTATCTTAACTAATGGCTCCAGGTCTGTACATAGTACAATAAAGTTACCTTTAGTTAAGTTAATACCCATATTTTAACTATTTGTCCTTTTTATAGCTTTATAATCTCAGTGTAAGTGAATACTATCATTCAACAATTTAAGACTTAGGTCATACATCATATAATAGATACACTAGATAATAATCAAATAAATTATTACTTCTTAACACTTAGAAATGTTTATATAACTTGCCTACCAGTATATCATATGATGAATCTGTCTAGACATTTAAAACAGACAAATTATAACTTTGTGGAAATAGGTGTATAATCAAATAAATATAAATACATACCTGATAAAACAGCTGCAGTTTTAATGTAGCTTTAGTTGAACCTACTAAAACATCATACTTAGGACTTAAGCTTATTATTGTGAAGCTTATTCTCCTAATGTACTATCATTTCCCATAGTGTTTGCAGATAAAAACTTAAACAGTTTTAAAGAATATTATATTTATATTCTGTAATGAAGGCGATTCCCCTTAGGTTACAAGCAAATGAATGCCATATGCCTTTTTTTTTTTTTTTTAAATAATACTTAAAAGTACTAACTATTACAAAAATACCCTTGGAAGACTAATCACTCTGGATTTCTCATTCCGTTTAGTTGAACCAACGTCTCAAATCTTGCTCTGTCGAACGTCTTTGTGTAGAGGTCTGCTAAGTTATCCGCAGTCGGAATCTTAACTAACCGTACCATTTTCTTCTCAGCACAGTCTCTAATAAAATGATGTCGAATATCAATATGCTTAGTTTTACTGTGCTTCACCGGATTATTAGTGATCGATATAGTTGATTCATTATCAATCATGATATGAGTATTGGTTATATTTAACCCGTAATCCCGAAGTTGCTGTTGAATCCAAAGTACTTGAGAGCAACAGCTGCCAGCTGCAACATACTCAGCTTCACATGTAGAAATGGCTACCGAGGTTTGCTTCTTGCACTGCCAGGATACTAATCTACCTCCTAGGAATTGACATCTTCCGGTTGTAGATTTCCTATTCTGATTGCATCCTCCATAATCCGAATCAGTATAAGCTACGAGATCTAAGTCTCCATCAGTCGGATACCAAAGTCCCAGCTTAGGTTTACCTTTGAGGTAACGAAAGATTCGTTTAACAGCTTGCATGTGTGACTCTTTCGGATTAGCCTGATATCTTGCGCATAAACAAACAGCAAACATTATGTCAGGCCTAGAAGCAGTTAGATACATTAGTGATCCGATCATGGCTCTATAAAGAGTTGGATCCATATCGCTATCACTCGATATATCTGGACCTAGTCCATGATTGACTGAAATTGGAGTATTGTAGACCTTACTTTCATCCATCTTAAAGCGTTCCAATAGCTCATGTGTATATTTAGATTGATGAATAAAGAATCCATCCTTCTTTTGATCAACTTGTAATCCTAAGAAAAAATTCAACTCTCCCATTGCAGACATTTCAAACCTTTTTCTCATGACTTTCTCAAATTCTTGACACATCTTTTCATCAGAAGATCCAAAGATAATGTCATCAACATAAACTTTCACGAGAAGAAAGTCTTTCTTATTCCACTTTACAAAAAGTGAACTATCAATCGATCCTCTTGTAAATCTATTCTCAAGTAGATACGTTGATAGTGTTCCATACCACATCCTTGGTGCTTGATGTAATCCATATAGAGCCTTATTCAGTCGATATACTCTATCTGGATACTCAGGATCAGCAAACCCTGGCGGTTGTGAAACATACACCAATTCTTCCACTTTGCCATATAAGAAGGCACTTTTAACATCCAACTGATAAACCTTTATACCATAAAATGATGCGAATGCTAAGAACACTCTAATTGCTTCTAGCCTAGCAACTGGTGCAAACACTTCGTTGTAATCTACACCCTCTTGTTGATTAAAACCTTGAACCACTAGACGAGCTTTATTGCGAGTAACGATTCCCTTATCATCTCTCTTGCACTTAAATACCCATCTAGTTCCAATTGGATATTCTCCCTTTGGAAGGTCAACCAACTCACATACTTGTAATTTTGAGAACTGAGATAGTTCTTCTTGCATTGCTTCTACCCACAAGCTTTCTTTTAGAGCCATTTGAACATTTTTCGGCTCAACTTGTGAGATAAAGCATGAATGTAGACATTGATTAGGAATCCCTGTCTCTTTCAATGCAGTATACAAGCTTTGGTATTCTAAATTTTCATACGTACTAGCTTTTGATTGAGTCCTTGTTTGAACCGGAGTATTAATATCACCGATGTTTTCAACGGGATGATTCTTACTCGTTCTAGTTGAAGCAACAGGATCAACTGGAATCTCATCTCCTAAGTTAGTACCAATTTCCTCATAGACACTATGTTGTTCAGTATTGTCTTCCAAATCCGGTACACCCTCTCTAGATAGCTGTGAGTTATCAATACCCATAGATATCCTTAACTCTCTCAGTGGAGTGAGGATTTCTTCCACTAATTTTTCAGTCAGCTCTTCTTCATTTAGAGGTGTATCTACTTTGGATTTTTTAGATCCACTAGTAGATGGTTGATTTGGATCAACATTTGTCTTGATTCCAGAAACTGGAACACTCGATGTTGAAGTATGGCCAGTATCCACATCTTCAGACAATAAATGTTCAGCTATCTCTGAATCACTAACATAGTCACTAATAGGAACTTTAAATGATGCAAAAAGATCATAATAATTAAATTGCCAATCTAAGCCCTTATGAACATCAGGTGAGTAGCTCGTAACTTCAATGTTATAAACTACCTCCAAACGTCCTGTGACTTTATTAAAGACTCTCTTGTTTGGCGAATTGGGCATATAACCTAGGAAAAATCCTTCGTCAGCCTTTTCACCAAATTTAGCTTGATGTCCAGTCTTTAATATGGTGCATGAAACTTCAAAGGGTTCAAACCCTTTTAAGTTTGGTTTCTTATTGTTCAAAAGCTCATAACAAGTCTTGTTCTGCTTTTTAACCGTAAGAACTCTATTTAGAACGTAACATGCTGTATTCACTGCTTCTGCCCAAAAGATAACCGGAAGCTTTGAATCAGCAAGCATTGTTCTAGCAGCTTCAATCAACGTTCTATTCTTCCTTTCAGCTACACCATTCTGTTGAGGTTCATAAGGTGCACTGAATTGATGAATTATCCCTTTGCTTAAGCAATAGATATTCAACGTTGAATTTTTGAATTATGTTCCGTTGTCACTATGAATACGCTTCACTCTCTTTTTATAGACATTCTCTACCAGATCAAAGAACTCAATTAAAATTCCTGGGGTTTCATCCTTAGATCCCAAAAAGAACACCCACGAGAATCTAGAATAGTCATCTGTGACAACCAAACAGTACCATTTGCCACCTATACTTCTCTTGCTTATAGGGCCGAAGAGGTCCATGTGTAGCAACTCAAATGGTGAGGAGATAGAGTTTTCAGTCTTAGATCTGTGTGGTTTCTTGTGCTGCTTTCCTTTCATGCAAGGAACACACTTATCTTCAGATTCGAAACGTTTTTGTGGTACACCAAAAACTAATCCATTCTTGGTTATGTAGTTCATTTTTCTCCAGTTCAGGTGTGCCATTCTCCTATGCCATAATAAAGCATCTGCTTCTGAAGCCTTGGATAATAAACATGTAAACACCATTGAAGAGCTAGGAACACCCATGTTAATAGCATAGATGTCCTTCTTCCTTTATGCCCTCATCAATATCCATTCTTCAGGAATTGTGAAGCCTGGCTTCAGAACTAAAGACTCTTTTTCATTAAAATAAACTGGATGACCTTTATCGCAGACTTGGGAAACACTCACTAGGTTGTGAGTTAGTTCTTCAACATAATTCACATCCTCCAGAGTCAAAGTTCCATTTGAAACTTTTCCTTTTCCCGTAATTACTCCTCCTTTGTCTCCAGCAAAGTTAACTCTTTGCTTCAGACTCTCTTTGAAGTCCTTCAGTAGACTTCTCTCTCATGTCATGTGCCTTGAACATCCACTATCTACATACCACCAGCTGTCCTTGTTCACAGTCTGCTCCTGCACATAACAAGTTGTACACAATTAGTTTTCAAGAGGGACCCAAGCCATTACGGTCTTGGTTTGTCCCTTATCATCAACAATCTGAACTTCCTTGAAATAACCATAACTATTCTCATCAGGAGTCTTGGTTACTTTCACATGAGTTTGAGGCTGTTGATGATCAGAAGTCTTTTGCCTATGAGGAGAGTGAGTAGAAAACCTCCTAGGCACATAACTTTGTCCTTGTGCACGTGAAGTAGAACCACTCTCAAACTGACTGTGGTTTCTACTTGGAATCCTAAATATCGACGGTGTCTTATCTCTAGATCTATTTAAAACATTATCAGATTGAGAATAAGGCCGTTTAGGTTTAGGTGGAGAGACACTATGAGTACCATCTCTTTTCAGAACATTTACAGGTTTACTACCTAATTCCGGTTTGGTACCTAACCTGTCCATAACTGAACTAGAATTGGTATGTGTCTGTTCATTAATCACTAACTTATGTGATGCTTCCGGCTTTTTGTTTGGACAACACGAAGCTACATGTCCCTTTTGGTGACATTTGAAGCAAGACATCTATTTACGTGATTTACTAACTTTTGTTTTTTCATTTGGAGTTTTAGGCACTAAAGGATCAGATGTTTTCTCCTTATTAACCTTATCATCAGTCTCAGTATCATTAATCACTCCACCCGATACAAACTGTATTTTGGTGTGATGTGATATCTTACTATTATCAGATGACAGATTATTATCAAAACTTTTCTGTGCCTCTGACTGTTCAGGCTTATTAGTTACCGATTCCTCAGGTCTAGCATCAGTCATTTCAGAATCTACAGGAGTACTAGTGTAATTGGCATTAAAAGGATGAGGTACGTCATTGTATCCTATCCCAGTCTTGTCCTTTATACTACGTTGAGCATCTAGCATTTTATCCATTTCTAAAGTTCTATAAGACTCAATCTTACGATTTTGCTCAACTAACTTCTGCTTAAGCTCAGCTAGCTCTCTATCCCTATCAGCTATTATTTGATTCAAGTCATTAATGTTCATATAGAGACCATCTATGATTATAGCCTTTTCATTTATGGTATCTCTAAGTGCAATCTTATCAGAACCATCAGACTTAATCTTATTCTTAAGATCTACCTTATCTGTACTTAACCTAAGGACATCACTTTTAGCTTGTTCAAGTTCAGATATAGTCTTATTAGAATCATTAAAAGTGCTAACTTGGTATGACAGTTTCTGATTAGACACAGTTAAGACACTTATTTGAGATTGTAAATCAGTAACTAGATAACAAACATCAGCAAGAGTAAGAATATCCAAACATACCCTTTTCTTGGCAGTTTGTACTTCAGCCATGCATGCCACAAAGTCATTTGGACTCATATCAGCAGTTGAATCCATGTACAGCACGTCGTCATCACTTTCTTTCTCTTGAATCTCCGGCACCTTCACTTCAACATCTGTAGGCATATAGCTTGTGGACTCAACAGCTATCTCTTGATCATCAATCTCAGCCATGAGAGCTTCCTCAGACTGATCTTGCCAATCGTAAGATCTATCTAACTATTTTACAACTAAGGCTTTGAAAGCTAGAGTACTTCCCGAGCCTTGTTTGCTATTGCCAGTTTCAACCTTAGGTCTTTGACACTCACGAGCAAAGTGTCCATAACCTTGACAGTTAAAACACTTGATATTGGTCTTATCAAACCCTGATCGATTTCCCACCACTTTTCTACCAGTTCTCTTTAAGAAATTTTTAACTCTCCTAGATAACATTGCAAGTTGATCCTGGAGATCTATGTTCTCAAGATAATCAGGATCTATCTTATCATAGTCTTCATCAAACATAATCGGATCATTGATTTTACCCTGAATGTAGTTTTCATAGGAAGCAACAAAAGATGCAAGAACAGATAATTGTTGCTCAGCAGATTTCACACTCATCGGCATCTTTTGATGCCCTTAAGCTGACTTCTCAGCAGTTATACCTTTAGTTTCATTACCTGATGAGGTAAGTAGGCACAAATCATCCGTTATCATTTCACCATTTTCATCAGTATTCCCAACTAACAGTGCAGTGGTCGAACTAGATGAAGTAGTTGAGAGATTTGATTTCCCGTGATATAGCCCAGGATTCTGAACCTGATCAAAATCTGTTTCTCTCGATTTCTTTGTGAAATCATAACCTTTTAGCTTGTCAATAACCTGCTCTAAGGTCATGGTTGCGTACCTTTCATCATTGTCATTGAGCATCACACCATACATTTCCCACTTAGACGGCAAACCCTCAATAAACTTGTCGGTTCTTTCACTTTACGCGAAATAACCCGAAAACCTCGAACTTACTCGTATTTAGCCCGAAAGCTCTGATACCAGATGTAAGTCCCTAGTTCTTAGGATCGATAACTTCGTTATCTATAGTATTAAGGTGCGGAATCCCTCAATACGTCGTTATCTTACTATAACGAATAAGTTCGTGTTCGCTTTTACTAAAACTTAACTTTAAACGATAAAACGTCAAAGCCTAGTCGTTAGAATTGTTTTCTCTGGAAACCTGAATTCGCAGGTCAGGAAATCGAATGCAAAAGTTCTCCCAAAAAGTTATGTTTTTCACGGTTTGAAAACATTATATATTTCGTCTCAACTCGCAGCCGCTGGGCCTGCGAGTTGACTCGACTCGTTACGCAAGCCCAAGCCCAGTTTGACTTCGGCTCGTTAAGCTTATTGCGGATACAGGTCTCATCTCGCCAGATCAATTCTGCGACTTGAGATCTCGACTCACACAGTTTGTATATTTATTTCATTTTCTATATTCGTCTAACACTTTAACATACTAATATATTTAACGAATATTAATAACAAAACAAATATTCATTTACAAATCTAAACCAATTGTACAAACATGATAACAATTACACCAGTCCTATTTCAAGCTAGATCTGTTGTCACAAACTATGTTTCAACATAATTATTTCGTCATTTAGAAATAAAACACAATGTCCAATCCGATGTATATTACAATATTTTTCCATCAGCGTCGGCAAACTAAACCTTATTATGATTACAAAAAAAAAACTTCTATTGTATATATTCAACTTTCAATTATTGTTATTTATATCTAATTTGATTGACGTGTAATTTGTTTGACCCACCACGTGATATCCATATAGATTGCCACGTGACTGACTTATTTTTAGTTTTATACGGAAATGTCAAACACAAATGAGAGACAAAACACGCGTGGAAGGAGATGTTCATAGGTTCAACGGTAAGTAATTTAACATCCAAATTGGGTGGTAAACGTAAACATTGTAAACTGAGGTCTTGGTTATTGGTTCATTTGACTACGTATGACATCGAAGATGGCAAACATAGGGCTTAATGTAATCACTGTCCTCGTACCTTTGTAGTTGAGAGTCAAATTTATTGAGAACATCCACAACGTGGGGTTATATGAAAGTCGTGATTTAATCCAAACAATGAAGAAACTGGTGGTACCCAATCAAAGTTGGCATTAAAAACCACAATGGATGTTGAAATCAGGGAGAACAAAGTTAGTGTATAAGCTTATAGGTTTGATCAACAAAAACATAGAAAGGCGATAGCCGAGATATAATCATTGTTGATCAACAGAAACGTAGAAAGGCAATAGCCGAGATGTAATCCTAAAGGTTAATTTAAAAGTGCAATCTTAGATCGTGTTTGACAACATACACTTAAACAATTGTATAAGAAACGTACGATTACATATTTGCCAGTGCACATAATGTTGATGATATAAGTTTCATTTTTTGTCGAATCTCTAGCCATCGAGGATGAAACACAGAAAAAGCTATAGAGAATTGTGTGATTGAGTGACAGTTTATTTAATTAGTAAAATCTATCAAAAAAGACAAAAAAAAAAAAAAAAATGTCGAAAGTATACCTTGTAATATCTCTAATCGAAGAGGATAAAACGTTGATTTTTGTGGTGCAATTTTTATAAATTTTGGACTTGGCGTTTATGAGATATTTAATTTTGAAAACAATGGGTGTAAATGGGATTTTGTATACATGGCACAATGTCATTGGTTCTCTCATACTTTGAAAAGGTATTGTACTGTAATGATCACTACTAGAAAAACTTTATTTAACGACATGTTTGGCGACACACACCTAGATGTCGCGGAATTGTGACACGATTAGAGACATATTCAACGACGTCGACGTCGTTTGTGTCTCAAATGACGTCGAAAAATTAGATGTAGTATGACAATGTCGCAAATTACATCGCTAAATGGGTCGTAAATCTTGCGTCGTTCTCCATGAAGTCGCCAAATATGTCACCATAAAGTTGCCAAATATGTCTCAAATTTGCGTCGTTCATTATAAAGTCGCTTAATACGACGCTAAGGTTGGCGCACACAGAATTTTGTGGGTTTCTAATATAAGTTATCTACTCCGAGGGATCTTTAGCGAAGTTAACTTTAATACTACGGGAGTTTTTTAGTGGTACAAGAGGTCAAAGATTTCATTCCTCTTTATAGTGTTTATTACTCCGTACTACTTATTACCCACTTATTAACCATTTTAAAATTTTATTGTAAAAAAATTTAACTTTAGAATTTTTTATTATTTAACTTTTAAAGGCACATCTCCATTTTCACATCACGTTATTTTTTAGGCTTTTCCCCAAATTCTGTATCCTTTGCCCTAAATTTCCCTTCAACTCATTCTCCAAATTTTGTACTGCTGGCCACCGTGACGTACATCTCCGGCAATTGTGATGTAAACCTCCGGCCAGTGTGAAGTACATCTCCGGCGATCATGATGTAAACCTCCGGCTACCGTGATGTCACGTCCAGTGATCGTGATGTAAACCTCCGGCGACGACTACCTGCAATGACACCGTGACGTACATCTCCATTGACCACTGCCTTAATGACGTCGCATCTCCGGCCACCGCTATCAGCAATTGATCGGTACTTCTTTTCAGTAATTCCGAAACACGTGTTTTTCAATCGGTACGTTTTAATCTTACGATCATCGTCGCATATTCTTTTTAGATCATTAAGTTACGTATTTAATTAGGTTTTGAAATTATGGTAATCACTTTAAAACTCAATTTATTGAATTTACGATGTTCTATGTTCACAGATCTGAAATCTCGTATCGAATCTCCCTAATTGGCCAGTTTAATCCTACGATAATCATTTTTTTTGCACAATTGTGTTTTTAATTATTAATCGTTTCTTGTTCGTTATTATTTTAGTTATTTGAAGTTAGGGTAGCGTTTGTGGTTGTAGATTGGTTGTTTAGTCAATGGAGATGCTGTATATACTTTTGAATACAATGAGTAACTGAATTTTATATGAAAATAATAAGCTTATAATTTGTGGTGTATTCCAAGTGTTCATGAACATAACAGTTTCACTTGTTTCTATGGTGCGATTGTGTATCATATGCAAGTGTCTGTGTTTTATTCTTCTTGTAAAAGAGACTCAAATATTCACACTTACTACGCATATCAACTGTTTGAGTGCTTGACAGTTAGCAACTTACTGAACTCCTTGTCTTAAATATTATTAGATGGATTGCTAGATAAATTACATCCATCTAATTCAGTTTAGTGTGTGATCAAATTGTGACTGCAGGAGCAAGGAAAGTGATTTGATAAAGCTTGAAGTATTTTGTAATGGCTGGGGATAAATGTGTATAAATCTGCAACTTGACAATCTTATTTTATTTTCTGTTGTTCATTGACAGGTTATAATGACATGAACTTATTGTTTCTTTATAGGCATATTCCGTGGGATGGGCTTTGACTTGATAGCTAAACGAACTTATTGTTTCTTTATAGGAATATTTTGTGGCAAATATTCAAAGTGCTCATTCAAGTAAGGGTCATTTACATCTCTATTCATGGCCTACATTTGTAATCTATATCCTCCTCTACGAATGAATATACAATTGTACATATGCTTGATACATGAGCTAGCATCTTATTGTAGGAGCAGCTAATATAGCTAACATGGATTTCATATACAACTTTATCGAGTAGAGTTTGCTAACGACCCAAAGTTTGCGAAATTCCTAATTCTTCTTTTTAGAATTAATATTAAAATAACCATCTAAATTCTACGTTTCTACTTTGTAGGAAAGGATGACAGCATCAGAGGGGAGCATGTGCAATTATTTACAAAACTTTGGAGGTAAGCATTGGTAGCATCATTCTAAAAAATGTCTGAGTTCAGCTAAAACTGAGTCCCGTTAGCTGGCCAACATATCTTAGTTTAGCTTAGAAATGATATGATATTTTGGTTATTATCCTTTGTGAAATATAGGACTGTTGTCGGCATCCCTATTGGTAGTCAAGCTCCTGATCAGTTCGGAATCAAAACCTTAGCTTGACAACTAGACAGACTTTTCAGCTCAATGGAGATCATTTGTGATGTTTTTCAATCAGAAAAGCAGCTTATATAAGACCAATCAGGTGAATATTAGTAATTCGATTTCTTCTTCTTAAGCAACAACAGAAGGGTGGACCAACAACAGGAGTGTAGGCACAACTGAGAGCTCAAGTAAGTGTTATTTCTTTATATGTTTGCCTACTTGTTTCTTATGCTTTAAATCTACCTAAAAAATCACTTGGCCTCATGTGGTATATATAGCAATATAGGTTGTTAAAACCAAGATGCTGCTTTGTATAGGTTTATCTTTTCTTGCGGGCCTCACTATACTAGATGTATGTTAGCTCTAGTAAAGCCATTTTAGTATGTAAAATCACGTGATCTGTTGGGATCTTGTTTTAGGATCTAATGTTTTTGTTCATGAATTTTTTGCAGTATGTTGTAATGTGTTTAGACGTTTAATTCTAATAGGTTTCTCTTTTCTTGCAGGCCTCACTATACTGGATGTATGCTTTTTAGTAAAATAGTAATGAACTCGAGGTTGTTCAAGAAGTGGAGATGGCAATTTCACTTCGAGCTTTGTAGTTTGTATAATGTTTGCTTTGAGATTGTAACTTTTTGAGAATTAAGGTTTGTGTGATGGAAATAACGTTGGTTTGTTTAATATAATATTTGATACTTTGAATTGTTAGCAATTTTACAAATCGTAAATCATTTCGAAAAAAAAAACCAAGTAAAAGAAGAATGTAACGTACATGGAGTGAGATACAGGGGGGCTCGATTTTAAGTCTAGCGATACGAATAGCGACATAAAAAGCGACGTTTGAAAAATTAGTGTCGTAAATAGCGACTTCCATAACGACGTCTTAAAGGATTTGCAACATGAGTAACGACGGCAATAACACGTCGCTAAAAAATTTGGCGACGTATCATGGAAAGTCGTTACTGTAGTCGCTGTATTCAGCGACGTCTTATCCATGTCGTTAAAATCTGCGACTCTTATATACCGACATCCCATTAGATGTCTGTAAGTGTGTCGCTAGGCCAAAAAATGTCGCTGAATAAGTCGCTGAAAGTGTCGCTAAACAGCTTTTTTCTAGTAGTGGATCTCATCTCTGTATTAATAAGGTGGGGTAAATTAAATTCTCCGGTCGTAATAAGTTATATCTTTCACTCACACTCCGTTGACTCGGAATTTCATTTAGGTCTGGTCCGGTCCGGTCTCTTATCTCTCGTGAATGACTTGCATGTATATCATTAAAAAGTTTTACAACTTTTTTACCTTTTGAGACACTCAGAGTGAACTGAAAAATCCGAATCAAGAAACTAAACCTACAAAGAATCCGACCCAAGAGCCGAGAGTGAAATAGATAACAAATCGTAATGGAATGCAATTTACTCAAAAATGCATCTAAAACGGTTTCGCTTTGAATTTTTTATTGTTATTTTTAACTAACTAATTATCATATCAATTATACAAACTATACTCTAATAATGTTGATGTAACAAAAATTTTATTGCTCATTTGTTAAACTATGGCAAAGTAAATTAAATCAGACGAAGCTAAGAGAAAGTATAGTTACAAATATTATCGAAACGTCTGTTTTAATGGTGACATTGTAGCAGAATAATCGAACACTTAAAAAGTTGCAGGTTCAAATTTCAGTTGAAACGTAAGTAAATATTTATACACGTGAACGTTTTTGTTGATTGTTAGTAAATTTTATTATAAACAATAAATCATTTAGTAGGGGTGTTCATCGGTTCGGTTTACCGTTTTCACGGTGTAATCAGTTCGGTGTATTCGGTTTTGAAAATTTTGGGTGTAAAACCGAATTCGAATTCGGTTCGGTTTCGGTTAAAACTGAAAAATTGAAATTTTTTTCATTTTTTCAAAAACATCATTCAACATACAAAACTAAGAAATATGCACGATTATACGATACAATTGTATACATCTAACTATTAATAATTATTATGTGTTAGCCAAATTCGAGTTTAGAAAGCGTAAAACTGTCAATGTACGTGAATTTTAGTATCCAAACAAAACATTTATTTTTCACAAACACATGGCAGTTAAAAAATTTAAGTTTTTCATTATGTTAAACTCTTCAAGTCTTCAGTCGAATTCGAAAAATCACACATATATATATATATATATATATATATATATATATATATATATATATATATATATATATATATAGATAATAATGTATTTATTAAATTGAATTCGGTTTTCGGTTTAACCGAATTCGAAAAATTCAAAACCGAAAACAGAATTCGAATTCGTTTTAACCGAATTCGAATAATAAAAAAACCGAAAATCGAACCGAAAACCGAATTCAAATTGTGATTACATTGTTTAATTCTTTTGTTTGGATGATAAAAGGTTCCTACAATTGGTATTAGAGCTCGTCAAAGCTATTCATGATTTGTAGAGGTCCATTATAAACAAAAGATATCGTATTGAAGAAACAAAAGAAGATTGCAGAAGAAAATTTGTTTTTATATATGTCGTGTTCTGCGCATCGGTGGTAAAAAATTCGGTTCTCGTTTGTTAGCCGTCGAATCCTTACGAAATTTGAACTGTAAGGTTTCTAACACATAAACGTACATTCTGATCGGAGGATACAAAACATAATTATCATCTTGGCAATTGGGTCAGGTTGGGTTGGGTTTGGGTCGGGTCGGGTCCAAACGGATTTGTGGCAATTGGGTCGAGTTAAATTGTTTGACTGAGTGAAATTTAATTAATGTTATGATTGTACGGTTGATATGATAATGCTAGCAATGATATTAAGTACAATGAAGTTGCAACGATATCGCAATGAAGTAGCAATTATACCACAATGGAGTATCTGAATTTACAAAGTTACGTACACAATACATCATGTACTAAAAAAAAACTTGTTCTTTGTCATGGTTAGATAAATTAGAAAGACCGTTGAGCGGGGAGTTAACTCAACATGCGCATAAAACGCCAAAAAACAAGGTCCAAAGTGACAAAAAACTACAAAAGTGGTTTAAAAGTATCAATATAAATATATATAAGGCCGCCCGGCGGCAATGAATTCAAACAACAGACGAACTATAAGATGTTAAAACCGAGTGTCAATTTTGGCACATTGCCCACATCCCGTGGCATGGGCTAGCTAGCGGTTACACCAACTCGATCGTGCTTATTTATATTCCTTTCTCTATTAATACTGAAGTAAAGTGATTAATCGAGCATACGAGTAAAGTAAACGATATGATGTAAACGTAACCGGCTGGACCATTGGTGGTGTACCCTTGCAATTGATAAGAGACTAAAGTAATTAGATCGTATTCACTTTTCGTCGACCTTATATATGGCGACAATGATAACGTACAACATAGTTACTATCGTCGTTGTTACATATGTATAGAGTCTGAAAGAGTACGTGAGACTTATATATTGAATTTAAAGATGGTTTTGGACATTTATGGAAATAGATAGCTATGTACATATGCTACCATCCCATCTAACTTATAATTGTCATTATTATTTCAAGAAAACTTATGTTGCGTTTGGTTGATAGAATTGGAATTCTTTAAATTAAAGTAATTGGAATTTCATGGAATGTAAATCCTTTTGAATGACGGAATAAGATAACTTACAATTCAATTTATTTGTGAACCAAACATGTTTGTGAAATGGAATTGAGATTTCAATTCCATTAAATTCCGTTGCATTCCACGAACCAAATACAACCTCATGTTTGAATAATTAAAAGACAATGACGTCCTTTATTATCCAACTTTGCATTAAGTTAGAGACATGATATCGTCCTTCAATAACTAGTCCCTTTACCTTCGAGTAGAGAGTAGAGTATTGACTGTATGCATTTTCGAATAGCAGAGATTTTTCCTTTCTCGTATTCTGTCTATATGAAAATTGGGTATTGTTGTTGTTGAATTAGAGAATGAGAGTATTTATTTTATCAGCCCATTAAATAAGTGTCAAATTCATTGCCCGTAAAAAGACCTAAAGCGAAAGCAAACACAAATTTAAGACAAAATTCTACACGAAGTTGTGAAGATTAGAACAATAAAAGGTGGATTTATTTAAAATTAATTTATTAATAGAATATATATGAATTAAAAGTTTAAAATTTTAGTAGGTTAAAAATAGAGGTAATTACATGGTTGGTTCTCGTAGTTTACACAAAATTGCACCGTTAGTCCTCTACTTTACTTTTTGTACCGTTAGTCCAAAAACATGAAATTTGTTGCTTGGTTGGTCCCTCCTCCAACTAAAATGACCATCGTACCCTTAATATTATAGGTATTTTTATTGAATTTAGCGAGGGTAAATTAGTCATTTTAGTTGGAGAACGCACCAACCACGCAACAACTTTTATGTTTTTGGACTGCTGACACAAAAAGTAAACTATAAGGACTAACAATGCAATTGTGTGTAAATCACATGTACCAATCATGCAATTAACTCTTAAAAAATAAATCAATTGGACTTTGCAATCATTTGAAGAAGTCTAGATTCACAAGAAATTCTAATGTCACAAATTTCAAACTAATTCATACCACAAGGGTCCGTGTACCTCTTCAATATCACTAAACACTAAACTCAATGTATTGATAAGGACATGATCAAAACCAAATCAAACTAAAACCTCTTTAATTACATCATAATATAATGCTAGTCACACAAAACCTTTTTATACTAATTAATAATTGAAATAAATAATAATCCGTACGGTGTTTCATCATTAAATTTAGATTGAAATTAATAATATGTTGTTTTAGTACGACAAAAGGGGTCAAATCCATTCCATTCCAATATAATAAAATTATAATTATCTTGTAACGATATTGACAAATAGGTAAAAGCTTTGAGGTCCATTATTATTCTTAAAATGGTACATTTTTACTTTCTTACTACATCCTAAAAAAGAAAATACGGCACTATTTTCATTTAAAGTCAACTTTATCCATCTAATTTTATTTGAAGTGTACATTTTATTATTTTCGTTTTCCCTCAAATAAATGCCTACTATCTAAAATAATTAACGAGCTTGGCTAACTAGTACCATAAGGACATAAGTTACGAAGTATTAAATGAATACGCATGATTGTACGTCCAACCGCACAAGTGCTCCGAGCTCCTGTTTCCAGCTAAAAACCTCCGACCAGCTGAAACCTACAGCAAATACGCAGACACTAAATCACCGTGGAGCACAGGGAAATCCCCTGTAAACCACCTCTGGTGTGAGAATCAGTTTCTACAGTATTAATGGTGAGTTTATGAGTGAAGATTAGGGTTTTTTGGAGAGGATGAACAGTACCTTAAAATGAAGAATGAGTGCTCCTTTTATAGTTGTTGTTTCTTGGCCCCTACTCATGTATTGGCCAATCATCTTTGAGCACTAACAAATGATTCCCTATGATTTAATCTGAGCCGTTTAAAGAGATCTCCTGAATATTTTGGATTGGTCCCCACTCTACATTCTGTTAGTCTTGTGAAAGCGACGCGTAGACCTCTGGGTGGAAGTCGGAAGAATAGATAACTTGGTGGCGATTCCCTATAAGGTAAAGGACACCTAACGGGTGTCAACTGTTACGCCACAAGATCAATTGACGATCTCCTTCCATGTGGAAGCAAGTGTATTATTCTGTTTATTAAATATGGAGACCTCTAGGTGGAGGTCCGCAGTCTGTGGGTGTAATATTGGTTACACCATTAAGTCCCCCCAGTCTAGTAGGAGGTAGTCAAAAGTAGATCCTGCTAGACTTGGTAAGATTTTTCTTTCTGTGTCTCTTTGTTTCCTTCTGCCTGCAAAGTCGCAACCGTCAGGCTGATTTGACGGTTTTTCGGCTTCCTAATTAATAGCTGTCATTTCTCTGACTCCTCGTTCTTGATCCGTACACGTGTCTCCACTTCTGCAAGATCGTGGCCGTACGTTGTTTTCCCTCTCAATATTCTTCTTTCAAAATCAAAAATCTTAAAATTAATTTCTTCCTTCTCTCTCTCTCAGGAAACCCTAACTTTTTTTCCTTTTTTCCTTCCTCCGGCGATTGTTCTAACTACTTCGAAACAGGTTAGCCTTCTTATTTCCTCCTTCATATCAGTCTTGTTACTATGTCGTCTGTCAATACTATTCACACTGTTTCGAGCGTTCTTAGGGAGAATCATTTCAACTATATTTGTAAAAAATACGGAATTTCCAGCGATGCCGGTCCGTCTATGGCTCGGTTTGATGATGTTATTTCAAAACCGCCCGCCGGTAAATTTGGTGTGTATACAAAATTGTTTTCCGTGTCCAACCTTCGAATCCCTTTGTCAACGTTTTATTTGTCCGTTTTGAAGTACTATCAACTGCACATTTCCCAGATGTCTCCGATGGGTGCTATAAAAATCTTGGGTTTTGAAATAGGTTGTCGTGTTCATGAAAAAGTCCCGAATGTGAACGTTTTTAGACATTTTTTCTGTTTGGGTCCCCCTGATCAAGGGTATTATACGATAAAGAGGAGGGTTAATACACCTAATATCCTTTTAGGCATAAGGGAGTCTTTGAAAGATTGGAAAGATAATTTCTTTTGGTTAAGTGAGGATTTAATTCCTATTGGGTTTAGAGAAGTGTTGTTGTGGAAGAACGACGAAGTGCTTTTAAATGATGTCCCCCGTCTTTCTACCCAGGATGATGAACTTCGAGTCTTTCTTGAAACTAACTGTCACGTTTTTATTGACGCCTTCGCCGAGGAGGTTTTAGTTCTGTTGGGTATGAGTAGTCATTGGCCCAATGATGGTTCTGTGCCTGTTATTTATAAGGATGGGGAGGGTAAGTTTATTTTCCTTGTGTTTTGATTTTGCCTTGTTGTTGTTTTTCTTATGGTTGTTTTTGTTTTGTAGAAATGATGATTGGCGAGTTATTAAATTCTGATAGTAAGAAGGGTTTGAAGTTTGGTGCAAAATCTGAAGAGGGTGTTGCTACTACCCCGAAGGCTGCTAGTTCTCGAGTTACTCCTACCGCTTCTTCGTCTCAAGTTGCTTCTCGTACTAGGGCAAGCACTAAGGGTTTAACTGTTCGTGATTCAGCTCAAGAGCAGGTTGGTTCTTTTTCCGGATCATACGAGGTGGAGGAAGTTGTTGAGAAGAGAAGGAGAAAGAGGGCTGCTACAGGGGGTAAGGGTAAAAAAGGAAAAAGGATGAAAGACAACGATTCTCTACCTCTTGTCAATGTGTCTGATACAGAGACAGATCATAGTGGTAACTCCCAATCTGGAGACGGTGCTCGTGATTCTATATCACCTCGGACCTTTGCTGGTGCTTTTGTTCCTGCCGATCTGACTAGAAGCAAGTCTTCGACTCTTCCAAGTTCCACCACGTAGTTGCGTTTCTCCTTCTACCGTGGGGAAATCACTTTCTGATCAAGACGCTGGTAAAGGTACTTATGATTCTTCTATTTTTGACATTGCATTCGTTGATACGAGTAGTCCCTGTCTTATAAAAAGTGGTGTAAGGGACAAGTCTTTTGGGAATTTTTTTAATGATATTGATAATGTGACTTGTTTTGTTGATGAAGATGTTGTTGATGACTCTAGAAGTGGAGTTAAGGGGATATATGTTCCCAAATGGGGGGTGGAATGTGATGATACCCTGGACAATGTGAAATCCAGGAGGGACTTTATCACACATTCACTCCCTCTAGCATTACAAGCTCGTGGTATTGATGTTAGTTTGTCTGAGGTGGTTGAGAATCTGGATAAGTTGGCTGTTGATACACTTTTCTACCATGAGATTGTTGTGGAGTATTTGAAACAGGTTTCCTCAGGGTTGAAGGTTGGTGATCTTACCAGGAAGATTGAGAGTTTATCTGTGGAGCTTGAGAAGCGGAAGATTGATGCTGTAGCTAATGAGGCAGTTATTCAAGAGAAAGATGAGAAGATAGCTAATCTGAATCATGAGGTTCTTGCTCTAGGAGGTAAGTTACAGGCTTCGGAGGATAGAGTTGCTGATTTGGAGTGTAAGGTTGGGAAGTTTGAAGAGAAGATGGGTGTTGTAGAGATGAAGCTTTCTTCGGCTGAGGGTAGATTGGAGGCTGCTAGAGAGAAGCAAGCTGAGTTTGTCAAGAAGGTGTTGCGTCATTATTCTGACCATCTCTTAAGAAGTTATGAGTTTTCTGCACCTGTGGCTAAGCTGGTTAGCTGTGCAGAAGCTAATGCTGGTCAGAAGATGTTGGAGCATATTTACTCCAAGGAGGAAAATAATGGGACTGCTGTTGAAACCTTGGCTGAATATAATCCTTCTGCCCAAGAAGATTACAACAAGGCTGTAGCTGCTTGCGGAGACTTGAACTTTCCTTTTACCCAGAAGATTATTGACGCAGCTCATTTGCCTTTGGACGAAATTTTAATGATCACTCCTGACGCTGCTCATGTGCCTTCTCCAGATTCTTAATCTCTTTTATGCTGCACTTTTACTGTCCTTTGAACAATACTTTCTTTAGTTATGTGTTGGATATTTGTTGGTTTGTAAGCTCTTTGTTGAGCAAACAATGGTTGGTGCCAACTGTTGGCTTTTGAACTTTTATTTTATATGCGTGATTAGTTATACTTTCTGTTATAACACTTTTTGTTTACACATTTTGTGGTTCATACTTGGTTGCTATAATTTAAGCAACTTACCTTTTATATGTAAGGCATAAATTTTGGTCACGAGTTTACTCTAGAATACGTTTTTGAAAAAAATATTATTTTTTCCTGGAAACCTCCTCCCTGAAGTGTGAGAAGTGATCACCTATGTCCGGACTTATACATCAGAAGTGTGATGTATTTTTTGATTGAACTATACATCAATCCCCTACTATGGGTTGCTATCCCACTTGTAGTGCTTAGGGCTCCAAAAGTGTGGGCTACCCTGTAATACCCCTTGAATATTCATGAATCAAGGTTTTCAAATCTGAGAAACGTAAGATTTGGGTAGTTATAATAAACAAATTTTGTCTCCAAAGTTTTCGTGTCTCTCATTAGTGTAAGCTATCAAAATTCTTAATTACAAGCAAAACACGTGCCATGTAAGTAATATAAGTAAGAGATTTAATTTAAAGATAGCATTTCTTCAGGTTGGTAGCGTGCCACGTTCGATCTATCACTTTTCCTTGCAAATCTTCCAGTCGATATGAACCCTTCATGTCGGCCTCTACTACCTTGTAGGGGCCTTCCCATGTTTGACCGAGTTTTCAAACTGGGGCTGCCTTGCTTGCTTCATTGCTTCTCATGACATACTCCCCTACCCTGAAGGATTCTTTCCTCACCTTCTTGTTATAGTATTTCTCCAACTCTTTTTTGTACTTCGCCTCTCGCATGGCTGCTAATTCTCTTCTTTCCTCTAGGAGGTCCAGGTTTTCCCTCAGTTCAGCTTTATTTTTGCTTTCCTCTGTGTGGAGGTATCTATATGAAGGTACACTGATTTCTGCTGGTAGTAGAGCTTCTGAGCCGTAAGCCAAACTAAAAGGTGTTTCGCCGTTACTTCGCTTGGGTGTGGTTCTAATGGCCCATAGTACGTTTGGCAACTCATCTACCCAACCGCTCTTGCTTTTTCCAAGTCTGGCTTTGATACCTCTGACTACATCTCTGTTTGTTACTTCCACTTGGCCGTTAGCTTGCGGGTGGTATACCGACGTGAACGCCTGCTGTATTTCTAGACCTTCGCACCAATCTTTGAATTTTCCTTCAGCGAATTGTTTTCCATTGTCGCTTACTATCACCATGGGTACTCCGAACCTGCAAACGATGTTGTCCCACACAAAATTCACCACATTCTGTCCTGAGATTGTTTTAAGTGGTTTGGCCTCTACCCACTTTGTGAAATAATCCACTGCTACTAGCAGGAATTTTACTCCTCCAGGGGCTTCGGGGAAGGGCCCAACGATGTCGATTCCCCATTTGAAGAACGGCCAGGCTGAGGTTACCGGAATCAGATCGTGTTTTGGCTGTATTCGCACGGGTGCGTGGATTTGGCAGGATTCACAACTTTGCAGCTCCTCCTTCGTGTCATTATACATGGTTGGCCAGTAGTATCCTAAGGTTTTGATTTTCGCTACCACTGTCCTCGGACCGGAATGTAATCCACAAGAACCTTCATGTACTTCTCGAATGATCTTTTTGGATTCTCTGGTATCCACACATCTCAACCAAGGTTGTAGGTAAGATCTCCTATATAACACCCCTTCATAAAACGCGTAATGTGGCGCTCTGGCTTGTACTTTTCTTGCTTCTTGCTTATTTTGTGGTAAACTTCCATGAGTAAGGTAGCTAATAATATCCGTCATCTAAGGATCCTTTTCTTCCCCCATGCTCATAACATCTTGTCCTTCTTCGATAGAACTCTGGGGCAGTACTTCCACGAGGACCTCCTTTGTAAGGTGCGCGAATTGCATTGATGCGAGCTTGCTTAATGCATCGGCTTTCTTGTTTTGGTTCCTTCTGACATGCTCGATTTCGAACCTTTTGAAGGTCTTTACCTTATCTCTTACTTTTTCCAGATATTTTCTCATTTTGATATCTTTCACCTCGAATTCCCCTTGTACTTGCTTTGCTACCAACTGTGAATCTACAAATGCTTTCAAACATTCAACTTTCATCTGAATTGCAATATTGATTCCTGCTAGTAAGGCCTCGTATTCCGCTTCATTGTTAGAGGTATTAAATTCAAACCTCAAGGCGTATGTAAACTCCTTCTTGTCTGGGTTTGTCAAGATTAGACCTGCCCCGGCGCCCTCTGAGCTGGAGGCACCATCAGTATAGAGGGACCAGGACTTACTGGTTGGAGGTTTTCCTGTTGCCTTTCCTTTTAACCTGATCCCCTGGTCAGAGTCTTTCGCGGTTACTTCGGCCATGAAGTCTGCTAGAACTTGTCCTTTCACTGAGACTCTTGGTTTGAATTCGATGTCGTGTTCTCCCAATTCGATTGCCCATTTGGCCAACCTTCCTGACTTTTCTGGTTTAGACAGCACTTGCCTAAGTGGCTGGTCAGTGATTACCATCACAGAGTGTCCTTGAAAGTATCTTTTCAACCTCCTAGCAGCATGAACTAAAGCCAGCACTATCTTTTCCATGGAAGGATAATTTATTTCTGGCCCTTGTAGTGCTCTGCTCACAAAATAGATAGGTACCTGCACCTTCTTCCTTTCAGCCAGTAAGACAGCACTTGCTGCTTCTGTTGTGGCGGATAAGTACATAAACAGTGTTTCTCCAGCTACGGGTGTTGTAAGCGTGGGTAATTTGCCCAACAAATCTTTCATTTGCTGGAATGCCTCTTCAGCCTCTGTGGTCCATGAAAAGCTCTTCTTGCTCGTGCAATTCTTTAGAGTTTTGAAGAATGGTAGTGATCTTTCCGCTGCTTTGGATAAGAACCGGATTAAAGCTGCTAATCTTCCATTCAGAGTTTGGACCTCTTTCAAGGTCTTAGGGGATCTCATGTCGTGCACCGCTTGTATCTTTTCTGGGTTAGCCTTTATCCCTTCGTTTGTTATCAGGTGTCCTAAGAATTGACCTTCTTCCACCCCGAATGTGCATTTTTTGGGTTTAATTTCATGTTAATTTTCCTCAAGGTAGAGAAAGTTTCTAAAATATCATTTAGCATATCTTCTTCATCACGGCTTTTGATCACCATGTCATCAACGTATGCTTCCAGGTTCCTGCCTACTTGATTTTCAAAGGCCTTGTCTACTAGCCGTTGGTAGGTTGCGCCTGCATTCTTCAACCCGAAGGGCATTTTCTTGTAGCAAAAAATTCCAATGTCTGTGTGAAACGCTGTCTTGTCTTCATCTTTCTCCGCCATTTGAATCTGATGGTACCCTTTGTAGGCATCCAAAAAACATTTCAGCCGGAAACCTCCTAAGGATTCAACCTTCCAATCTATTGCCGGTAGAGGATAGCAATCTTTAGGACAGGCCTTATTCAAGTCCGTAAAATTCACACACATTCGCCAACCTCCATCCCCTTTTTTTACCATAACAGGGTTAGCAATCCAGGTTTGGTACTTTACCTCTCGTAGGATCCCTGCTGCCACTAAGTCCCTTACTTGGTCACATGCTTCCTTGCTTCTTTCTGGTGCTAGATGCCTCTTCTTTTGTTGGACTGGTGTTTTGTTTGGGTGTACATTCAGGTGGTGCTCCGTCACAAACTCTTTGCTTTCTCCGTTTAGTTCTTTTAACATAATCTTTCTAGGCACTCCTGTCATGTCATCTGGGCCCCAGGCAAATATGTCCACATTTCTCCTTAATAATTGCACTAACTTCTTTTTGGTTTCTTCTGTCAGTTGCTTTCCTATAGCAACTGTTTGCTCAGGGCATGCTTCATTAACTATTTCTCGTTGTTCTGCCTCTTCGCATGAGTATATGGTCTGCTTTACTACTTCGTGGCTCTCGTTCCGAGACAGTGCCTTCTTTTCAACCTTCCGGGTGGAATGAACTGTTGCCATACCGTTTGGAGTCGGAAACTTCATGATCCCGTGTACAGTTGACACTACTGCCCCCAGTAAACACATAGATGGTCGCCCTAGAATGATATTTTACGGGGAATCTGATCTCACAATCATGAAGTCCAGGACTTCAGTTCTTACCTTGGGATATACGCCGATTGTTGTTCTCAAACTTATCACTCCAAGTGGCCATGACGTTTCTCCAGAAAAGCCGATTAATGGTCTTGTTACATCCCGCCGTAGTGCTTGTATTCCACGTGGTAGTTGCCTGAAACAACTCTCATATATAACATCAGAGGAGCTTCCTCCATCTAGATATACCCTATGAACGTTCCGGTTGGCTATTTCCACAGTTATTAATATTGGATCTTCCGACGGTATGATACTTTGTATTGACGGAAATTAGATTTCTTCTTCTTCCCATTGTTCCATTACTTTTGCTCTTCTTTTCATTCCAATCACTGGGGACCGTATCATCATTATATCTTCCTCCATGTGCCTTGCTCCATCATCTTTCTTTTGCCAGGCAAATTGCTTCTTCTGCCCTGAAGAATTCTTCTTATCCTGAGGCTCCAGGTTTAGCCCATCCTTTACTAGATGGGCCAATTTGCCTATTTTCACTGCTCTTCTTACCTCCGCCTGTAATTCCCTACAAAAATTAGTGTCATGCCCATACTCTTCATGAAATTCACAGTATCTTCCCCCCTCTTTTTTCGCTTTTTCCGGAAGCTTCGGTGGAATTTTGAAGTCGACGGCAGCCTTCTCGGTCATCAAAATTTCTCTAGGAGTTTTACTCAAATCTGGCCACAGGCTTTTGCCAGAATCCTTCCTGTAGTAGGGGGTGTTCCTGTTTCTCCTCTCGTATCTGTTATTATTCCTTCCTCTTCCATCATGCTGGGGCCTGAAACTCTTGTTGTTTTGGTAACCTTTTTCTACTCCTTTCAAGGCTGAAGGTTCATCTTTGAAAATTCCACTGTCCCCATATACGCTTTTCATTGCTGTTTCCTTTCCCCTTACGTAAGCATATACTTCATCTTGAAGTTCCTGGTATGATTCTGGTAGTATTCTTCCCAACTCTGCTACCAGGACTTTATTTCTGACCCCGTGTATGAATCCTGATATTCGCTGATCTTCACCCAGCCCTTCAATCTGTTGCGTTTCCATGGTGTAACGATCCATGAACGCTTTTAGCCCCTCGGTTTCACCCTGGTAAATATTGTGGGCCTCTAAATGGGTTTTCGTATACCTCTTTTGTTTAATAAAGTGGTATAGAAACTTGACTTCCAATTCATCAAAACTATTAATACTTCCGGGTGGAAGTTTATCATACCATGACCTAGCAGCTCCTATCAAGGTCATGGAGAACATGTGACAGGAGACTGGCATGGCCCACTTTCTTATTTTCTCAGCTCCTCTGAATACCCTTAGGTGATCTTCTGGGTCCGTTTTCCCATTGTACTCTTTGACGTTTGATGGCAACTCCAACCCATCGGGCATCCCGTAAAACTCAATCCATGGAGCCAACGGAGATTGCTTCTTTCTTATAAACGAACTGACCCTCGACCTTGTAGCTCTCGGGTTCTCATTTTGATCAACTGCCATCTGTGGGTACGCTGGATTATAACTTCCAAGAGGAAAGTTAATCCAAGCTCCGTGTTGGGGTGAATAATACGACTGACCTCCATGTGGAAGGTAGCTCGTACCTGGCATCATCCCTCCACCCTGTAGTTGCTGATTTATTGTGAAAGGGAGTGTTTGCGCATTTTAGAAATTCTGTTGACTGTTTTGGTTCGCCCATACTTGGGTGCTCTGGGTGGTGGAATTTGTGACTATTGAGTTGGAAGTAACTGCAGGTATGGTGGATGTGACGGTGTTAGTGACATATTGATGTAGCAGTGGTGGAAGTGTGGTGGAAGGGTTTACTCCGGTTTGAATTCCATATCCAGGATATATCATCCAAGGGTTTGCACCTGTTTGTTGGTAACTATTCTGAGTGGCGACCGGTACGGGTTGGCTTTGGTTTAAATTGCTATTAGGTGTGTTGTGTGTTTGTGGAGCGTTTTGAGTGATGACTTGGGATTGATTTGGGATGTTAAAAGTGACGGTGGGCTTATTTACCGTCCGCCGTGTTCCGGCGTTTGGTCCCTCTACAAAAATTTCTTCATCAACATCCCCTTCATCGTCCATATTCAATCTCGACCTCAATTCCTCCAGACTCATCATTCTAATTTGTTTAGTAATCATAGGTTCTATATATTTTCTTAACATATCATAGCTTATCCCTGGAATTACCACACCAGAGTTTGAAGGCTCTGGGTTACTTTCCGAGACAACAAAGTTTGCTATAGGCGTTTCCGTTTGTGAAATTGACGAAAAACCCGGTGGTGGTGATGGTTGTTCACCACCGTTAACCATTGTGAACAATTATTTTGAAATAAAATATCGGAAATGGAAGATATTACGCTAGAAACTAAGAATTTTGTGATAATCAACGTAAAATAAGGAATGAGTGTTCGAAATACTCAGATATAATCGCGTCCCACTGGGCGTGCCATTTGATTGTACGTCCAACCGCACAAGTGCTCCGAGCTCCTGTTTCCAGCTAAAAACCTCCGACCAGCTGAAACCTACAGCAAATACGCAGACACTAAATCACCGTGGAGCACAGGGAAATCCCCTGTAAACCACCTCCGGTGTGAGAATCAGTTTCTACAGTATTAATGGTGAGTTTATGAGTGAAGATTAGGGTTTTTTGGAGAGGATGAACAGTACCTTAAAATGAAGAATGAGTGCTCCTTTTATAGTTGTTGTTTCTTGGCCCCTACTCATGTATTGGCCAATCATCTTTGAGCACTAACAAATGATTCCCTATGATTTAATCTGAGCCGTTTAGAGAGATCTCCTGAATATTTTGGATTGGTCCCCACTCTACATTCTGTTAGTCTTGTGAAAGCGACGCGTAGACCTCTGGGTGGAAGTCGGAAGAATAGATAACTTGGTGGCGATTCCCTAGAAGGTAAAAGACACCTAACGGGTGTCAACTGTTACGCCACAAGATCAATTGACGATCTTCTTCCATGTGAAAGCAAGTGTATTATTCTGTTTATTAAATATTGAGACCTCTAGGTGGAGGTCCGCAGTCTGTGGGTGTAATATTGGTTACACCATTAACGCACATTCCTTATTCAATTAAAAATCAATCTAAATGTGGAAAGAGTTAACTTAGTTAATGAGTATTAGTTGTATATATTAGATAATTATAAATACTTTAAGTTTGTTAAATACTTATTAACTTGTGCCCTTAGGATACTAGTTAGCCAACCCGATAACTATCTCTCAAATATGCTACTTACTACTCTCAATAACTTATATAATATTCGTAGTAAAACTTCCTTCGAATATAATAACACGATTCTCATTTCCTCACTATGTCTTAATTTGAAGATTTTATGTTGGTACTCACTTTTTCTAAGACGGAGGCAGTAATATACTCCGTATACGACTAAAACTATCGGTATACTTGTTGAATGGATTTTAAAAGCTCATATACTTAACCAAATATAATCAAAATAATTTCTATTACATATAATGAATTGTACCATGATTAAATAATTAATAAAAACCCATGATGATGATATTGTGTGAACTACTAAAACAACTTTAACTATTTAATCGATCCTAATCCAAAAGGGAAAATCACAAATTTGATCCATTTTACCAACCCAATTTAACAAAATAATCCATTGACTTTCGTTTTTAACAAACTAATCCACCGATTGGCGCCGAAAGTGGCGCCCCCCGGCGCCCCACCAATATTTTATTGTTTTAAACCTTTAAAGTCAAAAAGTTGATGGGCCCGGCGCCAATGAGGTGACATGTGTGAGAGGGGGGCGCCGATGTGACGGGGTGGGGGCGCCGATGGTACATGTGTGAAGGGGGGCCGATGGTGACATGTGTGAGAGGTGGGGCGCCGAGCCCATCAACTTTTTGACTTAAAAGGTTTAAAAACGGATAAAATATTGGTGGGGCGCCGGGGCGCCACTTTTGGCGCCAATCGATGGATTAGTTTGTTAAAAACGAAAGTCAATGGATTATTTTGTTAATTTGGGTTGGTAAATGGATCAAATTTGTGATTTTCCCAGTCCAAAATGTATATTAGTTACCTGTCAAATTGTTTTTAATTATATGTCATAGTCATGCTTGTTACATTAACATCAACATATCCTAATCAAAATTTTAACATCAAATGGTCCTTCTCATGTATATATACTTCTCGAATATGTTATTCAATCTACTCGTGTACATTCATACGGATACAAAAAGTTTCTTATAGAGATAATTTAGGTAGCAATCGAGTCGAACTGAGACGAGACAGTACCAAGCTTGAGCTCAACTCGGCTAGAATACTTGAAACGCGAAACTCAACTCGAACTCGAACTTGTTTGATCGAGCTTGTATACTCAATCTCAAGCCCGACTCAACTAAATGATCAATACTTTCGAGCTCGGCTCAACTCGACTCGATTAAAAATTTTATTAAAACATTAGTAGTATTCAATAATTTATAATTAATATTATGCTAATCGACACTTTCAAGCTTAACTTGGTTCGACTCAGTACCTTCGTGCTCGACTTGAGTCGAAGTTTTTCAAGAAAATATGCTAAATATGTTCATATATATAAATGGAGGGTAAAAATATAAAATAACGAAAACTCGATTATGTTCGCGAACCTTTCGAGGTGAGTATTTTAATACTTCAGCTCAAATAGATAATCTACTCTAATAGCTCGACTCGACGTGTGCCATAGTAATTTCTAGTATTTTGTGAGTCAATCTCAAATAGGTCGTAAGTTGTCTCGTCTCGTTTACACTGCACCTCCTAACATAACCAGCAGCCCAGGAGATTTAAAAATTCTGGTTTTATAAAGTTATAAATGATTAGTGACACATAAGAATTAAGATTGAGGTGGATATGGTTTGTTGGTTTATATAATAATTTTATTAAGTAAAGAAAATGAAACGGCAAAATTTGGAAGTTTGCGGTTGGCCGGCAACTGATCACACATCTAACATAGTAATCTTCAAAAAGAACTAAAATTAAATGCGTCTCAAGTATATAAACACATTACCGCATAAATATATAAACACATTACCGTTTCGTTTTATGGTGTTTGTTTGACATATTTAAATTTATTTAATGATAATGTTGTTTGACATCTTTAATTAATTAGTAAATAATAATAATAATAATATAATACTATTCTTACTTATATCTTATCAAGATAATCAGATTTCGATAAGGTAGCTTGTACCACATGCATGTTTGTATCAATTAATGATTTATAAAATAACGCCCGATCAAGATTTTCGATCATAAGGTGACATGCTGTAATCAAACGCAAGAAACTGAAATGCTTAAATTTGAACGGTTAAAAATATGATTTGCCATGTAAAATATTACTTCTAGATGTTCCGCTAGAAGTTTTGATTGGAGAGATTGGATCGTGAATCCTCCTAGGCAGACATCGAGCAACATTTTAAATTTTTTCTTGCTCTTTCTCCTTATTTTTTTTCCTATTCATGGCTCTCCCTTAGAGCTTTAGAGCTTTTTTTGTTCTCTGTTCTTTGTTTTATAAAAAATTCAGCTTTTCAAAAAAAACTTTTCACAGTTGGATTTTTTAAGATCTAGAATCGGCTAATAGTTCGTTTCTATTTTAGTTAATTTGTATTATTATATTTTTCAGCTTCAGCTCCAGTAAGTTTATAATTTTCAGCTACGAACTTCCAGCTTGTACCAAAATGGAATATTCCACGGCATTCGCTTCCGAAAGAATTTGAACAAATCAATTTCGCCAACTCGGAAACGACCAGCTCGAAAGCAACTTAACTTGCATTATAGGACATAGTATTTCAAGATGATAACCTCTTGAAAGCTAATCATATGGCACAAACATGTATAACTTTTGATACCTAACCTTAAAACTATATATATATCAATCACAAATCAAATAAACAATAAAAAACCTGTCAAATCTTGAAGACAATTTGAATTTCATTTGACCTCTAAAACATGGTGTTTTAATTAGGTGAATAAACCATTAGAATTTATCCAAATGAACAGCCATTTTTTTTATTTTATTTAAAAATTGTTGCAAGAAAGCTCAGTTTGTCTACATGCAGTGAGTAGCGTAATTTGCTCATAAAATTTAAGAAAATGGCAATGGCCGGCCACGTACGTTAGTTTCTGCTTTAGATTTTTCGTTTGTCTTCTAATTATAATCACTTTGATTCTTAATTTAAATATTAACACTAATTTCACCATATAAATCGACCTTTCACAACACTCTTACTCGAATTCAACTGCTAGATTTTTCATACTTTTATGGGGTGTAATCTCTTGCAAAAACTTACTATTTTTGTTTTCTTTATCATGTCTATTTCCATACCTTCTTTCGCTTACGAACACGAGCACGAGCATGAGCACGAACACGAAAATGATCAAGATCGAGTACAGGATGAAAAGGAACCTACGGATGTCTTCACTTCGTGTTTAACTCGGTTCGGTGTTCATAATTTTACAACTCATTCCAAGTCGAATAATGATAATTCGGTTTACTATGAGCTTCTTAATTTTTCAATTCAAAATCTTAGATTTACGGGTTTATCGATGCCTAAACCGGTTGTTATCGTGTTCCCGGAGACGAAAGAACAGTTAGCAAAAACCGTGGTTTGTGCTCGAGAATCGTCGCTAGAAATTCGGGTTCGGTGTGGTGGTCATAGCTATGAAGGGACATCATCCGTCTCCACGGACGGACGTCCATTTGTGGTGATTGATATGACGAGATTAGACAATGTTTCGGTGGACGTGAACTCGGGAACCGCATGGGTTGAAGCTGGCGCGACACTTGGTCAAATGTACTGCGCGATAGCAGAGTCGAGCACGGTCCATGGTTTCTCGGCAGGGTCATGCCCCACTGTCGGAACAGGTGGTCATATTTCGGGTGGTGGGTTTGGGTTATTGTCGCGAAAATACGGGCTGGCTGCGGATAATGTAGTCGATGCGGTTTTAGTAACCGCAGATGGTGAATTACTGAACCGCGACACGATGGGTGAGGATGTTTTTTGGGCGATTAGAGGTGGTGGTGGCGGGGTTTGGGGAATTGTGTACGCTTTTAATGTTAAATTATCAAGCGTACCAAAAACAGTCACTAATTTCGTCGTGTCTAGGCCAGGCACGAAGGGACAAGTGACTGATTTGGTATATAAATGGCAGCATGTTGCGCCTAAATTGCCCGACGACTTCTACTTATCCTCTTTCGTTGGTGCGGGTTTGCCTGAACGAAAAAATAAACCAGGTTTATCGGCTACGTTCAAAGGTTTTTATTTGGGATCGAAAAGCAAAGCTTTATCGATCATGAACCAAACTTTCCCCGAGCTAAAAGTCATGGAAAACGACTGTAAAGAAACAAGTTGGATTGAGTCTATTCTTTTCTTCTCGGGTTATGGAGATGAAAGCTCGGTTTCTGACTTGAAAAATCGCTTCTTACAAGATAAATTGTATTACAAGGCCAAATCGGACTATGTTCGGAAACCTATTCCAAGATTCGGTCTAACTACGGCACTAGAAATACTCGAGAAACAACCAAAAGGGTATGTGATCTTGGACCCATATGGTGGCGCAATGCAAACGATAAGTAGTGACTCGATCCCGTTCCCTCATAGGAAAGGTAATATTTTCACTATTCAATATCTAGTGGAATGGAAAGAACCGGATAACGATAAAACGAATGATTACTTAGCGTGGATACGAGACTTTCATGGCTCGATGACGCCCTATGTGGCACAAGACCCACGAGCCGCATACATTAACTACATGGATGTTGATATTGGAGTCATGAATTGGATCAAAACTAGAGTGGACTCAGATGATGCAGTTGAGATGGGTCGAGAATGGGGGGAGAAGTACTTTTATAAGAATTACGATCGGCTAGTGAGAGCGAAGACACAAATCGATCCGTACAATGTTTTTAGGCATCAACAAAGCATCCCTCCAATGTCTTTGGAGAACAAGAATCGCAGGGGAAGTATATCTAGTGAGTAGCCTAAAAAGTGTGATGAATCAAATTGTCCTTTATCCTTCTTTTTATGTAAAAATTTGTGAAGTAATCAAGAGATACTTTATAGTTTCTGATTTCGTTAATGTCGTTGCAAACTAGCTATTATACTCGGTAAGATAAACATATGTGCATCAAATAATAGCATATGCGACATTACGTGCCAGACTAAACCTGGAAATCGTCACCATAAAGTAGAAACCAACTACCAAGTGCATATGAAAATGGACTACACGATGATAACTTATAAGTCAACTGAAATGATAGATCCTATATCTTCGGAGAGTTCACTAGATAACTTTAAGAACTTGATAATCAAGGTATTCAAGGAACCGTGCGAATTATTCGATCAAAAAATGGATTATTCATGCCAACTCTAATACCGTGGATTTGATGTGTGATTATGTTTTAAATCACATGATATTAGAGCGAACCTTAAGTCTTAAACATCAAATTTTGATCCGAAAGCTCGAATCAATTTCGATTCCTGATTGTTTTGAAATGTCAATGGTCTGCATGTGGGTAACTTAGGCTTAAAATCCATGTCCATGGCTTCAGAGATCCATGGGATTTTAAGTCATTTATTTTGTATTGTTAACAACTTAATAATCGTATTAAATAAAGACTTATTTGCTGTTAAGCTGATGTCTCTACATTTAAAACTACTACAGGTTTCAACTTTGCATATCTGGCTCAATACTTCATTCCAGAATGTCGTTTTACAGTGTACATCTTAATAATGGTTACATTTTTTTTCTCTGTGTACCTCCTTAATTTTTCACCTATCGGATTATTCTTATTATGTTGCCTATCTATCAGTTTAATCCGAATGAGATACTATTCTGTTCTACATCAAGATAATTTACACCAGTTTATGGATGATTTATACAACGCAATCAACAATGGTTACTTTCTACACTAAACTAAGTTTAATTGTAAGTGCATCGCTTGTAATCTTACATACTCATGGCCTTCGATGAAACATCTTCGTCGCCTTCCAACAGCTGGCCTTCGGTTTCCTGAAAAATGTGAATAACCATAGAGCAGGTCAAACATAATAATACTGGTTGACACAGAAATGCTGGTCTTATGGGACAATTTTGACGACATTTTTCTGATTGTACTGCGTGTTGCAAACGTAATCTGTGTGCCAACTTTCTCAAAAAAGTTTTAGATTCTGTAACCATCTTAAGTGGAAAATTGATATGCTAGACGTTGAAAGTCAAAGGTGGCAACTTCAAACCATTTAGAGATGTACTTATAAATGTGATCGACTCAGGTTATGTTTTGTCTCTAAGAGGTCAAACATGTATAATAGAACAGCACCAAGGATACTGTTTCGACGCATTACCCAGCCGAACCATTTTGGCAACATGAATTGTTAATAATGTAAAGACTGATTGAAGTTCATACCATCTGTTCTTTACATTTGCTCTTCGCAAGATAATTATCTAATGCCCCGTCACCGCGAAGAAGTTTTCCACCACATCCAAATTTATCTACTGTGCCAACTGACTCCTCATCAATCACCACTGCTTCTACTCGATCATTTCCGGTCTTGACATCCGGAATCTATAATAAAAACAAGAGAAAAAATAAAAAATCAGGACTTTAATCTGTAGTCACTCTATTTCTAACGATGACTATCGGCAGATAGATAATTAAAACTTATCATTCTGAAGGATAGTATTCAAAATTTCATGGGAGGTACGGAAAGAAATCGTTAAAGTTCTCAAACGATAGAGGGCACATGTTGATATAGCGAGTCGTGTACAACCAATAACGTACCTCATACATTGAGTCAGTTAGAAGAGTTTCAAGTATGGCTCTTAACCCTCTAGCACCAGTGTTCTTAACCATTGCCTTTTGAGCTATTAACCTTAGTGCTTTCTCCGAGAAATGTAGTTTCACCTGTGGTCAAGGAAACATCTCCAATTAACCCATTTACTTGTGAATATGAATACTCGGGTTATTTAGTATCTCAAACGGGTCAAACGAGTGAAATCATAAAAATGTGTCAGGTTGAAAGTCCCCCGAAGTTTATTTCCATGCATAAAGATTTAGATTTATATTGTCATAGACGAATAATTGTGTTGGCAGGTTAACGCAATGTGACCCAGCCTGTTTATGACCTGGACTATAATTGACCCATTCACGAGAAAGCGAGATGCGTGAATCAAATGCTTACATTGTTCATCTGAAACAACTTCTTGTATTGCTTACCAAGAGCGTTCTTTGGTTCCATAAGGACCTGCAAAGAAGTTAATGATCATATTTGTAAGTCTCAACTTGTAGACACGGAGCATAATAAAATAAATAAACAGTTGATAGATAGTTTAGTGAGTAGCATAACAAGGTGATGGTAACCACTCATAGGTTTGTGAAATCGATAACTATCCACCGCTCTAGGGGTGAGCTTGGTACCATACCGGTACCGAACCGGTACCGACCGGTTGGTACCGATTTTTTTTTGTCCCAAATCAAAAACCGATTACCGTACCATTTGTATCGGTTGGTACCGGTCCGGTGCGGTTCCGGTTCGGTTTAGGTATTTTGGTGTGCATGGTACCAACCGGTACCGACCGGTTGGTACCGGGTTTTTTTTGCCGAATACCGTACCATTTGTAACGGCCGGTACCGGTTCGGTTTCGGTATTTCGGTTTTTTTGCTCATCCCTACACCGCTCAATAAGCCACCAATTCTGTGATAAGGGGATGTTCGGATTTGTGTTTTGGACTGGTTATCTAGTTTTTATGACTCATACTCGCAATAATCAAATCTCAATATTTGGTAAGCGGATTCATCAAAGACTATCTAATTATTTAGGGATTGAACAATCAGATGGTTCCACATTAGCTGATAATCAGTTTCATACTACGATTCAACAAAACTAATTGCCAGTGTAAACAAAATTACCTGATTACCCTTTTGTTTAACCTAATTTCAGAGGCTTCTACTCCAATTATGAGTAGTATCTCCTTTCTTTTACTTTGTACAAGACTGTCCTTTTTGGTCATTTCATGTTATTATATCTTAAATAATCAACATGTGTCAAATAGTCAAAACACTGAAAGAGTTGATTACTTTTTTCTTCCAACATTATACACGAAATTCACATCCAAAAACTATATCCTGCAGCCTAATCAATCACGGTTGACAATCTAATTCTGATTTCCTTAGAATCATATAATCACTTTCGAAAAGGACATTCAAAGACCAAACACCACCTAATCAAAACTTAAAATCACATTCGCATGGCTAACAAGAGTAGAAAGAAGTATGGAACAAAATTTTTAGCAAAGTGAAGAAAACAACATAAAACAATGAACTTACCTGAACAAGTTGGTCCTCGGTTAGAGCTGATAAACTAAGTAAAATGGGAAAACGTCCTATAAACTCAGGAATGAGTCCATAAGCTATAAGATCACTACTTTCAACCTGAAAATGGACAGAGGTATAACAAATGAGTATCGAAGAACGACATACATTATTGATAGCAGATGTGGCAATTTCAACCCTTTTATATATAAGCGGGGTTATTCAAGCTATGTTATATCCATATCAGGTCAAATGGGCTTAAAGTCATCAAAGTATATTTTGACGTATAATACCTCCAATGACATGTTATTTGTTCAAAACAAATTGATTATTAGCGAAATAATATGACTTTTGTAATCATACTTGATACTATTTATTTATGAGTTCAGAGTTTAGGACAAAAAGTGTTTAAGGTGAACTCAAATCGACCTATTTTGACTCGTTAAGCTACCCAACCATTTTGTTACTTCTAGGCATCAACTTGGATAGTCCAAGATTATTGATACTTACTGATTCAAGTAAAGATGATGTGACCGCAGCATTAGTCAGTTTGCCACTTCTCATATTTTCACGAACGGGTGCTCCAAAACCAATTGAAGAGTCCTGTCGTCTGATATAAACATGAGTTTCAGTTTGACCCTTTAACTTTCCACAAACAATTTATAAATAGATTTACTATACAATCAATAATTAATATATAATCAGCATCTAATAATCACCTCTCAGATATAGTTTTCTCCAAATCGACAAATGCTCCACCGCAAATGAAAAGGATGTCTTTTGTATTTATCTGCAAATTCATTAGGAAACGTAAGTTATTACACTCTGAAGTCTAGGCAAAATTTACCAAATACATAAAACAGTTTATAATAAGCAAAAGCATAATACACAGAAACACAAGTTAGAAGAATCAGGTGGCAATTTCAATCCATTTACTTGTTGTACATGGGTTGATTCGACTTATGATACATCTCTACCGGGTCAACTGATAAAATAAGACAAGTCAGCTAAAAGGTGAAACAAGTTAGCTAAAAGGTGAAACAAGTCAAATGGACTGAAAGTCACCCAAAGTGTATTTTGATCCATAAATCCAACATCATTAACTTGAACCATTTGATTATCATTGAAATCAATAAATCTTGTAATCAAATTTCATAACACTAATTACTGCAAAAATTTATAATTGAAACAAAGTGTTTCAAGCCAACCTGACCCACAAGTACTAAACTTACCCATTTTGACATGTTACCCAACCCACCCTAAACGGCCCTCTAGCCACCTCTATTCAAAGACAAAAAAAGCGCAAAAACTGAGCCACTGTGCTTTTCTTCAAAAAAAAAAGAAGAAAAACTGAAAGACCATAAATTGTGAATACTGAGAGACTATAATAATTATAAATCAGATGTGGGACTACGAAAGGAAATTTAACGATATTATTAGACTTATTAATGGAATACCTGGATATTTTCGCCTCGAGGATGCTTCCTGGCCCCCTTTTCAGGCACATTCACAATCTGCAGGGGATATAATATTTGCTGGTCAGCATTTGAAAGAGAATCAAATGCATATCGGAAAGTACGAAGCAATCAAGATTGCGAACTAAACTTTTTTTATCTATAATAAATAACGTGTAATATAGATTTGATCATACACCTAAACAAGATCACTTGATGGAGGGTTTAAAATGTAAAATATTTTCCCAAAAAATTAAAAGCTACCGCCTGATCAGAGCCATTTTAAGAAATGTTCAGCAAAGCTCCACATTATAACATGACGAAGTATGCCTATGCTAAGACGTTGTCATGCAAAATTAAACCTCTACGTAATGGAGTCAACTCACTACTCCACATTTTCTAAGTCTTTTTTGTTCCTTTTATTGTGCACAACTAGAGTGTGCAGGGCAAAACAATAATTCATTGCCAATGTCAATCCAATATCAATTGTAATTTCACATGATTTTATAGAGTCGCGAAAAAACATTCTCTGATATCAATTTTCCAGGTACGTATCACACTTACAGTTCCTTCCAACATCTTAAGTAGAGCTTGCTGAACACCCTCCCCAGATACATCTCTGCTAATGTTCATGCTCTCAGCCTGTAAATTGATTATGAAGATTGTCAGAACATAAAGCATGCAATAATAGAAAGTAAAAGGGAAAAAAAGATCAAATCAAAAAACCTTTTTAGTTATCTTATCCACTTCATCAATATAAACCATTCCTTGTTGGGCAGCTTGAACATTGAATTCGGCAACCTTCATACCAAATTGAAACTAGAATAATTACACTTGCAATCTAAGATTTTATCTTCTTAAATTTGTGATCTGAAAATTGAGACAACGCTATCTATTTTTATTACTAATTTGTAACAACAACAACAACAACAACAAACACACACCAAAAAAACAACGATTATGAAGTACTCAATAAACAACTTTGGGAGGTGTATTACTAGTCAAACAAAGAAAGAATTGCTTTTGTGCCGACTTTTAAGTGTATTTACCGAACAAATAGTAGAGGAAGAAATAAACATAACTTCATAAGCACAACAGCATGATAGAAGAAATGCTCATTCAAATTTGAGGATAAATAACTTGGTTAAGGTGAAAATTGTCAACTGCCACCAACTGGATTCGATATACAATAAGAATAAATTGTAGACAAAATAAAAGCTGTACCGTAAGTAGCTTATGTAATATAGATTCAACATCTTCACCAACATAACCAGCCTGTAAAATATAAAAAATAATTTACTTAGAAAAACAGTAGGTAAACGGTAAAGCTAAGAGGTAAGCAGCAGATAAAGCATTCTACTGTAACAGTTGAAACTCAAGGTCTGTTTGACAAAACTTTATAAGTTCACACTGAATGAATCAAAGGCTTTGTCATGAGTTGGTTCTGATTATAAACGACTATTTCATTAGTGTCTGAAAGGACAATCTAAATAACAGAAAAATTACCATATTAACCTTCTGTATGATTTAATGGTAAATGAAATGTGACTATTTGATAAGTGCTCTTAACTGCTAGAATCTCTAATCGAAACAAAGAAACATTAAATGAAAGAGGATTCCAATAATTGTGTACTGTGTCGTGTGTCATGTGTCATTAATAAAAAGTCCAACTTTCGTAACATGTTATATAAACCAAAATCCTAAAATGAAAGGTTGAACGTATGCATTAATACGGCTCATATCAGATTTCAAAATCATTACCAAAATATCAAAAATTGGACTTACTTGTGTTAACGTCGTTGCATCAGCAATGACAAAGGGAACATTAACAAAACGAGCAAGGGTCTTTGCAAGTAATGTCTTCCCTGTTGTAAAGAAGTCAAATCAAATTGTCAGCAATCAGCAAACAACTGAAAGAGAAAGTAATACAAAAACATAGTCGGCAATCAAAATTGTCAGCTATCAGCTATCTGCTATCTGCAATCTAGAAGTAATGTCAACCCTATTGTACAGAAGTCATACCTGAGCCAGTTGGGCCCATTAGAAGTACATTACTTTTCTCTAATTCTACATTATCGTCATCATCATCCATTGTTGCTCTTCCTGATTCGCCTCCTGACCTAAATTTTAATACATAATTTCAATTCAATTTTTGTAATTCAACTATTCAAGAAATGGGCATGTGATAGCGTTCTCATATAATCTAACATGTCAAACAACTAACCCTTTCTGCATGGAAGCGTGATATATTCTTTTGTAATGGTTATATACAGCCACAGAAAGCACCTGAATAAATAATAAAAAAATCAAATCAAATAAAAAAAACACAACGAAAAATGTGTCATCAAACATGTAAGATCAACCTCAGCCATCATATCCATCTAGGCTAGATGTAGTATATCTTCGATCTAACCTAAAAAACAAACTCACACTTCTCGATCATTAAGCACATCATTATTCCATAATTGCACATAAAGCTATGGGAAATACGACGTTTTTGACATAAAGCACTCTAATTGTTCAAGGAATATAACTTCCACAGAAACTAAGTATTAGAAATAAGAACACTCAATATGGAGTAAATGTCCATCTCAGTTGAATGTAGCATGTTGTCCAGAATGCACATGAATTTAACTCCATACGTACACATTCATTAAAGGTAAAGTAGCATTCACATAGAAAGAATTAAAGTTGCAACCTTTTTTGCACGAGTTTGACCAATGACAAACTTATCAAGTCCTTGGAAAATCTCTTTCGGTGTAGGCAAATTCTTCCCCAAATTTGATCCGCCCCACCCATTATTCTTCTCTCCACCACCACCATTTCCACTTTCACCACCACCACCACCACCGCCTGCACGGACGACATTAATCCCAGGTGCAAAAGGAGGGCCAGGCGGAGTATGCACGGCCAGCCCATTACCCGATGGCGGTTGCGACTGTGGTGGCAGAAGATTCGTCCAATTCTCCGGAGGATCACCACCGTACGCCCGCAAAGTCTCCCAAAATGAAGCCCTAAGTTTATTTCCATAATCATCTTCACCATTAACATTTTTCTTATCCTTATCCTTACCATTACCATTTTTAAATCTACCAACTTCAATAAACCTACCCTGCAGAGGAGCCATTTTGTACGGCTTAAATGAATAAGCAGATTTACAATTAGGGCACAAAGTCACCGCCTGTTTCGGACTCGAATTCTGTACTGTTTCCCATTCATCTCCGGGAGCAAATCCCGGTGAGGGAATGACGTTCCGGTTATCGGAAAAAACCAGATCCATCGGTTTACAACATCTAGGACAATTAGCTTCAGCTTTAATCCTACGTATCATCATCGAGGTTTTACCGGTATTCTCATCATAACCACCACCACCACCACCTTGCTCCGATTTGTGTCTCGTTTGAGCCCCGATTAACGAACTCCGGCGAACGTACGGACTATCAATTCTAGAGTTTAATTTCACAAATCCACGTTTCGATGTATACGATGAATAAAATTTGGATGTAATTATTATATCTCGAAACTTGTTAAATCTCCCTAAATTAGACATTATTAACTAAAAATTGGGAAATCCAAAAAGAAAAAATGTTGAAAATTGGAAATTTTGTAAAGTATAGATACATGCATATGTATGTATGTATGTATAGATGGTTTAATCTCCAAAAAGAATTATGTAAGTATCTGATCCATAAATTAATCTGAATCAGGATTGTAATTGTGTGTTTAATTTTAAGACATGAAAAGATAATGATAATAATAATGCAAGAATTAGGGCAAGAAATAAGGGGAAATTGGATTTGTAGGTTAGAAGCAAAGGAATTGTGATTTGGTGATGATGATAAACAACCACCGGGAATCACTCTCTACAGCAAACACACTTTTTTTTTGCTGTTATGTTTTGTTTTCATTAATTTCACTTTTGGATTGTAAGTTTTAGTGAAGTGCATAAATGACCCTCTAGAAAAGGTCAATGCTTTTTTGGAATCTTAAAAAAGGGTCAAACGTAAAAGTAAAAATCATACTCATCAAAGATGAATGATACATTGACCTTGTGGCAAAGGGTGTAGTCGCACGAATCATGTACAAAAGAAACTTATGAAAATTGAAATTAAATTTACGTGTCGTGTTGTGATCACGTTCAAAAGTGAGACATTTTAACAAAATTATACTTACTTCAAATTTACTATTATGTTTATTTATAAAAAAAAAAAATAGTGTGGCGCAAACTACAATGTTGGATCACATTGAGAAACATGTGTGATGTCGATGTGATCACACTAACCATAATTGCTAAGCTCATATCAGGTGCTCCCGTAATAGATTATTTTGTTACCATGTGTTATGAGTGTCTTACGCAAGTATGTGATAAAGTGCATTTACTTTATTTCTTTTTAATAATAATAAGTATAAGTATGCATTTACTTTGTTGCCATGTGTTATAAGCGTCTTACGTAAGTATGCATTTACTTTGTTCAAATGATAATGGAATTTTTTGTGAGAATAGAGGAACCAACAAGAATGCGCCACATGTCACAAAACTCATTTTCCCTACGTTTTTAAAAATTAAATATCTTATAAACGGTAAGTCGAAAAATCATAAAAATTGCACCATAAAAATCAGCGTTTTATTCTCTTCGAAGAGATGTGACAAGGTATACTTTCGACGAATTTTTTTTTCCCTTTTTTGGTAGGTTTTGAAAATGAGTAACGCATGTTATATCAACAGATAACACATGCGATACTAGTGAGTAACACAAATGATACTAATTTGTAAAACACATACAAAAATTCGTCGGAAGTATACCTTGTGAGATGGCAAATGAAGAGAAAAAAATACTGATCTTTATGGTGCAATTTTTATGATTTTTAAACTTACCGTTTGGGACATATTTAAGTTTAAAAAATGTGAGGGAAAGTGAGGTTTGTGACACGTGTCGCAATTCTATTGGTTCCCTCGTTCTCACAAAAAAATTCATTCTCATTTGGACCTCACTATACGACTATTACTGAATATAATATATAATGTCTACTATTTCGATGCACATCAGAAATGCATATCTTAATTCTAAATATTTACATAAATCTTAAGTTCATTAACGTTAACAAAGTTCATAATGGGTTACAGTCGTATATATGTGGTATAAGATGTCCATTTTCTCGTAAATTAATACTAGTAGATGAACGTTAATGTTAATGTCATGACTGGAATGAATATCAGATTCTTGCATCACTAGTTTTCAAATATAAACAATAAATATGCTGTTCAAACATTAATGCAACTCTCCAAGAGGAACATAAATAGAAATTGTCACTATCATCATAAAAAAAGTTTGTAGTTTTCGTTTCTTAGTCAAGTACTTTGGCAAAAGTGATTAGTATTATTTTCACAATTAAGTCCTTTCATCCTAATTACCATTTCTATACTTTTTTTATGCCCGTCAATCTCAACCTGAAGAGGTAAAAATGGGTCGATTGGGTTGAAAAAATGTAGCTCTTGGGTTTGTAAGATTGTGTAAAAATCATGTGAACGGGTCCAAAGGGGTTATCTTCTCAAATCTGGAAAACTATGAGCGGGTCGAACGGGTCTACACATGGGTTCACAATCAAGGTCGTTTGAATATTATTTCAAAAATACAGTATAATCGTTTGTTAAAAGCTTAAAAGGTATTCGTTGGCGGTGGTTAGCGGTGATTTTTTGTTTTATGGAGAGGAAATATAAAGAGAAGAAGGCAAGATGTGTAGATTATTATTTTATTTTATAGGGATATGTGTATATTAATTAATGGTCTGCAACTGGCACACGTATACACATTTTTGCTTCGTTTCTTTTGCGTACAGTTTATAAAATTATACAGAGTATAAAGTTAGAAATACTAATAGATGTAAGGTGGGAAAAAATATACTGTAAATAAAAACGAAGCTAAACTAGCTAGTTAAGACTTAAGTATAGCAAATTTAAAAATAGATTAAAAAGGCATTTTTTTCTAATTTGTCCTTTAATTTTTCTTTATTACATTACAATAAAAGTTTGAATGAGTTTCTGACTCGTAAGAGTCGCACAAAACTCCTAACAGTCACACAAAATTCGGAAAAGTCAATAATTGACTCATAAGAGTTAAAGTCACTTAAGGATGAAATGAAATGTTACTTAACGAAAATAGTATCATACAAAACGGGAATAGATTAGTTAGTTGTCACCGCCGCATTGCGCGGGCAATGTGCTAGTCTTAGACATTTCCTATTTTAGAAGTTCCAAATCTTATCAATATTTAAGGCATCGTTACCATAAAGAAACTATGTTATTTTAACATTTAAAATTTAAAAATCATTAAGATAGGTAAAACAGAAGACTCGTTTGCATTTTATTTAACATAAATAAAATAACAACAAAAATCTAAATATAAATTTTAAAAATAGTGGGTCGACCCAACCCGGTTTGGACCCAACCCGTTCGACCCGAATCAAAGAAGGACCCGTTTGACCCGTTTTGACCCAAACCCAATTTGACCCGTTTTGACCCAAACCCAATTTGACCCGTGACCCAACCTGACCCAACCCGACCCATTTGCTAGGTATAACGTCTTTTTTCACCTTTTCAGTTTAATAAGTTTACGTTTAGCTCAAAAATTGTCTTTCTTCCACCTAAAATATCTAAAATACCCTTCCATACATACCCTTCTAAAAATTACGAATAAACATCAATATATTTTATCCATACATTATAGGGTTATTAGTCTGTAAATGTATCGAACTTGTCCAAAAATCCTATTGTATGCATCCAACTTTCAAAAGTCCTATTGTGTATATCGAACTTACTAATTATTCCTATTGTATGTACTCATTAACACTAATGACGTTTGACTGGTCATAAGCATCCTACGTGTCATTTTCATCCTATGTGTCACTGCCACGTAAGCTCCACGTCATCAAAAGTTCGATACATTTTTCGGATCATCATCTTCAATTTTCCGACGACCACCATTTTTTCCGGCGAATCACTTGTTTTTCTTAACTAAATTTCGGCGCCACATCATTGTCTCTCCTCACTCTTACAGCCAATGGATCAATACCCAACAACAAAAACGCTTTTGTTATAGGATCTTGTAACGGTGAGAGTTCTATTAATCCTTTATGCACCATTTTTTCTATCATCACCTTTACCTCTTCAAATTTTCCACTTTTACAATATCCCGCTAATAAAATTCTAAAAGTCGACATATCAAGCGTTACGCCCTCATCTTCCATTTCAAGAACAATGTCTTTAGCATGATTCCACATACCTTCCTTAAAAACACAACTAATTAAGGCATTATATGAATATCTATGGGGTTTTAGGCTTTTACTCAAGACATTCGAGAGAAAAATGAGCGCAGTTTTTAAGTTCCCTTCTTTGCAACTCCACCCGATCAAGATCCCAAATGTTGTAGCATCAGAAGTGAAGCCCAATCGCTCTAATTCTTCAAGAAATAAAAAGGTTTCTTCTACGCCAAGATTTTGACACATTGAATGTATGATCTTGTTGCTAATAGCCACATCAGGAACACCGTCGATCTCTGCAAAGAGACTCAGCAAATCAAGGTAATCTTTTTTCTCACAGTACCCACTTACAATTGCATTATGAATCACAGAAGTCGGATTAATTCCATTAGCATAAGCTTTCTTAACTAAATTTCGTGATTCTAAAACTTTCCCACCTCTGCATAGAGCTTTAATCATATTCTCACAGAAGTCGGACAATACGAAGACATGTGATTCGCCGGAAAAATGGTGGTCACGGGAAAAAATGGGTCGCCGGAAAATTGAAGATGATGATCCGAAAAATGTATCGAACTTTTGATGACGTGGAACTTACGTGGCAGTGACACGTAGGATGAAAATGACACGTAGGATGCTTATGACCAGTCAAACGTCATTAGTGTTAATGAGTACATACAATAGGAATAATTAGTAAGTTCGATACACACAATAGGACTTTTGAAAGTTGGATGCATACAATAGGATTTTTGGACAAGTTCGATACATTTACAGACTAATAACCCTACATTATATGTCAAGGATTAGCAGTCTGATGTGTGTTTCTATAAGATACTATTTTCAGTTACATTTTTAAGTACAAACTGTAAAACCCAAGATACTATTTTCTTTAACTATCAAGTATAAGTAGGTTACTGTAAAAAAATAATAATTCATCAGCTGTTTCAACTTCGCGTGATAGATTTGGCACCTTTGAAAATTAGCAAAAATAAATAAATAAATCCTTTTTAAGCCATTAATGCACAAGCCAATTCTGCTAACGAGTTAAATGCGTCATGTAAACATATACATGAATAGGTAGACAGGTTTTACTCGTATGTGAATTGAATACATAGGTAGCCTAAAGACCTATTTCATATCGCCCATTTACATTAGCAAGACGTATGCCAAGACATTCATGTCATTGAAATTCTGAAGTCTGCATCTATGTCTGTTTGCACCGTAAGTTGTAACATTATCAGGCTAGCAAACATACGGCATATACAAGTTACAATCTCCCTACTACTATTTAAGAGGCTTCATACCCTGCACATTTATACAACACATAAGAAGGTTAAATTATGAAAAACTTGTCTATATAGATGTACTACTACTCCCTCTGTCTTGTACATGTAGTACTTAAATGACTATAATGGTTCACAAGAAAATTAATATGGAAAGCTAATGGGTCAAAATTTAAGTTACTAATACTAAGTAATGAATTAAAAGATATGCTAAACACGACCCTTAGGTGGTCGGTGGTTAGAAGACAAGTTTCAACCATTAGTGATTGATAATCCTATAATAACCACCAGTTGGTAGTTGGTGGTTAACAAACCAACTTGAATATATTGTTTTTAACTCTACTTTTCAACATGTAAGTCGTTTACCACATATTAGGGCTATCAATACCCATGATCGAACAATGCGCAAACAAGTAAATGAGGATTGAAAATTTAACAGAAACACAAGCACTACACATTCTAGGACAACTCAATCACACATGATTTCTGCACAGCATCACCATTTTAAAAACTTTTTTCTCTAACAGGACTGATCCCATGTAAAGATATATCATTTAAACTGCTAATTCATATATGCTAAATGCATCCTGTGATACCATATCAACACCTTTAATATCACACTTCATTTACTCTATGTTTTCAGTTTTATACAAATTTGATAATTTAAAACTATCAAAGTCATTGACGGTATTCCAAAAGTCCATATTGGAGGTCATTATCAAACGGGTAAACGAACGAGGTTTTTCCTTGTTCTGGTTACCCAGGGTGGGCGAGTCTTTTTTGACTCAATTGTACACCGTCTAACCTTGATATTCCCGTGACCATTCCGGATCCGATCCCTAGCCACCCCCAAGATGTTTACCTGGTGAGGTTCGAACCTGATGCCTCTTGCAAGGGCATCTGGGCGCCTTACCACTAGGCCACCTTGGTAGACTGGTAGTCATTGATAGTATCACGAAAATCAAGAGATTACATATTGCAGTCGAAATTGACAAAATTTACTCTAACGGGCAAATGCTATCCCTTAATAGTACTGAAGATGACACCCTTAGAAGCAAAACTCTCATCATTGATCATATTGACCGTAACATTCAACTTTATTGAATTCTGAATGTATACAATCACAACACTCTATGCATACAGAGCAACAGGTGGCCATTACGACATCTACTTATGAAAGGGTCGATTCAGGTTATGTTCTATTTATAACGGGTTATAAGAAACCAGCTGTAATTCAAGATACTGGATAATTATTACAATTATATAAGTTTTGTAATTGTATTTGACACATTGATTTATTTAGTAGAATAGTATTTTTGTGAATAATAAAGTTTGTTTCAGTAAACCGAACCAACTCGTACCAAAGCTACCCATTTGAACCACTTACTGCTTCCCCCTTCCCTGCCCAAATTGCTAGCATTACATATCATCAACCGAATTGTTATTTAGTGATTAAGATACTCACAACATGCAAACCATACACTATGGTTACAAACTATAGCCTAATCTACTAAATATAATTCTAGGAAGAATGGGGTTACAATTGTGTTTACCTTAGATGCCCGGAACTCATTAACTGCCTGTCGAAGAGAATCATCAGACAAAATCAGACGTGACAGACCGCCAGTGCTTAAGCTGCAATAATAATTATACATCACTAATGATTGCTTCGTATATATAAGAGAAAAGGGTAAGAGATGTTACATCTGACAATGCTTTTTAACTTGGTCAGTTGATCTTCATAATCACAGAAAAATAAAAACAAACAAAAAAATGCCCACATATCAACCAGGAAATGGATCAACTTTCATATCATCCAACATAAAAAAAAAACCCAATAGCACAAAGCAAAGATTGAACCTCATTCTCCACGGTAGAGACCTCTCTTTGATATTTATATTCAATGATATTTGAGATTAAAACTTAGATCTATCTAGCTATTCAACAAGAGACGATACTAGTGTCACTGCATTAGTTTTAATTTAACATTCCACACGGGTTTATATTTTCTAATAGGCAACCAGCAGTTTAATTTAAAACTTTAACATAATAATATAAAGGTTGTCTTTGGCAGTAATATCACGTACCCCAATTTCTGTGCAGCATCAGATACAGAACCCTCTACTGCAAAGATTAGATCTAATAATGCTTGCATACCCTGAGAAGAAATAGAAGATGAGTTATGTAACAATACATTATGTACTTAGATTAGTTAAAACTGATGAGCAAGATAGAGAAATGGAGGTTGGAAGTCCAGCGAGAAGGAGAAAGTAAACTTGTATACCAAAGCGAATTTTGGGTTATTTGGCCCAATTTGAGATCCACATTCTGAACCTCTTATAGTTGACTTCGGTGGAAGAATTTGAAGAAGCTCAAGAGGAGGTGTGTATGTTTCAAGATCTATGGCGTTCCTGACTAGCCCAAAGAAAGAAAAACATATATCAGCTACCAAACAAGTAAATTATGAGATATCATGTGTATGCATGTTTACATAAATATGGGTATATATATGTAAAAAATGTCGATAAAGGTCCTCATGGACATCTCAAAAATTTAGCAAGCCCCATGTAAAAACGATCTAAAACCAAAAATAAGGCCTTGAAAATGAAGGCAAAAACTTAGAGGCCCAAAAGAAAATTCACTTTCATTATTATGATTCCAGTCAAACCACAACACTACTTTCAGTTCTTCAAAATAACTAATATAGGATGGTAAACTATATTCTTTGCTCAGATATACTACTAGGGTGCCGTAAATTTTGAGGCCTCTCTCTCTCTCTCTTTCTCTCTCTCTCTCTCTCTCACACACACACACAGATATTGTTTGGGAAAACCGCTAGAGTAGAATGTTCCATTTTTATTACTACCATATGATCATAAGAATTCAAGGTTATGTATCATCGAGTTGAAGAACTGGAAGAACTTGGAGAAAATATGATTACATGCACCTTTAAGAGCTAGCAGATTACGCAATCGAGCTATGGCAGATGCACGATTTTTGTGCTGCGATCTATCTTCAGATGCCTATATAAACAGGAGGAAGCAATCATAAGCACACACATACACACCTGAACTGTACTGTATGGGAGGTGATTTATACAACAAATGAACAAATGTCATTTGCACATGACGATAAATTGTTACCCAAATTCCATACTCACAACAATCAGTTTGAACGCACATCCAAACACCTCATAATCTATATACAGTTAATTCTATAGCAAAACTAATCAAAAATTCAAAACTAGAAAAAGTGACAGTAATTAAATAATTACTAATAATTAACCTGAGCAATAATTCCGGTAGGTAAATGTTTAAGTCGGACGGCAGTTTCACGTTTATTCCGGTGTTGACCACCGGGACCGGAGGATTTATAAGTATCTTGTTCACATTGACTCAACAATTTCTCATCTGACATCGCCACAAATTCTTTGCCGCCGTCATTACTATAACTCGAAATCGATGTAGTATTATTAGTGCTGGTAGCGTATCGGAGAAATGATGTGCGATTTGGTGAAAACGATGTGGTTTTGTTTACTTTGATAATATTATAACGGATTTGAAACCGCCGGAGTGGTGTCGGAGCGGTGGCCGGTGATATGGAAGGTGTTTTAGGGCAGAATTTAACGCATGATTTCATTAGGTGAAGTGCCATGTTTCTGGATTAGAAACGGTTGGGAAAAAGCCTTAAATTTCATGTCATTGCACTTCAAAGTTCAAACGCAATAAAATAAGAGTCGTAAAGCTGCCCTTTTTTCCCTTCTTTCCAATCTAGTACCCCTCCCACTCATCTAATCAATCACATCTACTCTTTTTTCTTTTATTTTTTTTACTTTGTGAATATACCCTATCTTTTTCTAATTCATACCCTATTTAGTCTAAAACTGAAACTGATTTTGTACTGAACCAAAACCGATCTTAGATAAAACTAGACTGGAAAATGACTGAACCGGAACTGGACTATGGTATACCCAGACACCTAGGGTGTCTTTAGAATAACTGTAACATCCTCTCCAGTGACCTGGTATTTTTTTTTTCTATTTCAATTGTGTATTTAATTGTTTTAAATAAGTTTGTGATATAATTGTTAATTATGAAAGTTAGGGAAATAGGTCTCAGGACTTATTGTGATTAGTGGAATGTTGTTTATTTTAAAATATGAAAGTTGACGGTATAATAAAATGAATTTCTCGCATTTAGTAATTAGGTGCCAGACAATAGATTTAGGGCGGGTGTTAAATACCCAAAGTTGTAGGTCGGTTTTAATAGGGACCGACCTAACCCTTTTTGATCAATTTACCATTTTCATTTCATTTCTTCTTCTCTTTCAAACAAACCCACATAAACCCTAACTTAAATATATGATCAAATCATCAAATCAAGGTGTGATCTTCTACTTGTATCATCATCATCATCTAGCTTGATCATCTTGTTCTTCCTCCTCTTTGTAAGTGATTTTTAGTTTATGAATTCAATTTTAGAATAAGTGATGAAATTGATGAATTGAATGATTCTTGTAAGTTATATAGTGATTGTTTGTGATATATGATGTTATGTGATGATTCTTAACTAGTTAAATGCATTAAAATCGAGTTTGATAAGTTTGAATATTGAAAATGGAGTTAATGTTCGTTCAGGTCTGTTCTTGAGCTGAAGAACAGATGAACGCGATCCCGGCTATGGTTCCGGATCGCGTTCCCTTGTTGTAAACGACCTATTCGAGTTTTTGGCCTTAGAAACGCGATCCAGGCCAAGCATCCGGATCGCGTTTGCTAGTGTTTTTCGGTGACAGAATTTTTGACTAAGGACGAACGCGATCCAGCCCTGACTAGTCAGGATCGCGTTTGCATGTTTAATCTTGATGGATTTTTCATATTTCACCAAAATGCATGTATTTGGAATGTGGTGTTTATAGTGACACTTATTGAATGTTATTGTGGCATTTTACATAAATGCTCATTTTGATATTTACAAATTATGAGACAAAGTACTAACTTAGGTTGATTTTGATTCTCAGATTCTCCGAAAGATAAGTGATCTCTGGAATCAGAGATTTTGGAGGCAACGGTATCGGTGAGTGGATTCAGAGCTCACCATTCAATTTAGTTGTGATCATTTGATTGCAACGAATAAACGTGAATATGTTTTGTTGATTAGTTGATATACCTTGTTGACTGTGAACCTATGTGCTATGTGTTTGGCCTTCGGGCATCAGTTGTTAACGAGGTCAAAGAGTTGTTAAATGGTTGGTTAAACTAGGCAGGGGTTGAATGAATGATACAGAGTCGTACTTCATTTGTTGTGTGTTTGATTCTGTATTTGAGTTCAACTACCACTAGTTATCGGTCTCGTCCGTATGGCCATACGGATATGGTTGGGTAAGTGTTCTTGGGGAGCCACCCGGGCATTACGGTTATCCCCAGAGCCACCGATCCTCGTTAAGTTGTTGTTGATTTGTTGAATATTGTATTGCGGTTGTTTGAAGCAATTATATGATTATGCTAAGTTAGATGTTGGGTTATGAATTCACTCACTTAGCTTTGTGCTAATCCCTCGTATTTACTTTCTGCAGATTATATTTTGAATAGGTGAGTAGCAGAAAGTAGATGCTCTAGGAGCTGGGGAATGTTTTGACAGCTTACTACTCTGATTATATTTTGTAACAATTAATGCTAAGTTTTATATAATACCCCGTATTATGTGTTTGTTAACCATGTTTAACTTGACATGCCTTAACTTATGATCGGTTTATGATTTTGTTCTAACGTATAGTAATTAAATATGTTTTAAATCTCTTCGCTTCCGTGTTTTCAATATAATAATATTATGGAGAATGAGGGGTGTTATAAGTTGGTATCAGAGCATGGTTTTGGGGTAATTGAGCATTGTAGAATGTTCAATCCCAAAACTGTAGCGTGGTATGTCAAACATTCCTGGGTATGGGATTTAGCATTGGTTGTGAAATTGTTAGTAGATAGGTACTAACGATTAACAAGTTTCAAGTGTTGTGTTGATTTCAGAAATGGCAGATGACGAACAACCGATCCCCAACCCCAATAATGCCTCTCGGTATATTGTTCCTCCTGCTGCGACTATTAATCGTGAAGGTACATCTCATCAAGGCGGTGAAGAAACCAATAGGGATGAGTATATCCATGAGATAGAAGATGAATTGATATTTCTAAGAGAGTTTAAAAGGAAAGCTGAGGAAGCTGCAGCTAGGCAACTTTTGCAACAACAATCTTCGGTGTTTGGTGCTAGTCCATCTTCTCAGACTAATAAGATGTGTACTTTTAAAACTTTTATGTCTTGCAAACCACCGGAATTCCATGGAAGTACCAATCCAACTGTGGCTTTAAATTGGTTAAGAGATATGGAACGCAAGTTTGATGTGATTAGCTGTGAGGAAGAATCCAAGGTCAAGTTTGCTGTGCAGTGCCTGAAGGACGATGCCATGGTTTGGTGGGATTCAATTACTGGGCATTTTACTCCACAACAAAAGGAATCTTTACGATGGAATGAATTTCATCAAGTAGTGCGTAATCAATATTGTTCTGATTTTCATATGGCACAAATTAGGAGGGATTTTGTGAACCTTCAATTAACGGATAATATGACCATGGAGGAGTTGATAGCTCAATTTACGGAAAAACTTCGATTTGTACAACAATGGGTTCCGGAGGAGAAGACAAAGATAGAGCAGTTTGTGGATACTTTACCCCATAACTATCGTACTACCGTGAGACTAGCCACTAGTTTATCTCAGGCTTTTAATCTTGCTCGATCAGTGGATAGTGACATTAGAGGGTCTCGTGAAACACGATCTAGAGATAATTCTTCAAAGTCTAGAGCGGATTCCTCTAGTAAAGGGAAATCAAATTGGCAAGGTAATCGTCAGACAAAGAAGTATGTTAGTAAGAGTAGTTCGTCGGGAAGTTCGAACTGGTGTAGTACATGCAAATCTAGACATTCAGGGCCGTGTACTCCACAAACAAATAAGTGTCTGAAATGTGGTGATCTTGGTCATGAGATAAGAAATTGTCGTTATCCGAACTTTGTGTGTTGGACTTGTAAAAAGGAGGGACATCGAGTGGGTCAATGTCCAGAGGCGGGGAAATCGGGGCTTGGTTCGGTCGGGAGTTCGGCATCTTCCGGTCAGAAAAGGAAGAATCCTCCACCAGCAACCAGTCGGGCTTTTCAAATGACAGTCAATGAGGCTGTACATACAGAAGATGTCATAACTGGTACATTCTTTATAAACTCTGTACCGGCTCGTGTTTTATTTGACTCTGGTGCTACTTGTACTTTTATATCTGTATGCTTCTGCGACAAGTTGAAATTAGTGCCTACTGTGATAACCAAACCCGTAGAAGTAGAAATTGTTAGCGGTAAATTAGTTCCTGTTACCACCTCGGTGACTGGAGCTAATATTGTGATTGATGATCGAACTTTCCCTATTTCATTCTTGTTGATGCCAATCCCTAGTTTTGACGTAATAGTTGGTATGGATTGGTTAAGTCAGAATAGGGCTAGCATTGATTGCCACCAAAAGTTGATTAGGATCCCAATCTTCGACGGGTCATACGTTGTGGCTCGAGGAGAACGGGATGGTATGTCTATTCCTCTGATTTCGATGATGAAGGCTAGGAAGTCATTATCCAAAGGTTGCGAGTCCTACTTAGCTTATGTAGTTGATGCTAAACTTGAAAGAAAAGTTATTTCCGATGTACCGGTTGTGTGTGAATACTCTGAGGTATTTCCTGATGAGTTACCTGGGTTGCCACCAGTTAGGGAAGTTGAGTACCGTATTGATCTTGTACCGGGTTCGTCGCCTGTAGCTAAAGCTCCTTATAGGTTAGCGCCTTCTGAGATTCGTGAAATGATGAATCAGATACAGGAACTGTTAGATAAGGATTTTATTAGACCTAGTTCTTCGCCGTGGGGTGCACCAGTATTATTTGTGAAAAAGAAAGACGGGTCTATGCGCATGTGTATTGATTATAGGGAGTTGAACAAGAGAACGGTAAAGAATAAGTACCCTCTTCCTAGAATAGATGACTTATTTGATCAGTTGCACGGTTCTTCAGTGTATTCTAAAATTGATTTGAGATCGGGTTATCATCAAGTCCGGGTTCGTGAAGAAGATATTCCGAAAACTGCTTTTCGTACTAGGTATGGGCATTATGAATTTTTGGTTATGCCTTTTGGTTTGACGAATGCTCCAGCTGTATTTATGGATTTAATGAATCGGGTTTGTCGACCTTTCTTGGATAAATTTGTTATTGTTTTCATTGACGACATCCTCGTGTATTCGAAATCTGAAGAGGAGCATGCCATGCATTTAAGATTAGTTCTGGATACGTTGAAACGAGGACAGTTGTATGCCAAGTTCTCTAAGTGCGAATTTTGGATTCGAGAGGTTCAATTCTTGGGTCACATAATTTGTAAGGATGGTGTGAAAGTGGACCCAACTAAAGTCGAGGCTGTGATGAAATGGAACGCCCCAAAGTCTGCTTCGGAAATAAAGAGCTTTCTTGGATTAGCGGGTTATTACCGAAAGTTTATAAAAGATTTTTCTAAGATTGCGGGTCTTTAACCAAATTAACCCGTAAGGATGAGAAATTCGTATGGACTGATCGTCAGGAGCATGCATTCCAAACTTTAAGACAAATGTTGTGTCAGGCACCGGTGTTAGCATTACCGGAGGGTTCAGATGATTTCATTGTTTATTGTGATGCTTCTTTTTCGGGCTTGGGCTGTGTTCTTATGCAAAGGGATAAAGTTATTGCCTATGCTTCTCGTCAGTTGAAACCGCATGAAAAGAATTATCCCATTCACGATTTAGAATTTGCAGCGGTTGTATTTGCCTTAAAACTTTGGAGACATTACTTGTACGGAACTCGATGTGTTGTTTGTACTGACCATAAAAGTCTGCAGTATGTGTTTTCCCAAAAAGAGTTGAACATGCGTCAGAGACGATGGCTTGAATTAATCAAAGACTATGATTGTGAAATTAGATATCACCCAGGCAAAGCTAATGTGGTTGCGGATGCTCTAAGCCGAAAGGGTGCTTCGGATCGAATCTTTTATCTCAAGGTAAATGTTTCCTCTGACTTGATTGATCGAATCAAAATTGTACAATTAGAAGCTTTGTTGGATCACAACTTAAAGTCCGAAATTATGTTGAAAAGAAAAGATGAATTAGTGGACGATTCTAGAGGATTGAAAACTTTTAAGTCTCGGGTGTGGATTCCTTTAATTGGCGGAATTCGGGATACGATTTTGAATGAAGCTCATAAGTCTAAGTTAACTGTTCATCCCGGTAGTACTCGAATGTATAACGACTTAAAACCTTTGTATTGGTGGCCCACGATGAAAACTGACATTGCACGGCTTGTTGGTAATTGTCATATCTGCGCGCAAGTTAAAGCTGAACATCAAAAGCCGTACGGATCACTGAAACAGTTGGAAATTCCCGAGTGGAAATGGGAACATATAACCATGGATTTTGTAACTAAATTGCCGCGTACCATTCGAGGTAATGATATGGTTTGGGTTATTGTTGATCGGTTGACAAAAAGTGCGCATTTTCTTGCTGCGAGTGAGACCACCTCTTTGACTAAGCTCGCCCAGTTGTATCTTAATGAAATTGTATCAAGACATGGTATTCCAGTGTCAATTGTGTCAGACCGAGATTCCCGTTTTGTTTCGCATTTTTGGCAGAGTCTTCAACAAGAATTGGGTACCCGTGTAAATCTAAGTACAGCGTATCATCCTCAAACAGATGGTCAATCAGAACGAACGATTCAAACATTAGAGGACATGCTTCGTGCCTGTGTGTTGGAATATGGAGGTTCATGGGATTCACATCTTCCGTTGGTCGAATTTGCTTATAACAATTCGTATCACTCGAGTATCGGTATGCCTCCGTATGAAATGTTATATGGTCGTCGTTGTAGAACACCGACATGTTGGTTGGAAGTCGGTGAGAAACAGTTTGCTGGACCCGACATAGTACAAATGACCGCGGATAAGGTAGCAATTGCACGTGAAAAGTTGAAAGCCGCGCGCGATAGACAGAAAAAGTATGCGGATCCGAAAAGGCGATCGGTTGTATTTTCTGAAGGTGAACTAGTCTACCTTAAAGTTTCCCCGTGGAAAGGTGTAATTCGTTTTGGAAAACGGGGAAAGTTGGCACCTAGATACATTGGTCCATTTAAGATTCGACAAGTGGTTAACGACCAGTCAGTGACGTTGGATCTTCCTCCGGAGCTTTCGGGTATTCATAGTACGTTTAATGTGTGTTATTTGAGGAGGTGTAACATTGAGGACCAGTCACAAATACTTCCTTTAAAGGATTTAAAAGTTGATAGAACTCAAAAGTTGGTTGAAGAACCGATAGAAATCCTAGATAGGAAGGTTACCAAACTTAGGAAGAAACAAATTCCTATGGTGCTTGTAAAGTGGAAACATAGTTTAGGGTCCAACTTGACTTGGGAGTCCGAAGAGTCGATGAAGTCCAGATATCCTGGATTGTTTGATGGTGTCGAGATTTCGGGGACGAAATCTCCTTAAGGAGGGGAGATTTGTAACATCCTCTCCAGTGGCCTGGTATTTTTTTTTTTTTCTATTTCAATTGTGTATTTAATTGTTTTAAATAAGTTTGTGATATAATTGTTAATTATGAAAGTTAGGGAAATATGTCTCAGGACTTATTGTGATTAGTGGAATGTTGTTTATTTTAAAATATGAAAGTTGACGGTATAATAAAATGAATTTCTCGCATTTAGTAATTAGGTGCCAGACAATAGATTTAGGGCGGGTGTTAAATACCCAAAGTTGTAGGTCGGTTTTAATAGGGACCGACCTAACCCTTTTTGATCAATTTACCATTTTCATTTCATTTCTTCTTCTCTTTCAAACAAACCCACATAAACCCTAACTTAAATATATGATCAAATCATCAAATCAAGGTGTGATCTTCTACTTGTATCATCATCATCATCTAGCTTGATCATCTTGTTCTTCCTCCTCTTTGTAAGTGATTTTTAGTTTATGAATTCAATTTTAGAATAAGTGATGAAATTGATGAATTGAATGATTCTTGTAAGTTATATAGTGATTGTTTGTGATATATGATGTTATGTGATGATTCTTAACTAGTTAAATGCATTAAAATCGAGTTTGATAAGTTTGAATATTGAAAATGGAGTTAATGTTCGTTCAGGTCTGTTCTTGAGCTGAAGAACAGATGAACGCGATCCCGGCTATGGTTCCGGATCGCGTTCCCTTGTTGTAAACGACCTATTCGAGTTTTTGGCCTTAGAAACGCGATCCAGGCCAAGCATCCGGATCGCGTTTGCTAGTGTTTTTCGGTGACAGAATTTTTGACTAAGGACGAACGCGATCCAGCCCTGACTAGTCAGGATCGCGTTTGCATGTTTAATCTTGATGGATTTTTCATATTTCACCAAAATGCATGTATTTGGAAGGTGGTGTTTATAGTGACACTTATTGAATGCTATTGTGGCATTTTACATAAATGCTCATTTTGATATTTACAAATTATGAGACAAAGTACTAACTTAGGTTGATTTTGATTCTCAGATTCTCCGAAAGATAAGTGATCTCTGGAATCAGAGATTTTGGAGGCAACGGTATCGGTGAGTGGATTCAGAGCTCACCATTCAATTTAGTTGTGATCATTTGATTGCAACGAATAAACGTGAATATGTTTTGTTGATTAGTTGATATACCTTGTTGACTGTGAACCTATGTGCTATGTGTTTGGCCTTCGGGCATCAGTTGTTAACGAGGTCAACGAGTTGTTAAATGGTTGGTTAAACTAGGCAGGGGTTGAATGAATGATACAGAGTCGTACTTCATTTGTTGTGTGTTTGATTCTGTATTTGAGTTCAACTACCACTAGTTATCGGTCTCGTCCGTATGGCCATACGGATATGGTTGGGTAAGTGTTCTTGGGGAGCCACCCGGGCATTACGGTTATCCCCAGAGCCACCGATCCTCGTTAAGTTGTTGTTGATTTGTTGAATATTGTATTGCGGTTGTTTGAAGCAATTATATGATTATGCTAAGTTAGATGTTGGGTTATGAATTCACTCACTTAGCTTTGTGCTAATCCCTCGTATTTACTTTCTGCAGATTATATTCTGAATAGGTGAGTAGCAGAAAGTAGATGCTCTAGGAGCTGGGGAATGTTTTGACAGCTTGCTACTCTGATTATATTTTGTAACAATTAATGCTAAGTTTTATATAATACCCCGTATTATGTGTTTGTTAACCATGTTTAACTTGACATGCCTTAACTTATGATCGGTTTATGATTTTGTTCTAACGTATAGTAATTAAATATGTTTTAAATCTCTTCGCTTCCGTGTTTTCAATATAATAATATTATGGAGAATGAGGGGTGTTATAATAACCCTAAAATAAATTAAATTTTGTAAATTAAGCTAGAAAATCAATACTCCATCATTCCCAAATTTATTGTCCAAATTTAATCGGTTTTGTTAAATTTTTGTAAATTTGTTGTCCAAATTAATTTTGTGATGGTATAATTTTTGTGTACTGCCACAGTTTTACCCTTACTTTTTATGGATATTTTTCTTACATACATATGAAGTATGGATATTATAAGAAGTTTAGTTAATTATGCCATCCTACTTTTGAAGGTGGACAATTAATTTAGGACGTTTTAAAAGGAAACGTGGACTATAAATAATTAAATATAGGACGGAAGGAGTACTATTTTTGTATGGTGTTCATGCGGTTGATTCGGTTTAAACCGAACCAAATAGATAAAACCGATTGATTTCGGTTTTGAAAAATTGAAACCGAACCGAACCGAACAAATAAAAACCAAACCGAACCGAACCAAATAGTCCAATCTAAATTATCCGATTGAACTATTCAGTTTGTCCAATAGTGAACACCTCTACTATTTTGAAAGCATTTGGTAGAAGATGAAAGTCAACACTAATTTTGAAACATCTTAGAGATAGAGTATTAAGTACGAGTATAAAAGTAATATTACCAGATAATATCTTACCTTTCTAAGATAAAAGGATAAACACTACAAGTATAACGTTACAAATGATCAACCAACGCTATGTTTTGAGATACAAACAAGTTATTAACTAGATTAAAAAATATTCGTGCACCATTATTACCTTTTTTGTTGCAAACTGAAGATATTGTTTTTGAGATTTTGTGACTCGAACACACAGTAGTAAACTAGTAATACGCCACAAATAAAAACATAGTTTTGAAGTTTTAAACAACAGATTGTAAATCTTTCCTCTTTAAGTAAAGAGTTCCCAATTTTAGAAAGGACAAAACAACAAAATAGGATCAGCCATTTCCATCCATCATCCTGTACTTTTTACAGTTCACTCACATTCAAATTCAAATTATACCTTATAAAAAAAAAACAGATAACTATAGTACATTTAGCCAGGTCACAAAAACAAACTTATGTAGTCAATCCTACAGGGTTAGTTCTTAAAGGGCTAGCTCACGGTCGAACCTTGTATGGGAGCTTGTCGATGAACCAAGGGAATGAACTCTTCATGGTGTATAATATTAACAATCACTCTTCTATGTCCAACGATTCCCGCATGTCTTCGTCATCATCATGTCACGATTGCTCATGATCATATTTATGTCCATCCACCCGAATATAAACTAAAAAATGACGGAATATGGTACATCATTTGAAAGCTAAGTATTTGACCAAAAATGTCAACCAGATGTAATGTGAAGAATATTTACAACACGCTTATCAGGTACTGCCGCCAACCTCGGCAGCACGCTGCCTCATCATTTCCATTACAGCCGCCCTACGACGACTATCCGACTGTTGTTGCAACCTTCTTAAATGTTCGTTTAAATCTCTGTAACAAGATATAAAACAAATTTAATACAATGACAAGTCCAACATATTGAATTAACATGTTTGTAAAATTAGGATCCTGTTTCTGTATTAACAAACTTATGATGAACAAGACTTGGTTTTTGTATAACCAGTTTCTAAAAAGACGGTAACTTCGGCCATTTACTTGTAATGAAAGGGTTGATTTGGGTTATCTTCTATCTCTAGTGGGTCAAAAAGGTAGCAAAGAAAAGTTTGAACATCGCAGAGAGTGTATTATTAACATATACAGCCTGCTAGATTGGTCTATTGGAATATAGATATTCATCGCAATAACATAATTTTTGTGATCAATCTACAAAAATTGTTACTTTTTAAATGTTTAAAAAATTATAAATGAAGTTTTTGGATCAGCCTAACCCACCCGTCTTGACCTAGTCGATATATACACATTTTGACCGAACCCAGCCAACCCGCCACTCATTTTGCCAAAAAAGGAAGTCCAATGAAAACTTAAAAATTCACACATGATAATTAGTTAATATGCTATATAAGCTTGAAAATGGAGAAGTGGGAGATAAGTTGACCTGCATCGGGGTACACGGCATTTAGATTCTTTACATGCTCGAGCATGAAGTTGAAGGAGATACCACATTCTCTTGCAAAGAACACAACCACGGGCAGCACGGACTTTGCAATTCATACCGTGTCTAAAAAGTCCTCTCACCTTTCTACAGTTTGGATACTGACAATGTGGAGATCCACACTGAGATGCATGTACCAGGAGATCAAGCATTTTCCGTAGCTGCAAATGTCATATTTCAATATTTCAATAATAATCTAAGTTTTCAAGTAAAATGGCATAGGAGGTTTTATGCCTAAAATGTACACCTTGGGCTACTTTTGACCCATGGGAGCCGTTTCATTTTTTAGCAAATATTTGTTTAATTTGGCATGTCAAAATAAAAAACATAAAACACCTAGGCATTCCTAAGTTTTTCTGTTGGTGCATAAACTCATGTTGAGTCACAAAAACTCTCTCTTTACAAATAAGAACAGGTCATTTTAGGTTATGTTTTATCTCTAACAGGACAAGTGAAAGAAATCAGCTAAGAGAAACAGGTAGGTTGAACCGATCAGAAATTGCCCAAACTGTTTTTTCTAAAGCATACAACTCTGAAACCTCTTTATTTAAATACCTGGATTACTATCGTAATAACATAGTTTTCGTAATACAATGTATCAAAAGAATAAATAAATAAATAATTGTTTCGGGTAGTCGCATACTAAAATTGACTCGTTTAAACGTAAACCCATTAACCAATCCATTTGATACACCCAATGTCCACCTCTAGTACATGAATCTGATCAAGAATCATCACACAGTTATAGATCAGGGAAATGAAATGAAATTTTTAAGCTTACCTGCAAAACTCGTTGTTGCCTCGCTTCTTTATTTTGTGCATCACGCTCAGCAATTGACGGATGATGTGTCAGCTTATGAGGATGATTAATTCCTCCGTCCTTATAATAACATGAATTGCACACATCATAATCGGGGCAGGTTTCACAGCGCCAACCTTGCCCGGTTTCTATATCAAGGTTACATTTATTGCATGTTGTCACAAAAGCCGGAGCAGTTGGATTGTGAAGATGATATAAAATCATCATTGAGGAATGTTTAGCACGACGAAGAGTGTCGTACTGATAATGATTTCCTTGACAAAGACTCAAGAAAGCCTGTCGGGTATCAAAGAACTCACTCTCGAGAATTTCGTCTTCATCTTTGGTGTCTGTAGGCACATCATTCATCTCGACCTGAAAATGTATCAGAATATAACATGCTACGGTAACCAAAATAAACATTAAATTGAAAAGAAAAGAAAAGGTTACAGGGAAATGCAACAGTTTAAGTATAAGTATCCTACCGGATAAAGTGGATGCTTTTCTCTTTGCTTAATAGGATGTCTATCCGTCTCTTCAAGATTTTCTTCAATTTCGTGACACCTGCAAGTTTCATTGATTAATGATCTTTGATAGATGTGACAATTTCGACCCATTAACTCAAGAATGGGTCAAATAGGGTTATTTTTATCTCTAAAGGGTCAAACGAGTAAACCCGAAAAATATTAGTTTATAAGGAAATGCCTAAAATCGATCGAAAGTCACCCACAGAGTTTGTTAGGCATAAAAACTTAAAATCATTTTGTTCATCAATGTAACATGGAGGACGTTTTCCCTCTTCATGTTACGCGGGGAGGAAGTCTTTTTTTTACACTTGGATGTACGCGTCCTAACCATGGTATCCCCGTGACCGTTTCGGACCCTTTCCCTGGCCACCTCCAAGATGTTTACCTAGTGAGGTTCGATATGAGACCTCTTATGAGGACATCAATATGCCTTACCAGTAGGCCACCTTGGTGACGGTTATAGCACAATGTAATAATAATTATAGAAAGATATTTATTTGAGACACTAATTAGTTACAAAATTCAAAATTTTGGAGGGAAGCCTGGTCTGCCCTAACCCGACCGACCTGCCAATGTTTTGCAATTCTTATTATTATGGTTACATTACAATATTTATTAACCTAAAACGAAACCAGCAACCCAGAACTATGTTAGCGCTCATAATGCTCACCTCTCACATAGCTTAAAATTCTTGCACCGACGGCAAACCCAATGCTTTCCAGATACCATTAAAAGACAGCAATGAGTGCACGCGGGTTGCAAGTGAACCATGATGAAATCTTCCTTCATCGGGGAAATCGTTTCTCCAAGCTGTAAAAAGACGAAAGAACACACTCAAGTTATATCAAAATGTGGACAGCAATGTGAACGGAAGTGGGAGGAGATCAAATAGAAGTAGGAATTATGACCCATTTACACATAAATGGGTCAGCTCCAGATATGCCAACAAGATTAGGATTGTGTCAAATGGGTTGACAGTCACGCGATATATACTTCAGACACATAAAACCTCCAAAAGTATTTTATTCAAGAAATCAGATAATTGTAAAATAATACAACTTCTTTAATCATAACTGACACGTGACACAATTATCTATATAACTTATAAATCTTTGGAAGGAAAGTGTTTCAGGTCACCCCAACCCATTTCAACGCTTAACAAAAGTAACAAGATGGGACCCATTACGGACAGGCGGACCAACCCAGTTTTCGTCTCTGGGGTCGAACTAATGTACAAGAGACTTACCCTATGCATCAGCACAAGATCTTTAGATGCATTCCCAGAAAGATCGGTTTGACCAGAGGCTTTCAGAGCTCTTTTTGTAATGGTTTTTTTAATAGAGCCTTTTTTGTTTTGCCTTCCTCCTTCTTCTTCTTGACGAATCTGATAAATTATATCCTCTGCAGCACCAGGCCAATAATCTCCATCGAAATACGGCAATCGAGCTGCTGTTACCTTAGCTTTACACTCACCAGAGTTTATAAAAAAATGGTCGTACAAATTAGTGAGCTCGACCACAATATTTTCCTTTGAAGCCTTTCTTAACATCGCCAAATACCTGATACAATACATCATTAATGTCCCATAGCACATCAGATACATAAATTACCAACGGTCGGAATCAAATAACCATTTGTTTTGAAACATGTTATAGAACTTAATGTTTGAATGCGGTCATGCAGTTTAAAGTTTTGATAACTAAGAGTTGTTTGAGTGTTTGACTAATTCTGAAAATTTGGAGTGACTAATAGAGGAAATGACCAAAACGGGCATTTTCATATATGGTCAAAATAATAGTAAGAAGTTTTAATAGAATATTAGGAATATTTTTTTTTTATTAAATAAAAGAAAAAGAAAAAAGTAGGGATAAATAATTTTAATTTACTCTTAAATAATCACTTTCAAAGCAGCTGGTATGAACAGATTATATAATCTTTAGAAAATAATTACTGGAACCATAATCACTGTAACTGAATATTGTTATTTATAGTCACAATAGTCCGGCAATCAGTTTCATAATGCATATCCAAACCACCCCCTCTGCCTTCGATATTTCAACAATGAAGTAATGCATGTCTTACAACCACTCACCATTCCCTTAGTTTATCAGACTTCGGTGTCTTCTGAATCTCGGGATGGCAATACAAGATATAGTCTTCACCCTTTAATGGAGGGCAGGCCCAGATATAGCAACTTGTGAAACCACGTAATTTGCAGTATTCTAGGTAACCGATCTAGAAAAAGAATTAAAACCACCAGTCAATATAGCTAGAAGTGGCTTCAACCCTTTGACTTATAAATGGGTTGATTTTAGTTGTGTTTTATCTTAACGGGATCAAATCAACAAATTTAGCTAAAATGGAAGATGCTAAAAAAAAGGCGCTAGTCAAAGTGATTAGATTTCAAAAGACAAATGAAGTGCAAGCTTACCAGAATTTCATGATATACAAATGTACGGAGTGCTTCCCCAGTCACAGCTCTAATTTCGGGCCTAAAGTACTTAACTGAATCTAAATAAGAGAGATAAACACGGCGATGGTTTGGCTGGTCACATTCTGATCCAAACTCTTGGACATACATGCCAAATAGACATACTTCTACTCCTTCAATTTTCTGGAACAGCAGAACCACCTAAAGAAGAAACAATAGTTTAGGAACTGCTTATGGTAGAACCACAAAACCATGCTACAATTTTTGTTAATACTACACGTTTCAAACAAAAAAAAGAAGTGACGAAATGAGTGGCGTGAAAAGGTTCAGTAACGGGTAAAAAACAAATTCGTAAAGGTTGAAGCAGGTCGGTGGGGTTGATCTGAAATGTTTTTGTGTCAGAACTTTTGATTGAGTGGATTTATATTCTTTTAATTATAGTAGATCACAATCCCCATCCCAGTGGTGTATCACTAACGGTCCCTGGGTCGGGGTTTTTGCGGGTTCAGTCCCTTGACCCAAGTTTTTGTTTCACTCCCAGTCCCTCGTCCACATAAATAGACAAAAGGAAAAGACTATTTTACCCTTATCTTAATTGAAATACGGACCGGGAGTGAAACAAAGACCGGGGTCAAATGACTGAACCTTCAAAACATTAGACCCAGGGACCGGGAATGAAATGAGTGACATATCACAGGGACTGGGAATGTAATTTACTCTTTTATGCATATATGTTACACTTCAACAATGTAAATTTACAATTCTTTTAAGAAAACTCGGACTTTTAACCCATTTGAAACCGTATCCTTTTAAGCTAGCTTTTTTATTTGACACATTAGAAATAAAGTGCAACACGAATTCACCATTCATAAGTTAACGAGCTAATATTGCCACCTCAAAATGCATGTCATGCATTTACAATACTGATCTGTTCTGATTACCTTAGATTTATACCCAAATTCTTTAGGATAATTTTCCTCTTGAAAGATTTCAAGAAATCTCTGCTTGACTTCCAACTTTTTATCCACAGATGAGACAACTCTAACAACAACTGCTTCTGCTCCAGGAACCTGATAATAACACGAATTACGAAATTAATGACACCTTTTTAGGACTAAATGGCAGTAAGACAAGCACCAATCGTGTAACTAAACATATGTAAGGAAAACATAAACAGCACCAAAGAGAGCAATATATACTCAAATGTAGAGGTGCAAGATGAGTAGGTTGAGTCAGGTAGCGTATTAGATGGTTTTGGGTCGAAAGGAAAACTTTTGGTATAGCTTAAACTGCATCCGGTGGTGCTAGGTTAACTGATTCCACAGTTTTTGTCTATTTCCAGAAAAGATTAATGTAAAAGAATAATTACAAAAACTATTATATTACAATAATATTTAATTTGTTGGAAGTTTGAATGAATCAAATTAGGAGCCTAGGAGGTTGAAAACACTCGAACAGCACTTTGGGTTTCATTTTAACACAAAGTTTACACTTTGACATGCTGGCGTTAGAATGTAACCCAAAGCAACCCATTTTTAAGTGCATGGGCTGAAAGCCTTTTTTTTTAAAACACACTGATTTACAGTAGTTGGATCAAATCTAATACGACTAAGTGAAAAGATTATAAGATCACCTCATCAAAACTTTTGCCATGGAACCTTGCCCTCTCCATTCTTTCATGTTTTAGTTTCTTGAACAACCGGTTTTCTATGTGATCACTGAGTATTGTACGAGGCAAATCTTTTGCTCCAAGAACAGCACTTTGTGGTAACGGAGTCCTTTCTCCTCTTTCCACTTCTTCTACATAACAATTTGGACAAGTGTACTCTGCTTGCCCTCCATCATTTCTTCGCCCATTAAATAAAGCACATATTTGATGTTGCCAAGCTTCGCACCGGTCACATTGCACCCACTGCACAATACCAAAAGAAGTCAGTACTTGCTATAAAACAATATGACTACAATGATGATTTGAAATTTTGATTGAAATGATTTATAAGTTTGTATGCGATAAAAATAGACTCCAGGTGACTTCCAACCATTTGAACCGTCTCCCTAGTAGTTGCAATTTCTGTTTGACATGTTAGGATAAACAAAATGCACATCGACTAATTCATAAGTAGATGGACGAGATTGCCACCTCTAATAATCATGATGCAAAAGCTAAGATAGATATGCATACCCATTCCTCAGTCTCCTCGTCGTTTTTCTTTTTCTCCATTTTTGCTTTTAACATATTAGTTCCATCAACATTAATTGCGTCTCCACGGGTCTCGTTATAACAGGGAATACAGAAATAATAGCGTGTATCACCGGTACCAGAAGTGTAATACATTGCATTTCTTTTAATTCGAGCACCACAAGGTGTGCAATATATAGGTGGTGGTTCAAAACTGAGCTTTTCAACTGCACATAGTTGACAAGAGTTCTCACTCATTGAATTCTCCATAGCTTGATTCTTTTCTGCCTTTGCTTTGCTCTGCACAAAAGATATAGTAGATATTACAAAAACAAAACCAAAAAACCAAAACTATAATAATAACAATAATTTGAATTTTAAAATACAATAAGCATAACTTATTGCTATGAAGGATTACACATCTTCTATTTTCAGGACTACACCATCATGAAACTATGTCTATGCTAGATGCCTAGATCAACCCGGACCCGAAAATATCCCGTTTGGACCCATTACCCAACCCACCTGAACCCCTTTTGGGGAAAAAAATGTTGCAGGGGTCGTACCAACAAGTTTTAACCCGCACTTAAACTTTTTGATCCATTACCCAACCCACCAGTCCATCTATTTGCCACTTCTAATGACCCTGTGTGCTAATAACTACTTAATAATTCTAATGATGATAATACTAGAGGTGACAATTATGACGCATTTAGTTAGAAATGGTCTATTCGGGTTAATCATATCTAGCCAGTCACACGCATAACTTTAAACAAAATAGCTCAAAACAAAACAGGCTAAATGGATGGAAATGGACAAAAGTTGCCCAAAGTATGTTTTAATGCATAGCCTCCATAATCAGCTTATTTGATTGAAATAGTATTACTATTATTATTAAAAATATTTGAACCACTATTAATACCAAAAAAAAAAAAAACTGTTTAGGTTTAACCTAGAGTTTCCCATTACCCTACCCACAGTGCCACCCCTATACACAATAAATTCTGACCTGGCCGACCCATTGTCTGAGACCCATGATATGCTCCCGAACCTGCTCTGGTGTAAACAACTCCATCATGGATACCCCTTTTACTTTTGGCTTACCAGACTTGGTTCCAACAGAAGTTTCAGCGGGTGGTGCACCAACATCCTGTCGGGCCTCAACCACCTCTTTCTCAACCTTAATGAACTCCTTAGAAACACCCTCTGACACCATTGAACCACTTTCCGGTTTTTCGATACACGGATTTTCAATATAATCCTTATTTACTTCAGATTTCACTGGAACAAACGATTCACTAATCTGATGTTCTACAACCGGTGCATCCTGAAGAGCTTCTGGTATAGTGGAAGTATCATTCTCAGTAGCTACTGACTGTGATTGTGATGGTTGCTCAAGTTTCATCTTTTTCATTGATGGATGTAAATTTTCTGAAGTGTCAACCTTGGGTTGACTAATTTTCACAGACTCTATTAGAGGGACACCTTTCAGTTGCACAAACTGCTTTACGGGAACACAAACTGGACAAACTGGATCTCTACAATTTCTATGATGATTGAGTAAATGTTTGGTCCCACGGCACCGAGGATACTTGCATTGAACGCCATCTTTGCACGATATCATATGATTCCATAATTTTTGGGCCGTGATGCAATTCGGTTCTGGGCATTTGCCAGCTGGATGGACACATTTCCGTGCATGCCTCAAAAACAAAAGCCATCTTTGTTGATTCTTATACTGTAATTCCCGATTTAAGTTAGCAGGATTCGAAGGAGTTGCCGTTTTATTAGCAGTAGATCCTTCTGAAGATGGGTTGTTCCCGGTTATTATTTGATGAAAATCCTCCTGGGCAACATTCGGATCATAAGACATGTTTGACTTCCATTGACCCTGAATAAGATCATTTTGTGGGTCCGCAACGGATTGTTGTGAAGTTTCTGTTGATGGCAAGAACATATTATGGTTTTCTACAGATATCTGATAGGAGTTATTGGCTGCTGCCATGGATGACTGAAATTGTTCATTTTGAGACTGTATTCCGGGCTCGGATTTTATTTGACTGCCAGGATCAGATATCATATGAGACTGGCCATATGACAACCGTTGATTCTGCTGACTTTGGCTTTGCTGCTTTTGTAGATTTTGACTCTGAAGAAGTTGTTGCTGGAACTGAGGAGGCTGCTGATTATTGTGCAGGTTTGACTGATTTATCATCATGGGGGAGCTTGTTTTATGTAACGCCTGTAAGCTTACAGGGTTCATATTTTGATTATTTATCATTGACAGATTGGAGGTTGTCGCCCCATAGAAATTGCCAGATCCTAAAGAGTTAATAGCACCACTCCCATATCCATCACCTGTGATGTACATGAAATCTTTAAGCACGAAACAGAAACAGGACGACTTTTACAGTAGAGGGTTGGGTAATGGGTCAAAACAGGGTTGGGTTGGAACAGGACATTTTTCAGTACGGGTAAAGAAACAGGCCAAGTCAGTTGTGTTGACCTGCTAAAAAATTTTGTCCATTTTCTAAATTAGTTACATAGACAACCGACAATGATTGTCTTGATGATTATTATAAAATGAATATTATTATACTCTTACTCTAAATTTTTGAATAAAAAGAATTACGAGTTGTATGCATGTAATATAGACTTTTGCTACTTTCAACCCATTTGACCATATGTGCTGATTGCATAAAATGGTGACCAACTTTGATCTGATTTCTAGTTGGGGTAACTAATTTACTTTGGCCATAAAAGTTTCAGAAAACTAGATTTAAGGTATTTACAAAAGATAACAGATTTTCAGAGACCATACATGACCACATCAGACAATAAAGCCAACATGGTCAAAAGTTACCAGAAATCATTTTGATTGGTTATCCGTAAAGCTTTTAAAAAGTTAGTTACCCGAAATCAATATTCGGAACTTCTGTGATTGTTTCTAATACATAAAAAGTTGGTTATCGAGATTAAAATTGACCTATAGTCCATTACCTATTTATGCAATTAGCGCTTCCCCCTTTCAGTTAGATTATTTCTATTGATACATTGATTATAACAAACACCAAATCACTCCATTCATAAGTAAAAAAGGAAAATTTCCAACTCTACAAATATATATATAAATAAATATTATATAAAGATTAGAAACAAACACACACACATGCATGCATATTAGTCACGGAATGGGGAGTACCATGAGAAATTTGATGCTGCTGTGGCAATGGCTGGGGGGAGTTCCCATAATGAGAAGCAGTCAGGTATCCCTCAGAGGTTCCAGAGCCATTCATTATCTGTAAGTTGTTATTCATGATCCCTACTCCATTGTTTATTGATCCATTCTGAAACCCATACGATTTCTGATGCAAACTAGATCTTATTCCCCCACCCATATGGCTTCCAAGGCTATGCAGAATTCTACTATTTTGACCACCAACTTGCTGTTGCTTCTGTTGCAACGGCTGAGACACCATCGTAGAGTCCACACCCGAATGCCCAACAACATTATTTGATGAATCCATGTTCATGTAAGATTGGTTGCTTGAACTAACCCCATTATTGTTGTTGTTATTGCTGTTGTTATTATTATTACTAGTACTAGTACTATTACTAAATCCAGGAGTAGGTATCATATGGCTCGCCATTCTTTGTGCCCCCATTGATGAAATTAAGTTATTTCCACCTGACCTTACAGAAAAATTGGATGTTGACTGCTGATATCCATTAGTCAACCCTCCTGCACAAGTGGGTCAAGTTGTAATGGAGGGTAAGGAAGGTTGGTTAATGGGCTAGAAGTTCAGGTTAAAATAGGTTGGTTTGACCCACAAACACTTTTAGACTAATTTAAAAAAGAAGAACTTATCTTGATTTATGATTAAGGAAATAAAATTATTAAACTGATAATCTAAGTCCTAAAATAAAACAATTTTGGAGGTTGCATGAATGACAATTTTGGCAACTTTCAAGCCAATGTAACATGTTCCCCTTTCAGCTAATTTTTTTTTTGCTTAAGAGAACACAAAACCTAAGTGTACCCATTCATTAGTAAGCATGTTGAAATTGCAACAATTAATAAGTTAATCACAAATTAAGACATAAATACCATCAGATGAGGGGAAAGAACCATTGTGCATCCCACCGGAAGGCCCATTGGAAATTGGTATAAAGTTTCCGGAATTGACAGGCGACACCATGGAATTACTGCCATTTCCTGCCCCAAAGGAGTGATCGACAGACGATGGAAGATTCAAGCTTGAATTCCCACTTTGAGAAACACCAGGAGTAGGAATCATTGTTCCCATAGCAACCGAGGTATTACCATGCTGCTGATACTGTTGATTGTTATTATTATTCAAGGGGAGGCGTTTTATCAAAAAATGTAACCGGGTTTCCAATGTTTCCAAGTTCATATATTCCTCCTGAAAGTAAGAAACAAGAACTTATATTCAGATACACAGATATATAAGGTTCATAAAATTTAACAAGAAACGAACCTTTGAAGTAGCCGTTTTAAAAAGGCCTTCTTCTAAGCGTTTAACAATATCTAACACTTTCTTTTGAGCTATCTCTTGAGTTTGTTGTCGTCGCATTAGAAAATCATAGCTGGAGAAGAAGAAGAAACAAAATTGTTTGAAGGCATATAAAATTTATTCACGGTGTAAAAATTAAGTCTTAGAAACACATACAAAAATCTGTCCAATACAAACATTCTTTAGCTAGGAGTTAATACTATTACATAAGAAAGCCCAGACAACCAAAACTGACATTAAGCACTCTAATAGTTTAATGTACAAAAGAAGTTCATGTATACCAAAATACAAAAGAAGTTCAGGTTCCACAATGTACACAAACCAGAAACAAGATTCCAAATTTGAAATATCAATAGTAACTTAAAACCCCATAATTGTACAATAGTAGCAAATAACTCTGGAATGTGACGCATTGAAACCAAAAAAAATAAACTAAAAAGTCCAAGATTTTAAAAAAACATAAATAAATAAATAAAAAGTAAAATCTAAAGCAACCACAAATAAAAGTGTACCTTTATGTGAATGATGATGGAGAAGTGAAAACTAGATGTACAAGTAGGGAGAGAACGTAAGCGATATACTAAGGAAAAGTGATACAGTAATTACTATATGTAATCAAAGTAAATACTCCAAAAGACTTATGCTAAAAGAAATAGACAGTGACCAAAACAGTAGGTATGTACATATGCATGTATGTATGTATATATTAAGTAATCAAAGTCAACTGAGAAACAATTAGAAAATTGCACAAAAAAGGAAAAGTACATATGCAGATTTCCGTTTCAGGTAAAAAACTTTTATTCACCTATAAAACCATTTAGAATTTTTCAAGATAAGGTATTCTGGCAAGTTAACTGGTTTTCATCCACCGCATGATTGCCACATCAGTGCCACACATAACATAAGTCAACATGGTCAAAGTTACTATCACATCAGCAGCCACATCACCATTTTGACCAGGTAACCAGGTCAAATTACTTAAATCAGAAATCTAGAAAGTTCGTTACCAATACCATCATCCCATAAATCAACATTTTTGAAAAGTTTAATGATTTTTTAGGTTGAACCAAAATCCATTCATAAGAATAGAAATTTTCCTAGGTGCAATACCATTCTATGTAATTTACTCATAATCAAACACCAAAGTTTTAGCGATTGAAATCTTTATGTGAACAGGTGACCCATATAAAATGATATCATGTAAGGACCAATATAATGACCAAGAGCAATATATAATCTAACTTTCATTTAATGAAAAAATTGCCACATACCAAATTAATCATACATGTTATTTAAGAAAATAAGATTGCCTGTCTAAACAGTTAATTCGTTCATACGTCAAACACCAAACAGACCCTGCAGAATCCATCCCAGGCATGCTTGTAGGTGAACGTACATATATCTATAAATTAAAGTTGGCAGTTTTAACCCATTTACTTATGAATTGTTGATTTAAATTATGTATATCTAATAGGTCAAGCATGTAAAAATGAAATAGAAATGCTTAATAAAATCATCCACATTATATTCTTTTTTGACGCATTAAGCATTAAAACTTCCAGAAAATTAATTTTCAAAATCAAGATTATTATTGATCTAGTATAATTTTGTAATCAATTAATCATTTTTGATATGCCAACTATTTATGAAAAAGTTGTAAAATTGTGGACGAACTGACCTGCGCAGGCTGCCACTCGTAATATCAATAACTGGACATACAAATAACATGTAAACGATTAAGCAGTCTTACATTCTCTCTTGTATGAATCGACGTGCCTTCATGAAACCAGGCTCCATATTGAGTGTATTGCGCTGACCTCCTGGATTTTGCATCATGTTCTGTTGATGTGACATGGTAGGCAATGAAGTCCCAGCCTGATTGGGCACCTGCCCGGAAAACTGCCCGGTCATATGCGATTGTAAATTCATCTTTATCCTGTTGGCTTCAATATCCGATATACTTCACAGCACAATATCACAATTCCATACACTTGATCAATATCACACAATGAGTTGTGATGCATAATCATCTACTCAAGCTCTATCATATTCTCTAGCTTCAATCTTTGTAAATACAACAATTGAAACTTTTGACTCCTGTTAAAAAGTAATAATAGTAATTTCACACAAGTTAAACATCAGTATGAAAGATTTAAATCTAGCATGTATGTAAACTTTAGCTTTAGAAATTTGCACAATAATATAAACCTTTCTATAGATATACGGTATTCACTAATAAGGAAACTGTTGTCACACTTTCAAAATAAGATTAACCATCATGTTTTACAGTAACATTCTCATATGAGTACTAACATATGAGCACTATAGCCAAGTTTTAAATCAGGTCAAAGAGACTATTTACGAATGATATACGGAATTTGCAGTGAAGTACTAGAGCGGAATCCCACACAATCAACTATAAGTAATGTACCATTTAAATTCACAAGTAAGATTGAAGTAAGTCACAATAAAATCTAATTAATCTCAATATATTTACAGAAATTTTATATACTGGTATATCACATTAATGATGCTACAAAATGTTACTCCTACATTCCAAATAGAATAATGATGGTAAAAAAAAACTTGAACTTGATGCACATATACAGATATTTTTTATACAAATTTCAACTCAAATTTAAATATCAAATTTTTAGATCACATTGCAACTCAACAAGGATCATAACCATAAATCCCCAATTACATAAAACCCAAAATTGAACATTTTAATCATTAAATAGCAAATTTATAATCTAAAAAGAACAAACTTTCATTCATTTCAGAACTAAATTAACTAAAGCATAGTTCTTGAAATAATTTCATTTCAATCACACAAAAACCCTAAATCCAAAATTCAACAAATTGAGATGATCAAACACAAATTAAGTACAATTAAGCAATAATTAGTGGTGATCGCAGCTCAATTACCTTAATTTATCCTTTGAATTTGTATAAAAAGATGCTGATCAGTAATTCAGAGATGAATTTTGAACCTAACATACGACTTGTTGCAGAGTAAAAGAGAGAGAAAAAAGGGGGAGAATTTTGTCGGACCTTGATATAGAAATATGAATATTTTATGACCCGGTTTGTTCGGGTAATCGGGTTGATGTTGGAATGACCCGAAACAATAACTTTTTTTCCAAATTTGTATTGTAAAATAAAAAAAAATTGTTGTGGCTTGTGAACCTTATATGATATGAAAAATGAAATAATCTCTCTTTTTATATTAAAACTAGTGTTAAACCCGTGCGATGCACGACTAGAAAAATATAATTTCATAATAGATCAATGATACTCTAAAATGGTAAATGATACTCCCTCCGTTCCAATTTTATTGTCCCTAGACAAAAAACACGCAGTTTAAGAAAACATCATCATCTCTTTTACTTTTTGGTAAGATGATAGTTTTACCCGTTATTTTTTTACCAACCTTTTTATCTTACATATATAAATTAGGGGCATAAAAGAACTGTATCTTATTATTCTTATCGATTTATGAAAGTGGACAATAAAATTGGGACATCCGTAAAAGGAATACCAGACAATAAAATGGGGACGGAGGGGTATGTTTTAAGGAAAATGATAACTATAGCCCTAAGGGCTATGGTTAAGCATACCATATTTAACTTAATTTCATATTTATAACTCAAATTTACAATGAATTAATACTTTTATCAAATTTAAATAAGTAAAGTTACTATTAAAAAGGAAAGCTCATACTTTGTAATTAATCCAACCTAGTTTAAAATGTTGATTATAGAAATCTTAACTATAGCCCTTAGGGCTATGGTTAGCATTCTCCATGTTTTAATTTTGATATTCAAATCTCTAGTTGTATACACTTTATGTAAGGGTGATGATTATTACATTGCTATTTTTTTGGTACACAATCAGTTATAATGTAACATCCTCGAAATGGATCTAGTTGTTTTACATTATTTCTTGATTTAAATAGATATTTAAATGAGTTTGGAAATAATATTGTTTGAAATAGTTGAAATAATTGGAATAGGAGCTGAATATTCCAATGTGATAAGTGAATTATTAATTGTTGTAAATTAATATAGTTGACGGTGCAATAAAATGTTTGGACTCGCAAATGGTTTTCGGGTTCCAGGCAATAGATTGAGATGGGATATTAAATTATACCCGTATAATGGAAGGTCGGTTGAGGAACCGACTTAAGTTTCTATTTATTTAACTTTCCTCTTTAGGAAAGTTCATTATGAACTTCCAAAAACTCTCAAAACCCAAATCAATTCAAAAGAAAACCTAGAAATCAAATTGAAAATGAATTTGGAGCTGTGATTGATTATAGTTTCATCCTAATCATTACCTCAATTCAGTTTCTTCAAATCAAGAAGTAAGTTTAATTATTTCCATTTGATTGAAATTGGGATAATTGGTGATTTGGAAGAATTGGATGTTAGAAACATGTTATAAGTGTTATATGATAATTATCTGATGTTTCTAGTGGTTTAAAAGTGTTTAAAATTGAGTTTGGGTGATTTTGTTATAAATTTCGTGGGTTAAGTTTCGAGCAGATCGCACCAGGCCTGAACGACGATAGAAGCCGGCGGCTTCTATAGGAAGCCGGCGGCTTGTGCATACTCGGTTGAAGCCGGCGGCTTCATAAGCCAATGTGACAACCGTCAATTTAGGACTAGAATTTAGTGCCTAATCAAGCTTTAATACATGTAATTAGTTCTGTGTTAGGCTAATTAATGTATCAATTATTATATATATTGTTGAATATATATCTACAATTATGCGGTTTGTTTAAATCGTACGAGCTTCAATTCGAATGAAATTCGATACAATAAATACGGACGTTGGTGAACAATTGTATTAAGTAATACAAATATTATTTAATAACTCAATTTTATTTAGAATATTATTTGTTATGATATTTCGTATCCAAGCTTTATTACACAATTTATATAAACGCGAATCAAATGTAACTTCGCAAACAAAACGATACAAAACACCTTTTATAACATAAATTCTAAATATTGAGTAAAAATACTTCAACAAAATATTGGAATAAACTTTTGTAAATTAAAACGAAAAGTTAAATTTATAAAATAAATATATAACGTTTAAACTACGGAGGAAACGAACACCGCACGGAGCGGGAACGCGGGGCAAAAATGGGAGTTAACCTCCCATTCCCACCAATTTCTTTTCATTTCTTTCTTTTCTCCTTTCTCTCTCTTTTCCTTTTCTCTTTCTTTTCTCTCTATCAATACCACCTCCATAATCCATTAAAATCACAAAATAAACACCTAAAACGACTTCAAATCGTCATACTCCTTTGGAAATAAACGACCACCTCGCGACGATCTACACTTCTACCTTTCCGGAATTCCATTTCGGCAATTTGTAAGTTTCCGACACAACTCCGAAAACTCTCGTTTTTAATTTTTATAACTTGCTAGTTGTTTGTATAACCTTGTAATGTCCTAAAATGGGTTGGGTAAAAATATTATGTCGATCGATGGCCGGAAAATGCGATTTTGAGGTTGAAACTCCGATCAGACTCCGTACGTCGCATTTGGCCTGGAGCAAATGCGACGCAGCGACCTACGTCGCACTATATCCCCAACGTCGCATATAGCGACGCAGCACTCTACGTCGCATCGAATTGCGGACGTCGCACTTAGCGACGCAAACCCTTACGTCGCAGAAATCAACTACGTCGCCTATAGCGACGCCACGTACAACGTCGCATTAAATTGCAAAGGTCGCACATAGCGACGCCGTGCCCAACGTCGCAGTCAGGATCTGCGACGTCGCCCCCAACGTCGCACTCTACGTCGCACAAACCAGAACCTCAAAAACACAGATTTACACCAAGTGTCGAGATTTTTCAACTTCAAATACTTATTCAATGCGACTTTTAGAACATAATGGGAATTGTATTTCAAGTGTAACACTTCAAAAACAAGACGACAACAATAACACTTTTATTTTCAACTAATCACCAACGGTCCGTACGCGTTTTCAAAACATACTTCAAAATCAAACAAGTCATTGTAACTTGTACCAAATTATTCAAACAAGTCGTTGTAACTTGTATCAATTTAATCAAACAAGTCATAGTAACTTGTAACCATACAATCAACCAAATCGGGGTAATTTGGACATTAAGTTAGACAAACAATTCCAATGGTAGTCTTTCGAGATACCAATACAATTAATGACAATTTAAGTGTCGTGGACACATTCAGGTTCAAGCCTTTGGACACCAACTCACAGCTAATTACTTCAAGTTTATTAAGTTAAACACTCCAAGAACCAGGTGAGTTTCATAGCCCCATTTTCACTGCTTTACAACTAGGGGTGTGATATTACTACTCGATTTTGTTTTACAAGTAGAACGCAAGTGCCAAACTTCAAATACTACATGAGTTTCAAGCTAATCAATTTAAAGTCCTCCATAAGCATAGTCTCTAGTATTTTATAGCGTGAATGTTAGTATATGATATCATATGGGATTGACAATCCTCATCCGGGTTAGCACGCACTAACCGGTCAAACGGATGTATTAGCATTTGGGAAGACGAGTGTTGATTAGGCACTCGTAGGAGGCATTTCAAGTTAGGTTTCCTTAAGTGGGCCTGACAAATCAAGTTAAGCTCAGACTATGTGCTCATGGACAGTATAACTTTTATTTTGCTTAATTGCATTTTAAATTCAATATAAATCTTGCGGTTCTTACAACTATACATTGACATACAAACCTGTGAGCTCACCAGCGTTTTCGCTGACCCATTTTAGTATTTATCACAGGTACCCAGCAGTAGTTTGGCTGCACAAGCAGGACTTATTAGCTCGAGTCAGCATACATACAACTAGAGATTGGACTGCATTATTATATTTTGTAAAAGTAATTATGCTATGTAATCTCTTAATTTCAGGAATCGAGCTAATGTAACTATATTTTGATGTAAACATTTACTTTATCTATACAAGTTTAAAACGACGCATATAGTGGTCGTTCATTATATCTTATGTGCTTTGTATATTGATTAGTGACACCCAAATCAAGCTTCCGCAAATCATTAAATTTGGGGGTGTCACAGATTGGTATCAGAGCCTAAGGTTATAGTGAACTAGGTTGCATTTAGTGGACCTAGACTATGACCGTTAGGCAGTATTCCCTATTAGGTATAACCAGTTCAGGGATTACAGCATACGAATTTAATTTAACATAGCTTGATCAACTATGTACAATTAAATAAAGATGATGTAAGATCTGAAGGAAGTTATGGCTGAACAGGATACATTAGTTGACTCTGACCTCGAGAGAAACGGGACTCAAAACACGTCTGTGCTAGACACTCAATAGGTTATTATGTGATATACATATATATACCTAAATAGACCTCATTACAACTTTAGGCTATATTATACTATATGAATATAGGCCTCTTTCTCTCTAATGTTTTGTCTTGGGATGACAAACACACCACTAGTTCATCACACTCGGACTAGTATCTTATTTCTTTTCCTTGTTCTTTCTTACTCAGCATTATGCCTCCTCGTCGTCAAATTACCCTTAGCGAAGCTGAGATCGCGGGAATCATTGCCCGCAGTGTGACCGAAGCCTTGGCTACCCGAACACCACCCGGTAGCGAGGACACAGCAACCAATACTCCACCACCCAAACCTTGCTCCTATAAGGACTTTCTTAGCTGTAAACCACTATATTTCAAGGGCACGGAAGGTGCCATTGGTTTGATCCGTTGGATTGAGCGTATGGAATCTGTTTTCAGCCTCTGCGACTGCACTGAGAACAACAAGGTCAAATTCGCTGCTTACACCTTTCAGGAAGGTGCACTCACGTGGTGGAAAACCCACGCAAACTCTGTAGGCCTCGAGGTTGCAAATCGACTTCCTTGGGCCGAACTGAAGAAGAAGCTGACAGAAAAATACTGTCCTGAAGAAGAATTGCACAGGCTGGAGGAAGAATTCTGGCACCTGGCGGTGCAGGGAAATGATGTTGCTGATTATACCACCAAATTTCAGCAGTTTGCTTTATTGTGCCCGGGTTTGGTCGAACCAGAAAGTAAGGGCATTAAGAAATACATTCGTGGACTTCCCGAGAACATCCAGGGAAACGTCGCCTCATCCAAACCAACCACCACTGAGAGTGCCATTCGATTGGCCCACGAACTCATGGCTCTAGTTGTCAGCCGTGAGACCTCCAACACCTCATCCTCCAACAACAACAAACGCAAATCCACTGAACAACACCACAACTCAAACAAGAAAAACAACGCCATCCAAGTCTACACCTCCAACTCTGAAACCACCCGCAGCTACACCGGGGACAGGCCTTATTGTCCCAAGTGTAACTACCACCATTTTGGTCAGTGCGGTACTCCTTGCAACAACTGCAGGAGGTACGGGCATCTGACTAAGGATTGCCGAGCCCCCAGATCCAACAACAACCCCTCTGACAAAAATACCCGACAACCTAAGTCCTGCTATGAATGTGGAAACCCAGGACACTTTAGGGATTCTTGCCCAAAGTTGAAGAACAAGGGCAACAACAACAACAACGCCAAAAGTAGCGCCTTCGTGATCAACTCAGGGGACGCCCGTCAGGACCCGAATGTGGTCACGGGTATGTTCCTCCTCAACAATTTAACTGCTTCCATTCTGTTTGATACTGGTGCCGATAGGAGTTTTATTTCCGATGAATTTTGCCCTCTACTTGACATTACACCTGTTGCTCTAGACGTTAAGTACACCGTAGAGCTAGCAAATGGCAAATTGATAGAAACCAATAGTGTGATACCTAATTGTACCTTAAATCTAGCCGACGAAACCTTCTCCATAGATCTTATGCCTATTGAGATAGGGAGTTTCGATGTCATCGTAGGCATGGACTGGTTATCCAAACATCGCGCCGAAATCATCTGCTACGACAAAATTGTTCGCATACCTCTCACTGTCGGTAGAACCCTAGTCATACAGGGGGAGACCGGAGGGACGAGGCTTAACATCATCTCTTGTCTTAAAACCCGGAAATTTCTGAGAAAGGGTTATCCATCAATCCTTGCGCACATCATGGAGAAAAAGTCGGAGGAGAAGCGACTTGAGGATGTTCCAATTGTTCGAGACTTTCCAGAAGTCTTTCCTGAGGAACTGCCTGGTCTACCACCACCAAGACAGGTTGAGTTCTCAATCGATCTTGTGCCAGGTGCTGCGCCTGTGGCCCGAGCACCATACCGTTTAGCTCCATCCGAGCTTCAGGAGCTGTCTACCCAGTTACAGGAACTCCTGGAACGAAGGTTTATCAGGCCGAGTTCTTCACCTTGGGGAGCTCCGGTCCTATTTGTTAAGAAGAAAGATGGTTCTTTTCGAATGTGTATCGACTATCGAGAGTTGAACAAGTTAACTGTCAAGAACCGGTATCCACTTCCTGATGTGTGAAAACAAGTTATAAAATAAACTAATAATTACTGACACTGAACTATTACACACTAAGGCAAGTATACCTTATCATGTATAGTATAGTTACAATAAGTACTGGTTCGTTCCACAGGGACTTTGTAAATGAGAATTGTAATCAAAATGCAACTAATTTAAACAAGTAATTAAACGTGGATTTGTGTGACCGAGTTGTCACGTTGCTTATCAACTAATGTATTAAACTAGAGCAAGTGGACTCAGGAAGAGTCAGATTAATTTTGTTAAACTTAAACACTAGAAAACGACACTTGTTTGGATTACTTTACTAATAACTTCGAGGTATTTGATCTTAACACTTAAAACAATTCATGTTTATCGTAATTAGGTCAAGTTCAGCATTCGCCATCAAACTAGATCCTAACATCAATTCATCAACTTCCAATTCAATATATGAAAGACATTCGCCATATTCATGAACTTACAATATTAAGGTTAATTTTCTAAATCGCAATCTTAATGCATTCGCAATCAAACTCAATTACTCATAGACAAATAATTGATAATGAACATATAAACAATAAACATCCGCTATAATCATTTATTCATTCATCAAGCGATTCAGATTTAACAATAAACCCTAACTCATAATAATTCGATTAAACGAAAGTTGAGTAAACATGAAACCAAAAAGTAAACACCTCTAATCACTAGTAATTTCATCCAAACAAGTGTTTTATTAAATTAGCTACTCATAATTGCAACAAAAGAAACAAGAGAAACTATTGAAATCGAAACAAACATGATTATAAATAAATAAAGATGTAAGACGAGTGATTACAATGATTAATCGAAGATCCGTAGGCCCCTAATGATTAAAGCAAAGTAATCTCTTCAAAAGTGATGAAAAGTTTCAAAAGTTGAGAGCCAAAATCGTCACTGGGTTTTCTCTTCTGCAAGTTATATATTTTATGAAATAAAAACGTATTTTAAATCCTTCAAACTGCTGCAAAACCGCTCATAAACGCGATCCAGGAAATACCAACGCGATCCAAAAATTCAGAAAATACAAAGACAAACGCGATCCAGCTTATGTGTTGGGATCGCGTTCCTCTTCTTGAAAATTTTCTGATTACGGATTGCACTAGCAAACGCGATCCGTATTAACAACCCGGATCGCGTTTCTCTTTGGAAAAACGTACATGCCAGATTAAACCTTTGAAACGCGATCCTGGTCATTGGGTCCGGATCGCGTTCTTCAGTATAAAAACAGATCCAAATTGCAACTTTGACATTTCAGCTTCAATACTCAACCAAATCTTTTCCAACTTTCAGAACTTCAACCTTTTTACCTGAGAATTTAATTTTTACCAATTAAGTACCACAAGTTCTAAAAGTTCACTAAAAATATACTTAAAACAATGATATCGCGTGAAATATATATGTACAAAATGAGCGATATCAAACATCCCCACACTTGAGCTTTGCTTGTCCTCAAGCAAATCATTTTCTACCAGATATAAACCATTACATCCCTCTTGTATTTTCAAAAAATGGAGATCAAGCTTTTCAAAATAAACTAACAATAATCACCTAAGTAATTATGTTGGCCACATGTATATAGTTACCAAAACTTGAGATGATAATTTGTCAAGCCCGAAATGCACGACCTAGCACCTCACAATAGGATAAGTGTATCAATCACTCACTCTCAACCTATAAACTACAAGGTAAGGGAATGAATAATATAACACTCAATTAAGCCAAGTCGTGATGCACTGTTACCATAGGCTTGCAAAAGGATCAAATCTCCACCGTCTTGGCGTGAGCACCAAGTGAAATCTCAGAGAAGGTATTCTAACCATGTTGGGCATAAAGTATGGTGAAAATGGAATAGGTAGGCTAGACTCAAGCAATTTGTGAAAAGTAGCAGACAAAACCCATGAGAAAGTTAAGTAAATGTTGCCTAATTAATTCTCATTGTGACAGTAATAAAACTTGGGATTCTCATGCTAAACCAATTAGAATTATTCTTCATGTATGACTTATATTCATAATTCTCAACTTGCAATTCTCATTGATTTACATTTATGATTGGATTTATTAACTGCATTCTACGACTTTCTATGAATCCTGTGTAGCGAACTTTCGGACCAGCCATCCTAGACCTGAAAAAAGACCTTCAGTGGCTAGGTGTAGAACACCCCTCGGGAACTACTTGTTCAGGAATTCAAAGGCCGTTTAGTTGACTACAATTAACCAATCCTTAACTTTAAGTTTTCAACTTCAATTACTTAAACTTTAACATTCAGCACTTCAATCGATTACAACTTCAGATTATAGAATTAAACATTAGAATCCCTACTAAAACATTTAAGTCACATTTTACATAAACATCCATTAAAAATTCAAATTAGACAACATTTTGGAAAATAAATGATTTGGGAATTGACTACACAAAAATAGGCTGAATAATGTAGTGATCATGAATGTATGTGGAAGTGTCTATGGGTTTCTTAGCACTAAAAGTAAGTGCTAACGACCTGGGTGGACTAGATATAAATGGTTTAAACGAAAATAAGATCCTAAACAATTAAGATTCCTTGGCCGATTATTGAGATTAGTATTAATCATCTAAATGATCCATACGGTCCCGATAATTGGCTAGAAAGTCAGAATTGCTAGGATTAAGCTCCAATCCTAAGAATACCTCTTCATCATACGATCTCACCTATATCACAAATTGTGATCTCACAGCGGCCTCGAAATGCATCACTAGGGCAAGTTCTAGAACAAACTACACTCACCGGCACACTCATAGCAATAGCAATGTAAACACTAAGAATAAGTGTTTTTCTCAATTAAAGCTCTAATATCTCACAATTTAATAGTGGAGCTACAAGTGTGCTAGTCATGCAATTCACCCAATGAGGTTGCTCATATGACACATCTCTAAAATTTATGCAAGAGGGAAGATTTAATTACTTTAACTAGATATTTCATAAAGGAAGTTTTCAAGTAATTAATCATATTAGGACAAGCACAATCCCAACAAACTGCCATTCCTAACCTCTTATCAGAATTTGCTAAAATCTATTGGACTCAAGATCAATAACAGACCCATTAAGTGACCCAAAGGCCCGTTAATAGAATTCGTAAAGTTCGATTGAGAACCCCAACAGATTCTAACAAACCTAACAAGACGCAAGAACAACAATTTGCTAAGAATGAAGTTCAAGCAAATTACCTCCCCACACTTAAATTGTGCAATGCCCTCAATGCACAAAACAAACATAATCAATAAGTACAAATGAGGAAGTGAAATGAAATGAAACTACCCGGGGGATAATAGCAGAAAAATGTTGTAAATGCCATGCTCATGTGTCGCTGAACTTACTGCCAGCATATGCAATTGATTCCACATCGACAAGGCCTTCTATCACACAAAAAAAAAAAAAAAAAAAAAATACAAGGCATAACTTATAATATAACTGAGTAGGATGAGATGGCATTGTACAAATCGTACCCAAATGCCACTCATAACGAAGTTTATGCCAAAAATCCTAGATACTTAATAAGAAGTCTTAAGCACACATAAAGAAATAAAAATCAGTTCACAACACAACTAAATTTGTTCAAACACCACCACAATATGATTCAAATGGAATTTAATCCCCAAAAAGCCAATGTCCGGATGAACCTTGCTGTGTATGCTCCTCCACCTCTCCTCGTTGGTGCCTCTCAAGTGCCTCCAAAGCAGCCTGCCTATCATAATCAGGAACGGGGTTTCTAGCTCCAGGTTCTCCCCACCTCGGGAATTGATAATATGGGGTTGGGGTAAGATCTTCTTCATCGGAGTAGATACGCTGAGTATTGTGCCTTTGCCAATCATTGAAAAATCTTTGCACACCCCACTCATACCTCGACTCCTCCCGAAATTCCTCCTGTTGAATCCTGAAATTTTCAAATCTGGTGTTAAACCCTTGAAACCACCCAGGTGCGTCTGGGCATTGCTGAACCATTTCCGGTTGACGAACATCCTCCATATGGTGATCCTGAACAACTTGTTCCCTTGTTGGCTGTGGTGGTTGTGATGATGTACCATCTCGAAGACTCTTCTTAGTCGGCCTCCAAGGGATGAACTTTTTCCTTTCTTGCGAAACGGCCTTAGCAGCTGAAAACATTTCAATGGATAAAGGCAGCGAATTATCTTCCACTACAGTCAAAGGGTTTTTCTTTGCCACCAATCTCACCTCAAAGTGTTTAGCAATTAAGGTAACATAATGGCCTCCAGCAATTTTGGAAGAATCCTTTCTTCCCTTCCCATAAGTTGCCAGAAATTCTGCAACACAATATGGTATAGAAACCCGAATTCTTCTTTTGATTCTGGTCAAGTACCACATATCTTGAGCTGTTACCTTCTCTGTATTCTTCCCTCTACAAGCAATAGAATGGGCAATAAATTTTTGGATTAAGCGATGCTCCACATCTCTGAGATTGCTAGACGAGTTTTTCCCCGAAGAATCGTATGGGGTGTCACTTAATTCACGCCACATAGTTTCCAATGGTACAGCTGTTTCATCCAACCATTCACCCAAAAAAAATGTAATCCTCAAAATAGGGTGCTTCCATCACATCGGCGTCATATATATCCAAACACTCGGCAACATCCATCAAACTCATTTCCCGGTCTACACCCCCTAATCGGAACGATAACAATGGATTTTTCACAGTTTTTATCCTATGTATTACCACCGTTGAGAAGAACTCTAAACACAATTCTGCATAAATTGGCTCTTGAATAGCAAACAATCTTTCCCAATCTTGGACATCATAAGTATTACCTGTCCATTTGCATTTAACCGATTGAGTGAGGGTGTGTCTCAAAGACCTTGCTAGACCCGCCTCTTCCAATGGTTGCCAATTTATCACTCTAGGATGCACAATGTCTTTTTCTCTTAAAGCCAACAAATTATCATTGTACGTCGCAAATTTACCCCCACAATTTTTCTTTGTAAACTGCAAATTTGGGTGTAATCTCTCCGGATCCAAAAGATATCCTAACGATAAACTCTGTGCTTTTCCTTTCCCTTTAGAACTAGATTCTTGTTCTTTGCCTTTACTTCGCATTCTCTGAAACATCAAATACCAACACAAAATATGTTGCCAGGAAAGTTAGCGTTAGCATAAACCGCAATTAGTCATCGAGTCACAAAATGAGCGATTAATGTCTAAACTATATCCCCTAACAACCAAAGCATATAGGCCAACCAAAATTGAACATTGAACACAGTTGAGCATAACATTTGTTAGACAACTAGTAACCAAATTGCCTATATACACACTCTTAACCATTCAAACATAACATGTAATCTAATATCAAACAAAGTCATGGCAATGGACATCACAATTCAAAGCCAAACAAGTCTTACAATCAAGATTACATGAATTTCAAATAATACACCTTCATTTATCAACTAAACCAAGTTCACAAGTTTCATAACTCTAATATCAAACATATACTTGAAAATTGCATAATAATCACACAATGATAACAAGTAATGCATTACAATCAAAAGTCAATGAGAACAAGTCAAACGTTGACCCAGAAAGTCAACTTCATCTTCATCCCCAAAATCTCATGAATCCTAATTTCTCAAATTACTCAAAAAAAATGAAATTAATCAACTATTGAGCAATAAAACATGTAGCATACTAGGATTTCATGAAATCAACACAAAAATTACTATCAACAACTTCCCAAATTCGGATTCTCATTATCTAGCATAAACCCTAATTTATGAATCATCACATCAAGCGAGTAACACCACAATTCATGCATACTACAAGTTAAGAACATTAAAGAAGCATGAATCATCAAGAAAGATAAACAATTGCAAGACCCCCACACTTATTTTATGCAAATCCGAATTTGTGAAGAAATCCCCAAAAAATATGAATTAAACATAATATGGGTGTTGATAATACCTTAAGTAGGTTTGCCATTAGAGATTTGAAGAAGAAATTAAAAGAAAGCTTAGTACTTTGATGATGAAATCGTTTTAGGGTTTCTTTGGTTTATGTTGAGAGAGCAAAAAAAAAATGTTTGTGGGTTTAATTTTTACCGAGTCCCGTGTTTTATAACCCTGGAATCGATTAAAATCTTTTCGAACGCGATCCTGAGAACTAACCTGGATCGCGTTTATCAGTTGAAATCGCCTAGCGTGAATAATAAACTATCAAACGCGATCCCAATAATCCTAGACGGATCGCGTTGCTCGAAGGAAAAAAATTCTGTGACCAAAATGCACTAGTGAACGCGATCCTAAAAACAAGACCGGATCGCGTTTATCAACTTGAAAAAATTCTGTAACCAAAAACCAAAGGTGAACGCGATCCTGATGGATTTCCTGGATCGCGTTTCTAAGCTTTTAACCCGTTTTTTGTTTTTTGTTTTTTTTTTTTTTTTTTTTTTGTTTTTTTTTTTTTTTGAAATCAACAATAACAATAATGATAATAATAATAAATATATATAAATAGATATAAATATAAATAAACAAATAAATGATGTACCCTTCGTGCTTAGTTTATTTACGAGTCCAAAGCAATAGACTCGACCCCGAATTCACTTGTCCTTGGGGTAAATAGCAAGTGTCTCCCACTCGCAATCAGCATCCTCCTCGTGATACAATTTCAACCTGTGACCATTGACAATGAACGATCCGCCATCTGATTTCAACAATTCCACATAACCTGAAGGATATCCGTGTTTCACTATGTATGGACCGGTCCACCTCGGTTTAAGTTTTGGTTGTTTTAACTTAAACCGAGATTGAAATAGCAACACTTTATCCCCAGCTCTGAATTCTTTCCTCATTTTGAGCTTCTTATCATGCAATGCCTTGGTTCTTTCCTTGTACAACTTGGAGTTCTCATAAGCTTGCAACCTCAATTCGTCTAACTCATGTAATTGAAGCATTCTCTTTTCACCGGCTTCAACCAAATCAGTGTTACAATTCTTCAGAGCCCAATAAGCCTTATGCTCTACTTCAACCGGCAAATGGCATGTTTTGCCATATAGTAACCTGTAAGGTGTGGTACCAATCGGTGTTTTGTAAGCGGTTCTAAACGCCCACAAAGCATCATCCAATTTCTTCGACCAAATAGCGCGGTTATCTTTGACTGTTTTCTCGAGAATTCTCTTTAAAGCTCTATTGGTATTCTCCACCTGACCACTAGTTTGTGGGTGGTAAGAGGTAGAAAACCGATGTTGAACCCCATACTTCTTCATTACTTTCTCGAGTTGCTGGTTAGCAAAGTGACTTCCACGATCACTTATTAAGGCTTTAGGAACACCGAATCGGCAAAACAAACTCTTTAAGAAATCAATCACTACTCGGGCATCATTCTTTGAAACGGCCTTTGCTTCTGCCCATTTTGACACATAATCCACAGCTACCAAGATGTATTCACACTTATTTGATTTTGGAAATGGACCCATGAAATCTATACCCCAAATGTCAAACACCTCGCAAACTTGAATACTTGTTTGTGGCATCTCATCTCTTTTTGAGATGTTTCCAACCCTTTGACATGAATCACAAGTTTGGCATAGAGTTTGTGCCTCTTTAAAGATCGTAGGCCAATAAAATCCAGCATCATAGACTTTCTTAGCTGTAACAGACGGCCCATAATGCCCACCGGTTGGTCCATGGTGACACTCATCCAAAATTCTTCTCGTTTCTCCTCCAGATATACATCTCCTTATCATTCCATCAGCACACACCCTAAACAAATACGGGTCTTCCCAATAATAATATTTCAAATCAGCAAAGAATTTCCCTTTTTGTTGATGGGTCATGCCTTTTCTCAAAACACCTCCAACCAAATAATTTGCAAAATCAGCATACCATGGTGTTTCTTCTCCATTCTCAGCTTCATCATCTACCTGCAAAAGAAACTCTTCCGGAAAGCAATCATTAATGTCAGTATCGCCTAACTTGTCTAGGTTTGGATGTTCCAACCTTGACAAGTGATCGGCGGCGAGATTTTCAGCCCCCTTTTTGTCCTTGATCTCAATGTCAAACTCTTGCAAAAGAAGAATCCAACGAATGAGTCTAGGTTTAGCATCTTGTTTGGAAAACAAGTACTTTAGGGCTGAATGGTCGGTGAATACAACAGTTTTTGACAATACAAGATAAGGCCTAAACTTATCGAAAGCAAACACAACCGCAAGTAACTCTTTTTCAGTTGTTGTATAATTCTGTTGAGCTCCATTTAGTGTTTTACTCGCAAAGTAAATTGGCCTAAAATGATTTTCCTCACGTTGTCCTAAAACTGCACCTAAGGCATAGTCACTCGCATCGCACATCAATTCAAATGGTTTAGACCAGTCTGGTGAAACCATAATGGGTGCATTGGTCAACCTATCCTTTAAAGTCTCAAAAGCTTTCACACATTCAGCATCAAACACAAAAGTAACATCTTTCTCAAGCAATTTGGTCATAGGTCTAGTGATCTTAGAAAAGTCTTTGATAAACCTACGATAAAAACCCGCATGACCCAAAAAGCTTCTAACTCCTTTTACATTTGCGGGTGGAGGTAACTTGGCAATGACATCAATCTTTGCCTTGTCAACCTCGATTCCCACACTTGACACCTTGTGCCCCAAAACAATTCCTTCCTTAACCATGAAATGACATTTTTCCCAATTAAGAACTAAATGTGCCTTCTCGCATCTTTCAAGCATCTTGTCTAAGTTAGACAAACATGATTCAAACGAATTACCAAAAACAGAAAAATCGTCCATGAAAACCTCCATGGAAGTCTCAATCATGTCCTGAAAGATAGCGATCATACACCTTTGAAAGGTGGCTGGGGCATTACAAAGCCCAAATGGCATTCTCCTATATGCATACGTACCAAAGGGACAAGTAAAAGTCGTTTTCTCTTGATCTTTAGGGTCTATGGGGATTTGGAAATATCCCGAAAACCCGTCAAGAAAACAAAAGAATTCGTTTCCGGCTAGTCTCTCCAACATTTGGTCAATGAAAGGTAAAGGGAAATGGTCTTTCCGGGTAGCATCATTAAGTCTTCTATAGTCAATACAAACACGCCAACCCGTGACTGTCCTAGTTGGAACTAATTCGTTCTGATCATTTTTCACAACAGTCATACCACCCTTTTTGGGCACACAATGGACAGGGCTCACCCAAGGGCTATCAGAAATGGGGTAAATAATACCCGCATCAAGTAATTTAACTACCTCCTTTTTGACAACATCCTTCATATTTGGGTTAAGCCTCCGTTGTCTTTGAACAACGGGTTTTGCCTCATCTAAAAGATTTATTTTGTGTTTACAAAAGGATGGGCTTATCCCAGGTATGTCGGAAGTACGCCAAGCGAAGGCGCCCTTATGAGCTCTCAAAACATCAAGTAACATGCATTTTTCAGAATTAATAAGTTTAGAGGAAATTACAACCGGTAAAAGATTTTCCTCTTCCAGAAATGCATACTCCAAATGACTTGGAAGTTGTTTCAACTCCAAGTCTCTCGGTGGATCCTCCAGTGAAGTCTTTATCCTCAACCGATCCTCACTCTTTAGCTCCTCAAAGCTTTCCTCAGCTAATTGCTCTTCATCATCTTCTTTAACTTCAACTGCTTCAAGCAACTCTTCCTCAGTCATTTTCTCATCAACAGATTCCAACAACTCAGCAATTTCAGCATCCAATCCAAGTAATCCCTGTAACTCCTCATCCAAAGCCTCATCTATGACATCAATACTAAAACAAGTATCGTCAGTAGAATAAGGATGCTTCATGGCCTTATCAACCGTGAAAGCAATCCTTTCCTGGCCCACTCCTAAGGTTAACTGCTTATTTTTCACATGAATAATAGCATCAGCAGTATGTAAGAAGGGACGTCCTAGAATGAGTGGGACTTTACTATCTTCTTCCATTTCGAGGATCACAAAATCAACAGGGAATGTAAAAGGTCCAACATCGATCAACATATTTTCCGCAATCCCCACAGGATATTGGAATGATCTATCGGCCAGTCGGATGCTCATACGTGTGGGTTTAAGGGATCCTAAAGACAATTTTGCATAAAGGGAGTAAGGCATCAAGTTTATACTAGCACCTAAGTCAGCTAGGGCATCACAAGTCATAAACTTTCCTAATGTACATGAAACAATAAAACTCCCCGGGTCCCCCAATTTGGGTGGAATCTGATTTTGAACGATAGCAGAACACTCATCATTCAGAAATGTAGCCGATGCCTCCGAAAGCTTTTCCTTGTTGCTCACCAAGTCTTTGATAAACTTGGCATAGTTCGGCATTCCAGCTAAAATATCCACCAACGGTACATTGATCCTTATGCTCTTGATCATGTCAACAAACTTTCCATACTGAGCAGCAATCTTTTCCTTTCTCAAACGTTGAGGATATGGAATTTTCGGTTTGTAAGCCTTCACTACCGGTTGAGTAACCGGAGGTGTTGGTGAAACCGAAACAGAAGTGGGTTGCACAGTCTCTTCTTCTTCATCGTTAACTTCTATTTCATCATTGTCCTGCAAAACAGAATTAGAGATCTTTGCCCTTTTCACCGGAGGTGGTGGTAGCTCCCTCCCACTACGAGTGGTAATAGCATTTGCATGCTCATTTCGGGCCGGTGGTGGCTGATATGGCTTTGGTCCACTATTAGAAGGTGATGGCCTCGGGTTCGGTTGGGTGTTGCTCGGTAAACCACCGGGTGGTCTACTACTTTGTCCTTCAGAAAGTCTATCCATTTTCCTCTCCAAATCCTGAATTGAGGCTTGCTGATTTTTCTGATTTTGGTCCACACTTAACCTCAAATTCGTCATTTGGGTTTTCAATCTCTCAGTCGAAACATCCTGTTTAGAAATAAACTCCTTCATCATCTTCTCTAAAGCAGATTCGGATGTTGCTTGTTGAACAGGTGGTGGTGTTGATGGTGGAACATTATCTCTTTGGAATTGATTGTAATAGTTCTGACCCTGTCGAGAATATCTATTTCCTTGATAATTACCTTGATAATTTCCTGAATTCCGGTTCTGATAACCGCTTCTTTGATAATTATTTCCACCTTGGTAATTACTTTGTTGCATGTAATTAACATCTTCATCCGCCATCCTCATAGGTTGATCATCACTATCACATTCATTTGTTGCATGATCTCCACCACAGTTACCACATCCTTCACGAAGCTCCTTTATCTCTCCCTTGAGAGCCTTGAACTGATTATCAAACTTTGTAGACATAGCTTTCAGTTCTTTCATCATTTCAGAATCCTTGGAGCCACTTCCACTTCCTTCAGCAAAAGCAACGGTCTTTCGGGCTGGTTTTCTACTATCTTTTGCCCAATTTAGACTTTGCAAAACTTTGTCCTCCATAATCTTCCAAGCTTCATTTGGAGTTTTGTACATGAACAACCCTCCTCCAGCAGAATCAAGTACAGCAGCTGATGTAATATCAAGACCATTATAGAAGAGTTCAATGATTTCGGCTTTTGACAAACCATGTCCGTGGCAATTTCTCAACAAATCTTTCATTCTCAACCATGCCTCCACTAACGTTTCACCTTCAGCTTGCTTGAATCCCCGAATCTCATTTAATAACCTTTCTGCTAAAGCTGGTGGAAAATATCGGCTAACAAAAGCCTCCCTCATTTGATTCCAAGTCTGAATAGTATTTGGTTCCAACTCTTGATACCAAATCTTTGCTTCCCCACATAAAGACATTGGGAAAGTCCTCAATCTGACCGCTTCTTCCGTATTAGGACCATACTTAAAATACTCTCCAATTTCCAAGAAATCAGCAATATGTTTATGCGGATCGGCCCGCACTCTTCCATCAAACTGAGTATCTCTAAGCATTTGCATATGATTCCCTTTCAGTGAAAAATTGTTGTCGATAGGTGGTCTCCGAATAGCTGATGCCGGAGTTGGAGCAACAGTTCTAGTACGGTTAAACATGGGTGTATCATTCTCGTCAGCCATTTGTTCTTCTTCGGCTTCAGACCCAACTTCCTCTTCGTATCTAGATTCAAGTTCTTCTTCAAAAATTTCTTCCTCAATGACTACTTTTGATGAAGTTGATCCACTTTCGGTTTGACTTGAAGTTGATTCCGTCGGCTTATTCTTTGATTTCTTCTTTCTTTTCTTCTTTGTGGTTTTCTCTGGATCAGACAAAGGACTAAGAATTTCGTTACCAGACTTCCTAGTGCTCATCCACTACCTAAGTAAACCTGCAAAAGCAAAGAAAATAAAACCGTCAAACGCACCGGCGCAATACAATTAAAAAAAAAATAACTTTCTCAGAATTTTAATTCAAAGAAAGGATCAATTAACTACACTTAAATTAAATTCTCAAATTCACACAAGTCCCCGGCAGCGGCGCCAAAAACTTGATGTGTGAAAACAAGTTATAAAATAAACTAATAATTACTGACACTGAACTATTACACACTAAGGCAAGTATACCTTATCATGTATAGTATAGTTACAATAAGTACTGGTTCGTTCCACAGGGACTTTGTAAATGAGAATTGTAATCAAAATGCAACTAATTTAAACAAGTAATTAAACGTGGATTTGTGTGACCGAGTTGTCACGTTGCTTATCAACTAATGTATTAAACTAGAGCAAGTGGACTCAGGAAGAGTCAGATTAATTTTGTTAAACTTAAACACTAGAAAACGACACTTGTTTGGATTACTTTACTAATAACTTCGAGGTATTTGATCTTAACACTTAAAACAATTCATGTTTATCGTAATTAGGTCAAGTTCAGCATTCGCCATCAAACTAGATCCTAACATCAATTCATCAACTTCCAATTCAATATATGAAAGACATTCGCCATATTCATGAACTTACAATATTAAGGTTAATTTTCTAAATCGCAATCTTAATGCATTCGCAATCAAACTCAATTACTCATAGACAAATAATTGATAATGAACATATAAACAATAAACATCCGCTATAATCATTTATTCATTCATCAAGCGATTCAGATTTAACAATAAACCCTAACTCATAATAATTCGATTAAACGAAAGTTGAGTAAACATGAAACCAAAAAGTAAACACCTCTAATCACTAGTAATTTCATCCAAACAAGTGTTTTATTAAATTAGCTACTCATAATTGCAACAAAAGAAACAAGAGAAACTATTGAAATCGAAACAAACATGATTATAAATAAATAAAGATGTAAGACGAGTGATTACAATGATTAATCGAAGATCCGTAGGCCCCTAATGATTAAAGCAAAGTAATCTCTTCAAAAGTGATGAAAAGTTTCAAAAGTTGAGAGCCAAAATCGTCACTGGGTTTTCTCTTCTGCAAGTTATATATTTTATGAAATAAAAACGTATTTTAAATCCTTCAAACTGCTGCAAAACCGCTCATAAACGCGATCCAGGAAATACCAACGCGATCCAAAAATTCAGAAAATACAAAGACAAACGCGATCCAGCTTATGTGTTGGGATCGCGTTCCTCTTCTTGAAAATTTTCTGATTACGGATTGCACTAGCAAACGCGATCCGTATTAACAACCCGGATCGCGTTTCTCTTTGGAAAAACGTACATGCCAGATTAAACCTTTGAAACGCGATCCTGGTCATTGGGTCCGGATCGCGTTCTTCAGTATAAAAACAGATCCAAATTGCAACTTTGACATTTCAGCTTCAATACTCAACCAAATCTTTTCCAACTTTCAGAACTTCAACCTTTTTACCTGAGAATTTAATTTTTACCAATTAAGTACCACAAGTTCTAAAAGTTCACTAAAAATATACTTAAAACAATGATATCGCGTGAAATATATATGTACAAAATGAGCGATATCACTTCCTCGAATCGATGATTTGTTCGACCAACTTCAAGGGTCGAGTTGTTATTCAAAGATTGATCTCCGATCCGGTTATCACCAACTGCGTGTCCGCGATGCCGATATTCCAAAAACCGCTTTCAGAACCCGTTACGGGCATTACGAATTCCAAGTGATGCCATTCGGCCTAACCAATGCACCGGCTGTATTCATGGACCTTATGAATCGAGTGTGCAAGCCTTATCTTGACAAGTTTGTCATTGTCTTTATCGATGACATCCTCATATATTCACGAAACAAAGAAGAACATGCGCAACATCTCAAAACCATCCTTGAACTACTTAAACACGAGGAGCTCTATGCCAAGTTCTCTAAGTGTGAGTTCTGGATTAAAACCGTTCAATTCCTTGGTCACGTGATTGACAGTCAGGGGATTCACGTCGACCCGTCAAAAATCGAGGCTATCAAAGACTGGCAATCGCCAACCACTCCGACCGAAGTACGGCAGTTTTTAGGACTGGCCGGATATTATCGACGATTCATTGAAAATTTCTCCAAGATAGCCATACCACTCACGACGCTGACCCAGAAAGACAAAAAGTTTGACTGGACTGATAAACAAGAGTCGGCATTCCAACTATTAAAACAAAAGCTTTGCAGTGCTCCTATTCTATCATTACCCGAAAGCACCGATGACTTCGTGGTATACTGCGATGCTTCTCATCAAGGTCTTGGTTGCGTGCTTATGCAACGAGACAAAGTCATAGCTTATGCTTCACGACAGCTTAAGATTCATGAAAAGAATTACACCACCCACGACCTCGAGCTAGGAGCTGTCGTCTTTGCCCTCAAAATCTGGAGACATTACCTTTACGGTACCAGATGTACAATCTTTACCGACCATAAAAGCCTTCAACACATATTCGATCAGAAGGATCTCAACATGAGGCAACGTCGATGGGTCGAGTTGCTTACCGATTACGACTGCGAACTCAAATATCATCCAGGCAAAGCAAATGTTGTTGCTGACGCCCTCAGTCGAAAAGAGCGAGTGAAACCACTACGGGTCCGAGCCCTCAGTATGACCATTCACAACAATTTAAACATTCAAATCCTCACTACTCAACTCGAAGCCTTAAAACCCGAAAATGTCAAAGATGAAGCCTTGCGGGGCATGGATAAACAATTTGAAGTCAAACTTAACGGGATTAGGTATTTCTCAAACCGAATTTGGTTGCCTAAATTTGGGAACCTACGAGACTTGGTGATGGATGAAGCTCACAAGTCCAAATATTCTATCCATCCGGGATCTGATAAAATGTACCACGGTATCAAGGACTTCTACTGGTGGCCGAACATGAAAGCTGAAATCGCCACCTATGTCAGCAAATGCCTTACTTGCTCCAAAGTCAAAATCGAATATCAAAAACCTTCTGGTTTACTTCAACAACCCAGTCTTCCTGAATGGAAATGGGAACAAATTGCCATGGACTTCATAACCAAACTACCCAAGTCAGTGAACGGTTGCAATTCCATTTGGGTGATCGTGGATCGTCTCACAAAATCTGCTCACTTCCTGGCAATCAAGGAATCCGACAAAATGGAACGCCTCACCAACATTTATCTGAAGGAAATCGTGACCAAACACGGTGTTCCAATCTCAATTATCTCCGATAGAGATAGTCGTTTCACTTCACAATTTTGGCAATCACTTCAAAAATCTCTGGGTACTCGACTTGATATGAGTACCGCATATCATCCTCAAACCGACGGCCAAAGTGAACGAACCATTCAAACACTTGAAGACATGCTACGGGCCTGCGTAGTAGACTTCGGTGTAAACTGGGAAAAACACCTACCATTGTGCGAGTTCTCGTACAACAACAGTTATCATACCAGCATCAAAGCTGCACCCTTCGAGGCACTATACGGTCGTAAGTGCCGGTCACCTATCTGTTGGACCGAAGTTGGGGATAGCCAACTCACAGGTCCAGAAATCATTCACGAGACGACCGAGAGAATCGTTGAAATTCAAAACAAGCTCAAAGCCGCGCGTGATCGTCAGAAAAGTTATGCTGACGTGAGACGCAAACCACTCGAGTTCCATGTTGGGGATCGAGTTCTACTCAAAGTATCGCCTTGGAAAGGCGTAATCCGATTTGGCAAACGAGGGAAGTTGAATCCCAGATAAATTGGACCATTCGAGATCCTTGAAAGGATTGGCCCAGTGGCTTATCGATTGCAGCTGCCATTCGAACTCAGCAGCGTGCATCCCACTTTTCATGTTTCAAATCTGAAGAAGTGTCTGTCTGATGAGACACTTATCATTCCACTCGATGAAATTCGAGTTGACGAGAAGCTTCACTTTGTTGAGGAACCCGCCGAGATCATGGACCGTGAGGTCAAACAACTTAAACAAAGTCGTATTCCCATTGTCAAGGTTAGGTGGAATTCGCGGCGCGGTCCGGAATTCACCTGGGAACGGGAAGACCAAATGCGACTCAAGTATCCTCAACTCTTCACTGATTCAACGTCAAACACGACTTCAACATAAATTTCGGGACGAAATTCTTCTAACAGGGGGAGAATGTGACAACCGTCAATTTAGGACTAGAATTTAGTGCCTAATCAAGCTTTAATACATGTAATTAGTTCTGTGTTAGGCTAATTAATGTATCAATTATTATATATATTGTTGAATATATATCTACAATTATGCGGTTTGTTTAAATCGTACGAGTTTCAATTCGAATGAAATTCGATACAATAAATACGGACGTTGGTGAACAATCGTATTAAGTAATACAAATATTATTTAATAACTCAATTTTATTTAGAATATTATTTGTTATGATATTTCGTATCCAAGCTTTATTACACAATTTATATAAACGCGAATCAAATGTAACTTCGCAAACAAAACGATACAAAACACCTTTTATAACATAAATTCTAAATATTGAGTAAAAATACTTCAACAAAATATTGGAATAAACTTTTGTAAATTAAAACGAAAAGTTAAATTTATAAAATAAATATATAACGTTTAAACTACGGGGGAAACAAACACCGCACGGAGCGGGAACGCGGGACGAAAATGGGAGTTAACCTCCCATTCCCACCAATTTCTTTTCATTTCTTTCTTTTCTCCTTTCTCTCTCTTTTCCTTTTCTCTTTCTTTTCTCTCTATCAATACCACCTCCATAATCCATTAAAATCACAAAATAAACACCTAAAACGACTTCAAATCGTCATACTCCTTTGGAAATAAACGACCACCTCGCGACGATCTACACTTCTACCTTTTCGGAATTCCATTTTGGCAATTTGTAAGTTTCCGACACAACTCCGAAAACTCTCGTTTTTAAGTTTTATAACTTGCTAGTTGTTTGTATAACCTTGTAATGTCCTAAAATGGGTTGGGTAAAAATATTATGTCGATCGATGGCCGGAAAATGCGATTTTGAGGTTGAAACTCCGATCAGACTCCGTACGTCGCATTTGGCCTGGAGCAAATGCGACGCAGCGACCTACGTCGCATATAGCGACGCAGCACTCTACGTCGCATCGAATTGCGGACGTCGCACTTAGCGACGCAAACCCTTACGTCGCAGAAATCAACTACGTCGCCTATAGCGACGCCACGTACAACGTCGCATTAAATTGCAAAGGTCGCACATAGCGACGCCGTGCCCAACGTCGCAGTCAGGATCTGCGACGTCGCCCCCAACGTCGCACTCTACGTCGCACAAACCAGAACCTCAAAAACACAGATTTACACCAAGTGTCGAGATTTTTCAACTTCAAATACTTATTCAATGCGACTTTTAGAACATAATGGGAATTGTATTTCAAGTGTAACACTTCAAAAACAAGACGACAACAATAACACTTTTATTTTCAACTAATCAACAACGGTCCGTACGCGTTTTCAAAACATACTTCAAAATCAAACAAGTCATTGTAACTTGTACCAAATTATTCAAACAAGTCGTTGTAACTTGTATCAATTTAATCAAACAAGTCATAGTAACTTGTAACCATACAATCAACCAAATCGGGGTAATTTGGACATTAAGTTAGACAAACAATTCCAATGGTAGTCTTTCGAGATACCAATACAATTAATGACAATTTAAGTGTCGTGGACACATTCAGGTTCAAGCCTTTGGACACCAACTCACAGCTAATTACTTCAAGTTTATTAAGTTAAACACTCCAAGAACCAGGTGAGTTTCATAGCCCCATTTTCACTGCTTTACAACTAGGGGTGTGATATTACTACTCGATTTTGTTTTACAAGTAGAACGCAAGTGCCAAACTTCAAATACTACATGAGTTTCAAGCTAATCAATTTAAAGTCCTCCATAAGCATAGTCTCTAGTATTTTATAGCGTGAATGTTAGTATATGATATCATATGGGATTGACAATCCTCATCCGGGTTAGCACGCACTAACCGGTCAAACGGATGTATTAGCATTTGGGAAGACGAGTGTTGATTAGGCACTCGTAGGAGGCATTTCAAGTTAGGTTTCCTTAAGTGGGCCTGACAAATCAAGTTAAGCTCAGACTATGTGCTCATGGACAGTATAACTTTTATTTTGTTTAATTGCATTTTAAATTCAATATAAATCTCGCGGTTCTTACAACTATACATTGACATACAAACCTGTGAGCTCACCAGCGTTTTCGCTGACCCATTTTAGTATTTATCATAGGTACCCAGCAGTAGTTTGGCTGCACAAGCAGGACTTATTAGCTCGAGTCAGCATACATACAACTAGAGATTGGACTGCATTATTATATTTTGTAAAAGTAATTATGCTATGTAATCTCTTAATTTCAGGAATCGAGCTAATGTAACTATATTTTGATGTAAACATTTACTTTATCTATACAAGTTTAAAACGACGCATATAGTGGTCGTTCATTATATCTTATGTGCTTTGTATATTGATTAGTGACACCCAAATCAAGCTTCCGCAAATCATTAAATTTGGGGGTGTCACAGCCAAGCCGGCGGCTTGTAATGTTTTTGTAGGAACCGGCGGGTTGGGACATGGACCCGGCGGCTGGTGTAGGCTTTAAAACGTAGTTGTGTTCTGTTAACCCAATGTGTAAATTGCCCGGCGGTTAGAATAGTGAAGCCGGCGGGTGGAGACCAGAAGCCGGCGGCTTCTAGGATGAAGCCGACGGCTTGGAGAGCTGTCTCAGCTTTTCTTTGAAATTTGTTGATTTTTATATGATTGGTACTAGTTGCGTGATAACAAATAGTAATGATTTTATTGTAATCATTAATACATAATTAGGAACTAATAGTTGAAATGTTAATTATGTTAAGTTCCTAGTATTATGGATTAATATAAGTTATGTATTGATATGGATTACTAACTTATATTTGATTTATTGATTCTCAGATGTGGAGAAGGCTCAGTGATATTAGACTACTGAGTGGAGGCCTGAGGTAGTCGGTGAGTGGAACTGTAACCTCAGTGTGATTTAGTTGAAATGATTTGATTTACAACAAGTAAATTATTGTATTACTGTGATATGATGCATCTGTTGTGTTACCTTGCCAGGATAGTCTGGCATGTTGCTTACTTAGCTGAATTGTGCTAATATGTAAGATTCAGAGGTCAACTTGATTTGATGGTTGGGCTTGTGGTTGTTGTAGACGACAGGAGATCTCGGAAACTTGAAATGTTGGTTTGGAGATCTAGGTCGTGTGTGATCAACAACAAGTTATCGGTAGTGCTGTATGGGCCAATACAGTTGAACTATAAGTGTTCCTGGGAGCCAAACCGGTATATGGTTTCTCAGGGACCACCGATCCTCTTGACGTAGCTTGAATGACATTGTGAATGTCGGCTAGTGATTGAATGAGTGATTCATTGTTCATTGTCTGTTTATTGTTATTTGATATAAACAGATTGTTATGCTAAGTTGAGCTGTTGTTATAGTTTCATTCACTTAGCGTTGTGCTAACCCCACCACAGTTCTTCCTGCAGGTTGTATATTAATGGGACATATGGGGCAGGAGGTTGTTGGATTGGATGAAATGTTTGACAGACTGTTACTCTGATGTTATTTTGATAACTAAATATATGTTTTAAATTATATAACACCGAGTTGGTTGAAATGTCATGTGTTTGGATTTGAAAAAGTTTATTGACATTTTGAGTACATTGATAGTATGCCTTAAATATACGCTTCCGAGTCGCAAATATTATATTAAATGTTTATAATTAACGAGGGGTGTTATAAGTTGGTATCAGAGCAATAGTTTGGGTGAATTGGACTTGATAGAATGTTCAATCCTAAACTTGATTGAGTTGAGTCAAACATTCCAGTGGGTGTGGGTTTAGTTGAGTAGTGAATGCATGAGAAAATAGTTAGTTGAATATCTACTAACCCTTAACAAGTTGTGAAGCTGTTGTTTGATTGCAGAGACGGAGGAACATGAGTATCTGATTGGTATATTTCATGTTTCCTCAACATTGCTGGCTTAAGATTGCCAGGTAATCTTCGATAAGCCTATGTTAATTTAAATTAACTTGAATTGTTTACTCTGTTATGTTGAGTAAGCTTTGTTGTGAAGTTAATTTAGTCAGACTGATATGATTCCCCAGTTTTGAGTCAACTAATGATTGTTATAGGTTGACATGAGGATAGAGGTATTGAATGGGATACTCATTGTGGTGGTTATTTCTGATTGAATTGAAAATGCAGAAATGTGATTAAATGAGTAGATAAAGAGTTGATTAAGGTTTAACATGATTGATGTTAGAACCTAAGAGTGTCTTTATTGGTGAGACAAAATAATTGATAGTATTATGTTAATGGATTAATCACAAGGTGTGATCTAAATCCTTGTTTAAGGAAGGTTGTGTCATTTGAATTAATAATGACTGCTATTTGAGAAAATATGTGTTTATGTGACTATATGATATGTGTTGACTATAGTTAAACACTTGATCTAAACCGAGATTGATAGGTTTATGAGGAGTGTAGAATAAAATAAAGTGAAATTGATTTGGGAAGTGATGGATCTTTCTGGTCAATTGTAAATTAATAGATGAAATGTTTTAATAGTAACATGATTGAGTAGGCTTGTTGTGACAGTGATGCTTGATAGTATAGCATATGTCAAAGTGATGATAATTAATTAAGATGTGTCTTGAATTTTGGAGTAAATAAGGACATTGATTAGTGTTAAGTATTGAAACTATGATGACGAGTTATCATGTGTTTGAGGTTTCAGATAAGTGATATACTGAGTAATTCAGTTGTTGAAAATTAGAACATTGTGTGTATGTGAGATGACTTGCATATGTAAGGTTGAATATGTAAAGTAGTAAGCTGATTTTGAGTATGTATCAGCTGTTAGAAACTATTAAATAGATGTTGATTGATTTGAAATCATAAAGTATTTAATATATATGAGATAAGAGTAGATCACATTGATAATTATAATGTAGAGTAGCCTGAGAATGGATTGTGAAGAACATAATCTTGCAACGCCTGATCACCGTTGTTATATTATGTTGTGTCACATGAATTTGTTGAGGCTACTTGGTATAAAAGAAATGTAATGTGATTTAGAAAACTGAGCATGAGAGTATGCTAAGTGGTTTAATAGTTGTTTTGATAAGAAAACAATTGGTTGATAGAACTGTAACATCTAGAATGTAAATGTGAGAGTGTAAATAATGTTTGTCATTGATAGTTGTTTTGTTGATGAACATAAATGACAAATTGGATTCTGTTAAATAGGTAATTGTGATTGATAATGATAGATTACCTGTAGGTGGATTTGTATAGTGTTTAAATGAATCACTATGTTGTAGCTGGCTTGTATAAAGCCAAAGTTGAGATAGGTTGATATTGTCTTGCTTGAGGAATTTCTAGTATTATTGAATGTAATAATGTGAGGTCTATGTTTGAAAGTAAACATACAATATGAAATAGCTTGTATGGAGCCAAGATTGACGTAGGTTGACCTTGTCCTTGTGAAGGATTGATAAGATTATTGAATGTAATAATTTGAAATATATGTTTGAAAGTGAACATATAAGATGAAATGGTTTGTTGTGAGTTAATATTGATAGTATGTTAACTTTGAAAGTCAAACCATGAATAGAGAGTTGTGTATAAAATTAATTGCTTGTGATTGGTTTGAGGTTGGGCCAAACTAGAGAAAAGCAATTAGAGAATTTTATTGATTAATTGATTGAAATTGAAGTTGACATATAGTCAACTGTTTGTGTTGAAATAGTCTAACATAGATTGTAATGTTATGATTGTGTGGAATGTGATTAAATTCCTAAATTGGTTTAAGTTTGTGAAACTTGAGTTATTACCTAAAGCTAGTATTAAGTAATTGAAATAGTGTTAAGTATAATTGAGTATTCAGTTGGGTAATATTTGATATTTGAACTGAATATGTGTTGAAGAATTATACACATATGAAGTCATTGTTTGATATGACAGTTATAAATTACTAAGATATGTTAGAATAATTAAATCACATTGATTAGAATTGTGATAAGAAAATCTTACTAGTGTATGAAGCTTGTGATGATAGCTTTGATTGGGTAAGAATGTGAGATAAGAAATAATTAAAAGTTAATTGTTGATTGTATGCAAATAAAGTAAGTGATGAAGTGGTAAATTGAGATTAGATCCAAATAAGGTATGGATATGTGATGATTAGTAGTAATGGGGAGGCTTGATAAAGACTTTAATAGTCTGAATGGCCTAGTGTATAGGATTAAATGGAATTGATGTGTATGTGTCCATTTAAGAGAGTACCTGAAGTTGTGTAAGTATATATGTGTGATATACATGATAATAAATGGCATGATAAGTTTTAATAGTAAGGATTAAAATGTGCCATAAGATATGTGGAGGTTAGTTAATTTTGATTAACTTAAGGTAGAAATTGTTGGAAATGTGTTGAGAAGTAGCACATTGTGATATTGTGATGCTTGACCTGTAGTATCATAATATTGATTAATGATTACTTAGCTGCTAGATTAATGGGATCTAGTGCTGAATGACTAAGTGATTGTGTGATTAAAGTCGTATAAATTCTAATTGTTTGTGATTAGTAGTTTAAGATTTTAAAGTTGAATTGAAATAACTGGTTGCTAAGAGAAGATTATTGATGTCTTACCAGTTTAAGTAATATATATAAATTCTAACTTGATGGTTAGTTAGATTTTGAAGATAAATAGTGAGTATTGATAGATATACTGTGGTGTGTAATCACTAGTGTTGTGATTATTGTTTGGTCAATTGTTGTTACTAACAATTGATAGGTTGTTACCAGTGGAAATAAGTCAATGTAGAGGTTGGTTGAATGTAGGTAATGTTTGATTTTGGTACTTTTGTTAATTGAGCAAAGTACTTGTTGATTGTGGCCTTACCTACTGAGAGTGACCTCTGCTTTACTTATTTAGGTGATATGAATCTGGAGTACTTTTAAGTAAATGATTTCATATGATTAAAGTGATATGTGAATATGATAGGTTATTCACAAGAGTAGGTATGAAACTTTTGAGTGAAAAGTTGACTTAGATTTGAATTTCAAATCTTTGGTGGTAAAGATTTGAGATTGTTATCTATATATTAGACTGATTGCTAGTTGTGAGCTGAAATTAAATTTCAGTGTGGATACAGGTATGGTGGTTTTAGAACCCTGTTGTTATGATACTGTTGTTGCTGTTTTGCTGTTAACAGAGATGAACAGTGGTAATAGGTTAAAGATTTTAGCACATTGCTAATTTCTGGTTGCATAGACCTATTAAGTGATGTTAAGTTTTACTTGTTGAAGTAAGTGTTGGTCTATAAGATATATCTTAATTATGATATTGATTAGATGCACTGTGTGTGTGCGTAGGAAAGGATAGAAGCATGTACAATTGGATATGTGCATGTGGAAAGAATTCAACTAGTCTAAGAATAGTTGTAAGTTGCTATTGAGGACTAATGAATACTAAGATGTATGTGATTATATCATATTAGTTCGATTGGTTGAGGTTAGATTTCGGGGGCGAAATCTCTTGAAGGGGGGGAGAGTTGTAACATCCTCGAAATGGATCTAGTTGTTTTACATTATTTCTTGATTTAAATAGGTATTTAAATGAGTTTTGAAATAATATTGTTTGAAATAGTTGAAATAATTGGAATAGGAGCTGAATATTCCAATGTGATAAGTGAATTATTAATTGTTGTAAATTAATATAGTTGACGGTGCAATAAAATGTTTGGACTCGCAAATGGTTTTAGGGTTCCAGGCAATAGATTGAGATGGGATATTAAATTATACCCGTATAATGGAAGGTCGGTTGAGGAACCGACTTAAGTTTCTATTTATTTAACTTTCCTCTTTAGGAAAGTTCATTATGAACTTCCAAAAACTCTCAAAACCCAAATCAATTCAAAAGAAAACCTAGAAATCAAATTGAAAATGAATTTGGAGCTGTGATTGATTCTAGTTTCATCCTAATCATTACCTCAATTCAGTATTCTTCAAATCAAGAAGTAAGTTTAATTATTTCCATTTGATTGAAATTGGGATAATTGGTGATTTGGAAGAATTGGATGTTAGAAACATGTTATAAGTGTTATATGATAATTATCTGATGTTTCTAGTGGTTTAAAAGTGTTTAAAATTGAGTTTGGGTGATTTTGTTATAAATTTCGTGGGTTAAGTTTCGAGCAGATCGCACCAGGCCTGAACGACGATAGAAGCCGGCGGCTTCTATAGGAAGCCGGCGGCTTGTGCATACTCGGTTGAAGCCGGCGGCTTCATAAGCCAAGCCGGCGGCTTGTAATGTTTTTGTAGGAACCGGCGGGTTGGGACAAGGACCCGGCGGCTGGTGTAGGCTTTAAAACGTAGTTGTGTTCTGTTAACACAATGTGTAAATTGCCAGGCGGTTAGAATAGTGAAGCCGGCGGGTGGAGACCAGAAGCCGGCGGCTTCTAGGATGAAGCCGGCGGCTTGGAGAGCTGTCTCAGCTTTTCTTTGAAATTTGTTGATTTTTATATGATTGGTACTAGTTGCGTGATAACAAATAGTAATGATTTTATTGTAATCATTAATACATAATTAGGAACTAATAGTTGAAATGTTAATTATGTTAAGTTCCTAGTATTATGGATTAATATAAGTTATGTATTGATATGGATTACTAACTTATATTTGATTTATTGATTCTCAGATGTGGAGAAGGCTCAGTGATATTAGACTACTGAGTGGAGGCCTGAGGTAGTCGGTGAGTGGAACTGTAACCTCAGTGTGATTTAGTTGAAATGATTTGATTTACAACAAGTAAATTATTGTATTACTGTGATATGATGCATCTGTTGTGTTACCTTGCCAGGATAGTCTGGCATGTTGCTTACTTAGCTGAATTGTGCTAATATGTAAGATTCAGAGGTCAACTTGATTTGATGGTTGGGCTTGTGGTTGTTGTAGACGACAGGAGATCTCGGAAACTTGAAATGTTGGTTTGGAGATCTAGGTCGTGTGTGATCAACAACAAATTATCGGTAGTGCTGTATGGGCCAATACAGTTGAACTATAAGTGTTCCTGGGAGCCAAACCGGTATATGGTTTCTCAGGGACCACCGATCCTCTTGACGTAGCTTGAATGACATTGTGAATGTCGGCTAGTGATTGAATGAGTGATTCATTGTTCATTGTCTGTTTATTGTTATTTGATATAAACAGATTGTTATGCTAAGTTGAGCTGTTGTTATAGTTTCATTCACTTAGCGTTGTGCTAACCCCACCACAGTTCTTCCTGCAGGTTGTATATTAATGGGACATATGGGGCAGGAGGTTGTTGGATTGGATGGAATGTTTGACAGACTGTTACTCTGATGTTATTTTGATAACTAAATATATGTTTTAAATTATATAACACCGAGTTGGTTGAAATGTCATGTGTTTGGATTTGAAAAAGTTTATTGACATTTTGAGTACATTGATAGTATGCCTTAAATATACGCTTCCGAGTCGCAAATATTATATTAAATGTTTATAATTAACGAGGGGTGTTATATATAATTTATGGTGTTGTACTGTACAACACTATAAAATATATTTTTGGATATACGGCTTAAAAAGTGGTTTCCAAATCGAGCACTTCCGTTTATATAATCATTTTTTATAACATTTAAAAATATATAAATAATATTAAGTAAGTATGAAGGGGTGAATGACAATTAACCCCTTAAAAAAATTTAAATTGTGAAAAAATAACATTTTTTTTACCAATAGTAAGGATATTTTATAAGTTTTGACCATTTAAAAATAAAATAAGAATAACATTTTTTCTCCCATTATATATCAATAAATTGAGAAGGTTAAAAAGAGGTATATGTTGTAAAGTGATATTTTCTAGCTAATACAATTATTTGGTTATAGTAACATTTTCGTTGCTAAGGTTGCAATAATTTATTGAGCAATGCCTATGTTTATAGTTTTAACAAATATAAATTGTAACGATTGATATAACTATTCAGACATTTAATTGAACAACTAACGTACATCTACATGTACAAAATAGAAATCAATGTATAGTGATCATATATATATATATATATATATATATATATATATATATATATATACATACATAAATGAGATATCATATAGATTTGAAAAGCAATATAGAATTATAAAATTACAATTCTTACCAGTCGTAAAAAAAAATTATAATTAAGGTGTGTGATTAAAACTAATAATTCCTTTAAAAGATAAAGTGATGACACATTAAATTAAATTAAATTAAGTATAATTTAATTTTTTAACTAAATATTACCTTATTTATCTTGTGTTGGAGAATCCACCTCATCAAGTTTGTTTAATATAATAATGACACATAGGATTTAGGTGATGTGGCATATGTGAATAATTGCCAAATCATTGGAGGTCTCCTCCTTTAGTTATATAGATAGATGGTTATGGACTTAGAGCACAGGGTGTGGTACATAGTGTTCTGGACAGTGTTCTGGAGAATATTGAAAGTGAGGATTTTGTGGTGTGGTGAAACTGAATTCACAGTGTTCTGGACAGTGTTCTTCAGTTTTTTATTATTTGTTTTATTTGTTTTTTTAATACATTTAATTGAATTAATTAATTTAAATAACAAATAAAATAAATAAATAAATAAAAACTATGTAAATAACAAAAATGTATAACATCTCAAAATTTAATCAAACCATTTTGTGATAAAATGTTTAAAATTGTCAATTATAAACCCTTTGACTTATTTTGAAAACCAAATAAAATGTTAAAAAATAATATTAAAATACTTTAAACTCTAAGGTTGAAAGTGAAAATAATCTTGGGTGGAAAATGATAATACATCATCTTCCTCGTCCTCCTGTAAATCAATTCCACCTTTTGCTATTCTTTTCTCATCTACACTTAACTTAAATAAAAGCTTCATTTCATTGCTTCATTTCATTACTTGCATCTGGAATAGAAGAGGAGGAAAAAAAAAAGAAAAAAAAAAACATTGAATGTTGCTTGCCTTCACCATCTGAAACCGAACGCCGGCACCCAAACACTGACGAGAACGTCGGCACGGTGCGCCAGAACGCCGTCGCACGGCGTTCTCGATGGTGAACGGCGATGCCACGTACTAGCATACCGTGTGCTCTTATGGTTATGGTTATTGCACTTTGAAGGCGATGTGTTATACCCTTTTGTCTCAAGTTTCGCAACTAATCATTTTTTATTACTAAGGTATGCAATGAAATGGTAAAATCTATATTAAAGTAAACAATATGGTATTTTGTTACTAGCTAAACCGGTTATCTCTGACTACTGTGTAACATCCTCCTTAAGGGTCTAATAATATTTTAGTATTCATCCCAATTTAAATAGATCATTTAATATGTTGGAGATAAATTTTATATTGATATGATTATCTGACAATGTTTTTCAAAATGGTCAAATGAATTATTGTGTTAGGATAGATTTAATATTATTTGTTAGTTGATAATATTAGTCTAAAAAGTTAAATGAGTTATTGTGTTAGATAAATAACTTATTTTGTTAAACTAATATGGTTATAAAGAAATAATATTGTTAGAACTGTGAAATGGTTTTAGGTTCCAGACAATAGATAAAAGGAGAATACAAAAAAAATTAAAAGGAATATTGAAGTCGGTTGATTGAGGACCGACTTAAACTACCTTAACTTTCTCCATTGTTTATTTAGTTTCATTTGTTCCAAACCATATGCACAGTACGAAAGAAATAGAGAAGCAATTAGTTCTATGAATTAATTCAAGCTCCTTTATAATATTATCATCATCTTCAGAATTTCTTCGTCATCGTTTAGTCCTTCCTTAATAAATAGTAAGTGTCCTTGCAATAATTATTTCATAATTTGATGTTATAGAAATTATGAAAATTTTGTTATTAGAAACTTGAAATTGATGATGTTTGATTTTAGCAAGTTTGCTAATTCGATCTAGTAACTAAATTATATAGTTGATTATAAGTTTTTTTTGAATGGATTTTCTATCTAAATATATGATTATGTTAAATCCTTGGAGTTATTGAATTTAGTATGAAAGATAGTGGGTTGATCATATGTAAGGTTAATTGATGTTAGGAAACTTATTACATCGAAATTGTTGACTGAAAATATGAGTTATTGTGGTGTAAATTCGTATTAGGTGAAAGGGTTTCATGATCTGTCGTTGGGTGCAAGACGACTGGAAGCCGGCGGCTCCTCCCCATTTTTCCTTATATCGAATTCTAATTCTTTAATTCATACTAATGGCTCTATTATTTATAAGTAGTATTTGGTAATTATTAAAACTTGAAAATGATAGGTTTTGGTCTAAAAATTTAGTTTGGGTGATGTTGTACGAATTGGGACAAAACGGACAGCAAGCCGGCGGTTCCCAAAGGGAAACCGGTTGCTCGTATAGTGTTTATTAAGCGACTTGGTTCTGTTAGACCAAAATATAATTCACCCGGCGGTTTAGGTGCGGGAGCCGGCGGCTCAACCAAGCGACCCGGCGGATGGGTAGCCTGAACCGGCGGCTTAAGCCTCTTTTTCTAGTTTTGGTTTTGAATTCTAATTTCATTGTAAAGATAATACATTAGTAATTTTATGATTGTTTATGAATCATAGAACATGATTAGGAACTTATTATTGATAGACAAATAATAATTGTTCCTGAGTTATGTAGTAATATAACTTATGTATGTATATAAGTTAAGTGTTCATTGAACTAATTGTTAACTTGTAATTTGACTAAGTTGATTATAACTGGTTATTGTTTAGTACTTTGATATAAAGTATTTAGATTTGATTTGATTAACCAGTCAGGAATGGTACTATAAATTAGTGGTTATTTATAGTTGATGTTATTAATTAAATGAGTTATACGTTCTGACATAAATACTAACTCATTATTGTTGTGATCTCAGATCTGGAGACGGCACAGTAAAATTAGATCTCTGAGCTAGCAGCTGAGGTAGTCGGTGAGTGGACTTGTACTCTCAGTGTGATTTAGTTGTAACATAATTGGTTACAACAGGTGAACAAAGTTGCTATTGTTGATATTGTGGATTGTTGAGTGGTGCAATCAGTGAAGTACACGTGTAATATGTGATGAGTCGCCTTCGGGCATTCGGTGATTTGGAGGTCAACTTTATTGGTTAGTTGGACTGGGTTGCTACAGGTTAGTCAATATGAGATTTGTGATCATGTGTTGAGAATGGAACACATATTGACTAAAGGTAGCAAACAGTTATCGGTATATCACTGTATTGGCCTGCAGTTGATTATAAGTGTTGCTTGGTGCGTCTCCCGGGCCGTAGACGTCACAAGGACCACCGATCCTCTTGATGATGTTGTGTCAGTGTCTATGTGATATTTGCTGATAATCAGTACTGTTATGCTGAGTTGTATTGATAGTGACAGGTTGACTCACTTAGCTTTGTGCTAATCCCACTATTTACCTTACAGGTCTTGAGATGATTTGGACTGAGCAGGGAATGGACTGAAGAATGTTTGACTACCAAGTGTTACTCTGATATTTAATTTTATAAATCAGTGTTGTTCTTGTTTTTATATAACACCCAGATTGATAAACTATGGTTTAAATAAGTGGGATTTTGTGTTCATTAAATAATGTGAATTAAAAATGTTTTCACCGGACTTACGCTTCCGAGTTTATTATATTAAAATGATTGTATAAATGAGGGGTGTTATAAGTTGGTATCAGAGCACAGTTTTTGGCGAATTGATCATTGTAAAGTGTTCAATCCCAATTCTGTATCGAGTTATGTCAAACATTCTAGGTATGGGGGATTTAGCAATTATATGAGAATATGATTAGTTAGTGTGATATGTACTAACCTATAACAAGTTGCGAGATTGTTGTTTGATTTGCAGGGACGGAGGAACATGAGTAACCAACTAGTACTTTTCATGTTTCCTCTATATTCGCTGGCTTAAGATTGACAGGTAATCTTCGTTAAGTTTGTTGAAGTTTAAATTAAATTGAATTGCTTACTTTGCTTTGAAAAGTAGGTTTGATAGTAAAGTTAAACGAGTCAGACTGATATGATTACCCAGTTATGAGTCATTGATTTCTGTTACATGCTAATGTAATATTAAAATATTATATGAGATGCATAGTGTTGTGATTATTTCTGATTTGACTGAGAATGCAGAAATATGTTAAACTAAGTAGATAAGGTTTTACTGAGTTTTAACATGAGTGCTATTTGAACCTAAAAGTGTCTACTATATTAAAAGAGATGTTTTGTGTTGTGATTAATTCTGAATGAACTTAAAATTCTGAAACGTGTTGAATTAAATAGATGAAACCTTGGGTTAAGATGTTAGCAATGAAATTCATTGAACTTAAAGGTGTTTATACTGTGGGGATAAAGTATGAAATTGATGGTATGATATTGATAAAGTAATTACAGGGTATGTGATATAAATCCTTGTTAATAAATGTTGTGTCATTTGATTTGAGAATGACTGCTATTTGAGAAAATATGTGGCAATTGATTTGAAAGAATGTATACCTATGTGACTAGATGATATGTTGTGACTATAGTTAAACAATTGATTGAAACCAATGTGGATAGGGTTATGAGAAGCACATATTTGATAATAAATAATTGATTGAGAAAGTGGTAGGTTTTTTTGGTCAATTATAAATTAGTAAATAATGTGTAAACACCAAGATAATGACATGATGTTATATGTTATTGTATGTGGCTAGTTGTTAAGTAATCAGAGATAGGTAATAAGATCTCAATTATGATGCTAATTGGGTATGTGAAAATTACTTATTGATGTGAAAGAAATGCTTTGTGGTAACATGCTTAAGTAAACTGTTGTGACATTGATGCTTGATAGTGTAGCATATGTCAAAGTTGTAATGATAAACTAAAAGAGTCATAAGTTTGGAATAAATAGGGACCTTGACATGTGTCCGTTGCTGAATATAAATTCTATATGAATAGATACAGACTAAAAGATGTTATCTGTGTTTGTGAGATGGCTGGCGTATGTAATGTTGAATATGTAAATAGTAAGCTGATTTTAAGTATGCATCAGCTGTTAGAAAACTATTAAATGGATTTTAATTGTTTTGGGACCATGATGGTATGTATGAGATGAAAGTAGATCACATTGATAATTTTAATATAGAGTAGCCTGAGAATGGAATGTGAAGAACATAATCTTGCAACGCCTGATCACCGTTGTTATATTATGTTGTGTAACATGAACTTGTTGAGGCTACTAGATATAAAAGAGATGTAATGTAATTATGGGAATTGAGTAGGAAATTGTGCTAAATGATGTAAGTATTGCCTTGCTGAGAAAGCAGTCAATTGATAGAAATGTGATATGTAATGACTTTAAAAGTGCAATGGTAAATAATACGTGTCATTGATAGAAGTTTTAATGATAAACATAAATGATGAGTTTGATTTTGTTGAATATATAATTGTGACTGATTGTATTATATTAAACATTAGTTGGTTTGTATAGTGTCCAAACGGATCACTATTGTAGGTATGGCTTGTATGGAGCCAAGATTGATGTAGGTTAACTTTGTCCTTGTAAAAGAATCGTGAAGATTATTGAATGTAATAATTTAAAGTATATGTTTGAAAGTAAACATAAATTATGAAATGGTTTGTTTGGAGTTAAGATTGATGGTATGTTAACTTTGAAAGCCAAACCATGAATAAAGAATTGTGTGTACATGTACAGAAAGAGTATAAAATTAATTGTTTGCGATTGGTTTGAGGTTGGGTCAAACTTGAGAAAAGCAGTTAGGGAATTTTATTGATTGGTTGATTGAAATTGAGGTTGACAAATAGCCAACAATGTTGAAATAATCCAATATAGATTGAAATGTTATGTTTTGTGTGAAATGTGATTAAATTCACAGATTGGTCAAATTGTGTTGAAATGGGTCATTTAAGATCTAAAAAAAAAAAAAAAATGAAATTACCATAGGTTATGGAACCTTGGTTAACTAAGATTGAAATATTATTATGTATAATTAAATATTCAGTTATGTAATAATTAAAATTTAAACTGAATATATGTTAAAGAATTGTACAAATGTGAAGTTATTATGATTACAACTGCGATTATTTGTTGAAAGGTGTTAAGAATAATTAAATCACGTTGATTAGGGTCGTGATAATAGAATCTTACCAGTGTATGGGGCTAGTGATGGTTAGCCATGATTAGGTAAGAATGTGTTGATTTAAAAAGTTGCATGAAAGTATATATGTGGTATACATGATACAAGATGGATATGATAAACTTAACTAGAAAGGGTTAAAATGTGAAATAAGTCAGGTGGAGGTATGTTAATTGTGATTAACTTGATGTTGATATTATTGGGTATGTGCTTGAAAGTAACACATCGTAATATTGTGATGCTTGAGTTGAAGTGTCACAATATTAATTGATGTAGACTTAGCAACTATATTAATGGGATTTAGTGCTAAGTGATTATGAGGTTAAAGTCATATAATTTCAAATTACTTGTGATTAAGAAGTTTGATATGACCAATTAGTGGCTTGAAATTATAAAGTTGAATTGGATTAATTGATTGCTAAGAAAGGATTATTGATATCTCACCATTTTAAATAATATGTGAATGTTAGCGTGATGGCTAGTAGGGTTTAAATTTAAATATTACTTGTTGATAAATGCACTGTAGTATGTAATCACTGTTGTTATGATTAATGTTTATAGTTGTCGTTGTTGTTGACAATTGTTGTTGTTTGTTGTTATTACAGTGGTTAATAGAGATAAATAGTTATAATAGTTGAAGATTTTTCGCAAGTCGCTAGTTTTTGATTGTAAGATTATTATAATTGAATGCTTATGTATGGGGATAGGATTTGTACATAGTATATGTGTGTGGGTAAAGAGAGAAGCATGTACATTGGGATATGTGCATGTGGAAAGAATTGAGAAATATGATTAGTATTATAAGTTGCTCTGAGGGTAAGGTACGGAACTTTGCCTGAAAGTTGACCTAATTGTGAATTAAGCAGATTTCAATAATATTAATGAAATAGAAATTTGATAAGAGTTTGAATCTCTGACGGTAGAGATGTGAGGCTGTTATATGAAAATATTACCCTAAAATGATTAAGTGTGATTAGATTTCGGGGACGAAATCCTTTTAAGGGGGGAAGATTTGTAACATCCTCCTTAAGGGTCTAATAATATTTTAGTATTCATCCCAATTTAAATAGATCATTTAATATGTTGGAGATAAATTTTATATTGATATGATTATCTGACAATGTTTTTCAAAATGGTCAAATGAATTATTGTGTTAGGATAGATTTAATATTATTTGTTAGTTGATAATATTAGTCTAAAAAGTTAAATGAGTTATTGTGTTAGATAAATAACTTATTTTGTTAAACCAATATGGTTATAAAGAAATAATATTGTTAGAACTGTGAAATGGTTTTAGGTTCCAGACAATAGATAAAAGGAGAATACAAAAAAAAATAAAAGGAATATTGAAGTCGGTTGATTGAGGACCGACTTAAACTACCTTAACTTTCTCCATTGTTTATTTAGTTTCATTTGTTCCAAACCATATGCACAGTACGAAAGAAATAGAGAAACAATTAGTTCTATGAATTAATTCAAGCTCCTTTATAATATTATCATCATCTTCATAATTTCTTCGTCATCGTTTAGTCCTTCCTTAATAAATAGTAAGTGTCCTTGCAATAATTATTTCATAATTTGATGTTATAGAAATTATGAAAATTTTGTTATTAGAAACTTGAAATTGATGATGTTTGATTTTAGCAAGTTTGCTAATTCGATCTAGTAACTAAATTATATAGTTGATTATAAGTTTTTTTTTAATGGATTTTATATCTAAATATATGATTATGTTAAATCCTTGGAGTTATTGAATTTAGTATGAAAGATAGTGGGTTGATCATATGTAAGGTTAATTGATGTTAGGAAACTTATTACATCGAAATTGTTGACTGAAAATATGAGTTATTGTGGTGTAAATTCGTATTAGGTGAAAGGGTTTCATGATTTGTCGTTGGGTGCAAGACGACTGGAAGCCGGCGGCTCCTCCCCATTTTTCCTTATATCGAATTCTAATTCTTTAATTCATACTAATGGCTTTATTATTTATAAGTAGTATTTGATAAATATTAAAACTTGAAAATGATAGGTTTTGGTCTAAAAATTTAGTTTGGGTGATGTTGTACGAATTGGGACAAAACGGACAGCAAGCCGGCGGTTCCCAAAGGGAAACCGACTGCTCGTATAGTGTTTATTAAGCGACTTGGTTCTGTTAGACCAAAATATAATTCACCCGGCGGTTTAGGTGCGGGAGCCGGCGGCTCAACCAAGCGACCCGGCGGATGGGTAGCCTGAACCGGCGGCTTAAGCCTATTTTTCTAGTTTTGGTTTTGAATTCTAATTTCATTGTAATGATAATACATTAGTAATTTTATGATTGTTTATGAATCATAGAACATGATTAGGAACTTATTATTGATAGACAAATAATAATTGTTCCTGAGTTATGTAGTAATATAACTTATGTATGTATATAAGTTAAGTGTTCATTGAACTAATTGTTAACTTGTAATTTGACTAAGTTGATTATAACTGGTTATTGTTTAGTACTTTGATATAAAGTATTTAGATTTGATTTGATTAACCAGTCAGGAATGGTACTATAAATGAGTGGTTATTTATAGTTGATGTTATTAATTAAATGAGTTATACGTTCTGACATAAATACTAACTCATTATTGTTGTGATCTCAGATCTGGAGACGGCTCAGTAAAATTAGATCTCTGAGCTAGCAGCTGAGGTAGTCGGTGAGTGGACTTGTACTCTCAGTGTGATTTAGTTGTAACATAATTGGTTATAACAGGTGAACAAAGTTGCTATTGTTGATATTGTGGATTGTTGAGTGGTGCAATCAGTGAAGTACACGTGTAATATGTGATGAGTCGCCTTCGGGCATTCGGTGATTTGGAGGTCAACTTTATTGGTTAGTTGGACTGGGTTGCTACAGGTTAGTCAATATGAGATTTGTGATCATGTGTTGAGAATGGAACACATATTGACTAAAGGTAGCAAACAGTTATCGGTATATCACTGTATTGGCCTGCAGTTGATTATAAGTGTTGCTTGGTACGTCTCCCGGGCCGTGGACGTCACAAGGACCACCGATCCTCTTGGTGATGTTGTGTAAGTGTCTTATGTGATATTTGCTGATAATCAATACTGTTATGCTGATTTGTATTGATAGTGACAGGTTGACTCACTTAGCTTTGTTGTAACATCCTCTCTTCGCGTCCGGTAATTTCTAATTTTAATTGATATATTTAATTTTATTAGAAATTATGTGATATTATTGTTTTATTACGAAACTTAGATTAATAAGTCCTAGGACTTATTGTGACTAGTAAATTGTTGATTGTTGTAATTTACTATAGTTGGCGGTAAAATAAAATAAGTTTCTCGCAAATGGGTTTTAGGTTCCAGGCTATAGATCGAAAGGGGACTAGTTTTAAGTGGATACGGGTCGGTGGAAATATTGAGCCGACTTATATTAACTTTCCCAAATAGGAAAGTTTTCACTTTCTTGAAACCTAGAACTAAACTCTTGAAACCTAAACACTTATATATTCAAAACAAAGAGAAATCAAAGATTTCGTGGTGATCTTGAACTGATTTTGAGCTTGATCTTAGTTACTTAATCATCATAATCATCTTGTTCTTATTTGAAGTGGTAAGTGTTTGAATATTTGAAATAAGTTTGAGTGGTATTATGCATATTGTTGATCATATGTGAATTGAAGCTTGAATGATGCTTTAGTATGTATATATGGTAGTATGAGAGTGTTTAGAAACTTAACAACTGAGATTCATATGCTTAAGATGGTGATATATAAAATTGGGTTTGAGCTGTGTGTTTGCAGGTCAGAATAAGAGCTGAAACGCGTAGGAACGCGATCCTGAATTCTTGCCCGGATCGCGTTGTCTAATGAAAATTGATTACATAACGTTTTCTTCTTGTGAACGCGATCCAGCCCTAGTTCCCGGATCGCGTTGCCAAGTGTTAAACGGTGACAGAATATTTTCTAAAGGCGAACGCGATCCAGCCCCCCTAGTCCGGATCGCGTTTGCATGAATAATTTTGACGGGTTTTGCAAATTTTGAAAATGCATAAGTATTTTCAGGGTCACGGTTTAGTGACGAATTTCACTAACTCGGATTGAGTTGAAATTCGCATGGTCACTCGTAAACGACCCAATGATCAAAGCTATTTCTATAGCCTAGTCAGTTTTTGACCATTCGGGGCCATCTAGGGGCCGAAAATGGCATTTTTCAGTTTTAAACGTCATTTCGGGAATTTTCTGGTTGAACTTTTGTTTGCTTAGACCTCAGGGATTTACCTAATTTGGATAAATATGTTATGATAATGATAATGAGACGAGTTACTAACTTGTTTGTTGTGTAATGTTTCAGATACCCCAAAGACTCAGTGATTAGAAGCTGAGTGTTGCGACTTCTGAGGTATCGGTGAGTGGATTTGAAACTCACAGTTTGATTTGGTTGTGTCAGTTTGATTTCAATCAGTAATTATAAGATTACTATTGATAGAATGTAAACTTTGAAATGATATGCCATTTGACTGGTGGTTTGATTAGCCTGTGAGCTTGATTGATAAATCCAGAGGTCAACTAGATTGTCAGTTGGGCTTGATTGCTAATGTTGGTCAACACAGGGTTGCGTACATGTGTTGATGGAGATTAGCATTTAGTTAGCGGTTAATCACTGTTTTGGCCTACAGTTGATGTAAGTGTTCTGATGGGGCCACCCGGAACAGGGTCCTTAGGAACCACCGTTCCTCTTGACGATATTTGTTACATTATTGGTTGTGAACAAATTGCTAGCTAAATTGAAATGTAGTTGATTATTCATTCACTTAGCTTCGTGCTAATCCCTCAATTTACTTCCTGCAGGTTATGATTATTTTGTGGGTAGTCAGGAAGGATGTTTTGATGCTGGGAGTGTTTGAAACTTGCAACTCTGATCCAGTCTGTTATAAATAATGTTTTGTAGTATATAATGCCCCAGTTTGTAAACAAGTTAACTATGTTTGTTTAATAGTTAAACATATGTATAAAGGTTTGCGAACATTTTCAAGCAGAACTCAAATAAACTATGTATTGTAAGTATACGCTTCCGTGGTAATTAATATACAATTGTTGTATTAAATGAGGGGTGTTATATTTGTGCTAATCCCACTATTTACCTTACAGGTCTTGAGATGATTTGGACTGAGCAGGGAATGGACTGAAGAATGTTTGACTACCAAGTGTTACTCTGATATTTAATTTTATAAATAAGTGTTGTTCTTGTTTTTATATAACACCCAGATTGATAAACTATGGTTTAAATAAGTGGGATTTTGTGTTCATTAAATAATGTGAATTATAAATGTTTTCACTGGACTTATGCTTCCGAGTTTATTATATTAAAATGATTGTATAAATGAGGGGTGTTATATACTGCCTATATGCCATCTAAAGGGATTATCTAAAATATTTTCTTTTTCATAATATGAATTTCTTAGTAAGAGTTGGCATTTCAAATTAAAAACTAAAAAATAAATAAGAAGGAAAAAATGTATTCATCATCACGAATCTTAACCTGCAAACACAACATGTCCAACCCTTAATATTTGCAACAAATTTGTGGAAACCCAAAATCAAACATAACTTGAATCTTACTATACCTACAATATGAATCTTGATCTAAACTTAGTTAAAAATCATAAGTTAACTAACAACATATTTGCCTAAATCGACAAATCAAGATCCAAAACCTTAATCTCAACAGGTAAACCACTAACTATTTCATGGATCAATGTAAAAACTTCACACCTTTCTTCGTACCCATATGTTAGCAACATCTACACCAAACGTGCACACATCGATAACAATATAAGAAAAGAAAAAAAGAAAAATCTTCGATGAAGAAGAAAACGACTTAGGATAGAATATTTGACACTGAGCTTTTCAGAACTTTTGGATCTTCAAGCCTTTAGTGTTCAAATAAATAAGCTCAAATAATAAAAAAAAACTTTGTTTGGAACAATAAAATGGAGCTTTTGTTTTTTTTTTTATTTTTTTTTTTAAAAAAAAGCTCCCAAAAGCTTGATAACTAAAAGCCAAGGAGAGAAGTGTTTGAAATTTAGCTATAGCTTTTCGTTACGCTAATTACTCAAATGCCCTAGTAACTACCACGTACACGGTCTCATGCACCGCCCATACTCTCATTGTCACTTATCTAAAAGTTTGTTGCACGCCATTTCCACTATTCACTTTTATCTTTAATTATATCACACAAAATTTTACAAAATTGACATTTGAGGTATTACTAGGTAAAAGACCCGCAGCAATGCGGGCTTCGAACTTTGAATTTGTAACATCTAGTTTTTAAGCTAAAAAAGTTATCTATTTGTTGTGCTAAATGTATAATTCAATAAATAAATCAAAGTTAAAAAGGTTATCTATTTGTAGTGTTAAATGTATGATTCAATAAGTACATCAATTCAAAAGTTATCTATTTGTATTGTAACATGTATCTAGTTAAGGCTGTAAATATGTTATTGCTTTAATAATTACTAAACTATTTCATTTATTTTATATTTTTTCGATTAAAATATAAACTGAGAAAATTACAGTTATTATAATGATTTAATTAATAAGAAGTGTTTACAAGATTGATGGACCAAGAGATGCATTTTTTTCAAAATAGAAGAGATTGTTTGAATATAAAAAATGGGGTAATTTGGAGGGTATCCCTCACCTCTTAACATATTTCAATGGTACGCATCCGCCTCACCGCAAGGAGCATCAACGCCGGGCAAATCACATGTCCACAAATCACCCACATGTGCTGAGGCACGGATTCAAACTACTGACATGTCGGTCACACATGTGAGGTATAGACGTTTGTGGTGGCGGTAACTTGAGCTATGCCCAATTGGTGTTTGCTATATGCAGGAATATAAATAATTGGGATTAAAGGAAATTCAAATAAATATATTGATAAGAAATAGTTGTGAGTGAAAGATTTTAGGCGATTTACATATGGACGATTTTTTTTTTATTTTTAATTAACTAATAAGAATAATAATTAGTTGAAAAATATTTTGGAGGAATTTTTTTTATTTAAATGTCGCCGGAATTTATTATTAGAATTTATAATATTAATAAATCCAAATTTCTAATAGATAAGAATAAGAATTAGTTGGCAAAAATATTGGAGGAAATAACCGTGTAAAATTTGGGAGCAAAACGTGACAAAATTAATCATGTAAAGGCTCTAATGAATCGCCGATGAAATGTTTGTACAATAATTTAATAGACAAAATTTTAGCTATGTATTACATCAAGAGGTTTTTTTATGAGTCTTTTATTTTTTTTTTCTACCCATTACTTACTTATATATTATATAGACTTTTAATATATGTTTCATTAATTATGAGTTTGAACACATATTAGTAAAAATGTAAGGGTCAAAAAGGTCTTATATGAAACTCATGAGCACACTTTGTAAATATCACAATTGGATGTAGAAATAAATCTAAGCTGTAGGATCGTAGAGGAAAGATGCAAATGAAGGGTGAAGATTAATCCATGCTATCCTCTTTTAATTATTGGGAGATATCCGTACACCACCAAAAATTATCCGTACACCACTAAATATGTTTTATAATGTTGTATAGTATAATACTGTAGAATACAGTTAGTGATGTATGTATAATTTTTGGTAGTGTATGGATCATCACCCCTTGATTATATAGTAGATTAATACTACTTACTACTTATGTTCAAATGAAAAGTCAATGTCTTGTATACCATCTATACACCTTATAAATTGTTTGCCTATTTTCTGTGCAACCTTATAAATTTAAAGATTGAAAAATACCATAATACCCCTATTTATATTGAAAAGACTAAACTACCCTTTAACTGATTATGGAAAGAGAATTAATGAGTATCACATTCCTTTTTAATTTGTGCTAATGCCGTAAAAGTTATCTATTACTCCATATTAGTTTATTGCTTGCACAATTCAGTAGATTGCATTCTTTTATAGTATTTGAATCGTTCATACATGTGCATTAGAAACTTCTTCCACCGTTCGTCTGAAAAGGTATTTTAATTGTTCAGTATTTGCAAGTTTTGTAACTTTGTTCTCCATATATAGTCCAAAATGGACTCTTTAAATGATTAATTTTTGAAACTTTCATTCATCAGTAGTCAAAAAAATGAACCTACTAGTGAACAAACTTTCAAATATTAGGCAACTCAAATACCTTTTTGAAAGTGAAGACGGCCAATGGAGAAATCTCAAAAGTACAAGGACGATTTAAATAATTTACTCCATTCTTTGAAAAGCAAAATAAATCAAAGAAGGTAATGTTATTAACATATACAACATTTGCATATTTAATAAAACACATGATAAAACACCATGTATTTATATAAGTTTAAAAACATATGTAATATTTCAATTAGATATATATGACCCTTTTTTTTTCCTTTGGAAAAGCGACGTATCTCATTAATAAAAAGAGCAACTTAGAAACAATACAAGAGAGCAAAAGGTTGGACTTGAAAGAAGAGTACCAACAAACAACCAAAAGCCACCTAAATGGCTCGCTAGAAAAGAGACATCAATCCAAAACACAATACATTAATCCACCAATAAACTAGAAGGATTAAAAATCCAAGTCTCCAATGGAAGTGAATTTATGTTGGAACGATTGGACAACCAAAGATACGAGAGTCTTTGCACCAAGGGAAAAATATCCGCTGGTTGAATTTTAATGCGAACATCCACTCCCGCATGAAGGATTTGATTACGCCACCGCCAAATAGCCCATAACGTTGTCAAGCTAAATCCATGGAAACCCTTAGCAGCCCATCCAGAGTTCGAAGGCCCATATATACCACTAAGAATACCCGTAACAGAAGGATGAGGGGGCGACTATTCCACCACCCCAATATTTTACGAGATCCAAATTAATGGTGAATCGGTTTAAAAGTTTCCTAAATAATAGAATTATGGTAAATGTGCATGTTAATGATTACCACTATGGCTACAACGGCTAAAACTTTTCATTTATTCTCATCAATCTAACTAACATCTATCAACTTCAAACTTTTTTCATCAATCCCATTTGCAAACCCTAATTTCGTCTACATCCAAATTAAATCAAAAAAGCAATGGCCGATTGTGTTAGTTCCCTCCATGGCAACTCTTCCGAATTAGATAGCATTACACAAGAAATTGATTTCACTAAATGACCCTAATGCACCATGGTGAATTGGTGACCTGTCGAATACTATGGAGAAACCGTTCAATAAACGAAGAGCCATGCAAATGAAAAAACCAGATCACCCTCGGGGGTTCGAGTATTTCGAAGAAACTTGTGAGAATTTTTGTAAGGTGTTACGTTTATGTTAGTTACGCTTATTATATTATACTTTGAGGGTTGAAAATTATGAGTTAAATCTATCATCTAATTTATTGCTAGAAATAAACTTATATACAAAGCAATCATCATCGAAACTGCCATGCAAATGAAGGAACCAGATCAACCACCGGCTTCGAGTAGTTCGAATAAGTGTGATATTTTTTGTAAGTGTCGCTTGGACAAATTTTCAGTAATCGAGTCTTATCCTTTATTCATTGATGCATCGTAAATTGTTTACCATGTCCTAATTGGCAAAGATCGTCTTCTGTTTGATTCACATTCTTGTTTTATTTACTACGTACAATAGACTTTTGATGTTGTCACCTTTTGTTTTCTTCTGCACTAACGAATTCTCTTACATGATGCCTAAATCCGTTAGTTCATTAATATTAATAATAAAATGCTACTGTTTTGAATTCCTCATATCTCACACATCTTTTTATAATTCTACAATTACTTAATCAATTTTTCATCTCAAACGCATGTCTATTATTTATTCATATAATTATACTCCATATTTGTTAACTTTTTAAACCTAAATGTGTTAGCCCGCATGTCCGCGAGTCTATATATAAACATGTAAAGCTATATTATCTTTAAGTAACATATTAGTAAACTGGTTGGACCGGCCCGATCGGAATTGAACCCCTGAGTGGTTCAATTATAAAACAAATCTTAAAAACATTGTGTATATGAGGTCGTTGGATATGCGGGTTTTGTTGTGAACATGTAATTTAGATGGGGTTTTAAGCAAGGATTTGAAATGCGAGACCTGGCCGATAAATCCGGGGATGGGAACGAGCCAAAGAGTGTTGGAATTTTGAGGGGATTTTGACTCTGTTTGACCCGGACGGATTTCCGTTTCTACACTCAAAAAGCGACCCAGTATCCGGATGAAAAACATTAATTGTTTTATTATTATTAATTGATTAAAAGTCCATCAAATATGAGTGTATTTTGGTCTTTCTAACATACTTAAGGGAAACAGTTAAACATATATAATTTACGAATTCGACGACTAGTGAAATGAATTAACAAATATACAAATGCCTAGTGATATTACATGAAGTTAAGGATTAAACATGATTTTGAGAAAACACTTAGAAAGATATGGACAATTTTCTCTTAAAAACATAAAAATTACAAATAAAAATAGGTTAATAGTCGAGATTTTCTTATGAAATTATGGCTTCTTTTACATTTCCCCAATAAGACGTGATCCGTATATCATCAATCTTTATTCATCTACCACCAAATGTACTTTAAGATGTTGTAAATTACAACATCATAAAATATACTCCATTCGTCCAAGTTTAAGTGTCTACTTTGACTTTGCACACAGTTTTAGGATTTTTCACTGACTACACTTTCACCAATTAAATAACATATATACTCACTAAAGTCTCTTTCGATTGGTTGAAACAAGGAAGTGAACACTTATTTGGGAGTAACTACCTCATTTCTAATTTTATCATTTCATGTTTTGTTTTTGAAATGTTCTAAAATAATTGTGCATTTTCAATTTCAAACGACCTAAAAGTGTTTAAGTATTAAATAATGAATTCTTATTTATCAGCAAAACACTAATTTAATTTGTATAAAACATTGTGCAAATTTAGAAAGTACATTGAGATCATCACCAAGGGAGTATTTTTACTTTTTAAGTTTTTTCTTAGTGAGGATAATTTTTCCGGCGTACAAAACCATCACCCTCCCCCAATCCACCTACTCACATCACCGTCGTCTCTTTAACAAAAATGAATTCTAACAGCTATTGGAACTTTCTTTTTTATTTTTATTTTTATTATCATCACTTTGATCGATGATTGATACGGAGTATGAATCACCCAAATCGCTTGATCAAACATCCTTGCTAAAATCACTCATATAAAGACCACTTTTTGAGAGCATAATTTCTTCTTTCTTCTGCAACAATTTTGGGAGCATAAAGGAACCCAAGCTTCTACAAATGGCTCCTTCCTTCTTGAGGACATTGCTGTACCCAAATGTTGATAACCTGGTACTCTTATCTTCTCTCATTTACGCACATCCAAGAGGACCAAGATCCTGTTTTTTTTAGGGTTTTGATAAATAGTGCTAAGGGCAATGTTTAAGGTTACTAAACATAGAATTCTAACATTAGATAAACACAAATGTTTCTATGTAAATCACTAATTTATATAAAGTACAAATGGTAGGTGAGTTTGTGATTACTTATTAACTGTATGTTTATTAAATGTTTATAAATTATTTTCGGAAGCTTTATCCATTGCACTTAGGACACTATTTATTATTATAATTCTTTTCATTTTGTTGTTATTGTGAACTACTACTCCATTATTTTAGAAGTGGTTCAATATTTGCAGCAATTGCCAACTACTTTTGTGAGCAAGCACATGAGTAACCAGTTTCCAAAGGAGATAAAGATACAATCTGCAAATGGAAGGTGTACCTGGAGACTAAAGATTCATAAGAATGGTGAAAATTACTTTTTTGGCAATGGATGGAAGAATGTGGTTGAAGATGCACACTTGGGTATTCTTGACAGCATGACTTTTGAGCTTGTTGATAAATCCACTTTCAAAATGGTAACTTATACTCAAGATGGATGTCAAAAAGATTTTCCACCAAAATCCCATGTTCAAGATAATGTTGATGTTCTCGGTGGACCCGTAGCTTTTTGCCGGGGTCAATCCCCTTTACCCAGTGGACCCGTAGCTATTCGCCGGGGTCAATCCCCTTTACCCAGTGGACCCGTAGCTATTCGCTGGGGTCAATCCCCTTTACCCCGTGGACCCGTAGCCACTCCTACTCTCACCTTTAATGTGGCTCGGCCCCTGAATGATCTTAATGATGATGTTGTTGATGATGATGATGATGATGATAATGATGATGATGCTGCTGATGATGATGATGTTGATGATGAAGTTACGTTTGATAAAATTTTGGCACAATCCCATTACGAAAGGCTGGTAAGATTTGTAATAAGAAACTAACACTGTTTATTTCTATCCTTTTACTGGATTTTTGCGTATATATTGAAGTGATTTAACCTTCTTACATGTTTGTGTTATTAGCCTCTTCCGGCAGAGTTTGTGAAGTTGGCCAAAATAGAATCAAATAGAACCATAATGTTGAAGAATCTTGCTGGAAATGAATGGAGCGTGGGCATTCGGTCGGCTACTTCCTCTGGGTTCCGAATTTACCGTTTGTCGTCTGGATGGACTGAATTTTGGCGAAGTAATAGATTATCAGTGGGAGATAAATGTGTATTCAAGTACATTAGAAGTGAAGATAAGTTATGTGTATTTAAAGCTACCAAGTAAAAGAGTCCAGAAAACGCACCCACATGGCTCTAGCGACTGACGTTGTGAAGGGAGTATGTAAGACAGCTTAACAACAATCTCATGGTTGTTCTTAAACAAATTTAGTCTGTTAATGTAGAATGGTAGTTAACCTTATTATTATTATTATGTGTTTTTAGTTTATGTGGAATGTTTATTTATGTGTCGTAATGTAGAATGGTAACTTTTGGTTTATGTGTCTAGATAATGTAGGAATTGAACTTTTTAACAGAATGCTATATAGTACCGGTTAGACAACACTATTGTATGATACAATTTGTGTTGTAGGTTAAAACGTTATTTGTTTAACATAAGAAAAAGCTGAATCTTTTCATCTATATATCATGTTTGATATAAAAATTAATCAAGGACGATATGTGAGTACGATTTTACTGAATGTGATCTTTACTGAATTATGCTAAAACTAATTATTACATACACTTGTTAGGATGTAAAACATATGCAAATGGCAATCAACTGATTTTGTGGCTGAGGTAGAACTTGCAATCTCTGAAAAATCTTGAAATAATCTCGGCTTTTTCTGATGAGATGTCTGTGTTCTCCAGGATGTTTTCCTTAGATGCTTTAGCAATTGCTTCCATTGATCCTATGGTTTGAACTAGCTGTGGCCAGAAAAGAGAGCACCAGAAATATATAAGATGTAGCAAAGCAATATCTAGAGGTGGCAAAATGGTGGGTCGGGTGGGTTGTGCAAGGGGTGGAAACATATAACTTTAGAAGTGGGTAATAATGTATTAACAAAAGACACCTATATTACAAAAACTATATTATTACAATAATAAACTTTTTTTGATTGAAAGATTTAGGAAATATACAATAGAATTACACTTCAAGTAACTTTCAGCCGTTTGACCCATTTCCTTATAAGCTAATGTGTTTGAACCGTTGTAGATAAAACATAACCGCATCAATGAATTGGTTTCACCCGTTTGCCACCTCTTCTAATATTTCAAAGCACATAACTACTTGAAATTGACATTTGATGCTAAAAAATAGATTGATGGCAAAAAACGAAGTGATTAATACCGCATTAGCATCATGAGTCTCAACATGGGGGATAGAGGATACCACTTTAAGAAACACATCCATGTCTTGGACCGACCTCTCCTTCTTACAGGGGAAAAAAAAGGAAACAGTCAGTGCCAACAAAATGGGCCAGTTAGATGAGGGGTCAAAATGGGCAATTTTTGTAACACTTTTTGGGATTGGTTGACCCAAAACACTTACTGTCCAGATTTTTTTAATAACTTTAGACACAACTTGTGTATGTTAAACATGATTACATACAGCTACAATAACAATCTATAATTATCGAATAGGGATTTAGTGTGTTGTATGGATTTAATAATACTTTGACTCGTATAGTCGTATGTCCGACTTCCTTTATGCTATTTTCTGAACTTTAACCATTTGTCCCATTCAAGATATAATCTAACCTGAATTGACCCATTCAAAAGTAAATAGGTCAAAAAAACTACCTACTTTGGACTTTGGTAAAATATACCACTGTGAAACAACGAAAAGGAAAAGAAAGAACGGAAGAAGCTTACCTCAGCTTTTAATTTGGATACAGCATCCTGCCTCTTGCAAACTGAAATACAGAGAACAATTTTTGTGCCATATTTCATTACAAACTTTATTTTTATTCCAATAATAATCTTATTCTTTAAACAAATAACTTTAGAAGTTTTAATGCATTAAAATACAGTTTTGCAACTTCCGACCCATTGAACCCATTTCCTTATAAGACTTTTTTTGTATACCTGTTTAAAAAGTAACCACTAGTTTTGAAGTATGTAAACTTACCACCACGAGCATGTGCTATTCTAACAATCTTCTCGAAGCCCATTTCTAGATCCATTGCTGAAATAAAGGTTGGCCTACCGATAGCCATACCATACCTGAATTGAACAATATTACTTGCATGTTTCTGGTAATCATCTAGAGACAGTTATGGGAGAGATATAACAGTGGATGACAGTTGCGTGTAATCACCTAAAATAAGAGCGTACGAAGGAATCATTCCGCTCCTTTGTTGGAAGGATGACCACAACATAGAGATGTTCAAATTGAGTCTTCAGTTTTTCGGCTCTGTACTAACTAACATAAGAACAAGCTAAACAAGCTGATACTACTTGAATTTTAGAAATGTCCAGCTACCTGCTAAATATTGGCCACGGATTGTCACAGTCGTAACTTATCACAAACATGAAAGCCATTGATAGACCTCCACAGTTTAAAATGAGATCCTGAAAAGAGTAAAATAAATTTTAAAGGCAGTCCAGAAGAGACACAGAACTAAATGTATAAACATGGGTAATATAGGTAACGGTTCAGTTCAAAATGGATAATTGGGTCAAAACATGTCAAGTGGAACTCAGCTGATACATCAACTCTTCTCCGCCAGTTTTTTTGATTTATTTTGTATATAAGTAAGGTATTAGATATGATTACAAAAGCTATATTGTTGAACTAAAAAGTAATACGGAGTATATTTTGAATAGACGATTACATTGTAAGCAATTAAATATAAGTTAGAGAGCTTTTACATTTAATATGTTTGACATAATATTAAATTATTACAACCCCTAGTTTGCCCGTTTCCATATAAACGCACTAAAAAGCTCCTCTAAGAACTGATTAAAAAAAGGTAGAGAATTAGATGGACTTTACAGGTTCAATTCGCACAATGTTTAGCCGGAAGGAGTTTTCACTCAGAAAGCAAGATATAAAATTTATTAAGGATGGATGTTGTTCATCTCTCCATTTGCTACTCATCATGCAAACCCCGGCAACACCTGTTTAGTTGCAAATACCACTTAATTAAATAATTACAATGAAATCTGTAGAATGAGAATGTCATATACCACTAACAATGTGCTCAACATAAAGTTATATAACTTCCACAAGTATTGTTATTGAACATCTTAAACATATTTAGACAGCAACATTCTTATATAAATATACGTTTTCATGTATTACTGGTACTTTCCATTTTAGTATAATCTAGCAAAAATTTGTTTAGGCAGTGAACATCATTAATAATATCACAGCTAGAAAGATCAAAGTTATAAAATTATACAGCAATATCTCTAAAAGAAGCAAATCTCCACGGAGGTGATTGACAGTATTCTGCAAAACAACAGTGACTCTACCACGTAGGTGAAAGATAGTGACTTATCAATATCAAATTGAACAACTATATGCATAAATGAATCATATAAATATATTATGGCTATGTTGGCATAGACTACTTGAAATCAACATTTTACAAACCATAAATGAAACAAATGAGTCCATTTACTTTACTTCCACATTTTATTTACTCCGTATTACAGTTTGTTAAAGACACAGTGCTACTGTGTTAGCGATCATGTGTCATTATATTTAATGAATGTAAAATAGCGCTGACTTGGGATCCATCAAGTTACATGGGATGGATATTATGATCTGGTCTTCATGATGATCAAAGAAATTAAAGTCTGCGATGGATTTAGTTCAACAAATTGCACATTTGGACTCAACAAATCGAAAACCATTGGTGATTCCAGCAGATCGTGCTGTCATTCTTCACATCATAACAAGCCTCATTTCACACATTAATCTCTCTACAGAAATACAGAACACTAGCAGGCTGACAACTTTACGTAACAAAAGCTAGACCTTGTATTATAAGTTTATCCAATAAAGTCTAACCTTAGTTCGAGTGTCCACTGTGATAGTTAATCCACAAGGACCACAAGCAGAAAACAAATTATTAACTTACATAGCTGACAGCTAACTCATTTCCTAAGAATTTGCCCAAAGCAATACCTTGCAAAGTTCTATATAAGTTGAGAACGCTGAAATCTTAGTGCCTTCAAATAGTACATAGCTACATAATTACATCAGCTTTTAAAGTAAAACATGAACCAAACACCTAGTGATACAGCATAATCCATATTAGAAGCTCTTCAGCAATTAGCCTTTCAAAAGAATTACAAGTCAGTTACTAACCAGTACCTGACCTACTACAACCGAACAATTTATCTATTATATTACAGCTTAATAGTTCATATAATACACAACTACAAACTGATAAGCATTACAGATGATATATACTTGCATACATATATATACACATTTCATCAACTTAAAGTGAATCGAAAACTGAAATACTTAACATAACAGAAAATAATATCACCTGAATTACGTAAGGAAACGTCATATTGAGGGCGAATCATCGTGGAAGCTGAAATTCGTATGAAGTTCGTCAACTCAAATCGTCGTTCTGGAATCGAGAAATGAAATCGAACAATAATTACTACGACGTGACGTTGTATTGATACGAGATTTACGAATTGTGCGCGTGTGGTGGAATGAGAAATGAATAGGAGCACTGTAATGAAAAATTAGGGTTTTGATGATGGTGATTGTCGAGAAAGAGATTGGATGATAGTGATTAGTGAGTGAACACACCTTTTCAATTCGCGGCAAAAATGTGGTGTTTTATGCGAAAAAAAAAATTGAATTTTGAGTTCGAAACGTGGGAAGGGTGTACTAGGGTAGGGTAGGGTTCAAATGAGACTAGAAGTTTTTGTGAGACCAAGGGAACCAATGATATCATGACACATGTACAAAGATAATGTTCCATACTACAAAACTCATTTACCCCTTAAGTTAAATATCTCACAAACGACAAATCGAAAAATTATGAAAATTGCATCATTAGATTCAGCGTTTGATCCTCTTCGATTTGCCGTCCCTCAAGGCATACTTCCGACGAATTTTTTTTTTCGTTTTTTTGGTGGGTTTCATATGTTACTAACACATGTGTTAGAGTGTTGCGTTTATGGTTTAGGGTTTGGGGTTTAGGGGTTAGGGTTTAGGGTTTAGGGTTGGGAGTTTGGGGTTTCGTCCCGAAACCCCAAACTCCCAACCCTAAACCCTAACCCCTAAACCCCAAACCCTAAACCATAAACGCTTTATAAAACTCTAAACCCTAAATCATTCTAAACCCTAGCACTAAACCCTGCTAAACCCTAACACTAAACCCTGCTAAACCCTAACCCTAAACCCTAAATCAAATTTATAATCAATCACTAACACATGTGTTACTAATATGTAAAACTCACCAAAAAAAATGGAAAAAAAAAGTTCGTTGGAAATATGCTTTGATGGACGGCAAATCGAAGAGGATAAAACGCTGAAAAATATGGTGCAATTTTCATGATTTTTCGACTTGTCGTTTGTGAGATATTTAATTTTTAAAAACGTGGATGAGAGAGAAAAAAGTGACACATGGCATATTGTGGTTGGTTCCCCTAGTCTTACACAAAATAAATGGTCTCAATTGAACCCTTCTCAGGGTGTACTAACTTTTTTTTTTTTAGGGCCGTCAATAATCAGTTTGAACACGCATAAAATGATTGTACTTCAATAAAAATTCAGGTGAGGTCAACTAAAATCAATGAGACCATAATATTTTATTATGATAAAAGTACAAATATTAGAGTCTTATTGACAGTTTTTAAGACTATCTTTATCATTTTCCTTTTTTTAATTAAAAGACTATGTATATGAAGAATTATTCATACATTTATTTATTTATTTGTCTAAATTGAGTAGAAAGACTTTTATAAAGTTATTTACATTTGCAATTATTATTAATTTATTATTAAAGTTAAAAAACCACTTAAACATGTAATTTATGCTGATTATGTTGAAGTTGTTTGAAAGTTTATAAATATTTAGTTAAAGTCTGAATTTTTTATTCATTACAGTAATTAGTTATCAAAAGTGAGGTAGTTTTAGGAGGGATCTCGATTCAAAAGTTACAACAATAGTTACAATTTCAAAGTAATAAATGATTAATGCATATAAATTAACTCAAACTTCTATCGAGAAATTGAAATCATATCCTAATAAAAGTTAAGGATAGGAGGTTATACCACATATGTAAGGGTGTAAATATAAATTTGTAAGGGTGTAAATATAAATTAGAGAAAGTTACAAAAATCGTTCTTATGGTTTGACCTGAATTGCACATTCAGTCCTTTAATTAATTTAATTACATAGATAATCCTTTATTTTGAAACTTGTTACGTAAATAGTCTTTTACACTAACGATTGTTAAATCTCCGTTAAAAAGGACCATGCGTGTAAAAAATTTAATTCTTTAAATTTTTTTGAGTAAAATATAAATAATAAAATCTAGCATATGTATAGATACATTATATGGTGCACATAATATTATTTTCTATTCACTCATTTTATTTATTATCAAATTTGATCATATTCTCTTCTATAACTAGGGCTGTTGACGAACCGAGTCGATTCAAATATCCTGATGCTCGACTCGACTAGTTTAAAAAATAAGTATGTTCGAGTTCGACTCGAACTCGATTAACTTTATAAAACCATATTCGAGTTCGGGCTCGGATAATAATTTAGTGTTCGAGCTCGAGCTCTATACTCGTTTAAGTTTATGACAATTTACAAAAAAAAAAAAAAAAAAAGTTATTTGAGCTCAAAATGTTTGTTTAGAAGTTCAAGCTCGATAAAATGGTTTCTAAGCTTAAACAAGCTCATTAAAAAGTATACTAACTATTTTATGAAACTTGAAATAAAGTTTGTAAAAGACATTTACACTTAATTAAACTTAAAATGTGTAAGTTTAATTAGTTATCATCAAACACTAATAATAAGTATGTAATTAGATTCTTGATGTTAATATTTATAGTGTGCTCATCTCATCCTAACGAGCCGAGTCGAATTTATTGTTTTGAAGTTTGGCTCGTGAAACTAATCGAGCAGTCTTTTTATGTTCGAACTCGACTCGGCTCGAATAGTATTATGCTCGAATTGGAGATAAACGAGTTCGAACTCGAGTAGCTCGTTAAGTGCTCGGTTCGTGAACACCCCTATCTATTACATCAAATTAATATTCTACCACTATCTTTTCCTACCTAAATATACATTTTGACTTAATTAGTTCCCACTTTTCAACGTCATTTTACTTTAAAGCTAGGGTCATCGAAAAGGAAATAAAAGAGAAGAGATGGTGGCCACTAAAATCATTACGAGATAAGATGAATGGGTAATGGAGGGTCCTTGAGTGGTGAAAGACAAATGTGGAAGAGGAATAATTTGACAATGAATTTGCTAAGCGAAATGTGAAAGCTGAAAATGATTTTGTGCACCTAATAATGTATATATACATATACATATTTTAAATTTTATAATTTATATCTACTCAAATTATAAAATTTAAAAGAAAAAAAAAACCTACACCCGTGGTCCTTTTTAACGGAGATTTAACAATCGTTAGTGTAAAGGACTATTTACGTAACAAGTTTCAAATGAAAGGACTATCTATGTAATTAAATTAATTAAATGATTAAATGTGCAATTGAGGTCAAACCATAAGGACGGTTTTTGTAATTTTCTCTATAAATTAAGAAAAAAATGCATAGTATTAATGAATTTCTTTAGTTGTCATATCATATTTTCAAGTCTCAACAAGGAGGTAAGAATGCGGATGAACAGTTGAACGATTTCACCAAAGTGTATTATTAACTTAACCGGATATTTACTATTTATAGGATTTATATATTAAAGTGGTTACCTAAAGTCAACATCAAATGGTGGTCGGGCCTTCTTATGTCGTGTCATCCATTTAGTTATTAAGTTATTATTAGTCTATAAATATAAATTTTCATTAGCCGATGCAGATGTATTTTTATTCGGATCACCATATTTGTAGAAATATAATTAAAATATATAAGTAATAACTAGCTGGTAATCCGCGCGATGCGGGTGAATCGTATTTAAAATTGGTAAAAAAGTAGTGAATAATCATTGTAAAATTGATATGAAATATACGTCTTAGATCAAACAATTAATGATAATATGAAGTAATATGATGAACAACAACTGAACAAAAAATCACAGACAATAAAAAATATGCTGCATGCGTGTCAATATATGCTGGTACATTATAAATACCGTATTCATGTGGTGACGTGAAATAGTACATAAAAAGGTAGTCGAAAACAACATTATATTTAAAATAGTGAGTGTTTTAGAATTAGTAGTGACTTATGCAGTATAATTTCCATGAAATACATTTGTTTATAGAGTGAGTGGTAGTTCAATTCATTTGTGTCTAGTGATTTTATATTAAAAAGATAAATTATGTTTGGGGTATGAATGTTTAATATTATCATTATTCTCTTTATATTTTTTGCAGTACGAGTAGTAGAGCAGTTGCAAAAGGTATCGTGTTGACTTTTTTGCAAAATGTAGTTTGTTAACTAAAAATAACCTAAATTTTGTTATGTTAGTAGCTGTATATATATATTGAGTAAGGTTCAAATGAGTACACCAATTTTGAGTGAGAATGAGGGAACCAATAGATTTCTGCCATGTGTCACTTTATTCTCTCTCCTCCACACTTTATTCTCTCTCCTCCATATTTTTAAAAATTAAATATCTCACAAACGGTAAGTCGAAAAATCATGAAAATTGCACCATAAAATTCAGCGTTTTCTCCTCTTCGATTTGCCGTCCCTCATGGCATACTTTCGACAACTTTTTTTTTTCTCATTTTTTGGTGGGTTTCATAAATTAGTAACACATGTGTTAATGCTTAGTTGTACATTTAATTTGTGGTTAAGGTTAGGGTTTAGGGTTATGTTTAGGGTTTAGTAGGGTTTATAAGGGTTTAGGGTTTAGAAGGGGTTCAAGGTTTAGGGTTTAGAAATATTTAGGGTTTAGCGTTTTGTAAAGCGTTTAGGGTTTAGGGTTTGGGGTTTATGGGTTAGGGTTTAGGGTTTGAGGTTTGGGGTTTCGGGGAGAAACCCCAAACCTCAAACCCTAAACCCTAAACCCTAACCCCTAAACCCCAAACCCTAAACCCTAAACGCAACACTTTAACACATTTGTTAGTAAATGTGAAACCCACCAAAAAAATGAAAAAAAAAAACTTTTCGAAAGTATGTCTTGAGGGACGGCAAATCGAAGAGGAGAAAACGAAAAATTTAATGGTGCAATTTTCATAATTTTTCGATTTGTCGTTTGTGAGATAATTGATGTTGGGGGTAAATGGGTTTTGTACATGTGGAACATTCTCTTTGTACACATGACTTGATATCATTGGTTCCTTATTCTCACACAAATTTCTATTCTCATTTGAACCCTACCCTATATATATTATGTAATTGATATTAAAATAACAGTTTCCATGTTGTATTATGTAATTGATATTACATGTTATTAAAGTTAAAGGCAATATAATAGTTTCCATATTCTAGAATTCTAAAAATATCATATTGGAGACAACTTTCACGGTTTAAATGTGAGGGGTATTTTAAGGTTTTCCGATATTCTTCTTATCAAGTTTAAGGCAAAAAGTTGAAAATACTTAATAGAGGAGTATAGATAATTATGTTTAAGAACAACCAAAACCAATGGCAAGCATCTACTTTTAGAATTAGGATACCCTCAAATTCAAGTACTCCGTATTTGATTGTGAGTTTCTATGATCATTGTACTGTGTGCCCGATTATTTGTAAAATGTTATTCTATTAGCTTTATAGAAAGAATTTATATTTGACACTAAAAAGTGAGGTTCAAATGAGAATGGAAAATTTGGTGAAAATAGAGGAATCAATAAGAATGCACCACGTGTCATAAAACTCATTTTCCCCACGTTTTTAAAAATCAAATATCTCACAAACGGTAAGTCAAAAATTATAAAAATTGTACCATAAAATTCAGCATTTTTTTCTCTTCGATTTTCCATCTCACAAGATATACTTTGGACAACTTTTTTTTGGGGGGTTTACAAATTGTACAAAATTAGTAACACATGTGTTAATAGCTGGTATCACATGTGGTACTCGCTGGTATCATATGTGTTACTAGCTGGTATTACATGCGTTACTTGCTGGTAACATATGCGTTAGTAGTTTTCAAAATTCACCGAAAAATGAAAAAAAAGTTAGTCAAAAGTATACATTGTCACATCTCTAATCGAAGAGAGTAAAATGCTGATTTTTATGGTGTAATTTTTGTGATTTTTTGACTTACCATTTGGAATATATTTAATTTTTAAAAACGTGAGGAAAGAGGGTTTAGTGACCGGCTTTTCCAAACATACCCTTTGTTTTCTTGTCTCCTACCCCCAGTCACCTATTTTGTCTCTTTCTAACTTTTTTTTTTCTATTTATTTATACACAAAAATATTAAAATACTATAATACGTAAACATGAGCTAGATATTTGATAAGCAATATTGTACAATTAATTAAACTATTACAATACATGATCTAGATACTTAATAAGCAATATTGTACAATCAATTAAACTATTACAATACATGAGCTAGATACTTAATAAACAATATTGTACAATCAATTAAACTATTACAATTAGAAATTGCATACGTTAGAATTATATTCTCAACGTATACAAAATTTTCCACATAGCTGCACAATCTTGCTTGTATACGGACCAACATTGATAAATCATTGGTAATGGGTAATTTCTTTGCATATCTACTTTAACATTTTACTTTTTTCTATGAAAAACGTTTTATTTTATTTTTTATAAAAAACATTTTACTTTTTTTTAATAAAAAAGCGTTTTACTTTATTTTTTTTATAAAAAAACGTTTTACTTTTTTAATAAAAAAACATATTTTTTATAATAAAACATTTTACTTTTTTTTTTATATATAAAAATGAATTTTACTTTTATAAAAAAATGTTTTTTTATGTATATATAATATATATAAAGTGGGGGACATGAAGAGATGGTTAGGAAGGGGTAGGAATTAGAAAGGAGAGGGGTAAGAAATAGAAAGTAAGAAGAAAAAACAAGATGTGATTGAGTCAATAGGTGAGAGGGGGTATGAGAGGAGAAAATGGGGTATGTATAGTAGGACCCTTTAGTGACACATGACGCATACCTATTGATTCATTCATTCTTACAAAAAATTGATGTACTCATTTGAACCTTACTCTTGACACTAAATATAATAGAGAAACAATACCAAAACCCTAACTTCAACTATTTAACGACGTGATATGTGCTAAGCCTGATAACTGTAGTACCACATAATTATTAGAGTACGAAGAGTTTTTTGGTGACAATGAGTTTCAACACTGAAGATTATATCTAAAGGGAGAGGTCAACATTAAAATAATGTTATAGTGAACCCACAATATTTTGTGTGGGACCAATATATGAGTAGCAAGAGAAAAAGAAATTCGCTCAATGCAGCGGTGGACGGTACGCTAACCATTAACACTGCTAGGGAGTGGTCCACCCGACGTTAATGGTACTCAACAATGAAAATTTTGAAACCACCCCGTGTGCTCTTATATATTTACGGCCTTACCGCTGACAAGTATTGATTAGTAAATATAAATAAAAATCAATCACATCGATTGAATAAAGGATCATGTTCTATAACATACATAAGTGATTATACTAACATACTTAGTTGAGCCTATGCTCATTTAGCATATGAATCTTCATTAATTGTATGTAACTAATTTGATAATTGTATATATGATCAAACTAATCAATTTAATATAAAAACTACTTAGTAAACACTTAGGGTATGTTTGGCACGGGGCTTATGGGGGCTTTTAGGGGCTTGAGCTTCTACTTTTAATAAGCCCCAGCGCACAAGTCTTGTTTGACAGCACAAAAACAATGGGGCTTCTTAAAAAAAATAAGCCCCTAGAAGCCCTTAAATAAGAAGCTTTTTGAAGTGGCTTTTGAATAGAAGCCCAAGCCCCAGCCCAAGCTCCAGCCCCAAGCTCCAGCCCCAAGCTCCAGCTCAAGCTCGTTGTTACCAAACACACCCTTAATAACTATACAACTCCACAAGTTATATTGGCAACATTTAAAAAATTGTATACTTACTAATGGTCTCCTACAAAACTTGAACCCACATTCTCTTAAATATCGTTAAGAATTATTCATTGCACATGAATTAAAACCATATAACTAGTTAATATCACATTATGAAACAATTATATAGATGCATTTAAACTTTAAAGTCGATAGAAATTACAATTATTTATATATAAATGCATATAGATGAAGATACATTTATGCATCTGTGAATATTTTCATTACCGGTTTAAACATTTTTTAAGCACTTTAATCATCCCCCCTTATAATTTGTTTACCCCTTTTCTTCAATGCCTTAGGCATTTAAAAATCGCAAATGACATAAATACCCCCATTGACACCCAAAATAACAAAACTACCAATATCTAATTTTGGAAAAGACCTATAACATTCAAAATGTCTTTATATATTAAATGAAATGTCAAATGCAATTTTGGAAATAACTCATTGTATCTAATAGTTTCCTATTTACATGAGAAATACAATAGTACCTACTTACAGTATTATAAATTCTTCGTTAATTCAAATTTTGAAACCCATATAATCATATGACCTTTTTCACTATTTATTTTAAGATGCAACAAAACAAAAGTGTCTTATTATGGGGTTTAGTTTATTTTAGATACAACATGTCTTATTATGTATTATGTATACCATTTAAAATACATTATCTTTTGTTTTAATAAACATGGTTTACTCATCATAAACAACAAACTAATTACGATTCAAAATTAATGTTACATTTGGCTGTCCAAACACAATATTCATGAGAGTTAAGGAGCATTTCATTTCAGAGCCACATTCATTTAGTGTACATGTTAAAAACCAATATTAAAATAATTTATTTAATTTTTTGTTTTAACATGTTTAAGTTTTAATTATACTATATATTGAAATTTTTTACATGTTAAAGGATAAGATTATTGGATATCTTATTGGAATATTATAAAATCCCAAAGTGAATTATCATAAAACAAATGTAACTCATCTTTTCAACTCTTACTTTGTTCAAATAGTTCGATAGCAACATAGATCTTATTTTTATTTTTATCTTTTACCAAGATAATGATCAAATTAACAATAAAACATATTGTTCACATCAACTATGTAACGCTTGATTACAATAGTTCTTGATCGATAATAATAATTTTATCCGCCGTATAGCGCGGGTCTTTGCTAGTTCAGATTAATAACCTTAGATGCTAACAATGTTTGAGTGATTAGTTGATCTTTTTCTAAATTGATACTCTATTGGTCTCAAAATAAATGTCTCATTTTAAAATGTACACATTTCTATTAAAGTGACTAAAGTCTTTTTTGATTAGCTGTAATGGAATCTGGACGGTTATTTTGGGATAACCCAAAATAATAAGTGAGATTTAATTCGGGACCGAGAGAATACGTATAGAAGTTATATAAAGTAGAAATTAAATTAAATATACAACTGGGACCCATTTCAACTTAATAAATTATAACCATTGAATGTGTTATAAAAATAAATAGATATACAGACAGACATATTCATTTGAACACGGAATCTTTTGTTACAGTTATATATTGAGTAATTAATAATTAATTCATTTATATTAAATATAAAAGTTGAGAATTGTACGGCAGCTGTCTATCTAACTCAGGGTTTCTCTTCAAATATATTTATACATAATCAATATATATATGTATACATATACATACATGCAGAGCAGATATTGATTATAATTTGGGGGGATTTGGAGTTGAAAAATGGGTGAAGAGATTGAGACTGAGGTGATTCATTCATGGTCTTCTCCCAGATCTTTGAGCACTAGTCTTATGTACTCTTTTGCTCAGGTAATTCATCAATCTTCTGCATTTATGTTGAATTTGATTGTGTTTTTCGAATTGAATTTGCTTTCAAAGTTTTTGTAAAACGTTGATAACTGACAATACCATAAGTTTAAAAGTTCTTAAACATGTTTAAGAACTCTAATAAAATTTGTTGATCATCTTGTATTAAATTTTGTTTTTATAATTTAGTGTTGTAGATAATGCAATATGATTTTAGTATAGCTTTACTCCTGGGTGGTGATTTGTACACAACCAGAAGTTGACCCTTTGAAGAATAGTTTAGTATAGCTTAAAACTGCTAATTTTTGGTAATGTACAAATCAAATGCTAATTTTTGGTTGTGTACAAATCACCACCCTTTCCTCTTTGAATGTTAGATTGACATTTTATAGTGCTTTTAAAATGACACAATCACACACTTTGTTCATTTAATTACACAAGTAAAAACACTTTTGCTTCTTGTTATAAGTATGGAACAAAAATAACTCAAAAAAGCATATAGTCACCAACATGGGTGGATTTAGAAGGGGCAATGGGGCATTATATTTATTAAGTATGATTGACTTATATACAAAACATTATATGGTAATTTCCTTAATTTCATGCTTATTATTTAGGATTAATTGATGTTAGAGATCTGAGACTGGGAAATGGTCCATTTCTTGGTTATTATTTAGGATTAATTAATTAGACGTTGATAGTGATTTGAGCTTGGGAGATGGTCCATGGGGGGGTTTTGAATTTGAAAAAGCTTCAAGATATAGACAAAAGCAGAGAAATGAACTTTTTTTTTTTTAATGAAAAGGAGAGAATAAATGAGAGAGTAGTAGATTCTTGAAAAAATAAGGGTGTGTTTGGAAGAGGGGTTTTAGGGGCTTGAACTTCTATTTTTAATAAGCCATGCTATAAGTCTTGTTTGGCAACACACAAAAAATGGGGCTTCTTGAAAAAATAAGCCCCTAGAAGCCCTCAAGAAAATTTTTTGAAGTGGCTTTTGAATAGAAGCCCAAGCCCCAGCTCCAGCCACAAGCTCCAGCTCTAGCCCCAACTCCAGCCCCCAACTCCAGCCCCCAACTCCAGCCCCCAGCTCCAGCCCGTTATTGCCAAACACATCCTAAGTAAGAGGGCTTATCGGGGCTTTTAGGGGTTTGAGCTTCTATTTTTAATAAGCCTCAGCCCATAAGCTTTGTTTGGTGACGCAAAAAAATGGGGCTTCTTGAAACAATAAGCCCCCAGAAGCCCAAACCCCAGCTCCAGCTCCAGCCCGTTGTTGCCAAACACATCCGTAGAGTTTAAGATAAGAGTCTAGTTATACGAAGAAGAAAAAAGGAAAAAAAAAGCACATATATATTTTTTGAGTTTTGTTAACGAAATTCTTTCATTAAAATGTTTGGATATTTATAAAAAGTCTATTGTACCTTAACTAAAATTCAGAGGGACATTTAATTTGTTATTATCTGAGTGCATATTTTTATGTATGTTTTGGCGTCTTAACGAAAGCCCTTAAGGCTCTCGTTATTACTTTCCATTTTGTATGTATGAAAGTAGTTTTTTTGTCTCTTATAAGTTATGAAAGTTTTGAAAACGTGCTCAAATGTTTTCATTTCTAGTTTAGAAAACAGTGAGTTTTATATGTGTAGGAAAAGAGTAAAAAATATGCAAACTATAAAAAAGCGTTTTTAAAAATGTAGCTGCAAAATAGATAATATTTTCAATGATAATTTTTTTAGAAATGTCATATTTGAACAAGTTTTTTGTTTTTCAGGCATATGTATTTTGTCTAAAAAACACATCCGCTTTTGCTAAAAAAAACTTTTGTGATTCCGGTTGATTTTTTATTTATTTATATATTTATTTATTTTTGTTAATAACAGCCCTTAGAGTTGGCACTAAAAAAAGATTAAATTCATTCGGAGTGGTACACTACCAAATAACTACCAAACATATAGAATTTGTAACCATAAAGTGCAAATTTTGTTTTCTATATATCTCGTGTTTGAAAACATCTCATATCAATTACAATAATTCTGAAAAGAATGCTATCTGTGTTAAACTATTATATCAATTCCTTACACTCATTCAATGCATTTCTTAGCGAGATCTTTGATGAGTAATTAATACAGATTATGTTTACAAGAATTTGTTTATTGGATGATACATATTTGAGCACTTGATTTTATAACTTAACAATGTCGTTGCCGTTATGTAAATTGTTTTTCAGAGGGATGATACAGAAGTGCTTGATGAACCTCTGTATGCACACTATGTAAAGGTAACAGGGGTTGATAGGCCATATAGAGAAGAACTACTTTCTAAAATGGTAAGTATATATATGATATATACTTTAAGTTTCACTATATATGTTATCCAGTTATTTAGTGTCAAATTTTGATTAAGATAGAAGACATTTTGAGTACAAAATCGTATGTTTAGCTGAACTTGATAACTAAAGTTTTAGTGAAGTTAGGTTATGTTTCTAATGATTTAAGCTTAACCATAGCCCTAACAGTTGTGGCTAGTAAAACCGTTTTCTAGGAAGTTTGTAGTAGATTGTAAATCCCCCAAAAAGTGTAAATACCTGAAAAAAAGGTTGAAGTCACAAAAACGCTAATTACATGTCTTGAAAGATCATTACGGTACGCCTACTTTGATTTTCAATATATAATCATTAATGTTGAAAATTTGTTTTCCCTATATTGGACCTTTGATAAACAATGACCCATTTAATATGTCATGTGGGAGCCACTTGGATGCCATGTCATCAGGGGAAATGCCATGTGGGCGCCATATCATTGAAAACATGTGGGCTTCCCCTGGCCGACATGTCATCAAGAAAATGGACACCAGGTTATCAAGAAACTGGTTAATAGGTTGTTAGGTTACAGTAATAAAAGATCATAATAGTATGTGATTTAAAACTGTAATGACCATATATATTAATAAAAAAGAATGAGTACTATAATGAGTTTTCGGAAAAGACCCTTAGCATTTATATGATCTCATCACTTGGAAAAAGGGTAAAAACCAGATCTGCTGATTATGATGTCCTTAGTCCATCATAGTAATTTATATTATTTTGAAATGCGTAGGAGTCCGATGGAAATAAGGTCGTAAAAAACATTATTTATGGTCCGGGCGTAAAGAAGTATCGGTTTTGTAAGGTAACGTATTTCTATTTTTATAACTTGTTTCACTCTTTTTAGCTTATCTTTGATGCTTGCATACTGTTGTATATAAAGCCCAAATCCCAAATTGGAACATGTAAGACCTCTAAGCATGTATATGCTTATGGGTTACTCCTGCTATCACCATTTGCTTTTAGAATGTATCACCGTTGGGCTTATAGGCTGCTTTGTACGAGTTAGGCTGGAGACTGTCCTGACACATACTTTTAAATTCCATTTATACGAGCTCATGACACTTTTTTGCAGCATATAGCTAAAAACCACCTGCCTGGTTTAAGTGATGCGTTAATAAAGAAAGGAAAACACTTCATTCTAATACGGAATCCGCTTGATATGTTGGTAGGTTTTGTTATTTTAGAACTCATTTCCCTTTTTTCTAACAAGTGTCTAATGTAAACTTTGAGAGTCGAACAGTTTTTCAAATTTCTAAATTGACATTATCTTGTTACCAGCAATCGTTTGACAAGGTTTTGCCATCATCATTCCGTGAAATTGGGTTGGCAGACCTGGTTTCTGTGTACAGCGAACTTTGTGCAGCAGGGAAGCCCCCTCCTATTATTGATGCTGCTCAACTTCAAGAAGATCCCGAGGTTTTAAATAGATTCATATATTTTTTCTTTTACTTTCTTAATTTGTTATGATTCAATTCTATACATCATATCAGTCATATTACCACTTGTAAATATTGGTGAATAATGTACATTTACTGTTTTACTTCGCATGCAGGCTGCTTTACATTCTCTTTGTGAAGATCTTGACATTCCATTTCAGGATTCGATGCTCAAGTATGTTAATATTTTAGCAGTTATCTTAAGCTGTATGTGATCAATTGGCATAATACTTGTTGAAGTTGTATCTAGAGCTATAATGCTATTAATATTATTCAAGCCAATATATGTGATTAGTAAAGTTCATGTATACTAATGATAATGTAATGCATATGGCCTCTTCAACTTTGTATTTACATCCTAACCATTTAATGTTTTGTACTTTTTTCAAACTATATTCAGATGGGAAGCTGGTCCAAAGTCCGTTGATGGTCTTTGGGCTCCATGGTGGTACAAGAGTGTGCACAAATCTACTGGCTTTTCACAAGCAGTAAAATATCGTCCGGTATGTTATTTAGTTGATATAAACACCATTTTTTGTATACGGTTGATAAATTATATTTATTAAAATCTTGAATAAAAATATCATGTTTCTCTTTTTTGTCATAGAAGTGTACAACACATGTTAAAATCTGAGTGGATGTAATTTGAACTTTCGGATACTTTTGAATCTTATCAAATGTTCCTGTTTCCAATTTCAGCCTTTTCCACTGTCGCTTTACGACGTGTTGGAGCAAAGTTTACCCTTCTATAACATTCTTAAGAGTCATGCAAGACGTACAAGATTTCCCAAGTTTCAAACGCCATCTCTTCCTGTTGTTTCCAATGAAAAGCTTCTTGTTTGGGTTGGTGATGAAATTTTACCGCGTGACAGCGCAATGGTACACCCTTAACACAAGTCTATAATGACTATGGTTTATAAAATCACCATATTCTTATTGTTTCTCTTTGACCTTGAAGGTTTCAGTATTTGACTCAGTTGTACAAGGTGGTGACTCAGTTTGGGAAGGACTTAGAATATATAAGGGAAAGGTGTTTAAGCTTGAGGAGCATTTAGACAGGTCAGCAATTAAAGACAGTTGCTTTAATCGTAAAGCGATCTTAACCTCAAGTTCAGTAAGTATGGATTATTGACTCTTTATGTCAGGTTATTTGACTCCGCAAAGGCTCTAGCTTTCAAAAATGTACCAACTCGTGACGAGGTAAATGTCTTTTAAAACAAATGTTGTGTACTTTGTTTACTTATTGCTATTTGTCCCGATTGACTTTATGAATAAAATATCATTTTATTTATTCAATTCAGGTTAAAGAGGCCATATTCAAGACACTGATTAGGAATGGGATGTTTGACAATGCACACATTCGTTTAAGTCTGACACGTGGCAAAAAAGTTACTTCAGGGATGAGCCCAGGTTTCAATCATTACGGATGCACCTTAATAGGTATGTTAAAAAATAAAAAGTAGCTAAATTCAATATTGGATCCATAAAACATTACAAGTTCATATACTAGGTTCCTGTATGCTAATCTCTTTATCTGGTCTTTTGACAAACTTATATGATATATCAAAATATCATAACCAAGTGTTTTTAATTTTGATTTTTCTACTTCCTGATGCAGTACTTGCAGAGTGGAAACCACCAGTCTATGACAATACAAAGGGTATTACTTTGGTGACTGCCACCACTCGTCGTAATTCACCAAATGTAAGATACGCGATTATTTACCTCTTAAACACATGTGATTGTCTAATTGGTTGTGTTGACTTTACAAGAACCACATAGAAGTGAACATGCTACCAATGAAAATTGACACTGGTTGTAATTTATCATCCATTATACAGAAATCATTGAGCCTTCGTTCACTGTACTAGCTTTGATCAGTAACTTCAATTGTTCACCTTTTTTTTTGCCAGAATTTGGATTCCAAGATTCATCACAACAACCTCCTGAACAACATACTCGCAAAGGTAGCTTCTTTTTTATTTTTCAAAGTTCATTATATATTTATCCCTTTACTTTATATGTCAAGTGTTCAAGGTGCTCCTAGGTGTGTTGAGATTTCATTCATAATTAGTAATTTATACGTAGTAGTATTAATGGTTCAAGTTAACAACTCATTATGTTGATGCAGATAGAAGGGAACAATGCAAATGCTGATGATGCAATTATGCTTGACAAGGATGGTTATGTGTCAGAAACAAACGCTACAAACATCGTAAGCCCATGACCTTTATCTTATTAAATCTCTCTTTTAATCTATTGGCGTATAACTATAATTCGATGTACTTTTTACTTGTAAGTAGTTCATGGTGAAAAAAGGTACTGTTATGACACCGCATGCTGATTACTGTCTTCCAGGCATCACCCGAGCAACTGTAAGTTGTTTGCCAACTTGAAAAAAAATGTTATAAAAAAAACAACTAATGTTATTACACACTCATTCACATCATGTATCTACTTTTTGAAGGTCATGGACCTTGTGAAGAAGGAAAACTTGGTTTTGGAAGAGCGACGTATCAGTCTATCCGAGTTTCATACTGCAGATGAGGTCTAATCGATCGAAATAAGTTTTTGAATCTTTCACACGTGTTTATTCAGTGATGATGTGTGATTAATTTAAACATCAGATGGTCAAATAGTTCCATGGGTTTTAAATTGTAAAGCTTCTAAATACTAACAGTCTAATATGTCACTTCAGGTTTGGACAACTGGAACCATGGGAGAACTTAGCCCGGTATGCTACTGTTTTGCAACTTAATCTGCTATTTGTATAGATGGGTTTTAAGTTCATATCCATATTATCTAGAAGTTTTATGATGTCTGCTTCCTCTAGAGGTGGCAAGATGAATGGGTCAGGCGGGTCGGGTAATGGGCCAAAGCTATGTGGGTCAAAACGGTTCAGGTCGAGCTGCCGAAACTAGTTTGATCCAAAAATTAACTTTTATGATTATTTTGTGTCAAATAAGATTACGAAAACTATGATATCTCAGTATTATCTAGTTTTTATATATTTGAAATTTAGGAAGATTTATGAATTAATAATATACAGAGTGATGGAGTCGACTTTTGACCCGTTTGACTGACTCAACCCACTTGACATGTTTCCTCTTTAGCTAACTTAATATATTTCATATTATGTAAGAAGGCGCATTAATTTTAAATTCACTAATTTGACACGTTAAAGATAAAACATAACCTCGAATTGAACCATATATATGCAACCTAAGCATAGTTTTAGAAATGATGTTTTTTAGTCAAATTCGTCATATCCTTTCTATTAATTACCCTCCTTTGACTTCGAATTTGAAGTTGTATTCAACAATATCATGTGATATATGGTTTACCACAACCTATCCGTCATTTGTCTTTGTGCATAATATCAAATTGTACTTCTTCATCTTTTACTATATCCGTATGACCGTACCTATTCCACAATTAAAGTAAGGGGTTAGTACCTGAAAATGTAATAAATTATGCTCCGATAGTCATAGTATGTAACGAACTATTCGGGCCTCCATTGTATGTAACGAACTTTCTAATTCCTCCATTGTATGTAACGAACTATTCAAGCCTCCATTGTATGTAACGAACTTTCTAATTTCCTCCATTGTATGTAACGAACTATTCGGGCCTCCATTGTATGTAACGAACTTTCTAATTTCCTTCATTGTATGTAACGAACTTCTAATTTCCTTACTTTTTTCACATGTCGATTATATAAGCATGACATGTGGCATCCCTTAGAACCGTTAATCTGTCTCATATTCATCTTCATTTATCTAATAATATTTTGCAAGAAGTTTTGAAAGAAACTTCTGCTACCTCCTTATGGTTAAAATTAAAACAAATTTAGATGACCAAAGATTTAACAAGTAAGATGTACTTCATCTTCATTTATCTAATAATATTTTGCAAGAAGTTTTGAAAGAAACTTCTGCTACCTCCTTATGGTTAAAATTAAAATAAATTTAGATGATCAAAGATTTAACAAGTAAGATGCACCTTAAACAATAATTATTTTCCCACAAAATGCAAGAAGGTGGTGCATCTATACTAAATCATCTTTCGGTTTTTAAAGAAATCCTTAATGATCTTGGTCAGATTAACGGTACTAAGGAATGCCACGTGTAAAACTTATATAATCGACATGTGGAAAAAGTAAGGAAATTAGAAGTTCGTTACATACAATGGAGGAAATTAGAAGTTTGTTACATACAATAAATGAAATTAGAAAGTTCGTTACATACAATGGAGGACTGAATAGTTCGTTACATACAATGGAGGAAATTAGAAAGTTCGTTACATACAATGGAGGAAATTAAAAAGTTCGTTACATACAATGGAGGCCTGAATAGTTCGTTACATACTATGACTATCAAAGCATAGTTTATTACATTTTCAGGTATTAACCCCTTAAAGTAATTTGCTTGATATTCAGAATCATTTGCTACATTTTGATAGCTGATATACTATTTGTCAAATAACAGGTTTTAAGGATCGATGGACGTGTAATTGGTGATGGAACAGTCGGTCCTGTTACTAAAAGATTGCAAAATTCTTTCAAAATACTAACTGAAGGACTTGGAGTGCCTATACCTGATTATCATCAATCAACTTAAATCCTGGAGGTTTGCTAAAATATCCTTTTTCTAATTTGGCATTATTTAATGGTTATTTTAAATACTTCGACGAATAACAAAGAAATATTCATTGTCTCTTGTGATAACATAGTTTCCTTGAGCAGGTAACTGGATGAGAACCCTGAAAGATAACGAAGTTGAGCTCGTGAGTTCATAAAGCCTTATGGAGTGTATGTCTGTAGTTAGATGAGATGGTCCTAATAAACCCAAAATAAGTCGTGTACTATGCAAGTGAACGAATTCATTTGATAAATTATGAATCTTGCAATGTGACAATAACAAAACTTCTGCTCAAAAGTCCGTTGGTCATTAATCAGGCTTTTGCTCGCCATCAATAATAGATAACATTACGGTTCAAGATGTTGGGAACCTTACAAGAATAAACAGGTACGGGATTTATAAAATTATCTTGAAAATGAATATGGGTTAAATAGCATTGTCTGCTTCATTCACAAGTAGAATGACGACAGAAACAGCTAATTTAAAAAAAGAATGAAATTTTTAAAATTTTTGCTGGTAACAAGTGAACTATTCTTTAGACAATCAAATACTTGACTAAATGAGAAGAGCCTATAGCTAGATTTCACAGTAACAGACATAAAAGGACTGACGACAGCTATGAATTCGTTAAAAAAAATAATCTAAAGATAATCAATAACATCATTAAGTTACAAAATCCGCAATGGAAACACCTTTATGACATCAAATTCAACAATCCTAATAAGATCTCAGCACTTATACAAGTACATAATAACAACATCAATTGAATTTAATCAACGGTGTGCAGCATACATTTGACTACTATCATACTGACCATAGCCTGCTTGTGGCTGTGGCTGTGGCTGTGGCTGAGTCTGAGTCACATAACCACCTGCTTGAGGAATAGATTGATCGTAACCAGGCTGAGCCGGAACAGAAGCTGGAACTGGAGTGGTTTGAGAATAAGCAGGCTGAACCGGTGGTTGCGCACCATAAGCCATTCCTGGACCACCACCATAAGCTGGGTCTGGAGCTCCTTGGTAACCGTAACCTGCACTTGCTGGAGCCGGTTGTTCAGTGTATCCAGGTTGTGCAGAAGGATACTGACCATAACCAGCAGTAGGTCCCGGCTGAGCATAGCCAGGAGTAGGCTGTTGTCCACCGGTCTGACCATACCCAGGCAGCGGCTGACCACCTGGCTGACCATAACCAGCAGTGGGTCCCGTAGAGTGACTATACCCATCATTACCTGCGGGAGCTGGAGCGGTACCATATTGAGGGTAAGCTGGCTGCACTGGCCCACTGGATGCAGGGTATGGCTGTTGTCGAGCTTGTCCGTAAGGTCCCTGTGGCGGGACATTGTAGGCTGGCTTACCATACTGATCCTGCTGACCGTACCCTGGATTAGTGTTGGCACCCATTGGGTAAGCTGAAGGCTGAGTACCTTGACTTCCATATGGATGTTGACCAGGCCCCTGATGGTCATACCTGGCTTCACCATAGCCTTGACCGTACCCCTGTGGTGCATTCTGTGAATATGGAGCTGGTTGTTGCCCGTAATCTGGCCCTTGGGGTTGCCCGTAGTTGTAATTTACTTGAGAAGGATGTGGGCCCATGGCAGGACCGGGAGCATGAGAATGGATAGGGGGTGGTCCAGCTGAAGCAGACATGTGACCGCCCTGCCTGCCATAGTAGTCATAACCGGGTTGTTCTGGTGGACCCTGCATGTTTGTTGGAGGTCTATGGTCCCAACCATAATTGTTCTTAGGTGGAGGTTGATGCGGAGGATAATTTCCGTAACCCTGTGACGAATATGGTGGATTCTGAGATGGATAGGCGCCTCCTCTGGGTGGATAATTGTTATATCCGGTTGGCTGCGAAGAATGACCACCTCGAGGCCCCCACTGTGGACCAGATCCACGTGGACGGAAGTTTTGCTGATTAATACCGCCTGATGGAGTTGATGACCTTATAGGCTAGATAATGAAACAATTGACAAAGAATGACAAGAGAAAATGTTAGTCAATACCACCATATATATTTAATCACACTACAAAAAGAACAATACTCTAAATCAAGGACCAGATGAAGGTTGGGTTATTACGTGAAGTAAAGTAGGAATATAGTACACAATTGGCAATTAAAATATAATGCATCTTAATTTTCACCTAAAACAATTATAGCAAACACAAACCTTAATGTAGACGAAACAAGTTAAACAGCATAACTCAAGTAATATGCAAACCACATCATGATAGTTTGTACATCAATCAATTTTGTAGCAAACAACACATTAAAATGTTAGAAGCGTTGCCCACGTCGGGGATAATAAAGAACAAAAGTGAACGCTAAGAATCTGAGATAGTATAAATCCTATATCATCTGGCTTATTCTATACTGCTGTACCCTGCTTATAATTACACGAGGATAAACCAAATCTGCATAGTCAAATTAAGATGATTCTAGAGAGGGGTAAGCAGGCAAGCAAAATGATTAGAACTAACATAGAACTTTGAAGACAAACAACAGAGTCACAAGTTAAAAGCACAGCATTATGATTTAACCAGATGTTAGAGCAGCACTAAACTTTGGTGTTCTCTTTTAACGACAAACAAAATTCTACCCAACACTCATCAGCTGCAACTGTATCAACTCGCATACTGCTGAAAACCAGTAATTGTCAATTAAAAGGTGTAGATAATTAGGTGTGAGATACTTCGATAAAATGGAGAAGTTTAGAGACAAGCGTCATAGGACCAGACAGTGACTTCAAGCAAAGGACCTGACAAGACTTGTTAATCCGCAATAGATACCAATGGACACTACCACACAACTTTATGTCTCAAGAAAGAATCATATTAAGATTCAAACATAATCTATTATCGAAGCAAGATACTTTCTTCCAACACATAGCTCATGCATAGAACAAGTTGATGTCGAAGAGCACTATGAGGATGACTAGCATAAAATAGTCTTTTACTAAAATTAGTATTATGGATCTTTGAGTCTTGAAGCAATCTTACCAACTATTAACCTCCTTCAAAAGCAAGGGTTAATGCGTGATACCTTTCCTCAGAGTGAAAAGTAGTTGTTTATTGCTACACCAAGAAAGCAATGCTGACCCGGTGTGATGAAAGAATAAGCCAAATCTGCAATTTTTAAAGCCAACCAATTCGAAAAATGGGCACCTTTAAAATTAAATCAAATCATCACAACCCACATCTCATTTTCATATCAACTGCATTCATTTCAAGTCGCTAGGGCATGATGAATCATGTATCATGTTTTAAACGCTCATGACCTAGCAAGTAAGCTTACCACACCCTATTTTATGGTTGACTAAGACCCTTTCACACCAGATAGAAGGTGCACATAACCAGCAACACACATAATGACTACATAAGTATAACTAGACAATGATGGATACTTATCAGGCATCTGCTGTCACTCTTCATACTCAAGAAGCATCCACACAAACTACAACAATATGGTGCCGCAGGTAAGCCATATCTAAGCATTGGATGAAAAATCGGGAAGAAACAGAGTAATACAATCAAATAACTGCCATCATGTACTGGTATCACTTATTCACTTGTTAAATTTATATTTAGATATACCATGGCATCTAACCTAAGCAGACTCCAATAGACCTCCTCACATCATTTTCATGCTAAAATAAGTCTTTAAGGATAAACGGTGCTAAAAGATATCATGACAAACTCGTGTCCATAAATAAGTTTTAGCCAATTGCCACTGGGAATCCTTATATAATTTCAAGCTACGAAAAGTCATTGATGTATCAGCTAAAAGCATATAAGGTGTTAAAGATATCATGATAAACTCATGTCCATAATATTGCCATGACAATATCTTGCAGAAACATGGTATATAGTCATGATATTAGCTGCATAAATCATAATATATGCATGGTTTCAGAACTGAAGATCCGGTACTCAATTTTACAAATACGGAACACATACATAGCAAGTGAAATTCCAGAATTAAATGATGTATCTAGGATGGATATTTCATACTTTAAAACATAGGTGGACAAGTCTGAAACCAAAAGTATCACCCCTTCTCAATAACATCACAGTTATGAAACTTATATAAGTATTACAAATTGAACAATAACAATTGCTGCAAGTATCGAGTACACCAAACAAAGCCAACAATGTACTAAATAAATCTATTAAGAGCATCAAAATTCAAAAATAAAATAAAAATGCTGCTAGCAGGAGCAATTATTAAGCAAAAGATGAAGGATTTGAACAAACCTGTTCCATCACTTCCTTAATCAATTCCTTTGCTGTCTCAATCTGGTTCCTGTCACCAGTGACTCTCACAGTTCTTTCCTTAGATTGGTCACCCTCCGGAAGATGCTGGGGTATCAACTACATTTGATTTGGAATTAATTCCATTTTCATTTGTACTCGATAAATTTGCAGCTTAAAAAACCTTTACATAAACCAAAGCGCCAAGGCATCTCACAAACTACCTGAATGCGTGCTCCAGATCGTGTCTGCAAATTTTTTATAGTCTCTCCACCTTTGCCAATAATTACACCAACCTATTACAAATATAAAGGGCAAAAAAAAGTTAGTGATTAACCGAGGTAATATACTAAGAGGACAAGGATAGCTAAACAAACCTTATCATTAGGAACTTGTATGTGAACTTGTTCGCCGATCCCTGAGGAGTTGACAGAAAAGCCCCTGGCAACCAAGGAGGGGGAACCACCAGCATCAGCCTACAAGATGAAAACATAAATCCAATAAACAAATAAGATGCAAAATTGAACTACTACGATAAAAAAGAAGAAGGAAATATAAGGTAATGTTAAAAATTTGAAAATCACACCTCTGCTATAACTTCTTTTATAAGCCTCTCAGCCTTGTTTATACTCTCTATAGAACCTATCAGTTCCACAGGCCTAGTGGCCGAATTAGGATCAGCATCAGCATCCCTTGTAATTTGAATCCTTGCCCCTGAGCTATATTGCAAAGTTCTAATAGTATCTCCAGCCTTTCCAATTAACACTCCAACCTGCACCGAATGACAAAGCAGAAAACTTATGTACAATTTTAAAAAATACAACCCTCAGTATCAAATCTTTGATTATTGCTATGATTTTGTAAAATTGATTGAGTATTATAATACTGGTTCGAATCAATTATCCTTATTGTTATTTCTCGTTTAGATGGTAGGTGTTGTACAAAGCCAATGATATGTAACACAAGTTCACAAGCTATTCTAGTTAATAAGCGATAAGTATATCTGTTTAATTTATGGTTCAGACTTCCACAATGAACCACTTATAAAGTAAAACTAAATCAGCATGTATCAACCATAGTTTCTGATCAGATCAATACATATCAACTAGACTTTCCCATGTAATATTTTCCAAAATATTACAGCCAGCCTTCATCTCCCACAAATTTTAGAAAAATAATAATATAAACACTGAACTTTCATAGGCCAAATGAGTTTACATTTACCTTCAAAACTGGCAAATATCATTTCCTTGTAGAAAACATGTGATATACTTAAATGTATAGAATGATGATAGAACTTTAACAATCTAGTTATAATGACGCTTAAAAAAGAAGTCAAATTTCAACTTGGTAAGCAGTAGTTTTCAACATTGCCAAAAAGAAAAAAAAAAGGGATTATGTTTTGCAAAACCAAATAATTATATAGCCATTAACATCATGATCCCAAACTGTTAATTAATATATTATAGAAGCTCACCTTATTACTTGGAACCTCCATTTTGCGTGAAGTAGGTTGGTCAGTAGAAGTAGGATGCTCATTCAAACCAGACACACCATCTTGTGAAGCAACATCTGTTGGAGAGGGATCATCAACAGACGTCAGTTGTTCTACTTGCGATTCATGATGTTCCTCCTTAGCCGATTCTTCAGGATTATCAGCAGATTGCAGTTCCAGTGAATTCGTATCAGGTTCATCAGTTGCAGATTCTTTGTTCAAAGCGTCCAACGATTCATCGGGCTTTTCTTGATCATCCTCTGACTCTGTATTCTTCACCGCAGGTGATAATTCAGTGATGTCTTCCTCCGGTTCCTCTTCCCTTTCATCTGAGTGCCCATTCTCACCAGCTTCTGATAAACACGCAGGGAAGAAAAACATGTAAGCTAAATATCTCCTTCAAATTACATAACAGACAGCACATATTTCAACTAAGCACATAAGCATAACTGTTAATGCCTATGCAGATTTCCACGATGACTATTTAACTTGCACACATGTATACTTTAAGACAATTTTTACCCTACGAAAGCAAGAAACGCTAGAGAAAGAGTGTGGCTTGAGGGTAACATAGTCGAAATAAATGTAACGGTGGTGTACAAATCACCACCCTTTACAAGACCGCTCCATTTTCCATCAGCTTTAAAATTTAAAATAACCACCAAAAAAAGGTCAGTTTCTTGCTCTTTTTGCGTAGTTAAATCCACAAATGGTAATAGTATATGCTAATACCTACTGAATTCAATGTAACACTAGAAAGTGACACTTTTTATAATAAGAAAAAAAATTCAGAAATAATGCTTACACAAATAAGCATCAAGCCTCTACAAAAATAGCATAATATTACTTTCTTTTCCAACAAATCTCTAATTAATAGAAATAGATAGAGATACATACCGGCAGCATCGAATTTATCATCAAAACGAGGCCGTTTGGCATCATGATCTTCTTCGGTAGTTGTAGTAACAGCATCACCGTCAGCAACCGATTGCGAATTGCCATTGGAGTCAGGCGGTGGTTGTTCGAATGGTTCGCTATCTAAATCATCGAGCTTTCGTTTGTGATCGGAGGGAGTAGGGCTTACGGAGCCCATAACCTGTTCGTCCGCCATTGGTCAGAGATGAGTAGATCCCAATTGTTAGGGTTTCGCTTTGTATGGTAGCTGCAAGCCTGCAAACGGTCTTCGTTTATCTTTTTGTTACTCACAGAAAAGTTGGGGCTATTTATATATACACAGCCTTTGCGTTTAATGGTGTTTATCACTTTATTGTTAGGCCTATTTTGGACGTTTTGGTGGGTTAAATGACTACCGGCCCAACTCTATAAAACTATGAGTTCTTTTTAAAAAAAAATTCAATTTTTTTTAATTGTGTGTGAAAAAAGCTATTAATTCGCTGAATAAAAATTTTGTTTTATTGTATAACGTATGGTTTAATACTTTGTTCACGGATAACATTGGAGAAATGTTTTGAATTGAAGGAGATATGTTTGTAGTAACTTTAGATATACATTAACGTTTATAACATTGAAAATGGTGATTAGAAGTCTAAACATCAAAGAGATAACATACAAAGACAAATGGTAAAAAATGATCAAGTTGATGTGCGACATCCGAACAACAAGCATATAGAAACTATATGCATATATTACACAAATTCTTAGAATATTTGACTTATTGTTATCATGGTAAGTTTCGTGGACGGTGAACTAAGAAAACGTCTAGTACGCAATGACTTTCGCATATGGAAAAGAGATTTTGAAGATCACCATTCTGTTGTATTCTTGTTAGAGAACCCCTTTCATTTAGATTATGAGGTGGATGTCGAGTTACGTAAGTTGAAGATAAAATTCAAAGTGTTGAAATCATATGCCATCAATCATTAATTTTAAGTAATTTGAAGATAAATTCACTATATAGTGAGAGAAATAAAATACCTAATAAATCATGTGTCTTCTCAACATACAATTCTCTTGAGAGGATGCATAAATTGCAATATCTTAGCCAACAAATCAAGATCAACATTTATCTTTTATTGTAAACATCAAGATAAACAAATCAAGAAAAGTTATTAATCCAAATGGGCAAAATGTAAAGCTTAAAATAAAATATTATTACTTCAAATAAGAATTTATGGCTAATCATAAGCTCACATTGAAACGTCCCAATTTTTTTTATATGAAACCTTATTAAGAATATATATACATACTCAAAATACAAAGTCCCAATACTTAAGGATGTAACGAATAATTAACGGAACCAAACAAAAACCTTTTTCTGACGAAAACCACAATCGCGCCGCGATTGTTACAGATGGTGCCGCGATCCTATGCAATCGCGCTGCGATTTAGGAAGATCGTGCCGCGATCCAAGCCTGGGTGGCTGGGCGGGTACCCGTTGGGTGATTCATGAACCAGCCGGGTAAATATGCATTTTTCACATCAGAGCCATGACTTCATTTTGCATAAGGTGTACCAGCCGGGTAGTTCATCAGGACAACAACTCATGCATTTTTACGAAATTGAAACGCGTATAACTTTTTACTCGTATACAATTTGGACACGAAATTTTGCAGACACCTCATTTATATCATAACAAGGGTTTTCCAATTTGTACTTTTCAAAATTCACACTAACGACAAAGTTGGACCTAAATCCAAAATATGGTCATTTTAACCACTTTTTCACCACAACTCAAACTCAATGGCTTGAAGTTTGCAACTTTATACCAACAAGTTTAAATACCATTTTGACTCAAAAGTCAACAACAAATGACGTCAAATCTCTAATTTGAATCATTCTAATGGGTCACCCCCTTTTGTGACCCATTTGGACACTAACTTGACCCACTAACAATTCACTCTTTTAACACTTAAATCTACTATCGATTTCTCATTCCAATGACAACATAAATTTCCAAATACCACAAAAGTTAACTCTTGACAATTTAACCACATATGTATCCAAAATTACTCCATAACTACATGACTTCTTGGTTATCACCAAAACATGACAATTTACATAATTATAATTCCCATTGACTTCCGAGATACATGAACAACGATAACGCAAATTTACCACTTTCCTCTTTGACTTTCCAAAGTCAAAGGTACTATGTCACCAATATCAAAAGTTTCATATTTAACCAACAACTTGACTCCAAAATGTATTGTTTGAGCGATTTATACAAGTGATAACCACAACGACAATTCAAAAGAAGGAAGAGCTTATCTAACCGTAAAAACAAGCTCCAATCCACGCTACCTTTCCCATGCCCACTTGGTTTAATTGAACCATTGCACCTACAACATTAAACAACTAAAGAGTAAGCATAAAGCTTAGTGAGCACATGAGCAATTAAATGAATAATCCACAAATTAAGCAACATATAGCAAATATCAACAACACATATTTGCTTAGGAAAATAATGTAGGTAAAAATATACGTACCAAATATAGTTTAATTATTATTATTTACAATAGAATTACAAATGTAGCAATTCTAATTTAATTACTACAACTACAAATATAAATAATAATAAATAATAGAAAACGAATAATAAGAAACAATAAAATATAAAAAATAAGTAAAAGAAACTTATTCTAAGAAGATCGGCACGCCCCGAAAACTTATTTGAAGAAGACCGAGGCCTGTGTTGGACACAGTTCCCTTAAAACAGATTCGCCGTCTACACGTCGTCTGTTTCCCAGGGTACAACGGCCGAAGCAAAGCAGCTTGTACCGCCGGGCTTGATTCACTGCCCGAGATTTTATCGGAAAATACTTGTATCTCCTTTAATGAAAAAGGGTTGTGTTTTTATGTGTATTAGAATTGAGCCTAGACACCTCTATTTATAGTGTAGGTGGTACCTCTAGGTTTAGTTTACCCACCGATGTGGGACAAACTCAAACCTAACAAACTACACATCATATGTCTTACTTTGTGGATCGATATCTCATTCACATTATCTCCAATTTGGACACATATTACCTCATTACGAAGCTCTTATATAGGTAAACACAATTACATAAAGTAATATTTATATATACCACACATACATATAAAATTATGTGTTCAAAGTTAGTGAAAAAGTACATGTTTCACTAAATTTTCCAACAATCCCCCACATGAATGAATATTGATTGAATACACACTAAATTTCCAATGAAATCTCAATGGTTGAATCTTGCATAGGATAGGTAGGTGTTACCCTTTGAACCCTCCCTTGTGAAATGCACTTAGTCTCCTAGCTGTCAGTAGACGGTGATGTCTTTGAACTGATCTGCCATTTGTGTAGACGACAATACATGTTCACACATGATTCTTCCTGACAAGGTCAAGTCCTCATAGTTGTGTTCGTTATGGTCATGAACACTAGCCTGGTTCTGCAAGAGCTCTTAGGAATTGCGCCCCCACAATTCCCTTTGAAGCGACCCCACTTCTCTCTCACATAGGTGATTCTTCGTAATAACTTAAACCCTTGTAGTTATACAAAAATAATTAAAAGCCAAAAGCTTATCCTCACATCACTGTAATTTATTGGAATGGACTAGGAAGTTGAATAACTCCCTCACAAGTTTTTTTAAGGTTTAAGAACTCCCATCTAGTGGGTGGGACCCACTGAAAACCGGCCCAAAGGGGAGGCATGGTGTGCCTCACCCCTTTTGCTTTTATTGACCTCTTTTGATTACTTCACCACACCACCACCTCCATACCCTTCCATTTCTCATTTCACACTCCATCAAAATCTCTCTCAACTCCTCCCTCTCTTTAAAATTTCGGCCAACCAACAACCACCACAAACCACTATCATCCACCATTGGCCACAACCTCATTCTTGAAGATAAAACGAAGCCGAAGACACCAAAATGATCACCTACGCGTGTACATCACTTCTACCGTCTCCGTTTCTTCATACGAGTGTTGTAAGAACTTCAACTTTACTAAATTACTTTTATGATGTTTATTTACATGTTATGTTGTTTACTTATCAAAGAAATGTCCAAAAAGTAATTCAAAAACGTTGGAATAAACATAAACACAAAGTACATGAATCTGCCCAGAAAATGTGTCTCACCACTTCGGCTATAACTTGAGTTCTACATAGAATTAGACAACGAAACACCCACCAAAATTTTTGTATGGAAGAGCTCTACAAAAAGTTCTTCTTTGACCATTTCCAGAAATGCCCGTATTTTTGTGAATAACTCAATCTTTGGACTGGGGTCTGATTTGGACCAAATCTGACCATACTCCATATTTATTTTTATTTAAAATAGTAAACGAATTTATAAAACTACCAAAAAATGCAGAAATGAACAAGACACATAGGGGAATATGTGTGATTTTTGGTTAGGTCTATTTCGGACTAGAAATGGGTGAGATTGGGGGTGGAACCGAGTTGAAAAATCTGGAATCAAAGCCCAAAGGGCTGTTTTTGGCATGTTGCAAAACCAAAAATTTTCATAAACTCTATAAACAATCCTAAGACTACTATAAAAGTTTCGGATCAAACCGAACCCATTTGACTTAGTCAACGCAAATGAACACTTAAACGAAATCGAAAAAACTTCAGATCTGCGACACTACCATCATCATTGTCGCATGAATAGTGCTCCGTGATTGCTATTGTCGCATGAACAAAACTCCGTGAATCTATTGTCGTATGAACAGTGGTCCGAGAATGCTATTGTCGTAGTAACAGTGTCCGTGAATGCCATTGTCGGATACCCTATTGTCGGAGTCGATTGTCGGATTATTGTTTTCATCATTGTCGCATAGCTATTGACGGATACACATTGTCGCACCAAATCGGAAAGTTTAAAATACTTTTTACACTAAGTATTGAACACATACAACAACTATACCTTATACGACAATACACTTACATGATATACATATTCTTTGGGAAGTATATATGAAACTACTTTACTCGACCCAATTAGTGTATGAAAACTACTATACTATGGAAAGTATACAACACAACTTATAAATACGGATGAGCTTACACTCACTTTATTATGAGATTACACTCATGCGTACACGAGTTTACACTCGAACGGACTTACATCCGAAGAACGATTAAGTGACACGTTACAAATAACCGACTTATGTATATGCTTTACAAGGTATACAAACACGATGAATTACATAATAATAATATTTGAAATTATTATCACACCTACGTCACCAACGGGCCACACTTAATTACAAACAATCACAAACGTACAAACAAATACTTGGACATTTCCTAGTTGAGTGGACAACTAGCATGGGTGATCCTTCGAGACACCAACTTACTTACTTACTTGTTTACGACCTTGTGCGTTTCGGACGCCAGAAGGTTGCAGGGTTCGGAGAACCACACTACGGAATTACATCCGTCACATACTTACGGACTTACATCCGCTATACTTGTTTGCTTGCACAAACGTACTTTTTTTTTTTGGGCAGGTGAGTCTTACAGCCCCACTTTTACTATTTTCACTTGGGGTGAGATATTTGCTACTGTTTTACGTATGAACACAAGTACTGAACTGCTACACACTACTTTTACATACATTACATGAGTTACCTTTTATCCACTGAAATCCTCCTATCATAAGTTGTTAGTTATGGACTTAAGCGCGATTACTAGTAAATGGATCCATTTGGGACTGACAATCCCTACTTGGGGTGGTAGCGCCACCACGGATTACACCGTAGAAACAGGCATATTAGTATTTGTTACATATGAGTGTCCGGATAGCACTCACGGGGGTACGTGATGCTGTACTTGACTGTACCATTCACACTACACTGTTAAGCTTCAACTTGTGAGCTCATGGTAATTGTGTTGACCTACTGATTTACTGAGTTACTGATTTACTTACTATGCTCGAGGGCATTACTGGTACTTTACTTGTGGTTCATAAATGACTTACTATACTAAACCTGTGAGATTCACCAACCTTTTTGGTTGACACTTTTTAGCATTTATCTCAGGTACATTACAGCAGTAGGACTGCACACCCTCAGGACTGATAGCTCGAGTCGCATGCATACAAACTTGTGGAGATTCTTTTGCATTACTTTTTGCATATCAGTTATGTATTAGAATCTCTAGGAAACCATTTTCGAACTCGAAGCTTGTTATTATGATTCAACAATGTAATACTTCTGTACTATTGTACGACGTTACATATAGATGTCGTTTGCTTTACTTTGGTGCTTGATTATTGATTAGTAACACCCAAAGCTTGCTTCCGCGCAACAGTAAATTTGGGGGTGTTACAAATTGGTATCAGAGCATAAGGTTATAGCGAACTAGGTTGCATTAGTGGGCCTAGACTATGACCGTTAGGCTGTATTTCCTTATTAGGTATGACCAGTTCAGGGATTACATCATACGACTTTAATTTAACATAGCCAGATCAACTATGTACAATTAAATGAAGATGATGTGAAATCTGAAATGGGTTATGTTGAACAGGAGTACACTAGTTGACTCTGACTACGAGAGAAACGGGACTACTACTTGCTTGTGCTATACACACTAGGCTGTTATGTGATATATGTGAATATATACATGGATAGGCCTCGCTTACATACTATGTCTTAGGCTATATTATATGTTGTAGATATATGAATATAGGCCTCATAATTCTTAACGCTTTGTCACATAAATGACTGACAACTCTCCCGTAACACTCACTGATTCGGACAGTGAAGTCCAAGCACCACAAACTCGAGAAAGGACAACTATTTCGTCCGTCTCTCCAGCCCGGGATGCTCCCGAACCACTGTTTTACTCATCTGGGGAAGCTCGAGTGATCTGTACTCGCCGTAGGGGTGTTGGATCGTTCCGAGCTGACCCTTACTCCAACTACACGGGCAACCCTACTACCAGGATGTTTCGTCCTCCAATTGCCCGCAGGTGGGACTGGCTACCCACAACACTAAACACATGGAGGTCTGAGGAAGAGATTCAGATACCTGCTGACTCTATGGACATCTCCCCGTATACTCAGGAACCGATACATCACACGACACCAGTGTTGGCTGCTCGCCTCCACCGTCATGAGCAAAGGTTCGAGGACCTCGAGCAGGAGCAACACATGATGACAACCTACTTGTTACGTCAAGCCCATGATCGCATGGCACAACTACAACGGGAACTTGAAGAGACAAACCACACTCTGGACATGGTACATCAGCAAGTGATCGACGACAGAGGCACGTCCGATCTCCTGCAAGAAAGGTTAGAGGAATGTGAACAGCGTTCACAGGAAGCTGAAGAGTACACTCGTGTACTGGAACAGAGGATGACTTTGGCCGAGGACGGCACTCGACAAGCCAACAGACTTGCTGAAACCGTCACCCGTCTTACCACTGCGATATCACGACTAACCCTATGTCAGGATTAGTATAATGTCTATTTGTAATCTAATATGCTATCGTAGGACTCTTGCAATTCGGCCGGAAGTAACAGTTCTCGGCACCTTTTGTAAACTCTAAAGTTTGTAACCACTCGAACTCGTACTCTGTAATCTTTTGAAACTTGTACCTTGTAATCAGATTTTATTATCTAATGAATTATGATTATCGCTTCGTACTGTTGCATATTTCCTCATTATAAATATGCATATGTGATACATCATAATTTGGTGCAAACATCTGACATACCTCATTTTCTGGTTATTCAGCACTATGCCTCCAAAAAGACACACGTACAGCGATGCCGAGATGGCTCAACTCATTGCACAAAGTGTGGCTCAAGCCATGGCTATACGACAATCGAGTTCTGGCAGTAATGATACATCTGCAAACGGGCCACAACCCAAGCCCTGTTCTTACAAAGATTTCTTGAACTGCAAATGTAACACCCCCAAATTTACTGTAGAGCGGAAGCATACTTTGGGGTGTTACTAATCAATACACAAAGCACATTAGATACAATGAACGACTCTATATGCGTCGTTTTACAAAATACATTGATATTATAAAAGTTTTACACTGTTATAATATAGTTTACAAAAGCTCTGGAGTCAAATGATAGAGATTCTATGGCATAACTAAATTATACAAAATATAGTAATGCATGACAATCTCTTGATGTCGGAATGCGACTCGAGCTAATGGGCATCCTGAATGGCAGACCTACTGCAGCTGAAAACCTGAGAATACATGCTAAAAGGTCAGCTATAGAGCTGGTGAGCTCACAGGTTTAATGATAAGATATGATGTATGAACCACAAGATTTAATAATGATGTTTGAAATTAATCAAATATAACGTATATAAAGCCATGAGCACATAGTCTGAGCTTAACTGAGGTGTCAGGATCACAATTAAGTGCCTGAGCGAGGGTGCCTCTATGCGTATGCCTAATCAACATACGTATGAACAAATGATAATGCGTCCGTTTTGACCAGTCAGTGCTTGCTGACCCGGACGGGGATTGTCAGTCCCATATGGATCCATACACTAACATTCACGCTACAAAGTATTACCAAACTATGCTATGAGGACTTAAAATGATTAGATGATTTACTCATGTAATATATAGCGATGTTTTGATACTTGTGTTCAGATGTAAAACAAAATGAGCATGTATCTCACCCCTAGGTAAAAGCATTTAAAAGGGGCTATGAGACTCACCTGAGCCTAATGATTTGCTAACAAGCAATAATGATGATGTTTCAAGAGTATTGATGTCGTCTCCAACGACTGAAACCTGCTGGCGTCCTAAACGCGTAAGGTTATAGTAATGATTAGATGTCTTAATAGACCATATATGCTAGTTGCTCATTCAACTAGTTATGTCCAATGTTTATTATCGTTTGTGTTTAGTAATAGTGTGCGACCCGTTGGTGACGGTTTGTAATAATAATCCAAAGTAGTACCAATTATGTGTTTGGTTGTATTGTATACTTCTAAAAGTATGCTCGGTATGTTTGTCACTTATATTAGGTTATACATTTATATTCAAACGTCGTGGTCAAATATGTTGTTTTCCTAAAGTCAACAGAAGTCCACTTGGTCAAACAGGTCAAACAAGCTCGGTTTGACTTGAAACTTTTACACAACACTTATATATGTTAATAACTTAATAAAAAGTAAGTTTTACGTAAACTGAATGTCCCAAAGTATCGTTTTTAACCCGAAAGTGAAAACAGTCCATAGATTACGTTTTCGGAAAATTGCACGACCTTTTACACGTTATTTGACCAAGTAAACGTCCACAATAAGTTCCCACAAAATTATATGTTATTCCCATGTCTCTTAGATTTCTGGAACATATTCTTATTAAGTCTATGTCCAACCACAAGTTGAGAAATAATTTTGCAAAGGGAAAGTGGTCCAGCAGCTCGTTTTTCAGTACATATGTTCAATGATTCGGTCATAACTCAAAAACTACAAAACTTCATGAAATGTACAAGTAGGGGTTTTAAAGCTATTTCAAGTACCAAACTTTTGGCACTGGTCCCACATTCATTTTCGTCCTTTAACCCGAGATATATCCTTTTAGATTTAGTCAAGATTTCTGGTAAGAAAGTACTATCTGCACATGTACCTTTAACTTAATAATTAAAAATAGAAAATGAACTCCAATTTTCATGAGGCTTACAGATTTGAAAATTAGATTTCTTAAACTTCATTTTAGGCTTAATATATGTGAGATTTCATTAAGAAATGAGTTAGTTATCACGGATCTAATCCGATCTAAGTTTCTGTCCAGAGGTCAATACTATTACCCAACGATTTTTAGCTTTGTTTTTCGGTTTTTAAGTTGGATCTTGGACATAAACGTGCTGAGATGAAGAACGAGCATATAGATATATGTTAAGAAAGTATATCTAGCAAGGATCTAAAGAAAACTCACAAAGGAATCGTGGTCTAGAGCTGAAACAAAAGAGAAAAGACTGCTGCTGCTCTCTTCGGCTTTTCCTTGCTTGAAAACGTGGATAATGTTGCTAGATGATGGTGGTGAAGCTTAGATGTACTGGGAGAAGGTGGTGGAAGTGTATGGTGGTGGTGGCTGGTCGTTCTAGTGAGAGAGGGCAGAGATAGGTGGGTGGTTTGAGAGAGGAATGCAAGTAATTATGTGACAAATGAGGGTAAGTATGTATATATATATATATATATGGGCTCACTAGGGTTTGTGTGGGCTGTTATTGGCCGATTTTGGGCTGTTCTTGGGCCCATTTTGGGTCGGTTTAGGGTTGGTCCAAAGGTAGTTGGGCTCGTGACAAGTCTCTCGAGTCCGTGTTACGTTTGTTAGTCGTTTAAACGTTAAATCGCGAGTTTTTAAGATATTGTTAACGTTAAACTTTTAGATCTTGTTTTTTGTAAATAATTATTTATCCAAGTTAAATAATCATTTTAAGACTATTGGTGGTCATTATTTGGTTGTCGGGTTCGTTTTACGCATTTTCTTCGTGTCGGTTACGTTTCATACAACGTGTAACATTTCGTATATTATTACACATCAATAATATATAGTGAATAACGACTATTTACTTTGTCAAATAACTTTATGTTATTTATAAAAGTATTGTCACCAACGTCCGTGTGAATTGTATCGAATTCCATTCGATATAAAAATTCACGATTTAACCAAATCGCGTACGTGTATATATATTCAACAATATATATAATGATACATTAATTATCCTAATCCAAGGACTAATTACATGTATTAAGAGATGATTAGGCACTAATCACTAGTCCTAATTTGAGGGTTGTCACATTCTCCCCTTGTTAAGAGAATTTCGTCCCGAAATTCAGCTCGAAGTCGGCGTGTTAGGGGAGTCTGAAAATAAATGTGGGTACTTGAGTCGCATCTGATCTTCCCGTTCCCAGGTGAATTCCGGACCATGCCGCGAATTCCACCTAACCTTAATGATTGGGATACGACTTTGCTTAAGCTGTTTGACCTCGCGGTCCATGATCTCCACTGATGTCTCGACAATATGGAGTTTATCATCGATTTGAATCTCATCTAGAGGAATAATGAGTGTCTCATCGGACAGACATTTCTTCAGGTTAGAAATGTGAAATGTGGGATGCACGCTACTGAGCTCTGGAGGTAGCTGCAATCGATATGCGACTGGACCAATCCTTTCAAGGATCTCAAAAGGTCCGATATATCTAGGGTTTAACTTCCCACGTTTACCAAAACAGATGACACCTTTCCAATGAGATACTTTGAGCAATACTTGATCCCCAACCTGGAACTCGAGATGCTTGCGTCTCACGTCAGCATAACTTTTCTGACGATCACGTGCGGCTTTCAGCCGTTGCTGGATACCAACGATCTTCTCGGTGGTTTCATGAATGATTTCCGGGCCAGTGAGTTGGCTATCTCCAACTTCGGTCCAACAGATAGGCGACCGGCACTTACGACCGTACAGTGCCTCGAAAGGTGCAGCCTTGATGCTGGTGTGGTAACTGTTGTTGTATGAGAATTCGCACAAAGGCAAATGATGCTCCCAATTTGCACCGAAGTCAATTACGCATGCGCGTAACATATCTTCCAGTGTTTGAATAGTCCTTTCACTTTGGCCATCGGTTTGTGGATGATAGGCTGTACTCATATCTAAACGAGTACCCAATGACTTTTGCAATGATTGCCAAAAGTTAGATGTGAATCGGCTGTCTCTATCAGAGATAATTGAGATTGGAACGCCGTGTCGGGATACGATCTCCTTCAAATAGATTCGTGTGAGACGTTCCATTTTGTCAGTTTCCTTGATGGCGATAAAATGAGCTGATTTGGTGAGCCGGTCTACGATCACCCAAATGGTGTTGCAACCGCTAGCTGTTCTTGGGAGTTTAGTGATGAAATCCATAGCGATTTGCTCCCATTTCCATTCTGGAATGTCCGGTTGCTGTAGCAAACCGGTGGGCTTATGATATTCAGCTTTAACTTTTGAACATGTGAGGCACTTGCTGACATACGTGGCAATCTCTGCTTTCATGTTTGGCCACCAGTATGATCCCTTGATGCCATGATACATCTTGTCAGATCCAGGATGTATATAATATTTGGACTTTTGAGCTTCATCCATCACCAAGTCTCGAAGATTTCCGAACTTAGGTAACCAGATCCGGTGTGCGAAGTATTTGACCCCATTGGGTTTGGTTTCGAATTGATTCTCCATGTTGCGCAAGGCCTCATCCTTGATGTTTTCAGGTTTCAGTGCTTCGAGTTGAGCAGTTAGAATTTGAATGATTAGATCATTATGGATGGTTATACTAAGGGCTCGGACTCGAAGTGGTTTTGTGCGCTCTTTGCGACTTAGGGCATCGGCAACTACATTTGCTTTGCCCGGATGATACTTGATTTCACAATCATAATCAGTGAGCAACTCGACCCATCATCGTTGCCTCATGTTGAGATCCTTCTGATCGAATATATGCTGGAGGCTCTTATGATTGGTGAAGATGGTACATCTCGTGCCATACAGGTAATGTCTCCAGATCTTGAGTGCGAACACCACGGCCCCCAGCTCGAGGTCGTGAGTCGTGTAATTCTTTTCGTGAACCTTTAGTTATCGAGAAGCGTAGGCAATCACCTTGTCCCGTTGCATCAACACGCAACCAAGACCTTGGTGTGAAGCATCACAGTATACCACGAAGTCTTCGTTGCCTTCGGGTAATGATAGTATTGGTTCACTGCAGAGCTTTTGCTTCAATAGCTGAAATGCTGACTCTTGCTTATCAATCCAATTGAACTTCTTTTCCTTCTGAGTCAGTGTTGTGAGAGGTTGCGCTATTTTGGAAAAATTTTCAATGAAGCGCCGATAATAACCAGCCAATCCTAAAAATTGACGTACTTCAGTCGGCGTCGAGGGTGCTTGCCAGCACTTGATTGCCTCAATCTTTGAGGGATCCACGTGAATTCCTTGACTATCAATTACATGACCAAGGAATTGAACAGTTTGCATCCAGAACTCGCACTTGGAGAATTTTGCATATAACTCTTCGTGTCTAAGAAGTTCTAGAATGGTTTTGAGATGTTGCGCGTGTTCCTGTTCATTGCGCGAGTAGATGAGAATATCATCGATGAAGACAATGACAAACTTGTCAAGATATGGTTTGCACACTCGGTTCATAAGATCCATGAATACAGCCGGTGCGTTTGTCAAACCAAATGGCATCACTTGGAACTCATAATGACCATAGCGAGTTCGGAAAGCAGTCTTTGGGATGTCGATATCACGAACTCGTAACTGATGATAACCTGATCTTAGATCTATCTTCGAATAGAAACTTGACCCTTGAAGTTGGTCGAACATGTCATCAATACGAGGAAGTGGATAACGGTTCTTGACGGTCAATTTGTTCAACTCTCTATAGTCGATACACATCCTGAATGAACCGTCCTTCTTTTTCACAAATAGTACCGGAGCTCCCCATGGTGAAGAACTCGGTCTAATGAATCCCTTATCCAGGAGTTCCTGTAACTGAGTAGACAACTCCTGAAGTTCTGAAGGGGCTAAGCGATACGGTGCTCGTGCAACAGGTGCTGCCCCGGGCACGAGATCGATCGAGAACTCAACTTGTCTCGGTGGCGGAAGGCCAGGCAAGTCTTCGGGAAAGACTTCTGGAAAATCTCGAACAATGGGCACATCTTCAAGTCGCTTCTCTTCTGACTTTTTCTCCATAACATGAGCGAGGATTTCCTGATAACCCTTTCTCAAATACTTTCGGGTTTTCATGCAGGAAATGATATTCACTCTCATCCCACCGATCTCCCCTTGTATGATTAAAGTACTACCGGTGACAAGAGGAATACGGACGATTTTGTCATAGCAGACAATTTCAGCTCGGTGCTTGGATAACCAATCCATTCCAATAATGACGTCGAAACTTCCAATCTCAACGGGTATAAGGTCAATAGAGAAGATTTCATCAGATAGATTTAAAGTGCAATTTGGTATTACACTGTCAGTCTCAATTAACTTGCCATTAGCTAATTCTACAATGTACTTAGCATCTAAGGCAATAGGGGCAATGTTAAGCAATTGACTAAACTCATCAGATATGAAGCTCCTATCAGCACTAGAATCAAACAGAACAGAAGCAGTAAGATTGTTGAGAAGAAACGTACCCGAGACCACATTCGGGTCTTGACGGGCCTCTCCTGAATTCAGAACGAAAGCTCTTCCCTTCGCAGTGTTGTTACCCTTGTTCTTCAGCTTCGGGCATTCATTCCTAAAGTGTCCAGTATCTCCACACTCATAGCAGGACTTTGGTTGGCTGGTGGTGGTGTTGGTGTTGACGGTGGTAGACCTACAGTCTTTGGTCAAATGTCCATACCTTTGACATCTTCCACAAGGTGTGCCGCAAGGACCATCATGATGACGGTGGCACTTTGAACAGTAGGGCTTATTTCCAGTGTAGCCCTTGTTGGAACCAGAACCAGTGTTGGGGGTCTTATCAGACTCAGACCTCTTGAATGATGATTGATTTTGAGTGGTGTTCCCAGACCACTTTCTTTTGTTGTTGTTCCCAGAAGATGGTACAGATGTCTCACGGCTGACAACCATTGCCATAAGTTCATGAGCAATTCCGATAGCTCTTTCCAGAGTGGTTGGTTGAGCTGAGGCGACATTGTAACACCCCCAAATTTGTTGAGCGGAAGCATTTAGTTAAAGTATTGGGGTGTCACAATAATAAAGCATGCATACGTATCAGAGCTTATGATTACAACAGAACAATATATATTAAGATGCCAAAAGAGTTAATTACAAAGTTTACGATTCATCGAATCGTATAAGTTAAAAGTAGTAAGTTTACAAAAGTAGATTTCTGAAATATGACTAAAACATTTCAGTTATACTAAAGAAATCCATATGTTTCCAAAAGTTGGCATCCTAAGCTTCAAGGGTCGCCTAATTCTCCATGTGTGTTGGCGATCTTACATGCGCAGCTAATTCCCTGAAAAACATAGTAAAAGTCAACAACTAGGTTGAGTGAATTCACAGGTTTTATGTTTACAAGTTCAGTTGTGATAAACCGCTGTTGTTTGTAACGTATCGTTGGGATGTCACCCAAAAGTATAGTTCATGAAATCAGATATGTTCCAAATTAGTTGTTTGTAGGAATGTTTGTATCCTAATAGTTGTAGGAAATCAGTATCCCGTGTTCAAGTAAGTTTTGTAGGATTATACGTATCCTAATCGTAGATATGTTTCGTTGGGATGTTGCCCAAAAATATAGTTCAAGTTATAGTAGGAATGTAAGTATCCTATTAGTCGTTTGTAGGTGTAACACTCCCCTAAGACCCGTATCTGGACCACGTACGGCAGTATTACCATCCTAATCGTTTGGTGGGTCCATGTTAGTAGGAAACCCATTGCTTTCAGTAGTGTTGCCCATGTCAAGTAGGGACTTTTAAATAGTGTTGCCCATGTCAAGTAGGGACTTTTCAATAGTGTTGCCCATGTCAAGTAGGAACTTTTCAGTAATGTTGCCCATGTCAAGTATGGACTTTTCAGTAGTGTTGCCCATGTCAAGTAGGGACTTTTCAGTAGTGTTGCCCATGTCAAGTATGGACTTTTCAGTAGTGTTGCCCATGTCAAGTAGGGACTTTTAGTTACCCAGTCCGTTATATAAAGTGTTGCTGGTTATCCTCCAGCGTTCTCGAAAACGTGTTCATGTGTTTACAGCGTTGGCAGTATGAAAGTAATATGTAACACTTCCCCTAAGACCCGTATATGGACCACGTGCGGGCAGTATTACATATTAAGTTGAAATCGTCAGTTTGTTTATCAGTTTACTAGTTCCATGTACTCCACTTGTTTGAGTAAAATAGTATACAACCATGTTTGTATAAAAGTGTTTGACTATGTTTTCCACCCCCGTTCAAAGCAGTTAAAACAGTAAAAGTAGGGGCTGTGAACTCACCTGTTGAGTTTAAGTAGTTGTGCGAGTGCTAGCAAACCTAAGCCCAAGTATAGTCTGAAATCTCCTAACGTCCTAAACGTACGAGATGTAATAAGTATGTGGATGTCTAAACTAATCATCCATGCTAGTGTTTGTACAACCAAGTCACGTCCAAATCGTTTGTTTAATGTTTATGCTTGTATTTCGTATTTGTGAAAATGTATACGATTCGTTGGTGATAGTTTGAAATCCTAATTTCGGTAAAATAAGTGTGTTTGTATCGTTTGTAAAGCTCGTGAATCGTATCGTATAAAGATAAGCATTTCCGGTTAGTTCGACACTTAGTGAAAACTAGTTTTTAAACTTCCTGTTTTTAGCGACGCAAGGTGCGACGCTGGGTTGTGATGCGACGTAGGGTGCGACGTACGGGTCTACGTCGCATTCAGGTTTTGAGACGTCATGGGTTGTGTCGCATAGGCGACGTTCGCAATTTAATGCGACGGGACGGGTTACGTCGCAGTATGCGACGTTGTGAGATGTTCTGCGACGTAGGGCCTGACGTCGCATTTAGCCCAAGCCAGATGCGACGTAGCGGACTGTTCGACGAACAATTCAGGAAAAACGAGTTTTGGGTCGATTTCGGACGTTTTCGGTTATATGAAACACTAAAACATGTAAATCTAAGTATATTAAACACTAAATAGCTATTATAACTTTGAAATCTAAAGATTTGCGGGATTTGTCGGAAACTTACGAGTGTCGGATTTGAAATCCGAAAAGGTAGAAGTGTAGATCGGGATGCCGTGGTCGTTTTATTCCAAAGGAGCTATGTGATTCGGCGTCGTTTTAGTGTAGTTTTGTGGTGATTTGTGTGAAATTTGGGAGAGTTTAGAGAGAAGGAGGAGAAAAGAGAAAAGAAGAGAGAGAGAGATGAAATGAGAATGAAAGAAAGTTGGGAGGTGGGAGGTGGTTTTGTTCCACTTTCTCGCCTCCGTGTTTGCGTTCCGTGTTTGTTTACCCAATCGTTAAATGTTATATTATTTTAACTATTATGTTTTTAATTACATTTTTCATTATTTTTAATTAGGATCTTTTTTTGAAACCAAATTAATAAATTTTATAAATTTCAAACTTTGTTTCATTTTAATTATACGAGTTGACGTTTTGATTTATGAATGATATGTAAATATTATTGACATAATATTTAATTGTTTTCTACGTTATTTAATAATTTCGTTTTATTAAATAATTTTTGTTTACCAACAGTCGTATGTTTTTGTCGCGTTTGTTTTCAATTTGTTCAGTGCGTAATTACAACTAATTACGAATACGTAATACTACGCGTATTATCTAGTTGGGCTATGCTAGACTTACCTCTAGAATGTGTTGTGAATTCACTCAAGTAGGGAATTAGCCTAATAATGCAAGTGATTAACTTAATTAATTGTGTTTAAATTTGCGGGGTGTTACATTCTCCCCTCGTTAGAGAAATCTCGTCCCGAGATTTAAAATCAAGTCGGATCGCCCGCGGCGTACGTTCTCCGATAAGTCATGTTGTTAACAATAGTAATAGTTTGCGTGGCGTTCAATTGTTGCCATAGAAGTTCAATCAGTTTAAGTATGCTCGCGGCATAGTTCAATATGTTGTTTGTTTCGTTTCGTGTTCAGGGTTTACCAAGTGTTGTGTTTAAATCGACATTCGAATAAAAACGTATGTTAAATCGTAGCAACAGCTATTAGGACATACCGTGCTAGTTGAGATCCGCAACCATTTCTGGTGCACGGAGGATATATGCGCGGCTACGCCCCGGTGGTATGGTTGCGATGCGGTTGTTGTTTTGATTGTTGTTCCCGGGGTTGTTCTGGTTGTTGTTATTTTGATTGTTGTTGAGTTGGGGGCACTGATTTCGGTAGTGTCCCGGGTCGCCACATCGGAAACATCCAGTGTTTCGTTGTTCGTTGTTCGTGGGGTGAGTTCTACAAGCTTCGGTTCTGTGTCCGAATCGGTTGCATTTATCACAGAAGAAGCAATCTCCTTCATGATGTTTTCCGCACTTCCCACACTTGGGCCTGTTACCAAGGTAGGGTTTCTGTTCAGTGTTGGTGATCGCAGCAAAGGCTCGGGTGTTTCCCGGGTTTCTATTTTGTTAACCCTGACGGTCGTTACCCTCGCTGTTCCATTTGCGTTTGTGGGTTCCAGATTCGCCCGCATCAGTACGTGTAGGTTCAGTTTTCCCTGTGATAGCTTTCAGGGTTCCAATCTCGACCGCGTCGTCGGTTAAGCTGTGAGCCAGATCCACTGCGCTCCTAAAAGTGGCGGGTTTGGAGGACATAACCATGCCTCGGATTTGTGGTGCCAAACCCCTGTTGTAACGCTCAATGCGTTTGCTCTCGGGGGTTACCATGTGAGGCACAAGACGTGCAAGCTCCTGAAATCTAGTTGTATAACCGGAAATATCAGCGCCGATCATTTGGATGTTCCAGAATTCGGTTTCAAGTTTCTGCATTTCGTTGGGAGGGCAAAATTCCTCCATCAGCATTCGTTTCAGTGTCTCCCATGAGATGGAGTAAGCAGCTGGGCGTCCCATGATTTGCACCTGAGCGTTCCACCATGTTAGCGCTTTGTCGGCTAAAGTGCAGGTGGCGTATTTCACAATTTTGTCGGTGGCGCAGTCGCTGATGTCGATGACTGATTCCGTTTTCTCAATCCAGTGGACCAGGCCGATGGCCCCTTCGGTCCCGGTGAAGGTGCTGGGTTTACAAGACTGGAAGGTTTTGTAGGAACACCCGTGCTGGGTATTGTTCGGGGTTTCGCTGTTGACGGGAGTGGCTCCACTATTGTTGGTCAGGTTTTCACGATTGCGGCTAGCCTCGTATTGTGCGATGGCTTCAGCCACGCGGCGTTCGATAATCTGTTCGGTTGTTTCTGGAGGCGGTGGTGGTGGAGGAATATTTCGTCGACTGTTTCGAGTATTTCTTTGTTTAGGCGGCATGCTGACGTTCTGCGATGAAAAGGTGCAGAAGTCAATGCCAATGAAAAATATGTGAGGAATAGAGTTTCACATATTTCAAGTTTTCAAGTATCAAGAGAAATTGTCGAATCCCCATCACGTATCTTACGACTATGAAACACCCATATGTACTCAGTATAATATAATCACGTTGGCCAGGCGTCATTATATGATGCCAAATACATACTTCTTTTCATCAACCGTTAAATCACGATCAGGTTCATATGAGATCAGAGTACAATGAACGAGTCGAATGTGGTGAACAGTTCACGCGTATCGAGGTATCGTAACGATAGTTTAAATGTATGCAAATGTATGTATGCATGTGCGTTCTAGCCAAGGCTATAGTCTAGGTCTCTAGGTCGCTAAGTCACCTAAAGTTTCCTAGTTCGCTATAACCATTGGCTCTGATACCAATCTGTAACACCCCCAAATTTGTTGAGCGGAAGCATTTAGTTAAAGTATTGGGGTGTCACAATAATAAAGCATGCATACGTATCAGAGCTTATGATTACAACAGAACAATATATATTAAGATGCCAAAAGAGTTAATTACAAAGTTTACGATTCATCGAATCGTATAAGTTAAAAGTAGTAAGTTTACAAAAGTAGATTTCTGAAATATGACTAAAACATTTCAGTTATACTAAAGAAATCCATATGTTTCCAAAAGTTGGCATCCTAAGCTTCAAGGGTCGCCTAATTCTCCATGTGTGTTGGCGATCTTACATGCGCAGCTAATTCCCTGAAAAACATAGTAAAAGTCAACAACTAGGTTGAGTGAATTCACAGGTTTTATGTTTACAAGTTCAGTTGTGATAAACCGCTGTTGTTTGTAACGTATCGTTGGGATGTCACCCAAAAGTATAGTTCATGAAATCAGATATGTTCCAAATTAGTTGTTTGTAGGAATGTTTGTATCCTAATAGTTGTAGGAAATCAGTATCCCGTGTTCAAGTAAGTTTTGTAGGATTATACGTATCCTAATCGTAGATATGTTTCGTTGGGATGTTGCCCAAAAATATAGTTCAAGTTATAGTAGGAATGTAAGTATCCTATTAGTCGTTTGTAGGTGTAACACTCCCCTAAGACCCGTATCTGGACCACGTACGGCAGTATTACCATCCTAATCGTTTGGTGGGTCCATGTTAGTAGGAAACCCATTGCTTTCAGTAGTGTTGCCCATGTCAAGTAGGGACTTTTAAATAGTGTTGCCCATGTCAAGTAGGGACTTTTCAATAGTGTTGCCCATGTCAAGTAGGAACTTTTCAGTAATGTTGCCCATGTCAAGTAGGGACTTTTCAGTAGTGTTGCCCATGTCAAGTAGGGACTTTTCAGTAGTGTTGCCCATGTCAAGTAGGGACTTTTCAGTAGTGTTGCCCATGTCAAGTAGGGACTTTTAGTTACCCAGTCCGTTATATAAAGTGTTGCTGGTTATCCTCCAGCGTTCTCGAAAACGTGTTCATGTGTTTACAGCGTTGGCAGTATGAAAGTAATATGTAACACTTCCCCTAAGACCCGTATATGGACCACGTGCGGGCAGTATTACATATTAAGTTGAAATCGTCAGTTTGTTTATCAGTTTACTAGTTCCATGTACTCCACTTGTTTGAGTAAAATAGTATACAACCATGTTTGTATAAAAGTGTTTGACTATGTTTTCCACCCCCGTTCAAAGCAGTTAAAACAGTAAAAGTAGGGGCTGTGAACTCACCTGTTGAGTTTAAGTAGTTGTGCGAGTGCTAGCAAACCTAAGCCCAAGTATAGTCTGAAATCTCCTAACGTCCTAAACGTACGAGATGTAATAAGTATGTGGATGTCTAAACTAATCATCCATGCTAGTGTTTGTACAACCAAGTCACGTCCAAATCGTTTGTTTAATGTTTATGCTTGTATTTCGTATTTGTGAAAATGTATACGATTCGTTGGTGATAGTTTGAAATCCTAATTTCGGTAAAATAAGTGTGTTTGTATCGTTTGTAAAGCTCGTGAATCGTATCGTATAAAGATAAGCGTTTCCGGTTAGTTCGACACTTAGTGAAAACTAGTTTTTAAACTTCCTGTTTTTAGCGACGCAAGGTGCGACGCTGGGTTGTGATGCGACGTAGGGTGCGACGTACGGGTCTACGTCGCATTCAGGTTTTGCGACGTCATGGGTTGCGTCGCATAGGCGACGTTCGCAATTTAATGCGACGGGACGGGTTACGTCGCAGTATGCGACGTTGTGAGATGTTCTGCGACGTAGGGCCTGACGTCGCATTTAGCCCAAGCCAGATGCGACGTAGCGGACTGTTCGACGAACAATTCGGGAAAAACGAGTTTTGGGTCGATTTCGGACGTTTTCGGTTATATGAAACACTAAAACATGTAAATCTAAGTATATTAAACACTAAATAGCTATTATAACTTTGAAATCTAAAGATTTGCGGGATTTGTCGGAAACTTACGAGTGTCGGATTTGAAATCCGAAAAGGTAGAAGTGTAGATCGGGATGCCGTGGTCGTTTTATTCCAAAGGAGCTATGTGATTCGGCGTCGTTTTAGTGTAGTTTTGTGGTGATTTGTGTGAAATTTGGGAGAGTTTAGAGAGAAGGAGGAGAAAAGAGAAAAGAAGAGAGAGAGAGATGAAATGAGAATGAAAGAAAGTTGGGAGGTGGTTTTGTTCCACTTTCTCGCCTCCGTGTTTGCGTTCCGTGTTTGTTTACCCAATCGTTAAATGTTATGTTATTTTAACTATTATGTTTTTAGTTACATTTTTCATTATTTTTAATTAGGATCTTTTTATGAAACCAAATTAATAAATTTTATAAATTTCAAACTTTGTTTCATTTTAATTATACGAGTTGACGTTTTGATTTATGAATGATATGTAAATATTATTGACATAATATTTAATTGTTTTCTACGTTATTTAATAATTTCGTTTTATTAAATAATTTTTGTTTACCAACAGTCGTATGTTTTTGTCGCGTTTGTTTTCAATTTGTTCAGTGCGTAATTACAACTAATTACGAATACGTAATACTACGCGTATTATCTAGTTGGGCTATGCTAGACTTACCTCTAGAATGTGTTGTGAATTCACTCAAGTAGGGAATTAGCCTAATAATGCAAGTGATTAACTTAATTAATCGTGTTTAAATATTCGGGGTGTTACAGACATTCCCCTGGATATTCTCTGGGAGGCCGCGGATGTACTTCTTGATACTTTTTCCTTCCGTATCAACCAAACCTGGGCACAACAGAGCGAATTGCTGGAACTTGGTGGTGTACCCAGCAATATCGTTCCCTTGTACCGCCAGATGCCAGAACTCCACTTCCAGTCGGTGTAGTTCTTCCTCGCGACAGTACTTCTCCCTTAGCTTTTTCTTCAATTCAGGCCAAGGAAGTCAGTTTGCGATCTCGACGCCAATAGAGTTTGCGTGGGTGTTCCACCACGTTAGTGCACCTTCTTGAAAGGTGTAAGCAGCAAACTTGACCTTACTATCTTCAGCACAGTTACAGAGACTGAAGACATATTCCATTCTTTCAATCCATCAGATTAAGCTAATAGCACCTTCCGTGCCCTTAAAGTAGAGTGGCTTGCAGCTGAGAAAGTCCTTGTAGGAACAAGGTTTGATAACAGGAGTAGGAGTGGTATTGACTGTCTCTTCATTCCTTTGAGCGTCTCGAGCAGCCATGGCTTCGGCTACAGCTCGAGTAACCGCAGCATTGAGTTCAGCTTGACTGAAACCTTTCCTCTTTGGCGGCATGATTCTGACAAAAACAAATAGAGTGGATGAGTTGTTTGCACCAAAACATGATACATCGCATATGCATATATATATTTATGGGGTAATATACAATGACACAAGTGATAATGACATTTGACAAATAACAGAGTTGCATACTAGATGCGAGTTTGCGAGTGGGTAGGGTAAGCGACTACTTATAGGAACCTTAGTCCTTCTAACAACAGGTTCCATTTGTGATTCCTAAGAAATAGGATGATGGAGGAAATACGAAATGATATATTCCTCACGAATATGTGATTGTACAGCGGAATGAGTTGTGAGATGTTATGTGCGTATTAAAGGGATAGACGAAAGTAATTTATACTTGTCGTCTTTGGTAGCGAGAGTGTTAACGAGTGTATTATCGTGTGTGATCTATATATATTCGATATATATAATAGCTTAGAAGATAATACGCGAGTGGGGCTTAATCATATATCTTCAATATATAATAGCCTACATAATAACACATAAGAGAGGCCTATGTATGTATATACGCCTATATCACATAATAGCCTAATGATTGTCTAGCACAAACCAAGTATAAGTCTCGGTTTCTCTCGTGGTCAGAGTCAACTATCGCATTCCTGTTCAACATAACCCCTTTCAGTTTTTACATCTTATTCATTTAATTGTACATAGTTAGCTAAGCTATGTTAAATTAAACTCATATGGTGTAATCACTGAACCAGTTATATCTAATAAGGAATACTGCCTAACGGTCATAGTCTAGGCCCACTAAATGCAACCTAGTTCACTATGACCTTAGGCTCTGATACCAATCTGTAACACCCCCAAATTTACTGTAGAGCGTAAGTATACTTTGGGGTGTTACTAATCAATACACAAAGCACATAAGATACAATGAATGACTCTATATGCGTCGTTTTACAAAATACATTGATATTATAAAAGTTTTACACTGTTATAATATAGTTTACAAAAGCTCTGGAGTCAAATGATAGAGATTCTATGGCATAACTAAATTATACAAAATATAGTAATGCATGACAATCTCTTGATGTCAGAATGCGACTCGAGCTAATGGGCATCCTGAATGGCAGACCTACTGCAGCTGAAAACCTGAGAATACATGCTAAAAGGTCAGCTATAGAGCTGGTGAGCTCACAGGTTTAATGATAAGATATGATGTATGAACCACAAGATTTAATAATGATGTTTGAAATTAATCAAATATAACGTATATAAAGCCATGAGCACATAGTCTGAGCTTAACTGAGGTGTCAGGATCACAATTAAGTGCCTGAGCGAGGGTGCCTCTATGCGTATGCCTAATCAACATACGTATGAACAAATGATAATGCGTCCGTTTTGACGAGTCAGTGCTTGCTGACCCGGACGGGGATTGTCAGTCCCATATGGATCCATACACTAACATTCACGCTACAAAGTATTACCAAACTATGCTATAAGGACTTAAAATGATTAGATGATTTACTCATGTAATATATAGCGATGTTTTGATACTTGTGTTCAGATGTAAAACAAAATGAGCATGTATCTCACCCCTAGGTAAAAGCATTTAAAAGGGGATATGAGACTCACCTGAGCCTAATGATTTGCTAACAAGCAATAATGATGATGTTTCAAGAGTATTGATGTCGTCTCCAACGACTGAAACCTGCTGGCGTCCTAAACGCGTAAGGTTATAGTAATGATTAGATGTCTTAATAGACCATCTATGCTAGTTGCTCATTCAACTAGTTATGTCCAATGTTTGTTTATCGTTTGTGTTTAGTAATAGTGTGCGACCCGTTGGTGACGGTTTGTAATAATAATCCAAAGTAGTACCAATTATGTGTTTGGTTGTATTGTATACTTCTAAAAGTATGCTCGGTATGTTTGTCACTTATATTAGGTTATACATTTATATTCAAACGTCGTGGTCAAATATGTTGTTTTCCGAAAGTCAACAGAAGTCCACTTGGTCAAACTAGCTCGGTTTGACTTGAAACTTTTACACGACACTTATATATGTTAATAACTTAATAAAAAGTAAGTTTTACGTAAATTGAATGTCCCAAAGTGTCGTTTTTAACCCGAAAGTGAAAACAGTCCATAGATTACGTTTTCGGAAAATTGCACGACCTTTTACACGTTATTTGACCAAGTAAACGTCCACAATCAGTTCCCACAAAATTATATGTTATTCCCATGTCTCTTAGATATCTGGAACATATTCTTATTAAGTCTATTTCCAACCACAAGTCGAGAAATAATTTTGCAAAGGGAAAGTGGTCCAGCAGCTCGTTTTTCAGTACATATGTTCAATGATTCGGTCATAACTCAAAAATTACAAAACTTCATGAAATGTGCAAGTAGGGGTTTTAAAGCTATTTCAAGTACCAAACTTTTGGCACTGGTCCCACATTCATTTTCGTCCTTTAACCCGAGATATATCCTTTTAGATTTAGTCAAGATTTCTGGTCAGAAAGTACTATCTGCACATGTACCTTTAACTTAATAATTAAAAATAGAAAATGAACTCCAATTTTCATGAGGCTTACAGATTTGAAAATTAGACTTCTTAAACTTCATTTTAGGCTTAATATATGTGAGATTTCATTAAGAAATGACTTAGTTATCACGGATCTAATCCGATCTAAGTTTCTGTCCAGAGGTCAATACTATTACCCAACGATTTTTAGCTTTGTTTTCCGGTTTTTAAGTTGGATCTTGGACATAAATGTGCTGAGATGAAGAACGAGCATATAGATATATGTTAAGAAAGTATATCTAGCAAGGATCTAAAGAAAACTCACAAAGGAATCGTGGTCTAGAGCTGAAACAAAAGAGAAAAGACTGCTGCTGCTCTCTTCGGCTTTTCCTTGCTTGAAAACGTGGATAATGTTGCTAGATGATGGTGGTGAAGCTTAGATGTACTGGGAGAAGGTGGTGGAAGTGTATGGTGGTGGTGGCTGGTCGTTCTAGTGAGAGAGGGCAGAGATAGGTGGGTGGTTTGAGAGAGGAATGCAAGTAATTATGTGACAAATGAGGGTAAGTATGTATATATATATATGGGCTCACTAGGGTTTGTGTGGGCTGTTATTGGCCGATTTTGGGCTGTTCTTGGGCCCATTTTGGGTCGGTTTAGGGTTGGTCCAAAGGTAGTTGGGCTCGTGACAAGTCTCTCGAGTCCGTGTTACGTTTGTTAGTCGTTTAAACGTTAAATCGCGAGTTTTAAAGTTTAATTGTTAACGTTAAACTTTTAGATCTTGTTTTTTGTAAATAATTATTTATCCAAGTTAAATAATCATTTTAAGACTATTGGTGGTCATTATTTGGTTGTCGGGTTCGTTTTACGCATTTTCTTCGTGTCGGTTACGTTTCATACAACGTGTAACATTTCGTATATTATTACACATCAATAATATATAGTGAATAACGACTATTTACTTTGTCAAATAACTTTATGTTATTTATAAAAGTATTGTCACCAACGTCCGTGTGAATTGTATCGAATTCCATTCGATATAAAAATTCACGATTTAACCAAATCGCGTACGTGTATATATATTCAACAATATATATAATGATACATTAATTATCCTAATCCAAGGACTAATTACATGTATTAAGAGATGATTAGGCACTAATCACTAGTCCTAATTTGAGGGTTGTCATAGCAAACCCTTGAACTTTAAGGGTACTGAAGGGGCCATAGGATTAATTCGATGGGCCGAGAAAATGGAATCAGTCTTCCGGATTTGTAACTGTTCCGATGACTGCAATGTTAAGTACGCCACCTGCACTTTCCTTGAAGGTGCACTGACCTGGTGGAACACTTATGCCACTGCTGTAGGAGTTGACATTGCATTTCAAATTCCTTGGGAAGATTTGAAAAGGAAGCTCACCGATGAGTACTGTCCGAATGAAGAACTCCAACGACTGGAAGAAGAGTTCTGGCATTTATCTGTTCAAGGTACCGATATCACCAGCTATACCACCAGATTTCAACAACTTGCGCTCCTCTGTCCTTCCATGGTTGATCCTGAGCGCAAGCGCATTCAGAGGTACATACGCGGACTCCCGGAGAACATCCAGGGGAACGTGGCCTCATCCAAACCCGCTGACATTCAGAGTGCCATTCGTATGGCTCATGAACTTATGGCTATGAATGTTAGCCGTGAAACACCTATCACGTCCTCTGGCAACAACAAGAGAAAGTGGTCTGGAAATTCTAACAACCTGAACCAACACCCGCAACCATCTAAGAAACCGGAAACCATCAAAGCTTACACCTCTGGTTCTGACAGAAAGGACTACAAAGGGGACAAACCCTACTGTTCAAAGTGTCAACTTCATCATAATGGTTCTTGCCCCTGTAGCAAGTGCAAGCGATTCGGGCACTTTGCTAAGGACTGCAGAACCAACACTGCTAACCCCAAACCCAACACTCCTAGAACATGTTATGAATGTGGAGTTGCAGGGCATTTCAGAAATGATTGCCCCAAATTGAAAAACAAGAAAGGGAACAACAACAACAACAACAATGCTCGGGGCAGAGCTTTTGTACTCAATGCTTGGGATGCCCGCCAGGACCCGAATGTGGTCACGGGTACGTTCCTTTTCAACAATTTGACTGCTTCTGTGTTATTTGATACTGGTGCTGATAGGAGCTTCATATCCGATGAGTTTTGTTCACTACTTGATACTACGCCTGTTGCCTTAGATTCAAAGTACACAGTAGAATTGGCAAACGGTAAACTCATAGAAGCCGATAGTATGATACCTAACTGCACGTTAAACTTAGCAGATGAGCTATTCTCTATTGACCTTATGCCTGTCGAGATCGGCAGCTTTGACATAATCATTAGTATGGATTGATTATCCAAACACCGCGCCGAGATTATCTGTTGTGAGAAAATTGTCCGTATTCCTCTCGTCACCGGTGGAACTTTAGTCGTACAAGGGGAGACCGGTGGGACGAGACTCAACATTATTTCTTGTATGAAAACCCGAAAATACTTGAGAAAAGGGTATCAGGCAATCCTCGCACATGTTATGGAGAAACAGTCGGAGGAGAAGCGACTTGAGGATGTGCCTATTGTTCGAGACTTCCCAGAAGTCTTTCCTGAAGACTTGCCTGGCCTTCCGCCACATAGACAAGTCGAGTTTTCTATTGACCTCGTGCCTGGATCCGCACCCGTGGCACGAGCACCATATCGTTTAGCCCCATCTGAACTTCAGGAGTTGTCTACTAAACTGCAAGAACTCCTGGATAAAGGATTTATTCGACCGAGTTCCTCGCCTTGGGGAGCCCCGGTCTTGTTTGTGAAAAAGAAAGACGGTTCTTTCCGTATGTGCATCGATTACCGTGAGCTCAACAAATTAACCGTCAAGAACCACTACCCACTTCCACGCATTGATGACCTGTTTGACCAACTCCAAGGGTCGAGTTTTTACTCAAAGATCGATCTACGGTCAGGTTATCACCAACTCCGAGTTCGTGACGATGACATCCCCAAAACAGCTTTCCGAACTTGCTACGGGCATTACGAATTCCAAGCGATGCCATTCGTCTTAACCAACGCACCGGCAGTATTCATGGACCTTATGAATCGGGTGTATAAGCCTTACCTCGACAAGTTTGTCATCGTCTTCATTGACGACATTCTGATTTACTCGCGCAATGAACAAGAACACGCGCAACACCTGAAAACCGTTCTAGAACTACTCAAGTACGAGAAGCTATATGCCAAATTCTCAAAGTGTGAGTTCTGGATGCAAACTGTACAATTCCTTGGACACATGGTTGACAGTCAAGGAATTCGTGTTGATCCTTCAAAAATTGAGGCCATCAAATGTTGGCAAGCACCTACTACACCCACCGAAGTACGCCAATTCTTAGGACTCGCCGGATACTACAGGCGATTCATAGAGAATTCTTTCAAAAATAGCTCAACCTCTCACTGCCCTGACTCAAAAAGAAAGGAAGTTCGATTGGACTGACAAACAAGAGTCAGCTTTCCAGCTGCTCAAACAGAAACTCTGCAGTGCACATATCCTATCCTTACCCGAAGGCAATGATGACTTCGTGGTATACTGTGACGCTTCACACCAAGGTCTTGGTTGCGTGCTGATGCAACGAGACAAAGTCATTGCTTACGCCTCTCGACAACTCAAGGTCCACGAAAAGAATTACACAACTCATGACCTAGAGTTGGGGGCAGTTGTATTCGCTCTCAAAATCTGGAGACACTACTTATACGGTACCAAGTGTACAATCTTCACCGACCACAAAAGTCTCCAACACATCTTCGACCAAAAAGACCTAAACATGAGACAACGTCGTTAGGTCGAACTACTTACTGATTACGATTGTGAAATTCGATACCATCCAGGAAAGGCAAACGTTGTTGCCGATGCCTTAAGTCGTAAGGAACGAGTGAAACCCCTTCGAGTCCGAGCACTTAGTATGACTATACACAACGACCTGATAACCCAAATCCTTACCGCTCAACTCGAAGCACTCAAAGCTGAAAATGTGAAACACGAGGCCTTGTGAGGCATGGACAAACAACTGGAAACCAAACCAAACGGGGCCAAGTACTTCTCTGACCGACTCTGGTTACCCAACTACGGGAACTTACGAGACTTGGTGATGAACGAGGCACACAAGTCTAAGTACTCTATACATCCTGGTGCCGACAAAATGTACCATGGCATCAAGGAGTTGTATTGGTGGCCCAACATGAAAGCTGACATTACTACCTACGTTGGCAAGTGTCTTACTTGTTCTAAGGTTAAAGCCGAACACCAGAAACCTTCCGGTTTGCTACACCAACCGGAAATCCCCGAATGGAAATGGGAGCAGATCACGATGGACTTCATTACTAAACTTCCAAAAACACCTAGCGGTTGCGATACCATTTGGGTGATCGTGGACCGACTCACTAAATCTGCTCATTTCCTAGCCATCAAGGAAACTGACAAGATGGAACGTTTGACGCGGATCTACCTGAAAGAGATCGTGTCAAGACACGGCGTGCCCATCTCAATTATCTCTGATAGAGATGCTCGATTTACTTATCACTTTTGGCGATCTTTGCAAAAATCTCTTGGTACTCGTTTGGACATGAGTACTGCTTACCATCCTCAAACTGACAGCCAAAGTGAACGAACCATACAAACACTGGAGGATATGCTACGAGCTTGCGTAGTTGACTTCGGTAAAAATTGGGAAAATCACTTACCTTTGTGTGAGTTTTCATACAACAACAGTTACCACACCAGCATTAAAGCTGCACCCTTCGAGGCACTGTACGGTCGTAAGTGCCGGTCATCTATCTGTTGGACTGAGGTGGGGGATACACAAGTCACTGGTCCGGAAATCATACACGAAACAACTGAAAAGATCGTCGGCATACAAAACCGACTGAAAGCCGCGCGTGATCGTCAGCAAAGCTATGCTGACGTGAGACGCAAACATCTCGAATTCCAGGTTAGAGATCGAGTACTTCTGAAAGTCTCGCTTTGGAAAGGCGTCATTCGTTTTGGCAAACGTGGGAAATTAAATCCCAGATACATCGGACCGTTCGAAATCCTGGAAAGGATTGGTCCAGTGGCATACAGACTGCAGCTACCTTCTCAACTCAGTAGTGTGCACCCTACTTTCCACATTTCTAACTTGAAGAAATGTCTGTCTGATGAGACACTGATTATACCTCTTGACGAGATACACATTGACGACAAACTACACTTTGTCGAGGAACCCGTGGAAATTATAGACCGTGAGGTCAAACGCTTAAAGCAAAGTCGTATTCCCATAGTCAAAGTCAGGTGGAATTCGAGGCGGGGTCCTGAATTCACTTGGGAACGGGAAGACCAAATGCGACTGAAACATCCACACATGTTCACTGACTCAACTCACACCGCGACTCCGAGTTAATTTCGGGACGAATTTCTCCTAACAAGGGGAGAATGTGACACCCGCCCAATTAGGACTTTAATTAGTGCCTAATTACTTGTAATTACGTGTATTTAGTATCATATTAATCTAAATATACATAACCTTCTGTGTAATTACATACACGTTATATGATTTGTTTAAATCATACACACTTGAGCCGGACGAGGTCCGACACTATTTACTATGGACGTTGGTGACAAACCGTTAAAAATAATGTGGATTTATCCAAACAAACATTATTTATTTTAATATATTACGATAATATATTACACGATTATACGTTTTATTAAAACGTAACTTTACGCAACGAAAATGCGTGAAACGTGCCCGACAAACGAAATGAATTTAAGTTATATTTTTATAACTTCATAATAAGTATTATGATAAAATATTTTGGCTAAAAATATCGCGATTACACGCATGCAGTTAAAGCATTTTAAAACGTTACACAATTCGAATAAACAGACGATTCGCGATCGATGACCAAACGAAAACTCGAACATCATTTTAATAACTTAGAATATATTATTTGAGTAAAACTTTCAATGAAAATATTATATTTTAAATCGTTAACAAAACGTATTAAATAAAACGTTATACGATTAACTAAAACGCAAAACGATCGGGTAAACGAATACGGGACAATACACAAACTTGGAAAATGATTAAACACACCCATCTAGTGGGTGGGACCCACTGAAATCCGGCCCAAAGGGGAGGCATGGTGTGCCTCACCCCTTTTGCTTCTTTGACCTCTTTTGATTACTTCACCACACTACCACCTCCATACCCTTCCATTTCTCATTTCACACTCCATCAAAATCTCTCTCAACTCCTCCCTCTCTTTAAAATTTCGGCCAACCAACAGCCACCACAAACCACTATCATCCACCATTGGCCACCTCCTCATTCTTGAAGATAAAACGAAGCCGAAGACACCAAAACGATCACCTACGCGTGTACATCACTTCTACCGTCTCCGTTTCTTCGTACGAGTGTTGTAAGAACTTCAACTTTACTAAATTACTTTTATGATGTTTATTTACATGTTATGTTGTTTACTTATCAAAGAAATGTCCAAAAAGTAACTCAAAAACGTTGGAATAAACATAAACACAAAGTACATGAATCTGCCCAGAAAATGTGTCTCACCACTTCGGCTATAACTTGAGTTCTACAAAGAATTAGACAACGACACACCCATCATAATTTTCGTATGGAAGAGCTCTACAAAAAGTTCTTCTTTGACCATTTCCAGAAATGCCCGTATTTTGTGAATAACTCAATCTTTGGACTGGGGTCTGATTTGGACCAAATCTGACCATACTCCATATTTATTTTTATTTAAAATAGTAAACGAATTTATAAAACTACCAAAAAATGCAGAAATGAACAAGACACATAGGGGAATATGTGTGATTTTTGGTTAGGTCTATTTCGGACTAGAAATGGGTGAGATTGGGGGTGGAACCGAGTTGAAAAATCTGGAATCAAAGCCCAAAGGGCTGTTTTTGGCATGTTGCAAAACCAAAAATTTTCATAAACTCTATAAACAATCCTAAGACTACTATAAAAGTTTCGGATCAAACCGAAACCATTTGACTTAGTCAACGCAAATGAACACTTAAACGAAATCGAAAAAACTTCAGATCTGCGACACTACCATCATCATTGTCGCATGAATAGTGCTCCGTGATTGCTATTGTCGCATGAACAAAACTCCGTGAATCTATTGTCGTATGAACAGTGGTCCGAGAATGCTATTGTCGTAGTAACAGTGTCCGTGAATGCCATTGTCGGATACCCTATTGTCGGAGTTGATTGTCGGATTATTGTTTTCATCATTGTCGCATAGCTATTGACGGATACACATTGTCGCACCAAATCGGAAAGTTTAAAATACTTTTTACACTAAGTATTGAACACATACAACAACTATACCTTATACGACAATACACTTACATGATATACATATTCTTTGGGAAGTATATATGAAACTACTTTACTCGACCCAATTAGTGTATGAAAACTACTATACTATGGAAAGTATACAACACAACTTATAAATACGGATGAGCTTACACTCACTTTATTATGAGATTACACTCATGCGTACACGAGTTTACACTCGAACGGACTTACATCCGAAGAACGATTAAGTGACACGTTACAAATAACCGACTTATGTATATGCTTTACAAGGTATACAAACACGATGAATTACATAATAATAATTATTTGAAATTATTATCACACCTCCGTCACCAACGGGCCACACTTAATTACAAACAATCACAAACGTACAAAAAAATACTTGGACATTTCCTAGTTGAGTGGACAACTAGCATGGGTGATCCTTCGAGACACCAACTTACTTACTTACTTGTTTACGACCTTGTGCGTTTTGGACGTCAGAAGGTTGCAGGGTTAGGAGAACCACACTACGGAATTACATCCGACACATACTTACGGACTTACATCCGCTATACTTGTTTGCTTGCACAAACGTACTTGCTAGACTCAGGTGAGTCTTACAGCCCCACTTTTACTATTTTCACTTGGGGTGAGATATTTGCTACTGTTTTACGTATGAACACAAGTACTGAACTGCTACACACTACTTTTACATACATTACATGAGTTACCTTTTATCCACTGAAATCCTCCTATCATAAGTTGTTAGTTATGGACTTAAGCGCGATTACTAGTAAATGGATCCATTTGGGACTGACAATCCCTACTTGGGGTGGTAGTGCCACCACGGATTACACCGTAGAAACAGGCATATTAGTATTTGTTACATATGAGTGTCCGAATAGCACTCACGGGGGTACGTGATGCTGTACTTGACTGTACCATTCACACTACACTGTTAAGCTTCAACTTGTGAGCTCATGGTAATTGTGTTGACCTACTGATTTACTGAGTTACTGATTTACTTACTATGCTCGAGGGCATTACTGGTACTTTACTTGTGGTTCATAAATGACTTACTATACTAAACCTGTGAGATTCACCAACCTTTTTGGTTGACACTTTTTAGCATTTATCACAGGTACATTACAGCAGTAGGACTGCACACCCTCAGGACTGATAGCTCGAGTCGCATGCATACAAACTTATGGAGATTCTTTTGCATTACTTTTTACATATCAGTTATGTATTAGAATCTCTAGGAAACCATTTTCGAACTCGAAGCTTGTTATTATGATTCAACAATGCAATACTTCTGTACTATTGTACGACGTTACATATAGATGTCGTTTGCTTTACTTTGGTGCTTGATTATTGATTAGTAACACCGAAAGCTTGCTTCCGCGCAACAGTAAATTTGGGGGTGTTACATTCCTGCCCACCCACATAACTAAACATAACTTGCAGGAAGTAAAATGAGGGATTAGCACTAAGCTAAGTGAATGAATAAGTCACACATCATTCAACTTAGCATAACCATCTATTTATAGCAATTAACCGTAAATACACATTAATCAATCAATGAGGATTGGTGGCTCTTGAGAAACCATAATACCCGGGTGGCTCTCCAAGAATACTTACCATCAATCTGTAAGGCTAATACAGAATAGACCGATAGCTAATTGTTATTATAATCAAACACGGGTTCTACAAACAACAAATGTATCAAGTCCCTATGTAATTCACATAATAAAAAACTAGCCCAACTAACTCGTTGACCTCAATAATACTGATGCCCGAAGGCCAATTAGCACGTAGATTCATAATCAACAATTCAGACTAAACAATCTAATATTCACATCTACGTTTACTTGTTGTAACCAAACAGTCACAACTAAACTAAATTGTGAGTTCCAGATCCACTCACCAGTCAATCTTAGTTCACTTACTCAGCTGTCTAATATCACTGAGTCTTCTGTTGATCTGAGAATAAAATCAAATATAAGTTAGTAACTCGTTCCGCAAACACTTAACTTATATTCATTCATAATTTAAGAACTAGACATTACACTTATAACAATGAAATAGTTCTTAACTAAGTCTTACTATCAGTAATCATGCATAGTATTATTAATATATCAAGGTTAAGCTTCATATAAAACTCAAAATCAAAAACACCAAAACTGAACTAGAAGCCGCCGGGTTCATCAGGAACCCGCCGGGTTCTCCATGGAAGCAGCCGGGTAACATGCCAAGAAGCCGGGTGAATTAAATTTGGGTGGTAACAGAAATATTTCACGTTTTAAAAACTAGAGGAGCCACCGGGTGACTCATTTAGCAGCTGGATTCTAAAAGAACCCGACCCAGCCGGGTCCCTGACAAACACACAGAACCCGCCGGCTTGATATTAAATCAGCCGGGTTCTAGTCCTGTACCAGCAACCTTCGTGCATCAAAAACCCAAAACCCAGATTTTAATATCCAAACTCGAAAGTCAGTTTCTATGATCAATTTAACACAACCACAATAACATATAACATCATTTATGGTCAAGTAACATCACTCTTACTTCAATTTCATTTACATATTGTTTAACCATAAATTTCATTAAATCCTTAACACTTATGATTTCAAACATAATCCAAAATCAATCAAGATTACTTACTTGTTTAAGATGAAGAACAAGATATTGATCCAACTAGTTCCAAAAACACAGCTCTATGTTTCAAGTTTGATTTCTAGCTTTTAGGTTTTGTGTGTTTTACTTTGAGTCAAAGAAAGGAGGTGACTTTCCAATTTGGGAAAGTTGGTAAATAAAGGTCGGCCCAAATTTACAACCGACCCCGTATCACTTAAAACAGTCCCCTTTCTAACCTATTGTCTAGAACCTAAAAAACATTTGTGAGAACAATTACTTTATTTTACCGTTAACTGTAACAGTTTAAAACAAGTAATATTTTACTATTCACAATAAGTCATTTGACTTATTTATCTAAGTTTCACAAACAAACACATAATATAAAGTAATTTCTAAAACATTTAAATAACCGAATTAAAATTAAGAAATTACCAGACCCGTAGAGAGGATGTTATAAATCTCCCCTCCTTAAGAAGATTTCGTCCCCGAAATCTCATCACGGTCAAACAAACTTGGATATCTAGATCTCATACTATCCTCAGTTTCCCAAGTAAGATTTGAACCTAAACTGTGTTTCCATTTAACTAACACCATAGGTATCTGTTTCTTACGTAGTTTAGTTACTTTCCAGTCTAAAAGTTCAACAGGTTCTTCAACCAATCTTTGATTCTGATCAACAAGCAAATCTTGTAAAGGAAGTATCTGAGACTGATCCTTCACATTACACTTCCTCAAATAGCAAACATTGAACGTGTCATGAATAACAACAAGTTCAGGTGGAAGATCAAGAGTAACTGACTGATCATTAACAACTTGATGAATTCTAAATGGACCGATGTATCTAGGAGCCAATTTACCTCGTTTTCCAAATCGAATAACTCCTTTCCAGGGGGAAACTTTCAAGTATACTAACTCACCTTCAACAAATGAAACAGACCGACGTCTCGGATCAGCATATTGTTTGGTCTGTCACGAGCAGCTTTCAGTTTCTCACATGCAACTGCTACCTTATCTGCTGTAATCTGCACAATATCGGGACCAGCAAACTGTTTTTCTCCAGCTTCTAACCAACAAGTAGGTGTTCTATAACGACGCCCATATAACATCTCATAAGGAGGCATACCAATACTAGAATGATGTGAGTTATTATAAGCAAACTCAATCAATGGTAGGTGAGAATCCCAAGAACAGCCATACTCAATAACACAAGCACGTAACATATCTTCCAATGTCTGAATAGTTCTCTCTGACTGACCATCGGTCTGAGGATGATACGCAGTACTTAGATTCACTCGGGTGCCCAACTCATGCTGCAAACTTTGCCAAAACCGAGATACAAACCGAGAATCTCGGTCAGAAACAATCGATAATGGAATACCATGCCTCGAAACTATTTCATTAACATACAACTGTGCAAGCTTGCTCAACGATGCAGTTTCACTGGTTGCCAGAAAATGAGCACTTTTGGTCAATCTATCAACAATAACCCAAATCATATCATTGCCACATGAAGTTCTCGGAAGTTTAGTCACAAAATCCATAGTCAAGTGTTGTAACACCCTGAATTGGGCCCAGTAGAATCAGGTATTTATTTAAACTTAAATACGTACATTTCATTGTTTAAATATGTTTGATTGTGAAAGTAATAGGTAAATAAGTCTCAGGAGATATTGTGGCTAGTAAAATATTATTTGTTTTAAATAACCTTAGACGACGGTAAAATAAAATACTTTTCTCGCAATGAGTATTTAGGTTCCAGACAATAGATCAAAAGATGGTATAATAGTGTACTGGAAATAAAAGGAGCCGGTTTTAATAAAAAGGAGGGGATCGATCCATTTTCCCCAATCCCTCATTTTTTCACCTAGTTGTAACTAACTCTAAAACCTAGTTAAAATCCTTATCAAATCCAAAGATTTCACCAAATTGATTGAAGATTTGAGCCTGAATTCTTGTTAAAGATCATCATCCTCATCATTCCATTCTTGATTCCTCTCTATCTTGTAAGTTATATATATATATAATGAATTTTAGGTAAATTATTGATTGTTATGATTTGAAGTTTGATGAGCTAAATAGATGGTTGCATATCGATTAGATGATGATGATTGAACTTCTTGCACTTGATTAAGTGATAAAAACATGTTAGATTTTTGAGTTTTGGTTTGAATATGTGTTAGTTAGGTTAGAGTGATTTTGAGGTTTGGTGATGAATTGTTGTTTGAATTGTGGTTGTATAATGTTACCAAGTGTTATTGTACATTAAAAACGATAGAAATTTGAGTTATAACATGTGTTTGGTCGAATTTGTGGTTTTTGGGTTTAAACATGAATAGTGCAGAAATCTGCATTTTCGCAGGTTTGGAAGACGAGGGAATACGGTCGTATTCCAGGGAGTACGTTCGTATTCCTGGGAATACGGCGTATTCCCAAACCGTATTCCCAATCGTATTCCTTAAATAAAGGTCTGATCAAAACTGAGCTGGAAAATGGTCGGGAATACGGCGTATTCCCTTGAATACGGTCGTATTCCCAAGAGTACGGCGTACTCAGGGAGCGTATTCACGGGAGTACGGCGTATTCAATTGAATACGGTCGTATTCCCATGTTTTGAGTGGGCAGTTTTTGATTGAGCTTAATTATGCAATTTAGCTTGTACATTTTATTTATATTGCTTAGTATATGCTTGATTTTGGATATTAAGTAAATATGAATGATGATTACTTAAGTATTTGAGTTAAATGCAATGTGTTATATGATAGGAGATGATTTCTTCTTGGCAACATGTGTGTACATTATATAGATATTACGAAAGGTTTGGATTGAGTTACTGACTCACGGGTTTTGATGTGTTTACAGACAAGGAGAAGACTCAGTGAGTTTAGTCACTTGAGTAACTGAAGTTAAAGTGGACAGGTGAGTGGACTTTGATCTCTCGCTATGTTTGGTGATCACTTATGTGATTACTTCATGTGTTAAGTGAATTGTGAACTGTGTTAAGTGTTAAAGTGTTAAGAAACCTGTTGGTTATTGTGTTAAGGAGGTCAACTTGTTGGACGTTTTGCTACAGGTTAGTCAACACGAGAATTGTGAACATGTGTTGTGAATGGAGTTCGTGTTGACTAAAGGTAGCAAACCGTTATCGGTTAACCACTGTATTGGCCTGCAGTTGGTGTAAGTGTCGCTTGGTGGGCCACCGCGGCTGAGGGTGCCACAAGGGCCACCGATCCTCTAGTGATGTTGAGTCAATGTGTTAAATTGTTGTAGACTCATGGTGTTAAACTAAGTGTAGTGTTAGTGATGAGTTAACTCACTTAGCTTCGTGCTAATCCCTCGTTGTTTACTCCTTGCAGGTTAATATATTTTGTTAAGGGCGGGTCTCGGAGTAAATTGATGGAATGTTCGACAATGATGAAACTCTGATGACTTTTGTATTAATTCAAATATTTTAATCAAAGTAACGCCCATCTAGTTGTGTAGTTGTATTATGAAATACTTATGTAAATGATTATGTATATTTTGGTTAATCCAAGGTTATATATATATATGGGATATTGCTTCCGCGATGTAAAAAAAAAAAAAAAATGCGTTCTAAATTAGGGGCGTTATAAGTGTTCCCACTTCCATTCAGGAATTTCTAACTGTTTCAATGACCTATACGGTTTCTGGTGTTCAGCTTTAACCTGGGAACATATATGACAAGAACTTACAAATCGAGCCACGTTCATTTTCATTGTAGGCCACCAATACAAAGATTTCAAATCATTATACATCTTTGTACTTTCCGGGTGAACAGATAATCGAGATTTATGAGCTTCAGTCAAAATCAAATTTCAAAGACCACCTAACAAAGGAATTCACACACGAGACTGAATGGTTTTCAAGCCTCTAGAATCGTACAATAACAGATCTTTTCTTTTCAACATAATCTCGGTCTTCAAATTATGATCCATCAAAGCTTCTAACTATGCAACTTTTATCTGATCTATCAAACCCGCGGAAACCTCCAATCTCATAAAATACAATCTGTCAGAAGTTCCTTTTTGGCTTGAAGCATCATCCACCACGTTGGCTTTCCCGGGATGGTATCTAATTTCATAATCATAATCTTTGATTAATTCCAACCATCGTCGCTAACGCATATTTAACTCTTTTGGTGAAAACATATACTGAAGACTCTTGTGATCCGTACAGATAACACATTTCGTGCCATACAAATAATGTCTCCAGATTTTCAAAGCAAATACCACAGCTGCAAGTTCCAAATCATGAGTAGGGTAATTTCTTTCATGCGGTTTAAGCTGCCGAGAAACATAAGCAATCACTCTATCCCACTGCATCAGAACACTACCCAGGCCAGCATAAGATGCATCACAGAATACAACAAAATCATCATACCCATTGGGCAATGCTAACACAGGAGCCTGACACAACAACTGTTTCAAAGTCTGAAAAGCTATCTCCTGTTGTTCATCCCACTGAAACTTTACATCTTTTCGAGTCAATTTAGTCAACGGGCCAACGATTTTAGAAAAATCTTTTAGTAAACTTCCGGTAATAACCTGCTAACCCAAGGAAACTCTTTATCTCAGATGCAATCTTTGGAGCATTCCAATTCATAACAGCCTCCACTTTAGATGGATCAACCTTAACTCCATCATTACAGATAATATGACCCAAGAACTGTACCTCTCGAATCCAGAATTCACAATTCGAAAACTTAGCATACAAGTGTTCTCTTTTCAAAGTTTCCAGAACTAATCTCAAATGCATTTCATGTTCAGACTCGGATTTCGAATAAACCAAAATATCATCAATGAAGACAATAACAAAGTTATCAAGAAAAGGCCGACACACACGGTTCATCAAATCCATAAAAACTTGTAACACCCCGAATTTCAGGAATTAAATTTCATACGCAGATATATCTTTATTATGAAGTATTATGGTATAAATAATAAGATATAAAATAAAACGTAAACGAAGTATCAGTTCCAGACTGTAAAATAATAGGGGTTTAAAATAATAAGCAGATAAAGACAAGGAAAGTCTGTAGTATTCTTGTAAACTCTCAAATATTCTACGACCTTTCTCTAGAGCTGAGAAAAATCGCAGAAGGCTTTAACCATGGCAAATCTTCACTTCCAAAACTCAATTCAAGCTTAAGTAACCTAGTTTCTTCCTTCTCGATTATCTCTAATAGATTGTAAGTCTAATTCTTCATGATCTTTTAATTGTTTTGACCTAATTTTTGGGGTTTTATGGGATATTATGAAATTGATTGAATTGAAGTAAAATTAGGGTTTCAAATTGTTAGACTTGTTGTTAGAAAGTGAACTAGTGATGATTTCTAATCATATTACATGATGAAAGTGATTAATTTGTAATTAGTGTTCTTGATTACATATGAGGGTTTTTAATAAAAGTTCATGAATTTATGTAAATGGAGTAGAAAAGTGATTAGTGATGCTAAAAGAGTATTATCATAATGATTATTAAAAGTTTCATGTAATCAAGTGTTAAAGTATGTATGTTCATAAGAAATAAGGATTATGATTATGATTATAATTATAAAGTAATAGTGATACTAGTTAAAATAAGTGAGTCATGAATAATCCTAAGTGGGGGAGGGTCAATATTAAAGGATGTTTAATTATGATGATTAGTAGTGTTAAAACGTGTTGTTTGTATATGGATTATTGATAGGTGCTAACATGTTGGAAATAACATCATTGACTACGTGTGGTTAATCCTCGGTTGAAGAACAAGGTGAGTATATAGGGGCTAATTAAGTAATGGTTGTGTGTGTTTCCGGATTGCTTACGAGCAAGAGGATCATACAACCATTTGTTTGTTAATTGTGATTATGTGGTTTAAATGATTGTTGCTGATTTTATTGATGCTGATTTTATGATGATGATTATGATGAAGAGTATGAATGATCATGTGTGTTTCCGGATTGCTTACGAGCAAGAGGATCACATGGTCAAGAGAAATATGACTTGTATCTAGCCTTGTTTCTTGAATATGATCTCCATTTCAACGTGATTTGGAATCATGAGCTTTGTTTCTAAAAGTGGAATTCATTTCGACGTGATTTGATATCACCAAGCCTTGTTTCTAACGAAGCCTTGTTTCATATAAAGACTTGTTTCTTAGGGTCGAATCCGTTATGTGCTTGTTTCTTATGTGGTAATATGAAGATGTGAAGTAAGATTAGCTGTGTTGTTGATTAATTATGTTTAATGTTAATGATATGTGGTTGAAGGCTTAATTAGTTTCTTGTATGCTCACTAAGCGGTGGTTGCTTACCCCTTTCATGTTTCATGTTTTTAGGTAAACCGAATCAAGGAGAAAGAAAAAGGATTAGTGTGGATGGCTTGCTAGTAGTGAGTTGCAAGTCTCTCTTCTTTAATTATCGTTTTGAATATGACTTGTGTAAATCGCCCATGGGTCAAAGTTTAGAAGTCAAACATAAAACGTGTCTTTGGTAGTATGGTTTGTTGACTTTGAAAGTCAACCGTAATATGTAGTTGGATATATACGTCTTTGGAATTGTGTTGGTAGTATATATGTACAAGAGTAGTGTTTTTATGTTTAAATATGTGGAAAATGTTAAAGTGTCAACGTCTTGAGTGGTTGGTCAATTGAAAGACAAAGTGTAGTCAATTGGGTTGAAAGAGTCAAACATGATTAGGATTGGTTGAAGTTTTAGTCAAAATGGTGACTATTTAGTGAAACGGGTCAACGGGTGTCCAAATGGGTCAAAGGAACGTTTTTGCACTATGTTTGTACGAGTTAGTGTTATGGTACCTTTGAAAAGTGCTTTAAGTTGGTTTTGATATACTTAATAAGTGTGCAAAAGGACCAAGTCAGATTTCAAGTGTTGTATGTTTTGGAGTGTCAAGTAAAAGTGGTCCAAATGGTCGGAAACTGCCTATATGTCCAGATTTGGCGTTTTTGAGAAAAACGGAAAAGTCCAAAAAGGGAAGTCTTCATTTTGGTCAAATGAATGTGCATGTCAAGTTTCAGAGTCTAACTATTTGTGGTTTGGGATTTACGCGTGTCGGAAGTTAGTATTCTTTAAAAAAGTTAGTATTCTTTAGAAAATTGAAGTTAGTATTCTTTTTAAATGTTAGTATTCTTTATAAATAGTTAGTATTCTTTATTAAGTGTTAGTATTCTTTATAAATAGTTAGTATTCTTTATAAAGTGTTAGTATTTTTTAAAAATACTTAGTATTCTTTACAAATGTAAAAAAAACAAAAAAAATTGGGCGTTTCAAAACTGCAGGAGCATTTGTCAACCCAAACGGCATGACCAAAAACTCATAGTGACCATACCTTGTACGAAAAGCAGTCTTAGGAATATCTTCTTCACGAACCCGAACCTGGTGATAACCCGATCTCAAGTCAATTTTAGAATAATAAGACGATCCCTGCAATTGATCAAACAAGTCATCTATTCTAGGCAGTGGATAATTATTCTTTACTGTTCGGTTATTCAATTCACGGTAATCAATGCACATTCTGAAAGTACCATCTTTCTTTTTCACAAACAGAACTGGTGCACCCCACGGGGAAGAACTTGGTCTAATAAACCCCTTATCTAACAATTCCTGTATCTGATTCATCATTTCCCGAATTTCAGATGGAGCCAATCTATACGGTGCTTTAGCTACAGGTGTCGAGCCAGGAATGTGACAACCGTTAAAATTAGGACTAGTTTTAGCTCCTGATCATCTAGTAAATACATGTAATTAGTGCTATGTTTTAGGCTAATTGTATGTATCAATATGTATATCGTTATATATATATATCAGTACGCGATTTGTTTAAATCGTGCATTTTTAAATCGACCGAATTCCGATTCATCTATATGGACGTTGGTGAACTCAATTTATTAAATAATATGAAATTATTTGATAAACATATTTACTTCCAAATATTATTTTGATAATATTCCGTAAGTATTTCGTATTGTATAAAATGCTCAGAAAAGACCGAAAACGCGTGAAACGCGCCCGACAATCTAATAAATGTCAAAACATATTTTATAAACTTAAAATATATTATTTTGCATGGAATTGATCAATTATTATATCGCGAATTATAACAGTAACAAAAACGTATAATTCAAACGTCACACGATCAAACAACCGAAACACGAACACGTAAATCAATACTGAAACCGTAACCAAACATTTTATAAATGTTTTCCAAGTATTATTAATTAATACTTCAAGTTTATATATCGAAATTCAATCGTTACTTAAAACACGTACGTATAACGTTTAAATTATAAACGAACGTTTAAACGACCGGGGAAACGAATACCGCACGGAGCGCGAATTTGGGAAAACAAAAGTTGAGACACCCACACCCTTTGGTGGGGCCCATGGAACGAAATTCAACCACCCCCAAACACTTCTCCATGTTTTATGGATCTTGTTTACCTCCTTGTTGACTATAATCACCAACATCTCCATCTTTCTTTCCCTCATGTCTCCATCTCCATATCTCTCTCCTTTCTCTCTAGATTTCTGATTTTCCCTCTCTAAAAGCAGCCCTCTCCACCACCAAGAACCACCATCAAACCACCTTGGATCATCAAGACGATTGAAGCAAAAGTGTTCACGACGACGCGAGCTACAATTCCATCTTTACGGATTCTTCATTCGATCATTGTAAGAATCCCGACACTTTCGAAAAATACTTGTATTATGTTTATATACTTGTTAGTATGCCCATACAACTTTATAATGTCCAAATCTAAGCTTGAAACACGTTTTTGTAACACATATATGTTAACAGCTTTTCTGACCAGAAAAACGACCTCACTAAAACGACTGTAACTTGAGTTGTTGGATGAATCAATGCATGAACTTTATACCAAAATCTTCGTGTGAATGTCTTGTACAAAAAGTTCTTCTTTGGCTATCTCTGAAAATACACGGTTTTTAGTGTAGAGGCTAATCTTTGAGCCGAGGTCTGTTTTGAACCGAAACCGACCACTCTTCATATTTATTTTTGTTAAAAATAGTAAACGGACATAAAAAAATATCATAAAATTCAGAAATGACCTAGACATATATGAGAACATGTGTGATTTTTGGCTAGGTATGAATCGGACTAGAAGTGGTCCAAATCGAGAGGTTTTGTAAGACCCAAAATATGGAAAACGAATACTAAGGGACTGTTTTGGTATTTTCGTGGAAACGACACTTCGAGACACCCACGAAACATAACGACCAGTTCTACAAACCTATTTTGACACATTAGGATTTGTGTAAAAGTCTCGGGTCAAACGGTGGTCGTTTGACCACTTTCCCGAACCCGAACCCTTGACTTTCGGACTAAAACCTACATTCGGACACATATACACTTTTGGACCTAGACACCTTCGGACTAAAAATATTCGGACATAGATATATATACTTTTAGATATATATATAAAAGTAGTCACTTTCGGAAATGCATATGTATATACTTTTACAAGTATACAAAATGATGAAACGCACAATAATAATACTTGAAATTATTATTACAAAAACTCACCAACGGGCCGTACATATTTACAAAATATAAACAATCCAAAACCAAATCATTTGGACATTTCTAGTTGAATGAGCAACTAGCAAAGATAGTATGTTAAGACATCTAATCATTTATCAAAACCTTGCGCATCTAAGACGCCCTGCAGGTTTCAGTCGATTGATCAACATCATTGTCTTGTGAATCATCATTTGTGCTTAGTAGCATCTCATTAGACTCAGGTGAGTCTCATAGCCCCTATTTTAAATGCTTTTACCTAGGGGTGAGATACATGCTCTGTTTTGTTTTACATGTGAACGCAAGTATCAAATTATCACGTATGCTGCATGAGTTGTTTTCATCTAATCAATCAAAGTCCTCTGAAGCATAGTTCTGTTAATATGATTTAGCGTGAATGTTCGTGTATGGTACCATATGGGATTGACAATCCCCGTCCGAGTTAGCAAGCACTAACCTGTCAAACGGACGCATTATCATTTGTTCAGTATTGAGTGTAGATTAGGCACTCATAGAGAGGCACCCCGCTCAGGTCCTTAAAGGTGGATCCTGACCCCTCAGTTAAGCTCAGACTATGTGCTCTTGGCAGTGATACTCATTATTCATTTATTTACATGTTTTGTAAATCAACTCATTAAATCTTGCGGTTCATAAATCATATCTTATCATATTAAACCTGTGAGCTCACCAGCTTTTTAGCTGACCTTTTAGCATGTTATCTCAGGTACTCAGCAGTAGGTTGGACTGCCCATCAGGATACTGTAGCTCGAGTCGCATGCAAATAATAACATCAAGAGATTAAACTGCATTTCTATATTTTGTATAAATTAGATATGTATTAGAATCTCTCAAGTAAATTATGCGAACTCACATTTTGAAAACGATTATGTAATTTCTATTACATCTATGTATTTTATCAAACGACGCATGTAGTGGTCGTTCATTATGTATCTTATGTGCTTTGTTATTGATTAGTCGCGCCCCGAATCGACCTGCTTCCGCATCATAATTTGGGGGTGCGACAAGGAATAAGGTCAATCTGATATTCAACTTCTCTAATTGGGGGCAGACCAGGCAATTCATCAGGAAATACCTCCGGATATTCAGAAACTACCCGTACATCAGAGACATATTTCTTTTCCAGTTTGGCGTCAATAACATAAGCTAGGCAAGACTCACAACCTTTAGACAAAGATTTCCTAGCTTTCATCATGGAAATTAAAGGAATATGCCCATTCTCCCTTTCTCCTCGAGCCATGACATATGACTCGTCAGAAATAGGGATTTTTATCAACTTTCTATGGCATTCTATACTTGCCTTATTCTGACTTAACCAGTCCATACCAATAACCATATCAAAACTAGGAATTGGCATCAACAAAAATGAAACAGGAAAAGTCTGTCCCTCTATTATAATACTAGCTCCAGTCACCGAAGTGGTAACAGGAACCATTCTGCCACTAGCTATTTCTACCTCAACAGGTTTGGTAATCATAGTAGGGATCAAATTTAGTTTATCACAGAAACTCACAGATATAAAGGAACAGTTTGCTCCTGAATCAAATAAGACACGTGCTGGTACAGAGTTTATAAGAAAAGTACCGGTAATAACATCATCTGTGTGGACAGCTTCATCAACTGTCATTTGATATGCCCTACTCGCTGCTGATGGAGGATTTCTCCGTTTCTGACCGGAAGATGACGAACTTCCGACCGAACCAGAACCATGTCTTTTCACCTCAGGACAAGCACCAGCTCGATGACCTTCTTTCTTAAAGTTCCAACAAACATAGTTCGGATACTTACAAGCTTTAAACTCATGACCAAGCTCACCACATTTAATACACTTATTTGTCTGTGCAGTACATGGTCCGGTATGCTTAGACTTACAAGTGCTACACCAAGTAGATCTGTCAGATGAACCACTTTTATCACTAGACCTCTGGTTCTGTTTATTACTCTACCATCTTTGTTTGCCTTTGCTAGAGGAATCACCTCTTGATTTCTGAGAGGATCTATCCTTGTTCTGATCATCACGAGCTCTCAAATCACCATCTACCGATCGAGCAAGATTGAAAGCCTGTGAAAGAGAACCAGCTAATCTCACTGTGGTCCGGTAACTAGGTGGTAAAGTACCAACAAAGTATTCTATTCTGGTTTTATCATCCGGAACCCACTCATTATAAAAATCTTACCATCGAATAGACTCTTTTTGCTGAGGTGTCAGGGTTACAGTAAGTGAATCCCACCAAGTCATGGCATGTCCTTTCAGAAGTTGAACAGCATACGAAACTTTAACTTCTTCTTCACAGCGACAAACCTCGAATTTTCTTTCAGTATCCCTCAACCAATCCAGAGTCATAGAAGGATTTGAACTACCCTAATATTCAGACAGTTTATTAGCCATGAAAGTTTTAAAAAAACACACCTTATTCTGTTGGGGCGGTGGAAACATAGGAATCCGATAATCAAATGGCCCAGAAGAAGAAAACGTAAATGATGTAGTTGTCTGAAATGTGGACACCAAAGATGGTGGAACAGTACCAAATACAGGTTGCGGTGGCTAAGAAGTTCCAATTTCCATCAGTTGTTTATACTTTCTGAGTGTTTGTAATTCATCCTCTAGTTGAAGAACATACTCATCTCTATCTACTTCTTCACCGGCAGAGAAAGAAGTACCAGCATGACTAGGTCTATCATCATGAGTCTCAGGAGGAACATCAGTCCTGGAGGCATCATTAGGGGTAATGGTCGGTTGCTCATTATCTACCATATCTGTAATCATACAACAGCTCACAACTCGTTAATTGTTAGTACCTACCTACTAACCGATTCACATACAATGCTAAATTCCATACCCAGGAATGTTTGACTTATCACAAACAAGATTTGGGATTGAACACTTACCATGTTCAATTCACCCAAACTTGTGCTCTGATACCAACTTATAACACCCCTCATTCTCCACAACACTATTATATGATTTAACTTGGAAGCGTAGGTTTAAAACATACTTCTTTACTGTGCATTATTTAAAATGTACATAACTATTCCAAAACATAATACTCCATAGTATAAAACTATCAAAACAAAACAGTAACCGAGGTGTTACATAATTCCAACAAACTTTTGTTTATTACAAAAATATATAAGAGATCATAGTTGGGCAAACATTCCCCGCCTAAGCATCTTCTTCCTGCCCACCCACATAACTAAACAACCTGTAGGAAGTAAAATGAGGGATTAGCAAGAAGCTAAGTGAATGAATAAGTCACACACCATTCAACTTAGCATAACCATCTATTTACAGCAATTAACCGTAAATACACATTAATCAATCAATGAGGATTGGTGGCTCTTGAGAAACCATAATACCCGGGTGGCTCTCCAAGAACACTTACCATCAATCTGTAAGGCCAATACAGAATAGACCGATAGCTAATTGTTATTATAATCAAACACAGGTTCTACAAATAACAAATGTATCAAGTCCCTGTGTAATTCACATAATAACAAACTAGCCCAACTAACTCCTTGACCTCAATAATACTGATGCCCGAAGGCCAATTAGCACGTAGATTCATAATCAATAATTCAGACTAAACAGTCTAATATCCACATCTACGTTTACTTGTTGTAACCAAACAGTCATAAATAAATTAAATTGTGAGTTCCAGATCCACTCACCAGTTAATCTCAGTTCACTTACTCAGCTGTCTAATATCACCGAGTCTTCTGTTGATCTGAGAATAAAATCAAATATTAGTTAGTAATGTTGGAATAGTGTCCAAGGTCATAACTAATTGGTAAGACTATCGTTAAAAGTGGAGTCCTTTTTGGGTCGCCCTCAATGAACAGTAAGAGAAATAAATGAGAGATAATATTAATTGGAATTAATATTATGATTAGTTTATTAATTGGATATTAAATAGAAATTAAAAGAAAAAGGAATTCTGAAATCTCCATCCATATGCCGTATGGAAGTTCCATACGCCGTATGGATGCTAGGGTTTGTAAGGCGGTAGAATCACCATCCATACGCCGTATGGAAGATCCATACGCCGTATGGATGTCTGTCCCACATCGGCTGGGATATGAAACCATAGGCATTCCTCCTCCCCTATAAATAGGGGCCTACCCCTTAGGTTTTCCTTGTACCTTTTGAATTGAATAGTTTTCAATTCTCCTTCTCTCTTTCTTACTCCTGCTCCTTGTAAGAGTTTTTACGACCTTGAGTCGTGACCTTAGGAGACTTGGGAATTTCTCTTTGTTCGTGGGTGTGAAGCATTAGAGGTGTTCTGGTTTGGGCACTTGCCTCCAAAGCAAGAAGGTTCCGCAAGGTGGTCTACGCGTGAGAAATTATTTTTCTCGAAGGTTAGTAATTTCTTATTTAGCTTATTCGTTTTATTGCTTTTATTTATTCAAGTTAAGATCCCTTAGGGTTTAGTTTCCTAATTGCCCTAGATTAATTATTTTGTTATAATTCTGCTGCGTATATCAATCTAGTTAGGGAATAGAAAACCCAACAGTGGTATCAGAGCCTTAGCTTAATAAATATTAGCATTTAATTATCTACAATAGTATGTAGGTAAAGATAAATTGAAAATTGGCTTGTCTAAATTGGTAAAAAGAATTTACACTTTAGATCCTTATATTTTGAATTGTTTAAAATATACCCTTCAATTTTAAATTATTTTAAATAGAACAGTAGACCTTAAAAGTTTAAGAGAGAGCTTACATATATTATGAGTTATATATATATAGTCAAAAGTTCAAATGAGAACCACAAAAGGTACAGAACTGCGAGAACTTTTAAATTATAAGGATTTTCACATGCTTAATGATTCAACCACGTATGAATATTGATGAAATTAAGGTTAAAAGAAAATTAGTTTGAGAAAACCTCAAAATAACCTTTAAAATCATAATTATATTTTTCGTTCACATGTGCACATTTAATCTGTGCACATGTGAACATTTCATATATATTATAATTTAACATGCATTTTGGGGTTTTTAACTTTTGTTTAACAATAATATGAATATTAAATATCGTTTATATGTAATTTGTTGTGTTAACATGTATAAAAACCATGTAATTTAAAAGTTCTCGCAGTTCTGTACCTTTTTGTGGTTCTCGTTTGAACCTAACCCTATAGTCAAAAGTTCAAATGAGAACCACAAAAGGTACAGAACTGCGAAAACTTTTGAATTATAGGGATTTTCACATGTTTAATGATTCAATCACGTGTGAACATTATTTTAGATTAAGGTTAAAAGAAAAATAGTTAGATAAAACCTCAATATAACCTTTAAAATCATATTTAGATTTTTCGTTCACATGTGCACATTTGATTTGTGAACATGTGAACACTTCATATATATTATAATTTAACATGCATTTTAGGGTTTTTAACTTTTGTTTGACAATAATATGAACATTAAACATCGTTTATATGTAATTTGTTGCGTTTAAATGTATAAAAACCATGTATTTTAAAAGTTCTCGCAGTTCTGTACCTTTTTGTGGTTCTCGTTTGAACCTAACCCTATATATATATATATATATATATATGTGTGTGTGTGTGTGTGTGTGTATCATTAAAGTTAAATACGTTATCAGTCAATTGATAATTCGGCTCACCCATAGTGAACAAACTATAAGAGAGGTATAAGGCGGGTCGCTCAGCTTCCCTAAAGAAGTCAGGTTTGGCTTCGCGCTGACCTGCTTATCCGCTTCTTTGTGCGTTCAATGGAGCTACCGAGGACTTTTGATAGGATGATGTCAAGATCAAAAGTATGACCTAAAAGTACTAAAACAAAATCCCGTTCTAGATACTAAAAACGTGAATAGTATGCTAATCCATGAAAACCGCACATCTTTCGTATGGTCTGTTAATGGAGCGTGTGTGGTTTACCGGCACATTAATATGAGAACATATTGAGAGGTGATGTGGAACTCACGATTCTCGAGCGTACTCAGGCTGGGACCACGCGGGTTTTGCATGGTTAAGTTCACCATCTTGTTCATGATCCTCGGCATACAAGTCATGAATGGTAGATGAGCATATCCGAGATTAACATGCCGTTGATAAGAATCAATGAATCTCAAAAGAACTAGGAGTTTCATAGAGAATGAAATTGACAAAGGCATTGTCTACCTAAAATAAATTCGCGATATGATTACGACAAACCTTTTCATAAAACGAATCTAAAATATGGATCCTAGCCTTAATTTTGTAATTGAGTAATTAATTAAGGAATATTCAAACTAACTAAAACTGTTTATCTTATAGATGTCTTCTACAAATGGTAATAATCCTCCCGTCCTCAATCCCGCACACAACTCGAACTTCTCACTACTCTCAGTTCTTGGGAGGGAAAGACTGACCGGTCCAAACTATATGGACTGGATGCGTAACCTAAGGTTTACCTTAAGGTACGAGAACAAGGAGTATGTTCTCGATGAGCAGATTCCCATAATTGATGAAGATTCAACCCAAGAGGAGATTGAGGCAAACCGGAAACATTATGATGATGCGAATAAAGTGTCTTGCATCATGGCATCCTCCATGAGCCCCGAGTTGCAAAAGACTTTTGAGAATACTTGGGCTTATGAAATGAACCAACAGCTTAAGGAAATGTTTCAGGCAAAGGCAAGCAAAGAACTCCTTGATGTGGTTAAGTCTCTCATGTAGGGGTGTTAATCGGGTCAACCCGACCCTAATAAGAGTTAGTCGGGTCGGGTTAGTCGGGTTTTTTAGAAATAAATAAATACCCGCAACCCGACCCTATTAGGTAATCGGGTTATCGGGTTCGGGTTAATCGGGTAGCGGGTTAGTTGGGTCGGGTTAATCGGGTAGCGGGTTAACCCGTATAACTTCACAGTTTTCTAATAAATGTTAAACTAAATATATAGATGACTTTGAATGTTGGGATAGTACACCAAAATATCGAATGATATTGAAATGTGAGTTATGCTTACATCTTTCGAAATTTGAAGAATGCAATTACCACACTAACACTTTGATGAAAGCATACTTATAAGTTGTGTTACAACTAATATACAATACTAATGTTATTATATGGTTATAGATACTAATGTTATTATATGCTTATAGATACTATTATTAATTAGATTCAAGTCTTAGACTCTTATATATATAGAAAAATATTTCCACATTAAATTAACATATTCAACTTATATTATTTAATACGAAAGTTAACTATAAAAATTAATAGAAAAATTGATACTTGGTTAAATCGGGTTAATCGGGTCAACCCGCACCCGCATAAGTTTCTCTATTTTAACCCGTAACCCGACCCTAATAAGCATTCGGGTTAATCGGGTTAACCCGCATAACCCGATTAAACTTTCTAACCCTATTAAACCCGACCCGAATAGTCTTAATAGGGTTCGGATCGGGTCGGGTGTGGGTCGGGTCGGGTTTTTTGACACCCCTACTCTCATGGCTTGCAAACCCAAACCTGGAGCATCTATCTGTGCTTTCGTCTTGGAGATGAAAGGGTACTTTGATAGGTTGGAATCATTGAATATGATGTTTGACACAAAGTTTTCCATTGCCATAATTTTGTCCAGTCTGCCAGCTGTCTACAATCAGTTTGTAATATCATATCAGATGAATATGAATGAGAGAGAAGGCTCAATAATGGAACTCCATAATTTACTGCAAACCGCTGAGCAAGGAATCAAAAAGGATGATGTGTCCTCTAGCTCAGTAGCTCATGTGTTGGCAATTGGTCAAACTGCAAAGAAAAGAAAGAGGTCAAATTGGAAAGCAAAGACTACGAATGGAAAGTCCAATCGTGGGTCCAAAAGAAAGACTGATTCTGATATTGCACCAGCAAATGATCCAAAGGCAGCAGTGTGCTTTTACTGCAACACAAAGGGGCACTGGAAACGTAGCTGCCCGAAATACCTGAAGGACCTTAAAGATGGAAAGGTCGAAAAGAGTATTCACTCAGGTATGTTCATGATCGAACTCCATAATACTACAACTTCTAATTCGTGGGTTCTGGATACAGGGTGTGGTACTCACATTTGCACTATATTGCAGGGTCTAAAGGAAAGTAGGAAGTTGAAGCATGGGGAGCTTAATCTAGTCATGGGAATCAGAGGAATCACGCATGTTACCGAGATTGGAAAGTATGAGCTCGTGCTGAACTCTGGAGTTAGGATAAATTTGAATAATTGCTGTTATTCGTCAGAAATGACTAGAAACATTATTTCATTTTATGCTTTGTTCAAGGATGGTTATCGATTTTCATTTGATAATGAGAATGGTGATATTTTGGTTTATTTAAATGGTTGTTTTGTTTTTAAAGCTTCTCCTTACAAAGACATATATGAAAATGTTGAATGTGTTAGCAATTTGATTTTAAATGTTGATTCGTCTAATGAGCTTGATAAATCCAAATTGTGGCATTATTGTCTTGGGCACGTAAACAAGAAATGCATCGGCCAACTCCAAAAGGATGGAGTGTTGGAATCATTCGACCTCAAATCGGATGATGTATGCGAATCTTGTTTATTGGGCAAGATGACTAAATCACCATTCACCGGGTCATGTGAAAGAGGTGAAGGACTGTTGGACTTGGTACACACAGATGTTTGTGGACCATTCCGATGTACCACAAAAGATGGAAATCGATACTATGTTACATTTACTGATGATTACAGTAGATTTGGACATGTCTATCTGATTAAGCATAAGTCGGATACTTTTGAGGTATTCAAAAGATACAAGAGCGAAGTAAAGAATTAACTGGGCAGAAAGATAAAGGTACTCCGATCCGATAGGGGAGGAGAATACCTTAGTATCGAGTTTCTCGATCATCTTAAAGATTGTGGAATAGTTTCACAGTTGACTCCTCCTAGAACGCCACAGCTTAATGGAGTTGCTGAGAGGAGAAATAGAACCTTGTTGGACATGGTTCGGTCTATGATGAGTCGGGCTACACTTCCGATAAGTTTTTGGGGTTATGCATTAGAAACAACCGCTCACATCTTAAATCTTTTACCCACCAAGAAGGTTTCAAAGACACCTTATGAGATGTGGAAGGGAAGATGTCCTTCTCTTAGTCACATCAAAATCTGGGGTTGTGAAGTTTTCGTTAGACGAGAAACTCAGGACAAACTAGACTCCAGATCTGAAAAGTGTCTTTTCGTCGGTTATCCACAAGAGTCATTTGGATATCTGTTCTACAGACCCGCAGATAATGTAGTCTTTGTAGCTCGAAGAGGAGTGTTCCTTGAGAGAGAAATGATATATAAAGAGGACAGTGGGAGTAAGATAGATCTTGAAGAAATTCAAGAGTCGACCGATAAAGAACCTACAGTAAACACTGACGTTCAACAAGAGGTAGGAACACCTGTTGAACCTGAAGACATATCCTTACCCGTTCGCAGATCTAGTAGAGTTAGCAAGCATCCTCAGTTCTATTATGGTTACCATGTAGAAGAAAAGGATAAAATTAGTGACTGTACACTAAATGACTTAGATGAACCTGCTAACTACAAGGAAGCGATGGCAGGCCCTGAGGCTGCTAAGTGGAAGGAAGCTATGAAAAGCGAAATTAAGTCTATGTATGACAACCAAGGTTGGAATTTGGTTGACACTACACCCGGTCTTAAGATGGTGGGTTGTAAGTGGATCTTCAAGAAGAAGACAGACATGGATGGGAAAGTACACACTTATAAAGCTAGGTTGGTAGCGAAGGGCTATACTCAAACCCACGGGATTGATTATGAGGAAACCTTCTCACCAGTAGCTAAGATTAAGTCAATTAGGATTATGCTAGCCATAGCTGCATTTCATGATTATGAAATTTGGCAGATAGATGTCAAAACTGCTTTCCTTAGCGGGAAACTGACAGAGGATGTGTTCATGGTACAACCGGAGGGTTTTGAAAGTGCAAAGTATCCTAATAGAGTGTGTAAGCTTCAAAAGGCTATTTATGGACTTAAACAAGCCTCTCGTAGCTAGAATCTCTACTTCCATGAGAAAGTCACAGAGTTTGGATTTTCTAGAAGCGAAGATGAGTCCTGTATATATGTCAAGTTCAGTGGGAGTGTTGTAGTCTTCTTAGTATTATATGTGGATGATATACTACTCATAGGAAACGATATCCCAACTTTACAAGGTGTAAAGGATTGGTTGAGAAAATGTTTCGCTATGAAAGACTTGGGAGATGCAGCATATATTCTTGGTATAAAGATTTATAGAGATAGGTCGAGACGTCTCATAGGACTTAGCCAGGACACATACTTAGATAAAATTTTGAAAAGATTCAAAATGGAGAACTCTAAGAAAGGGAATCTACCCTTACATCATGGCATTAAGATCAGTAAGGATCTTTGTCCGAAATCTAAGGAAGAATCAGATAGAATGAGTCGAGTCCCATATGCTTCGGCTATAGGATCGATCATGTATGCCATGACGTGTACAAGGCCTGATGTCTCATTTGCTTTGAGTTTAGTGAGTCGACATCAGCAGAATCCTGGTGAAGGTCATTGGACAGCTATAAAGAATATTCTTAAGTATTTGAGAAATACTAAAGACAGGTTCTTGGTTTATGGTGGAGAGGAAGAACTCAGAGTAACGGTGTATAGTGATGCAAGTTTCCAAACAGATAGAGATGATAGTCGTTCACAGTCTGGTTGGGTATTCTTATTGAATGGGGGAGCGGTGACATGGAAAAGTTCCAAGCAAGATACGGTGGCAGACTCAACGTGTGAGTCTGAGTACATAGCGGCTTGCGAGGCTTCAAAGGAAGCCATCTGGATTAAGAATTTCATTGGAGATCTTGGAGTTGTTTCAACGGTTCAAGACCCCATTGAAATATTATGTGATAACGAAAGTGCGGTCGCCTTGAGTAGAGAACCTAAGGATCACGGAAAGTCAAAGCACATTGAGAGAAAATACCATTTTGTTTGGAGAAAAGTAGAAGAAGGACACGTGATTGTGAAGAGCATAAGATCAGAGGACAATCCGGCTAATCCGTTCACAAAGCCACTTGAAAAGTCCAAACATGATGAGCATGCTAGGAGCATAGGCTTAAGTAATAATGTAAATTTTAGTTGTTAGTTTGATTTTGAAACATTGTAAACAATGATGGAAATTGATATAGACTTGGTGATTAAATAATGGAGATTTATTTATTGGAAGGAGTTCTGCCATTTACTATTGTTTGTCATTGTGTTTCAGTTTTGCATGTTTAGACACCACTTCCCGAGTAAAACAGTTTTTATTCAAACCTCCTCAGTCGTTCACACTCCTGGAAGTAAGTGGTGAATCAAGACTGTCATGGAGTGTTAGTAGATTGTCTATGGAGATTAGACATGGCATGGAGAATGTTGCAACACTCATGGGTACTTAATGGGGATTTAAGTATAGGAGAGATACGTACTTAAAGAGATCACTTCATGGATTAAATCATGAGTGATTTTAAGATGATAATATCCTCTATTCTTGAAATGGAGATGCATTGAATTTCTAGTTTTTCAAGTCTATTATACTTTAGTCTATTCAAACGCTGTGCGTAACTACCAGTTATAAAGGGTATGCTAGGTATGACATGATGAGTTGACTAGTGCTATGTAGTCAAAGTTAATTTGTTCCTTTTCGCCTAATGGGAAAAACGATATCTTGGGCCCTCTGATGATTAAAGATTGACTCTAAAGTGCTAGGCCTGGCCGAGACTAAGTTGATAGTTCAATAGTCTCATATAGTCAATGTAATCGGAAATCAGAAAACTAATTATGAATCTTGAGATTGATTAAAATCCATGTCTCGATTCATACGATATCAATAGAACAAAGGAATAGTTGATCACTTATCTAAAGGGCTAACTCTAAGATAAGATTCAGAGTTCGGCAGTTGCGTTGGATGGCACTCTCTGCTTAGTTAATGGAATAGGCTTAGACCAATAGTAGTTGATGACTTATCCAAGTGGGAGACTGTTGGAATAGTGTCCAAGGTCATAACTAATTGGTAAGACTATCGTTAAAAGTGGAGTCCTTTTTGGGTCGCCCTCAATGAACAGTAAGAGAAATAAATGAGAGATAATATTAATTGGAATTAATATTATGATTAGTTTATTAATTGGATATTAATTAGAAACTAAAAAAAAAAGGAATTCTGGAATTTCCATCCATACGCCATATGGAAGTTCCATACGCCGTATGGATGCTAGGGTTTGTAAGGCGGTGGAATCACCATCCATACACCGTATGGAAGATCCATACGCTGTATGGATGTCTGTCCCACATCGGCTAGGATATGAAACCCTAGGCATTCCTCCTCCCCTATAAATAGGGGCCTACCCCTTAGGTTTTCCTTGTACCTTTTGAATTGAATAGTTTTCAATTCTCCTTCTCTCTTTCTTACTCCTGCTCCTTGTAAGAGTTTTTACGACCTTGAGTCGTGACCTTAGGAGACTTGAGAATTTCTCTTTGTTCGTGGGTGTGAAACATTAGAGGTGTTCTGGTTTGGGCACTTGCCTCCAAAGCATGAAGGTTCCGCAAGGTGGTCTACGCGTGAGAAATTGTTTTTCTCGAAGGTTAGTAATTTCTTATTTATCTTATTCGTTTTATTGCTTTTATTTATTCAAGTTAAGATCCCTTAGGGTTTAGTTTCCTAATTGCCCTAGATTAATTATTTTGTTATAATTCCGCTGCGTATATTAATCTAGTTAGGGAATAGAAAACCCAACAAGTAACTCGTTCTGCAAACACTTAACTTATATTCATTCATAATTTAAGAACTAGACATTACACTTATAACAATGAAATAGTTCTTAACTAAGTCTTACTATCAGTAATCATGCATAGTATTATTAATATATCAAGGTTAAGCTTCATATAAAACTCAAAATCAAAAACACCAAAACTGAACTAGAAGCCGCCGGGTTCATCAGGAACTCGCCGGGTTCTCCATGGAAGCAGCCGGGTAACATGCCAAGAAGCCGGGTGAATTAAATTTGGGTGGTAACAGAAATATTTCACGTTTTAAACACTAGAGGAGCCGTCGGGTGACTCATTTAGCAACCGGATTCAAAAAGAACCCGCCGGCTGGGTACTTGACCCGCCGGGTCCCCGACAAACACACAGAACCCGCCGGCTTGATATTAAATCAGCCGGGTTCTAGCCCTGTACCAGCAACCTTCGTGCAGCAAAAACCTAAAACCCATATTTTAATATCCAAACTCAAAACTCAGTTTCTATGATCAATTTAACACAACCACAATAACATATAACATCATATATGGTCAAGTAACATCACTCTTACTTCAATTTCATATACATATTGTTTAACCATAAATTTCATTAAATCCTTAACACTTATGATTTCAAACATAATCCAAAATCAATCAAGATTACTTACTTGTTTAAGATGAAGAACAAGATAATGATCCAACTAGTTCCAAAAACACAGCTCTAAATTTCAAGTTTGATTTCTAGCTTTTAGGTTTTGTGTGTTTTACTTTGAGTTCAAAGAAAGGAGGTGACTTTCCAATTTGGGAAAGTTGGTAAATATAGGTCGGCCCAAATTTACAACCGACCCCGTATCCACTTAAAACAGTCCCCTTTCTAACCTATTGTCTGGAACCTAAAAACCATTTGCGAGAACAATTACTTTATTTTACCGCCAACTATAACAGTTTAAAACAAGTAATATTTTACTATTCACAATACCATTTGACTTATTTATCTAAGTTTCACAAACAAACACATAATATAAAGTAATTTCTAAAACATTTAAATAACCAATTTAAAATTAAGAAATTACCAGACCCGTAGAGAGGATGTTACATATTCTAGACACAATCATGTTGCCATTATCGATATAGGCGATAGTAGGTTTCCCCCAATTGGTTCCCAAGGCTCGTGGATTCACCCCCAAAGTGCTTGGTGGGCTAGTGGACTAACCCTACATGAATTGACGGTTAAGTTGAAAGGCGAAAATAATAGATGAAAGTTGAAAGATGAATAGTAGGACTTGGATGTTGGTTCTTGCAATGCTACTTACTATTGTTGCCTTGTTGATTCCTGTTGTTGTTATGATTATTATTGTTGTCGCTAGGTCGATTTTACTTGTGGATGCAGGACTTTGTTGAACTATTAAATTAAGACGCATTTTGTTGACTAATGGTTTTACTGTTATTTTGTATTTTAACCATTATACTTACCCAGCTTTATAAGCTGACACTTGTTTTTTACTTGCCGATTATGTACTCGCAGGTTAGGGAACTTAGGAGCCGGTGATGAGCGAGGCGGGTAGTTGGGCTTACTCAAAATTTATAGCCTTAGCTCATTAATGAGACTTAAATTAGTTGCATTCAATTTAGACGATTTATTATTGGGTTTTCATTTATACTGTGTTTTGATGAGACTTACGTAACACCGTGGTAGCTTTGACTAAACTTGGTTTGGTTATTTTGATTATGTTGGGACGTTTTTCGCAATACTCTGTTATTTAAATAAATTTTTTGAAAACCCGTATTTTTAAACTCAGGGTGTTACAAATAATATGTTGCATAACAAAATTAAAAATAAAAAAGGTAGAAGAAAAAAAATCGTAGTACATTACTAATTGTGATACGAAGTTTTGTATAAATCAAGATTAAATAATGCACATAAATTTCTTTTATAGTGTATCAATCACTACCATTTACAAAAAGTTAAAAAGAAATGAAAAAGTAGGGTGACGTTTGATTTATTGAGAAAGCGCTTTTTCTAAGAACTGGACGAAATCCAAAAAGGCAACCGAATCAATTGCAATCCCATTGCATACCATCCCTTCTATACGTACAGTCCCTTCAGTTTTCTTTTCTTTCCAGTTTTCTTTCCAACAATGCTCGTCGGTTTCCATCGGTTAAAACCTAGAAAACCGACGTCCGTCGCTTTTTTTTTTCTTTTTTCGCGTGTGTATATAAGTAAAGGTAAATTGGTAAATGTGGGACCCAAAAATTAAAATCATTGATGGTAGGGGTCTATCAGTTTAAGTTAGTTTTGGAAAAAGCTGAAGTAGCACGTCGATTTCAGTCGGTTCTACGGGCCAATATGTACATATGATATTTTTCTAGTTTAAGGATGGCATATATGATATTTTTTTCAAAAAAAGTTGGATAAATGTAAAATTTTGCAAGTTAACAATTAACAATGACATATATGCAATTCTCCCTAATTTAGATGTTACCTTATTTACTCTCAAGATGTAGAAGGATTTGCCACCTCATCAAATTGGTGTATAAGATGATGACACCTAGGATGCATCCTATGTGGCAAGGGTGAGATGTTGACAAATATGAAGTGACTCTTCCTTTAGTCATATAGATAGATAGATAGATAGATAGATAGATAGATAGATTAGCTATGTCATACCTTCCGTATTTACATAAAGGCTTCTATAATCAACATTATAATTAACATGTAACACTTTTATAATACAATAAAACTAGATTATAACCCGCGAATTCGCGGACTACCACATAACAATACAAAGTTTATATTATATTTTTATTTTACTACGCAATTTTTAATTAACATATTTATGTGGCTAACATTGTATAAATGTTTTAAATTGAAAAGAAAGACGTATATGTCTTTTATTAAATATGATTAAATTAAAGTGATCGAAATATTATTTATTTATTAATAATAGTACTCTACATATTGTAGATGATAGTAAAATAATTTTTAGGTATTCAAACTTTTTTCTTATCTTTATTAATGTAAGGTATCTTAATTTTTTTCTTACCAAAAGAATGGTGTTTTGATTATAAACCCTTTTTTCATTAATGCACGATACCGAATAAAATTTTCTTTATAACATGAAAAAATAAAAACTTTAAAACCTAATATTTTCAAGCTTATAAAAAATATTCTTTCACATGTTTTTTTAATAAAAACTTATATATAGAAAAATAGTTTATAAGAGTTGATCTACATCACTTGGTACCATGAGTATGTGATAAAAAGAAACATATAATACTAAAAAGTTGATAAGTAATATAAGATGGTGTGGCATAGTAAATGAGTTGCATGTTGTATTTGGTTAAAAAATATTATAAAAATTATCCGTCATGACAATATTATGATTTTCTTCACGGACCATACATTCATATTTAAAATAAACTAATGTTTCGTTTTTTCTTAACAAAAGTTAAAATGCAACTTTTTTATTATGCAAGGGCATTTTACGTCTTTATTATCGAGTTATTTAGTATATTAGAATTATTTTTTCTTTTTAGAAAATTACCATTATAATTTAGATTATTGGGATAATAAGGCTAGCCATATATAATAACAAAGTTCATAATTCACAAAATAGATAGAAAAAAAAAAACTCTTTTCCTGGGGTTAAATCCAAAGACTACACTACAATATCACATTGTTGTATTAAATCCAAGCAATCAACAAAATTAAAGTTAATATAACCAATATATATATATATATATATATATATATAAATTTATCGACTCTAAGTGTAAAAATGTTTAAAAAAAAAAAACTTAAACTAAATAATAAATTGGGAAAAAAGGTAATTTGAAGGGTATCCCCAACTCCTGTATCAGATTTTAGTCGTACGTGTCCACCCCAACCCGCAAGACGAGCATCAACGCCGAACAAATCACATGTCCACAAATAACCCACATATGCCAAGGTACGGATTCAAACCCGTGGCCTATAGATCATATATGTGGGGTCTAAGATTTATAAAAAGAATGACCAACTAATCAAATCAAAATTATAAATCTTACATTTGGGATAAAGAGTTGAAAGCCTTGGAGACATTTAGTCGAACATCTCATGTACATTCACGAAACTTGAAAATTTATAATTAATCAATGAAAATATATTTGATGATCAGAGAAAAAATAAGTTGAAAATGAAAAATTAAAACTACTATTAGCAATTTAAAAATATATAATGCATATATATAATAAAAAATCAAAGAAAATATTCAAATTCGAATTTATAAATGATGAATTGAGGCCGCTGTATATAATAACGAAGTTCATAATTCACAAAAAAAGATAGAAAAAAAACATTTTTCATGGGGTTAAATCCAAAGACTACACTACGATATCACATTATTGTATTAAATCGAAGTAAGCAACAAAACTAAAGTTAATATAACAAAAAAAGGAAACAAATATCTATCCGAAATTTATCGGCTCTAAGTCTAAAAAGTTTTTTTTTTAGAAAAAAATAACTTTCCATAGGGTTGAATCCAAAGACTACACTACGATATCACAATATTGTATTAGAACCAAGCAAGCAACAAAACTAAAGTTAATATAACAAAACAAAAAAAAGGAAACAAATATCTATCCGAAATTTATCGACTCTAAGTATAAAAAATTTTCTAAGAAAAAACTTAAACTAAATAATAGATTGGGAAAAAAAGTAATTTGGAGGATACCCCTGACTCCTATACCATATTTTAATGGTACGTGTCCGCCCCACCTCGCAAGGCGAGTATCAACGCCGGACAAATCACATATCCACAAATCACCCACATATGCTAAGGCACGGATTCGACCCCGTGACCTATTCGAACCCATGCCTTAGCATATGTGGGTCACATATGTGGGGTATGAGATTTATATAAAAAAAATGAACAACTAATCAAAATTAAAATTATAAATCTTACATTTGGGATAGACACGTTAAAATCCTTAGAGACATTTAGTCGAACATCTCGTGTGCATTCACGAAATTTGAAAATTTATAATTAATCGGTGAAAATACATTTGATGATCGGAGAAAAAATAAATTGAAAATGATAAAATAAAACTATTATTAGCAATTTAACAATACATAGTGCATATGTATAATAAAAAAATTAAAGAAAATATTCAAATTCGAATTTATAAATGATGAATTGTTTGACAATTATTATGTGAATAAAATTAAACATTGATTTGTATTTACCTTAAATAATTGAAAATTAAATTTAATTGATTGTTAAAATAAGAATAAAGGGATAGTTTAGACATTTGATTATTCCCTCTCTACTATTTAGGTTGTCATTATATTAAGCAAAGATCAATGGTCTTAATTAAAAGTTTTAATTTATTAATGATGGAGATTATATTATAGGTTACTAAAATTAAAAAGACTACCTAATTCACACTCTGTTATAATATATTATTATATTATATTATATTATATTATATTATAATTATAATTATAATAATTATAATAATAATAATAATAATAATAATAATAATAATAATAATAATAATAATAATAATAATAATAATAATAATAATAATAATAATAATAATAATAATAAATAATAATAATAATAATAATAATAATAATAATAATAATAATAATAATAATAATAATAAAGAATAAAGATAAAGATTGGCGAGCTATCATCCTATTTGTTGACCGTATAATTCTTCAAAAACCTTAGAATTTGAGGCTACATAATATAGAGACTTTACATACAATGGTTTTATTGTTTGGATTATTTTGGTTAGTGTTAAATTGCCCCACTAAAATATTGACTGAACCCATTTTACTAATTAATTGGAATAGAGTCTTCAAAATTATCTGATATTAACTAGCTTAGCGTTGGGAGACCAAAGACCAATATCTAAGGACCAAATTAAGTATAAAGTTGGTAGCGTCTGGAGATCAAAAATCAAAGTTTAAGAACTGAATCAAGTATAATACTGGTTGTTTTACTGGTCTACTAAGTTATTATGATATTAACCGACTTGTAGCCTTAACATTAACCATTTTTTATTCATTATTGTCATTGCTCATTGCACGTCACAAGATTGAGAAATATAACAATCTAGTTGAAAACTAGATATTACACGTCTTAGGACTTTTTTTTTTTTTTTTTATCATTTTATGTCTTTAAATTTAGGGTATTTATGATATCTATCAAAATTATGACATGGATTTTTTTGATAGACTTTGATCACTTTTACTAAAATGAAATTAAATGGATGCTTCATTTAGCTTGATTTATACTCCGTATATGAAACGAGGAAGTTTTCTGCGCACAACCCACGATCAGTGTCACTTTATTATCTAAGATATATGATGATTATAAGCTACTAACTAGAGGTTAATCACAAATAACATAATAGGTAACGATAATGAAACTCAAATATTGATAAAAGAAATATGTTAAGTAATATAGTATGCATAGATATTGAATTTATTTATTCATTTAGTGACTTTGAAATATCTATTGATTTTAACATTAAAAAATTGAAAATGTGTGCATTGATAATCCTGATTTTAACTTTTGTAATAGTTTAACAAAAATATATGTTTTAATGCTATTTTGATGTTAGTATTACAAACATTACCTTATCTGTTTAATCTCTTTTTTCTTTTTAATATATGTGGTTAATTTTTAGAGAATGGTATATTTGAAGGGGTTGGTTGATTTATATGAATAATGCAAATGTGTGAAGATAAAATAATCAACTAATTGTTTTGAGAACTTTGTTAGTGATTGTGTAATGACGTGTCAAAATTGTTAAAAGTTAACATGTCTCGATTCCAAAAAGTTACTGATGATTTCATAATATACTAAGAATTAAGATTAGGATGGTAAGATGATGTTTAAGATTTATTGTTAGTTTTGTTCTAATATAAGAGTTCAAAAGTGTTTGAGATTAGAGTGTGGTTGTTTCTCTTTTAAGGTGTTAAAGTTTGTTGGATATATGCATATTAATATTAAATTTAAGATTTAAATGTGTTAAGATTAAAAGATTATAAAGATGTGTATTTTTTATTCTAGCAAGTAAAATAAAAATATTATTATTATTTTGTTTTAGTTGAAGACACATGTCAACAATTTAGATGTGTATGTATTCAAATATTAGAGCATGTAGTTCTTTTTATATTACATGTAATGATAATGATAATGATAATGATAATGATAATGAAATTTAAGATTTAAATGTGTTAAGATTAAAAGATTATAAAGATTTTTTTTTATTTATTCTAGCAAGTAAAATAAAAATATTATTATTATTTTGTTTTAGTTGAAGACACATGTCAACAATTTAGATGTGTATGTATTCAAATATTAGAGCATGTAGTTCTTTTTATATTACATGTAATGATAATGATGATGATGATGATAATGAAATGATAACGATAATTTTAATAATCATGATTAACATGTGAGTTATAGTGTGTGAGTGTGACACTATAAATTAGAGTCCACAATATAATTAGTTCAAACATATCTAAAACAATTCATTAATGTTGCAAAATTTATTGTAAAGGTAATAGAAATATTGGTGTTAGTATTTACAAGTCACTGAAATCACTCTTTTCATTCTTCATTTATAAATGCTACTCTTCTAAGTATTTGTTAAAGTAGACTTATTGATGAAACTATTGTTAATAGAAGATATGGATGTTGGGTCTTTTCGGCAAGGAGTTTTTTGAAGCTTTTAGGAGCTTAAAGCTTTTTGTTTTGAAAAATAAGCTCCTCAAAAAAATTAAGCTCTGTTTGGATGTAGTAGCTTAAAGCATTTTGTTTAAAGATAAAGCTCCTATTTTAAACGCTACTCAATCAAGCGTTGAAATTTCCTGGAGCTGTTAGAATTCAAAATTACCCAAATACCCTTACCATCAATAAAAAAAATAATGTCACGTACAAATATCTGTAACCCTAATTAACTTTTTTTTTTGTGCCTCTCTATCAATGGCTCTCTCAACTCTTCCTAACAAGTTGATCGCTTGTCTCATAATTCAAGTCATTCTCTCATTTGCCTTTAGATCCTTTTGTTGTGTTACTTATATATCGAGTTTGTTATGCAAATGATGAACTACTTTATTTATATAATTGATTTTGTTTGCTTTATTTGTTTAACTATGTTTACCATTTGTTTTTTTATATTGTTGTCCTTTTTTGACATTTTACATTTGAATATTACAACTACAACTACTTTACCAAACACATTTTACAAATAAAACTACAGCTCAGCTACAACTACCAGCTTCCAGCTACAACTTTCAGCTAGTTTTGCCAAAGATACCCGTTATCTCCTAAAAATCTAAAAAAACTGTAATAGGTTTTTTCTTCGGATAAAATGATGGGAAATGATAAACACTACAAAAGTTTTGATTCATACACTAAAATTATGTTTCAGTCTGTTTATAATGTAAACTTTAACGATTATCAATTATACAATTTGATGTATAAATTAATTTGTTTGTTGTATATGTTATTTCCCAATATTTGTATATTTGTTATGTTCCATCTTTTATGTCTGTAAAACACTAAAACATATCGACCCGAGAACCATATACGAATCGGAGTCGGGTCGGGTAAGAAAGCCACCAAATACGATTCTCTCATTCCCTTCGTTCATCTGTGAAACGTCACAATTTCAGCTTCTTCATCATCGTTTTCGTTTCTAATCTATCATCATTTGTTTCTCTTTTAATTAATTTTCAATAACCTACCAACGATATACATTCCAGGTCCTCTCAAAGCTCCATCACTTGTAACTTGTTCCTTTTACTTTTTATTATCACTTATTTCACAATTCCCTCTGAAATTAGGGTTTAAACTCTCCTAATTGCTTATTGCTTACGAATAATAATATTAACCGTCGAAAAAAATTATTTTTTTAAATTTAATTCAGGGATTTAAAGGATGGAGCAAGAAGTGATAGAATCAGAGATGATATTACCAACACATCAACCTTTCAAAAAGATTCAGATGTATGAGAAGTATCCTAAAGGCCAAGCTAGAGGTAGACACTGGAAACATTTAAAGCAGATCATACAAGCTGAAAATTACCAGAATTACCCCCTCAATCAACCTAATTGTAAGTTCTTTTAACAAACTTTTTTTTAATTTTTTTAATTGTGTATGTGAGTTTCAGTTTGTTTGTCTTATTGTTGTGGTAATGTGGAGCATGAAGATATCTTGTATAATTATATCATAATCATAATCATAATTATGATATGATGATGGCATAGCAAATTAGCAATGGAAGTGATTGTATCGTATTCCGTCTCGAAATGTGGTTATATAGAATTAGGACAAATATGAATAACTACTATTGTAGTATTCATGTAAGTGATCACCTAGTTTAGGGTTTAGGAGTACACCAAATAATTATTACAAGAACTCGATTTAAAGTGTTGGATATCAAGAATAAAGTGAGGTCTAACCTAATCTAGTTCCTTATTTCGGTTATTATGTTAGTCTAACATCTAGCATATTGTTTGTATTTTCAAGGGTTAAAATTGGGTGTTAAATATTTTAAATTTCATATATGCTTCATATCATGTGCACTAGTTATTTTAACAGTTAATAAAGAACATTTTAGATGTGACAATATTAGGAGTTACTTTGTATTCAGAATTTCTCTTTTAGTCGGGCTGTTTTTGTAATTTGTATTGTACATTATGAAGGCTTAAAATAAAGTTTAGTGCTTGCAACAGTGTAACAAAGTAACAAACGCTTACAATTGTAAAAAAAATAAAAATAAAAACTTTATTTACGATTGGATGGGTCGTTTTCTTTCCTTCGCCAATTAATTGGCACTCAGATTGTAAGTGAATGATATGTTACAATTACGTATACTTGCCAGCATTCGTCTTGCATTCTTTATATTTAATACAATACTATGGACCCATACGTCCATCCTGTTACGTATGTTTTGGCAATCTCTTTAGTTATTGATAATTAGACTTGTTGAGATCTTACAGCTGAACTGGATTTAATTACTTATTGTTGAGACCACCATATAACATCAATTTCTTGTACATACTGTCAAGTGTCACCTTCATGATTCAGGTTACTGCTATCATGAACATTTGAACCTTTTAAATTTGAATCACACGACAACTTATATGCCCATTTGTGCAAATCCTATATCAGCACTGAATATTTTACATCTGATAATTATTACAAGAACTTGATTTGAAGTGTTGGATACCAAGAATAAAGTACGCTCTAACCTAATTTAGTTTTTCTTTTCGGTTAATTATGTTGGTCTAACATCTAACATATTGTTTGTATTTTCATGGGTTAAAATTAGTTGTTGCAAGTAATAAATTTCATATTTGTTTCATATTATGTGCACTCGTTATTTTCACAGTTGATAGAGAACATTTTCGATGTGACAATTTTGGGAGTTACTTTGTCTTTTAGAATTTCTCTTTTAGTCAGGATGTTTTTGTATTGTACGTTATGAAGGAATAAAGTGAAGTTTAGTGCTTTAAGTGTAGCAAATGGCTAAAATCTAAAAACACTGTGTATACGATTGGATGGATCGTTTTTCTTTCCTTCACTAGTTAAATGTCACTCATGTTGTAAATCAATGATATGTTACAATTACTAAAGAACCAGCATTTGTTTTAGATGTTTAGTTAATACAATAATATGGAAAAATACGGCCAACCTGTTAATCATCTTTTGCCCATTTATATATACTTATTGATAAATGGACTTGTTGAGATCATGCAGCTAACCTGCATTGAATTACGTACTTACTGTTGGGGTGTTGATAAATACAACACCAAATTTGTTTCATACAACAAAGTTATGCTTCTACATACTTGTACAGTAAGCTATAACTGTTGTACAATGTGTTGTATGAAACAATTTTATTGTTGTATTTATCAACTCCCTACTGTTGAGACCACTATATAACATCAATTTATTGTACATACTTTCAAGTGTCACATTCATGGTTCAGGTTTCTGCTATCATGAACATGTGAACCTTCTGTATCAACCAAGGTTGAAAAAGTCGTAAGTCGGGAATTAGTCGGTCGGGACATTTTACGGACTAGTTGGGACTAGTCGGATTTTGACTTTTATTGACTTTTTTAGCATTTAAATAAATTTCAAAATTATATATGAATAAATATAAAACTGGTACATGAAACTGGCGTGTTAATGAAGTTCCAATTGAGCACCTGGAGTACAAGGAACCCAATTTGCGATGAAACTGGAAATTTGTTATTTTTAAAAAAGTTGACCATCGTTGACCAGCCAAAAACCCGTCTTTGACCCGCCTTTGACCCAAAAAACCCGTCCTGCCCCGACTAATACCGTTTTTTTCGCGTTGACCCGTCTTTGACCGACTTTCCGACCGACTTGGCCATGGATTAGTCGGTAGCCATGATTAGCCGACTAATCCCGACTTTTCCAACCCTGGTATCAACACTAAATATATTATGTTTAGGTTTATTTGTTCACTTAGATGGTATTCTCAAATTATATCACCTTTTGATTAGAGAGTTTATCTTGCAGATGTTAATATTGAGTCACCACCCTCGATGCACCCTCGGAAGCAAATTTGCGATATAACTGGATTTGAGGTATGTAAACTTGGATTAGTGCCACATTATTTGGGTCATTCCAGAAGTTAGATTATTATTGAAATAATATATGGGATTAGATTTAACATCGTTGTTATTTTAATAGAAGTTCAATGTTCTTTGGCCAAATAGTGTTTTGGGTCAACACAACTTGTTTGACCCATTACCCAACCCATCCATTTCGCCACCTCTACAGCTCTACCTTGAACAACTTCTGCAATTTAGGGGTCCATCTTTCAATACATGTTATTGACTTATTGGCTGTAGATTTAATTGTATGATTTTGAATGCAGGCTCCTTATAGTGACCCAAGAACACATCTAAGGTATGCAAATACAGAAGTCTTCAAGATCATCAGATCGCTTCCTAATGATTATGTGCAAAGATATCTTGCTCTTCGAAATGCAGCAGTTGTTCTTAAGTAATCCCCTTCAACAGTCTTATGTGCTCATTGAGTTGGTCCTTGTATATTAGGGTACCTATCTGATATTAGAATTTTGATCTATGGCAACACCGACTTTGATTGCATAACCTATTGTAGACGAGAAATTTTGATGATTATGTTTTCTTATTTGAATGTTTGGTTAACTATATTAACTTGTACGTAGTGAGAGGTTCTCTGTAATTATCTCCACCTGTTATTATTTAACATAATACTAATACACCTTGTGGTCTTTTACACAAAATAACACGGTATAAAGCCAATGCTGTAGTTGTGAATTTTTTTTACGAGTAGGATTCTTTCGTAAATTTGTGCACTGAAATGGTTTCTTTCCTAACCTTATAAAAATGGGTCTTCCGCAAAATGGTTTTGTGAACCATAATAAGGAAGGAAAGTCTGCATTATCATTTTGCAAACACGATGCTTGAACAAAATCAATGTCACTTTACAAGCCTTGTATTTATAAACTGATGTAAACAGTTGTTTCGTCACTTCTTTCGTCAGTTGTGCCACATCAGCACATCAAAAACCGACGAAAGGAAGACACAAGGGTGCCAATGGTGGTTTCATCACTTCAATTTTTGGGTCTCATATTTACCAATATACTTACATTTACATACACTAAACAAAAAATAACAATACATTAAATATAAGTTGGGCCCCGCATTTATTCCCTCTCCCTTTCGTCGGCTGGAGGACGAAAGGAAGTGACGAGGCCGTGCCAATGGTGTCACAACCGACGTAAGGAAGAAGAAAGGAACCGACGAGATTGATGTCATTGGTCTTAGTCGGATGATTTTGCGCACCTTGATGTCAAGTCACATCCATCTTTTGTCTTTGATATATTTCAAACAAATTGTAAGAGAATCTATGCTATTGTAATTTCAAATCGAACTTTGTTTTTATTACGCATGTGAATGTGAATGTGAATGTGAGTAGTTGAATAAGAGGTTATACCTTTCATACTATATTGTATAAGCGTGTATGAATATCATTTCTTTCTTCATCAATTCTCCACGTTAAACTTTAATACCTTTCAATCTCTTCAAATGGTGTCACAACCGACGTAAGGAAGAAGAAAGGAACCGACGAGATTGATGTCATTGGTCTTAATCGGATGATTTTGCGCACCTTGATGTCAAGTCACATCCATCTTTTGTCTTTGATATATTTCAAACAAATTGTAAGAGAATCTATGCTATTGTAATTTCAAATCGAACTTTGTTTTTATTACGCATGTGAATGTGAATGTGAGTAGTTGAATAAGAGGTTATACCTTTCATACTATATTGTATAAGCATGTATGAATATCATTTCTTACTTCATCAACTCTCCACGTTAAACTTTAATACCTTTCAATCTCTTCAAACATCTAACTATGAATTCACAAGCTAATCTTCAACCCGGTCCAATCAATTCTAAATTGATATTTTTCTACATAGAGACCATAGAGTGTTTAATCTTTTATTATGGAGGGTTAGGAGAAGGTAATATATTTTCTAGACGATGTGATAATAATTTTTGGAACCTTGTTCCTAATATCCCGGATAGAGTGATGGCACATATAGAAGCAGCGGGGTCTGGTGGCGTCATTCGCGTTGGTCACATCCAACTTGATCATTCTCTAATCACCGCCCTTGTAGAAAGATGACGGTCAGAAACACATACGTTTCACTTTCCAATAGGTGAAGCTACCGTTACACTTCAAGATGCACAAGTTTTGTTGGGTCTAAATGTGGAAGGTAGTGTAGTATCTGGTCGCGATAAAAAACCAGATGAAGGATGGGATCAGTTTTGTCAGGACATGATGGGTGTCACACTTGAGGCAAGTTCAATTAAAAAGGGTACGATTTTTTATAGTACTCTACATGATATTTTCAAGATGGGACTGCCTCATAATGCTTCCGAAGAAGATTATATTAAAAGGGCAAGAATATACATTATGCACCTTATAGGAGGATTTTTATTAGCCGACTCGTCAAGCTGTTGTGTGAATTTGTATCATCTTTATAACTTAAGCGACTTGTCGAGGTGTGGGAGACTTAGTTGGGGAAGTGTTGTTTTAGCATATCTATATCGAAATTTATGCAAAGAGGCACATTATAAAGCAAAAGAGATTAGTCAACCACTTGTGTTGCTATATGTATAAATTATTATTTAATTGCAAATATTGAAATTAAATAAGTAGTGTTAAAATTTCTTTTGCATGTAGTTATGCGCTTGAGAGAAATTACCAATTTTTCGTCCCATTCGTGTAAACAGAGTTGATGATTTGTTACTTTCCTTACGGTGCTGGATTAGTGAACTGTAATTTATAGTAATTAACTCACGTAACATTTTTAATAGTGTAATTTAAATTTAAAGTGGAATTGTAATCTTGAATGTCATCACGTGAGTGCATATACGGTACGTGTATACCGTGACCAACTTGCATTTCCGCCTGAAAATGGGGTATTTATAAAGTATTTATGAAAAGTTCAAAATTTAGAGTACTTATGGTCATATTTTTAGTGATGTAGTTTATTTGGACAACTTACAATGGTGTTATTGAGGCACTTCTTGCATATTACAAATAACCATTCTAATTGGAAATCAGTCACGTATTAATTCGTTGGGAGATAGTTGAACCTTGTTTACCTAATAGGGTATTGAGACAGTTTAGGATGCATCAATCAATCTCTAAAAATCATTTGTTAATAATCACAAAGAATTACATAAAACATCACGTTCTGGTCATAGGGATTTTGACTGGATTAATAAACATATTCAATATGGGATATCCCATATTGAATATGTTTATTAATCCAGTCAAAATCCCTATGACCAGAACTTGATGTTTTATGTAATTCTTTGTGATCCCAAACTGTCTCAATACCCTATTAGGTAAATGAGGTTCAACTATCTCCCAACGAATTAAATACGTGACAGAACTTCAATTAGCACTGTCATTTGTACAATATGCAGGAAGTGCCTCGATAACACCATCGTATGGTGTCCAAATAAACTACATCAATAAAAATATGACCATCAGTAATCTATTTAACAATATATAAAATTGTAAACATTTTTAACTTTTTATAAATATATTTTATAAATAGCCCATTTTTAGGCAGAAGTGCAAGTTGGTCATAATATAGACGTACCGTATGTGCACTCACGTGATGAAAATCAAGATTACAATTCCACCTTCAATTAAAAATACACTATTAAAAATGTTACATGAGTTAAATACTATAAATTAAAGTTCACTAATCAGGCACCGTATGGAAATTGACAAAATTATCAACTTCGTTTACTCAAATGGGACAATAAACTGGTAATCTCTCCCAAGCCCATAACTACAAGCAAATTTTTTTAACACTACTTATTTAATTTCAATATTTGTGATTAAATAATAATTTATACATGTAGCAATAGAAGTGGTGCACTAATCCCTTTTGCGTTATAATGTGACGCTTAGCATAAATTTCGAAACAAATATGCTAAAACAACACTTCCCCAACTAAGTCTCCCACACGTCGACAAGTCGCTTAAGTTATAAAAATGATACAAATTCACACAATTGCTTGACGAGTCGGCTAATAAAAATTCACCTATAAGGTGCATAATGTATATTCTTGCCCTCTTAATACAATCTTCTTCAGAAGCATTATAAGGCAATCCCCTCTTCATAATATCATGTAGAGTACTAAAAAAAAAAATCATACTCTTTTAAATTGAACATGCCTCAAGTGGACACCCATCATGTCCTGACAAAACTGATGCCATCCTTCATCTGGTTTTTTATCGCGACAAGATACTACACTACCTTCCACATTTAGACCCAACAAAATTTGCACATCTTGAAGTGTAACAATAGCTTCACCTATTGCAAAGTGAAACGTATGTGTTTCTGACCGCCATCTTTCTATAAGGGCAATGATTAGGGAATGATCAAGTTGGATGTGACTAAGGCGAACGACGACACTAAACCCCGCTACTTCTATATGTGCCATCACTCTATCCAGGATATCAGGAGCAAGCTTCCAAAAATCATTATCACATCGTCTAGCAAGTAGTTTACCTTCTCCTAACCCTCCATTAAAAAGATGAAACACTTTATGGTCTCTATGTAGAAATAACAATTTAGAATTGACTGGACCGGGTTAAAGATTAGCTTGTGAATTCATTATTAGATGATTGTAGAGAATGAAAGGTATTAATGTTAGAGAAGCAGGAAATTTAACTTAAGGAGTTGATGAAGAAAGAAATGGTATTCATGCACGCTTATATAATACACTATGAAAGGTATAACCTATTATTCAACTACTCATTTCACATGCATAGTAAAAACAAAGTTTGATTTGAAATTACAATAGTAGAGAATCTTTTACAATTTGTTTGAAATATATCAAAGACAAAAGATGGATGAGACTTGACATCAAGGTGCCCAAAATCATCCGACATATTCATCAGTTTATAATACAAGGCTTGTAAAGTGACATTGATACTGTTCAAGCGTTGGATATCGTGAAAATGGATGGTTTGCAAAATGATAATGCAGACCTTCCTTATGGATGGTTTGCAAAATGATAATGCACCTTCCTTCCTTAGTATGGTTCACAAAACCAAAACCATTTTGCGGAAGACCCATTTTTACAAGGTTAGGAAAGAACACCATTTCTATGCACACTTTACGAAAGAACCCTACTCTTAAAAAAATCCACAACTACATCATTCAGTTGAAGATGTCCATTGCTTCTGCAAAAGGACATATGTGCTTACTCATTAGTCTGGTTCCATATATCAATGTACAAAACAAACCAGAAAAGGTTACTGGGATGTCGAAAGGTGATAGTGATCATCATACAAACTCTTTTAAAAGCATGATAATAATCCTAATGTAATTTATTGAGTCATGTAAACATATATAATGAACTCAGTTGACTTGGTTGTTAAAAAGATAAATTAGAGTACGACCAACTCCATTGCCTTGGGCCTTGAGGCAATAGTGATACGAGCTCTCTCACGGCAGCGAGGATCGATCACAATCTGTGAGTTTACATGACAACATTATCCATCAGACATGAAGCAAGTTCAAGGTGGCTGATTCGACCATAGTAGCCCAAACGTAAGAAAAGCTTTTAAATTTCTTTTTGAATTATCAAATTTTTTATCCAAAGTTGAAAGAGTAACATATCAGGAACACGTTGACCTGCTGAACAAAACTGAGAAACTTGTGTCCGCTAGAAATGTTTCAAGTAGAGGATTGTTGAGGCTTTTTCAACGTTGCATACGTTACATATATGCTTCAGAAACTTTCTACACATCTAACCACTTTAAGCCATACCCTTTTAGCTAACATTTTTTTATTTGAACCATTTGTTCCTTTTGAGAACACGACCCAAATCGTCCCACTTATAAGTAAATGGGTCGACATTGCCCCTCCAACATTCTCCTCTTCATCTGAATGTTTCCAATTCCATAACCTCATCTTTATCATCAGACATGGTGTAACCAGCTTCTTTCAATTGTTCACTCAACCCATCAAGTAAACCATATATCTCAAGTACCTTCACGTTCTTAGTATCTGCAACCGAAAACTCAGTAAACCCACCTCCTACATCTAGCCATGCACAACCCGGAACCTTATTCACACCCGATTCCCTCATCAAAACCCTGACTTCAGCTAGTTTTTCCCACCACCCAAACTCAGCATACATGTTTGCCACCAATACATAATATCCTGAACCACGAGGCCTCAATTCCAACAGTTTCTCACTTGCGAATTGTCCCAACTTTTTGTGTCCATGGATCCGACACCCTCCGATAATTGTGGCCCACATTGCAGGCGTCGGTTCATAAGGCATTGTTCTGATTGTTTCTTTTGCTTTACCCAATAATCCAGCTCTCCCGTATAAATCAACCATACACGCAAAATGCTCCAAACGAGCAACTATACCATATTCATCACCCATTTTGTTAAACAAAGTTTGACCTTGGTCAATGAGAGCGGAATGACTACAAGCTGACAAAACTGCAACCATGGTTACATGGTCCGGCTTTATGTTTGACCTAATCATCTCGTCAAATAAGTCAACCGCCATGTGTCCCTCCCCTTGAATCCCGTAACCAGCTATCATTGAAGTGTAAGTGACTTCATCTTTTTTGGTCAAACTATCAAACAATCTTCTCGCTAACAAGATTTTGCCGGACCTTGCGTACACATCAATAAGTGAATTAAATAGTAACAAGTAATCTTGGAATCCCTCGTGCTTCATAACGTAACAATGGAATTCTTTACCATGCTGTAGATTTGCTACTCGTGCACATAAAGGAAGTATGCTTGCTATCGTCACGTAACTTGGTTCAACTTTAGAAAGCAACATTTCACGAAATAGATATGTGGCTTCTTCTGCATTGTCCAAATGTGCAAATCCTGAAATCATGGAGTTCCATGTAATCACACTTTTATCTTCAACTAAATGAAATGCAATATAAGCATGCTTAACATTCTTACACCTTGAATACATCGTGATCAATGCATTTTTCACATTATCGTAAGCATAGCAACACGTCCGAATAGCCAAACCATGAATTTCTTTTCCAAATTTTAACGCACTGATATGGGAACATGCATTTAAACCATTAATTACAGCCACATGATCCCATTCATCATCATAAGTCCTCAATCGGGAAATCATCTTTATCACTCGCATATAGTCACCCGTCTTCAAGTACCCTCCAACTACAGTATTCCAAATTATCATATTGCCTTCAACATTTTCATCTTGCATATCATCAAACAGCTCAAAAGCTTCCTTCCACATCCCCTTACAAGCATACCCTGAAATAATGGAATTCCAAGAAACACAATCTCTATCAGGCATTTCATCAAACAGTTTACGTGCAACTTTTAAGTCGCCACATTTTCCATACATAAACACCAATGCGTTATACACGAACAAATTCCATCCCAAACCCGATTGCACAATCAAATTATGAACTACCTTCCCAAATCCCAAATCAAATTCTTCGCCACACGCCTTAAGAACAGACGGATACGTAAATATATCCGGTACAATCCCCTGTTTAACCATTTTTCGATACACAAATAAACCATCTTTCCTAAACCCAGCTCTAATATAACTAGAAATAACTACATTCCATGGCAAAGGATGCAAAACATTCGAATTTAAAGCGACATTATATGCATCATGTAATAAATTTGAAACAGAGTAAAATGTTACTAATTTTGGGACTATAACAGGGGATTTTTCGAAACCGGAAGTAATTATACAAGCGTGTAATTGTTTGCCTTGTGATAGTGCTTTAAGTTGTGAACAACATGAAATAAGTGAAGCTAATGATTGTAATATGTAATGTGACGATGATGGATTTTGGAGATGTAAGATAATGGAAAAAAAGTGGAACGCTTTTGATAAATCGTTTTGAGTTGTTGATTGTCTGAGAGAGTTGAGTAGAGAAGGTAACATTGATAAATTGTTGTTACAATCATTGTAGCGAAAAATATAACGTCATTAAGAAAATATTATATTTTAGCCCTTAGAATTTATAATACGTTCATAATCAGTCCCTTCGTTTGTGAGAACTTCTAGCATACTTTCCACAAGAGATGGAAACATTTGCAGAACAAACAACATGACATGTCGTAATATTTTACAACTCAATCTTCAAATCTTTTTACATTAATAATTGAATAAACTGTAGAAGGTTCGGTCCAGATTGATACCGTGCGTAAACGAAAAAGTTGAGAGGTTTTGAGTACGATTGACACACCATTGGTTAGTAAAAACACTAGTCAATACAAAACACCCTATTCACATTGGTAAGATACAAAATTAAGCCTTTCTTGCACGATCGGGTAACATTGTCCTGTCATCCCGATTTCATCTCTATATATTTCCTGTTTGCTACTCGTAAAAGTTCCAAATTCATCTCTAAGATGCAACAAATGCAAAGCTTCAAAAGGCATTTCAATTCTTCTAAACGATGGGCTTCCTAAATGCTGATAGCATTCTCGGGGATAATAACACAAGTGCCATCAAGAATGAACCAAAGAAAATCTTCATAGCATATCTAACTGGATCTTGTTTAAACTGTTGAGAGCTGCTAGTGGGTGATAATGTTGACATTGGTGTAGCCGAAGGTAAGGCTTCAATAACTGCATCGGCTAGGTCAGTGATGAAGGACGAGGTGCAGCCAAGAGCTGGGACACGACCCCAATTTTTAATACCAGATTTGAGGGCTAATTCTCTGTATTCCATATCTATTTCTTCTAGAGTCTCTATGTGCTCACTCACAAAGCTGACCATTTTTAAACGCAAACATCAAAGATATATCACAATACAGGTGAAAAAAATAGACCCATTTACTTATGAATGGGTCAATTAGGGTTGTATTTTCAATCAACAGGGCATATAAAATAACAGCCAAGGGAAATGGGTCAGATGAGTTGCAGAGGCAGAAGATTTAGATTATTGTTACATTAACTATTTATACAATGATTTAATAAATGGACAAATGAGTACTTGCAGGCAGGCAAGCCCAATCCGACCCGTTTCCATATATACTAAAAAGGCCCGTTTTGACGTATTACCACAACCAACCCAACTATCTCATCTTAACACCTCCACATATCAGATCAGGAGAAAGATTATAGAGAATGTCTTTTAAAATTACCTAACAGGAACCGCAAGAAGACTCTTCACGCCTTCTTGGCCAAGTTCAACAAGTACTTCATCAGTGTAGGGTTTTAACCACTGCACAGGCCCAACTCGACTCTGATACGAAGAACCAAAGGACAGAGAACAGAGTTAAGCAATTAAAAAGACATATATGCCTTTTCTTCCTACTTCTTATCCAACTAAAGGGACATAAAGTAACTTTAAGATGAGGCTGACAGTTTAAATAACTGTTAGCTGGAAACAAAAAAAAAAAGGTAGCGAAGGAACTCAGAAATGTTTATACACAACACCCTCAAAAATTGATTCATTCAAATGGGCTAAGCTCAAGAATATGGATAAAATGGGTTGAGTGGGTCCTCACAGGTTGAAAATCACCGAAAATATATCATATGCATAAATCATCTATATCGAATAATTTAAAATGGGGTTAGAATACTATTGTATCGACATTGTTTTGGAATCATTTCTATAGCACATTAATATGCATATAAACTTTTTTTGAATGTTTTTTTGACATTGTTGACCAGTTAATCAGCGTGCCCAACCTGCCCATTTTACAATTCCTACTCAGAAGTAATGGCTTGAGTTGCTGACCTGATAAGCCAATCTGTGCTTATTGTCAATTCCCCTTGCTTTGAGTTCTTGCATAATCAAGTAGATGCATTCTTCCATCTGATCTTTATATGGATCACCAGCATTCATGACATACGTAACTGGCACTCCATGGGCACTAAAGAATATCATAAACTACAAAATATGAATCACATATAAAAAGTAAGATACTAGCGGAAGTTGTGAAACTAAACTTCTTGCCCACAACACTTAAAAAGTAGAAAGGTCAAAAACACTAAAGTAAGAAGTCTACCTCTTCTGGTGTACTGAAACTTTGCAACTCCTTCTCAATCAAGTCAGCCATAGATTTGATATACCCAGAACGCCGATACCAAGAGTGGATAATAGCAACAGGAAGTCTTGACAACATGTGGTCTTCCCTGAACATGATCACAAATTAATATGTTTTTCAAAGTGCTTGGCAAAATGGGCAAGGCCGGCTAAGCAGTCACGCGCAAAATGCGTAACTTTTAGTATGGGTTGCTTCGACCCAAAATGCAATTTTCAACTTACAAATGTTATATATTATTACATAATTATATATCTACTATGTGATAGAAATCAAAAAGGTTTTATGCATTGACAAAACATTTGGCGGGACTTTTGACTTGTTTCCATTTTAACTAAATTTTGTTCTCTTACCCATTGGCCTGTTAGAGATAGAACAGGATCCAAATTGACCCATGTAAAAGTAAATGGGTCAAAACTGCCAGCTCTAGCATGATCCCAGAACCTGACAGAAAAGTAATTTGCAATTTATGTGGGTTTACCTAAAGATGTTCTGGAGTACACGAATACTTGATCCAGTTGTTGAAATAGAAAACTGAGGGTAAAGAGGCAGAACCACAAGCTTCGTGATTCTATCCCTCTTTATCTGCCATGAATTTAAAAAGAAAAAAAATTCCATATCAACAATCTAAATTTGATGTACACTAGATTAAATCTAATAATCTTCAGTATTTCATGTCAACACAAACAACTTAGTAGCTAAAAACTTATGTCATTTAATGTCTCAATGCACTCAGTTTTTTTAGAAAAGCAATATATTCAAAAGAGCTCAAACCCCCAAACTAAGGGGAGCCAAACCAAAAACCAGTGACCTATTGATCTGCAGTCAATTGCTCCACCACTGAGCTATGAACCCTCGACTCGATGCCCATAGTATATTATCCGACATATTTACTTGCCTGCTGAGCAGCTTCCTCGGTAAATGGATGCCAGTAACGCATTGCAACATAGACATTAGCAGATAACTTTTTCGCTTCAAGTTCTGATTTAAGAGCATCAGCCTACAACATACAGCTATAATCATAATGAAATTGAGTATGAAAATCAGAATAAAGTAAAATTAGAGTAGTTTTAAGTGCTTTTGTCAAATTATGCATCAAGTTACAACTGAGTTCGGAAAGCTTGTGGTGAGAAAACATGTTAAATTAAGTACAATCATCTTCGTTATGCTTGTAACTACTATTTATTAGTCATAATATATGTATCTTAACAAAAAAACGAGAAACCAACGTATATATGCCACGAAATTTAAACATGATTCAATATGAATCATTTTCTGGTTAGGCAATGTCATACCTGATCATCTGTTATCTTTCTCAAAGGCGAACCACCTCCAATGGAGGCATATGCCTCTTTGCTTTTACGTGCCCGCAGTAAAGAAATAAGTTGTGCTAGAGGTCGTTGTAGGATACGAAACAACCTTGGCAGACGAATAATATCCTGCTCCAAACAGTAGCATCATGAAATAAATCAGAGACGGTAGAGTTGTACGGGCCCAAGTACAAGTAATTTAGTACGGGTCAAAAAAGCCCGAGTTGGGTCTGGTTGACCCACAAACGCTATTTCGTCCATTTCCTAAACTTTTAATAATTGAAATCATGTTAATTATGATAAAAAAATTTCATCATTACGATACGTATCTAAATCTAACTATTTGAATAAAAAACTATTTATGAGGTTGTATGGCTTGAACATGGACTTTGGCTGAGTATCAGCATGAAATCCGTATTTTTTTTCTAATCAGTCCCAGTTGACCCATTTGAGATATACACAACCAAAATCGAAACATTTATAACTATAGGGGTCGAAATTGCCATCTCTTTAGAAATGGAACCTAAATTGAATTGAATCTTTATTTTAGTAAACTTTTAGAGATTATGTGTGACATAAGCATACCGGGTCAGCAAATAGATTATACAAAAAGGGTCGAACATCATGAAGTGTATCTGGGCCTCCAAGATTCAATAACAATACTCCAACTTTTTCCTCCTCAACATTTGAATGAGATTCAATATCACTCGAAGTATGTGTGCATATCCCCACGGAACAAAAGGTTTTTCCAAGTATACCTCTACTCTGAATTGGACCATCCAATTTTAATTTTTGAATACTGTTTCCACATTTTATATCACATGCATGACTGCGGAAAGGAACTTGAGATTTCCCGTGAAACCACGCACTGCATGTAAAGGAAGTAGCAAGAAAATTTAGCCTAATTATAATAAGCAAAGAACAATTGACAAATTCACAGCAACTACTCTATTGATGTTCAAATAAAGCTATCAAACAATCCATAGACATCTAGGTGCATTCCTTAACCTCACGATTAGTGGATATCTATTGCAAACTTGTATGAATAGTAACTTCTAACCCTTGACGTAAATGCACATCTGAGTATTCATATATCTATCTGGATTTATTAATTAAAGAAACTACACAATTATATTTCTTAAGAAGCACGTCTTAAAAAACCTTACAAGGATATTCAGAATCCAAATCTGATATTCAATACACTAGTAAACCGAAATTAAAAGAGGTACTACCTACATTTCATGTTCGATTCGGCAAAATGAAACGATAAATCATATCACAACTGCACAGAATATATAAATGAAGAATCATATATATATATATATATATATATATATATATATATCAAAACTTACACCGAAGAATTATGACTGAATTTAGGTGTCACATAATTAGAGGGTTTCACGCCGGTTTGAGTGCGAAAGGTTATTGCTGCGTTCATTGAACCGGTTGCGCCAAAATCAAAGTTGTGGTTTATTTTTAGGGTTCTGTCGGAGTATGAAATCAAGAACGTATAATTCTATTTGTAAAGCTTCATTACTTAAAACAAATCACGATCATCATTACTCATTAGTGGTGAATCACGAATATGTTATTACTGTTTCTACCCGACCCGAAATGTTACTGTGTCTACCCGACCCGAACTATTAGGGGTAATTAGGATTGATTGATTTATTTATTTTACATACCTATATTATATATATATACACCGAGACATAGTTGTCAACTCGTGACTCGATTCGTGACTCGGATATCTGATTTTTAACTCGCAACTTGATTCGTGACTCAACTCGTAAGAGTCATAAATTTTACAATAAATATAATATATATATATAGGATCCGGTTCAATTGAGAACAAAAAAAAAGACGAGAACCGTGAGAACCACTAGATTACATGCTTGTTCACATGTGAGTAGCTTGATTCACATGTGAACATCGATTTATGTTATATTGGTAAAAAAAAAATTCAAAAAATCCCAAAATTATAGCAAAAAATGCAAAAAATCAAATTTATGTTCACATATGAACGATAATATGTATAAATAAGGTAAAACGTGTTTTAAGACATAATTTTTGAAAATTTTTTTACCAATCTAACATAAATCGATGTTCACATGTGAATCAAGCTAATCACATGTGAACAAGCATGTAATCTAGTGGTTCTCACGGTTATAGCCTTTTTTTTTGTTCTCAATTGAACCGGACCCTATATATATATATATATATATATATATATATATATATATATATATATATATCAAGTATAAGTGTAAGAGCAAAATAATATAATACTTAAATATAGAGAAAATTTCATAAACCATACATGTGGTTTACACACATTTTCACATATCATACCCGAACTTTTTTTTTCCAGGTTTTCGGTACAATAAGTTTCAAGTTTGCTCGTAAATGGTACCTCCGTCCAACTCCGTCTAATTTTGTCGTTAAGTTTTACCAATTCCGTCTATTTTCAATACAATAAGTTTCAAGTTTGCTCGTAAATGGTACCCATAAGCTTCAAAATTGCTCGTAAATGATACCTAAGGTTTACACACATAACGGTGAAAATTAACGGATTGTGACGGAGGTACCATCTATGAGCAAACTTGAAACTTATTGTATCAAAAACCTGAAAACAAAAGTTCGGGTATGATTTGTGAAAATTTGTGTAAACCACATGTATGATTTTTGAAATTTACTCCTTAAATATATTTACTAATATATTACAATCTCGCTTGTTATGAGTTATAAGTTTCAATTCATCCCGACAAACGCACCACAAACTATTCAAAATGACATTAAGAGAGAAAATACATAACACACACAATTAGTTAAATAGGGTAGTTTGATAAAAACATAAATTATGGGTAATATTTAAAGTCCGTGAATATTACTCCATCCATCTCATAATAAGTGTTCACAATAACTTTTTATTAAATTTAAAAAATTTCATTGTTTGATAGTGCCGATGATATTTTTACCCTTACTTTTTGCACATACTTTCATTTATCAGCGTTGAGAAAATGTATATTGAGGTAAAGTCGTAAGGTTAATATATCACTTATAAAAGATACATTTATTTTATGAAAAAGTAAAATGATAAGTTTGTCATTTTATTTGAGTGCGTAATTTTCAACCATTGAAATACATCAAATGTAGTTGTACTTTGTAAATCATATACACACAAAGCTATACATCTCTCTCTTTCTTCTTTATTATATACACATACTATACATACAAAACAAATGTATGTTTTCCACACAAAAAAAACTTTTTCACGTCTAAAATATTTGACTCGTACGAGTTGCGAGCCGGGTCGGCTCGGACCGAGTCCGCAAATAAATCGCGAGTCACACACCGAGTCATGCACACTTCCGATTCACCCTTCGAGTCGCCACTTTTATGGATTTTTGACTCGACTCGTACGAGTTTGACAACTAAGCACCGAGAAACAAACACTTTTTTTAAAATTGATCATCTTTTATGGAATAAACACTTAAAAATAACTGCAAAAACACTTATTTTTTAAGGAAAAAATACTTATAAATAAGCAATCTCAAACACCCTATTATATGAAAAATTAATCATGACAATCTTTTTTTTTTTTTTTTTTTTTTTTTTTTTTTTTTTTGTACCCAATTCAATTTTTCATTTTAGCATAAAAAAAAAAAGAGTTAACCTAAGAAATTAAAATGATCAAAATGCCTAATTCGGTTTCACGTAAAATTTATGTGATATAATCTATCGTTTGATATGGACGGAGTAAATAAAAAATCATTGAATATGGATGACTATCTCTGATACATGATTCATTCAATAATTTGAAACACCTATTTGGCCATGTGAAAGTCTAAGTGTAACATATAATATCAAAATTAATAGTCGTTTGTTTGAAGTGATGGAAAATTTAATTGACTTTCGTATATTATCTATTTTGTTTTATCTACATTATTACTTACATTTTTCATTCATTTAAGGTTCTTTTTCACAAAAGTATAGATGAGTTCTTTTGCTAAGCTATTATAGAACTCGTATACTCACTCCGTCCCAAAATTATTGTCCATCAACAAAAAACACATAGTCTAATAAAAGTAGGACCACAACACCTTTCAACCAATCAAATAGAATCTTCACCCACTAAATGCTCCTCCCATTGGTTGAAATGAGAAGTGGACAATTATTTTGGGATATCCCATAAAGGAAAGGTGGAACGGAGGGAGTATGTCACAAATATAAAGTTACTTTGATACCATAGATACAATATCACGATTATTATAAGATAATAATTATGTAACTTGTGACAACTCTCCAAATTAGGTATTAATTAACATTTAAGCATGTGCATTCTTACGTTAATTTCCTGATTAAGTTTTAACAAAACTTCTTGATGTGATGTAAGTCTAGCAAGCCTGGTACTTTTAAACAAAAAGTAATACGTAATAAGCAAGTATTAAAAGTTACGTACAAATATATCGGAACGAACCCGACAAAAATAAATGACAAAAGTTTCGTGATACAAAAATACTTAATAATGTAATTATTAACTACGAGTATTTATATATCTATAACAAATAGATAAAGTGGTCTAAATATACGTTTAAAATAAAACGTATTATAACACGAACAGAAACAATTCTAAAACACACATAAAAGGTCGAATCATAAAAATACAAATTTTCTTGTTCGTTTGGAAGTAATTAGAACATTACCTCAAAATATGAAATCCTAAATTAACTGAAATTTTACGCTCAAATAGTTGCGCGCAGTAAAATGTACAAAAATGTACATCATCTTGAAATAATGATAATATCATTATTCTAATCATAAATTACGAACCAGTAGAACATCTACAAAATAAAAATGTAAAATGTTTATTTTTATATTGCTAAAATTATACCCGTACTCAAAATTGAGGTGCCAAAACTTGGCACCTAACTCAAATAATTGAGAGACCAAGCACTGGTGCTCTCCATACTCGTTTGAAATATATTACTCCCTCCGTTCCTTCATCATATCAACAACAACACACACACAACACCATATTTTCATCTATCTATCTTCTTCCTCTCTCTCTCTAAAAATTTACAAGATCAGAGGCAACACAAGAGTAGCAGAACCAAAGTTTAAACATTATAACAATAATCACATCATCATCATCCGTTCATCATCATCCTCACCATTTTTATCTCATTGTAAGGAACTTTCGATTCTTTGATTTCTTCACTTCAATTTCATATTTTACATGTTTATATAACATAATCTAAGTAAATATAACATCAAAACTTGATGATTAAAGTGATGTTCTTGAAAATGGGTTTGAGAAACCAAAACTATAAAACTAAAATCGACACACAAAAACTTGTTAAAATGAAGTAATAAATGTGTAAAAACGACACATAACACTTGTATAAACGTTTGGTAACATAACATAAAAGATTGGAGTCGAATAAACTTGTATATATATGTATCAGTCACGAACAGAGGCTGAAACGAGCCACGAATACGGCGGATTCCTTTGAATCCGGCGTATTCAGAACCAAAAACCAAACGAATCCGGCGGATTCAAAGGAATCCGGCGGATTCCCATGTACGACTCGCACACAAACCTTCGGCTAAAACGATGAACGAGTAAATGACACGAATGAATACGGCGGATTCAACCGAATCCGGCGTATTCCCAAATCTTCACACGATCAACCTTGTGAACACAAAAGAATACGGCGTATTCATTTAAATACGGCGTATTCCCAACCTAAAACGAAACCACATGAAAACCACGATGAATACGGCGGATTCACTCGAATCCGGCGTATTCCGACTTTTGACTTGAATCCGGCGGATTCACTTTAATACGGCGTATTCCGACCTTTAACATGAATCCGGCGGATTCATATAGAATCCGGCGGATTCCCGTGTCTGGTCAACACCTTGACTTTGATTTCAAACACAAACGATTTCCGCTAGCGATGTTACTTATACAGGAGGTTATCAATACATAATAAACTATGGTTAGTAACATTTAACCGAGACAAACCCGAGACTTGGACATTGGACTTTAAAACTTGTGTTAACAAACAATATATATATATATATATATATATATATATATATATATATATATATATATATAACATAACATACAAATATATATATATATATATATATATATATATTTGTATGTTATGTTATATATATATATATATATATATATATATATATATATATATATATATATATATATATATATATATACGCCAAACTTTATACGTTTATATAATCGTTAAAACTCGATTCGAAATCATTAACAATGATTTAAATAAACGTGTATGATAATTTTAGAAAGTGATGATATTTATTTCATTAACGGAAATAAATACAACTATCACGTATATTCTTAAAACAATAGAAAATAGATTGCAATCAAATAATAATAAAATAATCAAATAGAGCGGTTGTTTATAAGTGCTCTATTTATATATTTTCATATATAACCCTGCACTTCAATACACTTGTAATATACGGATGTAATTTGATTTGAAATGGAATATATTATATTCACGATTGTACAATTCTTAACAAATGAAAACTTATATATTTCTATATACGTAAACAACGTATTGATTAAATATATACACATACGACACTTAAGAAATATATATTCACAAATATATATATATATATACACAATGAAATTCACGTCTAACAAACGTACAAATTAATAATGTACAACAAGTATATTTACATACGTATACATATATAAAACAAATATATGTACAAACAATGATATTGAAATGACAAATCGAATTATATGTACAACTATATACAAAGTATATGTACAAATGAAAACTAAACGACCTTCCGTTAAATAAACAATCACATATTGGTTTGTACACTTACAAGTGTACGACTGAGAAATAATAACGTTATTTCCACACCATGTCACTAACAAAGTTAACAACTTACATTAATAAGAAATCAACCGTTTCTTCAAACGAACAAACTGTTAACATAAGTGATTAAAACAAATCAAACGTACTTATGTTAATATATTTATTGTATAGGTTAACATACCTTGGGCTGTTATCTGTTTGGCTGCTAGCTTTCATACCGAGCAAACCACTGTGAGTTCACAGCCCCTACTTTACAAATGTTTTCTGTTTTAAACATAGGGGTGTAAACATAGAAACTGCATGCAAACATATGCAGCAAATTATATAAAAGCTTTATTGCTTTATACAACTGTTTGATATGAAATATTATTTCACAACTGTTTTGGGAATTAGACAACAAATCCTAGTACGGACCAGACTTGAGATGTGTGCATGAAAGACCTTATGTCATGCAGACTATAACCATTAGCTAGGTGACTCTAGCCACTGAGTATACGAATAGTACTATTGCCGTGACGACCCTCCTGTGGATGGAGCGTATACTTAACTGTCCTTCAGGCAAGAAACATAAGTTTTGGTTGTGGTTTGGTTATAGGGTTAGGTCGCGTTACTTTAACCTGCGAGGTTTAGCTCACCTTTCAGGGGATAATAGTCTAAGCATTCCCACACTTATTATTTAGGATAAACATATCCTACAACTGTGTTATGTCAGTATACTTACTGATTATATTTATATACTGGTAAACAACCAGACATACATATTTGGGTAACAACCCACATAAAACTATATTTTAGGGTAACTATCCCTAACATCTTATAAATTGCAAAACCTGCAAACATTTATTTATTGAATAACATTTCAATAACTTTAACATAAATGGGTTAACATACCACATATTTATACAAACCTGTGAATTCACTCAACATATTTGTTGACGACTTTCTTTCTATGTTTTACAGGAAATTAGCTATGTAAGTAAGGATCGCATGCATTCAGGATGACAACCCTGGACTACTTAGGATGCCATACTTTATGGGACAGCTTTTGAGGATTTCCTCTGTATTACTGCAGACATTGCAGTTATACTCATGAAATATTATTTTAACATATGTATTGTAAAACTTAAATGTTTTAAACTTTATTACTACTGTACGACTTACACAGTCGTACTACTTTTGTAATAACTATTTAACTGGCATCCTTAATATATTATGTTCTGTATGATCATATGCTCTGATACGATGAATGCACAATTGTAACGTCATCACCCCCCGTTGTTAAACTGTTTACACATAATGCTTCCGCCAATTATAACTTGTTTCCGCTAAACATTAAATAAACACAATTATGGATTTTTGGGGTGTGACAGACTTGGTATCAGAGCCATTGGTTATAGCGAACTAGAAGTCTTTAGGTGACTAAAAACCTTAGAGACCTAGACTATAGCCTTGGCTAGAACATTCATGCATTCATACATACATTCGTTTGCATACATCTAACATACGACTGACACGTCACACACAATTTCAATTGTCACAGTATGTCTAGTCAATCACTTTACCATGTTTATGCTTCGGATGAAGAGCCGACTGAGGCTCCTTTTGAGGGTCCCGCGATCACTGTAGGGGATGAGTCATCTGTTCATTTGAGAGACATGTCAGATGACACTAGTGACGCTTACATCGCGCCACCACCGACAGCACACGAGGTTACCCCTATCACTACAGGTATTCACCATCAGGCCGGTGAGACTTCTCGCAGGCCTGTATATAGGAGGACACCGAGGATGTGTGTCCGAGATTTTCCTATTGGTCCGTTAGTACCAGGGGACGAGTCTGTTGAGTCTCCACAGAGGGCACCCAGGTTTGCTCATCTAGAGTGGATGACTCCTATGTTGAGGCACTGGAGGTCATTAGAGGGTTTTCCCTCCACCTTTGAGACAGGAGAGTCCTCACGACCCCCAGCACCACTGCCTACCACTGGAGAGCCGATAGAGCAGACTCTCCCTACATTAGTTGCTGTTATGCGTACATTGTTCTGTATTACTTCTAGCAGGGGTTCTCACCTTGGACAGGTACAGGATGAGATCTCCCGTCTGTATGGGGACATGGCTGGTATGCATGAGCATCATCACTTTTTGTTGAACCATGTGTTTACTGCCCAGGAGATAGCTGAGTCCGCACGTGCTCGTGTGAGAACACTTGAGAGACGTGTTAGGTTTGCAGGATTTGTGGTTGGTGCTTGTGTGGTGATGGCTGTGTTGAGGACAGCAGTGGGATCATTTCTACCCTACTTCCGTTAGGCCTATGTATGGCGGGATGTGCCTACTTAGGATTGTATATATACTATGTATTAGACTTGGAACTTTGGTTCGACGGGTATAGACCGACCTGTCATGTTTTGTATATCATTTGGATCGACGGTGTGTAGACAGACCCGTCATGCTTTGATTAGTCTTTGGATCGATGGATATCTAGGATAGATCCATCATGTTTTGTACAAAAACTTGTGAACTAACTATGATCAATTATATGATATGAAGTATGTATTTGGTTTATTATTATTGTTTATGTTACTGTGCGTTGTGATTGGATTATATATTGACAATATAGACTACATAACTGTGGATACTGAAATATGTCTTTGTAACCTATAGATCTCTTGAAACTGGAAAAATGGCAGAACCTGTCATAAGTGGATATTCATCAGACGATGACGTAACAGTCGACGAGCAAATTCAATATGAATATGTCGATACAGAAACAATTCCGATAGTGGAACTGGTGGAAGAAGAGATTGAGAACCACCACTTTGGATTGATTGACATAGAAGAATATGAGAGAGTTAGAGACCAAGCTGAAGAGCTAGATGGTCAAAACTGGGAACTTGCATCTAAATGCAAGAACTATGAAACTGAGTTGAGAATCCTAAAGAGGCCTATGTCTGTCCGAGTTAGGGATAGAATTCGCTTCTGGAAGAAAGTGGCTAGTAATCGCAAGAAAAGAGTTAAGTCTTGGATCAAACGTTTGAGCAAATGCTCGACTGAGAATGATCTGGAACATTATCCAACTCTGCGATATAAAACTATGCTAGAAACGCATTACTCCTCTCCTAACCTGGACCAGGAGTGAAAGGAAAAGAACTGCACTACGACAGAGAACATAGCTAAAGATAGCTTAATAAAGAACTGATGAAGAACTGTCGTAGGAATATAATTGTTTTGTTAAGATCTAAGTATAGCTAAGTTTAGTTTAATTAGTACTGTAACAGCTCGTGTTGTATTAGAAACCTCTCTTGATGGATATAGAAGATATCATCAAGTTTTGTAATGAAACGATGTAAGAACGTTCTAGTTAATGTATAATATAACTTAGGTTCGATTCGAAATTTCGTGCGAATTATATTCATCTCCATATACAGGTGATAGAAAAGTTATCACGTAATAATTGTTGAAACCATTCCTTGCAAACTTTGAAACCTACCATACCTTGAATTATTAATTCTATATTGAATTCCATAACACATTGATTGCACTTAAACGATAATGAAAAGAAATATGTATTTGGCATTATATAATGACGCCTGGCCAACGTGATTATATTGTACAAAGTACATATGGGTGTTTTAAAGTCGTGCAATATACAATGTGAAAACTTATTCTCTCAAATTCTCCATACTATTCATTTGATAGACAATGTGAAATCTTGTTCATCACATTCATTATTTTGGCATTGACCTCTGCATTTTATTCATCGCAGAACTGAACTATGCCTCCAAAATGACGAATTACTAGGAATAGTCAGAAGACAACTGTACCCCCTACATCTGAAACCATTCCACCACCTAACACTGAGGAAACTACTGAGCAGATGATTGCTAGACGCATAGCTGAAGGTATTGCCGAGTATGAGGCAAGTCGCAACCGTGAGACTGGGATTAATAACAGTGGATCGACCCTTGTTATTGCTGAGACTGTTGTGAATAACCGCAAGGGGTGTTCATATAAGACATTTCAGGCATGTAAACCACCTCCTTTCTGTGGCACTGAAGGTGCTATTGGTATTATACACTGGATAGAAAAGATGGATTCTGTGTTGGACATCAGTGATTGTCTACCAGACACTGCAGTGAAGTATGTTGCCTGCACACTAGCTGATAAAGCTTTGACTTGGTGGAACAGTCAAGTTCAGTCGATGGGACGACCAGCTGCTTATTCCATGACATGGGAAACATTGAAGCGTATGATGATGGAAGAATTCTGTCCTCGCAGTGAGATGCAGAAAATTGAGACTGAGCTGTGGAACATTGCTATGATCGGTGCTGATATCACTGGTTACACAACTAGGTTCCAAGAACTAGCTCGTCTTGTGCCACATATGGTAACACCTGAGTATAAACGCATTGAGCGTTATGTGTATGGTCTGGCACCGCAGATCAGGAGTTTAGTTACGTCCTCCAAACCTGACACATTCAGGAGCGCTGTTACTTTAGCGCAGAGTTTGACTGATGAAGCAGTTAGAATGGGGACACTGACCAAGAAAATTGTGTCGGTTAAGGTTGAGCCGAGCAGTGCTGAAGCTGGTAGTTCTGGAGGTAAGAAGCGTAAGTGGAATGACCGTCAGGGTCAATCCAACAAGAAAGGATCTGGAAATCCAAAGTCTTATGCTGCCACCATTGTGGAACCAAAGCCATACTTGGGTAACAAACCTAAGTGTGATAAGTGTAGTAAACACCACGAGGGTGAGTGTTGGTTTTGCGACAGCTGTAAGGGATGGGGTCACAAAACCCAAAACTGTAAGGTAAACCCTGCCCCTAAGGGAAACACTGCTCGCCAGAACCAAGGATGTTTTGAGTGTGGCGACACGAGGCACTATCGAAACCGATGCCCTCGACTCAATAACCAAAACCGTAACGCCAACAACACTCGCAACCGCAACAACGATGGAAACAACCGTGGAAACAACAACAACCGAGCCAACAACAACAATCAGCCAGCTCGTGGACGCGTGTTCATGTTAGGAGCACCAGAGGCACGTCAGGATCCTAACACAGTCACTGGTACGTTTCTTGTAAACAACCACTTTGCTTCTGTGTTATTTGATTCTGGTGCTGATTTAAGCTTTGTGTCCACTGAGTTTAGACCACTAATAGAGATCGAATCCCTTAAGCTAGATAACAAATATACTGTAGAGCTAGCCGATGGTAAGTTGATTGAATCAGGAGAAATAGTACCAGGATGTTCCTTAACATTAGAAGGTCATTCTTTCAAAATAGACTTACTACCGGTAGAACTAGGGAGCTTCGATATAGTGGTTGGCATGGATTGGTTGTCACTGAACCGCGCAGAGATCATCTGTCATAAGAAGATTGTACGGTTACCTTTACCGTCAGGAGAAATGTTGATGGTTCAAGGAGAAAAGAGTAATCGTGTGGTGAAAACGATTACATGCATGAAGGCAAATAAGTATCTACGAAAAGGGTACCAAGCATTTTTGGTACATGTTGTGAATAAGAAACCAGAGGAGCGACGCATAGACGACGTGGCCGTAGTACGCGAATACCCAGGAGTATTTCCTGACGAGCTACCAGGGATACCACCTCCTCGGCAGGTTGAATTTCATATCGACCTAGTGCCGGGAGCTGCACCGATTGCTCGTGCGCCTTACCGTTTAGCTCCATCAGAAATGCAGGAACTGTCTGCACAGTTACAAGAACTGTTGGATTTAGGATTCATCCGACCGAGCTTTTCACCGTGGGGAGCTCCGGTGTTGTTCGTCAAAAAGAAGGATGGATCAATGCGGATGTGTATCGATTATCGAGAACTGAACAAAGTGACGATTAAGAACCGATACCCATTGCCACGCATCGACGATTTGTTTGACCAGCTGCAAGGGTCAAGTTATTACTCAAAGATCGACTTGAGATCGGGTTACCATCAACTGAAGGTACGGGATGAAGATATCCCTAAGACTGCGTTTAGGACTCGATATGGTCATTACGAGTTCCTGGTTATGCCATTCGGGCTAACGAATGCGCCAGCAGTGTTCATGGATCTAATGAATAGAGTATGTAAACCTTACTTGGATAAGTTCGTCATTGTGTTCATTGACGATATCTTGATATACTCGCGAACGAAGGAAGACCATGAACGACATCTGAGGCTGATTCTTGAATTACTGGAGAAAGAGAAGCTTTATGCAAAGTTCTCTAAATGCGAGTTTTGGATGCGTGAGGTTCATTTCCTTGGTCATGTGATTAATAACAAAGGAATTCACGTGGACCCATCCAAAATTGAGGCGATTAAGAATTGGGAAGCCCCAAAGACCCCAACTGAGATACGACAATTTCTTGGGTTAGCCGGTTACTACCGAAGGTTCATTGGGAATTTCTCGAAGATAGCTCAGCCACTTACCGCCCTAACGCAAAAAGACAAGAAGTTTGATTGGGGCGAGAAGCAAGAGAATGCTTTTCAAATGCTGAAAGAGAAATTGAGCACCGCACCTATCCTATCCTTACCAGAAGGAGTAGAAAACTTTGTTGTCTACTGTGATGCTTCACATCAAGGATTAGGTTGCGTGTTGATGCAAAACGACAAGATCATTGCATATGCGTCTCGTCAATTGAAGATTCACGAGAAGAACTATACGACGCATGACTTAGAGCTGGGAGCAGTCGTTTTTGCACTTAAGATTTGGAGACACTATCTATACGGTACAAAGTGTACGATCTTTACCGATCACAAAAGTCTCCAACATATATTTGATCAGAAAGAACTCAACATGAGACAGAGACGTTGGGTTGAACTACTAAATGATTACGACTGTGAAATCAAGTACCATCCAGGCAAAGCTAATGTAGTAGCGGATGCCTTGAGTCGTAAGGAAAGAGTGAAACCTCGAAGAGTTCGAGCGTTAGGACTGACAATCCACTTGGATCTGATTTCCCAAATTCGTGATGCTCAACAAGCAGCCTTTACTCCAGAACGTATGAAGGACGAATCCCTCAAAGGGATGGAGAAGCAACTGGAGTATAAGGAAAATGGAGTATTGTACTTCATGAATCGAATTTGGATTCCTTGTGTTGATGAGCTACGTAGCCTAGTATTGGACGAAGCTCATAAGTCTAATTACTCGATACATCCTGGTGCAGATAAGATGTACCACGATCTGAAAGGATTTTACTGGTGGCCTGGCATGAAAAGAGACATTGCCACTTATGTTGGTAGATGTCTGACTTGTGCAAAAGTTAAGACTGAGTATCAAAAGCCGTCTGGACTTTTACAACAACCAGAGTTGCCCAAATGGAAATGGGAACACATCACGATGGATTTCATCACGAAACTACCGAAAACATCATCTGGAATGGACTCCATATGGGTGATTGTTGACCGACTGACAAAATCATCTCACTTTCTAGCCATCAAAGAGACAGATAAGATGGAAAAGCTGGCTAGAATCTACATAAAGGAAGTGGTTTCTAGACATGGAGTGCCATTATCCATCATCTCTGATAGAGATGCACGTTTCACCTCTCGCTTCTGGCAAACACTGCAACAAGCTTTAGGCACTAGACTCGACATGAGTACCGCCTACCATCCACAAACCGATGGTCAAAGCGAGCGAACGATACAAACGCTTGAGGACTTGCTACGAGCATGCGTGATTGATTTTGGAGGGAACTGGGATGTTCATCTCCCTTTAGCCGAATTCTCGTACAACAATAGTTATCATACGAGCATACAAATGGCACCTTTCGAGGCGTTGTACGGACGCAAGTGTCGATCCCCACTCTGTTGGGCAGATATGGATGACAGACAGTTATCAGGTCCTGAGATAGTCCAAGAGACAACGGACAAAATATCTCAAGTGATTAATCGATTAAAAACGGCACGAGACCGACAAAAGAGTTATGCAGACAATAGACGAAAACCTTTAGAGTTTCAAGTAGGTGACAGAGTCCTACTCAAGGTATCTCCTTGGAAAGGAGTTGTGCGATTTGGAAAACGCGGCAAACTGAACCCACGTTACATTGGACCTTTTGAGATCCTAGAAAGGATTGGTCCTGTAGCTTATAAGCTTAAACTGCCGCAAGAACTTAGTAATATTCACGACACGTTTCACGTGAGTAATCTTAAGAAGTGTCTATCTGACGAAGCGTTAATCATACCTCCTGACGAAATCTACGTCGACGCAAAACTCAACTTCGTGGAGGAACCGCTTGAAGTAATGGATACGAAAACGCAGAAACTCCGAAACAGTCGGATCAAACTTGTCAAAATTCGATGGAACTCGAAAAGAGGCCCAGAGTTCACCTGGGAACGTGAGGACGAGATGCGCAAGAAGTATCCCCACCTATTTGAACCCGTGACCACGAATCGCGACACAAATTAAATCTCGGGACGAGATTTCCCTAACGGGGGGAGAATGTGACAACTCTCCAAATTAGGTATTAATTAACATTTAAGCATGTGCATTCTTACGTTAATTTCCTGATTAAGTTTTAACAAAACTTCTTGATGTGATGTAAGTCTAGCAAGCCTGGTACTTTTAAACAAAAAGTAATACGTAATAAGCAAGTATTAAAAGTTACGTACAAATATATCGGAACGAACCCGACAAAAATAAATGACAAAAGTTTCGTGATACAAAAATACTTAATAATGTAATTATTAACTACGAGTATTTATATATCTATAACAAATAGATAAAGTGGTCTAAATATACGTTTAAAATAAAACGTATTATAACACGAACAGAAACAATTCTAAAACACACATAAAAGGTCGAATCATAAAAATACAAATTTTCTTGTTCGTTTGGAAGTAATTAGAACATTACCTCAAAATATGAAATCCTAAATTAACTGAAATTTTACGCTCAAATAGTTGCGCGCAGTAAAATGTACAAAAATGTACATCATCTTGAAATAATGATAATATCATTATTCTAATCATAAATTACGAACCAGTAGAACATCTACAAAATAAAAATGTAAAATGTTTATTTTTATATTGCTAAAATTATACCCGTACTCAAAATTGAGGTGCCAAAACTTGGCACCTAACTCAAATAATTGAGAGACCAAGCACTGGTGCTCTCCATACTCGTTTGAAATATATTACTCCCTCCGTTCCTTCATCATATCAACAACAACACACACACAACACCATATTTTCATCTATCTATCTTCTTCCTCTCTCTCTCTAAAAATTTACAAGATCAGAGGCAACACAAGAGTAGCAGAACCAAAGTTTAAACATTATAACAATAATCACATCATCATCATCCGTTCATCATCATCCTCACCATTTTTATCTCATTGTAAGGAACTTTCGATTCTTTGATTTCTTCACTTCAATTTCATATTTTACATGTTTATATAACATAATCTAAGTAAATATAACATCAAAACTTGATGATTAAAGTGATGTTCTTGAAAATGGGTTTGAGAAACCAAAACTATAAAACTAAAATCGACACACAAAAACTTGTTAAAATGAAGTAATAAATGTGTAAAAACGACACATAACACTTGTATAAACGTTTGGTAACATAACATAAAAGATTGGAGTCGAATAAACTTGTATATATATGTATCAGTCACGAACAGAGGCTGAAACGAGCCACGAATACGGCGGATTCCTTTGAATCCGGCGTATTCAGAACCAAAAACCAAACGAATCTTGCGGATTCAAAGGAATCCGGCGGATTCCCATGTACGACTCGCACACAAACCTTCGGCTAAAACGATGAACGAGTAAATGACACGAATGAATACGGCGGATTCAACCGAATCCGGCGTATTCCCAAATCTTCACACGATCAACCTTGTGAACACAAAAGAATACGGCGTATTCATTTAAATATGGCGTATTCCCAACCTAAAACGAAACCACATGAAAACCACGATGAATACGGCGGATTCACTCGAATCCGGCGTATTCCGACTTTTGACTTGAATCCGGCAGATTCACTTTAATACGGCGTATTCCGACCTTTAACATGAATCCGGCGGATTCATATAGAATCCGGCGGATTCCCGTGTCTGGTCAACACCTTGACTTTGATTTCAAACACAAACGATTTCCGCTAGCGATGTTACTTATACAGGAGGTTATCAATACATAATAAACTATGGTTAGTAACATTTAACCGAGACAAACCCGAGACTTGGACATTGGACTTTAAAACTTGTGTTAACAAACAATATATATATATATATATATATATATATATATATATATATATATATATATATATATATATATATATATATATATATATATAACATAACATACAAATATATATATATATATATATATATATATACGCCAAACTTTATACGTTTATATAATCGTTAAAACTCGATTCGAAATCATTAACAATGATTTAAATAAACGTGTACGATAATTTTAGAAAGTGATGATATTTATTTCATTAACGGAAATAAATTCACGTATCACGTATATTCTTAAAACAATAGAAAATAGATTGCAATCAAATAATAATAAAATAATCAAATAGAGCGGTTGTTTATAAGTGCTCTATTTATATATTTTCATATATAACCCTGCACTTCAATACACTTGTAATATACGGATGTAATTTGATTTGAAATGGAATATATTATATTCACGATTGTACAATTCTTAACAAATGAAAACTTATATATTTCTATATACGTAAACAACGTATTGATTAAATATATACACATACGACACTTAAGAAATATATATTCACAAATATATATATACACAATGAAATTCACGTCTAACAAACGTACAAATTAATAATGTACAACAAGTATATTTACATACGTATACATATATAAAACAAATATGTACAAACAATGATATTGAAATGACAAATCGAATTATATGTACAACTATATACAAAGTATATGTACAAATGAAAACAAAATGACCTTCCGTTAAATAAACAATCACATATTGGTTTGTACACTTACAAGTGTACGACTGAGAAATAATAACGTTATTTCCACACCATGTCACTAACAAAGTTAACAACTTACATTAATAAGAAATCAACCGTTTCTTCAAACGAACAAACTGTTAACATAAGTGATTAAAACAAATCAAACGTACTTATGTTAATATATTTATTGTATAGGTTAACATACCTTGGGCTGTTATCTGTTTGGCTGCTAGCTTTCATACCGAGCAAACCACTGTGAGTTCACAGCCCCTACTTTACAAATGTTTTCTGTTTTAAACATAGGGGTGTAAACATAGAAACTGCATGCAAACATATGTAGCAAATTATATAAAAGCTTTATTGCTTTATACAACTGTTTGATATGAAATATTATTTCACAACTGTTTTGGGAATTAGACAACAAATCCTAGTACGGACCAGACTTGAGATGTGTGCATGAAAGACCTTATGTCATGCAGACTATAACCATTAGCTAGGTGACTCTAGCCACTGAGTATACGAATAGTACTATTGCCGTGACGACCCTCCTGTGGATGGAGCGTATACTTAACTGTCCTTCAGGCAAGAAACATAAGTTTTGGTTGTGGTTTGGTTATAGGGTTAGGTCGCGTTACTTTAACCTGCGAGGTTTAGCTCACCTTTCAGGGGATAATAGTCTAAGCATTCCCACACTTATTATTTAGGATAAACATATCCTACAACTGTGTTATGTCAGTATACTTACTGATTATATTTATATACTGGTAAACAACCAGACATACATATTTGGGTAACAACCCACATAAAACTATATTTTAGGGTAACTATCCCTAACATCTTATAAATTGCAAAACCTGCAAACATTTATTTATTGAATAACATTTCAATAACTTTAACATAAATGGGTTAACATACCACATATTTATACAAACCTGTGAATTCACTCAACATATTTGTTGACGACTTTCTTTCTATGTTTTACAGGAAATTAGCTATGTAAGTAAGGATCGCATGCATTCAGGATGACAACCCTGGACTACTTAGGATGCCATACTTTATGGGACAGCTTTTGAGGATTTCCTCTGTATTACTGCAGACATTGCAGTTATACTCATGAAATCTTATTTTAACATATGTATTGTAAAACTTAAATGTTTTAAACTTTATTACTACTGTACGACTTACACAGTCGTACTTCTTTTGTAATAACTATTTAACTGGCATCCTTAATATATTATGTTCTGTATGATCATATGCTCTGATACGATGAATGCACAATTGTAACGTCATCACCCCCCGTTGTTAAACTGTTTACACATAATGCTTCCGCCAATTATAACTTGTTTCCGCTAAACATTAAATAAACACAATTATGGATTTTTGGGGTGTGACATAACTACTTGATAACTTCCTTCGGTTGCAAAATTCACTAGTTATTTTACGAGACGAACTTTTTGATAGATGAAGAGAAGATGACTGTGAGGAAAAGTAAAATAGCCAACATCTTCTGACTAGATAAGAAACTTTTTATTATTATGATTCTTTACATTTAACATGTCAAGTGACTAAAAAAATAATCAATTCAAGAAATTTGATGAGCAAGAAAAAAATTTGACGAGCCTCCAAGTTTGTGATTTGCCCAAATTTAAGAAAATATCAGCAAAATGTTTGTACGGAGTAATGGAGTATTCAATAAGGAAAAGAGGGAAACTTCAAATAGACAAATACAATACGCAAGGACTAATTAGTACATAAGTTATAACTCAGAGGACTAAAGTATAAGTTATGTGGTTAAACGGTTTCGTTAGTTAATAACAGATTCTCCCGCATTTTTTTCTTTCAACTGAAAGGCTCTCTACATAAGTGTGCAAGTCTGGAAATCACTTTCATACTTTCATACCCATTTCTTCTGCAATCATCAAATCTCTCTCTCAGTATATCGAAATCAAAACAATGGAGCAAAACCCAGAAACAGAGAAATACGCAAAAGCGAAAATTGAACAACCAGTTCAAGAATGGCCTGAATTTATAAGAAAACCAGGTGGTATTGCGGGTCACGAACATAGCTTTTTGAAAATTTTCGGTAAGAATCGCAAGATCTTTACGAGATTGTATACATTACCACCGTTTAACTTTGTGTGTTTTGGTGTCATGAACTTCTATATACCGGTAATTGATGAATGTTTTGATCTCAGTTCTGTTAGCTTTTTCTCTATCTCAAGAATGTGCACCATGAAATGATAGTGTGTGTGTGTGTTCTTGGTAACTTTTCTTAATTTGATCAAGTATTCAATTTTTGTTCATTTTTATATAGCCACCAAAAAAACTGTAATCACAGAAAATATTGGTTTCAAGAATCTGCATTTCTACTAATCTGTTTGATTTTAGTTTCATGATTACCAGTCTTGAAGAAGGTTTTTGGTACTTTATTGTTGAAATACAAGCATGGCGTCACAGTATTTTATCTAATTTCAGAATTTGATCCTTTGAAAACTGAGCACGTTATGGAGGCAATTGAAGCAGGGGAGCAAACAGATAGGAAACTGTATCGGCTTCGTAGTGATGATGTACGTGAATGTTCACATTTACTTTACTTAAATTTAGCTTGCAAGTTTCTGATAATTCGTACCCAATTCTCAGGTTTTCGAACTTGTTAAAGAAAATGGTAAATGTGTGGAGCACATTAGTCGAGTCTCAAAAGCCACAATTGCTCTGTTTAATGATGATGCATCCCTATATCACGGGCATTCATATGTTGACTTGATGGGTACAGTTGACCAAGTTAGAACTGCTGAGAAACTCATCATAGATAGCATCCTAAAGGTTAATCGATACTCAAAGTCGCTCATATGTTTTCTTGTTAGGGTCATTTCATACTTACACGCCCCTTTTTTCTGTAGAGATATCATAGCCTAGTTTTTCCAGTAATTCTCATGGCACCGAGTATTCATGTGCAATCAATCACCATGCCATTGTACAAGGTAATAAATCGTACTTAATTGGAACAAGAACTAGTATATAATGTTGTTTTAAAACATTGTTCGCATCTTTACTTATAGGTTAGGCGTCTCATTGGTGCTAATGGCAGTAATACTGTTATACTGGAAATGGAATCTGGTGTATGGCTATCGGTTTGTTTTTCCACTCTCAAATCTTGAGGAATAAGTATATTAGAATGCACAAACTTGAAATAATAATTGTTATCTTACTAAAATGGTGAAATGTTCAGATTCAGAATGGCCCTGATGGTGGTTTGGAATCAGATAGAGTAGTCACCATATATGGTCCCCCGAAACATATTATAAAGGCGTTGTTATTAATTCAGGCTGCAATCTATAAGGTGATCTTAGGCTATCTATTTCAAAAACTCTATAGGTCTGATGATTCATATTATAGTGGCTTGAACTTCATTTTCTTTTACTTTGCAGCCTAGTGAATCTTCAGAATTACACAAGGAAATCGAGGACTTGGTTAAAGAAATTCAATGCAATTTAGAAAAAGAAATGCATCAGCTTCATTTTGAAATAGACGTATATGAAAGTGTGAAAATTGAAGCTCCAAATCTGCACCTGCCTGACACTTTAAATACAGATCCGACTAGTGGTGATACCTACTATAAGTACATTTTTGGTAACAAGTTCATTCCTCTAAGATATTGTATACATTACCTTGATTTCTTGTGATTTTGTATGACAATTTTTTGTGTCTATTTTATCAGAAGATGATAACCTCAACGAGGCAGTAACTGCTGGAGCCCAAGCAGTTAGAAAAGTATATCGGGTTCGTGATAAAGATGTATGTGACATCAAAATATTTTATTTGTTTCTCCAAATACGGAACCATTGTCCTGCTGATAATTATGATTTGTAATATTCACAGCTTTTCAAAGCTTTTGGGGAAATTTTCGAAGAAATAAAGAGCATTCAGAGAGTCTCAAAATCCACAATTCGGTTATTCACTAACCCAGAAAGCACTCTTGCTGGTCAATCATTTATTGAGTTTATAGGTACCGTTGACCAAGTGACAACCGCTGAACATATTATCCTTGATAAAATCCTACAGGTTAATCATCTTATATTTCCATAGTGTTTTTGAGATTACTAAATTTTGTACTTACATCTCACGAAATGTATGCAGACATATTTTTGCGTGTTTTACCCAATAATTTTCATGCCACCAACTGTTTCCCACCACAAAAAGAAGCTCCCCTTGAACAAGGTGATAAATTACACTCAAGTGGGCTGAAAACCACTGTTTATTATTTCTTTGTTCTGAAGACTCACTGTTATTTATCTGCTTCTTTTATATATAGATTGAGCTTCTCATGGAAGATAAACTTAGTCATGTCTCGTCAATTGAAGCTTTATCTGGTACATGGATTGAGGTTAGTCAGTTCATTAGCCCATCTTGATATATATGCCTCGCAAAATGGGCGGGTCATGTTTAAATGGGTTGAACGGGTCGTTTTGAACACCTGTTGACACGTTTCATTTCCCTGGAATTGTTGTAACTCTCTACATGTCTTCCCATCATACAGTGTGTATTCCAATATATAATTAGTGTGTCCATATCTGCTTATTAATTAAAATGTTGAATGGTCAGATTGATGAAGGTGGTTCACAATCAGAGAGATTAGTCCACATATATTGTCCCCCGTCACATGCTGCCGAGGCACTGTCATTAATCAACTCAGAAATCTATGAGGTGATATTCTTTGGTTGATTAATTAACTTGTTCTAGAACTTGCTAGGTTAATTGGTTGGCGCATAATTAAATTAATGACTATATTGTTTTTATTACAGCCTGGAGAAACTATTGATACAGAAGAAGAATTGGAGGAGCTGTTTACCGAACTTTGTTTGTGATGAGATGACGCGTAGTTGCAACCTCGTTTTACAGTACGTAATGTAGCAAAAGATATCTAAAGAAGTGGAAGAAGTCAAGTGTATGAAAGAGAAGTACAAGCTGCAAGTTAAAGGAGCATGATGATGTTTAAAGAAAAGATCTTGCTCTCTCATTAGTGATGAATCTGTTTTGTGTCATGAATTTGAGTTTTGATGTACAAAAACCTCTGTTTGAGTAGAATTTCATGTTTTTTCTTATCCATGTAGTTGAATCTCCAAAGCAATGATGATACACTGAAAATGTATATAAAAGTAAAGCAGTTTAAGAAAATCCTTAGAGGACATGATATTTTAGTAAAATTGTAAGAAAAATTTGAAATTTAATGAGTAACAATTTTGAGAAAGACTTAAAACACTATAACATCACAAAATACTTTGACTGCATTGTCAATTCACAACATCTACTATCTACTACTTCTACTATCTACTACTTACTTATAAAGTATGTCTTATGTTGAGTCTTACACCTCTTAAAAAAATCAAAATGCCTAAATTACCCCTATACAATTACATTAAGCATCCATTTAATCTCATTGACTTTCTAAAAAGGAAACCAAATCACTAACTTAAAATATCTCTATCATTATATCATTTAGAAAAACTATTCTTTAAAATTTTGTTGTTAGAAAGTTTTAAAATTTGACTCAACATTCTTTATTTAATTGGTCTAACTATTTACCAATTATATTTTGAATCTCAAACTCTATGTACAAACAAATTATCGTTAACAATTCATCATCATAGGTAATCATACGACTATCATAAAATTACTATTTATAGTAAAATACTATTCTCCGCTGCATAGCGCGAGTATTATACTAGTTGGCTTTTATGTCTGAAGTATATATTATCCAAGAAGAAAAGAAATCAATTTTAATGTGATTTTTCACTTGAGCCTTATTTTTAACATCCATCCATAACATAGTTCCTTTGAATCATTGTTAAAAGAGTACTTTCTTTTTCGTTGAGGTTATATATGTTGTTAAAACATTACTAACAATTTTTTACTTTTATATATAAAAAAAAACCCGGTACTAAGGAGATAGCACTTGATTGAACTTGTTAGTTTGTTCTTAAAACTTGATTTTAACTACTTCACGATATTTTTAAAATATAAATGATTTCTTAAAAATATTTCTTCATCATCATCATTCATCATTTCATCATCATATAGTAAAATACTGGAAAAATAAAATGTATTAATAGCGATAATCGATAATAATGTAATGTCATTTTTCTTTTCTCAAGTAGATTGACCATAATGATGTATCGATTATATATATGTTCAGTGAAGAATCTCCAGGGGCAGAGTAGACAGCTGGCTCCAAGAATTATCAAATTACGTAAAAAAAAATATAATCCTATTAACGGTATTTTAAAATAGATTTGGATCAGAGGAGCAGCTCCTCTTAGAGGAGCAGGAGGAGCAGGAAAAATTCACTGCATTTTAGGGCAAAAATTCGCTCAAAATTCACTGCATTTTACCAACGGAGTAATTACTGCATTTTACACTTATAATATTTTACTGCATTTTAACGACGATTTACTGCATTTTAGCGATTTAACGACGATTTACTGCATTTTAGCGATATTTTTACTGCATTTTAGTGATATTTTCCTGCATTTTAGCAACACTGCATTAAAATGCAGTGAATTTTGAACGAATTTTTACCCTAAAATGCAGTAAATTTTTCTTGCTCCTCCTGCTCCTCTAAGAGGAGCTGCTCCTCTAAGAGGAGCTGCTCCTCTAAGAGGAGCTGCTCCTCTGATCCTTACCCTTTTAAAATTTTACCCTCTCAAAACAATGGAAAAGAAAAATATAGTAAACTGAATCAACTACCATCACTTACATGGTATGTTAATATATAGTTGTTACAAATTAAGGGAATTTAAAGCGAAAGGACTAACCAAATTGTAGATTAGAACTCAAATAATTACGTACCATGACACAAATTTTTTATGAACAATTTATACTTTTCTCATCCCTTAAACTCAGTTTTTTAGACAAATCAAATCAAAGATGTTTTATATATACTGATCGATAGATATATATTCGTGATGTTAATATGCATGTTACATAATTAGTCATTTAGTCCTTTTAGCTTTGAAGTTCCAAACTTCTAATGAGGTAAACATAAATACCAATAGCTGCCGCCGCCGCCGCCACCACCACCACCACAGCTGAGGCCATCTTCGTTTTCACTCTCGTTGGCTCCTTTCCTTTGGCTCGAACTAACAGCTTCTCATTAGTTTGTCCTTCATTGATTGATTTTCTAGCACTCGTCAGTATTGGCGGTTGAAGACCTTTACGGTTTGGTGAATCAGCATTTTGTGTTGTTCTCATGGGTTCATGGGGTTTAGGGGTTGTGGTGGTGGATAAATTTATGGTCTTCTTAGGCATGGTAATGGTGAGGATTCCGCCATCAAATTTAGCACCAATTTCGTTCGTTTTGCACGTTTCAGGAACTTTAAAATCTTCTTGAAACCGGTTCCATTTGTTTCCAACAGCAAGACGCTCCCCACGAACTCTGAGGATGTTGCGATCTTCGGTTGTAACCTTGATGAATTTCTTTCGGAATCCTGTGAAACAAACAAAAGCAATCACATAACGGGGCCAATCAGCATGGGTGCCAATTATTAAAAACACATAAAGTTTATGCCCGTTTAAGTTGGGCTGGGCCGATCAAAGTGTTATTTATTGTAAAACCAATGCATTTGACTATTTTCTACAACTAGCTATTTTGAGTAATTTCGAGTAAACGTGCAACATTTTAAGAATTTTAAATTTTTGTTTATGTAACGGTAACCGATTACTGTCTAAATGTATCATTTTCTGAAAGTCGACTGGTTTTAATGACGATTTTTAAAAATGAAACGCCCATAGTAACATTGAAAAATTGTGCCTTACTATATCAAGCAAATTCGGTCGAGTTAATCAAGGAAATTAGGAAAGCTACCCCGTAGATAAATTATAAGACTGTCATGATCGTCTTCCCGTTTCCACTCATAAATCGGCTTGAACTTTTCATAAACACGGCCAATGATGGTTCGTTGTGGCTGGTTGGTATTAGGCGCACCACCCCTCGGTCTCATTGCAACTACCTTTTTCGAAATAGCCAGATGTTTGGATTTAAATGCTATTTAATTGACATAAACAGGACTTATATAAACCTATGTATTGATGATTTGCTGAAAGATTAGCAAAAGACGAGGTTAAGTTTGCTTGCAAGTGAATAAATTCCAATTAGTTAGCTTGGGTTGGTGTTCAACTGTTCATCAAGTTTTTGTTATTTTGGATGTTTTTCAAGTTCAAGGTGATGCTTTTCTTTTACATCAAGGAAATTAACCAACTTCCATTTCGTATAATTACTACTGGAAATGTTATAGTTATATTTTAACATGACTGCCCGGCCAAGTTACTTTTTATGTAAAAAACAAAAAGTTTAAAAATCACGAAAAGTAAATTCTATAAACGGTCCACGTGATTTACACTGATTTACAAAAAAACGTCTCTATAATTTTCTTCCCTCCTTTTCTGTCTAACAATTTTACTTTTTACTCAATTATGATAGGGTTTATTGTTTCAAAGTGTATTATACTTTACATCTTTTACTATAGTATGGATCGTACTTCAAAAATTTTATTGTATATTGTGAACTTGTCAATTCCGTCTATTGTATGTACACGTTATTTTTTGGCATTCTATTGTATATTTCCTCATACATACAATAGAATGCCAAAAAAGAAAAGTATACATACAATAGACGGAATTGACAAATTCAATACATACAATGGAACAAATAAAAATATGTGTCATACAATAGTAAAAGAGGTAAAGTATAATTCACTTTGAACCAATAAACCCATTATGATACATCCTACACTTAGAATGACTAAGGAACCCTTTGGCCGTTTAGATCTGACTATTCGGAATTGACAAGAGAAAATGGTACTACGTTAGTCATTTTAAGTGGATAAAGGACCATTTTCGAAAAGACATGAACTTATTAGATTGAAAAGTTAAAATAAATATAAAACATTTTTTAATAAATCGGTGTAAACAATGACAATCATTTATGATATTTACTCAACGGAAAATAACTTGATAAGTCATGTTATCTTACAAATTAACAACATCTCAATTATTCTACATCACTTTTACTATATCACATATCATCAGTGTTAATTAACGAGTCCCTTTATCTAAATTGACAAATCAACATTGTGTTATTCAGAAAATTGGAAGCGACTCTGAAAATACATCAAAATTATTATTATACATTTTTAAGGGGCATTGACGAATACAACAAATTTAAATGATATCTACACCAAATTTATACGTTATTGTATTGTACAGTACACATTGTAATGCATAACACTTGATGTATGTATCAAAAAATTATTGTACTATATATTAGTTCCATTTTAAAGTAACTAACCGATTGGAGGTTACTAAATAATTATATGGATATGGACCCAACTATCAGCCGTCCATTTCATCAATAATACTTCAATTTTAATCCTCTACTTTTAGTCTTTTAGAATACTTTGACTGACAGCCTTTTATTAAATTTCTATGCATTGTAGGCCCAACAAACCAATGGACAAACCCAAACCAACTTTAATAGTTTAATCCCTTCATAGCATCAATTATCAACCCACACTTCTTGTTACCTTTGCTACTTCTCAATATTCTCTCACAAACAAGTCTACAACAATGGCAAATAGATCACATAAGAGCTTCTTCATGCCATTGTTATGTCGATTCTCCATAAACGATGTCGCCGGTAAGCCTACCAAGTTCCACAACCCGTCGTCTCTCGATCCATCATCACCAAAACTCAGTTGCACTGGCCAAATCAAGAAAAGATCCACCGTCAATAACGATAACAATAACGTCAAGAAAGGTCTTCATCGTCGTTCCTATAGCTTATCGGATTCCACAACCACCAACAAATCATCTGTCCATCACAACCGTTACAACAAGCTTCACAAATTCTTTTCAAGTAAAAACTTGATTTCTCCAGCTATTGATGTTAATGCTTCAATTGGCACTTATAACAAATGTGCTACAAAAAGAAGTAAGAGTTGCAATGGTAGAGGTGGGATTCCTATCAACAAGAATAAATATATTCATGTGACTAGTAATAGTGAATGTGACGATCATGATATTGTGAGAGATGTGGTGACAAAAGAGTTAGACCCGCCGTTGCCCGTGGTGAAATGTTGTCGTCGAGATCAAGAAGTGAACGTAAATCTATGGAAGAGACGTGGATTCGAAATGAAAACTTTGCAGATTCAACCGATCCAGCCGATTCAATTGACTACGAATCGAAATTGCAATAATAATAACGGCGGATTTTCACTTCCAACATTGGCGCAAACGTCATTTTAAGGAATTGAACCGATCGACTAATAAAATAAGGGAAATGATTTGTACACCACGATAAATGTTACGAGACACATTCATGAGATAATCATAGTGTGCATGTAATTTGAAGGAAGTAAATTTTTCTGTGCATAAAGTGTAATCAAAATGAGGTTATCTGGAATGTTTTAATTATTGATTGTGTTTGGTTTTTTCTGGGGATGATTAAAAACTTTCGATCTGTTTTCACGTGTTCATGTATTATAGCATTGGAACATAGCGTGTGGTTGTTATATCAAAAGTTGTTTCCATCTTCTCTCTTTTTCTTTTCTTAATATTAATTTAATAATAATTATTGCCTCCATTTTGTTTTGGCAACTAAGATTATATTCCATATTATATTTAATTATATTTTAAAGTAAACTTTATATGCAAAGCTAATACGCACGTAGTGTAATAATCGTTAACAATATATATGTTTTAGTGTTTATATAGAAAATAAAATAATTATTTTAGAAATGTAAACAAGAGATCGATCAACTTAATTAGTTTTACATCATATTAAATCAATCAATCAATTATATATATATATATACTAGTGTTTGTTGGACTTTAATGTCAATATGGGCCTAAGGTTATTATAATGGGTCGTATATTATGTGTGTGTATATTAAGTGAATATGTAATTGGGTCAAATATTATGTATAGTGTATTATGTACTAATGGGTCAAATAAAGGTTGTGGCTTTATGGGTATTGGGCCACAGGCCACACAGAAAAACTGCATACGACACATAGGTTTAGTGTAGGGTTATGTCTGTTGATATTAACCGTTTAGTATGAAGCGTTGTTTCTATTAGAAAGTGTCGATTGGTTATGTATATATATGGTCTGTAAAACAGTTGGTTAACATATCGAATGACAGTTATTTAGTTTGTATATTTTCTATTTGTTCGTTATTGATAAACACACACACACACACACACATACATTCATCAAAGTTCTTGTTATTATGTCAATGATGTTGGGCAAAGACAAAGGGCAGAAACCTGTGAAACGAAGTACAATTTTACAACAGTGGTATCAGAGCCCAAGGAATTAGACCCTGGAGAATGCCGACTCGAAGTTCTGGACAGATATGGAGAAGTTCCAACATAAAGTATCGTCGATATGATGAGGATTTCTGGAATAAAAGACGAAGAGAAGTGATTCAAAAATTGAATCACTTGGAACTGTGTAATCAGAAAAGTGGTTGTGAACCAAAAGGAATTGCTGTGAATAATTCGAGGAAAATGAGGCGTTCAAGATGTTATATATGTTTCATTCGAGGGCATGCGTACTGGAATTGCCCAAATAAGAATAGGAGGGTGGAATTCGAAAGAAATAAAGGGAACACCAGAGGGTGTTCGGTGATGAAGGACATGAATAACAAGCAGACCTTTGTGAAGAATAGGGACGAGACAGAATATTGTGTACCATGGGCAGAAAACGCCACAGGAAAGAAAATTGAAATTGTTACACCAACACTGAATTGGCAAGTAACAGGGACAGACATAGGAGGATGGAATGATATATGGTATGTGTCCGATGAATATTCGAGACATATAACCCCAAACATGAGTCTGTTTGATAAGTACAAACCAGAAACTGCGGGGACAAGTGAAGATGGACAAATTGGTTTGAATGTTCAGGGAATCGGTGAAGCAATTGTAAACACAGGGACAAGGAGATTCGTGATACCCGGAGTACTTTATGTGACGAATGCGGGACTGAATGTTCTGAGTTTAAATCAATTGATACAACAGGGGTTTGAAGTGATTTTCGAAACCACCAACTGCAAGATAAAAAGGTTGTTTGATGATACAACCAGCGAAGAAAGTGACAGTGATGAAAAGGAAGTTGATTGCGTGGAAGAAGAACGAAGGATCGAACGTGTGAAGGAAAAGGCTGTGGATGCTTTGATACGTTATTGTGATTCCTTATACTTTAAGGAAAACACAATTGGAGGAAGTTTAAATGACAGACCCGAAGTGAAGACACCCTCAAGGTATGATTTTGAGAGCCTAATTGGTTTTCTTGACATGGTTAGTAAATGCGAAGTACATGAAGGTTGCAAAGAATTGGTTGAAAACCATTTTGAAAAATTGGTAAAATGGTTTTTAAAGGATTTTGTGGAAGACGAAGAACAACCAAAAACTCCAAGTTTAAATGAGACTAAGATAAGTCTCTTAGACCTTTACCTAGTAGTAAAGAAAAGGGGTGGGTATGCCCGAGTTGTAACAGAAAGAAAGTGGGATAAAATTGCTTGTGAAATGGGGTTTTCGGAAGAGTATGCAAGTGGCGTGAAAGAGTGCTATGGGATGCACCTAAGTCTCTTAGAAGCCTATTATGAGATGGCTAGAGCGTGTGTACCAAGATCAGTGAGTGACGAGGGTACAAGTGAAGAGAAGGCAAGTGATTTGCCATGGAAAGAGACGAGCCAAGAGCATGCTGGAAACAAAGCAGTTTTATGCGAAGAAGATAAATATGATGGAATGATAGATGGAGAGAAATTGGTTGTGTCTTTGGTAGAACATGGTGAGGAGCCAATGGAAGAGAAAGCTAACCATGTACTTGAAGATGGAAATGATGATGATGATTATATCATCATTACTTGAAGAACAGGACAACAAGGATTGGCATATTGACATTAAGGGGGAGATTGTTGGACTTTAATGTCAATATGGGCCAAAGGTTATTATAATGGTTCGTATATTATGTGTGTGTATATTAAGTGAATATGTAATTGGGTCAAATATTATGTATAGTGTATTATGTACTAATGGGTCAAATAAAGGCTGTGGCTTTATGGGTATTGGGCCGCAGGCCACACAGAAAAACTGCATACGACACATAGGTTTAGTGTAGGGTTATGTCTGTTGATATTAACCGTTTAGTATGAAGCGTTGTGTCTATTAGAAAGTGTCGATTGGTTATGTATATATATGGTCTGTAAAATAGTTTGTTAACATATCGAATGACAGTTATTTAGTTTGTATATTTTCTGTTTGTTCGTTATTGATAAACACACACACACACACACACATACATTCATCAAAGTTCTTGTTATTATGTCAATGATGTTGGGCAAAGACAAAGGGCAGAAACCTGTGAAACGAAGTACAATTTTACAACAGTGTTAAACCCGTGCGATGCACGGTTAGTTTAATAAAAAGTTTAGTTAATATGTTATTATATGAATTTGGTATTGATAAATTTTTGTCATTAACACTTTTATTTTACTTCATAAGGATAACGAAATTGTCATCACAAGTGGGTTTTAATATCGTTTAGACACATATAAAACATGAGAGTTGATACATGTTCTGTCTTTTGTTTGTAAGGCTACGAAAGTTTTATTTAAGAAACACTCAACTCCAAATACATGAGAGCCAAAAGAATAAAAGGAACCAAAAGAAGTGTTCACATGAGAATCAACTTAAAAGGAGAACGTAATATGATATAGAAATTACAAAAGCTAAACAAAAAAGTTACATTTAAGTACTTAATCCACAACTTCTCTATCATCGTCCACCAACAATACAGGATTCTTAAATCCAGCTTTGTAGACTACCAGCAGCCGTCCAATCTGTAGTTGACACTCCTATGGTAGCGGATTATTTGGATATGAAAAACTAAAAATCGAAAAATGAGAGAGCTTCCTTATTTTTGGACTGAGCATGCACCACTTTATTTGACAAACTTCATACATCCAACAAACAAACATAAAACACCCCTTGAAACCCCTTTAAGCAACTATTTGGCCAGTTATGATATTAAGATTCTATGAGAAGGTCGCACACAGTGAGGTCGAATATGAAGGTAACAAATCATGCCACAACAGAATATTTTTCCCATGTGCCTTTGATCCAAGCACAGTGTATTGATTCATTAATAGTGCCACAAAAAGGAGCAGAGGGTTGAAGAAACTCTAACCCAGGTTTGACCAAAATATCCACAATAGGGAGACGGTTTGACCCGGCCTCCAAACCAAAATATAGACCTTCAAGAGAACCCATGTGATCCAAGTGCAGTGACAGCCAACATAAAAGACAAACAACAAATTATCATCAACAATCTTGGAAGTAATGAATAAGCAAAGTTATCGTATTTAATGGGGCAGGGGTGGAAGACTTGCGTGCTAAAACATATGGCAACATAATTTTTTCAATCCTTTAGTCGAAATTATATTTTTCAAGCCCCAACATGAAAAGAGCAGTGCCTATCTCGATGTGATTTAAAATGGCTTACAAACACTTCAAATTCAATCAGTTGGAATCTATTATAACTTCAATCAGAACTCATAATTTTATTAGTTTGAATCATATGGGCTTTTTATAAACATGTAGAACTTTCTTAGCTGCGACACGAAGGCCAAACTTATTAAGAATGAGTGGGTTGTTACCTAGAGAGAACAATCTTCTCGTTTAGTTACAAGGTAGATAATAACCAACTCCTTTTAATTGGATGGAAATGAAATAATGTATTTCTATATCTTCATATACAATTCTAGATTACTCAACGACATCATCAGGATCATTCGTAGACACAACCCACACAAATCTCTTTTTAACCAATTTGTTTTTAAGATATTGCTTTCGTCTCACAAAAAGTTCACCAAGTTGGTGACTTGTAACTTGAAATTGAAACATCTATTTGAAAAGTGACAACACAGGAAACAATAAGCGCGCAAGTTTTGAATAAAAATATAGAAAGTACACGGGTTGCTCAAAATTGATGACAATTAACTACACTCGAAGACATTTTGTCAAACACAATTTGTGTGCCTCATAAAACACATATTACAAAACACAAGACAAAATGAAACATAAATTAGATTAAAACTGAAAACTGAACATTCATATTCTCTGTAAACAAAATGTACAACGCATGACAACAAATTACAATGCACCCAATAATCTTTTATAACGATCATTATAATGACCCAAAGTCAAATATACATGATTTACAAGAACATCCACATATATATACCTTTAGGTTTAAAGATCGAGTTGAAGAAAAACATAATCAAGACCGACTAAATACAAGGATGAAAAATATTTGGTTACTTTTGGAAGCTTACCTTGGTGGATTCGTAGTCTTCCTATAAACACATAATATTTGAAAAGTAATTCAATACCTGATACTAATTATGCAACTAAATTGGATTGAATTTTAATCTTGCAAGTCATGTATAACTACATTTATTATTTGTTAATAATGATAAAATGAAGACATAAATACAAGAGTAAAGTTCAAATGAGTACTAAATATTTCGGTGAAAATAGAGGAACAACCAATCAGATAGTTTCATTTATATGACTACAAAAGTCATTTAACAAAACCCTCACTTTCCCCCACGTTTATAAAAAATAAATATCTCAGAAACGGCTAGTCATACAAAAGTCATTTAACAAAACCTTCACTTTCCCCCACGTTTTTAAAAATTAAATATATCAGAAACGGCTAGTCATAAAATTATTAAAAATTGTACCATTAAATCATCATTTTTCCTTTTCGATTAGACATCTCACATAATATACTTTCGACGAACTTTATTTTTTCGGCTTTTTTATGGGTTTTGAAAATAACCATCACATATGATACCGACCAGTATCACATTTGATACCAACGACTATCACATGTGATACTACACAACATATAATACCATATACAAATCAAAATTGAAAATTTGAGACATTGTAAATGAAATCAGAATAAAAAATAAATAACAAACTGACATATAATTGTGATAATTAAGTTTTCAATACAATCCATGTAACACCCCCAAATTTATTGTTTAGCGGAAGCACGATTTGGGTGTTACGAATCAATAATCACAGCACAAAGATATATAATGAACGACCACTATATGCGTCTTTTTAACTTGTATTGATAAAAACAAAGTTTACATCAAAAATATAGTTACATTAGCTCGGTTGAAATTGAGAGATTTAAGTACATAATTAATCTATACAAAATATAATAATGCAGCTAAATCTCTGATTGTTTGCATGATGACTCGAGCTAATTGATCCTTACTTGAGCAGTCCAACCTACTGCTGGTCACCTGTGATACATGCTAAAATTGGTCAGCAAAACGCTGGTGAGCTCACAGGTTTGTATGTCAACACATATGTTTGTATGAACCGCAAGATTTATAATTGAATTTATAAAGCAATTAAGCAAAATAAAAGTTATACAGCCATGAGCACATAGTCTGAGCTTAGTGCGTGCTAATACATCCGTTTGACCAGTTAGTGCGTGCTAACCCGGATGAGGATTGTCAATCCTATATGATATCATATACTAACATTCACGCTACTACGTATTACCAGACTATGCTATGGAGGGCTTTAAATTGATTAGCTTGAAACTCATGTAGTATTTGATTTGATTTGTACTTGCATTCAACTTGTAAAACAAAACGAGCAATAATATCACACCCCTGATTGAAAAGCAGTAAAATAGGGGCCATGAGACTCACCTGAGTCTTGAAAGTTTGAATTAATAACTTGGATTGATTTGCCTTGAAGTGTGGTCCGAAGACTTGTAACCTGAAGGTGTCCATGACACGCGATGGTTATTAATTGTTTAGGCAACTCGAAAGACTACCTTTGTAGTTGTTTGTCCAAATTACCCCGATTTGGTTGATTGACTTGTCCAAATTACTACGATTTGGTTGATTGAATTGTATGTTTGAAAACGTGTACGGCCCGTTGGTGATTAATTGTAATAATAGTTTTGATGTTATCTCATTGATTTCGAAGCGTTATACTTGAAAAGCAATTTCCATTATGTTTGAAAAGTTGTATCGTATAAGCGTTTTGAAGTTGTACAAATTTTACACTTGGTGAGAAATGTGCTTACGGAATCTAAGTACGGGGGTCCGGGGGCAGCGCCCCTAGCGGGGTCCAAGGGGCTGGCCCCTGGCTGGGGTTGAGATGCCAGGTCAGCTCGAATTTTTTTTTTTTTACTATATTGCTTTGGTAAAAAAACGCATCTGGGATCTGAATTCGGGTAAAACCAAGTGATAAATTTTGAGTCTCGACACTTAGTAAAAATCTGAGTTTTCTGTGTTTTGCGACACAATATGCGACACAAAAGTTTGTCATGCGACACAAGGGTTGTGTCGCATAGGAATGCGACACAATATCTATACGACACAAGGGTTGTGTCGCATAGATTCGAGATGCTGATTCAACAGCGACATAGAGGTTGTGTCGCATGGTATTTGCGATATAAGGTACGACACAATATTGTGTCGCATAGGATACGACATAACTGGCTTCATACGACACAAAATACGACATAGATGATTTTATACGACACAATCATGCGACACAAGACTTGTGTCGCATTGAAGAACACCAGCCCAGAAAGTTTCAACTGCCGAAATTTTTCCGGCCAAAACCCAATTCAAAGTCGTTTTTAAGCTATAAAATCGTGTTTTACACTTTGTAATGGACATATATAAACCCAAATAACCCGTAAACATGTAAAAATAAGCTAAAACGAGAGATTTCGACTTTTGTCGGAAAACTTACAAGTGTCGGATTAAAAATCCGAAAAGATGAAAGTGTAGATCGTGAGGTGGTGAACGTTTTTCTTCAAAGTGGCGAGATAATTTATGCGAGTTTGGTGCTAGATTTTGGTGGATTAATGGTGGTGGTGGTTTTGGTGGGTTTGAGAGAAAAGAAAAGAGAGAGAGAGATGAGTGAGATAATGATGATGATGAATGAAAGTGGGAGGTGGGGATACTCCCCATTTGGCTGATTTTTCCGGTGGGGCCCACCGAAGTGTGGGTCTCCATCTTTACTTTCTGTATACGCGTTCTGTGCGGTGTTCGTTTTCCCAATCGTTTATACGTTAAACAATTATTTTATTCGTTTAATTATACGTTTTAAAAATACGAATAATTATTCGATATTTTTGTTGAAGCATTTTATAAAATACTTAATAGTTGCGTTATAAAAATATAACGTTATCTCGTTTTGTTTGTTTGCGCGTTTTTGTTCAATACGAATTGAGTACGTAATATTATAAGACAATATTTTGGATATACTTGTGTTACTAAATAATATTGTATTATTTAATAAAATTGTTCACCAACGTCCGTATTTGATTGACCGAAATACATTCGATTTAAATTTGTACGATTTAATTAAATCGCATAATTGTATATATATATATTTAACAACAATATATATATTGATTGATACATTAATTAGCCTAACACAAAACTAATTACATGTATTAAAACTTGATTAGTCACTAATTACTAGTCCTAATTTGACGGGTGTCACAATCCAAAATTTATTCCTTTCTAAAAATGTGGTCAAACTTTACATTTTATAAATAAAGGTTAAACGTTGATTAAAAAAACAAAGGTTACACATAGGATATATATATTAATATGTGCAATACGCTCTCAATTATTTAACTTATGACACGTCAGATTAAAACTGGATTTACATGGGTATTAGTTTGACAAATCACTTTTAGTCTCCTTCTTTAGTTATAGGAGGAGATATATATATATATATAGAGAGAGAGAGAGGTGGGTTAAAATGAGAAGACTAATTTTCGTGAGAACGTGAGAAACACTTCAAAATTACTTTTTAACTATTCGAAACACATTTTCCTATAAAACTTTTTCAATGATTACTATTAAAATAACTTTTGGAAGCTATGATATAAATAAATTTAAAAAAATTTAACTTTTTTTTCGAACTTATTTTACAGTAGTTACTGTTGTGATTATTTAAGATAATCACAAAATATAACATGATAATTACATGTGATTATTCTCTAATATAATGTGATTATCATGTGTTCGAGATAATCACAAAATATGGCATGATAATCACATATTATTCATGTGATTATCAAGTTATAAAATGTGATTATTATTAATAAAAAATTTAATAAAAAATAATTAAAAAAATAATAAAACGTCAAAAAAAAAATTATTTGAAAAATAACTTCTAAAAGTTATTTAAAAAAGAAGCTACGAAGAAAATTTTGTAAAATAACATGTTTTGGATGGTTAAAAAGTGATTTTAAAGTGTTTCTCACGTTCTCACGAAAATTAGACTTCTCATTTGAACCTGGGACTATATATATATATATATATATATATATATATATATATATATATATATATATATATATATATTGTGACAACTCTCCAAATTAGGTATTAATTAAATAATATGCATGTGCATTCTTACGCTAATTTCCTGGTTAAGTTTTAACAAAACTCTTTGTTGTGATGTAAGCCTAGCAAGCCCGTACTTTTAAACAAAAAGTAAAATGTAACACGTAAGTAATTTATACTTACATACAAATATATTCGAACGAACCCGACAAAAAAATAAATAACAAAAGTTTCATGACACAAAAATATATAAATAACCTAAGACTATTTTTATTGTAGTGATTTACTTAAGAATATTATGCTAAACGAGGAAGCATAACGATAGAACGAAAACAATTACGCGTTTTAGCTTAAAACGAGCCCGACAACCAAACGAGTCAAAAATTATATTTTTGAAACTCAAAATAAAGTATTTAAAATAATACTTCAAAATATATTAGTCCATATAGGTCGTTAACGAATTAAACGAAACTATCACGTTATAACGTACGATTAATGATTAACCGACAACCGGGCTTAACACGAGTTTGAGGAACGAAACCTCTCGAGCCCAAGACCCATCGGGTCAGGTCAGGAACAGACCAAATCGGCCCAAGTGTGGCCCACGAGCCCAGCCCACAACCCACACTTAAATACTTGTTTTCTTTCATTTTTCTCATTTCAACAAAACCTTATCCTTTCACCACCCAATTCTCTCCCTCCTCCTCCCTCCTTTCTGCGATTTTTCAACCAGAAAACCACCACCAACTCACCCTCCACGTCCTCCAAGAACCACCAAACAAAACCATCATCATTTATCTTCACATATCTTCGGTTTTAGCAAGAAAAGGCGAACAAGGACAGCAGCAGCGCACACCTCACTCTTCCAGCTCTAGATTCGTTTTCCAGAGGTAGATCCAACCCTTTCTTCTTTAGATCTACTAAGATTAAGTATATAAACATGTTTGTGGTTCACTCGTGATGTTTATTGACCAAAACTATACCCGAAACCACTAACGAAACACGTTTAACCACCGGATAAAGGCATTAACCACTGGACAAAACTTAAACCGACTTTAGATCGGTGATATCTAACTCTATTCTTAAAGAAATCACACGTTTATTGAGCCTAAACTCAAGTTTGAAGTTTCTAGTTTTCAGATCTGTAAGCCTCACAAAAATTCAAGTTCATTTGCTATTTTTGATTTCTGAAATGAATGTACATAGCAGATCTGATGGATCTGACAAAATCTTGACCAAATGTAACTGACCATATCTTGTAAAATACCCAATAAAATTTGATGAGACCAGTGGGAAAAGATCACAAATTTTGTTACCTTTCTATCCCTTACTCGCACGTTTTGTGAAGTTTTGTAATACTCCAGATATAGTCAAATCATGTAACGTATATACCGAAATATGGCTGCTGGACAGACTTGTGTTTGAAAATTTATAAAACGAGTCTTACTTAACCAAAAGTTACATAAAAATAAGTTTTGGAAACCTGAGACATAGGGGAATAACCTTTAATTTTCTTGGATTTAAATTTGGAATCTAAGTTGGTTAAAACGAGCCTTGAGCGAGACCGAAAATCTGGAAAACTAAGATTGAAGGGCTGTTTTTGTAACGAACATAAAAACAACACTTTTGGATATCCACATGACATGAAACTTATTTTTCATAGATAATAAACACACTTAAGACTTGTGTAAAAGTCTCGAGTCAATCCGAGCATGTTTGACTAAGTCAACAAAAGTGGGTCTCAAAACGATAAAACGTGAACATGTAACACCCCCAAATTCGTTGATTTTTGTTTAGCGGAAGCATTTAGTTTGAGTACGGGGGTGCCACAATAACAAAGCATGCATACGTATCAGAGCATATGATTACGACAGAACATAATATTAAGATGCCAAAAGTTTTAGTTACAAAGTTTTACGATTCATCGAATCGTACAAATGTACAAGTTATCAAGTTTACAAAAGTAGATTTCTGAAATATGACTAAAACAATTCAGTTATACTAAAGAAATCCATGTGTTTCCAAAAGTTGGCATCCTAAACTTCACGGGTCGCCTAATTCTCCATGTGTGTTGGCGATTCTTATATGCGCAGCTAATTCCCTGAAAAACATAGTAAAAGTCAACAACTAGGTTGAGTGAATTCACAGGTTTTATGTTTACAATAATAGTTGGTAGTTCGAAATGTTTCACCAAATAGTTATCGTCATTACGATCAAGAAAGGTTTTGTGGAATGTTATCCAAGGAATGCAGTTTACAGTTTAAGTGGGATGTTACCCAAAATACGGTTTAAGTTTCGTAGGAAAGCAGTATCCTATTAAGTTACCCAAGAAGTAGGAATTTAAATTGTTTGTCCAAGAAGTAGTGTTTAAAAATGTTTGCCCAAGATGTAGGGACTTTCCAAGTGTTCCCAAGAAGTAGGGACTAAATCGTTTGTCCAAGAAGTAGGACCCATCAGTATCTGCCCAAGACGTAGGGACTTCCATGTATGTGCCCAAGACGTAGGGACTTGTATAAGTTGTGTCCAAGAAGTAGGACTGGCATCCAAGACGTAGGACCCATCTGCTCAAGAAGTAGAGCCTTCATCCAAGACGTAGGATGGCACCTTGCCCAAGAAGTAGGGACTTTCTGTGCGTGTGCCCAAGACGTAGGGACTTTCTGTGTGGGTGCCCAAGACGTAGGGACTTTCTGTGTGTGTGTGCCCAAGAAGTAGGGACTTTTCAAATACGTTTATGAAAATGTTGTTTCATAAAAACCAGTTTGTAAAAGCGTGCTTGGCTGGTCGTTCTCCAGTGTATTCCCAATTTCAGTTTTCGTATGAAATGCCATTTCATAATTAACAGTTATGATCGTTTGACCGCAGTCACAAATAGTTAGCACAATGTATATCACAACAGTTGTAAAAAAGTTTGCTCACGTAGCAAAAGCGTTAACTATGTTTTCCACCCCTGTTCAAAAGCAGTTAAAATAGTAAAAGTAGGGGCTGTGAACTCACCTGTTGAGTTAAGTACGTTTGAGTGCTAGCAAAGCCTAAGCCCGAGTCTAGTCCGAAATCTCCTAACGCCCTAAACGTATGAGATTTAATAAGTATGTGGATGTCTAAGTCGACCATCCATGCTAGTGTTCATACAACCAAGTTATGTCCAAAACGTTTGTTTGTCGTTTAAGTTTGTAGCTTTAGAAATGTATACGACTCGTTGGTAGCGGTTTGTAATAATAATTTCTGAAAACATTATTGTAATCGTTTCGTTTTATGCTTAGTAAGAGTATATGTTTTTGTATGTTAATTATCGTTGTAAAGAGGGTAGTTGAAGTTACGCGAATGTCGAATCATTGGGCAGAAACTCAGTTCGCAGACCAGGTCAGCTCGGCTCGAAAGCTCGGCTCGGCTCGCAAGCTCGACTCGGCTCGCAAGCTCGACTCGAGAGTTCAGTTAGTAATGGTTCGATTCGCAGCTCGGTTCGGCTCGTAGCTCGGTTCGGCTCGCTACTCGATTCGCAACTCGGTTCGGCTTGCTGCTCGACTCGCAGCTCGGTTCGGCTCGCTGCTCGGCTCGGCTCGCCCGACGAGCTGTTCGTATTTTTGGTCTTAAAAACGTATTTTTGAGTTGTTTTTGGACATTTTCAGTTGTAATAAACACTAAAACATGTTGTACTAAGTATATTAAACATGAAACATTAACTAAAACTTCGAAATCCAAAAGTTGACAGGATTTGTCGGAAACTTACGGGTGGCGGATTTGAAATCCGAAAAGGTAGAAAGGTAGATCGTGATGCCGTGGTCGTTTTTCTCTATTTTGTTTGATGATTCGGCGTCGTTTGAGGGTAGTTTTGTGTGATTTAGTGTGGTTTTTGGTTCGTGGTGGTGAAAGAGAGAGAGAGATGAGAGAAAAGAGTATAGAGAGAGAAGGAGATGGAAGAAAATGAAAGAAAGAGGAGGTGGGGAGGGGGATTTTGTTCCCTATTTCTGCCTTCGTGGTTGCGCTCCGTGTTTGTTTATCCGATCGTTAAATGTTACTTTATTTTAACTAATATATTTTTAATTACATATTTCCTTATATTTTTGAATTAAGATATTTTTATAAAACTCATTTAATTTAGTCATCAAATTTTAAACTTTGTTTTATTTTAATTGTACGAGATATACGTTATTCGTTCTAAAATAATTGTAAATATTATCGACAAAATATTTATTATGTGTTTGCGTTATTTAATAACTTTCGTCTTATTAAATAAATTCGTTCACCAACAGTCGTATATTTTTGTCGCGTTTGCTACATATTGTTCAGTACGTAATTACAACTAATTATGAATACGTAATACTACGCGTATTAACTAGTTGGGCTTTGCTAGACTTACCTCTAAAATGTGTTGTGAATTCACTCAAGTAGGTAATTAGCCTAATAATGCAAGTGATTAACGTTAATAATAGTGTTTAAATTTGCGGGGTGTTACATTCTCCCCATGTTAGAGAAATCTCGTCCCGAGATTTAAAATCAAGTCGGATCGCCCGCGGCGTATGTTCTCCGAATAAGTCACGTCGTCAATAATAATACCAATTTGCGTGGCGCTCAATTGTTGCCAGAAAAGTTTTAACGATTTAATGTACTCCCGGTATAGTTTAGTATGTTCCGGCAGTAGTGGTAGTTTATGTGGCGTTCTAAGTTGCCATGAAAGTTCAAACAGTATTAAGTATGCTCGCTGCATAATTCAATAAGTTGTGTGTTTCGTTTCGTGGTCAAAGTTTACCAAGCGTTGAGTTCGAATCGACGTTCGAATAGTACATCGTTAAAACGTAGTCTAAGTTGACTAAGACGTATTGATGTCGACGTAGGAAATCTTGTCGTGTATCCCTTGTTCTGAGAATTGTACGCGCGTCCAGGCGTTGTCGGTGCGTAAACGTTACGGTTGTAGTTCAAAATGATAAACAGTTGTCAAAACAGTTGACGGTTCGAAATGTTCAGTTTGTTGTCCCGGTTGCGGTCAAATCATGACAAAACGTTTGTTTGGACCCAGTAGATAAGTTTGATTGTAAATCATTCGTTGTTTAATTATAAACAAATTTGTGTAAATCGTTGACATTCAGTCAAATAGTGATCAATTCGTGATCAATGAGTAAATTTATGTTGGGTATACGTGGTTAAACCTTGTCCCGTGTAAATCGTTTGAAAAACTCTTCGTTTAGATATTTCGTTAGAAAACTTTGCCAAAAGTCTGACATGTTGTTTGTTATGATTCATCAATTCGTGTTCGTTTAGAAAAATCATTCTGGTATTTAATTAGTAGGAAAATCTTCCAGTATAGTGGTTTGTGAAATAAACATTTCAAATATAGTTCATAGGTTTTTGTTTCGATATAGTTTGCTACTCGTGTTTCGTTTCGTAAGGTTAGGTCCGATCACCCGAGTGATTGTGTGAGACTCCGTCTCGATTATCTGGTAGTAGTACATAGCTAGGTTTCGTTCGCATAGTACCTGAAAGGCTCGTAAATCTCCGATGTATATACGATCTCTGTTTGTTTCCCACCCGTCTATCCGGTTGGTGAGTCGTTGGTTCCATTCGTTAAACGTTTAGTACAATTTCGTTCGATCGTTAGAGAGCAAGAGTTTGTTTGCAGAGTGGTCAACTCGACCGAATAGTTGTCAAACGTGACTGAGTATTAGTTCAAATAGTAGCCAACGCTAAAGTAGAAAATGTGAAGAATGAGGGTTCACATGTTTTCAGTTTTTCGAGTATCAAGAAAAGTTGTCGAATCTCCATCACGTATCTTACGACTATGAAACACCCATATGTACTTAGTATAATATAATCACGTTGGCCAGGCGTCATTATATGATGCTAAATACATACTTCTTTTCATCAATCGCTTGACACGATCCGGTTCACATGAGATCGGAGTACAAGGAACGAGTCGAATGTGGTGAATAGATCACGCGTATCGAAGTATCGTAACGATAGTTTAGAGGTATGTAAATGCGTGTATGCACGTGCGTTCTAGCCAAGGCTATAGTCTAGGTCTCTAGGTCTCTAAGTCACCTAAAGTTTCCTAGTTCGCTATAACCAATGGCTCTGATACCAATCTGTAACACCCCCAAATTCGTTGATTTTTGTTTAGCGGAAGCATTTAGTTTGAGTACGGGGGTGCCACAATAACAAAGCATGCATACGTATCAGAGCATATGATTACGACAGAACATAATATTAAGATGCCAAAAGTTTTAGTTACAAAGTTTTACGATTCATCGAATCGTACAAATGTACAAGTTATCAAGTTTACAAAAGTAGATTTCTGAAATATGACTAAAACAATTCAGTTATACTAAAGAAATCCATGTGTTTCCAAAAGTTGGCATCCTAAACTTCACGGGTCGCCTAATTCTCCATGTGTGTTGGCGATTCTTATATGCGCAGCTAATTCCCTGAAAAACATAGTAAAAGTCAACAACTAGGTTGAGTGAATTCACAGGTTTTATGTTTACAATAATAGTTGGTAGTTCGAAATGTTTCACCAAATAGTTATCGTCATTACGATCAAGAAAGGTTTTGTGGAATGTTATCCAAGGAATGCAGTTTACAGTTTAAGTGGGATGTTACCCAAAATACGGTTTAAGTTTCGTAGGAAAGCAGTATCCTATTAAGTTACCCAAGAAGTAGGAATTTAAATTGTTTGTCCAAGAAGTAGTGTTTAAAAATGTTTGCCCAAGATGTAGGGACTTTCCAAGTGTGCCCAAGAAGTAGGGACTAAATCGTTTGTCCAAGAAGTAGGACCCATCAGTATCTGCCCAAGACGTAGGGACTTCCATGTATGTGCCCAAGACGTAGGGACTTGTATAAGTTGTGTCCAAGAAGTAGGACTGGCATCCAAGACGTAGGACCCATCTGCTCAAGAAGTAGAGCCTTCATCCAAGACGTAGGATGGCACCTTGCCCAAGAAGTAGGGACTTTCTGTGCGTGTGCCCAAGATGTAGGGACTTTCTGTGTGGGTGCCCAAGACGTAGGGACTTTCTGTGTGTGTGTGCCCAAGAAGTAGGGACTTTTCAAATACGTTTATGAAAATGTTGTTTCATAAAAACCAGTTTGTAAAAGCGTGCTTGGCTGGTCGTTCTCCAGTGTATTCCCAATTTCAGTTTTCGTATGAAATGCCATTTCATAATTAACACTTATGATCGTTTGACCGCAGTCACAAATAGTTAGCACAATGTATATCACAACAGTTGTAAAAAAGTTTGCTCACGTAGCAAAAGCGTTAACTATGTTTTCCACCCCTGTTCAAAAGCAGTTAAAACAGTAAAAGTAGGGGCTGTGAACTCACCTGTTGAGTTAAGTACGTTTGAGTGCTAGCAAAGCCTAAGCCCGAGTCTAGTCCGAAATCTCCTAACGCCCTAAACGTATGAGATTTAATAAGTATGTGGATGTCTAAGTCGACCATCCATGCTAGTGTTCATACAACCAAGTTATGTCCAAAACGTTTGTTTGTCGTTTAAGTTTCTAGCTTTAGAAATGTATACGACTCGTTGGTAGCGGTTTGTAATAATAATTTCTGAAAACATTATTGTAATCGTTTCGTTTTATGCTTAGTAAGAGTATATGTTTTTGTATGTTAATTATCGTTGTAAAGAGGGTAGTTGAAGTTACGCGAATGTCGAATCATTGGGCAGAAACTCAGTTCGCAGACCAGGTCAGCTCGGCTCGAAAGCTCGGCTCGGCTCGCAAGCTCGACTCGAGAGTTCAGTTAGTAATGGTTCGATTCGCAGCCCAGTTCGGCTCGTAGCTCGGTTCGGCTCGCTACTCGATTCGCAACTCGGCTCGGCTTGCTGCTCGGCTCGGCTCGCCCGACGAGCTGTTCGTATTTTTGGTCTTAAAAACGTATTTTTGAGTTGTTTTTGGACATTTTCAGTTGTAATAAACACTAAAACATGTTATACTAAGTATATTAAACATGAAACATTAACTAAAACTTCGAAATCCAAAAGTTGACGGGATTTGTCGGAAACTTACGGGTGGCGGATTTGAAATCCGAAAAGGTAGAAAGGTAGATCGTGATGCCGTGGTCGTTTTTCTCTATTTTGTTTGATGATTCGGCGTCGTTTGAGGGTAGTTTTGTGTGATTTAGTGTGGTTTTTGGTTGGTGGTGGTGAAAGAGAGAGAGAGATGAGAGAAAAGAGTATAGAGAGAGAAGGAGATGGAAGAAAATGAAAGAAAGAGGAGGTGGGGAGGGGGATTTTGTTCCCTATTTCTGCCTTCGTGGTTGCGCTCCGTGTTTGTTTATCCGATCGTTAAATGTTACTTTATTTTAACTAATATATTTTTAATTACATATTTCCTTATATTTTTGAATTAAGATATTTTTATAAAACTCATTTAATTTAGTCATCAAATTTTAAACTTTGTTTTATTTTAATTGTACGAGATATACGTTATTCGTTCTAAAATAATTGTAAATATTATCGACAAAATATTTATTATGTGTTTGCGTTATTTAATAACTTTCGTTTTATTAAATAAATTCGTTCACCAACAGTCGTATATTTTTGTCGCGTTTGCTACATATTGTTCAGTACGTAATTACAACTAATTACGAATACGTAATACTACGCGTATTAACTAGTTGGGCTTTGCTAGACTTACCTCTAAAATGTGTTGTGAATTCACTCAAGTAGGTAATTAGCCTAATAATGCAAGTGATTAACGTTAATAATAGTGTTTAAATTTGCGGGGTGTTACAGAACATATATACCTACGAATATTGGACGAGCCGATTGGTATACATACACATTTGGGACGAGACGTATATTATATGAAACAAATAGAGACTAGTGATTTGGAAACTTAAACGACAAACAATTTATATATATGAGATATATGCAAACGAGACGAAACCACATTTAAAAATATATGAGTTATAACATACTTATATGTATACAAACTAGATGACACGAGAAATAATATCAATATTTCGACACAATGTCACGACGCAGTTAACAACTTATATTATTAAAGAAATTAACAACTTCTCCAAACAAACAAACAACCTATTAACATAAGTGATTAAACAAATCAAACGTACTTATGTTAATACATCTATTGTATATAGGTTAACACACCTTGGGCTATTATCTGTCGGCTGCTAGCTTTCTATACCGAGCAAATCACCGTGAGTTCACAGCCCCTACTTTACAAATGTTTTATGCTTTTAAACATAGGGGTGTAAACATAGAAACTGCATGCAAACACATGCAGCAAATTATATAAATGCTTTATTACTTTATTCAACTGTTTGATATGAAATATTATTTCACAACTGTTTTGGGAATTAGACAACAAATCCTAGTACGGACCAGACTTGAGATGTGTGCATGAAAGACCTTATGTCATGCAGACTATAACCATTAGCTAGGTGACTCTAGCCACTGAGTATACGAATAGTACTATTGCCGTGACGACCCTCCTGTGGATGGAGCGTATACTTAACTGTCCTTCAGGCAAGAAACATAAGTTTTGGTTGTGGTTTGGTTATAGGGTTAGGTCGCGTTACTTTAACCTGCGAGGTTTAGCTCACCTTTCAGGGGATTATAGTCTAAGCATTCCCACTTACTATTTAGGATGAACTTATCCTACAACTGTTTTATACTGGTATACTTTCTGGTTATATTTATATGATGGTAAACCACCAGACATACATTTTGGGTAACAACCCACATAAACTATATTTTAGGGTAACTATCCCTACAATCTTATAAATTGTAAAACCTGCAAACATTTGTTTATTGAATAACAATTCAATAATTCCAAACATAAATGGTTTAACATACCTTACATTTATACAAAACCTGCGAATTCACTCAACATATTTGTTGACGACTTTCCTTCTATGTTTTACAGGAAATTAGCTACGTAAGTAAGAATCGCATGCATTCAGGATGGACAACCCTGGACTACATAGGATGCCATATATTTTGGGACAGCTTTTGAGGATTTCCTCCGTATTACTGCAGACATTGCAGTTATACTCACGAAATCTTATCTTAACATATGTATTGTAAAACTTAAATGTTTTAAACTTTATTACTACCGTACGACTTACATAGTCGTACTACTTTTGTAATAACTATTTTAAACTGGCATCCTTTATATATTATGTTCTGTATGATCATATGCTCTGATACAGTGAATGCACAATTGTAACGTCAGCACCCCCGCTGTTAAACTGTTTACACAAGATGCTTCCGCTAATTATAACTTGCTTCCGCTAAACATTAAATAAACACAATTATGGATTTTGGGGGTGTGACAGACTTGGTATCAGAGCCATTGGTTATAGCGAACTAGAAGTCTTTAGGTGACTGAAAACCTTAGAGACCTAGACTATAGCCTTGGCTAGAACATTCATGCATTCATACATACATACGTTTATATACATCTAACATACGACTGACACGTCACACACAATTTCCCTTGTCACAGTATGTCTAGTCAATCACTTTATCATGTTTATGCTTCGGACGAGGAGCCGACCGAGGCTACTTTTGAGGGTCCCGCGATCACTGTTGGGGATGAGTCATCTGTTCATTTGAGAGATATGTCGGATGACACTAGTGACGCTTACATTGCGCCACCACCGACAGCACATGAGGTTACCCCTACTACTACAGGTATTCACCATCAGGCCGCTGAGACTTCTCGCAGGCCTGTGTCTAGGAGGACACCGAGGATGTGTGTCCGAGATCTTCCTACTGGTCCGTTAGCACCGGTGGACGAGTCTATTGAGTCTCCACGGAGAGTACCCAGGTTTGCTCACATAGAGTGGATGACTCCTATGTTGAGGCACTGGAGGTCATTAGAGGGTTTTCCCTCCACATTTGAGACAGGAGAGTCCTCACGACCCCCAGCATCACTGCCTACCACTGGAGAGCCGATAGAGCAGACTCTCCCTACATTAGTTGCTGTTATGCATACATTGTTCTGTATTACTTCTAGCAGGAGTTCTTACCTTGGACAGGTACAGGATGAGGTCTCCCATCTGTATGGGGACATGACTGGTATGCATGAGCGTCACCACTTCTGTTGAACCACGTGTTTAGTGCCCAGGAGATAGCTGAGTCCGCACGTGCTCGTGTGAGGGCACTTGAGAGACGTGTTAGGATTGCAGGGCTTGTGGTTGGTGCTTGTGTGGTGATGGCTGTGTTGAGGACAGCCGTGGGATCATTTCTACCGTACTTCCGTTAGACCTATGTAGGGCGGGTTGTGCCTACTTAGGATTATATATACTATGTATTAGACTTGGAACTTTGGTTCGACGGGTATAGACAGACCTGTCATGTTTTGTATATCATTTGGATCGACGGTGTGTAGACCGACCCGTCATGCTTTGATTTGTCTCTGGACCGATGGATATCTAGGATAGATCCATCCTGTTGTGTATAAAAACTTGTGAACTAACGATGATCAGTTATATGATATGACATATGTGTCTGGTTTATTATTATTGATTATGTTACTGTGCGTTGTGATTGGATTATGAATTGACAATAGAGACTACATAACTATGGATACTGAAATATGTCTTTGTAACCTATATGAAACGCCCATATTTCAATAGATTTTTTTTTTTTTTTAAACATATTACAATGTATGAAATCATAATGCTTAGGAATATAATTTCATCACATTTGGTCCCATTTTATATTCTACAATCTATTCCATTTGAAATCCACATTTGATTTTTACATATTCAAATAAATACAACCATGACACATTATATCAATTCATAATCTTTTGGGCGATTTATACAATGGTATTACAAAACGACAATTCAATAGAATATGAAACTTGTATAATGACACAACAAGCTTCAATCCACACTTACTTCTTGTAATCACCTTTCATCCAATTGGTTCAACCGAACCAACACCTACAACATAAATCACTGATACGAGTAAGCATAAAACTTAGTGAGTATACAAGCAACTAATTAAATAATTCACAAACAAGATACAATTTATCAATAACTACTTATTTCTTTTAAATAGAAACTATTGAACAACAATAAAGATTCGACAATATTTCGTATGGATCCATGATCCAATAGATACAAGTAAGCATGGCACTAATCCCATATGGGTACCAAGCTTAATAGATACCAAGTAGTGCCAAGCACTTATTTCGTGATATTCAATTTCTACAATACTAAATCCATATATTCCAATTAATTCACATAGTCCTATTAATTCACATAATCCTCCTAATTCACATAATTCTCCTAATTCACATTATCTTACAAGTTCACATAATCCACATAATTCAATCATACACATAATACTATACTATTTCCAATTAACTCAACTATTAACAACAATCCACAACTATGGTCAACAACCAATATTTCTTAAGATACGAAGCATGATATAATATAGAAGCACACATGAGATACAATTATAAGAAACAAACAATAAGAACAACTAGAAGAGACAAACAATATTCCAAATGATTGTATGAACCTCTTGTTCGTAAGCAATCCGGAACATACAATCATTATTCAAGTAGTCCTCGTATCACTCACATTTGCCTTTTTAAGCAAACACATGATTTCTCTCTAAAATAGCAAATCCATCATTCTTGATCACCTAGCATATAATACATAGATACAATAACACATTTAACAACTAGAAATCATAATAATCAATACATCAACTACATCAATCCATTACTCTTATTGGATTAATCATATTACTTCTACTTCTTTATTTCATTATTTCCGTATTTGGATAACCACCTTAGATGATTATTTCATATTTATAATTTGATCACTTATATTTCATTTTAGTCATCACTAATTGATCACCATAATCCTTTTATCCATTTAATCATACTAAATCTCATAATTCATCATCATTTACACAAAACCCACTTTAATCACTATATACCAAATTCAATTTATCAAATTCTAGAGTGGGTTAGTGTTATCAACCATGATTATTTCACTTCTATACCATAGTTCCATCAATTATAAACCTTAATTCGAATTAAAATCACTAATTCATCAAAATCCACCAAACCCTCAAAGAACACCATCCATGATTCTTTAATTTCAATCCATTTTAATGATACTACACTCACTAGTGAGCTTATCTATTATCAATTCAACATATTTCATACTTAATTTCGTATTAGAATCATTAGTTTTATAATTCCCCATGAAAACCCATAAAATCAAGATTCTAAGTTAAAAGAATTGAGAAACAATACTTACATGATGATAAAAGTGATGATTCTTGCTTGAATTCGAATTGGAGAGCTTCAATTTTGTAGTTTTGATTCGATTTCAGGTTAGGGTTTAAAGTTCGTGAGTTTTCTTGATGTCGTGAAGTTTCTGGGATTTCATAAAAATGATACGTACATATCCATATTAATAATAAGAATAAGTCTTATTTCGTGCCCCGTACTTATCATTGTCTGGAACTTAAAACCGACTCACAGTTATTGATTTCACATAAATCCCTCAACTTATCATACTTAACATGTTCAGTCCCTCCAAGACTTAATTCTTCGTAACTCAAGTCCTATAGACACAAAATACCTTTCAAAGTTAGTCCTTCTAACTTAACAATTAAATCGTATAATTTAAAACTTTAAGGATACGAAATTTGGGATGTTACAAGTCTCCCCCACTTATTTCATTCGTGTCCTCACGAATGTCACCTGTATAGATTCGTATTAATACTTTCTCTACTAGTGCGGAAGCGTTTATTTCATATATGATACTTTACACAATCAATTGATTCATAACATGAATCTACATCACTCATGTATCTACAAAATCTCTTTGATTCATATTTCATTTTAGTTTCAGACAACCCAATACGTATATTACATTAGTCTTAATAATTTACCAGCTATTTATTTCGTACTAATTTAATTACATAATCATTTAGCATTAATTCACACTGAAATAGATACTAGACACAACACAGGTTAGCACCAGCTACACTAACATGAGTACTAACAACAACATATTTCGTATTATCATATTAGCTACGTCAGCAAAGCATGAATACCAAAATCATTGTATTTCGTAATCAGTTTTAATACAGGATCAGTACTGACCGCAGCTAGCAACTGATCAATCATAAATTGATAACCATATTTCTATATTATGTTATTTCGTAATCAAATTCTATTTCTGTTAACCTATTACATGTCACTTAATAAATTCTCCCCCACTTAAGATTTATCATACTACTTTTAATAACAGAATTCATAATAAGATAATAGTTTAGGAGTGAACACTGTTTTATTTCGACTAACATCTATTTCTTTTATAATAGGTACCACATTATGACTATAGTCTAGTGGTTTACTATTTCTATATTCCATACTGAAATCACATCATATTAATACTATATTCATTCATAAGGCATAGGCTTACATGTTTATGTCTTTATCCGATGCAATTCAATACTACCTTTCTAAAATTACATTAAATCCTTTTGATTTTCAGCAGCCTCAACAATTCCATGTGAATAGCATAATATAACTACGTTGGCCAAACGTCGTCAGATTATGTCATACACACTTCCTTCTCAGGCTATTTCACACCATCCAGTTTTAATGTAATTTCCATATAAACACATAATACAATGATCTCCAACAAGCAAAACACTTGCTAACACTTTGATCACATATATTCAGCTTATTTCAATTAATAGATTTCACATAAGCAAGAAATTTCACATATTCTAGTCAATATCATTTATTTCACCTTCCAACTTATCTCTGATGAATTTATCTTTTGATTCATTCATCAGTCAATTAAATACATATATTTCTGACCACACAACAACTAATCATATAATGATGACATATATTAATCATGTCATTATTTCACATTATTTATTTCACACTTACACATCTAGTCAAAATCAAACAACAATTGAGCTTAGGTAGAGATTAAACTCTTAAACAGACCCGCAGTCCATAAATATCCTTGTGCTTAGCACATATTTCGAATAATTAATATTTCGTATGATCGTTATTTCGTAATAAAGAATCTTTACACTAAAGCTCAACTACACAATTCATAATAAAAACATATCATTATACTAAATTCACAAAGTACAATGATAATAACAAATACATAGTTGTATAAAACGTCTTCTTTAATCACTTAAAATAATAACACAATCTGTATATTTCGTAAACATATCCACAATTTATTTCGTTAATTGTTTGACCATAGTCAAAACAAATTCACTAACCACATATACATGTATTCTCTCTCAGGAGCAATTATTTCCAATTTAAAATAATACATAAAAATACTAATCGGATCTTACAATATCATATCACATTTATGTGATGGATTACTTATTTCTCATTAATTTAATTCATATTCCAAATCTGTAGATCACCAGGAATAGATTTTAGATACATATTTGATTCAATACACAATTTCTAATAATACATTTAGCCACAGGAATGCTTCCTGAGCTTAAAGAAACAAAAGTCAAATTCGAAACATAGAGCAAAAGTCCGAAACAAGGTCCGAAAAACTGTAAAATGCCATTTTCGAGCCCCAAACGACCCCGAAGTACCCAAAACTGACTAGGCTATAGCATATAGCTTTGATCATTGGGCCGTTCCCGAGTGACCATGCGAATTTCAACTCATTCTGAGTTAATGAAATTCGTCACTAAACCGTGACCCTGAAAAGACTTATGCATTTTCAAAATTTGCAAAATCTTTCGAAATTTTTCATACAAACGCGATCCGGAATGAGAGGGCTGGATCGCGTTCACCTTTAGAAAATATTCTGTCACCGTTTTACACTTGGCAACGCGATCCGGGTCAAGATGGCTGGATCGCGTTCCTAAGAAATTTTCAGACCTGCAACTTTAGTTGCAAAAATACGAAATTTAAACGCGAATATCTCTCAAACCGTAAAGAATTAAGGTCTGAAATTTTGCAGGCACCTTCATATAACCAAAATGCAACTTTCTATTTTTCCACTTTTTCAAATTACACGTTTTACGAGAAAACGGACGTCTCACCAAATTATGGTCATTTTGGACCAATTTAGTGGACAACTCATATTCCAAACCACTTGGTTTTAGATTCTGGTCTTTTGCCAACATATTCCTACATCCATTTATGACTTAAATCAATAATCACAACTACCATACTTGAATCATTACTTATTTTGACACTTTGACCCATTTGGGGGTCCATTTGGACACTTTCATTGATTCTAACAAAATTTAACTATTTGACACTTGATTTCGATTCATTTTAACATCGTACTATATTTCTTGATTCATGATCATCCAATTAGATCATATTTCAATATTTAACCCATTGATCACAATTTCACCAAAACTATGATCAATATCCATATATTTCAACATCTAACCATATTATCACTATATAATATTTCTATTACCCAATTTGACACCCTCATATTCCAGTTTGACCTTTTCAAGTCAAAGATACATTTTTCAATGACTAGGCTAATTACTATTTTAACAAATCATGAAATTCCAAATCCTATTACATAAGGTTCTAGACCTCATTAAACGTTCTATTATTAATTCTACGAATATTAACCATCAAATATTTCGCTACAGGGAATCATATCAATTCAAGCAATCAATTCTATTACTACTCATAATTAAGATAACAATTCAAATAATTCATATAGGTTTAAGCTTAGGCAATCCTATTGTGGATTACCTAATTCTCTTAAACCATCGCTCTGATACCAACTTGAAACGCCCATATTTCAATAGATTTTTTTTTTTTAAACATATTACAATGTATGAAATCATAATGCTTAGGAATATAATTCCATCACATTTGGTCCCATTTTATATTCTACAATCTATTCCATTTGAAATCCACATTTGATTTTTACATATTCAAATAAATACAACCATGACACATTATATCAATTCATAATCTTTTGGGCGATTTATACAATGGTATTACAAAACGACAATTCAATAGAATATGAAACTTGTATAATGACACAACAAGCTTCAATCCACACTTACTTCTTGTAATCACCTTTCATCCAATTGGTTCAACCGAACCAACACCTACAACATAAATCACTGATACGAGTAAGCATAAAACTTAGTGAGTATACAAGCAACTAATTAAATAATTCACAAACAAGATACAATTTATCAATAACTACTTATTTCTTTTAAATAGAAACTATTGAACAACAATAAAGATTCGACAATATTTCGTATGGATCCATGATCCAATAGATACAAGTAAGCATGGCACTAATCCCATATGGGTACCAAGCTTAATAGATACCAAGTAGTGCCAAGCACTTATTTCGTGATATTCAATTTCTACAATACTAAATCCATATATTCCAATTAATTCACATAGTCCTATTAATTCACATAATCCTCCTAATTCACATAATTCTCCTAATTCACATTATCTTACAAGTTCACATAATCCACATAATTCAATCATACACATAATACTATACTATTTCCAATTAACTCAACTATTAACAACAATCCACAACTATGGTCAACAACCAATATTTCTTAAGATACGAAGCATGATATAATATAGAAGCACACATGAGATACAATTATAAGAAACAAACAATAAGAACAACTAGAAGAGACAAACAATATTCCAAATGATTGTATGAACCTCTTGTTCGTAAGCAATCCGGAACATACAATCATTATTCAAGTAGTCCTCGTATCACTCACCTTTGCCTTTTTAAGCAAACACATGATTTCTCTCTAAAATAGCAAATCCATCATTCTTGATCACCTAGCATATAATACATAGATACAATAACACATTTAACAACTAGAAATCATAATAATCAATACATCAACTACATCAATCTATTACTCTTATTGGATTAATCATATTACTTCTACTTCTTTATTTCATTATTTCCGTATTTGGATAACCACCTTAGATGATTATTTCATATTTATAATTTGATCACTTATATTTCATTTTAGTCATCACTAATTGATCACCATAATCCTTTTATCCATTTAATCATACTAAATCTCATAATTCATCATCATTTACACAAAACCCACTTTAATTACTATATACCAAATTCAATTTATCAAATTCTAGAGTGGGTTAGTGTTATCAACCATGATTATTTCACTTCTATACCATAGTTCCATCAATTATAAACCTTAATTCGAATTAAAATCACTAATTCATCAAAACCCACCAAACCCTCAAGAACACCATCCATGATTCTTTAATTTCAATCCATTTTAATGATACTACACTCACTAGTGAGCTTATCTATTATCAATTCAACATATTTCATACTTAATTTCGTATTAGAATCATTAGTTTTATAATTCCCCATGAAAACCCATAAAATCAAGATTCTAAGTTAAAAGAATTGAGAAACAATACTTACATGATGATAAAAGTGATGATTCTTGCTTGAATTCGAATTGGAGAGCTTCAATTTTGTAGTTTTGATTCGATTTCAGGTTAGGGTTTAAAGTTCGTGAGTTTTCTTGATGTCGTGAAGTTTATGGGATTTCATAAAAATGATACGTACATATCCATATTAATAATAAGAATAAGTCTTATTTCGTGCCCCGTACTTATCATTGTCTGGAACTTAAAACCGACTCACAGTTATTGATTTCACATAAATCCCTCAACTTATCATACTTAACATGTTCAGTCCCTCCAAGACTTAATTCTTCGTAACTCAAGTCCTATAGACACAAAATACCTTTCAAAGTTAGTCCTTCTAACTTAACAATTAAATCGTATAATTTAAAACTTTAAGGATACGAAATTTGGGATGTTACACTATAGATCTCTTGAAACTGGAAAAATGGCAGAACCTGTTATAAGTGAATGCTCATCAGATGATGACATAACCATCGACGAGCAGATACAATATGTATATGTCGACACCGAAACAATTCCGATAGTGGAACTTGTGGAAGAAGAAATTGAAAACCACCAATTCGCCATGGTCGACATAGAGGAGTACGAAAGAGTACGAGACCAGGCTGAAAGATTGGATGGCCAAAATTGGGAGCTTGTGTTCAAATGTAGGAACCATGAGCTAGAATTGAGAATCCTAAAGAGTCCTATGATTGTCCGAGTTAAGGATAAAATACGCTTCTAGAAGAAAATGGCTAGTAATCGCAAGAAAAGAGTTAAGTCTTGGATCAAACGTCTGTGCAAATGCTCAACTGAGAATGATCTGGGCTACTATCCGACTCTGCAATACAAAACTATGCTGGAAACCCGCTACTTCTCTCCCAATCTGAATCAGGAGTAAAAGTGAAAAATCTACACTGCGACAGATAACATAGCTAAAGATAGCTTAATAATGAACTGATGAAGAACTGTCGTAGGAATATAACTATTTGGTTAAGATCTAAGTATAACTAAGTTTAGTCTAATTAGTACTGTATCAACTCGTGTTGTACTGAAAAACTCCTCTTGATGGATATAGAAGATATCATCAAGTTTTGTATGAAATGATGTAAGAATATTCTAGTTAATGTATAATATAACTTAGGTTCGATTCGAAATTTCGTGCGAATTATATTCATTTCTATATATCCATGTGATAGAAAATTTACCACGTGATAATTGTTTAAAACCATTTCTTGCAAACTTTGAAAACCTATTACACCTTGAATTATTGATTTTATCTTGAATTCCCTAAAACATTGTTTGCGCTTGATCGATGATGAAAAGAAATATGTACTTGGCATTATATAATGACGCCTGACCAACGTGATTATATTGTACAAAGTACATATGGGTATTTCAAAGTCGTGCGACATTCAATGTGAAACCTTATTCTTTCAAATTCTCTATACTATTCACTTGACAGACAATGTGAAATCTTGTTCATCACATTCATTATCTTGGCATTGACTTCTGCATTTTATTCATCGCAGAACTGAATCATGCCGCCAAAACGACGAATTACTAGGAATAGTCAAAAGACAACTGTACCCCCTACACCTGAAACCATTCCACCACCTAACACTGAGGAAACTACTGAGCAGATGATAGCTAGACGCATTGCTGAAGGTATTGCCGAGTATGAGGCAAGTCGAAACCGTGAGAATGGGATTAATAACAGTGGATCGACCCCTGTTAATGCTGAGACTGTTGTGAATACTCGCCAAGGGTGTTCATATAAGACATTTCAGGCTTGTAAACCACCTCCTTTCTGTGGCACTGAAGGTGCTATTGGTATTATACACTGGATAGAAAAGATGGATTCTGTGTTGGACATCAGTGATTGTCTACCAGACACTGCGGTGAAATATGTCGCCTGCACACTGGCTGATAAAGCTTTGACTTGGTGGAATAGTCAAGTTCAGTCGATGGGACGACCAACTGCTTATTCCATGATATGGGAAACATTGAAGCATATGATGATGGAAGAATTCTGCCTTCGCAGTGAAATGCAGAAAATCAAGACTGAGCTGTGGAACATTCTTATGATTGGTGCTGATATCACTGGCTATACCACCAGGTTCTAAGAACTAGCTCGTCTTGTGCCACATATGGTAACACCTGAGTACAAGCGTATTGAACGCTATGTGTATGGACTGGCACCACAGATCGGGAGTTTAGTTACGTCCTCCAAACCTGACACCTTCAGGAGCGCTGTTACCCTAGCGTAGAGTTTGACTGATGAAGCAGTTAGAATGGGGACGCTGACACAGAAAACTGTGCCGGTCAAGGTTAAGCCGATCAGTACTGAAGCTGGTAGTTCTGGAGGTAAGAAGCGTAAATGGAATGACCGTCAGGGTCAATCCAACAAGAAAGGATCTGGAAATCCTAAGTCTTATGCTGCTACCATTGTAGAACCGAAGCCATACCTAGGCAACAAACCTAAGTGTGATAAGTGTAGCAAACACCATGAGGGTGAGTGTTGGTTTTGCGACAGCTGTAAGGGATGGGGTCACAAAACCCAGAACTGTAAGGTTAACCTTACCCCTAAGGGAAACACTGCTCACCAAAACCAGGGTTGTTTTGAATGTGGCGACACGAGGCATTATCGAAACCGATGCCCTCGACTCAATAACCAAAACCGTAACGCCAACAACGCTCGTAACCGCAACAACAACGGAAACAACCGTGGAAACAACAACAACCGAGCCAACAACAACAATGCTAACAATAACAACAACCAACCAGCTCATGGACGCGTGTTCATGTTAGGAGCACCAGAGGCACGACAGGATCCTAACACAGTCACTGGTACGTTTCTAGTAAACAGCCACTTTGCTTCTGTGTTACTTGATTCCGGTGCTGAATTAAGTTTTGTGTCCACTGAGTTTAGACCACTATTAGATATCGAATCCCTTAAGCTAGATAACAAATACACTGTAGAGCTAGCCGATGGTAAGTTGATTGAATCAGGAGAAATAGTACCAGGATGTTCCTTAACGTTAGAAGGTCATTCTTTCAAGATAGACTTACTACCGGTAGAACTAGGGAGCTTCGATATAGTGGTTGGCATGGATTGGTTGTCACTGAACCGCGCGGAAATCATCTGTCATGAGAAGATTGTACGGTTACCTTTACCGTCAGGAGAAATATTGATGATTCAAGGAGAAAAGAGTAATCGTATGGTGAAAACGATTACATGCATGAAGGCAAATAAGTATCTACGAAAAGGGTACCAAGCATTTTTGGTACATATTGTGGATAAGAAACCCGAGGAGCGACGCATAGACGACGTGGCCGTAGTACGCGACTACCCAGGAGTATTTCCTGACGAGCTACCAGGGTTACCACCCCCGCGGCAGGTTGAATTTCATATCGACCTAGTGCCTGGAGCAGCACCAATTGCTCGTGCGCCTTATCGTCTAGCTCCATTAGAGATGCAAGAACTGTCTACACAGCTGCAAGAACTGTTGGATTTAGGATTCATCCGACCGAGCTTTTCACCGTGGGGAGCTCCGGTTTTGTTTGTCAAAAAGAAGGATGGATCAATGCGGATGTGTATCGATTATCGGGAACTGAACAAAGTGACTGTGAAAAACCGATACCCATTACCACGCATCGATGATTTGTTTGACCAACTGCAAGGGTCAAGTTACTACTCAAAGATCGACTTGCGATCTGGTTACCACCAACTGAAGGTACGGGATGAGGATATCCCAAAGACTGCATTTAGAACTCGATACGGTCATTACGAGTTCCTGGTTATGCCGTTTGGGCTAACTAATGCACCAGCAGTGTTCATGGATCTAATGAACAGAGTATGTAAACCTTATCTCGATAAGTTTGTCATAGTATTCATTGACGATATTTTGATATACTCGCGAACGAAGGAAGATCATGAACAACATCTGAGGCTGATTCTTGAATTACTGGAGAAAGAGAAGCTTTACGCAAAGTTCTCTAAATGCGAGTTTTGGATGCGTGAGGTCCATTTCCTTGGTCATGTGATTAATAACAAAGGAATTCACGTGGACCCATCCAAAATTGAGGCGATTAGGAATTGGGAAGCCCCAAAATCCTCAACTGAGATACGACAATTCCTTGGGCTAGCCGGTTACTACCGAAGATTTATCGAGAACTTCTCAAAGATAGCTCAACCACTTACCGCCCTAACACAAAAAGATAAGAAATTTGATTGGGGCGAAAAACAAGAGAATTCTTTTCAACTGCTGAAACAGAAGCTGAGCACCGCACCTATCCTGTCGTTACCAGAAGGAGTAGAAAACTTCGTTGTCTACTGTGATGCCTCACATCAAGGATTAGGTTGCGTGTTAATGCAAAACGACAGAGTCATTGCTTACGCGTCTCGTCAATTGAAGATTCACGAGAAGAACTATACGACGCATGACTTAGAGCTTGGAGCAGTCGTTTTTGCACTTAAGATTTGGAGACACTACCTATACGGTACGAAGTGTACGATCTTTACTGATCACAAAAGTCTCCAACATATATTTGATCAGAAAGAACTCAACATGAGACAAAGATGTTGGGTTGAACTGTTGAATGATTACGACTGTGAAATCAAGTACCATCCAGGCAAAGCTAATGTAGTAGCGGATGCCTTGAGTCGTAAGGAACGAGTAAAACCTCGAAGAGTTCGAGCCTTAGGACTGACAATCCACTTGGAACTTATTACCTAAATTCGTGATGCTCAACAAGCGGCCTTTACTCCAGAACGTATGAAGGATGAATCCCTCAAGGGGATGGAGAAGCAACTGGAGTCTAAGGAAAACGGAGTATTGTACTTCATGAATCGAATTTGGATTCCTTGTGTTGATGAGCTACGTAATCTAGTATTGGACGAAGCTCATAAGTCCAATTACTCGATACATCCTGGTGCAGATAAGATGTACCACGATCTGAAAGGATTTTACTGGTGGCCTGGCATGAAAAGAGACATTGCCACCTATGTTAGTAGATGTCTTACTTGTGCAAAAGTTAAGACTGAGTACCAAAAGCCGTCCGGGCTTTTGCAACAACCTGAGTTGCCCAAATGGAAATGGGAACACATCACGATGGATTTCATCACGAAGCTACCAAAAACATCATCTGGGATGGACTCCATATGGGTAATTGTCGACCGACTGACAAAATCATCTCACTTTCTGGCCATCAAAGAGACAGATAAGATGGAAAAGCTGGCTAGAATCTACATAAAGGAAGTTGTTTCTAGACATGGAGTGCCATTATCCATCATCTCTGATAGAGATGCACGTTTCACCTCTCGCTTCTGACAAACACTGCAACAAGCTTTAGGCACTAGACTCGACATGAGTACCGCCTACCATCCACAAACCGATGGTCAAAGCGAGCGAACGATACAAACGCTTGAGGACTTGCTACGAGCCTGCGTGATTGATTTTGGAGGAAACTGGGATGTTCATCTCCCTTTAGCTGAATTCTCGTACAACAATAGTTATCATACGAGCATACAAATGGCACCTTTCGAGGCGTTGTACGGATGCAAGTGCCGATCCCCACTCTGTTGGGCAGAGTTGGACGACAGACAATTATCAGGTCCTGAGATAGTCCAAGAGACAACGGACAAGATATCTCAAGTGCTTAATCGATTGAAAACGGCACGAGACCGACAAAAGAGTTATGCAGACAATAGACGAAAACCTTTAGAGTTTCAAGTAGGTGACAGAGTCCTACTCAAGGTATCTCCTTGGAAAGGAGTTGCACGATTTGGTAAACGCGGTAAACTGAACCCACGATATGTTGGACCATTTGAGATCCTAGCAAGGATTGGTCCTGTAGCTTATAAACTTAAACTGCCGCAGAAACTTAGTAATATTCACGACACTTTTCACGTGAGTAATCTTAAGAAGTGTCTATCTGATGAAGCGTTAATTATACCTCCTGACGAAATCTATGTCGACGCAAAACTTAACTTTGTGGAGGAACCGCTTGAAGTAATGGACACGAAAACGCAGAAACTCCGAAACAGCCGGATCAAACTTGTCAAAATTCGATGGAACTCGAAAAGAGGCCCAGAGTTCACCTGGGAACGTGAGGATGAAATGCGCAAGAAGTACCCTCAACTATTTAAAACCGTGACCGCGACTCACGACACATCTTAAATCTCGGGACGAGATTTCCCTAACGGGGGGAGAATGTGACAACTCTCCAAATTAGGTATTAATTAAATAATATGCATGTGCATTCTTACGCTAATTTCCTGGTTAATTTTTAACAAAACTCTTTGTTGTGATGTAAGCCTAGCAAGCCCGTACTTTTAAACAAAAAGTAAAATGTAACACGTAAGTAATTTATACTTACATACAAATATATTCGAACGAACCCGACAAAAAAATAAATAACAAAAGTTTCATGACACAAAAATATATAAATAACCTAAGACTATTTTTATTGTAGTGATTTACTTAAGAATATTATGCTAAACGAGGAAGCATAACGATAGAACGAAAACAATTACGCGTTTTAGCTTAAAACATAACGTACGCGTCGAAAACGCGCAAAACGAGCCCGACAACCAAACGAGTCAAAAATTATATTTTTGAAACTCAAAATAAAGTATTTAAAATAATACTTCAAAATATATTAGTCCATATAGGTCGTTAACGAATTAAACGAAACTATCACGTTATAACGTACGATTAATGATTAACCGACAACCGGGCTTAACACGAGTTTGAGGAACGAAACCTCTCGAGCCCAAGACCCATCGGGTCAGGTCAGAAACAGACCAAATCGGCCCAAGTGTGGCCCACGAGCCCAGCCCACAACCCACACTTAAATACTTGTTTTCTTTCATTTTTCTCATTTCAACAAAACCTTATCCTTTCACCACCCAATTCTCTCCCTCCTCCTCCCTCCTTTCTGCGATTTTTCAACCAGAAAACCACCACCAACATCACCCTCCACGTCCTCCAAGAACCACCAAACAAAACCATCATCATTTATCTTCACATATCTTCGGTTTTAGCAAGAAAAGGCGAACAAGGACAGCAGCAGCGCACACCTCACTCTTCCAGCTCTAGATTCGTTTTCCAGAGGTAGATCCAACCCTTTCTTCTTTAGATCTACTAAGATTAAGTATATAAACATGTTTGTGGTTCACTCGTGACGTTTATTGACCAAAACTATACCCGAAACCACTAACGAAACACGTTTAACCACCGGATAAAGGCATTAACCACTGGACAAAACTTAAACCGACTTTAGATCGGTGATATCTAACTCTATTCTTAACGAAATCACACGTTTATTGAGCCTAAACTCAATTTGAAGTGTCTAGTTTTCAGATCTGTAAGCCTCACGAAAATTCAAGTTCATTTGCTATTTTTGATTTCTGAAATGAAAGTACATAGCAGATCTGATGGATCTGACAAAATCTTGACCAAATGTAACTGACCATATCTTGTAAAATACCCAATAAAATTTGATGAGACCAGTGGGAAATGATCATAAATTTTGTTACCTTTCTATCCCTTACTCGCACGTTTTGTGAAGTTTTGTAATACTCCAGATATAGTCAAATCATGTAACGTATATACCGAAATAGGGCTGCTGGACAGACTTGTGTTTGAAAATTTATAAAACGAGTCTTACTTAACCAAAAGTTACATAAAAATAAGTTTTGGAAACCTGAGACATAGGGGAATAAACTTTAATTTTCTTGGATTTAATTCGGATTCTAAGTTCGTTAAAACGAGCCTTGAGCGAGACCGAAAATCTGGAAAACTAAGATTGAAGGGCTGTTTTTGTAACGAACATAAAAACAACACTTTTGGATATCCACATGACATGAAACTTATTTTTCATAGATAATAAACACATTTAAGACTTGTGTAAAAGTCTCGAGTCAATCCGAGCATGTTTGACTAAGTCAACAAAAGCGGGCCTCAAAACGATAAAACGCGAACATATATACCTACGAATATTGGACGAGCCGATTGGTATACATACACATTTGGGACGAGACGTATATTATATGAAACAAATAGAGACTAGTGATTTGGAAACTTAAACGACAAACAATTTATATATATGAGATATATGCAAACGAGACGAAACCACATTTAAAAATATATGAGTTATAACATACTTATATGTATACAAACTAGATGACACGAGAAATAATATCAATATTTCGACACAATGTCACGACGCAGTTAACAACTTATATTATTAAAGAAATTAACAATTTCTCCAAACAAACAAACAACCTATTAACATAAGTGATTAAACAAATCAAACGTACTTATGTTAATACATCTATTGTATATAGGTTAACACACCTTGGGCTATTATCTGTCGGCTGCTAGCTTTCTATACCGAGCAAATCACCGTGAGTTCACAGCCCCTACTTTACAAATGTTTTATGCTTTTAAACATAGGGGTGTAAACATAGAAACTGCATGCAAACACATGCAGCAAATTATATAAATGCTTTATTACTTTATTCAACTGTTTGATATGAAATATTATTTCACAACTGTTTTGGGAATTAGACAACAAATCCTAGTACGGACCAGACTTGAGATGTGTGCATGAAAGACCTTATGTCATGCAGACTATAACCATTAGCTAGGTGACTCTAGCCACTGAGTATACGAATAGTACTATTGCCGTGACGACCCTCCTGTGGATGGAGCGTATACTTAACTGTCCTTCAGGCAAGAAACATAAGTTTTGGTTGTGGTTTGGTTATAGGGTTAGGTCGCGTTACTTTAACCTGCGAGGTTTAGCTCACCTTTCAGGGGATTATAGTCTAAGCATTCCCACTTACTATTTAGGATGAACTTATCCTACAACTGTTTTATACTTGTATACTTTCTGGTTATATTTATATGATGGTAAACCACCAGACATACATTTTGGGTAACAACCCACATAAACTATATTTTAGGGTAACTATCCCTACAATCTTATAAATTGTAAAACCTGCAAACATTTGTTTATTGAATAACAATTCAATAATTCCAAACATAAATGGTTTAACATACCTTACATTTATACAAAACCTGCGAATTCACTCAACATATTTGTTGACGACTTTCCTTCTATGTTTTACAGGAAATTAGCTACGTAAGTAAGAATCGCATGCATTCAGGATGGACAACCCTGGACTACATAGGATGCCATATATTTTGGGACAGCTTTTGAGGATTTTCTCCGTATTACTGCAGACATTGCAGTTATACTCACGAAATCTTATCTTAACAATGTATTGTAAAACTTAAATGTTTTAAACTTTATTACTACCGTACGACTTACATAGTCGTACTACTTTTGTAATAACTATTTTAAACTGGCATCCTTTATATATTATGTTCTGTATGATCATATGCTCTGATACAGTGAATGCACAATTGTAACGTCAGCACCCCCGCTGTTAAACTGTTTACACAAGATGCTTCCGCTAATTATAACTTGCTTCCGCTAAACATTAAATAAACACAATTATGGATTTTGGGGGTGTGACATATATATATATATATATGTAATTAGTTAATTAATTAATAATTAATTAATATCATATATGTTTGGTAACAAGTTCATATATATATATATATATATATATATATATATATATATATATATATATATATATATATATATATATATACACACTAGGCATTGAGCCCGTGCGATGCACGGCCGTTTAAAAAATGCAGGTTATATAGTAATTTATAAGTAGCCGAATATATTAATGGGCATATAATCAGTGTTATAGATATCACAATTAAATTGTGGTGTTGACCAATTACTTTACGTTTAGTTTAATAATATTTTTCATATATATCATTCCTATAATTTTCAGCATAAAGTTATAGAGTAAGGTTCAAATGAGTACAACATTTTTGAGTGAGAATAGAGGAACCAATCAGAATATGTCATGTGTCACTTTTTTCTCTTTCCTCCACATTTTTAAAAATTAAATATCTCTCAAACGGTAAGTCGAAAAATCATAAAAATTGCACCATAATAATCAGCGTTTTATTCTCTTCAATAAGAGATGTGACAAGGTATACTTTCGACGAATTTTATTTTTTTCATTTTTCGGTGGGTTTTGAAAACAACTAACATATGTGTTACCGTTGAGTAACACATGTGTTACCGTCGAGTAGTAGGTTTTGAAAACAACTAACACATGTGTTACCGACGTGTAACACATGTGTTACCGGCGAGTAACACATGCGTTACCGGCGGGTAACACATGTGATACCAGCTACTAACACATGTGTTACTAATTTTGTACCATTTACAAAACCCAAAAAAAAAAAAAAAATCGTCGAAAGTATGCCTTGAGGGACGGCAAATCGAAGAGGATAAAACGCTGAAAAATATGGTGCAATTTTCATGATTTTTCGACTTACCATTTGTGAGATATTTGATTTTAAAAAACAAAGGGGGAAATGGGTTATTGTGACACGTGGCGCATTATGAGTGGTTCCTTCATTCTCACACAAAATCTCATTCTCATTTGAACCTTACGCTAAAGTTATAAACCATACTTCTTTGCAAACAATGTTTAAGAGTTTGCAAATTAATAACACATAATCGTTAACTTTATTTTATATATAAAGACTAAATATTGAGCCCGTGCGATGCACATCCATTTATATAATACTATTAAATTAGTTTGTATGTTATTATATTTAAGTTTGAATACATAATACAATTAATTTAATTTGTAAGTTATTTTGTTAAGTTTTAATACATTTGTTGAGCCTATGCAATGCAAGGTAATTAAAAAAATAAAAATTAATCATTTGTTTTATAGGTTTTCAACTGTATCTTAATATAGTTGAAAGTTTAAAATTTATTACCGAAATTCAATATTAATATATACCAAAATATATAGAAAATAATCAATTTCATATATCTTTATTATAACTAATTTTCTTAAAATATGGTAGTTGATGATGATAATATTTGTTAAGTGCAATGTATACGATATTGATTAGATAATATATCTATATGATTTTTCGACCGTTGATCTTACCGACTTAAGATGCTCTGGCTGATCATATGCTGAAAATGTTCTTATAATATGGCCGATCATATGCTAAAAAAGAGCAGGTTAAACTAGATATAGTTGATTATCACGGACCAATTTTGAAGACCCAATCCAAGGATATATAAGGCCCACCCAACACTTAGGTCATCTCCGATTGGTACTCCGTTTATTCAAATATGGGGATTTGGAGCAAAAAAATGGAGAAATGTTACTCCAATCATTGTTTCAAATTTGAAGAAATTTTTGGAGACTTTTTTTACTCCATATTTAGAGCAAAACATGTTAAATATTTAGAGTTGTGTATTTTAGAGGAAATGTGATGTAGATTACTGATGTCTGAAAACAAGTTATAAAATAAACTAATAATTACTGACACTGAACTATTACACACTAAGGCAAGTATACCTTATCATGTATAGTATAGTTACAATAAGTACTGGTTCGTTCCACATGGACTTTGTAAATGAGAATTGTAATCAAAATGCAACTAATTTAAACAAGTAATTAAACGTGGATTTGTGTGACCGAGTTGTCACGTTGCTTATCAACTAATGTACTCCCTCCGTCCCAATTTAATTGTCCCCAGACAAGAAACACGCAGTTTAAGAAAACATCAACTTCTCTCTTACTTTTTGATAAGATGACAATTCTACCCCTTACTTTTTACCTACTTTTTTGTCTTACATATATAAAGTAGGGGTATAAAAGGATTTTAGCTCATCATTTTTATCCATTTTTGGAAGTGGACAATTAATTTGGGACAGCCCAAAAAGGAATAGTGGACTATTAATATGGGACGGAGGGAGTATTAAACTAGAGCAAGTGGACTCAGGAAGAGTCAGATTAATTTTGTTAAACTTAAACACTAGAAAACGACACTTGTTTGGATTACTTTACTAATAACTTCGAGGTATTTGATCTTAACATTTAAAGCAATTCATGTTTATCTTAATTAGGTCAAGTTCAGCATTCGCCATCAAACTAGATCCTAACATCAATTCATCAACTTCCAATTCAATATATGAAAGACATTCGCCATATTCATGAACTTACAATATTAAGGTTAATTTTCTAAATCACAATCTTAATGCATTCGCAATCAAACTCAATTACTCATAGACAAATAATTGATAATGAACATATAAACAATAAACATCCGCTATAATCATTTATTCATTCATCAAGCGATTCAGATTTAACAATAAACCCTAACTCATAATAATTCGATTAAACGAAAGTTTAGTAAACATGAAACCAAAAAGTAAACACCTCTAATCACTAGTAATTTCATCCAAACAAGTGTTTTATTAAATTAGCTACTCATAATTGCACCAAAAGAAACAAGAGAAACTATTGAAATCGAAACAAACATGATTATAAATAAATAAAGATGTAAGACGAGTGATTACAATGATTAATCGAAGATCCGTAGTCCCCTAATGATTAAAGCAAAGTAATCTCTTCAAAAGTGATGAAAAGTTTCAAAAGTTGAGAGCAAATTTCGTGACTAGTGTTTTCTACTCTGCAAGTTATGTTTAAAATGAAATGAAAACGTATTTAAAATCCTTCAAACTGCTGCAAAACCGCTTATGAACGCGATCCAGGAAATACCAACGCGAGCCAGAACTTCAGATAATACAAAGACAAACGCGATCCAGCTTATGTGTTGGGATCGCGTTCTTCTTCTTGAAAATTTTCTGATTACGAATTGCACTAGCGAACGCGATCCGTATGAACAACCTGGATCGCGTTGCTCTTTGGAAAAATGTACATGCCAGATTAAACCTTTGAAACGCGATCCTGGTCATTGGGTCCGGATCGCGTTCTTCAGTATAAAAGCAGATCCAAATTGCAACTTTGACATTTCAGCTTCAAGACTCAACCAAATCTTCTCCAACTTTCAGAACTTCAACCTTTTTACCTGAGAATTTAATTTTTTACCAATTAAGTACCACAAGTTCTAAAAGTTCACTAAAAATAAACTTAAAACAATGATATCGCGTGAAATATATATGTACAAAATGAGCGATATCAATTACAAATTAGTAACACAATTCAACCTGTTGATTCAACCGTTAGGTAAATTTCAACTCAATTGCCAAGCAAAAATTGAGAGAAAATTCGATTTCATTAAAACAAAAACTAAATTATTTGTTACAGCTAGAAACCCTAAAAAGGGAAGAAGAAAATAAAATGGGCCGGAAAAATATAATGGGCCGAACCTAAAACCCAAACCAATAGCTCAATAAAAACTAAAAAAATATAAAATGACCCATAACTTATTCTACGAGCTGTTTTTGGACCTCGAAGTCGGCGGTTTACCAAGAGGTGGGTCTCGTTCCAAGCTTCGAATCGACAGCTCATGGGCCTGAAACGGAGCCTTGTAGCCCACGTTATGGCTTTTTTCGTGAGCCCCTTTATTTGCACGTTCAAACATAAGGGCCCGTACTTCAACACTTGGATCTCCATCAAAATGGTTGGAGATGAAGGTTTTTAGATGAAGAATATTTCAAAAATATGCTATATATTTCTGCAAATTTGAAGACGGAGAAATGTGTATGATTGGAGGTGGAATAATGTTTCGATAACATTATATGTGTAATTTCTACAAAATTCCTTAGAAGCATCTGATAGAAACTTCTCTATCATAATGTCTAATAGTATGTGTTGTCCTCATCTGTACAAGGGCCAGTAGTATGTGTTGTCCTCATCTGTACAAGGGCCAGTACTCCCTATATATAATCAACTAGACTAGCTAACCTTTTCAACTTTGTCATTAGAAGGAAAATTAAAGTTAGATCAACAAATTTTAGTTCAACATTTTTAATCATCGAAATGTACTTATACTTATTGGCAAGTTTTTCAAAACGTTGGATAGTTATATATAGTTTATATAATGAATAAATTAATTACTGTATTAAAGAATGATGATTGAATTAATACTTTAATATTTTGTGGATCTAATTTTTTTCTTTGAATAAGTAGCAAACAAAAATAATTCTATAAAAGTTAACGTATTGATAAGACATACAATTGTCTATTTAGTGTATTTAGAGAATTAAATAAAAAAGCTTAGAAGGTATAATAAAGATCAAGCATCTTAAATTATATATAGGAAACATGGTTATGACATCATCAATTTAAATCAAATTTAACTAATCAATTAAGTCCCTCTATTTTAGTTAAATTAAAATTATTACTTTTATCTTAATTAAACAATCAATACCCCGTGTGTATACACGGGTTTAAGATCTAGTAATAATATATATGCCGGATAACATGATCTAACGAAGTGGTAATGCTACTTTAGAAATACCCAACATTTTATATTTAAATAATGCATGGTTTAAAGAGAAACACGGTTAAACTTTAACAATCGAAAAACCTTCTAGCTTCAAACTATCAACTACTCGTGAATTTTCAATGTATTTAACACGCTGGTAAACATATTTATGTGTTCAAAAACAATATTACCAATACTAAAATAATAGCTGTTACTAATGAATTTACACATCGATCATGCCTTGAATTGGCTACCTCTTAACTAAAAAACACTCTCATGTCTCCTAAATTTGACATCTGATCACACCCCAATCCTCCAATTTGACAAACGTCTCTAATTCACCGTCTCGATCATATGATGATACTAATGAACTATATACTAAGATGACAAGGTTCATATTATTCTAGTTGTTTAAATAATTACTGAAGAAAACATCGATAGGTTTTACACACTAATTAGAATTCTTTCATCGTTAATAAAGCCCATTGTAGCAAATAGAATTCTATGGTGTCGAGCAACCTGCCTTTCATGGCAACCCTTCGATCTTGTATCATGATTGGTAAAAAGTTTCTCATCTGCACGATTACAGATTTACCAGGTTGTCAATATCAATATATTTATTTTATCCCCTACAAGCAGTGATTGCACAAATGCTCAATACGAAAATCCCAGAGTTATTTACATTTTGGAACTCAAAGAAGTCGTTGAAAGTAGAACTCAAAATATATGTGCACCATAAATATTTGCAACTAAGCTTGATGTTTACATGGGGTCCAAATTAATGCAAAGGAAGGATGTAGATGCAAACTTCTTAGTATATGAAGACCATATTAGAAGGCAACATGTAATGAAAAGAAACATACTTCAGGAAATGAAGTTGTTAATTCCTAAAAGCACATAAGTGCAGGGACCGGAAATAATAAGAGAGGAGAAACTACCGTGTCTGATATATAAATATTAAACTAATTAAGTTAAAAGTTAATTAGAAGTTGTTAGAGCAAGTTAATGACACTTAGAAGTTGTTAGAGCAAGTTAATGACGGTTAGAAGTTGTTAGAGCAAGTTAATGACGGTTAATACCGTTAATGTATATATTAGGATTTCAAATTGATTTTGTAACGGTTTTATTATTTCTAATAGAATAGTTCTTTCATTTCATCTCTCAATTCGATCATTGTTACAATCTTTTCATGGTATCAAAGTTGTAATGGTGATTGAGCTTTTGATTTAAATCGGTATTTTTGTTGAATTTGATTCGTGAAGTGGAATTCAATCAAATTCTGATCGCGTTTGTTAGTGTTTGAATCAATTAGCTAAATTCGTGGTGTAATTTCATTAATTTAGTTAATTCTTAGTGTAATTGTTTCCGCTGATTGTAAATGGATCCTAACATGTTTCAAAGTCTGTTATTTCTTCATTTGTCTGAAGGTCCAGGTTTTTTACCAAATCAAGAGAAACTAATTGGTGCTCAGAACTATAGATCACAGAAATATCAGTTGATATTGATATTTCAATGAAACATAAGCTAGGGTTCAATAAAGGTACAATTCCTAAACCTGTTGACAATCTAGTTCAATCTGAACAGTGGGATACTTGCACCAATAGGTTATTAGTTGGCTTATGAGTTCTATGTTTGATCAAATAAGCAAGTGTATGATGTTTGTTGGTAGTGCTAGTGAAATGTGAAACAATTGGAGAAAAGGTTTGCTTTGAGCAATGGTTCTTAGAAATGTAAGTTGCAGAAAGAAACCTATGATATGGAACAAGGTAAACCAGTTGGTGAGTATAACACAATGATGAAATGTGTTTGGGAGGATGGATTGCCTAACTAGCAAATCTGCTATAACACTAGGAATTTCCATTTTCTTGACTGCTATGATAAGCAAAAGAAAGAACAAAGGCTTTTTCAGTTTCTATATGGGTTAGATGAGACCTATAATTCACAGAGAAGTCAGCTTTTACTTAGCACATCTTTGCCTATATATTGTTGAATCTGCGTGTGCTTTGATTTAACATGAAGAATCTCATAGAGATGCTCTTAATGGTTACTTGATGAATACTAAAAGTGTAGTACATGTGGTTATAAATTGCATTCTCCTAAGAAGTGTGTTAGGAGAAAGTAGGTTGTCCAACTTGGCACTACAAGTATAAGTTGAATCAAGGTACTGAGTCCAAGGGCAAGGGTAAAGAAAATAAATTCAAAGATGTCAATGGTAAGGGTAAAGAAAATAAATTCAAAGATGTCAATGGAACTACTCCCTCCATCCTAATCAAACTGTCTACTTTGATTACGCACGAAATTTTATGATTCTACACTAACTTCATTCTTCACCATTCAAATATTATACATACCTACAAAAATTCTTTTTGTTTGGTTAAAATTGAAAATGGACATTTATATTGGGACAACTAAAAATAGAAATGAGGACATTTCTAGTGGGATGGAGGTAGTAAATGATTTGTTGGTAATATTGCTGTCGAGAATGGGAATATCATGTTTACCGTTGATCTGTTTGAACAACTTTTGAGAAACCTGTCTACATAGAAAGGCAATGGTGGAAATACAAATGATGAGATTGATCATCATTTTGCTATAGTTGGTTAGTGTAACTTGGATTTGCGAAGTGTTTAGTTACACTGATTAGTTAAATTTCTATCCACATTACTTTTCTTAAAAACATTTATAAACATTATTGCTAAGTTTATGAAATAACAATGTTTTTGTGAAGTGTTAAATATGTATAATTTTTGTGATCATGCTCATATAATTTGAACACTAATGATTTATTAACCTTATCCTAGATGGCATAACATGGTCATTCGGAGATACGAGTGTTGAATTTGTTGATCGAAATGTTATCCCAACAAAGTGATACATTGTTCAGCAGAACACGGTCGATATACGAAAGGCTGTGTATCAACCATGGATTATGCTCAAACAATCTATCACTTCTCTTTCTTTTCTTGGTTTGACCTATATCTTCACGTGATGTAATGTAAGTATATAATGTTCTTTAATTAACATAACCTAATGTTAATCTTATGTCTTACCATCATCAAAACAAGAGTGCACATTATCTAATATATAATTTTATATTTTCACAAATGCACTAACAGTTATGTTTATGATTAAATGGTGTAATAAAAAAATATATCTACTTTGAATCATATTAGTTAAAAATATGTCCAATTTTGCACTAGGCTTTTTTTTTTTTTTTTTAAATATGAACGGTAGTTTTGTTTGAATTATATTAATTTACAAGGTATTTGATTTAGTGGTTACTTGATCCATATATTCTATTAAATTTTTATTATATTTTATTATTTAAGTTTTTAAAGCATTTATATTTATAGTAGATTTATACCCACTGAGAGAAATTTTATAGTCCACTATTGTCCATTTGATAAAAAAAAAAAAAAAAAAAAAAAAAAAAAAAAAAAAAAAGTTTAGTATAGTCTAGTTCCCTTGCTAAATAGCCTATGAAATTTCAAATTTGAAACTTTTGGCTAAGATTGACAGCTCTATATTCCATATTATATTTTTATAGTAACTTTATATACAAAGCTAATCTAATAATCTAAAATATAATATAGAAAGTGGGATTATAACATTACCAATGAAAATCAGATTCAATTAATCAATTAGATCTATGTTTTTTTAATTACTGAAACTTAAGACATCTAATTTAATTAAACAATTAACATCCTGCATATATACATAGGTTTGAAATCTAATAGTAACTATAATAATCGTGAACAACATACTTATAGATGCATTAAATAATTAAATATATTATATAATATTTGTTTGGTAACACAATGTAACATCCTCAAAAGTGGCCTAGTTGAAATACGGTATTTCCCTTAATTTAATTGCTATTTAAATTGTATTTTTAAATACTTGGTGTATTTGATAGCTAAATTAATAGGTCAATTGGTCAATTGGCTTATTGTGATAAATGAATTATTACATGTTTTAAATTTATTTAGATGACGGTATAATAAAAACTTATTTCTCGCAAATGGTTTTTAGGTTCCAGACAATAGATTTAGGACGGGTATAATTTTAACCAAAACAAAGGGGCTGAGTCATAGGATATGTCGACACCTGGAGACTTCATTTTGCCACCATTTCACTTGATTTCTCAAACTCTCATTTTCACTTCAAAGATTTCATGAGTTCTCAATCAATTAACCACAATCTGATTTCATCAAGTTAAGGGTGTGATTTTGATTCCCTTGTGTTCTTCCACTTCATTGTATCATCTTCATCATCTCCATTGTAAGTGAAATTACCTCCATTTTATGTATGAACTTGAGTTGGTTGAATTGATTGGATTAATAGGATGGAATGATGAAATAGAGTAAATTCATGTTTGAATGTGTTTGTGTGTCGATTATAAACTGATTTCATGTTCAATTTAGATGAATCAATTATGTATTCATATGTGAAGTTGAATGAATTGGGTTTTTGTTGGAACTAGGTTGAAGCATTGATGCATGTATGATTTGTAGTGTTTGATGATGTTAGTTGTTGGTGCAACATGTTTATAAATGTTAGTATAGGTCACTTAATTGCTAAATTCGCATGTTGTAGCTGAAACTTGATAATTTGGGTTTTTGGTTCGAGCTGAAACTAGTTGCAGGTCAGAATCATTGTTAAAAAACATTGGAACGCGATCCCGAAACCCTTACCCGGATCGCGTTGCTATGTGTATTTTGATCCCAGGATGATTTTGTACGTATGAACGCGATCCAGTCTCTATCATACGGATCGCGTTAGATAGTGTTAAATTGGGTCAAACTGATTTTGTTCCTTGTAACGCTATCCAGCTCCTTGTCCCGGATCGCGTTTGCGAGTGTATTTTGGCAACAGAATATTTTGGTGTTAAGGAACGCGATCCTGCCATACCCTACCCGGATCGCGTTTGTCAGTTTTACTTTGACGAATTTGACAACTTGTGACTTGTGTGCTTATGTTATTTAACGAGTATTGAAAGTATAGTATGAGCATTATACGGCATTGTTTATGTGAATGTTATACTATAAATTCTAAACATTAGAGTCTAACTCGGGTTTTAATCGTATTCTCAGATAACCAGAAGACTCAATAAGATAAGATCTTTGAGTGGAGACTACAGTCGACAAGGGTGAGTGGATCTTGGACTTCAGTCTAATTTGGTTGTAACAATATGGTTACAACGGGTAAATGTGAATTTACTGTTTCTTTGATAAGTTAATATTTTGCCATGATGGTTATATTTAGCTTAATAATTGGTGTCCTTGATTGCCTTGATGGTTGTGGACTATATGAATGTCGGGGGTCAACGTGTGTTGGGATTGTGTACTATTACTTTGGACATCATAAGTGCTTTGTACATGTGTTGTTCACTGAAATTATGTTGTAAGTAGTAATAGTACCAAGCTATCGGTTTAGCCACTGATTTGGCCTTCAGTTGGTTTTAAGTGTTACTTGGGGAACCACCGCGGCATGAGGGTACTCCAAGGACCACCGATCCTTCATGATTAACTGTTGCTATGCTTTGCTGTATTCATTTGTTAAGCTAAGTTAGGTGATAGTTTGAGATTTATTCACTTAGCTTCGTGCTAACCCCTCATTACTTCTTGCAGGTTTACTTTGGTATGTGGGTGGGCAAGAAGTACTATAGGAATGGAATGTTTGACAAGCTCACTCTGTTTTGTTAACTTGGTTAATGTTATGACATTATGATGTGAATTTCTATAACACTAAACCTATCATATGTAACGTCTAGGATAATCTAGTTTAAAGTTTGTATGTATTCGGATTGTCATTTTGAAATGTAAATATGCAATCCAATGGTTTGTATTTAAATCTTGCGCTTCCTTTTATAAAAAAAAAATATATATATCCTTGTAATTTCAGAGAAGGGTGTTATAAGTTGGTATCAGAGCAAGGGTTTGGGTGAATTGAACATGGGTTAATTGTTCAATCCCAAATCTATTTGTGTTAGTCAAACATCCAGAGAAGGGGTTTGAGCTAGTGAATATGATTTGGTTAGTATTGCTAGGTACTAACAATTAACGGGTTATGAGATGTGTTGTGATACAGGATATGGCAGAAAATAACGCTCCGACCAGTACCCCGATCAATGCTTCTGGAGCGAGAGACTCTCCTCCAGAAATTCAGTCTCAAAGCCAAGGTCAGACTAATACTACACTCCCTGCAAGTGAATTGAGCCGTGATGAGTACACTTTGTATTTAGAGGATGAGTTAAACAAATATAAGGAATTATATGAGCAACAAGCTAGAACATCCCGGCAGATTCCAGCTGTTAGTACGATTACACCTCCATTAGTGACATCACAGTTTTCTATGCCACCGCCTACTTACTACCAGACATCAGCTCCTATTTCTTCTTCAGGACCTTCGGGATTTCAGTTTCCGGTATTTCCTCCTCCATCTCAGCAAAAACTATGTTCATTTAAAACCTTTAAGTCTAGTGGACCTTCAGATTTCTTTGGGAGTACAAATCCTTCTGTGACCATGGATTGGTTAAGGGATGTCGAAAGAAAATTTGAGGTTTGCAGATGTGAGGATGAGATCAAGGTAACTTATGCAGTGCAACTTTTAAAGGGTCCGGCAATGGGATGGTGGGATTCTATCACATCTCATTTAACACCTCAGCAAAAAGCTTCCATTACATGGTCCGATTTCCATAACGCGGTTTGTAAGAAGTATTGCTCCGGGTATGACATGACTCGTATTAGGCGTGAATTCTTGGATATGCAATTGACTGACAGTATGACTATAGAGGACCTTATCTCTCAGTTTACCGATAAGTTGAGATTTGTACATCAATGGGTACCGGATGAAAGGACAAAGATTGACCATTTTGTTGGAATGTTACCCCATACTTATCGGACTACTGTGAGACTTGCAGGCGATCTTAACCAAGCTTTTGATTTGGCCCGTTCTGTGGACGGTGATATTAGAGCTCATGATTTGGAAATTAAAGACAAGTCCCCAATGAAACCCAAAGGTGAATCTACGTCAGGTCAGGGGAAGAAGAAATGGCAAGGTAATAATAATAACCGTAAACCGAATGTTGTTGGTGGCTCAGTGGATAGATCAAATTGGTGCCAGAATTGCAAGTCTAGGCACACGGGACATTGTACACCTCAGACTGCTAGGTGTATTAAGTGTGGTCAGTTCGGTCATGACATCAAGGATTGTCCTTTTTCTAAGCCAGTGTGTTGGAATTGTCGTAAGGAAGGGCATCGTTCGAGTGCGTGTCCAGAGGCAGGGAAGCAAAAATCGGGAACGGTCGGAGGGTCATCATCATCTTCTGGCCAGAAAAGAAAGAATCCTCTAGCTCCAACTGGTCGGGCTTTTCGAATGACTGTGGATGAAGCTGTGGTAGCCGAGGACGTCATAACTGGTACTTTTCTTATTAATTCAGTACCGGCATGCGCCTTATTTGATTCAGGGGCAAATTGTTCATTTATGTCCTTGCTATTCTGTGATAGACTTAAATTGACTCCTACATGTATTCCAAAACCTATTGAGGTTGAGGTAGCGGATGGTAAAGTAGTTTCGGTTACCACATCGGTTACTGGAGCTAGTATTTTGATTGAGGGTCATAGCTTCCCTACTTCTTTTCTGTTGATGCCTATTCATGGGTTTGATGTTGTGTTAGGCATGGATTGGTTGAGTCGTAATAAAGCCAATATAGATTGTCACAAGAAGCTGATAAAAATCCCAATCTCAGACGAGTCATATGTCAAGGCTCGAGGGGAAAGGGAGAGGGGTAGTATACCTTTGATTTCTATGATGAAAGCTAGAAAATCTCTAGCTAAAGGGTGTGATTCTTATTTAGCCTATGTTGTCGATGCTAAGCTAGAAAAGAAAGCCATTAGTAATGTCCGAGTTGTTTCAGAGTATTCGGATGTTTTCCCTGATGAATTGCCTGGTTTACCTCCGGTTAGAGAAGTAGAATATAAAATTGAGTTAATTCCTGGTTCTACTCCGGTAGCTAAGGCACCTTATAGATTAGCTCCCTCCGAAATCCGTGAAATGATGAATCAAATTCAGGAATTATTAGATAAGGGCTTTGTTAGACCCAGTTCTTCTCCTTGGGGTGCTCCTGTGTTATTTGTTAAAAAGAAGGATGGCACTTTTCGTATGTGTATTGATTATAGAGAGTTGAATAAGAGGACCGTAAAGAATAAGTATCATTTGCCCCGAATAGATGAATTGTTTGATCAATTGCAAGGGTCTTCATTTTTCTCTAAGATAGACTTGCGATCGGGTTATCACCAAGTCCGGGTTTGTGGGGAGGATATCCCTAAAACAGCTTTTCGCACTCGCTATGGTCATTATGAATTTCTTGTAATGCCTTTTGGGTTGACCAATGCTCCAGCAATTTTCATGGATTTGATGAACAGGGTTTGTAGACCTTTTCTTGATAAATTTGTCATTGTATTCATTGATGATATTTTTGTCTATTCTAAATCTGAATCTGATCATGAAGTACATTTGCGTTTAGTTCTTGACACCTTGAGAAAGGAGAAATTGTATGCTAAGTTTTCGAAATGTGAATTTTGGCTTCGTGAAGTTCAGTTTTTGGGGCACATCATTTGTGAAAATGGGGTTAAAGTGGATCCATCTAAAATTGAGGCTGTCATGAATTGGCAATCACCTAAATCTCCGTCAGAGATCAAGAGTTTTCTGGGTTTGGCAGGCTATTACAGAAAATTTATTAAAGATTTCTCCAAGATTGCAGGTTCTTTGACTAAATTAACTCGTAAGGATGTGAAATTTCTGTGGGGTGATCAACAGGAATCGGCTTTTCAGACCTTGAAACAATTGTTGTGTCAGGCTCCGGTTCTAACTTTACCTGACGGATCCGAGGATTTTATCGTATATTGCGATGCTTCACATGCGGGTTTAGGTTGTGTTTTGATGCAACGAGACCGTGTTATTGCCTATGCTTCACGTCAGTTGAAACCTCATGAGATTAACTATCCTACCCAAGACTTGGAACTTGCAGCTGTGGTTTTTGCCTTAAAGATTTGGAGACATTACCTGTATGGAACCAAATGCGTTATCTGTACGGACCACAAGAGCCTTCAGTATATGTTTACTCAAAAAGAACTTAACATGAGGCAAAGACGATGGTTAGAGTTGATTAAGGATTATGATTGCGAGATTCGATACCATCCGGGTAAGGCAAATGTGGTGGTGGATGCGCTTAGCCGAAAGAGTAAATCTGAAAGGGTTTGTTTAATGCGTTTGGAAATCTCTTCAGACATGATCGATAAATTGAAATTGGCTCAGATGGAGGCCCTATTGGATCATCACTTGAAATCAGAAATCATGCTTAAAAGGAAGGATTTATTGGTAGAAGATTCTCGTGGATTAAAGACATTTCACTCTCGTGTTTGGGTCCCATTGTTTGGTGGACTTCGGGATGTGATATTAATGGAGGCTCATAAATCCAGATTGTCGATTCATCCCGGAAGCACCAAAATGTATCAGGATTTAAAACCATTGTATTGGTGGCCTACTTTGAAGTTGGATGTCGCTCGAATTGTTGAATCTTGCCATATTTGCTCTCAAGTAAAGACCGAGCATCAGAAACCTTATGGAGCTTTGAAGCAACTCGAGATTCCCGAGTGGAAATAGGAACATATTACCATGGATTTTGTGACCAAATTACCTCGAACTGTTAAGGGTAATGATATGATTTGGGTAATTGTCGATAGATTGACCAAGAGTGCTCATTTTCTTGCTACTTGTGAGACGGCATCATTAAGTAAATTGGCGCAATTGTACATTAATGAAGTGGTCATTAGACATGGGATTCCGTTGTCGATTGTTTCAGACAGAGATTCTCGCTTTGTGTCGGGCTTTTGGCAGAATTTGCAGCGTGAATTGGGTTCTAGGGTCAACTTGAGTACGGCTTATCATCCTCAGACGGATGGTCAGTCGGAGCGCACCATTCAAACCTTGGAGGACATGTTGCGGGCATGTGTATTAGAATTTGGTGGGTCGTGGGATTCCCATTTACCATTAGTTGAGTTTGCCTATAATAATTCTTTCCATTCTAGTATAGGCATGCCACCCTATGAAATGTTGTATGGTCGTAGGTGTAGGACACCCACTTGTTGGTAATAGGCGGGTGAAAAGCAGTTTGCGGGTCCTGACATAGTTCAGATTACAGCCGATAAGGTAGCTATTGCCCGAGATAGATTAAAAGCTGCCCGTGATAGACAGAAACAGTATGCTGACCCACGTCATCGACCAGTTTCGTTTATAGAAGGTGAGTTGGTTTATTTGAAAGTTTCACCTTGGAAGGGTGCTATCAGTTTTGGGAAACGTGGTAAACTAGCTCCTAGATACATCGGACCGTTTAAAATTCGACATGTTGTCAATGATCAAACGGTGTCATTAGATCTTCCTCCTGAATTGTCGGGTATTCATGATACTTTCAATGTGTGCTATTTAAGAAAATGCAATGTGGAGGACCAATCCCAAGTTCTTCCATTGCAAGATTTGCATGTTGACTTAAGCCAAAGACTTGTAGAAGAACCCGTAGAGCTTTTGGACCGTAAGGCGACTAAACTTCGAAAGAAGGAAATCCCTATGGTATTGGTTAAGTGGAATCATAGTTTGGGTCCGAATCTTACTTGGGAGACCGAGTCTAGCATGAGGACGCGCTATCCCAATCTTTTTGAGCGTGGCGAGATTTCGGGGACGAAATCTTCTTAAGGAGGGAATATTTGTAACATCCTCAAAAGTGGCCTAGTTGAAATACGGTATTTCCCTTAATTTAATTGCTATTTAAATTGTATTTTTAAATACTTGGTGTATTTGATAGCTAAATTAATAGGTCAATTGGTCAATTGGCTTATTGTGATAAATGAATTATTACATGTTTTAAATTTATTTAGATGACGGTATAATAAAAACTTATTTCTCGCAAATGATTTTTAGGTTCCAGACAATAGATTTAGGACGGGTATAATTTTAACCAAAACAAAGGGGCTGAGTCATAGGATATGTCGACACCTGGAGACTTCATTTTGCCACCATTTCACTTGATTTCTCAAACTCTCATTTTCACTTCAAAGATTTCATGAGTTCTCAATCAATTAACCACAATCTGATTTCATCAAGTTAAGGGTGTGATTTTGATTCCCTTGTGTTCTTCCACTTCATTGTATCATCTTCATCATCTCCATTGTAAGTGAAATTACCTCCATTTTATGTATGAACTTGAGTTGGTTGAATTGATTGGATTAATAGGATGGAATGATGAAATAGAGTAAATTCATGTTTGAATGTGTTTGTGTGTCGATTATAAACTGATTTCATGTTCAATTTAGATGAATCAATTATGTGTTCATATGTGAAGTTGAATGAATTGGGTTTTTGTTGGAACTAGGTTGAAGCATTGATGCATGTATGATTTGTAGTGTTTGATGATGTTAGTTGTTGGTGCAACATGTTTATACATGTTAGTATAGGTCACTTAATTGCTAAATTCGCATGTTGTAGCTGAAACTTGATAATTTGGGTTTTTGGTTCGAGCTGAAACTAGTTGCAGGTCTGAATCATTATTGAAAAACATTGGAACGCGATTCCGAAACCCTTACCCGGATCGCGTTGCTATGTGTATTTTGATCCCAGGATGATTTTGTACGTATGAACGCGATCCAGTCTCTATCATACGGATCGCGTTAGATAGTGTTAAATTGGGTCAAACGGATTTTGTTCCTTGGAACGCGATCCAGCTCCTTGTCCCGGATCGCGTTTGCAAGTGTATTTTGGCAACAGAATATTTTGGTGTTAAGGAACGCGATCCAGCCATACCCTACCCGGATCGCGTTTGTCAGTTTTACTTTGACGAATTTGACAACTTGTGACTTGTGTGCTTATGTTATTTAACGAGTATTGAAAGTATAGTATGAGCATTATACGGCATTGTTTATGTGAATGTTATACTATAAATTCTAAACATTAGAGTCTAACTCGGGTTTTGATCGTATTCTCAGATAACCAGAAGACTCAATAAGATAAGATCTTTGAGTGGAGACTACAGTCGACAAGGGTGAGTGGATCTTGGACTTCAGTCTAATTTGGTTGTAACAATATGGTTACAACGGGTAAATGTGAATTTACTGTTTCTTTGATAAGTTAATATTTTGCCATGATGGTTATATTTAGCTTAATAATTGGTGTCCTTGATTGCCTTGATGGTTGTGGACTATATGAATGTCGGGGGTCAACGTGTGTTGGGTTTGTGTACTATTACTTTGGACATAATAAGTGCTTTGTACATGTGTTGTTCACTGAAATTATGTTGTAAGTAGTAATAGTACCAAGCTATCGGTTTAGCCACTGATTTGGCCTTCAGTTGGTTTTAAGTGTTACTTGGGGAACCATCGCGGCATGAGGGTACTCCAAGGACCACCGATCCTTCATGATTAACTGTTGCTATGCTTTGCTGTATTCATTTGTTAAGCTAAGTTAGGTGATAGTTTGAGATTTATTCACTTAGCTTCGTGCTAACCCCTCATTACTTCTTGCAGGTTTACTTTGGTATGAGGGTGGGCAAGAAGTACTATAGGAATGAAATGTTTGACAAGCTCACTCTGTTTTGTTAACTTGGTTAATGTTATGACATTATGATGTGAATTTCTATAACACTAAACTTATCGTATGTAACGTCTAGGATAATCTAGTTTAAAGTTTGTATGTATTCGGATTGTCATTTTGAAATGTAAATATGCAATCCAATGGTTTGTATTTAAATCTTGCGCTTCCTTTTATAAAAAAAATAAAGAAATAAAAAAATATATCCTTGTAATTTCAGAGAAGGGTGTTATACACAAGTTCAATTATGTAGTTGTGTTCAACCTTTTGATTGAATGACCTAACATATGTCATCAATAATTAAAGGTTTCAATTTGGAAAAGGCTCAACAAAAGCGATATGAACATTTTGATAGTATCCTCGCTTTTATAATCTTATTCCGATTCCGATTATAGTTGTTCCACTTTCTCGCAAATGTTGTTTTAGCCACGTTTATGAGTATAATATATAAATGATTTGTATTGAATACTTACATGCATATCAAAAAGTTTGTCTAAAATCTTACTCATAATCGTTTTCATCCGTACAAAATCGTATGTAATCTGCATCAAATTGAATAAAGGTTTTAAGATCATACTATAGTAATTAAATGCTTCATAGGTATTCTAATTATATCCAAAATGATTTATAACCTAATGAAAAGGTCAGAACAATCCCATTACCTATCATATGATCCTAAACCCGATCTCCCAATCCTAAGCTATATATATCAATATATCACATGCCTAAAATATCCTGCTAGGACGACCGATAATTTGAGTTGTAATCGGGTTAACACGTAGGCTGGTTATATTTCTCAGCCGTAATTCAATCTTTTAGTTGATTAATTATTTTAAAAAGCTCGATCAATTCTAACCGGTACACATATGTTTTAGAAAAGGTTTGCGTATTCGACCCATGTACGACTCGAATTAGATCAAAAAATGTACACAACAAATTAATGAATACATCTTTAAGGGGTTTCTCTGCCCAACAAGAAAACTACATCTTTATGGGGCCTTAAATTTATTGATTACTCAGTTATCAATATGACTATATACATGATATCAAACTTTATACCGAGCCCAAAATAGAGGCCTGTATTAACAGTTGACCTACCAGATATCTGGTGGTAAGGAAGGCCGTTTGTAAAAGTTGGTGATGTAGTTGATTGTTTAGGGTTTTAGACTTATAAGGTTTCAAAAATGTATGTATATGCATATGGAGGGTAATTTGGAGGATGTATATGCGTATAGACTATAGAGTGTGTAGATTATTTGGTATAGAGTGTGTAGATAATTTGGTAAGGACTATCGATGTAATTTCATGCAAAGCACATAGATGATCGGTATAATTTACTCTAAATATTAAATGATAAAATGAATCTGATTGTGACTAAGATGATTGAGCTATGAAAAAACTTCACTTAACATTTATATTACATTTTGGTTGGCTTGTGTTAGGAAATAGCAAGGCCGTCTTTGAGGGTGGACGAGGTGGTTGACCGCTCAGGGCCTCTAAATTTCGAGGGCCTCTAATTTTTCCCCAAGTAATGTGATATGTGTAATATATATGATGATTACATAAGAGATCGACATCTCTTTTATTTTGAACTAAGAGATCCTTGTTTGTAACTATATTTAGACTAAATATATGTTTAAACAAATATATAGGTCGACTGAATGGTCCAAAGTTGAAAACTTATACTTACATGTTAGAGTTTGAATAAAAGAGTTAATAACTAACAACTGGGATTTGAGAGAATACGTATCAGATATATAAATATGTATCAGAGAAATAAATAAATTATTTGAAAATCGGATAATTGTAAATCAATTTCATCGAACCTTTATCTTACTTGATATCTAGTTATAGGGTCTCATTTCCTTAACACGACACTTTGTCCAGGGCCCCTAAAAGTTCAGAGATGGGTCTGTGTCCTGGAGGATGCCCCTGAGTTTATCATCTCTTTTATCATCATCACACATGTTTTTAGCACAATAAGATCGTGGCCCAGAATTGATGAGGCCTACAAAAGAAATTAGCCATTTAAATGCTACAAATCTTGTTTACAACACATACTAAACACATATTCTTGAAGCAAGTAAACGCATTATGAATTTGACCAAAAACCGATCTAAATTGTATGTGGCTTATTTACAATCTAGATCTAAATTTATTAAGTGAATAACCGTAATTAGCCCGTGTTTTATGAACTCAAACTTTCATTCCTTAAATAAATACACGTTCCTTCAGTTGAGAAAAACAAGGAACTTAAACCCAAAACCCTTACAAATTGTAGTTTAACAAACACCAGTTACAACATTATTCACAAAAATAAAATAAAATAAATAAAAAATAATACAAACTCAAACGTAATCTAACCTCTTATTGTTTGTGGTGGTGGTGTTGTTGGATGAATGCACTTCATCATCCATGGTGATGAAGACTTTGTTGTCAATCTCCTAAATAATGCCATTTTTCGATTTTCTTTTTAACAGGGAAAATGTCTTTGAGAATATGACCGATGGTTAGGGTTTTGGATGAGAGGGTTTTATTGTTGTCCAAGCCCAAAGCCAAAAGCAAAAGGGAGTGATCCTTACACAACAATAAAATTTCTTACACCACTAAATATTTTTGTGCTTGTGCAAAACAATACAATCCTACCAGTAAATGGATAATTTTAATGGTGTACTACTACTACAAAAGTGAGCATTTAAGGCGCTACAAAAAGACGGTCCTAGAAGGAAACCTGTTGCTCGACTAAAATTGTGGGGTCAAAATGGGTAATATGGCGGGTTTCGATATCATAATAAAGCGGGTTTTTGTAAACCGCCTTACACAAACTAAAAAGGTAGCGGTTAAGCTTACCCCGCCTTAATTACTTTAGGCGGTGCTTTTATCACCGCCGTTAGTGTGTATTTTATAGGCGGTTTTATCAAAACGATGTATTCTTTTAATTTTTTGCATTTTCGAAACAAAAACAATTAATATTAATATACTGTTTGAAAATACAAGTAAATAAATTATTAAGTGATTGAAATATAGTAGTACAGAAAAGCACCATATATAATTAAGATAACATAATATTAATTAATATAAATAATTAACTAAGATAACATATATTAATAACAGAATTTGTAGCATTAACATAATTACATTTACTCTACTACATTTATCAATTAATAAAACATTTGAAAAATGTAAACGATTTGAAGGTTTAGATGATTACCTAATTTTAGCAATAATAAGCAAAGTAAATGTAATTAAGTAAAGAGATATAGTTAGAAAGATATAACCATAGAGATGACACCGAGATTTATAGTGGTTGGGGTAGTCGGTAACTAGTTCACCTTAATCCACTCCCCGATTACGAGATATCGGGATTTACACTAAGATTCAATCCATTTTGCCGGTAGGAATGAAAACCGTTCAAGACGTTGATTCTCCTTCACTAAGAACACAACGTCACTCTTCTTTACCACAAAGAAGATCACCAATTGCTCCAACCACAATATGGAAGACTTCAATCTAACTTCTACACTAAGAATCCTAGTCACAATCACTATCACAAACACTTCCCCTTTCACCAGGGAAGTTACTAACAGAATCGAAGTCTCCTCCTAACAAGTAGAAGACTACTAATCACCACAATTATCTTCCTTTACACACTTGAAAAAGTATCACCACAACCACTGACCTCACTTTCACTTTGGAGGTTAGTTATAACAAGATACAACACAAGCAGTGAATATAAAATATTACAACACAATACCTCACTAAAAATCAACTCTTAGCGTACAATCTTTTAATCTCTCACACACACTTAGTGTAAACAATATGAGCACAGGATCACAATATAATGAGAGAGATCTGTATTTTGAGAGCTTAAGAGGATGAACCTTAAGTTACAAAAGGGTTGCTTATTTATAGAAAGAGAAAACTCACTTTTTCAAATATTATAAAACCACGGCCTATACACGGTCAGCCGTGTATGCACCACCGTATCTTTTCTGCCAGATTTGTTTTCAAAATTAATCTATTATGTGTAAGGACAAAACCTATATTTTTTGAAACTCAAACTGTATAATCTCAGTTACTAAAGTGTTCCATAAGGTTTAATTCATAGTCTAGAAGCCTAATCATTTTGGGAAGAGTTCAAAACATATTATCCAATGGTTAGTAGTACAAAATGTGTTTGTCCTTGTGTCTAAACTTGGTGGTCAAGGTTGGTTAGTGTAACTAGGATTTGGGAAGTGTTTAGTTACACTGATTAGTTAAATTTCCATCCACATTGCTTTTCTTAAAAACATTTATAAACATTATTGCTAAGTTTATGAAATAACAATGTTTTCGTAAAGTGTTAAATATGCACTCCCTCCGTCCCAATTTTATTGTCCCCAAACAAAAAACACGCAGTTTAAGAAAATATCACTATCTCTCTTACTTTTTGGTAAGAAGACAGTTTTACCCTTTACTTTTTACCTAACTTTTTCTCTTACATATATAAATTAGGGGCAAAAATAAACTTTATCTCATTATTCTTATCTATTTTTGGAAGTGGACAATTAAATTGGGACATCCCAAAAAGGAATACTGGACAATAGAATCGGGACGGAGGGAGTATAATTTTTGTGATCATGCTCATATCATTTGAACACTAATGATTTATTTATCATAGATGACGTAACATGGTCATTCGGAGATACGAGTGTTGATTTTTTTGATCGAAATGTTATCGCAACAAAGTGATAGATTGTTCAGCTGAATACGAAAGGCTGTGTATCAACCATGGATTATGCTCAAATAATCTATCACTTCTCTGTCTTTTCTTGGTTTGACATATATCTTCACGTGATGTAATTAAGTATATAATGTTCTTTAATTAATATAACCTAATATTAATCTTATGTCTTACCATCATCAAAACAAGAGTGCACATTATCTAATATATAATTTTATATTTTCACAAATAATGCACTAACAGTTATGTTTATGATTAAATGATGTAATAAAAAATATATCTATTTTGAATCAAATTTGTTAAAAATATGTCCAATTTGCACTAGGTTTTTTTTTTTTAAAATGAACGGTAGTTTTGTTTGAATTATATTAATTTACAAGATATTTTATTTAGTGGTTACTTGATCCATATATTCTATTAGATTTTTATTATATTTTATTATTTAAGTTTTTAAAGCATTTATATTTATAGTAGATTTATACCCACTGAGAGAAATTTTATAGTCCACTATTGCCCATTTGATAAAAAAAAATAAAAAAAAAAAAGAAAGAAAGAAAAAAAAAAGTCTAGTTCCCTTGCTAAATAGCCTATGAAATTCCAAATTTGAAACTTTTGGCTAAGATTAGCTCTATATTCCATATTATATTTTAAAAGTAACTTTATATGCAAAGCTAATCTAATAATCTAAAATATAATATAGAAAGTGGGATTATAACATCACCAGTGAAAATCAGATTCAATTAATCAATTATATCTATGTATTTTAATTACTGAAACTTAAGACATCTATTTTAATTAAACAATTAACATCTATATATATTGAAATCTAATCTACTCCCTCCGTCCCATTTCTATTGTCCATTATTTCCATTTTGGGGTGTACCAAATTAATTGTCCACTTCCATAAATAGAAAGTTTAAGGAAATAAAGTTCTTTTTTACCCCTAGTGTATATATATAAGACAAAAAAATAGGTAAAAAGTAGAGGGTAAAACTGTCATTTTATCAAAAAGTAAGAGAGAGATAGTTATATTTTCTTAAACTGCGTGTCTTTTTGTCTGGTGACAATAAAATTGGGACGGAGGGATAGTAACTATAACAATCGTTAACAACATACTTATAGAGGCATTAATTAATTAAATATATTATTTATTTGGTAACATAAGTTCAATTATGTAGTTGTATTCGACCTTTGATTGAATGACCTAATTAACATATATCATCAATAATTAAAGGTTTCAATTTAGAAAAGGTTCAACAAAAGCGATATAATCATTTTGATAGTATCCTCGCTTTTATAATCTTATTCCGATTCCGATTATAGTGGTTTCACTTTCTCGCAAATGTTGTTTTAGCCACGTTTATGTGTATAAAATATAAATGATTTGTATTGAATACTTACATGCATATCATAAAGTTTGTCTAAAATCTTACTCATAATCGTTTTCATCCATATAAAATCGTATGCAATCTGCATCAAATTGAATAAAGGCTTTAAGATCATACTATAGTAATTAAATGCTTCATAGGTATTGTAATTATATCCAAAATGATTTGTAACCTAATGAAAAGGTCAGAACAATCCCATTACCTATCATATGATCCTAAGCCCGATCTCCCAATCCTAAGCTATATATATATATATATATATATATATATATATATATATATATATATATATCAATATATATCACATGCCTAAAATATCCTGCTAGGACCGATAATATGAGTTGTATATGGGTTAACACGTAGGCAGGTTATATTTCTCAACCGTAATTCAATCTGTTTAGTTAATTAATCATTTTAAAAAGCTCGATCAATTCTAACCCGTACGTATTTGATTTAGAAAAGGTTTGCGGTTTCGACCCATGTACGACTCGAATTAGAGCAAAAAATGTACACAACAAATTAATGAATACATCTTTAAGGGGCCTAGTGACCTTGTGCGTTTGCCTCAGGGCCTCTCTGCCCAACAAGAAAACTACATCTTTATGGGGCCTTAAATTTATTGATTACTCAGTTATCAATATGACTATATACAAGATAATACCGAGCCCAAAATAGAGGGATGATGCTGATTTTTGAATACATATATCTGGTGGTAAGGAAAGGAAGGCCGTTTGTAAAAGTTGGTGATGTAGTCGAGTGTTTAGGGTTTTCGACTTATAAGGTTTAAAAAATGTATGTATATCCATATAGAGGGTAATTTGGAGGATGTATATGCGTATAGAGTGTGTAGGATTATTTGATAAAATTTTATTGTTAACTAATATATAAATAAATAATAAATGATAAAATGAAGCTGATTGTGACTAAGATGATTGAGCTATGAAAAAACTTCACTTAATTTTTATATTACATTTTGGTTGGCCTGTGTAAGGAAATAGTAAAAGGGGGTGTTTGGAATAGCTTATTTTGTAAGCTTATAGCTTAATCTTATTATATTTATGCTAACAAATAATAAGCTAGCTTCCACTGTAACAACCGGCAAATTAGGACTATAATTAGAGCCTAATTCTTTGTTAATACATGTAATTAGTTCTGTGTTAGGCTAATTTATGTATCGGATTATATATTGGTAAATATATACAACTTTGCGATTTGACTTAAATCGTACGCAATTTAAATAGAATGAAATTCTATTCGGTTAATACGGACGTTGGTGAACAAATGTTTATAAACTAAGATAACGCAATTTTGACCAAAATACTAATTTATAATAATTAGTAATTATCTCGTATCACTCGATAAAAGCTTACACGAATTAAAAACAAAAGTAATTAAATTTATACAAACTATATTACATTTCAGACTATTAAGGATTTAAAGAAATAATACAAGTAAAACTTTTTAACAAAAGTTTGTAATTTTAAAATGTATAATTAAACGCGTAAAATAAATATTTAACACTTAAAAGACGGAGAAAACGAACACCGCACGGGGCGCATTGACGGAGACCGAAAATGGGAGGTTAAACCTCCCACTTTCTTCTCTTTTTCCTCACTTTCTTCACCTCTTTCTCTTTCTTTTCTCTCAAATCACCAAATCACCTCCATCTCACAAAATCATCAAATAACACCATAAAACGACGCCGAATCATACCACTCCTTTGGAGAAAAGTGACCACGACAACACGATCTACATTCCTATCTTTCCGGATTTTCGTTTCGGCATTTTGTAAGTTCCGACAAATTCTCGAAACCTCTCGGTTTTACTTATTTTTGACTAATGGTTGTTTATTTACACTTGTAATGTCCATATAAGGGTTGGGTAAAAGATTTGGACCCAACGGAAACCGGGAAACTCGTTTTCGACTAAATTTCCGGCCATCAGACCGCAACGTCGCACCTGGCCAGGGGCCTCTGTGACGTCGCGGCCTACGTCGCACAAAAATCTCAACGTCGCACTAGCGACGCAGCCCCTTACGTCGCATTAAATTGCGGATGTCATACATGGCGACGTAGACTTTAACGTCGCAAACCGAACCAACGTCGCATTAGCGACGCCACCCCCTACGTCGCATTGATTTGCGAAGGTCGCATCATGCGACGTACATGCCCACGTCGCACCTTACGTCGCTTGCAACGTCGCATGCGACGTCGCACAAACCAGAACCTTGAAAACTCAGATTTTTACTAAGTGTCGGAACCAAGATTTTAACACCTGATTTTACCCAAATTCGGATCCAGATGCGTTTTTCGTCAAAGCAATATAGTAGAAATAAAAATTTTCCAAGCTGACCTGGCAGCTCGACCCCAGCCAGGGGCTCTGCCCCTTGGACCCCGCAAGGGGCTGCCGCCCCTTGGACCCCGCTACCAGGGGCGCTGCCCCCGGACCCCCGTCATTAAATGTTGTAAATACTTTTCACACTAAGTGTTGAACACTTACAAATAACGAAACCTGATTCAACGATACATATAATGATAACACTTTGAATCATTATTACAAACCGTCACCAACGGGCCATATTTGTTTTCAAACTACAAACGGATTACTAAACAAACACTTGGACATAATGAGTTGTGTAGACAACTAGCCTAGATGGTCTTGCGAGACATCTACTTACTTAACTTTATATGTTTAGGCATTTGAAGGTTACGGGTTCGGAGAACCTACGGTTGATATTACTTACTCGTTTATTGATATAAACGTACTTGCAAAGACTCAGGTGAGTCTTACGGCCCCACTTTTACTGTTTTATCTTATTGGGGGAGATACATGCTACTTATTTTTCCTGAACACAAGTACTAAACTGATTTCTATACCAAACGGAATTGCATGAGTTATTCACTACTTACTGAAGTCTCTCCATCATATATCGTTAGTTATGGACTTAAGCGCGAACAGTAGTTAATGGATCCATTAGGGAAATGACCCTCCCTGCCCGGGGTAGTAGCGCTACCACGTACTGAATTACACGTAGAAACGGGTGACTATTATTTCGTTACTTATGCTTGCTCAATTTCGAGCATGTCACGGGAGCAACTGATTATTTACGGGTTAAGCTTCGATTATGAGCCTCATGGCAACGGTATAACTTGATTACTTTACTTTTGCGAGATTTGCAAATACTTGATATACGCCTACGGGCACTACTGATGAAATCTTGTGTTCAAACTGATTATTTACTGATAAACCTGTGAGATTCACCAACCTTTTGGTTGACCCTTTTTAGCGTGTATTCTCAGGTACACTTACGGAGTAGGATCACTCCAGGATTACTAGCTAGAGTCGCATGATTTCCAAACTGCATTTAACGGAGATTCTTTGGCATTATCTTTTGTAACTATGGTTATGTAATAGAATCTCCCGCCACATACGCGGACTCTAGGCTTACATATTTTTGTAAAGAAAACTATATGTTTTCAAACGATTTAATTATGAAATGTAATTATTTTACAAAACGTCTCATTTAGAGGTCGTTTGCTGTATATCTTGTGCTTTGTATATTGATTAGTAACACCCAAGTATGCTTCCGCAAATCACTAAATTTGGGGGTGTTACAGATTGGTATCAGAGTCTAAGGTTATAGTGAACTAGGTTGCATTTAGTGGGCCTAGACTATGACCATTAGGCAGTATTCCCTTACTAGGCATGATTGGTTCAGGAATTACATCATACGACTTTAATTTAACATAGCATGATCAACTATGTACAATTAAGGAAAGATGATGTGAGGTCTGAAATGGTTGTGTCGAACAGGAATGCGTTAGTTGACTCTGACCACGAGAGAACCGGACCATTACTTGATACGTGCTAGACTTTAGGCTGGATATTATATGCCTATATATATTAGCCTCGTCTTACTTACACTCTGCCACAGGAATGGCAAACACACCACCTAATCCGTCACACTCTCACCCACATGGGTCACGAAACCCACGTGTAGCCAGGAGGAACACAAGGTCACCTCGAACCAGCCCCTATCCTGTTCATAACTTTCAGAACTCGGCACATCTCACAGTGCCAGTGTTGACTACCCAACTCCGCCGTCAGGAACAAAGGCTCGAACATCTCGAACGAGAACAACACCGGATGACCTACCTACTTCGCCAAGCGCTGGATCACATAGCCCAACTCCAGCAAGAACAAGAGGATACAAACCTCTCTGTAAGCATAATTCAGGATTCAATGACCGCCGCACTAGGTGCGGATGAACTCGTAAGAAACCGACTAGAGGAGTGTGAACAGCGTTCACAGGAGACTGAAGATCACTCTCGAGCACTAGTACAACGATTGGCCTTGGTCGAAGATAACACCAGACAAGCCAACAGACTAGCAGAAACCGTAGACCGCCTCGTCGCACTAATGGAGCAGATTAATCTGCATCAAGATTAGATCAGTCTGTAATTTGTAACCAGTCAACTATCTAATTAGAACCTATGTAATTTAACCGGATGTAACAATTCCCGGTACTTTTGTACTACCACTACTCTGTAATCTTTTGAAAACCAGTACTTTGTATCCAACTTTTATTTAATGGAATGTGATTATCACCTCGTACTGCTATTGTATATCTCATTATACACACTTGTGATATATCATCAAATTTCAGGCAATTATCTTATTCCACTTCCTTGTGCTTTTCTTGATCAGCAGCATGCCTCCTCGTCGTCAGATCACCCTCACTGAAGCCGAAGTTGCGGGCTTGATTGCCCGTAGTGTGGCCCAAGCTCTAGCTACCCGGACCTCGACTCCCGGTAGTGAAGACACCGCTAACAATGGACCACAGCCTAAGCCCTGCTCATATAAGGACTTCCAAAACTGCAAACCGCTGAACTTTGCAGGTACTGAGGGAGCGATCGGCCTAATACGCTGGATCGAGAAAGTTGAATCGGTATTTCTCATCTGCAACTGTGCGGAGGGGGACAAAGTTAAGTTCTCCGTTAGTACTTTTACTGACACCGCACTCACCTGGTGGAACACCTATGCCCAAACTGTGGGCGTTGCTAATGCTTACAAACTCCCGTGGGAGGAGTTGAAGGAGATGTTGAGGGGCGAGTATTGCCCCAGGGATGAATTGAAACAATTGGAGTTGGAATTCTGGAACCACAAGATGCAAGGTGATGATATCACCGGATACATCAATCGTTTCCACCAACTGGCACTTCTGTGCCCAACCATGGTCGATCCTGAGTACAAGAGGATCGAGAAATACGTTGATGGACTGCCCGAGAAACTCCAGGACCTGGTGACTTCATCCAAACCAGGTACTATCCAGAACGCCATCCGTATGGCCCATGAACTTACGGCAAACGCTGTCCGCCGTAACACCACCTCAGCCCCACCTGCAAACAACAAACGAAAGTGGGAAGGAAACCCCAACTCATCCAACCAAATCACCAACCGAAGACCCGAGCCTATTAGGGCTTATTCATCCGGCTCTTCAGAAAAGAAAGGGTACAGTGGAAGCAAGCCCTACTGCCCCAAATGCAATCGTCACCACGACGGTTCCTGCCCTTGCACAAACTGCAAACGTTTTGGGCATCTGGCCAAGGATTGTCGAAACACCAGTGCCCCGAAGACTTGTTATGGGTGCGGAAGTCCTGGGCATTTTCAGAATAATTGCCCTAAGCAGAAAAACAACAACAACAACAACAACAACAAGCGGAACAACAACTCTGCTCGCAGCAGAGCATTTGTCATCAAAGCTGGGGAAGCTAGGGAAGACCCGAATGTTGTAACGGGTACGTTTCTTCTCAACGAACTTACTGCTTTAGTATTATTTGATACCGGTGCTGATAAAAGTTTCATATCTGATGAGTTTTGTCCACTACTTGATATCACCCCCGCGGCCTTAGATGTTAAGTACACAGTAGAACTTGCAAATGGTAAACTTATAGAAACCGATAGTGTGATACCTAATTGCACTTTAAACTTAGCCGATGAAATCTTTTCAATCGATCTAATGCCTGTTGAACTAGGAAGTTTCGATGTCATCGTGGGTATGGACTGGTTGTCCAAGCACCGGGCCGAAATTGTGTGCCATGATAAAATCGTCCGAATTCCTCTCGCCGCCGGTAGTACCTTGGTCATACAGGGGGAGACCGGTGGGTCGAGACTAAACTTAATCTCCTGTTTAAAAACCCGAAAATTTCTGAGAAAGGGTTACCCAGCAATACTCGCGCACATCACGGAGAAAAAGTCAGAGGAGAAGCGACTTGAAGATGTGTCAATCGTTAGAGACTTTCCCGAAGTCTTTCCAGAAGAACTACCTGGTTTACCTCCACCTAGACAGGTCGAGTTCTGGATTGATCTCGTGCCGGGTGCCGCACCGGTGGCCCGAGCACCGTACCGCCTAGCTCCATCTGAACTTCAGGAGTTGTCCACGCAGTTACAGGAACTCCTGGATAGGGGATTCATCAGACCGAGTTCTTCACCTTGGGGAGCTCCGGTCTTGTTTGTTAAAAAGAAAGACGGTTCATTTCGAATGTGTATTGACTACCGAGAGTTGAACAAACTAACCGTCAAGAACCGATACACACTTCCTCGAATCGATGATCTGTTCGATCAACTCCAAGGATCAAGCTGTTATTCAAAAATTGATCTTCGATCAGGTTATCATCAGTTGCGTGTTCGCGATGCTGACATCCCAAAAACCGCATTCAGAACCCGTTACGGGCACTACGAATTTCAAGTAATGCCCTTTGGCCTAACCAACGCACCGGCTGTATTCATGGACCTTATGAATCGGGTGTGCAAACCATACCTCGACAAGTTTGTCATTGTTTTTATCGATGACATCCTTATCTATTCGCGAAACGAACATGAACACGCACAACACCTCAGAACCATCCTAGAACTACTTAGACACGAGGAGCTCTACGCCAAATTTTCTAAGTGTGAGTTCTGGATACACACCGTTCAATTCCTTGGACACGTTATCGACAGTCGGGGAATTCATGTAGACCCGTCAAAAATCGAGGCAATCAAGAACTGGAAAGCACCAACCACTCCAACCGAGGTACGCCAATTCTTGGGATTGGCCGGTTACTACCGCCGTTTCATCGAAAACTTTTCAACAATTGCCAAACCCCTCACCGTGCTGACTCAGAAGGAAAAGAAATTCGATTGGACCGATAAACAAGAGTCGGCATTTCAGCTGTTGAAATTCAAGCTTTGCAGTGCACCCATTCTATCTCTACCCGAAGGCACCGATGACTTCGTGGTATACTGTGATGCTTCTCACCAAGGTCTCGGTTGCGTGCTGATGCAACGAGACAAGGTCATTGCTTACGCCTCCCGACAACTTAAAGTTCACGAGAAAAACTACACAACTCACGACCTCGAGCTAGGGGCCGTGGTATTCGCCTTAAAAATCTGGAGACATTATCTTTATGGTACCCGCAGCACTGTATTCACCGACCACAAAAGTCTCCAACACATTTTCAACCAGAAAGATCTTAACATGAGGCAACGTAGATGGGTTGAATTACTCACCGATTACGACTGTGAGATCAAATATCATCCGGGCAAAGCAAACGTGGTTGCTGATGCTCTCAGTCGTAAGGAACGAACAAAACCACTCCTAGTCCGGGCACTCAGTATTACCATTCATAACGATCTCACCACACAAATACATCTTGCCCAACTCGAAGCCCTGAAACCCGATAACTTCAAGAACGAGGCCTTGCGAGGCATGGATAAACAATTCGAGATTAGACCCAACGGAGTTAGGTATTTCTCTAACCGAATATGGTTGCCTAATTTCGGAAACCTGCGGGACTTGGTGATGGATGAAGCTCACAAGTCTAAATATTCTATCCACCCGGGATCCGACAAAATGTATCACGGCATCAAGGAGTTTTACTGGTGGCCGAATATGAAAGCTGACATTGCTTTGTACGTCAGCAAATGCTTAACTTGTTCCAAGGTCAAGGCCGAGCACCAAAGACCTTCCGGATTGCTCCAACAACCTGAAATTCCTCAATGGAAATGGGAGCAAATTACCATGGATTTCATAACCAAACTACCTAAATCGGCGAGCGGTTGCGATACCATTTGGGTGATCGTCGATCGGCTCACCAAATCGGCTCATTTCTTGGCAATCAGAGAAACCGACAAAATGGAACGCCTTACACAAATCTACATCAAAGAAATCATTTGCCAACATGGTGTCCCTATCTCGATTATCTCTGACAGGGATGCTCGATTCACATCTCGCTTCTGGCAATCACTCCAAAAATCACTGGGTACCCGTCTCGATATGAGTACCGCGTATCATCCTCAGACCGATGGCCAGAGCGAACGAACTATTCAGACACTGGAAGACATGCTACGAGCCTGCGTAGTTGATTCCGGTACAAATTGGGAAAGACATCTACCGTTGTGCGAGTTCTCGTACAACAACAGCTATCACACCAGCATAAAGGCTGCACCTTTTGAGGCACTGTACGGTCGTAAGTGCCGATCACCGATCTGTTGGACTGAAGTGGGAGATAGTCAACTCACTGGTCCTGAACTCATACATGAAACCACAGAGAAAATCGTTGAAATCCAAAACCGACTCAAAGCCGCGCGTGATCGTCAGAAAAGTTATGCTGACGTGAGACGCAAGCCACTCGAATTCCAAGTTGGGGATCGAGTACTTTTAAAAGTATCGCCTTGGAAAGGCGTAATCCGATTCGGCAAACGCGGAAAATTAAATCCCAGGTACATTGGGCCTTTTGAGATTCTCGAGAAGATAGGTCCAGTGGCATATCGACTGCAGCTGCCCTCTGAACTCAGCAGCGGGCACCCTACTTTTCACATTTCTAACTTAAAGAAATGTCTGTCTGACGAGACACTCATTATACCCCTTGACGAGATTCGCATCGATGACAAACTACATTTCGTTGAGGAACCAGTCGAAATTATGGACCGTGAGGTCAAACAACTGAAACAGAGTCGTATTCCCATCGTCAAAGTCATGTGGAATTCCAGACGTGGTCCGGAATTCACTTGGGAACGGGAAGACCAAATGCGACTCAAGTATCCCCACTTATTCACCAATTCTACCCCGAACGCGACTTCGACTTTGTAACACCCCCGAAATTCACTGTTTTGCGGAAGCATACTTGGGTGTTACTAATTAATATACAAAGCACAAGATATACAGCAAACGACCTCTAAATGAGACGTTTTGTAAATTAGTTACATTCCATAGATGTAATGTTTGAAAACTTAGTGTTTTCGTATACAAAATATAGTTTCCCCTAGAGTCCACGCGTATAGCGGGAGATTCTATTACATAATCGTAATATACAAAAGATAATGCTAAGAATCTCCGTTAATGCAGTTGTGTTGAAATCATGCGACTCTAGCTAAAATCCTGGAGTAATCCTACTCCATCCGGGTACCTGAGAAAACATGCTAAAAAGTGTCAACCAAAAGGTTGGTGAATCTCACAGGTTTGTAAATAATATCGGCTTTGAACACGAGATTTCATTAGTAGTGCACGTAGGCGTATAATCAACCATTGCAACCCAGCAATCGTAAAATCAGTATTCGCAATCCAGCAAATGTAAATAAATAAGTTTATACCGTTGCCATGAGGCTCATAATCGAAGCTTAACCCGTAAATAATATGTTTGCTCCCGTGACATACTCGTAAGTGAGCAAGCATCAGTAACGAATAAGTTGTCACCCGTTTATACGTGTAAATCGGTACGTGGCAGCGCTACTGCCCCGGGTGGGGAGGGTCATTTCCCTAATGGATCCATTAACTACTGTTCGCGCTTAAGTCCATAACTAACGATATATGATGGAGAGACTTCTGTTTGTAAGTAAACTCATGCAATTCCGTTTGGTATAGTAAACAGTTTAGTACTTGTGTTCAAATAAAAGCAGTTGCAAGTTTCTCACCCCGTATGTAAAATAGTAAAAAGTGGGGCTGTAAGACTCACCTGAGTCTTTGCAAGTACGTTTATATCAATAAACGAGTAATTAATATCAACCGTAGGTTCTCCGAACCCGTAACCTTCAAATGCCTAAACATATAAAGTTAAGTAAGTAGATGTCTCGCAAGACCATCTAGGCTAGTTGTTTACACAACTCATTATGTCCAAGTGTTTGTTTAGTAATCCGTTTGTAGTTTGAAAACAATTATGACCCGTTGGTGACGGTTTGTAATAATGATTCAAAGAGTTATCATTTAAAACGCAATTTAGTGTAATTGTAATAGAAAGTATGTTCTATGACGTTTGTTAAGTCGTATGACATAAGTATTTGAAGTTGTGTAAGTTCGACACTTAGTAAAATCTGACTTTTCAAGGTTCTGGTTTGTGCGACGTAGCATGCGACGTAGCATGCGACGTAGGGTGCGACGTAGGGAGGTACGTCGCATGATGCGACCTTCGCAAGTTAATGCGACGTAGTAGACTGCGTCGCTAGTGCGACGTTGGGATTTTTGTGCGACGTAGGCCGCGACGTCGCTAAATGCGACGTTGGCCACAAAATGCGACGTTTTGAGCTACGTCGCAGATAGTCCAGTGTCTCTGCGACGTAGCGGTCTGATCGGAATATGGTGGCCGGAAAATCGGTCGAAAAGCTTCCGTTCGGTCCAAATCTTTTACCCAACCCATTTTTGGACATTTTAAGCATATATAAACCATAAAAACGTAAAAATGAGTAAAAACGGAGAGTTTCGGGTTTTGTCGGAAACTTACGAAATGCCGAAATGAAAATCCGGAAAGATGGCGTGATAGATCGTGATGTGGTGGTCGTTTTCTTCCAAAAGGGTAGTATGTTTCGCGTGCGTTTGGTGGTAGTATTTTCGATTTTAAAGGGTTTGGGTGTTTTGGTGAAAAGAAAGAAAAGATAGAGATGAGAGATAGAAAGAAAAGAGAAATGAGAAAAGAATGAGTGGGAGGTGGGGTTATCCCCACTTTTCCAGTTTTCGCCCCGCGGTCCGTGTGGTGTTCGTTTCCCCCGTCGTTTAAACGTTATGTCAAGCAGTTATATTTTTTAAAAGGTGACGGGAAAATGTTTTAATGAAATACCTTGAAATTAATTATAAAAACATTTGTCGAAGTATTAAAATTCTTAACTCGCGTTTAATACATATATGTTAAATTATTTAAATTGTCGTCGTGGTATTATAAATAATGTTTGTTCGCTGTGTATTTTATATGATAAAATATGTTCTCATTATTTCGGTAAGTTTCTGTCACCAACGTCAAAATAATTGTGTCGGACTCCGTCCGGTTAATTAGTACGATTTATCCAAATCGCGTAAAAACACACATATATATATAATTCAACTTATATATATACGAATAGAGCCTGTAATTAGTCCTATTACATACTAATTACAACTAGTTACAATCAATTAGGCATAAATAATTATCCTAATTTAGCAGGTGTTACATTCTCCCCTTGTTAAAGAAATTTCGTCCCGAAATTAGCTTGAGTGCACGGACGATGCGTTGTCTGGGAAGAGATGTGGGTATTTCTGTCGCATTTGGTCTTCCCGTTCCCAGGTGAACTCAGGGCCGCGCCTAGAATTCCACCTGACTTTTACTATGGGAATACGACTCTGTTTCAATTGTTTGACCTCACGGTCCATGATTTCCATAGGTGTCTCGACAAAGTGAAGTTTATCATCGATTTGAATTTCTTCGAGTGGTATAATCAGCGTCTCGTCAGACAGACATTTCTTCAAGTTAGAAATGTGGAATGTGTTGTGTATGTTGCTAAGTTCAGCAGGAAGTTGCAGGCGATATGCCACTGGACCAATCCTTTCAAGGATTTCGAATGGTCCGATGTATCTAGGATTTAGTTTGCCTCGTTTCCCGAATCGAATAACACCTTTCCACGGTGCCACTTTGAGAAGTACCTTGTCTCCTACCTGGAACTCAAGGTGTTTGCGTCTCACGTCAGCATAGCTTTTCTGACGATCACGTGCGGCTTTCAGCCGGTTTTGAATACCAACGATTTTCTCAGTAGTTTCTTGAATGATTTCTGGACCCGTGAGTTGGGATTCTCCTAACTCAGTCCAACAGATAGGTGATCGGCACTTACGTCCGTAAAGCGCCTCGAAGGGTGCAGCCTTTATGCTGGTATGGTAACTGTTGTTGTACGAAAACTCACACAACGGTAAGTGATTTTCCCAAGAAGTACCGAAGTCAACTACGCAGGCTCGTAGCATATCCTCCAGTGTTTGAATAGTTCGCTCGCTTTGGCCATCGGTTTGCGGGTGATAAGCAGTACTCATATCCAGACGAGTACCAAGAGATTTCTGTAGCGATTGCCAAAAGTTAGAAGTAAAACGGCTGTCCCTATCCGAGATGATCGAGATAGGTACACCGTGTCGCGAGATGATTTCTTTGACATAGATGCGAGTCAGACGCTCCATCTTGTCGGTTTCCTTGATGGCCAGAAAATGAGCAGATTTCGTGAGACGGTCCACGATCACCCAAATGGTATCGCAACCACTCGAAGTTTTTGGTAGTTTGGTAATGAAGTCCATGGAAATCTGTTCCCATTTCCATTGAGGAATTTCAGGTTGTTGAAGCAACCCAGAGGGTCTTTGGTGTTCGGTCTTAACTTTGGAACAGGTTAGGCATTTACTGACGTACAAGGCGATGTCAGCTTTCATGTTAGGCCACCAATACAACCCCTTGACGTCATGATACATCTTGTCAGATCCAGGATGTATAGAGTATCGAGATTTGTGAGCTTCAGCCATCACCAAATCTCGCAAGTTTCCGAATTTGGGTAACCACACCCGGTTAGAGAAGTATCGAGTTCCATCGGGTTTGATTTCGAATTGTTTATCCAAGCCTCGCAAGGCTTCATTTTTCAAGTTTTTATCGTTGAGGGCTTCAAGTTGAGCGGTAAGGATTTGAGCAGGAAGCTCGTTATGAATTGTCATAGAAAGTGCTCGAACTCGAAGGGGTTTCACTCGTTCTTTTCGGCTTAAGGCATCGGCAACTACGTTAGCCTTGCCCGGGTGGTATTTGATCTCGCAGTCGTAGTCACTAAGTAGCTCAACCCAGCGACGTTGTCTCATGTTTAGATCTTTCTGATCGAATATGTGTTGGAGACTTTTGTGATCGGTAAAGATAGTGCTTTTCGTACCGTAGAGATAATGTCTCCAGATTTTCAATGCGAAGACCACAGCACCTAACTCGAGGTCGTGGGTCGTATAGTTTTTCTCGTGAATTTTTAGTTGTCGTGAGGCATAGGCAATGACTTTTTCCCGTTGCATCAACACACAACCAAGTCCCTGGTGTGAGGCGTCGCAGTAAACTACGAAATCGTCGGTGCCTTCGGGTAAGGACAAGATTGGTGCACTGCAAAGTTTGTTTTTCAATAGCTGGAAGGCTGACTCCTGTTTATCAGTCCAATCGAACTTCTTATCTTTCTGAGTCAGTGTGGTTAGTGGAACAGCTATTCTTGAAAAGTTTTCGATGAATCGGCGATAATAACCAGCAAGACCTAAGAATTGTCTCACTTCGGTTGGAGTGGTCGGCGACTCCCAGCCCTTGATTGCTTCAATCTTGGCGGGATCAACATGAATTCCTTGGCTGTCAATCACGTGCCCGAGGAATTGAACGGTTCGAATCCAAAACTCACACTTAGAGAATTTGGCATATAACTCTTCGTGTTTCAGAAGTCCTAGGATGGTTTTCAGATGTTGAGCATGTTCCTGCTCGTTGCGAGAGTAAATCAGAATATCATCGATGAACACAATGACGAATTTGTCAAGATATGGTTTGCACACCCGATTCATAAGGTCCATGAATACGGCCGGTGCGTTGGTCAACCCGAATGGCATCACTTGGAATTCGTAATGCCCATAACGAGTTCGGAAAGCTGTCTTTGGGATATCATTGTCACGGACTCGGAGTTGATGATAACCCGACCGTAGATCAATCTTTGAGTAAACACTCGATCCCTGGAGTTGGTCAAACAGGTCATCGATTCTAGGAAGTGGGTACCGATTCTTTATGGTTAGCTTATTCAGCTCTCGGTAGTCGATACACATGCGGAAAGATCCATCTTTCTTTTTCACGAATAAGACCGGAGCTCCCCAAGGCGAGGAACTTGGTCGAATGAATCCTCTGTCCAGGAGTTCCTGTAGTTGGTTAGACAACTCCTGCATTTCGGATGGTGCTAAACGGTAAGGGGCTCGTGCCACGGGTGCAGCTCCGGGCACAAGTTCAATTTGGAATTCAACTTGTCTAGGTGGCGGAAGTCCGGGCAAGTCTTCAGGAAAGACTTCCGGGAAATCCCGCACGATCGGAACATCCTCAAGTCGCTTCTCCTCCGACTTCTTCTCCGTTACATGTGCGAGGATGGCTTGATACCCTTTTCGTAGATACTTTCTAGTTTTCAGACAGGAGACAATATTCAGATTCCGTCTGCCGGTCTCCCCTTGTAGGACTAAGGTTCCACCGGAGACAAGAGGTATGCGAACGAGTTTGTCATGACAGATGATTTCAGCTCGGTGCTTGGATAACCAATCCATACCGACAATAATATCGAAGCTGCCGATCTCGACAGGGATTAAATCAATGGAAAACGTTTCGTTCGTGAGGTTAAGTGTACAGTTGTGTATGATGCTATCAGTCTCAATCAGGTTGCCATTAGCTAATTCTACAATGTATTTAGCATCTAAGGCAGTGGGAGTAATATCAAGTAAAGGGCTAAATTTCTCAGAAATGAAGCTTCTATCGGCACCGGTATCAAATAACACAGAAGCGGTAAGGTCGTTGAGAAGGAACGTACCCGTCACGACGTTCGGGTCTTGTCTGGCTTCCCCAGCCTTGATAACGAATGATCTGCCGCGAGCAGGGTTGTTGTTGCTTTTCAGCTTTGGGCAATCTTTCTTGAAATGCCCTGTATTTCCGCACCCAAAGCAGGCCTTTGGTGCATTAGTGTTGGGGGTGGGAATGTTGGTTCGACAATCCTTGGCTAGATGCCCGAACCGCTTGCAGTTGGAGCAAGGGCAAGAACCGTCATGGTGGCGGTTGCATTTGGGACAGTAGGGTCTGCTCCCGCTGTACCCTTTCTTCTCCGAAGTTCCAGATGAATAAGCCTTAATGTACTCAGGCTTTTTGTTGGAGGTTTGGTTGGATGAGTTGGGGTTACCTTCCCACTTGCGTTTGTTGTTTGCAGATGGGGTTGAAGTTGTACCACGGCGGACAGAATTTGCCGTTAGTTCATGGGCCATACGGATGGCGCTCTGAATAGTACCCGGTTTGGAAGAAGTTACCAGGTCTTGGAGTCTTTCAGGAAGACCATCAACGAATTTCTCGATCCTCTTGTACTCAGGATCGACCATGGTTGGGCACAGAAGTGCCAGTTGGTGGAAACGGTTGGTGTAGCCGGTGATATCATTACCTTGCATCTTATGGTTCCAAAATTCCACTTCTAGTTGTTTCAATTCATCCCTGGGGCAATACTCGCCCCTCAACATCTTCTTCAACTCCTCCCACGGGAGTTGGTAAGCAGTAGCAACACTCACAGTCTGGGCATAAGTGTCCCACCAGGTGAGTGCGGTGTCAGTAAAAGTACTAACGGAGAACTTAACCTTATCTCCCTCCGCGCAGTTGCAGATAAGAAATACAGACTCAACTTTCTCGATCCAGCGTACTAGACCGATAGCTCCCTCGGTACCTGCAAAGTTTAGAGGTTTGCAGTTCTGGAAGTCCTTGTAAGAACAAGGTTTAGCAGTAGTGGTTTCAGCGGCATCGCTGTTTCTCGAGGAGTTTGGTGGAGTATTCCGAGCCAAGGCTTCAGTAACAGCCTGGGTTATAAGGGAGGTAATCTGGGCATCGGTGTACGGTCGTGACTTTGGCGGCATGATTCTTCAATAAAAGAAATGAAGATACATGAGATTTGGTATGAAATTGTAATTGTCACAGATGTACATGTATAAAAGCAGTAATACATAACATCAACATGAAAAATGACAATTTATGTGAGTTGAGATAACAAAGGATATCTGATAGATAAAGTGAGTTCAAAAGTTACATCCTACAGAGATATTACAAGGGTGCCGGGAATGGTTACATCCGACTAGTTTATAGAGTAGTGCTAGATAGTCCCTAGATTACGAGATAGATTACAAGACAAAAACTACACTAATCTTAATGTAGATTAATTGGTTCCATCAGCGTGACAAAGCGGTCCACAGTTTCTGCTAGTCGGTTGGTTCATTCTTAGTTAGGGTTCCTGGCCTTCGGATTCTTCTTCCGACTCCAGGTTCAGGTCGTGTGGGTGGTAGCGTGCTTCAAGCATGTCCTTGTATCTTTGAGTCGTGGAGCGGTACCTAGTCTCCTCCGTTGATTTCCTGCCCAAACGTTTGATCCATGTTTTGGTCCTACGGGTTAGGTTGGTGGCTACTTTCTTCCAGTAACGGATCTTATCTTTGATTCGTGTAGGGACAGATCGGTTTGAGATTCTCAATCTTTGTTCATAGTCTATGCACTTACGCTTAAGTGCCCAATTTCGGCCGTCTAGTCCCACAGCCTGATCTCGCACTCTCTCATATTCTTCAATATCGATGCCAGTCATTCCGAAATCCTGATTTTCGTTTCCCTCCAGCATGATTTCTTCTTCTGGTACGATGTCCTCATCGAGATACGTGTACTGGATTTGTTCCCCGTGGACTTGGTCACTATCAGACATGTAGTCGTCCATTTGGGAATTCGTGTCTTTGAGTTCTATAGAAATGACAGAGAGAGGATTTTAGTCCTTGGAAGTACGTTGTTTCAGAGTGTTAGATGTGATTTTCGTAAAATCATTAGAGTGCGCCACAAGGTGGTGCGACGGTAATCAAGTCTGTCATGGTCGGTGCAAACCACTGAGAGATATTCGTAAGTGTCACCAGAGAAACGTCGGCTATCTCTATAGCGAGTGCGTTTAAGTGCGAGGCCTATTCATATATATATTCGATATATAATAGCCTAGTAGTATAGTCTAGCACATAGCAAGTAAGAGTCTCGGTTCTTTCATGGTCAGAGTCTCTAACGTATTCCTGTTCGACATAACCATTTCAGACCTCACATCATCTTTCCTTAATTGTACATAGTTGATCAGGCTATGTTAAATTAAAGTCGTATGATGTAATTCCTGAACCAATCATGCCTAATAAGGAAATACTGCCTAATGGTCATAGTCTAGGCCCACTAAATGCAACCTAGTTCACTATAACCTTAGGCTCTGATACCAATCTGTAACACCCCCGAAATTCACTGTTTTGCGGAAGCATACTTGGGTGTTACTAATTAATATACAAAGCACAAGATATACAGCAAACGACCTCTAAATGAGACGTTTTGTAAATTAGTTACATTCCATAGATGTAATGTTTGAAAACTTAGTGTTTTCGTATACAAAATATAGTTTCCCCTAGAGTCCACGCGTATAGCGGGAGATTCTATTACATAATCGTAATATACAAAAGATAATGCTAAGAATCTCCGTTAATGCAGTTGTGTTGAAATCATGCGACTCTAGCTAAAATCCTGGAGTAATCCTACTCCATCCGGGTACCTGAGAAAACATGCTAAAAAGTGTCAACCAAAAGGTTGGTGAATCTCACAGGTTTGTAAATAATATCGGCTTTGAACACGAGATTTCATTAGTAGTGCACGTAGGCGTATAATCAACCATTGCAACCCAGCAATCGTAAAATCAGTATTCGCAATCCAGCAAATGTAAATAAATAAGTTTATACCGTTGCCATGAGGCTCATAATCGAAGCTTAACCCGTAAATAATATGTTTGCTCCCGTGACATACTCGTAAGTGAGCAAGCATCAGTAACGAATAAGTTGTCACCCGTTTATACGTGTAAATCGGTACGTGGCAGCGCTACTGCCCCGGGTGGGGAGGGTCATTTCCCTAATGGATCCATTAACTACTGTTCGCGCTTAAGTCCATAACTAACGATATATGATGGAGAGACTTCTGTTTGTAAGTAAACTCATGCAATTCCGTTTGGTATAGTAAACAGTTTAGTACTTGTGTTCAAATAAAAGCAGTTGCAAGTTTCTCACCCCGTATGTAAAATAGTAAAAAGTGGGGCTGTAAGACTCACCTGAGTCTTTGCAAGTACGTTTATATCAATAAACGAGTAATTAATATCAACCGTAGGTTCTCCGAACCCGTAACCTTCAAATGCCTAAACATATAAAGTTAAGTAAGTAGATGTCTCGCAAGACCATCTAGGCTAGTTGTTTACACAACTCATTATGTCCAAGTGTTTGTTTAGTAATCCGTTTGTAGTTTGAAAACAATTATGACCCGTTGGTGACGGTTTGTAATAATGATTCAAAGAGTTATCATTTAAAACGCAATTTAGTGTAATTGTAATAGAAAGTATGTTCTATGACGTTTGTTAAGTCGTATGACATAAGTATTTGAAGTTGTGTAAGTTCGACACTTAGTAAAATCTGACTTTTCAAGGTTCTGGTTTGTGCGACGTAGCATGCGACGTAGCATGCGACGTAGGGTGCGACGTAGGGAGGTACGTCGCATGATGCGACCTTCGCAAGTTAATGCGACGTAGTAGACTGCGTCGCTAGTGCGACGTTGGGATTTTTGTGCGACGTAGGCCGCGACGTCGCTAAATGCGACGTTGGCCACAAAATGCGACGTTTTGAGCTACGTCGCAGATAGTCCAGTGTCTCTGCGACGTAGCGGTCTGATCGGAATATGGTGGCCGGAAAATCGGTCGAAAAGCTTCCGTTCGGTCCAAATCTTTTACCCAACCCATTTTTGGACATTTTAAGCATATATAAACCATAAAAACGTAAAAATGAGTAAAAACGGAGAGTTTCGGGTTTTGTCGGAAACTTACGAAATGCCGAAATGAAAATCCGGAAAGATGGCGTGATAGATCGTGATGTGGTGGTCGTTTTCTTCCAAAAGGGTAGTATGTTTCGCGTGCGTTTGGTGGTAGTATTTTCGATTTTAAAGGGTTTGGGTGTTTTGGTGAAAAGAAAGAAAAGATAGAGATGAGAGATAGAAAGAAAAGAGAAATGAGAAAAGAATGAGTGGGAGGTGGGGTTATCCCCACTTTTCCAGTTTTCGCCCCGCGGTCCGTGTGGTGTTCGTTTCCCCCGTCGTTTAAACGTTATGTCAAGCAGTTATATTTTTTAAAAGGTGACGGGAAAATGTTTTAATGAAATACCTTGAAATTAATTATAAAAACATTTGTCGAAGTATTAAAATTCTTAACTCGCGTTTAATACATATATGTTAAATTATTTAAATTGTCGTCGTGGTATTATAAATAATGTTTGTTCGCTGTGTATTTTATATGATAAAATATGTTCTCATTATTTCGGTAAGTTTCTGTCACCAACGTCAAAATAATTGTGTCGGACTCCGTCCGGTTAATTAGTACGATTTATCCAAATCGCGTAAAAACACACATATATATATAATTCAACTTATATATATACGAATAGAGCCTGTAATTAGTCCTATTACATACTAATTACAACTAGTTACAATCAATTAGGCATAAATAATTATCCTAATTTAGCAGGTGTTACAGACTTAAATTTCGGGACGAAATTCTTTTAACAGGGGGACAATGTAACAACCGGCAAATTAGGACTAGAATTAGTGCCTAATTCTTTGTTAATACATGTAATTAGTTCTGTGTTAGGCTAATTTATGTATCGGATTATATATTGGTAAATATATACAACTTTGCGATTTGACTTAAATCGTACGCAATTTAAATAGAATGAAATTCTATTCGGTTAATACGGACGTTGGTGAACAAATGTTTATAAACTAAGATAACGCAATTTTGACCAAAATACTAATTTATAATAATTAGTAATTATCTCGTATCACTCGATAAAAGCTTACACGAATTAAAAACAAAAGTAATTAAATTTATACAAACTATATTACATTTCAGACTATTAAGGATTTAAAGAAATAATACAAGTAAAACTTTTTAACAAAAGTTTGTAATTTTAAAATGTATAATTAAACGCGTAAAATAAATATTTAACACTTAAAAGACGGAGAAAACGAACACCGCACGGGGCGCATTGACGGAGACCGAAAATGGGAGGTTAAACCTCCCACTTTCTTCTCTTTTTCCTCACTTTCTTCACCTCTTTCTCTTTCTTTTCTCTCAAATCACCAAATCACCTCCATCTCACAAAATCATCAAATAACACCATAAAACGACGCCGAATCATACCACTCCTTTGGAGAAAAGTGACCACGACAACACGATCTACATTCCTATCTTTCCGGATTTTCGTTTCGGCATTTTGTAAGTTCCGACAAATTCTCGAAACCTCTCGGTTTTACTTATTTTTGACTAATGGTTGTTTATTTACACTTGTAATGTCCATATAAGGGTTGGGTAAAAGATTTGGACCCAACGGAAACCGGGAAACTCGTTTTCGACTAAATTTCCGGCCATCAGACCGCAACGTCGCACCTGGCCAGGGGCCTCTGTGACGTCGCGGCCTACGTCGCACAAAAATCTCAACGTCGCACTAGCGACGCAGCCCCTTACGTCGCATTAAATTGCGGATGTCATACATGGCGACGTAGACTTTAACATCGCAAACCGAACCAACGTCGCATTAGCGACGCCACCCCCCTACGTCGCATTGATTTGCGAAGGTCGCATCATGCGACGTACATGCCCACGTCGCACCTTACGTCGCTTGCAACGTCGCATGCGACGTCGCACAAACCAGAACCTTGAAAACTCAGATTTTTACTAAGTGTCGGAACCAAGATTTTAACACCTGATTTTACCCAAATTCGGATCCAGATGCGTTTTTCGTCAAAGCAATATAGTAGAAATAAAAATTTTCCAAGCTGACCTGGCAGCTCGACCCCAGCCAGGGGCTCTGCCCCTTGGACCCCGCCAGGGGCTGCCGCCCCTTGGACCCCGCTACCAGGGGCGCTGCCCCCGGACCCCCGTCATTAAATGTTGTAAATACTTTTCACACTAAGTGTTGAACACTTACAAATAACGAAACCTGATTCAACGATACATATAATGATAACACTTTGAATCATTATTACAAACCGTCACCAACGGGCCATATTTGTTTTCAAACTACAAACGGATTACTAAACAAACACTTGGACATAATGAGTTGTGTAGACAACTAGCCTAGATGGTCTTGCGAGACATCTACTTACTTAACTTTATATGTTTAGGCATTTGAAGGTTACGGGTTCGGAGAACCTACGGTTGATATTACTTACTCGTTTATTGATATAAACGTACTTGCAAAGACTCAGGTGAGTCTTACGGCCCCACTTTTACTGTTTTATCTTATTGGGGGAGATACATGCTACTTATTTTTCCTGAACACAAGTACTAAACTGATTTCTATACCAAACGGAATTGCATGAGTTATTCACTACTTACTGAAGTCTCTCCATCATATATCGTTAGTTATGGACTTAAGCGCGAACAGTAGTTAATGGATCCATTAGGGAAATGACCCTCCCTGCCCGGGGTAGTAGCGCTACCACGTACTGAATTACACGTAGAAACGGGTGACTATTATTTCGTTACTTATGCTTGCTCAATTTCGAGCATGTCACGGGAGCAACTGATTATTTACGGGTTAAGCTTCGATTATGAGCCTCATGGCAACGGTATAACTTGATTACTTTACTTTTGCGAGATTTGCAAATACTTGATATACGCCTACGGGCACTACTGATGAAATCTTGTGTTCAAACTGATTATTTACTGATAAACCTGTGAGATTCACCAACCTTTTGGTTGACCCTTTTTAGCGTGTATTCTCAGGTACACTTACGGAGTAGGATCACTCCAGGATTACTAGCTAGAGTCGCATGATTTCCAAACTGCATTTAACGGAGATTCTTTGGCATTATCTTTTGTAACTATGGTTATGTAATAGAATCTCCCGCCACATACGCGGACTCTAGGCTTACATATTTTTGTAAAGAAAACTATATGTTTTCAAACGATTTAATTATGAAATGTAATTATTTTACAAAACGTCTCATTTAGAGGTCGTTTGCTGTATATCTTGTGCTTTGTATATTGATTAGTAACACCCAAGTATGCTTCCGCAAATCACTAAATTTGGGGGTGTTACATCCACTTTGTGTTAAATTGAGCTTATTTTGCTGAGGTTATTTGAGATAATAGGTCATAAAAGTATAAAACCAAATATGTTCCATTTTTGTAGCTTATTAGACTTGTAAGCTATAAGGCAATAAGTGGCGAAAATAAGCTAATTTAAACACCCCTAAGTAAACTGGTTGGTAAAAAAAATAAAAAACCCTCATTCTGTGGTTTCATTTGAAATCTTAATATTAAACTACGAAATTATGTAGATGTTCAAAAGGTGTATAAACAATTTTTTTCAAACAAAAAATAATCATCATAATAATTTCATTTTATAATTGAATTAAAGTATACGTACCACTTAATAATGTCACGTTATGTAACAACTATATTGAATTAAAGTTCACTACCAATTTGGAGTGTACCACCGACCTCCATATCATATTTCAATAGTACGCATTTGTCACACCCATAAGGAATATCAACGTCGGACAAATCACATGTCCACAAATTACTCACATATGATGAATCACATATTCGAACTCATGACGTATCGATCACACATATAAAATCTGGGAGTTTGCCGTGATAGTATCACGTGAACAATGGCCAATAGGTAGTGAACTACCCTTCCCTCATTGCTCTTAAACCAAACTCTTCTTCTTTAAGTTTTCTCATTCTCAATCTCTATGAAACAACAATGCCCTAAAAATCACTTAAGAGCTTCTTCTTGAAATCTATGTGAGAATCCTCTATAAACGACACCGTCAAACATAGCAAATTGCCCGATTCTCAAACATAAGAGCTTAATCTGTTAAGGTTGTTCAAAATTTGGTTCCAACATCAGCAACAACCTTTTGTTATTATTTTATCACTATGTCGATGTCGATTCATAGCCACTTGAATCAGCTCAATACGTGCCCATCAAAGATAAAGATAAATTTATTAAAATCCAACTTTAAACTAGGCCCCATCAAGAAGGCCCGTTGATTTATTATGGTCATATAAAGATAAAAGGTGATTTATTGTTGGATCAAATTGAAAAATCCCATAAAGGTTCAGATTTTTCTATGAGATTTTGGTTTAATTATATGTAAGATAAATAATAAAATAAAGAGCATTTTCAACGACGTTGATAATACTCCCACTACAAGAAAAATGCCCTTTAGTGATGGAAATTTAGTGACGGATTTTATTAATGTCACTATTCACTGAAGTTAGTGACAAAAAAAATATGTTGACACTAATTAGTGACGAAAATAGTAGTTGTCATTAATCAATCTCTAAGTTAACTGTCAATCACATTTACCTAGAATTGGAGACAAAATTAGTGAAGGAAATATTTGTTGTTACAATAATATGATAGCCAGTCACAAAATTTAGTTGTCACTGAGAATATAACAATTAGTCACGAAAAATTACATCACTGAATTTGAGATCGTGGTTACTTGTATGAATAGTGAACAATAATAGGTTTGATATGGATAATGAACCATGTCACTAGATTAATATTAACAATAATTAAATAGACATTTAAGAAATTAATATCAGTATATTTATATTAGTTAATAGATATATATAAATGTGTATGATAATAATAAATTAATAATAATAATAATAATAATAATGATAATAATAATATATGTTTGATAACATTCTATTTAGAGTCAAAATTTTTGAATGGGGCATCTCTATCTCTATGTTATCAATTAAAAAAATATAATAATAGGTTACAACAAAATAATATACTTCTCATATCAACCTCGTATGATCTTTATTACCGTGATTCAAAATGAGAAAAAACTCAAAAAGATTAACTGAACCCCAATTTTATATCCTTGCGTTTTTGAAAAAGGAAAAGGAACGCGGATCCAGATCCGACCCGACCAAATTTTATATCGAGATTTCTGAACTTCATCATTAACATAACCCCAATTTCATATCCTTGTGTGCCCTAATTTGAGTTAACAGCAAACGGACACCGATCCACTTAATAGCAATCGAATTGACGGATTCGCGAGCAACAATCGAGGTAACAACAGTTGATCTGAATTCGTAATCTCTTCGCTCAGCGAAATTCATGTAACTGATCGATTGATCTCGTGTACGTGGTTTTTGAACTTTTGATGCTTGTAGATTGATTCTATAGCATGTGTTTACATTTTCGAAGTTGATCGTAATTATATGATATCATGTAATTGTTAATTGCAGAGTGTTTAGCTAATTAGCTTCATGTAATTGTCGCGATTTTAGAGATTGCTACTGCAAATTTGGTAATATCTAATTCCTGATTGAATTCTCTTTTGAAAATACCGTTGCTGTGTTAGATCTTAAATTATAGTAACTTACATTCTTAATTACTAGGTGTAGACAATTTACAAGTACTTATATTAGTTCCATATATTATATATGGAATTTAATACTTGAGGCATCATGTACTTATGGCTGTCTCTTTGAGATCACTGGTTGAGCTTGCATATATTTATTGTTAAGTGGATACAAGCTGAATTCATGTTCAAAAGTGATGTCAATTTACTATTAATCACACATATATTTATTGTTAAGTGGATAACCTTGAGTTTTGATTTAGTCAACTTCACTATTAACTATTAAGTGATACAAGCTGAATTCATGTTCAAAAGTGATGTCGATTTCGTAAGTATATCGATCAATATCATTTATGTCTATAATTGTTAGGACACTTGACTTGTACTCTACCACTATAGTACTAAGGGCTCTGTATAATTCTAAGAATCCTCAAGCTATGCACCAAACTCAGAAGCTGAAGCTAATTAGCATACACCAGATATCCAAGTACTCCTTGAGGTTGGGGAAAGTTGCGTGCTTGCATAGGTACTTATAACATAGGTCTAATATTCAGTAGGATTTACTTTATGTATTAATCTTGATTGATCGATGTTGTATATTACATTGGTTATTGATACTTATGTAGATCAAGGGTCATTTATACAGTAATAGGGAGCTTGGGGAACATACTTGAGTAAGAATATTTTTAAAAATTCCAGCCCGACAGGATAGTTATCCACATTCATGGTACAAAGTAAGTACCAGATTTTTCATGATCAATTGCTTAGATTTCATAAAAGATTCAGTGATTCACTAGTTAACATATATTTTTAATTTTATAGTTATCTGGAATGAGATGTTTCAAGAATAATCACAATGGATAATAAGACACAATCTAAAGGAGAGCAAAGTCAGTTGCATCTTCTTGACAAGGTTTGATGGAACATTTGGAGGGACTCTTTCAGGTGATTATATATAACTCAAAGTTATTTACTTTTAATAATAACAAAAAATAAATCATATAATGTTTTTTTGTCATTCATAGGATTGGTATGAAGTTTGAAGACTAATAACAGAAATCCAGCTAACTGGAGTCATTGTTATTATAATTTTGTGCATCAACAAGATTGGAAAGGGATCCTCAAGCCGTGGATAATAGAAGGGTTGAAAAGTTTATCAACAAATGGATTTGGAGATGAAAGTAGGAAAAAGGTATGCTTTCTGCCAACAATGCTTCAACATTTGAACATTAATCTTTTGTTTGATATTCAAATTCAGGGAAAAAAAGATGTTAAATAGCCCAAATAATTTACTGTACTGAGATGCCCATCAAGAAATTCACTTGCTCAAGGGGTTTTAAATTATTGAAACTCTGTTTAGGTTTGGTGAAGTTGAGTTACTAGTAAACCTAAATCATAATTTAGAAAATCAATGATGAGATCATAGTAGTAGGACTTTCTTGTTCTGTATTTGTAGTAAATAGGTTACTATCATTATTGTAATTATTAACGATAATTTAGTGATGATCCGGCATCTTAATGTAATTATTAATCAAAACTGCTCTTAGTTCTATAGCTTTGCCTTGTTAATTTCACAAGGATAATTTTGGCAGCCCCTGATTTTTATGTCGATCAAATAATTTAGCAATATTTCATTTATTTTTGTTGATTCTAATTTTTCTTTTACGTACACACTCACATACACATGTAATATTGGTCGTGAAGTGATTGTTCTTGACCCTGGTATACATAATCTGTAGGACACCCTCTTCATACAGAGAGCTATAGGCCAAGAAAAGCAGAGTCCAGGACTTGGAGAAAGTTTATAATGAAATTGCATTGAAACAAGATTAGATTGTGTGCCCAACTTCTAGACTGGTATACAAGTTAACAGAACGAAAATGATAAAACGGGTATGATATCCTTTTAACCTCTTTGATTTATATCTATCCCACTCTTATCACAGTAGAGATGACTAATGACGTTGCCCTATTTATCCACTGCAGAGTGAAGTTTATTGGGCTAGTATTACCAGAGTCCTTCATGAATAAGAAGAAGAAGAAGGAACCAAATGAGACAACAAAATTTCACACCCTTCGTTTTAAGTGATGTAAGTTTCTAAACTTTGGACCTGTTTATTTCTTTCTCCTTTTCTCATATGTTTAAAAATGGCTCTACTTAGTAAATTATTCTAATCACTCGATTTTTTCAGCCAATCGTCTTTGATACTATCAAAGAGATCCATATTCTTTAATCAGTGAAAAATTGCTTATTTTGCTTGAATTAATCCCATAAAAAGTTTCTTATAAGGTTATTATGTGCTGTAAGTACAAGCTTTTATATACCGTAAAAATAGTAAAACTAAGCTTGGTATTGGTTATTGATAGGTGAAGGAGCTTGAAAGTTACATGAGAGCAGAAGACATCTTGGATTCATCTTGAAAGCTAGGCATTTTTAGCATAACCGGGTATAGAATAAAGACATAGTACATGTAGGATCGTCGATTATTTCTTTGTTGTCAACAGTCCAACCTTTTTATGAAGTTTAGTCATGTTCTTTTTCTCAAGTGTAAGCATCAAAGACTAGAATTGTGACATATGTTGGTACATTGTGAGAGTTTGATCCAATTTTTATGTGTTAATGAAATCGATATTTTCTATATATTAATTGTTATAATTTACTGTCTTTTAATATTTAATTAATATTAATATAATTGCAAAATAGGTTTATATAAATACATGCATTTATGCTTGGGATATCACGTCACTAGTGACGGAATTTTTTTTGACACATCATCAATTAGTGATGTATTTAGTGTTCAATGATTTATGTCACTAATCTTATCAATCAGTGACGTATTTGATGCTTTTTATTGCTCGTCACTAATCTGATTAATTAGTGATGAATTTTCTTAGTTAGTGACGCATTTTTGTGACAAATATGTTCGTCACAAATATAGTGACGTCTTTTATTCCGTGATTAATTAGTGATGACTTTGACATTCCGTGTCTAATTCAGGTTTGTGACGGACCTATAGTGACAAAAAGTGACGACTTAATTTTCATCACTAATTTGCTTTAGTGACGAATATTTGGCCTATAGTGACGAAAATCAACATGTCACTATAGCCATTTTTTCTTGTAGTGTCCGATTGTACATGGTATTGATTATCATAGACGTAGTAAAATAATTACAAATAATATTGATTTTTCTTAAAACTAAAATTAATTGGTGAGCTCAACATTATGGATAGTTGTGGCCGATATGAGTTGTAGGTTATTAAATTTTTGTTAAAAAACTATAATCAATTTAACTTTAAGTATATAATATACAAATTACTCGAATCAATAATGCTTCGATGATTGTTTGTGTAACCATCCGTTCCACATCGGTTTGAGATAAAAAGTTTGAGTCCCTTATAAGTTTAAAGTTATGGCTAACGAATACCTTCCACCATGATTTGGGGTATGGATCCTTGTTATGTTTCCCGTCCCACATCAGGGACGTTTAAGTTTGGAATCACTTTTCATTTATTATGAGCTTATTTCAAACCAAAATATTTATCAAACATACACCCCCAATAACAACATGTTGAAGCATAAAGATATCATTTTTTCCCCTATACATTACAACACCGTAAAGCACAATTAGTGGTATATGAACAATTTTAGGTGGTGTACGAATCACTCACCTATAATAATTCGATTACGATAATAAAATAAAATAAAAGGCTGAGGAATCTATTTGGAGTCATCCGCATATGTTATAAAGGTTCATAAACAATTCAAACGTACCCATAAAAAATCATTTTAATCATAGTGTATATTAATTTAACCACGTAATAACGTGACGTTATTTAACAACTTGGTATTTTTTTAAAAGCCTTTGACTGAACAAACTTTACAAACTACCTTTTCCTCATTGCCTCGTTGCTTCATTCCCAAACCTTACCTCTTCTATATTAAACTCTTCTTTTTTACAAATCTCTTTGCAACAAAAATGCCCAAAAAATCACTTAAGAGCTTCTTCAAACGATTCATGTGTGGATCCTCTTTAAACGATTCCGCGAAACATAACAACTTGCCCGAACCCCCAGTACACGAGCCATCGTCACCAAAGATCAGCTGGACCGGCCAAATCAAGAGAAAATCAACCTCGACCACAACCACGACCACAACCAACACCAGCTGCAACAAGAAGGATAACAATTACTGCCATAACGACATCAACAACACTAGCAACCGTTTCATATCGGCTTCAACCAATGTGAAATCATCTAGACATTCCAACCGTTACACCAACCTTGTAAAAAACCTAATAACTTCACCCGCGATTGATGTTGCACCAATTAACAAACCATTAGGCCATTCCAACCGTCACACTCACACGAATGTTCACAATCTATTCTCTAGTAAACACGCAATTCCTCAAGCTATCATCGATGCTGCACCTATCAACAAGAAGAAAGTTGTCTTAAAGAGAAGTAATAGTTGGGATGGTAGAAGAAGAATAAAAAGTAGATCGAAGAAATATTATAAGAATAGCAGTGACGATCATGATATTGAGAAAGATATGGTGACCGGATATTTAGATCCCCCGTTACCCGTTGTGAAATGTCCCCCACGAGATCAAGAAGCGAACGTAAACCTTGGGAAGAGACGTGGGTTCCAAATGAGATCTCTCCAGATTGAGCCGATCCAAGTGGCGATGAATCGACATAGTAACAATCATCATCATGGTGCATTTTCGGTTCCAACATCAGCAACAACCTTTTCATAAACCTATCGTACCATTCGGTAAGTGTTTGGGATCGGTTATTAATTTAAGAGCTTATCTGATTATTGCGTTTTTAAAAGGCAAATTATTTCAGTCTGTTTTAACATCAATCCCGGACGCTCCTTAAATTTAGTCAATTCTTGTATAAAATCGGAGACAAAATTTGTATATCGGAAGTATAAATAAAATAAAATTATTTAATATTTTCTTTATTTTGTTATTTGTTTGATTTTTCTTTTTGTTTTTAGTAATGGTTACAAACTTGGACTCGGTTACTCATCTGTTCCAATATATTCGAGTTTTGGATTATAACTTGTGGTTGTCATATCAAAAGGTTTTATATTTCCCAATTTTTTTATTTTTATTATTTTGCCTTTGATTGTATACTAATGATTCGAATTCTGGCAAATAATTAGATTCCGAAAATTGTTAAAATAATAGATCCCGAATAAGGTTGGACAGGAATTAAGTGGGTGGTGATATTTCTACATGTTTATTTTTATTGACACGCAACAAACATGTTTATTTATGTATTTTTCCTATTTTATATGGGTGGTGATATTTCTACCATTCTATTTGATAAATCCATCAAAATTATGCATTAAGAATTTGTACTGTACAAACTGTAATGCACTGTTTAGGTGGATTTATCAAATAGAATGGTGGAAATATCATCACCCATTTTATATGGAAGATAGGGGGCGTTTGGGATGAATAGATTATCTATCTAACTATTGTGTTAACAAAATGTACATAGATGTTAAAAGTGATTATCCGCGTTTTGTTAAAGATAGAACGTAGTTTTGAAAAAGTAGGTTAGACACATACTTTTTCAAAACGTCATTTGAAAACTCATAACTTGTTTGAAAACGCAATGCCAAATGCCGCTATTTTTACAAATAAAAGAAAACCTTATGAAAGGGATTGACTGAACATGGAGTAATAAGAGTTGTCGTTTTAAATCAAACTTTGCCATTTTTCAAACTTTGATTATCTGTACGTCCTACTTATATACTGTGTAAATTTAAAAATGGGTACACTTTAAGATATGTAATTATTTAATTAATTAAATTAATTATTATCTTATTTTCTCAGAAAGTGATGGTCAAAGATGTACCATTTTTAACTTTAATCTGGAACTTTAGTGGCGACTTGCTCTACGATAAACAAATAGGATCGGTTTGTTTCTTGCGTTGCATGTTGTGGCCCATTTGGCTTTTAAATTCACTCCAGCAAATAATTTATAGGGGGAACCAAAGTTGAAAGATACATCGAGTTTATTATGATCGATCTAATATAAATACGTACATGTATAATGTATTGATGCATACCTTAAGATCTTAATGAAAATGATTAAAACTCTCATTATCATTCTTTTTATTTTTAATCTTGAATATGCGATCATCTTTGGTGAGCCACTATTTTACACGGATTGAACCCGCTACCATACATACGTAATTCAAGCAATATATCTCGATCTTAAGAAATTCTATAACCCGATTTCACGATGTTAGTAACAAATAGCAAGAAACAAAAACACCATTTCAAGTAATCGTAGGATTGCAAACGAATGGTCAATGGTCATTATTGAAAGCAGTCGTAATAGGAAACCGTAGTAAGTTCAAGGATCATTCATTTGACGAATTCATGCAAACTATGGCTGGTTACAATAAACAAGAGAAGTAACGTTAAAGTCACGTGCTCGTTGAAATGCTTTTTTCTTTAAGAAGTGACTTCAAGTCTTAACAATTGTAATATTATGCGTTACTCAGAATGTCCGATCAAGATCAAGCATTTCCTGGCTTGTTTCATCTTATTTGAGTATGTAGGTAGGTCTTTTCGATGAGAATGTTTCCTTAGCTAGGATGCTCTCATTTTTCAGTAGTGTTAAGGCATGGTCTAGGTTTCTCACATAAGTCCTTCAAGAGGAGCAGCTCTAAGGTTGCCAATCAATTCAAGTATTGAGTAACGTTCGTACATGGTCATGAAGTGTTTGTCTAGCTTAAGTAGGATAGAAAAGTTAGTTCATTATATAGTTTCTGCCAAGTTTTGTATATCTCCAAGCTTGTATGTTCTTGAATCTTGATCTTCAACAATGTTGAAGTTTTAATCAATATATTTGTCTTTTTGCCAAAAAAAAAACAAAAAAAAAAAACAACATACAAAATATTTCTTTCAACAGGTGACCTAATTAAAGAAACGTATAATTCTTTTGTTGCATTCCATTAGTCATGTGACTAAAACAAATCATTACTAGACTAATCTTTAGAGTTTTCATGTCAATCAATACCCTTTTCTAAAAAAAAATACAATATAACATACTAATTTGTAAGGGACAAATAAATTTATTGACATGCGAATATACTTTAATTTGTACTTAAAACTAATCAATATTTATGGGGACAAATCAAAAGTCTATAAAACATCAAATTTATTTTGATGTGTATCTATGTATTATTACACGTTTGAAAGCTTTATTGACCCATTACAACTTTCATTATCACTAGAGGGTTAGCCCGTGCGATGCACGGATCTTATATATTCCAATGTTTGTACATCTATGTTTTGTGATGCCCTGATTTTGTTAGATGTGAATACTTGGATACTCATATCTTGATAACTTTTATTTACTATCCGACTCTTCGATCATACGCTTAAACATTGAGGAATAAAAAGTGGATAGTTAATTATGGTCTCATGTGTCTATATGTTGACAATATTAGTTAGATAAAATGTCAAGAAATCAACACTTATAATCTATGATTTATCTATGTTTATAATAATAAGGAAAAAAGAAAACCCTGCAGTATACCGAAAAAAAAACATATATTTTCTTGTCACACAATGAAGAAGTTTTTTTGTTATTGTCATCTAACACTACATTGCATCATAGTTGACCATCTTCATATATCACTATATCTCTAAGTAAAAACTCTTTAGTTATCTTGTATTAGTCGCTTCCAAAATAATCAAAGAGCTATTACCTTTTGAACTCAACATTCTTTTTCATCACCATCTCATCTCTTAATCATTTCACATGTAACGATCGCCAACTACATAAACAAAATAAAGAAAACGAAACTTACAACTATAACCATGAGCAATTATGGATTATAACACAATATCATAAAATTGTAAGTAAAATAAGAAATGGAACTTGATAAAGGAATTCAACATAAAACAAACAAACAAACATAAAACAAACAAAGTCTACATACAAAAGTCAAGTTTGTAGAGTTCTTCTTAGATGCTCACATTAATCAAAAAATCAGTTATATTGTTGCTGCTATTGAAAGCTAGCAATCCATGGGTCATTCATTCAGAAGTGAATTATTACTATGCTGATTAATATTATATTATTTATTAATTTATTATTTATGATAAACGTGTCCCTCTTATATACCATTTCATAACTACCTTAACTTAATGATTTTAGTTATTCATTTTACTTGCTCACCATGATTACATATTACGTTACAAACACTATTAGATCTTTGAATACGATTCTTTATATAACCTCAAAATGGATTTATTAATTATTATTACTATGAATTTATTTAGAAGTAAACTTTCAAACTTATAGACTCCAAATATAGATAACATCAAATTAGTTATTATTATTACAATTATTTAAAGTCATTAATTAAATGGTTAATTTTAAAGAAACTCAAAAAATATAGATAAATCAGATTAGTTATTATTATTACTATTATATTATTTAAAGCCATTAATGAAATCATTAATTCTTACAAAACTCAAAAATTATAGGATTGTAGATGTAGATTTTCCATTAAATTGTAGATTACCATGAATTTGCCAAATAAATTAAAATATATAGAATCTCTAGAAGGTCAAATTTAATTAGCAAGAAAAAAGGGACAAATTAGTAAGAAAGAATTCAAACAAATTCTGCAACATAGAAAAGATTTAAAAAGTTTATATCGAAAAGGAAAAAAAAAAAAAATACTTGAAAATATATAGTTATCCATTTTATGTGGCTATGAAGTCTGTACGTATAGCAACCATGATCATCGCCTTCTTTCTTCATTTCTGGATAACAATAACACACATACAACTTTACACAATTCATTCATTCAAATTCTCATTACCATTCAACCACTCATGGCCGCAGCAACGGCTGCCACAAAGCTCACCTCCGGCCTCTTCTCCGCCCCATACATCCGCCGGAAACCACCACCACCACCATCATCACACCATCAAACTGTTGTTCAACATGTTAAACCCATAAACTTATCTATCAGAAGAATAATGTGTAAAGCAGCGGATCTTTCTTCATCTTCTTCCGGTGTGTCGGAAGATCGCCTGAACTGGATTCCGGTAGTGCCATTGTCGGCGTTACCGAAAGGTGAACGGAGGGTGATAATACAAGATGGGGAAACGATATTGTTGTTGTGGTATAAAGATGAAGTTTTTGCTATTGAAAATAGATCACCTGCTGAAGGTGCTTATAGTGAAGGATTGATTAATGCTAAACTCACTCAGGTTTTTCTTATATTAATTCTTTATTATTACTCCATTTTGGTTTAATTTGAAATTAATGTATAATTTAATTGTGGTTGGAAAATTCTGGAGAAAGGTAACCAAAGATGTCATCTTTGACAATGTGGGATAACCAAATCGTCATTTGCCTTGCGGTATCGTGGTGACTATTCTTATCACGAGGCTGGGGGTTTAAGTCCTGGGGATGTGGACTTAAATATCGTTCACTTTAGACCATAATGCCCTACATTTTGCAGTTTCATTATGTAGCCTAGTTGGTTTTGGAGATTGTGACATTTGGAAAGTATACTGGGTTCATTTCTCAAAGAGGAATCCGATTTATCAAAAAGTAAAAAAGGTTCTTAGCAACACTTGATGAGTTGGTTGTGCCGCTATATGATTAGTCTGTTACTTAAGCTTAAACCTACCTTCTTTTGATGGGTAACAGTTTTTGCACCCAACATTCTCAAAGTTCAACCATCACCAAGGTGACCTAGTGGTAAGGTGTTATGATGTTCTCACAAGAGGTCTTAGGTTCGAATCTCCCTAAGTAGAAATCTTACGGGTGACTAGGGAAAGGATTGAAAACGGTCACGGGAACCCTGGTAATTTGAATGGGGAAAAACCTCCTCCATTTATTCTTGAAGTTCGGATCTTTGGTTACCTGTCTTGATATCCCTTTATTTGTTTCGAAAATGTTGAACTTTATATCAATTAATCCCTCCTTCCAAACAACATTTTTTGGTCATAACTGAAATTGATGAATGTTCTAATGTTAGTATGATATCACTTGTTCTTTCTTTTTGTATTCTGTGTCATAAAGTTTGGATAGTACTCTGTATCTAATTTTGATTTTTATATATGTGTAAAATTACTGAGAAACAATGTAGTTTTAAATGGTTTGGATGTGCAATAGAAATTAGTATTTGAAGTGGTAATGCAACAATTGATGTTTGAGTTTTTGAGAAAGGGTGATGCCGAGTATAGTTATTTAATCATTTGATAGTCAAATAATGACATTTGAAGGATCCTATAATAATGCAGTTGTAAAGAAGTGATAATTGAGACAAATGCTAAATTTCTAGCTCTAATCAACATGTTATTTGTTTATGATATGATTACTGCAGTCAGAATAATCACTTTCAATTATTTTACTGAAAATTTGCATAATATAAGTGATCGTAATGATCTTCTGCAGGATGGCTGTATTATGTGTCCATCAACTGATAGCACGTTCGATTTGCGTAATGGTTCCATTAAAGAATGGTTTCCAAAGAATCCTGTTTTAAGAGTGCTTACACCCGCATTGAGGAATTTATTCGTTTATCCTGTGAAAATTGATGGGGAAAATATTTACATAAGCATAGGAGGATCTGCACCACCTGATGCATCTGCAGAACTCGTCTTTAGTGGCATGTCGAAACCTGGTATAACTGCATCGGATGTCAATGTGGATGAGGTAATTAGTTGTTTAAAGTTAGAAGTAGTGTGGTTAATTTATAATTATGTCAATAAGAAGTTTTCTTACAGCATTTTGTTACCTGCATCTCCGCTATCTCATTATTTTTCCTTAATAATCAGAAAGTAAAAACTAGAATAGTTTTTGCCAAATAGTCAACTGAAAATGTTGTTTCAAGTGATATTGATCACTTTAGACACACACCGACACACTTTTTCCTATTTTCTTTCCTATGTTATGCCATTTGATAGAAAGCGATATAAAGTTGACTACTGTTCAAGCTCAGTTATAACGATTTAACTAGTAATAAGCTACTCGATGGAGGTGGCAAAATAGGCAGGTTGAATAACGGGTCAAACGTGGTAATTTGTCAAAACAGACCCATAAGCACTTTTTTATCTTTGCTTTCCTTGAAATTTTAACATACTTCCAAAAAAAAGGTAACTGTGTATCCGCTACCATTGAGCTGATCTTGCAAAGTATAACAAATATCAACCTGTTATCAATAAACGGGTTGAAATGTTCCATCAACTACACCGAATGTTCTTTTACTTTTCCGCAAGGGTAAAAAATGCACAATAGAAAACATTACTTCAGGCCAATTTCCATGTTAGGCAATGCACTCTCTTTAAAGATAAAAGTTTTGTCCAATTTGTACCAAATTTTCACACCAAAGCCATTACATTTGGTTAGACAATCAATGGTCAAATGTCAAAATACTTTGCTATTTGCGTAAAATGATGAAAGTGCATCGCTTGAAATAGACAAAAAAATATGAATATTACCATTCTTAATGTAACCCCTGTTCTTTTCTTTGCTATATCTGTTTTCTTATCCAGGTAAGAATGGTGATTGATGAAGGCTCAGGAGGATTTGGGTTCACAAAAAAGAATGAATTGATAAACGGAAAGGCAGCTATAATCGGGTTCCTATTGCTGTTAGATTTTGAACTATTGACTGGTAAAGGTATACTCAAGGGCACAGGCTTCCTAGATTTTCTTTATGCTGCTACCAACACCTTTAACTAAGCGTTATGACCTTGTTTCTGCGGTGAAAACGCTCTGACAGTTGATTGTTAAGATGCACATTCTTTGTTTAAAGTTTCATCATCATTTTGTTCCCTTCTATGAAAGTTGTACTAAGTTTTTGGTACAGTTATGTTGGTATCAGAAGTCAAATAAAACTGATGATTGTATATGTATGGATGATTGTATATGTTATAAATTTCTTTAAAATTACAATGATAAGGAAACAGCTATATATAACATGATGAAAAATGACTGCCCGATTTAGTCGATATCTGATTGATCTTCACCCATACATATTAGTACATGGGAACGTTTGCCTGCTTAGATTAGGTGGTACATGCTGCAGTTAGTAGTGTTAGTAACATTTAGCAAGGTAGAAGGTCTAATGACCGATGTTCAATTATAAATGCTGGATCAAGCAGTTTCCTGATCACATGACAGTTCATTTTAGTACATTTAGGTTGTGCAAGACACCTCCAATAGCGCGCTCTAAAATATGGATGATGTTTTTCCACATTCTATATAAGCATCAATAAGGACTACGTCATAGGTTGCTGTACGAAATGGCATAACGCATGAGAGGTCTGCTGCGATTTTTTGCTATAACAATACCTCAAAATACTTTGAAAACCTCAAAATACTTCCAGAACCAAAAAATTCTGTTAAGTTTAAAGGTATCACATTTTACGGTCTTAGATGATTCAAAGTCATGGTGGAGTGGGTACAGTGCTTATCCATCTCATATCTGTAACCAAACGCGCCCAACGCGGTAATCATCTTGATCAAATGTCCAAGTAATTTTATGATAAACAGCATGATAAGCAAACAACTGAAGTCTACCGAAAGTTTCAAATGGGATAGGGAGCTAAAAAAGAACATAATGGGTCTACCCAACTTCATAATTAGCATTTTTTCAATATACATCGTAATAAGTAGCTGAACAATGGTAATAATGATAACTATTGCATAAGATTGATGAGTCCTTATGAGTTTACACACCATTTGAGCATAAAGTGAACATAATGCCAACATTCATACTTACAAATGCTGTAATATGATAGAACATTGTCCAAGCAAACACACTAATCCCAATCAATACAAACAACTCGAGTACCACTTATTCAAACTATCCTTAGAAACAACATTAAAATACACAAATTGAAGATATGGGTGTAAAATGGAAACTTCCCACGTACTCCCCTATTCGTTTAATTGCTGTAGTTGGAGTCGAGGAGAGGCGTGTGAGACTGTTTGAGGGCTTCCAATAAGAAGTCGTTTTGGTTGGGTGGGAGCTTCTAAAAGAGGTTTTCCTGTACCGATAAAAGAAGTTGCCCTCACACCTTGAGGCGACAAAAGCAAGCGGAACGTCCACGTCAATATGTCTGGCGCAAACACCCTGTATAGAAGAAATACGTCGTACCAGCTCGGGTATTTCACATTTGCACTCCCCCTTACAGCTGCGGATACCATCAACTTTGCAAATTCTTCCACTGGACTACCTGAAGCTTGTAGCTAAAAATTCAAAATGAACAAACACAGTATAACTGTATAAGTATATGCTAAAGGTGGCAAATTGAAAGGGTAGGATAACAGGTGAGAACGAGTCATTCATCATAAAAAGGAAGTTAAGATGGTATGCAAATTAAAGCATGTCAAACGGGTCTGGGTCTGGGGCTGGCTGACACGCAACTACCATAATAACAAATAATATTAAGTGCGGGTTTTACTCAAGTATTTTACTGTTAATAGATTCTTTCTGTGTAATCCAAAGTATCCAAAGTATTAATCTAATTACAATGGCAAAGTACGGTGTCAAAACTCAAAACTACTTATTTGGGGCAAAAGGTTGATAACCGGCAAGCCCGACCGGCCCACAATCGGCTGCCATTTCCATAATGTGGGGGGCATACCTGACTCACTCAGCTGTTGTGGTTATTGGGGTGCCAAGGTTTGAACCCCTGACCTTGTGCTATTTGAGGCATAACCCATTACCAACTGAGCTATACGCCATTGGCCTCAAAACTACTTATTGCTTACAGCATCTCCAAAATCATCTGTTTAGTTTTTGACTTTTTGTTATCATGCTTGATACTTTAATTATTTGTAGTCTTGGTGGTTCAACCCAACCCACTCTGTCCTGATAGGGGCCTTTTTAGTTTTAGCCCATTTGGATATGTTGTTTCTTCCAATAAAAACCCAATAGGTCAGCAAAAAAGCCCTTATTGACCCCACTGTAGTTCATTTTGGACACAAATATTTGCCCCTTCCAATATTACTTTCTCGAGTCCGTTCTTGGCTTAAAAAACCATCTATAACCATCACAAACGCCTCCCTAATAGTCGATAATATATATTATCTGCTAACATACTGGAAAGATAAAGTCAGATTACGATGAACTTACTTCTCTTTCTTCTTTCCACTGCATCTCGGCACCTTCTTCTAACATGAATTTTCCCCGTGTCATCTCAGCCCCAATCCAACCATGTGTAGCAATCGTGATTCCAACATCACCATTGAGTTCTAACCTCAATGTCTCATAGAAGTTAACTAGAGCAGCTTTGGCCGCCTGGTAAATAAAACATCAGGATAAAAACTCAAACTTAACATAAATTCAAAACAAAATAAAAAGCGTCTTTGTACACGCCCTCTTGTTTGCATTTTGCAAAGAGAGACTGCTTCTATGAAGATGAAGACAGTTGTAATGGATTTGTGGATCCAAATGTACTCACAGAATATATGCTCATCCTAGGGAGAGGTAACCAGTTCTCGACTGCTGCATTAACTACAATCCGGCCATGCGTTTGTCTTAGGTAAGGAAGAGCCACATATGTAGGATAAACATTTCCCCAAAAATTAATATCCTGAAATTCAATAAAAATTAGTACAAAATTCATCAGATAAAATTCTCACTGAAATTCCCCTACAGTCTTTCAAGTTTTAAGTTATACCATCAATATAGGGAACACTGATGCATCATTTGCTTCCTCAAAATAGAAGGTATGCCCTAAGCTTGCTGTGTTTACTAAATGATCAACTGCCGAGATTGCAACAAATAACAAAAAGATAGCAACATTAATGTGATACATGCAAGTTGCAACAATACATTTATCCTTCATTTAATTTGACAATATTGACCCATTTGCATCTAAATAAGTTACAAGTCAATATGGGTTATGTTTTATTGCAAATATTAAAATGTTACAGTAAAAAATAGAATAGCTGCATATGGAAATGGCCAAATGGGTCGAATTGGTCCAACTGTTGAAAGTCACCAAAAAGTGCAATTTATGCACAAAGCCTTCAAGATTATTTCATTCAAAAGAATTGATTACTGATTATATTAATGTAAAAGGCGTTTTCAGATCAAAATCCAACCCAACTCACTCCAGAATTACTCATTTTTACTTGTTACCTGAGACCCCCATTCTGCTGCTTTAAAATGGATGGTTCAATTACCTTGCCCAAAGTAGCTGATTGTCTCGTTGATAAATCTCCTACAATCCCCTTCTTTGACAACATCTGCAGCCATTATTAACACGTTTGGTGCACCCAATCGTCTAGCGTTCTCACTGATCCCACGCAGTCTGTGATCTCTCCTGGCAACTAATACAAGATTTGCTCTCTTCTTCGCATATTCATATGCGATTTGCTGAAAGCATTAAAGCTTAAATTCACTAGTGTTTAGATAACTAATTAACTACGCAACTTATAACAAGTATCTTTACACATGTATCATCTTATAGTTGATCTTTTTTTTTTTTTTTTTTGAATTGATCTAATTCTTCACTATTATAACGACTAATAAGAACACATTCAATAGTCTGTAAATAATATGTGCGATTGTACATATGTATAATGTGTATTTTTAGTTTTGATTTTCTTTCTTCAATAGTAAGAAGTTATTATAACTCAACTTAACAATTCAGGGGTTGTTTGTGAGTGTATATTCTGAAGTGCTTATTGCTTAAAAAACGTGTTTAATACAAGCAACAGTCTCTGAGCTTTAGAAAGTGCATCTTCTTATCTTTACAAATACGCTAACCCGTAACATCATCTGAGTCGTTTTGTATTAGTCAAAACACAATAAGTTATAAGCAATTTTGAAATATACAGTCCTAAACACCATCTCACTAGACATGTAATGGATTAAATGATGGGAAAACTAGTTAAATATAGATAATAAAACCAGAATTTCACCATATGTCATACTAAAATCATAGAGAATTTAGCGAATCAGGGTGAAATCACAACTTCTCAATAAATCAGGGGCATATTGCGAAAAAACCTAAGTTCACAAAGTCAATTTCGCAATAAATCAGGGTTTGGTCGAAATACTCAACCCGACTAGAAAATCAGGTCGGGTTTGAGTCGACTACTTCTAATCCACCAACTCGATAACCCGAATGGGTCGACCCGACCCGAATTGTCACCCTAGTTGATAACTCATTAAAAAATATTCAATCATATCTAAGTAATTTTCCAGCAAATCATATATATTCTACTAACTAATAAATTATTATGTAATTGCATATATATATAGATATAAATACCTCGCCGATTCCAGAAGAAGCACCGGTGACGACAACAACTTTGTTATACATATCTAAATTAGTAAAGAAATTGTAGTAGAGACGTTCACATGTGTTGATAAAAGTGAGCGCAGGCCATGAGAAGGCTAGCATCACCAGACTTGCAGGTGGTACAACCCAATTCAGCACTGAGTTTATGGAATCCATCATCGTCATAATATTTATCATCACAAAATTAAAACAATATATATGATATAAACTAAAGAGAGTGAAATAAAATTATGATCAGAAATAAATAAAGGGGTGAATAAGATGTAGGGGTGCAGGGATAATGATGATACTAAAGGGGCAAGTAAGGACAAATTGATCAGAAATGAAAGATGATAGAGTGCTGCTGCTGCTGCTGCTGCTGTTTTTGAAGTGTTGTTGTTAAAAGGTGGAGGTGGCGACTATGCATGTGAATAACACGTGTTATGATATGAGGATTGTTGTATGTATTGTAGGTTGCATGAGGACAATATTTGGCACACCGCCTCCAATAGACAATTATTGCTTGATCATCATCAGTAATTAATTGTTATCAAATAAATCATATCCTCCCGTTGCAAATAAGTCGAGCTTTTATCGAGCAACTCGAGCCACTCGAGCTCGATACGAGCTTGAGCTTGATCGAGTCGAGCTTTTATCCAGTTCGAACCCGAGTTCGAGCTTAAAAAACAAGCTCGAAATATATATCGAGCCGAGCTCGAGCCTTTAAGAGCTCGGCTCGAACTGTTATCGAACTTTTTGAACCTTAATTAATATCTATATTTGTATGTACATATATATGTAACTTTTGATATGTAAATGATATTATTATTATTTCTTGAAATTGTTATACTATTTTACATAGTTATTGACTTGTTTTCATAATGTATTTTAATTATATATATATTTGAAAAGATTTTTATTATCGATCTTTATTTTTTAAATATATATAAGATAATTTTGAATATTAAAAATTATTTTTATATACAAATTCGAGCTTTTCGAGCCGAGCTCGAGCCTGCATCGTAAAAGCTCGTCGAGCTTTCGAGCTGAGCTTGAGCTTAGCCTAAATGAGTCGAATCGAGCTCGAGCCCTGTCGAGCTCGAACTCGGCCCGACTCGGTTACAGCCCTACTCTCATATATGGTTTTAACTAAGAGCATCCCAATGTAATAAAAACTTTGTAAAAGTTTTACAAACTTTTTTTAAAACACATCAGCATCTTCCAATAATGCTTTGTAGAAAAAAATTATTTCCAATGAAAAAAACTTTTACACACATAAATTTAAAGAAAAGTTTTTGCTCAAAAGCTTGAGATTTATCAAGCTTTATATATATAAAGCTTTTCACTCCAATGATAAAAAACTTTTTATAAGCTTTTTTTTTATACCAGAAAGCTTTAGAAAAAAGCTATCATTGGAGATGCTCTAATCGTGTAAGGTGAGTTTAATTAAGGAAAGATATCTTATTTTTCATTTTCTGTTTTTTATGGAGTGTTTTACTTCTTTAGAAAAACAATAAAAATTTTAAAAAATGCATTCAAATGTGAGAGATGAAACTAATTTCCTTTTTTTTAAGAGAAAATGGAGATGAAAATTTAGAGAACAATAAAAAGTATTTTTCAACTTTTTAGTTATAAAAAGGAAAATGAGAATTTTTCCTTTTCTTAGAGAAGGTTTTTATAAAACTTGAATTTGAACACATTTTTTAATTTTCTTAGTTAAGTTTATGGAAAAATGAGGGAGTTTTCTTATAACACCCCATATTTCAGAACCATTTTTTTTTATAACATAATATACCAGAAGCGCAAATATACTCAAACATTAATAACTTACATTATATAATATACATATCTAGTCAAACTATTTCAAATCATAGTTTATCATTTTGGGTGTTATGTAAATCCCAAGACAACATTGATTTATTAAAATTTGATATCAGAGTAAACATCAAGTCGTCAAACATTTCATCCAGTCAACAGCTTCTTGCCCAGCCTGTTATATCAAAACCATAACCTGCAAGAAGTGGGGGTGGTGGGATTAGCATAAAGCTAAGTGAATGAATAAATAACCAACGACCCAACTTAGCATAACAAATCTGTTTACAGCAAAGCATCGTAAACACATAACAACCCTGTTTACCACAACAGGATCATCGTCACATAATCTCAATGAGGATCGGCAGTCCCTGATACGATCTCATGCCACGGTGGGCAGGAACCCTTCCCAATCACTGCAGGCCAATACAGTGAATAACCGATAGCTTAATGTTATTCTCACACGACTAAGGTTCCTATTAACGATATGTACAAGGAACCCTCCATCGGTCAACAATAGCAACTAAGCCCAACACCAGACTGACCTCAATACCACATAGTGCCCAAGGCCATGTATTAGATAATCACATAAGCCATAATCGTCATGGCATCATGTCATACTAAACAGTTTATCAGACAACAATTTCATCATAGCATACTAAACAGTCTATCAAAACAGTAAACTATGTTACCCGTTATAACCAAACTTGTTGCAACTAAATTACACTGAGGATTACAGATCCACTCACCGTTACCTCAGCTACAAGGTCAGAAGTCTAATATTACTGAGCCTTCTCCGTATCTGAGAATACAAACAATAAATAATAAGTTAATAACTGATCGTAATAGGTAACTCATCTTTATTACATAATATCAAACCATATCAATCATTAGTTATAATATCAATTATAACTACTCAATTGCATTTTAATCAAATATCTCAATATATAGTATTAAAATACTAAATAGTAACTAGCTATAGCAATTCAACCAAATCATTGACGATTGATGATACATAGTTCATCATTTCAGATTTTAGTTTATAACTAAACTCAAGTATATAGCATCATGCTAATATATCCTGCATATTTAATCCTTGTCATACTTAAATGTCAAAAGTGATTAAGCTAGAATAGGAATCACCACATTTCAAGGATCAAAATTCAAAATCCTGAAAATACAAGAGTACCCACCGGGTACTCTATCTACCCGCCGGGTAAAAGAAGAAACAACCGGGTTCTCATCTAATCAGCCGGGTGAATTAAGGGTTTTATGATAAATGTAACGCCCCAATTTTTGTAAGTTTAAAACCATAAAATATATTACTTTAACTGTTAAGTTAAAAGGACTAACCGTGTAAAGTATTTTATGTCATTAGGACTTACCAATTAATTAATAAGTTAGTTTGAGGGACTAATATTGTCAAGTTAGTAAAGATGGAGGTGTAAAACGAAATTAGCAGTATAATATTAAGTTTCCTGTAGCTTTTACAGTACTCAAAAAATCAGATAAGATAGAATTCACGTACTGTGTTTGTGTGTATGACGATTTTGAAGCCAAATAAATGAGAGAATACATAAATTGAAGCTAGGGTTTTAATCCTTGGTGATTATAGTTACTAGTTCTTCAATATTAAGGTAATTACTAACTCTCTTTTGTGATTAATTTGATGATTTGATAGAATTAAGTAAACCATAGTTCTATAAGTTAATGGGTAATTAAAGGTTATGATGTTATTGATATGTTATAACATAGAACATGAATTATATGATGATATTAGATGAAATTGAATTGTTAGAAGTAAACCCTAACTTTGGGGTTTTGATAAATCAATGGGATAATGGTCAATTGATGTTTCATATATGTTCTTGAGCTTAATTACATATGTAAGTCAGGTTAATTGTAGTAAAACACTTATAGTTATGGAGTGATTGATATAAGTGGGTAAGTAATATGTATTGATTATGATTATGCACCAAATAGTGATACTTTTGGTGTTAGTAAAGTTGATTGATAATAAAGTATGTGAATACCCACTTATAGATAATCACTTATGTGAAAGGATATGAGACTTATAGTGAAAGCATGATAGTAATGAAAATTACACCTAAATGATATGATATGTGATATGTGATTAATACTTGGCTACTTGATAACATGATTAGGTGATAAAAGTGTGCAAGGTGTTACAAGTGGTTATTTGTGTGGGCTATCGCGAGGTAAGTTAATGGATGATGCTATCTTTCTTCAAGTAATGCTTGTTCCATTTACTTGGAAGGACCGGTAATGGATATGTCATTTACTTGATGAGTTATGATTATTTATACCGGCGTGTAGGCCCGAAGATGTTAATTCTTGCGGGAATTAGCATATGATATTATGGATCCTTAATATACGTATGTTGTGAAATGATATTGATTATCATTGATAGCCCATTTCTTACTAAGCTTTATGCTTACTCTATTATGTTTATGTGTTTTAGGTGAGCCAAGTGGGACCCAGAGGGATCCGGGTAAAATGCCCGAATGATGCTAGTGGTGGAGCTTGTTAAGTTATCGGTAACAAGCTAATCTTTTAAATCATGCTCTCGATATGTAATCACCCCTTTTGTTTAAGAAAAACTTAGTTTTGACACCTAATGTTGAAAGTCAAACATGTTGAAGTGTGGAAGTCAAATTAGTCAATGAGTTGGTATACTCATTGATAGTTTTGGAGATGATGTTATTGTATAATAGATGAATATAATGTGAATATAATGGTTTATGGAAATTTGATGTTAATAGTTAAGTTGAAGTATTGATAGTGAAAGTGGCATGAGTTGACTTAGAATAGTCAAAGAAATGTGATTTGGGTTGTTAGAATAGTGGTTATTTGGGTAAAGACCCAAACGGGTCTTCAAAGTGCCCAAATGGGTCACTAACGGGTCAAAAGGCTACGTTGAGTTGTAAATATGATATGACGAATGTAAACATTGCACTAGGTCCCAATTGTGGTATTAAAAAGGTAGTAGAAGTGTCAAAGTCTGAAGTTTGTTGGTTTGGAATTTGGTATGTCAACGGAAGTGGTCAAAAATGACCATAAAGTGGTCAACGATCCGTTTTCTCGTTAAACATGAAATTTGGAAAAGTGTTAATTGGGAAATGTTCATATAGTCATAATACACGTGCCTGCAAATTTTCATGGTCATTGGACTTGTCATTTTCAAGATATGCACGATCGAATTTCGGAAGATGGTAAAATGGACAGCAGGCTTCATTCCTGGGGAATGGGAGTCATTCCTGGGGAATTCGACTCAAATTTCTAACAGCATGCTTCATTCCTGGGGAATGGGAGTCATTCCTGGGGAATCTCTTATAAATTCAACATTTTCTTATTTAAATCCTTATTTGATCTAGGGAATGATACAACAAGTCTAAAATGTCATATTAAAACGTAGGACTTTACGAAATGAAAAAAAAATGTTCTAAATTTCGGGGTGTTTCAAGTTGGTATCAGAGCTTGGTTTAAGGGATTCGGGTATCCACCATTAGTGGGTACTTGATCTTAAGCCATTATTATTATTGTTGAGCATGATATTGAATTGTTATTTGTTTTGATTAATCTATTTATTTGATTTCTAAGACTTTTGACTCGAAATATCTTGTGGTAACTTTGGAAACATATAACTGGGATATGATAATTCGTGTGACTGGCCACCACAATAATTATCATATGGCAATTGTATGGAGCCAAGGAAGTCACAAGGTGTTAAGAAGATAAAGTCTTGGTAATAATTGTTGACTGCTATGTGACTAGGTGCAGTTAAATTACAAAGTAGACATTTTATTGATGAATATGTTTGTATTAAATATATTGTGTCTACTTTCAGTAATAAGATGAATGATCAAGAAGGAATAGAATTGACACTTGGGCCTCGTCCACGAGACCAAGCCCAGAATGTAAGAACTGGAGGTGATGATGATAGACAAAGACCTCCAGCAGATGATGCTAGGTTATCTTTGACCGACTTAAAAACTTTAATCTCAGCTGAAGTGGCAAAGGCTCAAGAGGCGTCCCTTCCCCTCTTATTGGGCCGTATTTCTGAAACCATACGTGAAACTGTTGCTGATGATTTTCAAAGGCGAGATGATGAAAATGAAATTGATCTTGAAAGACCACCTCCTGGTGGTGAAAGAAATGAGGAAAGACCACCAACACCTGTTGTTCGCAGGGTGATTCAAAATCGTGATGAAGATCGTAAATTCAGTTATAAAGACTTTTCTGTTTGTAACCCGCCAGATTTTCAAGGTGAGATGGATCCAATTAAATGTCAAAGGTGGTTATCTGAAGTTGAAGGGGCATTTGCCACGGCAGAAGTCCCTAACCGATTGAAAGTGAGATATGCTTCTAATCTTCTTAAATCCCGTGCTAAATTCTGGTGGGAAGTTCAATGTCGTACTTTAGGAGAGGAAGCTATTACAGTGATGACATGGGAAGATTTTAAAAAGATGTTTGTTGAAACTTATTCGCAGGATGCTGATCTAAATAGAATTCGTCGTGAGTTCCTTTCTATGGAACAAACGACTGAGTCGATAAACGAGCTGGTAGGAAATTTTCTGGATCGAGCCCAATTTTGTCCAGAATACATGGCAAATCCTAAATTACTTATGGATCATTTTCATACAATCCTGAAGAAAGAAATTCGACAGTTTGTCAATCCGAAGAAATGTAGTACTTTTTCTGAAATGGTAGACGAGGCTCGATTTCAAGAACTGGAGTTAAAGAAGGATGAGAAAAGTTCCACGAAAAGAAAAGCTGAATCCACTTCTACTCCATCCAAAAAGTTTAGATCTGGTGGAAGTTTTAGAAAGGATGATCGAACTGAAATCCCAGAATGCAAGATATGCCATAAAAGGCATCGTGGGGAGTGTAAAGCCGGGACTCTAAATTGTTTTTCTTGTGGAAGGCCGGGACATTTTAGCAAAGATTGTCCCAATCCAATCAAAGTTTGTCATCATTGTCTGAAACCAGGACATATTCGACCTGATTGTCCTGAATTGAAATCTCAACCTACTTCTTCTGCTCCTCGCAAGAATACTGAGAGGAAGACGGTGGAACCACCGAAGCCTAGACACCGTTCCTTTCAAATTACTGCAGAAGAAGCACAAAGAGCCCCCGATGTGTTAACAGGTACCTTCTTTGTAAATCTTAAACCTGCATACATACTGTTTGATTCGGGAGCTTCACGATCATTTGTGTCTGAAAAGTTCTGTCGATATTTCTCAATCCCTCTTACTGAGTTAGATGCTCCACTAGATGTGGAAGTTGCTGATGATAGAATTATCTTTGTGACTAATGTGTATAGAGGGTGTCAATTAGTGATTAACAATGAAACATTTCTCATAAATTTAATTCCAATGCAAATGGGTGAGTTTGATGTAGTTGTGGGTATGGATTGGTTAGGCAAACATAATGCTATAATCCAGTGTGAGAAAAAGATTATTCGTATTACTTCACCAAGTGGGGGAGTGATAGATATTTATGGCGAAAAGAGAAAACTTTCAATTCCAATTTGTACCTTTGCTCGTGCTAAACGCCATTTATCACATGGCTGCCAGGCCTTTTTGGCACATGTGATTGATACTCAAAAGCAAACTCCCAAATTATCTGAAATTCCTATTGTTAATGAGTTCCCCGATGTTTTTCCCGACGAGCTACCGGGCATTCCGCCCGATAGACAAGTCGAATTCCGTATTGAATTAGTACCGGGAGCTACACCAATTGCTAAAACACCTTATAGACTCGCCCCCTCTGAAATGCAAGAGTTGATGAAACAATTGCAAGAATTACTTGATAAAGGTTTTATTCGTCCGAGTAGTTCACCATGGGGTGCACCGATACTATTTGTTAAAAAGAAAGATGGCACTATGAGAATGTGCATCGATTATAGGGAATTGAACAAGGTTACCATCAAGAATAGGTATCCCTTGCCTAGGATTGATGACTTGTTTGACCAACTCCAAGGTGCTAGTTTCTTCTCGAAGATTGATTTACGTTCTGGTTATCACCAATTGAAAGTTCGAGAAGAAGATGTGTCTAAAACAGCTTTCAGGACAAGGTATGGCCATTATGAATTCGTGGTTATGCCTTTTGGTCTGACAAATGCTCCTGCCGCTTTTATGGATCTCATGAATCGAGTGTGCCGGCCTATGCTCGATAAGTTTGTAATTGTATTTATAGATGATATTCTCATATATTCCAAATCTGCTGACGATCACAATGTTCATTTAAGGCAGGTATTACAAACTTTGAGAAATGAGAAACTTTATGCCAAGTTCTCCAAGTGTGAATTTTGGCTTCGTGAGGTACAATTTCTGGGTCATGTTGTTAATAACCAAGGTATTATGGTTGATCCTGCAAAGGTTGAGGCGGTGATGAAATGGGAACCTCCAACCAATGCAACAGAAGTTAGAAGTTTTCTGGGTTTAGCTGGCTATTACAGACGGTTTATCCAGGATTTCTCCAAGATTGCTACTCCTCTCACTAAGCTTACTCGTAAAAATATTAAATATGAATGGAATGATGCAGCTGAGCAAGCTTTCCGTACTTTGAAATTAAAGCTTAGTCAAGCTCCTGTCTTAGTACTTCCTGATGGTACTGATGACATGGTAGTTTACTGCGATGCTTCTCGAAATGGTCTTGGTTGTGTTCTGATGCAGAGGGGTAAAGTGATTGCTTATGCTTCTCGACAACTGAAAGAACATGAAAAAGGATATCCAACTCACGATTTGGAGCTAGCAGCGGTTGTCTTTGCTCTAAAAATCTGGAGGCATTACTTATATGGTGTGAAGTGTACCATTTACACTGATCACAAAAGCCTCAAATATTTCTTTGATCAGCGTGACCTTAACATGAGACAGCGACGTTGGCTTGACTTGGTAAAGGATTATGACTGTGAAATTCTTTATCATCCAGGAAAGGCTAACGTTGTAGCTGATGCTCTCAGCCGAAAAGCGAGGCATCATGCTTTAATTGTTAAATCTCTTCGCATTACTGTCATTCCTGATTTACTTGACCAGATTAAGGAAGTCCAACAAAAGGCATGGCAAAAAGGTCTTTGGAGAGCAGAACGTATTAAAGGTCAAATTCCAAACATTGTTGATGATTCTCGTGGGATAAAAACACGTTATGGAAGAATATGGATTCCAAATTCACCTGAGCTGAAAAAGCTGTTACTTGATGAAGCTCACAAGTCCAGATATTCCATTCATCCTGGTGCAACAAAAATGTACCATGATTTGAAAGTTGATTATTGGTGGCCTGGGATGAAGCGTGAAATTGTGAAATATGTCGAACAATGTCTAACGTGTTTGCAGGTTAAAGCAGAACATCAAAAGCCATTTGGTAAAATGCAACCGTTGGACATACCTGTTTGGAAGTGGGAGCACCTTACCATGGACCTTATCACTAAATTACCCAAAACTCAACGTCATCATGACACTATTTGGGTGATTGTTGATCGGTTGACAAAAAGTGCTCTATTCTTGCCAATTAAGGAAACTTATACTTCAGAGGCACTTGCTGATTTATATGTTAAAGAAGTTGTGGCACGACATGGTATGCCTATCTCTATTATCTCTGATCGAGATAGTAGATTCACTTCTAGATTCTGGAACAAATTCCAAGAGGATATCGGTACTCGTATTCATTTAAGTACTGCATATCATCCCCAGACTGATGGGCAGAGTGAAAGAACCATCCAGACGCTTGAAGACATGTTGAGGGCATGTGCCATTGATTTCGGTGGTAGCTGGGATACTCACTTACCATTGGTTGAGTTTTCTTATAATAACAGTTATCATGCGAGTATTGGCATGCCTCCTTATCAAATGTTATATGGCAGAAAATGTAGAACTCCAATATGTTGGGATGAGATTGGGCAACGAGAACTGGGTAGTACTGATATTGTCCAGAAGACGACTGAAAAGATTGATCAGGTCAGAGAACGGTTGAAAATAGCCCAAGATCGACAAAAATCTTATGCTGACAACCGAAGGCGTCCAATCGAATTCCAAGTTGGAGATTTTGTTATGTTGAAAGTATCTCCATGGAAGGGTATCATTCGGTTCAGAAAGCGGGGAAAATTGAGCCCTCGATACATTGGTCCCTTTAAGATTCTTGAAAAAGTTGGAAAGGTAGCTTATCGCCTCGAGCTGCCTAATGAACTAGCTGGAATACATTCTACTTTTCACGTGTCCTATTTAAGGAAGTGTTTGGTTGATGAAGCCGCTTACGTGCCATTGGATGAAATTGAAATTAATGATCAGTTGAATTACGTTGAACAACCAGTGATGATTCTTGATGAAAAGATAAAGAAGCTGAGGAATAAAGAAATAAAGTTGTTCAAAATCCAATGGAGACATCGCAAGGGTTCAGAATTTACTTGGGAACCCGAGGAGGAGATCATCCGTTATTATCCAGCTATATATCAGGAATGGATTGTGAGGACACAATCCTGAATAAGTGGGGGAGAGTTGTAACGCCCCAATTTTTGTAAGTTTAAAACCATAAAATATATTACTTTAACTGTTAAGTTAAAAGGACTAACCGTGTAAAGTATTTTATGTCATTAGGACTTACCAATTAATTAATAAGTTAGTTTGAGGGACTAATATTGTCAAGTTAGTAAAGATGGAGGTGTAAAACGAAATTAGCAGTATAATATTAAGTTTCCTGTAGCTTTTACAGTACTCAAAAAATCAGATAAGATAGAATTCACGTACTGTGTTTGTGTGTATGACGATTTTGAAGCCAAATAAAGGAGAGAATACATAAATTGAAGCTAGGGTTTTAATCCTTGGTGATTATAGTTACTAGTTCTTCAATATTAAGGTAATTACTAACTCTCTTTTGTGATTAATTTGATGATTTGATAGAATTAAGTAAACCCTAGTTCTATAAGTTAATGGGTAATTAAAGGTTATGATGTTATTGATATGTTATAACATAGAACATGAATTATATGATGATATTAGATGAAATTGAATTGTTAGAAGTAAACCCTAACTTTGGGGTTTTGATAAATCAATGGGATAATGGTCAATTGATGTTTCATATATGTTCTTGAGCTTAATTACATATGTAAGTCAGGTTAATTGTAGTAAAACACTTATAGTTATGGAGTGATTGATATAAGTGGGTAAGTAATATGTATTGATTATGATTATGCACCAAATAGTGATACTTTTGGTGTTAGTAAAGTTGATTGATAATAAAGTATGTGAATACCCACTTATAGATAATCACTTATGTGAAAGGATATGAGACTTATAGTGAAAGCATGATAGTAATGAAAATTACACCTAAATGATATGATATGTGATATGTGATTAATACTTGGCTACTTGATAACATGATTAGGTGATAAAAGTGTGCAAGGTGTTACAAGTGGTTATTTGTGTGGGCTATCGCGAGGTAAGTTAATGGATGATGCTATCTTTCTTCAAGTAATGCTTGTTCCATTTACTTGGAAGGACCGGTAATGGATATGTCATTTACTTGATGAGTTATGATTATTTATACCGGGGTGTAGGCCCGAAGATGTTAATTCTTGCGGGAATTAGCATATGATATTATGGATCCTTAATATACGTATGTTGTGAAATGATATTGATTATCATTGATAGCCCATTTCTTACTAAGCTTTATGCTTACTCTATTATGTTTATGTGTTTTAGGTGAGCCAAGTGGGACCCAGAGGGATCCGGGTAAAAGGCCCGAATGATGCTAGTGGTGGAGCTTGTTAAGTTATCGGTAACAAGCTAATCTTTTAAATCATGCTCTCGATATGTAATCACCCCTTTTGTTTAAGAAAAACTTAGTTTTGACACCTAATGTTGAAAGTCAAACATGTTGAAGTGTGGAAGTCAAATTAGTCAATGAGTTGGTATACTCATTGATAGTTTTGGAGATGATGTTATTGTATAATAGATGAATATAATGTGAATATAATGGTTTATGGAAATTTGATGTTAATAGTTAAGTTGAAGTATTGATAGTGAAAGTGGCATGAGTTGACTTAGAATAGTCAAAGAAATGTGATTTGGGTGTTAGAATAGTGGTTATTTGGGTAAAGACCCAAACGGGTCTTCAAAGTGCCCAAATGGGTCACTAACGGGTCAAAAGGCTACGTTGAGTTGTAAATATGATATGACGAATGTAAACATTGCACTAGGTCCCAATTGTGGTATTAAAAAGGTAGTAGAAGTGTCAAAGTCTGAAGTTTGTTGGTTTGGAATTTGGTATGTCAACGGAAGTGGTCAAAAATGACCATAAAGTGGTCAACGATCCGTTTTCTCGTTAAACATGAAATTTGGAAAAGTGTTAATTGGGAAATGTTCATATAGTCATAATACACGTGCCTGCAAATTTTCATGGTCATTGGACTTGTCATTTTCAAGATATGCACGATCGAATTTCGGAAGATGGTAAAATGGACAGCAGGCTTCATTCCTGGGGAATGGGAGTCATTCCTGGGGAATTCGACTCAAATTTCTAACAGCATGCTTCATTCCTGGGGAATGGGAGTCATTCCTGGGGAATCTCTTATAAATTCAACATTTTCTTATTTAAATCCTTATTTGATCTAGGGAATGATACAACAAGTCTAAAATGTCATATTAAAACGTAGGACTTTACGAAATGAAAAAAAAATGTTCTAAATTTCGGGGTGTTTCAATAAAAGAACATAATCTCGTTTTAAAGCCTAGAGAAGCAGCCGGGTACCCACTTTACACAATTACCCGCCGGGTAACATGACTATCCGCCGGGTACTTAGCAAACTCGACTACCCGTCGGATAAGGGTAGTACCCGCCGGGTACTATCTCTTCTCCAGCGATCTGCCACTGTAACAAACCCAGACCCGATTTTATAACCCAAAAATTACAACTCAATTTTGTAACTCATCTGCTATAGCAACAATTAATCACTAACATCAAGTATAAACTTCAATTTCCATAACATCTCAATAGCTCAACCAATTTCAATCAAAATCAAACTTGAATTTTAAAGAAACAAGAAAAACACTTACAATTCAAGAAGTAATTTAAGATGATGATGATATTAATCAAAATCACAGCTTTGTTCCAACTTAGTTTAGTTATGGTTTCTTAGCTTTGGGGTATTATTTTTTTTTTTGTGTGTTCAAAGAGAATGAAGTTTCCCATTTGGGAAAGTTAGAGATATAAAAAACATAAGTCGGTCATCACCAACCGACCTCAATTACTCAGTGTAATTTAATTCCCTTTCTAAACCTATTGTCTGGAACCTAAAAACCATTTACGATTCCAACAATTTTATTTTACCGTCAACTATATAAAGTTAAAACAATCAATAGTTTACTAGTCACAATAAGTCATTTGACTTTTTGACTAATCATTTACAATAAACATAATATAATAACAAATAATTTCCTAACACATTAAATGATTATTTAAAGTCAGGAATTTACCAAAATGCCACTAGACCCTTAAAGTGGGTGTTACATTTCTGTAACTAGACACGCCCTTAACGAGGTAGATGTACTAATCATAAGTATGTCTAATTCATTTAATAGTTATTATAGTTTCTGTCTGTCAATTTTATAAGTTAAATCGACACATGTATTTTTCATATTGTTAGGTCTACTTTAGATATTCTAAGTATGTCTATTTATAACTTTTCGTGTTTTATATACATACTGTGAATATAATTTTATTTTTTTGAAATATATAATGGGTAATGCCGGCCTATTGATTTATACTTTAAAATCTCAATTAAGTTCTTGATGTATGGATATGAAATTAGATTCATTTCGTTGTATGAAAGTTGCAACTTGCAAGTATATAAAAAAAAAAGTTTGTAGAAGGTTCACCTCTGATAATAGAGGGTATAAAAGTTGAGCGTAACAAGTGTTTAGTTGAAATCTCAAATAACTTCGTATCATATAAATATCGTACATACCCGATCCTCCCAACTTAGGATCCTAGATTGAGTTTCATGTACGCAGCCTCCACTCGATACGCAACAGTACGCAACAATCAAATAGGTCCACGTGTCCCCATCCTTCTTCTTCGGCCAAAAATTTTTTACTCCGCCCGGAGTACGTTAACTATTTCGTTAACTCCATTATCCCCTTAATTTCCATCATCTCGATTCATATAATCACAGTTCATATAATTTAACAAACATGTCTTTTAATTATACTTCCATTCACGAATCAACAATTGTTGATGAAGAAAAATGGTGAAGACTTTTTTTCACTCTATTTTATCAATTTTGATTCTTTATGTAAAAATTCATTTTTTTTCCTTTTTAGAGTGCAATTGATTGTTCTTTAATCATTTTTTTGCGTAATTTGTTTCAATTGTCTCCAAATTTCAATCACAAAGATGATTTTTGTATGTTTTAATTTAATATTTGTATGATACACAATGAACATATTAAAAGTTGCAAGAGCAGGAAGAAGATGATACACAATGAACATGATACACAATGAACATATGTAATTATTAAATGATACACAATGAACATATTAAAATTTATATGTTTTTATTTACAATTTGTATGATACACAATGAACATGTTAAAAGTTGCAAGGCGGTGATGATTTGTATGATACACAATGCACATGTTATAATCGATACACAATACACATGTTATAATCGATACACAATGAACACGTTTCAGATTGTTGCGTACTGTGCGTACGTTAATATCCTGCGTACATGAACCCGACCCTAGGATCCTATCATCCAAATATAGTTTTCAGTATCTATCATCGGAAATGATAGGATGATAAAAACAAATATAAAAGAAAAAGATCTTACAAAATGTTCTGGATGAATAGTAAGAAGAGGGACTAGTAAAAAAAATATAAATTACATCATTGGTCCCATATGTTATTATTATGTCAATTTTCTTATGTGTATTGTTTTGTAAAATTTGTGTGAACGTAATATTCGTCGTTTAATATTTCCTTCAATTCAATATTACATTAAAATTTTGTTCCTAAAGGGTTATAACGCGAAAATTTCTAAAGATGAAGGACTAAACGTCTAAATTTAACAGCTATTTGAAGCATCCATATATTTCCCGCCATTAAAATGTATCACACAATTGCATCTACAAACAGAAAATATTAGGTCAACCGTATTTATAGGGCTTCCTTTGAATTGTTCTTTGATTTGATACCCTAGATTTCAGAAACTGATATCTCATTTTTCCCCTATGTAATTTAACTTACATTATTATTTCCATGTAACCTTTTATTATTATATAATCTTTGAAAAATTACTTAAATTTTAGTATCTATCATAAAAATATAAAGTATACATTATGAATCAATATCATCATACAATCCATTTATATATCTATTTATAATAATGTTTCCATTTTTGGCCTTTCATGAAAATATTTTCATCATTCATATTTGTTACTATAAAATTAAGAAATCAATTAAGGGGGAATCATTTGGTACCCCCAAATCATCACCATCATCTTCTAGGTTACCTAATAACAGAAACGATCAGAAATCTTTGCATCATATACTTTTACACACAAATTGTCTTCATACAAATTTATTTTATATAAATTTGTATGAATTTGGATTAAAATTTGGATCTTTTTGGTGCATGATTTCTGGTCTTGTGTTCTGATTATCTATATCCTTTAGTTTTTCGATCAAACTTTTTCTTCGTTTTGTTACGTTGGGGTTTGATCATTAATTTGCATTTTCATTCCTGATTTTCAACATCAAAACTTAATTTATAAAAATAACATTTAAAAAAAAAAAAAATCCAATTGGGGTGAAAAACTTGGAATTGTAGGCTTTGGGGAAGTTAAATGCTTGAATAATTCTAGCATTTTGTTTTCCCCAAAAAGAGCTACAATAACCAATTAGTTCCTATCAATACGCCCGTTTTCATGACTCATATGACTAATGCAGTTGAGGTAGTGTGTAATAATATAATGGCTTAAAGGTTTTTAGCGATTGATTATTGATTTAATTGAGATAAACATTTGTATTTATCGGTTTCAAAAGTGATCGAAATGGGTGGAATTTGCTCGAGATTAAGCTGTGGAATGAGTAGAAATGATAGGGAAGAAGAAGAGGGAAGGTTTGTTGGAATACAAGTGGCTGATCCTGTAAATAAAGATCATGGTGTTGCTCAAAATAATGAGAAACAAAAGGATAAACAATCGTTATCTGAAAGGGTACTTGGTTCGAAAAGGATGCAGAAGATTAAAAGTATAGTTGGTGGGACTCAAGGTGCACAAAAAGCAGCTGGTTGGCCGTCGTGGCTAACTTCGGTTGCTTCTGAAGCTATACAAGGATGGGTCCCACGCAGTGCAGACTCATATGAGATGCTAAACAAAGTTCGTATTTTTATGACATTTTAGTGCTTCATTTATGTTATGTGTACTTATTAATTAAACGTTCAACATCATTGTGATGTGAAATGATTTTGTTCTTAGTTAGTCCTATCTTTTTATCATGTTTGAAAGCATGTCAATGTTTCGGGGTCAGATGTAAGTCAAATAGTGAGGTGGTCAAATAGTGAATTTTTTTGTGTTTGGATAAACATAATCTGCTTATGAATCTCTTGTTACTTTGGGGTCAGATAATCAGTTAATACTGTCTGCAAGCCTGCAACAAAGCTGGAATTTAAATTATCAATTTATATGATAGTTTATTATTGCAGATTGGTCAAGGCACATATAGTAGTGTTTACAAAGCTCGTGACCTGCAAAATGATAGAATTGTTGCCATAAAGAAAGTGCGGTTCGTAAATATGGATCCTGAAAGTGTCCGTTTTATGGCCAGGGAGATTTGTATATTGCGTAGACTAGACCACCCAAATTGTATGAAGCTTCAGGCTTTGGTTACTTCAAAGTTTTCAGGAACATTGTATCTTGTTTTTGATTATATGGAGCATGATCTTGCTGGGCTTTTACAAACTCAGAAAGTCAAGAAATTCACACTGCCACAGGTTTCTCTTTTACTTTGTTTTCTTTTTATTTCTCACTTATGATGGAAATCTAAAGACCCATTTGGTTCGTATTAGAGGTGTTAAAATGGGCTGTTTAGGTGGATTGAATAGTGGATCAAACCTGGTAGAATATGGTATAGGTCAAACAGGGTTTGGCCGTTTTGACTTGATCCGTAACACTTTGTTCATTTTCTATAGAAACTTTTTAAATTGATTTGTCAGCTGTATATACCCACTTCATCAAATCAGCCAATATGGGTTGTATGCATATTTTTTTTCCTTGGACCTGTTCAACCCATTTAACACGTTTGCTGTAAACTCGTTTTGATTTTACCTGCAAGAAGTAAAATTATACCCAAGTTGACGCGTTCAAAAGTAAGTGGACTGAATTGCCAACTCTTGTTCATATAATTTTGGGTATATGCTTGTAGATTAAATGTTATATGCAACAACTTCTTCTTGGAATGGAGCATTGTCATTCTCGTGGTATTCTACATCGAGACCTTAAGGGTGCAAATATACTACTTGATAGTAATGGAATTCTCAAAATTGGAGATTTTGGTCTGGCTGCACGCTTTGAACCTGGCCAAAAGGAACCGTTAACTAGCCGTGTTGTAACTCTATGGTACAGGGCTCCTGAACTTTTATTCGGTTCAACATCATATGGTGTTGCCATTGATATGTGGAGCGCGGGATGCATCCTTGCAGAACTCTTTTTGGGAAGGCCTATCATGCCTGGAAGAACCGAGGTATGATATGATTTCCTACTTAAATAACGCATTATATTTATGTTAAACTTATCTTCTCTTTTCTAATTGTTTAAAATTAACATGAATATTAGGTTGAGCAGATACATAAAATTTTCAAGCTTTGTGGTTCACCTTCAGAAGAATATTGGAGCAAATCAAAGTTGCCTCATGTAACTAGTTTTAAACCTCAGCATCCTTATGAGCGTTGTATTGTTGAGACATTCCAACAACACTTGCCTCCTTCTGCTTTGGCTCTTTTAGATACCCTCCTTGCAATTGAACCAGAAGCACGTGGTACTGCAACTTCTGCACTTTCTAGCGAGGTATGTTTAAAATCATTTCCGTTTTGGATTATGGGTCAAAATGGCTCATTGTCTGGTGCGGGTCAAAACGGGCCAGATCAGGTCAGGTTGACCAACAAAACACTGTTGTCTAGTTATTATAAAAGTTATAAAGTATTGATGCATCAATCGTAATTACAGAACAAAAGCAAAGAATATGCTAGTATACTATAGCTATACAAATTCTAAGTAGAAACGATTTTATAAGTTCTATACATCAGAAATTGCCACCTCTATTTTAGACTCGTCAATCATCATTGGCATGATATGTGTAGTCCTTGGCATGGTTGGTTGTAGTTGCCTTTTCAGAGAAAATGAAAATTTATCAAAAGCTGATATATTATATTACATTGATATTAGTATTGATAATTGAAATTGAATTTTGTCACAGTTCTTCACAACGGAACCTCTTCCTTGTGATCCATCCAACTTGCCAGTATATCCTCCAAGCAAAGAGTTTGATGCTAGGTACCGAGAAGAGGAAGCTAGAAAGTAAGTTGAATATACTAGATTAAAAAGACTAAAATGTCCTTTTTTACTCGGAGGAAAGGAACTGTTGTTCATCACCTGAATTTTGTTATTGTCATGGATAATTTCAGGAGGAAAGCTGAAGCAATGAAAGGACATGTGCCTGACTCCGTTAGAGTAGCGGATTTCAAAGCGCAATCTAAACCACAGGTGCTTTTTTTGAAAACTTGAATCCTTCTGGTAGAGGTGTCAAAATGGGTGGGTTGTGTAACTCGTAAAGGGAACTTTAAATACACGTCAGGATGCTTAACACTTTTTGTCCCTTTTATATACGTAGTGTGTTAACTGTGATTACAAAGAATTTTTTTTTCCTCCAGTAATAATCTGATTTTGTAGGTTCTACACAATAAAAAAACACTTTCAGTACGATGTTTGACCCGTTAGAGGTGAAACATAACCTGGATTGACCCATTTCCTAAGTAGATGGGTCGAAATTGCAGCCTCTAGATTTGAGTTACTTTTGCTTTTTTTAAAAGGTCGTCTTGATGGTGGCTAACTTACACATTGCAGGGACAATTGGTCGCACGGAATTACAATCCTCACGAGAGAAGAGCCAAGAAAGGATTCTCGTATTCTAACTCGGAGATCCACCAAAGTGCTGTAGCATCATTGAGTAAGAACCTAAAAGACGACACGCTTGGTACAAGTTTAAGGATGGTGCTTCTACACAATGAACCTGCACTAAAAGGACCAATGACCAACATGCATCCGTTACAAGAATCTGCAAAGTTTGATAATGCGACCAACAAAGTCACCATGGTATGCTTGCTACCCACTAGAATTGGAAAGATGGGCGGTTTGGTCAGGTTAATTACTGCGTCAAAATGGGTTTGGGTCGAACGGGGTTTGATGTAGGTAATGATAGAAACACTATTTACACAATATTAATCTAAATCTTTGAATAAAGTGGTTTAAAAGGTTATTTGCATTAAATCGACTTTGAGCTACTTTCTACATGTTCCCATTTTAGCAAAACAAACCTCGACCCGTGATAAAGAAAGTGTGACAAATAACCCAAATCATCCCATTTATAAGTACAGGAGTCAAAAATGCCACTGCGGTTTGCTGTGTAAGTGTTGTATATGAAGTACATTGTAACCAAATTGCAAGTCATTTACAGGGCCACGCAAAGAGGATAAACAGAGTATATTCTGGACCATTGATGCCTCCCGGCGGAAGCACAGAAGACATGCTCAAAGAACATGAAAGACATATCCAAGCAGCAGTTCGGAAAGCACGTGCAGAAAAGGCCAAAAGTAGATTGGTTTGACAAATTATTATGATCCGAAGTCAAACAATACCAATGAAGTGAGTATTGTTGTGGTTGCAATCAAGCATGAGGCGAAATTGAATGAATATGTGAAGCGGATGGTAATGTCACATTCGTAGCGTCATATGCTTAGGCCTAAAATCACACATAAGTAACGCATATTATTGTGAGATACTGAACCTGAACTACAATTGAAATCGAAATCCAGTGGCCTTCCAATTGCCATAAATGACATCCCGTGTACAAGGTGTTAATCTTTAAGTCCGACTTTATCAATTAAATCTCTTGAACTGCTGTGTGTTCAAAACTTGAATTCCGTTGATAATTGAGATTCAATGGCTTGGGGTTAACTTAAACGCGCATTATTATTATAGTAACATGTTAAATGTGATTGCTCTGTTAAGAAAGCAAACAATACTATCAGCGATCTTGTGTTTCTAAAGGCTCGTAACTTTTAGGATATGCATATTAGACGTACGTACTGTTTCTACTATAAGTGACAAATGGGTAGGAATGTGGCAACTCAAATGTATTCAGGCTGGAATGCCTCATATTTATGTTTCCGCTAATCGGGTTAACTTACATATGGACCCAGTTGGGTTCGGTTGACCCACATATGCTTGATTTCAGTTTTTGTATTGGCAATTAATATGTAAGAATACAAAAACAATGCTATTACAAAAATGATCCGAACATATGAATACAAAGTTACATACAAATAAACTGTGATGATTTTCAACCCAAATAAAATGTTCCTCTTTAAGCTAAAAAATTTATTTGACCCATTTGAGATAAAATGCAACCCAAATTTACTATGTAGGTTGATCTTGACACTACAATGTGTACATTGAAATGTTTACACTTAAAGATCATGTTTGGAACGATGTCAAACATACTTACAAAAGTTGGTATATAGTCTCGCACTAATATGATCAAACAAAGCGACTACTCAACAAAAGGTTCTTGGAAACATGAAGGAGAAATAAATATGTACGCACGAGAGAGTTGATATGATAACTAAGGTATTGAAAACTTCATAACCTGTGTATAATGGAAGTGAAAACTGTATAATCAGAAAAATATTGCTACATGCAACGAACTTGCCTATTTTTCAATATAAAAGCAATCAGCAAGCTATACAAAAGTAATATATTAAGGGTTAATTGCACATTTCATAATTATAACTTTATATAAGTTATAACTACATGTAGTGTATCGTAGTGTTCATATATAAGTTAAAGAAACAAAATTCTACTTTGGCCATCCTGTACAATTTGAGACTACATATGAATATTCATACCATGGTAGCTCAGCAACTTTCACCCCTCGAGTACTTCCATTTTATTATTTCAGCTCATATAGCTTCAAATTAAGACTATAAGTCTTGCTTTGGCTTGCGGCTCAGTTCTGAGTAAGTTCCACCCATAAGCTGCAAAATCTCTTCCCACAAACTCTCATTCTGTGTGCCACCGAATATCATATTTGAACTACAAGCTGCCACATGCCATAACCCAGCTTCAATCTCTTCCTTGAGCTGATCAAGCTGCCAGCCCGCATATCCCACAAAAAATCTAAAATCTTGGGGTTTATAAACCCCAGTTTTCACTAAAGCAGAAGCTTCATCCAAACTGTTTCGGGAACCAAAGCATAAAGAAGGAACAACTTCTTCAAAATCAAGGATAGGTTTTTTCCCATCAGATTGTAACAGGAATATGCTGGCCTCGAGGGGCCCACCGAAATGTAATAAACAGTCGGAAAACGTTGTGGCAAGATGAAGATTTGTGGGTTTCATGTTTCTGATTTTTTTGTGAAGGGGTCGGTTTATAATTACTCCAAATGGGCCTTCTTGTGGGTGTCTGGTTCCAGATCCAAGTAGGAAGACAACTGACCTTTCAAAGGTTTGAACCCCATCAAGTTTTTCGGTTGCAACAAGGACACAGCCTGTTTCAGGGGAGGTAAGGGGGTGGGCCCATTTTGACCCGAGGCGTTTAGATTCTTGGATGACCCCTTCATCTTGTTTGTTAAGCATTAACTGCATAGTATACTGGACCATTAAGTTATATAAAATTGAACAATCATATCACATCATAACTAGATAATCTATATCTATACCAATAACTAAAAGAGGATATTGGGACCATATGTGTCAAAATGTTGTGCAGCCATGTAAACCCTTTACACTCTCATTTCCCGCCAAATTCTTATTTTATTCTTCTAAACTAATAATCTAATCTAATTTAATTTGATAAAATAAGTCGTGGATGGAAAGTTGGAAAGACGGTTGTAACATATTGGAAACCTTCGTTTTAGGGCACGTTAGACGTTTTGGAGACTTTTTCTTCGCTATCACTTTCAGTTGATTTTCCCAAATTCTTTCTTCACTTCTTTACTCCCGTCACACTCCCATTGTCATATTACAATTTAATTCCGGTAAGGTTTTTTTGTTTGAGCTACATGTAAATGGTCATCTTGCCAGTTTTCTACTTTTTTTAATACTGGTGATGCTTCTTTCCGATCCTCCATTTGATGACAAATTTGTAGTGTTATTTTACTCCTTGCAATTTCAATCCTGTCTGTTAAGTTTTTATCCTTTTTCCTCTCTGTAATTCTTTCTTTTTTTTTTTTTTTTGGGGGGGGGGGGGGGGGGGGGGGGGGGGGGGGGGGGGGGTTCTTTTCTAATTTTTAATTTGTTTACTTCACATAGTTTTCATTGAAAAACTATCACTTTACAGTTTGTTTGTTTTCTTATATGTCAGACAACACTAAATTATTTTAGTTATTCTTTCATATGCATGTACATTGAACATCTTCAGTTATGTAAAAAAAATTAACCACTTCTACATCACATTATGCTGAACATAGTTGTATAGATCATGATAATTAGGACATTATGAGCAATATGAAGAATATGATTTCTGTTAGCTACATGTTATATAAAATGTGTCAGACAGATTATTTTATTATTTTCTTTTTTATGACAAAGATTGAAGGTTACTTAATGTTGCTTGATTATAGCTTTATGTATTCATGCATTTAGAAATTTATGCATCAGATGGTCCCTTCTCCTGAGTTAACTAGTGATTAACTGATTATTGCAGAAAAGATACGTCTCTTAACAATGTGTTTAAAGGCTTGGTTGGTTATGTCTTTTGTCGTTGATCATTCCTCTAATAACCCATTATTGTGTATTTTTGCAGGAATCAATTAAGCATCACATCCTTGGAGATGTTACATCAACTTTGACGGGTCACTCGAGTTATGAAACTAATATTTATATACCTCTACAGGTAAAAAAAAGAACTGCAGATAGGAAATTTTTGTACAAGTGAATAGAATTCTATGGAAATGTCTAATCTCTTCTTTAAGAAACAAAATTTCTTATCATAGATTCTTCAATTATTTATATAGCATCATCATTGTTAGTAGTTAGTACGTTTTCAGTCACTCCTGTCTTTTGATGTATGTGCATGGTTGCCGAATTGGCATTACGTAACAAATCTGATTTTATTAGCACACCAAGATAGTTCTTGATTCCTTATTAATAAATCTGTGAATGTCTTCTTTCATGATAGGACATGTGGCAATCCAAGGGAGGGAGAGGTGACCTACCGACAGTGGAGGGAGAGGTATAAAAAATTATTTTGACAACATATGTTGAAGACAAAGGATTGTTCAATACTGAGAAATATGTGAGTTGGGATTAAGAACAACCTTTACACCTCAGACCTCGACACCCAGTGTTGTAAAAGTCGGCCTGGTCGGCCTCCTATTCGGGGACTAGTCGGGTTTTGGGAGTCCAACGACTCAACTGGGCCCAAGTTGGTCAACGTTGTTCAATGGGTCAAAGTCGGATTTATTCAGTCAAAGTCGGATTTTTTTGGTCAAAGTTGGTCAAGATTTTTTCAAGTATTTGAGCAATTAAACTATTATGTTTATGTTTCAAGACAATTATGTTAAAGTTTATGTTTATTTATGTTTAATGATCTCATCTATATTTACTAATAATATTTGAAATTTATTATTTTAATGTAGAAGTCAACAAAAGTCAAAATCCAACTAGTCCCTACGAGGTCCCGACCGACGAGTCCCCGACTAGCGACTTTTACAACCTTGACACCCGTAGCTACAACTCTACAAGTTAATCAATATGTTCTTTAGTTTGTAATCAATATGTTCTTTAGTTTGTCTTAGATACCCCTTTTCACCTCTAATCTTTCTTTTATACAATTCCATTGGTATATAGGCTGTTAATTAACATAATGAGTGTGGATATCAATTTATAACAAAGCATATATACTTCTCCTGTCACACTGATGCTACTTATGAAAACTTAAACAACTTATTTAGTACAGCTGTTCATCGCATGGGTAATGAGCTAGTAAAATGTTATACAACATGGGGTAGGACACGGTGTTTGGATTGCTTATGCTGCATGAAGTTGTAATCTGGTCTTGATGGTGTTAGTGTTTGACAGAATTTGATTATCAATGGGTATTTAAGTACTTTCAATCTAACCTTGTGATAATCAATTTGGTTACAGCTAGTATGAAACGGATTATATGACCCCTAAATAATAAAATAAAATTACCTGCTGATTGAGATAAAGAATGGCTCTAAACTCTCTCCAGTCAGTGGGTTTATGCTGGGGCTTTGGAGTACCCGAACCGCTAGATTTCTTACTTTCAGCAGAATTATTACCTTTGTGGCCCTCTCCTTCTGGAACGGTATGATCACCCTTGCCTATAATTTATAAGAACATCCACAAAAATCAACACATATACATAACATACGTTTGTGCGTGTGTATAAAGACACGTGAAAATTTGAAGTTAGGCACGCCTCACATCAGCAGACCCTTTTTGACAGATCTCACTTAACATATAATTAAACGATAATAATTCACAGACAGATTTCAATCAGGAAAATGAGGATTGGAGTCAATTAGAAGGCAACTATCCTTCAACATTCATATACCTTTGATCCCAACTTATTGAGATGCTTCCAAGTACACAGTGATTTATTTTTTACCTCGATGTGAAGTCGATTAACTGATTCTAAAGGTAATGTCGACTAACAGATGGTTATATACAGAGTGACATGCGTTAGGGTGCAAGGAGTAAATGGCTCATAGCGCTAGAGGTTTGCTAACCTTGAAGCGGTGTTAAGTTCATTATTATGTAGGGAAAATTACATGTATATCTTTCTAACGTCAGAAATTATGTCAATATCATCAACATCAACTTGAAGCTTTAAAATACACACATGTAGGTTTAGAAGGATATATATGATATTCTCCCTATTATGTATATACTAATACATGTAAGTGTGTAACCATTCATAAACTAAACGATTTAGAAGATATAGGACTTTTTGATATTTGTTGACAAAAGCATATGCATATTTACTTGATGTACTAGGCATTTGTAAACTTTCATAGAATTATGCACATGTAAATATTTTTAATAGCCAAAAGTAGAAAGAAAAAAAAAAGGAATGGCACACAAGATGTTGTTTTTAATCGATCTTTAACACAAGACTTATTTCTTTCTTTTTTTCCTATATACATCTTATGTATACAAATAAAGGAACAATGAATGAAATCGAAATCAATTTCTTATTGCGAGATCTTGTAACACTTGATATGTACATGCATAATTTCTATGGGTATCAGGGTATGTGATTCTATTCCTTGTGGAGGGGTGGCATAGTTGCTTTACTACAATATATGCTTGAGAATGCTTACTCGTGATATATTTTATCATGTCCATGTCATGCTTATTACGTGTATACAGTTATACACCTAATTTTAAATCGTAAGGAATGGGTTTACCATTCAGATTGACATCATATACTTCACTACTTTTTACATAAACATAGCTCAGTCTGAATTAACCATTGTATATATAAACTTTCTATGGATTTCTTTCATCGATTTATCCAAAACATAATTTTGGAACTTTGCTTTGCAAAAAAGAGCAATTCTAGCAACAACCAAGTCTTTTTTTTTTTTTTGTTATTTAATCAAGAAGTGAAAATCAGTGTCTATGAAATCGATAGGCTCATAGAATTAGCATATCCATCATCCAATAAGTTAGGTAGCAATCGGTCACATACAAAACATTGATTTCAACACTATTTTGTTTTTCTAATATTTTGTTTTTATATAGTTTCACATTGTGATTACAGAGGCTTCATAATAATTTATATATGTCTTCAAAAATAAAAGCTTATAAACATTTTTCTTAACGAGGCTAACTTTGTATTAACATTACTGCTGAACCTAATAAAGATCATATTGCATCAACAGTAGTCAAGATCAACAAAAACTAGGAACCCTAAAAAGTAAAAAACTTCAAAACTTCATTACTTAAAAACCCAAAATTAATTGTTAAACAGCTACATTTACACCAACAATCAGTAACCCCAAACTAATTTCAACACAAACCAAATAAAATAATACTAAAAAGATATGGGTAAATATATTTTGTCGGCATCGTACCCCCCGTGTTTGTTCCGAGTTAAGCAACCTACCATTAAAACTCCCATTGTCTGCAGTAAACTGGTTAATGTTGTATCGATATCGGCAATATAGTAACCGGTTACCGGGGGAACCGGTAAAATTACTTACGTGTCATTTTTTAGGCCACATGATGTGGTTGCCACGTTATCATTGTGTAGGTTGTAACAGGTAAAAACATAGTTTGCAAAGATTGTAGCACATAAATAACCGGTTTGTTGCATACATTGGGAGTTTTAGGGGTAGGTTGCTTAACTCGGAACAAATAGGGAGGGTATGATGCCGACAAAATATATTTACCCAAAAGATATAAAAACAAACCCTAATTTACTGAATATGTATGCTTTTAAACAGAAATGGCACCTGAATTCGACGAAGAATCGGAGTTATTATTCGAATTCTTCTTTCCAATAGCTCGAACAACAAACGATTGACGATGACAAACAGTTGAAATCAATTTCGTTAATTTCGATGAAGAAAAATTAGGTTTTCCGTAAATTTGATTATCATAATAATTATTATTCTTCTTCGATATGATGTAAGGACATCGTGCTGCAGGTTTGATCTGTACAGCACACAGATCCATCGAAAGTTTCAAACTTTTTTACTCAATAATAATTTTTTGACATGAAATTGAAAGAATTAATCAAAACATTTTGAAAAAAAATTGGTAAGAAAGTGAGAGAGTAGTGATTATAAAGAAGGAAAGAATTCAGTGGTAATTAATGGGGATGTTGTAGATATAATTGAGATTGAGAGAGCTGAAAAGAAAGGGAACGTGATCGTATATGTTTGTATGTACGTATATGTTGTATGTATATGTATATGTGTGCGTGGGAGAGGAGAGAATATGCCAAGATATAAACCGTTTTTTATGGTGAAAAGCGACATTAGAGTCCTTCTGGGGTTTGTTTCTAATTTTCTATCCATGTTTGGAAACGGGTGGGTGGGTGGGTTAGGTTGATTGGGGGATTTTGCTTGAAATGGGTTGCGGATAAACTCACTAAAGTTGCGTGTGGTTTGCGGAATATTTTTGATAGAATTGAAATTCATAAAAGCAGTGGCGGATCTAGAGATTTGGAGTAGGGTATGCAATATATATTTGATTGAATAAATTTTTTTACTGGGTCAATACAATACATGTGCGGTTTTTCAAATTTAACCTTTTCGGGTATGGATTATCTGCTATAGACTTGTTTATTTGGATATGGTAATTATAGAACAATTTAGTGTTTTAGTTCAAGTCCTCCAAGACCAGTTCGGTTTTGGTGTTAACTAAATTTGAAAAGTGTTATGAGTGTGATTAATTTAGATTAATTTTCTTTGGACATGTTTATGTATAGTACCCTTTAAAAGCTTTGATATGATATACAATATACTCTTACTCATTTAATCCTTGTACGTAATACTGATTATGGATGGGCTGTAGATAGATATAGATTATAGAAACAATATGCATGTTAGGTACTAGTAAAAACCTAAGTAATACTCTAGCAAATTCAAATTAAAATCAAAAGTTTAAGTATCATGTCGTTCAAGTCCACTATCAAGGGAATACAGTAGATAGTAGTAATATATTCTTTTAGTACTTTCACATCTACAATAGATTAGTTTATCAGTTTGTTGGGAGAGTTGAGGTGGAACCGTGGAAGGTATGCACTGTCTTTTCACAGAGTATGCACTCTATGTACATTTGTCCAGAAGGTTTAAGATATATATTTTTTTTACACTGGTAAGAGCAACCACAGGGTATGCAAGTGCATACCCTTAGTAATACACAGGTCCGCCACTGCATAAAAGGTATTGGAATTTCATGAAATATGAATCCTTTTGAACGAAGGTATTTGATGATTTAAAACTCAATTCATTTGTGAACCAAATATATTTGTAGAATGAAATTGAGATTTCAATTTCAGAGAATTCCGTTTGAGTTTCACGAACCAAACTGTGACACCCGATCATAGAGGGCAAATTTCGCGCCCAATTTAAACCTCAAATAATTGTACTTAGTACGTATTAATACGAACGTATTCAAATACTATATATATAAATATATGTATGTATATAACACAAATGATTGTTAGAAATCACATATAAATAAATCTGAAAGAACGCAGAAATACAAATACGGACGTTGGTGCAAATTTTATAAATGATATTTGATTATTAAAAATAAACGTTATTTATTCGGATAATAATAAAACATATTTTGTTTTATCAAAAACGTGTTCTACTCAGTTGAGACCACGCGAAGTCAAGTTATAATTTTATTACTCGAATAAGGTATTTTATAAAATACTTCGACTCAAAAATGTTTCGATAATACTTTTATAAATTTTTGGAATTAAAAGTATTACAATATTATACGATCGGGTAAACGAAGACGGGTAAATTACCAACTAGTATCAATTATTGGAGCCGGTCATATACAACTATAACACCTCTCATTTATAATCATTTAAATATAGTAATTCGGAAGCGTAAGTCCAAATAGATAGTAATACTTTACCTCATTTTATCAACTTATAAAATCCAACCTTTTCAAAACATAATTTCGTCTGAATCGGTGTTATATAAAACATGGTAAGACATTATTTTATACAAATCGAATATCAGAGTAACGCTTCACGTCAAACATTCCTTCTAGTCCAACTTCTTGCTCACCCAAATATATCAATAACCTGCAAGAAGTGTTATGTGGGGGATTAGCATAAAGCTAAGTGAGCAGATAACTAATCAACATCATAACTTAGCTCAACAACCTTGTGTACAACACTTAACACTAAAACAAGCAAGTACACAATACGACACATCAACAATGCATCAGTTCAACAATGCAACATTTCAACTAATCAACAACACCATAATGAGGATCGGCGGCTCTGGGGATAACCATAAACCCGGGTGGCTCCCCAAGAACACTTATCCAACCTAACCGTATGGCCATACGGACGAGACCGATAGCTAGTGATTATCTTCAACTAACACAGGAGGTGTGTTAAACTTTAGATAACCAACTAGCCCAACCAACAGTTCAACAACTCGTTGCCTCATTAACAACTGATGCCCGAAGGCCAACTTATTCAAGTGATCACATAATCAACAAGTTACATTTTCAACCAGTCAACATATCAACAGTATTATTACTATCAACATAATCATCAATGCAACTAATAAAGTAATAATACGTTACTTGTTGTAACCAAACTTGTTACAACCAAGTTACGCTGAGGATTAGAGATCCACTCACCGAATACCTCAGCCATCCACTCAGTAGTCTAATATCACTGAGTCTTCTGCACATCTGAGAATACAACATAATATCACAAGTTAGTTACATGCCTCAAAAGTATACACACTATTCCAACATACTTGTATCAACAATTCCAATTACCAATTCCAAATTCATACTTCTTGGATTATCACCTTTAACATCATTAGTTCGACATCATTTATCAAATTTTGATTATTATGACCATCTTAACACCTTAATCCACTTCAATCATCATTAATCAACATGGTTAAATCATTACCAAGATTATTAACCTCAAGTACCACTAATTCACCAAATCACAAATATTAAGTTTAATGAGTAAACAACACCCAATACACCATATAACCCATTAAGATCATAATGATCATTGTAACCCCATGAACACTTAATCAAGTTATAGCTTAAATTATGTTAATCATCCTTAATAATCAACTATTATCAATTATTCACTAATAACATTAACTTAAAACATTGATTCTTCCAAAATCAACTAAACTCACAACTTTTATTAAGGATTATATATTAACTTCATCACTTCAAGGTTAAAGATTAACTTATTATCATGATTCCATCATCAATCAACCATTCTAATGTAATTACAACTTTCAACTCAATCCAAAACATGTTTTCTATGATAAACTACATCAATTTATCACTTGAATCATTAAAGCATCAAGATTAACACAGCAAATTTATAAAATCTCTATAATCCAAATTGGTTATCTCATGATCTTTCTATTTCACCATTTGAACTCAAGAACTTGGATTCCAACTATGTAACCAACTAATAATCATCACTTAGCATCATATATCACAATTAATCATCATATAAATCAAGAACCAAATCAATTCATCAAGTTTCTAGTTAAACTAATCACATGAATTAAACCCACTTACCTTTCAAAAGTGAAGATGATGATGAATAGAAAAAGATGAAACCTTCTTGTATGAATCACCACTTCAATTTACTAGTTCTTGATTCATAAATTTTGATTTGAATGTTTAAAGATTTGAAGTTAGGGTTTGATGTTTTCTTCAAATGAAATTGGGAAAGAAAGAGAATTGGGAAAGTGGTAATAAAAGGGTCGGTCCCCATTTTTAACCGACATAAAGTGGTGGGTATTTTATACCCGTCCTAAATCTATTGTCCGGCACTTAAATACTAAATGCGAGACTTTATTTTATTATACCGTCAACTTTAATACTTTAAAACAAGCAACATTTTATTTATCACAATAAGTCCTAAGACCTATTTCACCAAGTTACACAATAAACAATTTAATAACAATTAAAATCTAAAACAATTAAATATCCAATTTAATTAGAAAAATACTAGGCCACTGGAGAGGGTGTTACAACAACCAACTCCAATAATTCAAACACACACACGAGCACATTTATCTATTTCTTCCTTTGCTCTCATCTCTCTCGGTTTCTATCTCTTCAACAACAAAATTAACAACAACAAGAATCAGTAGCAGCAGCAACACGAGCAACATTATCATCATCATCTTCTTCTTCATCATAATCGGATCATCATCATTTATCATCATCTCTACATCTCAATCTCTCTCGGCTCACTCACACAAACCACACCACCATCATCATTTTCGGGTATCATCACCAACAACAATAACAACACGATCGGCAACAGCTACAGTAGGATAATATTATCATCATCATCGTTACCAACCACATCATCATCATCATCGTGTTCATCGTCATCATCACCCACGGCTTCACCTTCATCGTGAGGAACCTTCTGTTTCTATAATAATTTCGAGTTTAGAAAAGCTTATATGATCATGTATTAGTGTTTTATATGTAGGATTATACTCGAAAGCAATGTAGGATAATCGGTTGCCACCTGATCTTGTTCTGAGCACAAGACCCGAACGGGTGAGTTACTTGACCCGAACGGGTATAGACCCCGGACCCGAACGGGTGTGTTTGGTGAACCGGTCGGGTGTCTTTGGTGAACCAGTCGGGTGTGCCCCCTGACCCGGACGGGTATTGTGTTTAACCTCTTGGATTGTATAATTTTTACATATATATATATGTATATACTTACATTACGGAATATTTTGTTAACAATTGTCACAAAATATACAACTAAAAGTACGTAACGAATTTTCGAAACGATAACTTTGATAACGAACTAAGTGAATGAAGTTAAGTGTTTTATGTAAAACATTACTTTTGTATATATATATATATATATATATATATATATATATATATATATATATATATATATATATATATTTTTGCAACTAATGAAACGTATGTATTTATACATATGCTACGTACTAAAATGTGTGTATATATATATATACGACACAAAAATGTACAAAGTATATTTATGCGAAAACAAACGTAATTATATTTTTGGAATATAATTTCTATCCGTCACCAACGAGCCGTACTTATTTTATAAATTTCAAATGTTATCACTTATCGAATACTTTGGACATAATTAATCGAGTGAACATTAATATGGATGATATATTTAAAACATCCATTTGCTCATTTAAAATCTCACGTGTTTAGGACACTAGGAGATTTCGGATTTGGACATAAGCTTACTTTAAGATCGCTAGCTCCTCAGGTGAGTTTCATAGCCCCACTCTTTAAACTGTTTTACTGTTTTTGGGGTGAGAATGCATGCACGCTATTTTCATAAAATTTGTTTATGAAACAACCATTGTAAATTGTTTTACAACTGTTTACTCGGTACGTTATATATGAGTACTAGAAATTTTCACTAAACTTATAATTGGAAAAGTTTCACATACAAGGATCATCTAAGGTATAAGAAGCCTCGTGGACTCTTATATAGAAATGTGAATGCAAGAACACTAGTTTGCTCTAGACTATGGTACAAGAATATAAGAAATCAATAGATTGCTACTTAAGAATACAAGAATACCTGATGTTGGAATCCAAGAATACTATTGTTAGGAATACAAGAACCTATAATACAGAACACTAGATCACAAGGAACTAGTACACAAGAAACTAGAATACAGAAAACTAGATTTACAAGAACTCAAGAAACTAGATTTCAAGGACTCAAGAAACTAAGTTACAAGAACTCAAGAAACAAGATTTCAATAATTCAAGAAACTAGATTGTCAAGAATATAAGAACTCTTATGTGCAAGAAACAAGAAACATACGTGCAAGAATCAAGAAACTTATGTGCAAGATCAAGAACTCAAGAATGCAAGAAACTTTATGTGTTCTATTATTTGTGTTATGTGATTTTATTATTTGTGATATGTTTGTTTGTTAGTACTGTTGTGTGTATTCTCTAAGTCAAGGAACTAGAACTCGAGGACTCAAGAAACAAGGAACTAGAAACTAGAACTCAAGAAATTGGAAACTAGAACAGAATGAAGAATGTTAGAACCAAGAAACTAGAATACTAGACTTAAGAATTCAAGAAAACTATGAAACATGATTTCAAGAAAACTATGAAACATGATTTCAAGAAAACTCATTTGGTTTTTACCATTAAACAAGATTTTATTAACTCTCTCACAGGTTTTGCAACGTACGGATTTCATACGTCATAAATTTCCTTGTGATTAAGGTCACACATATTACTATTTACCTATCAAAACCTATGAACTCACCAGCTTTATAGCTGACTGTTTTATTGTGCATTCTCAAGTACAAGAAGACAGTAGGATTGGCCATCAGGATCCTAGCTCGAGTCGCATACTTTCAACTCATGAGATTTTCATTGCATCGCTTTTGTATTACTAATTATGTAATGAAATCATTTTGCGAACTCACAATATTGTAAACACTTTATCTTGGTGATGTAACCACTATTTACAAACGTCTCATGTAGAAGTCGTTTGCTTATAATTATGTGTAATGATTTCTGATTAGTCACGCCCCGACCTGAACCGCTTCCGCATAGTATACTTGGGGGTGTGACACAAACGCAACCTAAGTTTGAATGTTTAGATCATATTTTACCCGACATTGTGAACCCACAAACTCCATTCAACACTGTAACATCCTATTTTTTGGGCCTAGAAATAAATGGTATTTTATTAAGTTTTAAAATGATTATTTAACATAATGGAAAATAAATTCATTTGGTATTGTTGAAAATAAATGGGTAAAAGAGTCACAGGATTTATTGTGACTAATAAAATATCACTTGTTTTAAATTGTTGAACCTGACGGTAAAATAAAATATTTTGACTTACGGGTATTTTCGGGTTCCAGACAATAGGTTTAGAAAATGGTATAATTTTTTACACTGTATTATATTGAGGCCGGTGTATAAACCGACTCCACCTACCTTTTCTTTCCCAAATCTTCATTTTTCCTTATCTCTCTAAAACTTTCACCTACAACTTCAATTAAAAATCAAGAAGGGAAACAATTGATTTTGGTTTGATCATCAACATTAGTTCTTCTTCATCATCTGATTTTGTATCATCTTCTTCTTGAGTTCTAAGTAAGTTTTATTGAGGTATTTTATAAACATGGTGAATTTGAGTTTGTTAAGTTTGATAATGATGCATGTATGTAAATTGAGGGGGGATTAACTGTGTATGATGATAATAAACCTAATACTTGAAGTTCTTCATGTTTTAATTTGGGTAAAAAAAGCTAGGGTTTATGAGAAATATAAAGAATTGTAGTTGCATGTGTAAGAAGTTGTACATTTAGACTTGTATGATGTTATATGATGATTCTAGAGATTATTTGATGCATTAGATTGAGTAGAAACTGAGTTTATTGTTGTTTTGGTTATGAACTTCGAGTTAGAATTCGTGCAGGTCTGAAACTCTGTTTTAAAACGCGTGAACGCGATCCTGACCCTTTTCCCGGATCGCGTTCCTCAGTTATAATTTGTTACAGTCGAATTTGAACAAGCGAACGCGATCCCGCCCTAGTTTCCGGATCGCGTTTCGTAGTGTAAAATGGTTACATAATTATTTCAAAAGGAGAACGCGATCCCACTATTGTTTTCTGGATCGCGTTTGTCAGTATGTTTTGCAAAATTTGAAATTGCGTAAGTCTTTTCAGGGTCACGGTTATGTGACAATTTCATTAACTCGGATTTGATTGAAATTCTCATGTTCACTCGGAAACGGCCCAAAGATCAAAACTATATTCTAATAGCCTAGGCTGTTTTTGGCCATTCGGGGTCATTTAAGGGTCGAAAATGGCATTTTTTCAGTTTTAAACATCATTTCGGGACTTTCTAAAATCATTTCGGATTGGTAACTTTTCTATAGCTTAAATACTTGTATTATATACACTTCATATGTAGTTTAAAGCATATAATGCTTAATTGTGTGATGCTATGTGTTGACATATGCTATATGATTATAATATCAGTTAATCGTTATTAATAAGTTACTGACTTGTATTGTTTTGTGGTAATTTCAGATAAGCAAAAGGAAACTCAGTGATATAAGACAACTGAGTTCAGAGACTGGAATTTTGGTGAGTGGTAACTGTATTCTTCGGTTCAACCCAGTTGTAACAAGTTTGGTTACAACGGGTGAACATACTTGGTTATGAGTTATTGATTGATTAGTTATTTGGATTAAAGTTATTGTTGATGGGTTGTTTATATTCCATGATGGCATGACTATTATGCATTATGTGACTATGTGGATTATTCAGAGGTCAACACTGGTTGGGTTTGTTGCTATTGTTTGGCTGGCGGGGTTCCCGATACACATCGTTGATGGATGAACCCTAGTCAGTGAAGATAGCTTCAAACTATCGGTAAATCACTGTGATGGCATACCAGTGGTTTAAGGTGTTCTTGTGATGGCATACCAAGAACCGCCGGTCCTCTTTGATTGTTGTGTGATTATGTTTATTTGTTGTAAGATTTGTTATTTCTGGATTGAACTGTCGGATACAGTTCCATTCACTTAGCTGTGAGCTAATCCCACCATGTTTAATATCTTTGCAGATTTCGTTTATGGTTAGCTTTTGGGTCGGGCATATGGATGCTGATGGAAAGTTTGACTACTACTGTCGCCACTCTGATCTTTTGGGGAAATCTTATGTTTTGGGAAACTTAACATAACAACCGTTTTAAGTAAATGTCTGTAATAGGTTATGTAATAGTTATGATGTTTTTATAACTTGCTACATTTTGGAATATGTAAATGCGGTAGATATGTTTTGGGACTCGCTTCCGAAGTTTATTATATAATATATGTTTCATTAAATGGAGGGTGTTATAAATACCCGTCAACAAGACATTTCGAGGGCAAGTTTGAACATACTACGATGGAAACGAAGAAAAATAGTTAACTACAAACTCTGATATATAGTCGAGATTGCATCTTTAAAAGCCGTATAGAGTGTTCATCATCATCAAGTTCTATCGGAGTACTTATCCCACTAAATTTAACATTGTTTATCTTAGCAGAACAAGGAAAAAAAGCCTTTCTGAAAAAATATATATATTTATTAACAATTACTTTAGTAATGTATAATTGATAATATATGGTTGAATATATAAATTAAATTCAATTATATTATCTATTTGATAGTTGTGATTCTTTTTCCATCAGTGCTTATAGAGATTGTGGTATTAAGTAGTACTACAAGGAAAGGGTTTACATCACATGTGAGCATCATCTCAACGGGTTTTTCATTTAACATGAAACAGGTTTTACATGTAACATGAAAAAGGTGAATCATGATATATCTTGAACAAAGGAAGGCGATGTCTTTAGTTTAAAGTCAATTTATGTTCATCATCTTACTGCTAAGATAAGCACACAAGGATTGTTAAGTCATAATCTATTTCATTACTAAATTAAAAAAAAATGTTTTAATAGTCAATGCCCTTAGATAATGGTTAAGCAGTTAAGCCTAGGATTTGTCAATAATCATCACTAATGATGATTATTGATTATCACATTTTATTTATATAGTACTCGTTCCGTCCCACCACAAGTATCTACATTACTATTTTTGGTTGTCCCAAATAAGTATCCACTTCCATGTTTCAACCAATCAAAAGAGACTTTAGTGGGTAGATATGGTTTATTATCGGTGAAAAGTGTAGTTAGTAAGAAATCTTAAAACTGTGTGAGTTGATTGTAAAAACTAAAATTCAATCGTATTATCCATTTGGTAGTTATAATCCTCTTTTCGTTTGTATTTATAGAAATTATGGTACTAATTAAGCACTAGTACTGTAGTATAAGAAAGGGTTTATGTGACCTTTGGACATCAAATAAACGTGATACATTCTTAACTTAAACAGAATGCCAAGAAATTTCACAACCAGGGGGAACTAGAATTGCCCGCGCTGCCCCCACAAAAAATTCAAAATTACGTATAAAAGAATTTTTTTTAAGGTATTTATGACAATTTTAGAATTTTGCCCCCTCAAAACTATAAAGAAGTACAAAATAATTTTATTTTTGCCCCCTCTATGTAGATTTTCTAATTCCGCCCCTAATCACAACCACTAAACCCTGAGTAAGATACCACAACACAAAACCACGAGTTATGTAATATACAAAAGTTTGATCTAATTGCGACTATTCTAGTTAAATGTCATCCTCTATTGAAAATATGATTGGTGAAATGCATCGATTACATATCATGCCCCCTTTAAACAGCAAAATAAGGAGACTGTTTTTTACAGGTTGAGAATTATTGTTCTTCCACAGTTTGCAGGCTACAGAACATGTCATTAACAAGAATTCCAGCCTCTTAACAGAGAACCCGCGAAGTCACCTATGTATTATGCTCCAGGATCATTATGACCTGAAAGTTGCCATCAGCATATCAAATTCCAAGTTACATAAAGGGGAGGGGGTTTTAGTGATATTACACAGGTCGATAAAAACTGACAGATGTGGCAGCTTCAACCCATTAACTTACGAATGTAAGGATTTGGATACTAACTAATCACTAAAGGGTCAATTTTGTTAGAAGTCACCTAAACGTGTATTTTCCAATGCGTATGATCTTCTAGATGACTTTATTAGAGAAATTTGATTAACATTGTAATAGCATAGTCTTCGTATTTATATTTATGACATCTATTATTTGTAAAAATATCTTTTTTAAGGGTCAACACCTCCCCACTAATCAAACCCAGTAAACAGCAGCACTCTTGCTGAAGATTGTCTTACACATGCACAAAGTGTTTTGCATGCCATACGGGGTTAATTTTGCCTTTATCATAAATGAACCTACTTTACAGAAGTTTCTAGCTCAAAAGCACCAAGTGAAGCTGCCAAAAGATGATCACGCCTGCTCTCAATGAACTTCTGCCGGAATTCCTCAAACTTTCCTTCTGTAATTGCTTCTCTAATTGAGCGAAAGAATGACAGATAGTGGTGTGTGTTATGTCTACACGAATATAACAAGTTCAGATATATTGGTAACAAAAATAATAATTAATAAAGTGAAATATTTGTTTGTACATTTCAATCAGAATCTGAGCCAGCATTTCGTGGACGTTAAGTAGATGATTAATGTATGCTTTTGTATGGTTCTGGCATGTGTAACAGTTGCAGCCTTCAACAATTCGTGACGTATCTTTCCTGCACCAGCATTTAGCAATGAAAATTGAAAAAATTTAACATATTTCTATTAGAAGAGGCAATTTTGACCCATTCATATATTGGTGTATCTGATATTCCCAGAAACCATCACAAGATGGCCTAGTGGTTGGCGTCCTGATATCCTCACAAAAGGTCTCAGGTTCAAACCTCACTAGCAGCACATCTTGGGGTGGCCAGGGAAAGGGTCGGAAACGTTCACAGGATAACCTGGTTAGGCCGCATACATCTAAGTAAAAATACTCGCCTTCCCCAGTAACCTGTACAGGGAAAACCTCCTCCGTTTCCCAGGTATTCTCAAACATGTCAAATGGGACGAATAAAACTTATTAGCTGCAACCGAAATGGTGAAGTAGTTTGACACAGTCAAAATCCATAATGGTGAATTGCCAATGAATGCATACAACCTCTTGAATCACATTATAGTAAATTACAAAAATGTTCCCTGTTTTATATCATTTTTTTCAGTTTCAGTCCCTTGGTCATGTTTTTTGCATCTTTAGTCCCTAGAAAGTATGTTTTGTTACACAATCAGTCCCTCCTAGGGACTAAACATGACCAAGGGACTGAAACTGGATAAAGTGATATAACACAAGAATCATTTTTGTAATGTAATCATCACATTAATTACATTTCTTGTAATAACGAAAACCCGTGTGTTTTGAGTGAAGGTGGCAAAATGGGCGAGTTGGGTAACAAGTAGGTTTTAATGTTTTATGGGTTGAAACATGTCACAATGTGTTGGGTTGACCTAAAATTCCTTTGGTCGTATTTTACGTTTCATTTAATCATTAGTTTTCAAAATTGATCACATATTCAATTCATAGATTAGTATAAGTTTATTGATAAAATGATCTGATAGGCTTATGCTATTTTGTTCATAAGTATATGAATAGAAATTTCCCAACTGAGTCACCAAAAATAACCTCATTTCAATATGCTAGGGAAAATCAGCAACAAACAATTAGATGCCAATTTAAGTTTTTTTCAAAAAAATATATATATATATATAGTCACGATTACCTGAAAACCGTTGCTTTAAGATTTATCTTTGTATGGTCACCGGCTATAGCAACTAGCTGACAATCAGACACATGTTTAAACTCGCCATCAAGTGGGAAGATAAGTGCAAAGCCCCCAAGGGTCAGATGGTAGATATACCTGCCAAAACAATTATAATAGCTTTCAATCAACAAAAAGACAGCAAGAAGACAAATTGTCAATTCAGGTAGAATAAGATACTTACGTGGAGTCAAAGAGATCAATTCCCGCAGCAATACCCTGTAATACCTCCTCTAGATAATTAAAAAAAGATTCTTAGGTTAGAAACCAAGATTCATGAAATGTAGATATAATTTTGTTATACACCACTACAATTCCTACATTTTGTGAAGTATAGCGAATCTTTTTAGTTGTTATATAGAAAAGTATCTCCATCCATAAGCAAAAAAATGTAGAAGATTACTTGAGGTCAAACTAATATAAATAGAAAATTAATAACAATTGATAAATAACTAGATAATCATGTGTGGAATAGTTTGTAAAAACAAAAATGATACCTGGAAGGCCAAGGCCACAAACCTGGCGAGGCTTTTCTTTTGGTAAGCAGTACTAAAACAAATCATTAGATTTGTCAGTATGTGAATGTATTAATTTCAGCAATTCAATATAAAGTTGCAGGTGTACATTGGCGTCCAATAATGAAAAGAATAAAGTACCGTAACAGCATTTAAAAGAGCAGACCGTTCATCGATACTATCTCCAAGCCCAAAACCACCAATATAATAACCTATAATGCCACTTTATATCATAACCTTAAATGATATAAAAGGTTTGGATGCAATAACTTAAAAGACAACATACCAGACACATTTCTCTTTGCTACCTCTTGAGCACAACGTAGCCGTTCTTCAATGCTGCATCCTCCAACAATGGATCCAAAAAGAGCTCCATCTGTCTACATCACATGGACTATCACAAGGGTATATAAAAAGTAAAATGGACAATAATGTCCACATATTATAAATAAATAATTCATTTACCGATTTTAGTGAAATGCAATCATCAAGCCATTTAATAGTTCGGTCAACAGAAGCTTTATTTCTCTTCGCATTAACTGAAGCAGGCACTTCATCAGCTAAACTGACCCACAAATCAGGCTTCATAGAAGAAATCATTTTCATGTACTCCATAGGTTTCACCTAAGTATAACAGCAAAACATATGAGATGAATTATAACTAAAAAAACCATTCAAATGGAAGTGTTTGAAAATTACCAAGAAACGTCCACAAGGAGTCTCAAACGATGCTCCGTGTTTGTTACTGCTACTAGCTTCTGGAAGAGATAGAATAGAATCCCGTGGTGCAGCAATGAATCCATAGCCGTGCAAACCAAGAAGCTGGTGGACCCCTCCAAGACTCGATATTGTCTTCGAACTAGGACCTTCCATGCTGCAAGATACAAAACAGATGACAGTTTGATAGTTTAGCTAACCCTGAAAAGAGATTTCGTAAGTTAAATATAGAACTCTCCTATCAAAGGAGTGAAAGTAGAAATATAACAAGATGGAGAATATATTTAAGTATTTTACCAAAAGAAGAGAGGCAAACGGCAAAAAAATGCATTGTATTAGTCAACGTACTCTTTTTAACAATTTAATGCAGCATATTTACAAGAAAATGTTACCACGTATGCAATTGCAACCACTTAACCATCTAAAAGAACAACTAAGAACATGTGCAAAGATAATAAAACAATTCAAGGGGGTGCCTGGGCCTGTGTGGTTTCTTATGTAAACACTTAGGGGGTGTATGGGTAAGCTTATTTTCTCAACTATGGGCTTACTGAAATTCAGAAAGACAATAAGCTCGACGGCTTATGAGCTAACCAACTTCAGCTAACGGACTTCAATAACAAATAAGCTGAAGCTTATAAGATCATAAGCCCTTAGAACAAAGCTCTCTTTTTTAAATTCAATAAGCCCTTAAGTCAAGATGCTTAAAGGCAAAGGCATATTATCAACTTGTAATTTTCATTCATCTAAACACTCAAAAGTCCCTATTATCTTAATTTAAAACGGAGAACGTTAAGTATCTGAAAAGTGCACCATACTTTATCCAAAATTATATTGTATGCATCCAACTTCAAGTTATTGCTCTTATAACTAGTAGACTGTTAACATAGCACCGGTTTTGATAATGTGGGAACTTATATGGCTGCTACATCAGCCAAAAATACAGGCAACCTAATAGAGAAGTTATTAAATACATACAACATCAACAATTGAAGTTTAATACATACACCTAAAACGTTTTAAGTTGGATAAATACGATATAATCCTTTGTTAGCAAAAACTGAATCTTGGATTAATGTTAGCTTTCTTTGCAAATTGCCCTTAAAAAACTATTCCGGTAGAAACAACCAACCCCTTGAGAAACCACATTACAAACAATTTCAGTTAAAAATTTACAAAAATAAAAACTTAACTTACAAATGCATAGGACTAAACTGAAGAAGACGAGAATCAAGGGACGGCAGAAGCGAAAGATGGTCAGGTGGAATAAAAGCAGGCAACCCTTTTCGTGTTGTAATTAGAAGCGCCGGCGTCTCCATCTGTATATCGATATCTGTATCTGTATCTATATTTTTGGTTTGCCGGCGGCTGCTATTATTCAATTGCAATTGAAGAAGGCCAACCCTTGCTTGAGTGTTTTTGCTCCATGCTTTTACTGAAAACTTCATCTTATTGTTATTGTTAGTGTTGTTATGTGGATGGTGTAATGGTGGTGTGTTGGTGATTTGTTGTTGTGGTTCCGCCGGTGGCATTGGTTTGTTTTGTTTTGCGGTGGTGTTTAGCCGCCGCCTGTTATGTTTTGGGATTTTAGCGGAAGCCGGTAGGTTTTTAGCTCATGTTTTAACTCTATCAACGTTTTTGTCCGTATGGAAGTATAATTTTTACTCCCTATGTCCTAGAATAATTGTTTACCCAAAAAAAAACACTATATCCCAAAGTAATTGTTCATCCACTAAAAAACATACAATTTAATGAAAACATAATTAAAACTGCTATCTTTCTTATTTTTTACGAAATGACAGTTTTATCCTTAAACAATTAATTACTGCTTTCTTTAAAGTTTGTAATAATAATTTCAAGTAAAGATAATATGGTAATCACAACCAAAATTCCTTTCTATTTTTAAAAATGAACAATTAATTTAGGACATTCACAAAAGGAAATATGGATTATATTTTTTAGATGAGGTAGTATGTAGTAGGTAAAAGTTGTACACAACCTAATAACCTATATGGCTATATGTATTTTATTGTAATGTTTTACTTTTAATTAATGTATGTAAATTTTTTTAATTTTAATCAAATCTTTTATTTAATATTACGTTTTAAATATATAAAGTAAATAATGTGTGGGTCCTGAGAAGCTGAGTGATGTGACAGAGTTATCTTAGTTGTTAGTCAGTTTTGACAAGTGTTAACGAGACGTTGATTTGGTACCAAATGATGCATCAAGTTGCATTAATGGTTGGGAGTGGTCTTATGCATGGTTGTCAAGATTGCGATCTTGATCGTAGGATCGCACAATCGTACGATCTTACCAAGTAAAAACGTATAGGATCGGAGTAGGATCGCTCAGGAGGTAGAATCGGTGAACGATCCGGTCCTACAAATGAACTATTTTTTTTTTTTTTTACAATTTGGCTAAGATATTTGTAAAGCCCATATTATAGTCCAAAGTCCAATGACATTGATGATCCGTAAGAAGTTACGATTGATATCTTAAATTAGTAATTTTCATTTGTAGGCTCATATGCTCTTAAACTTGTTATTACTATTAGTGCAGTCATATTATGCTACTATCTTTTGTTTTAGTACATTTATCTTCCTAGAAACATATGTTGACAAATCACATTATTTTTGTAATATAAAAGTTTGAATGTTACATTAATTTCTCTAATTCTTAGTATCATACACGAATTTTGATATCTTAAAATAAATAATGATATTTTGGTGGGATCTTACGATCCCGATCCTATCTTATGATCACAATCTTGCAAAGTCAAAAACGATCCTACGTAGGATCATGATCCTGACAACCTTGGTCTTATGTACTACCACCATTTTCCAAAAACTATACACAATACAAATGGTTCACATTATTATCCGTATCAATATATTTTCATATCCACTTAAACCCTTTTCTTCTTTTTTTAAAAAAAAGCAACCCTACACTATCTATCCCACAAGTTATATACAAAACTACCACGAATATTTACAAATTACTTCTCACGAGACTTGAACCTTCAACCACTAGTTTGATAAGTTCCTCACAGGCTCACATACCACTAGGCTATAAACCCTTTGATCAATTAAATAGTTTTCAATTGATTAGAAGTTGACAATCTATTATAGAACAACTAATAAAGTAGAAGGATGAAAAATTAAGAGGGAATTTAAGATTGCGATATGACGGTGATTTTCAAATTATTACGTTTTCAAAACGTATATAATCAAGTTATACTGTTGTACAGTGTTTGGAAAAAAAAAACAAAACAAAACAAATTGGTTAATATAATTTCGTTGTTGGATCATCAAAACGCACTTTGGAGAAGCTGCTCCCCCTTTACTTGAAGGAAACGCCATTTTGAAATACTGGGTGTGAGGTCCTGTTTAAACACCCAAGCAAAAGAATTACAACAAAATAAGAACAATATGAATAACAAAGAAGATTTTTATATACCAAAGCTCCAATCTTATTAATCAAAAATTTTAATAAGACGAATAGACTAAACAAGGTTGTCAAGATCGGGATCCTACGTAGGATCGTTTTTGCCTTTGCAAGATCGGGATCGTAAGATCGAGATCGGGATCGTAGATCCTACCAAAATATGATTTTTTATACAAAGATATCTAAATTTTTGTAGAAAACTACTATTAGTTAAATTAATCTAGCATTCAAACTTTTATATTACTGAAGTGATGCAATTTGTCAACATATATTTCCTAAACGATAAACGTACTAAAACAAAAAATAGCGACATAGTACAATTGCACCAAATCTAAGCGCATATTACAGATGAAAATTTCTAATCGTCGTTTTAGAGGTTCTAGATTTTTTTAGGTTAATTTGATAATAGAAAGGGAAATTGAAATTGGAAACAAATGTATGGTAAGTTTTGAGATATGATTTGGACTACTTATGGCCCTTACAAGTCCAGTTGTAAAAAAAATTAGCCCATTTATAGGATCGGATCGTTCAACGATCCTACGATCTTACGATAGATCCTACGATCTTAAGATCGATCCTACGATCCTACTCCGATCCTACCTCCTGACCGATCTAAACGATTTCCCTTGGTAGGATAAGATCGTACGATCGGGATCGCGATCTTGACAACCTTGACACTAAATTTGTATCAGGGTTGTAAACAACCTTGGAGCTAACTAAACTATTATACGCGTATACATGGAGAACGATCTCAAATTATGAGATCGTGATGTGCATGAAAATACAACCGGAAAACACACTTTCTAAAATGTCTATGGGTCTCTTTATTTATAGAGCCTCACTAGACTTACATTGGAAACATAATTTCTTTAAAGTCAAACTTAACACATGTCTCGATACTTCTAAGGACAAGAAAATCTATTTATAAATATAGATTTGTCTTTTACAAGATTTTCTAATAAATGTATGGAAACAAATCTATCCAAGTGGTCTGAGACTTTAAAAGCATGGTCTACCACAGTAAGCATTCCCTGATTTTAAGGAAATATGTCAATTCCACTAAGCTGTGGAAACCTTGTAATTTGGCTTAGCAGTGGAAACCTTGAACTAGCAGTGGAAATCACAAAGAGACCTATTTTTCTAAGCAAATGCTCAAAGAGACCTGTTTTTTCTCAAATAAAGAGGTCTCTATGCTCAAAGAATTCCAATTTGTATTTCTTAATCAGTTTATATTTTTATCTCATCAAATCTATAATGTGACATAAAAATTTATGTCACTTTATTTTCCCAAATACTGGGTATCATCTACTTTGGTTTTATCTTGTCAATAAAGGGCTGTCATTTTCTAAAAGAATATCAAAATTTATTTTTTTTTATTTTCCTTTCCATTAAATTTATATTTGATTTGATTAAAATTGTGCATCTTATTTCTTTTCATTTCTAAGTGCTTTGAAACTCATCACTTTATTTGAAGACAGTGGACATTGATTTTCTTGTTGTAGACTACGTAATCTCACTTAATTTTTTTTTAGGAAAGATATAAGAAATTTACAAAATGAAAATACTTAGAAATATCTTAAAAGTTAATACCTTGGGGTCCAAATTATGTTGTGATCTTAAGCTTCTGCACACTATCCAAACTCATCGATCAATGGATTGGATATGGATCGGGTGATGCTATATACATATTGTCGCACACCCAAATTTAAGATGCGGAAGTGGTTCGGGTCGGGGCGCGACTAATCAAATATCAAAGCACACAAGGTATAGCAAACGACTCTATATGCGTCGTTTTAACAAAATATATTAATATAAGAAATGTTTACAACGTTTGAAGCTATACATAGCTCATGTTCTGAAAATGAGAGATTCCAATACATAAATACTTTTACAAAATATATTAATGCAAGAAAATCTCTAATGTCTGCATGCTGACTCGAGCTATAGTGATCCTGAGGGCAGTCCAATCCTACTGCTGAGTACCTGTGATACATGCTAAAATGGGTCAGCGAAACGCTGGTGAGCTCACAGGTTTGTATATCAAATAATATCGTATGAACCGCAAGATTTAAATACAGATTTGCAACCAAGCAAATGATAATGTATAGAGCCATGAGCACATAGTTTGAGCCTTAATCGAGGTGGTCAGGATCCACATTCAAGGACCTGATCGAGGGTTCCTCCCCACGAGTACCTAATCTACACTCGCCAATTCAAATATTAATACATCTGTTTACCCAGTTAGTGCATGCTAACCCGGACGAGGAGGGTCAATCCTATATGGTACCATATACTAATATTCGCGCTACCGAAGTATTACCAAACTATGTTGTGGAGGTCTTAAAATGATTAGTTGTGAAAAACTCATGTAGTATATGAAAAGTTTGTACTCGCGTTCACATGTTTAAAACAAGCAATGAATCACACCCCTGAGAAAACAGTAAAAGAGGGGCCATGAGACTCACCTGAGTCTGAGTGCGTTTATCTCTATAAACGTGAGTTTACTTAACCAAGCAGAGACGTCCGAAGATTGTAACCTGAGGGTGTCCACGACACGCGATGATTATTAATATGAGTAGGTAGTTACTAAGACTACCTTTGTAGTTGTTCGTTCAACTAGAATGCCCAAATTACTACGATTTGGTTGATTGGTTTAAGTTTTGAAAACGTATACGACCCGTTGGTGACGGTTTGTAATAATAATCTCAACTATTATTATGATACTTGTGTTGTTGTCTTGTGTATAAGTTGTATCGTATCCGATTTGTTTGGTGTAACATATTCCAATACTTAGAAAATAGTTAACTTTTCTGTTTTTGGCGACACTAGGCTAGTGTCGCTATAAGCGACACTAGTTAGGCGACACTAGACGAGTGTCACTATAGGCGGCACTAGTTAGGCGACACTAGGTGAGTGTCGCTGGATTTCTGATTTTCAATTGATTAGCGACACTTGATTAGTGTTGCTATAGGCGACACTTTTCAATTTTGGCGCCACTAAGGTAGTGTCTCTAGTGTCGCTATATGGGCGACACTTGGCATTGCGACACTTTGCTAGTGTCGCTAGCACTGTTTTTGGCACACTAGCGACACTTACGACTGTTCGCCGGATTTTGAGCCGAAAACGAGTTTTCCGACCACCATTTGATCCAAATCTTTTACCCAACCCATATTTGGACATTTTAAGTTGTTATAAACCACAAACAAGTGAAAATATACACAATTTAAGAGTTCGAGATTTGTCGGAAATCTTACGAGTTAACGCTGGAGAAATCCGAAAAGATGGAGAGGTAGATCGTGATGCGGTGGTTCTTTTCTTCCAAACGGGCTTGAAGATTTGAGGTCGTTTGATGGTAGTAATTGCGGATTTTAGATGGTGGTGTGGTTTGGTGTTTGTAGAGAGAAAAGGAAAGAAAGATAGAGAAGAGAAAGTGAGAAATGAAAAAGAAGATGGTGATGGTGAGGGGTAAGGGGGGCCGGCTACGGTGGGGTCCACGGAGGTGGACTTCACCAAATTTCGTTCCCTGTATTCGCGCTCCGTGCGGTGTTCATTTTCTCGATCGTTAAATGTTAAATATTTATTTTATACTTTTAAATACACATTTTAAAATACTTTAAATTACTCAATATTTTTGTTGAAATAATTTACTAATTACTTTACGACTAGGTTATAAAATATAATCTAACATGGTTTCGTTTGTTTGCGCGTTAAATCTTTTAATCGCGAAATTGTTAATTGTACGATACGAAATGAATATGAAATATCATCAAAATAATATTTTAAATACGATAGTATTATTAAATAATGTTAAATTACTTAATAAAATTGTTCACCAATGTCCGTATTAATTGAACCGAATTACATTCGATTTACATTACGTACGATTTAATCAAATCGCATAATTGTATATATTCAACAATATATATTTTGATACATTAATTAGCCTAACACAGAACTAATTACATGTATTTACAGTTGATTAGGTACTAATTGTTAGTCCTAATTTGACGGGTGTCACATTCTCCCCTGTTAGAAGAATTTCGTCCCGAAATTTAGTTCGATGTCGGATTTGATGTAGAGTCAGTGAATAACTGAGGATACTTGAGTCGCATTTGGTCTTCCCGTTCCCAAGTGAATTCCGGACCACGTCGCGAATTCCACCTGACCTTTACGATGGGAATACGACTTTGTTTGAGTTGTTTGACCTCACGGTCCATGATTTCGGCGAGTTCTTCAACAAAGTGAAGCTTGTCGTCAATACGGATTTCATCGAGTGGAATAATTAGTGTCTCATCAGACAAGCATTTCTTCAAGTTAGAAATGTGGAAAGTGGGATGCACGCTGCTGAGCTAGGGTGGCAGCTGCAATCGATATGCCACTGGACCAATCCTCTCGAGGATTTCAAAAGGTCCAATGTATCTGGGGTTTAGTTTTCCTCGTTTGCCGAAACGAATGTTGCCTTTCCAAGGTGAAACTTTGAGTAGTACTCGATCCCCAACCTGGAACTCGAGTGGTTTGCGTCTCACGTCAGCATAGCTTTTTTGACGATCACGTGCGGCTTTGAGTTTGTTTTGGATACCAACAATTTTCTCGTTGGTTTCATGAATGATTTTCGGACCAGTGAGTTGGTTATCTCCCACTTCGGTCCAACAGATAGGTGATCGGCACTTACGAGCGTACAGTGCCTCGAAAGGTGTAGCTCCAATACTGGTATGGTAGCTGTTGTTGTACGAAAACTCACACAATGGTAGATGTTTTTCCCAGTTTACACCGAAGTCAACTACGCAGGCTTGTAGCATATCTTCCAGTGTTTAAATAGTTCGTTCACTTTGGCCGTCGGTTTGAGGGTGGTATGTGGTACTCATATCAAGACGGGTACCCAACGATTTCTGAAGTGATTGCCAAAAGTGAGATGTGAAACGACTATCTCTATCAGAGATAATGGAGATGGGAACGCCGTGTCGGGTTACAATTTATTTCGGATAGATTCAAGTGAGGTGTTCCATTTTGTCGGTTTCCTTGATCGCAAGGAATTGAGCAGATTTCATGAGACGATCAACGATCACCCAAATGGTATCGCAACCACTCGATGACTTTTGTAGTTTGGTTATGAAATCCATTGCGATTTGTTCCCATTTCCATTCAGGAATGCTGGGTTGTTGAAGTAAACCAGAAGGTTTTTGATATTTAACTTTGACTTTCGAGCAAGTAAGACACTTGCTGACGTATGTGGCGATTTCGGCTTTCATGTTTGGCCACCAATAAAACTCCTTGATGCTGTGATACATTTTGTCGGATCCTGGATGAATAGAATATTTGGACTTGTGAGCTTCATCCATCACCAAGTCCCACAGGTTCCCAAAACTAGGCAACTAGATTCGATTTGAGAAACACCTAATTCCGTTAGGTTTGATTTCGAATTGTTTGTCCATGCCCCGCAAGGCTTCGTCTTTGATGTTATCGGGTTTCAAAGCTTCGAGTTGAGCAGCTAGGATCTGAATGTTTAGATCATTGTGAATAGTCATACTGAGGGCTCGGACTCGAAGTGGTTTCGATCGTTCTTTTTGACTAAGGGCATCGGCAACAACATTTGCCTTCTCTGGATGATATTTGATTTCGCAATCGTAATCGGTAAGCAACTCGACCCATCGACGTTGCCTCATGTTGAGATCCTTCTGATCGAATATGTGTTGGAGACTTTTGTGTTCGGTAAAGATGGGGCACTTAGTGCCGTAGAGATAATGTCTCCAGATTTTGAGGGCGAACACGACAGCTCCAAGCTCGAGATCATGAGTGGTGTAGTTCTTTTCATGGATTTTCAGTTGTCGGGAAGCGTAGGCAATGACCTTGTCTCGTTGCATCAGCACGCAACCAAGACCTTGGTGGGATGCGTCGCAGTATAATACGAAGTCATCGGTGCCTTCGGGTAATGATAGAATAGGAGCACTGCAAAGCTTTTGTTTTAGAAGTTGAAATGCTGACTCTTGTTTATCAGTCCAATCGAACTTTTTGTCTTTCTGAGTCAGTGTCGTGAGTGGTTGAGCTATTTTCGAGAAGTTTTCAATGAATCGCCGATAGTACCCAGCAACCCTAGGAATTGCCGTACTTCGGTTGGAGAGGTTGGTGCTTGCCAGCACTTGATAGCTTCGATTTTTGATGGATCTACATGAATTCCTTGACTATCTATAACTTGTCCAAGGAATTAAACGGTTTACATCCAGAATTCACACTTAGAAAATTTTGCATAAAGCTCCTCGTGTCTAAGTAGCTCTAGGATGGTTTTGAGGTGTTGCGCGTGTTCGTTCTCATTGCGCGAGTAAATGAGAATGTCATCAATGAAAACAATGACAAACTTTTCGAGATAAGGTTTGCACACCCGATTCATAAGGTCCATGAATACAGCCGATGCGTTGGTTAGACCGAATGGCATCACCTGAAATTCGTAATGCCCATAACGGGTTCTGAAAGCAGTTTTCGGGATATCGGTGTCGCTCACACGTAGTTGATGATAACCTGACCGAAGATCGATCTTTGAATAAAAACTCGACCCTTGAAGTTGGTCAAACAGGTCATCGATGCTCGGAAGTGGATATCGGTTCTTGACGGTTAACTTGTTCAACTCTCGATAGTTGATACACATTCGGAATGAACCGTCCTTCTTTTTAACAAACAGAACCGGAGCTCCCCAAGGTGAAGAACTCGGTCTGATGAATCCTTTTTCCAGGAGTTCCTGTAGTTGGGTGGACAACTCCTGAAGTTCGGATGGAGCTAAACGGTATGGTGCTCGGGCCACGGGTGCAGCACCTGGCACGAGATCGATTGAGAACTCAACCTGCCTTGGTGGTGGTAGACCAGGCAGTTCTTTGGGAAAGACTTCTGGAAAGTCTCGAACAATGGGCACATCCTCAAGTCGTTTCTCCTCCGACTTTTTCTCCATGATGTGCGCGAGGATTGCCGGATAACCCTTTCTCAGAAATTTTCGGGTTTTCAAACAAGAGATGATATTTAGTCTCGTCCCACCGGTCTCCCCCTGTATGATCAAAGTTCTACTGGCGGCGAGAGGGATGCGAACGACCTTGTCACAACAAATGATTTTAGCGCGATGTTTGGACAGCCTGTCCATACCAATGATGACGTCGAAACTTCCAATTTCGACAGGCATAAGATCAATCGAGAAGGATTCGTCGGCTAAATTTAGAGTGCAATTAGGTATCACACTATTGGTTTCTATAAGTTTACCGTTCGCTAGTTCTACAGTGTACTTAAGATCTAGAGCAACAGGAGTGATGTCAAGCAGTGGATAAAACTCATCAGAAATAAAGCTTCTATCAGCACCAGTATCAAATAGAACAGAAGTAGATAGGTTGTTGAGGAGGAACATACCCGAGACCACATTTGGGTCTTAGCAGGCGTCCCCAGAGTTGAGTACAAAGTCTCTACCTCTTGCGTTGTTGTTGTTGTTGTTGTTGCTGCCTTTGTTCTTCAGCTTTGGGCACTCGTTCCTGAAGTGCCCGGTGTTTCCACATTCGAAGCAGGCTCTGGATGGCCTGACGTTGTTGGAATTGTTGTTGTTGGTGTTGGGGGATCTACAGTCATTGGTGAGGTGTCCGTACCTCTTGCAGTTGTTGCAGTAGGTACCGCAAGGACCTTCGTGGTGGCGGTTGCACTTGGAACAGTAAGGTTTGGTCCCGGTGTAACCCCGTTTGGTTTCGGTGGTTGAGTTGTAGGCTTTGATGGTGTCGGGTTTCTTGTTCTGGTGGTGAACGTGGTTGTCGGACCACTTTCTTTTGTTGTTGTGGGAGGATGGAGCAGGGGATTCTTGGCTGTCGTTCATAGCCATAAACTCATGGGCCAACCGGATGGCGCCATGAAGAGTGGTTTGGTTTGAAGAGGCGACATTTTCCCGGATAGGTTCCGGAAGGCCGCGGATGTACTTTTTGATCTTCTCGGATTCAGTACTTACCATGGCTGGACGAAGGGTAGCAAGTTGTTGGAACCTGGTGGTGTATCCAACAATATCAGTTCCCTGCACTTTTAAGTGCCAGAACTCTTCATCCAGTTTCTGTAGTTGCTCGCTTGGGCAATACTCATCCGTGAGCATTTTCTTCAAGTCTTCCCATGGAAGTAGATAGGCGACATCAATACCCACAGACTGGGCATAAGAATTCCACCAAGTGAGAGCACCTTCAGAGAAAGTGCAAGTAGAGTATTTGACCTTGTCCTCCTCCGCACACTTGCTGATGCGGAAAACAGATTCCATTTTCTCAACCCACCTTATCAATCCGATGGCACCTTCCGTGCCCTTGAAGTTTAGGGGTTTGCAGTTCAAGAAGTCCTTATAAGAACAGGGTTTTGCTGCAGGAGTGTTAACAGCTACGTCTTCACTGCCCTGGTTCGACCGAGTAGCTAAGGCCCGAGCCATGCTTTGGGCGATGAGTTGAGCGATTTTGAGTTCACTATACGTGTGTCGTCTTGGAGGCATGATGCTGAATAACAAAGGAATGCAATGTGTAAGATATTGCACAAGTCATGATATATCACACATGTATATACATAAGGAAGTAATATACACAGTAGTATGAGGTGATAATCATATTTCATTAGATAATAAGCCGAGTTACAAGGTAAGAGTTTTTCAAAAGATTACAGGATTACTGCGTTTACAAAAGATACCGGGAATTCTACATCCGGTCGAATTACATAGGTCCTACGAAAGCATAATAGAGTACAGAATCAGCCTAAGCTAATTCTGACGTAGGTTGAGTTGTAGCAGTAGTGCAGTGAGATGGTTCACAGATTCAGCAAGTCCGTTAACCCCTCGGAGGGCGTCCTCGGTTTCCCTTAGACGTGTCTCACACTCTTATAGCCTTGATTGTAACACGGAGATCTCGTTTCGGTTACCGATAACTTGATTGTGAATGATCTCCATGGTTTGGGTGGTATCTTCTACTTGAGCGTGAGTACGGTTAATGGTTTCAGATAGATCTTCCTGATCCAGGTAGATTTGTGCAATGCGGCCCTGGGCCGTTATCATCCAGTTTTCTCGGGTTTCTTGAAGTTCAATTTCCATGTCGTGTAACCTGCGTTCATGACGGTGTACACGAGAAGCTAACGCTGGTACAGTGTGGTGTGTCGGTTCTTGAGTGTACGATGAGAGATCCATAGGTGAATATCCTTCGATATTATCGGGGATCTCGATATGTTCTTCAATCCTCCAAGTGGCCATAACCGTAGATAACCAGTTCCATTGTTGAGCAATTGCTCGTTGGCGAGCTAAAGTAGGCGTGTTACCAGTGGTGGCAGGATTGGCATAGGGGCTAGCTCGGCGTGAGCTACCAGTGCGTCTAGTCACTAGGGATTCCGAGTGGCTTCGATGTGAGTGAGTGAGAGTTGATAGAGTACGCGTAGTCTGCCTAGATGGTGAGTCCGCCATTTCTGTGGCAGGAACGTTTCGAATGAGCGAGGCCTATCATGTATATATATACATATATTATATAATAGCCTAATGTGTCTAGCACAGACATGTTTGAGTCCCGGTTCTCTCGAGGTCAGAGTCAACTAGTGTATTCCCGTTTAACATAATCATTTCAGACCTTATATCATCTTTCCTTAATTGTACACAGTTGATCAGGCTATGTTAAATTAAAGTCGTATGCAGTAATTCCTGAACCAGTCATGCCTAATAAGGAGTTACTGCCTAACGGTCATAGTCTAGGCCCACTAAATGCAACCTAGTTCACTATAACCTTAGGCTCTGATACCAACCTGTCGCACCCCCAAATTTAAGATGCGGAAGCAGTTCGGGTCGGGGCGCGACTAATCAAATATCAAAGCACACAAGGTATAGCAATCGACTCTATATGCGTTGTTTTAACAAAATATATTAATATAAGAAATGTTTACAATGTTTGAAGCTATACATAACTCGTGTTCTGAAAATGAGAGATTCCAATACATAAATACTTTTACAAAATATATTAATGCAAGAAAATCTTTAATGTCTGCATGCTGAATCGAGCTGTAGTGATCCTGAGGGCAGTCTAATCCTACTGTTGAGTACCTGTGATACATAGGGGTGTTCAAAATATCCGAACCCGAAACCGATACCCGATTACCCGAAATACCCGTCACAAAAATACCCGAAATTTTGGATACCCGAAATTTCGGGTACCCGAAATCCGGATACCCGAAAATTCGGGTTCGGGAATTGGATAGTGATATTCAAAAAAGTCGGGTATTCGGGTACCCGAATTCCTGAAAATTCCAAACTTTTTTTTAAATAATATTTTTATGTTGGGTATAATTGGTTTCTTGTCATTGTTACCTTACGTATTCATGTGTATCCCAGGAACGCAAACACATAAAACACATTAGCTTGACTTTCATTTCCAACATTTTATACATATATATATGTATAATATATCTTATTACTAGTTGCAAATATAATGTATTAATTTTGCTTAGAGTATTAGTGAATCTCATTATTGTTTTACAAGGAGGTAGTAAATCAAAGACAATCTTGCATAAAAAAAAAAAACAAAACAAAACAAAAAAAAAAAAACTTCGGGTATCGGATTACCCGATATCCGTACCCGAAATTTCGGATACCCGAAGTTCGGGTACCCAAAATTTCGGGACGGGAATTGGGTAGTGAAAATCACTATCCGAAAGGTTCGGGTACCCGAAGTTCGGGTACCCGAAATACCGGGTACCCGAAGTTGAACACCCCTAGTGATACATGCTAAAATGGGTCAGCGAAACGCTGGTGAGCTCACAGGTTTGTATATCAAATAATATCGTATGAACCGCAAGCTTTAAATACAGATTTGCAACCAAGCAAGTGATAATGTATACAGCAATGAGCACATAGTTTGAGCCTTAATCGAGGTGGTCAGGATCCACATTCAAGGACCTGATCGAGGGTGCCTCCCCACGAGTGCCTAGTCTACACTCGCCACTTCAAATATTAATACATCCGTTTACCCAGTTAGTGCATGCTAACCCGGACGAGGAGTGTCAATCCTATATGGTACCATATACTAATATTCGCGCTACCGAAGTATTACCAAACTATGTTGTGGAGGTCTTTAAATGATTAGTTGTGAAAAACTCATGTAGTATATGAAAAGTTTGTACTCGCGTTCACATGTTTAAAACAAGCAATGAATCACACCCTTGAGAAAACAGTAAAAGAGGGGCCATGAGACTCACCCGAGTCTGAGTGCGTTTATCTCTATAAACGTGAGTTTACTTAACCAAGCAGAGACGTTCGAAGACTGTAACCTGAGGGTGTCCACGACACGCGATGGTTATTAATATGAGTAGGTAGTTACTAAGACTACCTTTGTAGTTGTTCGTTCAACTAGAATGCCCAAATTACTACGATTTGGTTGATTGGTTTAAGTTTTGAAAACGTGTACGACCCGTTGGTGACGGTTTGTAATAATAATCTCAACTATTATTATTATACTTGTGTTGTTGTCTTGTGTATAAGTTGTATCGTATCCGATTTGTTTGGTGTAACATATTCCAATACTTAGAAAATAGTTAACTTTTCTGTTTTTGGCGACACTAGGCTAGTGTCGCTATAAGCGACACTAGTTAGGCGACACTAGACGAGTGTCACTATAGGCGGCACTAGTTAGGCGACACTAGGTGAGTGTCGCTGGATTTCTGATTTTCAATTGATTAGCGACACTTGATTAGTGTCGCTATAGGCGACACTTCTCAATTTTGGCGTCACTAAGGTAGTGTCGCTATATGGGCGACACTTGGCATAGCGACACTTTGCTAGTATGGGCGACACTTGGCATAGCGACACTTTGCTAGTGTCGCTAGCACTGTGTTTGGTACACTAGCGACACTTACGACTGTTCGCCGGATTTTGAGCCGAAAACGAGTTTTCCGGCCACCATTTGGTCCAAATCTTTTACCCAACCCATATTTGGACATTTTAAGTTGATATAAACCACAAACAAGTGAAAATATACACAATTTAAGAGTTTCGAGATTTTTCGGAAATCTTACGAGTTAACGCCGGAGAAATCCGAAAAGATGGAGAGGTAGATCGTGACGCGGTGGTTCTTTTCTTCCAAACGGGCTTGAAGATTTGAGGTCGTTTGATGGTAGTAATTGCGGATTTTAGATGGTGGTGTGGTTTGGTGTTTGTAGAGAGAAAAGGAAAGAAAGAGGGAGAAGAGAAAGTGAGAAATGAAAAAGAAGATGGTGATGGTGAGGGGTAAGGGGGGGCGACTACTGTAACATCCTCGAAATGGACCTAGTTGTTTATATATTATTTCTTGATTTAAATGTGTTTGGAAATAATATTGTTTGAAATAGTTGAAATAATTGGAATAGGAGTCGAATATTCCAACGTGATAAGTGAATTATTAATTGTTGTAAATTAATATAGTTGACGGTACATTAAAATGTTTGGACTCGCAAATGGTTTTCGGGTTCCAGACAATAGATTGAGATGGGGTATTAAATTATACCCGTATATTGAAGGCGGTTGGATGAGCCGACTTATATATATCCTTTCCTATTTAGGAAAGTTATTCATTTTATTCTGAAACTCACAGAAACTCTCTGAAAACTTCCAAATCAATCCAGAAATCAAATCAGGAAGTTGTGATTCTCGTGAATCTTCATAATCATCAGATTACCATCGTTAGATTCTTCAATCAGTAAGTATTCTTGAGTATTTAAGAATTTGATTTTTTGATTGAATTTGGGTAAATTGATGATTTGAGAGAATTGGATGTTAGAAACAGGTTATAAGTGTTACATATTGATTATGTGATGATATTTGAGGTTTATAACCGTTTAAAAACGAGTTTTTGGTGTTTTGGGGATTAAACCCGCGAGTTAGGGTTTCTGCTGTTCGTGCTGGGCTGGGACGAGGCCAGAAGCCGGCGGCTTCTTTGGCCAAGCCGGCGGCTTGTTCATGTTAGCCGAAGCCGGCGGCTTCATAAGCCAAGCCGGCGGCTTGTGATGTTTTGTAGGAAACCGGCGGGTATAAACCCGACCCGGCGGGTAGTGTAAGCTTTAAAACGAAGTTTAGTTCTGTTACCACATTTGGTAATTGACCCGGCGGTTTGGAAGGTGAAGCCGGCGGGTGGTGGTTTGAAGCCGGCGGCTTCATAGAGAAGCCGGCGGCTTGATAGGCTGGTGTCACATTTCTTGTTTGATTTTTTATAAGTAAGGTGATTGTTATTTGATATATGTTCAGGTTCATATATGATAATAGTTATGTTGTAATAACTAATATATGATTAGGAACTAGTAATATTCATATTATTATGTTAAGTTCCTAATAGTATGGATTGATATAAATTATGTATTGATATGGATTACTAACTTATATTTGATTGTAAATTCTCAGATGTGGAGAAGACTCAGTGATATTAGACTACTGAGTGGAGGCCTGAGGTGTCGGTGAGTGGATCTGTAACCTCAGTGTGATTTAGTTGTAATGATTTGATTTACAACAAGTAATTATAGTATTACTTTGATAGAATGTAATTGTTGAGATATCTTGCCATGATAGATTAAATAGTTGCTTACTTGGCTGATTGAGCTAATATGTAAGATTCTGAGGTCAACTTGATTTGATGGTTGGGCTTGTTGTTGTTGTAGACGACAGGAGATCTCGGAAACTTGAAATGTTGGTTTAGAGATCTAGGTCGTGTGTGATCGACAACAAGTTATCGGTAGATCGGTATGGGCCAATACAGATGATTGATAAGAGTTCCCTGAGTGCCAAACCGGTATTAGGGTGTCTCAGGGACCACCGATCCTCATGATGTTGCGGGTATGACATTGATTGGATGTCGAGTGATTGATTGATTTTCTGTTTATTGTAATTTGATGTAAACAGATTGTTATGCTAGGTTGGACTGTTGATTATAGTTTCATTCACTTAGCTTTATGCTAACCCCACCACAGTTCTTCCTGCAGGTTAAATATATGGGACATATTGGGCAGGAGGTTGTTGGACTGGATGGAATGTTTGACAGGCTGTTACTCTGATGTTATGTTGATAACTAAATATATGTTTTGAATTATATAACACCGAGTTGGTTGGAATGTCATGTATTAAATTGAAAAAGTTTATTGACATTTTGAGTACATTGATAGTATGTTTTAAATATACGCTTCCGAGTCGCAAATATTATATTAAATGTTTATAATTAACGAGGGGTGTTATAAGCTGGTATCAGAGCAATAGTTTGGGTGAATTGGACTTGATAGAATGTTCAATCCTAAACTTTGATGAGTTGAGTCAAACATTCCAGTGGGTGTGGGTTTAGTTGATTAGTGAATGTGTGAGAAAGTGATTAGTTGAATATGTACTAACCCTTAACAAGTTGTGAAGTTGTTATTTGATTGCAGAGACGGAGGGACATGAGTATCTGATTGGTATATTTCATGTTTCCTCAACATTGCTGGCTTAAGATTGCCAGGTAATCTTCGATAAGCCTATGTTAATTTAAATTAACTTGAATTGTTTACTCTGTTATGTTGAGTAAGCTTTGTTGTGAAGTTAATTTAGTCAGACTGATATGATTCCCCAGTTTTGAGTCAACTAATGATTGTTATAGGTTGACATGAGGATAGAGGTATTGAATGGGATACTCATTGTGGTGGTTATTTCTGATTGAATTGAAAATGCAGAAATGTGATTAAATGAGTAGATAAAGAGTAGATTAAGGTTTTAACAGGATTGATGTTGGAACCTAAGGAGTGTCTTTATTGGTGAGACAAGATAATTGATAGTATTATATTAGTAGATTGGTTACAGGGTGTGATTTGAATCATGTTTAAGAACTGTAGTGTCATTTGATTTGAGGATGACTGCTAATTGAGAAAGTATGTGGTTATGTGACTATATGATATGTTTTGATTGTAGTTAAACACTTGAGTTAAACCAAGATGAATAAGTTTATGAGGAAAATAACTTATGATAAAGCTAAATTGAATGAGAAAGTGATAGGTCTTTCTAGTCAATTGTGAATAAGAAAATAGATGAAATGTTTTAATAGTAACATGATTGAGTAGGCTTGTTGTGACAGTGATGCTTGATAGTATAGCATATGTCAAAGTGATGATAATTAATTAAGATGTGTCTTGAATTTTGGAGTAAATAAGGACATTGATTAGTGTTAAGTATTGAAACTATGATGACGAGTTATCATGTGTTTGAGGTTTCAGATAAGTGATATACTGAGTAATTCAGTTGTTGAAAATTAGAACATTGTGTGTATGTGAGATGGCTTACATATGTAAGGTTGAATATGTAGGTAGTAAGCTGATTTTGAGTATGTATCAGCTGATAGGAACTATTAAATAGATTATGATTGATTTGAAATCATGAAGTATTTAATACATACATGAGATGAGAGTAGGTCATATTGATAATTATAATGTAGAGTAGCCTGAGAATGGATTGTGAAGAATATAATCTTGCAACGCCTGATCACCGTTGTTATATTATGTTGTGTCACATGAATTTGTTGAGGCTACTTGGTATAAAAGAAATGTAATGTGATTTAGAAAACTGAGCATGAAAGTATGCTAAGTGGTTTAATAGTTGTTTTGTTGATGAACATAAATGACAAATTGGATTCTGTTAAATAGGTAATTGTGATTGATAATGATAGATTACCTGTAGGTGGATTTGTATAGTGTTTAAATGAATCACTATGTTGTAGCTGGCTTGTATGAAGCTAAAGATGAGATAGGTTGATATTGTCTTGCTTGAGGAATTTCTAGTATTATTGAATGTAATAATGTGAGGTCTATGTTTGAAAGTAAACATACAATATGAAATAGCTTGTATGGAGCCAAGATTGATGTAGGTTGACCTTGTCCTTGTGAAGGATTGATAAGATTATTGAATGTAATAATTTGAAATATATGTTTGAAAGTGAACATATAAGATGAAATGGTTTGTTGTGAGTTAATATTGATAGTATGTTAGCTTTGAAAGTCAAACCATGAATAGTGAGTTGTGTATAAAATTAATTGCTTGTGATTGGTTTGTAAATGAGTCAAACTTGAGAAAAACAATTAGAGAATTTTATTGATTGATTGATTGAAATCAAAGTTGACAAATAGTCAACTATTTGTGTTGAAATAGTTTAACATTGATTGAAATGTTATGACTGTATGGAATGTGATTGAATTTTTAGATTTGTCACATTATGTGGAAACGGGTCATGTAAGATCCAAAAGAAATAGATGAATTGTTTAAGTTTGTGAAACTTGATTTAATTACTTAAGGATAGTATTAAGTAATTGAAATAGTGCTAAGTATAATTGAGTATTCAGTGGGGCGATGTTAGATATTTAAACTGAATACATGTTAAGGAATTATACAGATATGAAGTCATTAAATGATATGATAGTTATAAATTGTTGAATGATGTAAGTTAAATCACATTGATTAGGATTGTGATAAGAAAGTCTTACCAGTGTATGAGGCTTGTGATGATAACTTTGATTGGGTAAGACTGTGAGATGATGAATAATTGAAGGTTATTATTATTAGTTGCATAGGTTGATTGGTACCTCATGGTGAGTTACTTAGATATTGAAAGAATTGAATGAATTCTTTAGTTATTTGTTGATTTTATACAAATGAAGTAAGTGATGAAGTGATAAATTGGGATTAGATCCAAATAAGAAATGATATGAAAGGATATCTGAAAGTGAATTGTGCTAAAGGTTTAGCTTAACCTTGGTTAATAATTGAGGAAATATGAATTGAATAGTTGGTCATATTTTAAGAAATCAGGTATGAAATTAAGTGTAATGATCATTATTTTGATAGTTTAAGAATAATGATTGCTTGACATTTGGGGCTGAAAACCTGATGTGTATAATTGTAAGTGTTAGAAAGTAAGAGAAACCTTGAGATTGATAGGTGATGATTGTATTCACCAAACTTTTCTTGAAAGTTTAGAATGAAATGTTTAAGTTATATACTAGTTGATAAGTATATAAGTGAAACATAGAGTTATTGATTGTTCCATGTCCTATGGTATGGATATGTGATGAATAGTAGTATTGAGAAGGCTTGATAAAGACTTTAACAGTCTGAATGACCTAGTATATAGAATGAAATGGAATTGTTGTGTATGTGTCCATTTTAGAGAATATCTGAAATTGTGTAAGTATATATGTGTAGTATACATGATAATAAATGGCATGATAAGTTTTAATAGATTGAATTAAAATGTGCCATAAGATATGTGGGGGTTAGTTAATTGTGATTAACTTGATGTAGATTTTGTTGAAATGTGTTGTAAAGTAGCACATTGTGATATTGTGATACTTGAATTGTGGTATCATAATGTTGATTAGGATTGACTTAGTTGCTAGATTGATGGAATTTGGTACTAAGTGATTATGTGATTAAAGTTGTATAACTTCTAATTGCTTGTGATTAGTAGTTTAAGATTGTAAGGTTGAATTAAATTAACTGGTTGCTGAGATAAGATTCTGATGTCTTACCAGTTTAAGTAATATACAAATTCTAACTTGATGGTTAGTTAAACTTTGGAGATATATAGTGAGTATTGATAGATGTACTGAACTGTATAATCATTAGTGTTGTGATTATTGGAAGTGTTATTGTTGTTGTTAACAATTGATAGGTTGTAATGAAAGGAATTACAAGTAGAAATAAGTCAATGTAGAGGTTGGTTGAATGTAGGTAATATTTGATTGTGGTACTATTGTTGATTGAGCAAAGTACTTGTTGATTGTAGTTTTACCTACTGAGTGTGACCTCTGCTGTGCTTATTAAAGTGATATGAATCTGGATTACTTTAAGTAAAGGATTTCATATGATTAAAGTGATATGTGAATATGGTAGGTTATTCACAAGAGTAGGTATGAAACTTTTGGATGAAAAGTTAACCTAGATTTGAATTTCAAATCTTTGATGGTAGAGATTTAAGATTGTGATCTGTATATTAGACTGATTGTTGGTCGTGAGCTGAATTATATTTCAGTGTTGCTAGGTACATTGTGGTTTAATAAACACTGTTGTTGTGATATTGTTACTGCTGTTTTATTGTTACCAGTGATGAACAGTGAGAGTAGGTTAAAGATTTTAGCATGTTGCTAATTTCTGGTTGTGTAGACCTAGTAAGTGATGTTAGGTTTCACTTATTGTTGTTGGTTAAAGTGATAGGGTGCTTTAAACTTTTATCTGATTGGTGATAAAGGAATTAGATAGATGATTGGTTCCTATGAGATGTTGGATGGATGCACTGTATGTGTGCATAGGAAAAGATAAAAGCATGTACATTTGGATATGTGCATGTGGAAAGAATTCAAACAGTCTAAGTATAGTTGTAAGTTGCTATTGAGGACAAATGTATATTAAGATATATGTGATTATATCACATTAGTTAGATTGATTGAGGTTAGATTTCGGGGACGAAATCTCTTTAAGGGGGGAGAGTTGTAACATCCTCGAAATGGACCTAGTTGTTTATATATTATTTCTTGATTTAAATGTGTTTGGAAATAATATTGTTTGAAATAGTTGAAATAATTGGAATAGGAGTCGAATATTCCAACGTGATAAGTGAATTATTAATTGTTGTAAATTAATATAGTTGACGGTACATTAAAATGTTTGGACTCGCAAATGGTTTTCGGGTTCCAGACAATAGATTGAGATGGGGTATTAAATTATACCCGTATATTGAAGGCGGTTGGATGAGCCGACTTATATATATCCTTTCCTATTTAGGAAAGTTATTCATTTTATTCTGAAACTCACAGAAACTCTCTGAAAACTTCCAAATCAATCCAGAAATCAAATCAGGAAGTTGTGATTCTCGTGAATCTTCATAATCATCAGATTACCATCGTTAGATTCTTCAATCAGTAAGTATTCTTGAGTATTTAAGAATTTGATTTTTTGATTGAATTTGGGTAAATTGATGATTTGAGAGAATTGGATGTTAGAAACAGGTTATAAGTGTTACATATTGATTATGTGATGATATTTGAGGTTTATAACCGTTTAAAAACGAGTTTTTGGTGTTTTGGGGATTAAACCCGCGAGTTAGGGTTTCTGCTGTTCGTGCTGGGCTGGGACGAGGCCAGAAGCCGGCGGCTTCTTTGGCCAAGCCGGCGGCTTGTTCATGTTAGCCGAAGCTGGCGGCTTCATAAGCCAAGCCGACGGCTTGTGATGTTTTGTAGGAAACCGGCGGGTATAAACCCGATCCGGCGGGTAGTGTAAGCTTTAAAACGAAGTTTAGTTCTGTTACCACATTTGGTAATTGACCCGGCGGTTTGGAAGGTGAAGCCGGCGGGTGGTGGTTTGAAGCCGGCGGCTTCATAGAGAAGCCGGCGGCTTGATAGGCTGGTGTCACATTTCTTGTTTGATTTTTTATAAGTAAGGTGATTGTTATTTGATATATGTTCAGGTTCATATATGATAATAGTTATGTTGTAATAACTAATATATGATTAGGAACTAGTAATATTCATATTATTATGTTAAGTTCCTAATAGTATGGATTGATATAAATTATGTATTGATATGGATTACTAACTTATATTTGATTGTAAATTCTCAGATGTGGAGAAGACTCAGTGATATTAGACTACTGAGTGGAGGCCTGAGGTGTCGGTGAGTGGATCTGTAACCTCAGTGTGATTTAGTTGTAATGATTTGATTTACAACAAGTAATTATAGTATTACTTTGATAGAATGTAATTGTTGAGATATCTTGCCATGATAGATTAAATAGTTGCTTACTTGGCTGATTGAGCTAATATGTAAGATTCTGAGGTCAACTTGATTTGATGGTTGGGCTTGTTGTTGTTGTAGACGACAGGAGATCTCGGAAACTTGAAATGTTGGTTTAGAGATCTAGGTCGTGTGTGATCGACAACAAGTTATCGGTAGATCGGTATGGGCCAATACAGATGATTGATAAGAGTTCCCTGAGTGCCAAACCGGTATTAGGGTGTCTCAGGGACCACCGATCCTCATGATGTTGCGGGTATGACATTGATTGGATGTCGAGTGATTGATTGATTTTCTGTTTATTGTAATTTGATGTAAACAGATTGTTATGCTAGGTTGGACTGTTGATTATAGTTTCATTCACTTAGCTTTATGCTAACACCATCACAGTTCTTCCTGCAAGTTAAATATATGGGACATATTGGGCAGGAGGTTGTTGGACTGGATGGAATGTTTGACAGGCTGTTACTCTGATGTTATGTTGATAACTAAATATATGTTTTGAATTATATAACACCGAGTTGGTTGGAATGTCATGTATTAAATTGAAAAAGTTTATTGACATTTTGAGTACATTGATAGTATGTTTTAAATATACGCTTCCGAGTCGCAAATATTATATTAAATGTTTATAATTAACGAGGGGTGTTATAACTACGGTGGGGTCCACGGAGGTGGACTTCACCAAATTTCGTTCCCTGTATTCGCGCTCCGTGCGATGTTCATTTTCTCGATCGTTAAATGTTAAATATTTATTTTATACTTTTAAATACACGTTTTAAAATACTTTAAATTACTCAATATTTTTGTTGAAATAATTCACTAATTACTTTACGACTAGGTTATAAAATATAATTTAACTTGGTTTCGTTTGTTTGCGCGTTAAATCTTTTAATCGCGAAATAGTTAATTGTACGATACGAAATGAATATGAAATATCATCAAAATAATGTTTTAAATACGATAGTATTATTAAATAATGTTAAATTACTTAATAAAATTGATCACCAACGTCCGTATTAATTAAACCGAATTACATTCGATTTACATTACGTACGATTTAATCTAATCGCATAATTGTATATATTCAACAATATATATTTTGATACATTAATTAGCCTAACACAGAACTAATTACATATATTTACAGTTGATTAGGTACTAATTGCTAGTCCTAATTTGACGGGTGTCACACATATCCATTTATTGGTGTTCATGTGTATCCATATCCATATCCCTATCCATTAAAATGACAAATTATCGTCCACATCCATATCCGATTGATAGAGCGGGTTAATGGATATCCATTAGTTGGATATCAAATAAATTGTTAAACGTTGCAATATGTAACACCCCTAAAACACGTAAGTTTTAAATGATAAAATATGTTATTGTCTAAAGTTATATTATATAAAATACGTTATGTATCAGTTTTAATATGTATAAAATATGTTAAAAATGTAATGTGACAAGTTGTTAGAAATGGGTTAGTGGGACTAACCAAATAAAAGAAAGTAAGTTAGAGGGACCAAAAGTGTAAATAAGTAAAGTTAAGTGGAGTAGTATGAAAATATGCTAAATAAAACTCCCTACAGCTTCTTGTTTATTCCAGATTGAAATTCAGTACGTATGTATGTCGTGAAAAAGAGAGGGAAAGAAGAACATAGTAAAGAAATCGATATTAAGCTCAAATTAGGAAGAATTAGGGTTGTAAACTTCAAGTAAACATTTCCAAGGTATGTCTAACCCTTCTAACATCTCAATTTATGTTAGGGTTTGAATTATATAAACCCTAGAATTATGAAAGTTGATTAAAGTTAGTTAATTCAAGTAATTAGTGTCCCATACATGTTTATGAGTCATGTAACATGATTAATTCATGTCAAGGTTTAAGTTTTATAAACCCTAGAAATTTAGAAGTTCATGAATGTTAGTTAATTGAATGAATTAAGGTTCTATACATGTTTATGAGTTATATAGTATACTTAATTCATGTTAGTTTGATTAGAGAAAGTTTAATCATGTGTAAATGGGTAGGTATGAGCTTATGTATGTATGTATAATGGTATATGAGATGATGTTGTGGATGATAAATGATGATCATTAATAGAATAATGATAAATACCCATTTACATGTGAAGGTAAGGTTAATTGTATAGAACATATGTTTAAAAAGGATAAGTGTTAGTGATATAACACCTTAGTCATGTGATCAAAGTTAAAGAACGAAGTAAAATGTTATGTTAAATGATCACGTATGTGTTTATATGATAGGTGATCAAGAGTCATGGCATCCATGTTCAATTGTGAAGTCATACAATTGCCTATAATCAAGGTGAGTAATATGGGGGTTAAATGAATAACGGTTATATGACCTATGTTGTTGTAAGCAAGAGGTGCATATAACCGGGTAATGTATTGATTATGTGTTATTTTATGTATATTGATGTAATATGGTATGTGGATAAGTAGTAAATGATTTAATATGATTGAAATAGTTGATATGTGGATTATGTGAATGAAGAATGGTAGAAATGTATGGATGAAAGTGTTATGAGGTTTCCATTACTTCCGCGAGGTAGATGGATTGTTCCAAGTAATGATTCGCGATCATTAGCTTGGTATGAATGTTAATTAGTAGTAATTAACATGTGGATGATGTCTAGTATGCATACCATTTAGAGGTATGATGCTAGTGAATGAAGTTTTAGTAAGCACACCATCAAGAGGTATGCTACTAATTGATGATGTTCAAGCAGACATATTGTCAAGAGGTATGTTTCAATTTTACGTGATTATGCGGATAAGTGAATGTATGAATATAGAGGTAAACAGAATGTTTACCTACTTGAAAAGGTAATGCGATAATGATAATATGTTGAGTTAAGTAATGCCATTGATACCAAGTGCACTAATGTGATGAAAGTAAAGATTATGTGATATGTTGTTAATGGTTAAAGCATTATGCATTTAATTACTTATATGCTCACTAAGCTTAAAGCTTACCCCTTCCATATGTTTAATGTTGTAGGTGAGGTTCGGTTGAACCAAGTGGATAGAAAGAGTAAATCATGGTTAGAAGAAGCTAATGTGGAATGGAGCTTGCTTTCACGGTTAGATAAGCTCCTCCTTTTAAATTATCGTGATGAATGACCATTTGTGTAAATCGCCCAAAGATATGTTTTAAAAAATATATATAAATGATTAAAGAATGGAGATGAAAGTGGGAAGTAATGTAGACCTTGGACTTAGTAAAGTCAAGGTCAAAGTACTACTAAATGTTTAAAGAGAAATTTGGTTCATGAAAGTTGAAATTGTCAAAAGTTGAAGTTAGGGTCAATTGTTGATGTTAATGAGTTAGTTTGACTTAAATAAGTCAATTGGGTGAGAATTGACCAACAAAGTGGGTCCATATAGTCAAAGACCCAATCGGGTCATTTTAGTGTCCAAACGGGCAACCAATGGGTTAACGAGTCAAATTGAGATAGATTAGATGAAAGTCAAATGTTTCTACGCCAATAAGTTCTTTTGGTGATATTGAAAAAGTGGTAAAAGAGTGGAGCTCAGAAGTGTATTGGTTTAAAAGTTGGTATGTCAAGATTTTGGTCAAAAATTGCCTAAAAAACTCGTCTACGGGTCAAATCTTGATAAAATGCAAAAGTTGAAAAAGTACGAAAAGAGAAATGTTCATTTTGTCAAGTTATACGTGTCTGCAAAAATTTTAAGTTCTTAGGTGTTATCATTTGGAAGTTACGTGAGTTTGAAGTTCGACTTTTGGTATTAAATGTTTCAGATTAGATTTCTGCTGTCAGGCTTTGGTACTAGAACAGCCTTGTTTTAGTACTAGAACAGCCTTGTTTTAGTACTAGAACAAACCTGTTCTAGTTTACTCATTATTTTACTTATATTTTGAGACTAGTTCTCAGTACCATTTATGTTAGCAAAGTTTATAAGTTAATAAATTGTATTAAAAAAAATGGTCACGTTTTCAGGGCGTTTCAAGTTGGTATCAGAGCGATGGTTTAAGGGAATTAGGTAATCCATGATAGGATTGCCCAAACTTAAACCAATATAAAACGTTTAATGTGTTATGATGGTTAAGTGCCGAAGTAAGATTTCAGAAAAAGAACTGATATGATTCCCCATTAAGAATTGTTTAAGTTGTTATGATAACTATGTGCATTATTGTGTTAAGGTAAATTGAAATGATATAATGCACTGTTATGAGACAGGTAAAGAATTGCTACTTGTTAAACTAGTAGCTAAGATGTTTCATGATATGTTAGGTGTTTTGAATAGTTTTAAATAAACTTTAAAACACTTGTAAATATTAAGAAAAGGTACAGGTCAGAAATGTAAATGTTGATAGAAGTTACAGACTAGAAATGTGAATGTAGTAAAGAAATTGCAAGGTGTGATTAAAATTCCTTGCTAATGTTATGTGATATGTGATCAGAAATGAAATGACTCCTGAGGGAGGTTATGTTATGAACGGGGTAAAGTGAGTAGATGAAAAGAATATGCTTATGAAATAGGCAAGTTAAGGTATGGTTTTCAGTTGACTGAGGGAAAAAGTATATCTTCATGGTCAACTATAAATGAAAGAAATATACGTGTAAAGGTAGCAGATAAAAGCTAAGATGATTAATGTGAAATGATGACATGATTAGTATATCCTGTTATCATTAAGTGATAAGATGTTATGTGAAAAAAATGCATATGTTTAACTGAAAAAGTATTAAATGGTTATATGGGATTTCTTGCTTAAGTAAAGTAAAGTACATGAGTAGTTTGGTACTCACAATGATATGAAATAAATGAAGTAGCAAGTAAATTCCAGAACATGTATATGTTATTAAGGTGTTATAGAACGTGGTTACGTGTTCAGTTATGTGTAGAAAGGTCAAATGTTCAGATTTACAGATAAGCTAACTCACGTTAAAACTATGTTCAGAAGTTCAGATAAGCTAACTTAAGTTAGCTATATGTTTAAATGTACAGATAAATTGAAATGTGACAGAAAAAGGTTATGTGTTCACAATTAAAGATGATCAGAAACACTGACTTATGTCAGTTATTATGCTAAGAATTTAATGTGAGTTACATGTAATGGGGGTTGTAGAGATCAGTTGTATGATGGTGGCAGAATGCTAACTATGTTAGCCATGACAGAAAGAAAGGTTCACGATTAAATGCATGCCTTGCAAATGGCTATGTATGTTTCCATTACTTACTGCAGTAGATAGATGGATATGATATGATAAAAGGTTTCCATTACTCATGTCATGGAGTAGATGGATATAGTAAAGATGGGCAGTGATCATGACACTAGCTCAATAATGTGAGAACGTTAAGGATCCTTAACGGTGCAGAAATATTTTAGTACACATACCACCGAGAGGTATAGTACTAATTGGAAAGGTTCAGAATGATCTCTACAATTGCCTAAAAGTAAAATGGATAAAAAGTGAAAAATGAAAGTTTATGTGTTTAGTTGAAATCTTTATGATTCACTAATGTGCAAGTTAAAGTGTTATATTTGTTCAGATTATATAAAATCAACTATGATCACACCTGAACCAGTGTATATAACTGACAATGATGAATGGAAGTGTGAAACTGATATGATAAGACGGCGTCTGGCCAACGTGGTTTTATTATATTACGACGCATGGAAGATTCATGATTGTTAAGTATATATATGAGAACTAGTGATGATTAGCTTTGATTGGGAGGTTAACGAGGGGACAGTAAGTAAGTAAGAATATGAAGAATTAATAGTTGAACATGTTTATGATAAAACTTGCTGTCGTTATGTGAACAGATATGTCTATCATTAGACATTTAGTAGGCACAATAATTGATAAGTCCCACCAATGATCAGAAATTGACACATATTTTGAAAGAAAGATAGAAGTCAGTTAATGAAAAATGATATTAAACCACTAAACTGTTGTTTTCATGTGGTTTTGTGATAAGAAAATGGTAGAATGAACCTAAATAGGGGAGGAAAAATCGTAAATTTAAACAGGAAATGATGTCATTTCATGAACTATGAGATGATGACAGAAAAGTAATGGGTTATGATATAACCTAATATGAGTAAATGATTATAAATTACGATTATAATGGTTGAATGAAGGTTCTGAAGACCCAAATAGCCCAGTTTAAAGAAATGAAGGGTAAGTGGTGTCAATAAAGAAAGAAAGTTTTAAGAATAATAATGGTTGAGAATGTGATAGGTATAATGATATCGCCATTATAAGGAGTTTATGTGTAAAGTATATGTATGTTATGATATAATGGCGAGATAAAGCAGTAAAGTTGCCACTAGTAAGAGTTATGAGGTGATATGAAGTAGAAAGTAACACATATTGTGTTTAAAGATAAGAAAATTCACTATGTAAGTGAAACCAAATGAATCAAGGTTATGTTATAATTACAGTTAGTAATTCAATGAATAACTAGTTGTAAGAGTTAAGAAGTCTAGCATTATGCTAGTCAAAGTTATTATGTAAGTATTAGCTCTTTTGTTAAATATGGTTAAGGTGAAGAATGTCAATGTTAGTATGTGTAAGGTGATTTTTAATGTCACTTTTATGATTAATGTAAAGATTCTAGCATGTTGCTAGTTTCAGATTGTGAAAGAAATGTTATAGTGTTTATGTTTACAAGTTTCTCAATGTATGTAATGTACGCATATGTATTAATTCTTCAGTGAAAAGCTGATTCAGTGTTAAGGAACCGATATTAATATTGCACTTTGTGCTAGTAAGAAATGAAAGGTTAAAGATAATGGTTAAGTGTTTAAGTAATGAGTATAAAAGCACACTATATGTGTGCAAGTTGCTTAGAAAAGTATGTTTAGTTAAGTGAATATGTTAATAAGATTTTATGCATGAGTTATTTAACTCATATGATATAAGTTATTTGAACAAGTTAATGAAATGGTATGCACAGTTTAAGTGCTCCTGTTGGTAAGGTTATGTGTAAGGTATGTAGCAGAAAAGCTATTAAGAAGTAATAAGATAAGAAGTAAGAGATGTATATAGCAAAATAAGGATAAATGGTATGTGTTATGTTTGAAACTAATTGTTAAATGAGTATGTTAGAATCAGAGAACGCTTCCGCATAAGTAAAGGAATGTGTTAAGGTAAATGAATGCTTCCACTTAAATAGAGAAATGTGTTAAGATTGAACAGGTACCAGAGACATTCGTGAGGACACGAATGATACAAGTGGGGGAGAGTTGTAACACCCCTAAAACACGTAAGTTTTAAATGATAAAATATGTTATTGTCTAAAGTTATATTATATAAAATACGTTATGTATCAGTTTTAATATGTATATTATATAAAATACGTTATGTATCAGTTTTAATATGTATAAAATATGTTAAAAATGTAATGTGACAAGTTGTTAGAAATGGGTTAGTGGGACTAACCAAATAAAAGAAAGTAAGTTAGAGGGACCAAAAGTGTAAATAAGTAAAGTTAAGGGGAGTAGTATGAAAATATGCTAAATAAAACTCCCTACAGCTTCTTGTTTATTCCAGATTGAAATTCAGTACGTATGTATGTCGTGAAAAAGAGAGGGAAAGAAGAACAGAGTAAAGAAATCGATATTAAGCTCAAATTAGGAAGAATTAGGGTTGTAAACTTCAAGTAAACATTTCCAAGGTATGTCTAACCCTTCTAACATCTCAATTTATGTTAGGGTTTGAATTATATAAACCCTAGAATTATGAAAGTTGATTAAAGTTAGTTAATTCAAGTAATTAGTGTCCCATACATGTTTATGAGTCATGTAACATGATTAATTCATGTCAGGGTTTAAGTTTTATAAACCCTAGAAATTTAGAAGTTCATGAATGTTAGTTAATTGAATGAATTAAGGTTCTATACATGTTTATGAGTTATATAGTATACTTAATTCATGTTAGTTTGATTAGAGAAAGTTTAATCATGTGTAAATGGGTAGGTATGAGCTTATGTATGTATGTATAATGGTATATGAGATGATGTTGAGGATGATAAATGATGATCATTAATAGAATAATGATAAATACCCATTTACATGTGAAGGTAAGGTTAATTGTATAGAACATATGTTTAAAAAGGATAAGTGTTAGTGATATAACACCTTAGTCATGTGATCAAAGTTAAAGAACGAAGTAAAATGTTATGTTAAATGATCACGTATGTGTTTATATGATAGGTGATCAAGAGTCATGGCATCCATGTTCAATTGTGAAGTCATACAATTGCCTATAATCAAGGTGAGTAATATGGGGGTTAAATGAATAACGGTTATATGACCTATGTTGTTGTAAGCAAGAGGTGCATATAACCGGGTAATGTATTGATTATGTGTTATTTTATGTATATTGATGTAATATGGTATGTGGATAAGTAGTAAATGATTTAATATGATTGAAATAGTTGATATGTGGATTATGTGAATGAAGAATGGTAGAAATGTATGGATGAAAGTGTTATGAGGTTTCCATTACTTCCGCGAGGTAGATGGATTGTTCCAAGTAATGATTTGCGATCATTAGCTTGGTATGAATGTTAATTAGTAGTAATTAACATGTGGATGATGTCTAGTATGCATACCATTTAGAGGTATGATGCTAGTGAATGAAGTTTTAGTAAGCACACCATCAAGAGGTATGCTACTAATTGATGATGTTCAAGCAGACATATTGTCAAGAGGTATGTTTCAATTTTACGTGATTATGCGGATAAGTGAATGTATGAATATAGAGGTAAACAGAATGTTTACCTACTTGAAAAGGTAATGCGATAATGATAATATGTTGAGTTAAGTAATGCCATTGATACCAAGTGCACTAATGTGATGAAAGTAAAGATTATGTGATATGTTGTTAATGGTTAAAGCATTATGCATTTAATTACTTATATGCTCACTAAGCTTAAAGCTTACCCCTTCCATATGTTTAATGTTGTAGGTGAGGTTCGGTTGAACCAAGTGGATAGAAAGAGTAAATCATGGTTAGAAGAAGCTAATGTGGAATGGAGCTTGCTTTCACGGTTAGATAAGCTCCTCCTTTTAAATTATCGTGATGAATGACCATTTGTGTAAATCGCCCAAAGATATGTTTTAAAAAATATATATAAATGATTAAAGAATGGAGATGAAAGTGTGAAGTAATGTAGACCTTGGACTTAGTAAAGTCAAGGTCAAAGTACTACTAAATGTTTAAAGAGAAATTTGGTTCATGAAAGTTGAAATTGTCAAAAGTTGAAGTTAGGGTCAATTGTTGATGTTAATGAGTTAGTTTGACTTAAATAAGTCAATTGGGTGAGAATTGACCAACAAAGTGGGTCCATATAGTCAAAGACCCAATCGGGTCATTTTAGTGTCCAAACGGGCAACCAATGGGTTAACGAGTCAAATTGAGATAGATTAGATGAAAGTCAAATGTTTCTACGCCAATAAGTTCTTTTGGTGATATTGAAAAAGTGGTAAAAGAGTGGAGCTCAGAAGTGTATTGGTTTAAAAGTTGGTATGTCAAGATTTTGGTCAAAAATTGCCTAAAAAACTCGTCTACGGGTCAAATCTTGATAAAATGCAAAAGTTGAAAAAGTACGAAAAGAGAAATGTTCATTTTGTCAAGTTATACGTGTCTGCAAAAATTTTAAGTTCCCAGGTGTTATCGTTTGGAAGTTACGTGAGTTTGAAGTTCGACTTTTGGTATTAAATGTTTCAGATTAGATTTCTGTTGTCAGGCTTTGGTACTAGAACAGCCTTGTTTTAGTACTAGAACAAACATGTTCTAGTTTACTCATTATTTTACTTATATTTTGAGACTAGTTCTCAGTACCATTTATGTTAGCAAAATTTATAAGTTAATAAATTGTATTAAAAAAAAAATGGTCACGTTTTCAGGGCGTTTCACAATAATCTTAACTTAATTTGTTATAAAATTCTTGTAAAATATAGTTTCGAAAGATATGAAACACTTGTTTGTTGTTTCTCATCAGTTATGACCTCCGAAATATAGTAGTAGTTAAATTTTATCTCCATGGTGTTAACCTATAAATGCGGATGCAAGAATTTTGATTTACTAAATATAAATAATGATAAATTAATTCTGAGAGAAAATTAGTTTATTAGGGTGATCGAAATATATAAGAACAATCCTCTTGAATAATTATAATTTATACTATTCATAAATGTATAGTGTATGTATATGTACGTGTATATATGTATTTCGGATGATAATAGGTGAATCAATGGATGAAATTTGGTCATCCACATCTAATCTACTAATCATCCACGTATATTTCCATATCCATAATACACCATATTTAAATCGTCCATATTCATCACCGATGGATAAGATGGATGGATATTTATTGGATCAGATGTTGATTCTCATCCCTAACTACAATTGATTAATACTTAAAAGTTTTTTTTTTCCTTTTCAATTGCATTGAAGAAGAAAAAAATCTTTGCACAAATAAGTGAAACTACCAATTATTTTGTCCACTACCTACAATTATATTATGAAATAGAAAAAAAAAAAAAAAATCTTTGTACATACATGTGAAACTACCAATCATTTTGTCCACTACCTACAATTATATTATATTATGAAATAGAATTTGAGCCCAAAATTTACATATACTTCCACAAAAAAAAACGAAATAATGAACAAGCACTATGCTATGCCCATATATCGTCCATAGAACATATTCAGATGTTAGAAATCTTGTAGAGTTTATGATAGGGATCGCCGATTTAATTTACTTTTTGTCTTATTGTTACGAATGAATCGATTTTATTATAAATGTCATTAATAAACTTTATAACATATGTCCTAGTGTCATCAACGAACCAATTTTATTAACAATGTTGAGAACAAACTTGTTATAATGTATCGAGGTCACCAAAATATATTTTTTTAACGAGCAATATTTTGAATTTGCTGATGTAGTGTGTCATGTCATTTCATTTAATCAGGTGATCAGACTTCTACGTAAGCTAAATATATACATGCATAATTAACTTCATCTTCTTCGATTGACTACTATCTAATTTTTGTTTACTACCTTCGTTTTTTTTTACAATAATTGTACACAACACAAATGGTTCACGTTATTATTCGTATCGATATTATATTTTCAAATCCACCGATTTGAACACTTTTTTTCAATTTATTGGAAGTTGACAGCTATAATAGAACAAACTAGTCAATTAATTGTAGACGGTATAATTTCACTAAATTAATTTTATGAAAGAGATAATAAGAAATTTACAAAACGAAAATACCTAGTAATATACGGAGTATTAGAAGTTAATACCGTGTGGTCCAGTTTTTCGATTTCCACTATGTATAAAGTAAACCATATATGTCCGTTCATTATCTGTCAACAAAATTATGAGAAATCAAATTATTCATACCAAAAAAAATTGATTACTTTACCAAAATTATGCTGTGATCATATCTTAAACTTCTGCACACTATATTTCCAAACTCATCGATCAATGGCTTCTTCACGCTCATGGATTTATCATGTCTTTCTAAGTTTTAGAGGTGGCGATACTCGCAAAACTTTCGTAGATCATCTCTACTCGGCTCTTGAAAAAACATCACTTAACGTTTACAAGGACGATATAGCACTTCCCCGGGGTGAAACCATCGGTCCAGCACTCTTCAAGGCTATCGAAGAATCACAGATTGCTGTCGTGGTATTCTCCAAAAACTACGCTGATTCTTCGTGGTGTCTTGATGAACTTTCACATATTATGAAGTGTAGAGATGAGAATGAGCTGATCGTTATGCCCATATTCTATGATGTGGAACCCACGGATGTGAGAACACAAAAAAAGGATTTCGGAGAAGCATTTGCGAAACAAGCGGCGAACAACATCACTAAAGCTGGATCATGGAGAAAAGCACTTGAAGATGCTAGTAACATCGCTGGATGGGAACCTAAAAACTTCGCTGATGGGTAACTTAGTGTTTTTGTTCTAGTTATTGTTATTATTGAGTGTGGTCATTAATCATCCATATGTATTTGATATGCAGGCATGAATCAGAACTCATTGAAGAAATTGTTGGTGAAGTATTAGAAATACTGTTTTCGTCAAGTTCAGACGTTGATGAAGGCCTTGTTGGAATGGAGGATCGCGTGGACGATTTAATATCACGATTAGAAATTGGGTCTGGTGGTGTACGAATGGTTGGGATATGGGGGGTTGGGGGTGGTGGTAAGACTACTCTTGCGACTTCTGTATATAGCACAATCTCTAGCCAATTTAAAAGTCTTTAATTTGCTTTGTTGAGAATGTTAGGGAGGAATCAGAAAATAAAGGCTTGAAAGAGTTGCAAAAGAAAATGTTATCTGATGTTCTCAGAAGAACGATTGAAGTAGCCACTGTTAGCGAAGGAAAACGAAAGATAAAAAGGATGTTATGTCGTAGTAATGTTTTAATAGTTCTTGATGATGTCAATAGTTTAGACCAACTTGACGCATTAGCTGGATCACGTGATTGGTTTGGTAGTGGTAGCAGAATCATAATCACAACTAGAGATGAACATGTGCTACAGAAGGTAGACGAGGTATGTCCTGTTAAATTATTATGTGACGAAGAAGCTGTATCTCTCTTAAAGAAGCATGCATATAATGAAAAACTATGTATAAAAGATTATGAGATGCTTTCATTACGTGCGGTTTCTTTTGCTGCTGGGCTTCCGTTGGCAATTAAAGTTGTAGGTTCTTTTTTGTACGACAAAAACAATGATGAGTGGATAAGTTACTTGGACATGTTAAAAAGCATCCCGAATGTCGGTATCATGGATATACTCATAATCAGTTATAAGGGACTTGATGATATCCAGAAAGAATTGTTTTTGGATATTGCATGTTTCCTGAGGGGAGAGCCCGAAAAGGATTCAATGCAGATTCTTGATGCTTTTGGTTATAATCCGGTTATAGGGATAAAGGTGTTGAAACAAAAAGCTCTTATAACTATTAATGTGTATGGTGACTTTGATATGCACGATCTCATTCAAGAGATGGGACGCGAGATTGTTAGAAGAGAACATCTTACCAATCCTGAGAAACGTAGCAGAGTTTGGAAACAAGATGAAATTCGTAATATTTGTTTTGACGATGCAACAACGGTAAGGGTTAAGCTAGCTAACTACCTTTGCATATTATACGTTACGAGTATATGTATGTACTATATATATGTGCAGGTGAATGATACACACATGCTGATAAAAGATACTCCGTACACAACCATTAATTACATGCATTTTTTCTCTTCCATTGCAGGAAAATGACAAGATTGAAGCAATAAATATATATGGTGATCATTCTCACTCATGTGAGATTTTATCAAAGATGAAGAATTTAAGGTGGCTTATGGTGAGGCGAAACCATCAGATATTTGGTTATTATATATATGATTCAGAGTCTGACGATGAGGATGGCGTTGATGAAAACTATGATGTTGATGAACATGATGATAACGATGACGAGGATGATAAAGATGACTATGACAAGGATGATAAACATGAGGACGAGCAATATTTAAAGGGGCCTGATTTTCTTTCAAATGAGTTGCGGTGTATTGTTTGGGAAGATTATCCAGCAAAGTCATTCCCAGACAGTTTTAGAGCAACGAAGCTAGTTGTTCTAACATTGTTATCCAGCTCGCAAAAAGAACTCTGGAATGATAACAAGGTAATTCAACTATTCTCGATAAATAATAATGATAAGAGCAATTGTATATTTACTAAATTTTTACAAGAAACAATTTACAAAATGATGTGAAGTTAGATGTGAACCAATCAAAATCAATTAGAGTATTCCCAACCGTGGTTTAACCACTTAGACCGTTCCCAACCTTTCCAATCGGTTTACGTCGGCTTGTAACCGACAAGGAGTGACAAACCGACGGGGATGGCACCACCTTGTCGGTTGCCTCAGTCGGTTTTGAACTTCGGATATCCGACGCCGAGCATCGGTTTGTCGCTTTGTTTTTCTTTTCCTTTTTTAATTTTGTGGGTATAAAATGAAAGATAAATTGGTAAATGCGAGACCCAAAAGTTAAAGTGACGGAGCATGGATGGGAGTGGTCAGTCAGTTTCAGTCAGTTTTCTGAAAAAGCTGACGTGGCGCTGACGTGTCTCTGTCAGTTTCAGTCAGTTGGATTTTGGGTTAGGAATGGCCTTACCAACCAGTTGTGCCACATCAGCGTCACATCAACTTTCTACCAACTGATTCAAAACTGATTAGTCCCTACCAACAGTTTAACCACTTCCAAACCACTTTATTTTCATTTTAATTATTTAATACAAAACAAATTAAAATAAAAACACATTTCATTAAATTTAAATTAAACATTACATAATATTAAATAAAACATTACTCCGTATTACTTTTCCTAAAAAAAAAATACAATAATTAAAACACACATTAGTTTTCCTAAAAAAAAAATACAATAATTAAAACTCACTAAAATAATTTATTCGGATCCGGATTCTTCGTCGTCGGTTGAAACAAAAAAAAATTGGAACTGATTACAACCGTCGACTGAAACAAAAAAAATTTGTTTAAATATTCGTTGGGTCCCACGATTTTTGAAGCGATTTAGAACTGATTACAACCGGATATCCGATTACAACTGGTTTTGGATCCTAAACGGTTTGTAACCGGTTTGCGTTGGCACCCCATGGACGAATCGCTTGGCAACCGGTTGGTAATACCGGTTGCCGTTGACACCCCTCTTATGTTTTCTTTTTGATGTTTCTCTCCTCACATAATTGTTATATGTCATGTCATTTTGTAGTTGAATTTTTATAAAAATTATGTGAGTAAAGTATTTCTCTAATAATAATAATAATAATAATAATAATAATAATAATAATAATATTATTATTATTATTATTATTATTATTATTATTATTATTATTATTATTATTATTATTATTATTATTATTATTATTATTAATTAATTAATTAACTAAAGAGACAATTCGACTAGCGAAAGGCTTTCCATACCAAATAAAAGTACTCATCCTATCACTTTTTATTAAAACTTCATAACACTGTTTAGAATACTGTCCTGAACATGTTTCCAAAACATGTCCACCACACTACAAAATCCTCAACAACATTCTTCTCAAATAATTGTAATTACAAAATCACCACACCTGTACTCTAAGTACTTTTAATGGGTGAAACCCGTTAATTAATGAAAAAATGTCAACTCAATATGATAAAAGTGGTACGATAGTAGCTGCCGATGACTGAGATCTCTTATTTATGTCGTATGATATTTCAAGCGAACATCTAATCATCCATCATCATCATTAATCGTTAATACATACTCCCTCCGTCCCGAATCTATTGTCCATCTTTCCATTTTGGGATGTCCCACTTTTATTGTCCATTTTGTACTTTGAACCAATCAAAACATTTGAATGTGGTGAGAGATTAAATCTTATTGGTTGTATAGTACGATCAGTACACTTTTCTTAAACTGCGTGTTTTTTGTCTGGGGACAATAAAATTGGGACGGAGGGAGTATAATTTAATTATTTCATTTTATTAATTTATTGTTTAAAAAAAATAACATATTAGCCTAAAATTTTGACAGTACACCTCATAACTTAACCATTTGCTAGGGGTGTTCACGGGCGGTTAATTGGATGATCGGTTAATTGTAGACTGGTTCATCATTTTCTTGAACCGAAACTGAAAAGTTTGGTTAACCGGCTTTTCCGGTTCGGTTATACGGTTAACCAAATTAACCGATTTTATTTACCAATCATTTAAAATATAAATATCAAAACACAAATACACACTCATTGATAAATATTTGTTATAAATTCTACACGTTGATCATTCTAATAATAAACATAAAGCTTTTTAATTATGTACAAAACATGAATGTATAAACGCCGAACTAAGTTAGTCACGAAACTAAATATTTAACTACTAAAAATACAAAAATGTGAACATTCGTACTAACATTCATGTTGTGTACATAATTAAAAAGCACAGAACCAAATATTCAACTACTAAAAATAAAAAAATGTGAACCTTTGTACTAACATAAATACAAAAATATAATAATCACATTCTAAATTAGAAGATATTTAGTAATATTATCATATATATCTATATATAAACACATATTTAAAAAATAACAATTTAAAATTTTTAATTTTTCGGTTAATCGTTTGTGGCAATATCATGAACCGAAACCAAAACCGAAGAACCAAAAAAATACCGGTTTGGTTAACCGAAACTGAAAAATTAAAAAATTTCGATTCGGTTAACCTAAAATTCGCTACGGTTCAATAATATTCGGTACGGTTTTTCGGTTTCGGATAATTATGAACACCGGCATTTGCCATGTATCCTAACAAAAAATAATAATAATAATTTCTAAATTTCATTAGTTATTTAAATTGCTGTTAATATTTCGTTACTTTTTTTTAAATATTTTCTTTACAAAACTTTTTAAACTTCATTTAATAATTATTTACATTTTTTCTTCTTTCACAATAACATGTTTCAATTTAGATCAACAACATATCTTCAAAATCAAACACCTCATCACCTAAGAACATTAACTTACCATTAAAGATAGGCGTGGTATTAGAGGGGCAATGACAATTTTTTCATAGGGCATTCGATCTCAGCTGATTTCAAGTGTTGATTTTTGTAATCAACCACATAGATTTGCAATATTGCATTTTTCTTGAAATGAATTGTTGTTAAGATGCCATAAATGCGTGCCTTTGATCACATAAATTGATGGATGAAATTGTCTACCCTACTTTCCCCTCAAAGTGTAGATGCCTTTAATTAAGAAGCTTACCATTAAAGATATCAGTAAATGTAATCCGATTAGTTGATAATCTTATAACAATACAAATACTTTGCATATGACTATAACAAGTGGCCTTTGAACGTTGAACGTTGATGCACGGCTAGGAGTGTTCACTATTTGGACAAACCGAATTGTCTAATCGGACAATTTGGATTGGACTATTTGGTTCGGATAATTTGGTTTCTTGGATCGGTTTGGTTCAAAACCGAATATTTATTTTGATTTTTGGATTGGTTTTGGTTACCAATGTAAAAACCGAATAGTCCAAAAAAACCGAATAGTAATATGTTTTGGTAATCTTTTTAAAATATGTACAAATTAATTAGGTTAATCACCCCATATTATGCATAGTTATACTATTATTAACTTTATTTATCGTTTATCACAAATTTCTCAATTATATCTTACTTTTGTCTTGCAAATTACTAAATTTTTGTCACGAACTTAAGAAACATGTTAATTAGTTTTGTTTGATAATCAAGTTTTTTGATTTTGTTCGAATGTTTTTATTATTAATATATGAAATAATAAACCGAATAGTAAAAACCGAATAAACCGAATAGTAATTAGGTTCGGTTCGGTTTGGTTTTTTAGTTATTCGGTTCGATTCGGTTTCAACTTTTCAAAACCGAAAACCGATCGATTTTATCTATTAGGTTCGGTTTAAACCGAATTAACCGAATGAACACCCCTATGCACGGCTGACATCTTCATATCAAATGGCTTAGTAAGGTAACACATCTGGATTTTGAACATTGACATGTGCATAGTTGTTAAACTCTTACGATTCACGAGTCGACTCTTACGAGTCGGCTCAGAAATTCAAAAAACGAGGCGACTCGGACCCCGACTCGTAAATGGCTTTGACTCTTACGAGTCATTTATTGACTCTTCCGAGTTGTGGGCGACTCTTACGAGTCTTGAGCGACTCTTACGAGTCAGAAACCAGACACACGTTTAATGTAATCTAATAAAAAATATAAAATGACAAAATATGATAGGAAATGACTAATAATCCATTATAAATTAAACATTTGTGTTATTTAATGACTTTCATCATGTTTTACTTCAATTAAGGATAGAAATCTAAACAATAATATACATATAGATATAAATATATATATTTATTGTAAAATTATGACTCTTACGAGTCGAGTCGAGTCACGAGTTAAAAATCAATACTCCGAATCACGAGTCGAGTCACGAGTTAACAACTATGGACATGTGGAGACCACTAAAGAACTTCAAATAATTTTAACAATTTCTCTAATTAAGAAATTTCCATATATTTGTATTGTAAATATTGACATAGATAAATCATTAAAGAAATTAAAATATTTTAAGCAATTTTAATAATTAAGAAGGCCATTGTATTATACTATACTATGATATGAATTTACCTATTACTTTTCTTACACTGACATAGTAAAATTATAATTATAATTACTGAACTGATAATTTGTATATTTTTAATGACATATTAAGAATTAGAATTACTAAACTTGTTTGAGTTGTATGTCAGTCACCTATACATTCATTATTTGATGATGCTAATTATACATCAATGAAGTTTCCTTTTTTATAAGGGTTAATAATTGTTTAATTCTTTAAGTTTTACTTTTTTCCGTTTAAACCACTTGAGTATTTTTGATGTGATTTAATCCTTCAAGTTTCAAAATTTTGACGGTTTAATCCTCTAAGCTCCTTATACTTCAAATATTTGATGATCGATCTAATCCCTGAAGTTTATACTTAATAATGATTTTACCCCTAAGTTGTTCTAGTTTAATCATCTAGCTTATAAAAATTTAATGGTTTAACTCTTTGAAGGGTTAAATCAATAAGTCAATGCAAACTTCAAGGCATAAATCACGAGGAAAAAAACTGAAGTGCTTAAAATGAAAAAAATAAAACTTGATGATTAAATCATTATTAACCAGTTTTATAATAAGTTTAAATTGTTTAAAAGATTTTTTAAATACTTGAAAAATTAGCATTTTATAAACAATATCTTACATTAATTAATATATTTATAAAAAATAACCTAAGCATATCAAAAGTAGACGCGAACAGGTGTCGATAGACACACAAGCAGTTTAAATTAATAAGTGAAACGTCACTTTTAAATCATTTTTACTATGCTACAAAAATTATTTTTATTTTTAATCATTCATAGAAAACCTTTTTTTTTTTATAAAATTATTACTCTATTTTTTCTATATAACTTACAAAAGTTGTTAATTTTAATACATCTGTTGAGTCTTTGCGATGCATGGTAATTAAAAAATAAAAAAATAAAAATAAAAAAATCATATATATATATAAATAATATTTTATAAGTATTAATACATTGTTTAAGTATTTTTTGTAAGTTTTAAAAGTCAAGGGTAACATATACCAAAATGCACAGAAAATAATCAATTTCTTATATTTTAGTAAAACTAATTTCATTTAAACATTATTGTTAATGATGATAATAATATCAGATAATTGCAATGTATGAGATATTATTAAGAAAATGAATTAATCTTTTATGTTTTTAAGAAATTATAATTTATTAAGTGTAATGTATAAATTTAAAAAGCTATAATAATAATAATAATAATAATAAATTTATTTTGACTCTTCACAAAATAAAAGACATTACTTTATTAGGAATTTTAAATTTTGAAAACTAGCTTTTAAGATTAAAGTGTTAAGAATTATAATTTTTTTAAGAAAAAACTAATTTAATGACGTGGCATAATTATGAGGCTTTGTATAAAATGGTAAGGAGATGATGTGGCATAGCTAAAAAGTAAGGAAAAAACGTTGTTTTAGAGATAGATAGATAGATATTTGTGCTGCATCTTTGTAGATTTTTCATCAACATGTTATGTAACGTGTTAAATTATGTCATATGTATCCATGCCATGCATTTTTCAGTAATATTAACTTGCGTAATGTTGTATCCATTAGCGTCTACTAGTCCGAAATTTGAAAGTGCTTGAACTCTATTCCGCGAAGAAGCTAGTCAGCACACCAAATTTTGATGATTTCCCATGTCTTCAAAAGTTGACACTCCACTGGTGTGATGAGTTAACACAGATTGACCCGTCAATTGGAAATCATGGAAAGCTTGAACGTGTACATGTATCACGTTGTCCCAAGCTTAGGATGTTTCCAGCGATTGTGCGGATGGGATCACTTAAATTTCTTACTATTGAAAGATGCCCGGAATTGCTTAAGTTCCCAGAAATCGAAGGAAAAATGGAAAGGTTGGAAAACTTGACTTTGACGGAAGTTCAGATAGAAGTTCTGCCCTCATCAATTGGTGAATATTGCACCAACCTTAAAGGGCTGTACTTAGTTTATTGTAAAAGATTAAAGAGGATACAGTTCAACTTGGATGCCTTAGAGCATTTGAATGTGTTCCGTTGTGGTGAGCTTCCCTTCCTTTACAATATGTTGTTTCAATCAACGATGACAGTGTTCCATCGGTTGCCACATAGCTTACGAGAGTTGAGTCTCGTTAGCTGCCATTTCAACGATGGAAACGATCTCTCTGATATTGGTGAGCTATCCAACTTACAAGAGTTGAATCTAAGTTGTAATGATTTTTCACGGTTACCTTTCAGCCTCTCACAACTGACTCAGCTGAAATTCCTCCACATCAGCGGTTGCAAGAATCTTGTTATATTATTCGAGTTCCCATCAAGTTTAGCTGTTTTCATAGCAAATGAATGCGTTAAACTTAAATCCGTAGGAGACTATATCACAAATTGTAAAGGGTTATGCCACGTCCAAATTTTGAATGGAAGTATTCTAACTGATGGCTTCAAGTTACTCAAATCCATGTTTCCGGTACGGCTCTCTAATTTGTGATCAAAATTAATTAAGCTTTATATTGACTATTGACCGCAATATAGGGTAAATTATAATCTAATGAATCTGTGTTATATAATTAGGAAAATATTATTGAAAATCGCTATATGTCTCTCCAACTGGAAGGCCTTGAGTTTCCAAAGATGATCACACCTTCAAATTTTCGTGGTGGGAATAGATGTACACTGCAACTTCCAGAGAACTGGTGCAATGACTACTGTGGATTCTTAATGTGCGCTGTTTTGACAGGTATAGATTCGGATGATCTAGAAATAACCATGAAGCAGGTGACGAGCAGTTCAGCGGGTATCGATTATGAAGATGATGTGGTTTGGGAGGGGAGTGACGATGATAAAGCGACATGGGTGGGATATGTTCCATTTGGTTCATTAAGAAACACTTCATGGTGGGACGTGACCTACAATCAGTTTTCAGTTGAACTTCACTTTCTACCTAAAAAGTCTCCTCTATTTTATCCATGCAATGGGTTTGGAGTTACGCTCGTTCCCTGGAAAAGTAAAAATAGATTCACAGAACCATCAATGGATTCCTCTAAGTTATTTGCTGACGATTATATAAGTAAGATTGATATCCTAGAAGATTCAAAGTATGCTCTAGTTTACTCACTTCCTACACTAGGGTTGTTTAATGAATGAACGTAGTCCAATGTGAATTAAGAGTTTGCAGTTAACGCCTCATTTTGTTTTCTTCTATTTCATAATTTGTAATGTTTCTCGTAACGATTTCGTACATCACAACTTTGTGTTAAATGTGCTTTAGTTAAAAGTAAAGAGTAAGTTCTCATGGAATCATCGTTTGCCAAGTAATGATGATATATTTTATATGGGTCCATATTTCATATCTGCAAGTTACTACACGTAACAAATTACCATGATACATGCCCCATGAAAAACAATAATCGAAGAAAGACAAGTGTAAAATAGCTACTCCATATTTTATGTGTGGGTCAAAAAGGTTTTAAAGACCTTAACCGATGTGATTAGTTGAGTGCGTTCGTGTAATGAACTAACATGGGTTGGGTATGTTTTGTTGAGAAATGATTAACTCACAAAAAAATTACAATTTTTTTTATTACACAATTAGATGGACCAATAAGATGAAGAAAAAGAGGGATGAAAGAGAAAAAAAATGTAATCTAATTGGTACAAACATGAGAATTTATTTGTAAATTGTTTATGGATGTAGCATTTCTCTCTTTTGTTTGGTTCTAGTGCGTGGTGGGACCAGTCTCAACATACCATGTGGTTTCATTTTTCGTATCTTAAGACCACTCCCATCCGTTTTCAAATCACATCCTCATCACTTCTGCCACTAATTCAGCGTCACGTCAGCTTTTCACTAACTGATTCACAACTAATTATTTCATGCCATCAATGACTAATCACTTCATTTTTCTGGACCCCACATTTACCAATATTCCACCATTTAATACACTAAACAAAAAAAAGTCACGCAGACCCATACACATTCAACCGATTATCAATCGGTTTAGCGATTAAGAAGCCGACCGATTAGCAAGTGATTAAACGGATGGCACGGAAAGGTTAATCTGTTTCAACCGATTAGCAAGTGATGACTCCCGATGGGAGCACCCTAAGATTCTTTCAACTTCAATTCGAGCGGGCGGTCATGATAAGCGATATATGTGGACGATTTTTTAGGAACAAAATTTAAAACACAAATCAGAGATTTTATTAGTAATTCATAATAACTAGTATACGTACAGAAGTATAAACTTGTCGTTTTAAATTGAATACTTAAAACAAAGTTATATCTTAAAGCTTATGGTTAACAATAGTGTTAAGGTTTAATGTTAGTAAAATCATTTATTTTTTTCAATATGCTCTCATACATTTGCATACCAAACTGCGCTTATACAACTTGATGTAGGGTGAAAATAACAAACACGAATTAGACTTGTTGATTCTGTGAATAGCAAAAATTTCCTTCTAATTCACGTTAACGCCATGATTAGGTCAAATTCAACTCGATTGAACAACACAATATGAGAGAAAATGTAAATTTCATAAAATCATAAAGGGTTAATGTACAAATTCGATACTGTACTTTGCGAAAAAGTTCATGTAAGTTACTAAACTTTTAAAATATGCAATTGGATTATTGTACTTTCAAAAATGTTCAATTAAGTTACCAAACTTTCGCCATATTTCAATTAGGTTACTGTACTTATAAAAATGTGCATAGCAATGTGCAATTGGATCACTAACTTCTAAACCAAAATTGAGCAAAAATAGGCGAGATGACAGGTTTTGAAAGTACAGTAATCCAATTGCATATTTTAAAAGTTTAGTAACCTACATGAACTTTTTTACAAAGTACGGTAACGAATTTGTACATTAACCCAATCATAAACTCATCATTATTCCACTTTCTATTTCAACTTAAAGGGCTTATATAGGCTGAAAATTAAGAAAACAATAACTCTTGAACATCAAAAGTGGACCAATGATCAAGAGTTGCAAAACAATTAAATAAAACATTAAAACATAATAATTGTATTAATTACCATTAAGATAAAATAAATGTGTGAAGTGTTTTTTAGTTCAAGAAATATCTCATCTAAAATAGTAATTAGTTGCTCAAGTAGCATATAATGGTTTGTTAGCCAAACTAATTCATGATCTTCAATCGGTTGTTTTTATCTCGGGATCATTTCCGCATCATACTCCCCTCCTAATTTTGTAACACATTGAGCAAGTAAATAATAGTTAATACCCCCGTGGAAACCTCCCCTTGGAAACAACCCGGTAGTATATTTGTCAACAACACACGAAGTAGCTACAAAATGGAGATGGGTTAATAATGGTTTAATCCCTAAAGTTTCACTTTTTTTTCGTTTTAACCACTCAACTTTTTTTTGAATGTTTTAACCACTCAACTTAAGGTCAATAATGGTTTAATCCCTGAACTTTCAATTTGTTTTCATTTTAACCACTCAACTTTGTTTTAAACGTTTTAACCACTCAACTTATGAGTTGACCATACTTTAACCACTAAAGTTCATTTACCCATTTAAAAAACCCTTTCGTTAACTTATAATGAAAGTTTAGATTGGGATATATAAACTTTGAACTGATTTTTTTATTGACTAAGGTTGTCAAGAGAGAGATCTTACCTAGAATCGTTTTTGTATTCACAAGATCGAAATCGTAAGATCAAATCGGGATCGTAAGATCCTACTCATACATTATGATTTCATAAATGTGTATTATAATGCATATAAAAGATTAATTGCATGACAAAATAATAAACCTATTAACCTTTTATTGGACAAAAATTAACTAATTTATATTTTCTTAACTTATATTCATGTTAAGTAAGATAGGATCGGATCGACATCGTAAGATCCTATGCTCAAATCGAAATCGTAAGATCTTACAATCCCGATTTGATCTTACGATTTCGATCTTGTGAAGACAAAAACGATCCTAGGTAAGATCTCTCTCTTGACAACTTTGGTCGATAACAAATCAGTTCAAAGTTTATATATCCCGATCTAAACTTTCATTATAAGTTAACGAAAGGGTTTTTTTTAATGGTTAAATGAACTTTAGTGGTTAAAGTATGGTCAACTCATAAGTTGAGTGGTTAAAACGTTTAAAACAAAGTTGAGTGGTTAAAACGAAAACAAATTGAAAGTTCAGGGATTAAACCATTATTGACCCTAAGTTGAGTAGTTAAAACATTCAAAAAAAAGTTGAGTGGTTAAAACGAAAAAAAAGTGAAACTTTAGGGATTAAACCATTATTAACCCAATGGAGATTGATAAGGAGAGTGTACTAGGAAACAAGATAAAAAGTTGTCAAGGGTTACTGAGTTTATATATATTAATTACATCGATCAGTGGTCCTTTTGTTCCAATATTCTGATACAAAATGGAGATTGATAAGGAGAGTGTTGCACTTTTCAAAATAGATAGATAAACAAAACAGAGGTTATGCAACATAAGTACTTATTGATCAATTAAAAACTGTTGACATATTGATCAGTGACAAGGAGTATTAAAATGTACCTTTAGTAGTTTTAAGTTCAACTTTATCTTTGTTCTCTTACCTGCACATCCAAATTGACAGCAGAAAAGAACACAATACACACTATAATTGGCGTGTTCAGTGATTTGGAGCTCACAACCTAAAAAACAAAAGAGAAGGATAAAAACCTTTGATTGATTTGAGTACGTGTTTTCTCCAATTTGGTCCTCAAGTCTTGTTCCACACCTTATCATTCTCTATCAAGTCTTGTTCCACGCCTTATTCTATCAACTTCACCTTATTCTAGTTAATTTGGAAACCCAACCAAGTCTTGATTTAAGTATAAGGCAGTTGATGATCTATCAACTAACAAACTCACCTTTCATAGTAGAAATCAAAACACCGTGTTTTTTTTTTTTTTTATAATTCCGTACATGCTCGTATAAAGAAGGTACATGTAGCATCGTTTTATGGAAAAGTAACTAACTTTTCATATTTAGTGTCCGTAAAACCAAAACACCTTCAAATGTTGACCTACCGGAGATAGGTAAGTTGGGCTTTTGGCTGCTTATAATAATTTAGGCCTGCTTAAAATAATCAGATTATGGGCCTTTGTTCTATTCGGTTTTATCTTGATTGTTTTCAATTTGAACTCAAAAGTATTAAGTTTGTGTCATTTCTCATGTTTAACCACTTTGTACATGTATTTGTATTACCAGCCTACAATGTAACTGATTCGAACCCAAAGGACCAAAGGCGGTACCAAGGTGGGGGCCACTCCCACACAAAGATCTGAGTAACTAGGTTTATATATTTATTAAGTTGGTAAGTTTTTAAAACTGCCCACCTAGCTGAGTGGTTTTCCTCTTTCCCACCAAACAATTGGTCACAAGTTCGAGACTTGTTGCCAGCTTTGTTCTGCCTTTTCTGTTTTTTTTCTTATTTCATGGTTTTTTTTCGTCCATTCTTTCCCTTCCCAATTCTTTTACTAATTGTATAAAAAATATACCAAGAACAATTCATTAAACTCTATGTAAAGGTGTTAGTTTTTCTTCATTTAATCTCAATAATACAAGTAAACAAGTAGGAAATTTTGAAATATCCAGAGAGACAAACTTGCAAAAAAACAAAAACAAGTAGTCACGAGGTTTGTTTGGATTGCTAAATTTATCAATCTTTGGTATGGTTTTTCGTGTTGAGAACGAATTAAACTAAATTCTTTTTTGGTTCGGTTGTATTCATGCTAACATAAGTTTGAGTTGGTTTAGTTTATCGTAATACTTGAAAAAAATAAATCTCAATTCGAAACCCAAAACATGATGTAGCGTAACAATCCCAAAATTCACCCCCACTTTAAAAAAGTCCTGGTCCCGCCCCTGCAAAGGACCACTTACTCTGTAAGTATTTCTTAGTCAATATTTTCATAATACTAGTCGAGTATAATTGAGTCGAGTTTAAAAGTTCGGTTTCTCAACCAAGCAAGAACTAAAAAATAAAGACTTGAATCGAGTTCTAAGTTTCAAGTTTTTAATCGAATCAAGCTTGAGTTTCGCAATATGCAATCTCATTATTCATATCTTCGATGTGTATTAATTAAAAACAACCTTTGGATTAGCAAGGGTAATTGGTAGCAATTTGATTGATCCAACCCTTAATTAGTTTAATGACATACAAATTATATAATTATTATGTGTTTAAAGACTAAACTGCCCTTATTTAATTAGATTTATTTAGAGTTAAAAGCAAATCAATAGTTTCTCATGGAAGCTAAGCGGGTTATATAAAAAAAATGGTGATTACTTCTTAATTTAGTACCAGAAGATCCTAAATATTGGTCGAAGGGTTGAGTTAGGAACCCTGATTTTTATTTGAGTTTTATAATCTTGAGAAAGTTTCTGCAAGTATGATTTCGATTTCTAAGTTTTGATATACAAATAAGAAACCTTCTAAATTCTTGACTGTGATTTCTCAATAATTAAATCTTGATTTTGCTTGTATTTCAATCTTTTAATTTACTTAATTGGTAATCAAATTTGATTTTCTATTCCTTTTATTTCCAATTGACGAGCATAATAGTTGATTGATAAACTTTGGTTTTGCAATCAATGTAGAAAATCGAAGCGGGTTGGCTTCCTCCATGTTGTAGACACACTTTGATCAGTTTCCTTTGAATAAGCAGTTTCCATTCACCAGTTACTCATTGACGAAGCCTCACCGTGGGAGCGACTAACACCATCATTAATGATAGGCACAAGTAAATCTTCAGCGTGGGATGAACCAATGTAATCAGTATCAGTAGGTACATACACTTCTGCAAATTTAGCCTTTGTTTCGTTCACAACCGTCTTCCCATCAATATTTTCACCTACATCCAAATAAATTTGCATATTGAAAGGACAACTAATTCCACTAACAACCGCACTAAGAGTACAACATAAGTATACCATCTCCCAACACAGGATTCTCTCTCACTTGAAAAATCCGCCCGCCTCCCTAATTTTTAAATTTCAAAAACTCCGCCTAGCTACACCCTGTTTAAAAGACAACTAATTCCACTAACAACCGCACTAGGAGTATCGGAAGTATAACACCCCTCATTTAATATCACAATATAATATTAAGGTTCACGGAAGCGTATACTTACAATACATATATTATTAGGATTCTGCTAGAAATTTTCGCAAACATTTATACAACCTGTTTACTACTAAACCAAACACAGTTAATTTGTTTACAAACCGGGGCATTATATACTACAAAGCATTGTTTATAATCAAACTGGATCAGAGTTGCAAGTTTCAAACATTCCCAGCATCAAAACATCCCTTCCTGACTACCCACATCATAAACATAACCTGCAGGAAGTAAATTTGAGGGATTAGCACGAAGCTAAGTGAATGAATAATCAACCACAATTCAATTTAGCTAGCAATTTGTTCACAACCAATAATGTAACAAATATCGTCAAGAGGAACGGTGGTTCCTAAGGACCCTGTGCCGGGTGGCCCCATCAGAACACTTAAATCAACTGTAGGCCAAAACAGTGATTAACCGCTAACTTAATGCTAATCTCCATCAACACATGTACGCAACCCTGTGTTGACCAACATTAGCAATCAAGTCCAACTGACAATCTAGTTGACCTCTGGATTCATCAATCAAGCTCACAGGCTGATCAAACCACCAATCAAATGGCATATCATTTCAAAGCTAACATTCTATCAATAGTAATCCTATAATTACTGATTGAAATCAAACTGACACAACCAAATCAAACTGTGAGTTTCAAATCCACTCACCTGATTGTTTTAGTTCACTTACTCAGCCGCCTTATCTCGCTGAGTTCTCTGAGGATCTGGGAATTAACAATCAAATATAAGTTAGTAATAACATTCTTAAAACCAAAGCTTATATTCAAATATTATATATATATTAATACATCTCACAACATGTATAACACAACCAATATATGCACATTTGTTAACTATATCAACTTACCTATCAAGTAACAATAATACATTAAGGATTAAAAGAAGTTTGTTCAAAAAAATCAAATCTCTGCATAAGGGTTGAATCCGCCGGATTCATTTGAATCCGCCCGGATTCTTATGAATCCGCCGGATTCCATACCGGATTCCCAACTATTTCATGTCCAGTTTTTGACCAGACCATTTTCAAACGAATCCGTTCTTGAATCCGGTTATGAATCCGCCGTATTCATCAAAATCTGGTTTTTACTTTTTCGAAGGAATCCGTAGGATTCTGGGAATCCGCCGGATTCCCGGGTTTCGTGCAGAACTCCTGAACCTGCAACTACATATCCTGCTCGATCTCAAAACTCAAAATTCACTATTTTCAGTTACCATCACAACTTACAAACGTTTTAACATGTAAGGGACTTCATATAACATCTAGTAACAACTTCTAAATCACTTGTTCATGTCAAGTTCCTACCAATTCCATAATTCACTCATGTGAACTCTAACATCCTAATTCAAGAATATGGCATCACAATTTGTACATCATGAACATCAAATCGATTTCTGAGATCAGATAACCTCATTCAACCATCGTATATAGTTCAAACAACACTCAATACTTCAATTTCCCATTCAACCTAATAACCCCATATATATATATATATATATATATATATATATATATATATATATATATATATATATGTGTGTGTGTGTGTGAAAATCAAGAATTACTTACATATTCAAAGAAGAAGAACAAGTTATTGATGATGAAATTCAATTCCAAATCACAGTTCCAACTTGTCTTTCAAATTTAGTTATGTGGTTTCTAGGTTTAGAACTTTTAAGGTTTGAAGAAAATGGAAGTTCTTTCCATTTTGGGAAAGTTTTATAAGTCGGCCAAACTTTTAACACCGACCCCGTATTCACTTAAAACTAGTCCCCTTATAATCTATTGCCTGGAACCTAAAACCATTTCACGAGAAACTTATTTTATTGTACCATCAACTATAGTAAATTAAAACAAACCACAATTTACTAAACACAATTAGTCATGAGACTTATTTAACTAAGTTTCGCAATTAAACATATATTATCAAATAATTTCTAATATAATTAAATATATCAATTTAAATTAGAAATTACCGGACCAGAAGAGAGGATGTTACAATTCTTCCCCCCTTAAGAAGATTTCGTCCCCGAAATCTCATCACGATCAAACAATCCAGGATATCTGGATCTCATACTGTCCTCGGTTTCCCAAGTTAGGTTTGAACCTAAACTATGTTTCCACTTTACTAACACCATGGGAATCTGTTTCTTCCTAAGTTTGGTAACTTTTCTATCAAGAAGTTCAACTGGTTCTTCAGCTAACTTCTGACTCTGATCAACTTTCAAATCTTTCAAATGAAGAATCTGAGACTGGTCCTCAACGTTACATTTCCTCAAATAACAAATGTTAAACATGTCATGAATACCAGCAAGTTCTGGAGGAAGATCAAGTGTGACTGACTGGTCATTAATAATCTGACGAATTCTAAACGGTCCAATATATCGAGGAGCCAATTTGCCACGTTTCCCAAACCGAATTACCCCCTTCCAAGGCGAAACTTTCAAGTAAACAAGTTCACCTTCAACAAAAGTAACAGGTCGACGTTTAGGATCAGCATATTGTTTTTGTCTATCACGTGCAGCTTTCAACTTTTCTCGAGCCACTGCCACTTTATCAGCTATCATCTGAACAATGTCTGGACCTGCAAACTGTTTCTCCCCAGCTTCTAACCAACAAGTCGGAGTTCTACAACGGCGACCATAAAGCATTTCATATGGAGGCATGCCAATACTAGAATGATATGAATTATTATAAGCAAACTCAACCAATGGCAAATGAGAATCCCAAGAACCGCCATATTCCAAAATACAAGCTCTTAACATATCCTCCAATGTCTGAATCGTACGTTCCGACTGACCATCTGTTTGAGGATGATAAGTTGTACTGAGATTAACTCTGGTGCCCAACTCATGCTGTAAACTTTGCCAAAAATGAGATACAAACCTCGAATCTCTATCAGATACAATTGACAATGGAATACCATGCCGCGAGACAATCTCATTCATATATAACTGTGCAAGCTTACTCAAAGATGCAGTTTCACTAGTAGCTAGAAAATGTGCACTTTTAGTCAATCGATCCACAATGACCCAAACCATATCATTTCCTCGGGCAGTTCGAGGTAACTTGGTTACAAAATCCATAGTCAAATGTTCCCACTTCCATTCTGGAATCTCAAGCTGTTTCAACGACCCATACGGCTTCTGGTGTTCAGCTTTAACTTGAGAATAAATATGACAAGAACTAACAAACCTTGCTACATCCATTTTCATTGTAGGCCACCAATATAAAGGTTTCAAGTCATTATACATTTTTGTACTTCCAGGATGTACAGACAATCTGGACTTATGGGCTTCATTCAGAATAACATCCCGCAGACCACCAAACAAAGGAATCCAAACCCAAGACTGAAAGGTTTTTAATCCTCTCGAATCATCTAATAACGATTCCTTTCGATTTAACATAATTTCAGATTTCAAATTATGATTTAACAAAGCCTCTAACTGTGCAGCTTTTATCTGACCCACCAAATCATAAGAAACTTCTAAACGCATAAAATAAACTCGATCAGAAGTTACCTTGCGGCTTAAAGCATCAGCAACCACATTGGCTTTCCCTGGATGGTATTTAATTTCACAATCATAATCTTTGATTAATTCTAACCATCGCCTCTGACGCATATTCAGCTCTTTCTGTGAAAACATATACTGAAGACTCTTGTGATCTGTACAAATAACACATTTGGTACCATACAAGTAATGCCTCCAGATTTTCAAAGCAAATACAACAGCTGCAAGCTCTAAATCATGGGTAGGATAATTTCTTTCATGAGGTTTGAGCTGACGAGAAGTATAAGCAATAACACGGTCTCGCTGCATCAAAACACAACCCAAACCAGCAATTAATGCATCACAGTAAACAACAAAATCATCGGACCCATCTGGCAATGCTAACACAGGAGCCTGACATAACAACTGTTTCAGAGTCTGAAAAGCTATTTCCTGTTGTTCAGTCCACACAAATTTTTCATCCTTACGGGTCAATTTAGTCAAAGAACCGGCAATTTTAGAAAAGTCCTTTATGAACTTCCGGTAATAACCCGCCAAACCAAGAAAACTCTTTATATCTGAAGCAGATTTTGGAGCTTTCCAATTCATTACAGCTTCAATTTTCAAAGGATCAACTTTAACATCATTATTACAAATGATATGACCCAGAAATTGCACTTCCCGAATCCAGAATTCACATTTAGAAAACTTTGCATATAAATGTTCTCTTTTCAAGGTTTCCAACACTAACCTCAAATGCATTTCATGCTCTGATTCGGATTTAGAATGTACTAGAATATCATCGATAAATACAATCACAAATTTATCAAGAAAAGGTCGACAAACACGGTTCATCAAATCCATAAAAACTGCTGGAGCATTTGTTAAACCAAAAGGCATAATCAGGAATTCAAAATGACCATACCTGGTACGAAATGCAGTTTTTGGAATATCTCGTTCACAAACACGAACTTGATGATAACCAGACCTTAAATCAATTTTAGAATAAAATGAGGATCCCTGCAACTGATCAAACAAATCATCTATTCTGGGCAGATGATACTTATTCTTCACTGTTCGTTTATTCAATTCCCTATAATCAATACACATTCGAAAAGACCCATCCTTCTTTTTCATAAACAAAACTGGTGCACCCCAAGGAGAAGAACTAGGTCTAATAAACCCTTTATCCAACAACTCCTGTATATGATTCATCATTTCACGCATTTCAGAAGGAGCCAATCTATAGGGAGCTTTGGCTATAGGAGACGAGCCAGGAACAAGATCAATCTGATATTCAACTTCCCTAACCGGTGGTAGACCAGGTAACTCATCAGGGAACACTTCTGGATATTCAGAAACAACCGGGACATCAGAAACAGATTGCTTTTCCACTTTAGTATCAATCACATAAGCTAGGTACGATTCATAGCCTTTAGACAAGGATTTCCTAGCTTTCATCATGCTAATCAAAGGTATACACCCACTATCCCTTTCTCCTCGAGCCACTACATATGACTGTTCAGAAATTGGGATTCTAATCAGCTTATTGTGGCAATCTATACTTGCTTTACACTGACTTAGCCAATCCATGCCAATAATCACATCAAAACTAGCAATCGGCATCAACAGAAATGAAATTGGAAAAGTCTGGCTATCTATCATAATACTAGCTCCAATTACCGAGGTGGTAACAGGAACCGATTTGCCACTAGCTATTTCTACTTCAACTGGGTTTGTAATCACAGTAGGCATCATTTTCAACTTATCACAGAAACATACAGATACAAAAGAACAATTTGCACCAGAATCAAACAAAATACGAGCTGGTACAGAATTTACAAGAAAAGTACCCGTGATAACATCATCTGTATGGACAGCTTCATCCACTGCCATCAGTACTTTGACTCACTCTCACTCACCACTTTCCCTTTTTTCCTCTTTCTTTCGTATATAATATTGATATCGTGTAAAAAGTCACGTTTTTACTACCGATATCTCTCTCATTCTAGAGCAATACTCGGCATTTGAACTCAAACAACGCACAAATCAATGATAATATGTTAAGAAGATCAAAACAAGGTTGCACGATAAAAATCAAGCAAAACGGCTGAGAAACGAAGATTCCACACACGTTTGAAGATTCAAGGCATAAAAATGAGATTTCAAGACTAAAGAGCCCTCCACCAACATCCACTATTTTCAAGATGTTCGTTTTCAAAATTCGAATCTAACAGAAGAAGAATCAACCAAAACGGGTAAAAAATGAAGATTTCGCGCTCGCCGGAAGATCCAAATGATCCGTACGCAATATCTGGAGCTAGGGACCTCATCTCAGGGCCTATCTTATGTCAAAATCTTCGTTTTTGAATTTCGAATCCAACAAAAAAAGAATCGACACAAACAGACGTATAACGAAGAAAACACGCACAAATCGAGAAACGAAGCAAAAGACGGCGAAACGGGGCGGCTACAGGCCAGCCGCCGGCCCTGGGCCCACCGCCGCCGCCGGCCTCCCTGTACCCACCTCGGTTTCCATTTTTGGTAACTTTTGGTACCTGGTGCGCCTACTTTTCGTGTTGTATCGTACCCGGTGCGCCTACTTTTCGTGTTGTACGGTACCCGGTGCACCTTTTTGGCTACCTTTTGCTAACATGCACCTCTTGATGCTAATGTGAGCCAAAGCTCTCCTACAAAAGGAGGCTTTGAGTTCATTTGTAACTTGCACCTAGATACACACATCTACACCAAAACACACCTACATATCTCTAGCTTTATTTCTTTCTTTTAATTGTAATACTTCCTTAGTTAATTAGACTAGCTAATTAACTAGTCAAGGAAGATTTGTACGGAGGTGCTCCGGGACGCATTTGTAGCTACGAGTTATTGTATTTCTTTATCAGGTTTTAATCTATCTTTCATATTTAATTATGTTCGTTCTTACTTTAATAAATTTAAATATGTATGCTAGAATTGCCATGATTAGCTAAATAACTTAATTGTCTGCTATGATAGTCGTTTAGGAATGATTTAAACATGTGATTAAGTTGTATGTTACAAGATTGCGAGTGCTTTATATCATGAATAGATGTAGGAATTGAACCTTTATCGTTTATCTGCCCAACTCATGTTGTGACTAAAACCTTATCAAAAAATGAACGTAGCTAACTCATAGGGTATAGGTCACTTAGTTATACTATGTTTGATTGAATCATTGAGCTCGGCATGGCCGGTGTTCTCTAGACCACATTAGGATCCAAGAGACACGGAATATGGGAGTAGAGGTAGATTAAGGTTTAATTCGGACAGACGATATTTTTGAGACAACTTTCGGAATATCCTCGGTTTAACTAATACATCTGTATGCTTAGGTCAACCATTGTTTTGATCATCTTATTGCATGTTCTTGTTTGATTGTTGCCTTAGGATTATCATATCAGTAAAATACACCTAGCCTTAATCATCGTGAAATAACATGACGGCCCATATTCGACTGTTCTTCGATATAGTACTGGAAACGCTTATGGCGAAGTACAAACGTATGGAAGTCGACAACGACCGAAGGTAGTTGTGTTATGAATCGAGTAGCAAATGTATTACTTAAGCTTCTATTCATAATATAAATCACCTATGTCTTGTTACATACTTGACTAATGTTGATAGTTCATACGAATAAGTGATGACATCCTATCTGACCGCTTAGACAAGTTTTTCCAACTTATTCCGATGAGGGTAAAACCCGTTTACAAGATTGTTTATTCAACAAACTGTGCAATGATTCGGACGTCTAGGATGACCGAGATTGGGGAATAGGATTCGAGATTAACTGTCAGATAATATGGGCATGCATTTGAGAGAACTTTCGGTGCATGCTTTAATTTATTCTGCAACCCACGTGACATTCTATTCGCCTGATTGTGGACACCTCCGCGTTAGCCCAATAGTAGGATTGTAGCAATAACTCACATTAACTTATGAACTTATCCTCATTAGAACTCCCCACATTTTAATATCACCAAAACCACTTCATAGTAGACAATCGCTCCAATTGCTGAACGCCCGAAGTAGCCTCCATTTTTAATTCAATTTAGTTTAATTTAGTTTAATAGAAAACCCAAAACCACGACCAACTCTTTCAAAACCTAGTTAAATGCCTAAAAGTTTCTAAAATCCCTATTTTCAATTTGTCGCGCTTTGAAGAACGATCCTAGGTCATACTTATCCTTTGCTAGCCCTTAGAATAGCAATAGTAGTAACCCTAGGCCCCAGCCTTATAAATTTAAAACCCACTGTTGTAACCGGATAGTTATCGTTAACGACACCGACCTGTCCGGTCCCAACAAATATATAATTATATAATACACATTAAAAACAAACAAACACAAAGACAAAAATATCCATATAAAGGAGAAAAAAACCTACAACTTTTCTCTCCATCTTTTTTATAGAAGCAAACTTTCTAACTTCAAAAACGACGATGCACATAAGTTTACATTACAAAACCCAAAAATCTACTAATAAAGACAAAAATAGCAATGAGATTCCCCAATATCATGCGAAGAATAACTAGGATTTCCAGAAGAAGATGCCATTCGTTTGATGAGAAATAAAAAGGAATGTCGAAAATTCGAGTGGATGAAGCTGAAGCAGCTACTTTCGAAGTAACAGAAAGAAAAGAAACGACTGGAATGGGAGAGTTAGAGTTGAAAAGAGGATTCCTCACTTCTTTCTCTCATTCAAAACCGTGCATGAGACTTTCATCCCACACGGCTCCTAAGTGATAAAAAAAAAGAAGAACTCCTCTTCTTTCTTTTTTGATTACCTTTCTCGCGTATGTATAAGACCGCCCATCTTTTTCATCTTTTTCTCTCCATCTTTTTCACCGCCGGAAGCAAGTCACCGCCGGGAGCAACACCTGGAAAAGAGACCGCCGGAATCAGCAAAAAAAATGCGTCTTTGACCCGACTTTGACCCAAAAACCCGTCCAGACCTGACCTAGACCCGACTTTGACCATTTTTTCATGTTGACCCGTCTTTGACCGACTTTTCAAGCGACTTGGGCATGGATTAGTCAGTAGCCAAGATTAGCCAACTAATCCCCGACTAATCCCGTCTTTTGCAACCGTGGTTCAGTACAGAATCAGTTTCAGTTTTAGATTAAAAGGGGGTAGGAATTAGAAAAAGATGGGGTATACCCAGAAAGTAAAAAGAGAGAGCATGATGTGATTGGTTAGATGGGTGAAGGGGATATGAGATGAGAAAAAGTACAAAAAAGATTATCTAAATATGGACCCTACATTCACCTACATCCAAATAAGTTTTCACATTGAAAGGACAACTAATTCCACTGACAACCGAACTAGGAGTATCAGAAGTAGCAGACACATTATTACACTCGCCAGTTGGCAGAAAAGCAAAGTCGTCAGCAGTGGGAAAAACATCATCTGATGGTATACCGTCTGAATTTGAAGTTAGGCACGCCTTCGTAAGTCGGGGATTAGTCGGTCGGGGATTAGTCGGTCAGGACATTTTACGAACTAGTCGAGACTAGTCGGATTTTGACTTTTATTGACTTTTTAGCATTTAAATAAATTTCAAAATTATATATAAATAAATATAGATGAGAACCATAAATGTACTTGATTTGTTGCAGAATATATGGTTTTTTTTTTGTTAGATATTAATACTTCAAGGGTTTTTATGTAAAATTGAATAAATATAGATGATATTGAAAACCCATCTGTACTTTGACTCACTTTCACTCACCACTTTCCTTTTTTCCTCTTTCTGTCGTATATAATATATAATACACATTAAAAACACACAAACACAAAGACAAAATATCCATATGAAAGAGAAAAAACCTGCAACTTTTCTCTCCATCCTTTTTATAGAAGCAAACTTTCTAACTTCAAAAACGAAGATGCATATAAGTTTACATTACAAAACCCAATAATCTACAAATAAACAAAAAGACAATCTTTTTCATCTTTTTCTCTCCAACTTTTTCACCGCCGGAAGCAAGTCACCGCCGGGAGCAACACCTGGAAAAGAGAGCTCCGGAATCAGCAAAAAAAACGCGTCTTTGACCCGATTTTGACCCAAAAACCCGGCCAGACCCGACCTAGACCCGACTTAGACCATTTTTTTCGCGTTGACCCGTCTTAGACCTACTTTCCGAGCGACTTAGGCATGGATTAGTCGGTATCCAGGATTAGCCGACTAATCCCTGACTAATCCCGTCTTTTGCAACCTTGGTTCAGTACAAAATCAGTTTTAGATTAAACAGGAGGTAGCAATTAGAAAAAGATAGGGGTATACCCAGAAAGTAAAAAAAAAGAGCATGAAGTGATTGATTAAATGGGTGAGGGGGCATGAGATGAGAAAAAAAAATACAAAAAGGACTATCTAAATATGGACCCTATATTCACCTACATCCAAATAAGTTTGCACATTGAAAGGACAACTAATTCCACTGACAACCGCAGTAGGAGTATCAGAAGCAGCAGACACAACATTACCCTCGTCAGTTGGCAGAAAAGCAAAGTCGTCAGCAGTGGGAAAAACATCATCTGATGGTATATGTAACATCCTCTCTTTGGGTCTGGTAATTTCTAATATTAAATTGATTATTTAAATGTTGTCAGAAATTACTTAATATTGTGTGAGTAATTGTGAAACCTAAATAAATAAGTTTTAGAACTTATTGTGAAAAGTGAAATATTGGTTGTTTTAAATTACTGTAGTTGAAGGTAAAATAAATTAGTTGTCGCGAGAAATGGCTTTAGGTTCCAGACAATAGATTTGGAACGGGTATAAAAATACCCAATTATGAAGGTCGGTTAAGTGATGATGCCGACTTACTTTTATTTCCCAATTTTGTTGTTCTTTCTCATTTTATACACACATATAGTAAGATATTAGAAAGAGAGAAAGGAAGGATTAAATCTTGTTCTTGTGAACTCATCATACTTCATCATCATCAGATTTCACCATCATCATCACCTAGTAATTAATCAAGTGTAAGTGTTCTTATTGTTCATGTAAGAATTTTAATTGAATTGCTAGGGTTTATGCTTTGTGATGAAATTGAAGTTAGAAAAGATGATATATGTTGTTATACGATGATTACTTGCTGCTAGATAGCTATTGTAATTGAATTGAAACCTGAACTTGATGATATTTGTGGTTGGATTCGAGCTGGAATTTGTTTACAGAGTCGCAGATTGCTGGTTCGGGTTTAGAACCCGGCGGGTACCATATTTACCCGGCGGGTAGTAGTATTTTGGGTGGAATCCGGTGGGTTCATCACTATCCGGCGGATTCGGTGTAATTGGCAAGTACTCGGTGGGTAACATACATAGCCGGCGGGTACTAATGTTTGAATTTGATCAGAAATAGAACTAAAAGAGGTACTCGGCGGGTACTAGTGTAGCCGACGGGTACTCTTTGTTATTTTGAGATGGTTGAATTTGAATGCTAAATGCTTATAATGTATTGAATATAACTTGAACATAGTATGGTAATGTAGGTTATATTCCTGAGTTTAGTTATACTTATGTATGGAATAATATGGTGACATAAGTATTAACTATTATTCGAGTAGTTGATTACAATTATTGTGTCAATATGCTAAATTGTGTTAAGAGATATTGTAATGTGTTGTATGATGAGACATGGTGATATGTTATATGATTATAACGTGTGTTGTTTATTATAATGAGTTCATTATTGATGAAAAGTTACTAACTTGTGATATTCTGTTGTATTCTCAGATCAACAGAAGACTCAGTGATATCAGACTACTGAGTGGACGACTGAGGTAACGGTGAGTGGATTTTTACTCCTCAGTGTGATTTAGTTGTAACAGGTTTGGTTACAACGGGTAAACGTATTATTACTGCTTTTGTTACCATGATGACTTTGGTTTAATAGTAATAATATTGTCGATATACTGATTAGTCTGATGTGAGACCTGATGAATATGTGATCACTGAAGAAAGTTGGCCTCTGGGTATTAGTTGTCATTATTGGCCTTCTGGCATCAGTTGCTAATGAGGTCAACGGGTTGAACTGGTTGGTTGGGCTAGTTGGTTCTTGTGTGAATTACACAGGGTTTTACTTCATTTGTTGTGTGTAAAACCTGTGTTTGAGGATAATGACCACTAGCTATCGGTCTCGTCCGTTATGGCCATACGGATATGGTTGGATAAGTGTTCTTGGGGAGCCACCCAGGTATTATGGTATTCCCCAGAGCCACCGATCCTCATTATTAAGTTGTGATATTATTGAACAGTTGCATTGTTAATAGTTGACCAGTTGATAGTTGACTAGTTGTTAAGTTGACCAATTGAATAGTTGCCCAGTTGAATAGTTACCCAGTTAAATAGTTGAACAGTTGTAGTGTGTACTTGTGTGTTTCAGGTTAGTTGTTCTACACAAAGTTATTATGCTAAGTTGAACTGTTGATTAATTATTCATTCACTTAGCGTTATACTAATCCCCCACATTAACACTTCTTGCAGGTTATAAATATAATTTGGGTGGGCAAGAAGTTGGACTGGAATGAATGTTTGGCAACGAGGCGTGTCTCTGATATTGATTTGTATAAATCATTGTTATATCTTGTTTTCATATAACACCCAAGATGATAACTGTGATTTAAATTAGTTTGATTTTATAAGTATATGAAATGGTGTGACTTATAAATGTTGAAAATTGGACTAACGCTTCCAGGTTTATTATATTTAAATGAGTGTAAAATGAGGGGTGTTAAAGTATACCGTCTGAGATTGAAGTTAGGCACGCCTTCGTAAGTCGGGGATTAGTCGGTCGGGACATTTTACGGACTAGTCGGGATTAGTCGGAGACTAGTCGGATTTTGACTTTTATTGAATTTTTAGTATTTAAATAAATTTCAAAATTATATATAAATAAATATAGATGAGAATCATAAATGTACTTGATTTTTTGCATAATATATGATTTTTTCTGTTAGATACTAATACTTCAAAGGTATTTATATAAAATTGAATAAATATAGATGATAATTGACAACCCATCTGTACTTTCTCACTCTCACTCACCACTTTCTTTTTGTCCTTTTTCTTTCGTATATAATATATAATACACATTAAAAACACACAAACACAAAGACAAAATATCCATTTGAAACTGCATTATTATAGAATGCATCGACTAATACTTATATACTTCGTATAACTTTAATTATAAATTGTCAATTAAGCTAAACTGGGTAAAGCCCGGGTAAAATACTAGTTATTTCATAGAAATAGAATTTGAGCTATAATTACATATACTTCCATCAATAAAAAAAGAAATAATGAACAAGCACTGTGCTATGACACCCATCCTCCATAGAACATAATCAGATGTTAGAAATCTTATAGAGTTTATGATAGAGATCGCCGATGTAATTTACTTTTTGTCCTATTGTCACAAATAAATCGATGTTATTATAAATGTCGGCAATAAACTTTATAATATTTGTCCTAATGTCATCAACGAACCAATTTTATTAACAATGTCGAGAACAAACTTGTTAAAATGCATCGAGGTCACCAAAATACTTTTTTTAACGAGCAACGTTTTGAATTTGCTATTGTAGTGTTGCCATGTCATTTCATTTAATTAGGTGATCAGACTTCTACGTAAGCTAAATATGTACATCCATAATTAACTTCATCTTCTTCGATTGACTACTATCTAATTTTTGTTTACTACCTCCGTTTTTTTATTACAATAATTGTACACAAGACAAATGGTTCACGTTATTATTCGTATCAATATTATATTTTCAAATCCACCGATTTGAACACGTACTTTTTTTCAATTTATTGGAAGTTGACAGCCATAATATATAGAACAAGCTAGTCAATTAATTGTAGACGGTTTTAATTTCACTAAATTAATCTTAGGAAAGAGATAAGAAATTTACAAAACGGTAATATCTTAGAAGTTAATATATGTCCGTTCATTATCTGTCAACAAAATTATGAGAAATCAAATTACTTATACCAAAAAAAATTGATTACTTTACCAAAATTATGCTGTGATCATATCTTAAACTTCTGCACACTATATTTCCAAACTCATCGATCAATGGCTTCTTCACGCTCATGGATTTATCATGTCTTTCTAAGTTTTAGAGGTGGCGATACTCGCAAAACTTTCGTAGATCATCTCTACTCAGCTCTTGAAAAAACATCACTTAACGTTTACAAGGACAATATAGCACTTCCCCGGGGTGAAACCATTGGTCCAGCTCTCTTCAAGGCTATCGACGAATCAAAGATTGCTGTCGTGGTATTCTCCAAAAACTACGCTGATTCTTCGTGGTGTCTTGATGAACTTTCACATATTATGAAGTGTAGAGATAAGAATGAGCTGATCGTTATGCCCATATTCTATGATGTGGAACCCACGGATGTGAGAAGACAAATAAGGGATTTTGGAGAAGCTTTTGCGAAACAAGCAGCGAACAACATCACTAAAGCTGGATCATGGAGAAAAGCACTTGTTGATGCTAGTAACATCGCTGGATGGGAACCTAAAAACTTCGCTGATGGGTAACTTAGTGTTTTTGTTCTTCTTATTGTTATTGTAATTATTGAGGATGGTCATGAATTCTCCATATATATCCGATATGCAGGCATGAATCAGAACTCATTGAAGAAATTGTTGGTGAAGTAATAGAAATACTGTTTTCGTCTAGTTCAGACGTTGATGAAGGCCTTGTTGGAATGGGGGATCGCGTGAACGATTTAATATCACGATTAGAAATTGGGTCTGGTGGTGTACGAATGGTTGGGATATGGGGGGTTGGGGGTGGTGGTAAGACTACTCTTGCGACTTCTGTATATAGCACAATCTCTAGCCAATTTAAAAGTATTTGCTTTGTTGAGAATATTAGGGAGGAATCAGAAAAGAAAGGCTTGAAAGAGTTGCAAAAGAAAATGTTATCTGATGTTCTCAGAAGAACGATTGAAGTACCCACTGTTACTGAAGGAAAACGAAAGATAAAATGTATGTCATGTCGTAGTAATGTTTTAATAGTTCTTGATGATGTCAGTGATTTAGACCAACTTGACGCATTAGCTGGATCACGTGATTGGTTTGGTAGTGGTAGCAGAATCTTAATCACAACTAGAGATGAACATGTGCTACAGAAGGTAGACGAGGTATGTCCTGTTAAATTATTATGTGACGAAGAAGCTGTATCTCTCTTAAAGAAGCATGCATATAATGAAAAACTATGTATAAAAGATTATGAGATGCTTTCATCACGTGCGGTTTCTTATGCTGCTGGGCTTCCGTTGGCAGTTAAAGTTGTTGGTTCTTTTTTGTACGACAAAAACAAAGATGAGTGGATAAGTTACTTGGACAAGTTAAAAAGCATCCCGAATGTCGGTATCATGGATATACTCATGATCAGTTATGAGGGTCTTGATAATGAGCAAAAAGAGTTATTCTTAGATATTGCGTGTTTCCTCAGGGGAAAGCTTGAAAAGGAATCAATGGAGATACTTGATGCTTTTGGTTTTCACCCAGTTATAGGGATAAAGGTGTTGAAACAAAAGTCTCTGATAACTATTGTGAATAATAGGTTTGATATGCATGATCGCATTGAAGAGATGGGACACCACATTGTTAGACGAGAACATCCTAACAATCCTGAAAAACATAGCAGAGTTTGGAAACAAGATGAAATCCGTAACATGTGTTATGAGGATTCAACAACGGTAATGGTTTAGCTTTTTAAATGTTTACGTGGTTTGTAATATATATGTGCACCGAATGATACACTCATGATGGTGAAAGATATACTCTAACTCAATCAATACGTACATTCTTTTTCATGTGTTGCAGGATAATGACAAGATTGAAGCGATACATTTTTACGATCGTCCTCCCTCATTTGAGATTTTGTCAAAGATGAAGAAGCTAAGGTGGCTTAGGGTGAGGCCATACGATGATAGAAAGGCTGGTCTTGATTATTATCATCATGAACATTCTGATGAGGATGACGTTGAAGATGACAATGAGCATCTCAAAGGGCCTGATTTTCTTTCAAATGAGTTGCAGTGTATTCTTTGGGAAGATTATCCTGCAAAGTCATTCCCAGACAGTTTTAAAGCATCAAAGCTCGTTGTTCTGAAATTGTTTAACAGCTTCCAAAAACAACTTTGGAATGATAACAAGGTAATTTAAATGTTATTTTTTTATTTTAATGCCAGGCGTCAGGCGTGATTGCCCACGTTTCATGCGGATTCTCATTTAATTTAGGGGTAAGTGCACGAAAATGTAATGAACTATGCTCTGACATTCATTGTATGTAACGAACTATTCTGACATTCATTGTATGTAACGAACTTGCTAATTTCCTCCATTGTATGTAAAGAACTAGTATTTTCCTTGATTTTTCCAAGTGTTGATTATGTAGGGCGACACGTGACATTCTTAGGGCCGTTGATCTGCCCAAAGTACAAGTTCGTTACATACAATGAAGGAAATTAGCAAGTTCGTTACATACAATGAATTTCAGAATAGTTAATTACATACAATGAATGTCAGAGCATAGTTCATTACATTTTCGTGCACTTAACCCTTTAATTTATATTACTATTACTATCTCTTTCGATCATGCTATTAACCGAAGAAATAATCTGACTAAGATTTCTTATGATACGGAGTATTTCATTTGAGCATATAATCTTTAAATACATTTACATTTAACGTCTAAGCTCACTAATTAGAACTGATGATTGAGTTTACTCAGCTCTACAAGCCGCCACTCCTAGTCCATCGATTAGTCAGTTTTGAATTCTCATGATTGACTCAAATTTTTTCCAACCTTAAATGCCATGAAGTATAATGTTTCTTTTACTAAAATATCTTTCGAATCCTCATGCAGAAAAACTAATTTTTCATTGTAAAAACGTCGTGGCATTTTAACTTTTGAACTGTATCTTTGTTGATTTCTCATCACAATTATGTGATGAGACATGTAACGTGTTACATTATGCCATGTATCCATGTCATGCATGTGTCATATACATCACCTAGTTAATATATATCAACTTGTGTATGCTTGTATCCATTAGCATCTCCCACGTTTGAAAGTGCTTCGTATCGATACTGCGAAGAAACTACTCAGCACACCAAATTTTGATGATCTTCCGTGTCTTCAAAAGTTGACACTCTTACGGTGTAATGAGTTAATAGAGATTCACCCATCACTTGGAAATCATAGAAAGCTTGAACATGTACAAGTAAGACGTTGTTACAAGCTTAGGATGTTTCCAGCGATAGTGCGGATGGGAACACTCAAAAAACTTATTATTGACAAATGCCCGAAATTGCTTAAGTTGCCAGACATCCAAGGTAACATGAAAAGGTTGACAATATTGAATTTGGAGGACGTTCCGATAGAAGTTCTGCCATCATCAATTGGTGAATATTGCACCAACCTGATTCAACTAAAGTTTTGTGATTGTAAAAGATTAAAGAGCATACAATTCAAGCTGGATGACTTAAAGCTATTGAACATGTGCATGGATTATCATCATAAAATCCTTGATCAGAGAATGCCACTTCAATTAACAGAGAGAGTGTTCCAACGGCTACCGCATAGCTTACTACACTTGCGTCTCAGTAATTTCCATCTAACGGATGCAGAAATCCCATCTGTAGTTGGTGATTTATTTAACTTACGTACTTTGAGTCTAACTAGAAATAATTTATCACAGTTTGCTTTCAGCCTGTCGTTGAAACTGACTCGGCTGAATTTTCTCGACCTCAGCAATTGCAGTAATCTTGAAAACTTGCCAATGTTCCCATCAAGTTTAATTGCTTTCAAAGCAAAACAATGCAAGAAACTTAAATCCATAGGAGATTGTATCACGAATTGTAAATGGTTATCTGATGTCGAAATTGTGCGGGGAAGTATCTTAACTGATGGGGACGGGTTACTCGAATCCATGCTTCAGGTATGGCTAGATCTCTATTTCCTTTATCAAAATTCTAAGCTTTATATTGAATATAATATACGGTAATTATAATCTAATGAATTTGTGTTAATTAATAAGGGAAAGGTTACTGAAAATGGGTATATGTGTCTCCAACTCGAAGGCCTTGAGATCCCAAAGAAGTTTGCATCTCATATTCGTTATGGGAAGAGATGTACACTGCAACTTCAAGAGAACTGGTTCAATGACTACCGTGGATTCTTAATGTGTGCTGTTGTACATGTACCAAATCGTCGCTATTTAAATTATATACATATAACCATGAAGCAGGTGACGGGCAGTTCAACTGGTATGTATTATGAAGATAATCATATGATTTGGGAGGAGAGTGATGATGATGATGATCAAATGACATGGGTGGGGTATGTTCCATTTGATTCATTGGGACACACTTCATGGTGGGACGTAACCCGCAATGAGGTTTCGTTTAGGATTCACTTTACTACTCCAGGTTGCAAATGTAGTGGGTTTGGAGTTTCGCTCATTGCCAGGAAAAGTGAAAATAGTCCTACAGAACCATCAACGGATTCTTCCAAGTTTTCTGATGATCATCATTATACACCTAAGGTTAAAATTGTACAAGATTCAAAGTATGCCTTAGTTTACGGTCTTCCTGTTCGATAAGGTGATATTAGAAACTTGTTCCAATGTGAATTAAGAGTTGATTTCACCAAGTCAATACTTCCCATCATTTCATTGTCTTTGTCTTTTTATATATTTGACCAACGAATTTATTATTGAGAACACAAGAAAATAATGACAATGCTTTCTGACAACGTCATTTTATAAATCACACACATAACACAATGAATTCACATAATTTACAATAATTTCATCGTCTATATATATTTCATCAGTCATCCTCGGTGATTTCTCCTATGGTTGCTTCTCTTCCGTATGCTTATCCTTCAGGTTCAATAATTTTTTTTCTTTATGTTCAGTTGTATCTGTATTGTCTTTGGTAAAAGTAATTTGCCCACCAAGTGTTTGATTATTTGCTTAAAAGAACCTTGATAACTAATTGCTTTGTTGATTTTATCTACTTGTTTTACATCTGGTTTGAAGGATATTGTGATGATCATTTTAATAAACTTGTATCCACACCAAAGCTCATTATAATAGCTTAACATCTTTGTTCAAAACAAAAAATTTCTTTTTCACGTTGTGTGCCTCCTCCAACAGGCCAAAAATGGATCCAAAATTTCCCCTTTGTGGGCCTTTAATGCGTTGCCAATTTTCCAAAAAAAAAAAAAAAAAATGGATCCAAAATTAGTTTTATCGATCCGTCTACATAACAGAAATGATTACAACAATATCGCAAACAATCATAATGTTTGATGACTTGGTACATTTTTTTGCACCAACAATAACCACACTACAATAATGAGGTAATTAATGCTAGAAACAACGTACTTATTAGATCAAGCATGCTTCTGCTCATACAGTATTCAAACCCTAGCTTCATGACTCTTAACATTCACGAAAACAATGTTAAAAGAAAAATTATTGATTAGCATAACCAACATACAAGTAATTAACGATATTTATACAAAAAGTAGAGTGTAGAGTAAAGACAATGTACCACTAACACGCATATTCTAATGTGGACATAGAATAAATTACTACTCTAAAAAGTAGTACTATTATTGAGTTTTATGTGTGTAGTTATACTTGTCAATTTTATTGAGGCTAATCATGTATATGGGCACAATTATTTCACAAGGATTTTGTGATGTCAATTTGATCAACATCATCCAAATCTAACAAGTTATACCTGTTTGTATAGATTACCGTTTATACGACAACTATGTTCTAACTGATGTTCCATTGCAATATGGTTGGTTAGCTACGAGCCAAAGATTAAAAACTCAAGACAAAATGCAAACGTGGGACCATCGACCCCGCCAGTATTATGTGCGTGTTTTGTAAGATGCAAAAGGAATCTCATCACCACTTATTTTTCGAATGTTTGTATCCTAAACAGGGTGGTTTGATTTAAGAAAGTTACCACATATGAAGTCAATTTCCATTCAGAACAGTGGAATGATATTATTATGTACCTTGTTCCCTGATGAAAGGGTAATTCGGTGTGGAGTGTTATCGGCCGGTGGTTGTTAGGGGCTACTGTGTACTATGTATGGGAAGAAAGGAACATGAGGATGATCAACAATTGGTCCATTTAGGTTGATCGGAACACGGACCCATTTTAGATGAGACGCTCCATTTCTTGCCTTAGTTCATGAAATTATAATTTCATATATTTACCGGCCTCCTTAATTTTGAAACATACATGCTAACTATACATCTTCAGTCTTTGTTTACATTTGTAATTTAAACTATCCAATCTTTCTCTTGAAAATTGCCACATATGGAGATCACAAGACAATGATGGTCATAACAATCTTGTGATATTTGAACTATTCATCTTTAGTCTTGCTACACAACCGGTCAATTTTTGCAAAACATTTAAAATAAACGTGATCACAAAAAGATCATCACTCTACTCTCATCCTATAGCTACCCACCACGATCATCATCACTTCATAGGTACATATGATCCAAAATCTGAAAATGAAATTGAACACTATATCATCAGTAGTCATACGATATCAGAGAGTTGACATCCTTAAAATGTATGTGACAATCAAAAGTAACTAACCCATTGAGCGAGTATAATAGTTGTACCCCCAGTGGAAACCACCCCTTGGAAACAACCCGATGGTATATTTGTTAGCAACACACGAAGTGGCTGCAAAATGGAGATTGACGAGGAGTGTTACTTTTCAAAGGAAACACAATAAAAAGTTGTCAGGGGTTACTGAGTTTAAGTTGTAATTACATTGAGCGGTCCTTTTGTTCCTAAATTCTGATACTTTCGACTCAATCTGCTGAGAAAGCGTGTTGCACTTTTCTAAATAGATGGATATACAAGACAAAGGTTATGCAACATTAGTCTTCTATAATGATCAAACTTTCTTTAAATAAAACCCGTTGTCATATTGATCAATGACAAGGAGTATTGAAATGAACCTTTAATAGTTTTCTGCTCTATTTTCAACTGGCGAGTCAACTCAGCTGCTACTTTGTCTTTGTTCTTCTTACCTGCACGTCCAAATTAACAACAGAAAAGAACGCAACACACACTATAATTAACGCGTTCGGTGATTTGGAGCTCTTAATTAACCTAAAAAAACAAAAGAGAAGAATAAAACCTTTGATTGATTTGCATGTTTTCTCCAATTTGGTCCTCAAGTCTTGTTCCTTACCTTGACACACACGCAATTGTTAGTTGATAGAGAATGCAACAAAAACCTTATTCTAATTAATTTGCAAATCCAACCAAGTCTTGATCTAACTATAAGGCAGTAGATGATCTATCAACTAACAAACTCACGTTCCATAGTTTCGTATTCGGATTTCAGGCTTATCAGGTGAGGCATTCCTATCTTTCATGCATATATACAAGATGATAAGCATCAAATAGATAGTATATTTTATAGTAATTTATCCCTATATTTATATACATTTTAGTGCATTTATATGATTTTAGATACTTATTTCGTTAATATTTGCAGGAATGTATTTTAATTAAAGATTGAAGAAAAAGGAACGAGAACAAGTCCAAAACTGAAGAAAATGAAGTATATGAAGAAAAGGAGCTTAAACCTTAAAGAATTGAAGACTAAAATGATAATATTGAAGAATTGGGTCAAAATGAAGAATAAAATCCGAAAAAGAAAAGAAGAAAGCCCAATATAAAGCCTGGCCCGAAGTTAGAAGATTCTGGAATTGAAGCTCAACCGGCGGTTGAGATCTTCAACCGGCGGTTGAATATATTTAATCAAAGGCGGTTCCAGACGCGGAGTTGGAGTATGACACAAATTGATCCAACCGGCGATTGGACTAGCGGTTTGTAAAACTATAAATAGAGGCCTAAGTCAGGGTTAACCATATACGATTCTTAGATTACAAAGTCGAATATTAGGGTTTAAGGTCAACTTAAGGTGCGAATTTGGAGGCTAAGGAGCTAGGGTTTGAAGGTTTTTAACCCTAGGAAAAGCTGGTTCGACAATTGGTTCGGGTTCTTTATCCTTGTAACTTTAATAACCTTATTGAGTTAATTTATGGATATTGTTTATTTGATTTGATTGTGAATTAGGTTTTCGTTATAGCTATTTGAATGAATGTTTATTGAGTTTATTATATGCATTTATGTTTATGTTGGAACTATATTATTGAATGTTTATTATACAAGAATTGTCTATATTATAATATATTAATGATTGTTCTTGACATAGTTAACTGATTTATATTAAACGAGGATGACCATATTAAGTTTTTATAGATTAAGTGATTGTGTTTATGTCTTGATCTTAACCTTATGCGATAGACGAAGAATATAATTCATTGATGTAAAGTAATATTGTGATTCACGCCATATCGATGAAATTGTACTAATAAACTGCTGATAGATCTTAATAATTAGTGATACTTTGTGTAACCTTATGATTGTGTTGCTATGATGAGGATTAGCTTAAGCCTAAGTAAATTTCTACATTAGTAATTCACCAATAATAATAGCCAACAAGCAAATAGACATAAGTAAATATAATAAGTTTAGTAAATAATAGTTTGAATAAGTATAATCTTCTATCCAATTGAGTATTCTTAAGTTGAACCTTAGATTTATCTATTAGAATCTGTATCAATTAGAAATATGTTCGTTCGGAACTAAAACATCCCCCTTATCTTGTATATTATTGTATATTGTAAATAGTTGTAAATAATTGTAATTAGGAGTAGATAGATAATTAGTTATAAATTAGAATCACGTTCCCTATGTTCGAACTTGGACTTACTTATAAAGCTATATTATACGAACGGGTTAATCTTGCCTGAATTGTGTGATAGTATTATTTAGTATTTCCTTAATTTAAAACTTGTGATTATAATTGCCTATACTTAGCACACATCAAGTTTTTGGCGCCGCTGCCGGGGATCACTTAACCGGTTGGACTTTTGTTCTGCCGGGGAAGCGGTGTATTTTAATTAAACTAATTATTTTCCCTGTATAATTTTTATTTCTAATACTTTGCAAAATCAATACGAAATATCGGCTCACCCATTGAGAATACTGACAAAAACAAAGGTATAAGGAGAGTAAAGCCCTACCTCATTGATTTATCATATAAGAGGTAAGGTGCTTCTCGAAAGAAATAGGTTTTTAATACGCTTCGCGCTGACCTGTTTCTCCGCTTTTGTGTACTATCAATGGAGCTACCGAGATCTTTTGACCAGCAATGTATAAGAAATTAATATAATCATTCAATAAGTATAATAAGTTACTTTAGATGAAATAGGATTAGATAAGTAATCTAAACTATAGGCTATTTTTTTGTGCATAGAGAAAATTAACTGTTATTAAGAATGGAATCGATGCAAATGGACTTTGGAAGTGATAATATGAATTTCAAAGATATAGAGGTAGATGATCATTCTTTTGAACAAAACAAGAAAATCAAGATAACAAATGAAGAAGAGTATTCTGAACATCCTCCCGTGGTTTCAACCAAGGAAGATATGTTTCACTACTTAGAATACTATGAAGATGAGCTTAGCTTTATTATGGAAGTCATAAATAAGTCTACTTTAGAGTATACCGATTATCAGAAAGAGTTGATTAAGAAAATGGAAGAACAATTCAATGCTTGGGTTATATCTAATGAGACTAGAGATACAGATGAGTTTATCAACTATTTGAATAAGTTGAAGGATGATATTATGAGGGAACAAGAGATGGTAGATCCAACTTTTTGTGAGGAGCAGCTGTTGAAGTATACTTATGTGCATGAGACATTTGAGAAATCTTTGTTTCCTTATTCTGATAAACAAAGAGAAATGTTAGGAGAGCTTAAGGAAATAATAGAATATGCCACTGGAAACTTAAGTAATATGGCTGACATATGTTTACTTGAAAACTTTCAAGATTTCTTCAATTCGATGAAGGCTAGAGAGCATATTAGTTCTGGAAGATTTTTCATCGATTGTACGGTTGATTTCTATGTTTAAGAAATTGTTGATGAGTTTTACTATGGAGAATATGACGAAATAACACGTGTAATTCCTGAGTACTTCTCTGACGAACCAATGGAAAACTTGGTCACTTATGCTAAAAAGGAGTTGCAGCTAGCCTACATTGGAATTCACTATAATCAAAGAAATAACCTTTTTCATCTAGGGTTATCTGAAGTTTATTATCAGTTAGTAAATACTTTTAGGTATTCTGGGATAACAACATATCATCAAGAAGGATACTATAAGAGAATCTTAAAAGACATAGGAACGGCAGTAAGAACCCACAACACATATGATTATCATGATATACATTTAGGTTTCTATGGATTATTGGATTCGTTAAGGCATAAACATGTGGAACGAGAAACAAAGGTTGAAGATAATTACATGTTTACCGATGAAGATGGAAAAATAGCTAAAAGGGTAAAAAGAGTAGCTGCCATACTCATAGAGATAGAAGATGCTGAAAGGATTCATCATGAGAGTTTCTCTGAATTTGCTTCGCCAATACCCGAGATAACTAATAAGATCTATATATACTTTCGAAGAATTTATCCTGAGAACTTTGGAAGACCTATGCATGGGAATTAAGTTCGAAAATCTACTATCACTTCTGAAGATCATTTGCAACTTCTTCGCTCTTTAATAGCTAGTTACATTTTTTCTGTTTTCTACTTAATTAAGTTTTTAGGTTTTGAATGTTATTTGGATATTAAAGTTTAATGTTTTTAGTTTCATATTTGATTAATAGAAAGTTTACTGTTTTCAGATTTATATAATTATCTCATCTTTATTTGTATTAGCTACACAAATATTAGAAATTTTAAGTATTTAGGATTAATTTTTACACGAGTTGCAATAGTGATAAAAATTAAATTCATAATTACTTAAAAGAGATTAATACAATAAGTTTTGAAATTATGCTTAACATTGCTTACAAGAATGCAGAGATGGCAAACATAATATTCTTGGTGACAGAAAGATTGAAACAATATTTGGAATTCGATAAAGTCGACAATTGAATTTCCAAACAGTGGATGAGTCGACGCAATCACTGATTGAAAAATCTATGTATACCAAGGTAAGGTTTATTATATCTATTACTTGTGACAACCAACAAGCAATACATGTACTTATATTAATTGAAAATACGAACTTCTTAAAACGATAAATTTCTTTATCCATTTATTATTTAGTTGCTAAAAATAAGAAACAATTTCTAAAATGCACATAGATTATGTTTTGTAGGTATGTTGTAATGGTACATAAGATTGTTATTATGTATTACGCAACTTATATAATTTTATTCGTATATTTCTAAAAAACATAAATTATAAAATTATCACGGGCTAAATTAAGTTCTAAATAATGTTGGATTGAATTAAGAGCCCAATAAAAAAATTGAATGGGCCGAATTAAAAGCCTTGGGCCTGTTTAAACCAACCGGCGGTTGGTAAGCCCAACCGACGGTTGGATACTTTTACGATCAAAACCGAACAGGCACCATTTTCTGCATTTACACACACAAAAAAACACACACAAACGTCCGGCCAAACCCTCACACAAACGAAAATCATTATTTCAAACCACATTTCATCTCATTTTCGTGATTTCTTCATTTAAAGGTACAATCTTTACTTCGTTTTTACGTTTTTCGCATTATTATCCGAATTATATAATTAGATTATGTTTGTTTGCGGTTTTTAGATTGATTGCAAGTATTTTGATTAGTTTAGATGTTTAGGATTACTTAGAAACTAGTTAGGATTAGTTAGGTTATGATTTGGTGGTTCGAGGTTTGATTGCGGAATAAAAATTGATAGCGGATCGAATAAATAGATTAGTTTATAATATTTAGGTAAAATACATTTGAGTAATAGTTAGATAAAGCTGAAATAAAATTTTACAAATTTAAATTTAGTGATATAAATTTTCGATGAAAACGAACTTTTAAAATTACATTTAGGATTCAATAAAATTTTGAAACAATAATATGATTTTGAATAAAAACAACATATTATGAAAATTACTATATTTTACAAACTTTTAGATTCGATATTATTTCGAAATAAAAACGTGTTTTTATATGAGTCAATATTGTTTTCAAGCTAAAAAACTTATTTACCATAAAATTTTATAAAATTTAAATTCGATATTAATTTCAAAAAAAGGACATATATTCTGAGTATAAGTTTCATTATCAGGTATAGTATTTGTAGGCAGTATTTTGAAAAATACACAGGTGGCTATAGAATGGCTAGCCGAAGTGCTACCTGCATGAAAATTGACCAACCGACAGTTGGCCAACATTTTCAGCAAATACATGCAACCAATATTATTTTACACTAATACGTTGTTTAAGTTGATATTACAGACATGACTACCAGACGACAGCGTGGACGTGCACTCTTAGACAGAGAGGATTTTCAGCTACACCCGTATCTACGTTTTGAGCATGAGTCCATTTCTGCTGAGCGTATGGCAGAGTTTTCTGATGGATTACTGGAGTATGTGGCTCAGCCTGTTGAGACACCGGATGTTTTAGACTGGTCAGTTATGGAGAATGTGATAGATCCACGTAGAGATGGAGAGACTGGGGATGTTACATTGAGGAGACTGATGACTTAGAGCTATATTTTACCCTCAGGTGATGTTGGTTTTGTTTCTCACGCTTGGTTACGATTATTTCAGATACGTGAGATTATCTATAGGGAGTTGGTTATAGAGTTTTATACTACCCATAGGTTTGATTCTATCTCTAGACAGTTTGACCAGCCCTCGATTTCTTTTTACCTTGGAGGTCAGCCTAGATCCATGAGTTTAGTAGAGTTTGGAGTTGCTGTGGGGCTCTATACACTAGATGAGCTCCACAACCATTCTTTTGTAGAGCATTTGACTGCAGGTATGATAGAGCAGTATTCATCGGTTGAGATAGCTGAGTATTGGAGACAGCTGGCTATTGTTGATTATGGGGATAGAGCACCTTCATATATACATATGTGGAGCCCGGTTCATAGTGTGACACCCGTCAATTTAGGACTAGAGTTTAGTGCCTAATCAAGTTTAATACATGTAATTAGTTCTGTGTTAGGCTAATTAATGTATCAATTATTATATATATTGTTGAATATATATATATCTACACAATTATGCGGTTTGATTAAATCGTACAAATCTCAAATCGAATGGATTTCGACACAATTAATACGGACGTTGGTGGACGATTTTTAATTGGTTAATGCAAATATTAATTAATACCATTGACATATTTCGAATATTATATCAATAATATTTCGTAATCCAAGCTTTATTACACAAACAATATAAACGCGATTAAAAATGTATGTGCGCAAACAAAACGAAACAGATTACCTTTTATAACGTAATTTCTAAGTAAACTAGTAAAATACTTCAACAAAATAATTGAATAATTGTTCGTAATTTAAAATGTAGAACTTAACTTATAAAATAAATATTTAACGTTAAACAATCGGGAAAACGAACACCACACGGAACTCGAAGACATAGACTGAAAATGGGTATTTAAACCCCATTTCCACATCCATTTTCTCATTTCATTCTTTCTTCTCTCTCTCTTCCATCTTTTCTCTCAAAAATTGCAAAACCATCACCACCCTCAAATCGCCAAAAACTAGCATCAAACGACTTCGGATCTTCAAGATTTTTAGAGATTCACGACCACCACGCAACGATCTATCTTTGTATCTTTCCGAAATTTCATTTCGGCGATTTGTAAGTTTCCGACACAACTCCGAAAACTCTCGTTTTTAAGTATTATCACTTGCTAGTTGTTTGTATAACCTTGTAATGTCCTAAAATGGGTTGGGTAAAAATATTAGGCTGATCGATGGCCGGAAAATGCGTTTTTGAAGTTGAAACTCCGATCAGATCCCGTACGTCGCATTTGGCCTGGAGCAAATGCGACGCAGCGACTTACGTCGCACGAATCCTCAACGTCGCATATAGCGACGCAGCCTATTACGTCGCATTGACTTGCGAATGTCGCACATAGCGACGCAGACCTTAACGTCACCAACTTAACCAACGTCGCATTAGCGACGCAGCACCCTATGTCGCATTGAATTGCGAACGTCGCAAAATGCGACGCAAACACTCACATCGCACCCAACGTCGCACTCAACGTCGCACAAACCAGAACCTCAAAAACACAGATTTTTACTAAGTGTCGAAACTCGAAATTTATCACTCGATTTTACCCAAATTCAGATCCCAGATGCGTTTTTCCTTAAAGCAATATAGTAGAAATAAAAATTTTCCAAGCTGACCTGGCAGCTCGACCCCAGCCAGGGGCTCTGCCCCCGGACCCCCGTACTTAGATTCCATAAGCACATTTCTCACCAAGTGTCAAACTTGTACAACTTCAAAACGCTTACACGATACAACTTTTCAAACGTAATGAAATTTGCCTTTCAAGTGTAACACTTCGAAATCAATGTGATAACATCAAGACTATTATTACAATTAATCACCAACGGGCCGTACGCGTTTTCAAAACATACTTCAAAGATCAAACAAGTCGTTTTAACTTGTATCATTTTAATCAAACAAGTCGAAGTAACTTGTAACAATACAATCAACCAAATCGGGGTAATTTGGACATCAAGTTAAACAAACAATTTAAATGGTAGTCTTTCGAGATACCAGTACAATTAATAACAATTCAAGTGTCGTGGACACATTCAGGTTTCAAGTCTTTGGACATCAATTCACCGCTAATTACTTCAAGTTTATTAAATTAAACACTTCAAGACTCAGGTGAGTTTCATGGCCCCATTTTCACTACTTTTACCAGGGGTGTGATATTACTACTTCATTTTGTTTTACAAGTAGAACGCAAGTGCCAAACTTCAAATACTACATGAGTTTCAAGCTAATCAATTTAAGTCCTCTATAAGCATAGTCTCTAATATTTTAGCGTGAATGTTAGTATATGATATCATATGGGATTGACAATCCTCATCCGGGTTAGCACGCACTAACCGGTCAAACGGATGTATTAGCATTTGGGAAGACGAGTGTGGATTAGACACTCGTAGGAGGCAAATCAGTTAGATTTCCTTAATTGGACCTAGCGCTCAAGTTAAGCTCAGACTATGTGCTCATGGATTGTATAACTTTTATTTTGCTTAATTGCAATTTAACTTCAATTTAAATCTTGCGGTTCTTTCAACTATACATTGACATACAAACCTGTGAGCTCACCAGCGTTTTCGCTGACCCATTTTAGTATATATCACAGGTACCCAGCAGTAGGTTGGCTGCACCAGCAGGGATTATTAGCTCGAGTCAGCATACATACAACTAGAGATTTGATTGCATTATTATATTTTGTAAAAGTAATTATGCTATGTAATCTCTAAATTTCAGGAACCGAGCTAATGTAACATCATATTTTGTAAACATTTACTATATTAATGCAAGTTTAAAACGACGCATATAGTGGTCGTTCATTATATCTTATGTGCTTTGTATATTGATTAGTGACACCCAAATCGAGCTTCCGCAAATCATCAAATTTGGGGTTGTCACAAATTGGTATCAGAGCCTAAGGTTATAGTGAACTAGGTTGCATTTAGTGGACCTAGACTATGACCGTTAGGCAGTATTCCCTATTAGGTATAACCAGTTCAGGGATTACATCATACGAATTTAATTTAACATAGCTTGATCAACTATGTACAATTAAATAAAGATGATGTAAGATCTGAAGGAAGTTATGACTGAACAGGATACACTAGTTGACTCTAACCTCGAGAGAAACGGGACTTAAAAACTTGTCTGTGTTAGACACTCAATAGGCGGTTATGTGATATATCTATATACATAAGTAAGCCTCAATTCAAGCTTAGGCTATATTATATACGTATTATATGAATATAGGCCTCACATTTGCTAACGTTCTGTCTCAGAATGGCAAACACACCACCCAACTCATCCCGTTCCCATCCGTACGAATCACAAAGTTCAAGGGTAGCTAGGAGGAACCCCAGGTTGCCTCGAGCGGGCCCATACCCCAATCAATTCACCCTAACGGATTTGGCTACTAGGCTACACCGCCACGAGCAGCAACTGCGTGACATGGACATCGAGTTGCAAGAGACCCGTGAAAACTGGACACTCACCCTAATGGGGCAAGATGCTCAGGTCTCTTAGGACCATGTAAACGCTATCAACAATATGGACGTTCTCGGAAATCGAGTGGGTGAAACCATCGAGACCATGGAGATCGTCCACAATCAAGTGACTGACAATCACAACGAAATCACTGTCCTGCGATCAAGGTTGACTCAGTGTGAGACACGCCTGAGGGAAACCGAGGAGGCACTCAGAATGGTTAGCCGACTTGCAGAGTCCGTTGACCGTCTCACTGCATTAATGCCACAACTCAATCTTCGTCAGAATTAGCTTAGGCTGAATCTGCACTCAATAACGCTTTCGTAGGATTAATGTAATTAGGCCGGGTGAAACAATCCTTGGCAATTTTGGCACAATATCTAAGTCTGTAACTTTTGAATTCAACAAACTCGAAATTGTCTGTAATTATTTAACAACGTAATATCAAATGACAATTTCGTTCGATTTAATTCTACATTATAGAACTCTTATACTTGTGATGTGTATATTGTCGCTTTAATACATACATCCACCACAATTATCCTTCTGGTACAATTTCTTACGTACCTATTGTTTCTTTTGTTGAAGAATCATGCCACCGAAGAAAAAGAGTTACAGCGAAGCCGAACTCGCTGCTGCCGTTAATCGAGCCGTAGCCGACGCCTTGGCCGCTCGGGATCCAACCCGAACGTCTGAGGAAACAGCCGATACCACCGCCACCACTCCTGCTGTCAAGCCTTGTTCCTACAAGGACTTTCTCAGCTGTAAACCTCTATATTTCAAGGGCACGGAAGGTGCCATTGGCTTGATCCGTTGGATTGAGCGTATGGAATCTGTTTTCAGTCTCTGCGATTGCACTGAGAACAACAAGGTCAAATTCGCTGCTTACACCTTTCAGGAAGGTGCACTCACGTGGTGGAAAACCCACGCAAACTCTGTAGGCCTTGAGGTTGCAAATCGACTTCCTTGGGCCGAACTGAAGAAGAAGCTGACAGAAAAATACTGTCCTGAAGAGGAATTGCACAGGTTGGAGGAAGAATTCTGACACCTGGCGGTGCAGGGAAATGATGTTGCTGAATATACCACCAAATTCCAGCAGTTTGCTTTACTATGCCCGAGTTTGGTCGAACCGGAAAGTAAGGGCATTAAGAGATACATCCGCGGACTCCCTGAGAACATCCAGGGAAACGTCGCCTCATCCAAACCAACCACCACTGAGAGCGCCATTCGATTGGCCTACGAACTCATGGCCCTAGTAGCCAGCCGTGAGACCTCCAACACCTCATCCTTCAACAACAACAAACGCAAATCCACTGAACACCACCACAACTCAAACAAGAAAAATAACGCCATCCAAGTTTACACCACCAACTCTGAATCCAACCGTAGCTACACCGGGGACAGGCCTTATTGTCCCAAGTGTAACTATCACCACTTTGGTCAGTGCAGGGCCCCTTGCAACAACTGCAGGAGGTTCGGGCATTCGACTAAGGATTGCCGAGCCCCCAAATCCTACAACAACCCCTCTAACAAAAATGCCCAACAACCTAAGTCCTGCTTTGAATGTGGGAACCCGGGACACTTTAGAGATACTTGCCCAAAATTGAAGAATAAGGGCAACAACAATCGCAACAACAACAACAACAACCGCAACAACAACAACAACGCCAAAAGTAGCGCCTTCGTGATCAACTCAGGGGACGCCCGTCAGGACCCGAATGTGGTCACGGGTATATTCCTCCTCAACAATTTAACTGCTTCTATTCTGTTTGATACTGGTGCCGATAGAAGTTTTATTTCCGATGAATTTTGCCCTCTACTTGACATCACTCCTGTTGCTTTAGACGTTAAGTACACCGTAGAGTTAGCAAATGGCAAACTGATAGAAACCGATAGTGTGATACCTAATTGCACCTTGAATCTAGCCGACGAAATCTTCCCCATAGATCTTATGCCTGTTGAGATAGGGAGTTTCGATGTCATCGTAGGCATGGACTGGTTATCCAAACATCGCGCCGAAATCATTTGCCATGACAAAATTGTTCGCATACCTCTCGCCGTCGGTAGAACCTTGGTCATACAGGGGGAGACCGGTGGGACGAGGCTTAACATAATATCTTGTCTAAAAACCCGGAAATTTCTGAGAAAGGGTTATCCAGCAATCCTTGCCCACATCATGGAGAAAAAGTCGGAGGAGAAGCGACTTGAGGATGTTCCAATTGTTCGAGACTTTCCAGAAGTCTTTCCCGAAGAACTACCTGGTCTACCACCGTAAAGACAGGTTGAGTTCTCAATCGATCTAGTACCAGGTGCTGCGCCTGTGGCCCGAGCACCATACCGCTTAGCTCCATCCGAACTTCAGGAGTTGTCCACCCAATTACAGGAACTCCTGGAACGAGGATTTATCAGGCCGAGTTCTTCACCTTTTGGAGCTCCGGTCCTATTTGTCAAGAAGAAAGACGGTTCTTTTCGAATGTGTATCGACTACCGAGAGTTGAACAAGTTAACTGTCAAGAACCGGTATCCACTCCCTCGAATCGATGACCTGTTCGACCAACTTCAAGGGTCGAGTTGTTATTCAAAGATTGATCTCCGATCCGGTTATCACCAATTGCGTGTTCGCGAGGCCGACATTCCAAAGACCGCTTTCCGAACCCGCTATGGGCATTACGAATTTCAAGTGATGCCATTCGGCCTAACCAACGCACCGGCTGTATTCATGGACCTTATGAATCGGGTGTGTAAACCTTACCTTGACAAGTTTGTCATTGTCTTCATCGATGACATCCTCATATATTCACGAAGCGAAGAAGAACATGAGCAACACCTCAAAACCATCCTTGAACTACTTAGACACGAGGAACTTTACGCCAAATTCTCTAAGTGTGAGTTCTGGATTCAAACCGTTCAATTCCTTGGTCACGTGATCGACAGTCAGGGAATTCACGTTGATCCGTCAAAAATCGACGCTATCAAAGACTGGCAATCGCCAACCACTCCGACCGAAGTACGACAGTTTTTGGGACTGGCAGGGTACTACCGACGATTCATTGAAAATTTCTCCAAAATAGCCTTACCACTCACGACTCTGACCCAGAAAGACAAAAAGTTTGACTGGACTGATAAACAAGAGTCGGCTTTCCAACTCTTAAAGCAAAAGCTTTACAGTGCTCCTATTCTATCTTTACCCGAAGGCACCGATGACTTCGTGGTATACTGCGATGCTTCTCATCAAGGTCTCGGTTGCGTGCTTATGCAACGAGACAAAGTCATAGCTTATGCTTCCCGACAGCTCAAGATTCATGAAAAGAATTACACCACCCACGACCTCGAGTTAGGAGCTGTCGTTTTTGCGCTCAAAATTTGGAGACATTACCTCTATGGCACTAGGTGTACAATCTTTACAGACCACAAAAGTCTCCAACACATATTCGATCAGAAGGATCTCAACATGAGGCAACGTCGATGGGTCGAGTTGCTTACCGATTACGACTGCGAACTCAAATATCATCCAGGCAAAGCAAATGTTGTCGCTGATGCCCTCAGTTGAAAAGAGCGAGTGAAACCACTTCGAGTCCGAGCCCTCAGTATGACCATTCACAACAATTTAAACATTCAAATTCTCACTGCTCAACTCGAAGCCTTGAAACCCGAAAACGTCAAAGATGAGGCCTTGCGGGGCATGGATAAACAATTCGAAGTCAAACCTAACGGGATTAGGTGTTTCTCAAACCGAATCTGGTTGCCTAAATTTGGGAACCTACGGGACTTGGTGATGGATGAAGCTCACAAGTCCAAATATTCTATCCATCCGGGATCCGATAAAATGTATCACGGTATCAAGGACTTCTACTGGTGGCCGAACATGAAAGCTGAAATCGCCACCTATGTCAGCAAGTGCCTTACTTGCTCCAAGGTCAAAATCAAATATCAAAAACCCTCTGGTTTACTTCAACAACCCAGTCTTCCTGAATGGAAATGGGAACAAATTGCCATGGACTTCATAACCAAACTACCCAAATCCTCGAGCGGTTGCGATACCATTTGGGTGATCGTGGATCGTCTCACAAAGTCTGCTCACTTCCTGGCAATTAAGGAATCCGACAAAATGGAACGCCTCACCAGTATTTATCTGAAGGAAATCGTGACCAAACACGGTGTTCCAATTTCAATTATCTCCGATAGAGATAGTCGTTTCACTTCACAATTTTGGCAATCACTTCAAAAATCGCTGGGTACTCGACTTGATATGAGTACCGCATACCATCCTCAAACCGACGGTCAAAGTGAACGAACCATTCAAACACTGGAAGACATGCTACGGGCCTGCGTAGTAGACTTCGGTGTAAACTGGGAAAAACATCTACCATTGTGCGAGTTCTCGTACAACAACAGTTATCATACCAGCATTAAGGCTGCACCTTTTGAGGCATTGTACGGTCGTAAGTGCCGGTCAACTATATGTTGGACCGAAGTTGGGGATAGCCAACTCACAGGTCCAGAAATCATACACGAGACAACCGAGAGAATCGTAGAAATTCAAAACAAACTCAAAGCCGCGCGTGATCGTCAGAAAAGTTATGCTGACGTGAGGCGCAAACCACTCGAGTTCCAGGTTGGGGATCGAGTTCTACTCAAAGTATCGCCTTGGAAAGGCGTAATTCGATTTGGCAAACGAGGGAAGCTAAATCCCAGATACATTGGACCATTCGAGATTCTTGAGAGAATTGGTCCAGTAGCATATCGATTGCAGCTGCCATCCGAACTCAGCAGCGTGCATCCCACATTTCATGTTTCAAATCTGAAGAAGTGTCTGTCTGATGAGACACTTATCATTCCACTCGATGAAATTCGAGTTGACGAGAAACTTCACTTTGTTGAGGAACCTGCCGAAATTATGGACCGTGAGGTCAAACAACTTAAACAAAGTCGTATTCCTATCGTCAAGGTTAGGTGGAATTCGCGGCGTGGTCCGGAATTCACCTGGGAACGAGAGGATCAAATGCGACTCAAGTATCCTCAACTCTTCACTGATTCAACTTCAAACACGACTTCAACTTAAATTTCGGGACGAAATTCTTCTAACAGGGGGAGAATGTGACACCCGTCAATTTAGGACTAGAGTTTAGTGCCTAATCAAGTTTAATACATGTAATTAGTTCTGTGTTAGGCTAATTAATGTATCAATTTTTATATATATTGTTGAATATATATATATATCTACACAATTATGCGGTTTGATTAAATCGTACAAATCTCAAATCGAATGGATTTCGACACAATTAATACGGACGTTGGTGGACGATTTTTAATTGGTTAATGCAAATATTAATTAATACCATTGACATATTTCGAATATTATATCAATAATATTTCGTAATCCAAGCTTTATTACACAAACAATATAAACGCGATTAAAAATGTATGTGCGCAAACAAAACGAAACAGATTACCTTTTATAACGTAATTTCTAAGTAAACTAGTAAAATACTTCAACAAAATAATTGAATAATTGTTCGTAATTTAAAATGTAGAACTTAACTTATAAAATAAATATTTAACGTTAAACAATCGGGAAAACGAACACCACACGGAACTCGAAGACATAGACTGAAAATGGGTATTTAAACCCCATTTCCACATCCATTTTCTCATTTCATTCTTTCTTCTCTCTCTCTCTTCCATCCTTTCTCTCAAAAATTACAAAACCACCACCACCCTCAAATCGCCAAAAACTAGCATCAAACGACTTCGGATCTTCAAGATTTTTAGAGATTCACGACCACCACGCAACGATCTATCTTTCTATCTTTCCGAAATTTCATTTCGGCGATTTGTAAGTTTCCGACACAACTCCGAAAACTCTCGTTTTTAAGTATTATCACTTGCTAGTTGTTTGTATAACCTTGTAATATCCTAAAATGGGTTGGGTAAAAATATTAGGCTGATCGATGGCCGGAAAATGCGTTTTTGAAGTTGAAACTCCGATCAGATCCCGTACGTCGCATTTGGCCTGGAGCAAATGCGACGCAGCGACTTACGTCGCACGAATCCTCAACGTCGCATATAGCGACGCAGCCTATTACGTCGCATTGACTTGCGAATGTCGCACATAGCGACGCAGACCTTAACATCACCAACTTAACCAACGTCGCATTAGCGACGCAGCACCCTATGTCGCATTGAATTGCGAACGTCGCAAAATGCGACGCAAACACTCACATCGCACCCAACGTCGCACTCAACGTCGCACAAACCAGAACCTCAAAAACACAGATTTTTACTAAGTGTCGAAACTCGAAATTTATCACTCGATTTTACCCAAATTCAAATCCCAGATGCGTTTTTCCTTAAAGCAATATAGTAGAAATAAAAATTTTCCAAGCTGACCTGGCAGCTCGACCCCAGCCAGGGGCTCTGCCCCTTGGACCCCGCTAGGGGCTGCCGCCCCTTGGACCCCGCTACCAGGGGCGCTGCCCCCGGACCCCCGTACTTAGATTCCGTAAGCACATTTCTCACCAAGTGTCAAACTTGTACAACTTCAAAACGCTTACACGATACAACTTTTCAAACGTAATGAAATTTGCCTTTCAAGTGTAACACTTCGAAATCAATGTGATAACATCAAGACTATTATTACAATTAATCACCAACGGGCCGTACGCGTTTTCAAAACATACTTCAAAGATCAAACAAGTCGTTTTAACTTGTATCATTTTAATCAAACAAGTCGAAGTAACTTGTAACAATACAATCAACCAAATCGGGGTAATTTGGACATCAAGTTAAACAAACAATTTAAATGGTAGTCTTTCGAGATACCAGTACAATTAATAACAATTCAAGTGTCGTGAATACATTCAGGTTTCAAGTCTTTGGACATCAATTCACCGCTAATTACTTCAAGTTTATTAAATTAAACACTTCAAGACTCAGGTGAGTTTCATGGCCCCATTTTCACTACTTTTACCAGGGGTGTGATATTACTACTTCATTTTGTTTTACAAGCAGAACGCAAGTGCCAAACTTCAAATACTACATGAGTTTCAAGCTAATCAATTTAAGTCCTCTATAAGCATAGTCTCTAATATTTTAGCGTGAATGTTAGTATATGATATCATATGGGATTGACAATCCTCATCCGGGTTAACACGCACTAACCGGTCAAACGGATGTATTAGCATTTGGGAAGACGAGTGTGGATTAGACACTCGTAGGAGGCAAATCAGTTAGATTTCCTTAATTGGACCTAGCGCTCAAGTTAAGCTCAGACTATGTGCTCATGGATTGTATAACTTTTATTTTGCTTAATTGCAATTTAACTTCAATTTAAATCTTGCGGTTCTTACAACTATACATTGACATACAAACCTGTGAGCTCACCAGCGTTTTCGCTGACCCATTTTAGTATGTATCACAGGTACCCAGCAGTAGGTTGGCTGCACCAGCAGGGATTATTAGCTCGAGTCAGCATACATACAACTAGAGATTTGATTGCATTATTATATTTTGTAAAAGTAATTATGCTATGTAATCTCTAAATTTCAGGAACCGAGCTAATGTAACATCATATTTTGTAAACATTTACTATATTAATGCAAGTTTAAAACGACGCATATAATGGTCGTTCATTATATCTTATGTGCTTTGTATATTGATTAGTGACACCTAAATCGAGCTTCCGCAAATCATCAAATTTGGGGGTGTCACACATAGGCTTGTACATAGGTTGTTATCATTTTCTATTTGTGGTAGGCATACGGGACCTGAGAAGGTCTATCAGCCAAATTTCTTTTATTTGCACACTATGATTTAGGGGACGCTGATCAATGTTCCCTGGAGATTAGTTCATTGGATGACCACAAGAGCGACTGGGCATAGGCTTACCAGTAGTTTGTGTGGAGGACAGTACGTTACGAGGATAGCTAGATATTATGATATGACAGCTGCTGATTTCTTGACTTGCACACAGGTTACACCAGGGATGTCCTTGCTAGGCGAGGATAAGTTGATTGAGTTAGGGATTCTTCAGGAGGGTGTACAGGAGAGAGTATTGTTATGGAGGCTGAGGTTGCACCTGGACAGCAGCCTGTACAGAGAGCTAGATTGAGAGGACCACCCGTTCCACCACCAGCAGTAGCTGTACCACCTTCGGATCCACCAGCTGGTAGAGGCAGAGGCCGTGGTAGAGGTCGTGGATGTGAGGATGTTTATGAGGATATTCAGCAGAGACTGAAGAGGATTAAGATTGCTCATGGTAGGAGGTTTGATACGATTGATCAGAGATTTACCAGGTTTGAGCAGAGGTTTGATAGGTTTGAGAGAGAGAGAGAGAGCTTTCACAGAGCTGATTATCAGCATGGATTATTGCAGCAGTTGTTGATAGAGAGGTCTATTGCATTCCAGCCATATGTTCCGATAGTATTTGATGATGGAGCTGGACCTTCGAGACAGCCGGGGCAGGAGGATTCGGATGATGATTGGATTATGTTTGATACATTTGACATTTATATTTTGGATGACTGTACTTATTATTACTTTTACTTATCACACTTATTATTTTTATTATGCTAATATGGTTGTTTATTTTTGTTAGCGTTAGACTGGCAGTAAGTTCAGCACTTTATTTATAAAGTTCTTACTTATTTATTCATGAATTTTGTGGGTATGTTCCCTGGAAACCCTCACGAGACTATAACTCGTCCACTCGGGATACCGAGGGGTTTAAAGGCTTATTGCATATACTAAATGCAATCGTGATTAACTATGAAAGTGTGGATGTTGTAAATTATTTCTCAAGAGATCAAGGAACCAACCAAGCAGATTTTTCTTAGCCGATGATGAAATTTATAATTTCAGGGGAGTTTTCTGTTCTATTTTTTTCTTTCCCTTACTCACTTTTGTTTATCAATTTTTATACAATGAGGCATTGTATAATTTAAGTGTGGGGATAGGGTTCGTAAGAAAAAGAATTTCTTTAATTAATTATTTAAGTTTCTATTGTTCTTAAATTTTATTAAAAATTTAAAATTTTTAAGTGAATAACTAAGTATTTATTAGTTAGAATACTTTTGTTAAAATTTTTGTTTTGTATTTAAAAGTTTAGACTTTAATGTAGATTAACTGTTTTGTATATATAACGTAAGCTACTTAATAAGGAGTAGTATATAGTTATATGATATGATATACTAATAGGCAATCTATATGAAGATTTCTGAATTTTAAGAAATTAATTAAATAACTTATTTATTATTTTATGATACATAATATGATGTATGACGTAAAAGTCTTAATTCTTAGATTTATCATGCGATAATTTTATATATCTTTTTACTTATATGAAGACATTTGGGGGTCTATTAATTGTTTCCTCTGTTGTACGAAAGTACAGACCTGGTCTCTTATTAGTATTCTTAAATAAAGCAAAAATAAAGAAAAATCTTTCAGAAATAAAAAATAATAATAATAAAGAAAAAATCAAACTATGTCGCTTTGTTGTACGGCTGTACAGACCTGTCACCGCTGGTTTGATTTAAATAAAACTGCTTTACCTTAATCAAGTTATGTCGCTCTGTTGCATGAAAATGCAGACCTGTCACCAATGTCTTGATTCTTAAAAATGGATTTCATATATTTATTTGGAATATAAAAGTAAATTGCATGGTTAAGTTTAAGAGTATATCATATATGGAAATCATAAGTAATATACATACTAACAATAAAAAGTATATTCAGAAAAATGAATATAGATTGTTTAAAGTGGACAAATATATTAGTAATCATTCATGAGCTATATATTACATAAATAATAATAATTTGTATTTATAAATTATAGTTATCCATGTTAATTAAATTGTTTAAATTTTTAATTTATGAAACAGATTTTTAGTATTGGTATTCTGATTTTTAAATATTAGTTTGATGCTTATTTTAAATTTTATTCAGTATTCTACTTGAGGACAAACAGAACTTAAGTGTGGGGATATTTGATAAGCATCAAATAGATAGTATATTTTATAGTAATTTATCCCTATATTTATATACATTTTAGTGCATTTATATGATTTTAGATACTTATTTCGTTAATATTTGCAGGAATGTACTTTAATTAAAGATTGAAGAAAAAGGAACGAGAACAAGTCCAAAACTAAAGAAAATGAAGTATATGAAGAAAAGGAGCTTAAACCTTAAAGAATTGAAGACTAAAATGATAATATTGAAGAATTGGGCCAAAATGAAGATTAAAATCCGTAAAAGAAAAGAAGAAAGCCCAATATAAAGCCTGGCCCGAAGTTAGAAGATTCTGGAATTGAAGCTCAACTGGCGGTTGAGATCTTCAACCGGCGGTTGAATATATCTAATCAAAGACGGTTCCAGACGCGGAGTTGGAGTAGGACACAAATTGATCCAACCGGCGGTTGGACTAGCGGTTTGTAAAACTATAAATAGAGGCCTAAGTCAGGGTTAACCATATACGATTCTTAGAATACAAAGTCGAATATTAGGGTTTAAGGTCGACTTAAGGTGCGAATTTGGAGGCTAAGGAGCTAGGGTTTGAAGGTTTTTAACCCTAGGAAAAGCTGGTTCGACAATTGGTTCGGTTTCTTTATCCTTGTAACTTTGATAACCTTATTGAGTTAATTTATGGATATTGTTTATTTGATTTGATTGTGAATTAGGTTTTCGTTATAGCTATTTGAATGAATGTTTATTGAGTTTATTATATGAATTTATGTTTATGTTGGAACTATATTATTGAATGTTTATTATACAAGAATTATCTATATTATAATATATTAATGATTGTTCTTGACATAGTTAACTGATTTATATTAAACGAGGATGACCATATTAAGTTTTTATAAATTAAGTGATTGTGTTTATGTCTTGATCTTAACCTTATGCGATAGACGAAGCATATAACTCATTGATGTAAAGTAATATTGTGATTCACGCCATATCGATGAAATTGTACTAATAAACTGATGATAGATCTTAATAATTAGTTATACTTTGCATAACCTTATGATTGTGTTGCTATGATGAAGATTAGCTTAAGCCTAAGTAATTTTCTACATTAGTAATTCACCAATAATAATAGCCAACAAGAAAATAGACATAAGTAAATATAATAAGTTTAGTAAATAATAGTTTGAATAATTATAATCTTCTATCCAATTGAGTATTCTTAAGTTGAACCTTAGATTTATCTATTAGAATCTGTATCAATTATAAATATGTTCGTTCGGAACTAAAACGTCCCCCTTATCTTGTATATTATTGTATATTGTAAATAGTTGTAAATAATTGTAATTAGGAGTAGATAGATAATTAGTTATAAATTAGAATCACGTTCCCTGTATTCGAACTTGGACTTACTTATAAAGCTATATTATACGAACGGGTTAATCTTGCCTGAATTGTGTGATAGTATTATTTAGTATTTCCTTAATTTAAAACTTGTGATTATAATTGCCTATACTTAGCACACATCACAAGACGACATCAAAAAGAAAAAAAAAATTACTACCGATGCAGTTACTGCATGCTATTTATTAGTTTTGGAAAAAAGAGTACTCTTTTGTCACACCCCGCCAAACGGTAATTACAATTAGTGATAGTAGTTTGCGGAAGCTTAGTGACGTGGCGGGGCTGCGCGCAGTAATACAACCAATATGTACATACATACACAGAGCATATGGTTATTGCATAACATAATCCATTAAGATGCCAATAGTCAAACAGTTTTACAAAGTGTTACAACTTAGACAGTAGTAGTAGTGTTTAAAACAGTATTTTATAAATACATAGTTTCAAAATTAGATTTCATAAGTATGACTACAGTGTCTGCAGTTATACAAAGGAAATCCAGCTGTTACAAAAGTATGTGGCATCCTAATTCGTTAATTTCGGCACGGGTCCAATTGTGTGCCAAATTTCATTCAATTTTCGTAATTATATTTTGAGGTAATTCCCCAAATACTTTATTATGAAAGGGAAAAATAATGCTTTTATTATTTTTGACCTTTGGGTACGTTTATATTTTCTCGCAGTCTTGTACGATACGTTTTAAATAAAACGTATAATGTTTTATATTATAACAATAATATAAATTTAATAATATTTGTAATTAATAATTTCATATTATTAATTATATGTTCACCAACATTTGTATTTCATTTTCGTCGGGTTCGTTCCGATAGTTCGTACGTAATTAAAATTAATTACGAAATACGTAGAACTTTTAGTACAAAAGTCTCGGGCTTGCTAGACTTATATCACATCAAAAGCTTAGTTTAGCTTTGTGCAGAGAATTAGAGTAAGAAATGCATGAGATTAAGTATAATTATATACCTAATTTGGAGGAGTGTCAAATTCTCCCCCCGTTAGCGAAATCTCGTCCCGATATTTAAGTTGAGCCGTGAGTCTCGGTCACGCTCTCGAATAGGTGAGGGTATTTCTTTCGCATTTCATCCTCACGTTCCCATGTAGACTCTGGACCGCGTTTCGAGTTCCATCGAATCTTGACTAGTTCGATCCGACTGCGTCGGAGTTTATGTGTTTTCCGATCAATTATTTCGATGGGTTCCTCCACAAAATTGAGTTTTGCATCAATGAAAACTTCGTCAGGAGGGATGATTAGTGTCTCGTCCGATAGACACTTTTTGAGGTTACTAATGTGAAAAGTGTTGTGTATGCTACTAAGCTCTTGCGGTAGTTTGAGCTTGTAGGCGACAGGACCAATCCTAGCAAGGATTTCGAACGGTCCAATGTAACGTGGGTTAAGCTTTCCTCGCTTGCCAAATCGTGCTATCCCCTTCCAAGGCGATACTTTGAGTAGGACTTTGTCTCCTACTTGAAACTCAAGAGGTTTACGGCGGTTATCGGCATAACTCTTTTGTCTGTCTCATGTTGCTTTCAATCGGTTTAGTACTTGAGCTATCTTATCAGTGGTTTCCTGGACTATCTCAGGTCCAGATAGCTGTCTGTCACCCAACTCTGCCCAACAGAGTGGTGATCGGCACTTGCGTCCATACAACGCTTCGAATGGTGCCATCTGAATACTCGTGTGATAACTATTGTTGTAAGAAAATTCTGCTAGAGGTAGGTGAGTATCCCAGTTACCTCCAAAGTCTATCACACATGCTCGCAAACAAGTCTTCGAGCGTTTGTATTGTTCGCTCACTTTGACCGTTGGTTTGAGGATGGTAGGCAGTACTCATATCTAGTCGAGTACCAAGTGCCTTTTGAAGTGATTTCCAAAAGTGAGATGTAAATCGAGTATCTCTGTCAGAGATAATGGATAATGGCACACCATGCCGGGAAACGATCTCTTTCAAGTATATTCTAGTTAGTTTCTCCATCCTGTCCGTTTCCTTAACAGCAAGAAAGTGGGTTGATTTCGTCAATCGATCGACAATCACCCATATAGTGTCTGCGCCAGACGTTGTTTTCGGTAACTTCGTAATGAAGTCCATCGTTATTTGTTCCCATTTCCATTTGGGCAATTCGGGTTGTTGAAAAAGCCCAGACGACTTTTGATATTCGACCTTGACCTTTGAGCAGGTCAGACATTTGCTAATGTACGTGGCAATGTCTCGTTTCATGTCATGCCACCAATAGAAACCTTTCAGGTCTTGGTACATTTTGTCTGCACCAGGATGTATCGAATAGTTAGACTTATGACCTTCATCCAAAATCAGTTTGCGTAATTCATCTACACATGGTACCCAAATTCGATTCATAAAGTACAACACTCCGTTGTCCTTTGTTTCGAGTTGTTTGTCTATTCCCTTCAAGGATTCTTTCCTTAAGGCGTTCGGGAACGAAAGCTAATTGTTGAGCGTCACGAATTTGAGTAATGAGGTTCGAGCGGATAGTCAAACCCAAAGCTCGAACTCTGCGAGGTTTAATTCGTTCCTTACGACTCAGGGCATCTGCTACAACGTTTGCCTTGCCCGGGTGATACTTTATCTCACAGTCGTAATCGTTAAGTAATTCGACCAAACGGCGCTGTCTCATGTTGAGTTCTTTCTGGTCGAATATATGTTGCAGGCTTTTGTGGTCGGTGAAGATCGTACACTTTGTACCATATAGGTAGTGTCTCAAGATCTTAAGTGCAAAAACGACAGCTCCCAATTCTAGGTCGTAAGTCGTATAGTTTTTCTCGTGCACTTTTATTTGTCGTGATGCATATGCAATGACCTTGTCATTTTGCATCAATACGCAACCCAATCCTGATGCGAAGCATCACAGTAAACAACAAAGTTATCCACTCCTTCGAGCAATGATAGGATGGGTGCGCTGCTCAGTTTTTGTTTCAACAGTTGGAAAGCGTTCTCTTGTTTTTCGCTCCAATCGAATTTCTTGTCTTTTTGAGTTAACGTGGTAAGTGGCTGGGCTATCTTTGAAAAGTTTGCGATAAATCGCCTGTAATAGCCAGCTAGACCAAGAAATTGTCGTACTTCTGTTGGGGTTTTCGGTGCTTCCCAGTTGTTAATTGCCTCAATTTTGGAGGGGTCCACATGAATTCTCTTGTCATTTATCACATGACCAAGGAAATGAACCTCTCGCATCCAAAATTCGCACTTAGAGAACTTTGCATAAAGTTTCTCTTTCTCAAGTAATTCGAGGATCGTTTTCAAATGTTGTTCATGATCCTCTTTCGTTCGTGAGTATACTAAGATGTCGTCAATAAACACATGATGAACTTATCAAGGTATGGTTTGCATACTCTGTTCATGAGGTCCATGAACACTGCTGGTGCGTTTGTCAACCCAAAGGGCATGACCAGGAACTCGTAATGACCGTAACGAGTCCTAAACACAGTTTTCGGTACATCCTCTTCTCGTACATTCAGTTGGTGGTAACCAGATCGTAGGTCAATCTTCGAATAGTAGCTTGACCCTTGCAGTTGATCAAACAGATCATCAATTCCGTGGTAACAGGTAATGATTCTTGATGGTTACCTTGTTTAGTTCTCGGTAGTCGATGCACATTCGCATAGATCCATCCTTCTTTTTGACGAATAAAACCGGAGCTCCCCAAGGTGAAAAGCTCGGCCGGATGAATCCTAAGTCCAAAAGTTCTTGCAACTGTGTGGACAGTTCCTGCATCTCATATGAAGCTAGTCGATAAGGTGCGCGAGCAATTGGTGCTGCTCCTGGCACCAGATCGATGTGAAACTCGACCTGTCGCGGGGGCGGTAATCCTGGCAAATCGTCAGGAAATACTCCCGGATAATCACGTACGATAGGTATATCGTCTATGCATTGCTCCTCAGGTTTCTTTTCCCCAACGTGTGCCAAGAACGTTTGATATCCCTTTCGGAGATACTTACTAGCTTTCAAGCAAGTAATCAACTTAGTGGCACTTTTTCGGTTTTCTCCTTTTATCACTAGAGTTTCTCCTGTAGGTAGTGGTATACGTACCAACTTCTCGAAACATACAATCTCAGCGTGGTTCTTTGACAACCAATCCATACCGACTACTATGTCAAAACTTCCCAACTTAACCGGTAGTAAGTCTATTTCGAAGAGATGACCTTTTAACTCCAAGGTGCATCCCGGTACTATTTCTCCTGACTCGATCAACTCACCATCGGCTAGTTCTATAGTGTATTTGTTAGCTAACTTACGGGATTCAAGTTCTAATAGTGGTCTAAACTCAGTAGACACAAAACTTAAATCGGCACCCGAATCAATTAACACAGAGGCATAATGGTTATTTACGAGAAACGTACTAGTGACGGTGTTAGGGTCCTGGCGTGCCTCTTGTGCTCCGATCACGAATGCCCTTCCTTGAGCCGGTTGATTGTTGATGTTGTTGACTCGGTTGTTGTTATCACGGTTGTTGGTGTTTTGGTTGTTGTTGTTGTTGCGGTTTTGGTTGTTGTTGTTGTTGCGGTTTTGGTTGTTGTTGTTGAGTTTAGGGCATCGGTTCCGATAGTGCCCCAGCTCACCACACTCAAAACACCCCTAATTTTGACGTTCATTATTTATTCGTGGAGGAGGGTTGGTTCTACAGTCCTGGGTTTTGTGACCCCATACCCTACAGTTGCCACAATACCCACACCCACCCTCGTGGTGTCGATCGCACTTTCCACACTTAGGCTTGTTACCTAGGTATGGTTTTTATTCAGTAGTGGTGGCAGCGTACGCTTTTGCGTTTCCTCCACTTTTCTTGTTTTGCTGACCCTGACGGTCAGTACCACCACCATTCCACTTTCTCTTTGCACCACCAGAACTACCAACATCAGTGTTACTTGATTCACCTTTCCCTCTCACAACCTTCTTAGTTAGGGTCCCCATTCTGACTGCCTCATCGGTCAACCTCTGCGCCAGAATAACAGCGCTCCTGAATGTGGCAGGTTCTGATGATGTAACCAGGCTACGTATCTGAGGTACCAATCCCCAGATGTAACGCTCAATGCGTTTAAACTCGGGTGTCACCATATGTGGCACTAGTCGCGCTAGTTCCTGAAACTTGGTGGTGTACCCAGTGATATCAGCACCAATCATCTTAATGTCCCACAAATCAGTTTCCACCTTCTGCATCTCACTACGGGGACAGAACTCTTCCAGCATCATGTTTTTCAGTACTCCCTAGGACATGGAGTGGGCAGCTTCCTGTCCAATGGATTGAAGTTGACTGTTCCACCATGTTAGCGCCTTGTCGGCCAAGGTGCAGGTGGCATACTTCACCATACAGTCTGGTAAACAGTCACTGATATCCAACACCGATTCCATCTTTTCTATCCAGTGAATGATACCAATAGCACCCTGTGTGCCGCGGAAAGTTGTTGGCTTACAGGCTAGAAATATTTTGTATGAACACCCGCGTCGAGTATTCACAGTAGTCTCAGGGTTCACAGGGGTAGACCCGCTGTTATTTATCACATTCTCGCGATTACGGCTAGCTTCATACTGAGCAATGCCTTCAGCTATTCGTCTCGCGATCATTTGCTCAGCAGTTTCCTCGTTGTTGAGTGGTGGAGTGGTTTCAGGGACTAGAGGTGTAGTCGTCCATCGACTATTCCTAGTAGTTCATTGTTTTGGTGGCATAATTCCGTTCTGCGATGAGTAAAAATGCAGAAGTCAATGCCAAGATAGTGAATGTGAAAAGAACAAGATTTCACATTGCGTGTCACACGACTTTGAAACACCCATATGTACTTAGTACAATATAATCACGTTGGCCAAGCGTCATTATATAATGCCAAATATATATTTCTTTTCATCATCATTTAATACGATTAGGTTCAAAGGAATTTAATACAAGAATCAACAATCAGTGGGTAATGCGTTTCAAGGAGTACAAGATGTGATTATATGAAGTGATCGTTTCGTTTTCGTTTTATCACGCGTATATAGATATAAATAAAATACTATAGTCGATAATAACTATAAGGAACACGAGATGTAAACCAAACATATATCATATAATATCATTAGTTAAGCGTTTGTACATAAGTTTTTCGATACAACAAAAGATGGGATCACCTATATACCCATCTATCGATAGTGCTATACAAAAAGTGATGGGGTTTTCCCATACATATTCCCATCCGATACAAGTCTATACAATATGTGATGGGTCTCCTAGTATGCCCATCAACCAAAAGTAGTCAGTCTAACCCTAAGTAGGCACAACCCGCCATACATGGGTCTAACGAAAATATGGTAAAAACATTCCTACTGCCGTCCTAGCCACGGCCATCATAACACAAACTCCAATCATAAACCCTGCAACCCTCGCACGTCTCTCTAACACCCTCACGCGAGCACGTGCAGACTTAGCAATCTCTCTGGCGGCAACCATGTTGCCCATCAAGAAGTGGCAATGCTCATGCATGTAAGCCATGTCTCCATCCAAACGGGAGACATCGCTCTGTAGCTCCATAATGTGAGTACCCCTACCACCAGAAATACGAAACAATGTACGAATCATAGCAATCAAAGTAGGGAGGGTCAACTCTATAGGCTTTCCAGTGGTAGGAAGTGGAGCTGGTGATCGCGAAGACTCCCCAGTCTCAAACGTAGAGGGAATACCCTCCAGTGATCTCCACCGCCCTAGCATAGGAGTCATCCACTCCAGATGAGCAAGTATGGGCACTCTCTGTGGTGGCTCAGTAGACTCGACCATCAGCGCCTTGTCGCGGGGCGCAAGGGGTCCTCTGGGAAGGTCTTGGACACACATCCTGGGTGTCCTCCTCAGTATAGGTCCACGAGAAGTCTCAGTGAACGGCTGGTGAGTGCCAGCAGCAGTAACAGGTGCAGTGGCAGGTGTGGCCACGGGTACAGTGGGTGGTGCTACATAGGCATCACTAGAGTGGTCAGATGTAGCTCTAGGATGAACAGTCGGGCTCTCAACTCTTGAACTCGCAAAGCTATGATAGGTGTCCTCAGTAGGCTCCTCATCAGAATCATAGATGTAAACCGGGAATTGTCTCGACATGCTGAGACAAAAGAAATCGTGGGTGACGTGTCAGTCGTATGTTAGATGTATGCAAACGTATGTATGTATGAATGCATAAATGTTCTTACCAAGGCTATAGTCTAGGTCTCTAAGGTTTCAAGTCACTTAAAGACTGCTAGTTCGCTATAACCAATGGCTCTGATACCAAGTCTGTCCATCCCACCAAACGGTAATTACAATTAGTGAGAGTAGTTTGCGGAAGCTTAGTGACGTGGCGGGGTTGCGAGCAGTAATACAACCAATATGTACATACATACACAGAGCATATGGTTATTGCAGAACGTAAACCATTAAGATGCCAATAGTCAAACAGTTTTACAAAGTGTTACAACTTAGAAAGTTGTAATAGTAGTAGTAGTGTTTAAAACAGTATTTTATATATACATAGTTTCAAAAGTAGATTTCATAAGTATGACTGCAGTGTCTGCAGTTATACAAAGGAAATCCAGCTGTCCCAAAAGTATGTGGCATCCTAATTCGTCAAGGGTTGTCCGTCCTGATATGCATGCAGTTTCTTACTTACGCGGCTAATTTGTCAAAAGGGAGTATGGTATACATAGTAGTGTGTCGACAGAATTTTAGTTGTTATAACATTGTAGGTTTTTAACCCGTTAACTTCGGGCACGGGTCCAATTGTGTGCCAAATTTCATTCAATTTTCGTAATTATATTTTGAGGTAATTCCCCAAATACTTTATTATGAAAGGGAAATATAATACTTTTATTAGTTTTGACATTTGGGTACGTTTTATATTTTGTCGCTGTCTTGTATGATATGTTTTAAATAAAACGTATAATGTTTTATATTATAACAATATTATAAATTTAATAATATTCGTAATTAATAATTTCATATCTATATATATACTACTATATAAAGTATTTAGACCTAAAATCTTAATCTTAAAAAAGGGACAATACAAATTACTATTTTGTCCTCAATGAATACTAATCAATACTAAATAATATGTAACATACAATATCTTATTAAATGATCTCACAAAATGCTCTCACCTTAATGCTTTTTAAAGTTATTAATTGCTTTGTAAGCTAAATGCTTTAAAATCTGCTTTGTAACATCCATCAACGACCTTTGTTATTTTTAATCTTTTTATTAACACATATTAATTAGTAATATAAATGTCCAAATTTTGTAGGAAGTCTTCACCATCCAATATTCATACAAATTGAACAACATAATCTTTACCATTCATCTTATAATTGAAAATTAATTATATTCAAACTTTGTAACCTATTTCACCTCTATATAATAACCCATCACCATTTTTTACCTATCACTCACAAATTCACTCACAAACTTTGTATAAAATTGGAGAAATTCCTCATTTCCGGTTGTAACTATACTATAATGGGCTCATATGTTGACAAGACAATCGGTGATTCGAAGTTTTGAAATGTCTAACTCATGTGGTAAAACTGCTTTCTAGCAACAAAATTATCTCATTTCTAGCGGTTTGAGATAACATCGTTGACATCATGAACTCCAACGATGATAAAGCTTTGTCTATAAATACTATAAAGAGAAACCCGGAAAAGTTGAGCTTTCATAATAGTGGAAACGGAATGTGCAAGCCCATCGATGAAGAAACTAATGAAGAAGTGAATATTATATGGAATTCGATGAAGAAACTAATGAAGAAGTGAATATTATATGGAATTTGTTTGCTTGACACGTTGAATTAATTTAGTTATTCTATTTTCAATTGTATCAAGATGCATGTTACAAGATAGTATTAACGCATTGCGATAAATGTCAGAAAATACTTTACGACAATAAGAAATGAATATGGATAGATGTTAGCTCAAACAATTCTACAATACATAATCAACAATTTCATATTCTGAATATTATGTGGATAGTATATTTATAATTTGTGTTGTCTCCAATCAAGACTTGGGGTCTAAATATTTAGAAAGTAGTATAGCAAACTTTTACTATTTAAATGGTAGCCTAAAATTAATTATATAAACTTTTTAACCAATTTCACCTTTATATAAACATATCACACACTAATTGACTCATACATTTGTATAAGTTTCTAGCACATAAATGTAATCAGTAACATAAAAAGAAATATCACAACCAATAATAAAAAGTAAGTCATTTTGACCTCCTTAAAGTCATCCTTTTTTATTCCAAACCGTTCTAATCAGGGCCGACAAATTAATTTGAGAGGCCCTGTGCGATACCATATACGAGGCCCAACAATACAAAAATTGACAATTTTTTTCTCTAAAATATCTTAAAAGTATTATAATGTCATTTTTTACATATCGAATAAATAACTATTAGTCTTCTAGACTTGAATAATAATTTGTTAATCAAATCTTTATAATCATTTAATGCTCTACAAAATAACAAAATTTGAATCCTAATATTTGAAAACTTTATTTCATTAACGATAGCTTATTCGACTTTTAAACTACTTTAGTAATAAATGTTCTTAAACAATCGAAAGCCCTAAAAAGTCGGTAGCCCTATATGCTGGCACATACTACCCTTACCGATATCCTCCACTGGACGACTAATGCATATTCAACTTTTCAATCGTACTCAACTCCAAAATAACATCCATATACATTAAGACATGATCTAAGCACTTAAACTCAATAAAGGGATATATGAACATTGATTAGATAGTTCTTTGACAATATATGATTTTGTTAGGGTTCTTTTACTGATCACTGACAAGTTGGGACTATATGATAATAATCAGCCTCCCGATAAACGTTGCGGATTTTCAACCTACTCTCACTTTTGTCTCAGGATAGGTAATATATGTTCTCAAAATATTACTACGATGAGTATGAAACTTTAAATTATGCATATCACAAGATATTCTATAAGGTAACGGGTAACCTGTTATACCGGTAAAGTTGAATTATATAGAGAGGATAGCAAAATTATTGTGTTTGTTAAGTCAATGTCAACTCAATACCACATAACCGATCCATAAAATATAAAAATTTATTATAATTTTGGCACAAAACTAGCCAATACGTCCCATATTATATTAATATTGTAGGTAACATACTCACCCCGGGACAAAACTGAGAGTGGGTTGCTGATCTTATAAATTTACCGTAATAATAAGTGTTAATTTTCAATTATTAATAATATCGTGTCATATCCGTGATCATTATCGTATTCATAATCTATTTGACCAAATAGTGGTCATTTGTAGTCACCTTTAGATAGGTATTTAATTAGTCACCACTTTGTATTATTATCCGCCGCATAGCGCGGGTGTACTGCTAGTTATTAATTATATGTTCACCAACATTTGTATTTTATTTTCGTCGGGTTCGTTCCGATAGTTCGTACGTAATTAAAATTAATTACGAAATACATAGAACTTTTAGTACAAAAGTCTCGGGCTTGCTAGACTTATATCACATCAAAAGTTTAGTTTAGCTTTGTGCAGGGAATTAGCGTAAGAAATGCATGAGATTAAGTATAATTATATATCTAATTTGGAGGAGTGTCACATCTTTAAATAACAATAAAAAAAAACTTTAGAAAAACACTGTATGTATAGTATATGACTACAAAAACAGTTACTGAAATAATAATTTCATACTTCAATTCAGGTAACTGTAAGCATCTAAAATCCCTTGAGGTGACTTTTGATACCCATGAGACCCATTTCAAAATCAACCTAAATGGGTCAAAACAGCTGTTTCTTGAAACTATGCTAGTATTGTTGTTCAGAGGAGCGTTGCTCGGAACAATATGGAGTATAAAAATGGGTAACTGGTTCTCCTAAAAAACTGTGATGATCCAATCAAGAGAGATATTTTGACATACTACAAGTCAAAATAAACGATAAAGTTGACATACCGGTTGGTTTACTGTCCGTAAGTTTCAAATGGACCAATGATAAGCAACCATCAATACGATCGCATGCAACTATGACACTGTAGACACACAAAAAACCTTCTTCAATCGCCTCCATTGTCATGTGGAAGTAATAATTCTCTGTGTATTCGCAACTCATAACTTGAGAATGACTGAGGATGTAGCTTTCGTTCTTAGCATACTAACAACAAATCAATATAATATTTTGTTTTATGAGTAAAACAATGAAGAAAAACGAGGAGTAAGTCCAAATGTTCAAAAGGCATGTGGGAATGTACCATATGGATGACCTCATTGAAAGCTTCGTAGCGAAATCACGAATAACAATAACAAAAGGATGATCAACACTAAGTGGCCATTTTAACTTCCCCATACCGAGTACCCTGTCTTGTTCAAGCTGGTATACGTACACATGAAATTTATAACACAAACGTGTATATAAATGAAGAAGAATTGAAATATTATATATATATATATATATATATATATATATGTGTGTGTGTGTGTGTGTGTGTGTGTGTGTGTGTGTGTGTTATTATTATGTTCTATATTACATACCCTCTCCTCATCGAGCCTTTTAAACTCGAGCCAACTTTTATGGTCCTCTTCTTTCAAGGGAACTCGGTAGACATTTACAGGTGAAGTAGCATAACCTGAATCAAATAAATACGGAAATTAAAGCACACGATTATTATATAATCAAGTTACCATCATTAATTAAAGACTGAATTCCCTTGAGAGTCAAGGACCAAGACAGGTTACGAAAACTAACTAATAACTTCTACATGATCTATTACTATTTACCAATCAGCCTCTGTAAAAGCCTTTGAATCTCAACATCTTTGTTTTTTAACATCTCCTCATGAATTAGTACCTGAAACATGGCAGAAACATATTAAATCAAGGTGTTAACTTTTAATATCTTAATGTAAAGTGTTTTTTTTCTTTGACATAAACGAAGATTTTAAGAAACAAGAGATCCTCTCGTTTAATTTTTCGACATCATTTGTCAGTCCCTCCATGTGCTTAGATAAACCTGCATAAGAAAAATGAGAAGTTAACAGATTACCACAGCATCAAAAATTCCATGTGAATTATGATAAACCTCTGTCTGAAGTGAATACCCTGTTCATCTGACACCTTGTTTTTCTTCTTCTTTGCTGTTAGAAAATAAAGGATTCGGTACATACCCGAATACTCATAGCGGAAGCGGAAGCGTCGAACCTTCGTTTAGATCACCGGTCGGGAAAAGCAATCACAAATGGAAAGCTTTGTGGTTCACAACCTAAATTCCCATATCTCGTTTGCATCGAACATACACGAATATGACGAGTGCTAGCTCGTCTCTCAATTGTCTCTCGTGTGTGTGTAATAGGGATGTTATTTTGTCATCGATCTCTAATACATAGAAACCTCCCATTTATATAGTTATCACAAAGGTAACATGAACGGTCTCCATTTAGTACTAACTTAATGGATAATCATGACCGTATTCATTATCGAGTAAGTCAAGAGGTTTTAACCACCAACACAATTATCACTTAGTTTGTGGACGGGTTGGATCCGGGTCAACCCGGATCCATGTTCCAACATCTCCCACTCGTACACAAACTGACTTGATATACTCATTATATCCCAAGAGAACTATCGTGTAACTTGCAAACGGTTCATACCAGAAAAATAGGTCGTGTGACCGGCATACTTCGAGAGCTCAAATGTTATACATCTGTTAGGAGTATATAGCAGCTCAATAAACATTTGGAAAGGGTAGATTTAGTATGCAATATCCTCGATCATTAATCACATTGATAATTCTCATGATCTCAATTTTCTTATAAAACCCTTTGTATTCACAATTATCTTTTATCGCTAAGATATGTCACTAAGACGAGATAACTGGTCGACTGGTGAATACAACTTAATGCGAACTTCAAATGATCTTCCCTCTTCTTAGATTCTTTCGGACTTAACTCGACTTGCCTTTCTAAGAGCGCCCTACCAGGTCGAATCAATCATAACCCTTAAGCAACGCCTTAAGATAGCAAACATCAAGCTAATCCTCGAGAGACAAGAAAAGGTCATAAGGATATCAAAATTGAGGTTGCTAATACCTCAAAGGACTCACATAGCATAGAAGCAGAGATCGTTTCTTCTATTTCCCTTATTGGTCGTCTTATACACATGTGGTATGAATCACATGTTGCAACATTTCTCCTTTCCCATGGAGGTATGTCTTTCAATCAATGTTGCACAGATGATAATTCAAACATACTCAATGTTCGAATCCGAGTTCACTCATCTACTCATTAACACATCAAGAACTCCCATCTGGTATCATAGACAGATTAGGTGAAACTTATAAGTAATTCACAAGTTGTTGTAAACCTTACAACCGTAGCATCAAAGATTTTAAGTTTATGCTCTCAATTGTCACTTAGACGATATACTTAAAATGCACTACTGCTCCACTTATTACTAAATAATGGAGTCGATCACCCATGTGAGTAAGCTGATCTCCAATATGTCCGACATACTTTACAAATTAAGAATATTAAGCACAACATCCCTTTGTATATAGGATATGACAAACAAATGTCACGGATATTAAAACTGAAACATGTTTGGGAAACATTAAGTTGGTACATTTTCAAAATCTACACAACCTTGAGCCTTGACATGTTACATATACACATCTCTCTAGGTATGAGTTTTCTAAAAGATCTGCTACATGTGTAGATATGTACTACATATTCAACTATTTTCTTGCAACCATTTCTCACAAAGTTGTACTTGATATTTATGTGCTTAGTCTCACAATAGAGACTTAGGGTCTTTCATATATGCTACAAAAGCATCACAATATAACCTTATCAATACTTAATTGATAAATTAGTAATAACTCTCAAGTTATTTGAAAAGTGGTTAAGCCACACAACTTGTTGAACCACAAACTGAAATTTCCAAATAAATCAGCTTCAGATTTATACGAGGCTTTATGCGACTATTTCTTGTTACTCCAAGAGATAACAACTCAGTCAGCATATCTATAGCCAGCCTTTTAAGCAGATCAATTTTTCACATCAATTTTTCACAGCACAATAGATCAAAATACTACTTGGATACCTTAGTATCCTTTTAAGATATTGTAGCCTTTTGCCACAAACCGAGCTTTGTGTCCTTTGGAAAGCTTAACTAATTCCCAAGAATGATTTTGTCTCATAAAATCATTTATTCGTCAATTGCATTGATTCATTTTTTTATGGGATATTTGGGAGTTTCATATGAACCACAAGGTATACATTTTCGATCTTGTATCGAAAATGAGGTTCTCTATTTAGTAATCAATATAACCTTGAAACATATTCTTAGTTTCTCAAATTGCTCCCACTCGGGTTGATATTTCCTTGAAACGAATTCTTGGATTCTCATATTACTCCCACTCGAGTTGAGATTTCCTTGAAACGAATTTAGGAATTCTCATATTCTCCCACTCAAACTAGAATTACTCTCATTCGCAGTATGTTGAGGAATTGCCATAAAGAAACATATTCTTTTTTCTTAATTTCTCAAATTCTCCCACTCGAATGAAGTTATTCTATATGTTTACAAATAAGGACTAATCTTTATTCATATCCCATCACTTGGAAACGTATTTTCCAATAATGTGACATCCGAGATTCAAGTTTGGTTACACTCCCACTTTCGTGTTCACCTATAAACACATCACCTTTGATTGTTCATAACATTTATAGAAAACACAATTTCTTTCCTCATGGTCTAAAGCTTGCAAAAAACTTTGGAGATGAGAAATATATTACATAGTATAACAATCTCAAGGTATATAAGTCGTTCAAATGACCTATCCATAACTCATATGGCGTGGAAGATATTGATTTGCAAGACACTTGGTTAAGTACGAATAAGAAAAATAACAAATCATCACCGCAAAGATGTTAGATATAGTTATCTCAATAATCGCTGACATAACCATTTCAAGAAGTGTTATATTCCTTCTTTCCACAACTCGACTTGTTGAGGAGTCATAGGAATAACAACTTAATATTTGAATACCATAAGCATCACCGAATGCTTTGAACATATCATATCAGTATTCATTTCCTCGATTAATTAAAACTTCTCCAGTTTTATTATAAATTGATTTTCAAGAGAACTAATTTTTTGAAAAACATCAAAACAATTCATATTCGTAAAGAAAAAAAAAGACATAATCAAATCGAGGAAACTTATAATAGAAATTATATATAATAAAGCGCTTCGTGCCTTACTCGGATATTTGAAAAGATCACATATTAAAAAATGGATCGATCGCAATGGATAACTATTCCAAATGGTTTTCTAACAGTTTTTCCAACTAAATATTGTGCATAAGCGGACAAATCCACTTGATCAATATTCTTTTTACATCATACTCAAAAACTTATTTTAAGATATATCGAAGGAAAAACTTGGGTTATAACATGAATAATCAATATCCATAATGCCATTATCATTTAGGATATAATTATAATTATAATGGCTTGTTGAAAAAGACAATTTAATAGCATTACCTTGAAAGTACGAAAGAAGAATTATATCCACAAAGGATAAGATTCAATCAGGAAAACATAACTACAAACACGATGTTTGCAGGTGTGAAACCATATGGTTAAGCGTTATTAGAGCTAGATCATACCACATACAACTTAGTATGTGGTTAAAGGCCTTGAGCCAATTCTCTTTAAGCTCTAAAACTCTTTAAGTGATAATTGTGTTCGAAACTTCTACCAATACTTATACTTGTTTAAAGACGCCATTTAGACAAACTAAATATCCCTCTTATATATTAAAAGAGGGCTTGATTAGCATAATCACTTTTGAAATAGCTTTGCAAATTTATAACTAAGCCTTATTTGATTAGCCAATAAATCACTAGGCTTATTATGTAATTACCTGATTACCCCTCTAACATAAAAAAGGGCGGCCTCTCATATTCATGAGATTACAGATCGAATCAAAATTGAAATTGAAATTTGAATTCAAATTACCTATCCATAACCCCAAACTTCATCTGCATCATTGTAATCATCCTGGGCTAATTCAAATTATATCTAGATGCTTAAATAACTATCATCAAACCTGATTCAAATTATTCCTTCAATTCCAAATCAAAACTACCATAAACACAGGAGATATGTTGTGCTTCCATCTTTTACAGAAGGCCGGTATTGAAACCTCCAGCGCTCAATTAAACGCCTTTTGTGATAAAATTAAGGTAAAATTATATTTTGTTTGAATCCATCAAATGCAATTTCAATAATTCGAGTGCCTAAACATTTTTTCAGTATCTATATTTCTCATCAACAATCTTTGTTTAAAAAAATTATTTTTGGATCCATGATACGTGTTGTATTCATTTGTGCATATTTGATGACTTATTCCTACTCTTGATTGTTGATAGTTATGTATTAATGCAGATGATAAGGTTAATTTCCCCCAAGTAATGTACAAATAGGATTATGGGCTTTTTTTTAGTATTCTATGTACCAACTAACAATTAGTTCGTATTTATATGGTACACTTATATTCATTTTTCCCGATTTTTAATTTAGGTTAGACAGTTTTATTTGGTTAGTATAGACTTTGATTTTGGTTAGTATGGAGTCTAATTTTTATTGTCTTTTTTGTGTGTTTGTGGTAGTTCATGGCAGATCATGATGGTTATGGTGTTGCTAGACCTTGAAGATTTATGAACACAAATAATAAATATGGATGATAAATTTTGACGGTTCGATAAGGAGTTAGCAAAGAGCTAATCACGCCATGTGTTTGATAAAATGACGGGTTTTTGGTTGCTTCTCTACGCCATCCTTTTGTAAGAAAATTTTCTCTTTCACATTCGTTTTGGATTTTATTTTTCGTTGCAAGTCATAACTCATTCGTATAAAGAAATTAGTTTCAAATTGTGAAGGAGAACATAGCATAATGTCATATATCCGTCAACATTACTGGTTATGATACCGTAGATTATTCCTTTACTTTGTTATATGCCTTATATTACTTCCATTTGATGATATAGTACTCTTATGCAAAAGTTGTGGGCTGCTGTAAGGTTTCATAGGCATTGCTTCGAGGTTTATTATTAGTGCTCTAATTAGTCAACTTCGTGGTTTCATCAAATTTCATGTAAAGCATGAGTGGATTAAGTTAGGTCTTTGTTGACTCGGTTGATACTCTTCATGTTACAGAGTAGTGGGTTCCTTCCATGCTCTCTAAGTGAGGTTAGTAATGGCTTTTCAGTTTCCCCTTTCATCTCACATTTCTTGAAAACTTACCATGAGATACAGTTTCTTGATAATACAACTGTAATTATAGCTTAAGTTTATACTATTTGTGATGGTGAATGGGCTATTGGAATCACACGTGGGATTGTACTACAAGGATGAGAAACAGTCAAGCAAAATGCTGTCAATAACGCGTATTTGTTATCTCAAATACTAATTCAATCGATTTCCACACACGTTATGCTAATTTCATACAATCGTAGCAGAGCCTATTTTTAACTTCTTACTCGATCATATTTAAGTATGGTCTCACCTGTCGATTAATCAATTCATATGATTTCACTGTTATTGATTCTTTTATTATGTGTTTCAGGTTCGAAAGGTGTTTGCTTCCTTAACAATTATCGAGTTTATATGATGCCATGATGAGTCACTTTAATTCTCACAAAAGTTTGGCAGTTGACAGAACATTAGGTGCGATTGTTAAATATAATGCTTTGCTTGTATCGTTTACCAGGACAATCCATATGTCAATTTAGGATTCATGTTTTATACACATATTTGAATTGACCTTTTATTTTTTTGGCAATCAGAAACTTGTCTGATATGTGAGTTTCATAGTATCTTGCAATTAGGTACTTGCTATTAGGTACGTACAATCCATTCGGTTATAAGCTTTACCGTTAATATAATGAAAGCTTTATTTTTATATTTTTTTTTGCAGTAGAATTTAACTTCATGTTTGGTGCAGTAGAATAGTTGTTTGTTGGATCGTTAAGTAAACAATCAACCGAAAAAGAATCTGAAGAAGTAGGTCATGAATTAGGTATGCCTTCAAGATTTGTTTTATAAGCATTTTATGGTCTTCTATGTATTTGGAGTGCTTATCTCATCAGTGTTCTTACTCCATATGATTATTGGCATTTTAGTTTTTAGTCCTTCCAGCAGCCTTTATCTCACATTTTAGTTTTTTGTCAATCCCTACGTTTTACATAGTACATTTAGCTGATCCGATTGGTTTACCAAGGTATTGCACATCAAGATTTTTTTATTCCAGCAATTCGATAATCACTTCCACTATCTGAATCTGTGAAGCACAAAATCAATTCAAACCCTAAAGCCAAACTTGAGGATTCAAGGTTTATTTTCTTCTCTTTTCTATTTTTCCTATAATTGAACTATCCATTTTTTCCTTTGTTAAACTATATTTGTGTTCTATTGTTTCATCAACATGTTGAATACTCATGTTTGGATTGTTTTATTTCTTTCATGAATAGGGTCAATCATGACAAAAACTGAGCATATGCATCGAAGCAATACTCGTGTCAATTAGATCATCATCCAATAATTATTTAAGATATATATTTCATTATCTTTGATTTAATTGATTTTAGTTTCATGAGTTTGATAAAATGATTTACTACGTAGAATTGCATTATCATAGCAGAAACTAAAACCCGTTTCGTTGGTGCAAAAAAAATCAATTTTTAATATGTATTGTTGGAACAAATGACATTTCATTCTTGCTTTACTCTTCATCTTTTTGGTTCAACATATATATACTCTGTATTGAATATGTAATCCAAAATGACATTTGATTAATTCTATTTTTCTAAACAGATTCGGTTTTTGCAGCCTAGCCAATCACATTGATGACATATTGCTTTGTTTTGCCTTGATTCATCATGGAAGGAAGTTTTTTATTCTCTTTCCGAAAATGATCAAAGTGATGAGATTTAATGGTGAGTACATTAATGTCATTTTTTCCTTTTTGCTTTCAAGACTACTGTTTTTACTATTATTAATGATTAATTTTCTTTGGCAGTTGCAAGTAGCCAATTAGAATAAGCCATCATACTTAAGTACCATACTTCTTGCAAATAAAGGTAAATTGTTTTGATTATGTAAATAATATTTATATTCGGTTTGTAAATGACATAATAAGAATCAACGTTACATCATTGCATATTGCAATTAGGGCCGATGCTATGTATGCATCTTTGGAGATTATAAGAAGCACCAGTGAACAAGTTTAAAGGAGCATAGAATTGAATAAGATTAAAGAGGGTTGGGTAATGAAGAACCAAGATTAAAGATTGTGCACAATGACATCAGAATCACTAATGTCTAAGCTTGAAGAAAATGACAACAACCATATTAGCACCCATGTTGCTCGTACTTAGTGACCATTGTATTGTAATGTTCATTATAAGTTATTGTTTTTGGTATAAAAAAAAAATTAACGACCATTCGATACCAGAGGTGTGAAAATGGGCGGGTTGTGCACTTAGTTTATGCAAAGCTGATTAGAGGATGTGACCAACTTTGAGTTGTCAAGATCATAATGCTTGGTTTGAGCTTCTACGCGAAACTTTAGTTCGTGTAGAGGTTTTTGTGTATAGATAAAACTTTTGATGAAAATGGTCGATTTTGTTTATGAATGCAATGCTGGTTTGGATATCACTAATTACGGTTAGGCTACTGCTAATCCCTTCTTATTTTTATTTTGGTAAGAAATTTATTCATGTTGTTTGTGTACTTTAGGTTTCCTAATTTTTAACTTCATATGTGATCTTTAATCCAGCAATTGAACATAATGAGTTTTCAATAATGTAAAAGTTGGATCTCAACTGCACATTTTACCCTTTCACGTCTGCTGACAGATGGAAGGGTTATCAAAGTTTGTACTTTTCAGGCCTAAGAAGCTCTATTTACTCTGGTAAGCCTCAGAATATTGGGATCTTATATTCTTAATTGATTGCATTTAGTTTTCGTTATGTTTCTCTTAGTATACTGGATTCATTCGCATACCCATATACGTGCTCTCTTACATGCAATTCTTTTAGGTTTAATACAAAATTATGAGTATTATGATGGTTTGAGCAATTATCTTACAACTTTGTAGATTTTAATTGACATTTTGTTTTCAATGGTCTGGTTTATTTGGTGTGATAAGGAGTACACATGCGATCTACTACTATCTTTAATGTAAAATTCTGTAATTTCACTTTATATATTTTTAATAAACACCGAAGAGACACTATGAATCCTATATTTTGGAGTAAAATGTGGCACATGATGATGTAGATATAGAGTGCTGGTGGTTGTATCACAGGTTGTTATAATTACTCTTGAGCCCTAAGTCAGTTCTTTGATCAGAATTGCATTTTAATTGGTTTGTGAATTTGCATAAGTATCTTCTGGTGCGGTTTAGAAAGCTAGCAAACGCAATAAATGTAGCATATAATTCATATTACTTTTTTTCAATGTAATTATTTGAACAAGCTTCGGTATCGCAGAATACAGCTTTGACCAGATAGAGTTTTTGAAGCTTTGCAAGAGAGTTGAGTACACACTTCGAGCATGGTATCTTTTTCATTTTGAAGATCTTACGCTGTGTGTTACTTCTATCAACTTATGCCAAAAACCAATTTGCTTGAAACTTTCGAAATTTTGAGATCTAAAAAAGTGTCATGTTCTGATGTTTGTGGTGTTCCTACTTGCAGCAGCTGTATTCACTCATTGATCTTTCTCCAGGACTAAGAAATTGGAGCAACGGAACCTAGCATCACGAGAGATTAATGTCTTTGAACATAATTTTCTAACACATATGTTCATGGTAGCAATTTTAGTACGAAATCTTCAAAGAATGTCATGATTATAAAAGGGATTAGTGCAGGGAAATGCATCAAACTATGACCCGAAGTCTATTGTATGTACCCATCTAAAATTTGCTCTATTGTATGTATCCATCCCGGAAAAGAGCATATTGTATGTACATGTTGACCGTTTGACCCACTAGCCGGTTACCAAGTTGACCAAATGCCACGTTGGATGACCACGTGTACTGCCACGTCATGGATACATACAATAGACTTCGTTCCTAAGTTGGATACATACAATAGACCAAATGCCACGGGAAGGTTCATAAACTAGATGCCAAATAAAAAACCTCCATAGATTTTGAAGATCATTTTAGAACACCATTAATGTGCAAGTATAGTGAAGTCGAAGTCAGATAAAGATTTTCATTTTAATATTGTGTTTCAAATATAAAAAAAAAAAGTTCAGTTTTTGAATTTTTCTAAAAAACCTCCAACAATTCCTACTCGGGAGGTTTATTGATTGGAGCTCGATAACGATACTGAATATCGGTTTGTTTGGTGTGTTACAGCTACTCCATTGAGGGCGGTAAATCGTAATCCAAGTGGTCTTCATAAATCTCATTTTTCCACCATGTCACATCATGCTTCTAATCAGGTCCCTATGCTTTTACATACATATTCTAACACCCAATCCATCCATATCGCCTGCCCTCTTAGGCAATGGTCATATGCTTCCCCGTACATTCTACCATGTGCCATACTTCTTCACCACCATTGTCAACTACCGCAAGTAACGATGGAATAATTGAAACACTACCGCCACCAAGAGACATATTAGGAGTTTATGTCCACTTCTTCGGCACTAGATACTACTCTTCAGCACATGACGACGGCTTCATATCGTGCCCACCACTACCTCCAATCACGTAATATTTGTTATGCATAAATACATCGGACCTACATCTTTCTTGGCATGAGGGGCCCAATAAGTTTCTCCCAAAGTCGTGTCTGGCTGTCATTGCTCTCTACCTTACGTATATATTCATTGTTTTCCCATTTGCATTAATACCACTCACAATATTTTCTAGCCTGCTAGCTAGATCCGAATAAGCAACTTGAACTTATCATGAACTCGATCAACTACTGACCATGAAATAGTTAATATACTATATTTGTAGATCACCTCACCTAAAATATCCTTCCCAAAACAAGAAGTCCCTACTTCCATGCATGTACTCCTTATCCAAAAGCTCAAAGCATTTTATAAAAATAACCATGGGCATATGGCCATGAATACTGATGACAAATGCTTTGAAATATCTGATAATAAAGAGTCCACTGGGGTCGGGATTAGCTTTTTGTTCTAGGTGAAGATGTTTCAGGAGGACAGTGATCTACATATACATTTTAGTAAGTAATTCATGGTCAGAACGGGAACCCATGAGAAGTCCAACATCCTTATTCGGATCATGCAGTCTTGGAAATATTGTGATATTTGTTGGTGAAGTAAATTTAAGTAGGAAAACAATGATCAAGTACAATAGAGAGGTATGACAATGAGACAGGAATATAAGAGAAACTTCATAGTCTCTTAGAGGCCAGAAAGATAGCTTGGGTATATTTATGGATATGAAAGTTTATGTGATAAGAGGCAGTGTTGGGAACAATACGAAGATGTTGACACGTGGGGAAGAGTATTATTAAGTGACAGAGAGGAGAGAAATTCCACATATGTCTCCTAGTGGTGGTAGTGGTTTAACGGCTATGCCGTTACTTGTGGGTGTTGCATGATAATGATTTGTATGACCCTGAATGTACGACAATGGTGGTGAAGAAGTATGATACGGAAAGATTGTATGGGGAAGCATAGACGACAAGCAATACGGATGGATGGGGAATTCCAATACGTATTGGGAACAAACCAATTAAGAAAACTAGTTTATGAACCTTCCCGTGGCATTTGGTCTATTGTATGTATCCAACTTAGGAACGAAGTCTATTGTATGTATCCATGACGTGGCAGTACACGTGGTCATCCAACGTGGCATTTGGTCAACTTGGTAACCGGCTAGTGGGTCAAACGGTCAACATGTACATACAATATGCTCTTTTCCGGGATGGATACATACAATAGAGCAAACTTTAGATGGGTACATACAATAGACTTCGGGTCATAGTTTGATGCATTTCCCTGCACTAATCCCATTATAAAATCTCAAACTTTTAGCTTATAATCTTTATCACTTCAGATTATGGAGAAGAGTAATTATAAGATATGGTCGAAGAGATTGATGTTGCACATTCAGTGCAGTATCTTTTAAATCTTCCAATCTCAGTGGATTAATCAGAAGTTGTGGTTCATGACTATGTTAGGTGCTATTGTTTTCGTTGTCATATCTACTAATATTTTGAAGCGGTACTTCGAAGAACATCATTATGATGACCTTCTTGACTTCGCTGACAAGGTATTGCCTCAAGTCTAATTGATAATTGAATATATTTTCTGCACTCTTTTTGATACTGTGTATTATGCTCTTCTGTTTACCATTTAGTTTTTGTTTTAGTATGTAATCTTCGGACGAGACAGTGGACTTGATACGACTACTGTCTACTTTATAATGGAGAAAGTGAACATGATTATATCATGTCTATGGGCATGGATTATGAGAATGACAAGGGAAAGTTTACTTACAGATTTTGCTTATTGTCTTGATACTCAAGACTTGAGACTTATGAAGATGGTAACTGGTAGAGGTGATAAAACGGGCGGGGTGGGTAACGGGTCGAAAGTTAAAGCAACTTTGGCTTTAGATGGGTAGTTTTTTTTATTGGTCAATATCAGTCGAGCTGGGTTGCCCCAAATCACTTTTGGGCGAAATATATTCAGCCTTTTTTAATAACTACTCGGTGTGTCAGATCTGATTACATAGATTATATCTTGTTAATTATGATATATGTTAATAATAAAATTGATTTAGAGGCATTGTGTTTCAACAATACACTTAGTTATCTAATTAAATGGGTTGACACTGCCACCTTTACTAACTGATGCTGAACCTTTTTTATGTTGTAGATTTTATCCGAAGAGTTTGTTGTTCTATTTTATGAATGCTTGCAGGCTAGCAAAGCTCTTTGAAATAAGTCAGTTATCCAAAGAAAAAGATGATGAAATTACAAATGAATAATTACTTGCAATTTAATATTTACACAGATTTCTATGTAGTATCCGTGATGAATTTTATTTTTCTTTGTATAATATGCTATGAATTCCTATGATTATTATGTTGTCCTTACACGAAGTATTACGATATAATATTTTGTTGTAAGAATATCTGATGTAGCCCGCGAATTCGCGGGTTATGATCTAGTTATCTTAAGAAAAGACAATAAGTATTCTCTACTTTCAACAAATGAAAGGTTGGAGATCACTTATACATGTACTTTAATAATATTGATCTCAAAAGATTTATCAAAACTCATTTCACAAAATATAATAAATGGTTACAATTCCCTAACATATTAAGGAAATAGATTACAACCAATATGAAATGGAATTCCATTAACACTTTGATAATCTGTATAAGTAAAATAATGTATAACATTCGAGCGAAGTACATAATTAATTAGATACTATACTTCATGTCCTCAACAAATGCAGGAATGTTCTAATGAGTCAAAATATTCTACTTAAGAATATAACACAAAAGAGACGTGTCAATGCCCCCATAATCTGTAACTTCGAAAGTCTTACATATTGATGTCGAATTCGCCTGACCCCAAATTATACATTAATTTCAGGAAATGAAAAGAATCACAAAATTCTTTTCTAAACTGATTACAATGGCAAAAGAAATGGAATTCTTGAAGAAAAAAAAAAATCTTAAATGGATTTTAAATCATTAAACAATCCATGATTTAGTTACTACGTGATCACTCTCAGAATTTTCTCCAACGAAAGGTTGTAGAGAAACAATTGTATACTCTGCATATGTTTTACTTAAAAACGTATATTTTACTTAAAACTTGTGATCAGGTAACTCACAGGTCACATGCATGAAGCGACTTTTCCCAATATATATCTATATTATATTAATTAATTTAGAAAATAAAGGATTCGGTACATACCCGAATACTCATAGCGGAAGCGGAAGCGGAAGCGGAAGCGTCGAACCTTCGTTTAGATCACCGGTCGGGAAAAGCAATCACAAATGGAAAGCTTTGTGGTTCACAACCTAAATTCCCATATCTCGTTTGCATCGAACATACACGAATATGACGAGTGCTAGCTCGTCTCTCAATTGTCTCTCGTGTGTGTGTAATAGGGATGTTATTTTGTCATCGATCTCTAATACATAGAAACCTCCCATTTATATAGTTATCAAAAGGTAACATGAACGGTCTCCATTTAGTACTAACTTAATGGATAATCATGACCGTATTCATTATCGAGTAAGTCAAGAGGTTTTAACCACCAACACAATTATCACTTAGTTTGTGGACGGGTTGGATCCGGGTCAACCCGGATCCATGTTCCAACATCTCCCACTCGTACACAAACTGAGTTGATATACTCATTATATCCCAAGCGAACTATCGTGTAACTTGCAAACGGTTCATACCAGAAAAATAGGTCGTGCGACCGGCATACTTCGAGAGCTCAAATGCTATACATCTGTTAGGAGTATATAGCAGCTCAATAAACATTTGGAAAGGGTAGATTTAGTATGCAATATCCTCGATCATTAATCACATTGATAATCAATGTAAACGTAAAAAATCGAAGCGGGGGAGATCTGGCTATTCTACAACCATTGTTGAAAGCTCGCATTCACCTTCTAATCATAATGAACTAGTGTAAGTATATAATTCACTTAATTTCTATTTAACTACAGAAATTTTGAACTCTTAGGTTTATTTTACTTTATTTATAACTTTATTTCGAATTTCGTATACATTGGTATTTACATAGTGTCATTAATTAATAGGTAGATAGTGATTCTACAAGCAACAATTTGAGATGATATGAAATGTGATAGGGGAAGATGATTCGTAATGGTTAAAGCAAAGCAACCTATTAATTCTCAAAGTGGAACGGTTGTTGAGGTGGATACTCCGCTACAAACCCTGACAAATTCACACAAAATTTAGTCGTTTTACATCCACCACAGATCAAAGAACTAAATGGTACGTTCATTTTCTCATCAAATCGCGTGTTAATCTGTCACAATTTTATATCTACATTTATTTGTTGTTGCTATTTTCATATTCTTTATCCAGTATTTTGAAATTGCTTGGTTTTTTTTATACTTATGAATCTGTTTTGATGTTTTACAATTTGGTATGGATATAAATAGTTATAGTAATTAATTCACATTGATGATTGATTACGGATTCATTTTGAAATTCGTTGGGTATTCAGTGTTCTATTTGCATCGATGATTATTTTACTGTTGATTAATGGTTCGCTTCTGTATTTTGATTGTGTTAGGGCTTATGATAATTGCCATCATTTTCTAGGTTTTCGTTCCTGAAACTTAAATACTTTATAGTAATCAATTTGCATTGATGGTTGATTAATGAGTTAGTTTGCTATTTCGATATTTTTAGGGTTGATGAGCCATGTGTCATTTTTTAGGTTTTTGTTTCTTAATCATTTACAGTTTTTTTAATAATTTATTTCCGTTGATGATAGATTACGATTGATTAATGATTTGTTAATTTATTCGCTTAATGCTAGTTTTTTTTTTCTTTCTTTATTATTAATATTTATAATATTTATATTTATTCTGGGTTGTCATTTATGATATATTACCGACTGACTTATGTATCTGTTTTTTAACGTTTTAGAGTTTAACAGATCAAAAAACTGTTTGTTCAACCTTTAAGCTCGTGATTGTGGGTGATGGAGGAGTCGGTATGATGCTTTTTTTGTTTAACTACTACTTATTATTATTATTATGTAATGTTTGTATATATGTTTGGTGATATTTGTGACTTTGTATGCCTTACGATATTAGTAATTTTGTTGATAATAAGTATTTGCACACATTAATTTGACTAACTGTCTGATGCAGGGAAGACTACGTTTGTTAAGAGGCATTGTAGTGGTGAATCTGGAAGGACGCGTGGTAACTTTTCTATCATTAGCAATTTCAGTAGATACTATGTGTTCTGCATTTGCTATTATTTATTAATGCTTACTTTATTGGAATCAGGCAACATGGGATGTGAAGTTCACCCATTGGACTTCAACACGAACTATGGGAAAGTTTGTTTCAAATGTTGGGATACAGCAGGACAGGAGGAGAGTGGTAACATTCGGGATGAATACTAGTAAGTCACTTAACATTGATAACATTGATTAGTAAGAAGTGAAAACGGGTTTATCATGTTCGTATTATTAAGCTCCTGTTTATGTCCTGTAAAGTTGTGGTAGTTTTACAAATTACGACTTATAAAAGCAGTGTTTACTATACGCATGGAGATTCCATATTAACTTTGGGGGACATTGTTGTTGAGTCTTAAAATGGTCAATCTCTCTTAATATTTATAATAAATTGCAAATTAGGTTGTCATTATAATTCTAATCTAATCATAATCATTCATTAATTAAGCTTTTTAAAATTAAACCCTTAATAATCTCTAAGTTAAAAGACTACCTAAATAGTGGAGTAGAGTTTCTCAAAAGACCTACAGATAATTGTCAGAAAAAGGTTCACATTTATTTCGAATTCAACCAAAATCCTATATTGTATACATAGTTGTGTTTTCTTAGCAACAATAATATCAAGCTCTACTTTGTTTGTTTTAAAGTTTGCTGCACTTTTGATCTCCATAGTTTTCTTAAGATTGAATTGTTGTCTTCTAAACCCAAATAAGCTATTTTGACTGGCTCAACTGAAGATGTCGTTTATTAAACACAAAGAAGCCATACTACTTGACTCAATTCATGAATACATAAAAGCCATAATCCAGCTTGATTGTTGTTATTATTATTAATGTTAATATTTTATATATTTTTTGCCTACTCAGCATCTGTATCCGTTAAGTTATGTATACCGTTTATAATTCAAGTGATACTGCTTGGTCTATAAGTTTGTGAACAGATTAGTGTGGTTCACTATATCATATTACGAACTGTTCACTGCTTGTCAATCTATGTTTCTCTTTTACTAACAATATCTGTTATCATTTATCATTGCAGTACGAACGGTCAAGGTGCTATTATAATGTTTGATGTGACAAACATGCATAGTTATGAGAATGTAGCTAAATGGTATCGTGATCTCTGCAGGTTGGTTAGTATTGTTTTATTGTTCTTAAGCATTATTGTTTGTAATACACAGGAGAAACACCAACTGGAACTTTTTTCTGGTTTTTGAATTAGGTTTTACGGGAAGGAAATGATTCCCGTCGTTCTTTGTGGCAACAAGGTTGATCTGAAGAACAAAAGACAGGTCAAACCAAAGCAGATCCAATTTCATAGGATGAAGAACCTTCCGTACTTTGAGATCTCTGCCAAAGCCAACTACAACTTTGAAAAGCCTTTCTTGCACCTTGCTAGGATGCTTTTGAAGTATGAGTTAATCTAATCTGTCGGGTTTTCATTAAAAATACAACTTGCGTTTAATTTGTTATCATGTAAATGGGATGGAATTGGGAACTGTATGAGGTAACTTGCGTTTAAATTTTTCAGAAATCGTGATCTTATTTTTGAGGAGCTTCCTACCCTTGCGAAACAGTTGGTTCAATTTGACAAAGAGGCACAAATAGCGTAAGTGCTTTCTTACTGTAATTAACTGCACTTTGAATTTACCTTAGACTTGAGTTTTTACAGTAATAACTGCACTTTGAATTTTCTTTAGACTTGATTTCGCCTTACTTGGTTTTTAGCCTGTCAAATATGGCACCACGATAGAAGTGAGGGTTTATTTTTATTTTTTTTTGGAATTAAGACTAATTTCATGCTCTCACAAATTCCTTTGATGTATATGGCCTCACAAATTCCATGAACGCATAGATATTGGTGGCACCCTTGCTAAGTTAGCTAAGATAGATCAAGATATTTAGTTGACCTGTTTGAAAAGACAGCCCAACTCTACTCATTTGTAACTCAGAATTTGGCACCCTTACATTAGGAATCATCCCATGAAAGTCTGCTTTGTGCGAGCATTATGTCAGCTGTTACACACAGTAGTTTGAATTTAGGATTTTAGGCTGTTACAATACAGAAGTAAAGACTTTTGATTTTTTGAATTTAAACATAATGCAGGTCTGCATAAATTCCTTTGATATTTGACCTTATTTATGTACTGTATATACACATAATTACAGGTTTGAAGCAGAGCTTGATGACTGACCCTTGATGACGATGCCTGCATTTGACTCATGAGGAGAATGTGATTTAGGTTTCTGGGGTGATATCTTCGTAATGTATTTAATGCTTTGTATGGACACTGTGCTATTTAGCTGTTTCCTTGTGCGCTAGTTATTAGCTTTGAATGTTTTGTTTAAGTTGCCTTTAATTAGCTCCAATGTTGATCCAAATGGGAAAAGAGCCATGCTACATGTACAAAAATTTTACATAATTTGATTTACAAAACTAGGTGGACCAATTAAATTGTGAGAGAATTTACAAATTTATGTGACTGGTTCACATGCTTTGCCAACTCATTTTGTAAAATTTTTGTACGTCGGACTTTTCCATGGGAAAATTTGTTTTAGAAATGCAATTTAAGGATAAGGAAGCAAATTGGGATTGCATTGAGTAGATATTTTTTTATCTGTTGCTACATAAAATGCATTTGAGCATTTAGTAGAATTCAATCAAGGGAAATTACCCTGATACCTTTTCTATAATCATTTACTAGTTAATCTCTAGGCTGTGCTACGCACAGCCCTGGCCCGTGTAGTATGTAAATGTTCAACTTTCGAAATCCGAATCATGTACTAATTTGAGTATTTATATGTATATATATATTGCTATTGTCATAATGTTTATCGATATGTCTATAATTGATATATGATAGCCATACCAATTGGCTTTAATATTAAATATCATCAAGCACAACCCGGCGATGTCTAAATTGCACACACAGGAATGATATCAACACTACTTGCAAAAAAACTTTAAAAATACATTGAAATAATGGGTTATGATGATTAAAATATTGATACTACATATGTTTGCATTTGCTTAGTTGATATCACAGACCTTAGTCATGCTTAGTTGATATCACAGACCCTGATACACGGTGGACGTGTTAAGAAAGAAATATCTTATCAAAATGTTTCACCTTTTTACCAATCTTCGCTAGGTCCCCACACATCACATGGAATGAAAAGAGCCGCAAGTGAATGTCACATTCTTCTCCATCTTAAGATTCTGTTGGGAATTGCAAGAGCCTTTCAACTCAAAGAAGCTGAGATTGCTACAGGTTTAAGATCACACTTGAGTAAGCATATATTATATCCGTTCAAACAATAACAAGCTAGGTAGCCATAAATAAAAAGATTGCTATAGCAGCAAGAATAACATAAAAATCATCACTCCCAGTACCCAGATCCTAATCAGATAAAAACTGCAATTTTATATACTTGAGTATATACTTGCCAAGACAACAAAGATGCATGTTAATTTGTAAGTGATAAAGTTTTAACTTGGCGATATTTTTCATCATTAGAATATGTACATAGATATAAGAACTAAGCTTAAGTGGGATAGAGATGTAGGTTTGCCCTTTCAAGAAAAAAGAAAAAAGAACTAAGCTTGAATCTTATAAATATGTTAGTATAATTTCTGTTAATGACTTTCAGAGAATCTTCTACTATAAATAAAAACTTTGTAAGTTGATTTCACCATACATTGTCTTTCAATAAACAAATGTGGGTTGAACTCTTTTCACCTGATATCCAATCCCTAAACTCTTTTCCCACCCTTAAAAACTGAAAATGTAGAACTCTTTTCACCTGATATCCAATCCCTAAACTCTTTTCCCACCCTTAAAAACTGAAAATGTAGATTTCAAACCAGAACGACGATAACTAATCTTTCAAAATTAGAATTCCACTTACTATACCTTGGACTCATAATGCAAGTAAAGGGATCTCCAGTAATAGCAAGCATTTTCATGATCTTGTTGTGTAGTGCATCAAGAGAAGGTGTCTCCACCGCTGTTGCCACTGCAGATTTCTGATTCCCACTATACAAAAGAGGGCCTATTCATTAACTAAATATTGTTATGTCTTAACATATTACTCTAAAACTATTTATACCAAGCTACTAACTTTGCACATATAATTTGGTTCATGCAAAAGCAACAACATTGGAGTATTACTTAATGTTTTGCATTCATCTTTACGGGGAATGCCCCCCACTTGGAACATAATGAAAGCTTTTACCACCAAAAAGATGTATGAATGTAGAGTGTATTGAATTAAGTAAGTCTCGATAATCGAACATGCCACTTAGAACTATGTCACATATTTGACTTTTAGAATTTTATCCAACCACCCTGATACACACAAAGAATACACATACATCGTTTATTGCCGGTGTTTCGGCCCGAATATCCTTCTCTCTAACATAAAGACCAAGTGCCTTGAATAAAATATATACATATATAACTCCGAATTCCATGAGATGAGAGTATGAGACATTTTTACATTCACATGAATTAATACATTCTCATTTGATGTCTTAACAAAGAACATGAAAGATAAGTAAATGCACACTATCAACAATAATGATCGATTAAAAGTCAGTTCGTAAAAGCGATAGATCTGTTGTAAGAACAGTAAATCCCAATTAAAGAACATGTCTAAGAAAGTTGTGATCTCAAGGAATTTTTTTAGATTTACCATTTAAATTATGTATATCTGATATGTTGCCTTTACATTTATAGAAAAGCTTCAAAGTTTCAAATGACAAAAGACAAGTATCTAGCTGGCAAATTAGCATTATGAAAAGGTTACATGAAATTAGTCTCAAAACACATACCTTGGAATAAAACGATGGATATCTGATCTGTAATACCCGTAAATTTATACAGTTAATTCGTAAAGATATATTTTGTAGTCTTAGTATGTTGGAAAATTGATATTGATAATTAATAATAATATATATAATAATCGACATATTGGACGGATGGTTTTATTTCTAGTAATCGAAAGATTGAAAACTCAAGGGACCGAATATGCCAAACAACTTAAATATTAATTTAGTGTGAGATTTGCATGAAGCTTAATGTGATTGACCATATCTTGGTTTCTTTCAACCCATAGTTATCAAGATCGCGATCTTGATCGTAAGATCGTACGATCTTACGATCCTACTTCATAAAAACGTGCAAGATCGTTTATAGGATCGTAATTTCATAGGATCGCATCTAAGATCGTAAGATCGTAAGTCAAGATCGTAGGATCGCTAACAAGATCGTAAGATCGGTTGTAAGATCGTACCAAAGATCGTAATCAAGATCGTAGGATCGTTTTAATTTTTAAAAAAAATTATAAATGAATTATTTTTGTATAAAATATTTATTAAAGTAGGATCTTACGATCCCGATCCGATCTTACGATTTCGATCTTGTGAAGACAAAAACGATCCTTGTCAAGATCCCGATCTTGACAACCTTGAATTCAACCGACTTTCAGATTCGTATATATCCTTTCAATTGAAATTTGCCTATATATACGTAAATAAAAATATAATAATATTAAAAAAAAAAAAAAAAAAAACTCTGCACATATAATTTGCAAAATCGTGAAGGGTGGGGCAAGGAGTTTCAAGGTAATAAATCCTTCTTTCAAAACTAGTAATCTATTATACGTTATGAACCAGAAATATTAAGTTTATATATGGGTTTGAATAAGAATGTTGGGGGTCACCATGGATGATAACAAATGAGTTGATCCTTATAAATTTTTGGGTGTTGTTTTGCTAGTATTCGATATATTGATGTAAAAATATAGTTTTTGTGAAAACAAAATGGTGTCGAAATCAGGTTGATCTAGGGGATTTTATGACTGGGTCGTTAAAGTGGGTCACGAAGATGGGGTTTAAAATTTATGTACTACATATATGGTCCATGAGTTTTATAATATAAGATATTAACTCTCTTGTCATCCATATAATTTGGTATTTTTCTTTCAAGTGAATACATATAGATATATTATTTTTATAAAGTAATGAGCTGGCCATAATAAGAGATGCTAAATTCCTTACATGAAACCTTGAATAAAAGACATGAGATCTTACGGATTTAAATCTAGATCAATCAGATTGTAATTTTAGCCCTAAAATATTCGATGTAGAGTCTCTTGGAAGCGTTTAGAAGGGAGCCTTTTAATACGTAACTTCTTTTAAACATAAGGTACGGATATGTGTTTTTATAACTAAAATTTATTGTGTATTGATTCTTGATTGCTATTGTTTCATATTTCGTGATCAAATATTATTTTACTATTTATTGAACATCATATACGTTCTTGACCTCATATTGTTCGATTGACTTTCATTGTAATTGTTCTTGTCCAATAATTGTTAAACTTATCGTTATTGCCTTCGTTGTGAGTGCTATATTTGAATTGATCCAATATTGTTTAGCGTTATTATTCTATTCTGGGTATGCGAGCTATTAACTTCATATGGAGGTACCATAGGCATGTCATCGTGGCACCGGTGGCGTGACACTTCCGTAACGGTGGATTGTTACGGCGTCTCCTCATTGTGGTGTGATAAGGGATTTTAGGGGGCGCATTGGTTAACCATAGCTATTGTATTGTATTGTATTGTATTGTTGTGGATTGAGGTGTAGTGCCCGACGCCTCATTCACCATTGTTTGGTATACTTGGATCTGCAGTCCATGTACCCATTGTATTGTATTGTATTGAGCTCGGATTGACTTGCCCCATTGGACTCTTGATCGTTTCAATCTCATTGATCAATATTTGTCTTTGTTTGGTTCATCATGAATAAACCGCTTCCACCATAGAAAAATTCTTATTATAAAATATCCATATTCCTTTGCTTTTATTTGTATCCGCGCACTGGGCTTTTGGCTCAGCCGCATTTCTTTCTATGCGGCAGGTGATCAAGGAGCGTAAGGAACGGAGCTCGTGGGAAGTTGAAGTAGCTAGAAAAGTTAGCTCAAGATTTCTTTAGATTACTATTAGTTTCTTTACTATTTAGACTTTCACATTAGAATTTTGTAACGTACCTTCCATTTGGCTTATTTTGGAGACATTTTATGACTTATTCATTAGATATTTGAAATAAATGGATTTTTGCTCTTATTGAATATCGTTAATGTAACCTCCATTTTTACCTACGAAAATGGGGTGTTACAACTATTTCGGCCTGACGAGGACGTCAGGATTCTAAGTGGGGGAGTTTGTAACAACCCGTCCCACATCGGTTTGAGATAAGAAGTTTGAGTCCCTTATAAGTCTAAAGTTGTGGCTAATTGTTACCTTCACCATGGTGAAGGTAACAATTAGCCACAACTTTAGACTTATAAGGGACTCAAACTTCTTATCTCAAACCGATGTGGGATGGGTTGTTACATGATCACTTTGGAGCTAGCACAATTTTTTACGAATTTGAAGCAACCTATATCAATAAAAATGCATTCGTGTTAATTTAACTGCAGGTACATGCAACCTTTTTGAAGGCATGTTACTCATGGTGATTCCATAACACATATCAGATCGAGAGCCTAAAAAGAATCGTCAAGATGAAATTGGACTTGATTATATATATAAATGAGTACCTAGCTAGTTTAAAAGTAAATTGATAAGGCTAAGCATAATCTAATTAGAGGCATACAAATGAGAAGATATAATCACAAAAGTTATTCTAATCAACTTCAAATGATGTCTGATATCTTGAATATGACACACATATGGCATCACCTAATATTCATTGTATACTTTCACTTCGGCCCCCATTATCATGCAAGACTGGAAATAGCATGAAAAATGCTAACAATTTTTCAGACATATAATCAAACACTTGGAGAGACCAAGAATATTGAAAAGTCCAATTCTTAACCGATTAAAACAACTAAATTAATAACAGCAGAGTTTTAATGAAGAAAAGGGGATTTGCTCACCATCAATTCAACGAATCCTTGAAATTCCGAGAAATATCAACACCACGCAATACATTATGGAACTTGAATTTCATCCTGCAAGATGACAACCCTGATAATAAAGCACAATTAAATTTTCCCGAATATAACATGACAATTGGATAAAGAGATGCACATTATCATACCTTTGGATACTATTCAAGCAAAACCACGTGCTTCCGACTACCAACTACGTATGGCGTTTTAGGCTTTTGGCGTATGAAGCGTGTACAAAAAATTGGGGAAACGAAGAGTACGATATCTTTGCCATCAGTGGTGTTTATGGTTGAGATTTGAGAGTCGAGAGATCTTGAACTCAATGGATCGAGAGAATAGTAGGGTTTTTATTTTCTGTTCAATCTAAATTACAATTAACAGGGGGCATAAATAATGCCTAACATATCGACCAAACAAGGAAACTGAATAAAGAATAGTCTTAGAAATAAGGTGGAGAATATATGGACTAAAATAAAACCAATACTCCCCCTCAAGATGGAGCATGTAAGTCTTGAATGCCCATCTTGCCAAGTAAAAAATGAAGTTGTTCAGATCCAAGTCCCTTAGTGAGTAAGTCAGCAAGCTGCAACTTACTTTCAATAGCCATCGGGACTATCTCCTTAGTATCCACTCTTTCTCGGACAAAAAAACAATCCATTTCAACATGTTTTGTTCGTTCATGATAGACAGGGTTGTTGGCAATGTGACGAGCTGCTTGATTATCACAAAAAAGTTGAGTGGGAGTCTCAATGTGAACCTGCAAATCCTTGAGTAGCCACCTGACCCAAAGAATCTCACTAACAGTAGAAGCCATTGCTCTATATTCTGCCTCCGCTGAAGAACGAGACACAACCGATTGTTTCTTTGTCTTCCATGAAATAGGACCTCCACCCAAAAGAAGCAGATACCCCGTTCTTGATCGTCTTGTGAATGGACACCCTAGCCAATCTGAATCGCAATAGGCGGTTAGGATAGGTGGTCCCTCTCGTGGGAGGAGAATACCTTGTCCCGCCGTCCCCTTTAAATATCTCAAGACCCGATTTGCAGCTTCGGAGTGATTTTTACGTGGGTTGGCAACAAATTGACTTAAAATGTTGACGGCATACGTAATATCCGGTCGAGTAGCTTGTAGGTACAATAGTCGTCCTACTAATCTTCTGTATTGAGTGGCATCGACTCGAGCCTCCTCCTCTCCCTTGTCTAGCTTCGTTCCTTGTTCAAAAGGAAAAGCACTTGGGCGACATCCTAACATACCACTGTCTTTCAGTATATCCAAGGTGTATTTCCGTTGACTTAAGACTAATCCGTCAGATGTTTTTGCTACTTCAATCCCAAGAAAGTATTTCAACGGACCAAGGTTTTTAATGCTAAATTCTTCATCAAGTTCCTTCTTTGTTTGGTGAATTTTTTCAGCGTTGTTTCCGACGATGATAACATCGTCGACATAAATGAGAATGGCGACATACACCTCTCCTACCTGATATGTGAACAGTGAATGGTCTGCCTTTGATTGTTTGAAGTGCAGTGAGAGAAGAAACTTGGTGAATTTGTGGTACCAATTTCTTGAAGCTTGCTTAAGCCCATAGAGAGATTTTCGAAGGCGGCATACTCTCGTCTCTCCTTCCTTTGAAAAACCTTGAGGGATCTTCATATAAACTTCCTCATCTAAGTCTCCATGCAAAAACGCATTATTCACGTCTAATTGATGGATAATCCAATTCTTCTTTGTGGCAACCGCCAATAGAGTTCGAACGGTTACAAGTTTGGCCACTGGAGCGAACGTCTCATGATAATCAACTCCTTCCATTTGAGTGAAACCCTTGGCAACGAGTCTAGCCTTGTATCTTTCGACTTCTCCATTAGACTTATACTTTGTTTTATAGACCCATTTCGAGTCTATTGCTCGTTTTCCCTCCGGCAATTTTTCTAGCGTCCACGTTCCATTTTTTTCGAGAGCCTTTATTTCTTGTTGCATGGCCTCTCTCCACTTCTCATCCTGTGTAGCTTGTTCAAAGGAGCTTGGCTCATCATTTGAATTGATGGCCGTCAAAAAAGCTTTGTGTGAGTTAGAGAACTTATCATATGAAACAAAATGAGAAATAGGGTGTACCGTCGAGCTGGCCTGATTGGAGTCGGGTTGAGAATTATCGAGCGAAGGGGGGAGCTTTATGACGTAATCGTTGAAACGAGTCGGTTGAGACTTCGTTCTTTTGCTTCTTCGTTCTGGTTCATTTTGGATGTTAGCAGGCTCATCATGGCCTTCTGCGCCTAAATCAAGATTGGAGCCAAAAGAACTTTCAACTGCCTCGTTACCTCCTTGTTGATTTATTGTGCCAAAATCAAAACTATTTTCTTGTTGGGCCTGTACACTTTCTCCTTCATTCGAAATATTTGGAGCAATTTTTGGAGTATCCAGAATATCATATGGTTTCTCATTTTGGATTTTGGTTGGCCCATCATCATTATCGCAGGACCCCTCTGTGATGTTCTTGAAAGGAAAAACATTCTCCATGAAAAGAACATCCCTGCTCACAATTATCTTTCTATCTTCAATGTCATAGATTTTATACCCTTTGGTTCCTTGTGGGTATCCCAAAAAAACTCCAGGTTTACCCCTTTGCTCAAACTTATCTCCCTTTGTGTTATTGTTTTTAAAATAAGCTAGACATCCAAGGATTCTCAAGTGTTCATACTCAGGTTTTTCGTTCCAAACCAATTCGTAAGGGGTTTTGTTTTTGATCACCTTGGAAGGGAGGCGATTTATAATGTACGCAGCGGATAAAATACATTCCCCCCAAAATCTCTTTGGAATGTTTGCCTCAAATCGTAATGCCCGTGCTGTTTCTAATAAGTGTCTATGTTTCCTTTCCACGACCCCATTTTGTTGAGGGGTGTGCGGGCAGGTTGTCTCCAATAAAATTCCCTTTTCATTAAAAAAAGCAATCATAGAATTAGACGTGAACTCACCACCATTGTCACACCTAACTCTTTTAATTGGTTTTCCAAATTGGACTTCAACAAATTTATGAAAGTTCATTAAGCATTGGCTAGCATCACTTTTATACTTTATGAGGAAAACCCACACAGACCTACTGTAATCATCAACAATAGTTAAGAAAAAATTGGCCCGTGTGTATGATGGAATACGATAACCTCCCCAAATATCACAATGAATAAGTTCAAAACAACTGGTAGTTTTAATAGAACTAATAGGAAAAGGTGTTCGGGCATGTTTGGCCTTAGCACAAGAATCACAGAAAACATTACTGGAATTGAAAGAATTATTCTTAAGAAAATCGACATTCGAGAGTTTCTCCTTTGAAGCATGTCCTAATCTTTTGTGCCATGTATCCAAAGTGGTCATCATGGTCCTTCTGCTGCTAATATTCGACATGTCCATAAGGTACAACCCCCCTTTGCATTTACCCGCTCCAATCAAGCTCCTCGTACGTAACCCCTGCATGACAAAGAAATCGGGGAAAAAGGTTACAGCACACTGTAAGTCATTGCTCAATCGGCTAACAGAAAGGAGATTATATTTGAATTTTGGAACGTAAAGAACCCCATTTATTTTCGCTCCCCCTGGAAGCGAAAGTTCCCCTCTTCCCATGACAGGAATGGAACTCCCGTTCGGTATGACAACCGGTGCCTCATTTGAGGTTCTTTTCTGATTCACAAGCAAATTGAGTTGATGGGTTATATACTCGGTGCAACCCGAGTCAACAACCCACACATTGTCCCTATTACCTGCCAAGTTAGCCTCAGGTTTTGTTTCAACATCATTCTTGGATCCAGCACCAGAAAAGAAGTTCACAAATAACTGGTATTGTTCGTCACTAATCCCGGGTATGGGACTAGCTCCTGTGTCAACGCAAGATGCCATAGGTTTTGCCTTGTCACCTTTCTTTCCAGGCCACCAATCTGGATAACCAATTAATTTGAAGCATCCTTCTCGTTTATGACCACTCTTTCCACATTCTGCGCATTCATCATTCTCCTTCCCTTCCTTTACATGCTTAATGGTACTCTTTTCCTTTAACTGCCTAGTATTACCTTCACGTTTCTGAAAGGCCTTAAATGCAGCAAATTCCGGCGTGGCTCGGTTCTCATTTGATATCTTTCTGTGTCTTTCATCTTCTGCCACCATGTGATAGGCAGTCCCCAAGGTTGGAACTGGTTTTGTCGCTAGAATTTGAGTCTTGATAACGTTAAAATCATTGTCAAGGCCCATGAGGAACTCATAAAGCCGTTCCTTCTCAACATGTTCAACAATCCTTTTACCTAGTTCACATGAGCAGCCATCGCAAGAGCAGCGCGGAAAGGAACGGATCGATTGAGACTCATCCCACAAGGCCCTGAGACGAGTGTAGTAGGTGGAAACGCTGCTGCCATCTTGATGAGTGGCGGCAATTTTCTGTTTTAATTCGTAGGCTCTTGGGGCACTCTCCTTCCCGAACCTCTCTCGCAGATCTGACCACATCTCTGAAGCCGTGACAGCATACTTCACGCTGTCGCGAATGGTTTTCTCCATGGCTGTAGTAAGCCATCCTTTTATCATTGCATCGCACCTCATCCATGGCTTGTAATTTGCTGAACCGATCTCGGGTTTTTTAATTGTTCCATCAACGAAGTCAATTTTGTTCTTGGCAAAGAGAAAGTTAGACATCTCTTGTGCCCAATCCGTGTAATTTCCATCGGTAAGGACTTCATTAACGTGTAGTTGTTTGGGAAAATCTGAAGGGTGTAGGTAGTATGGTGACGATGGGTCGATCGTATTACCGAGGCTTCCGTCGGTTTTCTTGGATGTTTCTACATCACCCATGTTTCGGGGCTGCAACAGGGAATTGGATTTGAGGTCTTAACCTTGCTTTGATACCATCTTGAACTCAATGGATCGAGAGAATAGTAGGGTTTTTATTTTCTGTTCAATCTAAATTACAATTAACAGGGGGCATAAATAATGCCTAACATATCGACCAAACAAGGAAACTGAATAAAGAATAGTCTTAGAAATAAGGTGGAGAATATATGGACTAAAATAAAACCAATAAGAGAACCTAAAGATTTGTTGGTACCAACAAGGCAAGAAGGGATGCAAATTGATAAACTGGCATGGAGAAAACCTCTAGTTTTTTATATTAACTAAAATAAAACTTTATTAGAAGATGGGTGGAGAAAATGAGACACGTGTGAAGCTGCTTAATTGAGTTTAGTGGATATTTAGTTTAGACGTGGCATTGAATTAGATACTAACGTGTCCGCTTAGGAATGAAATGGTCGATTTTATATAAGGAGATAAGGAGAGACCAGGAAAGTATTTAGGCCGTGCAATGCACGGCCCACGCTTACAAATGTTAATGTCAATGATCGTTGACTGAAACATAAAAAATAAACTTTTATCTCTTATATACCTCAACTATTGACAAACACCGGCACTTTGATTAGTGCGTAATTTGATAACCTTGAATCGTAGACAATGTGGAAAAGTTGTAAAACCCAGTTAAAAGATTTCGAAAGGAAAATAATCAAATGATAACAATGAAATGCAATAACAATCCATTATTTCAGTTGACCAATTTATTACTACTTAGTACGTAGTATTAGTTATGCCTTCATAATAGTTGTTCTACTCATCGCCATGAAGCTACGACAATTAATAAATTTGAACATTTTCTTTATTGACTTACATAACCGGATACATCCATAGAACCCGTTTCTATAATGGAATATGAAAAAGATCATTTATGGAAAAAGAAACCTACGAGAATTATGTACTACAATTTTTTTATGACAATAATAATATGTAACTAATGAATAAGAATGTTAGTTTACACGATGAAAATAAAAGCTTACAATAAAACCTTTAGTTGTAATAGTATTTATTTAAGTTTTCTTTTATATATGTAATAGATTTTATAAGAAATATAAAGGTAAGTTTTCTTTTATATATATTTATGTACTTTTACAAGAGCTAAATAATTATTATTTGTTATACATATATTAAATGATGATGATGATTAGCAGTTTTCTTAAAAATAATTTTTTAAGTTGCCTTTTTATATAAAAAGATTTTATGTTATAAAAAATTTAGGGTTTTATTAACAGGATGTTTGGACATGCATAAAGCAGTTCTACCTTAACTAAAATATAGAGATACATATAATATGTTATTTTCAATGTAAATAACTTTTATCCATGTGCTAATATCTTAATGGAACCTTTAGGTTCTCGTTATCAATTTTCAAAAATTATTAAAAAAATTAGTGGGTAATGTATCATTAAATTGTGAGCTTATGTGTCAAGTTTAGAGAGCATATGGTGTTTTTTATTATATAACCAAATATGTATATGGGAAGAAATGATCTAGTGATTAAGGGAAGTAATTGTTAATACATTCGTCACATTCAAATCTTATATTACTATTTTGATATGTCCCACTAAGTGATCATTTTTATATATTTATCAGTCAAATGATATTTTAGTGGGTAGATATGATATTTGATTGGTGAATTGTGTACTTAGTGAAGATTCTTAAAAGTGTATGCATTTTCAAAATAGACACTTTGACTCGAACGAATTGCGTATTCTTTGTTATTGTTAGGCCAAGTAATTAGTATTTAATTCATATTATTAGTATTATTAATCTTATAATTGTCATTAATAAAATTAATTGGGTACACTTGGCAAGTTGGAGGAAACTTATGTGTCAACTTTTAAAGCATATTGTTCTTTCTTATATAATATAGATATATCTTAAGTAGTTATACTATATTTAGATAGGATAACAATGGATGTCCATCAGCAATCAGCAAGAAAGTTAAAAGAAAGTGTAATTAAATCAAAATTAAGGGAAATTAAAAAATATGCCCCCCTTTTCGAAGGTGTAATACAATCTGACCCGGAAAAAAATTTATTCAGAAAATGCCCTTTCCGGTCGCCAACCGCAAAATTCCCATTTGCGAACTCGGACTTTCGACTTGTGTGACCGAGCTTTGAGGGTGGACCTCAGTTACGAGACTGGTGTTTGTGGCATGGTGTGGCATTTGGAAGTGTTGCTGACTTAACATTTGAACGGTTCTGTTCCGGTTGCAACTTGCGAGTTGCGGGTCGCAATTTGCGACTTGCGTTTGCGATTTGCGACCGGACATGCGACATGTGTGACCGAGCTTTGCGGCGAACCTCAGTTACGCGACTCGTGTTGATGGCCTGGTTTTGAACGGTAGCATTGCGGGTCGCAATTTGCGAATTACGTAGCCGGTTGGCACTTTTCGAAATAACAAACGGAATCTGTGAAATTTGACCATTTTTTTTATACATTTAAAATATACCTCATAATGTTGTACAACTCAATTATATGTGAATTAGATCCCTTCATAAATTAAACATTTGAACTTAAGCTTGAAACAAGGGATTGCTGGAGCAGGCAAGGTACCCGCCGGGTAGATTGAGTACCATCCGGGTACTAATCAATCCAGTCGGGTACAACTCGTTTTGCCGTCACAGAACCCAGACCTCGTTTCAAAAAAGTTGTAGCAGCCGGGTAGCATCCCGACGGGTAATCATGTTTAGCAGCCGGGTAGTTCATCCAAGCTGCACAACTCAGTTTTTATACAAAATTTAATCACGCATAACTTTTGACTCGTTAAAAATTTGGACATCAAAATTTGCAGACACGTTTATTATAACAAAACAAAGGTTTTCTAATTTACACTTTCACCAAACTCACAACAACTCAAAATCTAGACCATAATCCAAATTTTGGTCTTTTTAACACTTTTTCACCCAACTCAAAAACCCAGTTTGAATACTTCCAGACTTAGACTTTCGACCTACTCATATACTTACCTGCGTTGACTTAGTAAGCGACAACAAAAGGGCTCTACCACTATTTAAACTCATTATGACATTTCGACCCTTTTTCAACCCATATTGACTCCATAATAACCCGTTTGGGGAAATTAACAACAACGATCAATAAATTACTATCGATTACATCCAAAACCCATTCCTTTAACACTAGATTAACTTTCATCATTTCACAAACATAACATTCTACAGTTCGATAATTCATGAACTTTCAAAATATCAATTTTACCAAAACCTATAACAAGTACACTACACTTTTCTTGATTAGTGTCAACTTTCTAATAAACACTTCAACCAACTTACAAACTAAGACATTACCCATGACCAAAACTTTAAGTGTCAAACCATAGTTTTATACATATCCAAAAAGGGGTAGTTTCACATATAGAGCATGATTCAAAAAGTGATTTAACTTGTTACCATACGAGCAACAAGTCCACCACTAGCTTTCAAAGGGTCTTTAGCCCAAATCACCCCTTGATCTACTTTGTTGACCAACAACATTTTAAACATAAAGGTAAACTATTCCCTTAGTAAGTAATTGGCTAAAACATTAACATAATAACATCCACAATATTAAGGATCCCTAACAACATCCGCATGTTAATTGATGAGAATCAACATCATTCATCAAGATAATGTCATGATCATTCTTGGCTAATCATCAAGCTAATGTCATGATCATTACTTGGCTAAATATCAAACTAATGCCAATTGATCATTACTTGGCTAATCATCAAACTAATGTCAATCGATCATTACTTGAATTAACAATCATCCATCTACTTACCTTTACTTGGATGAGGGAAAAGATCAACAACAATTCATAGCTTTTCATCACCTAATCACATAAACACATATACAGAGATTACAAACAACACAACTAATTCCTTAATTCCTTCAATTTCAATTCATAACTTTAGGTGTTAATTTCAATAACACCTACAACTTAAATCACTTGCTTCATATACATTTTCTTTACAATATCACATATAAATGGGTGTATGATTCTCTTTTTCAACTAATTCATAACTTTCACCAACATAAACTTTACATAGACTAAAGAATCATCAAACATTCATAATTATATAAAATCAATCTTCTTTATATATAACACTTCACAAAATAACTTAATTTATAGTTAAAGAACATGTATGAAGCAAATTTTACATCAACTAATCACTTACTTTCAATTTCTACAACTTAGGGTTTATGTTAACGAAACCCTAACATCTAATTAGACAACAAGAAAGATTGTTTGTACCTTAGGGAGTAAGAATTAAGAGTTAGAAACTTCAAATTGATTGATTCCTAGCTTAATTTTAGTTTCCTTCACGTCTCCCTCACTCTCTCTGTGTGTTTCTTGTTTTCTAAAATTGGAAATGTATGGAATTGATGAGAACCAGGAATTTAATTTAGCATTTTTCATATTTCCCCCTCATCTAATCTCATTTAGCAATTGTTAAACATCTAACCAATTTATTTTTACAGTTCAAGTCCTAATACTAATTTCTTGTATATAATTACATTTAGACTTATTACACATTTACTATATATTTACATACTTATAATTTAGACAAAGAAATTTATATTATATAATTTAAGCACCGGCTACTGGCGACGGCGATCATTGGAGTTTTGAATTTGTAAATGCGGGGCCTAAGTTTTCCATCACGATGCTAATCCTAAGGGCGAGAAAGTGGTAGGTATGACCTAGAGTCGTTCTTCAAACCGACTGAATTGAAACTAACGCATGGTAGATGAGGGCTTTTTAACTAGTGAAGGGTTTATAAAATAGTGGGGGAGTTTTGGTTTTTATATTAACTAACTTATGCAAGTAAATAAATAAAAGCAAAATAAAACGTAAAGTAGATAAAATAAAGATAGTGTTTGCTGAGATTTCGTTTATCAAGTTATGAGATGATGTTTGGAGAAACTGTTTTAAAAGATATTTGTTAATTGTTACTCTTGGATACTTGTGATGTAAATACTAGATTCCCTACTAAGTAAAATTCCATTAGCATATCATGTCACACCAGGAACTAGGTTATGATGACATCACAAAGTATTTAGAATAATAAGAAAGATATTTATTTAAGTTTAATTTTACTTTCTTATTCTTATGAACGGAGACAAAATCTAAAGGTACTGGACAAAACTGAATCATATAATGATTCCTCATCATCTTAACAGATTCATGTATTTAAAAAGTTCATTTATGACCTTAAACCAACCCTTGCTTAAGACTACCCAATAAATCCCCTAATTATCCACAGCGTTCCTCACTTAAAGTGGTTCCGCCGCTTCAAACCTTGGCCATGTCTTGTCCTACGGTAATCCCCCATGTAGCCTTGCGGTTCCACGGTTTCATACCTTTGACAAATTATGTTGACACAGATGACTAACTACCTTTTAGTTGGGCGTCATTAAAAAGGTGTTGTAATCACGTTTATTGGTGGAAAGGCGATAGATTAATTTAAAGTTTAAAAGTGTATTTAGAAATGTTAATTAAACTAGGTTTCTCATTTTATATATTAGTTCGTAATATAACTACCTTCGTCGTTACGCAGCTTCCACGTATTTGTACTACACCTAAAGTGTTTCCAACGCTATACTGCGTAACAGTCGAATAGGGGCCGTCATATTACTTCGTAATATTATACCGTTTCGTAATATGACTACCTTCAGTCGTTCCTCGACTTCCATACATTTGTACTCCACCTTGAAGTGTTTCTAGTACTATATCGAAGAACGGTCGAATACGGGCCGTCATATTACTTTTTAAATCAATTATCAATCATCCCATAAGTAACTAACTACATCGCAAGCAAACACAACAAGTATACTACTCTCTAATCATGGCAATAACTAAATCTAGCATAATTAATGTAAACGTAATTAATTAAGAAAGATATAGATCAAAAGAACCAGGATTAAATGCGAGAGAGAATAGACTTGAATTAATTGACACAATTCCGAGCGTACTTCAAAGATTACAAAGCGTTCCGTACTTTCTTTCTATTCTAAACAAGCTCCTAAACTAGCCTAAAACTAATATAGAGTAAGAAAATAGAGAGAGAAAGTATAACTAATAACAAAGTAGAAGTATTGTTCTAAGAATGGTGTGTTTTTGCTAAGAAATGTGTGTCTTTCAAATGAGCCTTGATGCCCTATTTATACTTGAAATCCGGTGCATGTTAGCCATCTTAGGCTCAAGTTAGCATGCATTTGGGGGGTGGTCCTTTCCCGGAAAGTGGTAGCAAATGTACCCTAAAGGCGCGGAAAGTGGTAGCACGTGTACCCTAAAGTTGCGGAAAGTGGTAGCACATGTACCAAGAAAGTACGAGCAAGGACGGAAAAAAGGAGGAGGGGATGGGTGGCTGCCAGCCGACGGCGGCGGGCTGCTAGCCGGTGGCTGCCTGGCGGCCGGCCGTCCCGGTTGCTGCCTGTTCGTTCGTTTCTCGTTTCGTGCGTATCTTCTTCGTTATGCGTCCGTTTTTGTCGATTCTTTTTGCGTTGGATTCATTTTTCAAAAATGAAGATTTTGATGAAAAGAAATCCCTGAGATATCTCTATGATATTTAGATGTCTTGTACGAATCGTTTGAATCTCGGCGTATGTAGAATCTTCATTCTTCATCCGTTTTTGTTGATTCTTCTTCTGTTGGATTCGTAATTTGAAACCGAAGATCTTGGATAAGAGGAATCTTAGTGGTGGGCACTTTATCTCAAATCTTGTCTCGGATGCCTTGAATCTTCAAATGTGCGTGGAATCTTGTTCGTTTTGCTTGATTTTTCCCGTGCTACTTTATTTTGACCTTATTGGAAAATTATCACTGATTTACGTATCATTTGAGCTTATATGCCAAGAATTGATCTAAAATGAGGGAGATATCGGTAGTAAAAATGTGACTTTTTACACGATATCAATCACGTTAAGTAACAATTAACAATACGTAATTAATATTGATCTTTCAAATAAACTCAATAATCATTCATAGAATCAATATCAACATAAACATATCATAAAACCTACATCTTAGAAATTAGACAATTAGCTCATGTTCAAAGTAAATGAAACCAGATCTAAAAACATGTAATTAAACATTGTTAACGAGAAAAATCGAGAATCAAACCCAAGAAACCGAACAAATCTTCGTTAGGGTTGAAAACCTTCAAACCCTAGCTTCCTAGCCTCCAATTCATGCTCCTAGTCGACTTCTTAACCCTAGAATCGAATTAAGCTTCTTCAAAATCGTATATCAAATGGTTTAGCCTAGGTCTCTATTTATACTTTTCTGAAATCGAGTTCCAACCGGTGGCTGGACTCTTCAGTCGGCGGTTGGATTGCCTTTATGCCCAAGTAACCAGATCTTGACCCGCATGATCCACTGCCTTTTGGTTTCAACCGCCGGCTGGACATCCCAACCAGCAGTTGCATTTGTATTCCAGAATATTCTACACGTGTTCAGACTTTATTCTTGGCCCATATCTCTTTCAATCTCGAATTTTATCATTTCTTTGGCCCAGTTTAACTTGAACTTCGGGTCTTTGCTTCATTTTAAGCCCATTTAGCTTGAATCTTGGTTTTGGCTTTTTTCTCTTCAATTTCTAGCTCATTTTCGTTCCTTTTTCAACTGAAATGTTATTTATACCTATATTGCAAATATGAATGAAATCAGTATCTAAATTCACATAAATACAATAAAAGTATATAAAAATAAGGAAATATTACTGTATAAATATAACATTATTTGATGCTATCAATCACCTTTAGTCTTTCTGGACATTTAGTAGTGGCGAATGCCCCCTTTACTTCAAAAATCCACCTGTAACATTTAATAGGGTCCAAATCCCCATGATATTCTAGTGGATTACAAGTTGAAAAAATTTTGTAGCTGAATTTTTGTTTTTCTTGTCGAGCTTGTACCATTGGTTGTTCCACTTGTACAACGCCACCATGAGGCGGTCTTTCAGCCTCAATCTCATCTTCACGTCTCTGAAATTCATCGGCAACAACATCTCTAATAGTTTATGTAATCCTACCCAATAAAAGAGGAAGGGCTCCCTCTTGAGCACGACCAACCTCTTCAAAAATCAGAGACCTCAACTAAATTAATGACAATCTAGCATCACGTACAGGAGACTCGGATCTATCTTTACCGCCTCCTGCTTCAGTATTTTTTTGCCTTATCTTGAAGATTCGGCCCTTCAGTCAACTCAACATCTCTTTCTTCACTCATCTTAATACTGAAAGTAGACACAACACATTTAATTTAATCGTATTTAACATTTTACAAATCTACTTTATCTTTACTCGTTACCACATAACAGTTAATAATCATTATAACTTCATTCTCTTAATGTCTCGTGTCTTCTAAGGCTCCATACAATGTCATATGATAATTATTGCGTTGACCAAGCTTACTAATTATCACATTACATTAATACGTATCCAACGTCCCCACGTGACATCTCGATTCAGAAATCTTAACAATTCATTATCTGGTTCAACAATTATACATAACAGTTCTACATCATGCTCAAAAATAATTTCAAGTGGTCTAAGATCAAGTACCCACTAATTGTGGATACCCGAATCCCTTAGACTATAGCTCTGATACCAACTTAAAACACCTCGAGAAATTTGACCATTTTTTTATACATTTAAAATATACCTCATAATGTTGTACAACTCAATTATATGTGAATCAGATCCCTTCATAAATTAAACATTTTAACTATTTCTGGAGCAGGCAAGGTACCCACAGGGTAAGATTGAGTACCATCCGGGTACTAATCAATCCAACCAGGTATAATTCGTTTTTTCATCACAGAACCCAGACCTCGTTTTAGACAAGTTGTAGCAGCCGGGTAGCATGATTACCCGCCGGGTAATCATGTTTAGCAACAGGGTACGGGTCACCGCATCCGGGTAGTTCATCCAGGCTGCACAACTCAGTTTTTATACGAAATTCAATCACGCATAACTTTTGACTCATTAAATATTTGGACATCAAAATTTACAGACACGTTCAGTATAACAAAACAAAGGTTCTCTAATTTATACTTTCACAAAATTCACAAAAACTCAAAATTTGGTTCGTAATCCAAATTTTAGTCCTTTTTAACACTTTTTTACCCAACTCAAAAACTCAGTTTGAATACTTCCAGACTTAGACTTTCGACCCACTCATATACTTACCTACGTTGACTTAGAAAGCGACAATAAAAGGGCTCTACCACTATTTAAACTCATTATGACATTTCGACCCTTTTTCAACCCATATTGACACCATAATAACTCGTTAGAGGAAATTAACAACAACGATCAATAAATTACTATCAATTACATTCAAATCCCATTCCTTTAATACTAGATTAACTTTCATCATTTAACAAACATAACAATCTACAATTCGATAATTCATGGACTTTCAAAATATCCATTTTATCAAAACCTTTAACACGTACACACCACTTTTCTTGATTCGTGTCAACTTTCTAATAAACACTTCAACCAACTTACAAACTAAGACATTACCCATGACCAAAACTTTAAGTGTCAAACCATAGTTTTATACATATCCAAAAATGGGTAGTTTCGCATATAAAACATTATTCAAAAAGGGATTTAACTTGTTACCATAAGAGCAATAAGTCCACCACTAGCTTCTACGTGTCTTTTGCGCAAATCACCCCTTGATCCACTTTGTTCACCTACAACATTTTAAACATAACGGTAAGGAATTTGCTTAGTAGTAATGGGCTAAAACATTAACATAATAATATCCACAATATTAAGGATCCTTAACAACGTCCACATGTTAATTTGTCGCACCCCCAAATTATGATGCGGAAGCGGTTCGGGTCGAGGCGCGACTAATCAATAATCATAGCACATAAGATATAATGAACGACTCTATATGCGTCGTTTTACAACTTGTATTGATAAAATCAAAGTTTACATCAAAAATATAGTTACATTAGCTCGGTTGAAATTGAGAGATATAAATACATAATAAATCTATACAAAATATAATAATGCAGCTAAATCTCTGATTGTTTGCATGCTAACTTGAGCTAATTGATCCTGATTGAGCAGTCCAACCTACTGCTGATTACTTGTGATACATGCTAAAATGGGTCAGCGAAATGCTGGTGAGCTCATAGGTTTGAATGTCAACACATAATTGTATGAACCGTAAGATTTATAATTGAATTTAAAATGCAATTAAGCAAAATAAAAGTTATACAGCCATGAGCACATAGTCTGAGCTTAACTTGAGTGTCAGGTCCAATTAAGGAAACCCAACTGAGGTGCCTCCTACGAGTGCCTAATCTACACTCGTCTTCCCAAATGCTAATACGTCCGTTTGACCAGTTAGTGCGTGCTAACCCGGACGAGGATTGTCAATCCTATATGATATCATATACTAACATTCACGCTACAACGTATTACCAAACTATGCTATGGAGGGCTTTAAATTGATTAGCTTGAAACTCATGTAGTATTTGATTTGATTTGTACTTGCGTTCAATTTGTAAAACAAAACGAGCAATAATATCACACCCCTGATTGAAAAGCAGTAAAATAGGGGCCATGAGGCTCACCTGAGCCTGGAGAGTTTATCTAAATGAACTTTGATTGATTAGCCGAGTATCGATGTCCGAAGACTTGTAACCTGAGGGCGTCCACGACACGCGATGGTTATAAACGTGAGTCGGTATCTCAAAGGACTACCTTTGTAGTTGTTACACAACTATATATGTCCAAATTACTACGATTTGGTTGATTATTTGATTTGTGTTTTAAAAACGTGTACGGCCCGTTGGTGACAGATTTATAATAATAACCTTAACTATTATTATTATACCTTGATTTATCCATTTTTGCGTATCAATCGTATCGTATTTGGTTTGGTTATTGAAAAGTGATTTTTAAACACTTAGAATGTTTTTGGCTTCTGTTTTTGGGTTTTTGCGACACTAAATGCGACACAATGCTTGTGTTTCGCAACACAAGGCTTGTGTTCTGTAACACAAGGCTTGTGTCTCATGTCTGCGACACAATATGCGACACAATGATTGTGTTCCGCAACACAAGGCTTGTGTCTTACGATACGCAACTTAATGCGACACTAAATGCGACACAATGCTTGTGTCTTATGTTTTGCGACACTAAATGCGACACAATGCTTGTGTCTTATGTTTTGCGACACTAAATGCGACACAATACTTGTGTTCCGCAACACAAGGCTTGTGTTCCGCAACACAAGGGCTGTTACGTTTTTCAGTTCGGTTTTTGGGTCAAACGACCTCGGTTTGACCCGAAACTTTTACACAAGTTCTAAAATGGCTAAATAACGTTAGAAAAGTTATCGTTTCGTTTCGGGAGGGTCTCGAGATGTCGGTTTTCCTTTAACGTCACTAAAACTAAACATATGTTCACTAATCTATTTTTCTAGTAAAATGGAGGCGTTTTGGAGGTAAACCTCCTTCACGAAAGTTGTAGCCAACGGAAAAACGAAGATTTCATGTTTAGGATATATTTGCTAGTTTTGACCGTACGATTTTATAAAAATTGCGAAAGGGGACTGTTTTTAATTTATGTGTTCGGTTTATATTTTGAGTTTTAAAAACGAGTTTTAACATATCATTTGGACATTATAAAGCTAGGGGAACAACATACATGCAAAATGATTAAAACGAGAGGTTTCGAAAGTCGTCGGAAACTTACAAAGTCGTCGAATCGAGAAACCGAAAAGATAGATACGTAGCCCTCGTTGTCGTGGTCACTTTTCTCCAAACAAGCTTAGTGATTTATGGAGGTTTGATGGTGTTTTTGTTAGAGAGAGAGTGAGCCGAGATAGAGAGAGAAGGATTAGAGAAAGAGAGAAAATGGAGGTGGAGTGTGTATGTGATTATGTGTTGGTGTGAGTGAGGAGGCATGGGGGTGATGCCCCATGTCTTGGCCGGCCATGGTGGGGTCCACCATGTGTGGATCTCACCAAATGTTGTTCCCTCGTGTTTGCGCTCCGTGCGGTGTTCGTTTCCCCGGTCGTTTAAACGTTAAAATCATTTTATACGCGATTATTTATACGTTTTAAAATACGAGATATTATTCGATAATTTAGTCGGAGTATTTTATCTAACTACTAGTTTTTAAGTTATAAAATATAACTTTGTTTTTTTTTGTTTTTTTTTTTTTTTGTTGGTTGCGTTTTCGTAGAGATCGGTAATGTTTTAAATAAAACGTGCGCGTTCGTTATATTATAACCATAATATAAAGTAGTAATTTGCGTAATTAAATAATTCTACATTATTTAATAATTGTTTTACCAACGTCCGTATTATTTGAACCGAATTACATTCGATTTGAAATTTGTACGATTTAAATCAAACCGCATTATTATATATATATTCAACAATATATATTAATCGATACATTAATTAGCCTATCACAGAACTAATTACATGTACCAAAACTTGATTAGGCACTAATTACTAGTCCTAATTTGACGGTTGTCACATTCTCCCCCTGTTAGAAGAATTTCGTCCCGAAATTTAGTTTGGAGTCGTGTTTGACGTTGAGTCAGTGAAGAGTTGAGGGTACTTGATTCGCATTTGGTCTTCCCGTTCCCAGGTGAATTCCGGGCCGCGCCGCGAATTCCACCTAACTTTGACGATGGAAATACGGCTTTGTTTGAGTTGTTTGACCTCACGGTCCATGATTTCGGCGGGTTCTTCAACAAAGTGAAGCTTGTCGTCAATACGTATCTCATCGAGTGGAATGATAAGTGTCTCATCAGACAGACACTTCTTTAGATTTGAAATGTGAAAAGTGGGATGCACACTGCTGAGTTCGGCTGGCAGTTGCAATCGATATGCCACTGGACCTATCCTCTTGAGGATCTCGAAAGGTCCAATGTATCTTGGGTTCAGTTTACCGCGTTTTCCGAATCGGATGACACCTTTCCAAGGTGAAACTTTGAGAAGTACTCGATCCCCAACCTGGAACTCGAGTGGTTTGCGTCTCACGTCAGCATAGCTTTTCTGACGATCACGTGCGGCTTTGAGTTTGTTTTGAATCTCGAAGATTTTCTCGGTTGTTTCGTGAATGATTTCCGGACCCGTGAGTTGGCTATCCCCAACTTCGGTCCAACAGATAGGTGATCGGCACTTACGACCGTACAGTACCTCGAAAGGTGCAGCCTTGATGCTGGTATGGTAGCTATTGTTGTACGAAAACTCGCACAATGGTAGGTGTCGTTCCCAGTTTACACCGAAGTCAACTACGCAAGCCCGTAGCATGTCTTCCAGTGTTTGAATGGTTCGTTCACTTTGGCCGTCAGTTTGGGGATGGTATGCGGTACTCATATCGAGACAGGTACCCAATGATTTTTGAAGTGATTGCCAAAAGTGAGATGTGAAACGACTATCCCTGTCGGAGATAATCGAGATTGGAACACCGTGTCGAGAAATGATTTCCTTGATGTATATTCGTATGAGACGTTCCATTTTATTAGTTTCCTTGATTGCCAGGCAAAGACTAGATTTCGTGAGACGATCGACGATCACCCAAATGGTATCGCAACCGCTCGATGACTTGGGTAGTTTGGTTATGAAATCCATGGCGATTTGTTCCCATTTCCATTCGGGAATGTCGGGTTGTTGGAGTAAGCCAGAAGGCTTTTGATATTCAGCTTTGACTTTTGAGCAAGTAAGGCACTTGCTAACGTAGGTGGCGATTTCAGCTTTCATGTTCGGCCACCAATAGAAATCCTTGATACCGTGATACATTTTGTCGGATCCCGGATGAATAGAATATTTGGACTTATGAGCTTCATCCATCACCAAGTCTCGCAGGTTCCTAAAACTAGGCAACTAGATTCGGTTTGAGAAACACCTAACTCCGTTAGGTTTGATTTTAAATTGTTTGTCCATGCCTCGCAAAGCTTCGTTTTTGATGTTATCAGTTTTCAGGGCTTCGAGTTGAGCAGCGAGAATCTGAATGTTTAGATCATTGTGAATAGTCATACTGAGGGCTCGGACTCGAAGTGGTTTAGATCGCTCTCTTCGACTAAGGGCATCGGCAACAACATTTGCCTTCCCTGGATGGTATTTGATTTCGCAATCGTAATCGGTAAGCAACTCGACCCAGCGATGTTGAGATCCTTTTGATCGAATATGTGTTGGAGACTTTTGTGGTCGGTGAAGATTGTGCACTTAGTGCCGTATAGATAATGTCTCCAGATTTTGAGAGCAAAAACGACTGCTCCAAGTTCGAGGTCATGAGTGGTGTAGTTCTTTTCGTGAATCTTGAGTTGTCATGAGGCGTAAGCAATGACCTTGTCTCGTTGCATCAGCACGCAACCGAGACCTTGATGAGAAGCATCGCAGTATACCACGAAGTCATCGGTGCCTTCGGGTAATGATAAGATTGGAGCACTGCAAAGCTTTTGTTTCAGAAGTTGGAATGCTGACTCTTGTTTATCAGTCCAATCGAACTTTTTGTCTTTTTGAGTCAGTGTCGTGAGCGGTAGGGCTATTTTTGAGAAGTTCTCGATGAATCGTCGATAGTACCCGGCCAGTCCTAAAAACTGCCGCACTTCTGTTGGAGTTGTCGGCGATTGCCAATTTTTGATAGCCTCAATTTTCGATGGATCAAACATGAATTCCCTGACTATCGATAACGTGCCCAAGGAATTGAACGGTCTGTATCCAGAACTCACACTTGGAGAATTTGGCGTAAAGCTCCTCGTGTCTAAGTAGTTCTAGAATGGTTTTGAGATGTTGCGCGTGTTCTTGTTCGTTGCGTGAGTATATGAGGATGTCATCGATGAAAACGATGACAAACTTGTCGAGATATGGTTTGCACACCCGATTCATAAGATCCATGAATACAGCCGGTGCGTTGGTTAGACCGAATGGCATCACTTGAAATTCGTAATGCCCATAATGGGTTCTGGAAGCAGTTTTCGGGATATCGGTGTCGCGAACACGTAGTTGATGATAACCTGACCACAGGTCGATCTTTGAATAAAAACTCGATCCTTGAAGTTGGTCAAACAGGTCATCGATGCGCGGGAGTGGATATCGGTTCTTGACGGTTAACTTGTTCAACTCTCGATAGTCGATACACATTCGGAATGAACCGTCTTTCTTTTTCACGAACAAGACCGGAGCTCCCCATGGTGAAGAACTCGGTCTGATGAATCCTCTTTCCAGGAGTTCCTGTAATTGGGTGGACAACTCCTGAAGTTCGGATGGGGCTAGTCGGTATGGTGCTCGGGCCACAGCTGCGGCACCTGGCACGAGTTCGATTGAGAACTCAACCTGTCTAGGTGGTGGTAGACCAGGCAATTCTTCGGGAAAGACTTCTGGAAAGTCTCGAACGATCGGCACATCCTCAAGTCGCTTCTCCTCCGACTTTTTCTCCATGATGTGTGCGAGGATTGCTGGGTAACCCTTTCTCAGGAATTTCTGGGTTTTCAAGCAAGTGATGATATTCAGTCTCGTCTCACCGATCTCCCCCTGTATGATCAAAGTTCTACCGGTGGCGAAAGGGATTCGAATGACTTTGTCGTAGCAAATGATTTCAGCGCGGTGCTTGGACAACCAGTCCATACCGACGATAACATCAAAACTTCCAATTTTTACAGGCATAAGATCGATCGAGAAGGTTTCGTTTGCTAAGTTTAGAGTGCAATTAGGTATCACACTATTGGTTTCTATGAGTTTTCCGTCTGCTAGTTCTACAATGTACTTAACATCTAGGGCAACAGGTGTGATGTCAAGTAGTGGATAAAACTCATCAGAAATAAAGCTTCTATCGGCACCAGTATCAAATAGAACAGAAGCAGATAAGTTGTTGAGGAGGAACATACCCGAGACCACATTCGGGTCTTGACGGGCTCCCCCAGAGTTGAGTACGAAGGCTCTACCTCTGGCGTTGTTGTTGTTGTTGTTGCCCTTGTTCTTTCATTTAGGACATTCATTCCTGTAATGTCCCGCCTCTCCACATCCATAGCAGGATTTAGGTTGTTGGGTATTGTTGTTGGCGTTGTTGTTGTTGGTTTTAGGGGCTCGACAATCTTTGGTCAAATGCCCGTACCTCCTGCAGTTGTTGCAAGGAGTACTGCATGGACCATCATGGTGGTAGTTACACTTGGAACAGTATGGTCTGTCCCTAGTGTAGCTACGTTTGGTTTCAGAATTGGTGTTGTAAACTTGGATGGTGTTGGTTTTCTTGTTTGGTTGTTGGAGGAGGTATTGGGTGTCTCACGGCTGACAACCATAGCCATAAGTTCATGTGCTAGCCGGATGGCACTTTCAGTAGTGGTTGGCCTAGCTGAAGCGACGTTCCCTTGAATATTCTCTGGGAGGCCGCGGATATATCTCTTGATGCATTTATCCTCCGGATCAACCAGACCCGGGCATAACAACGCAAATTGCTGGAATTTGGTGGTATATCCAGCAATGTCGGTTCCCTGCACTGTCAGGTGCCAGAATTCTTCCTCCAGACGGTGCAATTCTTCTTCTGGACAGTATTTTTCCATAAGCTTTTTCTTCAGCTCAGCCCAGGGGAGTTGGTTTGCTAATTCAATACCTACAGAGTTGGCGTGGGTATTCTACCACGTAAGTGCACCTTCCTGAAAGGTGTAAGCAGCGAATTTGATCTTATTCTCCTCAGCACAGTTGCAGAGGTTGAAGATGGATTCCATACGTTCAATCCACCTGATTAGACCAATAGCACCTTCAGTGCCCTTGAAGTATAGAGGTTTGCAGCTGAGAAAGTCCTTGTAGGAACAAGGTTTGACGACAGGAGTGGTGTCAACAGTCTGATCGCTGTTTCGTTGTGAGCTCCGAGCAGCCAGAGCATCGGCTACGGCTCGGGAAACAATATCATTGATTTCGGCATCACTGTAACTTTTCTTCTTAGGCGGCATGATTCTTCAAGAAAGAAACAAAAGGTACATAAGAAATTGTACCAGAATGAAAATTACAATAGATGCATATATATAAAAGTGGTAACATACGACATCACCATGTAAAATCAATAATATAGAATAATCGAGGTGAATTGTCAATTGATATTACGAGTTCAAAAGGTGATAGACAATTCCAAATTAAGAGTTCAAAAGTTACAGGGTTAGATGTTTTACAAAAGCACCGGGAATTGTTACATCCGGTCGAATTACATAGGTCCTACGAAAGCATAATGGAGTACAGATTTCAGCCTAAGCTAATTCTGACGTAAATTGAGTTGTGGCAGCAGTGCAGTGAGATGGTTCACAGACTCTGCAAGTCTGTTGGCAGTTCGGAGGGCGTCCTCGGTTTCCCTTAGACGTGTCTCGCACTGATGTAGCCTTGATTGTAGGACAGAGATTTCATTTCGGTTGCCAATCACATGGTTGTGGACAACCTCCATGGTTTCGATTGTTTCTCCCACTTGATTTTGGAGGGTATTCACGGTGTTGACAGTGTGCTCGTGATCTTCAGAGACTTGCTCAATTCGTTCCATAGCTGTGAGTCTCCAGTTCTCGCGAGTTTCTTGTAGTTCGATATCCATCTCGCGGAGTTGTTGATCGTGATGGTGTACCCTAGCGGCTAAGTCCGGTAGAGTAAAGTGAGTGGAATATGGGCTAGCCCAAGGCGATCTGGTGTCCCTCCTAGACACTCTTGGGTTTCGTGACCCAGATTGAGAGCGTGACGAACTGGGTGGTGTGTTTGCCATTCTGAGACAAAGCGTTAGAAAGAATGAGGCCTATATCCATATGATATGTAATATAGCCTAAAATATTAAGCGGGAGCGAGGCCTATCTATGTATATATATATATATATATATATATATATATATATATATATATATATATATATATATATATATATATATCACATAATAGCCTAAGGTGTCTAGCACAGACTTGTTTGAGTCCCGGTTTCTCTCGAGCTCAGAGTCAACTAGTGTATTTCTGTTCAACATAATTGTTTCAGACCTTACATCATCTTTCCTTAATTGTACATAGTTGATCAGGCTATGTTAAATTAAAGTCGTATGTTGTAATTCATGAACCAGTCATGCCAAATAAGGAAATACTGCCTAACGGTCATAATCTAGGCCCACTACATGCAACCTAGTTCACTATAACATTAGTCTCTGATACCAATCTGTCGCACCCCCAAATTATGATGCAGAAGCGGTTCGGGTCGAGGCGCGACTAATCAATAATCATAGCACATAAGATATAATGAACGACTCTATATGCGTCGTTTTACAACTTGTATTGATAAAATCAAAGTTTACATAAAAAATATAGTTACATTAGCTCGGTTTAAATTGAGAGATTTAAATATATAATTAATCTATACAAAATATAATAATGCAGCTAAATCTCTGATTGTTTGCATGCTGACTCGAGCTAATTGATCCTGATTGAGCAGTCCAACCTACTGCTGATTACCTGTGATACATGCTAAAATGGGTCAGTGAAACACTGGTGAGCTCACAGGTTTGTATGTCAACACATAATTGTATGAACCGCAAAATTTATAATTGAATTTAAAATGCAATTAAGCAAAATAAAAGTTATACAGCCATGAGCACATAGTCTGAGCTTAACTTGAGTGTCAGGTCCAATTAAGGAAACCCAACTAAGGTGCCTCCTACGAGTGCCTAATCTACACTCGTCTTCCCAAATGCTAATACGTCCGTTTGACCAGTTAGTGTGTGCTAACCCGGACGAGGATTGTCAATCCTATATGATATCATATACTAACATTCACGCTACAACGTATTACCAGACTATGCTATGGAGGGCTTTAAATTGATTAGCTTGAAACTCATGTAGTATTTGATTTGATTTGTACTTGCGTTCAATTTGTAAAATAAAACGAGCAATAATATCACACCCCTGATTGAAAAGCAGTAAAATAGGGGCCATGAGACTCACCTGAGCCTGGAGAGTTTATCTAAATGAACTTTGATTGATTAGCCGAGTATCGATGTCCGAAGACTTGTAACCTGAGGGCGTCCACGACACGCGATGGTTATAAACGTGAGTCGGTATCTCAAAGGACTACCTTTGTAGTTGTTACACAACTATATATGTCCAAATTACTACGATTTGGTTGATTATTTGATTTGTGTTTTAAAAACGTGTACAGCCCGTTGGTGACAGATTTATAATAATAACCTTAACTATTATTATTATACCTTGATTTATCCATTTTTGCATATCAATCGTATCATATTTGGTTTGGTTATTGAAAAGTGATTTTTAAACACTTAGAATGTTTTTGGCTTCTGTTTTTGGGTTTTTGCGACACTAAATGCGACACAATGCTTGTGTTTCGCAACACAAGGCTTGTGTTCTGTAACACAAGGCTTGTGTCTCATGTCTGCGACACAATATGCGACACAATGCTTGTGTTCCGCAACACAATGCTTGTGTCTTATGATACGCAACTTAATGCGACACTAAATGCGACACAATGCTTGTGTCTTATGTTTTGCGACACTAAATGTGACACAATGCTTGTGTCTTATGTTTTGCGACACTAAATGTGACACAATGCTTGTGTCTTATGTTTTGCGACACTAAATGCGACACAATACTTGTGTTCCGCAACACAAGGCTTGTGTTCCGCAACACAAGGGCTGTTACGTTTTTCAGTTCGGTTTTTGGGTCAAACGACCTCGGTTTAACCCGAAACTTTTACACAAGTTCTAAAATGGCTAAATAACGTTAGAAAAGTTATCGTTTCGTTTCGGGAGGGTCTCGAGATGTCGGTTTTCCTTTAACGTCACTAAAACTAAACATATGTTCACTAATCTATTTTTCTAGTAAAATGGAGGCGTTTTGGAGATAAACCTCCTGCACGAAAGTTGTAGCCAACGGAAAAACGAAGATTTCATGTTTAGGATATATTTGCTAGTTTTGACCGTACGATTTTATAAAAATTGCGAAAGGGGACTGTTTTTAATTTATGTGTTCGGTTTATACTTTCGAGTTTTAAAAACGAGTTTTAACATATAATTTGGACATTATAAAGCTAGGGGAACAACATACATGCAAAATGATTAAAACGAGAGGTTTCAAAAGTCGCCGAAAACTTACAAAGTCGTCGAATCGAGAAACCGAAAAGATAGATACGTAGCCCTCGTTGTCGTGGTCACTTTTCTCCAAACAAGCTTAGTGATTTATGGAGGTTTGATGGTGTTTTTGTTAGAGTTAGAGTGAGCCGAGATAGAGAGAGAGGGATTAGAGAAAGAGAGAAAATGGAGGTGGAGTGTGTATGTGATTATGTGTTGGTGTGAGTGAGGAGGCATGGGGGTGATGCCCCATGTCTTGGCCGGCCATGGTGGGGTCCACCATGTGTGGATCTCACCAAATGTTGTTCCCTCGTGTTTGCGCTCCATGCGGTGTTCGTTTCCCCGGTCGTTTAAACGTTAAAATCATTTTATACGCGATTATTTATATGTTTTAAAATACGAGATATTATTCGATAATTTAGTCGGAGTATTTTATCTAACTACTAGTTTTTAAGTTCTAAAATATAACTTTGTTTTGTTTTTTTTTTTTTTTTTTTTTTTTGTCTGTTGGTCGCGTTTTCGTAGAGATCGGTAATGTTTTAAATAAAACGTGCGCGTTCGTTATATTATAACCATAATATAAAGTAGTAATTTGCGTAATTAAATAATTCCACATTATTTAATAATTGTTTTACCAACGTCCGTATTATTTGAACCGAATTACATTCAATTTGAAATTTGTAAGATTTAAATCAAACCGCATTATTATATATATATTCAACAATATATATTAATCGATACATTAATTAGCCTATCACAGAACTAATTACATGTACCAAAACTTGATTAGGTACTAATTACTAGTCATAATTTGACGGTTGTCACATAATTCATGAGAATCAACATCATTCATCAAGCTAATGTCATGATCATTACTTGGCTAATCATCAAGCTAATGTCATGATCATTACTTGGCTAATCATCAAGCTAATGTCATGATCATTACTTGGCTAATCATCAAGCTAATGTCATGATCATTACTTGGCTAAATATCAAACTAATGTCAATTGATCATTACTTGGCTGATCATCAAGCTAATGTCAATTGATCATTACTTGAATTAACAATCATCCATCTACTTACCTTTACTTGGATTAGGGAAAGTATCAATAACAATTTGAAGCTTTTTATCACTTAATCACATAAACACATACACATAGATTACAAACAGCATAACTAAATCCTTAATTCCTTCAATTTCAATTCATAACTTTAGGTGTTAATTTCAATAACACCTACAACTTAAATCACTTGCTTCATATACATTTTCTTTACAATATCACATATAAATGGATGTATGATTCTCTTTTTTAACTAATTCATAACTTTCACCAACATAAACTTTACATAGATTAAAGAATCATCAAACATCCATAATTATATAAAATCAGTCTTCTTTGTATATAACACTCAACAAAATAGCTTAATTTATAGTTCAAGAACATGTATGAAGCAGATCTTACATCAACTAATCACTTACTTTCAATTTCTTCAACTTAGGGTTTATGTTAACTAAACCCTAACATCAAAATAGACAACAAGAAAGATTGTTTATACCTTAGGGAGTAAGAATTAAGAGTTAGAAGCTTCAATTTGATTGATTCCTAGCTTAATTTTATTTTCCTTCTTCTTCCTGGTTTGTTCTCACATCTCCCTCGGTACTCTCTCTCTCTCTCTCTCTCTCTCTCTCTCTCTCTCTCTCTCTCTCTCTCTCTCTCTCTCTCTCTCTCTCTCTCTCTCTCTCTCGTTTTCTAAAATTGGTAGTGTATGGAATTGATGAGAAGCAGGGATTTAATTTAGCATTTTTCATATTTCCCCCTCATCTAATCTCATTTAGCAATTGTCACCCCTCTAACCTATTTATTTTTACACACCAAGTCCTACTACTAAATTCTTGTATATAATTACATTTAGACTTATTACACATTTACTATATATTATATACTTATAATTTAGACAACAAAATTTATATTATATAATTTAAACTTACAAAAATTTGGAGTGTCACACACTTCTTTCTAATTTATATGTACGCTATCTACCAATCTCGGAATGAGTAGGATGAAGGGTAACCCTAGAATGAACACTAGGAAAAAGAAAAAAGAATTTAATTTCATATACAAATTTAATTTTAGTAAATATAAATATTGATATTAATATCAATAAGCTCGTTCCCTTTTCCACATCAAGCAAGGACAAATCACTATAAAATCTATTAGACAATAACGTAGTTGTTAGAGGGCTGATAGATGTGATGTTCTACCTCATCCTAATGTTCAAAAATATATATTGAAAAATGTTTAATTGTTTAAGTATATAAACTAATCTTAATAATAATAATATTTTAAAATTACATTAAATATGATATAAGAAGCAGGTTGATAATGTCATATATAATATTATTTAATCATTTAATTAAAAGAAAATTTATAGGTTTGAAAAGTGGGAATAGGGGAATCAATCTCTATATACTATCACAATAGTATCAAACGCCTCGTGTGTATATATAGATTTACAAGCCAGTAAGTTCATATCCTCAATATGCAAGTATAATCAATTATAAATTATTTTCATCATTTAAATGAATTAATAAGGCGCTTTTAGGTAAAAAAAACTTAGGAGTAGTGTCATTTTCAATGACAAAAAGACGACTCAAATACATTTATGTGCCGAGGTACAAGTTTTTTTTTATTTATTTAAAGGAGTAGATTAGATAATTAATTCGATTCATGTACCATATATACTGGTTGGTGCACAAGCCTACAGAACCAGGGAAACGCTAAAAAGGTCATTTATTACGTAAATTCCAAATTCCGTTAACAACAAAACGTAGTACGGGGTACGAACTCACACCAATCACCATTTATATATCATTTTATCCCGTGTATGCATGGTCGCAATATATAATAAATCATAATATAATAATTAATTTACACTAATATTTAATCTAAAATGCCCTGTTTATCTTATCTATTACTATGTAAATTCATGGTAATTTATTTGGTAATATATATGCACAGCCCAAATTAGATAATAACAAGATTATAACTCGCAAATTTATAGGCTATTGCGTAAAATTCATATTCATTTTTGTAAATATTTTCCCTCCAATGAATTTGAACATATATACAGGATATCCCACTATATGTATTTGATGCCGCTTATTATTATAAATTATCTACCAGTGGCGATCATATATTCTACATCATATCGTATAGTGTTTAATTAATCAAGTATATATATATGAGATAGTATGATTCACAAGCAAACTGTAAATCATAATCAAAACTATAAACTTCGAATAAGTAGGATTGCATTTCGGAATTTGTAAAATATGAAGATCGATCGATTAAATTGAAAATTTACCAAAAATATATCTATTGAACCTTTTAATAGCCATAAGTTACTTTTTGCAAATGGCAGCTAAACAATTATTTTGGGACAGTTATATGTAGCAATATGAATATTTATTTTGGGACGGATACAATATTATATCTACATGATTTGGTTAAAGACATACAAACATAAAAAAAAATAATAATAATAAATTGAACTTTACTCAAAAGGTATAACCAACTACATATTCTTCCACCCTTTTCAAACACCAACTATCCATCCACCTTCCTTGATAATTCAACAAACATAAGTTGATTAGATTAATTATTATTCAAGATGTCGTACTTAATTGCTTAATACCAAATCAACATAGAGACATCATTATCCTTACACCTAGGCCTGTAAGCGAACCGATCGTTCGACGAACTATTCGTGAACTGTTCGGCGGGAAGTTCGTTTACGTTCGTTCGTTTCATTATATGAACGAACATGAACAAATTTTTACGTTCGTTTAATTATATGAACGAACATGAACACATGTCTCGTTCGTTCATTTATGTTCGTGAACGTTCGATAACATGCTCGTGAACGTTCGGTTAATTGTTCGTTTGTTAACTAATAGTTTAATTAAATTAATACATGTTTATATATATATCTTATTTTAATCTAAGCTAAATTCTAAATATAATATTATTAAATATTTTCATATAATAATATTAAACATCTCAATATTTTTACCTTACATTCACTCTCATATTTTCCTCCACTCCAAAGACACCTCCACTCTCTCCCTCCAGTAGTTCAAGATCTCTTGCTCTTTCCTACGATCGGACCAAGCAAAAAAGTTTATCTTCATACAAAATTGTGATCCACTTAGATGTCTTATAAAACTTGTTAATTTATAAGAATTAAGCATCATATTGTGATCGTTTTGTAATATTGAATATCTATCGCAAATTTTCAAGTTATATTATATATATGTGTAGATGTGTGTGTGTGTGTGTGTGTGTGTGTGTGTGTGTGTGTGTGTGTGTGTGTATATATATATATATTCGTTTGTGTTTGTTGAGGTTCGTTTAAGGTATTAAAGAAGAAATGCATTAAATTATGTATTTGTTCGTGTACGTTCGTTTCTGTTCGTGAACAATCAATTTTTCTTAATGAACGAACATGAACAACAAAATTTGTTCGCTTATCCGTTCGTGTTCGTTCGTTTGTTCGTCAAAACCTTAATGAACGAACACGAACAGACTCCGTTCGTGTTCGTTCGGTTCGTTTACAGGCCTACTTACGCCAAATTAAAATGAATGAAAGTTTTATAACAACAAACAAAAGGTGAAAAGAAAATTTAATAAAAAAATTTAACAATAAAACTTCCCACATAAACACACACAAAAATAATAATAATAAAAATAAAATATATTTCACATTAATATACTCTCGCGTCGCTACATAAAAACTTTATCTAGAAAACAAAACAAAACACAAGTTTTTGGGGTTTATCTATTTTCTAGCTAGGACATTGGATTATAGATTTTTTTTTTTTTTTTTAACGTTTAAAGCTTTTGGGCTTGATTTGTATTTTTGATGACACTGGTTAGTCGTTAGTAAACCTCTGGGTTTGTTTGGTACCTCTCTGATCACACTTCATCTTCCCTTTTCTAAAAAGGTAAATTTTTATTACCCAAAATTAAATAATTGAATTATTGTTTAATTATTATCGGATTTAAAAATTAACTATCAAAATTATTGATAGTTGACTTTTAGGCTTTTAGCATATACAATCGACAAAGAGTCCGTTTTTTTCCTTTTTAAACAGATCCAACATCCTTTGCAGACCTTCAATGCTGATATCTTGTCATTAAACAGACAATAAGTATTCTTGTATCCGTACGTGTATTACGTAAAAGTTTACCCCCAAATTAAGGGAAAATCACAGAAAAGATCCGTTGACCATACATATTTAAACAAATTAATCCGTTGACCGAAGCTTTTAACAAACTAATCCACCATTTGGCGCCAAAAATGGCGCCCCGGCGCCCCACCAATTTTTAATACGTTTTTAATCCGTTAGTCAAAGATTTATTAGTATTTAAACCCATTAATCACATTAATTAATCCTTAAACTCAATTAATTGATGGGCCCGGCGCCAAATGGAGTGGACCAGGCGCCAAAACCTTTAAACCGCGCCACGTGTTCATACCCTGCACAAGGACGTGACATCCTGCACCATGCATGGACCCGGCGCCCCACCTAATGGGCCCGGCGCCCCACCTATTTCAGACATCGTGTTTGGGAAAAGGAAACATCAAATCGGCGCTCCATGGTTGTCACATCCGGCGCCCCATGTCTCACAAACGTCACCATCATTGGCGCCATAACCCTAAATACATTCGGATTCCGCAATTACATTATTATATAATTCAGGGGCGCAATGGGTATAAATCCGGCGCCGATTGTTTTTATTTTTCACATTATTTATTATTATTATTATTATTATTATTATTATCACAGATTTTATTATTACTAGCTATTATTATTTTATAATAATAATAATAATAATAATAATAATAATAATAATAATAATATAATAATAATAATAATCCATTTTAATAATAATAATAATAATAATATAATAATAATAATAATAATAATCCATTTTAATAATAATAATAATAATAATAATAATAATAATAATAATATGAATAATAATAATAATAATCCATTTTAATAATAATAATAATAATAATAATAATAATAATATGAATAATAATAATAATATTCCATTTTAATAATAATAATAATAATAATAATAATAATAATAATAATAATCCATGGCAGATTCTTTAGCGCCATATTTTATCAAACTTCGATCAGCGCCCTATGACATATTTTATTTATATCAATTGCGCCCCTGATATCATTGGATTCTTGATTTGTGGACGGTAGAGAGGGGAAATTTAGTACATTATTATTATTCGCTTATTGTTGCGTTCTCCTTATAAAAAGAATGACTGTTAACTCCTTTCAACCCGTCTCTCAAAAACGTGTTATGTTTGAAAAAATGAGTTCAGAGAGTGTTAAATTTTTTTTGTGTTGGGGTGGATCGTGGGAAATTGTAAACGGCGTGTATGAATATTTGCCGGTCGGATTACCTAGACGAGCCATTAGTTTGCCAGAAAATGTAAAGCATTCGAAGTTGAAAAAATTGATAGCTAAAAAGGATCGTTTAGATGTTCAACTAGAATTCAAATTATGTTATAAAATGTCAACTTTCACACACCCGGTTGATATTTTTGACGACGAAGATGTCGGTTTTCTAATGGAAGTTGTTCGTAATAACTCATATGGTGATCTAACATTATTTGTAGTTCATCAAATGGGTCTCGGTAGTGGAAGCAATCAACCTCATGTTCTCGGTCCTTCAACGGGATATCATCCCCAACAGATCAACGATTACCCATCCCAACAAATAAATACATTTGACCTAAATACATACCCTACCCCAGAATTAAATCAGTATCACACCCCTCAAAGTAGCCAGTACCCAATTCATAATCCATTCGTTTATTCACACGATCACATTTCTCAGCATGTTAGTAACCGTCAAGATTTCTATCAACCTTCATTTGAAGTCGAAAATTAAAAGCCTCAAAGTACAGTTGAACGGTTTGGGTCTAATAAAGAACATGTGGTTTACGTCGATCTAAATTATAACCCTTTAACCGATCCAGAGGTGGCAAAGGAACTTGGTATATCCGAGTCTTCTGGCAGCGAACGAGAGGACGATGTTAAAAAGGGTGATGATAATGAAGATGAAGATGATGTTGGCCAGGAAGAAAAAGAAGGTGTTCCTCCTCAAATGCAACCTAACTACTTCTGGTCAATGCCCGAATCACTAAAATGCCCCACTTTTCAACAAACACCCGCAAAACCTAGGAGCAATGTGCCATCTGCAAAAATTTATGAAGGTCAGTTCTTTAATAACAAAGACGAGCTAAAAGTTTTTTTATGTATTAAATGTCTGGAAGATGGGCGTGAATTCAGAGTAACTCAATCATCAACCACAAGATTTGAAGCACATTGTGCCAAAAAGGGTTGTGATTGGTTCTTTAGAGCTACAAAGCTACAAAATGATGATTCAGTGTTTCAAGTTAAAACCCTAAAAGACCACCACACATGCTCTAAAACGCAAACTAATCCAAATCATCGTAATGCAAACAAACATGTATTGGGTCACATACTTCGTGATCAATTGAAAAATAGCAGTAGGGTATATCGTGGGAGCGACATCATGATCGATTTAAATCAAAGATTTCAAATAGATGTGTCTTATTCTCAAGCTTGGCGGGGAAAGTGTCGTGCGATAGAATTGTTAAGGGGGACCGATGAGGAATCATTTTACAAGCTACCCATTTATTGTCACAATTTGAAGAAGGCTAATCCTGGTACGATGACCGAAATTAAGACCGATAATCTAGGGAGGTTCGAGAATCTTTTTGTTGCTATTGGGGTTGCGGTTAGTAAATGTTTATCCTTGTTGTACTTTTTTTTTTTGTATTTAATATAACTAACAAATCTGAATTGCAGCTTCGAAGTTTTGTTTACTACTTAAGGCCAATACTCATTATAGATGGTGCACATTTAAAGGGCCGTTACTTGGGAACAAATTTCTTAGCAGTGGGAATGGATGCGAATAATCAAATATTTCCTGTGGCATACGGAGTCGGTAAAACGGAAAGTGGCGAGACTTGGATATGGTTTTTGTCAAAGCTTAAGGAGTGCATTGGTGAAATACCTGGTTTGGCATTCATATCTGACCGTGCAGCATCCATCGATCTAGCAATAAGGCAAGTTTTCCCGCATGCTTATCATGGTTTATGTTGTCGACATTTGATGGTAAATTTAGGGTTAAACACAAAAGAGAAAAAAATGTTCCAAAAATTATACTGGAAGACATGCAAAGCATAAAGGGTTTCAGACTTTGAGGAATGGAAGGCGCGCCTTGAAGCAGCAGTCCCTACTACTTCTCGTATTATGTTGCAAGCCGGTGTGCATAAGTGGTCACGAGCATATTTTCCTGGTGAACGTTTTAATATAATGACTTCAAATAGTGCAGAGTCCATTAACGCCTTATCTAAATATGCACGTAAACTTCCAATCATTATGCTAGTAGAATTTTTTCGACAATCTGTGCAAGATTGGTACTTCGTTTGCCATGAAACTGCAGGTAAAGTTTTAAAATTAGTTAATTCAGTTTACTGTAATGTGACCATTTTTATATAATTTTTGTTTGTTCAACATGTTTGCAGTTCAACTCCCAAGTGAATTTACACCTTGGGCAGAAGCTAAATTTGAAAAAAGAAAGTTTCACGGCTTCAACTGGAAAACACGTGGCATTAGTCAAACACAATTTGAGGTTGATGACGGAGGTAAAAAGGGTCTTGTTAACTTTGGTGATGGTACGTGTAGTTGTAGAAAGTGGCAACTTTCTGGAATACCTTGTGGACATGTTATTTCGGCTGCGCGGTGGTTGCGTATTGATGATTGTAATCAATATTTCTCGGGTTGGTATTCTAAACGCGTATATCAACAAACATACGAAGACAAGATTTTTCCATTACCGGCTCAATCAGAATGGGAACAACCAAGTGGACTGATGCATGTGCATCCACCAGTGATGGATAAAAGACAGAGTGGTCGACCACGTGAAATAAACCGCATTCTATCCCGTGGAGAGGAAAAAAGAGAGATTGAATGTAGCAGGTGTCATAACAAAGGACATATGAGAAATAAATGCACTGCATCCGTTCCAAGCGAGTCGAAATGGCTATCTAAGACGCGCAAGTTCTTCGGGAAAAAGAAATCACAGCCATCCGAGAAAGCACATCACCAATATGATACCAACGAGTCAGATGACGAGATGTATGATCCCGTTAATTTGGGTGATTTGTAGATACATATTTGTGAAATTAGTTGGATTACTTTGTGTGTAACATGATGTTGTTGGTTTACGCATGTAAAATAATGTTGTTGGTTTACGCATGTAAGATAATGTTGTTGGATATATTAAATAAACTTTCAAATAAACTAAGTTTGTATCCAAAAATTTTATACAGACCTCTAGAAAAATATACCCCTCGTAATACATCAACTAACACCAGCTTATTCATCTTTTTTAACACGTAGATTATATAATTCAGTTGCCATTCTGTCTCGATAGTTTTTCGCCCAGGTAGTGGAGTCGCCGTCTATATGAAGTGGTAAATCTTCTAACAATCTTTCTATAAAGTGACAAACAAAAACCCCACAATCCACTGAATTTGACTGCTGTGGCACATTAACGGCATACCCAATTGTCACCTTGATCTTCTTTTTCGCTGTCTTCTTGATTTGTTTCCAGTAGCCAATGCTATTTAAAAAACCTGGAAGATACGTCTCAAAATCTTTCTTGAGAGTCGTTAGGTATTTGCTTCGAGCGGATGCCATGCTGTCATATACAGTCAACGTCCACGTCGACAACTGCATCTCCCCAAGCAGCCAGTGACCAGTAGGGTGTAAAGGGATGAGAACCTGCAAATATAAAGCATTTTTATATCTGTTATTTATGAAGTAATTTGTTATTTATGAAGTACTTTTTGTTGTATAAAGAATATATAAATTATATATATTTACTTTGATGTTCTATATTTACTTACACGATCGACATCCCACCATGCATGGTATATATATCTACTACCGTTTGCATAACTGGCAACCACAGCAGGGCTAGAGTCTTCTTTAAATAATATGTGTAGGAAATAGTCTGGAACCACAGCGCAACGCTTGTCTCTTGAAGTCGAACTAAGCATCAAATACTGCATCCATGCGTTAATATGCTGATACAATTGCAAAAAAGAAAAAAGTTTAAAATTAATAATAAAGCAATGGTAAAAAGTTATAAGGTAAACGTGGCTAAGAAATTACTACGGAATCAAGCCAATGACTTCCATGTACCCCAAGAAGTAATCCCCAAAATTCCTTATTGTAGGGAAAGTTCGGGGGATCTAAACTAAGATAGCACTCTTCCCTATTTTCGAATGAATAAAAATCCGTGGGAGTTTGTGCCCAAGTTTCTTTTTCTCTGTCGAGATCAAACGGCACTGTCTCAATAACAGCCCGGTCTGTGGTATACTCTAGAGATCGGATGGCAGCATTAGTGGACTGGAATGCCATAAAAGGTGTAGAAATTTGTGGGCCTTTCATCTTCTCCCTCGGACTTCGTCTCAGTGCCAGGGGAGGTGTCTAAGAAGTTGAACAACTTACAATTATTAGTGAATTGGCAAAACTTAGTAATATATGTTCTACGTACTTAATAGTGTGTATATATATATATATATATGTATAAAAACATAAATATATATAATTAGGTTAACTAATATACCTCCATGATAGTCACGGACGGTGAGTGCAACCCCTCTGTAGCATCATAACCTGCAAACCAGTCGTGTGTTACATTCTCTTGCGGCACCACGTTGTCGAACGGGTTGGCACCAAACCTAAATGCTGACGTATCCTCAGGCATGGGGCCGTGACCGGTGTGAGAAGCACCGCGAAATTCCTGTACATATTTTACAAAGAATAAAACATAACACCTTTTGTAACAGGTTAAATAAAAATAACATTGAAACACTTACATCAAACTCAAACCGCAGATCCTTAAGCTGTTTTTCAAGGGTCGACACCCTCAAGTCAAGGCTTGGCTCACTATATGTCGGTGGGGGGACGAAGGATGATTGTTGAAACCCAGGCATGGTTCCGTATGACTGTTGGAAACTAGGCATGGGGGCAAATGATGGTTGAAATCCTCCCATTGGTGTGTACGAATCCCCAAAACCAGGCATGGGGCCATAGTGAGATTGCTGAAATGTTGGCTTGGGTGGCGACTGGGGTCTAACATCAAAGTCTGTTGGTGGGGGCCGTGGCTTCTTTGAACGAGGTCTGACGTCCATACCATTAAAAAAACGTTCACTAGCTATCCACCAGTCCATCTGTTGCTCCTCATGTGTTGGCACCAAACCCAACAGTGGTAAATGTCCGGGCTGATTACAACCAAGTTAATGTCTTATTAAAAAAGTAGGTTTACATATTAAATGTGAGGCTAATTTATTTTTTAGAATAACCTGAAAAACTGTAGTGAGGAATCTCCGTGTAACCTCCCACGGACAGCCAATGATGGTCCTCCTCCAAGCAATGGCTCTAGGGATTACACCTTCACTTTTCGTACAGTACCCAGAAAGTTGGCCGTGTGGAAATACCTCATAAATCCATATCTTTTATACAGTACCCAGAAAATGGATTATTAAATAAAAGTTAAATTCGTCAAGTATAAAACAGAATAACTAAACAAATGTAGATATAACTAAACAAATGTGGACATGTTACCTTAAAGGCCCAAACAAAGCCGGCTAATGAGTAACAAGTGCGCGACTCTGAAGTCTTATCTGTATGATGTAACTTCTTACGTTTTCCAAGCGCATTACGTAGTCTGGGGAAGGTTTCATCCCACAAGTAAGAACCCCACGGAAATTGGTTCCATGCATTTAAGTCTTCCAGAAGGACTAAGACGCTGTCTTTAACTGTATTCTTAACCTCGCCACCAGCGAACCCAAAATGAAGTAGGTACAATAAGCACAATCGCACGTGATCAACATCACCTAATGAGTCACTATCTGACTATAACACATCTTTAACATCACGACCCTTAATTGAATGACCAGCTCTTAATGGAAAAACTCTATCTCTAAATGGATTGCCAAATCTGTCAGGTAACCAGTCCTGGCGACCGAATCGAAATCCTGTAATGAGACAAAAGTCCCGGCGTGTGAATGTAAGTTGCTGGCCTGCAACGTTGAACATCAAACAATCGACTTCGTTGTCTGGGACAAACTCAGTCTGTAGTATCAAATGTATCAAACTCGGGTCTCGGTTATCGCATTGAAGATCCAGCCATCGTCCGAAACACGTATTTCTAAACAACTGTAGTCTATTTGGGAATTTATATAAGCTTTTAATAATTAGTTTGACCGCCTTCCCAGGATTACATCTAATAGTTAAGTGTGCATCGTAATATATCTTCTGCAAACCCAAAAAATTCACCTAAAATGTGTTAGTTAATAAACAAACAATATACATAAGTTAAAAGAGGGGATATAAATTACCTAAAATGTGTTAGTTATAATTATTATTATTATTATTACTACTACCACTACTACAACAACAACTATTATTATTACGATTACTACTATAACTATTAAATTGGATTATTATTATTATTATTATTGTTATTATTTCTACTACTACAACAATTATTATTGTTATTATTATTATTGTTATTATTATTATTGTTATTATTACTACTACTACAAGTTCTACAACTATTATCATTATTATTATTATTATTATTTCTACTACTACAACTATTATAATTTATTATTATTATTATTTCTACTACTACAACTTTTATTATTATTACTACTACAAATATTAAAATGGATTATTTTTTATTATTATTATTATTATTATTATTATTATTATTTCTACTACTACATCTATTATTATTATTACTACTACAACTATTATCATTATTATTATTATTATTATTAGTTCTACTACTACAACTATAATTATTAATACTACTACATCTATTATTATTGTTATTATTATTATTATTATTTCTACTACTACAACTTTTATTATTATTACTACTACAAATATTAAAATGGATTATTTATTATTATTATTATTATTATTATTATTATTATTATTATTATTATTATTATTATCATTATTATTATTTCTACTACTACATCTATTATTATTATTACTACTACAAATATTATTATTATTATTATTATTATTATTATTATTATTATTATTATTATTATTATTATTATTATTATTATTATTATTTCTACTACTACATGTATTATTATTATTACTACTACAAATATTATTATTATTATTATTATTATTTCTACTACTACATCTATTATTATTATTACTACTACAAATATTAAAATGGATTATTTATTATTATTATTATTATTATTATTATTATTATTATTATTATTAATATATAAATTATTATTTCTACTACTATCACTATTATTATTATTACTACTACATCTATTATTATTATTATTATTATTATTATTATTATTATTATTATTATTATTATTATTATTATTATTTCTACTACTACAATTATTATTATTATTATTATTATTATTATTATTATTATTATTATTATTATTATTATTATTATTTCTAATACTACAACTATTATTATTATTACTACTACAAATATTAAAATGGATTATTATTATTATTATTATTATTATTATTATTATTATTATTATTATTATTATTATTATTATTATTATTACTACTACAACTATTATTATTGTTATTATTATTATTATTTCTACAACTATTATTTTTATTATTATTATTATTATTATTATTCTTATTATTATTACTACAACTATTATTATTGTTATTATTATTATTATTTCTACAACTATTATTTTTATGATTAATATTAATTATTATTATTATTATTATTATTATTATTATTAGTTGTACTTCTACAACTATTATTATCAGTATTTCTACTATAACTATTATTATTATTATTATTTTATTATTATTATTATTATTATTATTATTATTATTATTATTATTATTATTATTATTACAACTATTATTATTATTATTATCATTCTTATTATTACAACTATTATTATTATTACCACAACTATTAGGCCTATTATTATTATTGTTACATCAATAATTATTGTTATTATTAGTTCAAGTGAGGCAAAAGAATAAATATCTAAAAGATTAAAACTAATAACTTTTCCTAAATCTCATAAACAATTTATACTAACATCTACCTTTAAAAGATTGGGATATATAATCTAACATACATAAAAACATCAATAACTTTACTAATCTAAAAACATATAAATATATGTAATTGTGACGGTAGGAAAACATATAAATATATAAAACATACATAAAAACATATAAACCATAATCCATACTAAACAACAAGTGAACAAATGCAACTACAATTTAATCAATGTAGTCTTCAAATAGAAATATTTATTCACAAATAACTCATTACAATCAAATCCAAAAATTACTCCTAATCAAACCGCATACACACAGTAAAATCATATTCAAATTGAAAATAAAAACTAAAGTAAACACAAAACATGAAAACAAATACGAACTATGAAAATCAATACCTACTCATACAACAAAACATATAAATATATAAAAACATAAAAGAAACTTACATTCACATCAAAATTAAGATCAAAATCATCAAGTTCTTCCATGTTGTCGTTGTTTTCTTCTTCTTCTTTCCCCTTCGTTGCTCTCGTTACCGGCGCCGGATTCGGATGATGGAGACGGCGTACAAAACCCGGCGGTACAAAACCCTAGCGCCCCTTAATTTTTTTTTTATGGTCCCTTGATGGTGACGGCAGTAAACCTAGCGCCAATGAAGTGAAAAAAAAAAAATGTAAAAATTAATCCGGCGCCAATGCATTATTTATGGAAACGAATGAAGTAGTGATGGGGTTAGGGCGCCGTTGACGGTGACGTTTGTGAGTGTTGGGGCGCCGATTTGACAACAGCGGGGCGTCGCACGTGGTTCTTTTGTGTATTTATTTGGTTTGTGAAACACGAGGTCTGAAAAGGTGGGGCGCCGGGCCCATATAATGAGGCGCCGGGCGCATTTGGTTATTTGGTGCAGGGTTTATCCACGTGTCGGGATTAAAAGGGGGGCGCCGGGCGCATTTGGTATTTTGTGTAGGGTTTATCCACGTGTCGGGATTAAAAGGGTGGGCGCCGGGTCCACTCCATTTGGCGCCGGACCCATCATTTAATTGCGTTTAAGGATTAATTAATGTGATTAATGGGTTTAAATACTAATAAATCTTTGACTAACGGATTAAAAACGTATTAAAAATTGGTGGGGCGCCGGGGCGCCATTTTTGGCGCCAAATGGTGGATTAGTTTGTTAAAAGCTTCGGTCAACGGATTAATTTGTTTAAATAGGTATGGTCAACGGATCCTTTCTGTGATTTTCCCCCAAATTAAGGGTGATGATATCTAGGACACATAAATGGATGCATACACTAAAACTGTGTTATGATGTACTTGTACTGCGTGTTGAAATATTTGTACAGTGTAGTGTGGCATTAATTTTTGTGTTGTACTCCCTCCGTCCCAATTTAATTGTCCCCAGACAAAAAACACGCAGTTTAAGAAAACATCAACTTCTCTCTTACTTTTTGATAAGATTACAGTTTTACCCTTTACTTTTTACTTGCTTTTTTGTCTTACATACATAAATTAGGGGTATAAAAGGATTTTATTTCATATTTTTATCTATTTATAGAAGTGGACAATTAATTTGGGACATTCCAAAATGAAATACTAGACTATAAATTTGGGACGGAGGGAGTATATATCAACTCCCCAAATTAAAACGAACTATAATAACTAAAGTAAACAAAGCAACCCCACTATCATTAACACTTCATGAGAACGATGTTTGAACTACATATATCAATTTATTAATTAATTAAAGTAATTACTAGAATGTGACCAAAATAGGATATAGTTCTCTACTCAAACTGCAAATTTATGTATTCCCTTCCCTATAACATATATGGTGTTTGATATTAGCCGACTTAGTTAACAAAATGTAAGTTCATATACTATTTTTAATAGTACATGACACAAACTTAACTACACAAAAAGTCACAAATAAGACTCCAACTAACCAACAATAATTAGTTGTACATTTATTTTATTTTGTTTAGTATAATTATTAAAAATCCATTTATTTCATTTCCTATGTAACATTAAATTAAATCTTCCTTTTTACTACTTCGTATCGTATTATTTTATATATCATCTCATTCTTCCTCCACGTCTCACCCACCTTCTATCCCTCTTTCATAATATAACACAAACTCAAACACAATAACAAAGATACATTTTCAGTCTTCATACACCTTCTATCCCTCTTTTCAAACACCAACTATCTATAGTTTTATACATATTTTTAGTGATCTTTAGAACAATGAGAAATAAGGCAGGAAAATACACAGTTCCCTCAAAACCAATCCTCCTTGTAATCTTCTGTGTTCTGGTTTTGCTTCTAGTCATCTTCATTCGATCATCTTCTACACCACAATCCCATCAAACTCCATCTATTACTTCCGATATAAACGTACAAACAAAACCGATATCTTGTCCTCCAATTGAACACCAATCACCATCGGAATCACAAACATCCAACAAACTCCCTGCGGCCACGGCGGAGACACTTGTGCATTATGTCACTTCAAACATAACCCCACAACAAACGTACAAAGAAATCTCAGTTAGTCTGAGAGTTCTGAACAAGAAATCACCTTGTAATTTCTTGGTTTTCGGGCTGGGTCATGACAGTCCGATGTGGGCCACCCTTAATCAGGGTGGCCGAACCGTCTTCCTAGAAGAGGACAAGTCGTGGATCCAACAAATTCAGGGGAAGTTCCCTACTTTGGAGTCGTATCATGTTGTCTACGACACCAAGGTGAACCGTGCCTCGGATTTAATGGAGATCGGGAAACAAGAAGAGTGCAAGGTAAAAATGTCTCCACTACAATACATTAAATGGATAATTTACGTAATTACGGAATATTTAGTTAATTACTCTTTCGGTTTAGAACTAAGGTACTTAAGAGAAAAAAAATACATAGATTTAAGAAGGCGTCATTGGTAAGTAAATCTCAGTGCTACAATTTTAAAAGATTTGTTTATTACGAATCTACAACTAATGCATACTTATTATATATTTTTGATAGAAAACTTATATATGACATATCACGTAGAGGATAGGGCGCGATGGATGGTGAGTGACACGTTGATTTTAAAGTGGCGATAAAAACTATAATACTCCCCGAAAGAAAGAAAGAAAATAAATACTCGTCAAAAGTCAAAACTCTATACTTTAAAAGCACGAACAAATCACAATTCACGACGACATTGTCATACATTTGACTAAAGTTGTAGACAAAATGCCTTCACTTTCTTACTTGAAAGTGTGGACATATTATCCCAATTTTCGTACTCACGATGATAGTTTAGTGGTAGAAAACATGCAATATATATAAAGGTAGAGGTCGGGACTTTAATCCCTATCTTCATATTCTTTTAACCGCGAAGTATACAATTTACCTCACTCATGTTAATTGTAGGACTAGTCGATAGGGGCCGCCACATAATCGGTTGCCATTCTTCTTCTTCTTCTTTTTTTTTTTTTGCTATCAATGTGGATAAATTAGCTGGCAAGTAAATTTATAGATTGCACAAATGGAACTATTGCCCAATATCTATTCTATTACTATTTTTTTCTCTAAGTTTAAAATGTGAACTTTCTTCTTCTATTTGTATGCATTTATATAATGTCATTACAACAACAACAACATTACTCAATCCCGTAAAAAAGGCATGGTATAAGGAAGGTAAGTTGTACCTCTACCCTATATTAGAGAGAATGTTTCCAGAAAGACCTCCGGAAAAATGTTATATATGTTTTTATCATTTTATGTAATTTTTAGCATTATTACTAGTTGATTAATTATATATATTTGTTTATTTATTTAATTATCTTATGTCATATTTATATAACTTCATTGTTATTTAAAAAGGGAAAAATAATTACCCACTCCGAATAATAAGTTTCATACCATGTCAAAAACGTCCTAACTAGGGACCAAAAAAGATATATAAAAAGTGGAATTTGTTGAATATTACTCGTACTTTTTTTCTTTTAATTAGCATAGATTGAACTTATAATCTTCTTTTTCATAGAGATCATCTGCCATTGCCAATTTAGGACAAGTATGTTACATTTCTATAAAACTTTCTTTATATTAATCGTGGAGCAATCATTTTTTTTTCCTCTTTTTTTAGAGGGTTGGTGATCCGAGGGATTCAGAGTGCGAGTTATCGTTGAAAAGGAACTTGCCGGATGAGGTGTATCAAGTAGAATGGGATGTGATAATGGTGGATGCGCCAACGGGGTACCACGATGAAGCTCCAGGGAGAATGAAGGCGATATACACGGCAGGGTTGATGAGCCGAAACAGGGAAGAGGGGGAAACCGATGTGTTTGTGCACGACATCAATAGGTTCGTGGAAGACCAGTTTTCGAAGGCGTTTTTATGTGAAGGATATTTAAGGGAAGAAGAAGGGAGGTTGAGACATTTTACGATTCCAAGTCATAGGGCTCGTTCGGGTAGACCATTTTGTCCTCTTTAGATATCTTTTGTCATATGATTTTTACGAAGGTATATTTGTAATTTACGTCTTATTGTTGCTATCACAACATCCCTATGAAATTACATTCTTTTAAATTTGGGTTTATATTTTGGTTATGCATCGAACTTTACGCCTTTTACTATTGTATGTATCCAATTTCTAAACCTCCTATCGTATGTATTCAAGTTTTAAAACCGTCTTTTGTATGTATTTAACTTACTATTGTATGTATTGAACTTACAAAAAATATGTAAATTTATGCCAAAAACAAGCAAAAAACATACAATAGATGGTTTTAAAACTTGAACAATATGAGGTTTCAAAGTTGGATACATACAATAGTAAAATGTGCAAAGTTCGATACATAACCAAACTATAAACCATTTAAATTTCACTTAAAATAACTCTATGACCTTAATTAGTTGATATTCATAGAGATGATAATGTGGATTATGAAAATGAGGCAAGAAAAGGTATAAGAAGAAAATAAACATGTAATAACAGGCCAACAGGGTAGTTGAATATATGTGTTTTTATATGTATATATTTATGGTAGTAGACATATTAGTTAATGGAATCAATAATGTGCAAGGTATTACAATGAGTCAATGACAGATAACTTAATTGGTACCCCTTAAACGAGTATTGTCAGTTCATAGTTAGTTTGAAACTCGCTGTCGATGAGATGTTAAGATATGGGTGTTTTGTTATTTCAATGGTATGTTAGATATTTGTAATTTAAAAATGAATATTTAAAGAAAAATATTGGTTGAATAACTATGTAATTAAATAAAAGTATGTTCCCTTTTATTACAAAAGAGAAGAAAAAGTAAAATAAAACAAAACGACCATTTCACATGGCTCCTAATCATATCAAATCTACAATTATCAAACATATCACTTTTTACTATGGGTAATTAACTTTAAACTTCTTTTGGAACATTTAGCCTATCAATGTGCACGCTTCCTAATCTTTAGACCACACGAAGTGGGACAATCTTTGGCAATGTTTTTTTTCGAGAATGTCATCGGACGGTGTTCTGCCGCACCGCAACGGCATTTCCGGTGACGTTTTCGAACGACGTCCCAAACGCAACGCTGTTTTCTCCCTTTTTTTTCCCTTTTATAGTTTAGGTTTTAAATTTTAGTGGGTTTTAAAATTAAATTGGGCCAAGCCCATAAGGCTACTAATTTTTTTCTTTCTGAATTGCACCATATTTTTCAGCGTTTTATCCTCTTCGATTTGCCGTCCATCAAGGCATACTTTCGACGAACTTTTTTTTTTTCATTTTTTTGGTGAGTTTTACATATTAGTAACACATGTGTTAGTGATTAATTATACATTTGATTTAGGGTTTAGGGTTAGAGTTTAGAGTTAGGGTTTAGTGTTAGGGTTTAGCAGGGTTTAGTGTTAGGGTTTAGGGTTAGAGTTTAGAGTTAGGGTTTAGTGTTAGGGTTTAGCAGGGTTTAGTGTTAGGGTTTAGCATGGTTTAGGGTTTAGTATGATTTAGGGTTTAGAGTTTTATAAAGCATTTAGGGTTTTGGTTTTGGGGTTTAGGGTTGGCCCAAACTCCAAACCCTAAACCCTAACCCCTAAACCACAAACCCTAAACCCTAAACGCAACACTGTAACACACGTGTTAGTAATGTGAAACCCACTAAAAATAATGGAAAAAAAAACTCGTCGAAAGTATGCCTTAATGGACGGCAAATCGAAGAGGATCAAACGCTGAATCTAATGGTGCAATTTTTATAATTTTTCGATTTGTCGTTTGTGAGATATTTAACTTAAGGGGTAAATGGGTTTTGTATTCTCTTTGTACACATGACACCATATTATTGGTTCCTCTATTCTCACACAAATTTTTAGTTTCATTTGAACCTTTTACCCTATTTTTATAATAAAGAATGCGATATATTTAGAAAAATAATAAAATAATCGCACCTATTAACCTGCAACTAGAATGTCAACCTTGTGTTCGGTGCAACTACCATACGTATATAAAGCTACTCCTATTTGTAACGTAAAAGATTTGCTATAATCTTAAAGGGAACCGAGTTACGACATTATCAATTAAAATCAAATTCAATTAATCAATATATATATTTTTTTTATATTACGAGTAGCTAATAACAGTACATAGTAATAATGAACTTCAGAATCACCATTGGCTGCAAGGGACTAGAATGATCATGCCAACAAATGGCCTTAAATTTAATAGAACAATCATGTTTTCTGTACAAGTGATTGTATATTCGATACTCATCACCAACTACTCAAAGTCAAAACTCACACGTTAGGATTATTTAAAAAAATAATGACATATATAGTAAAATAATTTATGTCCTTACGTAGTATTTTATAATGGCAAAATTGTCAAAGAAGTCCAATGCTTCTACTAACTAAATTGATTGACTAAAAACAATGACCAGATAAGCAAGAAAACCGGGGAAATGAATGCCTGTTTTGCCGTTTCGGTGTATCCACAACAGCATGATACACACAGTCTCCTTCAAAAAAGAAGTATAAGTGTATAACAAGTTCAGGCAGAATAGATGTCAGGTCAAAACAAGCTTCGATCAAATAGACACTTCATAAAATACAAGCAATATACCCGCGCAATGCGGCGACAATATTGAATCGAACAGAAACACATTAATCGAACAGATTACTAATTCTGTTGATCTTCATCGATCGATTTTACTCGTGTATGGATTGATCTTTGCATCGTAATTGTTTAATTAAGTTTCTATGTAATTTGGTTAATATATTTTAGAAAATAGTTAAGATCTACCATCTTGTTTTGTACAAATTATAAATGTACCCTCCTCAAGTTAATACTCGATAAAATAGGATAAGTAAATTAATCGAACGTGTCAAGCAAACAAATTCCAGATGATATTCACTTCTTCATTAGTGTCTTTGGGTCGGTGAACTTTTACATTATGTTTCAACTATTATGAAAGCTCATGTTTTGTGTGTTTCTCTAAACATATTATAGACAAAGCTTAATCATCGTTGGAGTTGTTGATGTCAACTGATGCTAGAAATTAGTTTTACTGTATGAGTTGAACGTTTGACAACTTCGAATTCAGTGATTGTCTTGTCAACATGTGACCCCGTCGTAGTATAATTACACATCGGAAATGAGGAATTGCTCAAATTTTATATAAATTTTTGAGTTAATTTGTGTTTGAGATCTGAAGTTATATGATGATAGGTTATATAGAGGTGAAATAGGGTTATGAAGTTTGGATGTAATTAATTTTCAGTTTTAAGATGAATGGTTAATTATATGTTCTTTGATTTGTATGAATATTTGGTTGTACTAAATTTAAAATTTTATATTACAAATTCACATGTATGTATTACGAAGTATATTCTAATAAAACATTTGAATTAAAAGTAATAGAAGTAATTGACGTTAGATAACATGGATGTTACAAAACATATAGATTTTAAAACAATTAGCTTACAAAGCAATCAATAACATAACATTAATAATAATATAAATCATTTAGGTTACAAAATATTAAAGTAAGAGTATTTTGTGGGATCATTTAATAATTTTTATGTTACATATTTTTATTGACTAAGGGCAAAAAAGTAATTTGCATTGTCCTTTATTTTAAGATTTAAGACTTTGGGTCTAAATGCTTTATTAAGTAGTATAGATATAGATATAGATATAGATAGATAATAAGGGTACACTTCCGAAAAATGAAATTATCATCTCTTCCCTAGTTGAAAATTTTGGATTCAGGTATCAGAATTAAGACATCCAGGCAAACAAAACCAGTTCATGCCATTAAAGTTTAAAACTTCATTACCAATGGGAAACCAAATATCAGAATCATGACGGTCAGAAGGCCATTACCGAGAAAGTATTTTATAAAAGCGCAATAGAGTGACAACTCAAAAATATCTTAGAACCAGAAGGTACATTTATCATAGGTTATCTTCAAGCACGAGCAGGAGGTGGACCACCAGCACCACCAGCGCGTGGTGCTTGACCTGGCTTGGGACCATCATCCTGAGATAAACAAATATGAAAAGAAAATATTAACGACTAAACCTTGAATAACAAAAGATAAAAAGGGTTATAGGGTCAAATCTACACGATGAAAAATTCAGCTGATCAATAACGGGGGTATACGAGACAAAAATCGTAGAAAATGAACTTTATAAGCATACAGCATTATATGCCATGTAATTCTATAATCAATGATTATTACTAAATATAAAATTTACTGTAACCAATTCTAGCACACTAAACTCGTTATTTATCAAGAAAATTTAGAAGAGATGGTGTTCGATTTCAACCTGACCAAAACCCATTTGATCGGTTATTCAATCTATTCGACAAGCCCATTTTGCTGGATCGACAAAACCATTGCAAACCTTCACTGTTCATTGTGAACAGAGCAATTCGTTCTTTTGCGTACTAATTATAAAAACATATTAACAAGTGTAATCAGTCATATTTAATTTTAGAAAACCAACAGCTTAAAACAACCGACCACCGACAACCTTAACAAACTTGTTGTAACGAAGAACCGATATACTTCAGAAGACAACAAAATAAGCACAAATTTAAGAAAGCATCCCATTTATGTAGATGTTATTATTAGGATTCTATAAGGTAGACATTAATTACGTCAGGAGTAACTAGGCCAAGTGTATAAATACTCGACCTGCAAGTCCTACTGCACTAAATAGATAGATGAATAGAAACAAAAAAAGGTAACAATAATTAGATATCATACCCTTGGCCGACTGAATCTCTTTGGAGGCTCACGGTTCCTCCTATCAATTCGGGATCGAACCCTGACAACTTTGGAGTGAATTGCACAAGAAACGCAGTACTGCATCTTCACGTACAACTTAGGGAGGGTGTACTCTACAACAACACAAGAGAGACTATCATCACACAAATCAACAATCTATACAACAAGTCAACAGGATAAGATCAATAGTCTTACGGTCGAATGCACAAGCTTCTTGAACATCCCTAACAGCGGCTTGCTCCACGATGTTCCTCACAAGAAATCTCTTGATCGCCTTGTCCTGATAACCATCAACCGAATTCTTAATTACAAATCTAATATGCTTCAGTATAGAAAGAGCTAATCAAGTTACTTGAACACAACAGCGGGATAGCAAGAATCTGATAAAATTTAACTTTTGTTCATCACATTAAATATAATAAGATATAATTATTACTACATCCTCAAAATGAAAGAGCTAAAAGCAACCCAATTTCCCATAAATTATAAATGATTTAACTTTCAATAGCAGCAGTTAATCAATAAGTTCTTATTTAGCAAATTTAAAAAAAAATAATAATAATAATTATATTAATAATTATAATTAAAAATAATAATATATAAAGATCCCTAAAATACAATAAAATTGGTGGGGGGAAAAACAGACCTTAGGGCAACACTTGCCGCAATTGGAGCAACGAATGAACTTAACATGGCCACGCCCATGTTTGTTCCTTCCACCATTCCTTCGCTTAAACGTCTACACACACAGAATTACATTTTGTAAGAACAAAATCAGGTCACCGGCGAAATTTTTCGAAATATTGTTACAAATTCAATCAAAAATGAAAAATTGATTGAGGAAATTAACTAACCATATTTTCAAGATCCTACTGCGGTTGTTGCCGTCGATAAGGATTCCGGCCGTAGCTCAGTATCGTAACCTAAAAGTTAGGGTTTTATACGTTGGTTGTTTTGGAACCCTAACTAGCCCATTACAGCATATCAAAGAATATGCCAATTAATTTGTGATATTGGTTATATTCTATTGGGCTTATTATTGGGCCTTTGTTTTTTTCTCTTTTTGGTTGATTTAATTGTACTCCGTATTTGTTTGGAAAGTAATGTAGGATTAAATAAACTCATAAATAAGTTGGTTCTATTAAACTCCTTTAACTTATATATATATATATATATATAGACTTGGAATTCTGTGATAACAAGGAGATTCCGTGAGAACGGTGAGAACACATCTTAGCCATCCATTTTTTGATTAAAAAACCTGATTTTCGAGGTGGCATTTTTGTAAATACTTTGAAGTTTGATTTTGAAGGGTTCACATAAGGATTGCTATGTGAAGTTTAATTTTTTTTGTTTCACAATAGTTTTAACATGGTGAAGTTTTATTTAATTTTTGTCAATCAACATATATGAAGTAGTGAATTGATAAGTATAAAAATTAATTTTTTAAAAAACTAATGTTAACAAAAAAATATTTACTTAATCTCATTAAAACTATGTGAATCTATAAAAATAAAAATTCATAGCATCGTAACCTTATGTTAAAAAAAATATATTAAACTTAACCTCACCAAAATGATGTTAAGCTAAAAAAAAGAAGCTTCACGTGAGCAAAATGATGTGAAGCTAAAAAAAAAGTTTCACAGGAGCAAAATGATGTGAAGCTAAATAAATAAAAAAAGATTCACATGAGCAAAATGATGTGAAACTTAAAAAAAAAAAAAACTTCACATGAGCAAAATGATGTGAAGTTAAAAAAAAAAGCTTCACATGAGCAAAGGTGATGTGAACCTTCCAAAGTCAAACTTCAAAGTATTTACAAAATTGTCACCTCAAAAATCATTATTTTTGTTCAAAAAATGGATGGCTAAGATGTGTTTTCACCGTTCTCACGGAATCCCCTTGTTCTCACCAGAACCCAACCCTATATATATATATATATATATATATATATATATATATATATATATATATATATATATATATATATAGTTGGAGGATCTAAAAAGAAGGAATTTTAGGGGGAGAAGAGGGAGAAGGAATATGGACCAATCATTTCAATCAAAGGTCAAGGGGTATTCTAGTAAATTGCAATTTAATTATTATAATTAAATAATTAATAACAATTGTTATTAATCTATTAAAGAGGGCAGTTACTTGTTTCCAAGTTTGTTACCACGTATTGAATGAATCCATGAACAAAACTTTCACAAAGGAATCCAAGGAAAATAGGTAATATCGATGACGTACATTTGATTCACTAAAAATTAATGGGATTATGCACATCATTTCTAAATCAACACTTCCGTATATCATGTATGTTTCATTTGCATTACCTATTTAACTTGTAACACTACATTTTCGTTTCATTTGTTCCACGAATTTCGTATTCAGATCATCACAATAAACATTTACTTGTTGAATCGATAACGCGAACCGCGAAGATTAATAATCTTCCTGTTTTTGGCCATTCTTTTGTTTCGGACGATTTAAAATCCCTATTTTCCTATTTCCGAGAAGAAGTCAACGTTAAGAATCCTTATCGTTAATGACCGATGGTTCTTCTACGTCTTCAGAGAAGAAATATTCTTTCCAAAACAATTTTGTAAAGACAATTTTATGTGTGCTTGTTATAGTCTACCATTTTAAATATTTGGATGCTAGTTGTATTTTTTTAATTACTTTTTGTTGTTGCGAGAATAACTTGGCATTTATATTAGAACATTGATTAAGTTAGCCCATGAATTCAGCGTTCAACAACTAATGGTATATATAGCCTTGCTTCCCATTTAGATTCGCTCCTTATATCTACTAAATATTCTATTAGGTAGTATATTCAATCAAAACCAACAAAAACCTTGTCTATATAATCGTGACTTTCAGGTTTTTAATAATCCCATTATCCTGAATCAAGGGTTTAATATAGTGAATCAGAGTTTGTTAGTTGATTCAAGGGTATAATTAGTGAATCAGAAAGCAACAAAACATGTGATTTTTAGGTTTAATATAGTCAATCAACAAAACCATTTTGATTCATCACTTATATTTACCAAGTAAACTTCTTATGCACATTATGGTTGACAACATATATGTTTCAAAAAAATTAGTTGCGATTCAACTTCCATCGCTAGCGAATGAAGCCGATTCCGGAAATTCAAACACATTTCATATAAACAATACCCAACACATTTTCAACATTTTTAACAACGAAAAACTGATTTATGAACCCAAAATTAGTCAAATCTAATCGTTAACTTAAACCACATGTCTAACTAACAAGTTACAATGTGTGCAAGAACTTCATTTTCCAAACACCTTCGGCCTTTCTTCTCTTATGTCTTCGGCCCTCTGTTTTACTTTAGCCTTCTATTCCGGCTAAGTTTCTCATGATCTTTTGATTCGACTTGCACTTTGAAATACAAAATATTCAAACTTGATAACAATATCTTCGTTGCGTATTTCCTACGAAGATCATCTAGTTGCGCATGCTGCTTGTCGCACTACACAAACGATCTTCCTTCATCAATACAAACTTTGGTCTACAAAATAAGACATCAATTTAATTATTCCTATTACCAAACATTTTCAAAATAAATACACGTGAGATTCAACCACAAAAAGTAAATATGATTCAATAAATAACAAACTATGATTCGGAATTACCCAACTATGATTCATTAAGATTCATGATTGTAGACACCTTGATTTACTAATTAAATACATAAACTTAATAACATACATAGCCATTATATAGTTGGACTTCGTGAATACCAACTTACAACCCCTGATTCACTATATCAAACGATTGATTCATTAGAACGTGAATACCAACTAACAGCCCCTCATTCACTATATTAAACGATTGATTCATTAGATCAGGCATATTAAGTGTTTTTGTTGGTTTTGATTGAATATAAAGCCTAATATAATAATAAAAAAATACCCTAAAAATCACAGGCTAGCATTTTTAAAAAGCACTTGATTCAACACATATATAAACAAATGTCAACAACTCTACTAAAATTCAATACATACATATTACTAATAAATACTTTTTACCTTTAAAATTTGCTTTGTTCACTTTCCTTGCTTTCACTATATAGAATACCACAATCGGAAGAATTGATAGTTAGGTGTCGATGCTAAAAACCCTCGATTCAGTACCACAGCGTGCCGATTCTGCAAACACAATGGAATACCTTTGGTCAGTATAACTTGCGATTTTTGAATTAATCAAAACCTACTAAATCACCTCTTGTATAACTAGAGTTTTATAGGTTCGAATAAATGATTTGCCCAACTTAAACCTAAATATTCACTAGCCATGACTACAACTCATGAATTCCAAGAAACATACACTGCTTCGATAACTTATATCTCTGATTCAGCAACACAATTTCACGCCAAGGTTATGTTTGTTTGGATTGAATGTGATATAACCCACTACAAAATCCCCCCAAATAATCAGAGTCCAATATTTTTCAAAAACAATTGAATCAACAAAACACTTAATCATTGTGTCACCAACTCAGAAAACATTCACAACACATAAAGAAAATAAAAGAGGTTACCTTTCACATTCGATCGATTCAGATTTCGTGTTTTCACCATATTACTTCTCAGAAACCCAACAATAAAAACGATTTTGTAGCTTCGATGCTTGATTCAGTCGCGATGCCAAGTATCGGACCAAAAAACTGAAAAAGGTGATAATCAGTTTGGTTGGAGTTAGCGATTGAAGAAATACAATTAGGGTTTATGTTTTGTGTCGAGGTGTTTGGAGAAGGAAGTTAAGAATTTCAATCGCCAAAATTGTTTGTATGAAAAGTTGAAAACTGATCGGTGGTTAATTCAATATTAACTTGGAGAATTGTTTCCTTTTTTAAAATTAAAACGAAAGGACAATATTGCCCCCAACCCCTTACAAATTACTAACAAAAATTAGATTTTAATCTGAGCCCTTGAATCAATCATCTGATGGTCAGGAATCCTTCTCCTCTTTCTCCACATAAAAAACCTTCTCCATGGATCCCAATCCTATATATATATATATATATATATATATATATATATATATATATATATATATATATATATATATATATATATATATATATATATATATATTTTAAATCATGTTTAATTTGTTGATTGGTTGAATTTTTTCTCTCTATTAATCTCATTCAATCAATTTTTCATATCTACCGATCACATTCTTTAGTCCTACAAATTTAGGACAACTAATTATTTTTCATTTCGATTTGGTCCCGCCGGTGTGGTAGATGGTGTGATGTTTACAAATATCAAATGATCTACAGTTAACAAATGTTTTCCACCCTTGCCTAATAAGTTAACCAGTTTTTATGGAGTCATGGTGCCCAAATCGGGGAGCTAGCGCTAGCTTTAATTGCTGAACCATCAAGGCATCAATGATCATGTTGCGCGCATTGTTGCACTACCAAAAAAAAAGTCTTGTGATATTAACATTGACCAGCTAGAGAGTACAAATTACATCAAAAGAGACATGTAAATTACTGCATAATAAGGATAATCAAGTGACCATCAATATATGCTTCATTTTCCCTTGTAGCAATCACCTTCTTTTTACTAACGTCCAAATTATCTTGTCCCATTCGGATCATAAGCTAACACAGCTGCTACTCCCATCTTCTTTCTTGAGATCATCCAGCTTTTTCTGCAATTGCTTCTCCTTTTTTCGCTGCTCCTTATTCCTTTCCTGCAACAGCATCACCCTCTCACATATTTCCTCGGTAAGTTTCTTTTCAGCAGCTCTAGTATTCTCTTCCGCCTTTTCTCGAGCAGCCCGCTCTACTTTCAATGCTTCTAATAGTTTTAAAGTTACCTCCTTGACCTTTGACTCCACCTGTAGACGCATCAGCTTAATTACTTTACTTACAGTCTCAAGTGTGCAGTGTCCTTATAATCAAAATTAGTAATGTTTGTATGTAGAATCAGCGGGTTTCGTAACACTTGTATTTGCACCAACATATACAAGTATTTATTTGGTTCAATTGATCCCACTATAAACATAATAATTCTATCCCTGTTTACTTATAGCGGGTTTGATTCAAGTTGATGTTATATCTTAAACTAGTAACATGGGTAAAAAAACTCAAAAAGGAGGTAGAAATGCAACTGAGCATTGTTGTATTATTACTACTTCTATGTAATACCATCTCCCGAATCACAAACTGGCTCTCTGAGTCTCTGATATCAACGGCCTACACTATAATCTGTTAACCAATTTAACATATTTTGAACCTACACTGTCCAAAACTTTCTTCGTAAATCAAAAGTTATTCAATTGTCTAAAGATACCATATACTATCAAATATAACATCATAATGGAAGTAAGAAGTTTCACCTTCATTTCAATAATAATCTCATTGGTATATGGCTTTCCTCCATTCTTTCTGGATACTTCATTTACAAGAGAAAGAAGTTTATGTACTTGATTCAATCTTTTAGTCTGATCATTGGTCTTGTTATCAAAAAGAACATAACAATTCCCACACAAGCTAAGAGTTTTCTGCAACAATAATCAAAAGTAAACTCATCAAAAGCAGATGATGTCCTATCATATTAGCAATAAAAATCATACAAATTTAAACAGCATATAAAATATAAAAGTAAATCATCAAAACTATGCAACTTTATGCATTAATTCTTATAAAAATTGTTTTAATACTCATTTCTCAACCTTTAGTGCTTCAGACGATATATGTAAGAATTCATCCCAAGTCTCATGACTATCGAACTCATCACCGCCCGTAAATATTACAATAACATAATCATAGATACTTCTTCCAAACAAAGTCGACAAGCTGCTTATCGCCTCTTTTTCATCTTTGCAAAAACAAATGCGAGTGGATAAGACAACTAAAAAGGCATTAACACCATCCCTCACCAAATTGATGCAATTCACAAAATCCTTCTCAATAAACTCAGTAGTAAGCGAAGATTCAAACAAGCCTGTCATGATGTAACTGTTAGTTAATATCTAAGAAAACAAATCATTTAACAAAATATGGATTAGTGAATGTTACCAGGAGTATCAATCAAATTAAGAACTTGGCCGTCTTCCAGTTCAGTTGTCTTCAGCTCAGAAGTTTTTGTTACAGCAGCTGAGCTTTTCTTTGATAATTCATTCCAAGAATGCAATTCCCCGTTGCGCTCTTTCCATTACCACTTTTTCCCACTAAAACAAGAGTTGCAGACTCCAAAACTTGTTCAACAGAGCATCCCCCATTATACAAAACAGAATATCGATCTATCGGTAACAAAATGGGTGTCAATATGAACAGAAACGGATAATATAGAACCATAAAATGATACTAACACTTATTTGCACTAACTCAGATAAACAATAACAAGCATTGAGATAAAATAATACTACCACATTTACAACATTGGGTGAGAGACTAGTTTTTAGATTTTTGCTTTTAGTTATGTTGTGACAATAATACAGTGATTATAAGGGTAAAAGTGAAACATTACGGTGCGTAATAACTAAATTCACATAGGCAATGCAATTCAAATCAATGGTAATCGATGATCCATCCTATCCTATATGTACAAGCAAAAATGATTAAATACCTGAAAGCAAAAATGATTAAATACCTGAAAGCAAAATGAGGTTGAAGAATTGAAGATGGAAGCATGCAGAAACGGAGAAGTTAATTGAGTCGCCAAATATATTAAGCGGAGGTCGGAGGGGGTGAAGGCAAACAGTCGCCAAGAAGACTGTTCAGTCAGTGGCGGACCTGTTTACAATCTAAGGGTATGCATGATTCCTCTCAGCAGTAAAAAAATATTATATTTAGGTGTATAAGGTGCATAGCCTATAAGAAAGGGGTGACTACCCTTCCATTTGAAAGCCTTCAAATACCGTAACTAACCAATTAAATAATCCAAAACATATATAGAAGGACACATGTACTAATGCCTTATTGAATCACTTGGTACAACTCATCTTTCATACGGAGTAATTCCTTTCACTTTCCGGTTCCCAAAATTTATTCATAACTACATACACACTCTTTTTACATGTAAATAGAATAGTACGTATATATTATAGTGTTTAAAGTCTTTTTATAATTTTCTCCCAATATTTTGATGTTTTTTTACTCCTTTTTGCTAATAGTTCAATATTTTATTACATATTAACGATTCACTTATTGATTTAGTCATCAAATTTTAGTTTAGTATAAATATGAGTTAATTATACAAAATGAGTTTTGAATTCGCTGAAGTAATCAAAATGTCTTGGGTGTCCTGATATAAAACTCGTATAATTTTTTACAAAGTAATCATTTTGTTTGTTTGTATAATCACTTTTAGAGGATTCATTACATAGAATTTTAAGCTATTTGATAGGTAGATAGAGATGTCCAATAATTTCAACACATAAGAAACTCATAACAAACCAATTTCATATTTGGTTAACGCCAAAACCAACTAATATAGGGTATTTGAACTCTAAGACCAAATCATCCTCGAATGATCATATTCGAAAGTCAAAAGTATAATCAAATTAATGATCAAAACCCGTAAAAAGCCGCTGCCAAAAATATTTTTACTTAATATTGATCTAACTCGGGTGGAAAAAAAAATATTGATCTAACTCGGGTGGAAAAAAAATCCTACCAGAAACTGCATACCCTACTTTATAATTCTAAATCAGGAACAGTGTTCAGTATCCATTTTTTGGGGTTTACAAAGTAGTTGGAGGATCTAAAAAGAAAGAAATTTTGGTGGAGAAAGGGGAGAAAGAATATAGACCACTCATTTTAAAATTACATTGGAGGGTATTGTGGGTACTTAACTTTTAATTAAATTATCAAAAAAAATAAAATAATAATTTGTCGTATATTACTTAAATTATCTATATAACCTTACATCCTAAATTAACGGACCATGGATTATCCAATTAGTCCACTAAAATCGATATTAAATTTTGCTAGCAAAAGCCCTGCCATTTATAAAGATGCTAGTTTGTTTTTATTGTAACAAATAATTGTCACGTCGTTTGCTATGATTAATATTTTATCCAGTTATTCTTATATTCACCATTTTTATTTTGATTTACCCAAGAATATGATGTATTCATTTAGAAATTTTGATTCACAAATAAGTACGATTCTGATTCACAAAAGTTTGCAAAACTGATTCAGTAATTGAACAATATTGATTCAGTAATTGAACAATGTTGATTCTGAAAATTTACGAAATCAATTCCGAAGCATTACTTCAATATTTTTATCACAATAAATCGCATAAGATATTATTTACGATTATTCACCAAATGTTTTCACAATGAGTCACCGTTAATCAGATTGCTTCGTTAAGGATTATTTAAGATGTGATTCATCAATGAAATATCAAATAGTTTTTATAATCTTGTATAATATAAATCACAAATATCTCCTTATGATTCAGAAATAAATAGCAGTGATTCACAAATACATAACTTTGATTCAAAACTACTTTCCACGTTGACTAATTTTTCTTAGATTTTGATTTGGAAATTAGAACATCCAAACTAGTTTTTTTTTTTTTTTTTGAAAATAATCCAAACTAGTGAATATATATGTATCAGTTAAGTTATTTTTTCTACTCATGAAGTGAAACCGTTCTCACCCAAAAGATACGATGTATTTATGAACAACAAAAACTACTTGCGTCATTCCTTCCTTTCGTAGACTTGCAAACCTTATGTATTATTTCTTGATTCAAGTGCACACCATTGGGGTCTTGGCCCAGTGGTCAGGGAGTTTTCCATAATGGTTTCTTCCTGGGGGGTGATGAATTCGAGCCTTGTTGTGAGGGGACTCCTGCGACGCTATACCCATCCAAGACATGGGAGAGCAACCCCTATAGGGCGTCGCCTTGGCTTCGAATTTAGGGGCGGTTACTCGATTCAGGGGAGTAACCGTTTGTGAAGATGATCGGGTGGGCCAAAGGTCCGTCAGTGATTCCACTACTGCATTTCAAAAAAAAAAAGTGCACACCTTCGGGAATTAATTGGACAAAAGAATTATGAAAAATGCCCCACGTTATTACTAAATATACTAATAGGTGAAGTGGTCGGTGTCGTTTCGTGTTTTAGCAATTGTCGTAATCTACTGTTCACTAGGGGTATTTTTGTAATTTTCTTTTCTTTTTTATTCGGTGTATCCTCTAGCCCTGTTTTTCTTTATAAAAATTTTCAATTTGGGGGTAAAACCCACCATTCGGTTTCTCCGATCTAGGTACACCGTCTTCGTCACTGACCGCGCCGTTCACAGGATTCCGGCCATCTCCGGCATGGTTCACTTCATGTCGGAAACAGTTTAAGACTGCGACGACCATGCTGCTGAGTTTTGGGGTCGGCCACTAACGAATCGACGGAGACCGGAGTAGATGTGAGGGGATTTTTATGTTATCGCAGGAAACACGTAGAGTCGTAGGGACGGGGATACCTCAGACAAATGACCTGCCGGAGCATATCCGGTCAAATTACGGAACCAACCCAACGATTTGGTAATGGCGGTGATTGTTTACTCGGTGGTAAATGACTTGCCGGTCGTCAAAGCAAATAACGCAACTAACCCGCCGCGGCTGCCATCGACGGAGATGGTTGATGAGTGCCACGGTGATGGCGGAATTTATTTTTGTAGATGGAAATTAATTTACCTGCATCGGATTTTATAAATCATTTTTGTCAAAATGATGCATTGTATATAGTGAATGTTTTTTTTTTGTGTGATTTCAATATTTTCTTTTGTAGATGGAGAGATGATTACGTTGAAAGTAAAGATACGAGATTTGAGATGAGAGAGAGAACTTTGGAGAGAGTAGTAGAAGAGGTAATGGAATCGGTGGTGACATACAGGTGTGTGGGAGGTGGTGTACAGGTGTGGGAAAGTAGGTGTGGGTAGCTGAAAAGCAATCTGAAAAGTAAAACTATAGTTATGTTGCAACCATGGTTACGTAGATTAAATGTTTTTTACACTTAATTGATTAATGACAGGGGAACGTGAGTTTTTAGTCACAAAATTAAGGGAGGTGATCCCTACACCACCAACATTTTGCCATTCACCACTAAATTTTTTGTTTGGACCATTTTACCCTTTGGACCCTTTAACAACTAGTGACTTGATGTTGGTGGTGTAGGGATCACCTCCCCCAAATTAATGATACAAAAATCTAGATAAAGGTATAGTTTTCTTTAGAATATATATGCTGTAACAAAATTAATGACACTAGTTCCTCCGTCCTGAATTTATAGTCTACCTTTTCATTTTGGGATATCTCAATTTTATTGTCCACTTTGTACTTTTAACCAATTAAAACATTTGAATGTGGTAAGAGATTAAATCTTATTGGTTGTACAGTACGATTAGTACACTTTTTTTAAACTGCGTATTTTTTTCTGAGGACAATAAAATTGGGACGGAGGGAGTATTTATTAGGGGCATTTTCGTCATTTTTTGGTCTACTCAACTTGCACAACCTCCTCTTTCTTCATCTACTTTGGGGCGTTTCGGAAATATAAAGTTTAGTTCTCAGTGTGTCGTTGAGTGTTGAATGTGTTTTTTCAACACCCACTGGGTATAGCATATTGATTTCAATATACTTTGTACTGGCAAACTTTTACCGTTGAGTGTTGAATGTGTTTTTTCAACACCCATTGGGTATAGCATATTGATTTCAATATACTTTGTACTGGCAAACTTTTACCGTCAAAATACCTATATTGTACAAATCTAATCCCGCAACGAAGCACGAGGAGCCACAACCCTTGTTTATAGAACAAATCTCATTTTAAGGGGAAAATACAAGGCCTCGTATCTTCCAAATTTAAAGTGCTAGTTTATCGATTTGATGAATGAATCTAAACGGAAGTGGCGATTTCGGTGCGGAACGGTTTTGCAAAGTAATTAAAAATGTTTTAAAAATGTATTATTTGAGGAGAAGGAGGAGAAGAATTTTCAAATTTTCATTTTTACCCCCTCCACCTTTTTAATAGTGTACACTACTCCCTCCTACTTTCTTCCTACCCACCCCTCCCCTCCACCACCCACCACCACTAGCTGCTGCCACCCGCCGCCACCCGCCGCCGCCGCCACCCGTCGCCGCCACCCGCCGCCGTCGTCACCCGCCACCGGTAGTCGGAAAAAAAAATATTCAATTTTTTTTTTAATTTTTTTTTTTAAAAAAAAAATTAAAATTTTTGTTTCATACTATTTTTTCCAATTTTTTTTACATATTATCACTTTGTACTGCATTTTATTATTTTTATTGCATTTTGTATATATGTTTAGTAGATATTGTTCGTTTTTACTGCATTTTATTTATACACGTCAATCTTATATATATTGTTTGTTTTTTACTGCATTTTAAGTTATACATAATATATTTTTTACTACATTTTGTTAAAATTACACTGCATTTTATTATTATTCACTGCATTTTGCATATATTTCATATATTACATATTGTTTATTTTTTACTGCATTTTATATTATACATATGATCCATTTTTACTGCATTTTGTATGAAAGTATAATACATACTACTGTTTTTACTGCATTTTGCATATATTTATTTAGTACACATTGTTCGTTTTACTGCATTTTATATTATATATAATCTATTTGTACCGCATTTTATTTTTTTTACTGCATTTTGTTATTTTCACTGCATTTTATATTATACATAATCTATTTGTACTGCATTTTGTTATTTTCACTGCATTTTGTTATTTTTGCTGCATTTTTCATATATTTCATTCATTATATATTGTTTGTTATTCACTGCATTTTTTATTTTACATATTATCGATTTGTACTGCATTTTGTATTTTACATATTATATATTTGTATTGCATTTTGTATTAAAGTATAATACATATTGTTGTTTTTATTGCATTTTGCATATACATCATTTAGGACATATTGTTCTCTTTTTACTGCATTTTAGATTATATATATTATCCATTTGTACGGTATTTTGTTGACGTTGGGTATAGAAGATGCGGTAAAATATATACAAGTTTTAGTTAATTAACAATAATATACAAAATGCAGTAGAAAAAACGTATAGTATTATTAAAAATACAGTAGGAAAAGAAATACTATATCTAATAAAAAATTTACGGAAAAAAAAATTTGAAAAAAAAAATTTTTGAAAAAAAAAAAATTTGAAAAAAAAAAATTTTTGAAAAAAAAAAAATTTGAAATATTTTTTTCCCGGCGGCCGGAATCCGGCGGCGGCTGACGGCGGCAGTCAGATGGTGGCAGCAAGTGGTGGGGGTGGTGGGGTGGTGGTAAGTGGGGTTGGAGGAAGAAGAAGGTAGGAGAGGGAAGAAAATAAAGTGGAAGGGTTAACATGTAAAAGTCTAAATAGTGGAAGGGGTGTGGAGTGAAAATTAATGTTATGTTTTTTTTTTTAACTAATACCCTTATTTTTTAAAGTAATTACAAAATTGCCACCCCTTTTAACCATTGATCTAACCCAAAAGATGATCCAATGGCTACAAATAAAACTTCTCCTCCTTCTCCTCATATGACCCCTTCCCCTATGATCCCCGATCTTTTTTTTAATCAACTCAATGTACAATTTTACCCCTGAAGAAATATACGGAGTACTTTTTTTATAAAAATGACATGTGTGTTATTAGTTGATCTCATCCATTGATTCAAATATCTAATGGTCATAAACTCTTCTCTCCCTTCTCTCATCAAATATCCTTCTCCCTGGATCCTAATCCTACAAAGTATATATATTAGTAATAATTTATTTCTATTTTCTAGAGCAAATTTTTTATTTTTATTGTCAGAAAAGTTCTAAACATTTTAAATTTACAATCCCCGAGTCCCGTGGTTGTGACTTGTGAGTTTGAAATTGAGAATAGCTTTTTGTAGTTTTAAGGGTTTAAGTCATGGATCGTCAACGTAATCTTCTTTTTGTTCTAATATCACCAATCAACCGGTTTTATTACCAGAATCACCAACGTACTTTAAAAAAAGGAATTTCTTTGTAAATTTTATTGGCAATCTTAACTCCGTACTAACAAGTATATTGGCGATCTCAAACCCGTATGTAAAAGTACATTGGTGACCTCAACACGAAATTAACAAGTACATTGGTGATCCTAGTAATAAAACCGGTTGATTGGCGATCTCGGAACAAAAAGGAGAGTACGTTGGCGATCTGTAACTTAAACCCTAGTTTAAATTACATAACTAACCCATGAAAGTCAAAATTATATTATCAACCTGCAATTTGCAATTAATATCATGCATTGCTTGGTTAGATTTAAGCTACAGCTAGTTTGATAAACCGTATTAAAAAAATAAAATCTCAAGATATAAAAAATATTACATTAATTAAAAAAAAAAACATTACAATATTATTGTAATGTTTTTTTATATTAATGAATTTATTTTATTTAATATTGTGTTTTAAATATATAAAGTAACTAATGTGTGGGCTCATAATAATTAAGTGATCGGTCAATTGTTAGTAAGTTTCAATCGGTTTAAAAAAAATAAATAATAATAATGTAATGCTAAGGTTGTTGAGGTGCTCCAACTAAGAGCATCACCAATGAAGAAAGGCTATCGAAAGCTTTTTTACTTGCCACATCAATCTTTTATAGATTAGCTATTGAATATCTTTTGTCCCCAATTATAAAAAGTTTTACAAAGCTTTCATTTCAATAATCATACACACACGATTACAAAAAAAAAACTATTACAAATTCATGAACCGAAACTGAAAAACACAAAAAATTTCAATTCGATTAACCGAAAAACACAAAAAAATTTAGTTCGATTTCGAAATATTTGGAACTCCCCAGCTCTAACCCATTTACAAGCATATGAAAGGTTGAAAGAATATGTCAATTATTTTAGGATAGATGGTGGATAATCTATTGAGCTATTCATTTTGGGCCAATGTAGTTATTATTTAATTTTGTTAACCTTGGTTTGAATTTTGTGGTAAGAAAACAAATAATGTAAAATCAAAAACTTCGTGCTAAAAAATAACTGGTTCAACAATAAAAACCGATTGGTTCAAGCGGTTCAGTAGTTGGTGTCATTTTTATTTTATTTATTAATAAACAAGATGTCATTTTTCTTGATTTTACACTACTAAATTTTAGCCGGAGGCAGAGCTGAGCTGAGCTGAGCTGAGCAGGAAATTTTAGTTATGGGGGGCTACAATTTTCAACAAGATAATAACGATAAATGTTACTAATGTCTTACCCACACATGTATCAAAACAAGATCAGATGATTTAAATAAGTCTACCTAATATGCAATCTAAGATCATGTTGAGAAATATAAATAGTGAAGATGAATCATTGATCACATGCTTGGAATTAAATTGCTAGTGATCACGTGACTTGCCATTCAATTGAAATTGGAAACAATATCATGCATTTTTCGTGAAGATATGGCCAAGTCGACCAAATTTCGTGTAGCTTGGTGACCAAGTTATTTTTTATCCTATTTATACTAAACCCTATGTAATTGTAACCCTGAGCCGTAAAAGAAAAAGAAGAAAACTCTCTGGTTTGGCCCCGTGGACTAAACCAATCTCCACGTTGGAGATTGGACATAACCACGTTAAATCCTTGTGTTCTTTATTGCTTTCGATTATCTTGTTTGCTTATTATTCTTTATCTGTTTATTGTTTGTGGGTGTAACGCGATTACACGTTGCGTTGTTTGGGTTGGTTAATTATCAACAGGTATTAGAGTGATCAACTAATAGTTGTTGGTTGTTTGATTCCGCTATCAATTCCTAACAACTGGTATCAGAGCTTCATGGTTTGGAGATTCAGGAATAATAGCGGATGTGAGCACGATCAAGATTAGGTTTTTTGATGGTTAGGGTTTCTATTCTATTTGGAAGATATAGATCAGGGAGAGGTCTTGATCCGGAAGAAAAGAAGAACCATCGGGGAGCAATTGATAGACTCAGTTTAGGATTTTGTTTTGCAATAGGTTATCAAAATTGTTAGGCTAGGCTACGACTAGTTGAAGAAATAAAAGAAATTGCTGACGAGTTGAGAATCGCGACGTGAATGGTTTAAATCGTGATGCGATCTGGGTTTTCAATCGCGACACGATTTTTGATGACCGAGACGTGATCTTGTGTTGAAATCGCGATGCGATTTCTGGGATTTGGCTACGCGATTATGGGTCAGAAAGTTTCTTGTGGATTAAGATGCGACGATACTGCCGGTGGTTGGTTGCGTTTATAATGTGATTAGTTGTGGCGGTAATAGGGTCGGTAAACAGTTTTTGATAGATGGTTTGTTGCGGAGAGAGTTTTGGGATCCGGGTTATGGATTCGTGTTCTTTATTCTTTGCGATCCCGTGCAAAAGAATAAGTGAACGTTATCAGACTAGGCGTTTGATGTTGCGAGTGTGGGATGTAATTCTTAAGACTTACTTGATACGGATGGATTCTCAAAGATGTGAGGTTTGTTACGGAGCTCAAGAGGATAGTTTTCTCGATTTGGGTAGATGGGTAATAAACGGTACCACATCCGTTTGGTAATCGACAGTGGGAGTTATCGAGGGAGTTTGTTGTTGCTCGCGAGGTTGAAACGGGAGACCATATGTTTGGTCGGTTATTCCATAGGTTTGGAATGATTAGGCAGGTTAGAGCTTCTACACTTGGAGATATTGGTTGTTGAAGATGTCGGATAGAACGTGTTCGACTGGGCTCGGGTATCGATTGATGTTTGGTTCAACGATAGAGCGAAATCTTCTGGAGGAATCAATAGGGAATTTTCTTGTGGGTTAGAGGCGGATAATCTTGTAAGTCCTGTTGAGCTTTCGAGATTTTGTTGAGAGTGTCGGAAACTCTTGGGAGTTTGAAACCGAGGGAAGTGTCGAAGCTAGTGGGAGTTTGGCAACTAGTGGAAGTCTTGAGACGGTTGTGCGATTGATGGATCTCGAGTTTCCACAGGTTTAGTGTGCAGATTCCGGCAACACTAGAGCATTCGGACTTCATTGTTACTCTTCAATGGCAAAATAATTTGCGACTGACCGGGTATTATGAACCAGAGTCTTCTCAAAGAGCCGCGGTTGCTATTTTGATTCGTACAGTGGGAGCGGGCTGAGTTGGAGAAGATGTGTTCATAGAAATCATACGTATGTTTCTTGGGTCAGTGTACCAGCGGGAAAGCGAAAGTTGGTAATGTAGGTTTCAAGGTTGTGAATGCGTTCTCATGGATAAACCTTGATGATGATCTACGGGTGTTCTATCGGCAATTTTCTGAATGCTGGGAAGGAAAGTTGGATAGAAGAAATTTCTGTACGGATGGTCTTTGACATGTCAGTGGCAGGATCAGACGTGGCTGTAATCGACGAGTTGAAGAGATGGGTGTCTCTTGAAAGAATCCTGTGGTTGGAGTTTCGCACGCTTCAACGAATCTTCTTGGGCCTAGAAGATGATGATGGTGGTTAGAGAGTGGTCCCAGTTTCATCATGTGAGTGTTCTGGTAGCTTTGTGTCGAAAGTCTTCCGACTCTGTGTGGTCGAGCGGCGTGTCCCGAATGGTATTTCGGCGGTATGAAGTTTGAACGGGTGACATTGGTGAAGGGACGAGATTGTGAAGGGTTACTGGTTTTTTGGGGTTTGATTAATTTTCAAGTGGGAGATTGTTGAGAAATATAAATAGTGAAGATGAATCATTGATCACATGCTTGGAATTAAATTGCTAGTGATCACGTGACTTGCCATTCAATTGAAATTGGAAACAATATCATGCATTTTTCGTGAAGATATGGCCAAGTCGACCAAATTTCGTGTAGCTTGGTGACCAAGTTATTTTTTATCCTATTTATACTAAACCCTATGTAATTGTAACCCTGAGCCGTAAAAGAAAAAGAAGAAAACTCTCTGGTTTGACCCCGTGGACTAAACCAATCTCCACGTTGGAGATTGGACATAACCACGTTAAATCCTTGTGTTCTTTATTGCTTTCGATTATCTTGTTTGCTTATTATTCTTTATCCGTTTATTGTTTGTGGGTGTAACGCGATTACACGTTGCGTTGTTTGGGTTGGTTAATTATCAACAGGTATTAGAGTGATCAACTAATAGTTGTTGGTTGTTTGATTCCGCTATCAATTCCTAACAGATCAATGATTCAACAGTAAGACATGACATGCCAATAGAAACACAATTTAACATAATGTTCATGTAACTGAATCACATAATAACACACCACTGTTTCGCAGCAATCTTGGTTTTCTCCAGCTCTTCTTCCAGCTTTTTCATATCCTCCTCGAATTGCTTTCGTTCCTTTTTAGCATTCTTTTCTGCCTTCACACGAGCAGCTCGTTCTTCATCCAAAAGTTTTTCAAGCTTCACTTGAATCTCAGCAAACTTCAACGCAAACTATAAAACAATAATAATGAGTCACTTATTACATACAGAGCACATGTGATTCTTGATACATATAGATCACACAAAGACAATCAAGATTACAATAATTGGGTAAAGATACCATTTCAACAACTCCCTTTAACTGCTTCTCATGCATCTGGTCCATCAGAGCTGCCACATCCTGTTCGGTGAAGTGCTTATTGGTCTCCTTCATAAGGCTTTTAGTTTGCTCTCGAAGTACAATATTCATTTTCTGTCAAGGTAATATATATATCGTTGATGTGACCGATCTTGTTCTTAAATACAAACGAACTGTAAAATTCAATGAACAATAAGTAGTTTTACCTTCAGCTCCACAAAGATTTCATTGGTATATGGCTCATAATTATTCTTTTCTAATACCATAGTGACACGAGAAAAAAGTTCTTGAACTTGGTTAGCTTTCTTAGCTTCATCTTTAGCCCTGTTATCAAAAAGAACTCGACGATTCCCACAAAGACGTAGAACCTCCTAAAACAATAATCAAATGAAAATTTTATACCAATTAACAATATACAGTAAAATGATTAATACTACTTAACAAGCTAACGGTATCAAATGTATGTAGCAAGACTAGAAACAAGATCAAGTTCTACCTTCAACGACTCAGGAATGTCACGTAAGAAAGTTTCTAAACTCTTTCCATCTGCTTCAAGTTCATCTCCACCAGTGAAAACAAGTATCATGTAATCAAATATTTTACTTCCAAATAAGGTGTCCAAGCAGCTTATTACAGCTTTTTCCTCATCAGAAAAGCGACTGCAAACAGAAAATACTAATAGAACAGCATCAATGCCACCTCTCGCCAAATCGATACAGCTAACAATTTCTTTCCTGATACTCTCATGATCAATAGAAGAATCAAATAACCCTGCATGAGTGTCAAATGTTACAAATAAAAGGTAAATCACACATAGATGATATAAATAAGGGGGCATTTTATGAAAACCGCGTATCTGTTTATTTTATAAGAAGTGAGCACATAAAATTAAGCAGATACTACTAAGTAACTACTATTTTTTAAGTAGATAAACGCTTTAAAGTTAAAACTCCAAACGCCACCTAACTAAAACGAAATATCGAAATAGTATATCGAAGTACCAGGAGTATCAATCACATTAACCATCCTGCCGTCTTCCAAAACAGTGGTGTTCATCTCACAGACAGTAGTACTCCAGCAGAACTACGTTTCGATTCAAACTTCTTTGATCCGATGATGCTATTAGCAGTTGCACTTTTTCCATTACCAGTCTTTCCGACCAAAACAAGATTTAAAGCAGACATAAGCTCACCATTCTCGTTCGAACATCCGCCCATCTTACGGTCGAAATGCAAGTAATATCTATCACAAAAAATAAGTCAGAATAAAGAGTATAATGTTTATAAAACTGTATTAAGTAATAATGACAATATTGGGATTATTCAAATAAACTACACAGATGAAGTACCTGAGAAAGTGAAAGTGACAGGATTTGATTGATAAGGATAACACAAGTCAACAGAATTTGTTGTATAGTTGCCTAATGTACAATTACTAGTTGTAGATAGTTGTCAATCATTTTAATTGTAATTGATTCTCATTTATTAGGAGATTGTCTCACCTAGAATAGAGTCCTTGTAATCTTGTATAAGTACCTAACATCTATCAATAATATATTCAAGCTTTTCCAATACAATTCTCTTCCTCTAATATGGTATCAGAGTGATACGTCTTTTCCCCTAATTCTTCTTCATTTTTTTTCCTTCTTCTTTCATTATCTTCATGGCAACTCATGAACAATCTCTTATCCCTAACAAAGATGAACCCACCAAGCCTTTCATCATCATCTCACTATCTCACATCATCAAACTTACACCCACTAATTATATTTCCTGGAAAACTCAACTTGAGGCTACTCTTCTTGGTTATGATCTGCATAAATTTATAGATGGGTCTCATCTTGCTCCTCCTAAAACCACCACTAAAGATAACACCACCACATCTAACCCCGCCTACACCACATGGTTTCGTCAAGATAAACTAATTCTTGGAGCTCTTGCCGGGACACTGACCAACCCGCTCGTCCCACTTATCTCGCAATGCCAGACCACCCATGATGCTTGGCAAACTCTTGCCAAAACTTATGCCAATCCGTCCAAAGGACATCTTAAACAAATTAAAGATCATCTTCGCAATATTACTAAGGGTACTCGTTCAATTTCTGACTATATGCAAGATATTAAACGTTGTACTGACCAACTTGCCTCACTCGGTCGTCCTCTCGATCCCGAAGACATTGTTGACAAAGTCCTTGACCAACTAAATGATCCTGACTATGATAGCGTCATTAATGCCGTTCAAAGTCGAGAAACCCCTATCACGTTTGATGAGCTTCATGAAAAACTCATTAATCGTGAACTCTCTCTCAAACTGAAAACACACTCATCTAACACCTTCCCGGTTACTGTTAACTATATGGCCAAAAATCAAAACCGTAACCAACAAAATCGCTATATATCTTCTAACACCGGCTTGCTACCCACACCAAATCAATCCATAACTTCCGCTCGCCCTTCTCAACCGTTCAAAGGACGGTGTCAGTGGTGTCAAACTCAAGGCCATTATCTCTCTCAGTGTTCCATCTTTCGCCAACAATTCCCAAATGCAGTTCTACCTTCTTCTCGTCCTACATCCAAAAGCTATCAATCACAGACTCCACGTGCATATGCTGCCACCTCTACTGAACCTACTTCTAATGGTTGGCTTCTTGATAGTGGTGCAACTCATCATGTCACTCATGACCTAAACAATCTCGCTCTTCACTCTCCATATGATGGCACCGAGGAACTTATCATTGGTGATGGCTCGGGATTACCCATTGCAAACACGGGTTCAACTTCTATTCTTACTCCAACTACTAAATTTACACTTAATAATGTTCTTCATGTTCCTTTCGTTTCTCGCAATATTATTTCTATTTCTAAATTCTGCAAAGATAATAATATTGGTTGCAATTTCTTACCTAATTCCTATCTTTTGAAGGATCTCCGCACGGGGGCACTTCTTCTTCAAGGTCCAATTAAATCAGGAATATATGAATGGCATCCCACTCGTCCTAGTGCTCACTCAGTCACATTAGCATCTACCGGTGATTGGCATCATCGACTAGGACACCCATCATATTCTATATTACGTCGTATTAGCAATAATTTTAATTTAAATATTCCAACGTCAATTTCCTTTCATTGTAATTCATGTGCTTGCAATAAAAGTCATAAGTTGCCATTCCATCAAAACACAATTCAATCTCATGGTCCACTTGATGTACTATATACTGATGTTTGGACCTCTCCAACTCTCTCTTATGATGGTTACAAATACTATCTCATTTTTGTTGATCATTTCTCTAAATATGTGTGGTTTTACCCTCTTAAGCACAAAAATGATGCTACTGTTACTTTTAACAAGTTCAAATTATTGGTTGAAAAATTCTTTAATCGCTCTATAATCACCATTGTTAGTGATAACGGTGGTGAGTATATTGGTTTGCGTCCTATTCTTGAGTCTCATGGCATAACTCACCTAACTACACCTCCTCATACGCCCGAACACAATGGCTATTCAGAACGTCGTCATCGACATATTGTTGAAACCGGCCTCTCTCTACTCACTCATTCTTCAATGCCACGAAAATATTGGCCTCTTGCCTTTGCAACTGCTTGTTATTTAATAAATCGCATGCCAACTCCAACACTTGATCTTCAATCGCCCTACTCTAAACTCCATAACCAACAACCTAACTATCTCAAACTTCGTAGCTTTGGTTGTCTTTGTTATCCATGGTTACGTCCCTACATGTCCAATAAACTTGATCCCCGTTCATCTCCGTGTGTCTTTGTAGGCTATTCATCCACTCAAAGTGCCTATTATTGTCTTGATCTATCCTCTCATAAAATATATGTTTCTCGACATGTTAAGTTCATTGAGCATAAATTTCCTTTCTCATCCACCTCCATGTCTGCAGCTCCTCATACATCCACTGAAACAGATGAATGGTGTTCTATGCAACTTCCAATCCTTAGTACATCAAGCAATCCATCCAACCCCTTACAAAACATACAACCTGTAAACTCTTCTCCACCCACCACATCGAGTGGTACAACTAACTCATCAGACCACACGTCATCTGCTTCTCCAACGCCTCCTCCACCTCCTCCCCCACCCCCACCCCCTCCCCCACCTTCAACTACATCACGCCCCATCACCCGACTACAAAATAATATACGCAAACCTGTTACAAAAATGAATCTACATGTGTCTCTACAACCATCTTCCACTGAACCCACGACAATCACTCAAGCTCTCAAAAACCGGGTTTGGCGTGATGCTATGCAAACAGAATACAACGCTTTAATAAAAAATAAAACGTGGGACCTCGTGCCTCCTTCCCCATCCCAAAATCTCATTGGTTGTAAGTGGATATATAGGACAAAGTACAACCCCGATGGCTCCATAGAACGACATAAAGCTCGTTTAGTAGCTAAAGGGTTTCATCAACGTCCTGGCCTTGACTACACTGATACTTTCAGCCCAGTTGTTAAACCCGCAACCATCCGTACGGTTCTCTCTTTAGCCGTTACATCTGGGTGGTGCTTGCGTCAAATAGACATTAATAATGCCTTTCTTCAAGGTTCTCTCATGGAAGACGTTTATATGGTTCAACCCCCTGGTTTTGTTAGTCAATCTAACCCTTCTCATGTTTGTAAACTTCGCCAAGCTCTTTATGGTCTTAAGCAAGCCCCACGAACTTGGTATAATGAACTCAAATCATATCTTCTTTCTGTTGGGTTCAAAAATTCTATCTCTGACTCTTCATTATTCATTCTACGACACAATAATGATATTATCTACCTACTTGTTTATGTTGATGATATTATTATTACCGGGTCAAATTCCACTCTTCTAAATACATTTATCTCCAAACTCTCTACTCGTTTCTCCCTTAAAGATCTTGGTAACTAATCTTATTTTCTCGGTGTTGAAGTATTACCACATCCTGATGGCATCTTTCTTACCCAACAAAAATATATCAACGACCTTTTAACTCGTGCTCATATGTCCCATGCCAAACCCGTACCCACACCAATGAATACATACCCTTCTCTATCCATGCATGATGGCACACCTTTAGCCAACCCAACCGAATATCGAGCACTTGTGGGAAGCCTGCAATACCTATCATTAACCAGACTTGACATTTCTTTTGTTGTAAACAGGTTATCTCAATACATGCACAAGCCAACTGAGCATCACTGGATGGCTCTCAAGCGAATTTTACGCTACCTTGCAGGGACCAGTTCACATGGTTTACTACTTCGACGAAATTCGCCCACTAATCTTCATGCTTTTACAGATTCTGATTGGGCCCGTGATACTGATAATTATATCTCAACTACTTGTTACATTGTTTACTTGGGCCGCAATCCCATATCATGGACTTCTCGTAAACAACGCACTGTTGCTCGCTCCTCAACAGAAGCTGAATATAGGGCTGTTGCAGCGACCACTGCTGAGGTTTTATGGGTCCAAAACTTACTCAGGGAACTCGGACACACACCCACAATCAAGCCTGTCCTATATTGTGATAACATGGGGGCCACATATGTCGCAGCGAATCCGAAATTTCACTCGAAAATGAAGCATTTAGCACTTGATTATCACTTTGTTCGTGAAAATGTTCAAAGTCAGAAACTTCGTGTGTCATATATTTCTGGCAATGACCAACTAGCTGATGCACTTACTAAACCGCTTGCTCGCACCCGATTCCATGAACTTATGTCCAAGATTGGTCTCACCAAACGCTCGTCCATCTTGCGGGGGCATGATAAAGATAACACAAGTCAACAGAATTTGTAGTATAGTTGCCTAATGTACAATTACTAGTTGTAGATAGTTGTCAATCATTTTAATTGTAATTGATTCTCATTTATTAGGAGATTGTCTCACCTAGAATAGAGTCCTTGTAATCTTGTATAAGTACCTAACATCTATCAATAATATATTCAAGCTTTTCCAATACAATTCTCTTCCTCTAATATTGATGTAGAGAAAAAAAAAGATGATGGGAACAAGTGAGGATGCAGTGTACATATATTAAGAGGGAAGACAAATAGTCGCCTCGGAAACTACATACAAAATGACTTCTCATTAACCAAATATTACGTTAGTCCTGAATTTTAAAGTTAAGAAAGTAGGCAAAACTAAATCTTTGTTTAGTGCATGAACTCTTTTTTTTTCTTCTAATTAATAATAATGTTAACACATTATTCATTTAACTACTAAACTTAGTATGCTTGATTGCTTGTTTTTAACTGTTGATCATATCATCTAACGATTTAGATTGGTACTAGCAGTTCCCGCTTTTTTATCGATTCTTGTAAAACTCAGATTACCGACAACACTGGCCGGTCTACACGCCCCAGGACAATACGTGGAAGGCAATATTGAGCATACGCTCCAGACTGACCCCGCGGTCTGCTAAAAAAAGTGTCGGCCCATTTTTAGGAAACATGACTGTTGTGTTGCAAACTTCTCCCCTTCGGAACCAACTGGGTTAAGCGCCTAGGAGGTGACCACAAATTGGAGGGATATTTTCATTAACACATGATACTATCATTGTAATATTTATAAACCCATAAAAAAAATCAAAAGAATTAGACCACTGCCATCGACATTCGTCGGTTGGGGGCGGACGAAGCCATGGCTTTCATCACCATTGGCACCACCAATTCTTTCCTTTTGTCACTTCCTCTTTCTTCGGTAAACCGAAAAAAGGACGGGGTTTTTCGAGGAGTCCAACTTATATTTAGTGTATTGTTACTTTTTGATTAGTGTATGTAACTGTAGGTATATTGGTAAATGTGGGGCCCAAAAGTGATGAAACCACCATTGGCACCCTTGTGCCTGTCTTTCATCGGTTTTTGATGTGCTGGTGTGGCACAACTGACGAAAGAAGTGACGAAACAAATGTTGGGAGTGGTCTTAGTGAATAGAAAGTTACAGCTATAAACCTTGATCTTTTTTCATAAACATGATTAACCAGTCGCTTAATTTGCTGCAGGGATCATTTATTCATTTCAAATACTTTTTCTATACCATTTGAATTTGAAATCGCTATATATAAAACGTGGTTTCTTGTTTGAACCATCTATTTAAGGAAATCTAAGTGTTTCAGATCACAAGTTGGACCAAACCAACTGTTGTTCTTTTGAGAACTCTGGAACTAATTAAGATCATAACCAAATATGGCTGATTCTATAGTCTCGGTTTAGTTCTTTGGTTTTGTAAGTCCATACTACACCAGTCAAAGCACCCCTGCTGTATGAAGACTTAAACTTACCTCAAACCTTTGATCAGTTTAACATTGTAATAAATAAAAAAAATTAAAAGAAACATGCCACAAAAATTACCAATACTTGTTTAACTCTCGTAAACAGTCTCGTTTAACCAACCAATACTAATCTTGAAACTGTTTCGGAAACTACTAAGCATAAACCAGATTGCACAAAAAAAATCCATTCATGCATATGCACAACATTTCAGTCACAAGATAACACACTTGGGAGACACAGTCAGATCATATGAGCCTTTCCTTTGCTCCTCTCGCCGGGCGATGTCATCAACCTGCATTTTCAGATAACGTTTCACCTCATCATAATGCTCTTTAGCTGCTGTAGCATCCTCTTCAGCCTTAACCCGAGCAGCCCGTTCTTCTGCTAATCGTCCTTCAAGTTTCAAAGTTGTCTCCTTCAGCTTTGGCTCGACCAGCTGTTTAAACCACCATATATACTTCAGATTGATATTTAATCATAATAAGCATCAGTGAAACATGTAAGATTACCTTTTCAAATACTTGCATCTGATCTTTCAGCACTGATATATGCTCAGTATCATGACTGGTATCCTTCAACGCTTGAATTCTATTCGCTAATTCCTGAATACCAACATTGTTAATATATATGACAATTTAAAACTCTATCGATAATGGGTCAAGTATGTAACTGTGATATAATGAGTGATCTACAAGCATAACTTTCACCTGAAATTCCGTAAGCACCACATCATTATATGGCATTCCATCGTTCTTTCCTGACACCATTTTCACAAGAGAAAAAAGATTCTCTAACTGATTAGCTCTCTTAGTTTGATCTTTCGTCTTATTGTCAAACAGGACAACACGATTCTCACACAGACTAAGGGTTTCCTGCAATTAACAATATTACTCGAAAATGTTACTTTATATAAATTTCAAAAATACAAGGATGACTCCCAGTATCAACCTCGATCTACATATCTCAAAAGAATCATGTTCTGATATTCTAGTAACATGGAATCATTAAAAGCATGTAAAATATAAACACAACAAAAGTGTTGGCCTACTTCACCTTCAATGCATTTGGACAGCCACACAAGAAATCTTCCAATGTCAGGTCATCTTCATCCAGTTCATCCCCACCCGTGAAAACAACAATCATATAATCATAAACTTTTCTTCCAAACAGAGTTTCCAAGCAGCTTATTGCAGCCTCTTCCTCTTTTGAGAACCGACTGCGAACGGAGAACACAACCAAAAAGGCATGAATACCATTCTCAGCCATCTTGATGCAATGGATAATCTCCTTTGCAGTAAACTCGGTACCGACAGTAGAATCAAATAATCCTGATTGCAGCATTTATAAAAGTATGAAAATTAATATACTTGGGAACATTCAGATTTTCTTCTTTTCTTTTAATAAAAAAAATCATTAATGTCAATACCAGGAGTATCAATCACAGTATAAAACTGGTCATCTTCCAAACCAACTGTCTGCAGCTCGGATGTACTTTTTAGACTAGAAGTATTGCACTCTGATCGAGATATTTGCATTTCAAGTATGCAATTCGCGGTTGCACTTTTTCCATTACCCTTCCTTCCTACTAAAACAAGAGTTTGACGAGAAGCTATATCCTCATTGACATCAATTGAACTTCCCTCCATACCGAATATCTATATCAAAACAAATTTGAAGTCAATCACTTTAAATCACACTCATATAGTAACATATGAAATGCCTCGAAATACCAACATCTGAAAAGGTACAAAATACTAGTAAAATTTGTTCAAGAGAAATCTACTTATCAGAATAACAATATTCAAAGCTGTTAGAAATCCATGTTATATCACTAATTCATGTGATAATACATTTGTGTTTTTGTGTTTCTTTGAATGTTCAAAAAATGCATTTCTAGTACGTATACGTAGATCGGTCAGCTTTTTTGTAACAATCAACCAGCCAATACTAATGTTTCCATATTATTGTCTCTAAACAATTTCTCTACATGGTTTTAGAATTGCTAATCTTACAGAAAACTGCCTGATAAATACCAATTAGCAAGCAGATAATATATTGAAAAGATGCAGAAAGAAATAATTAGATAGCAACAACAGATTCTTGAAAACATAAACTATTAATCTAAATAATAACATGTACTCATTAATACTTTATAATCAAAGGAACAGCTTATAAAACTACAGAAGAAGCAGATATTACCTATAGGATTTTCAGGGTTTGCTGGGATGATAGATTAAGTTTGAAAAAGGAAATGGAGAGGAAACCATATTGTAAACAAGGCATGCGTGGAGAAGAAGATGTGCGGTGAAGGCAAACAGTCACGACTGTTCATTAACCAGAGTTAAAAAGGGGTTTAGTTAACTAACATGTTCGGACATGGCACACTCGTTAAGATACTTGAACATGTATAAATAGTTGTATATACGCCTTTATCCAAATCAAGTGTCTACCTTTCTATTTTGTTTGTCACAAAATAAATATTCATTCTAAACTTTTAACCAATCAAAATATTTTTCAAAGGTTAACACGAAATTTAATTGGTGAATAGTGTGATGGTCCCCACTTTTGTTAAACTGTGTGCAAACTGAAACATAACACTTAATTTGGGACGAAAGCGTAACTAAAATTAAGGGGGACAAACAAAAATTTTAAGGGACAAAGAATACATTATTTTCAAAGTATTTATGCATGTGTTAACGTTTTAAGGGAAGCATTGCGGCTCTCGTTAAGTCGTTATCGATTTTCATTAAATATACTCGATATTTCTTTTGTTTTTGTTAAGGGAAATAATTTATTTGAAAAGGTAAATTCTTCGTTTTAGCATTTGTGTTAGATGTTTTATAATATAACTCTTTTTATTACATGGCAAATAACTAAAAGAAAAAAAGGCTCCATTAAAAGGTCAAAATTTGATAATAAAAGAAATATGACTTTTGATGATAACTTAAAAGGACCTACATTTTGAGATCATGTCATAAAAGCATTTAAGCTCTCAAACAGTTCATTTACAAGTAAAATTACTGTATCCTTTTTAAAACATGTCATTAAAACTTAAAAGATTTAACATTTTGAAATAATGCTATAAAATGATTGAACATTTTAAAATTGTGTAAAAAAAAGGATTTAACACTCAAAATTACGTAAGGGTTTAAACAATCATATTGAAAAATTAGTGTTAAATTAATATTTTTGCTAACTAAACAATGTCAAATATTAATTAAATACGTGATATTTAAGCACCACATCAACTAAAACATGTCGAAAATTGAAGGAAAAAAAGGGTAGTAAGATGACATGCTTTTAAAATTTGGGTCTTGTTAGGTCACTCTTATTGACAATGTCGGTACCTCGTCCGTTGAAACCGACGGAATCGACATCATTGCACGGAGCCGTCGGTTCGGTTCGTCGGATATCCGACATTCCTTCTGTTTTTTTTTTTTTTTTTTTGCTTTCAGTGTGTGTATATAAATAAATGGATATAGTTAAATGTGGGCCCAAAAACTAAAGTGACGGAGTCACTGATGGACATAGTCGGTCAGTTTTGGAAAAAAGTTGACATGGCGTTGACGTGGCCGGTCGGTTTTAGTCAGTTTTAGTCACCATTGGGAGTGGTCTTAGATAGGCCTGTAAACGAACCGAACGAACACGAACGAAGCCTGTTTGTGTTCATTCATTAAGGTTGTATCGAACAAACGAACGAACACGAATGGAAAAGCGAACGAATTTTGTTGTTCATGTTCATTCACTAAGAAAATTTGTTTGTTCACGAACGCAAATCAACGAATACATAATTTAATACATTTGTTCATTAATACGCTAAACAAACCCCAGGGAACACAAACGCAAACGAACATATATAAGTGTTTAACAATCACAATATGATGCTTAATTATAATAAATTAACAACTTTTATAAGACTTCTTTTAATACTACTCCCTCTATCCCATTACAAGTATCATGTTTTGACTTTTTGAAATATTTCTTTTTCAATTTTGACCTTAAAATTTTGTTTGTTTATGTCATATAATACTTGATGCAAAATATATGAATGGATTAGGTTTTAAATGTATTTTCATTGGTATAATTTTCATTAAATATTATATAACACAAACACAAATATTTAATGTCAAAGTTGAAAAATAAAAACTTTGAAAAATCAAAACAGGACACTTGTAATGGGATGGAGGTAGTATTATATTTAGAATTAAAATATTAAAATGTTTAATACTACAATATTTACAATTTAGATGAGATTAAATAAGATATACAAATATCCATTAATTTTTGTTAACAAACGAACATGTTACCGAACGTTCGTGAACATGTTAGCGAACGTTCACGAACGTAGATTAACGAACTAGACATCTGTTCATATAATTACATTGTCCATCCCTGTAGTTGTCCCTAACCCAGTCCTCAGGTCAGGTATTGTTCAGGTCCAGTCCTTTGACCCGGTTTTTCGTTTCATAGCAAATATATGCAGCATATAATTCAAGAGTGAGTCCGTCCTAAACATTAATAAACTACGATATTTTTTCCTCCATCACAAAACATGATCCATCATTTTGATGATCCAAATTCAAAACTAATTCCACACTACTATTAAATCCTTTAAATATAATAAAACAAATAACATGTTAATTATGATCACAAAAATAATAATATTAGACTCCAAAACCATTTAAACATATTTATCTGAGTTATGACTGCATATATCTAACTTTATTTTCAGAAGTAGGGTATGTTCGGCTAACTAGCTTATAAAAGCTTATTGGAGCTTATTGGAGCTTATTGGAGCTTGAGCTTATTTTTCCTAAAACAAGCTTTGTTTGGCAAACAAGCTTATAGGAGCTTGTTGGAAATTTTAAGCTCTGGAAAAAAACGCTCCGAGTACTAGCGTTTGAAATAAGCTTGGAGCTTTTCTTTAGGTAGAATTACATTATTGCCCTTGATATATTAGTAAATAAGCTCCATCATTTAATAAGCTCCATCCTTTTATGTAATTTTACATTTTTCAGCTCCAGCTCCAGCTAGTTTACCAAACACCTTTCTAAATTAATAAGCTCCTATAAAATAAGCTCCAGCTACCAGCTCCAGCTCCAGCTTCAAGCTCCAGCTAGTTTTACCAAACACACCCGTAGTACATCTGAATATAAGTTTGCTACAACATCTGAATATTGTTGCAATATTAAAAATAGAAAGACACGTCACAAGTGTGTAGAAAACTTCCTTGTAATTTTCAAGATAGCACCCTTTTACTTCTCGAGCTTGTGTTACAATCATAATCTAATCACAAAATTCTCAAAAATCATCAAAAGGACCCATATATATATTTACATCCTTCAAGCGTGTATTAAGCTTCAATAAGATTCATCAGGGTCCAAATCGTAAGATTAGAGATCAGATTTTGTAGACAGGAGTAATCCCCAAAAGATGGAAGCATTTCCTCATAACAACTGCAGTTGCCTCACACAACAATAATCTGCTAGCTTCCTCATCAGACCCAACAACCTGCCCAATTCGTAACATAAGGTCCATATCCAAACAAGAAAATTTATATTTGACATCGATTAAAGTCTAGACTATTCTTGGTCAGAAAACAAAGGATAATTATACCAACTTAATAGAATGAAAGCAATCAAACATTTTGGAATTTCAAAACTGGCAAGGGTCGGGAGATTTAACAATGAGTGAAAATATATTACCTGGCACTCAGAGTAGAAACTGGTAAACTTCTCGGATAAATCGTATAGGTATTCACACAGTTTATTTGGTAAGAGATTTGTGCAAGCCTCTTCAACAACCTGAATAAAGAGAGTTTGAGCAAAATTAACTCAGGCTTAAAGCCAGCTTCATTTCAGGGTAGATAAGTCGAAAGTCGAATTTGGTTATGCTTTATCTCAAATCCAGTAAAAAAAACCAAATAAAAAAGATAACTAAAAAAACAACAGATTGAATTTTCTCTCTCCCTTTTGGAACGGCACAAATACTCTGAACTCTGAAGTGTGTTGCTATTGTGTACAGTTTTCAGAATCATACTTGCACATTTATTATTCAATAAAAAGACGAACAAAACTGGACAAAACACATTCCAAGCCACACTAAGTTATTACACATTCGCCCCTGTATAGATATCATCATAGAAAGATGCATAACACTTTGACACCATTGCTGATGGCACATTCGACCCATTGAGACCTTTATACCATTTAGTGTACATATTTGATACTCATGGTGGAGTGGCTCTGTTTATATTACCTTTTTTGTATTGGTTTGTTTCAAATGTTACTAAAGTTTATCATGATTGAAACACTTTGGTCTGACACGAAGTAGTGAAGATGGTTGAGCAATGCTTCTTCATTAAAAATTGTCTTACCTCAGGAAACTGGAGCAAATGTAATCCCAGGTTGCGTTCTTGATCTTTCTCCAAGATTAATTTCCCCGCCTGTCGCAAACAATTATGATCATCCATAAACTTGATATTTCATTCAAAAACACAATAAGAAAAGCAATAGAAATAGGACTCAGATTATCAGCATAAAAGAACCCAGAAAACCTTACCCTCTTCAACTCCTCTATGTCTTTACCAGATTTCCGAATGATGGAACATATACGAGCATGTGCATACAGCAGATATACAGCAGTATTTCCCTATTCATCAAAGAATGTGAGCAGGTAAAAAACAAAAGCAGTGTTACAACTTCAAATTAAAGAGAAATAAGAATAGTTATACGAAACAGAATTCCATAATTAAACTAATTTTAGACTTAAAATATAATAGAAAAGGGAGATCATCCTTGAGCAGACCTTATCATTTAACATCTGATCAAAATTGAACGTGTAATTGGTCAATCTATTGTTCTTCAAGTCGGCATACCTGTTCAGAACACCAATATACAACCAATACAAACACCACAGTCATATACCTGTGTAACCTCTCTAACTAATCAAACAAAGAAAATTGCAAATGACCAGGTAGCAGCCATGTTAAAATATGGTTACCCATAAAATATAACTGAAATTGGCCTAACAGTTACAGTATGATTCACTTTTAGAGAAAGGGTGAAATTCGATTTTATCAAAGTCTCATTTTATCAAAATCACGAGATTAACAAATGTAGACATTTTTTGAATCACCATATCCATATAAATATCTACCTCTTCTGGAAAGTAAATTTGTAATTAATCAGAAATAAATGTGAACTACTCTTCTCATATTAGTGGTGCTGACAGAATGAGTACAATAAACAAGGTGTTGAAATTATAACAAGAGAATCTTACTTAACAGCACCATATCCAACTGCTTCAGCAGTATGCTCAAGCTCCTCAGGGGTCCACTCAGCAGCCTTACCTGATAAAGAAAATAAACCCACTTTATTTAGACTACGTTACCAATAAGATGGGTTGACTCAAGTTATGTTTTATCTATGAAACGTCAAATGAGTCAAAATTGAGTCAAAATTCATCAGAAGTGTTTGTACTCAAATGCATAAGAACCTCCTGAATCGCTTTACTAATGGAAGTTCGAAAGAGTGTTATATTTATGCAATAATCTTTTTATCAGATAATTAATTTATAAAATTAATGGATAATAAGTGTTACAGGTGGGCCAAACCTGATCCAACCCCTTGACCCGAACCTATTTTGACCCGTTACGCAACCTGAGTGGATATATGGGCATACCTCGCTCCACAAGGGCAGCTTTACAACGAGTTTTAGCTTCATCAAGCAAATCAACCAACTTAACCACTTCGGTACTACGGGTTCGAAATCTCTTTCCATCATCACCAAGAACAAGACCAAATCCTACATGACTAGTTTTAGGATATGTGTTCACATCAGTTGGAAGCCACCCTGCACGCTTAGCAGCCTGAAAATAAAATGGAAAAATATTTACTTCATCAAGATTCATATTCTTGGCCAAAATTTGTTGAAAAGAGGAAGGGGGATATTATGCCGTGTAAAATTGACTTACAGTAAAGAACATTTCAAAATGCCCTCTCTGGCCTATATCAGTCAAATAAATAATCCACTCAGCTTTTTCCTCGTTAAGGCGGTACCTATATATAACATCCAAAATGTTATTTAACTACAAAATCAACAATTACCAGTGCAGATGAAATATTTGAAAGAAGTATATAAGATTCCAAACAGACCATATATGGAAAAAGTCGAAGTATATATATAGTAATAATAAGTTTCAATTAACTCTGAGTTAATTTCAAGAAAACCAACCACAAAGCTGCAAGATCTGTTGAAGCATAGTTGAAGCCTCCAGCTCTCTTGACAACAATAAGAGGTATATTTTTTCCCTCAATAAAGATCACCTGAGCTCCCTCACTTTCTTCGATTAATCCCTTTTGCCTCAGCAGATCTAGAGTCCCAGGAATGTAGGGATTATAGAAGCTTTCACCCTGAAACCAACAGTATGCAACGCTATCTCATAAGTTTGTATGTCCAAAAAAGGTGTATATCTCGTGTAAAAAAATGTAGCATCTATTAGCAAACAATAAAACTGTGATAATCCAGTTCTAAAATAGAAAAGAAAATAAGGTTGATGTAAAGGTTGGATACTCCAGATCTTGACTTCATTTTTTAGAGGATATCATTATATAATCAAGAAACAGTTCGTGAATAAACATGTTATCTTTTCTTCCAAGTGGACCCCCAGACGCTGATATACTTTTTCGTAACCTTTTCGACTAATCTCACATATTTGTGCCCATGCCTTGTGGTACTTTTCCTCGCCAGCCTATATTTTTTATTCATCGATACACGTGCAAGAAAGATATATAAACATGCTAAAATGATGAACCAACAATTCCAAAAACTACAAGAGATTTAGTATGATAAGAATGAAAGATCACTTTGTAGAGGTTTTTTTTTTTTTTTTTTTTTTTTATGGACTGAATTATCTGTGCACGTTGATTTCAGATCTAATGTTGGCTACAAGTTGGTTAATCACCTGGAGACGAACTAGATCTAATGTTGGCTACAAGTTGGTTAATCACCTGGAGACGAACTACTGCTTGCTGGGCTCTCTCTTTGAACTCAGCATCGCCATCAAACCTCTGCTTTGATGCCTTATAAAACACCTATTATTGCACCAATTGAGTCAAATTAACACTAATTGCTCACCATTCAGAAAATAAACTGTTAGAACCTACACAAATTCATCAATGAATTCTAACAACAAAAATGATCAAATCGGCAATACAGTTCATTTAACAAAAAAGACAATAATTGTTCTGTATATAAAAAGAATGTCCAATAACTACAATTATCTTGATTTTTATATGTAAGTGTTGTTTAAAAAAGTAACTGATAGCTCCTAAAACTTAAAGAATTACCAACAATATAATTTATTATGATGATACTAGTAATTAATATAGGACATCCCATGATGTAAACTGTTGCAATTTCCTAGTAACATGTAATTAGAAGCAATCACAGTCTACACAACAAATGAGATTACACATGTGGCGTAATTTCAAAGTGAAACTGCTCACCTCAAGTTCTCCAATAGCCTGATCATTAACTTCCCCATTAGGAAACTTTTCAAATAGGAACTCGATTAACATTCCAAACTGCAAAAGAAACATGTTTAGATTATCCATTTTCACAATGATACAGGTAAAAAGAATGCATATTTGCAATACCACAACTTTTGAATATAACAAGATATCAATCTCATATACCTGAGTACCCCAATCCCCAACATGGTTTCTACGGAGCACATCAATATTGGAATACTCAAGCATACGGGCTAACGTGTCTCCAATGATAGTCGATCGTAAATGACCAACATGCATTTCCTTGGCTATGTTGGGCGAGGAAAAGTCTACTATGGCCCTTTTGACAGGAAGTTTAGGTGCCCATGTATCTATACCATCGGTTAACATCTTTGAATACTCTGTAGAAATGAGAACATCAAAGTAAGCGACAAGCTAGGTCAAACTTCGAATGCATGTTTCAAAAAGTTAAAAGCACAAATACCTTTGCTATCCATTGCTTTGACAACTTAATATCAACAAAGCCAGGACCCGCTATAGAGTGTGATTCTATCATGTCAGATGCTGGAAGATTTCGCCTGATTGCCTATGTATTAGAAAAACAACACATAAGCTTAACTATTGGTGTTAGAATAATCTACTTCACATTTCAACATTCATGATAGCCATTGACCCATAGAAAAAAAAAAATACCTCTCCAATATCTCGCGGGCTTTTAAAATCTGTACTCTTGCCTTTCAATTTAGCCCATGAGCTCATGGCATTGTTGCTATTACCAAACGTAAAATTCTACATTAGTACTTAACATTCTGAACAAAAACATATACTGATGATGCAGCTAAACTACTAAAAAATATATACTAAACAATAGGGGGAAAAATCATGCATAAGTATAAGAAAAGGCATATACCATTGATAATCACCAAATTCTTTTTTGACGCATGCAGCAATCAGAGGCACAACGTCTGGCTCATCAGGGATGGTTACATTCAGTGATTCTTTAAAAACCTTCGTTAATAGTTCTTTAAGGCTCCCTATATTTTCATCCTGTATTACAATACCTTCGGCATTATCTTAACCGTGCAAATTAATAAAACAGAAAGTACCAATCCTGTTATGATATATGGGCATTTATGTAAATTTAAAAGCTTACATTTGCATCAGCCATGGTTGATGAGGAATTTTCCTGTTTAACTTGAAAGTTTCTTGTGGATTTCAGAATAACTGTCTAGTTTTGCAGTAACAAAAATGCAAGAACTTAACATTTCAGTTACACACATAAGCAAATCAATGCCAACAAGGCGCAAAGAGAAATACAGTTACAATCTTGATTTTAAAAGGTCTGAGGCACACTTTATTTGCAGAAACTGCTGTAATCATACTTCATACACAAAACACATTATAGGAGTGTCAGGGTTAGCTTATATATGCAGCTAACTAGTTGGTTGTATCATACGAGATAAACTTATCACAATTACAGTAGGAGTATATATAAGAGATACATTTACACTCTACACCCTCTAATATAATTATATATATATATATATATATATAACACTTAATTGACTAATAATACACAATAAGCAATTTCGAATATCCAAACAACTAACGGCCTTTAAGGATATATTTATGCTAGATAAGCTGTTTCTCATAAGCCATTTTGCAGGTACTTATATAAAAGATCCTATAAAGCTCAATAAGCTAACCTAAACACTCCGTAATACTAAATTTTAACAACTAAAACACCAACATATATCATTCCATACCCACAAGGCCACAAGTAGATTGCCGTTCCAAATCGCTTATATGCTCAACTACAGCATATAAGTAATTAAGTATGTACATATTCTAACTTCCTTCATAAGCATAACTAACTAACTGTGAAGAACATCAACTGGCATGCAATTATATTATTACCTCATAATAAGATTGTAATCAGGATTGAAGGATAGAAATAATCTGACAAACACTGCTATGTCGATCTAGGGTTTAACATGGCAATACACATTCCAGTGGTGTATGTAATGTTAATCTGTTCCAAAACTCAGCTAGTGAAACAAACAATGCATCATTTTTACAACTCATTGCAATACATACAGTATATGTAAGTATATAATGTATATGTATATATATATATATATAATCTGAAAGTATAAGTTATGAAGAGATTGAGCTTACAATTGCGTGACGGAGAAGGGGACGACGGAAGAGGATGAGAGGGGCGGAAGAAAGATACGCGAGGACACAGAAGGAATTTCTCAATTAAATACATTGAATTGCGTTGAGGTTTTCCAGGGTTTTAATTTGCTAATTTGTGCTTTTTTTAACACTATAGTAAGTTACAAGTAATGTCCCTATACTACTAGAACTTACATGTTCACCCCTTTCACTCTAAAAAGAACGATCATATATATATAATCAATCTGTAAAGCTACATCCGTAATCGATGATCGATCCTATATGTATAAGCAATTCTTAAATGGGCAAATTACCTAAAATAGAAACGAATTATTACTGTATTTTGCATTCTAGAAACAAACTATCAAAAGTTTTAATATTAATAATGTAGTTTCAATTTAGTTTTATTTCTAGCAACGTGTTAACTTTTAACCCAGTTACCATTAACCTAACGCTGACGTGTCTCATTTACATCCACATGGCAGCTGACGTACCGATATTGCTAACGTGGCAATCCACGTGGCTGCTGACGTCAGCGAGAGAGAAAAATTTTTAAAAATATATATTAAAAAAAAAATAAAAAATGTCTTCAAATCGACTTGGATCTTGGATACGGGGGCTTCTTCACACCTTACTTCAGATGCAGGTACTCTCAATTCTCGTTCTAGCTTTATTCAGTCTATTATTGTAGGTGATGGATCCACAATTCCTGTCGCTCAAATGGGACATAGCCAAATTTAAGGAACATAATTCATGCAATAAAGATTTTAATATGATAAGTAGTTTATCGATTATTAATGATTCTTAATTAATTATTAATGGTACTAAAGTACAGACCTACTCGCACGGCTCCAAAAGACAGATATATTATCCTCATTTTTTTGATCGGGAGTTCAAAACATCCAATAACTTTTGAGTTGCAGTCATATGTTTAATTGGTATCCTCTGTCAAACTCTTGTATATGTTATTCAAGATCCAAGATCGTCGATTTGAAGACATTTTTTTAAAAATAAAAAATAAAAAAATTAATTTAATTTAATTTTTATTTTATTTTTTTTCTCTCGCTTACGTCAGCAGCCACGTGGATTGTCACGTTAGCGATATCGGTACGTCAGCTGTCACGTGGACGTAGTTGGGACACGTCAGCGTTGGGTTAACGGGAACTGAGTTAAAAGTTAACAGGTTGCTAGACATAAAACTAAATTGAAACTACATTTCTAATATTAAAACTTTTGATAGTTCATTTCTCGAATGCAAAATAGTTCGTTTCTATTTTAGGTAACTTGCCCTTATTAAATTTACATAGACAAAATCAATGGTAGTCGATGATCGATCCTATATGGTATAAGCAAAAATGATAAAATACCTTGATGCAAATTGAGGTTGAAAATTTGAAGCAGCAAGCATGCAGAAAGGGAGTAGTTAATTGAGCCATCCTATCTGCATATACTCTTTCCGAGTAGTCCCTATTTGCTTTTTATTTCTGTTCTTGTTCTATCCTAATTTTCTTACTTTTTCTTAAACAAAGAAAGTTCGGTTAGTTATGTTGATAATACAATATCGATATTGATCTTTAAAAATAATATGTCAGTATATTAGTACATAGTTTCATTAGAATCGCCGGATATTTAGGTCACACTAAAAAGATGCCTCCTAGGATCACCTCGTTTTATATCACTGAATTCGGAGATGAAGTTCACGAAGCTGATATTTGGAAGACATTAATAAAGAAAGGAAAGGTGGTGGATGTATTCATTGCAAAAAGAAAGAACAAAGTAGGGAAAAAATTCGGATTTGCTAGATTTCTAGATATTAAAGATGCTGGAGCTTTTACTAGGTCGCTAAGGGACATTACGGTGAAGGGTGGAAGAATTATCATTAGCTTGGCAAGATTTGAACGAAACACGAATAAGAACTTACGGGGAGGTATGAATCAAAGTAACAAAGGAAGGAAGAATATCGGAATACATAATAATGGTGATGTAAAAGGAAATAAATCTTGGGTATCGGGGTCAAAATCTTTCGCAGATGTCGTTCGTGGAAACCAAGCTCAAGCGGTGCTTCGATTTGAATCGTCAAAAGTAATCTGGGACTGGGCTAAGAGTAATCTGATTGGGAAGGTTTCGTCTTTCGCAAACCTTTGGAATCTTGAAAACCTTAAAAATGCTGATGGGTGTTCAGAGATTAAAATTCGTTTCATTGGCGGTTTATACGAACTGGAGGACGAGGTTTCGGCTATTGATTTCTTGTCAAACGGTTCGGACATATGGGGAAGCTGGTTTGAAAGTTTAACTAAGTGGAATAAGGAATTCTCGGTTCCTGATCGTTTAGCTGCTATTAGTATCGCTGGCATTCCTCCACATGCTTGGAACTCGGAAACATTTGACGTGATAGCTAAAACTTTCGGGGAAGTAGTTAAATCGGAAGATTGTGATTTTGATTCAAATAACTGGACACCGGGAAATTAGTAATTCTCACAAAAGAAGTCGGAAAGATTGATCAATCATTAACAATTGCGGTTGATGATGAAGAATTTCAAATCCGTATATTCGAAGATCAATCGGAATCGGCCCGTCTCGTTCCTGGTTTTTATAAGAATACTTCAAGTTGGATTGACAGTGATTCGGAATCAGAAATCATTAGCGAGGACGACACTGATTCGGAATCAATACCGGAGGAAGAACTCGGAGATTACTCGCCGGAATCAGATGCAAATGGGGCGGAAGTCAAAGGGACAGCGATCGAAAAGTCGGGGGAAGTGGAAGAGTCTATTGACGCTTCGAATATCGGGAATCCACAGCTTGTGGTGGAAAATTTGAATAATTCAAAAAATGATTGTGGGCTAAATGATAATATGGATAACACATCTATTGGGCCTATCAACTGTCCAACAAAGTCGAAAGGAGATTACAACTCGGACTCAACGGGCCTAGAAGACACTGCTAACAATGGGCCGTGTCAAATGGAGGGGGATTTAAACTTGAATGTGGAGAACATGGGCTTGGATCAGTCTTCTCACAATCATACTGGAGATTCAATTGAAAATTCGACGGATCAAATTTGTAAAAAGAAAGTAACAGGAGTATTAAATTTGATCAATCGAAAAAAAAGGCAAAACTGGAAAGAAAAGATTCGACCTAAATAAAATCGCCGGTTCACACTTCTCGCACATAATCTCAAGTTCATCGAAGTCGAGTTCCAAAAGAGCAAACGTATCTTCAGGCGATTCTATTGAAGTTCAAGAAACTATGGAAATCGGGGAAATGCTTGGATTCGATATGAAGGGGAAAGAAGAGATGGTTAGGAAAGTTATGAAGGAAAGCGGTGCCATGAATGGGTATAAATGAAGATTCTGTCAATAAATATCAATGGGGCGGCCTCACTTGCGAAACAAGAATGGGTGAGAAAGCTCAGGAAAAGTAATAAAATCGAAATAATGGGAGTGCAAGAAACAAAAGTTGAAGCATTAGATGAGAGAATGGTTAATGCTTTATGGGGTGGTGGTGGAATGAAATATGATTGTGTGGATTCAGACGGAGCATCGGGTGGAATACTCACAATATGGGATAAAGCTATGTTCGAAAAAAAGATGGTTATTCAAAAACCAGGGATGTTAGCAGTAAGTGGCAATTGGAAATTGAATGGAACAACTTGTGGCTTCATTAATGTGTATGCTCCTCAAGAGCTATCAAAAAAGAAAATATTATGGGGGGATATCCAACTCACTTTACATACGTACCCGGATGTTCGATGGATAGTATTTGGCGATTTTAATGAAGTGAGAAAGGAGGAAGAAAGAAAGGGTTCGAAGTTCATTTACAACAATGCCAAAATCTTCAATGAATTCATACATCGAAGCGGTCTTAGTGAGGTTAAAAGTGGAGGTAGAAATTACTCTCGGTACAGCAAGAACGGAGGAAAACTCAGTTTGCTCGACAGGTTTCTAGTAAATGACAAGCTGTTGGAAGTGTGGCCAATCCCAAGTGTAACAATAATGCCACGGGGCATCTCCGATCATTGTCCGGTATTTTTTAACTCTGATGTAAAAGATTTCGGCCCTTCGTACTTCAAACTATACAATTCATGGCTAGAGGTAAACACATTCAAAACAATGGTTGACAAGACATGGGCAAAGAAAAGCTTTCGACAATCTTGTACCCCAATACGTCTATTTATGTCCAAGCTTAAGGAAACAAAGAGAATGGCAAGAGAATGGAACGAAAAGCAGAAAAGCATGACAAATGGTGAAAAAATAAGTTTAAATAAAAAAGCAATTGATTTTGATCTGTTGGCCGAATCCAGAAATCTCAACGAAGCAGAAATAAAAATGAGAATGGAAGTTGACCTGAGGAGATGGGAGTTGGAGAATCGGGAAGCTAAAGATTTGAGGCAAAAGGCGAAAATTAGATGGGCTATAGAAGGAGACGAGAACTCAAAGTTCTTTCACGGTATTATAAACAACAAAGCGAAACGGAATTTCATTCATGGAATCAACTATAATGGCCAATGGACGACAGATCCTAACAAGATCAAAGAGGTAGCATTCTCTTTTTTTTCAAGCAAATTTGAAAATAAAATTGATTCTAGACCTTCTTTTTCTTGTAATAATTACAAGCAATTGTCGAACATACAAAGAATTGAACTTGAAAAACCAATCTATGAGGATGAAGTTAAATCTGCCATTTGGTGCTGCGGTGATGAGAAGTCACCTGGTCCAGACGGATTTTCACTTAGATTTTATAAGCTTTTTTGGTATAAAATTAAAGCTGATCTCATGAAGGCTATTAGACATTTTGAATGCACCGGTAAGATAGACGAGGGCTGCAATGCTTCGTTTATTTCACTAATTCCAAAAGTTGACTGTCCACTTTCCTTTTCGGATTTTCGCCCCATAAGTCTGATCGGGTCATTGTACAAGGTAATCGCTAAGATTCTTGCAGATCGTTTAAAAGGTGTAATAAGCGGTTTGATCGGAAATGTCCAAACTGGATTTCTCTCTGACAGAAGTATTATAGAAGGTCCCCTCATTGTGAGCGAGCTCATTTCGTTGGTAAAAAAAAGAAAGTCGCAATCATTCGTTTTTAAAATCGATTTTGAAAAAGCTTTTGACACTGTCTCTTGGGAGTTTATAGATAAGTAATGTGTCAAATGGATTTTGGGCAGAAGTGGAGAGGATGGATTCGGGGGTGTCTCGAATCATCGTCGATTTCAGTTCTCATCAACGGGTCACCTACGTTGGAATTCAAACCGAGAATTAGGGTGCGTCAAGGTGATCCGATGGCGCCATTTTTGTTCCTTATCGCTGCCGAAGGGTTAAATCAAGCCATGATAAAGGCAAGAGATCTAGGAATTTTTCACCGTATCAAAACATCGCATTCAGGACCGGAAATAACACATTTGCAATATGCCGACGATACTATTTTTGTAGGAGAATGGTCTTCGAGAAATATAAAAAACTTGTTCCGTATTTTAAGGTGTTTCCAATTGTCTTCGGGGCTTTGCATCAATTATTCTAAAAGCAATCTATTTGGAATCGGGGTAGAGGTGCCAAATGTTCTTGATATGGCGAATGGCCTTAACTGTAGTATTGGAAATCTACCGTTCACTTACTTGGGCTTCCCCATCGGTGCTTCAATGAATCGTTGTGAGTATTGGGCCCCATTGATTAATCGCTTTCGAAGCAGGCTATCATCATGGAAAGCCAATTCTTTGTCGATCGGTGGAAGATTACAGTTATGTAAAAGAGTTTTGGGTAGTATTGGCACTTATTATCTATCGTTACTTAAGGCCCCATTGAAAATAATTAAAGAGCTTGAAAGTCTCCGTGCTCGTTTCTTTTGGGGTGGTAATGACGATAAGAAGAAAATCTGTTGGGTCAAATGGAATCGCGTCTTAGCAGATCAAAATAGGGGTGGACTAGGTATCGGGAGTTTAAAAGCTCAAAATGTTGCGCTTCTATGCAAGTGGTGGTGGAGGTTTCTTAGTGAAGATGGTAACGTTTGGGGTGAGGTGATAAAAGCAATTCATGGTAAAAGCGGTGGGTTGGGCGATAAAATATCAAATGGAAAAGTTCCTGGGTTATGGCGAAACATCTTAAAAGCGGGTATTGATTTGGGGAAAATTAACCTTACGTTTTCATGTTTGTTTCAAGTTAATGCAGAAATAGACCATCATAGCTACATGCCATGTTCTTGGAGATTGACATCATCAGGTGTATTCACTGTTGCTTCCCTTAGATATGCATTCGATGATCTGACTTTATCACCTTGTACGATGGCTGTTAGTAAATGGGTTAAATACATGCCAAAGAAAGTCAACATACATGCTTGGAGGATTGCGATGAAAAGAATACCAACACGGGCGAATTTGGAAAAACGTGGAGTGCAAATTATTTCAAACTTATGTCCACTGTGTAATGCTCACGAAGAGGATGAAGAACACGTTTTTTATGCTTGTAGATTTGCGAAGGAGGTGTTAAGTTTTATAGCAAAATGGTGGAAAACTAGTTCACAAGAAATAGATAGTGTGGATCAACTATTACAGTGGGCATCGAAAGTGGGCTTTAAAGGAAGAAGAGAAGAATTATTCACAGGATGTATCTACACATTCTTATGGCTCATCTGGAATTTCATAAACGAAGTATTATTCAGAGGGAAGCAAATGAATGAATTCAACAAGGTTCCATTTCAAGTGATTAGTAAATCATATTTCTGGATAAAAAATCGAAGCAAAGGCAAGGAATCAAGTATTCAATGGATAGATTGGGTTGGAAATCCTTGGACATTGAGCGAGTAAACGTAGAATGGCGATGGATAGATACGACGTGGCAGTGATGTCACTTGAAGAGGAGTAACGCAAGTATTGGCTGGAATAGAGCAACATTTATGACCTAAGCATAATGATAGGATTTGTAAAGTAGAGTAGGTCTAGTAATGATTTTGAGGCAATTGAGTGGATGCGCTCATATGTAATCTTTCTAGCATCTTGCTAGTCTCGTTTATAATATTATGGGGTTCGGGTGAGGGGTGATGGCGGAGCCGAAGCTTCTCTCCCGTTCCCTTTGATTTTGCTGTTCAAAAAAAAAAAAATTTTTGAGTCGCCAAATATATTAAACGGAGGGGGTGAAGGCACACAATCGCCAAGAAGACTGTCATCTATCCATTTTTTGGGATCTTAAAAGTATATATATTTATAATAATTTATTTTTTTAAGAGCAAATTTTTGTTTATATTGTCAGAATGTGTTTAGTCGAATGAAAAATTGGTAATTATCTAGAAAAATTTTATAAGAAAATCAGAAAATTGAAAAAACGCGTTTAAATTGGATATTTTCAAGATATTTTTTTCAAGAAAATGAAAAACCCACTTTTTCATGTTATAACTAGGTGTTGGAAAACATAAAAATTTTCACTTCTCCACTTTTTTCTTTATACTACTCCCTCCACTTTTCTAATACTTTTCAAAACGTTGTAAGCTCAACTATATTTTCCGGAATTGAAAATGCAATAATATTGAACATATTTTTTAAATTTTTAACATTTTTCTAGAGAATGAAAACTCTTTCTATTTCTTAGAATATTAGAGATGAAATTTTTTGAAAAAGTTTTCACAACTAGACACAACCTGAAATTTTCAGTCCCCAATCCCGTGGTTTTACCTAGGGGTAGGGGTGTTACTTTTATTCGAATCCGAATAATCCATCCGATCCAAATCTGAATTAGGTGAAATGGATCAGATTACTCGGATTACGGATTGTTTGATCGGATTGTGGGTATATTTGGATATATCCGAATAATTCGAATTAGGTTTTGATCAATTAAATAATACATTATTAATACTATATATTAATGATTATCATAAACAAATTAATTATGTTTACCTTAATTTAGCTCACTTGATGTAATGAGTTTGTTTTCCAAAAACTTTAGGTAAGGATATCTACGTTTGAAGGATATGAGTCTTTATTTACATATTTATATAGTTTTTTGCCAAAAAAACATATTGGTACTTATATACATAGTTGTTAACTCGTGACTCGGTACGTGATTCGGAACCCCGATTTTTGGCTCGTGACTCGATTCGTAACTCGACTCGTAAGAGTCAAAAAATAAAATAAATAAATATATATTTATATTTATATTTATATATATAACATATATGCATAAGTATACATTATAAAGGAGTAATGTAAACAAAGTTTATAAATTGTTAAGCAAAATGACATATTATAAAATATATGTCAAAGTAAAAACGATATATTACAAATATATGTGCATATAAAGATAATTTTATAGATATTTAATAATCAGTAATATAAAATATAAGTATCTTTATTGTAAGCTACAAAGTGCAAACTATTTTGAAAAGGGAGGGACTTTAAAACAACTTCAGAAAATATGTAAGGATGGATAGGCTATATAGTACTTTCGCAAGGATTAATATGTAAATGTTTTGTCCTTTTGTCTGTACTTATGGCTGTAAATTTCTACTTTACAGTCCATACTTTCTTTCTTCTTGAAGAATTTTCATTCCAACTCTCCATCACATAAACTCAGACATAAATTGTAAACTCAAAATCGTTGGTTAATTATGTGGTGATAGTTCATTCATTGGTTCTCCACTAAATTTCACCTCTCATGCCTTCCTCCTCTTGCCGGAACCATCCATTACCGCCGCAGCTGCTCCCTCAAGTCGTCGGAGTTCGTCAAATCGCCGGAATCCGTCACTTTCTGACGCTTTTACCGCCTGAACTCTGACCCGTACGAGTTTACGAGTCACCTTGACCAGGAGCGAGCCGCTCTATAACTCGCGAGTCAACCTCCGAGTCAAATGCAGTTCCGAGTCACCTCTCGAGTCGCCACTTTTTCACTGGTTTTGACTCGGCTCGTACGAGTCAACTCGTGACTCGTACGAGTTTGACAACTATGCTTATATATACGATTATCTATAAAAATTTAAACGTATATCTTTTGTTTGTTAAATTTAGTCACAATTGATATCACACATTCAACTTTAGCTTATTAGGATCAATTCATTTAATCCGAACCTGTTTAACTTATATCCGATTAATCCGTTTATTATTCGGTTAGGATTGCGGATTAACTTATGATTGTTCAAAATCATAATAATGCGTCCGAATAATACCCCTACCTAGGGGTATGTTTGGCAACAAGATTTTTGAAGTTTTTGAAGCTTTAAGCTTTTTGACTTTTTGTTTTCAGATTATTAAGCTCCACTGTGGAATTAGCTCTGTTTGGATGCAAAAATGAGAGCTTCTAGCTTTTTAATACAGCTCACCAAAAGCTCATTTCTAAAACGCTTGATCTAGTAACGTTTGAAATTGAGAATAGCTTTTTGTACTTTAAATTACATAACTAACCGGTTACGCAATAAAATTATAATGGTTCAACAATAAAGCACTGAAAATTAAGTTGATTAAATAAATAGGTATATTTAAAAATAATGGCTTAATTAAACCGGTTACGCAATAAAAATCGATTTGGTGCAACCACTTCAGTAGTTAGTGTCATTTTTATTTTTTAAACAGGATGTCATTTTTCTCTGGGTAATGATTTTACATCACTAGATTTTAGCCAGAGGCGAGCTGGAATTTAAGGGGGCCTATAATTTTCTACAAGTTAATAACGATAAATTACTAATATAATTACGATCTCATATTTTCATCTAGGGGTGTCAAAAGGGTCGGGCTGACCCGACCCAAACCCAAACTCGAAAAGGTTTATAGGGTCGGGTTCAATCGGGTTTGAAAAGCTTATCGGGTTAGTTTGACCCGAACCCAATAACCCGATATTGTTATTGGGTCAGTTTAGGGTTAAGTACTCATCGTTATCGGGTTATCGGGTCAACCCGATAAGATATTAATAAAAATTAAAAGTCTACTAGTCTATGTCCATTAACCTTACATATATTGTTAAAAAAACATTTTTATTTAATTGTCAAATTTCAACAAATGCATAATTTTTTTGAGTCGTTTGCCCTTTTTCAAACACAACTAAAATTCCATTCATCTTTCAATCAATTGTATCCTACTACAAGGGGCTCAAAATGCTAGTATGTATCCATATAGTCATAGACAACTACAACAAATATACTCCTTTCCCATAAGAATTAATTATTTATATTTAATATTTAAAACACTTTGGAGTAACATATTAAGACATGTTAACAAGTTATAAAAAATATAAACATCAGTTTTTGTCCTTGCGGTCTTATTATTTTGCCAATTTTGTCCTTTAACTTTTTTTGTCTCATTTTTTATCCGTATGATTTTGATTTTCGTTGCATTTGTCCTTTATCCGTTAAAGTTAACAAATAGACCATTAAGTCATTGAAAATGACAAAAGTACCCTTGTCTTCTTCCAAAAACCCTGATTTACCTTTCTTCATCCTCATCCCATGTTCATACCCAACATTTGAAGTTTAAAACCCTAAATTGATTATAATCTATTAAAAGCCACATTTTAAACCACCAAAATCACATATATTACCAAAAACCCAAGCTTATCTATACAAACATAAACCTACAAAGACTATTTTTACAAAGATGGTGGTCGTTGACAGAGGTCAGAATCGAGTCTGAAACAACACAACTTCGTGTCGCCGAAAAACTAACCTCGATCTGAAACAACACAACACAATGGATTCAATGGCGGATTCGGTGACATAATTGACGGCTATATTTGCCAGTGCCGTTGTTATCTTCGCCGGATCTGCTGCCCGCTGCCGCAACTATGGATCTATGAATGTTATGAAATGAAATCGAAACTTTGGAATGCGTTCTCAAATTCTGTTTGCATCATTGTTTGTTGTTCATGTTCAGTCTAGATCTTGTTGGAAAAACATGATTAAGTCACAATTCAGGTCGAATCCGGTGATCCGACAGTCGTGGTGGTTTCTGAATTCGAGAAGGGTGGTTTTTATGTGTGTTTTGTAACTTATTGATTTCTATTTTTGTGTTCATTATTTGGAGTTTTGTAATTGATTATCCAGATGCAGGGGCGGAGACAGGGCGGGAGCAGCGTAGGCAGCCGTTCCCGCAAGATATTTTAAATTCGTAAAAAAGAAATTTTTTTAGAGTATTAATGACATTTTACAAATTTCACCCCCGCAAAACCATAAAAGAAACAAAAATAAATATTTTTCACCTCCTATGTTAGGATTTCATGTCTCCGCCGCTATCCAGATGTTGGAGTAAGGCTTCAAATGAGATTCTGATACGGTTATATCTTGACTTGAATATATATATATACTTTTAGATAAAAGATTAAATATTTATATTGGGATGATGAAGCTTCAAAATAATAGGTAGGAGAAAGTCCTAAACAACGAGAGTGAAGCCTTAAGTTTGATTCATTTGTTTTTGTATTGTATTTGTGGGTAGTTTTTGGGATGTGGAAGTAGGAAAAATTAGGGTTTAAAAGAAAAAGTAAATTTTTTTTTTGAACGGCAGAGATTTTATTAACTTAAAAAGAAAAACAACCATCTAGCAAGATGCTAGAGGCCACAGAACAACAATCTAGGAATACAATCACGCTACACAAACTAGATTCTTCCCGAAACTTTAACTGCTAAGTCTGCAAAATGGATAAAAAAACTCATGTCGATTACAGAAAAACCAAGACATGAGAAAAACCCCCATCAACGGGGGCCACGCCACTGGTTTTCACCCCGTGATGTTTTTGATGCAGACCCAAACAAGTCTCGGGGAAATGGAACAGAAATTAAAAATATAACTCTTCGAACAAATGCCCCTCAGTTGAACGAGACAGGATTTTGAAGCCATTTATCCCACGTCATGTAAACGTTTCTAAATCTGCAACTGAACCACTGAAATGAATACAAAATAATAGAGTCAACGAGAGTGGTGTGTCTTTTCTTTGTTGGTTGGAAAACAGCTTCATTCCTGAATCTCCAAAGCTCCCACCAGGTTGCATGCATATACAATGATTGAAAGAGTATGCTTCACTTGCTTATTCGTTTTCAAAGAATAAATATGGTCCAACAAATCGGTATATGAAAACCAATAGGGCAGATTACACCCCAACCATTTTGAAATTGGCGTCCATACTTTTTTGGCGATGATGCATTCCGACATAACATGAACACCAGTCTAAATACCATTAAAACATGAAGGACATAGAAGAGAGTTATTATAGATACCTCGAAACCATAAGTTGAACCGGGTTGGAAGCCGATCTTTAAACAATCTCCAAACATGTATGTTCACTTTTCGGGGAACATGTTTATTCCAACAGGTTATCATATAGTGCGAAATCAATGTGTGTTTGTCTAAAATCTTCCGTAACCCATTAACTTGAAATGTGTCCATGTTCTTGAAATTCCACACCCAACGGTCCAACGAATTCCCAATTGTACAGAGAGAAGTCATTTGACATAACTTATTAAGTTGATCTTCTTCCACACCTCCCCGAATTTGCCTCCTCCAATTCCAATTAAAACTATTACCGTCCCATCTATCTTTAATGGTAACATTTTTTTCCACTTCCAGACTGTAAAGCCTTGCAAATTTATTAGCAAGTGAACAATCATCCAACCAAACATCATTCCAAAATGAGGTATCTTCTCCATTACTGTAACATCCTCGTTTTGGGCCTAGTTGAAATCGATAATTTATTTATTTGTTAAATTATTTAAGTGTGTTTTTAAATAATTAATGTCTTGAGAATAATTATGAAAATAATAGGTCAATCAGTTAAATGACTTATTGTGAATACTAAAATATTACTCGTTTTAAATTTATTTAGTTGACGGTAAAATAAAATTGTATTTCCCCGCAAATGGTTTTTAAGTTCCAGACAATAATGAATACGGGGAATGAAAATTAACACTTATGTATTATATTATATGGGATGGATCGGTTTTAATCCCACACACATACATACATGCGTACGAATACACACACACACACACACTTCTAACCCTAAATCAATTATCAAAATCATGAGAAATCATCAAATTGAAGCTTCTAAGCTTGGATTCAAGCTTCCTTAATCATCACAACAAGGTATGATCATATGTTCTTCATTTTTCATAACCTAGAATTTGGGGGTTTTTGATGTTCTTGGTTTAATCCGAAATTAGGGTTTGATTTTGTGAAATTGTTGTTAGTTAAACATGTTATGGTTGATTACTAACTAGATTCAAGCTTAAGATTATAGATTTATAGTGATTCTTAGGGTTTATGATGATTTTGATGGGTTAATGACTTTAATCCGAATTTAAAGTATGAAATTGGTTAAGGTGATGTTAATAAGTGTTTATAAGATGGTTAGTAATATTAATTTAACCTAGAAATGAATTAATCATGTTATATAAGTTGTGATCAAAATGGGTTTTTGGGTAATTGATGAAATTAGCATGATTAACATGAATTGAGGCTTATGGTTATGTTATGGTTGTTAAATTAGTACCTAATTCATGATTATAACATAAGTATTAACTTAAAATGGAAGAGTTTGATGAAGTGTTCATGAGGTGTTTTTAGAATTGATGATTATGATGAGTTATATGGTGAAAGTGATGTTGATTGTTAATTAGAACACTTAATAGAGAATTAAAGAGTAATGTTGCAAATTATTGACTAAGTATTCATTAAACCATGTGTTAGGGGTTTTGAATGAATTAGTGATATTTGATGGTAACGATCTTATTAAAGATGTAACCATGTTAATGGGGATAATAAAAGTTGATTAAATGAGGTGGTGGTCATAACGATCATAAACTTGATAATTGAGTTTGAATTGTGTCGTTGATATGGTTATTTATAATATTGGAATGATGTTGTATAGATTTTGAGACAAGTAACTAACTTGTGTTATTCCATTGTATTCTCAGATATGGAGAAGACTCAGTGACATTAGACTACTGAGTGGACGGCGGAGGTATTGGTGAGTGGACCTGTAATCTTCAGCGTAACTTAGTTGTAACAGATTTGGTTACAACGGGTAAACGTGGTTTTACTGCTTATAAACTGTGGATTGACATATTGCCTTGATAGATATAGATTTTGTGATATCTGGCCTTTGGGCATATGTGTTTTCAGAGGTCAACATGGTTTGGGCTTAAGGATACTATTGAGTTGCCAACACAGGTCCTTGTACACGGTTGGTTATAGGACTACTGTGTTGTGTGGGTAAATAGTACCTAGGCTATCGGTTTACCGCTGTATTGGCCTGCAGTTGGTGTGAGGTTGCTTGGGGGCCACCCGGGCATGAGGGCGCCTCAAGGACCGCCGATCCTCTTGGACGATATTTGTTTGCGATGCTTTATGCTGTAAACAAATGGTTGTGTGTTTACGATGCTGTTGCTGTAAACTCGTTTAGTATGCTATGCTTAGTTGTAAACATATTTGTTAGGCTAAGCTGTGTTGATGGTTGTTAGTTCATTCACTTAGCGTTGAGCTAATCCCCCACATTACCACTCCTTGCAGGTTATGGTTAGATTATGGGATGAGCAAGGAGCTTTTGACCGGATGGAATGTTTGATGACCCGATGTTTACTCTGATCTTTGGTTTCATAAAATCATTGTTGTCTTTCAAATTATGTAACACCCAAAATGTTAAATCATGTTTTGAAATAGATTGACTAATATGAGTATTATATAATGTACAATCATTAATGTTTGTTGGACTTTCGCTTCCAGTTAAAAAAAAATGGCTTTGAAAAAGAAGGGTGTTATAAATTGGTATCAGAGCATCGGTTTGGGTGAATTGAACATTTATGGTGTTCAATCCCAAATCTGGATTTGTGTCAAGTCAAACATTCCAGAAGGTGGGGTTAGTTGTTGCATGAGAATTGGGTAGTAGGATATGTACTAACGCTTAACAAGATGTGAGATTGTGTTTGAATGCAGAGAAGGAGGAACATGAGTAACCAACTGGTACTCTCAATGATTCCTCTATGTTCGTTGGTGTAAAAGCATCAGGTAATTCTCTATAAGCTTGTTTAAATTAAATAAGTTTGAATTGTTTACTTGCTATGAGGACTATGATTAGTGAAGTAAATTGAATTAGATTGATATGATATCTCATTTATGAGTAAGTTGATTTTGCCTATGTGTTTAGCATAAGTTGATTATGTGCTTAGTAGTAAATCTTGATAGATTGAATTGATAAAACCTTCCATAAGGAAATTAATGAGGTGATGGTATTCCTCAAGTAAGATGTTTAAAGCCATGTTGTGGTTTAAATTAGAAAGTGTACATTGATAGAAAGGTGTGTGTTTGACCTAAAAAGTCAAGTAGTCAACGATGTTTTTATATGTATTGACAAGTTTTAGGAAAGGTCAATGTTGAATACTTGTTGTAATTTGTGTGAATGTGATGATAATATGTGAAATTAGTGTTTTAAGGTTATGTTGTGCCACCAATAGTGATAATGGTTGGGTTTGACTTAAATTGGTCAAAGTTATGTGGAATGGGTAATAGAATAGTGCTTATATGTTCATAAACCCAAACGGGTCATTTAAGTGCCCAAATGGGTCACTTAGTGATAAAACGGTTAAAACTTGATGTGGTTTGTGTATGATGACTTTTAAAGTGACTTACAGTCATAAGTATAGATAATATGTGGATTAAAAGTGTTAATGTGGTCATTATGAATGAAATTGGGAAAAATGTCCATTTGGACCCCTAAACGGGTCTACGTGACAAAACAATGTTGAATGAGTGTTTGTAGCTGACGAATATGCCCACACGTCACTAATGTATATAAAAACATGTTGGTAAAAGGTGGAAGTCAGAAACCAAGTCGTTTGAAATATAGCGTGTCAACCAAAATGGTCGAAAATGGTCAAAAAATGAGTCGTATGTCCGTTTTCTCGTAAAACGTGTAAATTGAAAAAGTGTAAAAAGAGAAAGTTTCATTTTGGCATAGTGGACGTGCCTGCAAAATTTTAGAGTCTAACTCTAAACGAGTAAAAAGTTATACGCGTTTGAAATTGGCTAAAAATATGATTTTTCTGAACTTCAGATTTCTGCTTGGGAACGCGATCCCAACAAGTTCTTCTGGATCGCGTTCGTACGTGTTATTTTGTCTCAGATTATTTTTATGCTTGGGAACGCGATCCCAGCCATTTTCCAGGATCGCGTTTGTGTGTGTATTTCGTGTTCAGATGCGTTTTCTCTTGGGAACGCGATCCCGCTCACTTCTCCGGATCGCGTTTGTATGCCTAATTTGGTTACATAATATTTTTCACTAGGGAACGCGATCCTGACCTGTTTCCCGGATCGCGTTAGTATAAAAAAAAAAAAAAAATTTGCAACGTTCGACGTAATACTTGACGTATAAAATTTTTAGAAAAATTTCGGTGTCCGATTAAGACGAAATTTACAGGGTCACTCGGAAACGGCCCACGGTCAAAGCTCATCGCTTTGCCATGAGCCCTGTCAGTTTTGGGCACTTCGGGGTCGTTTGGGCCCCGAAAATGGCATTTTACTGTTTTTCGGACTTTATTTTGAACTTTTGACTTACGTTTTAAATTGGGCTTTTGTTTCTTTGAGCCCTGGGATCATCCCTATGACTAAATATGACGTTATAACTTGTTTTAAGAGGTCCTCATATTTTATGGAGTATAGGTTATTTTCAAGCTGTGTATTCGTCGTATTGTCGGTTGTGGCCAACTGTTGTTGGTGGTGATTTAAATTCTTGAGTTATATGGACTAAGTGAAATAGGATGAAGTAAATGAGTCATCTAAAATATTGGAAATTGTTAAAATAAGTATTCTTAGAGATTGAAAGGAATACATGGGTCTATACTTATTGATATTTGACAGTAGAGTAATAATTCGCATGTGTGGTATGAAGGGTTTACTTATATTACAACTAAAGATGTAAAGATTGGAGAGAACATATTGAATATTACACGTAGTATGGATGAGGTGTTTAGTACCAGATGTACAATTAATGTTGAGTGATGTAATTAGTAAATGACCTTGAATTAGGTAATAAAGAAGTTTGTAATAATGGTGTTAGACATTACACCTGAGTTAAAGATATAATAAAAAGAGGTGTTGAATGTGTGTGTTGTTTGTGTAAACTTGATGATATGTGTAATGTACATTCAAAATGATAAGTTGAAAACGTTAGTAAACTAATACTTGATGATATACCTACTACTATGGGTAGTTATAATTGTGCAAATGGTTGATATCATGGTTATGATTTAAGTAAGTGTAAAGACTAATAAATTTTGAGAGATCAATGGTATGAACTAGCCTGAGAATAAAGTGTGACTGACATAATATGATGACGTCTGGCCAACGTATTCATATTATGCCATTTCACATGGAGTTGTTGAGGCTACTAAGTACCAAATGAAGTTAAATGATTTTAAATTAACGGTAACATGTATTGACCTGCAGTTATGAAATAGTTATTGATTGGCTAAAATAAGGTGGTAGTAAACTATTTAACTGGTGTTTAATGTGGAAACGTGGTAAAAGAAGAATTTGAACTGTTTATCCTACTTGTTAAGAGGAGCACGTGATTCTTCATTCATGGTAATAAAGGTTAAGTAAAGGCTGCCATGTCCGGATAGTTTATGGTTAGAAAAATGTGTGAAATTATGCCTATGTGAAAGACGAAATAGTCCATAAAATAAGAGTTTAAATTTGACAAATTGATAATTTTATTATCATTAAGTGCGAATTACATGTGATTTTATGTGTTGTTGTATATCTGATGGCTAGGTAAAGTGGTAAATTGTAATTTGAAAAAGTTATGTGATGAAATAAGTTAAGTAGAGGTCAGCTAAAATGGATTAAATAGGTGAATATTTTTGAAAATGTGTTGATGATTAGCACATTTTGATAATGTGGTACGTGTGCTGAGATAGCAAGTACCCATTGATGTATAATAACAATTATCTGTTGAGAATTGTGCTATTTGATTTTGTAGATTATGATTTTATCATAGGAAGTGACTTGTACTTTGCTTTAAAAGGTGGGATTAAAGTGGTATGATTTGAAACACAGGTGAGTAATAGACTTTACAGGATCAAATAGTGTTTCAATTGAAAAAAAAAAAAAAAAAAAAAAAAAACTGACCTTAAGATAAATAGTTGTGATGGATAAGGTTATTGATGCTTCATCATTTAAGGATGATGTATGTGGTTAATTGCTTGCATGATCTAAATTAAATTCTCATTGTAAATATAAACATTGTGGTTGTTTTGTTAAGAGAAAGGAATGTAAATATTTATATTCGGTTTAAAGATCCTAGCATGTCGCTAGTTTTCTGATTAAGATTAAAATAAAGGATTATGTGTTTCACTTATTTTAAGTAATTGTGTGATCCTAAGTGTTTATATGGCTAAGCATAGGGCTTCATGTAACCTGGTGGTGTTACATTTACAAGCCGTAAATCAGTATTTAACTAATTGCAACAAGTAGGGATACATGGTTATTAGCTAAATGGTTAGTTATGAATTGAGTTAAACTTTTATTACAAATGTGCATGTGGTGGTGTTTATAACTACTATTATTATTGCTATATATGCGGTTATGCTTATATAGGTTTATCAAGACTTATGTGAATTTAAGTTATAATACACACTGGTGATGTGTAAGTAGATGAATTAAAATATACCATGTAAGTATATTATAATGAGTACTTGTTTAGTGTTTATGTTGATGCATAGATACTTGGTCATTAATGTACACACATGTCGTGTGTGCATATACTAGTTATTGTTTACGTGATTTTATTACAATAGGTTAACTAGGTGCGATTAGATTTCGAGGACGAAATCTCTTTAAGGGGGAGAGATTTGTAACATCCTCGTTTTGGGCCTAGTTGAAATCGATAATTTATTTATTTGTTAAATTATTTAAGTGTGTTTTTAAATAATTAATGTCTTGAGAATAATTATGAAAATAATAGGTCAATCAGTTAAATGACTTATTGTGAATACTAAAATATTACTTGTTTCAAATTTATTTAGTTGACGGTAAAATAAAATTGTATTTCCCCGCAAATGGTTTTTAAGTTCCAGACAATAATGAATACGGGGAATGAAAATTAACACTTATGTATTATATTATATGGGATGGATCGGTTTTAATCCCACACACATACATACATGCGTACGAATACACACACACACACTTCTAACCCTAAATCAATTATCAAAATCATGAGAAATCATCAAATTGAAGCTTCTAAGCTTGGATTCAAGCTTCCTTAATCATCACAACAAGGTATGATCATATGTTCTTCATTTTTCATAACCTAGAATTTGGGGGTTTCTTGATGTTCTTGGTTTAATCCGAAATTAGGGTTTGATTTTGTGAAATTGTTGTTAGTTAAACATGTTATGGTTGATTACTAACTAGATTCAAGCTTAAGATTATAGATTTATAGTGATTCTTAGGGTTTATGATGATTTTGATGGGTTAATGACTTTAATCCGAATTTAAAGTATGAAATTGGTTAAGGTGATGTTAATAAGTGTTTATAAGATGGTTAGTAATATTAATTTAACCTAGAAATGAATTAATCATGTTATATAAGTTGTGATCAAAATGGATTTTTGGGTAATTGATGAAATTAGCATGATTAACATGAATTGAGGCTTATGGTTATGTTATGGTTGTTAAATTAGTACCTAATTCATGATTATAACATAAGTATTAACTTAAAATGGAAGAGTTTGATGAAGTGTTCATGAGGTGTTTTTAGAATTGATGATTATGATGAGTTATATGGTGAAAGTGATGTTGATTGTTAATTAGAACACTTAATAGAGAATTAAAGAGTAATGTTGCAAATTATTGACTAAATATTCATTAAACCATGTGTTAGGGGTTTTGAATGAATTAGTGATATTTGATGGTAACGATCTTATTAAAGATGTAACCATGTTAATGGGGATAATAAAAGTTGATTAAATGAGGTGGTGGTCATAACGATCATAAACTTGATAATTGAGTTTGAATTGTGTCGTTGATATGGTTATTTATAATATTGGAATGATGTTGTATAGATTTTGAGACAAGTAACTAACTTGTGTTATTCCATTGTATTCTCAGATATGGAGAAGACTCAGTGACATTAGACTACTGAGTGGACGGCGGAGGTATTGGTGAGTGGACCTGTAATCTTCAGCGTAACTTAGTTGTAACAGATTTGGTTACAACGGGTAAACGTGGTTTTACTGCTTATAAACTGTGGATTGACATATTGCCTTGATAGATATAGATTTTGTGATATCTGGCCTTTGGGCATATGTGTTTTCAGAGGTCAACATGGTTTGGGCTTAAGGATACTATTGAGTTGCCAACACAGGTCCTTGTACACGGTTGGTTATAGGACTACTGTGTTGTGTGGGTAAATAGTACCTAGGCTATCGGTTTACCGCTGTATTGGCCTGCAGTTGGTGTGAGGTTGCTTGGGGGCCACCCGGGCATGAGGGCGCCTCAAGGACCGCCGATCCTCTTGGACGATATTTGTTTGCGATGCTTTATGCTGTAAACAAATGGTTGTGTGTTTACGATGCTGCTGCTGTAAACTCGTTTAGTATGCTATGCTTAGTTGTAAACATATTTGTTAGGCTAAGTTGTGTTGATGGTTGTTAGTTCATTCACTTAGCGTTGAGCTAATCCCCCACATTACCACTCCTTGCAGGTTATGGTTAGATTATGGGATGAGCAAGGAGCTTTTGACCGGATGGAATGTTTGATGACCCGATGTTTACTCTGATCTTTGATTTCATAAAATCATTGTTGTCTTTCAAATTATGTAACACCCAAAATGTTAAATCATGTTTTGAAATAGATTGACTAATATGATTATTATATAATGTACAATCATTTATGTTTGTTGGACTTTCGCTTCCGGTTAAAAAAAAAATGGCTTTGAAAAAGAAGGGTGTTATAATTACCAACCTTTCTTTTAATAGCAGAGAATGGAACTTTATTTTCACAATGTAAATCATTAACCGTTTTCATAATCTTATGCCACGGCCCAGGAGCAGCAGTGAACCTTTGCTGCCTTAGAAAATTCCAAGATGGATAAAGATTTTTTATAACCTTAACCCAAAGAGCGTCCGGACAATTATGGAATCTCCATCTCCATTTATATAACAGAGCCTTGTTAAATGATTGTAAACTACCAAATCCAAGTCCGCCATCATCTTTGCCTGCAAGGACTGTCTCCCATTTAATCCAATGGATGTTCGCCTCATCTCCCCAAAAAAAACCTCGCTCTCATCATATCAAGTTTGTGACAAACAGAAGTCGGCATCGCAAACAGAGAAAGATAATATGTAGGTAATGCACCAAGTACAGAAGTTACCAACACAGATCTCCCTCCAAACGAGAGAAGTTTAGCCCTCCATTTAGACAACCTTTTATTGAATTTATCAATAATAGGCTTCCACGAATTTATACGACCCATATTCGCCCCGATAGGCATCCCAAGATACATAAAAGGAATTTTTTCCCCTTTGCAACCCGAAAAGAAAAAGTAAGTTTATGTTTTAAGGTTGAAGATGATGGGTACTTTTGTCATTTTATAATGGTTTAACAGCTTATTTGTTAACTTTAACGGAAAAAAAGATAAAAATAGTAAAAATCAAAACCACAAGGACAAAAAAAAAGCCACAGAAAAGGTAAAATGATAAAATCAGCAAATGACAAGACTACAGAGACAAAAATTGAAGTTTACCCTTAAAAATATAAACAGGTTTAATTCTCTTATAATGCACATGTCCTTTATATTTTGTCTTTAAATATGATATGATAGTGAAGTTAATAAGATTTAAACATGGCTAAAGATCATACAATATGAATATTCATCATCTTTAGAAGGTTGTATGCATTTTCAATAAGGAGAGTTCAATACTTAGCTCATATTGTAGCCTCTAAATAGTAAATACCAGTATTTGATTTTTTGACCCCTTTAGTCCTACCAGTATTTGTCATCTTTTAGTATATGGTTTGAAACAGGTGGCTCAAGTTGACCCGCAAACATATACGCCCATGTATACTATAAAGATGCCAGATGATTGATAATAACAAAAACTCAAAACGAAACTTACATTAGATTAAATCATCTTTTAAAACACCAAGCCAAATACCACATAATTTTAAGCATTATAAAACTTATAACCAGGTAATGTGGTTGTTCATAAGATAACACAGCCTACCCCTGCATTACGAAGATGTTCCTCCCTCTGCCGATAATGCTCTTCCCGCTTCCGATCCTCTTCCTCTCTTTTTTGTCGCTGTTCATTTTCCTCTTCTTTTTGCTGCTTCTTCTCTTTCTCTCTTTTTAGTTGTTCCTCCTTTTCCCTCTTTTCCGCAGTCTCTATCTGTTCTTTCATCTTGAGTATTTCGTCATCTAACTTCTTCTTAATAGCCTCAGCCTTCTTCTCAGCCTCTATACGAGCAGCCCGCTCTTCTGCTAGTAATTGTTCCAGCTTCAAATTCGTCTCCTTGAGCCTCGACTCGACCTGTGTAGACCAATTAATATATATAATGTCAATATACTAGAGACTAGAGACTATACAAAGTACTTGAATTCAAGTACCAAATGTTTTTATAATAACCATGTAAACATGCATACCATCTCTAATATACGCTTAAACTGCTCATCGCGTACCAATGCGTCCCCTTGGTCACCTTCCCTGTGATGTTTCTGTGAAAAAAAATATGACATGTGCAAAAATAAGTCTTCATATAACTAGTTAATTAGAGTGCAGCCGGATATATAGGCAATAACGTTGTAATGCATAATAACAAGTTTTACCTTAAACTCATTGAACATTTCATTGCTATATGGCATTCCACTGTTCTTCAACAGCACCATGTTTACTAAAGAAAGAAGTTTATGCACTTGATCCGAGCGTTTAAATTCATTTTTCGTCTTGTTATCAAACAAAAGATATCGATCCCCGCATAGACTTAAAGTTTCCTGGAAGAATAGAAATATGATAGGTATATAAGCAAAATATTACGATAGAGAAAATTTTCTCTCTCTTGATATCAACCCTCATAAATCAAATTCTATATAAGACGCGGTAAGTACAAATTAGCAATATTGTAACAGAAACAAACTTAAGTGATGACAAAACAAAAGCATAGAGTAATCAAATGTATACTTAGACAAGATATAATTGATTTAATATGAAATGCAAATAACTCAATGATCGGTTTACTCGACCTTTAATGGCTGAGAACAATCACATAAAAAATCATCTAACGTCTTTCCCTCATCTTCAAGTTCATCTCCTCCGGTGAAAACAACTATGATGTAATCATATATTTTTCTTCCAAAAAGAGTAAGCAAAGTACTTATTGCAGCTTTTTCCTCTTCGGAAAATCGGTTGCAAACTGAAAAGACCACTAGCACAGCATGAATGCCATCCCTGGCCATATCAATGCAGCTAACAATCTCCTTTCCAATAAATTCATGATCAATAGAAGAATCAAACAGCCCTGCCAGAATATCAGTATCATAATCTCAAACTACATAATGATCAAAACATATATAACAGGATTTCAAAATTATTGACACCGATAAGTTACACGCTTTTGTACAAGACAAAAGACCGATGGAATATGAAAACACGTTGAAATTGTCTTACATTTATCAAATGAATATAAATACTTGTGTTAGGGTTAACCATTACCGGGAGTATCGATTACATTAAGCATCCGGTCATCATCCAATATGGCGGTCTTTAACTGAGAGGTACTTGTTACACCAGATGAGCTTCGTTTCGATTCAAATTTCTTTGCCCCAAGGATGCTATTCCCAGTTGCACTTTTTCCATTTCCAGTTCTTCCAACCAAAACAAGAGTTAAAGGAGATGTAAACTCGCATTCATCGGCCATCGAACAACCGCCCATTGTCTCACAAAATGCTTTTAACTATCACAAACAAATTTATAACTAGTATCAATTTAATGCTTATACAGCAAAATAGAGTATTAGCATTTGATCATAAAAAATAACATGAATTAAGTAAATACTACCTTAAAATCAACACACGATGAAGAAACTTAAAATGTTGAGGAGGAAGCATGGTTGAGGGCTTGAGGCAGTGGGCATATAAAGAGTAATGAGATGATGGAAGGCAAAACGTTGAAGAGTAGTGAAACTACAAAACGACTGTTCAGTAACCAATCTTTTTTTTAAACAATAAAAAAAGAACTTAAAAGTTTTACAGCTTCAACTTGGGACTAAATAAAATATAAAACGTTTATATAAAAGTTTCAAAATAGCTAGTAGTCAATATTTGACCTCCAAACCTCTGAAATTGATATTTTGGTCATGTCAATTAATTATATCAAGGCGTGTAAACCGTAAAGGGTACTTTGGCGAGAATTTTGGCATTTTAGTAACATATATTTTGGCAATTGATAATTTCATCATCCAAAATGATAACTCCACAATATGTGTTAATGTATACATGTGGTGGATTTATCATTTTAGATGGTGAAAATATCACGACCCATAAATTCTAACCCCTAAAAAGATCTAGGTACAGAATATAACAAAATTTTGCACCAAAACTCCTTTGGCTTAGGAGTATGTGAGAAACTCTTCAAAAAGAGGTTGGGTTCAAGGGTTGTGGTGGGCATATATATATATACATGTGATATTATGTGAGATAGGTTAGAGTACCGTAGGATTACCTTTCTAAAAAAATTGTTGTATTATTCCTAGTCACTTTATATGTACTTCCTTATTAATAGTAACACTTTAAGGGTTGACAAGTCGGGTTGGGTCAGATTAGTGGGTTCGGTTTCAGGGTAGAAAGTTCAAAATTAGTCAACCTGAACCCAACATGATTAGATAAATTGGATCGAAGAGAGTGGAAACTCTCACTGTCGATTGATTGAGGAGAAGGGGTAGACCTAGACGTAAGTGGGAGAATAGACTGAAGCTCGACATGAATGAGCTTTTTTTGACTGAGGACATGACCTCTGATAGGAACTTGTGGAGAATTAGAATTAGAACGGATGAGTATAGGATTTTAGAATTAATATGTATTTTTATAGAGATATGTATGTTTAAATAGATATTTAGGAGGTATATAGGTAGAATCAAAATAAAAGAGTAAGGTGTTCTAGTTAAATAGATATTCATTTACATAAGGGTGTAGAATATTCTAGGTCGATAGTTACTTATCTATTATGGTGTTATATTATGGTTATAGGTACATAAATGGTTACATATTCGGAGGCTTATAGGGATTATTGTCACACCCCGCCAAACGGTAATTACGATTAGTACTAATAATGTGTGCGGAAGCTTTGGTGACGTGGCGGGGCTGCGAACAGTAATACAACCAAGCAGTACATACATACTCAGAGCATATGACTATTGCGCAACATAATGTATTAAGATGCCAAGTTCAACTGTTATTACAAAAGTTTACGACAAGATAAGTCGTAATAGTAGTAGAAATGTTTAAAACATAAAGTTTTAAGATACATAAGATTTATTTAAGATTTCATGAGTATGACCGCAAGGTTTTGCAGTCATACAGAGGAAATCTCCAAAAGCATCCCAAAATAAGTGGCATCCTAAATAAGTCCAGGGTTGTCCATCCTGAATGCATGCGATTCTTACTTACTCGGCTAATTTCCTGAAAAACATAGAGAAGAGTCGTCAAAAAAATATGTTGAGTGAATTTACAGGTTTTATATATAAGTATGTGGTTTGTTAAACCAAGTTTGTTTGTATAAATGAAATGTTATTCATTTGCAAAGTAAAAGTTTGTAGGGTTGTTACCCTAAGATATCGAGTTTTATGTGGGATGTTACCCCAAAATATATATATCACTGGTTGTTTGCCAGTATAAAATAAGTAACCGTTATGTTTTTCGGTTAGAAACAGTTGTAGGATTCGTTCTTCCTAAAAATATGTGGGAATTACTTATACTATGATCCCCTGCAAGGTGAGCTAAACCTTACAAGTTAAAGTAACGCGACCTAACCCTATAACCAAACCACGACCAGCACTTATGTTGTTTGCCTGAAGGACATGTAAGTATACGCTCCTATCCGTAGGAGGGTTGTCACGGCGATAGTACTATCCGTATACTCAGTGGCTAGAGTCACCTAGCTAATGGTTACAGTCTGCATGACATAAGGTCTTTTCATGCATACATTTCAAGTCTAGGTCCGTACTAGGATACGTTGTCTAATTTCCAAAATAGTTGTGAAAATGTAATTTCATCAATCAATCATTTGTACAAAAGCAGTAAATCATTTATAATTTAGTTGCATGTGTTGGCATGCAATTTCTATGTTTAATACCCCTGTGTTTTAAAAGCAGAAAACATTTAAAAGTAGGGGATGTAAACTCACAGTAGTGGATGCGATATGAATGCTAGCAGCTGAAAAGTGTCGCCCAAGGTATGTTAACCTATACACAATAATTATATTAACATAAGTACCTTGATTTGTTAAATCAATTTATGTTACTAGTTTACTGGTTTTAAAGAAATTGTTAATCTCTTAAATTGTACAAGTAGTTGTTGACATTATGTTGGAATATCGTTATTATTTCACATGTCGTATTTCGTGTTAAGTATATCCACATACATGTTCTAATTGTGTAGATATATATCAAAGTCATTTTGTCGGCTTCGTAAATATATATAATTGTTGTACATATATATATATATATATATATATATATATATATATATATATATATATATATATATATATATATAAATATACCTGTTGTATATTATATTTCGTATGTTCGTTAAACGTATATTCCATTCGTATATTTATATATGACAATATATAGTTATAAATTTCGATACATTGTATTTGTCGTATATCTATATATATACATAAGTTTTAAATACGTGGTTTACGTATAAAATGTATATAAGTTTTATTTGCTATAAAACTTCTCGTCGCCTTCGTATATGTAACACCCCCAAATTCACTGTTTGGCGGAAGCAAGTTTTGGGGTGCTACTAATCAAATATCACAGCGCAAAGATAAAGCAAACGACATCTATATGCAACGTTTTTAAATTAGTTACATTCCCATAGATATAATGTTTGAAAACTTAATGTTTTTGTATACAAAAATGTAGTTTCCTAGAGTCCACGCGTATAGCGGGAGATTCTATTACATAATCGAAATGTACAAAAGATAATGCTAAGAATCTCCGTTAATGCAGTTGTGTTGAAATCATGCGATTCTAGCTATGTCTTGGAGTAATCCTACTCCGTCTGTGTACCTGAGAATACATGCTAAAAGGGTCAACACGAATGTTGGTGAATCTCACAGGTTTGTAAGTAATATCAGATTTGAACACAAGATTTCATCAGTAGTGCTCGTAGGCGAAAAGTCAGTATTTGCAATCCAGCAAATGTAAAACCAGTATTTGCAACCCATCAAATGTAAAACCAGTATTTGCAATCCAGCAAATGTAAGTAAGTAAGTTATACCGTTGCCATGAGGCTCATAATCGAAGCTTAACCCATAAGTAATAAGTTGCTCCCGTGACATGCTCGTAACTGAGCAAGTATATGTAACGAATAATAGTCGCCCGTTTATACAGAACGGTTCGTGGTAGCGCTACTACCCCGGGCGGGGAGGGTCATTTCCCTAATGGATCCATTAACTAGTGTTCGCGCTTAAGTCCATAACTAACGATATATGATGGAGAGACTTTTGTAAATAGTAAATAACTCATGCAATTCCGTTTGGTATAGTAAGCAGTTTTAGTACTTATGTTCAAGGAAAATCAGTAGCATGTATCTCCCCCAATAAGAAAAACAGTAAAAGTGGGGCCGTAAGACTTACCTGAGTCTTGTAGTAAGCGGTAGCAAATAGCAAGTAGTAAGTAAAGCAAGTAGGTTCTCCGAACCCGTAACCTTCAAATGCCTAAACATATGAGGTTATGTAAGTATGTGTCTCGCAAGACGTTTCGTTTAGTTGTACACAACTAGTATATCCAATGTTTGTCCGTATGTTTGTAATTGTTTGTTGTTGGAAAACATGATTGGCCCGTTGGTGACGGTTTGTAGCAATAGTTCTAAGCTGTTATTATTGCGTTGAAACATCGTATATTAGAATGACTTTGCTATAGTGAAAATCCTTCAAAATTTCTGATTCTGCGACACAATTTGCGACACAAAAACTTGGTATGCGACACAGGCGTTGTGTCGCATAGGAATGCGACACAAGAGCCTAGCAACACAAGTGTTGTGTCGCATAAGCGTTCGATGCTAAATCAATAGCGACATAAGGGTTGTGTCGTATTTGGTTTACGACACACGGGTGCGACATAATGGTACGACACAAAATACGACACAATATGGTTTATACGACACAACATGCGACACAAGCGTTGTGTCGCAAAGATGAACACCAGCCCAGAAAGTTTCGGCTGTCGCGATTTTTCGACCAAAAACTCAAATCTAACATATTTTTAAGCTGTAAAATCGTGTTTTATTCATACATATGGACAATACTAAGTTGTGTAAACATTATAACATCCAAATAGTACATCAAAATGAGTAGATCTAAGTTTTTAGAAATTTCTTACAATTGCAAATCGAAGCCAAACGGGGAAGAAAACGAGTATGGTGCCTTTGTTAATCTTGTTCCTCTCGTGATGGTGATTCCGAAAATGTAATTCTTGTGGGTCGATTTGTGAATCCGAAAATTGGTGGAGATTTTTAGAGAGAGTTTGAGTTTGTGTGTGTTTTGTTAAAATGAAAATGAAATGAAAAGAAAGTGAGGTGTAGGTGGTGGTGGTGGCTGGTTCCAAAAAGGGAAGGAGGGAAAACACTTCCCAAAATACAGTATTTACTCCGTGTCCTAATTGATTAATCGTTCGTTTTTAGTGTTTAACCAAACAGTTATATTTTTAAAACGTGACCGGGGTATTTTGATAAAAATACCTTGAAATTAATTATAAACACATTTGTCGAGGTATTTAGATTATTTGGTTCGCGTTTAATACGTTTTTGCCAATATACTCATAATGTTGTCGCGCTAATCTAATAGCGTCCGTTCGAATGTGTATTTATACAGTAAAATACGTTCCCATTATTTAAGTAAGTTTTGTCACCAACGTCCAAGTAAAATGTATCGGACTCTGTCCGGTTAATCCGTACGATTTATCCAAATCGCGTATGTACACACATATATATAAATCACCTTATATATACAAATAGAGTCTGTAATTAGTCCTATTACATACTAATTACAACTAGTTACAAATAATTAGGCATAATTAATTATCCTAATTAGGCAGGTGTTACATTCTCCCCTTGTTAAAGAAATTTCGTCCCGAAATTAGCTCGAGTGCACGGACGGTGCTTTGTCTGGGAAGAGATGTGGGTATTTCTGTCGCATTTGGTCTTCCCGTTCCCAGGTGAATTCAGGATCACGTCTAGAATTCCACCTGACTTTTACGATGGGAATACGACTCTGTTTCAATCGCTTGACCTCACGGTCCATGATTTCCATAGGTTCCTCGACAAAATGAAGTTTATCATCAATTTGGATTTCGTCGAGCGGTATTATTAGTGTCTAGTTAGACAGACACTTCTTCAGGTTAGAAATGTGAAAGGCGTTGTGAACGCTGCTAAGCTCAGCAGGAAGTTGCAGGCGGTATGCCACTGGACCAATCCTTTCAAGGATTTCGAATGGTCCGATGTATCTAGGGTTTAGTTTGCCTCGTTTTCCGAATCGAATGACACCTTTCCACGGTGCCACTTTGAGAAGTACCTTGTCCCCTACCTAGAACTCAAGGTGTTTGCGTCTCACGTCAGCATAGCTTTTCTGACGATCACGTGCGGCTTTCAGCCGGTTTTGAATACCAATGATTTTCTCAGTAGTTTCGTGAATGATTTCCGGACCCGTGAGTTGGGAATCTCCTAACTCAGTCCAACAGATAGGTGATCGGCACTTACGCCCGTAGAGTGCCTCGAAGGGTGCAGCCTTAATGCTGGTATGGTAACTGTTGTTGTACGAGAACTCGCACAACGGTAAGTGGCTTTCCCAAGAAGTACCGAAATCCACTACGCAGGCTCGTAGCATATCCTCCAGTGTTTGGATGGTTCGCTCGCTTTGACCATCGGTTTGCGGGTGATAAGCTGTACTCATATCCAGACGAGTACCGAGAGATTTCTGTAACGATTGCCAAAAGTTGGAAGTGAAACGGTTGTCTCTATCCGAGATGATCGAGATAGGTACACCGTGTCGCGAAACAATTTCTTTGATGTAGATGCGAGCCAAATGCTCCATCTTGTCAGTTTCCTTGATGGCCAGAAAATGAGCAGATTTTGTGAGACGGTCCACAATCACCCAAATGGTATCGCAACCGCTCGAAGTTTTCGGTAGTTTGGTAATGAAGTCCATGGCAATTTGCTCCCATTTCCATTGAGGAATTTCAGGTTGTTGGAGCAATCCCGAGGGTCTTTGGTGTTCGGCCTTGACTTTGGAATAGGTTAAGCATTTACTGACGTACATGGCGATGTCAGCTTTCATGTTAGGCCACCAATACAACCCTTTGATGTCGTGATACATCTTGTCAGAACCAGGATGTATAGAGTATCGAGATTTGTGAGCTTCAGCCATCACCAAATCTCGCAAGTTTCCGAATTTGGGTAACCACACCCGATTAGAGAAGTATCGAGTCCCATCGGGTTTGATTTCGAATTGTTTATCCAAGCCTCGTAAGGCTTCATTTTTCAGGTTTTCATCGCTGAGTACTTCAAGTTGAGTGGTAAGGATTTGAGCAGGGAGCTCGTTACGAATTGTCATACAAAGTGCTCGGACTTGAAGGGGTTTCACTCGTTCTTTTCGGCTTAAGGCATCGGCAACTACGTTTGCTTTACCCGGATGGTATTTGATCTCGCATTCGTAGTCGCTAAGTAACTCAACCCAACGACGTTGCCACATGTTTAGATCATTCTGATCGAATATGTGTTGGAGACTTTTGTGATCGGTAAAGATAGTGCTTTTCGTACCGTAGAGATAATGTCTCCAGATTTTCAATGCGAAGACCACGGCACCTAACTTGAGGTCATGGGTCGTATAGTTTTTCTCGTGGATTTTTAGTTGTCTTGAGGCATAGGCAATGACTTTTTCCCGTTGCATTAACACGCAACCAAGTCCTTGGTGTGAGGCGTCGCAATAAACTACGAAGTCATCGGTGCCCTCGGGTAAGGACAAGATTGGTGCACTGCAAAGTTTGTGTTTCAATAGTTGGAAAGCAGACTCTTGTTTATCAGTCCAATCGAACTTCTTATCTTTCTGAGTCAGTGTTGTTAAGGGAACAGCTATTCTTGAAAAGTTTTCAATGAATCGGCGGTAATAACCAGCAAGACCTAAGAATTGTCTCACTTCGGTTGGAGTGGTTGAAACGCCCCTTTTTCAACAAATTTTTTTTTTTTTTTTTTTTTTATAAAACATATTACAATGTATGAAATCATAATGCTTAGAAATATAATTCCATCACATTTGGTCCCATTTTATATTCTACAATCTACTCCATTTGAAATCCACATTTGATTTTACATATTCAAATAAAAACAACCATGACACATTATATCAAAATCATAATCCTTTGGGCGATTTATACAATGGTATTACAAAACGACAATTCAATAGAATGTGAAACTTGTATAATGTCACAACAAGCTTCAATCCACACTTACTTCTTGTAATCACCTTTCATCCAATTGGTTCAACCGAACCAACACCTACAACATAAATCACTGATACGAGTAAGCATAAAGCTTAGTGAGTATACAAGCAACTAAATAAATAATTCACAAACAAGATACAATTTATCAATAACTACTTATTTCTTTTAAATAGAAACTATTGAACAACAATAAATATCCTACCATATTTCGTATGGATCCATGATCCAATAGATACAAGTAAGCATGGCACCAATCCCATATGAATACCAAGCTTAATAGATACCAAGTAGTGCCAATCACTTATTTCGTGATATTCAATTTCTACAATACTAAATCCATATATTCCAACTTATTCACATAATCCTCTTAATCCACATAATCCTCCTAATTCACATAATTCTCCTAATTCACATAATCCTACAAATTCACATAATCACATAATTCAATCATCCACATAATACTATACTATTTCCAAATAACTCAACTATTAACAACAATCCACAACTATGGTCAACAACCAATATTTCTTAAGATACGAAACATGATACAATATAGAAACACACATGAGATACAATTATAAGAAACAAACAATAAGAACAACTAAAAGAGACAAACAATATTCCAAACGAATGTATGAACCTCTTGCTCGTAAGCAATCCGGAACATACAATCATTATTCAAATAGTCCTCGTATCACTCACCTTTGCCATTTAAGCAATTACGTGACGAATTTCTTGAATAGCAAACCCATCATTCTTGATCACCTAGCATATAACCTATAGATACAATAACACATTTAATAACTAGAATTCATAATAATCAATACATCAACATTATCAATCCATCACCCATCTTGGATTGATCATATTACATATGATATCTCATAATATAACCATCTTTATTTCATGATTTCGTTACTTGCATAATTATTTCAATGATTACTTCTTATCTTAAATTCAAGATTTCTCATAAACAAATTCCATGGTTATGAAGACCATATTAAACATCATGAATTCATATTACTACTTAAATTCATTATTCCATTACTTATACCCTAGTCATATACATAACTTGATTACTTGTATTCCATTTTGATCATCATTAGTGATTACCATAATCACTTCAATTAACTTAATCATAATCATTCTTATAATCATTATTCACTCCACTTGCTTAATCTTTTGATCCAATACATCAATATCCTTTAATCATATTTCAATAACCTTTTTAAACACCAATTAAGGTGTATTACCACCAATTCATTATCATCTACACAATACTCATTTTAATCACTAGATACACAATTCAAGTCATCCATTTTTAGGTTGAATTAGTGTTACCAATACCCTTTTATAACACTAATTAACATCAATTTAAACTCATACAAGTCCTAATTTCGGATTAAAATCACTAATTCTTCAAAACCCACCAAAACCCAAGAACACCTTCTTTGATTCTTCATTTTCATTCATGTTAAATGATTCCACAATCAATAATAAGCTTATCTATCAACAATTCAATGTATTTCATACTTAAATTCGTATTGAAATCGATAATTTCATAAACCCCCATGAAAATTCATAGAATTCAAGATTCTAGGTTAAATTCAAGAGAAGAACATGATTACCTTATGATAGAATCAATTATTCCTTGATGAACTTGAGATTTCTAGCTTCAATTTCGTAGTTTGATTCGATTTTGGGTTAGGGTTTGAGAGTCATACAAATTTTTGAAGGTTCTGAGGGTTTCTAGGAGTTGATATATATCATACGTACATATGTATGTAATAACAGATATATATGTTTTAATTTTATTCCCGTGATTATCATTGTCTGGAACTTTAAAACCGACTCACAGTTATTACTATTTTATTTCACCTAGAGTAAAAATAACTTAAAACATTTACTATTACTTTATTCACAATATTACTTTTGGATTTTGGGATGTTACAAGTCTCCCCCACTTATTTCATTCGTGTCCTCACGAATGTCACGTGTATATATTCATATCAATACATTCTCTACTAGTGCGGAAGCGTTTATTTCATATATGATACTTTACACAATTAATAAATTCATAACATGAATGTACACTACTCATGTACTCACAAAATCTCTTTGATTCATATTTCATTTTAGTTCCAGACAACTAAATACATATATTACATTAGTCTTAATAGTTCACCAGCTATTTATTTCATTATTTTGCACATATCCAAGGTGTATTTCAATCTAATCCATAAATCCTAAGCACCTAATTGCGCTTTTAATTCTATTTCTCTTGCTAGCACAAAGTACAATATCCAGTACAATGTGTAATAATATCAATTATTTCATCATAACTATTACATATAGTATACGTCACCCCTTTGAGTAACTTATAATATAGATACATATTTTCAATTCTTTCCACATTCACATTTCAATGAATGTGCATACTTCTATTCTTACCCACGCACATGTACTGTGCATATATCCTATTTCATACTGACCATTTTCCTGGGTCATTTGTTATTATTAGTCCTATAGATACTTTGAAACACATAATCACTTGATATAAGGGAAACACATACTATTTATTTCTTTATAATGATTACATTAGTGGTTATAAAAACCACAATACATATTTCAGCAATGAAAATTTTAATTCAATCATAACTAGCCAACAAGCTAGTACTCACATATTACCTTAATTAACATAAGTACTATCAATAATATATTTCGTAGTATCATATTAGCTACGTCAGCAAAGTATGAATATCAAGATTATCATATTTCGTAAACAATTCTGATACAGGATCAGTGCTAACCGCAGTTAACAATGATCAATCATAATTCCTTAACTATATTTCTATATTGTGTTATTTCATAATTAAATTCTATTTTCGTTAATCTATTATATGTCACTTACTAAGATTCTCCCCCACTTAAGATTCATCATACTACTTTTAATAACATAATTCATAATAAGATACTATTATAGGGCAAACACATATTTTATTTCGACTAACATCTATTTCTTCTATAATAGGTACCACATCATGACTATCGTCTAGTGGTTTATTATTTCTATATTTCATACCAAATTCACATCATATCAATACTGAACTCATCTATAAGGCATAGACTTACATGTTTCTGCCTTTATTCAATATAATTCAATACTACCGTTCTAAAATTACATTAAATTCTTTTGATATTCAACAGCCTCAACAATTCCATGTGAATAGCATAATATAACTACGTTGGCCAGACGTCGTCAGATTATGTCATACACACTTCCTTCTTAGGCTATTTCACACCATCCAGTTTTAATGTAATTTCCAGGTAAACACATAATACAATGATCTACAATAAGTAAAACACTTACTAACACTTTGATCACATATATCCAACTTATTTCAATTAATAAATTTCACATAATCAAGAAATTTCGCATATTCCTGTCAATATCATTTATTTCACACTTATACATAAAATCAAAATCAAATAACAATTGAGCTTAGGTAGAGATTAAATTCCTAAACAAACCCACAATCCATAAGATACCATTGTGCTTAGCACATATTTCGTATAATTAATATTTCGTAACTAATAATCTCTACACTAAAACTCAAATTTACAATATACAATGATACTAACAAATACATAATTATATAAAACAATATCAAAATCTGTATATTTCGTAAGCATGTCCACAATTTATTTCGTCAATTGTTTGACCACAGTCAAAACAAATTCACTAATCATATATACCTATATTCTCCCTCAGAAACAATTATTTCAATTTAAAATAATACATAAAGAATACTAATCGGATCTTACAATATCATATCATCTTTCGATGATGGATTACTTATTTTTCATTAATTTAGTTCATATTCCAAATCTATAGATCACTAGGAATGGATTCTAGATACATATCTGATTCAATATACAATTTCTAATAATACATTTAGCCACAGGAATGTTTCCTGAGCTTAAAGAAACAAAAGGCTAATTCGAAACATAAGTCAAAAATTCAAAATAAGGTCCGAAAAACAGTAAAATGCCATTTTCGGGCCCTAAACGACCCCGAAGTGCCGAAAACTGACAGGGCTCAAAGCAAAGCTATAAGCTTTGACCGTTGGGCCGTTTCCGAGTGACCTTGTAAATTTCGTCTTAATCGGACACCGAAATTTTATTACGGAAATTCTACGTCGAACGTTACTTCGAATTTCGCTAAACAGTTGACCAAAAACAAAAAGTCCACAAAACACACCTTACCCGCCGGGTAGTTAAGGTACCCGCCGTGTACAGAGTACAAACCGCCGGGTCCTATGCTCAACCGCCGGGTGAATTAAGTTCTGGCCAAACAGAAATATTTTGCCGCATTTAGGCTCTAGGAGCCGCCGGTTTTGGTAAACCAGCCGCCGGGTTAACCCATTTACCCGCCGGGTACCTGGCTTCTACAGCAGCCCTGCATCAGCAATTACTTAATGCAAATTTCCGAAATTCAAATATGCATATCTCCTAAACCGTAAAGAGTTAGGGTCTGAAATTTTGCAGGCACCTTCATATAATCAAAATGCAACTTTCTATTTTTCCACTTTTTCAAATTACGCGTTTTACGAGAAAACGAACGTCTCACCAAATTATGGTCATTTTGGACCAATTTAGTGGACAACTCATATTCCAAACCACTTAGTTTTAGATTCTGGTCTTTTGCCAACATATTCCTACTTCCATTTATGACTTAAAGCAATGATCACACCTACCATACTTGAATCATTACTCATTTTGATACCTTGACCCGTTTGGGGTCCATTTGGACACTTTCATTGATTCTAACACAATTTAACTATTCGACACTTGACTTCGATTCATTTTAACATCATACTATATTTCTTGATTCATAATCATCCAATTAGATCATATTTCAATATTTAACCCATTGATCACACTTTCACCAAAACTATGATCAATATCCATATATTTCAACTTCTAACCATATTATCACTATATAATATTTCTATTACCCAACATGACACTCTCATATTCCAGTTTGACTTTTTTTTTTCAAGTCAAAGATACATTCTTCAATCACTAGACCATTTACTCCTTAACCAACAATATAACTCTAAAACATACAATATAAGATACTAGATTTCATTAAACTTTCTATTACTACTTCAACACATATAATCCATCATATTTCACTACAAGGAATCATATCAATTCTATTACTACTCATAATTAGGATAACAATTCATATAATTCATATAGGTTTAAGCTTAAGCAATCCTATTGTGGATTACTTAACTCTCTTAAACCATCGCTCTGATACCAACTTGAAACGCCCCTTTTTCAACAATTTTTTTTTTTTTTTTTTTTTTTTTTTTTTTTATAAAACATATTACAATGTATGAAATCATAATGCTTAGAAATATAATTCCATCACATTTGGTCCCATTTTATATTCTACAATCTACTCCATTTGAAATCCACATTTGATTTTACATATTCAAATAAAAACAACCATGACACATTATATCAAAATCATAATCCTTTGGGCGATTTATACAATGGTATTACAAAACGACAATTCAATAGAATGTGAAACTTGTATAATGTCACAACAAGCTTCAATCCACACTTACTTCTTGTAATCACCTTTCATCCAATTGGTTCAACCGAACCAACACCTACAACATAAATCACTGATACGAGTAAGCATAAAGCTTAGTGAGTATACAAGCAACTAAATAAATAATTCACAAACAAGATACAATTTATCAATAACTACTTATTTCTTTTAAATAGAAACTATTGAACAACAATAAATATCCTACCATATTTCGTATGGATCCATGATCCAATAGATACAAGTAAGCATGGCACCAATCCCATATGAATACCAAGCTTAATAGATACCAAGTAGTGCCAATCACTTATTTCGTGATATTCAATTTCTACAATACTAAATCCATATATTCCAACTTATTCACATAATCCTCTTAATCCACATAATCCTCCTAATTCACATAATTCTCCTAATTCACATAATCCTACAAATTCACATAATCACATAATTCAATCATCCACATAATACTATACTATTTCCAAATAACTCAACTATTAACAACAATCCACAACTATGGTCAACAACCAATATTTCTTAAGATACGAAACATGATACAATATAGAAACACACATGAGATACAATTATAAGAAACAAACAATAAGAACAACTAAAAGAGACAAACAATATTCCAAACGAATGTATGAACCTCTTGCTCGTAAGCAATCCGGAACATACAATCATTATTCAAATAGTCCTCGTATCACTCACCTTTGCCATTTAAGCAATTACGTGACGAATTTCTTGAATAGCAAACCCATCATTCTTGATCACCTAGCATATAACCTATAGATACAATAACACATTTAATAACTAGAATTCATAATAATCAATACATCAACATTATCAATCCATCACCCATCTTGGATTGATCATATTACATATGATATCTCATAATATAACCATCTTTATTTCATGATTTCGTTACTTGCATAATTATTTCAATGATTACTTCTTATCTTAAATTCAAGATTTCTCATAAACAAATTCCATGGTTATGAAGACCATATTAAACATCATGAATTCATATTACTACTTAAATTCATTATTCCATTACTTATACCCTAGTCATATACATAACTTGATTACTTGTATTCCATTTTGATCATCATTAGTGATTACCATAATCACTTCAATTAACTTAATCATAATCATTCTTATAATCATTATTCACTCCACTTGCTTAATCTTTTGATCCAATACATCAATATCCTTTAATCATATTTCAATAACCTTTTTAAACACCAATTAAGGTGTATTACCACCAATTCATTATCATCTACACAATACTCATTTTAATCACTAGATACACAATTCAAGTCATCCATTTTTAGGTTGAATTAGTGTTACCAATACCCTTTTATAACACTAATTAACATCAATTTAAACTCATACAAGTCCTAATTTCGGATTAAAATCACTAATTCTTCAAAACCCACCAAAACCCAAGAACACCTTCTTTGATTCTTCATTTTCATTCATGTTAAATGATTCCACAATCAATAATAAGCTTATCTATCAACAATTCAATGTATTTCATACTTAAATTCGTATTGAAATCGATAATTTCATAAACCCCCATGAAAATTCATAGAATTCAAGATTCTAGGTTAAATTCAAGAGAAGAACATGATTACCTTATGATAGAATCAATTATTCCTTGATGAACTTGAGATTTCTAGCTTCAATTTCGTAGTTTGATTCGATTTTGGGTTAGGGTTTGAGAGTCATACGAATTTTTGAAGGTTCTGAGGGTTTCTAGGAGTTGATATATATCATACGTACATATGTATGTAATAACAGATATATATGTTTTAATTTTATTCCCGTGATTATCATTGTCTGGAACTTTAAAACCGACTCACATTTATTACTATTTTATTTCACCTAGAGTAAAAATAACTTAAAACATTTACTATTACTTTATTCACAATATTACTTTTGGATTTTGGGATGTTACAGTGGTCGGTGACTCCCAGCCCTTGATTGCTTCAATCTTGGCGGGATTAACATGAATTCCCTGACTGTCAATCACGTGTCCGAGGAATTGAACGGTTCGAATCCAGAACTCACACTTAGAGAATTTGGCATATAACTCTTCGTATCTAAGGAGTCCTAGAATGGTTTTTAGATGTTGAGCATGTTCCTGTTCATCGCGAGAGTAAATCAGGATATCATCGATAAACACAATGACGAATTTGTCAATATATGGTTTGCACACCCGATTCATAAGGTCCATGAATACGGCCAGTGCGTTGGTTAAACCGAATGGCATCACTTGGAATTCGTAATGCCCATAACGTGTTCTGAAAGCTGTCTTTGGGATATCATTATTGCGGACTCGGAGTTGATGATAACCTGACCGTAGATCAATCTTTGAGTAAACACTCGATCCCTGGAGTTGGTCAAATAGGTCATCGATTCTAGGAAGCGGGTACCGATTCTTTATGGTTAGCTTATTCAACTCTCGATAGTCGATACACATGCGGAAAGATCCATCTTTCTTTTTCACGAATAAGACCGGAGCTCCCTAAGGCGAGGAACTTGGTCGAATAAATCCTCTGTCCAGGAGTTCCTGTAGTTGGTTAGACAACTCTTGCATTTCGGATGGTGCTAGACGGTACGGGGCTCGTGTCACGGGTGCAGCCCCTGGCACAAGTTCGATTTGAAATTCAATTTGTCTAGGTGGCGGAAGTCCGGGCAAATCCTCAGGAAAGACTTCCGGAAAATCTCGCACGACTGGAACATCCTCAAGTCGCTTCTCCTCCGACTTCTTCTCCGTTACATGTGCAAGGATGGCTTGATACCCTTTTTGCAGATATTTTCTAGTTTTCAGGCAGGATACAATATTCAGATTCCGTCTATCGGTCTCCCCTTGTAGGACTAAGGTTCCACCGGAGACAAGAGGTATGCGAACGAGTTTGTCATAACAGATGATTTCAGCTCGGTGCTCGGATAACCAATCCATACCGACAATAATATCGAAGCTGCCGATCTCGACAGGGATTAAATCAATGGGAAACGTTTCGTTCGTAAGGTTAAGTGTACAGTTGCGTATGATGCTATCAGTCTCAATCAGTTTGCCGTTAGCTAGTTCTACAATGTATTTAGCATCTAAGGCAGTGGGAGTTATATCAAGTAAAGGGCTAAATTTCTCAGAAATGAAACTTCTATCGGCACCGGTATCAAATAATACAGAAGCAGTAAGGTCGTTGAGAAGGAACGTACCCGTCATGACATTCGGGTCTTGTCTGGCTTCCCCAGCCTTGATAACGAATGCTCTACCGCGAGCAGGGTTGTTGTTGTTTTTCAGCTTTGGGCAATCTTTCTTGAAATGCCCTGAATTTCCGCACCCAAAGCAGGCCTTTGGTGCATTAGTGTTGGGGGTAGGAACATTGGCACGGCAATCCTTGGCTAAATGCCCGAACCGTTTGCAGTTGGAGCAAGGGCAAGAACCGTCATGATGGCGGTTGCATTTGGAACAGTAGGGTTTGTTCCCGATGTACCCTTTCTTTTCCGAAGTTCCCGATGAATAAGCCTTAACAGACTCAGGATTTTTGTTGGAGGTTTGGTTGGATGAGTTGGGGTTTCCTTCCCATTTGCGTTTGTTGTTTGCAGATGGGGTTGAAGTTGTGCCACGGCGGACAGAATTTGCCGTTAGCTCATGGGCCATACGAATGGCGCTCTGAATAGTACCCGGTTTGGATGATGTCACCAGGTCTTGGAGTCTTTCTGGAAGTCCATTAACATATTTCTCAATCCTCTTGTACTCAGGATCGACCATGGATAGGCACAGAAGTGCCAGTTGGTGGAAACGGTTGGTGGAAACGGTTGGTGTCATCACCCTGCATTTTGTGGTTCCAGAATTCCACTTCCAGTTGTTTCAGTTCATCTCTGGGATAGTACTCGCCCCTCAACATCTTCTTCAACTCCTCCCACGGGAGTTTGTAAGCATTATCAATACCCACAGTCTGGGCATAGGTGTTCCACCAGGTGAGAGCGGTGTCAGAGAAAGTACTGGCGGAGAACTTGACCTTGTCTCCCTCTGTGCAGTTGCAGATAAGGAATACAGATTCGATTTTCTCGATCCAACGTACTAGACCGATAGCTCCTTCAGTACCTGCAAAGCACAAGGGTTTGCAGTTGTGGAAGTCCTTGTAAGAGTAGGGTTTGGGTTGCGGCCCGTTAGTAGCTGAATCCTCGCTACCAGAAGTCGGCGTTCGAGTAGCCAAGGCTTGAGCCACACTGCGGGCAATCAGCCCCGCGATTTCAGCTTCACTGAGGGTGACTTGTCGGCGAGGAGGCATGATGCTGAGCAAGAAAAGAACAAGGAGAAAAAGGAATAAGATAATTGCATGAAATTTATGATATATCACAAGTGTATATGATGAGATACACGATAACAGTACTAAGTGATAATCATATTCCATTTAGATGATCAAGTTGGATACAAGGTACGAGTTTTCCAAAAGAGTACAGAGTAATAGTAGTACAAAATTGCCGGGAATTATTGAATCCGGTCGAATTACATAAGTCCTACTTTGGCAGATAATTGGTTACAAGGTGAAGACTACCCTAGTCTTGACGTAAGTTAACTTGCTCCATTAGCGCAACAAGGCGATCCACTGTTTGTGAAAGTCTGTTGGCTTGCCTGGCGTTGTCTTCAACCAAGGCCAGTCATTGTACCAGTGCTCGAGAGTATTCCTCAGTCTCCTGTGAACGCTGTTCACATTCCTCTAGTCGGTTTCTTATGAGTTCATCCGCACCTAATTCAGCGGTCATTGAATCCTGAATTATGCTTACAGAGAGGCTAGTATCTTCTTGTTCTCGCTGGAGTTGAGATATGTGATCCAGTGCTTGGCGGAGTAGGTAGGTCATTCGGTGTTGTTCCCGTTCGAGATTTTCGAGCCTTTGCTCCTGATGATGGAGTTAGGTAGCCAACACTGGCACCGTGGGGTGTGCCGAGTTCCGAGAGTTATGAACAGGATAGGGACTGGTTCGAGGTGACCTAGTGGTCCTCCTGGCTATTTGCAGGTTTCGAGATCCTTGCGGATGAGAGCGTGACGAATTGGGTGGTGTATTTGCCATTCCTGTGGCAGAGTGTAAGTAAGACGAGGCTAATATATAGGTAAGTACATAATATCCAGCCTAGTGTCTAGCACGTATCAAGTAATGGTCACGTTCTCTCGTGGTCAGAGTCAACTAACGTATCCCCGTTTAACATAATCGTTTCAGACCTTACATCATCTTTCCTTAATTGTACATAGTTGATCAGGCTATGTTAAAATAAAGTCGTATGCTGTAATTCCTGAACCAGTCATGCCTAATAAGGAAATACTGCCTAACGGTCATAGTCTAGGCCCACTAAATGCAACCTAGTTCACTATAACCTTAGGCTCTGATACCGATCTGTAACACCCCCAAATTCACTGTTTGGCGGAAGCAAGTTTTGGGGTGCTACTAATCAAATATCACAGCGCAAAGATAAAGCAAACGACATCTATATGCAACGTTTGTAAATTAGTTACATTCCCATAGATATAATGTTTGAAAACTTAATGTTTTCGTATACAAAAATGTAGTTTCCTAGAGTCCACGCGTATAGCGGGAGATTCTATTACATAATTGAAATGTACAAAAGATAATGCTAAGAATCTCCGTTAATGCAGTTGTGTTGAAATCATGCGACTCTAGCTATGTCCTGGAGTAATCCTACTCCGTCTGTGTACCTGAGAATACATGCTAAAAGGGTCAACACGAATGTTGGTGAATCTCACAGGTTTGTAAGTAATATCAGATTTGAACACAAGATTTCATCAGTAGTGCCCGTAGGCGAAAAGTCAGTATTTGCAATCCAGCAAATGTAAAACCAGTATTTGCAACCCAGCAAATGTAAAACCAGTATTTGCAATCCAGCAAATGTAAGTAAGTAAGTTATACCGTTGCCATGAGGCTCATAATCGAAGCTTAACCCATAAGTAATAAGTTGCTCCCGTGACATGCTCGTAACTGAGTAAGTATATGTAACGAATAATAGTCGCCCGTTTATACAGAACGGTTCGTGGTAGCGCTACTACCCCGGGCGGGGAGGGTCATTTCCCTAATGGATCCATTAACTAGTGTTCGCGCTTAAGTCCATAACTAACGATATATGATGGAGAGACTTTTGTAAATAGTAAATAACTCATGCAATTCCGTTTGGTATAGTAAGCAGTTTTAGTACTTGTGTTCAAGGAAAATCAGTAGCATGTATCTCCCCCAATAAGAAAAACAGTAAAAGTGGGGCCGTAAGACTCACCTGAGTCTTGTAGTAAGCAGTAGCAAATAGCAAGTAGTAAGTAAAGCAAGTAGGTTCTCCGAACCCGTAACCTTCAAATGCCTAAACATATGAGGTTATGTAAGTATGTGTCTCGCAAGACATTTCGTTTAGTTGTACATAACTAGTATATCCAATGTTTGTCCGTATGTTTGTAATTGTTTGTTGTTGGAAAACATATTTGGCCCGTTGGTGACGGTTTGTAGCAATAGTTCTAAGCTGTTATTATTGCGTTGAAACATCGTATATTAGAATGACTTTGCTATAGTGAAAATCCTTCAAAATTTCTGATTCTGCTACACAATTTGCGACACAAAAACTTGGTATGCGACACAGGCGTTGTGTCGCATAGGAATGCGACACAAGAGCCTAGCGACACAAGTGTTGTGTCGCATAAGCGTTCGATGCTAAATCAATAGCGACATAAGGGTTGTGTCGTATTTGGTTTACGACACACGGGTGCGACATAATGGTACGACACAAAATACAACACAATATGGTTTATACGACACAACTTGCGACACAACATGCGACACAAGCGTTGTGTCGCAAAGATGAACACCAGCCCAGAAAGTTTCGGCTGTCGCGATTTTTCGACCAAAAACTCAAATCTAACATATTTTTAAGCTGTAAAATCGTGTTTTATTCATACATATGGACAATACTAAGTTGTGTAAACATTATAACATCCAAATAGTACATCAAAATGAGTAGATCTAAGTTTTTAGAAATTTCTTACAATTGCAAATCGAAGCCAAACGGGGAAGAAAACGAGTATGGTGCCTTTGTTAATCTTGTTCCTCTCGTGATGGTGATTCCGAAAATGTAATTCTTGTGGGTCGATTTGTGAATCCGAAAATTGGGGGAGATTTTTAGAGAGAGTTTGAGTTTGTGTGTGTTTTGTTAAAATGAAAATGAAATGAAAAGAAAGTGAGGTGTAGGTGGTGGTGGTGGCTGGTTCCAAAAAGGGAAGGAGGGAAAACACTTCCCAAAATACAGTATTTACTCCGTGTCCTAATTGATTAATCGTTCGTTTTTAGTGTTTAACCAAACAGTTATATTTTTAAAACGTGACCGGGGTATTTTGATAAAAATACCTTGAAATTAATTATAAACACATTTGTCGAGGTATTTAGATTATTTGGTTCGCGTTTAATACGTTTTTGCCAATATACTCATAATGTTGTCGCGCTAATCTAATAGCGTCCGTTCGAATGTGTATTTATACAGTAAAATACGTTCCCATTATTTAAGTAAGTTTTGTCACCAACGTCCAAGTAAAATGTATCGGACTCTGTCCGGTTAATCCGTACGATTTATCCAAATCGCGTATGTACACACATATATATAAATCACCTTATATACACAAATAGAGTCTGTAATTAGTCCTATTACATACTAATTACAACTAGTTACAAATAATTAGGCATAATTAATTATCCTAATTAGGCAGGTGTTACAGTATATATATATATATATATATATAATTCGTTCATTTACATACATATATATATATATATATATATATATATATATATATATATATATATATATGTCATTTGTTTTGCTAACATATTTTCTCTTAGTTCCATAGTGTGTGTATATATATATATATATATATATATATATATATATATATATATATATACATGCATTTGTCGTTTGTAACTACGTATATATATATATATATATATATATATATATATAAGAGTTTATAAAAATCACCTTTTTATATTTGCCGAAATGTTACAAAGTTAAATATTCGTTTCAAAATATTAACTCGAATCGCGTTTATGTTTTAAACATTATACAGCCCATTGGTTTAGTCCGTTTATAGTTTTGGCCCATAATTTAATCACCCAGCCCGGCCCGTTAAAATATCCAAGTCCGGCCCAAATGTTACCCTCACCCATCTGGGTCAATGAACAAACCCGTATGGGTTGATCGTGTGACCCGTCCGGGTCACATTGTTTTCGGTTCCGCGTAGCCCAAGCCCAGTAGTATACGGCCCATTGTTCTCTGTTTGTTCATCGGCCCACTACCTAGTCCGTTAACAAGGTTTCCGGCCCAAATAAAAGTCCACCCGTCCGGGTTTGTGGTCTTACCCGTCCGGGTTGGGTTTCTTACCCGTCCGGGTAGAGATTCCCACCCGTCCGGGTTGGGTTTCGACCCATCAATCTGTCTCTGTTCCACCCTTTAAATCCGAGATCGTTACTTGTTTTGTTATGGTATCGAGTTATAATGGTTTGCATATGTTTATAACACTATTTTTCACAAGTTATACTTTCGATTTTACATGTTTATTTGGTCCGCATCATTTTACCATGTTTACACAGAGTATTTTTGTTACAGTATCATCATCATAATTTTTCATGTTGTTTAGTTTTTGGTCCCATTTTCACGTACGATCTTTCACACAATGTATTACTAACATAATATAACAAGTTATATTGAGTATACATCAAAGAGATCTACAAATTTTATATATAAAATTTTAAGTTTTAGAACCTTACAGTGGTTTAACAAGGAGAGTGATGAAGCTGTGAGGATGATGATGATACGAGGGTGAAGATGATGATATGATTATGAGATGTTGTTGCTTCTGCTATTTGCTCTACTCAAGCTCCTTCCCTTCCGATCAAATTTTTGAGAGAAAAATAAAGTTGGTAGAGTGAATCATTTGAGTTAGGTGTGTGTGTTCTGAGCCAAGTATGGAGGTAGTATATATTTTATTTGAATCAAAATTTTCAACGAGTGAATATGGGTATGATAGTAGAGTGTCGATAGATATTTTTGGTGTAGTAATGTTGTGGGTTTTTAGCCCGTTAATTTCGGGTAAGGTTCCAATTGTGTGCCAAATTTCATTCAAATTTTGAAATTATATTTCGAGGTAATTCCCCAAATACTTTATTAGGAACAATGAAAATGATACTTTTATTGTTTTCGACCTTTGTGTGTGTTTTATAATTGACGCAGTCTTGTACGATTCATTTTAAATGAAACGTACAATGTAATATATTATAACCATAATACAAATTTAATAATATTTGTAATTAATAATTTCGTATCATTGATTATATGTTCACCAACATTTGTATTTTATTTTTTTGTCGGGTTCGTTCCGAAAGTTTGTACGTAATCATACTTAATTACGAAATACGTAGGACTTTTTATCCGAAAGTCTCGGGCTTGCTAGACTTATTTCACATCAGAAGTTTTTGTTTAAGCTTTTGTCAGGAAATTAGTGTAAGAATGCACATGTTTAAGTTTAATTATTACCTAATTTGGAGAGTTGTCACATTCCCCCCTGTTAGGGAAATCTCGTCCCGAGATTTAAGTTGAGCTGTGAGTCGCAGTCACGCTCTCGAATAAGTGAGGATATTTCTTTCGCAGCTCATCCTCTCTTTCCCAGGTAAACTCTGGGCCATGTTTCGAGTTCCAACGAACTTTAACAAGTTTGATTCGTTTGTGTCGAAGTTTCTACGTTTTCGAGTCCATAACTTCGATAGGTTCCTCCACAAAGTTGAGTTTTGAGTCAATAAAGACTTCATCAGGAGGAATGATTAACGTTTCGTCCGATAGACACTTCTTCAAGTTGGATACATGAAAGGTGTCGTGGATACTACTAAGCTCTTGCGGTAGTTTGAGCTTGTAGGCGACAGGACTAATCCTCGCAAGGATTTCGAAAGGTCCAATGTAACGTGGGTTTAGTTTTCCTCGTTTGCCAAATCGCGCAACCCCTTTTCAGGGTGCTACTTTGAGTAGGACTTTGTGACCTACTTGAAATTCCAATGGTTTTCGTCTGTTGTCGGTCTCGTGCCGTTTTCAATCGATTAAGTACTTGAGATATCTTGTCCGTTGTTTCTTGGACTATCTCAAAACCTGATAACTGTCTGTCGCCCAACTCTGCCCAACAGAGTCGCGATCGGCACTTGCGTCCATACAACGCCTCAAATGGTGCCATCTGTATGCTGGTGTGATAACTATTGATATAGGAAAATTCGGCGAGAGGTAGGTGAGTATCCCAATTACCTCCAAAGTCTATCACACACGCCCTTAACAAGTCTTTGAGCGTTTGTATCGTTCGCTCGCTTTGGCAGTCGGTTTGCAGGTGGTAGGCAGCACTCATGTCGAGTCTAGTACCCAATGCCTGTTGAAGTGTTTGCCAGAAGCGAGACGTGAATCGTGCATCTCTATCGGAGATGATAGATAGTGGCACACCATGTCGGGAGACAATCTCCTTCAAATAGATTCTAGTTAGCTTTTCCATCTGGTCTGTTTGTTTGATCGCAAGGAAGTGGGCTGATTTTGTCAATTGATCGACAATCACCCATATGGTGTCAACTCCAGATGTTGTTCTTGGTAACTTCGTGATGAAGTCCATCGTGATGTGTTCCCATTTCCATTTGGGAAACTCAGGTTGTTGCAAAAGTCCAGACGGCTTTTGATATTCGACCTTGACTTTCGCACAAGTCAGGCATTTGCTAACATAGGTGGCAATATCTCGTTTCATGCCAGGCCACCAATAGAAACCTTTTTCATGCCAGGCCACCAATAGAAACCTTTCAGATCGTGGTACATTTTGTCTGCACCAGGATGTATCGAGTAATTGGACTTATGAGCTTCGTCCAATATCAGGCTACGTAGTTTGTCAACACATGGAACCCAAATTCGGTTCATAAAATACAACACTCCGTTGTCCTTTGTTTCGAGTTGTTTGTCCATTTCCTTCAAGGATTCTTCCTTAAGGCGTTCGGGAACGAAAGCTAATCGTTGAGCGTCACGAATTTGAGTAATGAGGTCCGAGTGGATTGTCAATCTCAAAGCTTGAACCCTGCGAGGTTTAGTTCTTTCTTTACGACTCAAGGCATCCGCTACTACATTAGCTTTGCCCGGATGATACTTGATTTCACAGTCGTAATCATTCAGTAGTTCAACCCAACGTCTTTGTCTCATGTTGAGTTCTTTCTGATCGAATATATGTTGAAGACTTTTGTGATCAGTGAAGATAGTACACTTTGTACCATACAGGTAGTGTCTCCAAATCTTAAGAGCAAAAACGACTGCTCCCAGTTCTAAGTCATGCGTCGTATAGTTCTTCTCATGAACTTTCAACTGACGAGACGCATAAGCAATGACTTTTTCGTTTTGCATTAACACGCAACCCAATCCCTGATGTGAAGCATCATAGTAGACAACAAAGTTTTCTACTCCTTTAGGTAATGATAGAATGGGTGCGGTACTCAGTTTCTGTTTTAACAGTTGAAAAGCATTTTCTTGCTTCTCGCCCCAGTCAAATTTCTTATCCTTTTGAGTTAGAGCGGTAAGTGGCTGGGCTATTTTTGAAAAATTCTCGATGAATCGTTGGTAATAGCCAGCTAGTCCAAGAAATTGTCGTATCTCGGATGGAGTTTTTGGGCTTCCCAGTTTTTAATCGCCTCAATTTTGGATGGGTCCACGTGAACTCCTTTGTTATTGATCACATGACCAAGGAAATGAACCTCACGCATCCAAAATTCGCATTTAGAGAACTTTGCATAAAGCTTCTGTTTCTCCAGTAGTTCAAGAATTATTCTCAGATGTTGTTCGTCATCTTCCTTCGTTTGTGAGTATATCAATATGTCATCGATAAATACAATGACGAACTTATCAAGATAAGGTTTGCATACTTGATTTATGAGATCCATGAATACTGCTGGCGCGTTTTTCAATCCAAACGGCATGACTAGGAACTCATAATGACCGTATCGAGTTCTAAATGCAGTTTTAGGGATATCCTCATCCCGTACCTTCAATTGGTGGAACCAGATCGCAAGTCGATCTTCGAGTAGTAACTTGACCCTTGCAGCTGGTCAAACAAATCATCGATGCGTGGCAATGGATATCGGTTTTTAATAGTTACTTTGTTCAGTTCCTGATAATCGATGCACATCCGCATTGATCCATCATTTTTCTTGACAAATAGAACCGGAGCTCCCCAAGGTGAAAAGCTCGGTCGGATGAATCCTAAGTCTAAGAGTTCCTGCAACTGTGCAGACAACTCCTGCATTTCTGATGGAGCTAAACGATAAGGTGCGCGAGCAATTGGTGCAGCTCCAGGCACTAAATCGATATGAAACTCCACTTGACGAGGGGGTGGTAATCCTGGTAACTCGTCAGGAAACACTCCTGGATAATCACGTACAATAGGCACGTCGTCTATGTGTCTCTCCTCGGTTTTCTTCTCAACCACGTGTACCAAGAATGCTTGCTAACCCTTTCGTAGAAATTTACCCGCTTTCATGCACGTAATCATTTTTACTGCACGTTTTCCTTTCTCTCCTTGTATCTCCAAAGTTTCACCTGTCGATAACAGTAGACGTACCAACTTCTCATAACATACAATTCCTGCACGGTTTTTCGACAACCAGTCCATGCCAACCACTATATCGAAGCTCCCTAGTTCTACCAGTAGTAAGTCTATTTTGAAAGAATGTCCTTCCAACATTAAGGTACATCCTGGTACTATTTCTCCTGATTCAATCAACTTACCATCGGCTAGCTCTATAGTGTATTTGTTATCTAGCTTAAGGTATTCGATCTCTAATAGTGGTCTAAACTCAGTGGACGCAAAGCTTAAATCAGCACCAGAATCAAATAACACAGATGCAAAATGGTTGTTTACTAGAAACGTACCAGTAACTGTGTTAGGATCCTGACGTGCTTCTGCTGCTGCTATCACAAACGCACGTCCACGAGCTGGCTGATTGTTGTTGTTGTTACCGCGGTTGTTATCATTGTTGTTGCGGTTATTGGTGTTGTTGGCATTGCGGTTCTGGTTATTCTCGTTGTTATTGTTGGGGTTTTGGTTGTTGAGTCGAGGGCAACGGTTCTGATAGTGCCTCGTGTTGCCACATTCAAAACACCCATGATTTTGGCGTTCCATGTTTTCCCTAGGTGTAGGGTTAACTTTGCAGTTTTGGGTTTTGTGACCCCAACCTCTACAGTTGTTGCAATACCAACATTCACCCTCGTGGTGTTTGTTAAACTTATCACACTTAGGTTTGTTACCCAAGTATGGCTTCGGTTCCATAGTGGTGGCAGCATATGACTTTGGGTTTCCAGATCCTTTCTTATTTGTTTGACCCTGACGGTCACTCCCCCTGCCGTTCCACTTACAGTTCGAACCCCCAGAACTACCAGCTTCAGTGCTGCTTGGCTCAACTTTTCCCGTCACAACCTTTTTGGTTAAGGTCCCCATTCTGACCGCCTCATCGGTCAACCTCTGAGCTAGAGTAACAGCACTCCTGAATGTGGCAGGTTCTGACGATGTAACCAGACTACGGATCTGAGGTGCCAATCCCCAGATTTAACGCTCGATGCGTTTAAATTCGGGTGTCACCATATGCGGCACTAAACGTGCTAACTCTTGAAACTTAGTGGAGTACCCAGTGACATCAGCGCCAATCATCTTAATGTCCCACAAATCAGTTTCAACTTTCTGCATTTCACTACGGGGACAGAACTCTTCTAGCATCATATTTTTCAGCACTCCCCAAGACATGGAGTGGGCAGCGTCCCTTCCCATGGATTGGAGTTGACTGTTCCACCATGTTAGCGCCTTGTCAGCCAAGGAGCAGGTGGCATACTTCACCATACACTCAGGTAAACATTCACTGATATCCAATACCGATTCCATCTTTTCTATCCAGTGAATGATACCAATATCACCCTCGGTGCCACGGAAGGTAGTTGGCTTACAAGCCAGAAATGTCTTGTATGAACACCCTCGGTGGGTATTCACAAGTGTCTCAGTGTTAACAGGAGTAGTCCCATTGTTATTTATTCCATTCTCGCGGTTAAGGCTTGCCTGATACTCAGCAATACCTTCAGCTATGCGTCTTGCAATCATTTGCTCAGTAGTTTCCACAGTGTTGGGTGGTGGAATGGTTTCAATCGCTGGAGGCGTAGTCGCCCGTTGACTGTTCCTAGTAGTTCGTCATTTCGGTGGCATGATTCCGTTCTGCGATGAATAAAATGCAGAAGTCAATGCCAAGATAATGAATGTGATGAACAAGATTTCACATTAATCAACAAAGGAACAATATGAAGGATGAAGAGCAAGAGTTCACATTACGTGTCGCACGACTTTGAAACGCCCATATATACTTAGTACAATATAATCACGTTGGCCAAGCGTCATTATATAATGCTAAATACATATTTCTTTTCATCATCATTTAACACAATTAGGTTCAAAGGAATTCAAGATAAGAATCAACAGTCAAAGTGTGGTATGTTTCAAGGTTCACAAGAATTGATTTCAAAAGCTATTGATTGGTTATCGTTCAATCACATGCATATAGATATAGATATAATACTATAGTCATTGTCAACTGTAATGAATACGAAATACAAACCAAACATAAGTTATATTATAACAAAAGTCATAATGCTGATACAGTCATTTTGTACAAAACAAGATGGGATCCCTAGTATGCCCATTGGCGGTTAGCGTTATACAAAAGATAATGGGTTTTCCTATACATATACCCATTCTAGCAACAGTTTTCACCTAGTACAAACTTAGTAATTACGTACATATATCCATCTGCCAAAAGTAGTCAGTCTAATACCTAGTAGGCACAACCCGCCATACATAGGTCTAATAGAAATAAGGTAAAAACAATCCCACAGCGGTCCCCAGTACAGCCATCAACACACAAGCTCCAACCATGAACCCTTCTATCCTAGCACGCCTCTCCTGTGCCCTCACACGAGTACGTGCGGTCTCAGCTATCTCTTGAGCAGCAAACATGTGGTCCAGCAAAAAGTGGAAACGCTCATGCATGTTTGCCATGTCTCCATCCAAACGAGAGACATCGCTCTTTAACTCTGAAAGGTGAATACCCCTGCCACCAGAAATACGAAACAATGTACGTATTGTAACATCCCGTTTTTGGGCCTGGAAATAAATTGTATTTTATTAAGTTTAAATGGTTTATTTGAAAATAAACATGTAAAAGAGCCCCAGTTTTTATTGTGACAAGTAAAATGTTACTTGTTTTAAAAAGTTAAAGTTGACGGTAAAATAAAATATTTTGACTTGCGGGTATTTTCAGGTTCCAGACAATAGGCTTAGAAGGGGTATAATTTTAAACATAATAAAATGATGGGGCGGTGTGAAGACCGACTTATTTCTTTCTTTCATTTAAACTTCTTAAGTTTTAAAACTCTCTCAAATGTTCTTGAACTCTCTAGCTCTCTCATACTCTTTCTCAAAGAAACAATCAATTAATTTGTGTGCTTGGTATATGATTAATTGAAAGAAGCTATCCTCATCACTATTATCTTTTGTTCTTCAAATCTTTGTAAGTGTTCTTCATTCTAGATATTTTTGAAGTTTAATTGATTATAAAAGTTTATGATTTGTGATTAGAAATTGTTAGAAAGATGGTTAGTAACTGATTATATGATGAATATATGATGATTTGTGATTGTTGATAGTGTTCTTCAAGTTATAGGTTAGGTTTTGGTGATTTTATAAATTGATGATGATATATGTTAGAAATTAAGTTAGGTAGTTTATTAGATGATGTTTGTGGTAATGGTATGTTTCTAGTTCATTTTCATTACTTGTAATCGGAGCTAAGACTTGAAATTTAGGTGTTGGTTGTTAAAAGTTCGTAGCTTGTTTGCTGTTTCTGCTGGTGCTGCAAAAGATGATCCAGCCGGCGGGTCATTAGACTCAGCCGACGGGTTGTGTTTGTATGTAGGTAAACCGGCGGGTGAAAACACCTAGCCGGCGGCTCGTAAAAGCTTTATTACTCAAAATAAGTTCTGATGTGGTAAAAGTTAAATCACCCGGAGGTTGAACATGGGTACCCGGCGGGTCAGGGTGCCAAGCCGGCGGCTTCCCTGCCCAAGCCGGCGGTTTCTGTTGTTTTCTGATATTGATTTGAATGTTAAGTGAAATATGATATTATATTTGTATTATGTTAGTATTTGAAGAATTGAAATGAAATACGGAATAAGATACTAATTTGTTGTTATTGTTGTATTATCAGATAAGCGGGCGGCCACTCAGTAACATTAGACCACTGAGTTTGGTGACCGGACGATAATTGGTGAGTGGTTACCGTAGTCCTCGGTTCAACCCAGTTGTAACAAGTTTGGTTACAACGGGTAACCAGGATAGTTTCAGTTGTAATTATTGCCATGTTAATTTCAGTTGTACAGTTGTTGATCATATTGATTGAGTTTGATGGATCCAGTTGTAAAAGTTGTTCTGTTGGTTTTACATAACTGCATATGATATGCCTTTATGTGACAAGTTGTTGTGATGATTTGGAGTGAGGTCAGCGTGCGGGTTGGGTTTGATTACTACTGTGTAGCTGTCTAGGTTACTTGAATACACATAGTTGAAGATTAGCCTATTCAGTGAAAGTAGTAATCAGGCTATCGGTAGATCACTGGGAATGGCATGGCGCCCAGTGGTCGTGGCATACTGAGAATCGCATACAGGAGCCACCGATCCTCATGTAGTTATGTGCTTATGTGTTTAGTTTGGTAGTTATCAGTTGTAAGATTTGTTATAAATGGATTGAACCGTCGGTTACGGTTCCATTCACTTAGCAAAGGCTAATCCCCTCGTTGTTGTATGTTTTGCAGATTTTGGTTAGTTGATGATGTAGATCGGATAGTAGAAGTTGACTGGGTGTTTGACTAAAAAGGCGCAAACTCTGACTTTTGATAATGGAATGTTTTGGAAAGTTGAATATAACACCCGAATTTAGTAGTATGGTTTGTAACAATAGAAGTTGATAAAAGTTTAATATGGTGCGTTTTGTAAATAACGGATATGTATATGTTTTGGGACGCGCTTCTAACGTATAAATTATATAATAAGTTTGTTTTAAAAAGTAGGGTCTTACAAGTTGGTATCAGAGCATAGGTTTGGGCGAATTGGGCATTTGTAAATGTTCAATCCCAAATCTAGTCGGTATTAGTCAAACATTTCGGTAAGTGGGATTAGCTTTGGGATTTGGGGATTGGTTAGTATAGTGAATGCTAACGATTAACAAGTTGCAAGTTGTGTTTTGGTTGTGAGTACAGGTATGGCAGATAACGAGAACCCGACTCCCAATGATGTTACTAGAACTGAGCTTCCACCTCCACGAAACAATGAGGGTAATCAGGGTGGTACTTCTAATGTTCATCAAGAGGAAATTAGTCAAGAGGATTACTTGTTGCAACTAGAGGATGATGTGATAAGACTTAAAAAGATAGAACAATTGTACTTGGAACAACAAGCTAGGTTAGCTCAGCAAGCTTATCAGTTTCCTTCACCACCACCACAGAGTAAGTTGTGTTCGTTTAAGACATTTAAGGCAAGTGGTCCAAAGGAATTTGAAGGAGGCAATGATCCTTCAGTAACATTGAATTGGTTGAGAGATACGGAGAAAAAGTTTGAAGTGTGTCGATGTGAGGAAGAATTAAAGGTTGGTTATGCTGTGCAATTACTGAAGGGACAGGCGATGAATTGGTGGGATTCTATAACTGAGCAATTGACAAAGGAGCAGAGATCGAGAATTTCCTGGGCAGAGTTTCATAATGAGGTTTGTAGACAGTTTTGTTCAGAGTTTGATATGCTTAGAATTAGACAGGAGTTTATGGATTTGAAGTTAACTGAACAAATGTCGATGGATGACCTCATTAATCAATTCACTGAGAAGTTACGTTTTGTTCAACAATGGGTTCCAGATGACAGGATGAGGATTAATCACTTTGTAGGAACTTTACCACCGGAGTATCGAACTAGTGTAAGATTGGCAGGTACTCTTACACAGGCTTTTACTTTAGCCCGATCTGTAGATGGTGACATGCGAGCTTCTGGTAAAACGATCAAGGAAAAGAGTTCCTCACAGGTTAAAAGTAGTTCTTCGGGAAACAAAGGACAGACTAGAAGAGTAGTTTATAATGATGATTCGGTGGGAAGTAATCCATGGTGTGTAAATTGTAAGTCGAAACATTCTGGTCCGTGTACTTCAGAGACTATGAGATGTGTTAAGTGTGGGGTATTTGGTCATGGTATGCGGGATTGTACTTTTCCACAGTTTGTTTGTTGGAATTGTAAAAAGGAAGGACATAGATCATTGAACTGTCCGGAGAAGACAATGCAAAGTTCGGGTTTGGTTGGGGGTGTGGCTTCGGGTTCTGCGTCATCTGTTGGGCAAAAGAGAAAGATTCCACCGGCTACAGGAAGGGCTTTTCAAATGACGGCAGAGAATGTTTTTGGACTTGATAGTGACGCGATAGGTATATCTTATGTTATTGTTCTTTTAACATACAGTAATGTGATTAGAGTTGTATGTTAATAGGAGAATTGAGTATGTTTAGTTTAATTGGGTGTGGTTGGATTTCGGGGACGAAATCCTATAAGGGGGGAAGATTTGTAACATCCCGTTTTTGGGCCTGGAAATAAATTGTATTTTATTAAGTTTAAATGGTTTATTTGAAAATAAACATGTAAAAGAGCCCCAGTTTTTATTGTGACAAGTAAAATGTTACTTGTTTTAAAAAGTTAAAGTTGACGGTAAAATAAAATATTTTGACTTGCGGGTATTTTCAGGTTCCAGACAATAGGCTTAGAAGGGGTATAATTTTAAACATAATAAAATGATGGGGCGGTGTGAAGACCGACTTATTTCTTTCTTTCATTTAAACTTCTTAAGTTTTAAAACTCTCTCAAATGTTCTTGAACTCTCTAGCTCTCTCATACTCTTTCTCAAAGAAACAATCAATTAATTTGTGTGCTTGGTATATGATTAATTGAAAGAAGCTATCCTCATCACTATCATCTTTTGTTCTTCAAATCTTTGTAAGTGTTCTTCATTCTAGATATTTTTGAAGTTTAATTGATTATAAAAGTTTATGATTTGTGATTAGAAATTGTTAGAAAGATGGTTAGTAACTGATTATATGATGAATATATGATGATTTGTGATTGTTGATAGTGTTCTTCAAGTTATAGGTTAGGTTTTGGTGATTTTATAAATTGATGATGATATATGTTAGAAATTAAGTTAGGTAGTTTATTAGATGATGTTTGTGGTAATGGTATGTTTCTAGTTCATTTTCATTACTTGTAATCGGAGCTAAGACTTGAAATTTAGGTGTTGGTTGTTAAAAGTTCGTAGCTTGTTTGCTGTTTCTGCTGGTGCTGCAAAAGATGATCCAGCCGGCGGGTCATTAGACTCAGCCGGCGGGTTGTGTTTGTATGTAGGTAAACCGGCGGGTGAAAACACCTAGCCGGCGGCTCGTAAAAGCTTTATTACTCAAAATAAGTTCTGATGTGGTAAAAGTTAAATCACCCGGCGGTTGAACATGGGTACCCGGCGGGTCAGGGTGCCAAGCCGGCGGCTTCCCTGCCCAAGCCGGCGGTTTCTGTTGTTTTCTGATATTGATTTGAATGTTAAGTGAAATATGATATTATATTTGTATTATGTTAGTATTTGAAGAATTGAAATGAAATACGGAATAAGATACTAATTTGTTGTTATTGTTGTATTATCAGATAAGCGGGCGGCCACTCAGTAACATTAGACCACTGAGTTTGGTGACCGGACGATAATTGGTGAGTGGTTACCGTAGTCCTCGGTTCAACCCAGTTGTAACAAGTTTGGTTACAACGGGTAACCAGGATAGTTTCAGTTGTAATTATTGCCATGTTAATTTCAGTTGTACAGTTGTTGATCATATTGATTGAGTTTGATGGATCCAGTTGTAAAAGTTGTTCTGTTGGTTTTACATAACTGCATATGATATGCCTTTATGTGACAAGTTGTTGTGATGATTTGGAGTGAGGTCAGCGTGCGGGTTGGGTTTGATTACTACTGTGTAGCTGTCTAGGTTACTTGAATACACATAGTTGAAGATTAGCCTATTCAGTGAAAGTAGTAATCAGGCTATCGGTAGATCACTGGGAATGGCATGGCGCCCAGTGGTCGTGGCATACTGAGAATCGCATACAGGAGCCACCGATCCTCATGTAGTTATGTGCTTATGTGTTTAGTTTGGTAGTTATCAGTTGTAAGATTTGTTATAAATGGATTGAACCGTCGGTTACGGTTCCATTCACTTAGCAAAGGCTAATCCCCTCGTTGTTGTATGTTTTGCAGATTTTGGTTAGTTGATGATGTAGATCGGATAGTAGAAGTTGACTGGGTGTTTGACTAAAAAGGCGCAAACTCTGACTTTTGATAATGGAATGTTTTGGAAAGTTGAATATAACACCCGAATTTAGTAGTATGGTTTGTAACAATAGAAGTTGATAAAAGTTTAATATGGTGCGTTTTGTAAATAACGGATATGTATATGTTTTGGGACGCGCTTCTAACGTATAAATTATATAATAAGTTTGTTTTAAAAAGTAGGGTCTTACACGTATCACAGCAATAATGGTAGGGAGGGTCAACTCTTCGGGCTCTCCAGTAGTAATCAGTGGAGCTGGTGGTCGCGAGGACTCTCCAGTCTCAAACGTAGAGGGAATACCCTCCAGTGACCTCCACCGCCCTAGCATGGGAGTCATCCACTCCAGATGAGCGAATCTAGGTACCCTCTGTGGTGGCTTGACAGACTCGTCCATCGGCGCCTTGTCTCGCGGCGCTAACGGTCCAGTAGGGAAATCTCGGACACACATACGGGGTGTCCTCCTCGGTACCGGTCCTCCAGAAGGCTCAGCAGTCATATGGCGTGTCGCCGTAAAGGTAGACCCTAACATACATGTGGTAGGATCAGTAGTAGCAGTAGTAGGTGTGACCACAGGTGCGGTCGGGGGTGTTGCAATGTAGACATCGCTGATGTCATCTGATAGAGCTCTCTGGTGAACAGATGGACTATCGTGCACTGAAGTCGCAATACCGTCAAAAGTGTCCTCTGTCGGCTCCTCATCAGAAGCATACAAGTAAATCGGATTTTGCCTCGACATGCTGAGACAAAAGAAATCGTGGGTGACATGTCAATCGTATGTTAGATGTATGCAAAGTATGTATGCGTGAATGCACAAATGTTTCTAGCCACGGCTATAGTCCACTAAGGTTTTCAGTCACCTAAAGACTTCTAGTTCGCTATAACCAATGGCTCTGATACCAAGTCTGTCACACCCCGCCAACGGTAATTACGATTAGTACTAATAATGTGTGCAGAAGCTTTGGTGACGTGGCGGGGCTGCGAACAGTAATACAACCAAGCAGTACATACATACTCAGAGCATATGGCTATTGCGCAACATAATGTATTAAGATGCCAAGTTCAACTGTTATTACAAAAGTTTACGACCAGATAAGTCGTAATAGTAGTAGAAATGTTTAAAACATAAAGTTTTAAGATACATAAGATTTATTTAAGATTTAATGAGTATGACCGCAAGGTTTTGCAGTCATACAGAGGAATTCTCCAAAAGCGTCCCAAAATAAGTGGCATCCTAAATAAGTCCAGAGTTATCCATCCTGAATGCATGCGATTCTTACTTACTCGGCTAATTTCCTGAAAAACATAGAGAAGAGTCGTCAACAAAATATGTTGAGTGAATTTACAGGTTTTATATATAAGTATGTGGTTTGTTAAACCAAGTTTGTTTGTATAAATGAAATGTTATTCATTTGCAAAGTACAAGTTTTGTAGGGTTGTTACCCTAAGATATCGAGTTTTATGTGGGATGTTACCCCAAAATATATATATCACTGGTTGTTTGCCAGTATAAAATAAGTAACCGGTATGTTTTTCGGTAAGAAACAGTTGTAGGATTCGTTCTTCCTTAAAATATGTGGGAATTACTTAGACTATGATCCCCTACAAGGTGAGCTAAACCTTACAAGTTAAAGTAACGCGACCTAACCCTATAACCAAACCACGACCAGCACTTATGTTGTTTGCCTGAAGGACATGTAAGTATACGCTCCTATCCGTAGGAGGGTTGTGACGGCGATAGTACTATCCGTATACTCAGTGGCTAGAGTCACCTAGCTAATGGTTACAGTCTGCATGACATAAGGTCTTTTCATGCATACATTTCAAGTCTAGGTCCGTACTAGGATACGTTGTCTAATTCCCAAAATAGTTGTGAAAATGTAATTTCATCAATCAATCATTCGTACAAAAGCAGTAAATCATTTATAATTTAGTTGCATGTGCTGGCATGCAATTTCTATGTTTAACACCCTTGTGTTTTAAAAGCAGAAAACATTTAAAAGTATGGGCTGTAAACTCACAGTAGTGGATGCGATATGAATGCTAGCAGCTGAAAAGTGTCGCCCAAGGTATGTTAACCTATACACAATAATTATATTAACATAAGTACCTTGATTTGTTAAATCAATTTATGTTACTAGTTTACTGGTTTTAAAGAAATTGTTAATCTCTTAAATTGTACAAGTAGTTGTTGACATTATGTTGGAATATCGTTATTATTTCACATGTCGTATTTCTTGTTAAGTATATCCACATACATGTTCTAATTGTATAGATATATATCAAAGTCATTTCGTCGGCTTCGTACATATATATAATTGTTGTACATATATATGTATATAAATATACCTGTTGTATATTATATTTCGTATGTTCGTTAAACGTATATTCCATTCATATATTTATATATGACAATATATAGTTATAAATTTCGATACATTGTATTTGTCGTATATCTATATATATACATAAGTTTTAAATATGTGGTTTATGTATAAAATGTATATAAGTTTTATTTGCTATAAAACTTCTAGTCGCCTTCGTATTCGTTCATTTACACATATATATATATATATATATATATATATATATATATATATATATATATATATATATATATATATATATATATGTCATTTGTTTTGCTAACATATTTTCCCTTAGTTTCATGGTATATATATATATATACATTTGTCGTTTGTAACTACGTATATATGTATGTATATAACTTAATCGTTTGTCGTTATATATTTATATATATATATATATATATATATATATATATATATATATATATATATATATATATAACTTAATCGTTTGTCGTTATATATTTATATATATATATATATATATATATATATATATATATATATATATATAAGAGTTTATAAAAATCACCTTTTTATATTTGCCGAAATGTTACAAATTTAAATATTCATTTTAAAATATTAACTCGAATCGCGTTTATGTTTTAAACATTATACGGCCCATTGGTTTAGTCCGTTTATAGTTTTGGCCCATAATTTAATCACCCAGCCCATCCGTTAAAATATCCAAGTCCGGCCCAAATGTTACCCTCACCCGTCCGGGTCAATGAACAAACCCATACGAGTTGATCATGTGACCCGTCCGGGTCACATTGTTTTCGGTTCCGCGTAGCCCAAGCCCAGTAGTATACGGCCCATTGTTCTCTGTTTGTTCATCGACCCACTACCTAGTCCGTTAACAAGGTTTCCGACCCAAATGAAAGTCCACCCGTCCGGGTTTGTGGCCTTACCCGTCCGGGTTGGGTTTCTTACCCGTCCGGGTAAAGATTCCCACCCGTCCGGGTTGGGTTTTGACCCAGCAATCTGTCTCTGTTCCACCCTTTAAATCCAAGATCGTTACTTGTTTTGTTATGGTATCGAGTTATAATGGTTTGCATATGTTTATAACACTATTTTTCACAAGTTATACTATCGATTTTACATGTTTATTTGGTCCGCATCATTTTACCATGTTTACACAGAGTATTTTTGTTACATCATCATCATAATTTTTCATGTTGTTTAGTTTTTGGTCCCATTTTCACGTACGATCTTTCACACAATGAATTACTAACGTAATATAACAAGTTATATTGAGTATACATCAAAGAAATCTACAAATTTTATATTTAAAATTTTAAGTTTTAGAACCTTACAGTGAGTTAAAAAGGAGAGTGATGAAGCTGTGAGGATGATGATGATACGAGGGTGAAGATGATGATATGATTATGAGATGTTGTTGCTTCTGCTATTTGCTCTACTCCAGCTCCTTCCCTTCCGATCAAATTTTTGAGAGAAAAATAAAGTTGGTAGAGTGAATCATTTGAGTTAGGTGTGTGTGTTCTGAGCCAAGTATGGAGGTAGTATATATTTTATTTGAATCAAAATTTTCAACGAGTGAATATGGGTATGATAGTAGAGTGTCGATAGATATTTTTGGTGTAGTAATGTTGTGGGTTTTTAGCCCGTTAATTTCGGGTAAGGTTCCAATTGTGTGCCAAATTTCATTCAAATTTTGAAATTATATTTTGAGGTAATTCCCCAAATACTTTATTAGGAACAATGAAAATAATACTTTTATTATTTTCGACTTTTGTGTGCGTTTTATAATTGACGCAGTCTTGTACGATTCATTTTAAATGACACATATAATGTTTTATATTATAACCATAATATAAATTTAATAATATTTGTAATTAATAATTTCGTATTATTAATTATATGTTCACCAACATTTGTATTTTATTTTTTTGTCGGGTTCGTTCTGATAGTTTGTACGTAATCATACTTAATTACGAAATACGTGAGACTTTTTATCCAAAAGTCTCGGGCTTGCTAGACTTATTTCACATCAGAAGTTTTTGTTTAAGCTTTTGTCAGGAAATTAGCGTAAGAATACACATGCTTAAGTTTAATTATTACCTAATTTGGAGAGTTGTCATAATTATCATGATAGATATGTATAATTAATGTTTTAGGTTAATATATACATACATATATATTTATATATATTTATATTTATTCGTATACATATATATATATATATATATATATATATATATATATATATATATATATATATATATATATATATATATATATAAATTAAACTTTTTTTCTTGCTTTTTAACTATGCTACCAAATCTTCTTACCTTTTACTAAAAGCATTCTAATTATATCACATCATCAAATTAATTTTTCTTTAAAATTCTTCAAAATCTCTTACATTCTCATCTTAAAAGGTTTTATAATTTTAAATTTCTAACAAACTATTGCCTATTATTCTATGAAGAGTCCTAATTCAATTTTATTATACTTCTTTATAATAGTTTTTTTTTTTAATTTTTAATACATTTAATAAATAATAATTATTTTTCGTGCATTTTGATATATATTACTATTGAATTTTAATAATAAATTTTATAACTTTCAAAAATATAAATACAACTCAAAACTTTAAAAGGCATATGATTAATTTTATATTTTAAATTACCTTGCATCGTGAGGGTTCAATAAATGTATTAACTTAACGTTATTTATCAACTAATGATTGTTACTTTTGTCGTTTACACGTTGACAATATCGATGTTTCCGTGTGAAGTGGGCAGAGATCCAAAGTTCAAACGCTCTTAATAAAGGATATACCACATCATACTTGATGTATCAACTGTTGAAAAATAAATATAATTCCATCAATTATAGTTTGATTTATGTTACCAATCATTTCCATTTCAATGATAATTGAGTCTTTTCATTAACATCATTAAACTTATAAAATAATACTACGTATAATTGTATTTTATAAATGGATGTGTGATGTGACGCAAAAAGTCATGTTTTTAAGTACGATATTTCACACTTTTTGGGCACATCATTAGTGAAAACATTCCAAAACAATCATTATTTACTAATATTCACTAAAGTGCTCCAAATATAGGCGTTGCTACAAAAACCACTAAAAACGTTCAAATAACGAGCAAAACAGAGCGAATAAACAACAACCAATTCTCACACCCTCATTTACCTTATGATAAGCACATTCTAACCTTATGGTATTATGTAATAGGTAAAAACGAGACGGGAGAATCAAGAATCATGCAAATTGGATAAAGAATGGAAGAGATACGGCTTCTACAGATCGTTAAAAGTCATTTCAGCTATGCTTGAGCTACATACATCCAATTTCTATGATATTGGTACCATTAGAAGCGTAACGGAATTATGAAAGTGTGACCGCAAGAATCGCGTAAAACGGACGTGTAACGAAGGAGATACGGGCATTTTAAGCAACGAAGAAAAGCCGAAACACCCCGTATACGGGCTTGGCAAGCCCTATACGGCCCCACAAGACCGTATACGGCCCCTAGAACCCTGTATACGGCCCCCTTGACCCCGTATACGGCCCTAGAGGTGCCAATTGGTCTCCGTTCGTGCTTTGGATGCTTGTACGTTATGCTGTTTCGCTTGTACGGCTGATTCAAGGCTCACCTATAAATAGAGGCACCCTTCCACCATTTTCCACACACCTTCACCTCATTTTTCTCTTCCACTTTCTCTCTCACACACTCTCTCTCTCTTCTCTCTCTCTCTCTTCATTTTCTTTCTCTAGAATTAGGGTTAGAGTCAGTTCTCAGTTAATATTTAACTGAGACTAACGGAGGGACTACTTTTGTAATAGCGTGAGGAATAGTTCAGGGGCTTATTTGTAATATTCTAGAAGATATTGCGGAGGTTCTGCTTATGTATTCTTTCAAACGCTTATTCAATCTACGCTTTAATTATGGTTATCTCCTTCCTTATCTGTTATAATGATGATTGCTATTGTTATTATGCTAGATTTAGGACCTGTTATTATGCGTAGTGAGTAGTTATATTGTGTGTTTGTTGTGAAGTTGTTAGTCGTTAATTGGGATGATGTCATTATGAAACAACGGAAGTAACGTTATACGGTTTTCATTTGTATAGCGACAGAAACATCACTAATGTGTGGAGTACGGAACGTGGAAGCTATGAAAGTCGTGGGCACAATCCGTTATGAAATAATGTTCCCAACTATATATCATAAATGAAAACTCGGTGCGTTGATTACACATTCCATCTATGATTATAACCGCATATTCAACTAACGTTTTTCCACCAATAAACGTGGTTAAAACCTTTTGATAAGACGTCATATAGGGGGTAATTAATTATCTGTGTTTTGGTTTTAAAGCTGTGGAAATACTTTATACGTATTGTACACCGTGAATAAACTCCGGATTAAATATATGGGTTTAAATAACATGGTCTGGTTTTGAAGCCGTGGAAATATTGTTTTAAACAAGTATTGTACACTGTGAATAAACTAGGGATTTATTGGTTAAATATAAGTGATGGCTGGTTTAAATCATAAATGGGGAATCTCTGATCTAAATACAAGCTCAGTTTATGAATCCAGAAAGGAAGACGAGGAATCATCTAGTATTAGAAATTCATCTATCACCCCTGGATTCTACAAAACCATTGATGGAAAGTAATCAAACACCAACCAAGTCTTAAACCTAAATGTTTTATTCAATTGAGTATCACTGTGGTGTTAAGAACGGTCGGACCGTTAGTGGGTCTGTTACTCTATTCATGCGCCCAGGAATCTTCGTATTCCAGAAAAGGGTCACTGTTCCGTAACAGGGCAGTGTTGAGAGTTGAGCAGCCTACTCCGATCAGAATCATGATAGCCTAGTTACTCAGTGACATACTGATTGAGTAATCAATCAGTAGGGTGCTAGTGCTTACACCACAAATACTTAAGACAAATAAAATACAAATCTTTAGAAAGACGTTTTCATAAGTTAAACTAAAACATCATCCCAATGCAAGGCTAACGAAGTCACAACAAACACCCCCCCGATCCTGACTGCTATCCCTTTATTTTATTTTATTGTGTAGTTTAATTAGTAGTATAATTTAGAAAACAAACAAAAACAAACCTCCAACTGATTTCAAAACAACCTTCACTAGCTAGATTCGGACATCTTGATTTCTCTGTTTCACAATACCGTTGGTTTTGAAGAACGACCCTAGGTCATACTTGTTGCTATACACCTTTAGCACTGGTAAACTTAGGCCCCAGCATTTTACAAATTTAAAACTCCACTGACACGTCGCCAGTAGTCGGTGCAACGACAGGTTAATTCTTAACCAACCGCTGGTGGCGCGTCAAGTTTTTGGCGCCGCTGCCGGGGAATCAACTGTAAGACTCAGAGGCGTCATGATGAACTTTCTCCTAGTGAACCTTTAGGATGGTTTTCCCTTCTTAGACCCCTAAAAATTCTTTCAACCTTTCCTTTCCCTTATCCCGAAGATGATATCCTACCCATCCGGCAAGAAAAGCGATCACCTTCCCACAATCCTACAACCACCGCACGCATCACTCTAGCTGATAGCAACAAACCCACGATAGAAGTTCGAGGAGGACCCATATGCTACCCGGAGACTAAAGGAGCATCATTCGAACTCAAGCACGACGTAGTGAAGCTGATCCTGAATCGCTGCCCATTCAACGGACTACTGAACGATGACCCCTACTCCCACCCTATTCGACTCTTTCAAGCAAAATGGGGTTGAGCAAGATACAATACGCTTATATATGTTCCCCTACTCTCTTTCTCATCATGCACAGACTTGGTTCGAGGAATTAGAGACCAACTCTATCTCCTCATGGGCGGAAATGGAAGATAAGTTCTTAACAAAGTACTTTCCCTCGACCAAACGAATTAAGTTAAAGAAAGACATCTTAAACTTCCAACAGTTTCATGATGAATCAATCTACAGTGCGTGGGAAAGATTTAAGAGGTTGCTTAAAAGATGTCCAAACCACCAAATCAAACGATCAACCCAGTTGTGCACATTTTACAATGGTCTTGCACCGCATCACAAGCCAACGCTCGACGCCGCTGCTCGAGGTAACTTCACGATCTGCATAGATGACGAAGCCTGGAATCTAATTGAAAGCCTGACCATGAATTACAACGATTGGAACACTGATGAGCATTCCTCATCATCGGCACCGCTTGCCCTTCCCAATCCTGTGCAAACTGAGGCGATCAAATCTCTGACAGAACACATCGGAACGCTAGCCGAGGAAATAGGAAAGCTGAAGAAACCTCCTCAACAGGTCTACCATATTCAGTCCTGTCGGAACTGTACCAGTCCACAAGCTACGAACCCTATTGATGGCACAACCTACTATGACCAGTTCCGAACTCACCCACGTCCACCTGATTTTACTCAAACCTCTCCTCCTCGAGCCAACCAACACCTACCAATTCCACCTCCCAACCAAATCCAATACCTAACCTACCACCAACCACCATTACTTCCTGGAACCACACCTGAGATGGCCCAACCTTATGAACCTACCAGGCCAATTACTAGTCCAGACGACACCCTTACACAAATCATCCAAACGATTACGGCTAGACAAGACCAGGTTGATCTCTTCTTAAGAAACCAACTAACTTTACTAAACACTCTTGTAACCCAAGTAGGTCGACTAGCAGAACGTATCGACACTAGTGTGACACCCCCAAAATTTAAAATTTAATGATTTGCGGAAGCTCGATTTGGGTGTCACTAATCAATATACAAAGCACATAAGATATAATGAACGACCACTATATGCGTCGTTTTAAACTTGTATTAATAAACTAAACGTTTACATCAAAATAACGTTACATTAGCTCGGTTCCTGAAATTGATGAGATTACATAGCATAATTACTTTTACAAAATATAATAATGCGATCAAATCTCTAATTGTATGTATGCTGACTCGAGCTAATAGTCCCTGCCTGTGCAGTCATCCTACTGCTTGGTACCTGTGATACATACTAAAATGGGTCAGCGAAAACGCTGGTGAGCTCACAGGTTTGTATGTCAATGTATAGTTGTAAGAACCGCAAGATTTAAATTGAATTTAAATTGCAATTAAGCAAAATAAAAGTTATACAATCCATGAGCACATAGTCTGAGCTTAACTTGAGCGCTAGGTCCAATTAAGGAAACCTAACTGATTTGCCTCCTACGAGTGTCGAATCCACACTCGTCTTCCCAAATGCTAATACATCCGTTTGACCGGTTAGTGCGTGCTAACCCGGATGAGGATTGTCAATCCCATATGATATCATATACTAACATTCACGCTAAAATATTAGAGACTATGCTATAGAGGACTTTAAATTGATTAGCTTGAAACTCATGTAGTATTTGGAGGTTGGTACTTGCGTTCTACTCGTAAAACAGAACAGAGCAGTATTATCACACTCCTAGTTGTAAAATAGTGAAAATGGGGCTATGAAACTCACCTGAGTCTTGAAGTGTTTAATTTAATAAACTTGAAGTAATTAGCGGTGAATTGATGTCCAAGAACTTGAAACCTGAATGTGTTCACGACACTTGATTGTTATTAATTGTACCGGTATCTCGAAAGACTACCCTTGTAGTTGTTATACAACTATATATGTCCAAATTACTACAATCTCTTTTGATTGTATTGTTATAAGTTACTACGACTCGTTTGATTGAATTGATACAAGTTACAACGACTTGTTTGGTTTTGAAGTATGTTTTGAAAACACGTACGGCCCGTTGGTGATTGTTTGTAATAATAATCTCATCATTAAATTTTTGATCTCGAAACATTATACTTGAATAGTATGTTTCGATGTGTTTTAGAAGTCGTATCGCACGAGTATTTGAAATTGTGCAAGTTCAACACTTGGTGAGAAAAGTGCTTACGGAATCTAAGTACGGGGGTCCGGGGGCAGCACCCCTGGTAGCGGGGTCCAAGGGGCGGCAGCCCCTGGCGGGGTCCAAGGGGCAGAGCCCCTGGCTGGGGTTGAGCTGCCAGGTCAGCTTGGAAAATTTTTATTTATACTATATTGCTTTAAGGAAAAACGCATCTGGACTTGAATTTGGGTGAAATCAAGTGATAAAATTTTGGTCTCGACACTTAGTAAAAAGTTGTAAATATTCTGTTTAATGCGACACAATATGCGACATAATAATTTGTTATGCGACACAAGGGTTGTGTCGCATATAAGTGCGACACAAGAGCTTAGCGACACAAGGGTTGTGTCGCATAAGCGTACAATGCTGATTCAACAGCGACATAGCGATTGTGTCGCATGGTTTTTGCGACATAAGGTACGACATAACATTGTGTCGCAAAAGGTCCGACACAACAAGGTTTTTACGACACAAGATACGACACAAGGGCTTTTATGCGACATAACAGGCAAAATATGACACTACATGCGACACAAGGCTTGTGTCGCATTGAAGAACACCAGCCCAGAAAGTCCGACTATCGAGATTTTTCCGGCCAAAAACCCAATTCACACCCGTTTTTAAGCTATAAAATCGTGTTTTCTTCATATATTTGGACATATACATGTTATATAACTCATAGATATGTAAAAACAAGCTAAAACGAGAAGTTTCGGGAATTTGTCGGAAACTTACGCGGTGTCGGATTGAAAATCCGAAAAGATAGAAATGTAGATCGCTTCGAGGTGGTTCCTTTTCCGTAATTATTTTGATGATCCGAGGTCGTTTCGTGTTCTTATTTTGATGATTATGGTGGTGGTGGTGTTTTGGTGTGTTTGGAGAGAAAGAAAAGAAAGAGAGAGAAAAGAAATGAGAAATGAGGAAAGAAGAAAGATGGAGATGGTTTTGGTGGAAGTTTCCCTTTTTCAGTCCACGCAATGTGCTCCGTGCGGTGTTCGTTCTCCCGATTATTTAAACGTTTAATTAATATTAGTTACTTTTAGATATGCGTTTTAAAATGCGAATAAATTCCCGATGGTTTGGTTGAAGTATTTTTATTAAAGTACCTTAGGTTGTAGTTATAAATTATAACTTAAACTCGTTTTTGTTTTGTCGCGCGTGTTTATAATTTAACTTAGTAAATTGTTATTTATATGATACTGTTTAAACAGAAATATTACAAAATAATATCCTTGAGATATAATAGTTCCGTTAAATAACGTTATGTTATTTAGTTAAATTGTTCACCAACGTCCGTATTTAATTGAACCGAATTACATTTGAGTTGAAACTCGTACGATTTAAACAAACCGCATAATTGTGTAGATATATATATACATTCAACAATATATATAATAATTGATACATTAATTAGCCTAACACATAACTAATTACATGTATTAAAACTTGATTAGGCACTAAATTCTAGTCCTAAATTGACGGGTGTCACAACTAGACCACAGGGTAGTCTACCTAGTAACACCTTTCATAACCCACATACTATGGAAGCCAACCAAGACTCCAAGGTGGCACCGAGCCAACCTTCAGTTCTTTTTTAAGTGAAAGAACAATCTCCTGTCACACAGACAGTTGAGAAAAAGTCTTCTCCAAACCCTAAAAAGGAAAGCTTACCATTTCCAGGACGTCTCAAGCAACAACCTAATGAAGTCAAAGCTTTCAAGTATGCTAAATATGTTAGGAGACTTATCTCAAACAAAGAGAAGGTACCCGAAGTACCTAATGTCCCGCTAACTGCTGAATGTTCAGCTATCCTTCAAAATCGTCTACCGGAAAAACTAGGAGATACCGGACGTTTTACCCTTCCCTGCTCTATCAACCAATCTGGTGATATTCGCTCTCTGGCTGATCTATGAGCAAGTATCAACCTAATGCCACATTCATTATTTAAAAGACTAGAATTAGGAGACCTTAAACTCACTAAAGTGAGTGTCCAGCTAGCTGACCAATCCATTAGATACCCTAAGGGAATAGCTGCGAACATCATGGTTAAAGTCGAAAAGTTCTTTTTCCCAACTGACTTTGTGGTAATGGATATTCAAGAAGATATAAACATCCCTATAATCCTAGGTAGACCTTTTATGAACACATCTAGAGCAGTTATCGATGTGCACTCTTAGACGATCAGCTTACGCGCTCATGGAGAAAGCATCACATTCAAGATTGATAAGAACGATTATGTTCCGATGGAGAATGTTGAGCTATATACGGTCTCTATTAGCCAAGACACATCAGATGACGAGATCTCTGAACCAGCAGCCAAGCAGGAAGAAGAGATGGAAGAAGAAAAGGAGCCTTTTGCCAAAGTGGATATTCATTCTCTTGATTCTCCATAATTGTCTAATTCACAAGCATTATCTCAAGAAATCATCTACATCCCAATCGTCTCTACTCATGAGCAAATGATTTCTGTGATAGACGAATATGATGGTGACCCTCACATCATAATAGCAGCTATTAGAAATTCTGCCAATGATTACTCTATGCATCAAAGATGGCTAATAGCGGTTATCAAGGTAGCATCCACTATCTATCTCACTAGCAAAGGAACCGAAGATCCGCTCAACCTTAGACATTGCATCAGAACATTCGCCGATGCACTCAAATCTCAATTCAAGAAATAAAGGAATAAAGCGAATGAACTACTCTTCTACATTAAACATAGACAAATATACTGCAAGGTGTATGATGTTCTCATGGGCTCTGCGTTTCCTTATTCATCAAAACATAGGGAGAAGTTGGGTGCTATCAGAAGAAATATTGAAGATGCTACTGACTTCATGGTGATGAGAAATCTGCGGGGATTCCTTGACTTACTAGCTGAAAAGGATCACCTGAGTACCAAAGAAAGCAATCGATTTATCATCAAGTCTACTTTAGAACATCATATCAAATTGATAATCGAAGAGCTTGAGTACATCACTAGGGAAGAAAGCAGGCGTAATCATCCTATCATTGTTAAAAATATGTCTCTACTCGATATTGTCACTTTTGTGATAACTCGATTACACGAGATATTGAATGCAGAAGACGCCGAGAAAGCAGAGTATATCCTCCAGGCTGGATATCGCGAGATATTCAACAAAATGATTCATATTTTCAAAAACTTTGGCTTTCCTTTCACCCTTCATCAGCACCAGCTAATCAAAGGCTTGTGTAAGGCTACAACTGTATTCGAAGGAGATCCTCATAGCGAAGAATTCGAAGATTTGAAGTTGAAGTTACTAGAATTTATGGACTCCTTCATACTTAGGTATCCGAGTAGAGAAGTGATCAAGATAAGAAACACAACGCAGATTGATCCCAATGGGCCAGTCACTAAGGCAGTTGATTACATCACGCAAGGATTACTAGGTCTTTCTAGAGCAGCCTCAGAACAACTTCGAAACTTCAAAGTGGGTACCATGGAACTGCTAGATCTAATCTCAACCATGGCCTGCCACTTCCAAAGGATCTATCCTCCGCGATACTCTTTCCCACAACCCAGGGCACATAATGTCAGCATCACTCGCCCCGGGAGCTCCTTCCCGTACACCTAAACTCGGAGGTGTAAAGTCGAGCTCTCGACTCTAACAGCAGCTCTTCTTGGAAGGCAACCCGTGGAATAAGACGTGTAGAGAGTAAAGTGTCAATAAGTGAAGAAAATCTCTGACTATCCTTCACACTTGGTCGTACCAAAATATTTTATGAAAACTTTCTTGAATTACAACTCGTTTTCAAATAAATTATTAGTCTCAGAAAATAGGAAATCACTTTGGAAAAAAACTGATAATTCACGTGTTTCGAGCATTTGAGGTACTTGCATACTACTTTTATGCATTATGCTCGAACTCGTTTAAAAACACATGTTTTATATAACTGATTTATATTAGAAAACATCTTTTCGAATTCTGAGACGGTGATTACTCTTTCATTTGCAAAAATATTGAGTTTGTAAAAAAAGGATATGACCAACGTGTTCACACTTACGAGATTAATTCACAAGAAGAATGATGGTTGAAGAAAGTCAAATAGCAAGACGCTTGAAGCCGAGCCACTCTTCATGGATGCAGAAAAGGATCCTGGCAGCATCTCTTTTCAGCAAACTCAGACTCTTAGCTTCATTGCAGCTCGCTATCTGGGGAGTGTCCTTACCCTTTACCCTCTTTTGATTATGATTCTGTATATTATTTGCTATGTTAATTTGTTAAAGTAATCTATACTCTATCCTAAGCTTATCACTAAGTATGGGATTCCAGCCCAAAATAAGCACTTGAGAAACATTTTCTTACATGTTCAAACTCTAAGTGTGGGATTTTACTTCCAGTAAATCTCAACTCAAAAGAACATTAGGGACAATGTTCCTCTAAGTGTGAGATAGCAGGTATAGAATACCTTGGTTAGTTTTTTTTTATGATCTTTAATGTCCAAAATAGCAAACTCAGAAAATGTTCCTCAAATTTTTCAAAATTTTTTAATAAAATTAAAAAGTATGAGCTAAATTTCTCGATTATCTCTACTATTTTGAGTCAAAATATCTTTTGAGAGGAGCAATTTTCAAATGTGAGTAATATATTTTGGAATTTAGGGAAAATAAGGTAGAAATTTCTTAAGCAAGAAATTATAATCTAATAGGAAGCATGACAAAGCACATACAACCCCGTTTGAAGTGAGGTATCTTGAGCCTAAAAGTATTCATCTTTAATGCTTCACTATTCATTTCTTGTGTGTGCCGATGCATGCATCTCTGAATTAGAACTTGCTCTTGACATACGCTTCGAGACCACATTGGTATGTACCGTACGCGGTATAGGTGCAATTAGATGACCTTGACATTCCCAATGATATAACCCCCTTTTACATATCTCTTCAAACCCAAAACCCTTCCGATACTCATTTTTAGTATCGATGATCCACCTAGTAAACCCTGTTGAGCCTAAACCTTTCGTTTCATAAAAACCCTCACAATATAAACCCTAATTCCCAAAATATCTCCAAACTTATCTTAGAATTTCTGAGGTTATGATGAACATCTTTTAGAATAATCCGCTACACTTATCCTACCCTTTCGTGTTCTTCAAAAGTTTGAAGAATCCCTGGTGCATAAAATTTGCACCGTGAAAAGACTCGAAATGTTAAAGATAAGGGATTTCTGAAAGAATCAAAAGAAAAATATCCTCGGAAAATCTCTGGCAAAGAAGTTCTGAAGAATAAAAGAAAAATAGAAAAATAGGAAAAGCAGAAAAAAGAAGAAAAAGAAGAAAAGAAAAGAAAAAAATAGTCTCACAAAGAATAAAGCTTAAAGTCCTTCGAAGTATCATCCTCGCAAGAGAAATCTGATAAAAGACCAAGAGCTATCTCCTTCCCGTTCTGAAATAAAGTTGTTCATGATCTCAGTTGTTTTAAGATAAGCAACCCTTACAACCCAAATACACCACTATTCATACCCTTTTACCCTCACCAAATACTACAACCCTCGTGAATGTCTTGAGATAATCTGCATCGTCCTCACCTAAGTGGTGGAGATCCGATTCTTGATCAAGCCTATGACGATGAGTGTTGCATGACTGGCTATTTGAGTGATTTCGTTTGATCTAGATTGATAGAAAACCCGATACACTTAGAGTGAATTGAGTGACCACCTTTAGTGAGATCGCCTAGTCATGTGTACTCCAACATCATGAGATTTGGAAGTATGCCAAAGAGAATATTTTCTTGTTTCTGAAATGATCATCTTACCTTTCCCTATATTCTAACATTATCTTACTTATATCTGGAAGCGGTAACTCTTAGAAATATTCTAACTCGCTCTAATATGTTTTTAAAATGTTTTCAAAAACTGAGTGTTACTTGAGGACAAGCAACGTCTAAGTGTGGGATAACTTGATGTGACGCAAAAAGTCATGTTTTAAGTACGATATTCCACACTTTTTGGGCACATCTTTAGTGAAAACATTCCAAAACAATTATTATTTACTGAAATTCACTAAAGTGCTCCAAATATAGGCGTTGCTACAAAAACCACTAAAAACGTCCAAATAACGAGCAAAACAGAGCGAATAAACAACAACCAATTCTCACACCCTCATTTACCTTATGACAAGCACATTCTAACCTTATGGTATGATGTAATAGGTAAAAAAGAGACTGGAGAATCAAGAATCATGCAAATTGGATAAAGAACGGAAGAGATACGGCTTCTACAGATCGTTAAAAATCATTTCAGTTATGCTTGAGCTACACAAATCCAATTTCTATGAGATTGGTACCATTAGAAGCGTAACGGAATTACAAAAGCGTGGCCGCAATAATCGCGTAAAACGGACGTGTAACGAAGGAGATACGGGCATTTTAAGCAACGAAGAAAAGCCGAAACACCCCGTATACGGGCTTGGCAGGCCGTATACGGGCTTGGCAAGCTGTATACGGCCCCACAAGACCGTATACAGCCCCTAGAACCCCGTATACGGCCCCCTTGACCCCGTATACGGCCCTAGAGGTGCCAATTGGTCTCCGTTCGTGCTTTGGATGCTTGTACGTTATGTTGTTTCGCTTGTACGGCTGATTCAAGGCTCACCTATAAATAGAGGCACCCTTCCACCATTTTCCACACACCTTCACCTCATTTTTCTCTTCCACTTTCTCTCTCACACACTCTCTCTCTCTTCTCTCTCTCTCTCTTCATTTTCTTTCTCTAGAATTAGGGTTAGAGTCAGTTCTCAGTTAATATTTAACTGAGACTAACGGAGGGACTACTTTTGTAATAGCGTGAGGAATAGTTTAGGGGCTTATTTGTAATATTCTAGAAGATATTGCGGAGGTTCTGCTTGTGTATTCTTTCAAACGCTAATTCAATCTACGCTTTAATTACGGTTATCTCTTTCCTTATCTGTTATAATGATGATTGCTATTGTTATTATGCTAGATTTAGGACCTGTTATTATGCGTAGTGAGTAGTTATATTGTGTGTTTGTTGTGATGTAGTTAGTCGTTAATTGCGATGATGTCATTATGAAACAACGGAAGTAACGTTATACGGCTTTCATTTGTATAGCGACGGAAACATCACTAATGTGTGGAGTACGGAACGTGGAAGATATGAAAGTCGTGTGCACAATCCGTTGTGAAATAATGTTCCCAACTATATATCATAAATGAAAACTCGGTGCTTTGATTACACATTCCATCTATGATTATAACCGCATATTCAACTAACGTCTTTCCACCAATAAACGTGGTTAAAACCTTTTGATAAGACGTCATATCGGGGGTAATTAATTATCTGTGTTTTGGTTTTAAAGCTGTGGAAATACTTTATACGTATTGTACACCGTGGATAAACTCCGGATTAAATATCTGTGTTTAAATCACATGGTCTGGTTTTGAAGCCGTGAAAATGTTGTTTTAAACAAGTATTGTACACTGTGAATAAACTAGGGATTTATTGGTTAAATATAAGTGAGGGCTGGTTTAAATCATAAATGGGGAATCTCTGATCTAAAATACAAACTCAGTTTATGAATCCAGAAAGGAAGACGAGGAATCATCTAGTATTCCAAATTCATCTATCACCCCTGGATTCTACAAAACCATTGATGGAAAGTAATCAAACACCAACCAAGTCTTAAACCTAAATGTTTTATTCAATTGAGTATCACTGTGGTGTTAAGAACGGTCGGATCGTTAGTGGGTCTGTTACTCTATGTATGCGCCCAGGAATCTTCGTATTCTAGAAAAGGGTCACTGTTCCGTAACAGGGCAGTGTTGAGAGTTGAGCAGCCTCCTCCGATCAGAATCATGATAGCCTAGTTACTCAGTGACATACTGATTGAGCAATCAATCAGTAGGGTGCTAGTGCTTACACCACAAATACTTAAGACAAATAAAATACAAATCTTTAGAAAGATGTTTTCATAACTTAAACTAAAACATCATCCCAATGCAAGGCTAACGAAGTCACAACAAACACCCTCTCGATCCTGACTGCTATCCCTTTATTTTATTTTATTGTGTAATTTAATTAGTAGTATAATTTAGAAAACAAACAAAAACAAACCTCCAACTGCTTTCAAAACAACCTTCACTAGCTAGATTCGGACATCTTGATTTCTCTGTTTCACAATACCGTTGATTTTGAAGAACGACCCTAGGTCATACTTGTTGCTATACACCTTTAGCACTAGTAAACTTAGGCCCCAGCATTTTACAAATTTAAAACTCCACTGACACGTCGCCAGTAGTCGGTGCAACGACAGGTTAATTCCTAACCGACCGCTGGTGGCGTTGGCGTGTCAATGTGCATCGCACGGGCTAAAGTCCTAGTATATATATATATATATATATATATATATATATATATATATATATATATATATATATATATATACACACACACACACACACTAGCATTATACTCGCGCAATGCAGCGGTAAAAGTGGTGACGATGGATGGAGGTGTGAATGAATGTTTTAAAATAAAAATATATTGTACTCCGTCCGTCCCATTTAAAATGTCCACATTACTATTTTGGGATATCCCATTATAAGTGTCCACTTTAATATTTAATCAATAAAAAAAACTTTAGTGAGTAGATTTAATATTTGATTGATGAAAGTATAGTTAGTGGAGAATAAGTAGTAAGTGAGACTCACTTCACTTAGTCTTAATTAAAAATTTTTGAGGAGAAAGAGTGTTAAATGTATTATATTGTAGTATATATATATTATATCTTTACTTAGCTCGGGTATATATCTACATATTGTATATGATATGATATTTGTAGATTTTATATCTATATTGATATCAATATGTATATATATATCTATTTATATATTTTTTCTTATTATTTTACTACCTATTGTTACTACTACTATCTATATGAATTTTATTATTATTATTATTATTATTATTATTATTATTATTATTATTATTATGTTCATTATTAGTATTATTACCGGTATTATTATTATTATTATTATTATTATTATTATTATTATTATACTTTGTGCTTTTGTGCATATGGAAGCAATCTACTGTTTACATCTCACATCCCCATACTCCGCCCTCGGTATGACATGAGTAGTGTTATTTTTGTTGTTGGTTGAGTATTTCAATTCAACCGTAATCTGCTAACCTGGACACGATTTAAGTAACTAATTTAATTATCTAGTTAGGTCAATAGATTGGCGAAGTTGGTTTCGGGTCAAGCTGGTCAATTATAGCTGATCTCGACATGTATTAAAATGGTTATAAAATCACAATAGCTATCATATTACCTATTACATTTATTTATTCAGAAAACATCATTAATTCAAATACTACCAAAATATAGTAAGGTATCAATTCAAACAGGTCCAAATCGAAATTCAATAACTTAAATGCATTATACAAATTATTCTTCTTCATCGATACATTGAAAAAAAACTATTCTACGTGTATATGGTTATATGCAAGTGCAGCTAAAAGTCATCAGTAAGGTTCCTCCATACAATGCACCACATTAAAACCTTTAAACTTCTTTTTGAGAATGTATTCAGGTTGGCGTGTCAACCTGAAAACCGAATGGCTGACCCGAACCCAACCTGTAAGAACAGCAGTTTGATGAATTAATCTCAACCCAAACCTGCAATATATGTGTCAAGTTTTGGGCTGTGTCGGGATTTGCCAATCCCAAAGACTATGTTGGGTACTTTGCAAATATACTTCCATAATTCTAGGGTCTTTCTTGAATTGATAACTGTTTTACTAAATAAAAGTATATTGTGACTTTTTGTCTAGTGATGATATCCAAGTGTCAAATCTGAATGAATCTCTGTGCTAAAAAAATTGATATGAAGGTTGAGCAACCAAATCTGTTAGACAGTTAGTACATGACTACATGTATATAGTAGTCTACTTTGGGAGGGTTTTAAAATGAATTCAGTTTAAGCTCAGGGACTTGAAATATAAGAGTTTCATAAACCATTCAAACCATAATTCAGGAATCATAAGCTGTGAGCAATTGTTAACAGGCCCATTGAACCAACGGAAACAAACTTAAAATACCAGTTAAATTAACACGCTGATTGAGAGCTCAGTGATCAGATATGACGAAAAACGACGTCTTTAAAACAATTAAATCACAAGATAGCACAAATGGCACCCACACCTGGCCTCAAGCCACCTTGATGGCCTGGCACGTAAACCCTTGACTCAGGGCCTTCTGGCTTTCGTTTGCCTATCTCTTGCAACTTAACTTTCATACGGCGTTTCTCCTCATCTGATTTAACTTTTGCAGATTTAGCATCCTCTTCAGCCTTGACTCGAGCAGCACGTTCTTCTCCCAATTGTCGTTCAAGACCCAATGTTGTCTCCTTGAACTTTGGGTCAACCTGGGTGAATGAACCATTTAACGATATATACATAATTATAATACCTCACATCATGATATTAAACATATATGCTGCAGTTAAAACATATACAAGCATCAGTCAAATTGACAATCATCATCAAACTATTTGATTGAAATCTTAGTAAAACACCGATGACAAAATAAAACCATTTATATATACCAATAAAAAACAGCAGTAATATATAAAATTATATATTAACCACCAACTATTGAAATTTTGTAGGACTATAATTGGTAATAATGGCTAGAAAGACGTTGCCATACACATACGGATCCTCGTATGGAATACTTAAGCCTAATCAAAATTGAGAAAATCATGTAAGCATACCATTTCAGTAATTCTCTTAAACTGTTCTTCATGAGTCTCATCTTTCAGCACTGATATCTCCGGCTCAGAGTACTGTTTTTTCTCCTTCAAGGCTTGAAATATTTCTTCTTGTTGCTGACATTAAGTACGTAATTAATTGTCAGTGTGACTAATGGAAGAACATGTCATAACCGTAACATTGAAATAAAATGGTAAGAAACAATGATAAGTTGTACCTTAAATTCAGTAAATATCTCACTGGTATATGGCTTTCCACCATTCTTTCTTGACACCATATTTACGAATGAAAGAAGTTCACATACTTGATTTGCTATCTTAGTTTGATCTTTCGTCTTGTTATCAAAAAGAACACAGCGATTCTGACACAGACAAAGAGTTTCCTGAAACAAGATCAAAGGTAATTAAATAAGATTTTTATAAGAAAAGAAAGACACCCAAATACCCAATATCTGAAGTAGAGGTGGCAAAAAGGAATAAGATGGCTAATGGGTCAAAACATTTCTGGTATGAGTCGGTTTTTATTGACCAAAAACATTACTAGTACACCAAATACGATTCATATTTTTTGTTTCACTGGTAATATAATCATTAAATTCGGTTAACGATATAGAAGGTTTTATGCATTATAAAATAGTCTCTGAAACGGTATTCGACCTTTTGACCCATTTGACTAGCTTCTTTTGAGCTCATTTTCATGATTTTACCCATTAAAGAATTAATCGGCCCATTTTTAAGCAAACGGGTCAAAATTGACACCTAGAACATGTAACAATAAAGGTACTATATACATTGGAAATGCTAATTAACCAACATATTAGTCTATTCAACCTTCAGCGTTTCAGGACAGTCATGTAAAAACTCTTCCAAAGTCACATCCTCCTTATCAAGAACATCTCCACCCGTGAAAACAAAAATCATGTAATCATATATTTTACTTCCGAACAAAGTCACCAAGCTACTAATTGCAGCTTTTTCCTCTTTTGAAAACCGACTGCGAACCGAGAAAACAACTATATAAGCATGAATTCCATCCCTAGCCATATCCATGCATTTGATAATCTCCTCTGCAACATATTCATTCTCAACAGAGAAATCACTCAATCCTGCCACAGTTTCAGTGTTACAGTCGAATACATAAACTGTATACATGTCGTATAGTATACCAATTACTATGAATATGTTATGATAAAGAATAGCTTTATTGATGTTAATACCAGGAGTATCAATGACATTAAGCGTCATGCCACCTTCCAACTTAGTGGTCTTCAATTCAGTTATATTAGTTACACCAGATGAACTGCGTTGCGATATGAATATATTTGTCCCAAGTATACTATTCCCAGTTGCACTTTTTCCATTTCCCTTTCTTCCAACCAAAACAAGATTTTTTGGAGAAGTAAGCTGCCACATACTGCCAAAAACCTATATATACATTTCAACCTTGAAGTCAGTGTGATTGATTCCAATGTTTAACAACTTAACCTGTCCCATATTGACTGAAAACGTGAGAATATACGTGCGCCCCTTGTGAGTCCTAATTAGTGACTACAAACTAATGTTTTAGATTAAATAAAAGGGATATAACTCTTTGGTCCTAAGTTATGGCTACCGATTATAATTAACTTTCATGAGTTCATCATTGTATTAAACCGATCAAAAGGTTTTACCGGATCCATTTATAAGCTACTTTGAGCGCGAGTCGTTACATGAAACTATAACAAAACATGTGAAATGTGTTTCATTGACTCCACTCTTATAACATCCTAAATAGCTGTATTATATTGTGGATTTCCTTCTATGCATAACAAATGATAACCTATTTGTACCAATTGTTCAACTTAAGGCACACATATTATATTATACCAACTAATATTAATATTAATATGAATACATGATATGTAACGTAATACTAACAACTAATGTACATGAATAAGAAAATATTGCGATTTGAATACAGAATGAGTAATAGAGTACTGATCATGAAACGATATAAAAAATAATTTAATTAAAGCGATGGAGAAAAGCACAGAGTAATCAATTAAAGTACCTGAAAGGGATGATTTGGTGTGAATCAAACGATGATGAAGCATGAAAAGAAGCTTAACACGAGTTGTATATGAAGCATGCATGGTTGAAGCAGCTGAAGGTATATGGTGAAGACAGACGGTCGTGACCGTTCAAAAACCCAACTTTTTACATCATTTTGATTTTGATTTCTTTCTGAATAAAAAATGATATATTTGTTTAAAATAAATTAAAAAGATACAGTAGTAATTTTATAACTTCGTTAACTTCTCGATTCCCTACTTCCACCTCTTACCAATTTTGAAAAGAAAATTTATTTACGAGGGTAATAGGCGAGTTTATTTAAGGAAAGATATTCATTTTCAAAGATTTTTTTCCACTTATAAACCATAACAAATTTGAGTAGGGTTAATAGAAGAAGGTAGTATTTGAGGGGAACATGTCACCCCGTTTAAGGGTATTTCTGTAATTTCAACAAATTGTCCTAGCTATCTGCCCGAAATCACTCCAGATATTCACCACTAGCCACTGCAAGATGCCGACTGCCGTCCGTCATTGTCTGCCGTCCGCCGCCGATCGCCGCGGACCTTCGGATTCCGGTGACCGGATTTTTTTGTGTTTTTTTTTTTCATTTTTTTTATATATGAATATAAAATGCAGTACACTTCTCACGAATAGCATTTAAAATGCAGTAGTATAAAATGCAGTAAATTTTACTATAAAAATATATAACAATGTGAAAAAAAAATATAAAATGCAGTAGTATTAACATGCAGTGAATATATGTAAAAATGCAGTAAAATTAACATATAGTGCATACATATAAAATGCAGTAAGATCTTACTGCATTTTGTATTTCACTGCATTTTGTGTTTTTACTGTATTTTGCGCTACTTAATCTCATAAAATGCAGTAGATCTACTTTTTAAAAATATCTACTTTTTTCACATATCTACTTTTTGAGATATCTACTTTTTCAAAAATATACTTTTTCAAAGATCTACTTTTAAAGATGTACTAGTTAATGGACCCGTGAAAACACGGGTTCGACGAAAAATAAAATTATAAAATTTGTTATGTAAATTATAATTGTATCGTTATATTGTATTAGTAATTTGTACCTATAACATCCTACTATTATGTCTTGTAGTGAATTTAGGGTAATGCATTCATTTTATTTTATTAATAAAAAATGTTCCAAACAATATTTGTTTGTACAACACTTAATATATTAAAATGTTAATTTATATCGTTTTGTATGGTATCAATGTAATATATTTATTTACATCTTATTTATGTTATCTGATATTAGTAAATAGACATATGTATTTTATAATTTACTACTAACAAAACATACATAAACATGTAATTTTTTAAAAGAAATTTTTATATAATAAGAGTGATAGTGAATTAGTGATAGACATGTAAAAACTAACTTCTTCATGAAATGGGCCGATGATTTAATTGGGCTATTAAATAAATAAGATATGTATAAAAATGGGTTATAAAATAATACAAAGTAAGCCCATGATAATCTATTTATCTCATTTGTATTAATTGTTGGACACTTGGACATTGGACACCAATTACATTATTAATTACGTGTTAAAAATATTTAGAATGTATTAGTTTTCATTATAGTGTAACAGCAACATTGTTTAATTGACATCAGCATATGTGACGAAATTTTTTTTATAGAAAATGCAACACACACTATTTTGCGTAGAAGAGTAACATAAGGCCTGCGCTTCTTAGTTGATCCTATCTGTACAGGTTTCTGCATTGAAAGATTTGATTTGTTGGGATCAATATCAATCAGTGAAGAGTAAAAGAAACATATTGAATTAAGTTGTATGAACTTGTAATGGATGTGGGATATAATACCAAACAGAAGATAGGAATATATTAACTATTAATTAATTTGACTAAATTGAAAGATTTCAAATCATAACTGTTATCAATGACTATTCGGTTCCTTCTTTTTTTATTTTGTATACATTTCCCAATATTTTATCTCCTTTTTTTTTCCAGATAAAGAAGAGTGGCCCTTAGTTTTCCAAGAAATAATGTAAGTAAGATTTAAAAAAAAAAAAAAAAGAAGAAGGAAGGATATAGTTATTGATAAACACAAAAAATCAATTATTACCTTCTTTTTTGTCAGATAAAGTATAGGAAGGCTTACTTTTGCAACAAATATTAGGCTCTATATTAGGCTTTATATAGATAAGGACTCAAGGATTTATGTTATAGTTGTATAAAAAAAAACTAATTGGAAAATAAACCTACTTTATGTTAAAGTGTATCATCAATTTCGGAGTTATCATTATACAAATCCATACAATATTGGAATAATAATGAACCTTTACGTTAAATTTTTACATGTCTTTAAAATAAGTATGTAAATTATATCTTTAGTAAAAAAAGAAATAAGTATCTTTTTATGTTTCAAGAAGTATAATGATTATGGTTTTTTGTACTTATCTTTTTATAAACTTTAAATGAAGACTTTAAGTACGTCTTATTGGAGTAAAAAGAGATAACCTGTTTTGAAAGTTATATTGGAGTAAAAATATAGCAGATTACAACAATAATAGTAATTAACTGCCACAACAATAAAAATATACAGTAAACGACATAATATAAAAACAAAATACATAATGGTGAGATGGGCTCATTGAACAATGGCATTCCTATTATGTATAGGAATAGTGAACGATTGGTATTCCATCAAGCTGCATGGGATATTGAAGAGACACCTGACAAAGAGTGCATGCGTATTTCGGTATGCATAGGAAACAAAAAATACGAAAACCGATTAGTTTAAAGCTGCAATTAGAGTTAATTTAGTAATTAAAAGAAATTCAAAAAAAGGAGATAATTTCTTGCTTCTCATGATGCCACGTCATCAAAATTACATCCATAGATTGGGCTAAGTCAGCATGATGACATCAGCGGTAAGTGCCCTTTAATATATAATATAGATTTTCTCAGATCTACATATTTTTCAAAGTGAATGAGGGTTTATCAATGACGTCATGGTGGTTGATGACCGGTTTTTCAACAACGGTGGTGGTCCGAAAGTATGTCGGTTCGCTGATGACGGTGGTAAAACGAACACGCCGGTTACATCCGGTGAAGACCGGTTCGCCGACGATGATGATGGTGGTGGTGGTAGCGTGTGGTGGTAGAGGTGTAATCGTGTTTCGGTTTTTTCGTCGTCACCGGTGAAAAACTATTTGATCTGAAAGTAGATCTTGAGTTTGTGTTGATAATATGTGTGAGTGTGTGTATGTGTATGAGTTAGTGTGTGTGAATGTGTGAGAATTTTTGATGTTGTAAGTGATTCTGTGTGTGTCAGATGTGTTTGAAAAAAAGAAAGAGAAAGTGATATTGACCGCTAACCGAATTGATTGAGAGCTATAATACATAATATTACCATTGTACCCCTTATCTTATAAAATACAATTTACACTTTCGTCCCTCATTTAAAAATATTTACAAATACCCCCTGCGTAGATGTGGCTTAATCTAGACCACTTAAAAAAGGAATGGAGGGTCAAGATTCAACTTCTCCTCCTTCCCCTCAAAAAGCCCCTTCCCCTTGGATCCTCAATCAATAAATTTAGACAAGGCATAAAAGTGTATGGTGTGAAGTTTTCATTTTCCAAATTAGGTAAGCTAGAAAACCTTTAATCATAGATTCTATTTCCTTAGATAACTCCAATTTGAACATGTTTTCTAATATTTCAATTTTTTTTTTTTGAAAAATATATCAAAAATGTAGGTGTTTTCCGTAACTAAACAAGTCCAAAATGTTTAATAATTTTCTTTCATGTTTCCCATCTTCTCTTGGTAACAAAAACTCGAAATTTGCACTAATTATATATTGTTTCTAGATCTCTCACTTTCTCTTCAAAAACAGACTCCGAGCTTATATAAAAAGACTGGGAGCTTCACATTGTTGGAATGAAAATGATATATGTGTCAAAATATATGTCTAAATATATGATTTCAGTCTATAAGTGTAAAACAAAAAACAAAAAAAACAAAAAAAAAACAAATGACGTTTTATCGAGTCTATCTAATTATGTTATCCACATTGTACTAAACTACTCAAAGTCCAATACATTACAACACAGGGAAATTGATCGATTTTACCCTAAAAATTTGATATATCTATTTGCTCCCCGAAAAAAAAACTTGTTGATTTGCCTTACCCGATCACAAGTCGCAAACTTGCGACCGAAGCCATGATCGAGAACGTGCTACAAGTCCGTGTAGCAGAAGCAAGTCGCAAGGTTGCGACTTGCAACCTACTTATTGTGACTTGCGATCCACTTATTGCGACCTGCGACCTACTTCTTGTGACTTGCGATCTACTTATTGCGACCTTCAACCCACTTCTTGCGACTTGCTTCCGCTACACAGAAACGAGAAGCACGTTCTCGGTAACGATCTCGGTCATTGCTTGGGTCGCAAATAGCAGGTCGCAAGTCGCAAGTTTGTGACCGGGTAGGACAAATCATCAAGTTTTTTTTAGGGGCAAATCGATATATAAAAAATATGTGGTGGAGGTGGGGGTGGGGGCTGGGGAGGGGACGAAGTGTCACACCCCACCTCAACAGAGAGTAAATTTCATGGAACACAGTCACGAATTACATTGAACGACCACTATATGTGTCATTTAAACAAATACATTTCACAAAATACATTTTTTTAACATAGCGAGTTAATCCGAATATTTAGTCTTGGAGTTCACTAAACTAGAATAAAAGAGATTTTTATACATAACCAAACGCTATTAGTAATGCAATAAAATCTCTGATAAAAATGAGGCCGCAAAACGTGTGACTCTAGTATGATGCTCCAAATGATGTCTGTGACACCCCCAAATTTGATGATTTGCGGAAGCTTGATTTGGGTGTCACTAATCAATATACAAAGCACATAAGATATAATGAACGACCACTATATGCGTCGTTTTAAACTTGTATAGATAAAGTAAATGTTTACATCAAAATATTGTTACATTAGCTCGATTCCTGAAATTTGAGAGATTACATAGCATAATTACTTTTACAAAATATAATAATGCAGTCCAATCTCTAGTTGTACGTATGCTGACTCGAGCTAATAATTCCTGCTTGTGCAGCCAAACTACTGCTGGGTACCTATGATAAATACTAAAATGGGTCAGCAAAAACGCTGGTGAGCTCACAGGTTTGTATGTCAATGTATAGTTGTCAGAACCGCAAGATTTATATTGAATTTAAAATGCAATTAAGCAAAATAAAAGTTATACTGTCCATGAGCACATAGTCTGAGCTTAACTTGATTTGTCAGGCCCAATTAAGGAAACCTAACTTGAAATGCCTCCTACGAGTGCCTAATCAACACTCATCTTCCCAAATGCTAATACATCCGTTTGACCGGTTAGTGCGTGCTAACCCGGATGAGGATTGTCAATCCCATATGATATCATATACTAACATTCACGCTATAAAATACTAGAGACTATGCTTATGGAGGACTTTAAATTGATTAGCTTGAAACTCATGTAGTATTTGAAGTTTGGCACTTGCGTTCTACTTGTAAAACAAAATCGAGTAGTAATATCACACCCCTAGTTGTAAAGCAGTGAAATTGGGGCTATGAAACTCACCTGAGTCTTGGAATGTTAAGCAATTAAACTTGAAGTAATTAGCAGTGTGTTGGTGTCCAAAGACTTGAAACCTGAATGTGTCCACGACACTTGAATTGTTATTAATTGTATTGGTATCTCGAAAAACTACCATTGAAATTGTTTGTCTAACTTAATGTCCAAATTACCCCGATTTGGTTGATTGTATTGTTACAAGTTACTACGACTTGTTTGATTGAATTGACACAAGTTACAACGACTTGTTTGAATAAATTATCTAAGTTACTATGACTTAGTTGATTCAATTGTGTATTTGAAAATGTGTACGGCCCGTTGGTGATTTAGTTGAAATAATAATAATTCTAAAATGTTGACCTTGCTACAGTACTGCTACAGTAAATTTGACTTTTTTTTTGAACAGTAACTTTGACTTCAAGATTTTGAGGTTTGAAGATTCTGTTTTATGCGACGTAGGGTGCTACGTCGCAGATCCGGACTGCGACGTTGGGCATGACGTCGCTATGTGCGACTTTCGCAATTTAATGCGACGTTGTACGTGACGTCGCTATAGGCGACGTAGTTGATTTCTGCGACGTAAGGGTCTGCGTCGCTAAGTGCGACGTTGGGGTTATAGTGCGACGTAGGTCGCTGCGTCGCTATATGCGACGTTGGGGATATAGTGCGACGTAGGTCGCTGCGTCGCATTTGCTCCAGGCCAAATGCGACGTACGGAGTCTGATCGGAGTTTTAACTCCAAAAACGCGTTTTCCGGCCATCGATCGGCCTAATATTTTTACCCAACCCATTTTAGGACATTACAAGGTTATACAAACAACTAGCAAGTTATAAAACTTAAAAACGAGAGTTTTCGGAGTTGTGTCGGAAACTTACAAATCGCCGAAATGAAATTCCGGAAAGGTAGGATTGTAGATCGTCGCGAGGTGGTCGTTTATTTCCAAAGGGGCTTGAAGATCCGAAGTCGTTTAGGGCGTTTATTTTGTGATTTTTGTTGATTTTGGTTGGTGGTTTTTGAGATGAAAGAAAAGGAAGGGAGAGAGAAAGTAAATGAGAATGAAAGAAAGTGGGTGGAAGTGGGAGGTTAAATCCCCACTTTCGCCCCGCGTTCCCGCTCCGTGCGGTGTTCGTTTGCTCCGTCATTTAAACGTTAAATAATTATTTTAAATATTAATTGGTACATTTTAAAATACAAATTATCACGCTATATTTTATTTAAATATTTTACTAATCACTTTATATTTGAATTATAAAAACGTAAGTTAATTTGTTTGCGCGTTTTACATTTTAAATTTGGTAACTTTCTGATTGTACGGTACGAATGAATACGAAGTATTATAATAAGAATACTTTTGACATAAAGCGTTATTAAATAAAAGTTGGTCACCAACGTCCGTATTTATTGTATCGAAATTCATTCGATTTAAAGCTCGTGCGATTTAAACAAACCGCATAATTGTAGATATATATTCAACAATATATATAATAGTTGATACATTAATTAGCCTAACACAGAACTAATTACATGTATTAAAACTTTATTAGGCACTAAAGTATAGTCCTAAATTGACGGTTGTCACATTCTCCCCCTGTTAGAAGAATTTCGTCCCGAAATTTAAGTTGGAGTTGTGTTTGACGTTGAATCAGTGAAGAGTTGAGGATACTTGAGTCGCATTTGGTCTTCCCGTTCCCAAGTGAATTCCGGACCGCGCCGCGAATTCCACCTAACTTTGACGATGGGAATACGACTTTGTTTAAGTTGTTTGACCTCACGGTCCATGATTTCAGCGGGTTCCTCAACAAAGTGAAGTTTTTCGTCAACTCGAATTTCATCGAGTGGAATGATAAGTGTCTCATCAGACAGACACTTCTTCAGATTTGAAACATGAAATGTGGGATGCACGCTGCTGAGTTCGGATGGCAGCTGCAATCGATATGCCACTGAACCAATCTTTTCGAGGATCTCGAATGGTCCAATGTATCTGGGGTTTAACTTCCCTCGTTTGCCAAACCGGATTACGCCTTTCCAAGGCGATACTTTGAGTAGAACTCGATCCCCAACCTGGAACTCGAGTGGCTTGCGTCTCACATCAGCATAACTTTTCTGACGATCACGCGCGGCTTTGAGTTTGTTTTGAATTTCTACGATTCTCTCGGTCGTCTCGTGAATGATTTCTGGACCTGTGAGTTGGCTATCCCCAACTTCAGTCCAACAGATAGGTGACCGACACTTACGACCGTACAGTGCCTCGAAGGGTGCAGCTTTGATGCTGGTATGATAACTGTTGTTGTACGAGAACTCGCACAATGGTAGATGTTTTTCCCAGTTTACACCGAAGTCTACTACGCAGGCCCGTAGCATGTCTTCCAGTGTTTGAATGGTTCGTTCACTTTGACCGTCGGTTTGAGGATGGTATGCGGTACTCATATCAAGTCGAGTACCCAGAGATTTTTGAAGTGATTGCCAAAATTGTGAAGTGAAACGACTATCTCTATCGGAGATAATTGAGATTGGGACACCGTGATTGGTCACGATTTCCTTCAGATAAATGTTGGTGAGGCGTTCCATTTTGTCGGATTCCTTGATTGCCAGGAAGTGAGCAGATTTTGTGAGACGATCCACGATCACCCAAATGGTATCGCAACCGCTCGAGGATCTGGGTAGTTTGGTTATGAAGTCCATGGCAATTTGTTCCCATTTCCATTCCGGAAGACTGTGTTGTTGAAGTAAACCAGAAGGTTTTTGATATTCGATTTTGACCTTGGAGCAAGTAAGGCATTTGCTGACATAGGTGGCGATTTCGGCTTTCATGTTCGGCCACCAGTAGAAGTCCTTGATACCGTGGTACATTTTATCGGATCCCGGATGGATAGAATATTTGGACTTGTGAGCTTCATCCATCACCAAGTCTCGTAGGTTCCCAAATTTAGGCAACCAGATTCGGTTTGAGAAATACCTAATCCCGTTAGGTTTGATTTCGAACTGTTTATCCATGCCCCGCAAGGCTTCATCTTTGACATTTTCGGGTTTTAAAGCTTCGAGTTGAGCAGTGAGGATTTGAATGTTTAAATTGTTGTGAATGGTCATACTGAGGGCTCGAACCCGAAGTGGTTTCACTCGCTCTTTCCGACTGAGGGCATCAGCAACAACATTTGCTTTGCCTGGATGATATTTGAGCTCGCAGTCGTAATCGGTAAGCAACTCGACCCATCGACGTTGCCTCATGTTGAGATCCTTCTGATCGAATATGTGTTGAAGGCTTTTATGGTCGGTAAAGATTGTACATCTGGTACCATAAAGGTAATGTCTCCAGATTTTGAGGGCAAAAACGACAGCTCCTAGCTCGAGGTCGTGGGTGGTGTAATTCTTTTCATGAATCTTGAGCTGTCGGGAAGCATAAGCTATGACTTTGTCCCGTTGCATGAGCACACAACCGAGACCTTGATGAGAAGCATCGCAGTATACCACGAAGTCATCGGTACCTTCAGGTAAAGATAGGATAGGAGCACTGCAAAGCTTTTGTTTTAAGAGTTGGAATGCCGACTCTTGTTTATCAGTCCAGTCAAACTTTTTGTCTTTCTGGGTCAAAGTCGTGAGTGGTATGGCTATCTTGGAGAAATTTTCAATGAAGCGTCGATAGTATCCGGCCAGTCCTAGAAACTGCCGTACCTCCGTCGGAGTGGTTGGCGATTGCCAATCTTTGATAGCTTCGATTTTTGATGGGTCAACGTGAATCCCCTGACTGTCAATCACGTGACCAAGGAATTGAACGGTTTTGATCCAGAACTCACACTTAGAGAACTTGGCATAGAGCTCCTCGTGTTTAAGTAGTTCAAGGATGGTTTTGAGATGTTGCGCGTGTTTTTCTTTGCTTCGTGAATATATGAGGATGTCATCGATAAAGACAATGACAAACTTATCAAGGTAAGGTTTACACACCCGATTCATAAGGTCCATGAATACAGCCGGTGCATTGGTTAGGCCGAATGGCATCACTTGGAATTCGTAATGCCCGTAACGAGTTCTGAAAGCGGTTTTTGGAATATCGGCATCGCGGACACGCAATTGGTGATAACCGGATCGGAGATCAATCTTTGAATAACAACTCGACCCTTGAAGTTGGTCGAACAAATCATCGATTCGAGGAAGTGGATACCGGTTCTTGACAGTTAACTTGTTCAACTCTCGATAGTCGATACACATTCGAAAAGAACCATCTTTCTTCTTAACAAATAGGACCGGAGCTCCCCAAGGTGAAGAACTCGGCCTGATGAATCCTCGTTCCAGGAGTTCCTGTAACTGGGTGGACAGCTCCTGAAGTTCAGATGGAGCTAAACGGTATGGTGCTCGGGCCACAGGCGCAGCACCTGGTACAAGATCGATTGAGAACTCAACCTGTCTTGGTGGTGGTAGACCAGGTAGTTCCTCAGGAAAAACTTCTGGAAAGTCTCGAACAATTGGAACATCCTCAAGTCGCTTCTCCTCCGACTTTTTCTCCATGATGTGCGCGAGGATTGATGGATAACCCTTTCTCAGAAATTTCCGGGTTTTAAGACAAGATATGAGGTTAAGCCTCGTCCCACCGGTCTCCCCCTGTATGATTAGGGTTCTACCGACGGCGAGAGGTATGCGAACAACTTTGTCATGGCAAATGATTTCGGCGCGATGTTTGGATAACCAGTCCATGCCTACGATGACATCGAAACTCCCTATTTCAATAGGCATAAGATCTATGGAGAAGGTTTCGTCGGCTAGATTTAAAGTGCAATTAGGTATCGCACTATCGGTTTCTATCAGCTTGCCATTTGCTAACTCTACGGTGTACTTAACGTCTAAAGCAACAGGTGTAATGTCAAGTAGAGGACAAAATTCATCAGAAATAAAACTCCTATTGGCACCAGTATCAAACAGTATGGAAGCAGTTAAATTGTTGAGGAGGAACATACCCGTGACCACATTCGGGTCCTGACGGGCGTCTCCTGAGTTGATCACGAAGGCGGTACTTTTGGCATTGTTGTTGTTGCGGTGGTTGTTGTTGTTGTTGCCCTTATTCTTCAATTTTGGGCAAGAGTCCCTGAAGTGTCCTGGGTTTCCACATTCGTAGCAGGACTTAGGTTGTCGGGTATTTCTGTCAGAAGGGTTGTTGTTGGATTTGGGGGCTCGGCAATCCTTAGTCAAATGCCCGTACCTCCTGCAGTTGTTGCAAGGAGTACCGCACTGACCGAAATGGTGGTAGTTACACTTGGGGCAATAAGGCATGTCCCCGGTGTAGCTGCGGGTGGTTTCAGAGTTGGTGGTATAGACTTGGATGGCGTTGTTTTTCTTGTTTGAGTTGTGGTGGTGTTCAGTGGATTTGCGTTTGTTGTTGTTAGAGGATGAGGTGTTGGAGGTCTCACGGCTGACAACTAGAGCCATGAGTTCGTGAGCCAATCGAATGGCACTCTCAGTGGTGGTTGGTTTGGATGAGGCGACATTGCCCTGGATGTTCTCGGGGAGTCCACGAATGTATTTCTTAATGCCCTTACTTTCTGGTTCGACCAAGCCTGGGCATAGTAAAGCAAACTGCTGAAATTTGGTGGTATAATCAGCGACATCATTTCCCTGCACCTCCAGGTGCCAGAATTCTTCCTCCAGCCTGTGCAATTCTTCTTCAGGACAGTACTTTTCTGTCAGCTTCTTCTTCAATTCGGCCCAAGGAAGTCGATTTGCAACCTCAAGGCCTACAGAGTTTGCGTGGGTTTTCCACCACGTGAGTGCACCTTCCTGAAAGGTGTAAGCAGCGAATTTGACTTTGTTGTTCTCAGTACAGTCGCAAAGACTGAAAACAGATTCCATGCGCTCAATCCAACGGATCAAGCCAATGGCACCTTCCGTGCCCTTGAAGTATAGCGGTTTACAGCTAAGAAAGTCTTTATAGGAGCAAGGTTTGGGTGGTGGAGTATTGGTTGCTGTGTCCTCGCTACCGGGTGGTGTTCTGGTAGCCAAGGCTTCGGTCACACTGCGGGCAATGATTCCCGCGATCTCAGCTTCGCTAAGGGTAATTTGACGACGAGGAGGCATGATGCTGAGTAAGAAAGAACAAAGAAAGGACGTGAGATACTCGTCCGAGTGCGATGAATTTGGTGGTGTGTTTGTCATTCCGAGATAAAACGTTAGAGGGAACGAGGCCTATATTCATATAATATAATATAGCCTAAAGTTGGTAAGTGAGGTATACTTATGTAAATATGTATATATATCACATAATAACCTATTGAGTGTCTAGCACAGACGTATTTTGAGTCCCGTTTCTCTCGAGGTCAGAGTCAACTAATGTATCCTGTTCAGCCATAACTTCCTTCAGATCTTACATCATCTTTATTTAATTGTACATAGTTGATCAGGCTATGTTAAATTAAATTCGTATGCTGTAATCTCTGAACTGGTTATACCTAATAGGGAATACTGCCTAACAGTCATAGTCTAGGTCCACTAAATGCAACCTAGTTCACTATAACCTTAGGCTCTGATACCAATCTGTGACACCCCCAAATTTGATGATTTGCGGAAGCTTGATTTGGGTGTCACTAATCAATATACAAAGCACATAAGATATAATGAACGACCACTATATGCGTCGTTTTAAACTTGTATAGATAAAGTAAATGTTTACATCAAAATATTGTTACATTAGCTCGATTCCTGAAATTTGAGAGATTACATAGCATAATTACTTTTACAAAATATAATAATGCAGTCCAATCTCTAGTTGTACGTATGCTGACTCGAGCTAATAATTCCTGCTTGTGCAGCCAAACTACTGCTGGGTACCTGTGATAAATACTAAAATGGGTCAGCGAAAACGCTGGTGAGCTCACAGGTTTGTATGTCAATGTATAGTTGTCAGAACCGCAAGATTTATATTGAATTTAAAATGCAATTAAGCAAAATAAAAGTTATACTGTCCATGAGCACATAGTCTGAGCTTAACTTGATTTGTCAGGCCCAATTAAGGAAACCTAACTTGAAATGCCTCCTACGAGTGCCTAATCAACACTCATCTTCCCAAATGCTAATACATCCGTTTGACCGGTTAGTGCGTGCTAACCCGGATGAGGATTGTCAATCCCATATGATATCATATACTAACATTCACGCTATAAAATACTAGAGACTATGCTTATGGAGGACTTTAAATTGATTAGCTTGAAACTCATGTAGTATTTGAAGTTTGGCACTTGCGTTCTACTTGTAAAACAAAATCGAGTAGTAATATCACACCCCTAGTTGTAAAGCAGTGAAATTGGGGCTATGAAACTCACCTGAGTCTTGGAATGTTAAGCAATTAAACTTGAAGTAATTAGCAGTGTGTTGGTGTCCAAAGACTTGAAACCTGAATGTGTCCACGACACTTGAATTGTTATTAATTGTATTGGTATCTCGAAAAACTACCATTGAAATTGTTTGTCTAACTTAATGTCCAAATTACCCCGATTTGGTTGATTGTATTGTTACAAGTTACTACGACTTGTTTGATTGAATTGACACAAGTTACAACGACTTGTTTGAATAAATTATCTAAGTTACTATGACTTAGTTGATTCAATTGTGTATTTGAAAATGTGTACGGCCCGTTGGTGATTTAGTTGAAATAATAATAATTCTAAAATGTTGACCTTGCTACAGTACTGCTACAGTACTGCTACAGTAAATTTGACTTTTTTTTTGAACAGTAACTTTGACTTCAAGATTTTGAGGTTTGAAGATTCTGTTTTATGCGACGTAGGGTGCTACGTCGCAGATCCGGACTGCGACGTTGGGCATGACGTCGCTATGTGCGACTTTCGCAATTTAATGCGACGTTGTACGTGACGTCGCTATAGGCGACGTAGTTGATTTCTGCGACGTAAGGGTCTGCGTCGCTAAGTGCGACGTTGGGGTTATAGTGCGACGTAGGTCGCTGCGTCGCTATATGCGACGTTGGGGATATAGTGCGACGTAGGTCGCTGCGTCGCATTTGCTCCAGGCCAAATGCGACGTACGGAGTCTGATCGGAGTTTCAACTCCAAAAACGCGTTTTCCGGCCATCGATCGGCCTAATATTTTTACCCAACCCATTTTAGGACATTACAAGGTTATACAAACAACTAGCAAGTTATAAAACTTAAAAACGAGAGTTTTCGGAGTTGTGTCGGAAACTTACAAATCGCCGAAATGAAATTCCGGAAAGGTAGGATTGTAGATCGTCGCGAGGTGGTCGTTTATTTCCAAAGGGGCTTGAAGATCCGAAGTCGTTTAGGGCGTTTATTTTGTGATTTTTGTTGATTTTGGTTGGTGGTTTTTGAGATGAAAGAAAAGGAAGGGAGAGAGAAAGTAAATGAGAATGAAAGAAAGTGGGTGGAAGTGGGAGGTTAAATCCCCACTTTCGCCCCGCGTTCCCGCTCCGTGCGGTGTTCGTTTGCTCCGTCATTTAAACGTTAAATAATTATTTTAAATATTAATTGGTACATTTTAAAATACAAATTATCACGCTATATTTTATTTAAATATTTTACTAATCACTTTATATTTGAATTATAAAAACGTAAGTTAATTTGTTTGCGCTTTTTACATTTTAAATTTGGTAACTTTCTGATTGTACGGTACGAATGAATACGAAGTATTATAATAAGAATACTTTTGACATAAAGCGTTATTAAATAAAAGTTGGTCACCAACGTCCGTATTTATTGTATCGAAATTCATTCGATTTAAAGCTCGTGCGATTTAAACAAACCGCATAATTGTAGATATATATTCAACAATATATATAATAGTTGATACATTAATTAGCCTAACACAGAACTAATTACATGTATTAAAACTTTATTAGGCACTAAAGTATAGTCCTAAATTGACGGTTGTCACAATGTCCATGATACATGCGACTTAAATACCTAAGAATAACATGCTAAAATGAATCAACAAAAAGTTGGTGAGACCATAGATTTAACATTAAATAAATATTATCATGGACCACAAGATTTAGTGACTATTGCATCAACACACAATATTATGAAAGGTATTACTATTACACTAAGCTCATGAAACCGAAGCCTTAACGTTTTGTTTTGTTCCCCTGTAAGTGTTCCATTCCGAGAACACTCATAGTTCCTCAAAGTATAATGCGTCTGTTTGACATAGTAGTCAAGTAAGCGCTACAAACCTGGACGAGGATGTCAACCCAATAGAATATCTATTCACAACATTCATGCTTACATACGTAACTAACGGTTCATGATGATGGGGCCTTAGTGGAATGATATGTTACTTAGGCAATATGTAACTGTTTAGAGTACTTGTGTCCATAAAAATAGATCATGTATTCTCACCCCTTAGTAATCAAAAACAAGTAAAGTAGGGGCTATGAGACTCACCTCAACAAGTGATAGTAACGAGAGTAAAGAGGCAAGCTTGATGATTACGGTGTGACCTAACCGCGACCTAAATCAAAAAGGCGCCTTAAGGTCACAATGATATGTTCTATATGCACATTAGTTTTGGAAAGTTAAACCATCCATACAAACTTGTGTATAAGATTTATTAAATTCTACAAGTAAAAACATTTCGGAAATAAATGTAAAAGGGTAATTTTCTAGTCTTTACCAAAAAACAGAATCTGTCAGAAATATAGTCCAACTTTAAAAGTCTATAACTCTCTCAATTCTTAACTAATTTTAGTGAAACCAAACCTGAAATTTAGGTATATGTGTTAGTTTTCAAACCCATATGACCTCACTCAGTATTATAAAGTTTTAGACCTCCAAATGATCGTCACAAGGCATGTGTGTCAGCAGCTATACCTGATGGACACTCGTTTGCATAAATTCGTTTTAAAATACCAAACCATATCCAAAAATTATGGTTTCTAGATCAAAACCTTCCTAAGACAGTAAGGTATCTTGTGGTTAAGAGATTTTTCCTTTTATGACACGTTTTTAAAAAATGAAATGGTAATATTACCCTTAATTGAACTATTCTGACAATTTGAATCCTTTTATGGCATGATTTTATATTGTAAATCTTTTTTTTGAACATCGACAAAACTCATATTCCCTTTGTTATCAAATTTTGACAACCTTTTAGGCCATTAGCCCATTATACATACGCAAAATTAATTTTTCTCACCAAAATCATTCAATTTAGATTAGATGACAATAAATGAGTTAAAGAAGACACGAGTACTATGTCCCGTGTGTCTTTAAAAATAACGGGTAAAGCGATAGTGAGTGGGAGGTGATAGATACAACACCCAAATTAATGCATACACCACACAATACAACAGTTAAAGCAGACAGTACAAGTCTACAATAGCATAAATATGATGTATGAATCAATTTGTGTGTTGTATCTATCAACTCCCACACTGAAGGCATTGGCTACAATTTAGAATAGACAATTGCATTTAAGTTTCTTGAAATAACTCATCCCATTGATCAATCGATGTGTTCCAATTCATTTCAAGTAAACGCTTGGAAATACAACATTAGAGGCCTGCTTAATTCTTAACTTTATTTTCCAAGGTTTAAAGTTGATGCATTAAACATAATGGTACAACTTACCAAACGGTCCCCACCCCACCTACTGAACCCATCTCACTCATGACTCAACCCTTCCTGTGTTGTCGAATGTCTAGTAACTCTACCATCCGTGGAATGAGCCTGGCCCCCACGTTCGCTTATACGGAGCTCTACCCAAGACTGACTTCTATTGGTAGACACAAGAAATAGTCAAAATATTTTAGAAAATCTATGTCAAACAACATGCAATTATCATGACATGGAAAACGTTCAGCAGGATTACATGTAAAAACCATCTACTCCATAAGTATGGGCAAACTGCAATTTACACAACACATTTCTGTTAAAATTACAGTATCCATTTCCTGAACATGGATACTAGGAACATTCTTTATTTCTTTTTTCTTTTTTTTGAAGTTAGGAATTAGCTTTAATCAAAAGAGGTTCTAATATTGTGTCAGAAACATCAATAATGTAAACCTTATAATCATTCCGCTTTAGGACGTTTGTGTTGTTTGCTATCGGCTACTACATCCATAATATATTGATTCAACTGGTCGCCAAAGGTCTTGGTAGAGAATGAGGTGGCAACATGGGATCGTGCATTTGCTCCCATTCTTTCTGCCAACGAAGGATCCTTTAAGAACTTGGCCATGGCGGAAGAGAAGCTTTGTGGGGTCGGATCACACAAGAACCCTGTCTCACCGTCTTTCACTGTCTCAACTGGTCCACCACTATTGCAGGCTATCACGGGTTTATAGGCGGCCATGGCCTCCAGTGGAACGATTCCAAAATGTTCATCCTGAAAATTCAATCACACCAATCTTCAGTTCCATAGAGTACAATTAGAAACACATTCAAAAAATGCAGTATTCTCAACGGGCCATACACAAAAGTGAAAAAAAAAAATAATAATAATAATAAATGAACATTTGCCTTAGACAAATAGCAGATGTGGTAAAATAGGCTGGTGGTGTAACAGGTCAAAATGGGGTTCAAGTTGAAAAAGGTTGTTTTTACCACAGGTTGGGTTGCCAGCGGAAATCATTTGTACAATTTTTTACAAATAGTTAACATGATTACAAAAACCATTTTTTATAATAATGGTATACTTTTTAAAGCAGAAAAAAAGTAACATTTATTATGATTTTTAACCTTGTTCATTACAATTTAGAAGACTGTAATCATTAAAATTACATTTGGGTTGACTTTGGGCCCATTTGACCCATTTCATATTTAGCAAAATTCTTTGATTTGACCCGTAAGGTATAAATCACTCTGCCCAATAAATGTATTTGTAAGTAAATGGGTTGAAATTACCAATCCTAACTAACAGCATCTAACAATTCAATTTTGCAAAGGAGGAAAGAATCCATTTCAGATGCTAAAGAATTTTGAGATATAGAGAGCTTTATGAGGCACCTTAGGTGTATACATGACGCATAGGCAATCAGACAGAAGGGCATTTCTTTCGGCAGTGGGACAAGATGTTATAAATTTGACCTGGTTAGAAACACCTTTAATATCTGCCAGGAATTTTAGTTGCTCCAAGTAGTCAACATTCTCTTTCAACCGCTTATCAAATCCCCCTGAAGAGAAAAACATGATGATTAGAAAAATAAGATAGAACTTTAGTACATATATGAGTGGCATTTGTGTAATCAAGTACAGAACTCAGAGACCATCTGCGCTATTTTGTATCTACAGATCTTCAGATATATACTTAAATTGAATGGAATGTGCCAAAAGCACCTCCTTATGAATAATCAACATGCTTTAACAGATGAAAGTAAGTCTTATGTTGTCAAGGTGTAAACTTTTATATATATCAATTGCAATTATTGTATTAAAAACAAAAAAGCTACCACCCAGACATCACCTGTCAAATTTGTCATTAGCACAAACAGAATATCTGCTGTATTAGATGAAAGTTGCTCCCAGAGAGCAAATGGTCCACAGTTTAGAATGTCAAATTTCAACTTTCAATTTGATACTCGAATAGAATTCTTAAATAATAAAATCGCCAGCAGTGACCTGTGACCCAAATTTTTTTTATATAGATAGATATATATCACCAACTTTAAGGAGAATAAAGAACTAAGACGTCATAGAGATGATATGGGCAACCAATAATGATTTTTATTTTCCACAACACCTATGAATATAAATAAAATCTACAGCACAAAATACAGTCTTCCAGCACTAGTCAAGGTGAAATTCTTCCATTCACAGAAATATTGAATGCAACAAATTCTATGTGAATATTAGAATCTGATCTTATATGATGGGTAGAAGTCAAAGGCACTTGCCTGCGATAGTCAATGTCACATCGGGAGAGCCAAGCATTGCAAATGCCGATATTGCCAAATCCATGTTTTTTTTCTTTTCAAAACGGTTAATTGAAAGGAAATTTAACCTGCAGAAATGATGATCAGAAGTAAGACGCTAAAACAAGATAGGTCAAAACTTAAAATAAAGGCTCAGCGAACCTCAAACTAGAAAGATACCAAGAGAAGAGCATTTTCTTTACTTATAAGCATTCGGTTCGCTGAACTGATCCACATTTACTGCTGGATAGAGCACAGCGGGTTTTATCCCCAAAGCATCAAGACGTTTAAAAGTTGCAGCAAAAGTAGATGCTGTAAATTTGCTGTTAACAAGAATCAGATCTGCCATCCCTGTTGTTAATTGTTCTACAAAATTTATGGGCATCCGGTATATCCTTCGAAGAAGAGTCGTGTGTTTAGCCAGCAACAAATCGGGGAAATGACAATAGAAAACAACCTAAATTGAACCGCATCAATCAATCAATAAACACTTTACAACATTTAATACAATTAAATATCCAAAAGGCAACTTAGTAACCTTTGTAGATTTTTTTAACTTCACAATTGGAACGACAACAGAGACTTGATCGGCAATTACAACATCAAAAGATGGCCACTTCAACAACACACAAAGAGCTACAAATATGCAACGCAGGTACGCACATATTGCGTGAAAACGATAAAAGATATGCCTTGGAAGAAAAGATCCATATACTGTAACCGCAAACGTACCTGGATACATACAGCAGATCACACATTTTACACATAAATAAAGTCATAGACGGTTATTAAGATCAAAAGATTAGCAAAATTAAATATTCTCACCGGCTAGGGTTTCCTCGAAACAACGAGTTCTATCATGATGAGATGTGAATATGTGAACACTATGACCATGAGATGCAAGTTCAACTGCTGCATCAACTATTAACCTTTCTGCTCCCCCTGAATTATTAGAAAGAATATATATATATTACGCACTCGAATAGAATAGTCTTCGAATTTTACATAATATCATACAATGAGGTATTCAGAATTCATGAACTTCATTATCAGTAGAGGTATAAGATGATCTTATAACAAGGCGCTTTTGTATACTTCAATTAATATTAACTCAGTAAGTTCTAATCCAAAGTGATTTAAACACATACAGATCGTCTATATAAAGATACAAACACTGAATTATAGCTAGAGAACATGTAAAATGATAATTTCATATAACGATACAAAAAACTGAATCGAAGGAACGGTTACGAATCAAATTCAAATTAAATAAGTAAAATTATAATAGCGAGTGTACAAGGATATGAATACCAATTCCGAGATCAGGATGAATGATGGCGATGTTCATCTTCGAGTCTTTTTTCTTCGCATCCATCGTCTTAAAACACTTTTGCTCTGTTCCTAATCAAAAAGGGGTTTTACTGTTGCAGTTTAATACGGAGTACAATTTATTGAGCAAATTAAATTTACATAACTTACCCTTTAAGTATACCATTAAGTTTTATATAAGTTCTTAACTAATGTGATGCTGTAAGTTGTAACCTCTCCGCTTTAATGGTTCATTATTAGTCATTATATATGGTTCAACTTCTACAATAATAATGATTTTAATTTTAATAAAGTTCGAGTGAAAGTGGGTTTCGAATATTTATCATTAGTTTAACTAAAAGGGGTGATTGCGTAAAGTTTATCATTCTAGTGGAAGACTTACACGGTCTCAGCCTCAGGTAGTGGTGAACAAAATCGGTTTTTAACCGAACCCGACCCGAACCCGGAACCCGAACCGGGTTTTGGTCAACAAGTGAAAACCGATTTTTGACCCAACCCGAACCGGGTTTTTGACCGGTTTTTCAACCCGACCCGGTTTCAACCCGGTTTTGAATTCTAAATACCCAACCCGGGTTCCAACCCGCCAGGTTCTCCCAAAACCCGAACCGGGTTCAAAAAAACCAGTTTTTCTAAAAACGGTTTCGGGTTTTTTTTCGGGTTCGGTTCCGGATTCGGGTTTTTTGTTCACGACTAATCTCAGGATCAGCAGTCTCTAAATTAACCTTAATTGAAGATCACACCGGAGTTTCAAGATAAAATCTGTAATACCACTTGAATCAACTATAAACTCGATTGAATTGGCCAATAATACCAAGAACAGATTCTACCGAAACCCGAATTTTGAGAAATTAGGGCTTTTATAACCAACCAATCGATCTTAACAACCGATTACTTGATTTATCACAACCACATACCTCGATCAAACCAAGAAACGAACAACCCTAAACTTAGGGTTTCACAACAACGCAAACAAACAAACACAAATCTACTCACAGAACTTACAACTAAATGATCATTACCAAAATCTCATAACAAAGTTTATACTTTATACCCCTGGCTATCATCATATATTCATATCACATTGTGTTTAATATTATGCACACCAATAATCATGAAATGGCAGGAATAGTCCCTTGAACTTGATATCTTTTCACTTCAGTAGCTCAACTTCCTGAACTTTGTACTATTATGCACACCAATCTTTCAGATTTAACACTTTAGCACTCTATCTTTCAATCTTTTAAATTATAACCTGTAACCACAAACATGCTTTAAATTATAAGAGGCGGTGGTATTGCGTTTTCAAAACTGATTTTGCATTTACAACACAACGTTTTTTCAGTCTCTTCAAAATGCAGTCTCAAACACTCCTTAATTCAACAATACGTAAGTAAAACTAAACAATATATCTTTTGTTGAAATCTTAATAAATATAATATAGGAAAGAGTCGGTGATCTCATCAAATATTCAGTTAACCAATAGGATTATTTAATTTTATTAGATTGGATAAAGCTGAAGAAAATATGAATAAATTATGATTTAACATTTTTTATAATAATATTTTTTAGCAAATATAATAATATTAAATTTATAATCCATATCTACGTCTAATTATAAAGTGTCCTAACTTAGTGTTTACTATCCGCATATATGATGTATATATAATTCATAATTAATAAATATCAATAATTAATAATGGATTAATCACATGTGTGTACATGGGTTTAAAAGTTAGTTACCGTAAAACCAACCAAAAATACAAATTTGGAATTATATTATGTGTAGAACTATGCATGAAGCATGATAATATTAGTTTCTATCTAACTACATGCATAATTAAATTCTGATCAACATATCTATGTTGTTTGTAACAACTTATTTAGGCATTTAGCCACACATGTTCGTCTCTATCTCTATGTAATACATATGCTTAACTAATTGACAAACGCCACCAACACCTCCATAGTGTGGTGGTGTCTGCTTTCAACAAAAAGCATAGCATTTGTAGAACGAAGGTGGCGAGTGGCGACGAGACTTTTGTCGAGGTTTCTTATGATCATCAAACTCACTACAAACAAATATAATCATGGAGAAAATAGACATTGAAACCAACATCATACATAGCATCAACGTAACATCGCATATGCTTTAAAATTTAGGGGGGTGTTTGTATTTTTGTTTTGAATTTGATTATATGATTATTTTGACTTAATCAGATTTTAGTGTAAGGAAAAGTTGAGTCAAAATGAAATCAAACTGAATATGCAGATTCTGCTTTTTGATCATTAGATTATGATAATCAGCTTTGCATAATGAGTTTTACACTAGCTGTGTCTCCTCTCAAGTGCCCATTCGAATTTGAGAGACTTCGATTCCCATCTCAAAAGACATCGTCTGTCAATCACCTAAACTATAAATTGTTTGATTATTACAACTCCAACTTCAGAATCATATCAAACATTATTATCTCCTGCAACCCATAATTACAACTATTTACATAACTCTTGCTATCAAAAATCACATAATCACTTTCAAAAACACATTGAACACCCCCCTAAAGTTGATATTTTTACTATTAAGTGGTCAATAGAAAATAGTGGTTAATATTAAAGGGTGTTTATCTGTTTGTTGTTCTTCCACTTTGACATAATCCATAATACTTTTAAGTTCAGTCACCTAAAGATCTTGGAAAATCTAGAAACCAAGAAAATTATTTTGATACATGGAGAAGGATTTGGAGCATCGTGTTGGTACAAAACTATTGCTCAGTTAGAGGAATCTGGAAAGCTTAATACAGCCATAGATCTGACTGGCCGGATTTGGTATAGATCGATTTGAAGGACATGAATAAATGTCACTACATTGGAGGACTATTCAAAAACACTAATTGATTATTTGAAAAGCTTACCCGAAGATGATAAGTGATAACATTAAATAATGTTTTATTTATTTTAATAATATTCATTGGTTTTTATTATATTTATATTGCATTTATTTAATAATAGATATTGATTTGGTTAATATTTGCAATTAGGGATATAAATGAGTTGAGACAAGAAAATGTACAAGAAATGAAGAAAGTTATACATATATTTGAGTTCGAGAAGTTAAATGGATTGAGTGAAATAAATTAGATTGAATATTTATTGGAGTTTACGAGTTTGACCAAATAAATTGACATGGATTTAGTTAAGAATAAATGGATCTTACAAATATTAATTACAAGCTTGGATTGATATTGAGACATGTAGAATGGCGTGGCATCATGGCAAATTAAAAGTAAATCATTGAAAGCATGTCACGTGATGGTGTACGACTGTACGAGAAGTATAGTGACGGATGCATAAAGAAATTGGGCCGAGTATTAACTATGAAGAAATTGGGTCGGCCCACAATTTAAGTGGCATGGGCATTCGGCTAGCTTGAGATCCGGATGAGAAGTTTCGAGAAGGTCGGTTGGGGCCAAGCAAAAGAAGAGGCGGTGGAGCAATCTTGTGAAGTACGCCATTTTATATTTAGCCGCCGGCTAAATTGGTCCCTCAGCAACTATAAATACAGTCTTTACCCATACGAATTTGATCACTTTTTCAGTCAACTAAAACCCACGGTCGAATATAAATACGAATTTTAGGGTTTTTAACCCTAAATTCAAATTTTAGAGTTTTTCTAAGGGTTTAGGAGCGTGCTTTCGGAGCAAGAGAAGTTAGGGTTGCGCACAATCATTGTAAGGGCACAATAATTATTTGGTTTACATTATTTTAGTTATTTTAATAATAATGTTTACTTTATTTTTAATTATTATTTTTATTTATTTTATAATGATTATGAGTGGCTAAATTTTTTTACACTTACTTGAATGATGTGATCTAATGATTATGGTTGTTATCTTTTGATATTTATGTTGAATTATTTTTGTTTAATCATTAACCTTATGTATTCGAGTTTATATTAATTGATTTATCTTGTTGGTAAATTATTATATGATCAATTTAGCGGAAGCTTTTTCATATAATAGTTAATTATAATTATTTGTCAATTAAACAAGATAATCGTTTAGACATGAATGTGTAAGTAGGTGAAGTTGACGGAAGTTATTCACTAGATTAAATCTTAAATTATTGAATTGAAATTAAGGTGTAGGTTAAGTGGACGCACTAATCTTAGTTTAATTAAGATTTATATATTCAACATAATTAAACTATCTATTACAATTTAATTAATGTTTAATTGAAACTATTATGTGTTTAAGTTTTATATATTATTGAAGCTTGTTAATGATTTAATTAGTGGTTATAGCGAACGTTTGTCACAAAGTTATTTCATTATTTAATTATATGTCTATATATGATTAATCCAATGATAGCGGACGCAGATTTGGTACAAGTTAAATAAATAAACTTAAATGTATAAAGTGATGATATTGGCAAATGTCTTTCATTAAATTAAATTATTAATTAGTTAATTAAGATTTATGTGAAGGTCATAGCGACGTTAAACCTGATCTAAATTAAGATGAGCATTGATTGCTAGATAACCTGGTTTTTATTATACAACCCGAAATCATTAGTGAGCTAGTTCAAGTAAGTGTCGTTTTTAATATCTGATAAAGTTCAATTAATCAATCTGACGCTTCCTGAGTCCACTTGCATTTCGTTTATATATTTAGTTGTTAAGCAACGTGACAATTCGGTCACAAAAACCCAAGTCTTTTCTGTATTAAGTTAATTACATTTTTAGTTTTAATTCTTAAATTCACAATCCCTGAGGAATGAACTTGGACTTACTGTAGTTATACTATACACGATAGGGTATACTTACCTCAATTGTGTAATAGTAAACGATCCGTATTTCTTTATTTAATTTTATAACTAGATTTTACACATCAATAAGGTAACACGTGTTTCTACCTTTACATTTACGATCACCACAAGACTGATTTTAATATATTTTAAAGGTAGCAATTATGACCCGCTGACTTATAAATGGTTCTATTCGGGTTGCATATTTTTGTTTTATGGATTAACAGGGTAAAATCTAACTTAATATAGCTTGAGGATATGAGATATATGGTCAAAAATCGAAAGGTCGAAACGTTTCATGCATAAAACCTCGTTAATCAGTTTGTTAGGGTAAGAAAAAATATTGTGTTAGAAGAAACAGGTTGACAGTTGCCCAATCTAACTCGTTTATTCAAAAAGTTAGATTAACTTATGTAATAAGATAATTTTTGTAATTATATTTGACACTTTAATCATTTTAAATAGAATTTATAAGTTTTGCACAAAAAGTGATTCGGGTCAATCGAGCCCAACCTGACCTGTTCTGGACCGTCCCTAGAGTGGCCCTTTTTGACCTGAACTCATCGTGACTAGTTAGCCAACCTGTCTGACTAGCTCAGTTTAGTGATGCCACATCTATATTTAGTGCATCATTTATTGCCATTGAAAGGTTTTCTTCAATTTTAAGAAATGGGCATGAGATTTGAGGGTGAAACGTAACAGAATAATTGCAATCATTTTACATAATCCACAACCCGTTAAATATTTAAGCTTGGTTTAACTGTCACATTATTGTACTTATTTTATTAATTTTTTGATTTATCTTTTAGGGTAAGGTTCAAATGAGACTAAAAATTTGTGTGAGAATAGAGGAACCAATGATATGGTGCCATGTGTACAAAGAGAATACAAAACCCATTTACCCATTAAGTTAAATATCTCACAAACGACAAATCGAAAAATTATGAAAATTGCACCATTAGATTTAGCGTTTGATCCTCTTCGATTTGCCGTCCATTAAGGCATACTTTCGACGAGTTTTTTTTTTTCATTATTTTTAGTGGGTTTCACATTACTAACACGTGTGTTACAGTGTTGCGTTTAGAGTTTAGGGTTTGGGGTTTAGGGGTTAGGGTTTAGGGTTTAGGGTTGGGAGTTTGGGGTTTCGGGATAAAACTCTAAACCCTAAATCATACTAAACCCTAAACCCTAAACCCTGCTAAACCCTGCTAAACCCTAACACTAAACCCTGCTAAACCCTAACTCTAAACCCTAACTCTAAACCCTAAATCAAATGTATAATCAATCACTAACACATGTGTTACTAATACGTAAAACCCACCAAAAAATGAAAAAAAAAAGTTCGTCGGAAGTATGCCTTGATGGACGGCAAATCGAAGAGGATAAAACGCTGAAAAATATGGTGCAATTTTCATGATTTTTTGACTTGTCGTTTGTGAGATATTTAATTTTTAAAAATGTAGATGAGAGAGAAAAAAGTGACACATGGCATATTGTGGTTGATTCCCTCATTCTCATACAAAATAAATGGTCTCAATTGAACTCTTCTCTATTAAGTTAACCAGCATCAATTACAGGATATTGTATTAAGTTAAGTCAAGCTTCTATATCATGGATTTCAAATAAGCCAATGTTGAGCTACAAAATAAGGCATCAAATCCTTTAGCACTCTAACTACACACAAATAGTTCACAATAAATCGCAGTCAAAGCAAATCTGGAATTACATTCTAAAATTATTTGTTAGAAGCAGTTACATGCTTCTATGTGCACTAGGTAATACGCTTCTCTTACGTAGAGTAATCGATTGTTCTTGAATATCTTGTTGGAAATAAATTAAAATTTGAATGACAATTGATGCTTTATGGATGTTGAAAGGTTGTAATTAAATATGACTTCTCATATTTCTAAAACCTATGAACACTAATGGCATTTGATGGTCATTGATTTATATCTTTTTGTTTTCCCTCACATAATATATAACATAGAGATTTTGCTCTCTAATTTTTTCAAGAGAGATGAAACCTTAGCTTCATAGAAATACACACACACAAAGTTTACACATTAGTTTTGTAAGTTTGAAAGTTTGTTCTTGTTACATATGGACCTAACGATTTAGGTCAAATTAGAGGCAAACATGCGGTTAGCTTACAAACAACTATGACAATATTTTCAGGCATATGATTCAAGTCCGGCAGTACTACTGCTTCGGTCGTTGTACCCTGGGAAACAGACGACGTGTAGACGGCGAATCTGTTTTAAGGGAACCGTGTCAAACACGGGCCTCGGCTAATCATTCGTTGATATCCTTTTTCTACTCCTTTCTTTTGTTTTATTACATTCCGTTATAGTAATTTTATAAGAATTACTTTGGTATTATACGGTTTGTAATTTGTATCGTATTACCATTCGTTATAATAATGAAACTTTATTCGGGTACGGTATATTTTTCCCTACAATCTTAAAACAGATTATTAATCGGTACCCGGATAAGTTTTATGGAAACCTTGATGAGTTTCATTGAATAAACGGTTGTACCAAACGGATCAAAACCAATTATTAAAATGGATTTTAACATGTTTAAGAAAACTTATAATGTGTAGAATACATTTCTACATATAAGTTTTGTTACAAGAAAGTTTTGGTCGGTGAATCTTAAAACAAATGGTACAAAACAAAGATATACTTAACCATTTGTTGAGATTTCTTAATAGTTTTTTTAAAAACAGTATGGAAAATCGAATTGCAATGGTTTCTTTAAAAGAAAGTTTTATTTTATTCTCGTATGGGTGCAATCTGGTTGAACTAGATATATACAATCCACTTTAATTTAGGTGTTTGTATAGAGTCAATTGTCAACCAGTAGTGTTAAAACTTTAAATTAGATTTTACATTGTAATTTATATTGTGTTCTTAGTCTATTAGACTGTTTTAGTGGGTTCTTTCAACTATTTAAATGTGGTTGGACAACCTTTATGGTTGTATAGTAATATTTTATCCATATGTATTTGTTACATATTACATTTTGCAATATTTATTTCTGCAAATGTAAAGATCCTTGTTGGGATGTTTTTGACTGTTAAGAAGGTGTGAAACAAGTTTCTTTGAAACTTTGAGTTTCTTGGGATAAACGAACTATACGTAACACTAAAGAACCAATTGTACAAATCATCTTATGACTAGTATTGTGAAAATGTTAAACTTTTGCCTTTACACATTATAAGGTGTTAAGAAAACTTTTTATGCTAGATTTTGAGAAATTGTTTAATAGTGCCAATTATACATCTAAACTTTAAAGTGTTGTTTTAAGAGCATGATGGTTGTGAAGAGGTTTTCTCTACATATATGGTTAGGATTGAAAATGAAGACAGTTTTATTTGAGTATGGTATATTCTAATAAACTGAAGAGTCCGTATTCTATTTAATTGAAGACTCCGTTAAATCATAAATAAGATGTGTAGAGTCCGTTTCTACACATAATGGTTGAAAGAAAGTTTCAAGAACCGTTTCTTGATTTGTATATTGCAAACATAATCAGAATATGTTAATTGCAATAATATAATTTGTTATTTAAATGATTGTGTATCGTGAAATTAACAAACAAGTTATAGGTTGAGAAAGAGAATTCAAACCGATTGTTTTTATTGAAAATGTAAGTTTAAAGATTTGTTGGTTTTGGAACATATAGATATTCAAGACGTAAGGTTTAGTACCTTATTAGTTTCAGAGTGAAATTTTATTCAAGATATAAGGTTTAGTACCTTATTGAGTTGGAATATATTTTTTATTCGAGATGTACGGTTTGGTACCTTATTGGTCTTGGAATATACTTTTATACAAGACGTAAGGCTTAATGTATTCTTTACTAATAGTTAACGCAAATTGTAACGACCTACTACTCAATAATGTAGTTTCATTAACTATTTAAATGAAAAACTGTAGAACTTATTCCTGATTGTTCTAAGTTTTTAGTTTCTTTACGAAACATGAATATGAGATAGTAGACGTCGGGATCTTCAACTTGGGAGAACCAAAGTGCGTTATACAAGAGGCCGTAATGAGAGATAGATGAATTAAATACATCTTAGTAATGAACTCGTGATTACAAGCGAGAAAATACCCTTTTGTTCCTTGATCTTGAAACTGCTTTTGGAGGATTTGGATGTCACTCAATGGGGTAATGAAAATCATGTTATTGTGATTGACATGCCCAGTAAAGTAAGTGAAGAGTCAATGATAATGTATGAGTTTCATCTTTCTAGTTGTCATGAAATTATTTTTGTCTCCGTTAAAATTATTATAGTTGAATAAATCTTGAGATGAAATGGTTATAGTTTATGTGTTACATAATGTATGTTTGTTAATAACTAAAAATCTATGGATATAAATTACTATATTTCATGGAAAAGTTTTAAACTTGTGTTATTATTTTTAATGGTATTTTAACGGAGTGTTACCTTTCTAGTATGATCATGACAATAAATTAAAGAGAAATTCGTAAAGTCATTATATGACTCGCTTTGAGTTTTATAACAATTGAGATATGTTTGAACACATTATATAAAACGTTGTTTAATTATATGATATAAAGAAGCATGTCAATGTGGAAGACATGACTGTAGGATATGTCATAGTATGAAAAATTCAAATATGAATTTAAGATTTGACACTAAGATGCCTTTTTGGACGACTTTATCACTCTTGGTGGTTTGGTTGAGTGTCGAGACTACAAATAGAATTGATAAGATGGTGTCAATATATAGCAAGGGATCAGAGTCGTGTATATCCCTTGAGAAAGCATCATATATGGTATGATGCTTCGTCCCTCGACGTGGGTTAAGTCCTTCCTATGGAGCAATTGATGAAACTTTAGGGATCAAAGGCAATTGTGCTATGATTCTAAAGAAATACCTAAATGAGTAACAATAGTAAATGTGTTTGAGACCTTCCTAAATGTTCATGGTTTGGGTGGTGTTTGAGTCTCAAAAGTTGATTTTGTCTTTTTAAGGATGATTACTAACAAGGGACATGATATTACATTCCTTGTTAGAAGAAAGCTAAGGAGAATTAGAATGATGCATCTTCAATTCTTAAGCTTAGGTCTCGAGGTCTATGGCATGCTAGACATAATCTTGTTAATGATGATCATCTGCAGAGATCAATTAACAAATGAATATTCCAATGTATGGAATTTATATAAAGACAAAATTAATGGTTCATTCCGTTTTTGTGGATTTGGTATATTGTGAAACCAAACTAATGACGACAATGATGGGGGATTGTTTCCATTATGTACGGAATTCAATTAGAGGTATGAAATTTAGGATAATTATAAACATAAAGATGTCTTTCTTTTATTATATTATCTTGGGTTTTGAATTGCCTAATGAAAATTAAGATTTAAGAGTTATAATTTGAGTGCGAAAACTTTGTTAAGTTTTCAAAATTTGATGTCTCTAGGTCAAACCTAGACTATGACTAAGAATTGCTCAAAATGTACTAAAATCTGGAACACGAAAGATGTAAATCTTATGTGGGGGCATTTGACCGCATCATTGATTAGAATCATATTGGATATATATGATTATGTCTGGAACTTATATCAAGTTGCAAGACATGTGGGGGAAGCTTTGTTATGGAAAAACAATAACCCTAACTGATTGTGAAAAATGGAGAACTTTTGCACTTTAGCGTAGAAATGTGGGGGGTGTCTTGCATTTTGATATCAAGTGCATGATTCATTATCTGAAAGGCTAAAAAATAAGATTTAGTTGATGCTAAAATTTTATTTGAGCCAATATTGATCACGTGTGGTACCTTGTCAATATGTTCACAAACTTGACATTGTATAATCATGAGTGAGAACTAATTAGAAGTGATCATAAGTGTGCTAAGGCATATATGAAACACTTGAGAGACCAACTTATCTCCGTGAGAGTTATCTTTGTTAAACTTTATGAAGTTAAATGATAATATTTTGGATCCGACAACCATGGGGTTGAGAGGAGATCAAGTTGGGGAATGAGACTAAAGCCCTTATTGAATAGTTTATATGAAGGAAAACCTAACCTAGTTGACTGGAGATCCCAAGATCTAGGTTCAATAGGACAACCTAATTATATAGACTAAGGTCACTGTGGAGGAGTTGTTAAACTTCTCAAACTATTTAAGGGAGTTAGTTAACTTCCTAGTCCATTCCTATAACTGACGTTGACAGTGATATGAGGCTAAGCATCTGGCTTTTAATGATTTCTAAAGATATAAGCATAAGGCACTTGTGTATCACTAAGGAATCACCTATGTGAGAGAGAAGTGGGGTCGCTTCGAATGGAATTAAAGGGGCATAATTCCTAACAGCTCTTGCAGAACCAGGCTAGTGTTTCAGGACCATAATGAACACGACTATGAGGACTTGACAATGTCAGGGAGAATCCTGTGTGATGTGTATTGTCGTCTACACAAATGGCAGACCAGTTCAAAGACATCACGTCTACTGTGAGCTAGGAGACTAAGTGCATTTCATAAAGAAAGGTTCAAAGGGTAACACCTACCTATTCTATGCAGGGTTCAACTGTTGGAAATTTTGTTGAAATTTGTATGTTTTTGGAGTTAGATTTCTGTTCATGTTGGAAAATCTAGGTGAAAATGAGGTTTTTCACCAACTTTGGACTTATATAATATTATTATTGTGGATAATATTTTGTATGATTATGTAGTCGGTGGCCAAGGCTTCATAACGATATCTTATACGTTCAAAGTAGATTTTAGGTGAATGGGATATTAATAAGAGGTAAAATTGAGTTAAGGTGAATGTGAAATTGGGACATTAATATTGTCTGGATCAATTTCATTCATGTGGGGGATTGTTGGAAATAAATTAAAATTTGAATGACAATTGATGCTTTATGGATGTTGAAAGGTTGTAATTAAATATGACTTCTCATATTTCTAAAACCTATGAACACTAATGGCATTTGATGGTCATTGATTTATATCTTTTTGTTTTCCCTCACATAATATATAACATAGAGATTTTGCTCTCTAATTTTTTCAAGAGAGATGAAACCTTAGCTTCATAGAAATACACACACACAAAGTTTACACATTAGTTTTGTAAGTTTGAAAGTTTGTTCTTGTTACATATGGACCTAACGATTTAGGTCAAATTAGAGGCAAACATGCGGTTAGCTTACAAACAACTATGACAATATTTTCAGGCATATGATTCAAGTCCGGCAGTACTACTGCTTCGGCCGTTGTACCCTGGGAAACAGACGACGTGTAGACGGCGAATCTGTTTTAAGGGAACCGTGTCAAACACGGGCCTCGGCTAATCATTCGTTGATATCCTTTTTCTACTCCTTTCTTTTGTTTTATTACATTCCGTTATAGTAATTTTATAAGAATTACTTTGGTATTATACGGTTTGTAATTTGTATCGTATTACCATTCGTTATAATAATGAAACTTTATTCGGGTACGGTATATTTTTCCCTACATATCTCTCTGAGTTAAAAATGTTCAAAGTATTGAGCAAGTTTCACACTGAACCTCCACTCGTTGCTTCATCTCCAACTCCTCCCTCATCTCACGTTTTTTCTTGGCTAATCTAATTTCAGCAGCTTTAGCATTCTCTTCAGCCTTTACCCGTGCAGCCCGCTCTTCTGATAATAGCTGTTCAAACCTTAAAGTATTCTCCTTGAGCTTCGACTCAACCTGCAGAGCAATAATATGCTATTTGCTCAAAAGAAAAAAATAAGATTTCCAATATAGTATGTACCGATCTAGAGGTCACGATATAGGCAGGTTGGGAAATGGGTCAAAACAAATTTAGGCTGAAATGAGTTGTATTTTTGTATGGCTTGTGTCGGGTTGGGAGCAAACACTATATTTCCATATATAAAATGAAAATGTTATAAATAACTAATATGTAAATTATTTATGACAAATATAGTATAAGATTATAACAATAATCCAAGTCTTTCAATAAACTGATTTACTGGGTTTTATGCATTACAAATATACTTTGGACAAGCTTCAACCCATTTGAAATGTTTCACTTTTAGTTGTCCAAATCAACCCATTCATAGGTAAGTGGGCTGCAATTGTCTAAGTTTATTCAAACCTAATAAAATTTGAGATAACCATGAAAGGATACCATTTCAAACATCCGCTTAAACAACACGTCCCGCATCGGTTCTGTTAGCAATGATATCTCCTGTTCAGTGTACTGATTGGTCTCCTTCAAAACTTGAAATTTATCTGTCTGTTCCTGGAGGTATCTAGTCCCACTCTGTCAAGTAAAAGTTTATGTTACAAAGCATAACATTGCAGGTAACTTGAATTGATGTTAAAAAACAGTAAGGTTCACCTTCAGTTCAGTAAAAATCTCATTCGTATAAGGATGTCCGTTCTTTTTTGACACCATGCTTACAAGAGCAAGAAGTTTCTCTAGTTGATTAGCTCTCTTTTTGTTATCGTTCGTCTTGTTATCAAAACGGACATAGCGATTCCCACAAAGACAAAGGATCTCCTAACAGAACAATCAGATGTTAATTGATCAAATAAAATGAAGCCATAATATGAATTATATATGACATACTCTCACCTTTAATGTTGGAGGACATTCGTGTAAGAAATCTTCCAAACTCTTGTTCTCATTATCAAGTAAATCCCCACCAGTAAAAACTATTATAGTGTAATCAAAAAAATTTGTTCCAAATATAGCCAACAAGCTACTTATTACAGCCTCTTCTTCATTAGAAAAGCGGTTGCAAACTGAGAAGACAACTAGAAAGGCATGAATACCGTCCCTTGCCAAATTGATGCAACTCACAATCTCCTTTCCAATAAATTCAGGATCAACGGAAGAATCAAACAATCCTACATGATTATTAGTTTTGAAGTCTAAAGTTAATCCGTATGGAACTACAGTTAATAAAATTTTAGCTGCACATTTTAGATCTCTTATAACATAAAGACATGTAGTTTACTTCCGTTATCTTATCTGTTGTAAATTTTGAACCTTCTTAGTTTCCATTTCCATACTACAGTTAAAGGTGGCAATTTCGGCCGATTTTCATATTTTTTAATAAGCAAACCAACAACTTATCCTATATATCGAGTACAATCACACATACAACATAGTCTCTAATATGACTTGAACCCACGACCTCTGGTTGATGGGTTCCTCATATACCGCTAGCTATACCAAAGGCCCTTTCGTTCCTTATACTTCTTACAAATGAGTTGATTTCGCTAGTGTGTTATCTTATAATGTCAAATGTAACAATTTAGCTAAAGAACATGCCAAATGGGTCAAACAGAGTAAAGGCGTGAAAGTCATAAAAGTGTGTTATATTCATATATTTTTAGATTGAAATTTGTTTTTTACTGGGTTGTTTGAATCCACACTTCTATTGACATGTTACCCAAATTGAAAGATCACTGCACATGCTACATTTAACAACAAAATATCTTTCACCATGATAAGACCAACCGATTAGCCTTTGTATATAAGTAAGTAAAATAATGTCATACCAGGAGTATCAATCACATTAAGCATCTGATGACCATCTTCCAATACCGTTGTCTTCAATTCAGAACATTTTGTTACACCTGATGCACTGCGATCCGAATTAAAGATCTTTGTACCAAATATGCTATTCGCGGTTGCACTTTTCCCATTTCCCGTTCTTCCAACGAGAAGAATAGTTTTAGGAGAAGCAAAATCCCACTCGTCCTCGAACGAAAATCCACCCATCACACTAACACAAATTACCTACATATCATAATTAAACAAATTTCTAGTCACTTTGTATTCATAAAACAAAAGTGCATTTAAAAACCATCATCATCATAAAAGACACACTAGAAATTACTCTCTTTATGTAGATTAACAATTGTAATACACAAAACAATTACAGTAACTTGTAATAATTACCAATGTACAACTTATTGATCACACAATTAGCTGATTCATAATGTAGATGATTTAATAAACTAAAATGTGCAGAAAAAATATTGATAACACAAGATTTACGTGATTCAAGAGGATAGTATGATGGACTTAGTCCTGGACCCTACTAGAAAGATTTTCATGGTAAGTTAGATCTTAGATTTTACTGTTTTTTACTTTTTATTGAATGTGCCATATTAGGTAAAAATTTCATACTATACGTAGGCCCATAATTATAATGTAGCTTTGACTTTTAAGTCCTAGTTAGAAGGAAGAAATAGTATAGTAATGCAATTATTTAAAGCAAATTAATCATTTAGTTAGAACCATATAGAATTTAAAACATAAATTATATGAAATCTAGCTAGGCTGGACGTTTATACAGTCAAAATGCCCTAGTAAAATACTCCAAAATGGGAAAAATGATGCAGTATGTCTTACTGTATTAACAACACCAATTATACGTGGCTCGATCAGAGAGGATGGTTACTTAGAGACGCTAGGAGGGACACAAAATATCATCGATTTGAATCTTTTTTATCTACGACTAGATTCGGTACATTATAAACGTACACTACATCGTAACAAAATATCATTTTACCTTTAAGATTTTAATTGCATCATAACCATTGTCCCTCCTAAGTCCTAACTAGACACATATCTTAACGGAAAAATTAATTCAAAGTAAAGTTAATCGTATAAATATCCGTTCAATGTGTAGTTTTGTCATCGTCTATAAAGAGATTAATTTTTATATTATTAAATAGGTGTGTGGGAGATGGGGACCCTGCATGTGGTGTGTATTAAAATCTATACGTATATATATATAGTTTATGATGATGATGATTTATGATTATTAACGAGTCACCTTTTTGTTTTATAATAATAATAATAATAAAAATTTGTCAAATGAACACCGCATCCAGATTCCGACTGCCTTTTTTACATGTTATTTTTTTCGTTCTTCTTTAAAATATACATATTTCAACTTCCAATAATAATGAGTGATAGTATTATATGTCTACTTATGCATGGTTGCCATTGCATGGAAGAAAAATAAACACACTATAACACAAGTCTTTTATTGGGTCTTAAATCACTTTTAAAATGGAATAAAAATTCATTTTATATTAATACACAATAGTGTATAGTTGACCTACATCAAAGTTTCTTATGTAACGTTATTATTATTATATTTATATATAGTCGATTAATAAAACTTGCATATCGATCATCTATTATTTAACAGGGATAATTTTACATAAATATACGAAATGTGTTCACTATTTTAACATATTATCAACCCGGCCGGCCAACTCTTTTTTATCACAAAATACCAAACAATTTCGCAAACACGTCGCAAAAAGTCAATGTCATTTCGCAATATCAATTTCGTAAGATGGTTTTGCTAACAGAATCTTACATACTTTTGCAAGAATGGATAGATTCGCAATACCATTTTCGCAATATTGATTTTGCAATATAAGATGATTTTCGCAATATACGATGATCAAGTTATAAAAATCCAAAAACGCGAAACCTAATCAATGATATATACGATGAAAAATAACTAAAAAGGAGAGCATGCTTACTCGATTTTGAGTTTTCAGTTGCAACTGAATAGTTTTAGGGTTGAATCACGATCAGAAACTGTTCACGCGATCGAATATTGTTTGAACTTTGAACCCGCCTTTGATCGAGTGTGCTATATACTTTGTTAAAATATTTATGGGCCTGTCATTTTGTATAGGGTTGGGCTTAGTATAAATATTCATGCCGACAAGGGTAGGTAATTAGGGTTTTAACTTAAGTGGTAGTTAATTTTTAAGTGATACAAGTTTTGTCATTTATGTTGGTTGTATTCATTTGCATATGGTGGAAACAAAAAGAATTGTTAGTATACAAGAAAAACATAATGGAACCTTTTTCTGTCTTTATTGTACAGATTAAAAAAACATGATTGAGTATATACATCCTACTAACGATGATATTTCTATATTATTACTTGAGTATATATATATGTGCTTTAAACTCACAACAAGATAAATGCCTTTCAGTGACTGAAAAAAAGTGTCAGTAGAACTCAAATAACAGTCACTATTTCCCATTTGGTCTTCTCCCTCTGAAATAATAAGTGTCACTAATACCGCCATCGCTAAAGGTCTACTGTTACACATATTTTCAGTCACAGTAAGTCCAAAAACATGTATTGACAGAATCTTCAGTCACAAAAAGGGTCTGGAATCAAGGTTATATATGTTCGCTAGTGACTTAAATTTCAGTCACTAAATGCCTTGGTTAAATAATTAATTAATTTTTTTTTTTTTTTATTCATTAAATTAATTATAACTGGATTCAATCACTTACTGATCACACAACAAACAAAGGCTAATTTATTTCTCAAACCAAATCGAAACATGTGTTACAATACATAGTACACAATACTTGTAACTTTCTAATAACCTTATAATAAAAGGTTACAAAAATGTATGCTTAAAAAACTATGCAATATAAAAGCTCCCATTAAAGTGGTTGATAACACCTACAAAACAAGAAACCAAAAACTGTAAACGTACAATAAGAGAGTAATAAGTAAAAAAACTAAACATAGTTTAGATACAAAACTAATCAAGTTTCCCTGAATATATTAGATGAGCAATCACTTTAACTTATTTAACCCATTGGATGTAATTTTACTCAAACGGGTCAATTGGGTACAGCTCAACAAATGGTAAAGAACCAAAGTGACTGACCTGGGCAAACCTGTAATTGTTCAGCTAAAATAACTTCTGGGTAAAACTTAACCTTTCAAAATCGGTTTATTAAGGAATTATAAAATCTAAAAGCATAGAACAAACATAAAAAATAGATTTTGAACAACAAAGAAATCTATGGACCCAATTCATACAAGACTATTTGGTCCTATGCATGTGATGTGTCACAAATAAGAGAATCATAATACATATATACGCATATTCAAAAATAGGATTATACTCACAACCATCTCGTTTCAGTTCATAACACTTGCTTCTAATATTTTCTCCCATGGATTCCATAACACTGTAAAAAGAGCAAGTTTGTAAGCATACAAAACTATTACATCTATTCAGTTTAATATTTCAGTAAGTGTAAATTTTCTTAAACAATTAGCTTGATTACCTGAAAGACATACGATGTAAAAGACGATTAAATATCTAAACCTCACTATCACATGTATCACCAATACAAGGGAGAAAAACAAACCTTGATGCCATCTAGTATTCTCTAATTATTTGATATTCAAATTGAAACTACCGTCAACTCACCGCAGAAAGAGCGAAACTTTATTGAATTGCATATCATATCTTTCAAGTGCCAAGGAGTAGAAACATGTGGTCATATAGTGATTGACCAACTAATATTAGTGCAGACATAAGCCCTGTATGTACACTGTGTTGTCCCCTAAAACAAAATCACACTAACTAAAGACATGTACAAAATGACAACCTCTAGGATTAACACTCCATTATGTACCTCTCTGTCATCATTCAAAACAAGTGGCAATGTACTTTAAAAGATCAAACAAAGGTTTGTTAAGTTCTCAAACTGCATAATCAAAATAAAAGGTATGATCGAAATTCTGAATCATATCTCCTTTAAAAATCAACTTGTAAGCAACCAAAAATTTGCTTACCTGAATTAGCACCTTTTGTCATTAATTCTGCTTGACAGTAGGGAGAAACTCATCCATAAGTACACCATATTCCTGGCAAATAGAAGTACAATTACCTGAATAATCTATACCTATGACATGATAAAGATATTTACAATTACAAATCTCAAAATAAAGATAGGCCATACCTCTGTTCACTTAAACGGTACGTGTTCCCGGAATATAGAAGTAATATTACCTCAATAATCTATAGCTTTGACATGATACCTGTAAATAAGAATTTGGAAATTAGGTAACATAAGAGCCAACCTGCTCGACTGCAACCAAAATCATAAATCCTGATCAATAAGACAATAAAATCAAAGGAAGTGGAACTTTACCAGATGGAATTCAAGTATGACATCTCCTATATCTCCTGTAGATAACAGAAAAAGGAGGTCAGAATTTTTGTATTTAGAAAGTCCAATGAGATGAACTTTAATCAAAAGAAAAAAGGTAAGAATTTACAATTAATAAACCTGCAGAAACTTATACCATCTAGCTGAAGAGAAAGCTATATTGAACTTACAGGACAACTTGCAACAATAACTAGGCCACCTTGCCAAGAGGTCAAGAGAGCAGAGATTCCTCTTACATCATATCTACTATATTTTGACAAACTGTTGCATCTCTGCTTCCAATAAGATGGTATCTGAAAGAATGTTGTATATCAATGAAGGATTATTAAATTAAACCAAAAGAATAAGTTTACACTAGAGTCGAGAATGAAAATGTGAAAATAGAGAAATTATCATAATGTGCATAACAATATGCTCATCCAAACCATCCCTTGGCAGCATCTATGAAGTGAAAAATAAACAAAAAACACCATTAGTAACTTCTATAAGAAAGTATCTCCCGTAAACTGATATACAGTAGCGAGTTGTAATCACTTTATTATAGTGGTATCTAAAGAAATATATTATAGATAAACAAAACGAGTGTTTGCAGTCAAATATTTGTATGGAACGATACCTTCCTAGTTAAACATCGAACAACTAGCAGAATGATAAAGTCATAAGCTAGTAAGAAAGCACATCACATCAATTAAATTGCGCGTTAACAATATATTATGTGAAAAGATCACTGAATTTCAAAGACATAAACTAGAAGACTCATAGAACCCTTGAGTTACATAAGTTGAGTCCATCATTTTACTTACAGGATTTCACTTGATTATGACATGATATACAACTACAATCCTAAGCAGACGCACACTAGAAGTGGCAACCATTATAACTTTAATTATATTATTCCATATACAATTTGAATAAAAAACTACCAATCTACCATACCTTGACTTGTACTTAAGCATTATATCAAACAGTTTGTGATTGTAGACAAAAATCTAAGAGAACAGCCACATTTGCATCTCCAATCTTAAGATCCCCTGCTGATCACCATTTGCCATATGATTAAACACCACAAATTCTATTCGTGCATTTTATCAAACATGTCTTGTGCATACAAAGCTACAAAATACAAACTTCTTTAAACTAATAATTATAGGAAATAACCAATAACATATTAATAAACGAGATACATTAGTAGTTCGCAAGTAGATGTGTCTAATAGATGCTCGTTCAAATGGATCAATTGAATAAAACTGCAAATCCGAAGAGAGAATACGGTCTAGAATGTAAACCTAATTATATTATTGGTAGTTTTTTCAATGGATTGATCGATATACAGAGTTCATGTCTTTCTGGAAATCAAATCGATATGTAATTCAGATAATTATTGAACAAGAGCAATTGAGTGAAAGATCTATAATACCGTAGAGAGACCGATTTTAGGAGAGTATCCACTGAAGGAGAAACCGATGACAGTAAAATCCGGCGACGATGATATGCGACGACGGAGATTAGATGGCGGAGACGATAGCCAGCGGAGGAGATGGCCGGCGGAGACGACGGAGGAGATGGCCGGCGGAGGCGAATCTCCAGAGAATATACGTGTGTTTACTACAATTTTGGACGCGTCTTATTGGAAACCCTCACTTTATTAATTATTAATTTTAATTAGTTGATATTGATAATAAAACTTTTGCACACTTGTTTTACTCCGTAATAGACCTAAAATATACGGAGTACTACGTATTTAATCACTGTTCCATTTTCAGTCACGATAAATGTCAGTCAGTAGAGTGCAATAATCTTGTAGTGACTCGTATAGTTAAATTAAAGGGATAATACACAAATAGGTCACTATATTTTACGAAAATGTTCATCTGGGTTACTAAACTTTAAAAATGTTCAATTGAGTTACCGTACTTGTAAAAATGTTCAATTAGGTTACCAAACTTTAGACCTAGTTATATAGCCAAGATGATGCCGTTTACTTCGGAATCAAATATTCCCTGTCATCCAAAAAGATCTTTTATTTCATTCTTAAGAAAAGGAAGAAAAAAAAAAGGTCCATTATATTAAAGAAGAGATTAAAGTTAATAAATTGGGTTTGTGATAATTTAATAAATACATATTTTTGTGAGAAGTGAAATAAATTTAAAAAGTATATGTGACTTTCGCTTCCTATGTTTTAAAATTATCAAAAGTTATTTATACCAAATCCGTCGATGATTAAAACTAATGACTTAAATCGTACGTTCCTCCTTCCTCTGGTTAGTTACCGTCTCTTCCAATCCGAATTCAACAAAAGTTAAGAATAATAATTGAGCGAAGAAAAGTTGTTGCGAAATATTCTTCAAAATGATACACTCTTATTTATGGCTCACATAGTATTTCGTTAGTTAGTGTGTCTATTATTATCGTCTAGCGTTTAAACTAAGGCCTCAAGAATTGTCCTACTCCTTATATAGTCCTCACGGCACTATGTTAATGGCCATAAGGTCATGTCGTAAACATTTAATAATGTCCTTGGTGACTAAAACTAACTGAAATCGACTGAGCAACGTCAGCGCTACGTCAATTTTTTCAAAAACTGATTGAAACTAGAGGTGACAATTAATAGACCCATTGGTTAATTATGGGTCAATTTGGTTAATTTTTAGGAGGGGATGGGTTTGCTGGGCCTCCTCCCCATTTTTTAGATGAGTCTAAATAGGTTTTTCAATATAGCCTCTAATTGTGTAACAATTAACCAACGGGTTTAGACGGGTCTAGTGGGTATTTTTTTTTTCCACCTCATTTCAGTTTTTTTATTTTTCACTCAAATACAAAAAAAAGTTTGGTGAACCCGATTACCCGACCCGAGACCCATTTAACCCGAACCCGTTTAGACCCATCCTTCTAAATGACCCATCTAAATCAGGACCCATTTAGACTCAAACCCATCTAGACCCGTGACCCGACCCATTCATTTATAATGTCACGTAACGCATATTACCTAACTCGACAAAAAAAATTCGAAGTTCGTCACCTAAATTAGTAATAAAATCGGTTCATTACCTAACTATGTAGAAAAGTGAAAGTTCGTTACTGATCTTTAACTTTAACCCAAAACTAATTATAGGGACCCTTCCTACATAATTATTGGTCCGTAGTTTTTACCATTAAAACAAGGTAACTTACGTACACGGTGTTAACGTTTTACCAAAAAAGATGTAACAATGTAACATATATAAATATATACATGAAAAAATGTTCAAATATGATCACTTGTTATGGTATGAAACTATGAACACACATTTTTGCTATTAGTTATATATCACAATAACTCATTTTGACGAAAATAAAATTATATCAAAATAATTCGACTTTATGATCTTTGATTCGAGATTCTATTTCTAAAAAAAAAAAAATACACAACTAACTTTTGAGATATGCAGTATAAATTTTTTATTGTGTGCGACTATGCGACACATAAAACTATTACAAACTCAATTTGTGTATCATATGTTTATATCTAAGGGCAAAACAACCCGCACAGTGCGCTGTAAAACAAATTCAAAAAATTATATTGACCCGTAATAAAGAAAGTGAGTTGATTGCTATTTAAAAAAGTAATTATTATAATAACAAAAATTTCTAATAATATGTATTATTAAATTTTTGAGTCTTAAATTTGTTCTTAAATTTTGATAAAAATAGTAGGCTAAGAAGATGTAGTATAGATATATTTTTTATTTTTTTTAAATAAATAAATCTCATATATCAAAGAGAATAAAGATTCATTAATTTTGTATTTATTTTTTCTTTCAAAAAGTATAAATATAAATATATTTAGATTTAAATGAAAAATGATCCTACGGTTAGAAACGAAAAAGATTGATCCTAAAGTAAGAAACGACTATAAAGTACTCCGTATAAAATAACCCAGCCTAAAAGGATATGTTTACTTTTTTATTTTAAGACAATTAATTTTGTCACCTCATAGGCTCATACTCGTGTAGAAACATATAAGTTCAGAAAATCTTTTAAAATAACAACATTCCAAGTCTATATCTTAAACCCTACCAGAATTCTACAAGATATAGAACTCCAAGGCATTTTATTCAACCAGAAATAGGACACCTATTATATTTTAGGTCAATCGTATATATGAATTAACATTAAATATTCATAGACTTATAGTCCAGGATTATTTATTATTTAAATATATCATGCATTTAGCACCTAGTCATAGTCTCTATCAACCATGAGAAAAATGCACAAAAAGAAAAGAAATTTTTGCACAAGAGTTAAAAGTGTATACCTACATAAATTTATCACAGTTGACTTCCCTTTGTCTACGGATATCATTTTACTAGTATAATAATTAATAATTTAATAATAATAATAATAATAATAATAATAATAATAATAATAATAATAGATATAGATGTGGATGAATAGTGGATCGGATATGGATTACAATTTATATCCATGGATTTATTCATTATCACTCGAAATACATATACATATACAGTTATACACACATAAATTTAAGTATATAGGTATACAAAATTTACATATCCACATACATATAAACCATAAACTATTAAGGTGTTATTGAATATATAAAGTCCTAAATTTTAAATATCTGATTTATATTTGAGGGGTTTTTTTGTACTATTAATTTATATAACAAATCAAAATGCATAAATCTATTGCGCTGTGCCAAGTTTTGCTTCGGACCATATAGTGAAATCACAATCCAAGATAGATGACAATCAAAACGTGTGTTATTAACCGATAAACACAGAGATTGCACATTTACATTTGTCAAATTATATGTTTACTTGTAACTATAATCAATTATTCTTCATTGACGACAATGGTTACACGCTCTTGTGAATAGATTTTTGTATGTTACGTTATATTTATTTTTTGGTTACAATATTTATTGTTTTCAATTCATATTAGGAAATTTTTAAACATTTTTTGAATATCCAGCGGATATCCATTAACCCGCTTAATCCATCGGATATGGATATAAATAGATAAATTGAAATGACATGGATATGGATATGTATATATGGATATGGACAAAAATATTTAAATGGATATGGATGTAGATATGGCATCATCCAATCCATATTCGATCCATTGTCATCCCTACTTACAATTGCTTTGTCACTTATTTCCAAATGTGCTATATACACCAATGTTTTGAAAATCGGTTGACTTGGATCGGTCCGACCGGTCGAATCGGGAATTTTAGGATTTTTGTGTAACATCCGTTTTTATGGGCCTAGTAGTTTATGATATATTTCCTGACTTTAAATGATTATTTAATGTGTTAGGAAATAGTATTGTTTGGTTTACCTGAAAATAATAGGTAAAAGAGTCTAAAGACTTATTGTGATAGATGAATTATTAATTGTTTTAAATTAATATAGTTGTCGGAACAATAAAATAGTTTGTCTCGCAAATGGTTTTCGGGTTTCATACAATAGGTTTAGAAGGGGTATTAAATTATACCAATATTGGAAAGTCGGTTGATGAGACCGACCTATTTATAAACTTTCCTTATTTGGAAAGTTATTTCACTTTCTTTCTTTGAATTTAAACTTGAAACCCTAAGAAACATAAAACAAGTTGAAATCACACTTTGATTTTGATCTTGAGCTAGTATTTCATCATCATCCTTATTTCATCATAATCTAATTGTAAGTTTGTTTCTTGAAATTTATGTTTATAAACTTGTTTGAGTTGAATTGATTGAATTGTTGATTTGGTATGAAAAGTGAAGTGAATACTTGATACATCAAGTTATCAACTGTTATTGTTATTATTAGTTGTGTTAGAAATGATTCTATAACTGAATTTTTGAATTTGTGATATCAAAATCGGATCTGGGTTTTGACCAGATCGTACAGGTCTGGAAGATGGATTTTACCCGGCTGATCTATGATCAAGCTGGCGGGTTGTTCGCCTTTGGTTGGTACCCGGCGGGTAATAACCCGATCCGGCGGGTAGTGTCACATAAGTTGAGAACCCGGCTGGTAAAACATGAAACCGACGGCTTCTCTAGGCTTTAAAACGTGACTTTATTCTGTGACCACAAATTGAAATTTACCCGGATGCTTAGTTGATTACCCGGCTGCTTATGCTTATAACCCGGCGGGTAATGAGAGAACCCGGCGGGTACTCTGTGTTTAGTGAGTTTTTGAGTTTTGACCCTTAAATGGTAATGAGACTTGTTTTAGCTTAAATAACTTGTGATTGTGTAACATTTTGTGTTTTACTTAGACACTTGTAGTATTAATTATGTATATCAGTTTTAAACTGAATTACTGACTTGTTAATCTGTTTTATTCTCAGATTGTGAGTAGACTCAGTGATATTAGACTACTGAGTGGACGACTGAGGTATTGGTGAGTGGATCTGTACCTTCAGTATGATTTGGTTGTAACAGATTTGTTTACATCGGGTAACCTTAGATGTTATTGTTGATAGATTGTTAATCTGATATGATTCCATGATGATTATGGATTATGTGCTACATGGCCTTTGAGGCAATATGTGATGAGAAAGAGGTCAACATGAGTTGGGCTTGGTTGCTATTGATTGGTCGATGGGGGTTCCTTGTACACATCGTTAATGGGAACCTATGTCAGTTGAGTGAATAGCAATAGGCTATCGATAAACTGCTGTATTGGCCTGCAGCTCAGTGGAGTTTACAAGTGTTACTTGAGGGCCACCCGGGCATTGAGGGTTCCTCAAGGACCACCGATCCTCTTTGATGTGATGTGTGTGTTTACGATTATTTGTTGTAAACTGATTTGTTATTGCTAAGTTGTGCTGATGGCTATAGTTTCATTCACTTAGCTTCGTGCTAATCCCCCCATATTACTTCTTGCAGATTATGATTAGATAATGGGATGAGCAAGAAGCTGTTGATTGGAATGGAATGTTTGACATGCAGGCGTGTACTCTGATAACTGATTTGTATAAATCAGTGTATGTTGTATTTAGAAATTATATAGCACCCAAAGTTGATACGGTTGACTTTATGAATATAATATGAAATGTTTGTTTTGGACTGGCGCTTCCGAACCATTAAATATTTAGATAATGTTGTTGAAAGATGGGGTGTTATATTTTGGCCGGTTGAAAATCGGTTTTAGGCTAGGTTTGACTAATCAACGAACCGCTCGGTTTTCACCGGGAGCCAGACCGGTTTTCAATTTTTTATTTTATTTTATTTTGGGTTTTGACCGGTTTTGGGCCGACGGTCCAACCGGTTGAACAAGAACCGAACCCCTCTCCGGTCCGAGCTAAAAAATGGTTTTCAAAACATTGATATACACCGATAAATAAATGAAGTATCGTTTCATATCAATTAACCCAAATTTTTGTGTGAAATAATTATCATTTGACCTATGGTTTTAGTTTTCAATTATATATTTACGGGTTAAGTATGCGCAAATGTATCAAACTATATTCTGACATTCATATTATGCAGCGAACTATACGAATTTACATTGTATGTAACGAACTTGTAATTTATTAAGTATGTGCAAATGTAAGACACGCCACGATGCAACTTATATAGTTGACACGTGTAAAAAGTACCAAAAATTACATACAATATAATGAAATTACAAGTTCATTACATACAATGGAAGTCCGAATAGTTCGCTACATACAATGAATATCAGACAATAGTTTAATACATTTGCGCACACTAAACCGTATATTTACCTATGAGTTACTATATCATTCAGATCTCCTTGTGATATATTTTTCCTGCAAATTGTCATTTGACCTTCTTCGGATTTCGCACATGAAGTTCTCACTATTTCGTGGTTATAAGCTACACATCATTTCAAATCCTAAAGGGTGATTGGAATTATCCAGTGGTTATGTCATTCATTCGTCATCTTCACGTCTTTGTTGTCCACCATTAGCATGGAGCCGTCTTTCACTTCATTTTTCGTACTTCCGTCCAACAAGAGACGTAGAGGTGGTGGATCGTTGATTTTCATTCTTGTATTTTATTTTTTGTTTAGGGGATATAATAAATGTATTATCGGTATATGTGGAGCCTAAAGTTTAGTTATTCAGTTCACAATTGACAAAGTTTAGTTTTTGTTCGTGATCTATGTTCAAATGCTTACATGACGCCGAATTGACATTATATCTTTTAAGTCTACCAATTGAGATGGTCTTATTTAAGCCATTATTCGTTTAATCAATCAACCATACTAAGGAATTGTTGTAATGTAGTTTAAAAAAATATATATATAGTATTCAATCATCGTTATTTTTTCTAGTTATAACTTCAAATTTGTGATCTATTACACCAAATCAACACTGTTATAGCACCACAAGTAGTAATTCTGAATTAGTATTTTAACTATACGAAATCAAACTCTAAAGGTTAGTTGTAGTGTTTTACAATGGTCGTCCTGGTGAAAAGATACTTACAATACAAAATTTTAAGAGATTCAAGTAATAAATCGTTATATTTCACACTTTAATTGACATATAATTTCTCTTTACATCAGAGTGTAAAAATGATTTATGATGATATATACATACATGTTAGATTCCTACGAGTTAAGTCATAATTTCAAAAATGACGTGTCTCGGACCCAACTTTTAAATGCTTTTGACTTTTACAAGTCAGTGCGACTAAATTAAACACATTTTAGTTTAATGTAATAAAAAATAGAAGATCAAAATAGAAAAGAATTGACCATAATCTATATTAAATTAAGTATTGTGTTGATTGTCAATACTTCACTTTCGACTTTGACCATGTTTTACTTCATTTTGAGACCCAAATCTTAAACAATAATATACTTATACATATATACATATTAATATAGTTGAGTAAGGTTCAAATGAGTATGAGACTTTTTGTGAGAATGGAGTAACCAATCATAACGCGCCACGTGTCACAAAATCCACTTTCTCCCACGTTTTTTAAACTTAAATATCTCCCAAACGGTAAGTCAAAAAATTATAAAAATTGCACCATAAAAATCAACATTTTTTTCTCTTCGATTTGCCATTTCACAAGATATACCTTTCGATGATTTTTTTTTAGGTTTTACAAATTGTACAAAATTAGTAACACATGTGTTACTAGCTGGTATCACATATGTTACTCGTTTTCAAAACCTACCAAAAAACGAAAAAAAAAGTTCGTCGAAAGTATACCTTGTCACATCTCTAATCGAAGAGAATAAAACGCTGATTTTTATGGTGCAAATTTTTGTGATTTTTCGACTCACCGTTTGAAAGATATTTAATTTTTAAAAACGTGGAGAAATTGGTTTTAGTGACACATGACACATTCCTATTGGTTTCTTCATTCACAGAAAGTTGATGTACTCATTTGAACCTTATACTAATATAGTTATTGTAATATAGCGACTTTTACGAGTCGACTCAAGTCACAAGTCGCGAGTTAAACAATGAATTCCAAATCTTGAATCATTTAACGAGTGAACAACTATGGTCGAACACCCTAATAATCTCTTCCTCTTTTACTTTTTACATTTTCCTTACCTTTTAATCTCATGTAAGGTGTACCTATTCTCGACTTCTCGTACTAACACATTTAATTAATTTCATATGCGGAGTAACTATGGTCATGTTATAGAATCAAAAAATCAAATATTGCCCATATCGTAACAAGTAATACTGTAATAAAGTGTTGATTTAAATTCCCCTTTTCGGCGGAACACGTACTTTTTTTTTCACAGACTCAAAAACCAAGAAATACAACCATTAATTGAGTCGCAAATTCAGCTGCTTACGTGTCCCTTTATTTATATTTAGATTTCTATATTATTTATTTAGTATCATCGTATTAAATTCACACACTACTTTCACCTAATCTCTCTCTACACACACCCTAAAAACACACACACTAACGCAATTACAAGCTCACAGCTCAAATTTCTTCATTTTAAACTCGACCCACATCTTAAAATTCCTTCTATTTCCATCTGCAGAATTTAAGTTGAATTCTGTTAGGAAATGGGTAATCGATTTAGCTGCAAAACGAAGGGTAATAGTAATAATGGGTCAAAAAGTAGTAGGCGATTTGGGGGTGGAAATCGATCACAAAAGAAATTGCAAACAGATGAAGAATTATTGCATATGCAAGCTTTATCACTTGCAATTCAACATCATCAATCGTCTCAAAGATTTGAAGGTTCAATGTCTCGCCGGATTGGATCCACTAGTTCCCGGCGCCGGAGTAACCCTGTTTCCGATCCAACGTTGACTAACCCTAAACAGCAAAAACAGGTTAGTTAATAATTTTATTTGATTAAAGTTGGTTGCCTTTTGTTTTATTTTTGGTTGGTTTGTTTAGATTAAATTAAAGTTGATTGCTTTTTGTTTTATTTTTGGTGGGTTTTTATAGTTTGGTTATTTAATATGATTAATTTGTTGAAAAGGTGGTATCAAAAAAGTGAACATGACACTTATGATTTGGTTGAGCCTTGAATGATTCAATAGCCTAAAAAAGTTCTTTCTGGTTGATAATTATGTAGCTTTTTGAAGGGTTGACTATTTTTGGAAGACCTTTTTGATGTATTTCTTATGGATTTTTTATTTAATGTGATAGTTTTACTTATAAAGAAAGATATATGATTAACATGTGATTTCCTTTAAAGGAAAACTTTTTATTTATATCAAGAGGATGAATTAATTTTTCAGGATGATGAATTGATGATGGATTGTGAAGGGGAGTCGATATAAATGATCACCTAAGACTTGTTAAGCTGTTATTATATTGATTTCATTGAATTTACGATATTGTTCTTGTTGATTAGATATGTTGGCTAGTATTGATGTTTGTAAAGTAGAAAATTATCACTTGAAAAAGGAAGTTGTAAATTGTAATTACTTTTGTAAGTTTTTCTCTTAAAGACATGATTGTTGCCCTGAGTAATAAGATTTACCTTCAAGCTTGTATAGTTGTATGGCAATAAGAGATAAGCATCATCCTTGCATAATTTTCGTTTTTGACATTACACACTATAGACCTATAGTTCAGCTTTAAAAGTTAAGACTTAAGAGGTTGTTTGTATCTTTCTTTTGAATTTGATTATATGATAATTTTGACTTGTGGCCGTATAATCAGATTTTAATGTAAGGAAAAGTTGAGGATTAGTCAAAATGATATCAAACTGAATATGCAGAATTGCAGATTCTGCTTTTTGATTATTAGATTATATAATATATATAGATAACTAGACTCTATACCCGTGTATCACACGGGGTTGGACGAAAACAAATAGATTTTAAAAGTTGTTGATATGAAGGATTAAATCTCATCAACGCATCATCAAATCAAATTGTGATATGATAATAGTCCTAATATATTATGAATACCTATTGTAATATGATAATAGTCCTAATGTATTACGAATACCTATTTGGATAAAGTTATCATAATTACTTTTCTTTAATGATTTATGATGTCACTAAATCCTATAATTTAGCTAATTGGACAAAATTGAGTAATTATATTGGTTGATTTGATTTTTGATGACATCATCAAGTGTTTCTTATATATAATTTAAGATCTGCTTTGGATAATGATTTTATACTAGCTGAGTATCCTGTCAAGTGCCCATTCGAATTTAAGAGACTTTTATTCACATCTCAAAAGGCATTATCTCCTTTTCTCACAAGAATTTCCTTTTTGGTCTTTCGTGTACCAATTTCTAAAATAATTGAATCTGCCAATCACCTAAACTGTAAATTGTTTGATTGTTACAACTTCAAACTACAGAATCATGTTCAAACATTGTCTCCTGCAACCCGTTTTTATTACAACTAATTACATAACTCTTGCTATCGAAAATCACATCATCACTTTCAAAAACACATGGAAAATACCCCCTAAAGTTGATATTATTACTATTAAGTGGTCAATAGAAAAGAGTGGTTAATATTAAAGGGTGTTATCTGTTTGTTGTTCTTCCAATCTGACATAACCCTAAATACTTTTATGTTCAGTCACCGGAGATCTTGGAAAATCTTGAAACCAAGAAAATTGTTTTGATACATGGAGAAGGATTTGGAGCATGGTGTTGGTACAAAACTATTGCTCAGTTAGAGGAATCGGGAATGCTACCTACGGCCATAGATCTGACTGGATCCGGTATAGATTTGAAGGACACAAATAATGTCACTACATTGGAGGATTATTCAAAACCACTAATTGATTATTTGGAAAGCTTACCAGAAGATGATAAGGTAGCAAATGTTTCTACCTTTACAGTTACCATCACCACAAGAGTGGTTTTGGTATATTTTAAAGGTAGCAATTATGACCCGCTCACTTAATGGTTCTATTCGGGTTACATATTTTTAATTGATGGATCAAAAGGGTAAAAATCTACTTTAAATAGTTTGAGGATATGGTCATATGGTCGAAAAAGTCAAAACGTTTTATGCATAAAATCTCGTTAACCATTTTGTTATATAAATATATTATTACTAAAATATATTGTTAACTATATTTGACAGGGTAAATGGCCGAAAGGTACCTAACGTTACCAAATTTCTCATTTGGGTAATCAACTTTACTTTGATGAAATAGTTATCGAAGTTTTTTCTACATCCCAAAAAGGGTTCCTTTTTTAATTAATTCGAAATGAAGGTGTTTAGTTGTTTTTCTTAATGTTTAAAAAGGGATTTTTGGTACTAAACATAAAGCTTCAAAAGATTTCTAATGTCATAATGCTTCGAAACATGCTAAAAACTGCTTTTTGATGGTAAAAACTTAAAAATGTGGGCTCACAACCGTCCAGAAAGCATTTGTTTGGGGTCTTGATGCTGTAAAAGGTAAAAGAGATTCCTTTTTCGTGGTAAAAAAAATAGGTACCTTACATTGATCAGAATAAATGTTGAGTACCCGAAATGATAAAAGAGTTGGGTACCTTTCTGTGTCACTTACTCTGTTTGACCCATTGATTATTTGTTAATGATTTTTAACTTTGGACGAACTGTGTTTTGGGTCAAGGGCTCAAGGCAACCTGACTGGAACCCCCTGTGACCTGTTACCCAAACCCGCCTGACCTACACTTCTCCACCTCCAATATGTTCATTGATTTGTGAATTTATGTAGGTAATCTTAGTAGGACATAGCATTGGAGGTGCTTGTGTTTCGTATGCCTTGGAGCATTTCCAACAAAAGATATCCAAAGCAATCTTTTTATGTGGTACTATGGTAGCTGATGGTCAAAAGCCTTTTGATGTGTTTGCTGATCAGGTACGTGTTTTATGCACATAACATATAGTAGAAGTGACAAGTTTAATTATTTATTAATGGATGGTTCAGTTAGGGTAAAAAAGAAAATTACGTAGTACTTTACAGAAAGTGGGCGACAGTTGCCCAACCTAACCATGTTTATTAGAACGTTAGATTAATTTCTGTAATAAGATAATATTTGTAATTATATTTGACACTTTAATCAATTTTAATAGAACGTGTTTTGGGTCAATCAAGCCCAACCTGACCTGTTCTGAACAGTCCCAAAATGGCCTGTTTTGACCTGAACTCGTTTTGTCTAGTTACCCCCTTCAATTGAGGTTGAAAGCTACTACACTTCGTTTGGCCTCAAAAGTCAAAGCATACACCTTTTTGATGAGTAATTATCACGTTTCGCTACCCTTATACGTTTTTTCTTTATCCAGCTGGGATCTTCAGAACTCTTTATGAAGGAATCCAAGTTCCTAATCCATGGAAATGGGAAAGACAATCCTGCAACTGGATTTATGTTTGAGAAGCAACAGATGCGTGGATTATATTTCAATCAGTCTCCTGCAAAGGTAAGTGTATACCCCAGAATGTTATCTTATGCATGAGTTATACATTACTTTCACAACCATATTTTAGTTCAAATATACATATATATCTGTATTTATTTGAATAGAGTGTTATCTATCACCTTTAGCCCAACTAGTTCATGGTTCCTTGCAAATCACCCATCCTCATGGTCCGAGCAAACTTTAGGCCTTCAGTGAATGGTCATGGCCTGTTTGTGGGGAACAGTTTTCCACACAACATATAGGGTTTATTAGTTGAACAGACAACCACTTCAATGTTTGCTAACCAACCAATTGAGGTAGCAAAATGGGCGGGTTGGAAAAGGGTCTAGACAGCTCCGGTTATAATGGGTTGTTTATTTCAAATATGGATCGAGAAGGTCGGGCTAGGTTGACCCGTAAACGTTTTATATCTCTTATTTATTATTTATAAACTGACGGGCCCTTTGTGTGGCGGTATCTTGGTTGTTCATTAAACAAAGGTTATAGGTACAAGTCTCGGTTACGACATAGGTGTATATAGTTGGTGAATGGGTGTGTGAGTCAGTCTAAAAAAAATTCAATTTTTAAATTAAATGTTGAGGTGTTTTTAAGCTTTAAAAATGATCTTTGGGTGACCTTTAACTTGTTCGACTCATTCAACCAATTTCTCTTCTAGATAAATTAATTGATTTGAACCATTTGACTCGTTAGGGATCAACCATAACCTAAGTCGACCCGTTTAAATTCTATTGGTCGAGATAGGCACCTCTAGCAATTACCATAATATGAAATATTGACCTTTTTGCACGTTGCATGTGGCTGGCTTATTGCAGGATATTGCTCTAGCTATGGTTTCCATGAGACCCATCCCACTCGGGCCCATAATGCAAAACCTATCACTATCCAAAGAAAAATACGGAACGGGACGTAGGTTCTACATTCAAACACTTGAGGATCACGCCCTCTCACCGGACATTCAAGAAAAACTCGTGAGAGAAAATCCACCAGAAGGCGTTTTCAAGATCAAAGGCAGTGATCATTGCCCGTTCTTCTCTAAGCCGCTGTCATTACACAAAATATTGCTCGAGATCGCTCAAATCGCATAGCAAGATGAATTCCTTTGAGTTGATATGTGCAATGGTTGGTAATGATAGAAATGAAGATATTTTGTTGTTATATTATTTATATCTATATTTATAATTTTTAAATTTATATTATATTGAAATGTCTAGAGAGGATAAGTGTTGATTTGTTCATAGTTGGTGGTTATAAAGAACATTGGTATAGCATCTTTTTTTCATTGTCCAAGTGTAAGAGGTTTGAAAATGTTTCAATTCCATGATCTAGTTTTAGAATATGAAATGTATATCTTAACAGGTTCAAAGGCGTAGTGAGACTTATCTCTCATTATACTACACACAAATCTGAAACAAAAGTGATAATTTTATGCAAAATTTGCGCAAATATATAATATATAATCAGTTATATCCAACGCAAATATATAATATATAATCAGTTATATCCAACTAATCAAGGCGTGCTCGTCTGCTTGAGCCAGACATCTCTTGTACATATCATACTTTAAAAACTTACTTCATTATTTGTGTACCAAACATTCAATTATAAACTATTTATTGCTATCGCTATAGCAATATAGCATATATATATTACCCTCATTAAGTAACAATTTCTTTGTTGTTGGAGTAATACCATATTACTTGTAATTGTAATGACATTTGTCATATATCAATAAATAAAGGGCACAGAAAAAAAAAGTAGTATACTTACAAAACTTTAGTTTTTAATTTAAATTATCGAACTTTCAATTTGTAATCAAGTTAAGTATGTGTTTGACGTGAAATTGCACAAATGACAAGTTGTTACCGAATATTTTTTTCATAATGTACATGTGACACCCGGTTAAAAAGGGCCAAAATTAGCGGCCAATTTAAACCTTAATCACTCGTACTTGGTACGTGATAAAACAAATATGTACGTTGGTGAAACAAAATTTTATAAATAACTTGACACTATTTTTATAGTTGTTATTTACGTGAAAGTATTATGCTAAACATTATTGCATAACGATAAAACATTAAACGAATTTTACGTTTTGTAATAAACGTAACAAATGCGACAAAATATATATAACGAGCCCGACAACCAAATGAGTCAAAATTTATATTTTGTAAAATCAAAATAAAGTATTTGAAATAATACTTCGAAATATATTAACGCGAAATAACGATTTCGAACTATACGAATAAAATACATTTTAACGTATAACGATCGGGTAAACGAACACGAGTTAAATACCAAATAACTAATACAATAATTGGGAGACAAAAACATAGTGAGGCCATGCCTCTTTGGTAGAAAAGTCGTCCATGCCAAGCTCACCAAACACAACCTATGCTTGAATTATTGGAGGACTTACACATACATACACACCATCACTTAATTCATTATCACATTTCAACTCACTCCTTCCATCTCTCTCTCGGCTGTTTCTCAGCCAAAACCCACCAACGAAATTTCCACAACCAACCACCATTATCATCATTTTGATCACATTCAAAACTTTGCAAAGGAGGAGGCAAGAAACCAAGCAAATCGACATCATCACCTTCTTCCATTTCTTCATCTTTTAAAGCATTGTAAGAAACTCTATCTCTTTCTTTAGATTTGCTTGGGTTACATATTATTACATGTATACTTGCTCACTTGACCATGAAATTTCCAAATAACATGTTTAAACACAACTTAAAACTCAAAAACACTAAACTTGTTAATCTGGGCAGATTCTGTATTGTCACGAAAGAAATCATATAAAATCGTGTACTTTGAATTAGACAACGAACCACATACCGAAATTTTCGTATGAAAGAGAACTACAACTTTCATGTTTTACACTTTCTCCAGAAATACACCCATTTTTACAGAAAATGCGATTTGTACCACTGTTACTGTTTTTGGCCGGATTTTAGACCCGACACCTTCTCGATTTTATTTAACTAACTTAGAGACTTCCATGGTTCTTGGTAAAATTAAGTAAAGTACTAGAGACCTAGTAGAATATGTGGTAATTTTTGCGGAACCCAAATCGGAACAGAAACGAGCCAAAATAAATGGCGAAGCAAATCGACTAAACCGAAAACTAAACTAGGGACTGTTTTTGTACACTTTAAATATCGACACTTTCGAGCTAACTATAAAACACACCGACAATTTTTCCGAGCTCTATAAACATATTTAAGGTGTTCCTAAAATTTTTAGGTCAAACCAAGAAGGTTTGACCAAAGTCAACAAAACCGACACTCGTAACGTTTTTGTCAAAAATCGAGTTTTGAAAATGCTATAGTTTTAACACGGATGAAAAAGATGTTTTTGCACTTGCAAATAAATGAAAATTTAAACTATATATATATATATATATATATATATATATATATATATATATATATATATTCATATATATATAATGACAAATAATGCGGACAAATATTTATAAATGTACTCTCGGATAAATATACCCACACGAAACAACGAAATTATATATGTATAACTCGTACGTTTTATATATGTACTTTTTCAAAGTATACAATGAAACGGGTATAAAAATATTATATTTTTGGAAATTATTATTACAAAATCATCACCAACGAAGTATACATTTTTACAAACTTAGAACGGAAATACAAATCTAACAATTGGACATAATTTAATTAGATAAACATTAATATGGATGATATATTAGATATCCATTTACTCATTAAAATCTCGCGTGTTTAGGACACTAGGAGATTCGGGGATTGTCTAGTCTACTTCGGATATATTCATTGCTCGGTGACTCAGGTGAGTCTCACGGCCCCATTTTCAATGTTTACATGTTTTAATAATTGGGGGAGATGCAACAAAAATTGTTTTCGTGATCACTGTTATTCGGTTAGTTAATTTAGTATTAACTCAAGTTATCTGCATTGTTATTTAATTCGGTTAATCACATTGGTTACATTGTTCAGTTAATATTGTTAGTCATGATTTTCATTGTACGGTATATGCACGAGTGTTTTAATTCGGTAAAAGTCCTCAACAGTGTATGATTCATTAACTTAATAAGGCGCGATTACTAAAGGATAGTACTATCATGGGAGTGACGTCCCCGTCCGGGTTGCTAGCTACAACCAAGTTAAAAACGGGCATTTTAGTAATTGTCAAGGGTGTATCACCAAAACGGGAGGCAAAGATCGGGTTAGGCCTTGAATCATAGCTCAGTGCAATACATGTGTCGGTTATTACATTGTTCGGAAACCTTAATAGGTTTATCATTGTTCGGTACATTGTTACGCATGGTTCGGTTTACATTGTTTAATTATCGTCGGATAATCATGTTGATCACATCAATGTTTATTTTAAACCTGTGAGATTCACCAGCTTTATAGCTGACCCTTTTAGTGTTGTATTCTCAGGTGCTCAACAGTAGGATGGCCCGCAGGATACGTTAGCTAGTACGAGTCGCATGTATCTATTTAAACATGAAGATTTTCTAGCATCATCTTTTGTATTAATGGTTATGTATTAAAATCTTCAAAATCAATTGCGAACTCGCTATCTTTGTAAACTTATAACTTCAAAACAATGTACTACTTTTGTAATATATTATAAACGTCTCATGTAGAGTCGTTTGTTGTAATCTTGGTGTTTTGATATTTGATTAGTCACACCCAAATCATCGCTTCCGCAAATCATAAAAATAGGGGGTGTGACAGATTGGTATCAGAGCCTAAGGTTATAGCGAACTAGGTTGCATATAGTGGGCCTAGACTATAACCGTTAGGCAGTATTCCTTATTAGGTATGACTGGTTCAGTGATCACATCATATGAGTTTAATTTAACATAGCGTAGCTAACTATGTACAATTAAACAAAGATGATGTAAGATCTGAAAGGAGTTATATTGAACAGGAATGCATTAGCTGACTCTGACCACGAGAGAACCGGGACTTCTAACTGTTTCGTGATAGACATGACTAGGTGGATGTATAGGTATATATGATATATACATATATGATTAGGCTATTATGTGATATAGGGATATATACATACATAGGCCTCGAATATATCCTACGCTCCAGGCTATCATATATTGAAGGTATATGAATAGGCCTTATCTGACGATACTTTTGTTACCACCTACATCACTGTAACTGACAAACATAACTACTCCAACGTCCTTAGATATGAAGATCGGGATTTATTGTTTATTTACTGCCGTCTACATAATCATACGCCTGTAACTTTTTACGACAAACTCCACTGTACTGTTAGGTGTTCACTAGGAGACCAGTTAGGTTTTCACAAACCAAATCTTATTTCGCCCATACTGTTGATAACTTCATTTTTTTATCCGAACAAACCCCGAATCACGATTCACAAACTCACCATATTAATTGTAAACCATATCCTAAAAACATTTGAAAACTCTCAGCCTACATCAAACCCTGTTGTCTACCGAATCATGACTTCGCCTATGTTGTCGTATATTACAACATAAATATAAATACATATGTGATATGCCATGATTTGGCACAGACAACTCACCCATCTTCTTTTTACTTTTGCAAGAATCATGCCGCCAAGACGAACCTACACTCAAGCTCAGGTTGATCAACTGGTTGCTGAAGCATTAATTGCGGGGCAACGGCGATCTGAAAGTTCTGAAACACCACCAAACTCTACTCCTGTTAAACCTTGCACCTATAAGGACTTCCTTAGCTGCCACCCTGTGAACTTCAAAGGCACTGAAGGTGCTACTGGCTTATTGCGATGGCTGGAGAAGACTGAGTCAGTCTTTCGCATCTGCAATTGCCCAGTGGACTGTAAGGTCAAGTTCTCCACTTACACCTTTATGGACGATGCTTTGACATGGTGGAATACTTATGCTGACTCTGTGGGCCAAGACATTGCTTTGGAAACTCCTTGGGATGAACTGAAGAAAATGCTCAGAGATGAGTATTGTCCCCGGGATGAGATTCAACAACTAGAGGCCGAATTTTGGCAACTTACTACCCAAGGCAATGACATTGCCGGCTACACCTCTAGGTTTAACCAACTAGCGCACTTGTGTCCATCAATGGTTAGTGAGGAATCCAAGCGTATCGAACGCTATATCTGGGGACTCCCTCCGCAAATCCAAGGGATGGTGACTTCATCCAACTCTCCTACGTTTCATGGCACTGTGCGTATGGCACACAAACTGATGGCACAGATTGTTCGCCAAGGAACATCTGTTGTCAAAAGTACTGGAAATCACTCCGGTGATAACAAGAGAAAACCTGAGGGAAACCCTGACAATCAAGGTCCGGCTACCAAAAAGCCTGCAATCATCAAGGCCAACACCTCTGGATCTGAAAACAAGAAGGAGTACACTGGAACCAAACCCTACTGCTCAAAGTGTAAACGCCACCATGACGGGCCTTGTGGCACCCCCTGTGACAAGTGCCAGCGTTATGGTCATTATGCTAAGGATTGCCGAGCGAAAGCCTGTTTCGAGTGTGGAACTGTAGGGCACTACAGGAATGACTGTCCAAAGCTGAAGGACAAAAACATCAACCCTGCTCGAGGAAGAGCCTACGTACTCAGAACTAGGGAAGACGACCAGAACCCGAGACTCATTGACTTGCTCAACACGGGTATGGTCACTCATTAATGACCTGATTTCTTTTACACTGTTTACATGGATAGATATTACTTGCTGCTTGATATCTTTTATGTTTTCCCTAGATTCTAAGTGCACAATAGAGCTAGGGAAAAACGACAAGTTAGTTCTATAGTTTCTTTATGAGATGAAGTTTAGCTTACATATGTATAGGAATAACATATCCTACGGTGTGTATACCGGAAAACATGCCGGTTAACTTTTATACACTGGGTAACATTCCCCGTAAAACTAATGTATGCTAAATTTAGTTTCTATAGGAGACTAATAGAGTCTAGTTTACGCAACGATCCTACTGACTATTACAAACTGTATGAACACAGTAAGACTCACTGAATTCGGTGGATTGGTCATCCAAAATAAAGTAACACTTGCTAATACGGGACGACCTGGTCAAGTAGACATAACGGTTGGGTAGAATTCGGACCTCTCCATTTCTTAAATAATCGGTAGGTCAAAGCCTAACAAGGGGAGATGACATGGATAACTCGGATGTCTTAGTATTAGACATATCACTTAGTTGGCCTTAGTAACACGCGAACATAGATTTCAATTGAATTTCGGGACGAAATTCTCCTAACAAGGGGAGAATGTGACACCCGGTTAAAAAGGGCCAAAATTAGCGGCCAATTTAAACCTTAATCACTCGTACTTGGTACGTGATAAAACAAATATGTACGTTGGTGAAACAAAATTTTATAAATAACTTGACACTATTTTTATAGTTGTTATTTACGTGAAAGTATTATGCTAAACATTATTGCATAACGATAAAACATTAAACGAATTTTACGTTTTGTAATAAACGTAACAAATGCGACAAAATATATATAACGAGCCCGACAACCAAATGAGTCAAAATTTATATTTTGTAAAATCAAAATAAAGTATTTGAAATAATACTTCGAAATATATTAACGCGAAATAACGATTTCGAACTATACGAATAAAATACATTTTAACGTATAACGATCGGGTAAACGAACACGAGTTAAATACCAAATAACTAATACAATAATTGGGAGACAAAAACATAGTGAGGCCATGCCTCTTTGGTAGAAAAGTCGTCCATGCCAAGCTCACCAAACACAACCTATGCTTGAATTATTGGAGGACTTACACATACATACACACCATCACTTAATTCATTATCACATTTCAACTCACTCCTTCCATCTCTCTCTCGGCTGTTTCTCAGCCAAAACCCACCAACGAAATTTCCACAACCAACCACCATTATCATCATTTTGATCACATTCAAAACTTTGCAAAGGAGGAGGCAAGAAACCAAGCAAATCGACATCATCACCTTCTTCCATTTCTTCATCTTTTAAAGCATTGTAAGAAACTCTATCTCTTTCTTTAGATTTGCTTGGGTTACATATTATTACATGTATACTTGCTCACTTGACCATGAAATTTCCAAATAACATGTTTAAACACAACTTAAAACTCAAAAACACTAAACTTGTTAATCTGGGCAGATTCTGTATTGTCACGAAAGAAATCATATAAAATCGTGTACTTTGAATTAGACAACGAACCACATACCGAAATTTTCGTATGAAAGAGAACTACAACTTTCATGTTTTACACTTTCTCCAGAAATACACCCATTTTTACAGAAAATGCGATTTGTACCACTGTTACTGTTTTTGGCCGGATTTTAGACCCGACACCTTCTCGATTTTATTTAACTAACTTAGAGACTTCCATGGTTCTTGGTAAAATTAAGTAAAGTACTAGAGACCTAGTAGAATATGTGGTAATTTTTTCGGAACCCAAATCGGAACAGAAACGAGCCAAAATAAATGGCGAAGCAAATCGACTAAACCGAAAACTAAACTAGGGAATGTTTTTGTACACTTTAAATATCGACACTTTCGAGCTAACTATAAAACACACCGACAATTTTTCCGAGCTCTATAAACATATTTAAGGTGTTCCTAAAATTTTTAGGTCAAACCAAGAAGGTTTGACCAAAGTCAACAAAACCGACACTCGTAACGTTTTTGTCAAAAATCGAGTTTTGAAAATGCTATAGTTTTAACACGGATGAAAAAGATGTTTTTGCACTTGCAAATAAATGAAAATTTAAACTATATATATATATATATATATATTCATATATATATAATGACAAATAATGCGGACAAATATTTATAAATGTACTCTCGGATAAATATACCCACACGAAACAACGAAATTATATATGTATAACTCGTACGTTTTATATATGTACTTTTTCAAAGTATACAATGAAACGGGTATAAAAATATTATATTTTTGGAAATTATTATTACAAAATCATCACCAACGAAGTATACATTTTTACAAACTTAGAACGGAAATACAAATCTAACAATTGGACATAATTTAATTAGATAAACATTAATATGGATGATATATTAGATATCCATTTACTCACTAAAATCTCGCGTGTTTAGGACACTAGGAGATTCGGGGATTGTCTAGTCTACTTCGGATATATTCATTGCTCGGTGACTCAGGTGAGTCTCACGACCCCATTTTCAATGTTTACATGTTTTAATAATTGGGGGAGATGCAACAAAAATTGTTTTCGTGATCACTGTTATTCGGTTAGTTAATTTAGTATTAACTCAAGTTATCTGCATTGTTATTTAATTCGGTTAATCACATTGGTTACATTGTTCAGTTAATATTGTTAGTCATGATTTTCATTGTACGGTATATGCACGAGTGTTTTAATTCGGTAAAAGTCCTCAACAGTGTATGATTCATTAACTTAATAAGGCGCGATTACTAAAGGATAGTACTATCATGGGAGTGACGTCCCCGTCCGGGTTGCTAGCTACAACCAAGTTAAAAACGGGCATTTTAGTAATTGTCAAGGGTGTATCACCAAAACGGGAGGCAAAGATCGGGTTAGGCCTTGAATCATAGCTCAGTGCAATACATGTGTCGGTTATTACATTGTTCGGAAACCTTAATAGGTTTATCATTGTTCGGTACATTGTTACGCATGGTTCGGTTTACATTGTTTAATTATCGTCGGATAATCATGTTGATCACATCAATGTTTATTTTAAACCTGTGAGATTCACCAGCTTTATAGCTGACCCTTTTAGTGTTGTATTCTCAGGTGCTCAACAGTAGGATGGCCCGCAGGATACGTTAGCTAGTACGAGTCGCATGTATCTATTTAAACATGAAGATTTTCTAGCATCATCTTTTGTATTAATGGTTATGTATTAAAATCTTCAAAATCAATTGCGAACTCGCTATCTTTGTAAACTTATAACTTCAAAACAATGTACTACTTTTGTAATATATTATAAACGTCTCATGTAGAGTCGTTTGTTGTAATCTTGGTGTTTTGATATTTGATTAGTCACACCCAAATCATCGCTTCCGCAAATCATAAAAATAGGGGGTGTGACAGATTGGTATCAGAGCCTAAGGTTATAGCGAACTAGGTTGCATATAGTGGGCCTAGACTATAACCGTTAGGCAGTATTCCTTATTAGGTATGACTGGTTCAGTGATCACATCATATGAGTTTAATTTAACATAGCGTAGCTAACTATGTACAATTAAACAAAGATGATGTAAGATCTGAAAGGAGTTATATTGAACAGGAATGCATTAGCTGACTCTGACCACGAGAGAACCGGGACTTCTAACTGTTTCGTGATAGACATGACTAGGTGGATGTATAGGTATATATGATATATACATATATGATTAGGCTATTATGTGATATAGGGATATATACATACATAGGCCTCGAATATATCCTACGCTCCAGGCTATCATATATTGAAGGTATATGAATAGGCCTTATCTGACGATACTTTTGTTACCACCTACATCACTGTAACTGACAAACATAACTACTCCAACGTCCTTAGATATGAAGATCGGGATTTATTGTTTATTTACTGCCGTCTACATAATCATACGCCTGTAACTTTTTACGACAAACTCCACTGTACTGTTAGGTGTTCACTAGGAGACCAGTTAGGTTTTCACAAACCAAATCTTATTTCGCCCATACTGTTGATAACTTCATTTTTTTATCCGAACAAACCCCGAATCACGATTCACAAACTCACCATATTAATTGTAAACCATATCCTAAAAACATTTGAAAACTCTCAGCCTACATCAAACCCTGTTGTCTACCGAATCATGACTTCGCCTATGTTGTCGTATATTACAACATAAATATAAATACATATGTGATATGCCATGATTTGGCACAGACAACTCACCCATCTTCTTTTTACTTTTGCAAGAATCATGCCGCCAAGACGAACCTACACTCAAGCTCAGGTTGATCAACTGGTTGCTGAAGCATTAATTGCGGGGCAACGGCGATCTGAAAGTTCTGAAACACCACCAAACTCTACTCCTGTTAAACCTTGCACCTATAAGGACTTCCTTAGCTGCCACCCTGTGAACTTCAAAGGCACTGAAGGTGCTATTGGCTTATTGCGATGGCTGGAGAAGACTGAGTCAGTCTTTCGCATCTGCAATTGCCCAGTGGACTGTAAGGTCAAGTTCTCCACTTACACCTTTATGGACGATGCTTTGACATGGTGGAATACTTATGCTGACTCTGTGGGCCAAGACATTGCTTTGGAAACTCCTTGGGATGAACTGAAGAAAATGCTCAGAGATGAGTATTGTCCCCGGGATGAGATTCAACAACTAGAGGCCGAATTTTGGCAACTTACTACCCAAGGCAATGACATTGCCGGCTACACCTCTAGGTTTAACCAACTAGCGCACTTGTGTCCATCAATGGTTAGTGAGGAATCCAAGCGTATCGAACGCTATATCTGGGGACTCCCTCCGCAAATCCAAGGGATGGTGACTTCATCCAACTCTCCTACGTTTCATGGCACTGTGCGTATGGCACACAAACTGATGGCACAGATTGTTCGCCAAGGAACATCTGTTGTCAAAAGTACTGGAAATCACTCCGGTGATAACAAGAGAAAACCTGAGGGAAACCCTGACAATCAAGGTCCGGCTACCAAAAAGCCTGCAATCATCAAGGCCAACACCTCTGGATCTGAAAACAAGAAGGAGTACACTGGAACCAAACCCTACTGCTCAAAGTGTAAACGCCACCATGACGGGCCTTGTGGCACCCCCTGTGACAAGTGCCAGCGTTATGGTCATTATGCTAAGGATTGCCGAGCGAAAGCCTGTTTCGAGTGTGGAACTGTAGGGCACTACAGGAATGACTGTCCAAAGCTGAAGGACAAAAACATCAACCCTGCTCGAGGAAGAGCCTACGTACTCAGAACTAGGGAAGACGACCAGAACCCGAGACTCATTGACTTGCTCAACACGGGTATGGTCACTCATTAATGACCTGATTTCTTTTACACTGTTTACATGGATAGATATTACTTGCTGCTTGATATCTTTTATGTTTTCCCTAGATTCTAAGTGCACAATAGAGCTAGGGAAAAACGACAAGTTAGTTCTATAGTTTCTTTATGAGATGAAGTTTAGCTTACATATGTATAGGAATAACATATCCTACGGTGTGTATACCGGAAAACATGCCGGTTAACTTTTATACACTGGGTAACATTCCCCGTAAAACTAATGTATGCTAAATTTAGTTTCTATAGGAGACTAATAGAGTCTAGTTTACGCAACGATCCTACTGACTATTACAAACTGTATGAACACAGTAAGACTCACTGAATTCGGTGGATTGGTCATCCAAAATAAAGTAACACTTGCTAATACGGGACGACCTGGTCAAGTAGACATAACGGTTGGGTAGAATTCGGACCTCTCCATTTCTTAAATAATCGGTAGGTCAAAGCCTAACAAGGGGAGATGACATGGATAACTCGGATGTCTTAGTATTAGACATATCACTTAGTTGGCCTTAGTAACACGCGAACATAGATTTCAATTGAATTTCGGGACGAAATTCTCCTAACAAGGGGAGAATGTGACACCCGGTTAAAAAGGGCCAAAATTAGCGGCCAATTTAAACCTTAATCACTCGTACTTTGTACGTGATAAAACAAATATGTACGTTGGTGAAACAAAATTTTATAAATAACTTGACACTATTTTTATAGTTGTTATTTACGTGAAAGTATTATGCTAAACATTATTGCATAACGATAAAACATTAAACGAATTTTACGTTTTGTAATAAACGTAACAAATGCGACAAAATATATATAACGAGCCCGACAACCAAATGAGTCAAAATTTATATTTTGTAAAATCAAAATAAAGTATTTGAAATAATACTTCGAAATATATTAACGCGAAATAACGATTTCGAACTATACGAATAAAATACATTTTAACGTATAACGATCGGGTAAACGAACACGAGTTAAATACCAAATAACTAATACAATAATTGGGAGACAAAAACATAGTGAGGCCATGCCTCTTTGGTAGAAAAGTCGTCCATGCCAAGCTCACCAAACACAACCTATGCTTGAATTATTGGAGGACTTACACATACATACACACCATCACTTAATTCATTATCACATTTCAACTCACTCCTTCCATCTCTCTCTCGGCTGTTTCTCAGCCAAAACCCACCAACGAAATTTCCACAACCAACCACCATTATCATCATTTTGATCACATTCAAAACTTTGCAAAGGAGGAGGCAAGAAACCAAGCAAATCGACATCATCACCTTCTTCCATTTCTTCATCTTTTAAAGCATTGTAAGAAACTCTATCTCTTTCTTTAGATTTGCTTGGGTTACATATTATTACATGTATACTTGCTCACTTGACCATGAAATTTCCAAATAACATGTTTAAACACAACTTAAAACTCAAAAACACTAAACTTGTTAATCTGGGCAGATTCTGTATTGTCACGAAAGAAATCATATAAAATCGTGTACTTTGAATTAGACAACGAACCACATACCGAAATTTTCGTATGAAAGAGAACTACAACTTTCATGTTTTACACTTTCTCCAGAAATACACCCATTTTTACAGAAAATGCGATTTGTACCACTGTTACTGTTTTTGGCCGGATTTTAGACCCGACACCTTCTCGATTTTATTTAACTAACTTAGAGACTTCCATGGTTCTTGGTAAAATTAAGTAAAGTACTAGAGACCTAGTAGAATATGTGGTAATTTTTTCGGAACCCAAATCGGAACAGAAACGAGCCAAAATAAATGGCGAAGCAAATCGACTAAACCGAAAACTAAACTAGGGAATGTTTTTGTACACTTTAAATATCGACACTTTCGAGCTAACTATAAAACACACCGACAATTTTTCCGAGCTCTATAAACATATTTAAGGTGTTCCTAAAATTTTTAGGTCAAACCAAGAAGGTTTGACCAAAGTCAACAAAACCGACACTCGTAACGTTTTTGTCAAAAATCGAGTTTTGAAAATGCTATAGTTTTAACACGGATGAAAAAGATGTTTTTGCACTTGCAAATAAATGAAAATTTAAACTATATATATATATATATATATTCATATATATATAATGACAAATAATGCGGACAAATATTTATAAATGTACTCTCGGATAAATATACCCACACGAAACAACGAAATTATATATGTATAACTCGTACGTTTTATATATGTACTTTTTCAAAGTATACAATGAAACGGGTATAAAAATATTATATTTTTGGAAATTATTATTACAAAATCATCACCAACGAAGTATACATTTTTACAAACTTAGAACGGAAATACAAATCTAACAATTGGACATAATTTAATTAGATAAACATTAATATGGATGATATATTAGATATCCATTTACTCATTAAAATCTCGCGTGTTTAGGACACTAGGAGATTCGGGGATTGTCTAGTCTACTTCGGATATATTCATTGCTCGGTGACTCAGGTGAGTCTCACGGCCCCATTTTCAATGTTTACATGTTTTAATAATTGGGGGAGATGCAACAAAAATTGTTTTCGTGATCACTGTTATTCGGTTAGTTAATTTAGTATTAACTCAAGTTATCTGCATTGTTATTTAATTCGGTTAATCACATTGGTTACATTGTTCAGTTAATATTGTTAGTCATGATTTTCATTGTACGGTATATGCACGAGTGTTTTAATTCGGTAAAAGTCCTCAACAGTGTATGATTCATTAACTTAATAAGGCGCGATTACTAAAGGATAGTACTATCATGGGAGTGACGTCCCCGTCCGGGTTGCTAGCTACAACCAAGTTAAAAACGGGCATTTTAGTAATTGTCAAGGGTGTATCACCAAAACGGGAGGCAAAGATCGGGTTAGGCCTTGAATCATAGCTCAGTGCAATACATGTGTCGGTTATTACATTGTTCGGAAACCTTAATAGGTTTATCATTGTTCGGTACATTGTTACGCATGGTTCGGTTTACATTGTTTAATTATCGTCGGATAATCATGTTGATCACATCAATGTTTATTTTAAACCTGTGAGATTCACCAGCTTTATAGCTGACCCTTTTAGTGTTGTATTCTCAGGTGCTCAACAGTAGGATGGCCCGCAGGATACGTTAGCTAGTACGAGTCGCATGTATCTATTTAAACATGAAGATTTTCTAGCATCATCTTTTGTATTAATGGTTATGTATTAAAATCTTCAAAATCAATTGCGAACTCGCTATCTTTGTAAACTTATAACTTCAAAACAATGTACTACTTTTGTAATATATTATAAACGTCTCATGTAGAGTCGTTTGTTGTAATCTTGGTGTTTTGATATTTGATTAGTCACACCCAAATCATCGCTTCCGCAAATCATAAAAATAGGGGGTGTGACAGATTGGTATCAGAGCCTAAGGTTATAGCGAACTAGGTTGCATATAGTGGGCCTAGACTATAACCGTTAGGCAGTATTCCTTATTAGGTATGACTGGTTCAGTGATCACATCATATGAGTTTAATTTAACATAGCGTAGCTAACTATGTACAATTAAACAAAGATGATGTAAGATCTGAAAGGAGTTATATTGAACAGGAATGCATTAGCTGACTCTGACCACGAGAGAACCGGGACTTCTAACTGTTTCGTGATAGACATGACTAGGTGGATGTATAGGTATATATGATATATACATATATGATTAGGCTATTATGTGATATAGGGATATATACATACATAGGCCTCGAATATATCCTACGCTCCAGGCTATCATATATTGAAGGTATATGAATAGGCCTTATCTGACGATACTTTTGTTACCACCTACATCACTGTAACTGACAAACATAACTACTCCAACGTCCTTAGATATGAAGATCGGGATTTATTGTTTATTTACTGCCGTCTACATAATCATACGCCTGTAACTTTTTACGACAAACTCCACTGTACTGTTAGGTGTTCACTAGGAGACCAGTTAGGTTTTCACAAACCAAATCTTATTTCGCCCATACTGTTGATAACTTCATTTTTTTATCCGAACAAACCCCGAATCACGATTCACAAACTCACCATATTAATTGTAAACCATATCCTAAAAACATTTGAAAACTCTCAGCCTACATCAAACCCTGTTGTCTACCGAATCATGACTTCGCCTATGTTGTCGTATATTACAACATAAATATAAATACATATGTGATATGCCATGATTTGGCACAGACAACTCACCCATCTTCTTTTTACTTTTGCAAGAATCATGCCGCCAAGACGAACCTACACTCAAGCTCAGGTTGATCAACTGGTTGCTGAAGCATTAATTGCGGGGCAACGGCGATCTGAAAGTTCTGAAACACCACCAAACTCTACTCCTGTTAAACCTTGCACCTATAAGGACTTCCTTAGCTGCCACCCTGTGAACTTCAAAGGCACTGAAGGTGCTATTGGCTTATTGCGATGGCTGGAGAAGACTGAGTCAGTCTTTCACATCTGCAATTGCCCAGTGGACTGTAAGGTCAAGTTCTCCACTTACACCTTTATGGACGATGCTTTGACATGGTGGAATACTTATGCTGACTCTGTGGGCCAAGACATTGCTTTGGAAACTCCTTGGGATGAACTGAAGAAAATGCTCAGAGATGAGTATTGTCCCCGGGATGAGATTCAACAACTAGAGGCCGAATTTTGGCAACTTACTACCCAAGGCAATGACATTGCCGGCTACACCTCTAGGTTTAACCAACTAGCGCACTTGTGTCCATCAATGGTTAGTGAGGAATCCAAGCGTATCGAACGCTATATCTGGGGACTCCCTCCGCAAATCCAAGGGATGGTGACTTCATCCAACTCTCCTACGTTTCATGGCACTGTGCGTATGGCACACAAACTGATGGCACAGATTGTTCGCCAAGGAACATCTGTTGTCAAAAGTACTGGAAATCACTCCGGTGATAACAAGAGAAAACCTGAGGGAAACCCTGACAATCAAGGTCCGGCTACCAAAAAGCCTGCAATCATCAAGGCCAACACCTCTGGATCTGAAAACAAGAAGGAGTACACTGGAACCAAACCCTACTGCTCAAAGTGTAAACGCCACCATGACGGGCCTTGTGGCACCCCCTGTGACAAGTGCCAGCGTTATGGTCATTATGCTAAGGATTGCCGAGCGAAAGCCTGTTTCGAGTGTGGAACTGTAGGGCACTACAGGAATGACTGTCCAAAGCTGAAGGACAAAAACATCAACCCTGCTCGAGGAAGAGCCTACGTACTCAGAACTAGGGAAGACGACCAGAACCCGAGACTCATTGACTTGCTCAACACGGGTATGGTCACTCATTAATGACCTGATTTCTTTTACACTGTTTACATGGATAGATATTACTTGCTGCTTGATATCTTTTATGTTTTCCCTAGATTCTAAGTGCACAATAGAGCTAGGGAAAAACGACAAGTTAGTTCTATAGTTTCTTTATGAGATGAAGTTTAGCTTACATATGTATAGGAATAACATATCCTACGGTGTGTATACCGGAAAACATGCCGGTTAACTTTTATACACTGGGTAACATTCCCCGTAAAACTAATGTATGCTAAATTTAGTTTCTATAGGAGACTAATAGAGTCTAGTTTACGCAACGATCCTACTGACTATTACAAACTGTATGAACACAGTAAGACTCACTGAATTCGGTGGATTGGTCATCCAAAATAAAGTAACACTTGCTAATACGGGACGACCTGGTCAAGTAGACATAACGGTTGGGTAGAATTCGGACCTCTCCATTTCTTAAATAATCGGTAGGTCAAAGCCTAACAAGGGGAGATGACATGGATAACTCGGATGTCTTAGTATTAGACATATCACTTAGTTGGCCTTAGTAACACGCGAACATAGATTTCAATTGAATTTCGGGACGAAATTCTCCTAACAAGGGGAGAATGTGACACCCGGTTAAAAAGGGCCAAAATTAGCGGCCAATTTAAACCTTAATCACTCGTACTTGGTACGTGATAAAACAAATATGTACGTTGGTGAAACAAAATTTTATAAATAACTTGACACTATTTTTATAGTTGTTATTTACGTGAAAGTATTATGCTAAACATTATTGCATAACGATAAAACATTAAACGAATTTTACGTTTTGTAATAAACGTAACAAATGCGACAAAATATATATAACGAGCCCGACAACCAAATGAGTCAAAATTTATATTTTGTAAAATCAAAATAAAGTATTTGAAATAATACTTCGAAATATATTAACGCGAAATAACGATTTCGAACTATACGAATAAAATACATTTTAACGTATAACGATCGGGTAAACGAACACGAGTTAAATACCAAATAACTAATACAATAATTGGGAGACAAAAACATAGTGAGGCCATGCCTCTTTGGTAGAAAAGTCGTCCATGCCAAGCTCACCAAACACAACCTATGCTTGAATTATTGGAGGACTTACACATACATACACACCATCACTTAATTCATTATCACATTTCAACTCACTCCTTCCATCTCTCTCTCGGCTGTTTCTCAGCCAAAACCCACCAACGAAATTTCCACAACCAACCACCATTATCATCATTTTGATCACATTCAAAACTTTGCAAAGGAGGAGGCAAGAAACCAAGCAAATCGACATCATCACCTTCTTCCATTTCTTCATCTTTTAAAGCATTGTAAGAAACTCTATCTCTTTCTTTAGATTTGCTTGGGTTACATATTATTACATGTATACTTGCTCACTTGACCATGAAATTTCCAAATAACATGTTTAAACACAACTTAAAACTCAAAAACACTAAACTTGTTAATCTGGGCAGATTCTGTATTGTCACGAAAGAAATCATATAAAATCGTGTACTTTGAATTAGACAACGAACCACATACCGAAATTTTCGTATGAAAGAGAACTACAACTTTCATGTTTTACACTTTCTCCAGAAATACACCCATTTTTACAGAAAATGCGATTTGTACCACTGTTACTGTTTTTGGCCGGATTTTAGACCCGACACATTCTCGATTTTATTTAACTAACTTAGAGACTTCCATGGTTCTTGGTAAAATTAAGTAAAGTACTAGAGACCTAGTAGAATATGTGGTAATTTTTTCGGAACCCAAATCGGAACAGAAACGAGCCAAAATAAATGGCGAAGCAAATCGACTAAACCGAAAACTAAACTAGGGAATGTTTTTGTACACTTTAAATATCGACACTTTCGAGCTAACTATAAAACACACCGACAATTTTTCCGAGCTCTATAAACATATTTAAGGTGTTCCTAAAATTTTTAGGTCAAACCAAGAAGGTTTGACCAAAGTCAACAAAACCGACACTCGTAACGTTTTTGTCAAAAATCGAGTTTTGAAAATGCTATAGTTTTAACACGGATGAAAAAGATGTTTTTGCACTTGCAAATAAATGAAAATTTAAACTATATATATATATATATATATATTCATATATATATAATGACAAATAATGCGGACAAATATTTATAAATGTACTCTCGGATAAATATACCCACACGAAACAACGAAATTATATATGTATAACTCGTACGTTTTATATATGTACTTTTTCAAAGTATACAATGAAACGGGTATAAAAATATTATATTTTTGGAAATTATTATTACAAAATCATCACCAACGAAGTATACATTTTTACAAACTTAGAACGGAAATACAAATCTAACAATTGGACATAATTTAATTAGATAAACATTAATATGGATGATATATTAGATATCCATTTACTCACTAAAATCTCGCGTGTTTAGGACACTAGGAGATTCGGGGATTGTCTAGTCTACTTCGGATATATTCATTGCTCGGTGACTCAGGTGAGTCTCACGACCCCATTTTCAATGTTTACATGTTTTAATAATTGGGGGAGATGCAACAAAAATTGTTTTCGTGATCACTGTTATTCGGTTAGTTAATTTAGTATTAACTCAAGTTATCTGCATTGTTATTTAATTCGGTTAATCACATTGGTTACATTGTTCAGTTAATATTGTTAGTCATGATTTTCATTGTACGGTATATGCACGAGTGTTTTAATTCGGTAAAAGTCCTCAACAGTGTATGATTCATTAACTTAATAAGGCGCGATTACTAAAGGATAGTACTATCATGGGAGTGACGTCCCCGTCCGGGTTGCTAGCTACAACCAAGTTAAAAACGGGCATTTTAGTAATTGTCAAGGGTGTATCACCAAAACGGGAGGCAAAGATCGGGTTAGGCCTTGAATCATAGCTCAGTGCAATACATGTGTCGGTTATTACATTGTTCGGAAACCTTAATAGGTTTATCATTGTTCGGTACATTGTTACGCATGGTTCGGTTTACATTGTTTAATTATCGTCGGATAATCATGTTGATCACATCAATGTTTATTTTAAACCTGTGAGATTCACCAGCTTTATAGCTGACCCTTTTAGTGTTGTATTCTCAGGTGCTCAACAGTAGGATGGCCCGCAGGATACGTTAGCTAGTACGAGTCGCATGTATCTATTTAAACATGAAGATTTTCTAGCATCATCTTTTGTATTAATGGTTATGTATTAAAATCTTCAAAATCAATTGCGAACTCGCTATCTTTGTAAACTTATAACTTCAAAACAATGTACTACTTTTGTAATATATTATAAACGTCTCATGTAGAGTCGTTTGTTGTAATCTTGGTGTTTTGATATTTGATTAGTCACACCCAAATCATCGCTTCCGCAAATCATAAAAATAGGGGGTGTGACAGATTGGTATCAGAGCCTAAGGTTATAGCGAACTAGGTTGCATATAGTGGGCCTAGACTATAACCGTTAGGCAGTATTCCTTATTAGGTATGACTGGTTCAGTGATCACATCATATGAGTTTAATTTAACATAGCGTAGCTAACTATGTACAATTAAACAAAGATGATGTAAGATCTGAAAGGAGTTATATTGAACAGGAATGCATTAGCTGACTCTGACCACGAGAGAACCGGGACTTCTAACTGTTTCGTGATAGACATGACTAGGTGGATGTATAGGTATATATGATATATACATATATGATTAGGCTATTATGTGATATAGGGATATATACATACATAGGCCTCGAATATATCCTACGCTCCAGGCTATCATATATTGAAGGTATATGAATAGGCCTTATCTGACGATACTTTTGTTACCACCTACATCACTGTAACTGACAAACATAACTACTCCAACGTCCTTAGATATGAAGATCGGGATTTATTGTTTATTTACTGCCGTCTACATAATCATACGCCTGTAACTTTTTACGACAAACTCCACTGTACTGTTAGGTGTTCACTAGGAGACCAGTTAGGTTTTCACAAACCAAATCTTATTTCGCCCATACTGTTGATAACTTCATTTTTTTATCCGAACAAACCCCGAATCACGATTCACAAACTCACCATATTAATTGTAAACCATATCCTAAAAACATTTGAAAACTCTCAGCCTACATCAAACCCTGTTGTCTACCGAATCATGACTTCGCCTATGTTGTCGTATATTACAACATAAATATAAATACATATGTGATATGCCATGATTTGGCACAGACAACTCACCCATCTTCTTTTTACTTTTGCAAGAATCATGCCGCCAAGACGAACCTACACTCAAGCTCAGGTTGATCAACTGGTTGCTGAAGCATTAATTGCGGGGCAACGGCGATCTGAAAGTTCTGAAACACCACCAAACTCTACTCCTGTTAAACCTTGCACCTATAAGGACTTCCTTAGCTGCCACCCTGTGAACTTCAAAGGCACTGAAGGTGCTATTGGCTTATTGCGATGGCTGGAGAAGACTGAGTCAGTCTTTCACATCTGCAATTGCCCAGTGGACTGTAAGGTCAAGTTCTCCACTTACACCTTTATGGACGATGCTTTGACATGGTGGAATACTTATGCTGACTCTGTGGGCCAAGACATTGCTTTGGAAACTCCTTGGGATGAACTGAAGAAAATGCTCAGAGATGAGTATTGTCCCCGGGATGAGATTCAACAACTAGAGGCCGAATTTTGGCAACTTACTACCCAAGGCAATGACATTGCCGGCTACACCTCTAGGTTTAACCAACTAGCGCACTTGTGTCCATCAATGGTTAGTGAGGAATCCAAGCGTATCGAACGCTATATCTGGGGACTCCCTCCGCAAATCCAAGGGATGGTGACTTCATCCAACTCTCCTACGTTTCATGGCACTGTGCGTATGGCACACAAACTGATGGCACAGATTGTTCGCCAAGGAACATCTGTTGTCAAAAGTACTGGAAATCACTCCGGTGATAACAAGAGAAAACCTGAGGGAAACCCTGACAATCAAGGTCCGGCTACCAAAAAGCCTGCAATCATCAAGGCCAACACCTCTGGATCTGAAAACAAGAAGGAGTACACTGGAACCAAACCCTACTGCTCAAAGTGTAAACGCCACCATGACGGGCCTTGTGGCACCCCCTGTGACAAGTGCCAGCGTTATGGTCATTATGCTAAGGATTGCCGAGCGAAAGCCTGTTTCGAGTGTGGAACTGTAGGGCACTACAGGAATGACTGTCCAAAGCTGAAGGACAAAAACATCAACCCTGCTCGAGGAAGAGCCTACGTACTCAGAACTAGGGAAGACGACCAGAACCCGAGACTCATTGACTTGCTCAACACGGGTATGGTCACTCATTAATGACCTGATTTCTTTTACACTGTTTACATGGATAGATATTACTTGCTGCTTGATATCTTTTATGTTTTCCCTAGATTCTAAGTGCACAATAGAGCTAGGGAAAAACGACAAGTTAGTTCTATAGTTTCTTTATGAGATGAAGTTTAGCTTACATATGTATAGGAATAACATATCCTACGGTGTGTATACCGGAAAACATGCCGGTTAACTTTTATACACTGGGTAACATTCCCCGTAAAACTAATGTATGCTAAATTTAGTTTCTATAGGAGACTAATAGAGTCTAGTTTACGCAACGATCCTACTGACTATTACAAACTGTATGAACACAGTAAGACTCACTGAATTCGGTGGATTGGTCATCCAAAATAAAGTAACACTTGCTAATACGGGACGACCTGGTCAAGTAGACATAACGGTTGGGTAGAATTCGGACCTCTCCATTTCTTAAATAATCGGTAGGTCAAAGCCTAACAAGGGGAGATGACATGGATAACTCGGATGTCTTAGTATTAGACATATCACTTAGTTGGCCTTAGTAACACGCGAACATAGATTTCAATTGAATTTCGGGACGAAATTCTCCTAACAAGGGGAGAATGTGACACCCGGTTAAAAAGGGCCAAAATTAGCGGCCAATTTAAACCTTAATCACTCGTACTTGGTACGTGATAAAACAAATATGTACGTTGGTGAAACAAAATTTTATAAATAACTTGACACTATTTTTATAGTTGTTATTTACGTGAAAGTATTATGCTAAACATTATTGCATAACGATAAAACATTAAACGAATTTTACGTTTTGTAATAAACGTAACAAATGCGACAAAATATATATAACGAGCCCGACAACCAAATGAGTCAAAATTTATATTTTGTAAAATCAAAATAAAGTATTTGAAATAATACTTCGAAATATATTAACGCGAAATAACGATTTCGAACTATACGAATAAAATACATTTTAACGTATAACGATCGGGTAAACGAACACGAGTTAAATACCAAATAACTAATACAATAATTGGGAGACAAAAACATAGTGAGGCCATGCCTCTTTGGTAGAAAAGTCGTCCATGCCAAGCTCACCAAACACAACCTATGCTTGAATTATTGGAGGACTTACACATACATACACACCATCACTTAATTCATTATCACATTTCAACTCACTCCTTCCATCTCTCTCTCGGCTGTTTCTCAGCCAAAACCCACCAACGAAATTTCCACAACCAACCACCATTATCATCATTTTGATCACATTCAAAACTTTGCAAAGGAGGAGGCAAGAAACCAAGCAAATCGACATCATCACCTTCTTCCATTTCTTCATCTTTTAAAGCATTGTAAGAAACTCTATCTCTTTCTTTAGATTTGCTTGGGTTACATATTATTACATGTATACTTGCTCACTTGACCATGAAATTTCCAAATAACATGTTTAAACACAACTTAAAACTCAAAAACACTAAACTTGTTAATCTGGGCAGATTCTGTATTGTCACGAAAGAAATCATATAAAATCGTGTACTTTGAATTAGACAACGAACCACATACCGAAATTTTCGTATGAAAGAGAACTACAACTTTCATGTTTTACACTTTCTCCAGAAATACACCCATTTTTACAGAAAATGCGATTTGTACCACTGTTACTGTTTTTGGCCGGATTTTAGACCCGACACCTTCTCGATTTTATTTAACTAACTTAGAGACTTCCATGGTTCTTGGTAAAATTAAGTAAAGTACTAGAGACCTAGTAGAATATGTGGTAATTTTTTCGGAACCCAAATCGGAACAGAAACGAGCCAAAATAAATGGCGAAGCAAATCGACTAAACCGAAAACTAAACTAGGGAATGTTTTTGTACACTTTAAATATCGACACTTTCGAGCTAACTATAAAACACACCGACAATTTTTCCGAGCTCTATAAACATATTTAAGGTGTTCCTAAAATTTTTAGGTCAAACCAAGAAGGTTTGACCAAAGTCAACAAAACCGACACTCGTAACGTTTTTGTCAAAAATCGAGTTTTGAAAATGCTATAGTTTTAACACGGATGAAAAAGATGTTTTTGCACTTGCAAATAAATGAAAATTTAAACTATATATATATATATATATATTCATATATATATAATGACAAATAATGCGGACAAATATTTATAAATGTACTCTCGGATAAATATACCCACACGAAACAACGAAATTATATATGTATAACTCGTACGTTTTATATATGTACTTTTTCAAAGTATACAATGAAACGGGTATAAAAATATTATATTTTTGGAAATTATTATTACAAAATCATCACCAACGAAGTATACATTTTTACAAACTTAGAACGGAAATACAAATCTAACAATTGGACATAATTTAATTAGATAAACATTAATATGGATGATATATTAGATATCCATTTACTCATTAAAATCTCGCGTGTTTAGGACACTAGGAGATTCGGGGATTGTCTAGTCTACTTCGGATATATTCATTGCTCGGTGACTCAGGTGAGTCTCACGGCCCCATTTTCAATGTTTACATGTTTTAATAATTGGGGGAGATGCAACAAAAATTGTTTTCGTGATCACTGTTATTCGGTTAGTTAATTTAGTATTAACTCAAGTTATCTGCATTGTTATTTAATTCGGTTAATCACATTGGTTACATTGTTCAGTTAATATTGTTAGTCATGATTTTCATTGTACGGTATATGCACGAGTGTTTTAATTCGGTAAAAGTCCTCAACAGTGTATGATTCATTAACTTAATAAGGCGCGATTACTAAAGGATAGTACTATCATGGGAGTGACGTCCCCGTCCGGGTTGCTAGCTACAACCAAGTTAAAAATGGGCATTTTAGTAATTGTCAAGGGTGTATCACCAAAACGGGAGGCAAAGATCGGGTTAGGCCTTGAATCATAGCTCAGTGCAATACATGTGTCGGTTATTACATTGTTCGGAAACCTTAATAGGTTTATCATTGTTCGGTACATTGTTACGCATGGTTCGGTTTACATTGTTTAATTATCGTCGGATAATCATGTTGATCACATCAATGTTTATTTTAAACCTGTGAGATTCACCAGCTTTATAGCTGACCCTTTTAGTGTTGTATTCTCAGGTGCTCAACAGTAGGATGGCCCGCAGGATACGTTAGCTAGTACGAGTCGCATGTATCTATTTAAACATGAAGATTTTCTAGCATCATCTTTTGTATTAATGGTTATGTATTAAAATCTTCAAAATCAATTGCGAACTCGCTATCTTTGTAAACTTATAACTTCAAAACAATGTACTACTTTTGTAATATATTATAAACGTCTCATGTAGAGTCGTTTGTTGTAATCTTGGTGTTTTGATATTTGATTAGTCACACCCAAATCATCGCTTCCGCAAATCATAAAAATAGGGGGTGTGACAGTACATATCTACTTAACCTGATTAATATATCTTGATCAATTTTTAAAAAATATTAAGTAAAAAGAGAGATATTAAAGTGGAAAGTGGTGATGAGTTTTTGTTAAAGGAAAATGTTTGTTAAATGCTCTATCAATCACTCAATATTTTTTTAAAATTGTTTAAGTAATATTAATCGATAAAGTAGATATGTTACTTATAAAGAAGAAATTCGATGACAATTCACCATTTATGCAATTGACGTCCCTAACTTGATTACGGATTGAAAGTTCGATACCTTAAATTAAAAAATTTAAAGTTGTGTACTTGGTAAAAACGATGACAAGTTTCAATGTAGCTAGACGTACACAAATAAAGTTATAGCTAATAGCTCCAACTAAAAGCTACAACTTATATCGTTAATAGCTACGGCCAGTGCCTACAACTATTTGGGTTTATTATTTCATTATGTATTAAACCTTACACCTTTTACTATTGTATAAGTTGAACTTTGAAAACTTCTATTGTATTTATTGAACTTGTAAATATCATCTATAGTGTAAACTTTCCTTTTTGGATAAGGACAAAATAAGAAAGTTTCATTTTTTGTCCATACCCAAAAGGGAAAGTTTATATAGAATAGACGATATTTACAAGTTTAATAAATACAATAAAATAAATAAAAGTATATTTCATACAATAGTAAAATTTGTAAAGCTTAATAAATAACAAAAGAGTTAATTACACTGGTCGTCCCTGTGGTTTGTACAAAATTTAACTGGTCGTCCTTGTAAGTTTTTTTTTGCATTGGTTGTCCCTGTGGTTGCTAGTTGTTGCACTCCTAGTCCTTGTCAGTAACGGCAGTTAGTTTTCTTCATTAAAGGACCATCCGTGTAATTTTTTTTTTTCAAATTTTACGTTTATTTAAATTTAATATTATTTTTAATTGTACTTAGCTAATTTATATTTTGAATAATTCAATCAATTTAATTTAACTTTTTAATCAACTTTTTTAGTGACAGTTAATTTATTCTATTTTTTTAAGTGTCCCGATCTATACAAACCCACTAAAAATATAATAGTTGTTTAAATAGTTTATACTCTTAATTTTGCATATCATCATCGATTTCATGACTCCGTATAGACAATTCTACATGCCTACATATATATTGCTAATAGTTTTTTATATTATGAACGTACTCAAATTGCACATTATTAACATGTAACATTTGTTTTTGAATTAATTGAAGAAAAAATTGTAAAATACTAAATTGCAATAACTACGTAGCGTATAGTATTAAATAACTGTATTTAGTTAATTTTCTTTTTTTAGTAACGGTTATTTTATTTTTGACAATTAAAATGATTAATTTAAATATTTCTTTATTCTAATTTTTGTAAGTGTCATAATCTAAATCGACCCATTAAGAATACCATAAGTTTTTTTTTTTTAAAAAAAACAATGTAAAAAATCGTCAGGTACTATCCGTATAATTTTTCTACTAATTTACATAATTTAATATGTGTCAGTTATTTGAAAGAAAAAAACACATAATGTAACATATGGAGTATAATAATACTATACGCTACGTAGTTATTGTAATTTAGTATTTTACAATTTTTTCTTCAATTAACTCAAAAACAAATGTTACATGTTGATAATGTGCAATTTCAGTACATTCATAATATACAAAACTATTAACAATATATATGTAGGCATGTAGAATTGTTTATACGGAGTCATAAAATCGACGATGATATGCAAAATTAAGAGTATAAACTATTTAAAAAACTATTATATTTTTAGTGGGTTTATATAGATCGGGACACTCAAAAAATAGAATAAATTAACTGTCACTAAAAAAGTTGAGTAAAATAATTAAATTAAATTGATTAGATTATTCAAAAAATATATTAACTAAGTACAATTAAAAATAATATTAAATTTAAAAAAACTTACAATTTGAAAAAAAATTACACGGATGGTCCTTTAACGAAGAAAACTAACGGCCGTTGGTGACAAGGACTACGAGTGCAACAACTAGCAACCACAGGGACAATCAGTGCAAAAAAAACTTACAAGGACGACCAGTAAAATTTTGAACAAACCACCTAGACGACAAGTGTAATTAACTCATAACAAAACAATAAACCCAACTATTTTTGAGTGCCTACAACTATTTTTGACAAAGATATATGTATAGATTTTTTTAGCTTCAGATAAACATGAGCCCAACGGAACGGGTATCTAAATTCTTAGTACTCCAACTCTCTAACTTTAACATCATCAAATAGGCCCAATTGCAAATCATAGAGGCCCAACTGCTTAGGGATCCATAACATTTAGCATATACACCTATATAAATTAAAGCAATTAGGGTTTTTCAAATCCTTACAGCCAGACGCCTCATCTCTCAGCCGGATTAAGCCATCATCATCATCTTAGGGTTTGCATTCTCTTCATCAATCTCTTATCATATGAAATCTTATACAATTATAGAGCACTGTTTCCAATTTGTTATATTAATTCTTATCAAACTTTTTTCATGTATGTATGTATATCATGTTATTGTAGTTAGGGTATATTTGTAATTGTGTTGTGTGTGCTGTTATTTGAACTGAATCTCATAAGTTTTAAGGCTTTTCTCGAATAGTTCTGAGGATTATAACATTTTTAGGTTAATGAATGATGTTCATTTTTGGTTTGTTATATTTAAAAATGTTTGATCAGCAGATGTTTTTAACCTGTTAAGCTTATAAATACAGACATACAGTTTTGATTAACTTGTTTGTTTTATTGTTGATGGGTATCAATTATATCAATTTTCTAATCATTCTACCGTTGCTTAGAGTTAATCACTGTTGCCAATTTTGGGATGTAATAGCAATTGTTTGACTGAAACATGATTTATGATATCATAGTTGAAAGTATAACTTATACGATGCTAGCTGAAACGTAGTTATCAAATGTATATTGATGCATTTTGTTGTCCTGTTTTGGCATTTTCTATAAAGTTGTGTATCTTGATACAATGATACATCAAAACTCTCTTTTGTCATGTTTGAGACTTTAGGCGATCTTTATATTATTTTCATCGTGTAGATTTAGCCGGTTTTCAAAAAGCTTGCCAACATGCAGAACGAGGAAGGTCAGAATATGGATCTCTATATCCCCAGGAAGTGGTATGTGTTAAGAATCTGTAGTTTGCGAACCTTGTATATATTAATAATATATGCAGTCTCAGAGGCTAATAAATTTGCATAATTTCTATTTTTTTTGCAGCTCCGCAACCAACAGGTTGATTACCTCAAAGGATCATGCTTCAGTCCAGATTAATGTTGGACATTTGGATGAATCTGGCCGATATGTGGGTCAATTCTCTACCTTTGCTCTCTGTGGCTTTGTCCGTGCCCAGGTTAGTATCGTATTTTCCTTAGCATGTTACATTTAGTAATTATTTACCTTGTTATCTAGATGGAGTAGTTATAATATTCTGTAGAGGTTACAAGCTAGGCAGGTTGGATAGGGTGGGATGGGTTTGGTTTGCTGCGTTGTATACTTGTCTGTCTTCTGGTTTGGTTGGTCCTATAACATTCTTTCTGCATCTGATTGTACTGTTACTAATTTAAAGTTCCACGTTGGGAGACTTCCAACCTATTTAATGTCTTTCTTCTAAGTGGTATTCTTACGATAAGATGCAACTCAGTTGACACATTTTAAGTTAACTTGTTTGTTTTACTTGATTTTGACAGGAGATATTTATACTAAATTTGCGGTTTGAATATTGTTTTGTGCAGGGAGATGCTGACAGTGCTCTTGATAGGCTGTGGCAGAAGAAGAAAGTTGAAGCTCACCAATAGGTATTTTGCCAGGTTGTGTGTACTTCACGGCCATTTGAATCCAAGACATTGTTGAAGTCTATGTAGTGAAAGTTTTGTCTTTTATTTAGACTTGGTTTGATGTTGAATCAAATTTGAACCTTCAGCTGGATGGTTGTGAGCAAAGTCTTAACCGTATTTGATAATTGATAGTCCTTTTGTTTTTATTTTGTGTTTTTAGTTGTTAGCTTTATGATATGAATCATGTTTATGAAAAACTATTAACCAAATGAAACTAAACCAACGTCAACGTCGGAGTTTGCTAAATCCGGATATTTTCCAACTCCCTGCTTAAAATGCTTACATAGTGAGTTGTCTCTAGTTAGTCACCTTTTTTGCTAACACTGTGTATCTTCTAGTTAATTTACCCACTTCCTTCTTCACCGTAGAGTTATAGAAACTTTGGAAACCTACTAGGGGAGTCGCAATGTAGGTGATAATGGGTACAAAACTTGTGGTCAGTAAGGAACTGCTGATCGAAACGTCAAAAGAAAGTTAGGGATGCCATTATATTGCTGATTTTGCCAACATCTTGATACCATATTATAGACAAAGTACGGTCTTGAATACAATTAGAAAGTATTTAGGCTGTCCTTTTAAATTTAGCCACAACGGGATAACAAATGACAAAAAATTGTTGCTCATTACATTGTCGATGAATTTTAGGTTCTTTAGACTAATAGTTTGAAAGAGTTTAATGTTAACAACAAATTTAAAACAATGCTTTTGCATGTTTACAATGGTGCAAGTGACGGAAAATGATTAAAATTTGGAATTGAGAAAAGAGCTAAGAATGATGTCTTGTTTGAAGCGTAAAAATTTAAGGTAGGAAGGATAACGAGACCATACATTTTGTAAGTACGGAGTATATATTCAAAAATCAGTAACCAGTAATCATCGAGACCGTACATTGCAAGTGTTATACGGAGTATATGTTTTAAAAATCAGTGACCAGTAATCATCGGATCAAATTGCATGAGATAGTTTCATAAGAAACAGATAGTTTGGGTTGGAAACAGTTACTTGAACTAAGAAACAGAGTGAGGCCTCATGTGTTTCATAAGTTGGGTAATGGGCAATTCACTTCTATGTGGTTTGATAAATGGGAAGAAAATGGTCCTGTTGCTAATTTGTAACCCAGAGAGATCTTTATGATGTCAGGCTAAATGAGAAGATGAAAGTGGCCAATATGATTCTGGATAATCAATGGCAACGGCCAAGTGAGTGGCTTATAAGATTTCCAGAATTACAATATATTGCAGTCCCAATGTTAGTTGAAAATCAAGAAGATGAAGCTGAATGGGTCACCAATAGCAATCAGAAAGTGCACAGTACTCTACTAAACAAGTTTGGCTGGATTTAAGAGAAAATGGGCCTTATGTAAGTCGGCATCATGTAGTTTGGTATCCACAGTTCAATCCTAGACATGCATTTGTGCTTTGGCTAGCTGTTCAGGGTAGGCTCTCAACACAGGATAGAATGCAGGTGTGGTATCCTAATGCTTGTTTTAAATGTGCTCTATGTGATAAGTGTACTGATTCACATGTTCACTTGTTTTTCCAATGTGATCATGCACTAAAAGTTTGGACGGATCTGAAGTCAAAGCTTTTATATAGGGACTGCAAAATGATCTAATGGCCATAATAACTGATCTCTCTGGGTATCCATTTACAAGTAATATCTGGAATGTCATTAACAAATTGGTGCTAGATGCTGTGGTTTACTTTGTATGGCAAGATCGTAATCAAAGGCTGTTTAAAAATATAACTAGACCTGCAGATGAGTTGGCTAAAATTGTTCAAGAATATATTAAACTCAAGCCGGTGAGTTTAAAAGTTAAGAAATCAAGAGCAGTGCTTAAAGCTGCTGATATATGGGGGTTAAAATGGGCCAATATGGCTTTGTAGTATGGATAGGAAGCATTCTGAGCTTAAATCTACTTAATGTAGTGTGTCATGAAAGATGAGACAGCTTATTTAGGTTGATTTGGTATGGTGAGATGATTAGGAGCAATTGTAGTTGTTCGTTGCAAGTGGTGTTATAGATTTTGTTGTTAGCTGTTAGTATTGTTGGGCAGGGCATGTCTTGTTCCAATTTTTGTATTATTTGTACTTGTTTATATGGAAAATGATTTGGTAGACCTAAACTTGTGGACCTAAATGTTGACTTAAAAAATGTGATTGGTAGATGTGAAAAATTGATTAGATGAGATTAAAAGTGAGAAAAAATTCAAACAATCATATAATTAGGTCTACTTTTAAGTCTATGTAATTAGGTATGTGTAGCATTATTCTGTTTATATTTTGATAAGTAATATAATTTGCGTTTTGAAGAAAAAAAATTGCATGAGATTTAGCATTAAAAAAAGTTAATTTTTTGAAATGTGATATTTTGTAATTAAGAAAGGGAATTGGTAATTGAATTCATTTTTGAATATTCGAAATTTAAGATACCTAAAGTTCAGCTATCCGAAATTGCACATAACTTACCCGAAATTGCATATAACTTACGTTTGTTAGATATTAATGCATTTACAACTTTTGAATTAGATTAAATTAGATTGAACTACCTAATTACTATATGTATTTTATGTCACATTTAATTGTTCATCCTTCTATTTTACTCCGTCCTTATATAATTGTCCACTTTACACAATGTGATTATTGCAATTTTCGAAAACTATGACACTTATTATTTAGTGAATAATTCAATTGAAACATGCAAAAAGCATTGTTATTTCTGAAATAATTCTTATTAACGAGATAGCATATTTAAACTAAATAAAATCGACGGTGACTTGAACATTAGGAAATTTTTTAATTTTGTTGCTTAAACCGTATAAACGGTAGATATAGTGAATGCCTAAAATAACAGTTAGTAATTTTAAATGTAGTGAAATAAATAAATTTAGAATTAAATCAAATCGTTGCACTCAAAATTAATAAGGTTAAACCTGTTATACTCATAAATTATAATATAATTTGTTACTCTGTGCGTCCATTTATTAGTTCCTACCAAAATAATTGTTCACTTACTATTTTAACTAAGTAAAATTATATTAGTTGGTATAAATGATAGTATTTGATTGGTGAATACTGAATAGTGTAATCAGTAGAGATTTTCAAGAGTGCTTGCATTTTTATAGTGAACACTTTGACTAGGACAGAAGAATATAAGAATTACAAATGCTGGCCCACCGGCTACTTGCGTTCCAATTACACTTAGGCTAACAACCACTCGATCAATTTAAGCGGTCAAACATGTGGCATTCTCGCAATCTGTTGAGCGGTCATCCACCTCACCTCTAGAGTGGCAAATTTAATTAATAGAAGGGATGATTTAAAAAAGACCAATGTCGTGTAAGTGTGTGACGTGGTAACTGGTAAGTCTATTAACTTAACAAGCTTCGTTGCACTGAAGATGCTCATCAATGGGGATACTAATATATTTTTTTTTTAAAAATTAAAGAAAATGATGACGACAGCCCTAAGGGCTGTCAATAAGGATTTAAAATACGCATTGATACTTGTACTCATACCATAATAAACTCTCTGACGCTCTGAATTTAAGTTGACCCCCCATAAACCACTTTACGCACGTTATTGATAACCCTTAAGGTTGTCATTAACAATACCCTTTTTTTATTTTAATTTAAGATTTTTTTTTTTTTGGCGAAAAACAAAAATATATTAAAAAAGAAGTCTTCATTGGAAGTGAAGACAACTCAAATGATACAACAAGCCTACATGAACACAACAATGCCAACTGAAACTTTGAAGAGCTACTGAAGTTAACAAATCTCAGAACCAAATTTGTTGTAAAGCACCTACTAACTAAATCCTTGAGAACAATCATCTTAATGGAACTCTTGAACTTGAGAGAAAGAGATATGGTTGATGTTGATCATTAGAACCATTGAGTTGTCCTTACAAATCCGGAAGCAAACTTAGTTGATGCCATTAAAATACACATTGTCCTTGAAGAAAACGATTTCTGTTGCAATTGCACATCAAATTGGAAAAACCGATTTAAGATTGACATGGCATATTATTTTTAAATTTAAAACAATTTAATGTAAATATGAATATTTAATTTAATTCTGAGATTTGTAAGACTGTCGGAAATTGATTGTCGTGTAGTTTTGTACACTTGTTAAAAATAACTAAGCATGTTATACACTTGCCGAATTATGCGCATGAAAGTTCTTTCCTGCCAACATGGACACCCATAAAAACATGGAACTCATGCATGGTACGGTGCCTATCATTAATAGCTAGCTAAGCTTTTATTTAATTTTATTGTTATACAGTTTAAAACAAAAAAAAAAAACAAAGATATAATCATTAAAATTATCTATTTGTTTATACAATCGTACGATGAAGACTAATAGTTTACCTTACTTTGTGATGGTGCTTGTTCAGTTTTCTTATGCAGGGGGAGATATCATAATGAAAGTTGGGATCGCAAATGGACTTAATCAGCTGGTGTTTGTGGCGTACCGTCATTTAATCGGCGCGATTCTCTTTTTCCCGTTTGCTATTGCGTTTGAAAGGTAATATCACGAGTTCCCACATGACCCATTCGTCATGGCCATTGTTCAATTAATATATTTTGAGGTTAATGAAAATAAAGACCGATTAGTTGATCGGATATGAAAATTTACAGGAAAAGAAGACCGCGACTTACATTCGTAGTGATAATGAAGATATTTGGTTTGGCAGCTCTTGGGTCCACATTTCACCTTAATGGTCTCGTTTATGGTTTAGCATATACGTCTGCAACCGTAGCAAGTGTTTTGAATTGCCTTGCGCCGAGTTTGACCTTTCTCGCCGCGTTTCTCCTAAGGTATATATGTACGTGCATCTATATGAGAGTAATAATGTACGGTTATGAAAAGTTGTCTTACAAAATTATGTGATAAAATATCAAGTAAAGATGTAAAGAAGTGAAATAACCTTTTTTCTTGTCATTATTTAGACTTGGGTGCAAGAAAATATATAGTGTGTATCAAAGTATTCGGACTTTTATTGTATGTACTGAATTTGTTATTCAGTGCTACCGTATGCAATTTTTGACACTTTACTTGCGTGATTGTTTCATGAGGTGACACATTACATCATTACTAGTTGCCGGTTGCGTCACCAAAATATATATAATAGCAATAAATTGAAAGTTTATCACTCACAATGTAATTCTAAGTACTTAATACATACAACTAGAAGTAAAGTAAAATATAAATCACTAAATGTGGACTTGGAAATCCAATTATCTTTTCTATCACATGTTTCTCTTTCCCATATGATTTGTAAGTCATTTGTGTAAACTTTTGTAGACGTAACATTTCTTTTTGAAGAAAGATGATTAGAGGTTCATATATGTTTTAGAACTTAACTTGTCAAATGACATGTACATGAACCGCCACATAGGTATAGATGATGACATAGAGTGCCAGGTGGATATCCATGTAGGAGGAGACGATGACTTGTAAATTTGAACTGCCACATGGATTGGGAGGTGATGATATTGGCGCCTATGTAGACATATACATTAAACTTCCGAGGAATATGTTTAAAATTGATATTTGATGTTAGTAAAGTTGACTGTTACTTATTTTTGAACAAAGGATGGAGCAAGTTAAGATTACAAGTAGCAAAGGGCAAGCCAAAGTTTTGGGGACACTTCTTTGCATAGGAGGAACACTTGTAGTCACATTTTGGAGAGGAGGTTTTCAATTGAAGGGGCTTGCAAATAAGCCATTAATTGACCTTTATAACCAAGGTCCTCATAGTCATGTTAAACCGAATTGGGTCAAAGGAGCAGCCCTGATTGCCGCCGGTAAAATCTCTTGGAGCTTTTGGTTCATTTTTCAGGTAACATATAATTTCATACGATCATACATGTGTGGAGATTTTACTTAAATGATCATCTATTCATCTTTGGTGAGATTATGTATGAAATAAAAACTTTAATCTTTTTTGTAAGAATTATTAGCTTGTGGCTTGTGCATGCCCGATTGTTTTGTAGGCAATGGTGATCAAAACATATCCTGCTCCGTTGTCTATGAACTTCATGTTATGTCTCTTTGCAACATTGCAATCTGCTTTCCTTGCTTTCTTTTTCGCGAGAGATACCAATGTGTGGAAGCTCGAGCGGGATGTTACACTGTTGACCATCATTTATGGGGTGAGTTGGGCACTTTTTTTTTTTTACAAGTAATTAGGAAAGAAAGAACCCTACACATATAACATCACAATGATGATTTAGATCTAAATTCATTACTTTCAAAGAAAGACTTAACGAGCATTGCTATTTATATCCCGCTCGATATTAAACTAAAGTTTGTGCTCTAGTGATATTATACATTTAATTTCTTAACGAGCATTGCTATTTATATATCCTATAACATATAGCTAAATATGTGCATATATACTTTTTAATATTTTTAATGTGTGGGATAAGTATATTAGCATACTAGTAAGACATCGACGATGGAAATGAATTAATGATGATGAAGGAAGGGTTATTTAGTTAATCCACTTATCCACATACTTCATCTTAACTTTTTTTCATCTATTAATTTGAAGTCCAAATAGAAAGAGAAAAAATTGACATCATCTCCTAGTTGTCCTATCTCGGAGTCTCGGACGTTTTTTTAGCATAAGGTCCATCTCATTTAGGTCCACATTTGATTAGCTTAATTTAGGCCCGTTAATTAGTTTTTAGAATTTTGTTAGTTTTACTATTTAAGCCCTTTATGTATTCTTGTAGTCGTATTTTATGGTTTAATAAAATTGTCATTAGTTTCTTCATGGCATCAGAGCTTTAGGTACAAATGCAAATATTTGTCCTCCGGTCGTGTATTAATCTTTGACGATCCGAAGGGATCCCGTTTAGGTTTGAGCTCGTTTCGTTTTCATTGTTTTGTTTTCTGGTTCGTCATAATTTGTATCGCTGTGTAAGAATTGCAATCTGAGATTCGTTAGCTCTTGGATCGCCCTCAAATTCCTACTGTAGTTTCTAAACATACAGATCTAGGTAGACCGTTCGGAATTATAATCGTAGATTTGAGTAATTGCCAGAAATCTGTCCAAGTTTTTTTTTCCGTTCATCATTTTCAGCGCAGCTGTGGAAGAATTAGTGTGCCGAATTCGTTAACCGTTAGATCTTCGTGATTTTTGTAATGTAGGTTCATAACACACAGATAGAAAATTTGACCGTTCAAATTCTTAATTGGAGGTATCGTTTAGAAGATATAGACTGTTGAAGTTACCTGTTAAGTTGCTGAATCTTTTGGATGGTGTTCGATTTTCTTTGGTTCGCTTTTATCCGTTCTCGTTTGGCAAAGTTTCTATAAAACCCCTCATTTAGAACAACAATATTATATACTCCCTCCGTACCATAATTATTGTCCATCTTTCCATTTTTGGATGTCCCAAAATAATTGTCCACTTCTCATTTCAACCAATAGGAGAAGAGTTTAGTGGGTGAAGATTCTATTTGAATGGTTGAAAGTTGTTGCGGTTCCACTTTTATTAAACTGCGTGTTTTTTGTTGGTGGACAATAATTTTGGGACGGAGGGAGTATTATTTATGATGGAAGCGTATATTTTTAAAACATATATCATTACTGTACATTCAAAATAATGCGCATACCCTGTTTACATCCTTAATACAACATAGTTTAAGACTAGAAAACCAGTGTACAGGGATTTCACAAACCAGAGTGTTATATAATTCCAAACTTAGTTTATAAAAAAACTATATCAGAGTAGCCTTGTGTCAATCATTCCCTGCTCATAAGCCTCAACTTCCTGCTACCCACATAAACAAAATCCAACCTGCAGGAAGTAAAATGAGGGATTAGCACGAAGGTAAGTGAATGAACTTATCACGCACAATTCAACTTAGCATAACTATGAGTTTACATCAAATAACCGTAAACACACATATATTTCAATGAGGATCGGTGGCTCTTGGAATATCATAATACCCGGGGATTTCCCAAGAACACTTATCGTACATATCCGTATGGCCATAACGGACGAGACCGATAGCTAGTGGTTATTATAATCAAACACCGATTTTACACACAACGAATGAATCAAGAGCCTGTGTAATTCACACAATAACCAATTAGCCCAACTAACTCGTTGACCTCAATAACACTGATACAGAAAGGTCCACATATCACGTAGATTAATTCAGTAATTAAGACTAAACAGTCTAATAAGCACATCTACGTTTACTTGTTGCAACCAAACAGTTACAACTAAATCAAAAGGCGAGTCTCAAATCCACTCACCGATACCTCTATAGTCACCACACTCAGCTTCTAATCACTGAGTCTTTGGGGTATCTAGAACACCACAAAACACACAAGTTAGTAACTTGCTCAATTATTAATTTAAATTCACAATGTAATACAAATAACTGCTACATGTTTTCACATTAATTAAACTTTGGTGGCTTAAAACACAGACACACAAACAAACCATACCCGATCGGGTCACTGGCCATACCCGTTTGGGTCACTAGCCATACCCGGTCGGGTCACTCTTCCTACCCGTTCGGGTAACCATGAGGAATTTCCCAGGTGCGACTTCTGTAACCTATTTGTTCTAAGTTACGCGATCATCTAATTTTACGCGATCGGGTAGCTTTACATACCCGTCCGGGTGAGGTCAAAAACCCAGAAAACCCAGTAAACTTCTGCACAACTACAGCTTCGAATCAAACCCAAAATTCACACAATACAAGCATTATACACGATTCTGGTCAGTAGTTAACCTCACATATTCTCAACAAACCTAATATAACCATTATAGACATCATATAACAACTAGAAATTCAACTTTCATATTCAAATCCATATAACCCAATTAGTTGAGCCCTAAGATTATTACTCAAATACAAACAAGTTAAGAACTTAAATTCACAAGAACTACACTAAATCAGTCTGTGAGCATCTATATCATCATTCAAACATCATATACATTCAAGTAATCAACCAACTCATCAATTTTCTATTTAACCTGGAACTCTTAAGTTCATGAAGGTAATTATACTTACACTTTGATAATAGAGAGGATGATGATATACTGAGCTAAATTGATAAGTTGAAATCATAGCTTCAATTCAACTAATCTTGTTTATGAGTTTTAATTTCCTGATTTGTTTTGAGTTCTTGAGGTGTAGAATTGAGTTCCTAAGAAAACTAAGATTGAGAAAATGTTTACAAAAAGGAGGTCAGTTCTCATAATAAACCGACTCCCTTCATTGGGGTATTTTATATCCGTCCTAAATTTATTGTCTGGAACCTAATTATCAATTGCGAGGCAAACTATTTTATTTTACCGTTAACTATAATAATTTAAAACAAGTAACATTTCACAATGCACAATAAGTCCTGTGACTTATTTATCCAAGTTTCACAGTAAAATAAATAGCATAATTAAATTCCTAAAACAATTAAATAATAGATTTAATAAAAGAATTACCAGACCACTGGAGAGGATGTTACAGTTTCTTAAGGATTAGTTATATTTGTTTTGGTTAAGGGTTTAGTTTGGAAGTTACATGTTTAGTTTGTTTGTTTCTGCACACTTTAGATAAATTTTGATTCGATTGTTAGGTTTTGCTTGGTTCTGCAATATTTGGTTTCTGCTGAGGTTCCGTCTTTAAGCACCTTGTTATGTCCGGTTATGCATCCAATATAGTTTGCATAGGTATGTTCTGATTTGGTTCTTTCTGGTTATACATTTGTCTAATTTCACTATGGTTCCGCTCTGGTTATGCATCCGGTTACCTTTACATCTGTATGATTGTACCCTGGTTCTGCATATGATTTTGCTTGGTTATGTCTGCATCTGTCCGATTCTGCTCTGTCTGGCTTTACTCTGGTTCCGTCTGATTCTACTGTGGTTTTGCTATGGTTCTGATTCTGCTCTGATTCTACTCTGATTTCGCTCGGGTTTTGTTTGTTTTGCACTATTCTGGTTCTGTACGCTCTGATTTAGTTTGTTTTGGTTTTTCATTGATACTTGGTACGCCTAATAATCGTCTTTGGTCCGTCCGTATCAAACCTGGCTAAGAATATCTTCTATTTTGGCATTGCAAGTGGATTATATATGAATTGGAGAGAATTTGCAAGTGTTTGGTATTCTCTCATTTGTTCAATTTTGGTTTGAGTTCGCATTGGATTGGTTTCGATTTTGCACTAGTTTGGTTTCGGTATCACATTCGCTTGGATTCGGTTTCGCACTTGTTTGGTTTCGGTTCAACATTGAATTTGGATTTGGTTTTGCATTGGAATGGCATCAGTTTCACATTGAATTGGTTTTGGTTTGGTTTTGCTGGAATCATTTGGTTTCACTCTTTGGTTAATAGATTTCATATTAGAAGGCTTCACTACGTTTCGCTTTGCCTCGTATTTTAGTTTGATTTGAAATTTGTTTGGCAAACTCTCAATGCAATTGAATTTAGAGGAGGGAATGTTAGCATAAGGGTCCATCTCATTTAGGCCCACATTTGGTTAGCTTAGTTTAGGCCTGTTAATTAGTTTTTAGTGTTTTGTTAGTTTTACTATTTAAGCTCTTTATGTGTTCAGTTTCTATTAAGCTTTTGTAATCGTATCTTATGATTTAATAATTTTGTCATTAGTTTCTTCAGCTTTGAGTTAAACGTGTCTTCATTATGATATTTCCATATAATCCAAATCCCAATTGGATCATCACGTCGAAGCATTGTCTACGCCTTTTTGAGAGATTAGAAGACTCAGAGTTAGTTATTATATCATGACTACTCTTGAAGTCAAACTCATCCAACAATCACCACTTCGGACTAGTGACACGTGAATTCCACTTGTAATCTCTTTATCATATTTATCAAACATTTTAACACTCGTTCAAATTAATGCATAACTGGGCACATAAATACACTTACAATTTAGGAAAGTGTATCATTATTGTTAACACCACTTGACTAAATGATTCAGTGGTTGGTTGGGCTCTTGGCTTCCTAGAAATCAGGGGTTCAATCCTGCCCTGGATAAACATTTAGCATGTTAGGTACCCACATCCGTAAAACACATGGGGCCTAGGGGAACTTGTGGATAAATGTTCATTCCAACTCCAGACGCCCCCACTGTGGCAGGGGAGTTGCCCGGATTCATCCTTGTGAGGTGGACAATGACTAGTGCTGAAGGCACACGGGACAATGGTGTTCCCGTCAATTTACACCTTTTTGCGGATTATTGTTAACGACATATAGACTGATTATAATTGTTATTCTTATACTAAATTAATGTATATGTATACGTAGGGGATTATACAATCAGGAGTAACGTACTACCTAGTCTTATGGACGATAAGCAAGAGGGGACCGGTGTTTGCAGTAATGTTTATTCCATTAGAACTACCGATCGTTGGAGTCTTTTCAGCCATTGCTTTCAACGAAAGACTTCGTATAGGAAGGTATGTACTGTCATTCTTTTGTCTTCCAAAATGACATCATAGGTTGTTCGATCACAAAAATGAGGCAGCTTTCCTAAGATATAATGGAGAAAAATGTCTCCATTTAGTTACAGAAAATTGTCTCAATTTTTCCTTTTCCATTTATAGTTTTGTTTCTCTTGAAAATTAAAGATGATTTATAAAACACGTTTACATGTAAGAGATGAAGTTTTTCTTAGAAAACTTTTTCGGAAATCACAACTTGAGCACGTTTTCTACTTTTTTAATAATTTTAAATAATTTTCTAGAAAAAATGAGGGGTTTCTGTAATTAAACTCAACCTAACCTTTTACCAATATCTCCAGTTTGATAGGAGCGTTGTTGATTATAATTGGACTCTATTGTGTACTTTGGGGAAAGAGTAAAGACGATAATGATGTCATATTACATGAGAGCTGTAACGATGTTGAAATGTTGGAGACAAATTTAAAAGCAACCGATATTGAAAATTTGAAGACAAATTTTAAACCAACCAATGATGATGATGTTGTGAATTCAAGTAAAGTTGAATCTTGATGATACCACACAACTAGAGGCGGCTATATGTTGTACCATGAGCCTTTTGACTTGTACTTTACGAAATAATAATACTAGAGTATATATATATATATATATATATATATATATATATATATATATATATATATATATATATATATATATATATATATTTGGCTAAAACTACATTTTTAGTTTATTTACAAAGCTGTAAAAGACTAAAAGTAGACTTAACAAGATAAATATGACACATGATGACTAAAATTAATAAAGATAGAGAGAAAATAATTAGTCATATATATCATTACTCATCTCTATACGACGAAAAAAAAAAATCTTTTGATAGCATTGAAAAGCCTTACATAATATTAATGAACTTTTTGACTTTTATATCACGTGTCGACGTGTAGTAACCGAGCTTAGAGTGTGAGCTAATTACTTTAAATTGTTCTTAACTTTAAATTTTTTATTGACATTTATCAAATATTTAAAAGCGTTGTTGCATATATAAGTTTTTAATAATATCATCATATACATTTACATCATATTTTGTCACATTAGAAACCTTCACACTAGAAACTTAACATTTTATTAAAGAATTAAATTACATACATACCTTTTCAAGGTTATGTACATAAACTTATAAGTACTTACAAAATGACGTGGACATAGGTGGAGCAGTCAAAATTGTTTATTTTTTCTTTCTTGCTTCTCTCTTATCAAGTGATTGGTCCACATCATTGTGTAAAAATAATGTTGTAAAGTTCATGTGTATCGAGCCATTCTCAACTAATAATAAGTACTACGTGTGTAATTCAATACGCTCATAAAAAAAATGAAATAAAAATGCGCGGAAATTCTTATAATCATTTTGCTATGCCTCAATGTGCTGCACTAATTGTATAGTTGGTTATTGTGATTTACACACTCTTACCTGTATACTCGATGTCTCCATGTATTTTACTTTTGCATTGACTACATATACGATCTCTCCCACCCCTAAATTTTAGGTGACATTTTTTTATAGATAACGTAAGTATTATGCTCCCTTCATCACACTTTGATTATGGGTGGTGATTTGTACACCACCAAAAATTAGTCATACACCATTTTTATGCATCATTGAGTTGTACTGTATAACACTGTAAAGCAGCTTTAGTGGTGTATGACTAATTTTTGGTGGTGTACAAATCACCACCCTTTGATTATGCACACACTTTTATGATTCTTCACAAACAACACTTTTCATCAATCAAATAACATATATACCAGCTAAAACCTCTTTATTTAATTGTATCGTATTGGGGTATAAGTAAACATTTATTTGAGACAACTCAAAATAGTACGAGTAATATGAACACTTATAATATAATGGAGAGAGTATATATTATATTTATTTAGTTACTAAATTTAATTGTCGAGGTTTCTCATTCTCCTGACGTCATAATTGATAATTCTCATTCTAAAATGTCTGCAAGTCAACGCCTAATTTCTGACTGTTTGAATTCCTTAACTTCGTTGACTTGTATCGTAGCTCCTATCACAACCACCATTGATATCTTTACCTGTCTTGCAGATTCTGTACACCAAATACAACCTACACTAGATGACTCATAAGTCCTTTAATTTTACATGCATCTTTCCATAATTTGACTTCAAGTTATCATAAAACGAAATTCTTCAAGTGTTAATTACGGTCATTTTATTGATTAATCAACGAATCCATACAATTCAATCATCAAATTGAACTCATAACAAATTAAATAATATTTCAAAATTTATGAATAAAATGGTTTTATCAACAATGTATGGACATCAACTACAATCTAGCTATCAATTGAAGTTTAAGTCAACTCGGAAGAGCCATTCGAGCTATAACCGAAAGACGGGATCGTTAAACAAGCCGACAATGCTCTCTCCAAGCATGTAACGAGTTCACTCATCGTTGGTCGATCTCTACCTAGCAGTGTCACACAATCGGCTGCTAAGTAACCAACATATTTCACGGCCTCGATTTCAAAAGGTGTCGGGGGAGGGACTTTCGGGTCCAAAATCCGGTGGATAGCATCATTTTCGATGTACGGTACAACCGAATCGACCACATTCCTTCTCTCTCCCGCCTCGCTCTTTTGAATCGCTCGATGCCCTGATAATAATTCTAGTAACACAACTCCGAAACTATAAACATCACTTTTAGATGTTAACTGCCCAAACTTATAGTACTCCGGATCCATGTAACCTACCGTGCCTGCAGCACCTAACGAGAGGTGTGATCCATCGTCCAGCGGGCCTAGTAATGATAGCCCGAAATCCGATACCTTTCCGGTCCATTCACCATCAAGCAATATATTTGACGACTTGATGTCACGATGTATGATTGGTGGGTCGGCATAGACATGAAGGTACTCGAGCCCTCTAGCTGCGTCTAAAGCTACTTTGATCCGTGCGGGCCATGACATTATATGTGAGCTAAACAAATTGTGTAGGTGATCGTGAAGGCTACCATTTTCCATAAATTCATACACTAAAACAAGTTCATCGTTTTCTTCACAATAGCCTAGTAATTGAACCAAGTTTTTGTGATTAACACGCGATAGAAACTCGAGCTCGCTCAAAAACGCGTTGTTTGTATCTTCTTGGCGTTTGTTTGTTCCCACCCGGCCCGATGAAGAGCTCGTTACCTCAGCCCGCTTAACAGCCACTTTTTGACCATTGGTTAAATTACCATGGTAAACCGAACCGAAACTTCCTGCTCCAATTCGATGTTCATCGGAGAAATTATTCGTTGCATCGATAATAGTTTGTAAAGAGAACTCTTCCAAGTGATTCCCATTTCCCATGCTGATCAAATGACTCAGTTTCTTTACAAGAATACGATTCGAAGTTTGAATTCCTAAAGCGATTTGGATGTCTTCCATCGGACCCGAATCATGAACTCGACTACCTTCACTTGATTTACAAAATCTAAAGATAAAAAACACGAAAACGAGAAGCAATGATAAGCAACCCACGGATCCCACCACCACGAATACAATCATTTTGTCACTCCAACCACCATTCTGTGGCGGTGGCGACCGCGGAGGAAGTGGTGGTAGTGGTTCTGATTCTGGTGGAGATTGATTATAAACACAAGGCTTACAGATCATCAACTCCCCACTACAAAATGTTGCATAATTTATAATAGTACCACAATCACAGCTACTAGTACATAAACCAGGCACCACATTAGCAAAAACAATCGAATTCGAATCCAAAGACTCATTCCCCCAACAATAAAGAGAATAATTCGACGTAGTGATCCCACAAAAAACACCACGATTCACTTGCAATCCTTCAAAAGAAACCTGCTCTAAATTTTGTGGCAAACCAAACCCATTTTCACCCCAACAAATCACTGTTCCATTACCCCTGATCGAGCAAAATCGATTATCTCCGATCGCAACTGATTTAAACGCACCATCTGGTTTCCATGTCATCGCCTCGCCCCAACAATCCAAACCACCATTTGCATTAATCCCACAAACGCGATTATACCCCGCCGAAACTACACTGTGGTTTCCACTTGGGGGACTATTAGTAATATTAAAATTATCACTGTTACTGTTTCTGTTTCCTAGTAAACATTTTATTACTCCGAATTCGGACAACCCACAAACAAAATTCTCTCCAACCGCAACACTAGAATTAAACGTAGATCGATTAAGTAATGAATCGTCATTAAAATCATTCCATTGCCAACACAAGAGCTGATTAGTAGCACTAACGATCCCACAAACACGTTGATCGTCCGAATCAATGTCTTTAAGAAGCGGACCGAGGTAAATTCGCTTGTAAGCCGTACTTCCATTATCCAAAAACCGCCAACAAACAAGAAATGTTGTTGATGACGAATTAAAAGGCGAGCTTAATGCGCATAGGAAATTCGTCCCACCAACGATTCCAACGTACGAAAAACGGGTTGATGGGCCTTGATCAAATGGTGTGGAGCAATTGAGGCTGTTGGTTCCTTGTCCTGGGAAGTTTGTCAAGGCGCAAATGAGCGTTCGGTTTGAAGATGTTATGTGGGAAATGGATACAGTTGAAAGTGTAGAGATTGAAGATGGAATTATGAGAAGAAAGAAGAGAAGAAAGATTAGGGAATGAGTCATGGAAATGATGGTATCATGGTTGTGTTAAATTATTATGTGTGTATCATCGTGTATGTGTTATGTGTATGTATATGTTTGTATTATTGATGTGTTCGTGTATGTAAACGCGGTTTGTGGAAAGAAAAGGAAAGGGACGAGTGAGAACGTACGAGTGAATGCATGACTAATTCAGCATGGAAGAAAAGTTATTTGTTTGGTACCACTTTGATTTAATTTAATTATATATATATAATATTAGCTACATAATCATGATGATGATGCTTAGCATTACTTATTTTTATTGTTAAAAAAAAAAAGTATTACTTATCTAATAGTATAATATTCCCTCCGTCCCTAATCTATTGTCCAGTATTCCTTTTTGGGCTGTACCAAATTAATTGTCCACTAATAGATAAGAATAATCGGAGAAAGTTCTTTTTTACCCCTAGTATATATATGTAGGACAAAAAAGTAGAGGGTAAAACTGTCATCTTACCAAAAAGTAAGAGAGATGGTTATGTTTTCTTAAATTGCGTGTTTTTTGTCTGGGGACAATAAAATTGGGACGGAGGGAGTATTACTTTGTTTGATCGATAAAATTATGAAGGATCAAGTAAATAAAAAAAGAGTATTACATTTTCATAATACCTAAGATAGATTATGTTATCGTCATCTACGTTATCATTTATAATAGTTTAATTAATAAAAAAAATTAATAGAGGAAAACATGTGTTTGGTAACATTAGAATACCAGTATACACCGTCTCGGTCTACATGAAACGCGTCATATAATAGATGCATATTAATTCTAGTATATATTTATTTACGTAAAATGCAGGGTTGGTTAGATGCAGCGGATTTGAGCCGTTGATCAGAAATACCGACGGCCGAGAAGGCTCAGATATACTGCCCTTCTTTCCTTTTATAATGGAGTTGCCCGTCAGGATCTTACTCAATCTTACTCGTATATTAGAAAAAATGTCGTACAACAATGAAAATATAGTGGACTTTGTTTATGTTTGTTTTAAGGAGTAAAAATGTGATATATTTTATATGAGAATAATTGAACTCACGATGATATGTTCAATTGATTTCTTCTGTAAAAGTCAAAACAAAAGAAATACTCCGTATTTATTTGTATACTTTGTCCAACCAAACAAGCAATAGGGTTGAGTTGGGTTTGTTATATAACGACTTTAACATACAGCATGCTGTATTAGGTATGGCTTAACTTACTAAAAAACTAAAGAGTTTAAATGCTAATTAATTCCAAATCTAAGAGTTTAATTGCTAATTAACACGATCTTCGGCCGCCAAACGATTATGCAACTCTTTTGGCTAAACACGGAAGAAAATGTAGTGTATATTCTATCATAATGTGGTTAATAAATTGATACAAGCAAAGAATCTACATATATGGACCATCTGAGTTGAAAGTCGAGCTAGATCACGGAAAATCGATTCATTACGCGACACTGATGTGTGGATTTCTGATTTCATTTGGCTTTGTTATCTTTCTAAAGTTATCAAATATAAAGTATTGTATGAGAAAATAATTAGAATTGAAAATGAGGGTGATATAATTCCAAAATTAGAAAGAAAAAAAATAGCGTGTAAGTTGATTGTTTGACCCATGACCCTTTCCAACCAAAAGTGTTACTGTTATATACAGTATGCTGTTGACTTTGATTTAGTCACTTTAGAAAGAAAAAAAAAAAAGTGAAAGAAACTCCAAAATCAAGTGATTTGAATTTGAATTTGATTATGACATCTATTTATAATTTTGAAGAGTGTGATTTTGAGTTATGGATTGATGTAACAATGGGTAGCAAAAAAAAACTTTAATCATCGATGTTATCTAACTTCAGCCACTTTATTTCAAGATTAAGCTATTTATCTGGTTCTTAAGTCCACAATAAAAAACGATATCGGATTCAATACAACACTTTTGGTTGTTCTATAACAAGCATAGGATAGGATGTTTAAACGTACCTAGACACATGTCTACGAATATGCATATTCACTTATCATTCGACACATAGATAACGGATTTCCTCTATTTACATGAAACCTTTAACTTTGCATACTTTCCAACAATGAAAGCTCAATAATGTTTTAAGACATGTAGCAGACCTATGTTTAATTTCACCTATCTATTATTTTTCATTAATTAATATTTAAGTCTCATTTACAGAAATTCAGATATAGCAATGATAATGGTTTCAGTCCAGAAAACAGCCAGTTGCTCTTATGTGCTGAGACTTGAAGAGCATTCAACCCAAGCTCTTTCACTAACATAGGTGTCTATCAAATACAACATTTACCTTAAAACCACATAACATTACCTAAAATGTTCAATATCACAAATTAATCTGTGATGATTATAATAGACAAAAATTACTATTTTCATGAAATTACTACGATCTTCGATTAAGCATCACATATGAGTGGCTATTAATCAAATGTAGTGAAATGTATATTGGAATAATATAAGGCTAACCAAACAAGGAAATTACTTGGTTCATGTTTTAAAACTAGAACGCCACCAAATTGCAACTACTTCAACAAATCTATCTTCTACGAAGAATAGTGCACAATATACTAAGTTTTGTAAATAAAAGCTTAATGGTGGTTTTCTAGCAGTAACCCCGGGGGCCAAACTCATGTGACTAACTATGGCTAATGGGCCGCGGCAGATGATTTGTTTCTGCAGCTTTAAACTCACTTAATTCCAAAAAGATGGAAAGTAGACTAGTTTTCCAACAAGAATTCATACCATGATCAAGGGGCACCAGTCACTCCAGGAAAGAGTTCTGATATCTTATTGAACACATCCATAACCTGAAACATGAAGGAAAAAAAACACGCTTCCATTAACATCATCTTTAAATAGTATAATAATATAGACGATTTCATGCAGTTAGTGTATGCATAATTGGTCTTTAGCATTGTCTTCATCATATAACAATGCGTTCAGGATAAGTCACAAAAGGTGTGAATTTTAAACTGCATCATAAAGTGACATTTGGATTTGCGTTTTGCAACAGATTTAACAGTAAATTTTTGATGTTTAAACAAATATGCGCGTTTTACAAAATGTCTATCCTTCTTTCACAGAAATGTTCTTGGTCATTTTATAGAGAATTCTGATAATAACGAGAATTCGCCACATACTTAAGTGTCTATTTTCTAATGATTACAACTTCAAACGACATATACACATGCAAACACTACTTTCCACAACACGTTATATAAAGCTCATCATCTAAATCTGATTGTTCAATATAACATGATCAATTTCAAAAGCATATTCAGACAACCTAAATATCGAATAAAAGGTGTGTGCTAACTTGGTTCATTTAAGGGTGAAGATTTTATTCAAATACTACTTTCCACTTATGTGATAAAGAAAAACAAGCATAAGATAGACAATAAAAAGACACTTCATAGATTTAATTGGCTTTACCTCCTTGTCATTTTGGTACTTCATGATGCTCATTGGGTTTTGAGAACACTGCAAAATATAACGTCAATGCTATTGCTCAATAGAATTTGAAAAGTATTATAGAGTGCATGTGCATGTGTGTGCTTTTGCTCGTGAAAGAGAGATCCTAAAAAACGTGTGTTAAGATGGAGTACTTACATCCATGATGGCCGCTTGAACTCTCGGGTTTTGAAATGCCATGGCAACTTCGGGATTAGCCATGATTTTAGATATAACTTCTTCAGGGGTAAGTCCAATTTGATCTTCAACGTCAATAGGCAAAAAAGGTACAGGTGAATACTAGAAAGTAATATCATTATCCTTATACATACTAATATTAAATGTGAAACCAGAACATATATTTATACATGTAGCATGAACAAAAATATAAGGCCGTCATGGAAATTGCAACCCCATCCATATGATTAGCGAAACTTTACCTTTGACTCGGATACCTAAAATTGGGTTGATTTAGGCCATTTTTTAATCACTAACGGATCATAATAGAAGATTTAACTATAGAAAAAAAGGGTTGAATGTCATCTGAGATGTATAAAAACGCATAAGACCTCCTACTAACAAAAAAAGTATTATTGTAATGGTATAAGTATCACAATCATATTTCATGCATTCAGCATTGACGATAAACAGTTGTTTGCGGTTGGCTGGACCTAACTCAGCCCAGTCCCACCTGTTTTGACCCAAACTAAGAAATATTATCCATTTTGAGACGTTACCTAACCCGTCCATCTTGCCACCTTTATATACTATATAAAACCTTAGTTTGGCTATTGCTTGATTAAAATCCGAGTCAATTTGGTATGGTTTGAATTTTATTCTTGATATTCGAGTTTACTCAACGAAAACCTGAACCAACAATTGTTTTTTAATTAGAAATTACCAAATTGCTCCTTGACCTCAGGACTGCTAATATCAAAATTCTTCAATGAATCCATCATACGGTTGTCCCATTCAGGGCTTCCCCCCATATTATTCCTGGAATTAAAGTAAGGATTGAATGAAGTGAAGTAAAAAAGATAATAATAAATAATACTACAAAAAATAATAATAATAACAAAAGTATAATTAGACAAAAGAATTATGATTTAATGTTAAAAAATAAGCCAAAGTCAAATGAAAACTTACAGCATTTCCTGTAGTTGTTGGCGATATTGTGGGTTTTGAAGCATCCCTGTTTTGAGAAAATGCAGCATATTAGCAAGGCGATGAACAATATATGTGTGAAATTAATACAACTTATATTGAAAGGCACTCACATTTGAAGGAGGTAGGGTTCCTCATCTCTTCCGGAAGATACCTAGAAAACACAGAAGTAGAGCTTATCAGAGCTTAGTTCTACTATAACCCATTTATATTGTTTAGGTGATCTAGTTCTGCTTCTGACCATATGATCAAACACTATACCCTGCAACATGTTTTACTACAACTAAAATAAATGCTTCAGCAAAAGCATAGAGGTGAGGTGATAACTTACGGATATACCATCTTTTGTACAGTTGGATCCTCCATCATTTTCTCCAGAGCTTCAACAGACATAACAGGACCTGCCGAGCCTGTCCCATAAATGGATATTACTAAATTAGCCTCTTACTTGATAGATCAAGATAATAATAATAATAAAAAATGAAAAAATATGTTTCAAGAAGAAAAGGAGTATCAAATATAATTTTAAGTTACCTGCGGAAGAAGCCCCCTCAAACAGATTATCCATTGGCTTAAAAGCAGCTCCATTTTGTGAAGACTTTATATTATTTAAAAAAGATCAATCATTATGTATAATCGGATATTAGCATGAACTATAGTTCAAAATTGAATTCTTACTTGGTTTGCAAATTGAGATTCTTTCGGAGATTCGGTCTCTGGAGATTCTTCAAGCTTTTCAAAACTTGTTTTCAATGTTTCCTCAGGAGACACATCAACGAAAGCTGAAAAAAAATGGGTTATGAAGTCTGGCAGAAGTTTTAGAAAATAATAATAATTGGGATATTGCAACCTGGAGTCTAAAGAATCAGTCAGCACTGGGCAGAAAAATGATTTTGTTCTACTTCTATAGGCTTAATACAATCAGATACGGAGATAAGTGATTACAAAATAGATGTAAAATAACTTGACTATTCCTGAGTCTTTTCAACTAGTTAACTGATTCTGAAAGTCGCACAACTAATAACAAAATGCACATCCAAACTCCCTCTTAAATTTATAAGATCAACGTGTGAGCTGATGCATATTATCTCTCGCCAGAAACTCTTTCTCTAGAATGATTCGACAAAGGAATAAATGGTGAGTTTGAGTTTAGTAGTTGCTTTGTGGTAGCCAATAATATAACATGTCTGCAACACTTACTGAATTATAGAGGAAACCATGTCAATTCATTTACTTATCAAATGGATTAATCTGGGCCATGTTTCATCTTATACGGGACATATACAAAACTTTAGCCAAAAAGAGCAAGAGAGTTAAAGGTCGCTAAAAATCTATCAATGAATTTAATGCATACAACCTCCTAAATTGTTTTATTCAAACATTTACCTTATATTTCAATCATGATGCTTTTGTAATCACAAGTAATACATTCATTAATAATAATAATAATAATAAAGAAAAAAAAATGGACGAAAAGTGTTAGCCGGCCAACCATACCAAAAAGCCCACTACGACTACCACTAAAAATGACCCGTTTAACACCCCCTGCATGATCCACTTATATTCAATTCAACTACACCAATAAGCTAAGTTACAATCTGCAAAGGGTAGGAGATAACATTATAGCCTAATAACCAGATGGTACAAACCGTATGACATCTACAAGATGGTCATTTAACTCATTACATACCAGATTTCTTTGGCTCCTTTGGCGATTCAAAGTCATCTTTGGAATATGCGGATGCAGGTGGTGCCTCTGTTTTGGTAGGTGGTACATCTACGGTCACCGTTCGTTGAGAAGCAGGTCCTGATGTGGCAGCTGAACCCTGCGATGTGGGTGTCGGATAAGGAAAAGGTGATCCAGTGGACGAGCCTGGTGCTGCGGGTGTTGGAAATGGAAACGGTGATCCAGGTGAAAAGCCAGCGTTAGAAAATTGGTTGTTTTGTGTCTCCATCTGTCCCATCATCGTCTTAAAGGCTTGTTGCATAGCATATTTCTGAAAAATTTAAACATTCAAAAGGAACCTTAACAAACCCTATAAACTGCACAGTGACTCCAACAGTAGATTGATTGAAAAAATCAGGAAATATCACTACACATATCGAAAGCTCAAATGGATATTGCAAAAGTTCAAATTGAGAACATTTAGATATTAATAGCTCACTATAGATACAGCTTCTTTAAAAAAGTTCATGAATAAGAAAGTACCTTCTTTGCAACTAGTAAAAGTAAACTGAAACTAACTATCACCAGTCATTATTAGTATAATTGATATTAAGATAACAAAATCACAGTTCCAGTTTTGTGTTTGAAGGATACCGTATTCTAATGTCACTTGAAAGTGTACGTATTATGTAATTCACTGTCATTTAGAATTTATTTTCTAATATTTTTGGTTTCTCAAACTAGCCATCTTCTCAGTTACCACACCAAAAGTCTGCCTACGAAATCGTTTTGAACTTATATGGAGAATACAGCCATCCTAAATACAGTGAAGTTGTGTCTGTTATCCAACTCAAATTTGAGACACTGTAAGACATTACAGATAGCACGATAGACTGGAAAAGGCATTGAAAATTCTATAAAACCATGGTACAGTTATTAGCCCACTACATCCATTTGCAATAAGCTTATAATCAATAATCAATAATAGGTGGTAAAGATGATCAAATGGCTAACGGGTCAAAACAGATTCGGATTGAAGTCATAAATTTATGGGTTTAGTGTACGCAAATGTATCAAACTATAGTCTGACATTTATTGTATGTAGCGAACTACTTGGGCTTCCATTGTATGTAAAGAACTTGTAATTTCTTTACATTGTATGTAATTTTTGGTACTTTTTCCACGTGTCAACTATATAAGCTGCCACATGGCGTGTCTTACAACCGTCGATTTGACCAAAATACATACAATGTCAATAAATTACAAGTTCGTTACATACAATGTAGATTCGAATAGTTCGCTGCATACTATGAATGTCAGACTATAGTTTGATACATTTGTGCGTACTTAACCCTAAATTTATAGCATGGGCTAAAACCGTATTGTATATTTTTTTTCAGAATCTATAAATAAACGATCAGCAAATTAAACATGATTTAAAAATCTATTATCACAATAACAAGCCACTTTCTGTAAATAAAACAATTTAGGAGGCTATAAACTCTTTATGATGTCATTGTCCACAATTACAAATATACTAAAACCGTAAAACGCATATCCTTTGTGAACCTGATATAACTTGAATAAAAGAGGAGTCATTCCTACAATAGAATATGATAACATTTTAGTTTACTCATTTGTGACCCCGATTTACCGTCATGCAACATTGCAAATATAAGATAATACCTTCCAGTGCCTAAAGCAATAGTAGTTTGCTCACAAATCATTACAATGCTCTGAGTGATGAACTTTACCTTTAAGTATGAAGCCGCCTGCGATTCAGGAAACAACATTAGTCAAACATAGAAGTAGGGGTAGCAAATCTAAATTATAGAGGTCGTAAGGGCGGATGGGATTACAGGTCAAAACAATTAGTTTTTTGTAAGGCTCAAAACGGGACAAGTTGACCCCAAAACACTGTTTGTTAAAAAGTAAATTAGAATTAATAGATGACAAATATGATAACACATACTATATATTTCAATTCTAATCCCATTTTTTTACATTTACGAGGCTCAGTGAACTATAATACACTTTGGTTTTGTAAGGCTCAAAACGGGTCACGTTGACCCCAAAACACATTTTGGTAAAAAGTAAATTAGAATTAACAAATGACGAATATGATTATTACATATACTATATATTTCAATTCTAATCCCAATTTTAACATTTACGAGGCTCAGTGAACTAAAATACACTTTGGTTTTGTAAGGCTCAAAACGGGCCACGTTGAACCCGAAACACTTTTTGGTAGAAAGTAAATTAGAATTAAGAGATGACAAATATGATAATGTATACTATATATTTCAATTCTAATCCATTTTTTTGACATTTACGAGGCTCAGTGAACTAAAAGTACACTTTGGTAATTCGACTTGTTTCCTTTTCAGCCAGCTTTTTTTTGTTTATCTGTTTGAACTGTTCGAGATAAAACACAACCGGAATTGCCCAGTTCACAGGTAAACGGGTCATAGTTGCCACCTCTAATAATAAGCAACAAACTTAAGTTTACAGAAAATGCAAGCACCGTATAGGCATACTCACCCATGAAAAACCGGCCGAGAATGCAACACCAACTCCCACCCAAAATAGAGGAGAACCTCTATAAAACACAATCAAACGTCAACTTCAAATTCTATAAAAATCATGAATGAGAAAAAGAAAAGAAAATGGACGCATAATTACACTTGAGAAGATGGAGGTGGCACTGCAATTGGTGGGGTCGCACCAACCGAAGACGTAAATTGATTGCTTGAAGGTGAAATTTTAGCAAAGCAATCTTTCCCAAGCCTCTCTGCTTCTATACACATGTGAACTCATTTAGAATAGAAATCATAACTCATTTAAAACATCACAATCACAAATGAAGCAACTTCAGCAAACAAAATATAAAACATCATTCCAATTTTTACACATGATTTATAAAAATTAAAAAAAAAAGTATAAACTTTTACATTTTAAATAAGGTAATTTAATTGCTTTTCACTATACAAATACACCTAGAATAATCCATTCATTTCTATAAATAGATATACAACATTCTGAACCTTACCAGTAGATAATAAGATTCTATATATAAAGTGTAAAGCAAATAATTACCATTTAATTTAGTGACTGATGATGGGGTTGAGCCCTGATTGTGAGAAACAGCAGAAACTGAAGTTGTAGATTTTGAAATTAGGGTTCTTTTTTGGGGGTTTTTGAAAGAACAAAACAGGGGTTTTTTGGAGATTATAGAATCAGTTCGAGGTTTTGGAGTAAAACCCAAAACTAGTTTTTGAGAAGAAGAATAAACGGTTGAATTCTCCATGAACCGGCTAAGATAACAGGATAAAAATTATATATATGCAAAATTGGAATTGAAATTAGGGTTTATGCAAAGTGGTGTTATTGCGAAAGAAAAAGCAGGGGAAGGAGAAATGTTTTTTTTTTAGCTATCGGCGAAATCTATAAACTCAACAACCTCATCATGTTCAATGATACGACAAATGTTTCCCTCAAGGGTTTTTGTGGGTTTTTTTCAATTATTATTATTATTATTATTAATTATTATTATTATTTATTTTTTTTCCTTTTAATTCCCAAAATTAACAAAACTAGTACAATACCCGCGCAATGCAACGGTGAAAGTGGTGACGGTAGATGGATGTCCGAGTAAATGTTTTAAAATAAAAACAGATTGTACTCCGTCCGTTCCATCTAAAATGTCGACATTACTATTTTGGGTGAAAAGTGTAAATTTAATATCCGATGGATGAAAAGTGTAGTTGGTGGAGAATAAGTAGTAATTAAAAATAATAGATAATGAGATATGAGGTATTAATGGAAATTTAATAAGTGGAGAATAAATAGTAAAAGATAATAGAGAATGGGATATGGGTAATTTGGGGATTATTTGAATTTTAAGAAGTGTTGAAATTTAAAAGTGGAGATGTTTTATAAGTAGTTATAGATATTTTTTTTCCTAAACAAATAATTAGAAGGGAAGTGATAAATTCAACAAATTCATACACTAAAACTATGTTATGTTATGTTTGTACTGTGAGTTTCAGTTGTTGTACACTTTGTTGTATGAAACGCTTTGTTTGTTGTATCTATCGTCTCCCAAATTAGAAGTACCCTAATATCAAATAAACAAACGAAGAAAATTTGTTATAAGTTGTCACTTAACTTATAACAAGAGAGTAATTTTGTGGTTCAGATTTCCGCCAGCAGCTGGTGTAAATTTGCCACTCAATATTGGTAACATTGTATTTTTAAAACAAATATTACATCCGTTCTACTACAAGTGTGTATATTATTCAGGGTTACTTTGAATTAGTGTCCAAATTCATATTACAACCAATAAAAATTTTTACTAGGTAGGGATGTCAGTTGATTGATAAATAACGTAATTAGTAAAGATTTTTTAAAGTGTGTACATAGTCAAAGTGAACAATTTGACTGTGACCTGGGGAGTAATAATAATAGATCCATTTTTTCGAAATCAAGACTAATAATATATATACGAATATGTTTCATGCATTTGTACGAGTTTTTTCAACCCGCACGTTGCGGCGGGTGTAAAAATGTACATTTTAGATGGATGAACGTGATTCCTTTTTAGATTATTTTCTTATTTTACGGAAATTAAAATGCAGCTGAAAATGATTTTTCAGACACTATAGGAAGGATTTGTTTATTGAAATAGGTATTAATTTTCTCAAGTCTTTGTAATTAAATTGTTATCTTTCTTGAAGATTTGTACACAATTTAATAGTCAAATCTTTATCATACTTTTAATCGATTCGTCTTGAAATTTAATCTCAAATCAATTTTAGCTAATAGTCATTTTAACACGCATTACAATCACATATATTTATGTGTTAAGTATGCGAAAATGTATCAAACTATAGTATGACATTCATCGTATGCAACAAACTACGCGGATTTACATTGTATGTAACGAACTTGTAATTTATTTATATTGTATGTATTTTGGTCAAATAAATGGTTGTAAGACACGCCACATGGCAGCTTATATAGTTAACATGTGAAAAAAGTACCAAAAATTACATACTCCTTCCGTCTCAAATTAAGTGTCATATTTTGACTTTTTGAGTATTTCTTTTTCAACTTTGACCTTAAATATTTTTGTTTGTGTTATATAATACTTGATGCAAAATAGATGAATAGATTGAGTTTTAAATGTATTTTCATTGGTATAATTTTTATAAAGTAATATATAATATAAACAAAAATATTTAAGGTCAAAGTTGAAAAAGAAAGACTTCCAAATCTGATACAGGACACTTAATTTGGGATGGAGGGAGTACAATGTAAAGAAATTACAAGTTCGGTACATACAATAGAAGCCCAAATAGTTCGCTACATATAATGAATGTCAGACTATTAGTTTAATACATTTACGCCCACAAAACCCTATATATATTAAACCTTTTTTTCTAGTACTTTAACCCCTATAGTTAATTGTTTGATATACAAATCAATTATTTTGCACGGGACAACATTTTATATTTTGACTATGTTGATAATATATATATATGTAGCAATATAATTATGATAACTACATGTGCTATAAAATACCATTTTAATTAACTTTTAAATTCATAACTTAATATTGTGAAAACGAAGATTATATTTCGAAGGTTAATGGACTACAATTTACATTTGACTCTGTTGATAATATTTATATTGAACTTCAAAATTCATAACCTCGTCTTGTGAAAAAGAAGATTACATTTAAAAAAGGTTACGGGATTACAATTTACATTTGACTCTATTAATAATATTGATAGCTATATAATAATAACTAGATCATAACCCGCATATTTGCGGGCGCGATCATTGTATTTTGTTCATAGTACTTCTATTTTACAAACGCTAGTTTTGCTGAGATGATGTTAATGTTGTTGTAATGCAAGCGAATAAAACTATATGAATTTAAGTACGCAGATGAAAACATGAATAATACGCATCATGGACTATTACATAAAATATTTGATTTTGTTTGTTATTAATTAAAAATAATATCTGATACGAATGAGAACGTGCATCAATCATGTAGGTTGCGACTTTCGAGGTCTTGCAACCCATAAAGTACTTAGAGCATTTAGACGTCCATAGTAGTATGATATAGCAAGCCATGCTAACGCGGATTGTCGTGTTGTCAATATGTCATGAAGTTGTACTAAAGTAGTCTCCCGAAATAAATCAGCCTACAAATATTGGAGTCACAAAAAGTTAGGATGAAGTAGAAATTCTGTATATATATGAGCTCAATTTGTTTGAATTGGTTGACGGCAAACATGTGTTATACGAAATACTTCATTGAATTGTAACGCTGTTTGACGGATGAGTGGTTGAATTTCGAAATCTGTTTTGTCCCGAGTAGATTGCTTTTTTAAGATCACCCGTTAGGTGAAAATGTTGAGTTAACCATCGTGCGTAACTTTGTGAAAATTCGTGCGAGACTATACAAATAAACACAAATAAAGTGATATAATATTGTGCGTACCTTATTATATAAACACAAATAAAATACGGAGTAATATGGTAAGTGACAATGCTAGCTAGCTAGATTCATATTCATATCAAAAATAGAGAGGCATAACAATTGTTTAATGTACTGATCGACTACATATAGCCAAATAGTGTAGCATTAAAAAGAAAAACACGTGACAATAATTCAAGCATTTCTATCGTTTCTCATTAATATGGTCTTACTTTATCAATATCGCATTAGTTTATATATATATATATATATATATATATATATATATATATATATATATATATATATATATATATATATATATATTGTTAAATAAAGCACAATACGATTCCGTAATATAGATAAAACAAATATAAAGTTCCAGTGGTAAAACAATTTTTGTTTATTTAGGCCATGATAACTGTGATCAAAGAAAGCGTATAACGAACAAATTTATTACCGTTATAAGTATGAAGACGATTTGAATCATTATTCACTTACAGTAAGTTACCCTGAAATGTTCAAAATGAGTCTTCCATCACATTTATAGGAATCGAGAATCTAGAATGTGCTGTTTTTCCTCCCGTTAAGAGCAAAGCTGCTATGCCACTTGAGGCAACATTTATAACAATTTCACCCATTGAACGTACCGCGGAAGCTAGTGGTACCTAGTGTTTTCCAAACGTGAGTCTTACCGGTACCACCATAACCATAAAGGAAGAAAAGGCCACCGTCATCTACTGAGACTGCTTCCCTTATAGTAGCATAAACAGACCTTTGTTCTTGAGTCAAAGTCGCTAAAAGCTCTTCATGTTCCTGCTGCTTACTTGCAACCTCGTAGTTAAGTTCGTCATGTATCAGCATGTTGCAATTATTTTGTATGTACTCGTAGTCCGGGAATGGCATATTGGGTATTTTCTTCAAAGTACATCCGGATCTGTTTAGCATTAATTGGTACCAAGTCTTGGCCCTCTGACATCAAAGATAATGACAGATTGTTATACTAACATACAACATTGTTGATGGTTTACAGCACATCCGAGTGCAAAACAGGCCTCCAAAACCTATATACAGTATTACTCACCCCGCCGGACCTACCCATTTTGTCACCTCTAAATCGTACATCAACCATGATGCAAGCCAAATAACTAAATGAATGTAATGTTATGTTGTCGCAAAAAAAATCATAATAATAAGATTCAAGTGCAAAAATACTTTATATATGTTATGCAGCATGTTAGGCACTTATAAAAAATGGAGCTACTCCAGCTGTTACTCGTGATCTGACTGATCATGAGGTTGCGGACTTGCGGCATTGTGCACTTCTAAGGATATATATGAGATAAGCAGGGAGTCATAAACAGAACTTACAAGTCACTTCCATGTTTGCCATTAAATGTCATCAGTTTGGATTGGCCTAGCCAAAAAATTGGACAAGACATTCTGATATGGGTTTGGCCCATGAAGCACCTGGAAGAAATGGTTATCATGGTAGACCAAAACGAACATCCAAGAAACCTGCACGTTCCATTAATCCATTTCAAATACAGTACAAATTGAGTAAAATCAAAAAACATAATTCATAAATCAAGTGTAATCCAAGTCACAAATCCTTTGATTCAAAGTACTGAAAACATAAAAAAATTTATCAGTCTGTGTGCATTTTGCTGAAAAGACATATAAATCATATAATTTCACAAACAAATGCATATCATAACATTGTTAAGCAAAAACAATTCTGCTGTAGGATCCCAAAGTTAGCAAATATGTAACTCAAGAAATCAGGCATTATCTAACTGACAGTTCACAAACGCTTCATTTCAATGCGTTAAACACAAAGCGGGCTTATTCTATTTGCATTTTTTTCTCAAAACATGAATAACCTACATTATTTGAGTAAAGTTAAACAACTTTACAACCAAAACCCAATGTTGAATCACATTCAAGAAAGTAAAAAGAAAAAAATTCAACCAGTAACACATAAAGCGCAATCCCACTATAACACCATCATCTTCAATTTCATTACTAACCTTCGAAATAGAAGAAATCCCTTTAATAATTCAAAGAACACCGTTTTTACTAAAGTTCTCAAATTTAGATGAACAAAAAACGCCTCCAAAACCTATATACAGTATTACGCAACCCGCCGGACCTACCCATTTTGTCACCTCTAAATCGTACATCAACCATGATGCAAGCCAAATAACTAAATGAATGTAATGTTATGTTGTCGCAAAAAAAAATCATAATAATAAGATTGAAGTGCAAAAATACTTATATATGTTATGCAGCATGTAGGCACTTATAAAAAATGGAGCTACTCCAGCTGTTACTCGTGATCTGACTGATCATGAGGTTGCGGACTTGCGGCATTGTGCACTTCTAAGGATATATATGCAGAATTAGACGCATTTACTGTCAAACAATAAAAGAAAAAGCTCATATATTAATGCATAACATATAAACAAATAGGCATGTTCAAAAGGGTATTTTAATCTACATGGAAAATGAATCTTTCATGAGATGGTTCTATTATCTATTGAATTTTTTGAACTTTCAAGAAAACAAAATTCAACAATAAAGATCATACCTGACACTTGTTTTAAGAGCAGGTTCTGAGAACAAATATTATTTAAGCATGTTCTCATACAGCATGTTACTGAATTTTGAAAACATACCATAATTTGAATTAGTCTTCGAACTTTTAACAGAGTGGTCACGACACCATCCAATTTTCAACATCAATCTAACACCTAATCATCAGACGCACTACGAAATGATGGCCTGCAATACATTTTGATGACATTCAAAACCATGCATTCTTTTTTTTTCCCAACAATATCATGATGATTAATAACCAAACCCCTTGTATTTACATACCAAATGTTCACACAAACACCTAATTATAAAATGTTCTATTTCCATAATAGTCAAAGCGCTTTGAATAGAGGTAAAACCACAAATGGAAATCATGTTATGCAAATTTTGTTAGAAGCAACAAACATATGAACAGTGCATTGCAATTTATGATGTATTATCCCCAGCTATTAAAATCAAGCATATGTAAGTGAAGAAAAGTTAATTGTACCTTCATTTTGTTCTTTCTCAGACTACTTCATTGCTATTTCTAATGAGTAAGTCCAAAAGTGTTGAGCTTCATAAAATCATGGCTATAATTGAGATCTGCTATTATAGCAATAACAACAAATGCATGACATGCTACACCAGCTGTACATAGCAATGAAGTAGGTGAAAATCATGGCTATAATTCCTTCCTTTACGTAAAATCATGGCTATAATTACTTCCTTATTTACTTTAATCGAAAATTAATAGAGTATAAGCATCAATCAATTGGTAAGCGAAATCAAACCACGAACTTGTCTCAATAGCATGATATGCTACACCAGCTATCCAGAAATGTCACTGAAAATGCAACGTAGAGCATTTACTCTTGATCCTCAAACTAAGATGTATCCAATAACAACAAATGCAATTACCTGTTAACATCAATAATCATGGCCTGCAAGTATATCAAGTGAGGTTGGATACATTGTTAAGTGTTAACCATTGTATTGTTAAACCATTGTACCTATAAGCATTTAAATTTATCAGATTACCGAAAAGTATTGTATCATTGTACAGAGTATAAAGAAGAAGTGAACATTGTAGTGCAAATCAATGGAATTCATTACTTAACATGATTAATTTAAAAGTGTAATCACAATCATTAAGGATGCTTACCATGATTAAAATACCTCATACTTCATTGTTCATATAACACTAAGAAAACCTCATACTTCACTGTACCTCTAAAAATTAGAATTCTAATAAATAATATTTATATCGCAAAATAACATTAAGATCATACAGTGACAATAATACAATTACGATTACATCTTGCAAACCTTCCTGACAGTGTGGCTAGCCAATTAATTTTGAATAATGTGGGTCCTGTCTTAGGAGAGCACCTTGTCATACGATAGCAATAATACGGAAACAAAACATAACACAACCGATTCCGGGTTTGCAAGTAAGCAACCAATTCATAATATTTAACCTAATCAAGTGATCAACAGAATATAATAATCAAACAATATAATAACTAAAGTTAGGAGAGAACCTTGTCATACGATCGGTCTTTGAACTGGATCGGAGGCATTACCTTGTGATTAATTCGTCGACGCCGGCATTGGTCAACGACGGGAGTGTTGTATCGCGGCGGATGCAAGGGTTAATCGCTAATTCTGCTCCTGAATCTTTCGCTCAACAAACCTTTGAATCCTTGCCATACCGTTTGGTATTCTTGTGTTGTCGGCAATTTTTTCGATGCTGGATCAGGAACGTGTTTGGCGTTTGAAACGGATGAGGTTTTGAGGTCCTGCGTCGTTTTATTTTTGCTTCCTGGTATCTGCGTCGTTTTATTTTTGAGGAGGGGAAGATTTTAATTGAGCCCTAGCCATTTAATCATAGAGACTAAGATTAGTTAATCACAAGTTTGGAGAGGTTAATTTGTAGGTGATTAATTAATATAATCCTTCTTTTAATAGATAAGAAAGATTAATATATATGTTTCATTTAATACCCTTTTATTAACTTTCAGATTCATAATATACATCAGCAAATAGCATGACCATACATTTCCTGTACAACAATTAATTAATTTAATATACACAATATATCATAATCCAATATACACAAAAATAGCACATTAACTAACAAAGCGTGTTTTATCATAAATTGTTTGTTTTTAGCTCAACTTTCAAGTTCTAACATAATACTCCCTCCGTCCCAATTTAATTGTCCCCAGACAAGAAACACGCAGTTTAAGAAAACATCAACTTCTCTCTTACTTTTTGATAAGATGACAATTCTACCCCTTACTTTTTACCTACTTTTTTGTCTTACATATATAAAGTAGGGGTATAAAAGGATTTTAGCTCATCATTTTTATCCATTTTTGGAAGTGGACAATTAATTTGGGACAGCCCAAAAAGGAATAGTGGACTATTAATATGGGACGGAGGGAGTAACTCATCATCTCTTCTCTTCTTCTATCATGTAAAACATGACAAACATCTTAAATACATCCCTTCTTCATCAAACTTGCGGTATTACATTTGTGTGTTTTTGAAGTACATGTATCCATATGTGAACTAGTTTATTAAGATGGTTAGTATTGAAGGGGTTTGGATGTCATAAATTTTCTTCAAATTACCCTTAAGAAAAGGCAAGCACACACTGCCATATTTAAATAGGTTACGGACACGTTCCATTTTATTCAATTGCGGACTATGATTTTCCATCTTTTTAAATGGCTTGTAGGTTATTTTGGTTGTGTATTAAAACGGCAGGAATAAAGAGAATGTTGTTTGTGAATTTTTTACGGGTTAAGATATAGTTTGTGTTTGAAGTTATAATATGTATGTCTTGTCTATGACTTATGAGAATGGTTAGTGAGGATCGAGTGAAATTTGTGATTTTCTAAATATCTTAAAACTGTCACACCTTTTAACCTTTATATATACCAACTTTGAAATATCTTTTCAACGTAGATAGTTGGTGAGAAGACTAATTAAACGGTTACTGGCTAGTGAGTTTCCATCTTTTGTTAATATACTTAATTATAAATTAAATTTAAATACATTAAACTAATGTGAATTGATAGCTATAGTTATGTATCGGAAAGCTAATCGTGAGATTAGTACATGTAAATCTTTTTTAACATTTATTACTATTGTTTATTACATAAAAAAACTAAAAAATAAAATAAAAAATAGTCATGTAGATTATTGTACTTCATTTAGTACGATTATTATTTGTTGTATGTTGATTTTAATTGCCATCATTTAGTACTATACTTAGTTAATCACATATATATTTTTACTATCATTTATCATAGTGGTTCAATCTTTTTACCATCATTTATTATAGTAGGTAAATTAATCATTATTATCCAAGTACTCAAAATACTATACTTAATCAAATATATATACTCCCTCCGTCTCAATTTAATTGTCCCCAGACAAAAAACACACAGTTTAAAAAAACATCAACTTCTCTCTTACTTTTTGATAAGATTACAGTTTTACCCTTTACTTTTTACCTATTTTTTTGTCTTACATATATAAATTAGGGGTATAAAATAATTTTATTTCATCATTTTTATCTATTTATGGAAGTGAACAATTAATTTGGGACAGCCCAAAATGGAATACTGGACTATAAATTTGGGAAGGAGGGAGTATTTTTTATACAACCAAACCTTTTATATATATATATATATATATATACCTTAAAGAAAACGTACATATACATATGACATGTATACAACACACCTTTTGACCTCATGACTCAGCACACCTTGCACTATACATTCAACACTAACATCCATATTAAAAAGATTAACATTTATATCTCTGCACCTATATTTACTTGTACGCTCATCTGATGACTCTTTTAGCCTTATATATATATGCATCTCCACATGTACACCACAATTACTACAGTCTTGTGCACAGCTGAAACGCCCAAATTTTTTTTTAACACTTAAACTCGTCTCAGTAATCATCTACGATTTGATTGTGTATATAAGCTTAACTTTAAACCTTAGGACCTTGACTAAATTCAAAAGTCAACTTCCCCATATTCAGATGGGTACCCACCGGGTAGTGAGTATGGCCGTGTCTACTGTCTCCATTTACAAAGGGCTTACCCGTTGGAAACTTTGAATCCTCATACCCGCCGGATCCATGCTCTACCCGCCGGGTAAGAGGTGTATCCGCCGGGTAGTGTACCAAGGCTCATCTGCTGTGAAAGTTTACAAAGGGCTTACCCATTTGGAACCCTTATACCCACCGGGTACCTAGCCGTATAAGGGCAGTACCCACCGGGTAACCACCTTATCCGCCGGGTACACCCCTGCACCAGCAACCCACATTTTTTGACGAAATTGAAACACACCTATCTTTTGACTCGTAAACTTTCAAAACACCAAAACTTACAGATTTCATTCTTTTAACATTACAAACATGACTCAATTGACATTTTCCCCAAATTCGCAACAAAAGGGTAAATTTGGACGTTAGGTCCAAACGACCATTAAAACACAATAGTTGCAACATTTTTGCAACTCTTTTTTAATACAACTAAAGCTTAGGCATTGTCAACCCTGCAATGTCCATTCCAACACTTTTATAAACAACAATCCACTAAGATAATCAATTTAACACTTTTATCAAAGAACACACTTTGGGCATGAACTCGACCCATTTTGACACCAATCTCAAAATCAACCAAACTTCTTAATTACCGCTAACCTTTCATGAATTGCATTACATTCCATTTTCTACTAATTTATACCACATTAACATGTTTAAGCAAAACTCGTCTTGACACCAAAGTTAATAAAGCATGATCTTTTAACAAAAGACACATAAGGGTGATTTACTCAATGGCATACACAATGATAATTCAAAATAAATGTGAGCTTGCCAAACCAATAATTAACAAGTCATGATCCACACTAGCTTTTCATAATTGCCTTGCCCTCCCTATGCCCACTATGATCTGTCGAGCCACTTGCACCTAGAATCATTAAACAACTTTAAGGAGTAAGTAATAAGCTTAGTGAGCATATGAGCGATTAAATGAGTAATACACAACAATCAACTAACAATTAACAACTAAATCATATCAATCAAGCAAGTAACCACTGATAGCGTGTGAAAGCGTCTCGTTTTATAATTTAATAATGGAAATACCTTATTTATACTTTTCACACAACCAGACAAGAATACCTGATCGAATGTAAGTATAGACTTGGTAAGTCCGAGTCAATCTCAGGGAACGGAGGTTTATTTAAATAAATATAAAAATATAATTATATAAGTAAGCAGTAAATAGGGGGACGTTTTAGTTCCGTGCGAACATTTAGTTGAAAATAACAATAAAACAGATAAATATTTAAATTAAGTAATAGATAAGAATCAATAGGAAGGAATAAGTAATTGTGTAAATAACTCCACTCAGATTCATGTATTCTGATTTATTGCACGTTCATTGTTGATTGTGATTTCTTTTATATCAATTTAAATACTAATCAAAGAATCCAAATTGAAAGTAAATTAGCCAACTGTCCGGGTCCAACTAATCTCTATAACCTAGGGTTCCACATTAAACATAGATCCGATATCACAAGAATTGTACTTTTCTATTGTGTGCTTTACCCTAAATCATGCATTAAATATTCACGATAGATTATGATTAATCCTAGCGGTATGAATCAACAATACCAACTAATAATCACTTATTAGCTTATTCATCTTAGATTATTCAATCATTATACTCTTAATAACCTGTCAAACTCAATATGTTCAGCAATGATCAAGACCTAAATTCTAATCATCAATAATTAATAATATTAAAGGAAATCAATCTCAATAACATTACTAATTGATGAACGCCAAAATGTGCTATTTTATAGTACTAATTGCCCCTTTATTCAATACATTTCTTATGCATTTTAATTGAATTTGATACTCATTTCGTTCATATTTGCATTTAGGAGTTATTTGGTGCTTGAATCGGAAAAGAAGCGGAAAACGTGCGAGTATTGAAGAAAATAGCTAAAATGGTTTAAGTTTGAAGAATGGAGGTCGGCTAGCTGAAAAGTTGGATTTTTCAATCCATACGGCGTATGGATTTCCATACGGGTATGGATGTGGTGAGCCGGGCCGCCTGAATACGCGGGCCTGATCCATGGGCCAAATCAATCCATACGGCGTATGGATGTCCATATGGCGTATGGATTGCCTCGGCAGAAACCCTAAATAACTCATTTTTGCTTCATTTTGAGGGTTATCAATTCTCATTCTTTCTCAGCCGTTTTCTCTACATTCTACCACCATTTTAGACCACTTTTGAAGGATTGAAGCTTAGAGAATCGAAGGCTTTTGTTCATTCATTCGTAATTTCGATTTTTCGGTACGAATACGTTTCTTCTTTTCATTTGATTATGATTATGGTTTCGTTTTCAGTTATGACTTTCTGTTATAATATGAGTGGCTAAGTTTTTAATACAATTTTTTAGATGATAATACTCAGATAATGATTTGATTATTGAATTACGGATTTATATCGGATTTTATGAATGTTTATATGTTTACTTGATGATCCATGTTTAATTATTGATGATAACCTAGCGTGATGATCTATTGATTTGTGATTGAGTTCTTTATTGATTGATCATTATTGATGATTGTTGATTTTAAATTGATGGTTATCACTAAATAGATTGAGTTTGATAGGCTAGGGTTGATTATGATTAATAATTGGTAATGAACGTGATAGCTATTGATTAGTTATAAAATTTGTTGATTCAAGTTGTAAAAGTAAATCATATAAACGGTGTAGTTTTAATTCATAACACAATTTGGTGGATAACGTTAAATTGAACTGTTAACGGGTTGAAAACAACTTCATATCTTTCTTGATTGTGTTTAATCAATTAATCTTGTAAGGATAATTGATACATTTGTTATGTCACAATAAAATCCGTATATTAGCAATTCAATAAAATGATAATCAGAGTCTGAGGAAAATAATTTAAACAATTGTGTTTCTTTTTATCAATTGAATTAAATAATCTTTTTAAGTAATTATTTTATCATTCCTTTATTTTATTATTAAGTTTTATTTAATAAACCATTTCTTCATAATTGTTTGACAATTGTTCGATCGGAACTAAAACGCCACCATTATTTATTGCTTTCATTATTTGTATCAATTTCCAATTTATTTAATTAAACATCCGTTCCCTGTGTTTGATACGGACTTATCATACTATACTATTATATGACCAGGTATTTTTGCCTGAGTTGTGTATAGTTAGTAAGGTAATTTCCAGTTTAAAATAAAGCTCTGTTTACACAGCATCAAGTTTTTGGCGCCGCTGCCGGGGAGCGGTTTGATTCGATTAAATAAGTTGGAAGTTGTCTTTTGTTTATTTGTGTGTGATTTTTATTTAGTTCATCTTTTATTTGGTACTTTGATTAGTTATTTTTCCTTGTTAAGGTTAGTTTATAAGTTAGGGTATTTTAGTAGCCTGTTCTACTGAGTTGAAAAGTTCATTGCAGGAGTTTATGACCCGAACAACAGTTCCAGACCCAACCGACCCTTTTGAAGAATCCGAACGTATATTTCATCAAAGAAGACGCATTGCTTCCGCACCACCAAACTCGCCGTTAATCAACACTTTTCTTAGCGACAATTTCGAGGTTTTTACCAATAACCTTTTCACCCCGCGAACCAGAAACTATCATTCGTATCTAGAAAGCGATTTCGGAGAGTACCTAAAATTCCTTTTTAGAGATCAAGCAGAACCGGACAGCACAATGGCAGACGATATCGCCAACATAACTCTCGAGGAGTATGCGAGTCGAATGCGTAATGACCGAGGCACTGGAGTAGTAAGGCCGGCAATTGCGCAAGATGTGGAGTTTGAAATCAAAGGACAGTTTCTCAAGGAGCTTAGGGAGAATCCTTTTCGTGGAGAAGAAAGGGACGACGCTAACGATCATGTGGAGAAGATCGTGGAGATAGCTGATATGTTCAACGTTCCCAATATTACACGCGATCAAGTCATGCTCCGAGTATTCCCTATCACACTCAAGGGAGCCGCTAAAAGATGGATTCAAAACGAGCCAGCTGGATCCATCACCACATGGGAAGATCTTCGCACGAAGTTTCTTAAGATGTATTGCCCTCCTTCCAAAACTTCAAAGATGATCGTTGAGATTAGAAATTTCAAGCAAGAAATTGATGAGTCGTTACACCAAGCTTGGGAAAGATATAAGGACCTGATGCATAAGTGCCCGTAGCACGACCTTAACGATCAGCAAATCGTGAGTATTTTCTACAACGGGGTGGATCGTGCAACGAGACATCAATTGGATGCACAAGGGCCTATTCCTAAAAAGGTTCCTCGGGATGCTTTAGCTGCTATTCGCGACCAAGCAAAGCACTCTCAGCTATGGGATGATGGTACCTCTAGAAGGATGAGGACTGTGGATAATGAAGATGGGCTTGCAGCCATCACGGCTAAGCTAGACAGCATGGGTAGAGATATAAAGAAGGTCACGGAGACTGTTCATGCTATCCAAGTAGGATGTGACAACTGTGGAGGAACCCATTTAGTGAAAGATTGCCCTGAGATGGGAACGGGAGAAGTGACTGAGGAAGTTAAGTTTGGGGAAGCTCAAGCACCATATCGTCAGGGTGGTGGAACATTCTTCAGAAGACCATAACAAGATGGAGGTCGTCAGTTTCGCCAAAATCAACCAGGATTTTACACCAAGGAGCAACAGACTGCACCATCTTACGATAAACAAACCAACTTAGAAGAGATGATGGGAAAGTTTCTCACCACCAATGAGAAATTCATTGCCAACTCTGGACAAAGAATGGATGCCACTGATGTAGCATTAAGAAACCAAGGGGCTGCAATCAAACAGATTGAAGGGTATATTTCCAACATTGCTAAAGTTCTTCAAGAGAGATTTCCTGAAACTCTCCCTGGATACACTGAAACCAACCCACGTGATCAGGCGAAAGCTGTGATCACCAGAAGTGGACGGATTCATGAGGATCCGGTTGTCAAGAAGAAACCTGTTTCTCAACCCCTACCTGAGAAAGAGAAGGAAGTAGAAGTTGTTGAAGGTCCTAAGGAGGACACCGAGGCTGATCAAATTGCTAGAGATAAGCAATATGCAAAGGATCATGCACCGCCACCATCTTATCCAGCAGCTTTGAGAAGAGGGAAGGATGATGCTCAATACCACCAGTTTCTAGAGAATCTGAAGCAACTCCACATTAATATTCCGTTTGTGGAGGCCATTGCTCAAATGCCCAAGTATGCAAAGTATTTGAAGGAACTGTTGACCAACAAGAGCAAGCTAATGGAGGCAACTACAGTAACGATGAATGAGAGATGCTCAGCGGTGATGCAAAACAAACTTCCGCCGAAAATGAAAGACCCTGGGAGTATCACTCTTCCTTGTCTTATTGGAAATTTAGATATAACTCATGCACTGGCTGACTTAGGAGCAAGCATATCAATAATACCTTATACTATGTATGCTAGACTTAAGTCAGAGGAACCAAAGCCAATTAGAATGTGCATTGAGTTAGCGGATAGGTCAGTTTAATATCCTAAAGGGATGATAGAGAATGTGTTGGTCAAGGTAGATAAGTTTGTTTTCCCTTGTGATTTTGTGATTCTTGACATGGTAGAAGATTCAAAGGTACCTATCATCTTGGGAAGACCTTTTCTAGCCACTGCAAGGGCATTGATTGATGTATTTGATCGAAAGATCACTCTGAGGGTAGGAGATGATGAAGTAGTGTTTGATGTTAACAAGTCAATGCAATATCCTGCTGCAGTTGATGATACTTGTTACTTTGTGAGTGCTAGAGAAATGTCTGATGATGAGGAATTCCTACAAAGTCTCATAGAAGATGAAGATCTTGATCCCATGATTCTTGAAGGATGGACGGGGTGTCTAGAAGCAATCCGTGATATCGAAGAATTCGATAAGTTGCTTGAGGAAATGGAATTCACGAGTGATGAGGAGTTAGAGAGTGATGAAAATAAGCTGATGGAGAGCGAAGAGTCGGTCTTGGCTGATGGTATTTTAATTAAGAAAGAGACTCGCATCACTATGCATGGGATTCCTTGCTCAAGAGAAGATGTGTTGGCAGTTAAATCTTCGTTTGAAGAACCACCAAAGTTAGAATTGAAAGATTTACCGACCCATTTGGAATATGCATACTTGCAAGGAGAGTCGGACCTGCCAGTTATCATTTCATCGCAGCTATCAGCAAATGAGAAAGAAAGTTTATTGAAGGTTCTGAAGGAGCATAAGCATGCTATAGCATGGACGATTGGTGATATCAAGGGAATAAGCCCCTCTTACTGCACTCACAAGATTCTCATGGAATCTGATTTTAAACCAGTTGTGCAACCATTGAGACGGCTGAATCCCAAGGTTACGGATGTAGTGAGGAAGGAGATCATTAAGTTGCTTGACTCTGGGTTGATATATCCAATCTCCGATAGTCCATGGGTTAGTCCCATTCATGTTGTGCCCAAGAAAGGAGGTATGACTGTGGTTGCTAATGAGAAGAATGAGCTAATACCTACGAGAACAGTCACTGGATGGAGAGTTTGTATCGATTATAGGAAGTTGAATGATGCTACATGCAAGGATAATTTTCCTTTGCCGTTCATCGATCAAATGCTCAAACGTCTAGCCGGAAAAGAATACTATTGCTTTTTAGACGGTTTTTCCGGGTATTTCCAAATTCCGATAGATGCAAATGATCAAGACAAGACCACATTCACATGCCCATTTGGAACTTTTGCTTATCGAAGGATGCCTTTCGGTCTGTGCAATGCACCTGCCACATTTCAGAGGTGCATGATGGCGATTTTTGATGATATGGTGGAGGATAGTATGGAGATATTCATGGATGATTTCTCAGTGTTCGGAAATTCGTTTGATGAATGCTTAGCAAATCTGAAAAAGATGTTGCAGAGATGTGAAAGTTCAAATCTTGTGCTAAATTGGGAGAAGTGCCATTTCATGGTACGTGAAGGAATTGTTTTGGGGCATAAAATCTCCAGTGTTGGTATTGAAGTAGATCAAGCTAAAGTTGAAGCCATAGCAAAGCTACCTCATCCAACAAATGTTAAAGGAATACGAAGTTTCCTTGGACATGCTGGATTTTACAGAAGGTTCATCAAGGATTTTTCAAAGATAGCGCGTCCTATGAACAAGTTGCTGGAGAAAGATGCTAAGTTTGTGTTTTCAAAGGAATGTCAAGATGCATTCAATCTTTTAAAGGAAAAGTTGGTATCCGCGCCAATTATGATTAGTCCAAATTGGGATCTCCCATTTGAATTGATGTGTGATGCCAGTGACTATGCTGTTGGAGCAGTTTTAGGTCATAGGGTTGATAAGAAGTTTCAACCTATTTATTACGCGAGCAAGACTTTGACAAATGCGTAGGAGAATTACACTACGACTGAGAAGGAATTGCTTGCTGTTGTTTTTGCGTTTGATAAATTTCGATCTTACTTGGTTTTGTCAAAGACAGTAGTGTTTACCGATCATTCAGCGTTAAGATATTTGTTTAGTAAGCAAGATGCAAAACCGAGGTTGTTGCGATGGATTTTGTTGTTGCAAGAGTTTGACATCGAGATTCGAGATAAGAAGGGAGCTGAAAATTTGGCTGCCGATCATTTATCAAGATTGGAAAATCCAGAGTTGGATAAGTTAGACGAATCGGAAATTCAGGATAAATTTCCTGATGAAAGCTTGTTGAAGGCAATTTTGAATGAATTTCCATGGTTTGCCGATATTGCAAACTTCCTAGTTACAAACACTCTTCCGTCTGGATTGGATTTCAACCAAAGAAAGAGATTCTTTTCATCTTTACGATATTACTTCTGGGAAGACCCGTACTTGTTCGGACAGTGTGCTGATGGAATTGTTCGAAGGTGTGTAGCTGGAGAGGAATGCGACATAATTTTAGAGCATTGTCATGATGGTCCGGCTGGAGGACATCATGGTCCTAATTATACTGCAAGAAAGGTATTTGAGTCAGGTTTTTACTAGCCAACTGTTTATAAAGACGCATTCAAGTATGTGAAGGAGTGTGATGCCTGTCAACGCACTGGGAGAATTTCTAAGAGAGATGAAATGTTGCAAAACCCAATAATGGTAAGTGAGATTTTTGATGTGTGGGGGATAGATTTTATGGGCCCGTTTTTACCTAGTAATGGAAATAAATACATCATTGTGGATGTGGATTATGTTTCTAAGTGGGCCGAAGCAAAAGCATTACCCACAAATGATGCTAGAGTTGTGGTGAAATTTCTTAAGTAGTTGTTTTCACGTTTTGGAGCACCGAAAGCTTTAATTAGTGATTGGGGGACGCATTTCACAAATGCTCAATTGGAAAAAGTGCTACGAAAGTATGGAGTAAATCACAAGTTTTCGACTGCTTATCATCCACAGACAAGTGGTCAAGTGGAAGTGACCAATAGGGGATTGAAACGTATTTTAGAACGTTCGATTGAAGGTAACCCCAATAATTGGTCGTATAAGTTGGATGATGCTTTATGGGCGGCACGAATAGCTTTTAAATCATCAATTGGAACAACACCTTATCGTCTTATTTATGGGAAGGCTTGTCACTTGCCTTTTGAGTTGGAGCATAAGGCATTCTGGGCTCTAAAGCCATGCAATCTTGATGATTGATATGTGCTAAAAAGTCATGTTTTCAGGCACATATTTCCCGCACATTTGGCCTAATTCTTGGTGAAAACACTTGAATTAAACGTTTATTTACTTAATTTCACAAAGTTGGTCAAATTATAGACATTGCTGTAAAAAGTGCTAAAAACATCCAAAAGGCACGCAAATAGAGGCAGATTATTCTAAACACTGATTCTTACAGACTTTTAACTATATTATGATACAAGTCCTTAAATAGTCTCATATGATGTATCAGGTTATTCCAAGACTGTAGAATCAAGAATCGTGCAGATCGGGTAAAGAACGAGGAAGATAGAGCTTTCTGAGCGTAAACCGAGGGCATTCCGCATACGCCAACTCTAGAGATATCCAAATTTGGCACTTTTGGCATCGTTAGAAGCGTAACGGAATTACGAGACCGCAGGCAAAAGAATCAAGTCAAACGGACGAGAAACGAAGAAGATACGGCCTTCCGAAGTAGCGAGAAAAGTCAGAAAAATCACACGGCCTACCACACGGCCACCCCCTAGCCGTACACGGCCTAGAGGAGGCCTTACATGACCTGTTTATAGCCGTACACGGCCTGATCATGGCCGTACATGGCCTGTTTTGGCTTCACACCCCCTCGTTGTTGCTTCGTTTGCTTGTACGCATGCTTGTAGGCTTGTACTCTTGGCTCCATGGCTTGCCTATAAATAGAGGGCTCTCCATCCTCATTTCACACACCATTCTTCAACAAGAATTCTCACTTTCTCTCTCACACACTCTTTCTCTTTCTAGTTTAGCTTTCTCTCTCTAGCACTACTCTTAGGAGTTAGAGGAGAAATAGATTAGGGTTTTAGTTCGTTAGTTCTTGGTTAATATTTAACCTAGACTAACGGAGGGACTACTTTTGTAATAGTGTAGGGAATATTCCGAGGGGCTTATTTGTAATATTGTCGAAGATATTGCGGAGGTTCCGTTCGTGTATTCTTCTAACATTATTCTGTCTACGCATAATCTACGGTTATTTCTTTCCTTTTCTATTATGATGATTGCTATTATTATTATGATAGATTTAGGATTGTTTGCCATGCGTAGTGAGTAGTTCTCCTATGTGCTTGTTGTGATGTAGTTAGCTTGTTAATATTTGGGGTGATGTTACTTTAAATACGCAATTGGGATAATATCATTATGAAACAACAGAAGTAACGTTATACGGCTTTCATTTGTATAGCGCCAGAATCATCACGAATGTGTGTAGTACGGAACGTGGAAGCTATGAAAGTCGTGGGCACAATCCGTTGTGGAATAATGTTCCCAATTGTTACAAAATGAAAACCGGTGTACTGATAACTTTGTATTTATGAATTTCTAAACCAAAATCGCCTTTCCTCCAATAAACGTGGTTAGAACCTGTATGACAAGGAGTCGCGAACCTTGATCAACCGGTAACTACCTATCTATGTTTTCAAATACAAACATGGTCTGAATTGTGTAGCTGTGGAAATATTGTCAACCCTTTCGTATAGTACACCGTGAATCAATCAGAGATTTATTGGGATATGTTTAAATAAGTGAGGGTTGGGTTTATATCATAGATGGTCAAGCTTTAATACAAACTTACTAAACTAGTCCAGAGTGACCATAAAGTATGTGGCACCGGAAAGACCATAAATCGGCACAGTACTTCGTATAACGTTTAAATACGTGGGAAAAGCTAAGGAACTACCGTCGGTTGAAGACTGTGTCACATCCTGGTTGAACCACACAGCTCTGGACTAAACAAAGACCATTAATACAAAGTTGGCAGTCACCAAACCAAGTCTTAATCTTAAATGCCTTGCCTAGCCCTAGTATCTCCGTGGTGTTAAGAACGGTCAGAACTTTTAGTGGGTCTGTTACTCTATCTCATGCGCCCAGGAATACCATTCCAAAAAGGGTCACTATTCCAGTATATGGAAAGTGTTGAAGAGTTGAGCAGCCTCCTCTGATCAGAATCACCATAGCCTAGCATTCCAGTGACATACTGTCTGAGAAATCAGACAGTAGGGTGTTAGTGTTTACACTATGAATATTTAGGTAAAAGCAAGACACAAATCTTTAAAAGACGTTTTCATATACAAACCCTAGACATCACCCCATAACACAAGCTAACGAAGTCATAACAAGCACTATTCTCCATTACTGATTCCCTATCTATATTTTATTTACTGTTTTGTTTATTTTCTGCTTTTATTAGTTTAGTTTAAACGGACCTAAAACCAAATCAAAACTCTTTTCAAAAACCCATCACTAAATTGAATAGTTTGTCTAGACAACTCCGCTTCACAATACGATTGATCTTAAGAACGACCATGAGTTATACTTACCTCTGTAAGTAGAATTTAGGTCCCCAGCTCTATAAATATAAAACCCCGTTGCAGCTGTTGCGTAACGACCGTTTCAGCTGTAACAAGTTTTTGGCGCCGCTGCCGGGGAATCAATCGTAAGACCCAGAGGCGTCCTGACGAACCCTTTCTTTTTAGTGATACCTTTATTTTTCGTATTTTACTATTTACTTTCTTTGTTCCAGCCAAAAATAACTTCCCACAACATACAACGATATCAGACCTGATCGTCCGAATCTGAACCGCTCATTTTCGTACCTGATCTTGAGTCTATTATCCGTACTATCCGAAAACAAAAGCGCTTCCATCTTCCCGAAATGGCCGCTCGTGTCACTCTTGCTGACAACACCAAGCCATCCATTGAAGGACGAGGAGGACCAATCACCTATCCGGAGATCGAGGGAGCATCCTTCGAGCTGAAGCATCACATCGTACAACTCATCAAGGACAACTGTCAATTCCACGGACTACCACGTGAAGATCCTAACGCTCACATTGACAAGTTCATCCACATATCAAACTCCTACAAGCAGAATGGGGTCGAGCAGAACATAGTTCGCCTATACTTGTTCCCCTATTCTCTCGCTTTACATGCACTCTCTTGCCAGATACTTTCCTCCGTCCAAACAAACCAAACTCAAGAATGATATCGCGCACTTTGAATAAGCTCACGATGAATCAATCTACTCGGCATGGGAGCGATTCAAAAGTTTGATAAGGAAATGTCCAAATCACCAGATGACAAAAACCGACAAGTTATGCACCTTCTACAACGGTCTCGATCCAAATCACCGCATTACTCTTGACGCAGCTGCTCAAGGTAACTTTATGAAGATGACCGATGATGAAGCATGGAGCTTGATCGAAGACATGACGATGCATTACCACGATTGGAAAGCTGATGGGCAATCCTCATCAACACCTCTCTCCGCTCATAACTCCATCCAAGCTGAAGCTATCAAATCTCTGACGGAACAGATCGAAACTCTAACGAAGCAGATTGGAGAGCTAAAGAAGCAGCCGCAGCGAGTTCATCAAGTTCAGGCTTGCCAGAACTGTACCAACCATCCCACTGAAGAATATGAGGTTGAGTACGAAGACCCGACTGACGGTTCTGTCTATTATGCCCAATTTCCAACCAGACCTCCGAATCCGCCTGGCTTCGCTAGAACATCTCCACCCAGAAACCGAGGAACCCAGTATCCTCCACGGAATAACCAACCACCATACCCACAGAGATTTCAGCCACGCTATCCGACATATCCACAACAACCACAACTTCCTTATAACCAACCTCTGTCATTGACTGCACCTGAAGATGTCCAGCCTACTGAGCCTGCAAAGACTACCGTACCCATCACCAGTGCTGACGACAATCTTAACAAATTCATCCAGGGACAGACTGCTTTCAACCAGAAGACTACGGCCAGACAAGACCAGACGGACCTATTTCTCAGAAATCAACTCTCGGTCCTAAAAAGCCTTGAGAATCAGATTGGTCAGTTAGCCCAACGTCACGATACCCGACCACAAGGATCTCTACCCAGTAACACCGTTCAGAATCCTCACGTCGAAGAAGCAAAAACCCTGAGCTCACCTCCTACTAATTCCACTCTAGTAAAGGAACATACTCCTGTCCCGCCGACAGTTGAGACCAGAGCCGTACCCACTCCGACTAAAGAGGTGCGAGTTCCTTTCCCGAACCGTCTATGCAAAAAGTACAATGCCAAGTCATTCAAACTTGACGGAAAATTCATGGACACCGTGTCTAGAATCCCTTCCGGCACTAAGTATATCCGACGAATACTGGCTACTAAAGACAAGGTTCCTGAAACCCCCAAAATCTCTCTAAATGCTGAATGCTCAGCCGTTATCCAGAATACCCTACCGGAAAAACTAGGAGACACAGGTCGATTTACCTTGCCCTGCTCTATCTATCACTCAGGCATGATACGTTCCTTGGCCGATCTTGGAGCTAGCATCAATCTCATACCCTATTCACTTTACACCAGACTAGAAATAGGACCTCTCCAGCCCACTAAGATGAGTGTCCAGCTTGCCGACCAATCCATTCGATATCCAAAGGGCATAGCTGAAAACGTCATGGTTAAAGTTGATAAGTTTTGGTTTCCCACCGACTTCGTAGTGATGGATATTCAGGAAGACATCAATATCCCTATTATCCTAGGTAGGCCATTCATGAATACTGCACGTGCTGTTATTGATGTTTATTCTCAGGTCATAAGTCTGCGAGCACATGGACAAACTGTATCTTTCAAGATTGATCAAGATGAGTGCTCACTAGTAGAACAGGCAGAGATTTACGCAATATCAATGGGCAAAGTTACTTCAGATGATGACACTTCTGACTCGGATCCAGAACCATACAGACCAGATGATCACACCTATCTTATCTCGGCAACAGAGGAGTCAGAATCAGAAGAAGAAGAGATGGAGGAATCAGAACCCGAGGAGGAAGAGGTAGAAGAGGAGGAAATGGATGAATCAGAGGAAGAAACAGCACCCGAATCTGAACCAGAGGAAATGGAAGAATCAGAGGAAGAACAAGAAGAATATTCAGAGCCCGAAGAAGAAGAGGAGGATGTATACCAGTCTACACCACCGCATCAGCACTTACCAGAATCACACTTTCCGACAGCTGAGATTAAGAAGATTGAGGATTCTCTCTCTCTATCAGATGTTGATTATGATGCAGGATTTGGTATTACTATGGAGAAACTCATGGCATCTGTCATGGATCCTTCCCAGCCTCTTGTCTCACCACGACTCAACGCTCTGCTGAACATTGAGAAGACCATTACTTTTTCAAAGCAACATCCAGAGCTTAGAGACAAACTCCTGAAGAAAATACTGGCATACAAAGAATCCATGCTACCGGATCTTTATTCAGACTTACCTTCCCGAAGGATTCAAGCCTTCGATGCTTCTGCACCTCGAACTCTGTTCGAATGGGGAGATACTTCTGAAACTAGCCATGATTCTGAAGAGAGAGACATAGAGATGGATTCTTCTCAGCCGATATCTCAGATCAACAGTGATATCCAGTTACCTTATGATGTTGTTGAGTTCCCAGACTCTCAAGATATGGATACTCCGTCAGCAGAGGATGATCAGGATAACATTGTATACATCGATATACCGATTGATATCTGCTCTATCCAACTTCTGAAACCTCCAGCTATCCCCATGGTTTCTAATCATGAAGAAATGATTAGTGCTATCGAGGCATTCAAAGATGACCTCCCCTCAATGATGAGCATCATCATTGGTTCTACCAATGAGTACACACCACGCCAAAGGGACCTGATAGAAGAAATAAAGGCCGAGTATGACGTTTATCAAGCCAGCAGCCGAGACCCACTGCTATTTCAAAACCGCCTGCAGGCTTTCACTGAAGATCTCACCACTCAGCTCCTGCACCAAACTGCCGAACCTACATTTGAAGAGTTAGAGTTCTTCGAGGACCAGAGGGCCATGTATCGAAAGATACATAATGTGCTGATCAGATCTGCGTTCCCATATTCTGCACAACAACATGAATACTTAAACTCATACCGCAGGAATATGTACCACGCTACTGGGAACCCTGATGCAGATGCTGATGTCCGGCTAATGAATGACCTTCGAAGATTTATAAATCTAATGGCTGAGAACGATCATATAGACAACACTTCTTCCAACAGGTTCTATATTGATTGTACCATTGAGTACCATGCTTACAAGATCATCCATGATCTCGAGTTTGAGATTTTTGACGAAAGAACGCGTGCCATCCCTTCTTCCATACCTGAAGGATCGATGGTTAACATCGCGACCTTCCTCTCAGACCGAATCAAGGAGATCTTCTGTGAAGTCCATCCAGATGAGTATCGCCAGATCTTTCACTACGGATTACGAGAGGTGTACGATATTGTCAACAACGTCTTTCGTGACTCTAACCTCTCATTCTCCACCCATCAGGCTAATCTCATCCAGTGCATTCACGAGTCTATCAGAGAAATCAGAGGAAACTCCAGCCGAGCTGATCACGAAAACATCCATCAGATGTTTCTCAGATTCATGGACTCGTTGAAGCAAGACCATCCAGAACGTGAGCTGATGGAAGCCAGTGAAGCAGGATTCTTTGTGATTGATCCTCATGGAGTTATCTCCAAAACCGTAAAAGACATCAATTTGGATCTTCTGCATATGCAGAAAGTCACTGAAGACCACCTTGACAGCTTCCCTGACTTTGCATCAAACACCCCGAACATCATCAGGGTCATCGCTCACCAGTTTCTACGGATCTACCCTCGCAACACTTGGACGCCACGCACTTCCGGCCCAAGTGGTTCCAGTTCTCATTAATCTGAAGGAAGGCAAAGTCGAGCTCTCGACTTTAACAGCAGCGCTTCTCGGGAGGCAACCCGTGCAATAAAAAGAAAAGATTGAGTGTCAATAAGTGAAGCAGAATCTCCGACTATCCTTCACACTTGGTTATGCCTAAAAGAATTTTCAAATTCAAAAACAACTCATTTTGCAAAACACTCGTCTCAGCAGGAAGTAAAAATAAATAATTCACTGTTTCGAGCATTTGAGGTACTTGCATACTACTTCTATGCATTATGCTCGAACTCGTTTAAAAACAATGTTTTATAACTGATTGGTCATAGAAAACATCTCTTCAAAATCTGAGACGGTGATTTCACTACCATTTGCAAAATATATGAGTTTGTTAAAAAGGCATATCCAACGTGTTCACACCTACGAGATCATTTCACAAAGAGTAGAGTATGAATAATTGAAGTTTTGAAGTGTGCAAAACCCTAGCAAGAGTCTCGAGGATAAAACCAGAAGAAAAAAGCAGAAATGGATCCTGGCAGCATCTTATTTCAGCTATTTTCTTATCATACGCATCCGAGCATCTCGCTATTTGGGGAGTTTCCTTATCCTTTCTTCACTTTTCAATAAATAAATAATCTGTTTTGTTTAGTGTGTTATCTATGCCGTATCCTAAACTTATCACTAAGTGTGGGATTCCAGCCCAAAAAACAACACTTGAGAAACATTTTCTATATGTTCAAACTCTAAGTGTGGGATTTTACTTGTAAAATCCCTACTCAAGAGAACATTAGGGACAATGTTCCTCTAAGTGTGGGATAGCAGGTATAGATACCTTGGATTGATTTTACGCCTTTTTGTCCAAATAGTAAACTCAGAAATGTTCCTCAAATTTCAAAATTTTTTCAAAAATAATAAAAAGTATGAGTTTTTAACTCTGCTATTTTGAATTCTAAACTTTCTAAAGAGGAATCATTCCCGTATATAAGTACGCTATTTTGGAAATTAAGGAAAATAAGGTAGGAATCTCTCAAACAAAAATGATAATCTAAGAGGGGCATCGCATGACTAGGCACATATAACCCAAAAACTTGCGGTGAGGTATCTTGAGCCATATAGCATTCATTTTTAATGCTTCACTTTTCGTTTGTTGTGTGTGCCGATGTATGAATCTCTGAATTAGAACTTGCTCCTGACATACGTTTCGAGACCATATTAGTGAGTACCGTACGCGGTATAGGTGCAATTAAATGATCTTGACATTCCCTAGGATTTAACCCCCTTTTCTCATATCTTTTCAAGCCCAAAACCCTTCCGATGCTCATTTTTAGCATCGATGATCCACTTAGTAAACCCTGTTGAGCCTAAACCTTTTCGTTTCATAAAACCCTAATTTTAAACCCACTTACCCAAAATTCCCAAAAGCTTACCGCAGAATTTCTAAGGTTGTGGAAAACGCCTTTTAGAATATCCTTTTCGCTTGATTCAACATTCCGATCCTCTCTCACAAAGTCATCAAAGTTATATATGAAGGAGAGAGAAATCTTGGTGTGAAAAATTGACACCAAAAGACTGTCACGAATGAAGAAGTTAAGTTAGAAAGGATTTCTAAGGGAGCCAAAAAAAAAAAAGAGAAAAAGAAAAGAAAAAGAAAAAAAAAAAAAAAGAATAATCCCTTGGAAATTCTGTGGCAAAGAAATTCTCAAGAAGAAAAAGAAGAAAAATATTTAGTCTAAGAATAAAGCTAAGTGCTTTTAGTAGTATCAATCTCCAGAAAAATCTGATAGAAGCAAAATAGCTATCTAGTTCCTTTTCCGTATTTGCGCTATTCTAAATAAAGTTTTTCATGATCTTTAGAATTCTAAGGTACAGCTAAACCCTTACACCCAAAACAAACCAATATCCATACCCTTTCACCCCCACCAAACATTACAACCCTCATGAATGTCTTGGGATAAGTAGCACCGTCCTCACTTAAGTGGTGGAGATCCGATTCTCGATCAAGCCTATGACAATGAGTGCTACATGACTGGCTTTTGAGCGATTTCATTTGTTCTAGAATGTTAGGAAACCCGATACACTTTGAGTGAATTGAGTGACCACCTTGTGAGGAATCGCCCGGTCATGTATACTCCAAGATCGCGAGAGTTGGAAGTATGCCTAAGAAAGTCATTCCTTGTTTCTGGGACGATTATCTTATTTCTCCTTATTTTCTATTATGGTTTGCTGATATGCGGGGTGATTGCTTTTAAGAATTTTTAGAATTCGCCAAATCTGCTTAAAATCGTTTTCATAAAAACTGAGTTTTGCTTGAGGACAAGCAATGTCTAAGTGTGGGATATTTGATATGTGCTAAAAAGTCATGTTTTCAGGCACATATTTCCCGCACATTTGGCCTAATTCTTGGTGAAAACACTTGAATTAAACGTTTATTTACTTAATTTCACAAAGTTGGTCAAATTATAAACATTGCTGTAAAAAGTGCTAAAAACATCCAAAAGGCACGCAAATCGAGGCAGATTATTCTAAACACTGATTCTTACAGATTTTTAACTATATTATGATACAAGTCCTTAAATAGTCTCATATGATGTATCAGGTTATTCCAAGACTGTAGAATCAAGAATCGTGCAGATCGGGTAAAGAACGAGGAAGATAGAGCTTTCTGAGCGCAAACCGAGGGCATTCCGCACACGCCAACTCTAGAGATATCCAAATTTGGCACTTTTGGCATCATTAGAAGCGTAACAGAATTACGAGACCGCAGGCGAAAGAATCAAGTCAAACGGACGAGAAACGAAGAAGAAACGGCCTTCCGAAGTTGCGAGAAAAGTCAGAAAAATCACACGGCCTACCACACGGCCACCCCCTAGCCGTACACGACCTAGAGGAGGCCGTACATGGCCTGTTTATAGCCGTACACGGCCTGATCATGGCCGTACACGGCCTGTTTTGGCTTCACACCCCCTCGTTGTTGCTTCGTTTGCTTGTACGTATGCTTGTAGGCTTGTACTCTTGGCTCCATGGCTTGCCTATAAATAGAGGGCTCTCCATCCTCATTTCACACACCATTCTTCAACAAGAATTCTCACTTTCTCTCTCACACACTCTTTCTCTTTCTAGTTTAGCTTTCTCTCTCTAGCACTACTCTTAGGAGTTAGAGGAGAAATAGATTAGGGTTTTAGTTCGTTAGTTCTTGGTTAATATTTAACCTAGACTAACGGAGGGGCTACTTTTGTAATAGTGTAGGGAATATTCTGAGGGGCTTATTTGTAATATTGTCGAAGATATTGCGGAGGTTCCGTTCGTGTATTCTTCTAACATTATTCTGTCTACGCATAATCTACGGTTATTTCTTTCCTTTTCTATTATGATGATTGCTATTATTATTATGATAGATTTAGGATTGTTTGCCATGCGTAGTGAGTAGTTCTCTTATGTGCTTGTTGTGATGTAGTTAGCTTGTTAATATTTGGGGTGATGTTACTTTAAATACGCAATTGGGATAATATCATTATGAAACAACAGAAGTAACGTTATACGGCTTTCATTTGTATAGCGCCAGAATCATCACGAATGTGTGTAGTACGGAACGTGGAAGCTATGAAAGTCGTGGGTACAATCCGTTGTGGAATAATGTTCCCAATTGTTACAAAATGAAAACCGGTGTACTGATAACTTTGTATTTATGAATTTCTAAACCAAAATCGCCTTTCCTCCAATAAACGTGGTTAGAACCTGTATGACAAGGAGTCGCGAACCTTGATCAACCGGTAACTACCTATCTATGTTTTCAAATACAAACATGGTCTGAATTGTGTAGCTGTGGAAATACTGTCAACCCTTTCGTATAGTACACCGTGAATCAATCAGAGATTTATTGGGATATGTTTAAATAAGTGAGGGTTGGGTTTATATCATAGATGGTCAAGCTTTAATACAAACTTACTAAACTAGTCCAGAGTGACCATAAAGTATGTGGCACCGGAAAGACCATAAATCGGCACAGTACTTCGTATAACGTTTAAATACGTGGGAAAAGCTAAGGAACTACCGTCGGTTGAAGACTGTGTCACATCCTGGTTGAACCACACAACTCTGGACTAAACAAAGACCATTAATACAAAGTTGGCAGTCACCAAACCAAGTCTTAATCTTAAATGCCTTACCTAGCCCTAGTATCTCCATGGTGTTAAGAACGGTCAGAACTTTTAGTGGGTCTGTTACTCTATCTCATGCGCCCAGGAATACCATTCCAAAAAGGGTCACTATTCCAGTATATGGAAAGTGTTGAAGAGTTGAGCAACCTCCTCTGATCAGAATCACCATAGCCTAGCATTCCAGTGACATACTGTCTGAGAAATCAGACAGTAGGGTGTTAGTGTTTACACTACGAATATTTAGGTAAAAGCAAGACACAAATCTTTAAAAGACGTTTTCATATACAAACCCTAGACATCACCCCATAACACAAGCTAACGAAGTCATAACAAGCACTATTCTCCATTACTGATTCCCTATCTATCTTTTATTTACTGTTTTGTTTATTTTCTGCTTTTATTAGTTTAGTTTAAACGGACCTAAAACCAAATCAAAACTCTTTTCAAAAACCCATCACTAAATTGAATAGTTTGTCTAGACAATTCCGCTTCACAATACGATTGATCTTAAGAACGACCCTGAGTTATACTTACCTCTGTAAGTAGAATTTAGGTCCCCAGCTCTATAAATATAAAACCCTGTTGCAGCTGTTGCGTAACGACCGTTTCAGCTGTAACAATGATCAGTTAGCTGGAAAAGAGAGAATGGCACAGCTAAATGAGTTGGATGAGTTAAGGGTGAATGCCTATGACAATTCACGCATGTTCAAGGAGCGAACAAAGAAATGGCATGATGCTCGCCTTAAGTCGAATCATACATTTGAGAAAGGTGATAAAGTTCTATTGTATAGTTCTAGGTTACATTTGTTCCCTTGTAAGTTAAAGACACGCTGGACAGGTCCCTTTGTGGTTGAGAAAGTTTATCCTTTTGGTGCTGTTGATCTACAACGACATTCTGGAAAAATTTTCAAGGTTTTTTTTTGGGTAAAGGGTAAAATTACCCGGTGAATATATTCCCAAATTTAAGTACAATAGATGTGAGTGAATCTCACACCATAGCCCGTTACATAGGCAAAAGACTACATAACAAGGACACATCCACTAAACAAATTTGACTCAAATATAAATCAAACAACAACCACAAGACTCATTTTTTCTTACCACTTTTCCTATCATGAATACTCATGAAATCAGCCATCTCACTATCTAAAGGATTAAGAATTTCATCTTCATCATCCGCATCATCATTATCATCCTCATTAGCCATATCAAATATGTGAACCCAGGTATGTGCAGCAAAATCCACTTTCTTCCCGCTATCCTCGTGTTGGTTACCCTTCTTTCGAATCGAAGAAGCATAATTGTCAACTATAATATCTTCCTTAGAAAGAGCCTCAAACGAATTAGAAGTTGTTGTCTTAGCAACGTCCGTTGTCTTTTTTTTAGGGACAAACACCTTTTTAGGAGGTGCACCAACCACTTTCTTTGTAAAAAGACTCATTTCTTCTTACCACTTTTCCTATCATGAATACTCATGAAATCAGCCATCTCACTATCTAAAGGATTAAGAATTTCATCTTCATCATCCGCATCATCATTATCATCCTCATTAGCCATATCAAATATGTGAACCGCAGTATGTGCAGCAAAATCCACTTTCTTCCCGCTATCCTCGTGTTGGTTACCCTTCTTTATAATCGAAGAAGCATAATTGTCAACTATAATATCTTCCTTAGAAAGAGCCTCAAACGAATTAGAAGTTGTTGTCTTAGCAACGTCCGTTGTCTTTTTTTTTTAGGGACAAACTTTCAAGGTTAATGGAAGTCGGTTGAAGAAATACTATGGTGATGTTAGGGACTCCAAGCGTGATATGGAGATGAACTTGAATTAAGTTATGAAGAGAGAGGTCGAGCTTACCGACGTGATAAACAAAAGCACTTTCGGGAGACAACCCGTTATTTTGTTATTTGTTATTTTGTTTTATTGTTTTTGGTTTGTAGGTTGAACTTTGTGGGTGTGTTCCCTGGAAACCCTCACGAGACTACAACTCGTCCACTCAGGATGCTGAGAGGTTTAAAGGCTTGTTGCATATGCTAAATGCAACCGTGATGCCTACGGAAGTGTGCTGTTGTATATTTTCTTATGTGGATCGAATTCCTTCAAGGATTAATCTTCCAAATCAGGGGAGTATTTCTTTTCACTTCTTTTCTATTCCCTATCTTACTGTTTTCTTTTGCAATGAGGACATTGCATACTTTTAAGTGGGGGATGGGGGAAAAGAAGTCTATTTGTCCTTAACATATGAATGGTAAATATTGGAAAATTTTAATGTTAAAGGGCATTCTACATGTTAGTCATTTTTCAGCCCAAATTTTTGTTTTAAAATTATTTTCTGCGTAAAGGTTAGCGAATCTTGTAACATATTTTGGGAATTCAATGGATGAAATGAATTTAATATTTATATATTAGATAGTTCATTATAAGATGTATCAATAGGCAATCTATTTGAAGGTTATTGAGCTATTAAGAAATTTAAAACTTTAAAGTAGGGATTTATCTTAAGAGGATCTTTAGCAAAGTATGATTTTAGTCTTTATTCTTATATGATAGCGTGTTATAATCCATAATTTTGGGATCCTAATTATCTTCATTTGGGAATATACTGGGCGTTGACTCCTCTGTTGTATGAAAGTACAGACCTGGTTTCCGTCAGTATATTTGATAAAAAAATAAGAAAGAAAAGAGTACAAAGGACTCATGAATTGAAAAACCAAAGCCAAGTTATGTCGCTCTGTTGTACTGAGGTACAGACCTGTCACCAATGTCTTGGTTTGAAAAATGATTGATTTATTTGGATGTTCATTATTTGGAGAATTGTGACACGTTATTTATATAAGGGTATTTTGCTATTGGGAATCAAGGGTAAGGCCTGCTAGAATAATAATAGTTGAGCTCAATTTCTGAAATTTAGATTGTTTAAGTGGATAACAATATCGGTAATCTGAGTGAATTATCTTTTATGTTTAATAATAATGTATTAAAGTTGTTTCCCTTAGAGAGTTTCTTGATTGCTAAGCTTTAAGGTAGAATCAATTTTAAGATAGGAATTTGGTTTGTCGAGTGCTGTGTAGTATGTAAGTCCTTTTGCACTTCTGTTTGCCGTTCATATTTAAAGTTTTGAGTTTTTGAATTGATAGTCTACTTGAGGACAAGTGGGATATAAGTGGGGGATGTTTGATGAACGCCAAAATGTGCTATTTTATAGTACTAATTGCCCCTTTATTTAATACATTTCTTATGCATTTTAATTGAATTTGATACTCATTTCGTTCATATTTGCATTTATGAGTTATTTGGTGCTTGAATCGGAAAAGAAGCGGAAAACGTGCGAGTATTGAAGAAAATAGCTAAAATGGTTGAAGTTTGAAGAATGGAGGTCGGCTAGCTGAAAAGTTAGATTTTTCAATCCATACGGCGTATACGGCTTACGGATTGCTTAAACGGATTATGGATTGCTTAAATGGATTACACGGATAGGATAACGGATCAAAATCAAAATGTTTAGATATATCCAAATAATCCGAATAAGGATTATGTAATTAATTAATATATTTTTGATAATATATTACTACTTAATGTTTACCATATAAGAATTAATTACAAATAAAAACTTTTATTACACTATATACTACTTCATAATAGTTTTGTACTGTCGCACCCCCAAATTATGATGCGGAAGCGGGTCGGTTCGGGGCGCGACTAATCAATATACAAAGCACACAAGATTACATAATGAACGACCACTACATGCGTCGTTTACAAATACATTGATATTATAAAAGTTTTACACTGTTATAACATAGTTTACAAAAGCTCCTGAGTTCAATTGATAGAGATTCTATGGCATAACTAAATTATACAAAATATAGTAATGCATGACAATCTCTTGATGTCTGAATGTGACTCGAGCTAATGGGCATCTTGAGTGGCAGACCTACTTCTGCTGATCACCTGTGATACATGCTAAAATGGGTCAGCGAAAACGCTGGTGAGCTCACAGGTTTGTATGTCAACACATATTTGTATGAACCGCAAGATTTAATGATTATTGAATTTAAAATGCAATTAAGCAAAATAAAAGTTATACAGCCATGAGCACATAGTCTGAGCTTAACTCGAGATGTCAGGTCCACATTTAAGGTATCCTGATCGAGGTGCCTCCTACGAGTGCCTAATCAACACTCGTCTACACAAATATTAATACATCCGTTTTACTAGTTAGTGCGTGCTAACCCGGATGAGGCTGGTCAAACCTATATGGTACCATATACTAATATTCACGCTACTACGTATTACCAAACTATGCTGATGGAGGGCTTTAAAATGATTAGTGAAAATAACTCATGTAGTATTTGATTTGAGGGTACTTGCGTTCATATTGTAAAACAAAACAGAGCAATGAAATCACACCCATAGGTAAAAGCATTTAAAAAGGGGCTATGAGACTCACCTGAGCCTATGAGATGCTACTAAGCACAATTGATGATTCACAATGATTTGATGTCGTTACAACGACTGAACCTGCAGGGCGTCTTAGACGCGCAAGGTTTTGATAAATGATTAGATTATTGAAACCTGCCGGGCGTATTGAACGCGCAAGGTTTAATTGATTAGATGACTCTATGGACCATCTATGCTAGTTATCCCATTAACTAGTTATGACCAAACACTTTGGTTAATGATTATGTTTGAGTTCGTGAAAATGTTTACGGCCCATTGGTGATTGTTTGAAATAATAATTCTTCAATTATTATTACTACTTTCATTTGTTGTGAACTTATAAAAGCATATTTGAAGTGTTTAAATGTTGTATCGTATAAGTATGAAATATGTCGCGATGTCTGACACTTAGTGTAAACCTTTAGTTTTAAGTTTATGGAAAAACGGAGGTCCGAAAACTAAAATATGCAATTTTGGACCCCTAGATGACTCCGGATGGCCTAAAACTGACTAGGCTAAGGTACTTAGCCTTGACCATTGGGTTGTTTTCGAGTGACCTTGCGAATTTGAGCTCAATCCGTTATAATAAATTTTTCATCGAGAAGCTCCCATGTTTTAAGTTGTTAAATCGTCGACGTTTTCGAAAATTTACGTGTTCTGTTTTAGCTAGAATTCGCAGGGCTAGTTTATTGATCCGTTGGATCATGAAATATATAGGGGGAATCCGCCGTATTCATTTGAATACGCCGTATTGGTGGCTTTTGTGGGGAATACGCCGTATTCATTTGAATACGACCGTATTCATGAAAAATAGAGGGAATACGCCGTATTCCCTTGAATACGCCGTATTCCTTTGAATACGCCGTATTCCCTTGAATACGCCGTATTCCGAGGAGGCGCAGGTAGTTCATGATTTCTGGGCGGGAATACGCCGTATTCACTTGAATACGCCGTATTCATGTGGTCTGGGCAGGAATACGCCGTATTCCCTTGAATACGCCGTATTCCGAGGGCCGATTCAAGTCTGTAGTTTCAAAATCATACCCAAACCAAATCTAATCCGCAATTTAACTAACAATCATCAATCCTAACACTAATACATGATAGCATATGCTATTTAAGTACGAAATAACAAAGTTTAAGTCAACGATTTCTTACCAAAAATTTTGATGAACGGATGATGATGATAATGGTGATGAAGATGATGATGGTGAGGATGATCCAAAGATGATGATGATGATAATCTAGTTGTTGTTGTTGTTTGATAATTTGAAAGAAATGAGAGAAAGAGATAGAGCCGAGAGATAGATAGATGGAAAATGAAATGAAACCAAAAGGGTGCGTTTGGTGTTAGTTCATCCGGCTCCAATTATTGGAGTCGGTTGGGCTCCCATTTGTGGTACAAAATACCCGTGTTTTTGTACCCGATCGAAAAATAATAAAATGTTTTAATTCGATAAATTTCTATAATTGATTTCGTACGTATTTTAATCGAAGTATTTTAATAAAAATACTTTTAAATGAGATATAAAAATATATCATTGTTTTATGTTTTGGAGACGGACACGATTCGAGTGGTTTCGTTGCGTTTGAGTAAAAAAATATAAAACGAAATATGTTTCATTTTATCTAATGTAAATAATAATTACTATCTCCAATTAATAATACATTATTTATAAAGGTTGTCGCGAATGATTTGATTTATACGATACGTAATACTTGATATATATTATCAAAATAATATATAATATATAATGAGTTATTAAATAATAATTCTTATATTATTTAATATTGTTTTTCACCAATGCCATATATGTATGAATCGGAAATTCGGCCGATTTGAAAATGAACGATTAATTCTAATCGAGTATTGATATATATTCAACAATATATATTTTGATACATACAATTAGCCTAATACATAGCACTAACTACATGTATTACATAATGATTAGGAACTAAAAACTAGTCCTAATTTGACGGGTGTCACATTCTCCCCTTGTTAAGAGAATTTCGTCCCGAAATTCAGCTTTGAGTTGATGCGTGAGTGGAGTCTGAAAATAGATGTGGATATTTGAGTCGCATCTGGTCTTCCCGTTCCCAGCTGAATTCCGGACCTCGCCGCGAATTCCACCGAACCTTGACAATTGGAATACGACTTTGCTTAAGCTGTTTGACCTCACGGTCCATGACCTCCACTGGTGTCTCGACAAAATGAAGTTTGTCGTCGATTTGAATTTCCTCGAGCGGAATGATGAGTGTCTCGTCAGACAGGCATTTCTTCAGGTTAGAAATGTGAAATGTGGGATGCACGCTACTGAGCTCTGGAGGTAGCTGCAATCGATATGCGACTGGACCAATCCTTTCAAGGATCTCAAAAGGTCCGATGTATCTAGGGTTCAACTTTCCACGTTTGCCAAAACGGATGACACCTTTCCAAGGTGATACTTTGAGCAATACTCGATCCCCAACCTGGAACTCGAGATGCTTGCGTCTCACGTCAGCATAACTCTTCTGACGATCACGTGCGGCCTTCAGGCGTTGTTGGATACCAACGATCTTCTCGGTGGTTTCATGAATGATTTCAGGACCAGTGAGTTGACTGTCTCCAACTTCGGTCCAACAAATAGGTGATCGGCACTTACGACCGTACAGTGCCTCGAACGGTGCAACTCCAATGCTGGTATGATAGCTGTTGTTGTATGAGAATTCACACAATGGCAAATGATGCTCCCAATTTGCACCGAAATCAATTACGCAGGCGCGTAACATATCTTCCAGTGTTTGAATAGTCCTTTCACTTTGGCCATCGGTTTGTGGATGATAGGCTGTACTCATGTCTAAACGAGTACCCAATGACTTTTGCAATGATTGCCAAAAGTTAGATGTGAATCGACTGTCTCTATCAGAGATAATTGAGATTGGAGCGCCGTGCCTTGTTACGATCTCCTTCAAATAGATTCGCGTGAGACGTTCCATTTTGTCGGTTTCCTTCATGGCAAGGAAGTGAGCAGATTTGGTTAAACGATCAACTATTACCCATATAGTATCGCAACCACTTGATGTTTTCGGGAGTTTAGTGATAAAATCCATAGCGATTTGCTCCCATTTCCATTCTGGAATGTCCGGTTGTTGAAGTAAGCCGGTGGGCTTCTGATATTCGGCTTTAACCTTTGAACATGTGAGGCACTTGCTGACATACGTGGCAATCTCTGCTTTCATGTTTGGCCACCAGTATGATCCCTTGATGCCATGATACATCTTGTCAGATCCAGGATGTATAGAATATTTGGACTTGTGAGCTTCATCCATCACAAAGTCTCGAAGATTCCCAAACTTGGGTAACCAGATTCGGTTTGCGAAGTATTTGACCCCATTGGGTTTGGTTTCCAATTGATTCTCCATATTTCGCAAGGCCTCTTCCTTGATGTTTTCAGGTTTCAATGCTTCGAGTTGAGCAGTGAGAATTTGAATGATGAGATCATTATGGATGGTTATGCTAAGGGCTCGGACTCGAAGTGGTTTTGTGCGCTCTTTGCGACTTAGGGCATCGGCAACTACATTAGCTTTCCCTGGATGATACTTGATTTCACAATCATAGTCGGTGAGTAACTCGACCCAGCGACGTTGCCTCATATTTAGATCCTTCTGATCGAATATATGCTGGAGGCTTTTGTGATCGGTGAATATGGTACACTTTGTGCCATACAGATAGTGTCTCCAAATCTTGAGTGCGAACACTACGGCTCCTAATTCGAGATCATGAGTTGTGTAGTTCTTCTCGTGAACTTTGAGTTGTCGGGAGGCGTAGGCAATAACCTTGTTATATGATTGGTATGTTAATAATTTAATATATATCATTGAATATAATTTAAGCTTAAGTTTGGATATAAAACACCAACTCCACATTTATATATATAAACCCTCAATGCAACATGACTATCGATAACCATTGATATCGCTTATGACATTACCCTTTCACGAGTCAAAACGATACACTTATGCAATTCACAAAAAAAAAAAACAAATGGTTATAACCGATCCGGCCATCCAAATAGTAATTTGGTTCGGTTTAATTCGGAATTGATAATTGTTTCATTGTTTGGATGGATTGAATTAACATTTTGAGAATCAAAATCCAAATAGATTTATATATCAAATCCGATCCATCCAAACGAACACCTCTAACTAGTGTCGTCATTTGTAAATTTGCATTTAATTAAAACGATATTACTCCTGTATTAGAGTAAATTACGTTTTCCGTCCTTCTGGTTTTTCATTTTCCTACTCTCAGTCCTCTTAATTGTTTAATTACAGTGGTCGTCCTTATGTTTTGTGTTTTTTCTCAAGTTAGTCATAGCCTTTTACTTTTGTAATATTCTATTAATATCCTTATGGGTCACAAGATCCAATGGGTCACAAGATCCATTTATATGGGTCTAGATCTGGCCCATTAGTTATTGGATCATGATCCGATTCAAGATCCAACTAAATTAGTGGATCTAGATCTGGAACAACCCGCTTACCATGACACAATATTGTCCGCTTTGCCCGTAGGCGCACGGCTTTGCTCTTGGCGACCACACTTCCCAGGAGGTCACCCATCCTGGAAATTTCCCTCGCTCGAGCACGCTTAACAGCAGTACTCTTGCGACAATCTACCACCTGTGGTCCCAAAACGCGTTTTGTCATTTAAGCGACTTGTTACCCTTATAAGCCCCAACATCCCTCATGTCCACGGCCGATGTGGGAAACGCCTAAGGTGCTCAATTCAGATGTCGGTAAAAATGGTCAGTCAACAGTTGGATTAGAGGTATATTCAGGACAGAACTTAGATTTCTCATGAAAGGGTTAATAATGGTTTAACCCTCAAAGTTTCACTTTTTTTTCATTTTAACCACTCAACTTTTTTTGTAATTATTTAATCCTTCAAGTTTGCATTGACTTAATGGTTTAACCCTTTGAAGAGTTAAACCATTAAATTTTTAAAAGTTTGATGATTAAACTAGAAAAATTTAAAAGGGTTAAATCATTATAAAAGATAAACCTTAGGGATTAAACCATCAAAATGCTGAAGTATAATCAAACTTTAGGCTTAAACCACCAAAATTTTTAAACTTAGAGGGTTAACTCATTAGAAAAAAACTTGAGTGGTTAAAATGAAAAAGAAGTGAAACTTTGAGGATTAAACCATTATTAACCCTAGAGCTTCAAAGAAAATTTTACATTAAATGGGTCGACCCAGATCTAGATCCACTAATTTAGTTGGATCTTGAATCGGATCATGATCCAATAACTAATGGGTCAGATCCAGACCCATATAAATGGATCTTGTGACCCATTGGATCTTGTAAAGATCCGACCTGCCCCGCCCCATTGACAGGCTTCGATCTAGTGTACTAAATAAACGGTATGTACGTACTAGTATGTACAATTGTACATTTGTACAGATATCGGATCCAAACATTATATTTTTTTGATAAAGTAATGTTGTAAACCGCCACAAATTCGCGTTCCAATTGTGTATTATTATATTTTTCCCATTCCCGCCAATGTCCGACGTCACTAGTCCACTCATCATTTCGTGGAAAAACGTGGCGGTTATCTTGTTATTTAGAGCGGTTATTTATCTATTATGAAGCTGCCTGAGTGTGTAACCGCTCCATGGTATTTGAAAATTTTCATTCAAATGTTTCAAATTTCGCTCCAAATTCATTCAAAACATTTAAAAAAGCTCTACAAACCCTCCCTTATTAATTATACTCACTTGTGACTAATGCGCATTTCGATCAATTAATCTTCTTCCATTGTTGCACGCCGGCGATTTCCACTTCGCTTCCGATTCTTTGTTCTCTATATAAGGGTACTTATCTTCCGTCAAAGTTCTTAATTTGTATTTTGAAAATTATTATGGATTTCGATGATTAATCCTAAAATTTGTTGATAATATAATACATGGATATAGGGGTGATATAAATTAAATTGATTAACCTTTAGAACTATAAATAAAATGTAGTTTGTTCGATAACAAGTGATGCACATTTAAGAATTAACGTCAGTGGTCCATATATATATATATATATATATATATATATATATATATATGTATGTATGTTTGTGGTCCATACATACTATTGCCTTGATATATGTATATATGTTAATGTTGTTGGCAATATGTGTCCGTATGTAAGGTATCTTTGTCTCAAATTGATTGTACAAAAAGTTAACGAATATATATGAATTGGAAAAGTGATATCCGATCTGTTGTGATCTTTCATGTTTTTGGTCCACACACATGTGTTATTTCTTAAATACTCCGTATATATTAGATTATTAGTCACACGTGTATATGTAAAGAACTTTGTCTGTAAAGTATCAGCATTTAATTGTTTCTCGTGTTTTCGAGTTGAATTGAATATAAAAGAGTATTTAATGCCTGTATGTAATGTAAATAAGATTTGTCTGTATTTGACTCGAATTGAATTTATTGAATCGATCTATTCTATGTACAGTATAAAAGAAAAGAATTCAATTGACCGTACACAGTTTGTTACTTTTTCTTGTTTTTGTTATTTATTGTAGTATTATATATCATATATATATATATATATATATATATATATATATATATATATATATATATATATTCATGATCCATGATATGATTTAGTTAATTAAGGTTCGTTGAATGTTGTAATTGTAATAATTAAGATAATTTTTTGTAGGTTATTATAAACGAAATGGTAGGAAAAAGAGGAGGGGCTGCAAAGGGTAATGACTACACTCACGATCCAAACCGTTTCATTGAGTTCACCAAGGAAGGAGAACCTGTAGGAGCTAATAGGCCAGATTATACCTCATGGTTTGGTACAGAGATTAGAGTACAGATTCCTTACTATTTGGACTGGAACACTAAGGAAGTTCCACATGATGACAATACAAAGTGACTCCTCAAATGTTAAATCGATTATGGGACGTAACAAAAAGATATTGGAACATACCAAACGATAACTACAAAGGTATACATATGAGGAAAGTAAATAAAATTTGGAGGAAGTTTAAAAGTGAGCTTACCACTCAATTTGCTGCTAAGGATGTAGATCCCTTTGAAAAATATTCCTATTTGAATAAGGAAGAGTGGCCAAGATTTGTTGAGTCGAGGACGACGGAAGAATTCAAGGTATTTATAGAACATGTTTGTATCCGTTGCTTCCGATCCAATGATTAAGTAGGAATGATTTTGATTAAAACTGTCACTAACAATTTATTTTTTTACTTCTCATATGTGAAGGCAAAAAGTGAGAAAGCCAAGGCAAGTGCGGCTAAGAACACGGATCCTGCCCGTGTAGGTCGATTGGGATATGCTGGACTGAGAGAGTTTTATTACAACAACAAAGTCGATATACATAAACAATACCCAGTTCTAGCAAAACTGAAGGCAGAGCGTTCTATTTTATATCTTTATGCCAGACTACGGGAGGGCAAGAAAAAGGGGTTTCGAGTTATGGCCGAGTATCTTAAAAGTGTAGCAGAAGATTTGGTAATATATTAAATGCGTACTACGCTACTAACTTTTGTTACTAAATATGTTATAACACATCAATATTTATTTCATTGATTAACAGTTGACAACAGAGAGAAAAATGTTGAATGATGGTATATATGATGAGAGGGGGGAAGATTCCTTAACAAGGTACAAGGGAAAAGAACATGGGGGAAGGACTCGGGCGGTGTCCAGTGTCGTTGGTAGTAAAAAATCCCTTGGACATAGGAAGAAGGGTAAAAAAAGGAAAGCACTCACACTTGAGGAATTTGAGTCCTTCACTGAGCAGTTTCAGGATGATAAACAAGTTTCTGCAACGGCGTTAGAAAATTGTAGAGCTGAATTAGCTAGAATTACAGAAGACCTAAAGATTCTCAATGCTGACCAACGCTTCTTGTCTTCTGCATCAGATGGATCATCCGACTGGTCTGATGAGGACGAGGTAATTCCTTACATGTTAAACACATTATGTATGTAAATATATATATATATATATATATATATATATATATATATATATATATATATATATATATATATATATATATATATATATATATATATGTATATATATATATATATACTATAAAAATGTTATATACTTATCCTTTTACAGGCCTCTGCTCCATGTCAGATTATGATGCCATATGGTACTCATGATACTAGATGGGCGAGAGGGATGACACATCCGGCTCACAAGGAAGGACTAGTGTCGGGTCATGTTTTTGTTCAAGTGGACACCGTAGAACAAGGTTTTGAATTCCTTGCCATTCCATTTCCTAAGGAGGGAATCACTCTTCTAGGCCAAGCAAAAAGTGAATTTATTCAACGGCCTCGCACCGCTATCAAGGTTTATATTCATTTGTATTTAATATAAAAGTGTGTTAATCCGTATATTGTAATATATACTTTATTGAGATGAGATAACTGTTTTTTATAAATGTATCTTGTCTGCAATATGTCGCCACACGACTCTTTTACTTGTTTTAAAAAATGTATTCAATATGGTGACGCTTCTTTTAAAAGTTACCGTTAATAAATGTAGCTTGGCAGCGAGGAGTCGCCACACGACTTTAGGAGTGCCTCCCCCACAACACTCTATGACACGGCATGTCACTCGCTGGTAATGTCTTAAGCCAAATAATGATGTACATATATGTCATATGTTTATACATTTTTCAATAATTTTTGTAATAATACTGTAGCCTCCAAGTGAAGCGTCACCCCGCATCTCCACATGTAACAGGACTTCACAACCTTTCCCCCGTAGCAGCCAACCATTTTCTGCAGAAGATGCATATGTGCGTTTTTTTTCTATATGGTTTACGTATATGATGTATATTAGTATATTATTGCCATATATTCTGATACTTTGTTAATGTAGCGCCCATTGCCACCACCATCTCCACCACTGAGACCTGTAGAACTATCAAAGCGTGAAGTTGAACTGGCCACGCGAATTTGCAATATGGAACTGAAGCTGGACAAAAGGCCGGCCGAAATCAGGGAACTGGGTGAGCGATTTCGGGAATCGATGGCTGGGTCTCCTTTGATTCCGCTTGATCCGCCACACAATATGTACGCGGATTCACAGCGGGAATGGATTGGATATGAGGGGCTGCTAATCTGGATGACAAATGAATGGCTGGATATCAGCATAATTTCTTGGTTTGCGATGTATGTATGTTAATATGTATATATTCTATTAAGAAAATTTGTGATTTATTACAAATGCTTTAATAGTTTAATTCATCATATTTTGATTTTAGGTACTTGTTTGAGTTACGCTTGAAGACGGGGATTCAAACCAAATGTGCGTTCTTATCACCGAGTGCTATTCAATTTAGTGTTTGTGAAGACTTTTTTGCCTACACGGATGTCATTAAACACATCTCACAACAGTTTGATCTTCACAGTGACAAACAATATTTTATTGCTCCCTATTACCATCAGTACGTATTACAGTATATTATATCTATATCTGCTATATTGTTTTAATCAATATTTATACTAAAATGTTTAAACATGTTGGTAGTCAACATTGGGTCCTGTTCATAATTGATAAAGTTGAACACACTGGGTACATTGTGGATTCGATGAAGAAGGGGAAGGTACCCGGATCTTATGCTCTCACAAAAAGAGTAGAAGAGTAAGAGTCCTAAACTTTTCAATATGTAAAAATCCTCGACTATACCCATGTGTTTTATGTAACACCCGCTAAATTAGGACTAGCAATTAGTGCCTAATTCTTTATTAATACATGTAATTAGTTCTGTGTTAGGCTAACTAATGTATCGAATATATATATTTTTGAATATATACGAAAATGCGATTTGATTAAATCGTACGCAATTTAAATCGAATGTATTTCGATTCAATTAAATACGGACGTTGGTGACCAATTTTATTAAATAACGTGACATTATATAGTAACATTATGTCAAAAATATTATTTTGATAATATTCTAATTTCAATTCGTATCGTACAAACAAAACTTACACAATTTAAAATGATTAACGCGTAAACTAACTTACATTTTATAATTCAAATATAAATTGATTAGTAAAATATTTAAACAAAATATCGCGTAATAAATTTGTATTTTAAAACTTATAACTAAAATGTAAAATAATTATTTAACGTGTAAACGACGGAGAAAACGAACACCACGCGGAGCGCGGGGCGAAAACTGGAAAAGTGGAGGATAACCTCCACCTCCCTTCTCTCTTTCTCTCATTTCTCACTTTCTCCTTTTCTCTCTCTCTTTTCCTCTCTTTTTCTCTCAACTCACCAAACACACCCAAACTCACAAAATCGCCAAATAAATATACTAAACCCGCTCGGATCATCTCGGCTCTTTGGAATAAAAGACTCACCGCATCACGATCTATCATCCTATCTTTTCGGATTTTTGATCCGACACTTTGTAAGTTTCCGACAAAATCCCGAAACCTCTCGATTCTTGGTATATTCACTTGTTAGTTGTTTATATAACATCTATATGTCCAAATATATGAAGAAAACACGATTTTATAACCTAAAAATGAGTTAGATTTGCGTTTTGGCCGGAAAAATCTCGGCAGTCGAAACTTTCTGGGCTGATGTTCTTCAATGCGACACAAGCCTTGTGTCGCATGTTGTGTCGTATTTTGCCTCTTATGTCGTATATTGTGTCGTATGAAACCAGTTATGTCGTACCCTATGCGACACAATATTATGTCGTACCTTATGTCGCAAATACTATGCGACACTATCACTATGTCGCTGTTGAATCAGTATCTCGCATCTATGCGACACAACCCTTGTGTCGTATAGATATTGTGTCGCATTTCTATGCGACACAACCCTTGTGTCGCATAACCACCTTTGTGTCGCACGTTGTGTCGCATAAAACAGCAGGTTTTCAAACTAAATTTTCACTAAGTGTCGAACCTATATAACCTCAAACACTTATACGATACGACTTATAAAACACATTGGAACACACTTGTAAGTGCAAAACACCAATAACATGATAATAATACTTAAAGTTTATTATTTCAAATCCGTCACCAACGGGCCGTACACGTTTTCAGACACTTAACAAATCAACCAAATCGTAGTAATTTGGACATATATATAGTTGTGTAACAACTACAAGGGTGATCTTTTGAGATACCCAATCATGTTTATAACCATCGCGTGTCGTGGACACCCTCAGGTTACAAGTCTTTGAACTTCATTATTCGGCTAATCAACTCAAGTTTATTAAGTTAAACTCACAAGACTCAAGTGAGTCTCATAGCCCATCTTTTTACTGTTTTACTCAGGGGTGTGATATATTGCTCATTTTTAACATGTGAACGCAAGTACAAACATTTCATATACTACATGAGTTTTTCACAACTAATCATTTAAAGTCCTCCGTCAGCATAGTTGTTAATACGTTGTAGCGTGAATATTAGTATATGGTACCATATAGGATTGACCCTCCTCGTCCGGGTTAGCAAGCACTAACCGGGTAAATGGACATACTAATATTTGGGAAGACGAATGTTGATTAGGCATTCGTGGAGGCACCTCGCCCGGAATTCTCTATAGGGGACCCGACCCTCGAGTTAAGCTCAACTATGTGCTCATGGCTGTATACACGATTACTATCATTTTATTTGCTGGATGCAAATCATTATTAAATCTTGCGGTTCATACTATATTACTTGATTTCAAACCTGTGAGCTCACCAGCTTTAGCTGACCCATTTAGCATGTATCACAGGTACCAAGTAGTAGGTTGCTTCTACTTCAGGACTTTTAGCTCGAGTCAGCATTCAGACGATTGAGATTTTCTTGCATTAGTATATTTTGTACAAGTACTTATGTATTGAAATCTCCTTTTGTTTAAACTCGAGCTATGTAAAGCTATAAATGTTGTAAACATTTCAATATTAATATATTTTGTTAAAACAACGCATATAGAGTCGTTTACTATGTATCTTTGTGCTTTGTTATTGATTAGTAACACCCAAATCGTGTTTCCGCAAACCATTAAATTTGGGGGTGTTACAGATTGGTATCAGAGCCTAAGGTTATAGTGAACTAGGTTGCATTTAGTGGGCCTAGACTATGACCATTAGGCGGTATTTTCTTATTAGGCATGACTGGTTCAGGAATTACAGCATAAGACTTTAATTTAACATAGCCTGATCAACTATGTACAATTAAGGAAAGATGATGTAAGGTCTGAAACGGTTATGTTGAACAGAAGTACACTAGAAGACTCTAACCTCGAGAGGACCGAGACTTAAACATGTTTGTTCTAGACACCCAATAGGCTATATTATATAGGAACTATATGAATATAGGCCTCACTCTTACTAACGCTTTGTCTCAGAAATGGCAAACATCCCACCCAATTCATCGCGCTCTCAATCCGGGTCGCAGAACCCAAGGGTAGCTAGGAGGAACGCCAGGTTGCCTCAAGCTGGCCCGTACCCCACTCACTTCACCTTGCCGGCCTTAGCCGCTAGGGTGAACCAACACGAGCAGCGACTTTGCACCATGGATGTTGTGCTGCAGGAAATGAACGAAAACTGGAGACTTACATCCCTTGAACGCATCGAACAAGTCTCCGAGGATCACGAAACCACCGTTAACAATGTAGACATTCTTTTCAACAAAGTGGTAGAGATAAGCGTAGAAACCGCCCTCCTGAAACACAGATTAGAAGAATATGAACAACGCTCACGGGAAACGGAAGAATATGCCCGCGGATTGGTACAACGACTAGCATTGGCTGAAGACAATGCCCGACAGGCCAGCAGACTTACAAACACTGTGGATCGCCTCATTGAAATGATGGAGCAGATTAATCTACATTGAGACTAGAGTAGCCTTTGTCTTGTAATCTATCTAGTAATATAATGACTATCTAGCGTTACTCTATGAATTAGTCGGATGTAACAATTCCCGACGCCTTTTGTAATACATCCATGGGACCTTTGAACTCATATTATCTATCAAATATTCCTTGCTGTTTCAATTCATATTAATTGCCATTTTTCATATTGATGTTATGTATTGCCGCTTTTATACATGAACATCTGTGACAATTACAAATTCCTACAAAATCTCATGTATCTTCATTTCTTTTATTGAAGAATCATGCCGCCAAAGACAAGACCCTACACCGATGCTCAACTCACATCGCTCATAACCCAGGCTGTGATTGAAGCCTTGGCTCGAAATACTCCGCAAAATTCTGCGAGAAACAGCGATGCCGCTGAAACCCCCACTCCTAAACCTTGTTCTTACAAGGACTTTCAGAGCTGCAAACCCTCAAGCTTCAAGGGTACTGAAGGAGCCATCGGATTGATAAGATGGTTCGAGAAAATGGAAACTATTTTCCGTGTCAGCAAATGCGCGGAGAACGACAAAGTAAACTTCGCCACCTGCTCTCTCGAAGATGATGCCCACTCTTGGTGGAACTCATATACCCAATCAGTGGATGCTGACACTGCCTACCAACTAACTTGGGAGGAATTGAAAGCAAAACTCACCGCCAAATACTGCTCAATCACCAAACTCCAAAAGCTGGACGAGGAGTTCTGGAACCTAAGGGTTCAGGGTGGTGATATCGATGGTTATACCACCAGATTCCAGCAACTCGCTGCCCTCCGCCCAGCCATGGTAAGCACAGAACCTGATAAAATCAGGAAGTACATCCTTGATCTTCCTGAGCCTGTTCGGGGGCATGTTGCCTCTTCAAACCAAGTCACCATTGACGGTGCAATCCTACTGGCCCAAGACCTGATGGCAATGAGCCAAGATTCTGAACCACCCACTTCATCCTCCCACAACAACAAAAGAAAGTGGTCTGACTACCACAGCAACCATCCAAACCAACAAAACAAGAAATCCAACACCATCAAAGCCTACAACACCACCACAGACATCAAACGGGGCTACACTGGGAGCAAACCCTATTGTTCCAAGTGCTGCCGCCACCACGAAGGTTCCTGTGGTTCCTTTTGCAGCAATTGCAAGAGGCATGGTCATCTCACCCAAGATTGCCATTCCCCTACAAACAACAACCCTAACAACACCAGAACACCCAAAGTCTGCTTTGAGTGTGGGAACCCCGGGCACTTCAGGGACACGTGCCCAAAGCTGAAGAACAACAACAACAACAACCGCAACGGCAACAACAACAACACCCGAAGTAAATCCTTCATCATCAAATCCGGGGACGCCCGCCAAGACCCGAATGTGGTCTCGGGTATGTTCCTCCTCAACAACTTAATTGCTTCTGTCCTATTTGATACTGGTGCTGATAGAAGCTTTATCTCCGATGACTTTTGCCCATTACTTGACATCACTCCTGTTGCCTTAGATGTTAAGTACACTGTAGAGCTAGCAAATGGGGAACTTATAGAAACCAATAGTGTGATACCTAATTGCACTTTAAAAATAGCTGACGAAACCTTTTCAATCGATCTAGTACTCGTCGAAATCGGAAGTTTTGACGTCATTATTGGAATGGACTGGTTGTCCAAACACCGAGCCGAAATCATTTGCTACGATAAGATTGTCCGCATCCCACTCGCCGTCGGTAGAACCTTGATCATACAGGGGGAGACCGGTGGGACGAGACTCAATATCATCTCTTGCTTAAAGACCCGAAAATTTCTGAGAAAGGGTTACCCTGCAATACTCGCACACATCACAGAGAAGAAGTCGGAGGAGAAGCGACTTGAGGATGTGCCAATTGTTAAAGACTTTCCCGAAGTCTTTCCGGAAGAACTACCCGGTCTACCTCCACCTAGACAGGTTGAGTTTTCAATCGATCTCGTGCCGGGTGCCGCACCGGTGGCCCGCGCACCGTACCGCTTAGCCCCATCCGAACTTCAGGAGTTGTCCACCCAGTTATAGGAACTCCTGGATAGAGGATTCATTAGACCGAGTTCTTCACCTTGGGGAGCTCCGGTCTTATTTGTTAAAAAGAAGGACGGTTCATTCAGAATGTGTATCGACTATCGAGAGTTGAACAAGCTAACCGTCAAGAACCGATATCCACTCCCTCGCATTGATGATCTATTCGACCAACTTCAGGGTTCAAGTTTCTACTCAAAAATCGACCTGCGATCAGGATATCATTAGTTACGGGTTCGCGACACCGATATTACAAAAACTGCTTTCAGAACTCGTTACGGGCACTACGAATTCCAAGTGATGCCCTTCGGTCTAACCAACGCACCGGCTGTATTCATGGACCTCATGAACCGGGTGTGTAAACCTTACCTCGACAAGTTTGTCATTGTCTTTATCGATGACATACTCATTTACTCGCGCAACGAGCAAGAACATGCTCAACACCTCAAAACCATCCTAGAACTACTTAGACACGAGGAGCTTTACGCCAAATTCTCTAAGTGTGAGTTCTGGATAAAAACCGTTCAATTCCTTGGTCACGTGATCGACAGTCAGGGAATTCACGTTGACCCATCAAAAATCGAGGCTATCAAAGACTGGCAAGCACCCACCACTGCAACTGAAGTACGTCAATTCTTGGGTCTTGCTGGGTACTATCGGCGATTCATCGAGAATTTCTCCAAAATAGCTCAACCACTCACGGTACTGACTCAGAAGGAAAAGAAGTTCGATTGGACCGATAAACAAGAGTCAGCGTTCCAACTTCTGAAACAAAAGCTTTGCAGTGCCCCAATTCTATCACTACCCGAAGGCACCGATGACTTCGTGGTATACTGCGATGCTTCTCATCAAGGTCTCGGTTGCGTGTTAATGCAACGAGACAAGGTCATTGCTTATGCCTCACGACAAATCAAAATTCACGAAAAGAACTACACCACTCATGACCTTGAACTTGGAGCTCTCAAAATCTGGAGACATTATCTCTACGGCACAAAGTGCACAATCTTTACCGATCATAAAAGTCTCCAACATATATTCGATCAGAAGGATCTCAATATGAGGCAACGTCGATGGGTCGAGTTGCTTACCGATTACGATTGCGAGATCAAGTACCATCCAGGGAAGGCTAATGTTGTAGCCGATGCCCCCAGTCGAAAGGAACGACCAAAACCACTTCGAGTCCGAGCCCTCAGTATGACCATTCACAACGATCTTACCATTCAGATTCATACCGCTCAGATCAAAGCCCTGAAACCTGAAAACATCAAAAACGAAGCCTTACGGGGTATTGACAAACAATTCGAAATCAAATCTAAAGGGATTAGGTATTTCTCAAACCGAATCTGGCTGCCTAATTTCGGAAACCTACGAGACTTGGTGATGGATGAAGCTCACAAGTCCAAATATTCTATCCATCCAGGATCCGATAAGATGTACCATGGCATCAAGGAATTTTATTGGTGGCCGAACATGAAAGCCGAAATCGCCACTTATGTCAGCAAGTGTCTTACTTGCTCGAAAGTCAAAACCGAACATCAGAAACCTCCTGGTTTACTCCAACAACCTGAAATCCCTGAATGGAAATGGGAACAAATTGCCATGGATTTCATAACCAAACTACCCAAGTCGGCGAGCGGTTGCGATACCATTTGGGTGATCGTCGATCGTCTCACCAAATCTGCTCATTTCCTGGCAATCAAGGAAAACGATAAAATGGAACGCCTTGCACAAATCTACATCAAAGAAATCGTTTCTCAACACGGCGTTCCAATCTCGATCATCTCTGACAGAGATGCCCGCTTTACCTCTCACTTTTGGCAGTCACTTCAAAAAGCATTGGGTACTCGTCTCGATATGAGCACCGCGTACCATCCTCAAACCAATGGCCAAAGTGCACGAACCATTCAGACACTGGAAGATATGCTACGCGCCTGTGTAGTTGATTTCGGTACAAACTGGGAAAGACATCTACCGTTGTGCGAATTCTCGTACAATAACAGCTATCACGCCAGCATTAAGGCTGCACCTTTTGAGGCACTGTACGGTTGTAAGTGCCGATCAACGATCTGTTGGACTGAAGTGGGAGATAGTCAACTCACTGGTCCTGAACTCATACACGCCACCACTGAGAAAATTGTGGAAATCCAAAACCGACTCAAAGCCGCACGTGATCGTCAGAAAAGTTATGCTGACGTGAGACGCAAACCACTCGAGTTCCAAGTTGGGGATCGAGTACTCTTAAAAGTATCACCTTGGAAAGGCGTCATCCGTTTTGGCAAACGCGGGAAGTTAAATCCCAGGTACATCGGGCCTTTTGAGATCCTCGAATGAATTGGCCCTGTAGCTTATCGATTGCAGCTGCCATCCGAACTCAGCAACGTGCACCCCACCTTTCACATTTCTAACTTGAAGAAATGTCTGTCTGATGAGACACTTATTATCCCACTCGATGAAATTCGAGTTGACGACAAACTTCATTTTGTTGAGGAACCCGCTGAAATTATGGACCGTGAGGTCAAACAACTAAAACAAAGTCGTATTCCCATCGTCAAGGTCAGATGGAATTCGCGGGGCGGTCCTGAATTCACCTGGGAACGGGAAGACCAAATGCGACTCAAGTATCCTCATTTATTTCCCGATTCTACATCAAGCGCGACCTCGAGTTAAATTTCGGGACGAAATTCTTCTAACAGGGGGAGAATGTAACACCCGCTAAATTAGGACTAGCAATTAGTGCCTAATTCTTTATTAATACATGTAATTAGTTTTGTGTTAGGCTAATTAATGTATCGAATATATATATTGTTGAATATATACGAAAATGCGATTTGATTAAATCGTACGCAATTTAAATCGAATGTATTTCGATTCAATTAAATACGGACGTTGGTGACCAATTTTATTAAATAACTTGACATTATATAGTAACATTATGTCAAAAATATTATTTTGATAATATTCTAATTTCAATTCGTATCGTACAAACAAAACTTACACAATTTAAAATGATTAACGCGTAAACTAACTTACATTTTATAATTCAAATATAAATTGATTAGTAAAATATTTAAACAAAATATCGCGTAATAAATTTGTATTTTAAAACTTATAACTAAAATGTAAAATAATTATTTAACGTGTAAACGACGGAGAAAACGAACACCACGCGGAGCACGGGGCGAAAACTGGAAAAGTGGAGGATAACCTCCACCTCCCTTCTCTCTTTCTCTCATTTCTCACTTTCTCCTTTTCTCTCTCTCTTTTCCTCTCTTTTTCTCTCAACTCACCAAACACACCCAAACTCATAAAATCGCCAAATAAATATACTAAACCCGCTCGGATCATCTCGGCTCTTTGGAATAAAAGACTCACCGCATCACGATCTATCATCCTATCTTTTCGGATTTTTGATCCGACACTTTGTTAGTTTCCGACAAAATCCCGAAACCTCTCGATTCTTGGTATATTCACTTGTTAGTTGTTTATATAACATCTATATGTCCAAATATATGAAGAAAACACGATTTTATAACCTAAAAATGAGTTAGATTTGCGTTTTGGCCGGAAAAATCTCGGCAGTCGAAACTTTCTGGGCTGATGTTCTTCAATGCGACACAAGCCTTGTGTCGCATGTTGTGTCGTATTTTGCCTCTTATGTCGTATATTGTGTCGTATGAAACCAGTTATGTCGTACCCTATGCGACACAATATTATGTCGTACCTTATGTCGCAAATACTATGCGACACTATCACTATGTCGCTGTTGAATCAGCATCTCACATCTATGCGACACAACCCTTGTGTCGTATAGATATTGTGTCGCATTTCTATGCGACACAACCCTTGTGTCGCATAACCACCTTTGTGTCGCACGTTGTGTCGCATAAAACAGCAGGTTTTCAAACTAAATTTTTTCTAAGTGTCGAACCTATATAACCTCAAACACTTATACGATACGACTTATAAAACACATTGGAACACACTTGTAAGTGCAAAACACCAATAACATGATAATAATACTTAAAGTTTATTATTTCAAATCCGTCACCAACGGGCCGTACACGTTTTCAGACACTTAACAAATCAACCAAATCGTAGTAATTTGGACATATATATAGTTGTGTAACAACTACAAGGGTGATCTTTTGAGATACCCAATCATGTTTATAACCATCGCGTGTCGTGGACACCCTCAGGTTACAAGTCTTTGGATTTCATTATTCGGCTAATCAACTCAAGTTTATTAAGTTAAACTCACAAGACTCAGGTGAGTCTCATAGCCCCTCTTTTTACTGTTTTACTCAGGGGTGTGATATATTGCTCATTTTTAACATGTGAACGCAAGTACAAACATTTCATATACTACATGAGTTTTTCACAACTAATCATTTAAAGTCCTCCGTCAGCATAGTTGTTAATACGTTGTAGCGTGAATATTAGTATATGGTACCATATAGGATTGACCCTCCTCGTCCGGGTTAGCAAGCACTAACCGGGTAAACGGACGTACTAATATTTGGGAAGACGAATGTTGATTAGGCATTCGTGGAGGCACCTCGCCCGGAATTCTCTATAGGGGACCCGACCCTCGAGTTAAGCTCAACTATGTGCTCATGGCTGTATACACGATTACTATCATTTTATTTGCTGGATGCAAATCATTATTAAATCTTGCGGTTCATACTATATTACTTGATTTCAAACCTGTGAGCTCACCAGCTTTAGCTGACCCATTTAGCATGTATCGCAGGTACCAAGTAGTAGGTTGCTTCTACTTCAGGACTTTTAGCTCGAGTCAGCATTCAGACGATTGAGATTTTCTTGCATTAGTATATTTTGTACAAGTACTTATGTACTGAAATCTCCTCTTGTTTAAACTCGAGCTATGTAAAGCTATAAATGTTGTAAACATTTCAATATTAATATATTTTGTTAAAACAACGCATATAGAGTCGTTTACTATGTATCTTTGTGCTTTGTTATTGATTAGTAACACCCAAATCGTGCTTCCGCAAACCATTAAATTTGGGGGTGTTACATTATTACTGTACTAACTTAATAATATTGAGTATCTGATTAGGACTAATTCACCCCGGAAATGGAATTGGAAAATGGTTGATGTGAGTTGTTTCGAACTTCTTGTTTATATATATATATATATATATATATATATATATATATATATATATATATATATATATATATATATATATCATATTAAATAATGTTGTTTAACTAACTTTTTAACTTTAATTAGTGTCCCCAACAACAATCTAGTTGGGAATGTGGCTACTACATGATGAAACACATGTTCCAATTTGCTATAAATATGGAAAGAAACTTCCCAGCCAATGTACGTAAGTCCTTAAGTAGTTGCTAGTGTTCTGTGTATAATGGACACATCAAATGATAACTAGTTTGTCCTTCTATATATGTAGATTTGGAAATCAAACAGGCAATATACATCCAAAGAATTGGACCAGTCTATCATTAGGTGGGGAGCTGCATTTACAAAACGCTACATTGATGATCGCGCGACTAGCTAGCTAGCTTAGCTAGCTGGCTAGGTGACATTTGAACATGTGTATATTACCTGAACATTTATATATATCTATATCTATATATATATATGTACATAAATATGTACGTTTTGATAATTTAGTAATCGATGGATATTTTGGTTTTGAACAGGATATATATATATATATATATATATATATATATATATATATATATATATATAGCTTTTGATCAGCGTATCAAACTGATTTATATAGGGAATTAATTACATTAAAATAATGCTTCAAACCGCTCCGAATTTGGAAAAAAGAACCGGTTAATAGATTTGAATAAATATGCTATCGAACTGCTCCTAAATTGGGAAAACTAACCGATCCGTTATAATTTCGCGAGAATAAACCATAATAAAATAATGCCGGTGACCGCTTCTAAATTGGAAAACAAACCGATCCAATAAATAACTCGAGAAAAAATCGTAATAAAATAATGATCAGGAACCACTCCATAGTCATTTGCAAAACCGACCCAATTGAATTTGGAGAGAATAAATCATAATAAAATAATGCCGGTTATGAACCGCTCTAACATTCATAATCGCTTCATTTTTTGCTTCATTTTAACCGCTTCAATGTTAATTATGTTGGGTTTTCTATTCCCTAACTAGATTATTATACACGCAGCGGAATACCAAAACTTTAAATAATCTAAGGCAATTAGGAAACTAAACTCTAAGGATCTTAACTTGAATAAATAGTACAATAAACAATAGGATAAATAAGAAAACACTAACCTTAGAGAAAACCTATTTCTCATGCGCAGACCAACCAGCAGAGCTTCGTTACTTGGAGGCAAGTACCCAAAGTAGAATACCTCTAATGCTTCACACCCAAAAACCCAAGAGAAAGTCGAATTTTCGAAACCCTCAAAAATTCGTATGAAATTCGTATGGAATAAGGTATAGGTTTGACCCCTATTTATACTGGAGAGGAAAACCCCACGATTTGACAGATTCGACATTTAGCCGCCGACTAAAACCTTTAGACGGCGGTCGGGTTAACTTTCTACCCAAGAATCCGAGATCTGATCCGCATTTTGACCGACTTCAAATTTAGCCGCTGGCTAAACCATTTAGCCGCTGGCTAAACCATTTAGCCGCTGGCTAAACCTTTTAGCCGCTGGCTAAATCCTTCTATCATATTTTTCCATCTTTTCAATTACTTTTGATTTCTAATTAATAAATATTATTAATAAATCAACCAATTAATTATAATATTAATACTATTAATATTATCCTTCATTTTTCTCTTGACTGTTTATTGAGGGCAACCCAAAAAGGACTTTACCATTAATGATAGTCTCACCAATTAGTTATGATATTGGGCACTATTCCAACAGTCTCCCACTTGGACAATTCATCAACTATTATTGGTCTAAGTCTATATCTTATTAACCATGTAAAGTGAACTCTGATTTAGAGTCAGTCCTTTAGATAAGTGATCATCAATTCCTTTGTTTCACGATATCGTATGAATCGAGACATGGATTATAATCAATCTCAAGATTCATATAAGTTTTCGGGCCCTAAGTTTTCTGATTTCCAATTATATTGACTATATGAGACTACTGAACTATCACCCTAGTCTCGGCCAGGCCTAGCACTTTAGAGTCAAACTTTAATCATCAGAGGGCCCATGATATCTCTTTTCCATTTTAGGCAAAAGGAACAAATAAATATCGACTACATAGCGCTAGTCAACTTATCGTATCATACCCATCATACCCTTTATAACTGCCTTTTACGAACAGCGTTAGAATAGATTAAAGTATAACAGATTTGAAGAACTAGATACTCACGTATCTCCATTTTAAGAATAGAAGATATTATTATCTCAGTGTTACTCGTGATTTCAATCCATGAAGTAACTTCCATGAGTGCGGGTTTCTCCTATACTTAAATCCCCATTAAGTACCCATGAGTGTTGCAGCAATCTCCATGCCATGTCTATCTCCATAGTCATCTACTAACACTCCATGACAGTCTTAATTCACCACATACTTCCTATAGTGTGATCGACTGAGGAGGCTTGAGTAAGACTTTATTACTCTGGAAGTGGTGTCTAAACATGCAAAACTGAAACACAACGACAAACAATAGTAAATGGTAGTACTCCTTCCAATTAATAATCTCCATTACTTAATCACCAAGCCTATTACAGTTACCATAATTGTTTATAACGTGTGAAATTCAAACTAACTACTAAAACTTTATGTTATCTGTTAAACCTATGCTCCTAGCATGTTCATCGTGCTTGGATTTTCCTAGTGGCTTTGTGAATGGATCAGTTGGATTCTCCTCTGATCTTATGCTCTTCACAATTACGTGTCCCTCTTCGACTTTACTTCGAACAAAATGGTATTTCCTTTCAATGTGCTTTGACTTTCCGTGATCCTTGGGTTCTCTACTCAAGGCTACTGCACTTTCATTATCACAGAATATTGCAATAGGATCTTGTACTGTTGGAACAACTCCAAGATCTCCAATGAAATTCCTCATCCAGATAGCTTCCTTTGCTGCTTCACTAGCCGCAATGTACTCAGACTCGCATGTAGAGTCTGCCACTGTATCTTGCTTAGAACTTTTCCATGTCACCGCTCCCCCATTTAGTAAGAACACCCAACCAGACTGTGAACGGCAATCATCTCTGTCTGTTTGGAAACTGGCGTCACTATAACCCGTTACTCTTAGTTCCTCTTCTCCACCATAAACCAAGAACCTGTCTTTAGTATTTCTCAAATACTTGAGAATGTTCTTTACTGCTGTCCAATGACCTTCACCAGGATTCTGCTGATGTCGACTCACTAAGCTCAAAGCAAATGAGACATCATGTCTTGTACACATCATGGCATACTTGATCGATCCTATAGCCGAAGCATATGGGATTCGACTCATTCTGTCCAATTCTTGTTCTGACTTTGGACACAGATCCTTACTGATCTTTATGCCATGATTTAAGGGTAAGTTCCCTCTCTTAGAATTTTCCATATTGAATCTTTTCAAGATTTTATCTAAGTACGTGTCCTGGCTGAGTCCTATGAGACGTTTTGTTCTATCTCTATAAATCTTTATACCTAGGATATATGCTGCATCTCCAAGATCTTTCATAGCGAAACATTTTCCCAACCATGCTTTTACACCTTGTAAAGTTGGGATATCATTTCCTATGAGCAGTATATCATCCACATATAATACTAAGAATACTACAATACTCCCACTGAATTTAACATATATACATGACTCATCTTCACTTCTAGAAAAACCAAACTCTGTGACTTTCTCATGAAAGCAGAGATTCCAGCTACGAGAAGCTTGTTTAAGTCCATAAATAGCCTTTTCAAGCTTGCACACTCTATTAGGATACTTTGTATTTTCAAAACCTTCTGGTTGTGCCATGAACACATCCTCTGTCAGTTTCCCATTAAGGAAAGCGGTTTTGACATCCATCTACCAAATTTCATAGTCATGAAATGCAGCTATGGCTAGCATAATCCTAATTGACTTAATCTTAGCTACTGGTGAGAAGGTTTCCTCATAATCAATCCCATATGTTTGAGTATAGCCCTTCGCTACCAACCTAGCTTTATAAGTATGCACGTTCCCATCCATGTCTGTCTTCTTCTTGAAGATCCACTTACATCCCACCGTCTTAAGACCGGGTGTAGTGTCAACTAAATTCCAAACTTGGTTGTCATACATGGACTGAATTTCACTTTTCATAGCTTCCTTCCACTTAGCAGCCTCAGGGCCTGCCATCGCTTCCTTGTAGTTAGCAGGCTCATCTAATTCAGCCAGTGCACTATCACTTATCTTATCCCTTTCTTCTATTTGATAACCATAATAGAACTCAGGAGGATTGCTAACTCTACTAGATCTGCGAACGGGTAAGGATATGTCTTCAGGTTCAACAGGTGTTGCCACTTCAAGTTGAGTGTCAGTGTTTATTGTAGGTTCTTTGTCGGTAGACTCTTGAATTTCTTCAAGATCGATTTTACTCCCACTGTCCTCTTTAGATATCATTTCTCTCTTAAGGAACATTCCGCTTCGAGCTACAAAGACCACATTATCCTTGGGTCTGTAGAATAAGTATCCAAACGACTCTTGTGTATAACCGACGAAAAGACACTTTTCTGATCTGGAATCTAGTTTGTCTTGAGTTTCCCGTCTAACGTAAACTTCACAACCCCAGATCTTGATGTGACCAAGAGAAGGACGTTTTCCGTTCCACATTTCATAAGGTGTCTTTGAAACTTTCTTAGTGGGTATTTGATTTAAGATATGGGCGGCCGTTTCTAATGCGTAACCCCAGAAACTTATCAGAAGTGTTGCTCGACTCATCATAGACCGAACCATATCTAACAGGGTTCTGTTTCTCCTTTCAGCAACACCATTAAGCTGCGGTGTTCTAGGAGGAGTTAGTTGTGAAACTATTCCACAGTCTCTAAGATGATCAAGAAATTCGATACAAAGGTATTCTCCTCCCCTGTCGGATCGGAGTACCTTTATCTTTCTGCCCAGTTGATTCTCTACTTCGTTTTGATATCTTTTGAACAATTCAAAAGTATCCGACTTATGTTTGATTAGATAAACATGTCCAAATCTACTGAAGTCATCAGTAAATGTAACATAGTATCTATTTCCATCTTTTGTGGCACATCGGAATGGTCCACATACATCTGTATGTACCAAATCCAATAGTCCTTCGCCTCTTTCACATGATCCAGTGAATGGTGATTTGGTCATCTTGCCTAATAAACAAGATTCGCATACATCATCCGATTTGAGGTCGAATGATTCCAATACTCCATCCTTTTGGAGTTGGGCGATGCGTTTCTTGTTTATGTGCCCTAGACGATAGTGCCACAACTTGGATTTATCAAGCTCATTAGACGAATCAACATTTAAAATAACATTGCTAACACATTCAACATTTTCATATATGCCTTTGTAAGGAGAAGCTTTAAAAACAAAACAATTATTTAAATAAACCAAAAATATCTCCATTTCCATTATCAAAAGTAAAATGATAACCATCTTTAAACAAAGCATAAAATGAAATAATGTTTCTAGTCATTTTTTACGAATAATAGCAATTATTTAAATCTATCCTAACTCCAGAATTTAGCATGAGCTCAAATCTTCCAATCTTCGTAACAGGTACAATTCCCTTGTTTCCCATAACTAGTATGAGCTCTCCATGCTTCACACTTCTACTTTCCTTTAGCCCCTGCAATACAGTGCAAATGTGATTACCACACCCTGTATCCAGAACCCATGAATTAGAAGTTGTGGTATTATGGAGTTCGATCATAAACATACCTGAGTGAGTACTCTTCTCGACCTTTTCATCTTCAAGGTCCTTCAGGTACTTTGGGCAGTTACGCTTCCAATGCCCCTTTGTGTTGCAGTAGAAGCACACTGCTTCCTTTGGGTCACTAACAGGTGCAATCTCAGAATCGGTCACTTTCTTAGACCTACGAACGGACTTTCCTTTATTATTCTTTCTTTTCCAATCTGAGTTTGACCTTTTCCTTTTCTTTGAACTTTGACCAACAGTCAACACAGGAGCTGCTGAACCAGAGGACACATCATCTTTCTTGATTCCTTGCTCAACAGTTTGCAGTAAATTGTGGAGTTCCATTATTGAGCCTTCTCTCTCATTCATATTCATCTGATATGAAATTACAAACTGATTGTAGACAGCTGGCAGACTGGACAATATTATAGCGATGGAAAACTCTGTGTCAAATACCATGTTCAACGATTCCAACCTATCAAAGTACCCTTTCATCTCCAAGACGAAAGCACAGATAGAAACTCCTGGTTTGGGCTTGCATGCCATGAGGGATTTGACCACATCAAGGCGTTCTTTGCTTGCCTTGGCCTGAAACATTTCTTTCAACTGTTGGTTCATTTCATAAGCCCAAGTGTTTTCAAAAGTCTTTTGCAATTCGGGGCTCATGGAGACTGCCATGATACATGACACTTTATTCGCATCATCATAATGTTTTCGGTGTGCCTCAATCTCCTCTTGGGTTGATTCTTCATCAATTATGGGAATCTGCTCATCGAGAACATACTCCTTGTTCTCGTACCTCAAGGTAAACCTTAGTTTACGTATCCAGTCCATATAGTTTGGACCAGTCAGTCTTTCCCTCCCAAGAACTGAGAGTAGTGAGAAGTTCGAGTTATTTGCGGGATTGGGGACGGGAGGATTCACACCATTTAAATTAGCCATCTATGAGATAAAACAGTTTTAGTTAGTTTGAATATTCCTTAATTAATTACCTAATTTTCTAAATTAAGGCTAGGATCTATATTTTCAGTTTTATGAAAAGGGTCGCCGTAATCATATAACTAAAATACATTTGTCTATTTCATTTCTATGAAACTCCTAGATCTTTGAGATTCATTGATTCCTATCAATGACATGTTAATCTCGGTTATGCACATCTACTATTCATTACTGGTATGCCGAAGATCATGAACAAGATGGTGAATTAACCATGCAAACCCCGCGTGATCCCCGGCTCGAGTACGCTCGAGAATCGCGAGTCTCAATCACCTCTCATTATGTCCTCATATTAATGTGCTGGTAAACCACACACGCTCCATTAACAGTTCATATGAGAGATGTGCGGATTTCATGGGTTAGAATACTATTCATTATTTCCTATAGCTAAAACGGGTTTTTGTTTTACTATTTTAAGTCTACTTTAAATCTTAACATCATCCTATCAAAAGTCCTCGGTAGCTCCATCGAACGCACAAAGAAGCGGAGAAGTAGGTCAGCGCGAAGCTTATTAAAAACCTGACTTCTTTAGGGAAGCAGAACAACCCGCCTTATACCTTTCTCATAGTTTGTTCCTCATGGGTGAGCCGATTTATCGATTGACTGACGACGTATTTAGACTTTAATTTTACATATATACAAATCATATTATACATATAATATCTATTGAAGTTTAGAGTTCTATTTTAAACCTTTTAAAATATTGTGATCTATTTTAAACAATTTAAAATTATCAATATCTAAATTGTAAATACATATTACTTATTTAGATAATTCCGTTTCCTAATTTATCTTTACCTACATACTATTGCAGATAATTGTATGCTACTATTTATTAAGCTATGTCTCTGATACCACTGTTGGGTTTTCTATTCCCTAACTAGATTATTATACATGCAGCGGAATAACAAAACTTTAAATAATCTAAGGCAATTAGGAAACTAAACCCTAAGGATCTTAACTTGAATAAATAATACAATAAACAATAGGATAAATAAGAAAACACTAACCTTAGAGAAAACCTATTTCTCACGTGCAGACCAACCAGCAGAGCTTCGTTACTTGGAGGCAAGTACCCAAAGTAGAATACCTCTAATGCTTCACACCCAAAAACCCAATAGAAAGTCGAATTTTCGAAAACCCTCAAAAATTCGTATGAAATTCGTATGGAATAAGGTATAGGTTTGACCCCTATTTATACTGGAGAGGAAAACCCCACGGTTTGACAGATTCGACATTTAGCCGCCGGCTAAAACCTTTAGCCGGCGGTCGGGTTAACTTTCTACCCAAGAATCCGAGATCTGATCCGCATTTTGACCGACTTCAAATTTAGCCGCTGGCTAAACCATTTAGCCGCTGGCTAAATCCGTCTATCAGATTTTTCCATCTTTTCAATTACTTTTGATTTCTAATTAATAAATATTATTAATAAATCAACCAATTAATTATAATATTAATACTATTAATATTATCCTTCATTTTTCTCTTGACTGTTTATTGAGGGCAACCCAAAAAGGACTTTACCATTAATGATAGTCTCACCAATTAGTTATGATATTGGACACTATTCCAACAAATTAACCCGCTTCAAATGCTGTTATTTGAAACGGTCGTTTTCCCGCTCTAAAAGCTTTTCGGTCTTTCGTGGCGCCGGTATCAGGGGCGGTCAGATCACCGCTTCAGATGACCTTTTTCACCGTCATATATACCCGTTTTTGTACTAGTGAAACCAAATTCCAAGCGATTTCCCTTACGATCTTATTAACCGGTCCTTCCGGAGCCCAAACTACTTTATCACCATCTAACTTAACTTCGCGATCAGGGTTATTCTCTTCCAACTCGCTCATGAATTCCAACACAGCATTTACTATTCCATGATGTTTGCTTACTAGTGGATCCTTTTTCAAATCCCTCACCCTTCTTTCTACCTTCTGAATCACTACCTCCTGCCTATTACTAAAGTCCAATCCTGACTGCTTGAAGATTTCAATCAACTTAGTGTAGATTTCCACCATTCCATGGTGGAAATCCTCCCTCGAAGTTAGAACTCTACCAGAATCAACCACGGCGCCTATATTCACCACCAAATAAATGGCCAAATCAATCTGACTGTTTGGATGAATAAAATCCGGGTGACTTCTACCTCCTTCTTCTTTAGCCAACAGATCTAACTTTGTTACCATATTATGAAGATAGTAGTGAATGGTGTTTGCCACTATGAATCTGTGAGGTGTTGGATCTCTCAGGTGGTCATCCAACTGCAATAGACGGACTAATTCTCTTAAACCACTCAAAAAATATCTTTATCCGTTTCAGAATCGGGATGTCCAGTAATCTGGTACAATGCTGTCAACATGCGATAAAGACACGATGCCTGTGTAGCTGAATATGGAAACGAGGACTGTCTTAATATCTCATAAATCTCAGTGCACCGCTTTTTCTGTGCGGTGAAAACTACCTCTTCTTCTTCAATCCTTGAATCCAAAGATGCCTCGAAATCTATAAGTTCATCAATGAATCGCTCTTCATACCCAAACTGCCTCTCTATATCCGCAGCATCTAAAACATTCTGGATCAGAACTAATTGATTATCAGTAAAATAAATGGAAGACTTCCTTATCAGTTCAGCTGTGAAAGGAATGTCCCATCTAAATCTCTCAATAGCATCCAACAACTCTTGACAGGATGAAGTGATGGGCACTTCCTTACGACCTAAATGTGTAAAAGACGGCATTGTGTTGTCAGAACTCGAACCAGAGCTATTAGCGTTTCTCCCCCTAACAATGTTGTTATCGTTCGCATCGCTTTCATAACTTCTAGCCATCGGATAAAAACCTAAATAACAGTTAAATCTGAAATATAAAACACAACTAACGAAAAGCAAGTTAGACAAAAAATAACAATTAATAAAATTATACAAAATAAACTAACATATATAAAAATTCATTACAAAAGTCCAACCGGCGGTTAGTAATGAAACTAATTCCCCAAAGGATTTACCAAATAAAAGGTAAATTGTTTCAACCAATTTATCAACAAAAGCTTAGTATTACAATTAATTAAACTAATTTATCAACCTTAAAAAAATTAAATTAACAAAAATTAAAGTACAAAATTTTACAATTACTAATTCCTATTTAAATAAACAAACGCAACCGTTTCCCCGGCAGTGGCGCCAAAAACTTGATAGCGTGTGAAAGCGTCTCGTTTTATAATTTAATAATGGAAATACCTTATTTATACTTTTCACACAACCAGGCAAGAATACCTGATCGAATGTAAGTATAGACTTGGTAAGTCCGAGTCGATCTCAGGGAACAGAGGTTTATTTAAATAAATATAAAATAATTATTATATAAGAAAGCAGTAAATAGGGGGACGTTTTAGTTCCGTGCGAACATTTAGTTGAAAATAACAATAAAACAGATAAATATTTAAATTAAGTAATAGATAAGAATCAATAGGAAGGAACAAGTAATTGTGTAAATAACTCCACTCAGATTCATGTATTCTGATTTATTGCACGTTCGTTGTTGATTGTGGTTTATTTTATATCAATTTAAATACTAATCAAAGAATCCAAATTGAAAGTAAATTAGCCAACTGTCCGGGTCCAACTAATTTCTATAACCTAGGGTTCCACATTAAACATCGAGCCGATGTCACAAGAATTGTACTTTTCTATTGTGTGCTTTACCCTAAATCATGCATTAAATATTCACGATAGATTATGATTAATCCTAGCGGTATGAATCAACAATACCAACTAATAATCACTTATTAGCTTATTCATCTTAGATTATTCAATCATTATACTCTTAACCTGTCAAACTCAATATGTTCAGCAATGATCAAGACCTAAATTCTAATCATCAATAATTAATAATATTAAAGGAAATCAATCTCAATAACATTACTAATCACGTTAAGAAATAACTAAATAATCACCAATAACTAAGGTTCAATGGATAACATAATAATCTTCAATCAACAACTTAATAAACATGTAATAATAATCATTCAACAATCATAATCCGAGTTTTATTACTACACAACTACTCAATAGTTCAATTTATCATCAGATCAGTAAAAACATATTTATTCAATCTCAAAAACATAATGAAATCAAGATAGATAATTGTAATTACAAACCGAAATGACAAGTCATTAAATATTATGGTTAATTAGCTTCAACCTTAGCCTCTAATGCCTCCAAAACTCTTCAATAAGTCAAAAATCGTCTTCTGGAGTCGAATGAACAAAACCCTTGCCGATTCTCTGTTTTAGGGTTAAAAATCACGTTTTATACTATTCTGGAAAATTGATCCATACGGCGTATGGAAATTCCATACGGCGTATGGATTGATTACAAGCCCGGCCCTGCTCCGCGTATATTGGGCCTCCACCGCCTCATTCCATACGGCGTATGGAATAATTTTTCAGCCGATTTTGATATTTTTCTTCCATTGATCTTCGGCTTCACTCGTTTCTTCAAAAATGCATCATTTAATTCATTTATTGACTGTTTTCCGTTCCTTTCTTCAAAAAGCTTCATCTCCATATCTAATTGCAAATATAAACGAAATAAGTACCTTAACTTAATTAAACACAATAAAAACATACAAGAACAGGGATAAAATACTACTTAAATATAGTACTTATGTGCGTTTATCAACCACCAAGAAATTGTAGAGATTATAGCAACTAGGCTCAACCATCCACTAGCACAAGTGCAATATCAAGCACAAAGTGCAACAACTACACCAAGTGCAATATCAAGCACAAGGTATAACAACTAATGCTAACATAAGTTAGTTAATCTCTAAAACGCTTATTCAACATCATTCAACAACAATTGACCACAATTAACAACTAGTAACAACAATTAACAATAATCAACAATAAACATCAAATGTAACATACAACAAGTAACTCCACTTGGTTATGTGAACCTCTTGTACGTATGCAATTCGGAATCACACAACCATTACCCAAATAACCCCCATATTACTCACCTTGATATTTTAGGTGAATTTACAAAATATGATCAACATGGAATTCCACGTCTTTAACACCTGTCAAATATCATATAGCAATATAACAACACATTTAGCATCTAACAATCATCATAATCAACTAATCATCATCATCAACCCATCATCCCCTTGGGTTGACCAGGTTTGACTTTTAGTCAAACTAACCACAACTTCATCAATATAGGCCATAACTAATTCTTATGTTTAATTTAATTAACTTTGACACCACTTTAATACTCATTAATAATCTCACAAAAAAATCTTTAAATAGTAATTTTAGCGAGTTATTATCACTTAGTAAAATTTCACATAACCCATCAAAATCACTATGAATACAAATCAAGATTATTGACTCTTAGAAAACAACAAGCAATGAAACCAAAGACAGATATAGCCGCTAAACTATAAGATAAGTAAGCCTCTCCAGACTATACAAGTGCTCGTCGAGCCCATGCGAAGGGTTTGGTTAGGATATGCCAAATTCCACCAAGTATACAAATGGAACCTAACCATAGATGGCCCCCAATTATATCTTCCAAATCGTCTACACTAACAATCCAGCCTTCTCCCCCAAACTTAGTAAAATTTCACATAACCCATCAAAATCACTATGAATACAAATCAAGATTATTGACTCTTAGTTTGAATTAATGTTAACAATAACTATTACTAAGCTTAACTACCATCAATCAAGCATAATCCAACCCTAATTTTCGTTTTATGCATCACCCCAATTCAAAACCCCCAATTTTCCAATTCTAGGTTAAAGAGATTGAAAGAATAACCATTACCTTGAGTTAGAGATAATCAAAAGGTGATAAATTTAGCTTCTTTAGTTTTAATTGAGTGATTTGGAGCTAATTTCTTTTTTACTTCTTCTTCCTCACGCCCTCTCTGTTTTCTCTCTTTTTCTCCAAGTCTCTGGAATAATTTTGATGTGTATGTGTATGTAGGTCGATGTGTATGTATGTATGTATGTAGAAGGGTTTTAATTAAACTAGCTAGCTTTATTTATTGAGTTGGTATATTTCTAGCCCCCTCAAATATTATTGTCTAGATACTTAACAGAGTTCACAATCATTAATATTTTATACAACTTATAATAATAATTCATAATAAATATTTTATACCAATTAAAATAATACCTCAAATTTTGAGATGTTACAACAACACATGTTTCTTTCACGTGTTTAAAATCCACCCAGATTCAAGCAACTCATTGGATCCAGCATCCACAATTACCATGATAGTGAACCTTTTTTCATTCTTCTGCTAATCAAATATATATTAATCATTATTATCCAAGGACTCAAAATACTATACTTTGTTAATCAAATATATATTTGTACCATTATTAAATATAAGAATAAATTAATCATTATTATCTAAGGACTCAAAATACTATACTTAATGAATCAGATATATATATTTATACTTAATGAATCAGATATATATATTCATACTTTTACTACCATCAATCAAATATATATTTTTACCATTTATTTATTATAGTGGTAAAATCCGTTTACCATCATTTATTATAGAAGTAAAAAAATCATTATTATTCAAGGACTCAAAATTTAGTGTACTATAGATTCAAGGACTCAAAATTTAGTGTATTGTAGATTCAAGGACTCAAAATTTAGCGTATTGTAGATAATCTATTATTAAATATTAAATTTATACTTAATATAATAAATAAATGAAAATTAACTAATGGTTATCAAAAGTTCACGAATGGAACGTATGCTCGTGTTTGTTTAACCAAACGAATAAAACATTATGTCAATGTTTGTTAATTAAATAAACAAACGAATATACCAACCTAAGGTAAATATTATAAGTAGTAATAATCAGTGGCGTAGGCAGAAATTTTTTTTTAGAGTGGCGTATTGTAGATAATCTATTATTAAGTACTGATAAAATCGCACAAAACATATATAAAAGCTACTTACACCAAATTTGTTCATAAAAACTAATACTGTCTTAATAAAAATATACATCATGTAAAATGCAGTCAATCGGTAAATATTATATAGCTCCCAAACAAAAATCATCAATCATTTGTTCAATATTCACCAACATAATATATACCAGTTGATAATTCTAACAATTCTATTAATTATGATAATAATCTTACAACCTATTCGAGCTTAATGAATCAGTAAATTATATGTTCATAAATAAATTATGCGTTCTAGTCACCAAATCAATAGATAAACCTATTTGTATATTTTAAGAGCAAATAAAGCAACAGTAACTAAAATATGAATATATAAATGAAATGTGGTAAAGTAAAAAAGGGTTTATTGTTTCAAAGTACATTATACTTTACCTCGTTTACTATTGTATGACACGAACTTTCATTTGTTCTATTGTATTTATTGAATTTGTTAATTCTGTCTATTGTATGTATACTTTCATTTTTTGGCATTCTATTATATGTATTACTAGGAAACATAAAATATAATGTCAAAAAAGGAAAGTGTACATACAATAGACGGAATTGACAAGTTCACAACATACAATAAAAGTTTTTAAAGTACGCCCATATGAAAGTAAAAGATGTAAAGTATAATACACTTTGAAACAGTAAACCCGATAAAAAACATAATGATAAAAAAAATGAAGAAAACAAGAGATAAAAGGTTGAATTCAGTTACTTGGTTACCCTTCAAAAATTAAGAGACTAAAAAAACCGAATTGTAAATCTAAATAGATCATTACTTAAAAGACAGATTAACTACAATAAGAATTGTATTAGGAAAACTTGGTGAACCACAAACTAAATTTGTAAGGTGTGCCAAAGTTCAGTAAAATTGGGTGGGCCAAAAGTTCACCACATTAAAGATTACGCATTATGTATAGGGTAAATTTGTTAGTAATTTTTTTCTCATGGTGGGCCTTGTCCCATCTAACGCTATACATAGCTACGCCACTGGTAAAGTGGTAATAATATCGAACATAGACATAAACATTATTAGTGTTACTAATTTTTAAATATATATCTTACTATTTGTTTCAAAATATAATGTTACTTTGAATAGCAAATTTGCACCAATTCTTCAAATTGAGTGACAAAAATGAGCATTTAAAAAGTTAGATGGCAAAATAACTCTTTTGGTGTAAGTTAAGTGTCAAATACTCCCTCCGTCCCAATTTGTTTGTCACATAGTTGAAAACACACATATTAAGAAAATTACATTAAATGCAGGTTTGACCTTGGTATAATGACAACTTTAACCCTCAATAATTAATTAAATTGTTTTCTTTGAAGTATGTGTAGTTTTAAAGTTAAGGGTAATATGAGAAATCTAATCATTAATGCATATTTATTTTTAGAAGTGGGCAATAATTTTGGAACAAACATAAATAGTATAGTGGACAAACAATTTGGGACGGAGGAAGTATACCCTTTTAACCCAAAATAAATATGGGTAATTTCTTAAAATAATTTATACCTTTTACCCTCTATTTTTTCTGGTGTACATATATAAACTGACCCTTTAGTGTTTTAGTCGAATAACATACAAGCATCAAAATTGTTTACGTCATGAAAGAATTTTCATATACATATACAAATACATTCATTCTTGTTAATTACCGGCCACGTACTTAATGTTATATCATGGTTGTTAAGTTAATCTAGTTAAACTACCAAGACAGGTTCTTACAATATATCTGACGTGAATTGGATTGAAATCTTCGTATTTTTATTATGCTTAAAGATTAGAAATATATGAGTCCTAAACGAATTAATTAATATATTAAAAATCAATTTCCAGAGCAATTTTAGAAGATAACCAAGTAAATGTTGTTTCTTAATGTTGTAATCTCTAATCATCAATGAATTGATATAGTATATGAAACAATTAAAAGACTATTAATGATGCCTTATCAATTAAGGTCCCAAAGAAATTTATTTATATGAAACAATTAAAAGACTATTAATGTTGTAATCTCTAATCATCAATTGGTTTGGTGTTTTTGGCTTAAAAGTTGAGACAAGGGATATCGGAAATCCCCAAAATACCCTTAGCCCTAATAATCCAACCCTTCAACTTTAACACCTCCATACACACATTAACACACCACAAAACACACACTTCTACTTTCTCTCTCTCCCAAAAACCTCCCGTTCTCTTTTGTGTGCAGGAACAAAAATTCCACCACCTCCAACCTTATTATATCCTCCACTACCACCTATCTCTTTTCATCGGAAAGCGTCCGATTTGATCCATCAAACTCTGGGTTTCCACCTTTCGGTGTTGAGACCCGACAAGTTTTTGCGAGTTTTATTTGCTGTAGCTAGGTCCGACTTGATCTGTCAAAGTCTGTGGGTTTCCACTGTGAAAGTGTTGAGACCCGACTAGACCCAGCAAGATCCGTCATTTTTAAGTCGATTTATGTTGTATTTGTTTAGATCTTTCGTTACTTTGATGCTAGAGTGTAAAATCGTTGAGTTATACAAGTTGGTCGGAAAATCGAGTGAGCGGGACTTCGGTTTTGGGTCTTTGGATTTTGAGAAATTGTGGTAACCACTAACTGGTGTATTGTTTGTTAATGGCTTGTGTGTTTGTTGTGTTCTTGTTTAATTGGTAGTGTGATAATCATTTTTAACGCGTTTTATGTGTTCTTGTATTCAGAATTGTCTTTATTGGTTGACTTGGCCGGAATATATGCGGTTCCCCGTTAAATACTTCATCAACGCTGCTTTTAAGTTACACCACTTTTAACCGGTAAGATCTACGCTACTCAGATCTACAATCGTCGGAGCTACAGAAAGTCTAGCCACCGTCAATGGTTATTTAGTAGATCTATTTATTCATTTTATTTACATTTTATTGAGTTTATTTATATAATATTTTTGTTGTGGGTTTTTTCACAACCATCTATCCGGAAAAAAAATGTAAAAAAGGTCAGAACATGTAGGTGTGTTCCTCTCATTATTTTGAGAAAACCTTGTGACTATTTTTATTGTTAATAAAAAAGTAATTATGTATACATATCGGGTTTACATAAGATGTGTTTTTTTTCATGATTTTCTTTATATTTTATTCCTTGGAATGCTATTCTTTTTTTACGGTTCTTTCTACCTTACAAAAAATCAAGATTTTTTCTCAGTATTATATTAAATTTGATAAATGTTTCGATGATTTCCATAAAAAGTGGTTATTTGAAGTTTTCAAAATTTCATGTCAGTAAAAATATGCTTGAAATAGGCTCCTCTAATGTTGAAATTAGTGAAGCTTTGATTTCAAATTATCTTGCTTAAACTTAGCAAAGGAGACCCTCAATTTAAATTTAGGCAGCTGTCACTACCTAATACCGTGTGTTTGGAAAGTCAACAAAATTATGAAGCTGTTTTTCTCTCCTTTTTTGGCCTTTTTGTAGCGATGGGGCCCACGTGGTCAAGCAAATTTGAATAGAAAATTATGCTCAATTTAGGCATCACATGCGGTGAAATTGATTGTGCCCTTAAATCATTTAGTCATGAATGTTGAAGTTATCTACTACCGGAAGTGAGTTGTACACTTCTACTTAGTAGAGACATAACTTGTTAGTAAATGCGTAAATTACATCAAATATCTTCGAATTACATCAAATATCACGTATGTCAACATTTATTGTGACCCATAAAAATGCTAGGGCAACCGATAACAACATTAATATATGTGAATTAAGTTCCTCGAGTGGAATAAACAATAACCCAATAACGGATACAACCGTTAACACAATTGCCAAACCTATGACGGGATGAAGCATCTTCAAAATCTTTGGAGCAACTTGAAGTATACGAAGAAGGAATGGATGAAATGGTTTGTGAAATAATGAGAATTGTTAATCAACTATTTATATACAAAAATATAACCGTTAGATTACTATTCATAGATGTTAGGTTACTCTTCATAGCCGTTAAAAAAAATATAACCGTTAGATTCATTATTATTCAAGTTTTCTTAAGTAGCCAAACTTTGACCGTATAATATCCATCTTTTAATCTCAAATCTTTTATTTCTAATTCAGAACCGAGTAAAAAATAAAAGTTTGTCCATATGTATTTATAATACATATAATCTATATTTTTTTATAGCATTCCCTACTACCTCATGGTAAACTATATTTTTTTTATTTCACTATCCGTAAACTAACATATCTCTTATTATTGCAGATGATTTCATGTTCGACGATGTGAAACCAATCTATTCATGTGCGCTTGAATTTTGCTATTTGAAGTTTCATTTTATTTTCAACTACCTGTTATGTACTTTTTCTCGTCATCATATAAATATGACATTTATAATGCACACATATTAGGCATGCGGTGTTTTTTTTTTCTATGATTTTTTGTTCAAGTGTTGTTCATCATATTACTTCGTACTATTATTATTTGTTTGATTTAAACCGTATATTTTAAATCAATTTTTATAACTGGTATTTCGCTATGTTTTATTATAAATTTCAAATATGTTCCCGCCGCATTGCGCGGGTTACCAGCTAGTATAACTAATACTATCCTTCATAACCACGATTACGACAAAATCACCAGCAAAATCAAGTGTCTTCAACAAGAAGTTTAGTGTTTTGAAAAATTTATCTCATATATGCTTCAATGAAAAACACTATTTAGAACCACAAAATCCTATAAAATAATTATGTACGGATCGATGTAGAGACAGTTATATAAATGGTTTGCGTAATCTGAAGTCATTTATCTACGATTTTTTTAAACCTTTTACAATATAGTTAAAAATATCTTTTCTTCAAAAAAAGTAATCGTCTACTAATACATATAAAGTGGCTTCAATATTGAGTTAAAATACTTAAAAATGATTAAAATTACTAAATTATCCATATTACATCTACCAACTAATACATGTAATCTAATATATATATATATATAAAAGAGGATAACATGAAGTAATCTTGACTCTTGATTAGGTTTTATCCATTAACATCCAACGGTGTACATTTCATCGTACATCCCTTTTCAATTTTTGAAGGCATGCCCACATGCTTTCAAAAATGACATATTTGACCATTAACAATTTTTTTTTATAATCCTTATTTTTCAGCTAACATTCCAAAATATTAAGTCCATAGTTTTTGAAATATTTATCTAAACTCAATTTGAAAGTTAATTTTTTTAAATATCCATTTTTGATATTTATATTATTGATTGAATTTAAAATTTAAAGGAGTATGACGATTCAACATAATCATTATTACTTTGACTAGTTTACTTTATTTAATAAAGTTAAGAGTTATGTTAAAATTTAAATATTTCATGACTATATAAATATTATTATTAAATACTATATTCAGGATTACATGAAGCAATCTTGACTCTTGATTATGTTTTATCCATTAACATCGAATGATGTACATTTCATCGTACATCTCTTTTCAATTTTTGAAGGCATGCCCACGGGCTTTCAAAAATGATAGATTTGACGTCTAACAAAATTTTTTTTTATAATCCTTATATTTTAGCTAACATTCCAAAATAACTAAAGTAAATTAGTATTTTTAATATTAAGTCCATAGTATTTGAAATATTTATCTAAAATCATTTTGAAAGTCAATTTTTTTAAGTATCCATTTATGATATTTATATTATTGATTGAATTTAAAATTTAAAGGACCATATGACGATTCAACATAATCATTATTACTTTAACTAGTTTACTTTATTTAATAAAGTTAAGAGTTATGTTAATATTTGAATATTTCATAACTATATAAATATTATTATTAAATACTATATTCAAATATTACCAAGTCGATAAAGGCGTTACAGTAATTAATAGTAATTAAATCAACCATTTTATATGTTTAAACTGATGTCTATTTGGAACAACGTATATATTAATAACGAATATACGCAGATAATTGCTAAAGATTCATTATACTACATTGATCAGTTGGTGGTCTGCCATGTATACACCTTCAAGTTCTAGTTGTTTAAATTGTAAATGATAATAACATTAAGAGACACTTCACGTTATTGATGGAAAACTGGAGGAATTTTGCTATGAAATTTTTTTTCTTCCGAAGACCAGGTACTACTTTGTCACATGGATACATTTTCAGATACATTTTCAAAAACTATCGTTTCTGAAGACCAGGTACTAAGATGTCACTTGGATACATTTTCAGTACACGAGTCTTACTCATTCAGTGATGCATCATAGTAACATACGCAAACAATTCCTTAAAGATTCGTTAAACTACATTCACTTGGTGGTCATATGGCGAGAAACATAAGATTTCGTGGCCATTTTTACACCTTCAAGTTCAAGTTGTTTAAACATGTAAACGATAATAACATTGAGATACACTTCACGCTTTGTTACAAAAACTAATGCTTACGAAGACTAGGTACTAATGTGTCACTTGGATACATTTCAAAAACTGGTGTTTTCGAAGACCAGGTACTATTATGTGATTTACCTTGTCTTGAATGGCAAAGAACCTCCTCTATTTGATTCATGTTTTTATATAATTGACTATTTACAAGAGATTTTGTTGTCACATCTTGCTTTATTTTGTTCTAACGGATTCTCTTACACGATGATTAATGTATCCGTCACTGCATGCTTAATAATGAAATACTTATATTTTGCATTTCTCATATCGTGCACTTCTTTTTATTATCCCACACTTAGCTCATCATATTTTTCAATCCAAACACATTTCTATTATATGTTCATGTAATCAAATTCCTGTAGAATTTTTCACCACCATTAGTATAGTTAATAACGAATTATGTGGAGATGTAACGTTCCACAATCAACTTAATTACTTACATTAATTAGTCTATTTCTTTATATTCATATAACATTTAGAAATGCTTTTAGGATCAAGAATAAGAATAATGATAGGATAATGGTTTATTTGAATTGATAATTGATGATATGACATGAAATTAATAAGTAACTTTCACATAGTTAATTGTTAAGATTTTATCTTTTATGTTGGTATAAAGCCAAGAAGGTTCATTAAAAGTAAGTTGATTAGAACACTTAATTCTTTAGTCTTAATATATAACCAATATATACGTGCATACTTTTTAGAGTAAATTTCATTAATGGTCCATGTGGTTTACATCAATTCACAAAACTCATCCCTAAACTTTTTTTTTCACATTTTCGATCCAATAAGTTTACGTTTTTTTATAAAAGGTCCCTTCATACTTGAAATGAATACAATACCCTTGCTTGTTAAATTTATTAATTTTTAAATATATAAACAATTATATTATAGGGTGAGGTTCAAATGAAAATAAAAATTTGGTGAGAATGGAGGAACCAATAAGAATGCACCATGTGTTATAAAACCTATTTTCCCCCACAGTTTTTAAAATCAAATATCTCACAAACGTTAAGTCGAAAAATTATAAAAATTACATCATAAAAATAAGCATTTTTTTCTCTTCAATTTGCCATCTCACAAGGTATACTTTCGATGATTTTTTTTTTTGGGTCGTACAAAATTAGTAACACATGTGTTACTAGCTGGTATCACATGTGTTATTAGCTGGTAACACATGTGTTACTCGTTTGTAACATATGTGTTAGTTGTTTTTAAAACCCACCGAAAAACAAAAAAAAAGAGTTCATCTTAAGTATACCTTGTTACATCTCTAATTGAAGAGAATAAAACGCTGATTTTATGGTGCAATTTTTGTGAATTTTCGACTTACCGTTTAGGAGATATTTAATTTTTAAAAACGTGGGGGAAAGAGGGTTTAGTGACATGTGGCGCATTCCTATTGGTTCTCTCATTCTTACAAAAAGTTGATGTACTCATTTGATTCTTATATTATATTATGAAATTAAACCATTTATGTAACACCCCAAAATTTAAAAGTATTATTCTGATGAAAGTAAAAGTAATTGTTTTAAGTTATTATTATTTTGAGTAGTATAAAATAATAATAACTGTGAATGGTTTTAAAGTTCTAGACAATAATAATACGGAGAGTAAAATTTAAATAAACCCGTATATATCTATATACATACGTACGTTTCACACATACATACATATCCATTCAAAAACAACCCAAAAACTTTGAGAGAACGCAGGAAGCAAGGAGAAAGGAGAAATTCAACATGAAATCTTCAAATTGAAACTAGAACCATTCAATTAATCTTCTCTTGATTCTTCTTTATCAAAGGTATGATCTTGTTCATCCTGAATTTAACCTTGAAAATGGGTTTTGTAGAAGTTTTGAAGAACTAGTTGATTTAATACGAAATTGGATGTTAATTGTGTTGAATTGATGTTAGTAAAATTCAATAGTGATTGTTATTAACAATATTACAAGCTAAAGGTTATAAATCAGAATTGTGTTCATGGGGGTTTTGATGAACTAGCTTGAATTCTTAGTAATTGATGTTAATTGACCTTGTTAATGGTCTAAAGATGTTGATTAGTAATGGTTAATAATTCATTGTTCCTTTTTCTTAACAGGTTTCTGTCAGATTTTAACCTTCTGTGTGACGTCATTTTGACTAGACAAATGGATGTATTTTGCTATGAAACTTTTATCACATATCCATACATGTCTTAGGTTTAATTAAAAGTAATATTCTTAACTTTTGGATATGTGTAAGGGGTTCAAAATTATTTATTAGTACACAAAGGTCCAACAGCTATTTTTCTAGATAGTTGTTGGGAAAAAATGTTCGATGACTAATTTAGACTCCTCCTCACGAAATGTGCCCATACAACTTTCAAACCTTAGACAAAATGTGACCTATAGGAAAAAGAATCATGTCATTTGGATATGTGGGGAAAAAGTTATGGTCTCACAAATTAAGACCAAATTCTGTCTCTTGAAGACAGATTGGACACATATTTTTATAAAATCGGTTCGGGGTATCAAAACTTGTCGAAATTGCATGAGACCACTTAGGTTGGTAACCTAACTTCTTAAACTTAATTTTTGGCTTAAGAATCGCTCAATTTGGTTATGTTATGTTCAGGTTATGACGTCTTAATTTAGTCCAAAGAATATGCCAGCTTTTGTATTTTGCGCTTATGAGTTTGTTTAGTTGATTTTTAACCGTTTAAACGTTCAAATCAAAGTTTTAACATGTATTTAGTTGAATTTTCATGTGAGTGAACATCTAGCATACAAATACATAAAATCTATAAAATGGTGAGATCAAGAGAGTTTTCCTTATAATGCTATTAGTTGGAAAAGAAGAAAGAAAAGAAGAGAACTTGATCTTCAACCCAAATCTTCTAATAAACCGTTTTCTAGCTTTTTCCCTTGTGATTCTAAAGCTTGAGAGTATGAGACTTTCAATGATCAAAGGATGTGTTTATGAGCTCAAGAAGTGTGTAATAATGGTGTAAAGGTAGTGTAAAAGTGGTGGTTCATGGTGGTAGTTTATGATGGTTGTTAGAAGAAAGATGAGAGGATGATGATGATAAAAAATGGTGATGGAAATGGAAGAGTGATAACATTGAATAATGTTATATATTGTATACTAATATTTTATAGTTTTTATATATTTTTAGTTACTATTATTTGATAAAAGATAATGATTTTGTTCATATTTATAAAATAGGTAGAAATAGAGTTTGTATTAGTATAGAATGAAAATAAGTCAAATAAAGTAGTTTTTGTATAAAAGTTAGTTTGACCTAAATTTAGTTGGGACAAAGTGGTTGAAAGAGTTATAAAATTAAATAAAGTTCATAAATGATTGAGTTCGAAAAGTTAAATGTATTGTGCAAAAATAATTAAATTGAATTGAAGATTTATTAGAGTTTATGTGTTGGACCAAAGAAGAATCGAACTAAATACAAAGAATATTAAGTTTAATGGGTTTAAGACCAATATTAATGAATTTAATTATTATTAAATTTAGATGTATTATGGATGCATGATTGATGGCACGTGAAGCACAAAGAAAGTCAACAAAGTTTGGCCGAGGGTTAATTAAAATGGAGACTTGGGCCCAACTCGTGAATTTAGCTTACGGATGAATGTTTTGGGCCAAAATATAATAATCATCGAGAATCATGCAATTGGCGGCAGAGGTAAAAATCAATTCAAGGAGTCGGTGGAACTTATCTTGCTGTATACGCCAAAATTACCTTGACCGCCGGCCTTTTTATTTAGCCGCCGGCTAAATTGGCCCCAGCGCAAATATAAATAGCAGTCCCTTACATACGAATTGGTATCACTTTTCAGTCGACTAAAACCCCAAAGTCGAATATAAATACGAACTTTAGGGTTTTTAACCTTAAATATGAATTTTAAAGTTTTTCTAAGGGTTTAGGAGCGCGCTTTCGGAGCAAGAGAAGTTAGGGTTACGCACAATCATTGTAAGGGTACAATATTTATTTGGTTTGCATTATTTTTATTATTTCAATAATAATGTTTACTTTATTTTCAATTATTATTTGTGTTTGTTTTATAATGATTATGAGTAGCTAAATTTCTTTACACTTACTTGAATGATGTGATCTAATTATTAGGGTTGTTATCTTTTAATATTTATGTTGAATTATTTTTGTTTAATCGTGAACCTTATGTATTCGAGTTTATATTAATTGATTTATCTTGTTGGTAAATTATTATATGATCAATTTAGCGGGAGCTTTTTCATATAATAGTTTATTATAATTATTTGTCTATGAATAATTGTTAATTGATTGCGGAAGCAGATATTAAACAAGATAATCGTTTAAACATGAATGTGTAAGTAGGTGAAGTTGACGGAAGTTATTCACTAGATTAAATCTTAAATTATTGAATCGAAATTAAGGTGTAGGTTAAGTGGACGCACTAATCTTAGTTTAATTAAGATTCATATATATTCAACATAATTAAACTATCTATTGCAATTTAATTAATATTTAATTGAAACTATTATGTGTTTAAGTTTTATATATTATTGAAGCTTGTTAATGATTTAATTAGTGGCTATAGCGAATGTTTGTCACAAAGTTATTTCATTATTTAATTATATGTCTATGTATGATTAATCCAATGATAGCGGACACATATTTGGTACAAGTTAAATAATTAAACTTAAATGTATAAGGTGATGATATTGGCGAATCTCTTTCATTAAATTAAATTATTAATTAGTTAATTAAGATTTATGTGAAGGTCATGGCGAACGTTAAACCTGATCTAAATTAAGATGAGCATTGATTGCTAGATAACTTGGTTTTTATTATACAACCCGAAATCATTAGTGAGCTAGTTCAAGTAAGTGTCGTTTTTAATATTTGATTAAGTTTAATTAATCAATCTGACTCTTTCTGAGTCCATTGCCTTAGTTTATTAAATTTAGTTGTTAAGCAACGTGACAATTCGGTCACAAAAACCCAAGTCTTTTCTGTACTAAGTTAATTACATTTTTACTTATAATTCTTAAATTCACAATCCATGTGGAACGAATTTGGACTTACTGTAGCTATACTATACACGATAGGGTATACTTACCTCAGTTGTGTAATAGTTAACGATCAGTATTTCTTTGTTTAATTTTATAACTAGATTTACACATCAAAGTTTTTGGCGCCGCTGCCGGGGACTGTGTTTAATTTAAGAATTTAATTAAGTGTAGTTAATTGATCCTTTCTTTGAATTTTATTCTTAGAAAGTTACTTTTTAAATTGTTTTGTGCCGGTACATTTGACGGTTTTATCTTTTGTGCTTTTGCAGGGTTTAATCAGGTAGTGGATGAGCACTAGGACTTCGGGTAACGAACTTGTTAGTCCATTGTCCGATCCGGAGAAAACCACAAAGAAGAAACGAAAGAAGAAATCAAAGAATACGCCGACGGAATCAACTGAAAGCCAAACGAAAAGTGAATCAACTTCAGCAAACGTAATCATTGAAGAGGTTTACGAAGAAGAGCTTGAATCTAAGTTTGAAGAGGAGATCAAATCAGAGGAAAAAGAAGAAGAAGAGGTATAACACCCCTCGTTTAAATATAAACAATAATATAATATTTGCTACTCGGAAGCGTATATTTCAAAACATACTATCAATGTTTTACATTACTTAAAATGTCACTAAACTTTTTCAAACTTATTACACATGATATTTCAACAAAGTCGGTGTTATATAATTCAAAACATTTCTTTGATTATCAAAATCAAATCAGAGTAACAGCCTGTCAAACATTCCATCCAGTCCCACAACCTCCTGCCCAATATGTCCCATCTATTTAACCTGCAGGAAGAACTGTGGTGGGGTTAGCATAAAGCTAAGTGAATGAAACTATAAGTAACAGTATAACCTAGCATAACAATCTGTTTACATCAAATAACAATAAACAGAAAATCAATCATTCACTCGACATCCAATCAATGTCAAGCTACACCTATCAATCATTATCAATCATCATGAGGACCGGTGGCTCCTGAGATACCCTAATACCGGTTTGGTACTCAGGGAACCCTTATCAATCATCTGTATTGGCCTATACAGAATTACCGGTAACCAGTTGTTAATCACACACGACCTAGATCTCCAAACCAACATTTCAAGTTTCAAGATCTCCTGTCGTCTACAATAACAACCAAGTCCAACTGTCAAGTCAAGTTGACCTCAGAATCTTACATACTAGCTCAAACAGCCAAGTAAGCAACTAGTCAAACTATCATGGCAAGATATCTCAACAGATGCATCATATCAAAGTAATACTATAAATTACTTGTTGTAAATCAAATCATTACAACTAAATCACACTGAGGTTACAGATCCACTCACCGACTACCTCAGGCCTCCACTCAGTAGTCTAATATCACTGAGCCTTTTCCACATCTGAGAATCAACAAATCAAATATAAGTTAGAAATCATGATCATCCATACTAAACTTATATCAATCTTTAACATTTAGGAACTCAACATAATTAATCTTTTAATTACTAGTTCCTAATCATGTACTAATGATTTACAATATAATCATTATCATATATTATCCTATAACATATATCAAGCACATTACTATCGAAATCAAACAAGTAATGCTGAAACAGCCCTTCAAGCCGCCGGCTTCCTCCTAGAAGCCGCCGGCTTCAATCCACCACCCGCCGGCTCCCCTTCCCAAACCGCCGGGTAATTTACTATTTGTGGTAACAGAACTAAAATGGGTTTTAAAGACTACACCAACCGCCGGGTCTGGTTTATGCCCGCCGGGTTCCTACCACGCAATACAAACCGCCGGCTTCACCTATGAAGCCGCCGGCTTCTATCCAAAGTGCACAAGCCGCCGGCTTCCTCTATAAGCCGCCGGCTTCCCTCGTCGTTCCAGCAGACCTGCGACCTGTTCAAACCCTAAGTCGCGAATTTAACAACCAAACCACTAAAACTCGAGTTCTAATAGTTATAAACGCCCAATAACTTCATATAATCATTATACAACAGTTATTACAAGTTTCTAACATCAATTTCTCACAGTTTCTCAATTAACCCAATTTCAATCAAATGGATTAAATCTAACTTACTTCTTATATGAAGAACACAGAATTGATATGATGATTTTGATGAAACGTGAATCACTAGCAGCTCCAAATTCATTTTCAATTTGGTTTCTAAGTTTTTGGTTTGAATTGATTAGGGTTTTGAGAGGTTTTTTTTGAAGTTTCATAATGAAACTTTCCAAAAGAGGAAAGTGTTATATAAGTCGGCCTAACAAACCGCCTTCAATTATACGGGTATAATTTAATACCCCATCTCAATCTATTGTCTGGAACCCGAAAACCATTTGCGAGTCCAAACATTTTATTGCACCGTCAACTATATTAATTTACAACAATTAATAATTTACTTATCACATTGGAATATTCGACTCTTATTCCAATTATTTCAACTATTTCAAACAATATTATTTCCAAACACATTTAAATACATATTTAAATCAAGAAATAATATATAAACAACTAGGTCCATTTCGAGGATGTTACAACTCTCCCCCCCTTAAAGAGATTTCGTCCCCGAAATCTAACCTCAATCAATCTAACTATTGTGATATAATCACATATATCTTAATATACATTTGTCCTCAATAGCAACTTACAACTATACTTAGACTATTTGAATTCTTTCCACATGCACATATCCAAATGTACATGCTTCTATCTTTTCCTATGCACACATACAGTGCATCCATCCAACATCTCATAGGAACCAATCATCTATTTAATTCCTTTATCACCAATCAGATAAAAGTTTAAAGCACCCTATCACTTTAACCAACAACAATAAGTGAAACCTAACGTCACTTACTAGGTCTACACAACCAGAAATTAGCAACATGCTAAAATCTTTAACCTACTCTCACTGTTCATCACTGGTAACAATAAAACAGCAGTAACAATATCACAACAACAGTGTTTATTAAACCACAATGTACCTAGCAACAATGAAATATAATTCAGCTCACGACCAACAATCAGTCTAATATACAGATCACAATCTTAAATCTCTACCATCAAAGATTTGAAATTCAAATCTAGGTTAACTTTTCATCCAAAAGTTTCATACCTACTCTTGTGAATAACCTACCATATTCACATATCACTTTAATCATATGAAATCCTTTACTTAAAGTAATCCAGATTCATATCACCTTAATAAGCACAGCAGAGGTCACACTCAGTAGGTAAAACTACAATCAACAAGTACTTTGCTCAATCAACAATAGTACCACAATCAAATATTACCTACATTCAACCAACCTCTACATTGACTTATTTCTGATTGTAACTCCTTTCATTACAATCTATCAATTGTCAACAACAACAATTTACACAACCAATAATCACAACACTAATGATTATACACTACAGTATACCCATCAATACTTACTATGTATCTCCAAAGTCTAACTAACCATCAAGTTAAAACTTATTTATTACTTAAACTGGTAAGACATCAATAATATTCTCTTAGCAACCAGTTATTTCAATTCAACTTTACAATCTTAAACTACTAATCACAAGCAATTAGAATTTATACAACTTTAACCACCCAATCATTCAACACTAGATCCCGTCAATCTAGCAACTAAGTCAGTCTTAATCCACATATTATGATACTACAGGTCAAGCATCACAATATCACATTATCAAAATGTGCTACTTTCCAACACATTTCCAACAAAATCTACATCAAGTTAATCACAATTAACTAACCTCCACATATCTTATGACATATTTTAATTCATTATATTAAAACTTATCATGCCATTTATTATCATGTATACCACACATACATACCTACACTATTTTAGATATTCTCTAAAATGGACACATACACAACAATTCCATTTCATTCTATATACTAGGTCATTCAGACTGTTAAAGTCTTTATCAAGCCTTCTCAATACTACTATTCATCACATATCCATACCACATGACATGGAACAATCAATAACTCTATGTTTCACTTATATACTTATCAACTAGTATATAACTTAAACATTTCATTCTAAACTTTCAAGAAAAATTTGGTGAATACAATCATCACCTATCAATCTCAAGGTTTCTCTTACTTTCTAACACTTACAATTATACACATCAGGTTTTCAGCCCCAAATGTCAAGCAATCATTATTCTTAAACTATCAAAATAATGATCATTACACTTAATTTCATACCTGATTTCTTAAAATATGACCAACTATTCAATTCATATTTCCTCAATTATTAACCAAGGTTAAGCTAAACCTTTAGCACAATTCACTTTCAGATATCCTTTCATATCCTTTCTTATTTGGATCTAATCCCATTTTATCACTTCATCACTTACTTCATTTGTATAAAATCAACAAATAACTAAAGAATCCATTCAATTCTTTCAATATCTAAGTAACTCACCATGAGGTACCCAATCAACTTATGCCACTATTAATAATAACTTTCAATTATTTCTTATCTTACATTCTTACCTAATCAAAGCTATCATCACAAGCCTCATACACTGGTAAGATTCAATGTGATTTAATTATTCTAACATATCTTAGCAAATTATAACTGTCATATCATAACATGACTTCACATCTGTATAATTCCTTAACACATATTCAGTTCAATTATACTTAACACTATTTCAATTACTTAATACTAGCTTTAAGAAATAAATCAAGTCTCACAAACTTAGACAATTTATCTATCTCCTTTGGATCTCACATGACCCGTTTCAACATGATTTTAATCAATCTAGGAATTCAATCACATTCCACACAATCATAACATTTCAATCTATGTTAGACTATTTCAACACAAACAGTTGACTATGTGTCAACCTTGATCTCAATCAACCAATCAATAAAATTCTCTAATTGCTTTCCTCAAGTTTGACCCAAACTCAAACCAATCACAAGCAATTAATTTTATACACAACTCTCTATTCATGGTTTGACTTTCAAAGTTAACATACTATCAATATTAACTCGCAACAAACCATTTCATCTTATATGTTCACCTTCAAACATATATTTTAAATTATTACTTTCAATAATCTTATCAATCCTTCACAAGGACAAGGTCAACCTACATCAGTATTGGCTCCATACAAGCCATTCCATATTATATGTTTACTTTCAAACATATATTTCACATTATTACTCTAAATAATACTAAGAATCCTTAAACCAAACAATATCAACCTATCTCAACTTTGGCTTCATACAAGCCAGCTACAACATAGTGATTCATTTAAACACTATACAAATCCACCTACAGGTAATCTATCATTATCAATCACAATTACCTATTTAACAGAATCCAATTTGTCATTTATGTTCATCAACAAAACAACTATCAATGACAAACATTATTTACACTCTCACATTTACATTCTAGATGTTACAGTTCTATCAACCAATTGTTTTCTTATCAAAACAACTATTAAACCACTTAGCATACTTTCATGCTCAGTTTTCTAAATCACATTACATTTCTTTTATACCAAGTAGCCTCAACAAATTCATGTGACACAACATAATATAACAACGGTGATCAGGCGTTGCAAGATTATGTTCTTCACAATCCATTCTCAGACTACTCTACATTATAATTATCAATATAACCTACTCTCATCTTATATATTAAATACTTCATGATTTCAATTCAATCATACTCTATTTAATAGTTTCTATCAGCCGATACACACTCAAAATCAGCTTACTACTTACATTTTCACACAATGTTTTGGTTTTTTCTACAACTGAATTACTCAGTAAATCACATATATGAAACCTCAAACACATGATAACTTATCATCATAGTTTCAATACTTAACACTAATCAATGTCCCTATTTCCTCAAAATTCAGGACACATCTTATTTGACTATCATCACTTTGACATATGCTATCATATCAAGCATCACTGTCACAACAAATCTACTTAATCATGTTACTATCAAACATTTCATTTATTAATTCACAATTGACCAGAAAGATCTATCACTTCCCAATCAATTTCACATTATCATACTCTACATTTCTCTTAAACCTATCAGTCATGGTTTAGATCAAGTGTTTAACTATAATCAAGACATATCATATAGTCACATAAACACATATTGTCTCAAATAGCAGTCATTTTCAAATTAAATGACACAACCTTCCTTAACAAGGATTTAGATCACACCTTGTGGTCAATCTACTAATATAATACTATTAATTATATTATTTCACCAATAAAGACACCTCTTAGGTTCTAACATCAATCCAGTTAAAACCTTACGCAACTCTTTTCTACTCATTTAATCATATTTCTGCATTTCAATTTAATCAGAAATACTAGCCACAATGAGCAACTCATTTAATACCTCTATCTGATATCAACATATAACAATCACAGTTAACTCAAAACTGGGGAATCATATCAGTCTGACTCGATTAACTTCACTACAAAGCTTACTCAACATAACAGAGTAAACAATACAAGTTAATTTAAATTTAACACAGGCTTATCGAAGATTACCTGACAATCTTAAGCCAACGAGTATTGAGGAAACATGAAATATACCAATCAGATACTCATGTTCCTCCGTCTCTGCAATCAAACAACAACTTCACAACTTGTTAAGGGTTAGTACATATTCAACTAATCACTTTCTCACACATTCACTAATCAACTAAACCCGCACCCACTGGAATGTTTGACTCAACTCAATCAAAGTTTAGGATTGAACATACTATCATGCCCAATTCACCCAAACTCTTGCTCTGATACCAACTTATAACACCCCTCGTTTAAATATAAACAATAATATAATATTTGCTACTCGGAAGCGTATATTTCAAAACATACTATCAATGTTTTACATTACTTAAAATGTCACTAAACTTTTTCAAACTTATTACACATGATATTTCAACAAAGTCGGTGTTATATAATTCAAAACATTTCTTTGATTATCAAAATCAAATCAGAGTAACAGCCTGTCAAACATTCCATCCAGTCCCACAACCTCCTGCCCAATATGTCCCATCTATTTAACCTGCAGGAAGAACTGTGGTGGGGTTAGCATAAAGCTAAGTGAATGAAACTATAAGTAACAGTATAACCTAGCATAACAATCTGTTTACATCAAATAACAATAAACAGAAAATCAATCATTCACTCGACATCCAATCAATGTCAAGCTACACCTATCAATCATTATCAATCATCATGAGGACCGGTGGCTCCTGAGATACCCTAATACCGGTTTGGTACTCAGGGAACCCTTATCAATCATCTGTATTGGCCTATACAGAATTACCGGTAACCAGTTGTTAATCACACACGACCTAGATCTCCAAACCAACATTTCAAGTTTCAAGATCTCCTGTCGTCTACAATAACAACCAAGTCCAACTGTCAAGTCAAGTTGACCTCAGAATCTTACATACTAGCTCAAACAGCCAAGTAAGCAACTAGTCAAACTATCATGGCAAGATATCTCAACAGATGCATCATATCAAAGTAATACTATAAATTACTTGTTGTAAATCAAATCATTACAACTAAATCACACTGAGGTTACAGATCCACTCACCGACTACCTCAGGCCTCCACTCAGTAGTCTAATATCACTGAGCCTTTTCCACATCTGAGAATCAACAAATCAAATATAAGTTAGAAATCATGATCATCCATACTAAACTTATATCAATCTTTAACATTTAGGAACTCAACATAATTAATCTTTTAATTACTAGTTCCTAATCATGTACTAATGATTTACAATATAATCATTATCATATATTATCCTATAACATATATCAAGCACATTACTATCGAAATCAAACAAGTAATGCTGAAACAGCCCTTCAAGCCGCCGGCTTCCTCCTAGAAGCCGCCGGCTTCAATCCACCACCCGCCGGCTCCCCTTCCCAAACCGCCGGGTAATTTACTATTTGTGGTAACAGAACTAAAATGGGTTTTAAAGACTACACCAACCGCCGGGTCTGGTTTATGCCCGCCGGGTTCCTACCACGCAATACAAACCGCCGGCTTCACCTATGAAGCCGCCGGCTTCCTCTATAAGCCGCCGGCTTCCCTCGTCGTTCCAGCAGACCTGCGACCTGTTCAAACCCTAAGTCACGAATTTAACAACCAAACCACTAAAACTCGATTTCTAATAGTTATAAACGCCCAATAACTTCATATAATCATTATACAACAGTTATTACAAGTTTCTAACATCAATTTCTCACAGTTTCTCAATTAACCCAATTTCAATCAAATGGATTAAATCTAACTTACTTCTTATATGAAGAACACAGAATTGATATGATGATTTTGATGAAACGTGAATCACTAGCAGCTCCAAATTCATTTTCAATTTGGTTTCTAAGTTTTTGGTTTGAATTGATTAGGGTTTTGAGAGGTTTTTTTTGAAGTTTCATAATGAAACTTTCCAAAAGAGGAAAGTGTTATATAAGTCGGCCTAACAAACCGCCTTCAATTATACGGGTATAATTTAATACCCCATCTCAATCTATTGTCTGGAACCCGAAAACCATTTGCGAGTCCAAACATTTTATTGCACCGTCCACTATATTAATTTACAACAATTAATAATTTACTTATCACATTGGAATATTCGACTCTTATTCCAATTATTTCAACTATTTCAAACAATATTATTTCCAAACACATTTAAATACATATTTAAATCAAGAAATAATATATAAACAACTAGGTCCATTTCGAGGATGTTACAAGAGGAGTATCAAATGGCTGACGAGAATGATACTCCAATGCTGTCAAGGGCTAGGGATGTTGCCCCTACACCGGAATCTGCCATTCGAAGGCCGGCCATTGATAACAACTTTTCACCGAAGGGAAATCATATGAGTCTGATAAGAGATAGCCAGTTTGATGGAAGAGTGCCTGCCGATCCGCACAAGCATATTGCTAGCTTCTTGGAAATCGGGGACATGTTCAAATGTGGGCCGAATACTGATGAAGCCATTCGATTGAGGACTTTTCCCATGTCTCTGTGTGGGGAAGCAAAAATTTGGTACCAAGAACTTGAACCGAACACTATCACCACTTGGAATCAAATGAGGGAGGCGTTTGTTAGCCGATTCTTTCCTCCGGCTTTAGCAGAAAGGTTACTGAATGAGATTCGAGGATTTAAATAGAATGATGGAGAGACAGTAGTGGAAGCCTGGTTGAGGATGAAAGAGATGCTCAGAAACTGTCATGGTCATGGGTTATCTAAACGGGAGATTATTGAGCTTTTCTATAACGGGCTCAATACCTCATCGGCTTCGGTTTTAGATGCTGCAGGAGGGGGAGTGTTTATGTACAAAACTCCAAATGAAGCATGGAAGATGATGGAAGATAAGGTCTTACAGAATATTAATTGGGCTAATGATCAGAAAACCAAGACTACTCAGAAAACCGTTGCTTCAGCTTCTACTAGCGGGTATGATAATTCTGAAATGATGAAAGAGTTGAAGGCTATGTCCACAAAGTTTGATGACCAGTTCAAAATTCTCAAGGGAGAGATCAAGGAGCTTCGTGAAGGATGTGGAAATTGTGGTGGTAATCATGCCACAAATGATTGTGATAGTGATGATCAACCTATGAGGATGGCGGATGAAGATGTGAATTATTTGCAACAAAATAATTATCAGAGAGGCTGCTACCAGAATCGAAATTTGGGTAACTATTCGGGTAATTATCAAGGCAATAGATATTCTCAACAAGGTCAGAACTACCACAATCAATATCAAAGGGATAATGCACAACCACCACCAGCTCAGAAACAGGAAGCTACCGAGTCTCCTTTAGAGAAGATGATGAAGGAATTCATTTCCAAACAAGATGCTTGTACTGAGAGGTTGAAGACACAAATGACGAATTTGAGGATAAGTGTGGATCAAGGTCAGAAAAATCAACAAGCCTCGATTCAGGATTTGGAAAGGAAAATGGATCGTTTATCTGAGGGGCAGAGTAGTAGACCAACCGGTGGTTTACCGAGCAATACTCAACCGAACCCAAGGCAAACATCTTCTAGCGGTGGTCCAAAGCCATACCAACCACCACCAGCCCGAAATGAGCATGCCAATGCCATTATCACTCGTAGCGGGAAAGAGCTATCACCTCCTCCGCCCAAAAAGGCCAAAGTTTCTGACACTGTTTTGCAGGATACTGATGAGCAAGAGGTTGAAGATGAGCAAGAAGAGGAGGCGGCTCAACCCACATCTATTCCGGTTTTACCTACACCTTCGGTTACTCCAGTTGCACAACCAACGGTGAAGGCATATAAACCGAAGATTCCATACCCTCAACGCTTAAGGAAGGAAAAGATAGCGGCCCAATACGGGAAATTTGTTGATATGATCAAGGGCATTCGGATCAACGTGCCTTTGGTTGATGTTTTAGCTGGAATGCCGAACTATGCCAAGTTTATCAAAGATTTGGTGAGCAACAAGGATAAGCTATCGGAGGCATCAGATACATTTTTGAATGATGAGTGTTCTGCTATCGTTCAGAATCAGATTCCACCAAAGTTGGGTGACCCGGGGAGTTTTATTGTTTCATGTACTTTAGGGAAATTTATGACTTGTGATGCCCTAGCTGACTTAGGTGCTAGTATAAACTTAATGCCTTACTCCCTTTATGCTAAATTGTCTTTAGGATCCCTTAAGCCCACACGTATGAGTATAAGACTGGCCGATAGATCATTCCAATATCCGGTAGGGATTGCGGAAAATATGTTGATAGAGGTAGGTAAATTTACTTTTCCAGTTGACTTTGTGATCCTCGAAATGGAGGAAGATAGTAAAGTCCCACTCATTCTAGGACGTCCCTTTTTACATACTGCTGATGCCATTATTCATGTTAAAAATAAGCAGTTGACCTTAGGAGTGGGCCAGGAGAGGATTGCTTTCACGGTTGATAAGGCTATGAAGCATCCTTATTCTAATGATGATTCTTGTTTTAGAATTGATGTTGTAGATGAGGTCGTGGATGAGGAGTTACAGAAATTGCTCAACTTTGGAACAGAAGGAGGAATAGCCGGAGAGCTTCTAAGAGGAATGGAAACTATGTTGATTGATAAAGAGCCACAAGAGGAAGAAAGCTATGAGGAGCTAGCAAAAGAGGATCAAATGAGGATCAAGACTTCACTTGAGGACCCACCAAGAGACTTGGAGCTGAAACCGCTCCCAAGCCATTTGGAATATGCTTTATTGCAAGAAGAAAATCTATTACCGGTTGTAATTTCTTCTATTCTTGTTAATTCTGAAAAATACATGTTACTTGATGTGTTGAAAGCTCACAAGGGTGCCTTTGCTTGGCATACATCGGACATACCCGGGATAAGCCCATCTTTTTGTAAACATAAAATAAACATTTTAGATGATGTAAAACCCGTTGTTCAAAGACAACGGAGGCTTAACCCGAACATGAAAGATGTTGTCAAGAAGGAGGTAGTTAAATTGCTTGATGCGGGTATAATTTACCCAATTTCTGATAGCCCTTGGGTGAGTCCTGTCCATTGTGTGCCTAAAAAGGGGGGTATGACTGTAGTGACGAATGACCAAAATGAATTAGTTCCCACTAGGACAGTCACGGGATGGCGAGTGTGTATAGACTATAGGAAGCATAATGATGCCACCTGAAAGGACCATTTCCCTTTGCCTTTTATCGACCAAATGCTAGAGAGACTAGCCGGTAATGAATTCTTTTGTTTTCTTGATGGGTTCTCGGGATATTTTCAAATTCCCATAGACCCTAAAGATCAAGAGAAAACGACTTTTACTTGTCCTTTTGGTACATATGCATATAGGAGAATGCCTTTTGGGCTTTGTAACGCCCCAGCTACCTTTCAAAGGTATATGATTGCTATTTTTCAGGACATGATTGAGACTTCCATGGAAGTTTTTATGGATGATTTTTCTGTTTTTGGAAATTCTTTTGAAACTTGTTTGTCTAATTTAGATAAAATGCTTGAAAGATGTGAGAAGGCACATTTGGTTTTAAATTAGGAAAAGTGCCATTTCATGGTTAAAGAGGGTATTGTTTTGGGACACAAGGTGTCAAGTGTGGGGATTGAGGTTGACAGGGCAAAGATTGACGTCATTGCCAAGTTACCTCCACCCGTCAATGTTAAAGGAGTTAGAAGTTTCTTAGGTCATGCGGGTTTTTACCGTAGGTTTATTAAAGACTTTTCTAAGATCACTCGACCTATGACTAAACTTCTAGAAAAAGATGTTACTTTTGTGTTTGATGATGAATGTGTTAAAGCTTTCGAGACTTTAAAGGATAAGTTGACCAATGCACCTATTATGGTTTCACCTGATTGGTCTCGGCCTTTTGAATTGATGTGTGATGCTAGCGACTACGCCTTAGGGGCTGTTTTAGGACAAAGGGAGGGAAACCATTTTAAACCTATTTACTATGCTAGTAAGACTCTAAATGGAGCGCAACAGAATTATACCACGACTGAAAAAGAGCTCCTTGCGGTTGTCTTTGCTTTTGATAAGTTTAGATCTTACCTTGTCCTATCTAAGACCGTAGTTTTCACAGACCACTCAGCCCTGAAGTATTTGTTTGCCAAACAAGATGCTAAACCACGTCTCATTCGTTGGATTCTCTTATTACAAGAGTTTGACATTGAGATCAAGGATAAAAAGGGGGCCGAGAATCTTGCCGCCGATAACTTGTCGAGGTTGGAGAATCCAAACTTGGACAAGCTAGGTGATACTAACATTGATGATTCTTTTCCCGATGAATTTCTTTTACAGGTAGGTGACGATGTGGACAATGAGGAAGAAGCACCTTGGTACACGGATTTTGCTAATTATTTAGTTGCAGGTGTTTTGAGGAAAGGAATGACCCACCAACAGAAAAGCAAGTTTTTCTCAGACTTGAAGTATTATTTCTGGGAGGACCCGTATCTATTTCGGGTTTGTGCTGATGGAATGATTAGAAGATGTGTTTCCGGGGAGGAAACAAGAAGAATTTTGGATGAGTGCCACCATGGACCAACCGGTGGACACTATGGACCGTCTGTGACTGCCAAGAAAGTTTTTGATGCAGGATTCTATTGGCCCACCATTTTCAAGGAAGCGCAAACACTTTGCCAAACTTGCGATGCTTGTCAAAGAACTGGAAACATCTCCAAAAGGGATGAAATGCCACAACAGAGCATTCAAGTTTGTGAGGTTTTTGATATATGGGGAATAGATTTCATAGGTCCGTTTCCACCATCTCACAAGTGTGTATATATTTTGGTTGCGGTGGATTATGTGTCAAAGTGGGCTGAGGCGAAAGCACTGCCTAAGAATGATGCCCGGGTTGTGATTGATTTTCTGAAAAGTTTATTTTGTCGATTTGGAATCCCTAAAGCTTTAATTAGTGATCGTGGGAGCCATTTCGCAAACCAACAACTAGAGAAGGTATTAAAGAAGTATGGGGTTAATAATAGGTTTTCAACTTCTTACCACCCACAAACGAGTGGTCAAGTAGAAAACACTAACCGAGCATTGAAGAGGATCTTGGAGAAGACGGTTAAGGATAACCGGGCTGTTTGGGCAAAGAAATTGGATGATGCTTTGTGGGCATTTCGAACTGCCTACAAGACACCGATTGGAACGACACCTTACAGGCTACTCTATGGAAAAACTTGCCATTTGCCGATTGAAGTTGAGCATAAGGCGTATTGGGCACTTAAAAATTGCAATACGGATTTAGTAGAAGCCGGTGAGAAAAGGTTCTTTCAATTGCATGAGTTGGATGAATTGAGGATGAATGCTTATGAGAGTTCAAAGTTGTATAAGGAGAGAACCAAAGTTTGGCATGATCGGAAATTGAAGGTGCGAAAGGAATTTAAAGCTGGAGATAAGGTGCTTTTGTTTCAATCTCGTTTTAAGTTAAAACAACCGAAGCTTAAACCTAGATGGACCGGTCCATATACGGTTAAGCACGGTTATCCTTCTGGTTATGTTGAGTTGTTTAAAACAGATGGGGGAAGTTTCATTGTTAATGGTCATAGATTGAAGTTGTAGCACGAGGAAGATGTGGAAAACGAGTGGGAGGCACTCGTAATTTACCATAAGAACTGATTAATTCAAGGTTTTGAACTTTGTGGGTGTGTTCACTGGAAACCCTCACGAGACTATAACTCGTCCACTATGGATACCGAGGGGTTTAAAGGCTTATTGCATATGCTAAATGCAATCGTGATTCCTACGAAAGTGAGTTAGGATTTATTTTTCTGTTTGAACTATTTATTTAATTGTTTTATATGTTATGTTTTCTTTTGGTTTTGTTTTGTGTGCTTTGCTGTTGAATGATGATGCTGACACGGACTCGCTCTCGCATGCTGTTGGACTTTTCAATAGATATAAGGGGAGTTTTACTGTTCTACTTCTTTTCTCTCATTTTCACTATGATTTAATTATGTTTAGTACAATGGGGACATTGTACAACTTAAGTGTGGGGATGGGGGTCGAAAAGAAGTTTATTTGTCCTTAGGTTTTGTTGTATCCTTTTGGATTTTTAAGTTAATTTAAAAAATAAAAATAAAAAATAAAAAAAAAATAAAAAATTTAACCACTATTTTAAAAAAAAATGGTTTTATTTTTAAGTTTTGAGACTAAGTATTTATTAGTTAAAATAGTTTTATTAAAAGTTTGTTTTTATTTTTAAAGTTTAGACTTTAACATGGATTACACTTTTTGTACATTTAATCGTAAAATAATAATAAATAATGTATAGTTTCATTATATGATGTACTGATAGGCAATCTATATGAAAATTTCTGAATTTTAAGAAGTAAATTTTAAACTTGTATATTACTTTGTGGTAAACATTCTATGATGTATGACAAAAAGTCTTAATTCCTAGATTTAGCATGCAATATTTTATATTTTTAATATTTATATAAAACCATTTGGGGGTTTACTAATGGTTTCCTCTGTTGTATGAAAATACAGACCTGGTCTCATATTAGTATTCTTGAAAATAAGCAAAAGAAATATAAAATCTTTAAAAATTAAGATTCCCAAAGTTATCAAACTATGTCGCTCTGTTATACTAAGGTATAGACATGTCACCGCTGGTTTGATTTAAAAAGGGTTTGCTTTACTTGAATCAAGTTATGTCGCTCTGTTGCATGGAAATGCAGACCTGTCACCAATGTCTTGATTCTTAAAAATGATTTTTATATACTTATTTTAAATATAAAGTAAATTGCATGACTAAATTTTAGGGGTATATCATAGGTAGGGATCATATGTAATATACATACTAACAATAAAGTGTTTTCAGAAATTTGAGTATAGATTGTTTAAGTGGATAACAATATTGGTAATCGTTGATGAGCTATATATTATGTGAATAATAATAAAGGAATTTATTCTCTTATTGTACAAAATAGTTATCCTTGTTAATTAAATTGTTTAAATTTTAGAAATTGGAAACGAATTTTTAATTTAAGTATTTTAATTTTTAAATATTAGTTTTATGCTTTTAAGTAATCATTTTTGGATTAGTGATGTAGTTTTTTAGTAGTTTAGTTTTAGTCTACTTGAGGACAAGTAGAGTTTAAGTGTGTGGATAATTTGATAACATTGAATAATGTTATATTTGTATACTAATATTTAATAGTTTTTATATATTTTTAGTTACAATTATTTGATAAAAGATAATGATTTTGTTCATATTTATAAAATAGGTAGAAATAGAGTTTGTATTAGTATAGAATGAAAATAAGTCAAATAAAGTAGTTTTTGTATAAAAGTTAGTTTGACCTAAATTTAGTTGGGACAAAGTGGTTGAAAGAGTTATAAAATTAAATAAAGTTCATAAATGATTGAGTTCGAAAAGTTAAATGTATTGTGCAAAAATAATTAAATTGAATTGAAGATTTATTAGAGTTTATGTGTTGGACCAAAGAAGAATCGAACTAAATACAAAGAATATTAAGTTTAATGGGTTTAAGACCAATATTAATGAATTTAATTATTATTAAATTTAGATGTATTATGGATGCATGATTGATGGCACGTGAAGCACAAAGAAAGTCAACAAAGTTTGGCCGAGGGTTAATTAAAATGGAGACTTGGGCCCAACTCGTGAATTTAGCTTACGGATGAATGTTTTGGGCCAAAATATAATAATCATCGAGAATCATGCAATTGGCGGCAGAGGTAAAAATCAATTCAAGGAGTCGGTGGAACTTATCTTGCTGTATACGCCAAAATTACCTTGACCGCCGGCCTTTTCATTTAGCCGCCGGCTAAATTGGCCCCAGCGCAAATATAAATAGCAGTCCCTTACATACGAATTGGTATCACTTTTCAGTCGACTAAAACCCCAAAGTCGAATATAAATACTAATTTTAGGGTTTTTAACCTTAAATTCGAATTTTAAAGTTTTTCTAAGGGTTTAGGAGCGCGCTTTCGGAGCAAGAGAAGTTAGGGTTACTCACAATCATTGTAAGGGTACAATATTTATTTGGTTTGCATTATTTTTATTATTTCAATAATAATGTTTACTTTATTTTCAATTATTATTTGTGTTTGTTTTATAATGATTATGAGTAGCTAAATTTCTTTACACTTACTTGAATGATGTGATCTAATGATTAGGGTTGTTATCTTTTAATATTTATGTTGAATTATTTTTGTTTAATCGTGAACCTTATGTATTCGAGTTTATATTAATTGATTTATCTTGTTGGTAAATTATTATATGATCAATTTAGCGGGAGCTTTTTCATATAATAGTTTATTATAATTATTTGTCTATGAATAATTGTTAATTGATTGCGGAAGCAGATATTAAACAAGATAATCGTTTAAACATGAATGTGTAAGTAGGTGAAGTTGACGGAAGTTATTCACTAGATTAAATCTTAAATTATTGAATCGAAATTAAGGTGTAGGTTAAGTGGACGCACTAATCTTAGTTTAATTAAGATTCGTATATATTCAACATAATTAAACTATCTATTGCAATTTAATTAATATTTAATTGAAACTATTATGTGTTTAAGTTTTATATATTATTGAAGCTTGTTAATGATTTAATTAGTGGCTATAGCGAATGTTTGTCACAAAGTTATTTCATTATTTAATTATATGTCTATGTATGATTAATCCAATGATAGCGGACGCATATTTGGTACAAGTTAAATAATTAAACTTAAATGTATAAGGTGATGATATTGGCCAATGTCTTTCATTAAATTAAATTATTAATTAGTTAATTAAGATTTATGTGAAGGTCATGGCGAACGTTAAACCTGATCTAAATTAAGATGAGCATTGATTGCTAGATAACTTGGTTTTTATTATACAACCCGAAATCATTAGTGAGCTAGTTCAAGTAAGTGTCGTTTTTAATATTTGATAAAGTTTAATTAATCAATCTGACTCTTTCTGAGTCCATTGCCTTAGTTTATTAAATTTAGTTGTTAAGCAACGTGACAATTCGGTCACAAAAACCCAAGTCTTTTCTGTACTAAGTTAATTACATTTTTACTTATAATTCTTAAATTCACAATCCCTGTGGAACGAATTTGGACTTACTGTAGCTATATTATACACGATAGGGTATACTTACCTCAGTTGTGTAATAGTTAACGATCAGTATTTCTTTGTTTAATTTTATAACTAGATTTTACACATCAAAGAGGAAAAGGGGGAGAGTATACAGATTTTTAGAGTGTGAATGTGTGTGTTTTTTCCTATCTAGCTACTACACTTAAACAATCTTTAAAGATCACAAGGAAGGTTCAAAGTATGGTGTGCATAATATAAAATTAGAGAGGAAGTGGTATCATGTTGAGTGTGTAAGTAAGCAAAAGAAGTGGAGGTGTTTGGTAGGTTGAAAAATCTGTCCAAGGGCAAGGGAGGGAGTATGGCCTCCTTGATTCTTGTCTAATTTGTTAATTTGGTAGATATTTTGATAGTTAAGTTAAGTTTTTGATTAATTAGGTGTTAATTAGATAATTAAGGTAAGTTAGAGATAATTAAAGTTAACTCATTGTGATTAGAATAAAAAATACTTGATTCCATAATATTCGTACGTTACCATTTGTTCGTTTATTTTAATTACGTAATCTCAACGTTGTTGTGTTTAATTGAAATCATGTAAGCGTTAATTTCAATTTTCCTTAAAGTTATGCTCTTAATCCTAGCATAATAATATAAGATAAATAACTACTATTTATTATCAAATAGTTTCGAGGTATTTATGAAAGCTTTTCACCAACGTTCGTATTCGTCGGAACCTTCCGATTGTTTCGCGTAATTCTCAATAAGTACGTATATGTAATGCATCGTGAGCATCAAATTATGCATCGTGGGCTAGTGTGACACCCGACAAATTAGGACAAGTAATTAGTGCCTAATCATTTGTAAATACATGTAATTAGTTCTGTTTTAGGCTAGTTGTATGTATCATTATATATATATGGGAATATATAAACACGTACGCGATTTGTTTAAATCGTGCGTTTCATTATTGGGTGGATCCCGATACATTAATACGGACGTTGATGAGTCAAATTATTAAATAATATGAAATTATTTAATTACATTATTATTTACTAAATATTATTCCGATAATATTTAACACGTTTATTGTATCGTAGAAAACTAACCGTGCGGGACAAAAACGTGCGAACCGCGCCCGACGGACAAAATAATTCTAAGTTATATTTTTTTATATATATATAACTCAAAACTGAGTATTTTTAAAAAATACTTCAATTAAAATTATCGTGAATACACGGTAACAATTTATAACGTTTAAAACGTTACATTATTCAAACAAACGTAAAACTCGCAACCGACAACCAAACGGAAACAGACACACTGACCATATATTTTTATAAATGTTTTCAAGTAATAATATCGAATTTCAATCGTTATTTAAAACACCTACGAATAATATATAACGTATAATTAAACGTTTAAACGATCAGGTAAACGAACACGGGTATTATACCAAAGTTTGGAGACAAGTTTAAACAACTTGCCTCCCCTTTTTGACTAAGAAAAAAACCGGCCAAACAAGATCCCCAAGTGGTGGATCTTGTTCTTGACCTTAAACCACCACCATCATCTCATTTTCCTCATTTCATTCAACCTCACTCTCTCACTACATCTCTCTCTCTCTCTCAACACTTTCTCTCGCTAAAAACATCACCTCATATTCACCATTAAACACCACCAAAAGCCACCACAAACCACCTCGAATCGCAAGGCGTTTGGAAGCAAAGACGATCACCACGACAAGAGGAACGTTTCTATCTTTTCGGATTCTTCATCCGACACTCGTAAGATCTCGTCACTTTTCAAAAATACTTATACTATGTATGTTTACATGTTAAGTTGTTCATAAGACTAGAAAATGTCCAAAACTTAAGCTCAAAATCGTTTTTCATTAGAGTATAAACATGACAGTTTTATGTCCCAAAATTACGCCTCACCATTTCATCTATATCTCGAGTTCTAGGTCGAATAAATACATGAAACTTATGCCAAAATCCTCATATGTTCGTTGTCTACAACTTTCATGTTGAGCGTTTTCTCTAGAAATACACAGATTCTTACAGAAAATTCGATTTGTGGACATGGGTAAGTTTTGGCCGAAAATGAAACACTCTTACTTCTCGATTTTATTTACCTAACAAAATGACCTCTTTAATTCACGGAAAAATTAGGTAATATACTAGAGACATAGTAGGACATGTGTGATTTTTGTTGGGTTCCAATTCTGGCTAGAACATGTTAGAAACTAAGGGCGAAACGAACCGACAAAAACCGAAAACATAATATAAAGGCTGTTTTGACATTTTATTAAAATGACACTTCGGGTTGATCCCGACACGAACCAATAATTTTCTTAGGCTCTATAAACTATTTTAAGACTTGTGTAAAAGTCTCGGGTCAAACCGAGGTTGTTTGACCACAAACCCGAGCCCTTGAATCAACTCAGCCGCTTGTGTCACTTTTGGCCCAAAGCCATTGCGACACCAGCCACTATGTCGCTAAAAATTACCTATGTCGCATACTGCGACGTAACATGTATGTCGTAAACAGATTTTAATGTCGCATGATGTGACACAAAGCCTTATGTCGCAATACATATCATTGTCGCATACTGCGACACAACACCTCTATGCCGCATTAAATTGCGAGCGTCGCATATAGCGACACATATTTATATGTCGCATAGACACGAATTCTTATTTATGCAACACAACTCTTGTGTTGCAAACCAGTGTCGCACCCACAGAACCTTGAAAACACAAATTTCACTAAGTGTCGAACACTTACAATAACCAAACCTTATACGGTGATACTCGTAAATGATATACATATACTTTGATAAGCATACAATACAATGAAACATATAATAATAATACTTTCGAATTATTATTGCAAACCGTCACCAATGGGCCGTACATGTTTTCAAAACACAAACAACAACCAAATCATTTGGACAATACTAGTTGAATGAACAACTAGCATAGATGGTCTGTTGAGACATCTACTTATATTTATAACCTTGCGCGTTTTGAACGCCCGGCAGGTTACAGTCTTCGGACAACATCGCCTTGTGCAACATCATACTTGCTTGATAGCAACATATCAGACTCATGTGAGTCTTATAGCCCCGCATTTTACTGTTTTTACTCCCGGGGTGGGAATACATGCTCATTTTGTTTTACATGTGAACACAAGTACAAAACATCGATATATACTGCATGAGTTGTTTTACTAATCTTGAAAGCCCTCCACTACATAGTTTGTTTATATGGATTTAGAGTGAATGTTAGTGTATGGTACCATATGGGATTAACAATCCCCGTCCTGGTTAGCAAGCACTAACTGGTCAAACGGACGCATTATCATTTATTCATACGAGTGTAGATTAGGCACTCGCAGGGAGGCACCCTCGATCAGGCACTTGATTGTGATCCTGACACCTCAGTTAAGCTCAAAGTATGAGCTCCTGGCAGTGATATACACATTTATCTTTTTTCTTGGTTGCAAACATTACTTAAATCTTGTGGTTCATACATATTGATTTATCATACAAACATGTGACATCACCAGCTTTTAACTGACCTTTTAGCATGTATTCTTAGGTTCCCAGCAGCAGTAGGTCTGCTCACTTTGAATAGCTTAGCTCGAGTCAAATGCAAACCTCAGAGATTCATCTGCATTATTATATTTTGTAACAGTAACTATGCCGTAGAATCTTTCAGATCAGGATACCGAGCTAATGTAATTATTACAACAATGCAAACTTTTATTATATCAATGTAATTTTGTTAAAACGACGCATATAGAGTCGTTCATTATATCTTGTGCTATGATTACCCGATTAGTCGCGCCCCGACCTGAATCGCTTCCGCACAGCAAATTTGGGGGTGCGACAGATTGGTATCAGAGCCTAAGGTTATATTGAACTAGGTTGCATTAGTGGGCCTAGATTATGACCGTTAGGCAGTATTTCCTTATTAGGTATGACTGGTTCAGGAATTACATCATACGACTTTAATTTAACATAGCCTGATCAACTATGTACAATTAAGGGAAGATGATGTGAGGTCTGAAATGGTTATGTTGAACAGGAATACACTAGTTGACTCTGACCACGAGAGAAACCGGGACTTATACTTGTTGTGCTAGACACTCTAGGCTATATTATATTATATGATATGATATGAATATAAGCCTCACTTGATAAACGTACTTGCCACAGAAATGGCAGACTCATCATCTAGACAAACTGCACGTACACCATCATCTCTCTCTCGCTCACGTCGCAGCCACTCAGAACCACTCGTGGCTAGATGCACTGGTAGCTCACACTGAGCTAGACCATATCACAATCCTGCTATCACCAAAAACGTCTGTGTTATAGATCGCCAACGGGCAATTGCACACCAGTGGAGCTGGTTACCTACGGCTATGGCCACCTGGAGGATTGAGGAAAACATAGAAATTCTTACTGTTGGCCGAGAATATTCAGCCATGGATCTCTCCCCTTATACCCAAGAACCAACACGTCTCACTAATCCTGTGTTAGCTGCTCGAGTGCACCATCACGAACGCATGCTACACGACATGGAAATAGAACAACACGAAACTCGTTCAAACTGGATGGAACTAGCTCAAGGTCGCATTGCACAAATGTACTTGGATCAGGAAGACATCTCTAAAACCATAAATCGTACTCATAACCAAATGGAAGATACCACGCAAACCATGGAGATTGTTCATAACCAAGTAATCAGTAACCAAAATGAGATCTCTGTTTTACAATCAAGACTGCAACAATGCGAGACGAGTTTACGGGAAACCGAGGACACTCTCAGAATGGTTAGTAGACTTACTGAATCAGTGGACCACCTAACCTCTCTGCTGCCACAACTGAATCTACACCGAGATTAGTGTAGTATCTATCATGTAGTCTACTAGCTATCTATATAGAACTCTTGTAATTCAACCGGATGTAACAATTCCCGGCACCTTTTGTAAACTCTGATGTTGTAACCTTTTAAAACTCGTATCTTTAATGACTATAAACCTTGTTATCTCATATTGTTGACCGATTGTCACTTGTGCTGTTGTATATTATTTTCTTATATACAATTGTGATAATCATAACTCTCATTTAAAATCTCACGTATCCTTTTCTTTCTTGTCATTAAAGAATCATGCCACCGAGACGAACGTGCAGTCAAGCTGAGATCACTCAACTCATTGCACAGGGTGTAGCCCAAGCCCTAGCTGGCTGATAAAACTCTGGCAGCGAGGACACATTGAACAACACACCACCAGCCAAACCCTGCTCATACAAAGATTTCCTCAACTGCAAACCTTTGAACTTCAAGGGCACCGAAGGTGCCATAGGTCTGTTGCGTTGGATAGAGAAACTGGAATCGGTCTTCCGGATCTGCAACTGCCCCGAAGACTGCAAAGTCAAATACTCCATCTGTACTTTCATGGAAGGTGCTCTCACTTGGTGGAACACCTATGCTCAGACTGTGGGCATTGAAACTGCCTACCAACTTCCTTGGGAGGATCTAAAGAAGATGCTCAGGGATGAGTATTGTCCACGTGAAGAGCTACAACAACTAGAGGTTGAGTTCTAGAACCTCACAGTCAAAAACAACGATATCACCAGCTACACCACCCAATTCCATCAATTGGCACTCCTGTGCCCATCCATGGTCGACCCAGAGTACAAACGGGTCGAGAGATACATATGGGGACTCCCGGAAAAGATTCAAGGGATGGTAACTTCATCCAAACCAGACACCATTCAAAGTGCCGTCCGTATGGCACATAACCTCATGGCTCAGGTTGTTCGCTAAGCCACTCCTTCTAAAAAGAATGCTGGAAATCAATAAGGGGATAACAAACGCAAGTGGTCTGGAATTTCCAACAACAATCAAAACCAACAACCATCCAAGAGGCCTGAAACTGTTATGGCCTACACATCTGGTTCTGATTCGAGAAAGGGTTACACTGGAAGTAAGCCCTTCTGTTCTAAATGTCGCCGATATCATGATGATCCCTGAGGTACTCCTTGTAACAAATGTCAACGATATGGGCATCTGGCCAAAGACTGCAGGTCTACCAATGTCAACACCAACCCCAATCAACCAAAAGCCTGCTTTGAGTGCGGCAACACTGGGCATTTCAGAAATGACTGCCCAAAACTGAAGAACAAGGGCAACTACAACAACTCAAGAGGTAGAGCCTTCATCCTTAACTCTGGGGAAGCTCGTCAAGACCCGAATGTGGTCTCGGGTACGTTCCTCCTCAACAACTTAACTGCCTCTATACTATTTGATATTGGTGCTGATAGTATTTTTAATTCTGACAAATTTAGTCCACTTCTTGACATCATTCTTGTTGCCTTAGATGCTAAGTATATTGTAGAATTAGCTAATGGCAAATTCATTGAAATCGACAGTGTAATCCCAAATTGCACTTTAAACCTAGCCGATGAGCTCTTTCCCATTGACCTCATACCTGTCGAGATCGGCAGCTTATATATCATCGTGGGCATGGACTGGTTGTCCAAACACCGTGCTGAAATCATTTGTTTTGAGAAAATCATCCGTATTCCTCTCACCACCGGTGGTACTTTAATCATACAAGGGGAGACCGGTGGGATGAGATTTAATATCATATCGTGTATGAAAACCCGCAAATACCTAAGGAAAGGGTATTAGGCAATCCTCGCACACGTTATGGGGAAAAAGTCGGAGGAGAAGCGACTTGAGGATGTGCCTATCGTTCGAGACTTTCCAGAAGTATTTCTTGAAGACATGCCTGGTCTTCCACTACCCAGACAAGTCGAGTTCTCTATTGACCTTGTACCCGGCGCAGCACCCGTGGCACGAGCACCATATCATTTAGCCCCTTCCGAACTTCAGGAGTTGTCTACTCAACTACAGGAACTCCTGGACAAAGGATTCATTAGACCAAGTTCCTCACCCTGGGGAGCTCCGGTCTTGTTCGTGAAAAAGAAAGACGGTTCATTCAGAATGTGCATCGACTATCGAGAGTTGAACAAACTAACCGTCAAGAACCGTTATCCACTTCCCCGTATTAATGACCTGTTTGACCAACTTCAGGGGTCGAACTATTATTAAAAGATCGATCTACGGTCAGGTTATCATCAGCTACGAGTTCGTGACAACGACATCCCGAAAACTGCTTTCCGAACTTGCTATGGGCATTACGAATTCCAAGTGATGCCATTTGGTTTAACAAACGCACCGGTTGTATTCATGGACCTTATGAATCGAGTGTGCAAACCTTATCTCGACAAGTTTGTTATCGTCTTCATCGATGACATCTTAATATACTCGCGCAACACCTGAAAACCATCCTAGAACTACTCAAGCACGAGGAGTTATATGCCAAATTCTCCAAGTGTGAGTTCTGGATGCAAATCGTTCAATTCCTTGGACACGTGATTGATAGTCAAGGAATTCATGTTGATCCATCGAAAATCAAGGCTATCAAGTGCTGGCAAGCACCTACAACGCCGACCGAAGTACGACAATTCTTAGGACTTTTTGGGTACTATCGACGCTTCATTGAAAACTTCTCAAAAATAGCCCAACCACTCACGACACTGACTCAGAAAGACAAGAAGTTTGATTGGACTGATAAACAAGAGTCAGCATTTCAACTGTTGAAACAAAAGCTCTGAGTGCACATATTCTATCATTACCCGAAGGCAACGATGACTTCGTAGTATACTGTGATGCTTCATACCAAGGTCTCAGTTGCATATTGATGCAAATGGACAAGGTCATTGCCTACGCCTCCCGACAGCTCAAAATTCACGAAAAGAATTACACCACTCATGATCTCGAATTGGGAGCCGTATTGTTTGCACTCAAAATCTGGAGACATTATCTATACGACATGAAATGTACAATCTTCATAGATCATAAAAGTCTCCAGCACATATTTGATCAAAAGGATCTCAACATGAGGCAACGTCGATGGGTCGAGTTGCTTACCGATTACGATTGTGAGATCCGATATCATCCGGGAAAGGCAAATGTTGTCGCCGATGCCCTCAGTCGTAAAGAACCTTCAAAACCACTTCGAGTCCAAGCACTCAGTATGACTATACACAATGATCTGATTATTCAGATTCTCATTGCTCAACTCGATGCCCTGAAACCTGAAAACATAAAAAATGAAGCCTTGCGAGGCATGGAGAAACCAAACCTAACGGAGTTAAACACTTATCAAACCAAATTTGGTTGCCCTGTTTTGGGAACCTACGCGACTTGGTGATGCATGAAGCACACAAGTCCAAATACTCTATACATCTTGGATCTGACAAGATGTATCATGGCATCAAAGAGTTGTATTGGTGGCCAAACATGAAAGCAGAAATCGCCTCATACGTCAGCAAGTGCCTTACTTGCTCAAAAGTCAAAGCAGATTACCAGAAACCTTCCGGATTACTCCAAAAATTGGAAATCCTACAATGGAAATGGGAGCAGATCACTATGGACTTGATGACACGCAAAAAGTCATGTTTTTGTGTGCCATTATCTCACCATTTTGGCCTAATTATTAATGAAAACACTTAAAATATGAACTTAAACATCACATTTCATCATAAGGGCTAAATTATAGACGATGTTTCAAGAATCAGTAAAAACAACCTAAAAATGAGTAAAACAGAGCACAAACGATCATTGAATCTTCTGTTCACGTATTTTAGCACAATTTGAGCTATACTTGGAATTTTGACCTCTAACTTATGTCATTTTTTTTGTTAGGAAAATACGAACGCGTGGACATAAAGATTGCTCAAAACGGATAAACGACGAAGAAGTTACGCCCAAACGAAGCAACGAAGAACCGAAGAACCAGCATACGGCTGAACCAAGCCGTATACGGCTGGTCCAGACCGTATACGGCTGGGACTGGACCGTATACAGCCTGCACAGACCGTATACGGCCTGTGTCCAGCCGGATATGGCCTGGTTCAGCCATATTCACCCTGTGCTCAGCCGTATACGGTCCAGTTCAGCCGTATACGGTCCAGCTCAGCCGTATTGTGCGTTTGGGTGATAAAAATCTGATTTTTATTCGCCTTTGCGATACGGTTGTGCGTTCGAAGGTTTGGATACAGTCTACGGATACGGCTGTGCGATCTCTATAAATACAAGCCTCATTTCATCATTTTCAAGAAGAAATCAATCTCAAAGCAACTACACTACACATACACTTTCTCTCACTACTCTCTCTCTAGATTAGGTTATAATTAGTTGTATATTAGCGGCTAGTTAGTAGAGGGGCAATCTTGTAATATCGCTTGGCGCATACTAGGAGTTTTGCTCGTGTAACGTTCAAGTTGTATTCAGCTACGCTCTTATTACGGTTATATCTATCCTTTATCTATTTCATTATGATGATTGTTATTACTATTGTCATCCTAGATTTAGGATTGATTGCCATGATTAGCGAGTAGTGATATTGCGTGTTTGCTATGATGTAGTTAGTCGTAAATTGGTTGGAATGATGCTATGAAAATTAGTGCTTTGATTTACTTTCTATCTATGATTTTAAACCTATTAAACTAATCGCCTTTCAACCAGTAAACGTGATTACGGCCTTAATGATGGGACGTCACGAACCCCATCAAAGGTACTTAGTTATCGGTGTCAAACATGAACATGGTCTGATTTGTTAATCGTGTAAACATCGCTTTCTAAATGAACGCTAAGTACATCGTCATCGTGGAAATACTGTTTTCTAATTCGAACGCAAAGTACACTGTGGCTATGGAAATATGGTTTTCAAACTGAACACTAAGTACACTGGAGCTGTGGAAATACTGCTTTCTACTCTGAACGCAAAGTACACTGTGCCCGTGGAAATATGGTTTTCTAACTGAACGTGAATATTACACTATTGACAAGTTAGGGATTTATTGGGACTTAAAAGTAAGGGTTGATTTATATCATAGATGGATAATATTATGCTTAAATACAAACTTAGTTAAGTAGTATGGGTTTGCTTTTATGAAGCAATGTAAGGTACCGTAAGTCGGTTGATTACTCGGTATAGCGTCGATAACACCTCCGGTGTAGTTAACACGTGGAAGCCGAGGAAAAGCCGCAGTTACTAAGGGTGTGTTTGGTAACAACTAGCTGGAGCTGGAGATTGTAGTTGGAGCTGGAGCTGGAGATTGTAGCTGGAGATGGAGCTGGGGATTATTTTTCCAGCTACTCAAAAAAGCTTCTCTAAAAAGGGATTCTAGGGGATTCTTTTTTCAATAATCCCTTCTATATTTTTGTTGCCAAACAGGGATTGAAGATTGAAATTCTTAGAAACTAGAAACTCAATCTACTAGAATCCCCTAAAAATGGTGTGCCAAACACACCCTAAGCCTTGTGGAATAACGGCAACTCTGTGATCAGCAGAGCTGGTACCGACTAGGTCCTTGGTTCAGCAATGGAAACACCTCCGGTGGAGTACAGTGCAGTAATCATGGAAAGAGTCGTTGTTATCAGTCTATGTGAATCACGAGTCATGACTTAACACCCAGACTCACAAAACCATCGATAGAAAGTAATCAAGCACACTCTATAAACTTGGTCTTAAATGTTTTATTTAGATTAGATATTATTGTGGGGTTAAGAAAGGTCGGACATCGAGTTGGTTTGTCGCCTTATTCATGCACCCAGGGTTTCATCCCAGATAAGGGTCACTATACCTTCACCGGTTAGTGTTGTGGGCTGGATAAACTACTCCAATCAGAATCAGGATAGCCTAGTCGCCCAGTGACATACTGATCGAGAACTCTATCAGTAGGGGGCTAGTGCTTACTCCACAGATACCTGAAATAAATGAAAAATACAAACCTTTAGAATACGTTTTCATACATCATACATCCTTCCAATCAATAAGGCTACCGAAATTATAGCAAACACCCTCTCTAGATTATCTGCTATCTACATTTATTTTATCCGCTTTAGTTTAAATTTTCTGCCTAAGTATAAAAACCAAAACAAAACCCCCAATCAAATCTTTTAAAACCCGCTAGATCGATAAGTACGCCTGTTTCATCCACGATCCACAATACACTGACTCAGAGAACGACCCTAGGTCATCCTTGTTGCTATACACCAATAGTAACTAGGTATACTTAGGCCCCGCAATTATAAATATAAAACCCTCTGATCCAGCCAAGCGGGAGGCTCGCAACGACAGGAAGCGATTCCTAAAATCCGACCGTTCGGCTGGCATCAAGTTTTTGGCGCCGCTGCCGGGGGGTCAGCCGTAAGATCTGAAGACGTGCCAGACGAATTTTTCTTTCTAGTACCCCGTAGTTTAATTTAAATTTTTCCTTTTTCCTTGTTCCATTCGAAAATTCCTTCCCACAACACACAACGATATTTGACCCGATCATCCGGATTCGAATCTCTCACTTTCGTACCCGATCCTGAGACGATCATCCGAACGATCCGCAAGGAGAAATGCATCTGCAACCGACAACCGATGGTTGCACGTGTCACGCTTGCCGACATCACCAAACCATCAATTGAAGGTCGAGGTGGACCCATCAGCTATCCTGTCATCGACGGCGCGTCCTTCGAGCTTAAACATCATATCGTTCAGCTTATCAAGGAATTCTGCCAATTCCATGGTTTACCCCATGACGATCCTAACACCCACATCAACCGATTCATTCAGACTACCAACTCTTACAAGCAGAACGGAGTTGATCAGGATATAGTCTGTCTATACCTATTTCCCTATTCGGCTACAAAGATCCTTACTAAGTACTTTCCTCCGGCTAATCAAACCAAGTACAAGAATGACATTATGAACTTCCACCAAGCTCATGATGAGTCTATCTACACAGCATGGGAGAGATACAAGAGTCTGTTGAACAAATGCCCTAACCAACTTATAGAGAAAACCAGCCAGCTGTGCACATTTTACAACGGTCTCGCTCCAGACCATCACACTACCCTTGACGCCGCTGCTTAGGGCAACTTCATGCAACTCACCGATGAGGAATCTTGGAACTTGATCGAGAATATGACGATGCACCATCACGACTGGAACTCTGGTGAGCATTCCTCACCATCAGCACCGATTGCTGCACCCAATCCATTCCAAACCGAAGCTATCAAGTCTCTGACAGAGAAGATTGAGCACCTGACGAAGCAGATCGGCGAAATGAAGAAACCATCCCAGCACGCCCATCAAGTTCATGCATGCCAGAACTGTTCCAACCTCCCAACAGAAAGTTATCGGGTTGACTACGAGGATCCTGCTGACGGAACGGTTTACTACGCTCAATTTCCAGCTCGCCAACAAAATCCACCTGGCTTCGCTCGAACCTCTCTGCCTAGGACTAGAGGCACCCAATACCCACCTAGGAACCAACCACCCTTTCAGCCCAACTACCAACCTAGGTACCCGTCTTACCAACAACAATCCCAACTCACCTATAACCAACTTCTATCATTGACTGCACCCGACGCAGATCAATCGACCGAACCCTCTAAGAACATAGTGCCCATTACTAGTACGGATGATACCCTCACTAAGTTCATCCAAGGCCAGCACCAAATTAACCAAAAGACTAGCGCTAGGCAGGACCAAACCGACCTATTCATTAGGAACCAATTGGCCGTTCTCAAAAATCTTGATACCCAGATAGGACAGCTAGCCCAACGTCTTGACTCTAGGCCCCAGGGTAATCTCCCTAGTAACATGGTACAGAACCCACACATAGAAGAGGCCAAACAGATGAGTACTACAGACAATAAGGTGGCACCGAGCCAACCTCCCACTCCTTCTCCGGTGAAGGAAGATACTCCTGTCCCGCCGACAGTTGAGCCCCCGTCTGTCCCTACACCATAAAGGGAAGTACGCATCCCGTTTCCCGGCCGTCTTAAGAAAGCCTATAAGGTTAACGACTTCCGTCTCGATGGAAAGATCTTGGACACCGTGTCCCGAACCCCTTCCAGTTCAAAATACATCCTAAAACTCTTGTCGACCAAGGATAAGGTACCCGAAGTACCCAATGTCCCACTGAACGCGGAATGTTCAGCTCTTATAAAGAACTCTATCCCTGAGAAATTAGGAGATACTGGACGCTTTACCCTTCCCTGTTCGATCTATCACTCGGGCATGATACACTCTCTAGCCGACCTAGGAGCCAGTATCAACCTGATGCCCTATTCGCTTTACACTAGATTGGAATTAGGACCCCTTAAACCGACCAAAATGAGTGTCCAGCTAGCTGACCAATCCATTAGATACCCTAAGGGAATAACTGAGAACATCATGGTTCAAGTTGATAAGTTCCTATTTCCCACAGACTTTGTAGTGATGGAAATTAAGGAGGATGTCCGTATCCCTATCATCTTAGATAGACCATTCTTGAACACCGCACGCACTATCATAGATGTTTACTCTCAGACTATCAGTCTTAGATCTCATGGAGAGACTATCACCTTCAAAATCGATCAAGCTGATCAGTCTGTCACAGAGCATGCGGAGATATGTGCGATTTCGACAGGAAGAGTTACCACGGATGATGATTCTGAACCAGACACCCCTATGTCTGATGAGCCCATCACGATTACTTCCGACACTGAGGAAGAAGAGATAGAAGAGGAAACTGAGGAAGAAGAAGAGGAGATAGAAGAAGAAGAAGAAGAAGAAGAAGAGGAAGAGCCAGAGGAAGCTACACCGCCACACATACCTGAGACACACCCTCCGACATCAGAGATCATGCAGATAGACTATGCTTTGAACTTCATCCCTCTGCCGGAGAGCGACTCAGAGGAACCTTCGATTGACCACTCCCTGGATGATGAGTCTCTACTTAAGCCACATATACCTCCTCGAGGGATTCCACCCCTTGACTCATCCAAGCCTCGATCACATTTTGAGCTTGGAGGTACATCTGGATCAAGTGATGATTCTGATTCCCAGGACGAGAGGGATACCGAGATGGACTCTGCCCAGCCAGTATCACTGATCACCGACGAGTCTCAACCACTCACCGACGCTGTTGAGTTTCCAGACACTTCAGCAACCGAGAGTGACGAGGACGATATCGTTTTCATTGATGTTCCGATCGATACCCGCTCCATTCGCCTTCACCTCACTCCAATCATTCCCCCTCTAGTCATTATCCCTCCTCCTACTATAGGAAATACTGAAATCCCGATCGTGTTTGAACCAGAAGAAATGCTTAGTGCTATTGAAGAACACGAGGAGGATTTCCGAACTCTGATTGCGATTATACGAGATTCTACTATTGAATACACGCAACGTCAGAGGGATATTATTGAGGACATTGAGACTGAATATGAGGTTTATCAAGCCAACTCCTACCTGAGTCCGCAACATCTAGTTAGTCGCATCAACGCCTTCGCCAACGACCTCACAGGAGAATCATCAGACAATGATGAGCCTTTCCCCGATGAAGAGGAATTCTATGAAATACAGAAGACCACGTATGGCCGGGTGTATCAAGCATTTATCAGGTCCGCATTTCCATATTCGCACCAACAGATGGAGTTTCTCCAAAAATTCAGACACAACATGGATTATGCTACTGGGGACCCTGAAGATGAAGTAGATGTTCAGCTGATCGCGGATCTCAGGGGACTTCTAGAGTCTATGGCCGATAATGATCATGTCGACGAATCCTCACCACATAGGTTTTTCATTAGTTGCACCATCGATCATCACGCCCACATAATTATCGAAAAGCTAGAACATGCTAGTTCAGGCGAAAGAGCACGAGCTATCCCTTCCTCTGTTCTAGAAGGTGTGATAGTTAATGTTGCACATTTCATCTTCGAACAGCTTAAAGATATTTTCGGTTCTATCCTTTGGGAACAGCCCAGATAGCTATTTCACAATGGGTTACGTGAGGTCTATAACAGGATGATTAACATCTTCCTGAAACCAGAGCTCACGTATACTGACCATCAGAAGCAGCTGATCCAAGGCATACTCAGATCCATCGAAGAGCTAGGGCAGAGCACCAGCAACGCCACTCATGAGGACATCCACCTGCGCTTCTTCGGATTTATGGATACCATGCGGACAGACCGACTGGTGCGTGAGACGATCGAGCACAATGGAGCTACCCTTGCGGACACCAATGGGCCAATCTCCAAAGCAGTCCAAGATGCTATCATGGATCTTCTATTCTTGCAAAGGACTGCGAAGGAGCATTTCAGTACTTACCCTCTCCACGTGACGAGAATCCCGAACATCACCGAAGTTATCACCCGTCACTACATGAGGTTCTACCCACCAAACCCCATGACACTTCCATTCTGCATCCCAAGTCCTGGGAGATCCTCTTCTGGCTGATCCAAGAGGAAAAGTCGAGCCCTCGACTCTAAATAGAAACGCTTCTCGGGAGGCAACCCGTGCAATAAGTATCCTTAGTATTAGTATTAATAATATTAGTTTTTAAATTCCAAGAAGTGATATATCTCTGACTATCTTTCACACTTGGGTTTCAAAATGCTTTCAAAACACCACTTCAGCTTTTACCACCTAATCCAGGAAAATAGGAATTAAATTTTAACAAGACATGTGTTTCGAGCATTTGAGGTACTTGCGTGCTACTTTCACGCATTATGCTCGAACTCGTTTAAAAACACATGTCTTAAAACTCGTTTTGAATTAAAAAAAACATCTTTTCGCATTATGGATTTAGGCACTTTTGGTAAAAAGCTATAATAAGAAGTCGGTAAAAATATACCCAACGTGTTCACACTTACGAGATATCTTCACAAGAGAGTGAAAGAAGTGTAAAGATGGAGGACAGTGCTGTTATTTGTAAGCTGCACACGCTAAAGCCAAAAGATCTTCATGAAGCCACCGCTAAAGAAGAATTTCTGTCAAGATCTCGTCTTCAGCACATCTTCCAGAATTCCATCCTTCCACCTTCGCTTCGATAGGGGAGTTCTCTCATTCTCACTCTCATTTTTTATATGATTGTTAGCTTCAAATTCTCATTAAAGTAGTCTATGCCATATCCCCAGCTTATCACTAAGTGTGGGATTCCAGCCCAAAACAAACACTTGAGTAACATTTTCCGATATGTTCAAACTCTAAGTGTGTGATTTTTCTCAAATCCCAACTCAAGAGAACATTAGGGACAATGTTCCTCTAAGTGTGGGATAGCGGTATAGAATACCTTAGGTTTGCTTGTTTGATTCATGTTTCCAAAAGCAAACTCAGAAAATGTTCCTCAAAATCATAAGCTTAACTTCGACAGTGGATATGTCACTCATTCAGTTGGCTTAATTTTCATAAAAACTCACTTTTGCTAAAAATTTTCAAAGTTTTTTGAGTTAAAATGTCTTAAGAAGGAGCATTTTCATATATGAGTAGGGTATTTTGGAAATTAAGAGTAAATAAGATAGGAATTTCTTAGGTCTAAAATGATAATCTAAAAGGGGCATCGCATGGCTAGGCACAAACAAACCCAAAAACTTGCAGTGAGGTATCTTGAGCCAATATAAGCATTCATCTTTAATGCTTCACTATTCGTTTGTTTGAGTGTGCCGATGCATGCATCCGGAATTAGAACTTGCTCCTGGTATGCACACATTGGTAGAGTACCGTACGCGGTATAGGTGCAGTTAGATGACCTTGACATTCCTTAGGATTTAACCCCTTTTTATCATATCTATTCAAGCCCAAAACCCTTCCAACACTCATCTTTAGTGTTGATGATCCGCTTAGATAACCCTGTTGAGCCTTAGCCTGTTCGTTTCTTTCAAAACCCTTTAAATCTTAGCCCATTTATTCCACACCCACAAAAAAAAAAAAAAAAAAAAAAACTTATCTTAGAAATTTTAAACTTGTGGAAAATGTCATTTAAATGTCCTTTTTGCTTTCACTCCAAATCACAAATACTGGTGTTTACTCAAAATCTCTCGCGTGCGTTCCCTTGATAAAAATCAAAAGTTGAGAGTTTACGGTGTGAAAAATTGACACCAAGTAAATGCAAAGTCATCAGAATGATGAAAAAGATGAAAGAAAGAAAAGGATTTCAAAAAGGGCAAAAGAAAGAAACAAAATAAAATCCCTAGAAAAGCCCAAAAATAGAAGCAAAAGAAAAAGAAAAGAAAATAGAATAAAGCTAAGTGCTTCGAATCTCTTGAAAAATTCCCGCTCTTATAAAAGACATAAATTCCCTCGTGTATTTTCAAAAGATAGAAGTCAAAATAGTTATCTTCTTCCCGTACTGTTATCCGTTTCCGTTTTCATTAAAAAGGTTGTTTAAATAATGTTTTTCAAAAGTTTAGAAGTCCTAAGATAAGCAAAACCCTTTACAACAACTAAAAATTCCCACTTATCCATACCCCGTAACCTTCACCTGCCATTACAACCCACTCTGAATGTCCTGGGATAGCTAGCACCATCCTCACCTAAGTGGTGGAGATATGATTCTCGAGCAAGCCTATGACAATGGATGTTGCATGACTGGCTTATGAGCGATTTCGTTTGATTAGATTGATAGGTAACCCGAAACACTTTTGAGTGAATTGAGTGACCACCTTGTGAGATCGCCTAGTCATGTATATTCTAAGATCGCGAGAATAGAAAGCATGCCTAAGAGAATCATTTTATGCCTCTGAAAGGAATAACTTACTTTCTCTTATTTCCAGGATATGTTACTTGTATATGGAGATGGTTGTTTTTGATATATTTTGATTCACCCCAAAAATAAACTCGTGTTTTCAAAATGTTTTTCCTAAAAGCAAGTGAGAATTTTGAGTTTTGCTTGAGGACAAGCAAAGTCTAAGTGTGGGAAAAAAAGTCATGTTTTTGTGTGCCATTATCTCACCATTTTGGCCCAATTATTAATGAAAACACTTAAAATATGAACTTAAACATCGCATTTCATCATAAGGGCTAAAATATAGACGATGTTTCAAGAATCAGCAAAAACAACCTAAAAATGAGTAAAACAGAGCACAAACGATCATTGAATCTTCTGTTCACGTATTTTAGCACAATTTGAGCTATACTTGGAATTTTGACCTTTAAATTATGTCATTCTCTTCGTTAGGAAAATACGAACGCGTGGACATAAAGATCGCTCAAAACGGATAAACGACGAAGAAGTTACGCCCAAACGAAGAAACGAAGAACTGAAGAACCAGCATACGGCTGAACCAAGCCGTATACGGTCCAGTTCAGCCGTATACAGTCCAGCTCAGCCGTATTGTGCGTTTGGGTGATAAAAATCTGATTTTTATTCGCCTTTGCGATACGGTTGTGCGTTTGAAGGTTTGGATACGGTCTAAGGATACGGCTGTGCGATCTCTATAAATACAAGCCTCATTTCATCATTTTCAAGAAGAAATCAATCTCCAAGCAACTACACTACACGTACACTTTCTCTCACTACTCTCTCTCTAGATTAGGTTATAATTAGTAGTAGATTAGCGGCTAGTTAGTAGAGGGGCAATCTTGTAATATCGCTTGGCGCATACTAGGAGTTTTGCTCGTGTAACGTTCAAGTTGTATTTAGCTACGCTCTTATTACGGTTATATCTATCCTTTATCTATTTCATTATGATGATTGTTATTACTGTTGTCATGCTAGATTTAGGATTGATTGCCATGATTAGCGAGTAGTGATATTGCGTGTTTGCTATGATGTAGTTAGTCGTAAATTGGTTGGAATGATGCTATGAAAATTAGTGCTTTGATTTACTTTCTATCTATGATTTTAAACCTATTAAACTAATCGTCTTTCAACCAGTAAACTTGATTACGGCCTTAATGATGGGACGTCACGAACCCCATCAAAGGTACTTAGTTATCTGTGTCAAACATGAACATGGTCTGATTTGTTAATCGTGTAAACATCGCTTTCTAAATGAACGCTAAGTACATCGTCATCGTGGAAATACTGTTTTCTAATTCGAACGCAAAGTACACTGTGGCTATGGAAATATGGTTTTCAAACTGAACACTAAGTACACTGGAGCCGTGGAAATACTGCTTTCTACTCTGAACGCAAAGTACACTGTGCCCGTGGAAATATGGTTTTCTAACTGAACGTGAATATTACATTGTTGACAAGTTAGGGATTTATTGGGACTTAAAAGTAAGGGCTGGTTTATATCATAGATGGATAATATTATGCTTAAATACAAACTTAGTTAAGTAGTCTGGGTTAGCTTTTATGAAGCAATGTAAGGTACCGTAAGTCAGCTGATTACTCGGTATAGCGTCGATAACACCTCCGGTGTAGTTAACACGTGGAAGCCGAGGAAAAGCCACAGTTACTAAGCCTTGTGGAATAACGGCAACTCTGTGATCAGCAGAGCTGGTACCGACTAGGTCCTTGGTTCAGCAATGGAAACACCTCCGGTGGAGTACAGTGCAGTAATCATGGAAAGAGTCGTTGTTATCAGTCTATGTGAATCACGAGTCATGACTCAACACCCAGACTCACAAAACCATCGATAGAAAGTAATCAAGCACACTCTATAAACTTGGTCTTAAATGTTTTATTTAGATTAGATATTATTGTGGGGTTAAGAAAGGTCAGACATCGAGTTGGTTTGTCGCCTTATTCATGCACCCAGGGTTTCATCCCAGATAAAGGTCACTATACCTTCACCGGTTAGTGTTGTGGGCTGGATAAACTACTCCGATCAGAATCAGGATAGCCTAGTAGCCCAGTGACATACTGATCGAGAACTCTATCAGTAGGGGGCTAGTGCTTACTCCACAGATACCTGAAATAAATAAAATACAAACCTTTAGAATATGTTTTCATACATCATACATCCTTCCAATCAATAAGGCTACCGAAATCATAGCAAACACCCTCTCTAGATTATCTGCTATCTACATTTATTTTATCCGCTTTAGTTTAAATTTTCTGCCTAAGTATAAAAACCAAAACAAAACCCCCAATCAAATCTTTTAAAACCCGTTAGATCGATAAGTACGCCTGTTTCTTCCACGATCCACAATACACTGACTCAGAGAACGACCCTAGGTCATCCTTGCTGCTATACACCAATAGTAACTAGGTATAAAACCCTCTGATCCAGCCAAGCGGGAGGCTCGCAACGACAGGAAGCGATTCCTAAAATCCGACCGTTCGGCTGGCATCAGGACTTCATCACAAAACTCCCGAAAACATCAAGCGGTTGCGATACCATTTGGGTGATCGTCGATCGTCTCACCAAATCTGCTCATTTCCTCGCAATCAAAAAAACCGTCAAGATGGAACGCCTCAACCGAATTTATATGAAAGAAATTGTATCATGACACGGCGTTCCCATCTCGATTATCTCTGATAGGGATAGTCGTTTCACATCTCACTTTTGGCAGTCACTTCAGAAATCTCTCGGTACTCGTTTGGATATGAGTACTGCATATCATCCACAAACCGACGGTCAAAGTGAACGAACCATTCAAACACTGGAAGACATGCTACGAGCTTGCGTAGTTGACTTCGGTGCAAACTGGGAACATCATCTACCCTTGTGCGAGTTTTTGTACTACAACAGCTACCATACCAGTATTGGAGCTGCACCATTCGAGGCACTGTACGGTCGTAAGTGCCGATCACCTGTCTGTTGGACCGAAGTGGGAAACAGCCAACTCACTGGTACTGAAATCATTCACGAAACAACAGAGAAAATCTTTGGTATTCAAAACCGGGTGAAAGCCGCACGTGATCGTCAGAAAAGTTATGTTGACGTGAGACGCAAACATCTCGAGTTCCAGGTTGGGGATCGAGTACTCTTGAAAGTATCACCTTGGAAAGGTGTCATCCATTTCGGTAAACGCGGGAAACTGAATCCTAGGTACAATGGACCTTTTGAGATCCTTGAAAGGGTTGGTCCAGTGGCATATCAATTGCAGCTGCCACCCGAGCTCTGCAGCGTGCATCCCACATTTCACATTTCTAACTTGAAGAAATGTCTATCTGATGAGACACTTATCATTCCCCTCGAAGAAATCCACATCGATGATAAACTTCATTTCGTCGAGATACCAGTGGAAATCATGGACCGTGAGGTCAAACATTTAAAACAAAGTCGTATTTCCATCGTTAAAGTCCGGTGGAATTCGCGGCGTGGTCTGGAAATCACTTGGGAACAGGAAGACAAAATGCGACTCAAGTATCCACAGTTATTCACAGACTCCACTCATGCCATGACTTCGAGCTAAATTTCGGGACAAAATTCTCTTAACAAAGGGAGAATATGATACCTGACAAATTAGGACAACTAATTAGTGCCTAATCATTTGTAAATACATGTAATTAGTTCTGTTTTAGGCTAATTGTATGTATCATTATATATAAGGGAATATATAAACACGTACGCGATTTGTTTAAATCGTGCATTTCATTATTGGGTGGATCCCGATACATTAATACGGACGTTGGTGAGTCAAATTATTAAATAATATGAAATAATTTAATATTATTATTATTTACTAAATATTATTCCGATAATATTTAACACGCTTATTGTATCGTAGAAAACTAACCGTGCACGACAAAAACGTGCGAACCGTGCCCGACGGACAAAATAATTCCAAGTTATATTTTTTTATATATATATATATAACTCAAAATGAGTATTTTAATAAATACTTTAATTAAAATTATCGTGAATACATGGTAACAATTTATAACGTTTAAAACGTTACATTATTCAAACAAACGTAAAACTCGTAACCGACAACCAAACGGAAACCGACACACTAGCAATACATTTTTATAAATGTTTTCAAGTATTACTGAGTTAATACTTCAACTAATAATATCGAATTCCAATCGTTATTTAAAACACGTACGAATAATATATAACGTATAATTAAACGTTTAAACGATCGGGTAAACGAACACGGGTATTATACCAAAGTTTGGAGACAAGTTTAAACAACTTGCCTCCCCTTTTTGAGTAAGAAAAAAACTGGCCAAACAAGATCCCCAAATGGTGGATCTTGTTCTTGACCTTAAACCACCACCATCATCTCATTTTCCTCATTTCATTCAACCTCACTCTCTCACTACATCTCTCTCTCTTTCTCTCTCGACACTTTCTCTCGCTAAAAACATCACCTCATATTCACCATTAAACACCACCAAAAGCCACCACAAACCACCTCTAATCGCAAGGCGTTTGGAAGCAAAGACGATCACCACGCCAAGAGGAACGTTTTTATCTTTTCGGATTCTTCATCCGACACTCGTAAGATCTCGTCACTTTTCAAAAATACTTATACTATGTATGTTTACATGTTTAGTTGTTCATAAGACTAGAAAATTTCCAAAACTTAAGCTCAAAATCGTTTTTCATTAGAGTATAAACATGACAGTTTTATGTCCCAAAATTACGCCTCACCATTTTGTCTATATCTCGAGTTCTAAGTCGAATAAATACATGAAACTTATGCCAAAATCTTCATATGTTCGTTGTCTACAACTTTCATGTAGAGTGTTTCCTCTAGAAATACACAGATTCTTACAGAAAATTCGATTTGTGGACATGGGTAAGTTTTGTCCTAAAATGAAACACTCTTATTTCTCGATTTAATTTACCTAACAAAATGACCTCTATAATTCACGGAAAAATTAGGTAATATACTAGAGACATAGTAGGACATGTGTGATTTTTGTTAGGTTCCAATTATGGCTAGAACATGTTAGAAACTAAGGGCAAAACGAACCGACAAAAACCGAAAACATAATATAAAGGCTGTTTTGACATTTTATTAAAACCGACACTTCGGGTTAATCCCGACACGAACCAATAATTTTCTTAGGCTCTATAAACTATTTTAAGACTTGTGTAAAAGTCTCGGGTCAAACCGAGGTCGTTTGACCACAAACCCGAGCCCTTGAATCAACTCAGCCGCTTGTGTCGCTTTTGCCCCAAAGCCATTGCGACACCAACCACTATGTCGCTAAAAATTACCTATGTCGCATACTGCGACGCAAGATCTATGTCGCAAACAGATTTTAATGTCGCATGATGTGACACAAAGCCTTATGTCACAATACATATCATTGTCGCATACTGCGACACAACACCTCTATGCCGCATTAAATTGCGAACGTCACATATAGCGACACAGATTTATATGTCGCATAGACACGAATTCTTATTTATGCAACACAACTCTTGTGTTGCAAACCAGTGTCGCACCCACAGAACCTTGAAAACACAAATTTCACTAAGTGTCGAACACTTACAATAACCAAACCTTATACGATGATACTCGTAAATGATATACATATACTTTGATAAGTATACAATACAATGAAACATATAATAATAATACTTTCGAATTATTATTGCAAACCGTCACCAATGGGCCGTACATGTTTTCAAAACACAAACAACAACCAAATCATTTGGACAATACTAGTTGAATGAACAACTAGCATAGATGGTCTGTTGAGACATCTACTTATATTTATAACCTTGCGCGTTTTGAACGCCCGGCAGGTTACAGTCTTCGGACAACATCGCCTTGTGCAACATCATACTTGCTTGATAGCAACATATCAGACTCATGTGAGTCTTATAGCCCCGCATTTTACTGTTTTTACTCCCGGGGTGGGAATACATGCTCATTTTGTTTTACATGTGAACACAAGTACAAAACATCGATATATACTGCATGAGTTGTTTTACTAATCTTGAAAGCCCTCCACTACATAGTTTGTTTATATGGATTTATTGTAAATGTTAGTGTATGGTACCATATGGGATTGCAATCCCCGTCCAGGTTAGCAAGCACTAACTGGTCAAACGGACGCATTATCATTTGTTCATACGAGTGTAGATTAGGCACTCGCAGGGAGGCACCCTCGATCATTGATTGTGATCCTGACACCTCACTTAAGCTCAAACTATGAACTCCTGGCAGTGATATACACATTTATCTTTTTGCTTGGTTGCAAACATTACTTAAATCTTGTGGTTCATACATATTGATTTATCATACAAACCTGTGAGCTCACCAGCTTTTAGCTGACCTTTTAGCATGTATTCTCAGGTTCCCAGTAGCAGTAGGTCTGCTCAATTTGGATAGCTTAGCTCGAGTCACATGCAAACCTCATAGATTCATCTGCATTATTATATTTTGTAACAGTGATTATGCCGTTGAATCTTTCAGATCTGGATACCGAGCTAATGTAATTATTACAACGATGTAAACTTTTATTATATCAATGTAATTTTGTTGAAACGACGCATATAGAGTCGTTCATTATATCTTGTGCTGTGATTACCCGATTAGTCGCGCCCCGACCTGAATCGCTTCCGCACAGCAAATTTGGGGGTGCGACAACTAGTGCTAGACTTACCTCCATTTACATCAAGTTTAGTTTCGGTTAAGAGGGAATTAACGTAAAAATGTTAATGGTGTATGAAAATGTACCAGTTTTCGAGGGGTAATACAAAAATGTAAATTTATTGGACTGAAAAGGTGAAAAAATAGTTTATTGGCGGGTTTCGTAAATTGATATAAACTACAGGGACCATCTATGAAATTTACTCTATTTTTAATTTGATTTTTGATTTTTTATTTGTAATTTGGGTTTCTATCGAACAAATCACTTCACCGATGTAAATATTCAGACCAAAAGCCGGTAAACTCTGCCGTCAGAAGTCGCCGAAGGACAAAATCTGCCGCCATCAACCGCAATACCGTGAATACTTTCCGGAATAGTCAATTCCGGCCCGTGTTTGTTTTCTCTAGTCCCTATCATACTAGTTAATTAAAATACATGTACATATAACAATAAATTACAATGACATATAAGCAAACTCTTACAATACTGAAAAATACTAAATCAACATATAAATCACAAATCGGCATCTCTAATCTGTTAACGTCTTTTCAAATTTCCCTAGAATATCACTTTTTCCAGGGACATATATGAAATTGCCCCTATTTAGGGAAAGTTACATATATATCCAAAATACAAGTTTTTAGTGCATGATGTACAATGCCTTTAAAGCATGTTTTGGATATATATGTAATTATCACTTTTTCCAGGGACATATATGAAATTGCCCCTAATATTCATACACATTTTTATTTCCTCTTGTTAGCATAGATATTCAAATAGGATCTATTATACATAAACTTATATGACCGATTATATTATTATATGGTTTATTTTTGTATATATATGTTTCACATACAAACACATACATTCACTTGCCGGAAGTCTTTTTGGAAACAGTCGCAATATCTTACGGTAGAGGTACTAGTATATACATCTTACCTCCCTCATAGGTAATGTTGTAAATCACTTCACTGATGTCATATAAATAAGAGAAAATTACTCAGATAAACGGTCAAAGGTTGTATTTTCATTAAATGAACGTTGTCAATTTTTTTTTCCAAAATAGACGTCCTTTTCGCCGAAATAGACCAAATCGTAGGCGAGTTCGGCGAATTTTTTTGCACCAATAAATGATTTCCAAGTGTCCCTAATTTTCGCCGGTCAACCTCTATTTCGCCGGTCAACATGCCATTTTCGCCGAAATTCACCTCACACATTTCGCCTAGATTCCTAAATCACATTTCGCCTAAAGTGTGATACAAATTTTGCCGAAATGCAAATTTTGCCGAAATGCATATTTCGCCTAAAAGTAAAAACCGGCGTATTTTTTGAAATTTCGTGCATCATGCCGATCTCTTTTTTCCTTTTTCCCAAACATTGTTTGTGTGTTTTGATCTTGTGGTTCCTACCTCCTACCAACTACGATACACAGTATGCATCTTCAAATGGTCCGCAAGCTCTACAAGCTCTACATCAACTTTTAATCCAGAAGTGGCAAGATTGATCTCCTTTAGGTTTGATTCTTACCGTTCTTTTTTAGAGTTCTTCTTACAGTTCTTTTAAAGTGGCAAGCTTGTTCCTCGTGACTTTATGTTAGATTCACAGTTGAAATATATATGTATAAGTTAGTTGTTGTTGATAGTGTTTTTTGTATATACTCCTACTTAACCAATAATTCACTTGAATGAATTGAAGACCAAATATACAGAAATGGAAATGAGGCAAACAAGTAGAAGAAAATTGGCATAGCCACTTAGCTAAATGTAGGTCGAATTTCTCACCTTTTAGTTAAAGAAAATGGGCATACTTAGCTAAATATAGGTCGAATTGCTCAGCTTTTAGTTAAAGAAAATGGACATAGCCACTTAGCTAAATGGGCAGTTTTTTTAACCGTTTCAACATAATAATCGCAACACATGCTTATGTGTCTTATAATCCTGTTTTTTAGCATCAAAATGACGTACAAATTTAACACATTATGCTACTAGAATGTACCTCTTGACGTTTATCCAATTTCATTGTTAAATGTGATCTTCTTCAGGTAGTTTTGTGTAATAATTGTTACAAGAGCATTCATGAGATCAACAATGAATAGAGTAAGTTTTCAAAACAAAATTTGTTGGATTCAATTTACATTTACAGTATACAAGTTAGTAAATTAGTATAATTATGCAGGGTAAGTATTATTATGCGGATGTGATTGTGAAGAGCAGATTTGATATCCTTCGAGATATAGAGAAGAAGGTGAAGGAAAGAGATGGATGTTATAAACTATTTTCTAAAACTTGTTTTGGTCAAATATGGTTTTATACGGAGGATTGTAGTTTACAACCTGAGTTGTTACATTTCATGCTTTTAAACCTTATTGTGGTTAATAAAGGTAAAGAGGAGTTGGTTTTTAATGTCGCTGGTAAAACATTACATTTTGGGCCAGAGGAATTTTGTTTGATTTCTGGGATGAAGTTTGGTGTTTTACCGCAAATTCCTGGAACTGGAGGGGGTTCGTTTAGACAGAGAGTATTCGGGAACGGGAGGGTTGTCACCAAAAATGTGTGTGTGCGTGATCTCCATCACACTTTCACCCACCTACTTAATCGGTATACACCAACGGATGTTGTGCGAATTTGTCTATTAGAGCTTTTGCAAGTTGGATTTGTTGATGGGGATAACGATGTTGTTGTTGACGATGAGTTACTACGGTTGGTTGAAGATTTAATGAGTGGGATAAATTTCCATGGGGTTAGTACATTTGGCGCCGCACGTACGAGTCACTTAGTGTGGATATGAATAACAGAATAAGGTATGATCCAAAGGGTGAAAGACCTTCAACGTATTCACTTAAAGGTTTCATGTTCGCGTTTAAGGTAGTGAATCTTAAAGTTATTATTTAATTCATCGTTAAAAGTTCCCGTATAAGTGTGTGTAATAATTTTGTAAAACTTTCTTTAATAGATATGGATTTTAGAAGTGTTACCGTGCTGCGGATTGTTACATGAGAAAGATAAAATTTTGCCAGTACCAAGAGGTATTGCTTGGACCCAAAAGAAAGCTTATGATTGGTCGATTTGTGTGAAATTCGATAAGAAGTCTACGGAGGTATATGTTGAAATCAATTTGATCAAAGATTAGTATTTATTAATTATTTGAATTATTTGTTGTATTATTTTGATCCGAAATGTTCATTAAAAAAAAATTATCCTTGTACACTTTTTAGGCGAAATATAGACCGGGAGATATTAAGGTGACACATTTTGAGAGTCAAAGGGACTGGTATCAGGATACGATACGGTTCCTTGAGGTGGAATCATTATTGGCTAAGTTTGAAAGGCGTTTCAACATTGTGGAATATATGCAAAAAGGGAGCCAATTAGGTTACGTGGAATGTAAGCAACAGAGGCGTTTTGCTAATATTGCGGAGTTACTTGAGGTATTTTATCTATCATATCTTTGAATATATTTAAGTTTTATGTGTTTTCGCACTGTTTTGATATTGTTATATATAATAGGTGTTGTGGAAGACAGCATATCCGAATTATAATATGTATGATTTAGAGCTTACCGAAGAAGAGGTTGCGCGGTTTTTTTTGATGATCAGCCGTTTGTTATTAATGAACAACCAATTATCAGTAACAAACAGCGAAATGGGAGGAAGGAAAACACGGTGTATATTGAGGAACAACCATTTGTTAGTAATGAACAACCGTTTATTGGAAAAGAAGAAACGGTGTTTAGTAAAGACCAACCATTGCTTACCATGGAAGAATTGCTTTTTAAAAAACCTGCCAACCAGGTGACAGACGAAGATTTACGTAGGTTTCTTCAAAGTAGTGATGATGATGATGATGATGATGATGATGAAGTGAGTATAATTTTTCCATATTTATAATGGCTTTTAACTGCTAACTTTTAACATCATTCATTGTTTCAATCATAGCTAATGATCGATGAGGATGGCGGTGCCACTTCCCAGAAAGTAATACTACGATCTACAAACCCCAATCGTGAGACTGTATTTGAAACCACGGCACGTGAGTTCTATCAACGTGGTGTTGACAATGGAAATCCCAGCGACCATTATTTATTTGTCACAGGTTACCCCTACGGGTTGAATTTGGACTTTTGGGGTAGGCTTCTTAACGTACGTGCAGATGGTTGGCTAGAAACAGATGTATGATATCAGGCCTTCAATTGTTTCTTTCCTTAATATAACTACAACTGCTGTTTTTTTCTTCCATTTCTTGTTCTATTTTGTTCATAATAATTAGTAGTTTGGTGCACCATTTCTTGTGGTAATTTGTGCACAATTTTGAACAGTCATAATTTGTTGTTCTTTTTTTATATATGTAATGTGTAGTCATTTATTTTCCGATGTCTTGTAGCACATTGACATTTGGTCAAATATGGTCGCGACATCACCCAACAAGGATGAATGGTGTGGCATCCTTCCCGTCGATTTCCATTACATATTGCACGATTGTGATAGAATATATGCATTGGCTAATGGCACCGAGGGACCTTGTCCTGCTTGGTGGACTCTTGACAGGGTAAGCAACAAACAAATGAACTTAACTCTGTTAAACAGTGCAAATTTCATTTAAATTAACCTGCACCGGTTTGCAGGTACTTTTCCCATTGAATCAAGACATTGTACACTGGATGCTTGCTGAGTTAGACCTCATATCTTGGAATGTGAAGATTTATGACAACAATATTTCTTTTGACTCGACGGTACCAACCCCAAGGATGACCTTCTTGCACGGGATTCACGATAAATTGCAAGCACTCATTCCACTATTTTTGGACAAGCTAAATTACTGGAGTAACGCAAATGTTGAACGAGTGCATAACTTACAACTAAAGTTGAAGTATCTTGGGATCGAGTCCCCTCAACAAACTGATAGCTCTAGTTGTGGGATTTATGTTTGTCATTTTGTTGAAAAATTAGCACATTGTCTTCCGGTTCATTTACAATGCTCTCAACAGGTCTTTGAGCTTAGCTATAGGGAGTATCTCGTTGAGACAATTTATGCCAGTCGGTGTGGTTAAACAACGTATGTATGTTGATGAAAAATGTTGTAAAACAATATTTTGTAGCTTCGTATTCAAGTAGGCATGGTAAGCAAATACATATTATTTAAAGTCCATTTATTTAATACATAAGGATAAACGACCTGATACTACATATTACAAATACCTAACACCAAATAACTTAAGGAAACAACCTTCTCGAACATGAAGGGCCATTCTCATTTGCTTCGTTACTCATGTTGCTGGTTGTGACTTTAGTACGTGAGATGTAAACTTCAATCTGTCCGGTCGGTCCTTGACTGTTCAGAAGCATTTTAAATTCATCATCTTCATCATGCAATTCATGGAGTCCGGAATCCAAGCCTTCATTAAGTTTCTTGAAATAGTAGAATCTATCGGAAGTGTCATCATAACCTAGTTCATAATGTATCTTATCCAATTGTGCGATACAAAAGGTTGATAAATGCAAACAATCAACATAAGTGACCACACCATCTTCATAAGTCCTATTAGGGGGAGTTGAAAACGTTCCATAGTGGTGAAGTTTCATGGAGAAGAAAAGAGTATCATGACCTGTATAAAAAAAAGTTAGTATCTCGTGAAAATAAATATATGGCTTATCATCGTGATTAAAAATAAGTTTCCTTACGATATATATTAGCATAGTTACGCTCACATGGTGATCTAAAGAAATGTTGATACATATTGTTCTTTACTGTTATCCAACTAGTAAATGACACTAATTATCATCATGGTTTATATAGAGAGTTTTGATTACTAAAATCACTTTTAGTCACTAAACTGTTATCTACTCAGTATTACTGTTGTCGTTTTGTACGTTTTGCCCGCTTTAAACATTAACGGTGTTGGCAAAATGTATGTTTTTTTCGCTTAAAAGATGAATAGTCTTGTCATTTTGTACGTCTTTTTCGCTTTAAAGATGAACAGTCTTGGCAAAATGTACGTTCTTTCGCTCTACAGATGAATAGTATTGTCATTATGTACGTATTTTCCGCTTTAAAGATGAACAGTTTTGGCAAAATGTACGGTTTTTTCGCTTTAAAGATGAGTAGTCTTGTCATATTGTACATTTTTTTCGCTTTAAAGATGAATAGTCTTGTCATATTGTACGTTTTTTCGCTTTAAAGATGAACATTTAGTGACAAAATGTACGGTTTTTTCGCTTTAAAGATGATTAGGCTCGTCGTTTTGTATGATTTTTTAGCTTTACAGATGAACATTTTTGGCAAAATGTACGGTTTTTTCGCTTTAAAGATGAATTGTCTAATCAGCGTACGAACAATTCACGCTTTAAACTTGAATGCACACAAGACTATGTTACTATAAATACACAAAACTAATCCTCGTTAATTGATCACTTTACTTAAGCTTGCTATCAAATTTCCCTACTACTATGGAACCGACGGTCGTTACAATTGATGTGTTTCATGGTGGCGTACTTAGATTCGACTATAAGGCATACGATAATGGTATGAAAGAAACATTCGATATTGATGTCACCGAGTATGATTTCAAAAAGTTGTTTGCGTTTTTAAAAGAAAAAATAAATACTACTTTTGATGAAGCATTGTATTGTGAAAAAGACAAAATTGAAATTGATGGTGCTCGTTTTCTACTGTGGGATGATACTTGGGTAGAGGTAAAAAAAGCAGCTCAGATTTCTAGTAAAAGAATTGAGTTATATCTTATAGAGATGAATGAATAACCTGATGTTCATCAGAGTGACTATGATAGTGATGACAGCAACACTCATTACTTAAGACATTTTCCCAACTATTCGTACTCTCCGTAATGCAAATCACAATTATCTTTCATTTTCTGTCTTGTAGCCTTTTAATTATTGTTTAGTGTGTTTTTAATTGGTCACTTGATGCATGTAATGTATGGTCTTACTTTTGTAATGACGAGATTTTTAATTAATGTAATCCTTGTTTTTCTTAGTTACTTATAATTGATCTTCATAGTTTCTTAACGAACAACCACATAAACGTTTACTTACGATGTCTCTTTGCAATTAATTTACTAAAATCACTTTTACTAACTTATCCTTATAATAGTAATGTCATTTTGTACGGCTGTTTCGCTTTTAGACAAATAGTCTTGTACATTTTGTACGTTGTTTCGCTGTAAAGATGAACAGTCTTAATTGTTTGTACGTTTTTTTCGCTTTCCTGATGAACAGTGTTGGCACAATGTACGTTTTTTCGCTGTCAAGATGAACAGTCTCAATCGTTTGTACGTTTTTTTCGCTTTACAGAAGAACGGTGTTGGCAACATGTACGTATTTTCGCTGTAAAGATGAACAGTCTTAATCATTTGTACGTTTTTCCCGCTTTACAGATGAACAGTCTTACTCAGTTTTTAAAGTTTTTTTCACTTTACAGATGAATAGTGTTGGCAAAGTGTACGTTTTTTTCGCTTTAAGGCGAAAAGTCTTGTCGTTTTGTACGTTTCTTTGGCTTTACAGATGACTTGTCATGTCAGTTGTAGGTATTTTTCGCTTGAAAGTTGACATGCAAATAAAAGAAATACATCACTATAAATACACAACATATATCTTGTTAGCTCATCATCCAATTATTTTCTATTTCAATAATATTTTATTTTCATAACAATATGCAACTGATTGATCTTAACGTGTTTTATGGTGGGGAACTTCGTTTTGACAATAAGTCATATGAAAATGGTGTCAAACAAACAATCGTCGATTTTGATGTTAATCAATTTGATATCAGTAAGTTATTTTCCTATCTTAGGGAAAATATAAATTTCACTTTTAGTGATGTATACTTGATCGTTGCTCAGACGGTCGGTTCAAGAATTTCTTCCTGGTCGTTGCGGGCCTTCCAGTCAGAGCGGACAATCGGAGGGGTGGTTTTATATTTATAGTGCAGGGAAAGCCTAAGTTATACTACTACTTTTATAGCAAGCGGTAGGTATGACTCAGGTGTCGTTCTTCAAACCACAACGGGCATGGGATTTTAGGAGGATCAATTATCTTTGGTAATTTAGCTAGGGTTTTTAAAACTTTTGGGGGTTTTGTTTTCTATTCTAGGTAAATTAAAAGACAGTAAAGTAAATAAGAAGTGAAGTTGCTGAGAGAACTATGGATTACGCGAGTGTTTGCTATGACATCGGTGTATGCTATTTAGGGGTAGTTATGAGGATTGAGGCTCTAATTACAATGAATCCTAGCAGTGCTGACTTGGGGTCTCTGAATGATGTTCAACATAGTATTGTACCTACGACCTTTTCGTGGCTTCCACGCATTTGTACTTCACCAGAGGTGGTTCCAGCGCTATACCAAGTACTGAGCCGTTTTACGGTTTTTCCGATGCCTCACCCAGAGATCCCGTATCATTACTGTATATGTCCTAATGGGCCATAGCTCCTATCCTATTACTTATCTAACGTAGAGTTGTCCACAATCAAATAAATAACATGTCACATGGATAACAGATATGGAGTGTAAGCTACACCGGAAGTTCTCCCAAATGTGGTACCAATTTAACCGACAACTAACCTCGAATCCTATTCCCCAGTCTCGGTTGTCTGAGACGTCCGTATCGTGGCACTAATTGTTGAATAAACAATAAAGTGAACAGGAGTAACCCCGCGGAATAAGTTGGGAAAGTCTGTCTAACGATCGTTTAAATTGTTCGACATTATTTCATATAGATTACTGCAATTATTCTAGCATGTTAAACTGTTGTATGTAATTATTCTATGTTTGAAAACCTAATCATGAATCCAACAACCGCAATAGACAAATAGATACTAGCATGCAAACCATAAAACAACAATCAAACAAGAACATGCAGTAGTGTAACATGGATAGTATTTAGTTTATTTCAGACAGAGTTTCTGGATTAATGGTTAAGTCACGAATGCTCCAAAAGTTCTCTCTAAAGCATTCGATATATGAAATCAATTCTAATTTATCTCTTAATCCTATGCTCCGTGTCTCCTATGATGTATTTCAATCTGGAGAACAGCGGCCATGCCGAGTTCATCGAATCATTCAGACAAAGAATAGTTGAGGGACCTATTTCTACAATTTGCCGGATTATATTAATAGGTTTCAAACCACAGCATAAGTTGGATAAATAAAATATTTTAAGAACTAATTCATAAATTCAAACATATCCTAATTACATGCGAGCAGAGTAACAGCATGGTTTAAAGCATAACTACCCTAGCATAACGTTTATCATAGCAAACACAGATTTATCTAACCTATCATGTCAATTATCATGGCATGCATTCTTAAATAACTATGACAACACCACAACATATTTAAAAATAACAAGAAATGATAATATAATAAAACCTGATAGACGTTACAATAAATCTACGCAACCGTAGTCTCGGAGCGACTCCGTACAAAGCTCGTAAGCTAGCTACCTACTATTTCTTCTCTAACTCCTCAGAGTAGTGCTAGAGAGAGAAAGTTACTAACTAATCTAGTGAGAAGTGTGTGAAAATGAAGGTGGAATGGTGTGTTGAGGTGTGTTGAAAATGAGGAGGTTAAGCCTCTATTTATAGGCTTCAAATTACAAAATTTACACTCAGCACCCCTGCATCCAATTATTTCCAAAACACCCCCTGAGCTATAGAATTCGACACCAAAAGGGGCGTATTCGGTAGCAAATAGGGTGTATTCGGTAGCAAATAGGGCGTATCCGGCACGAAATAGGGCGAATTCAGCACCAAAGAGGGGGTATACCACCCTCTAGAGGGGGTATACGGCCCTAAAGGGGGCGTATACGGCCCTATAGGGGTGGCATACGGCCCTCTAGGGGGTGGTGTGCCCTGGCCCGTGGTCTTGTGCGCTGGATCGTAAGTCTCGTGCACTGGTCGTAGTTCTTGTGATCTTCGTTTGGCTCTATCTCCTTCGTTTCTTGTCAGATTTGAACGATTCTTGCGGCCACAGTTTTGTATTTTCCTGAAGGTCAATATGACATAAATTAGGCCAGTTTTGCTTAATTATACGTCAGAATCGCAAGCGGATCGTTTTAGCTCTGATTTGTTTGTTATTTGAGCATTTTAAGTGATTTTTCGAAAGGAAGTCTAAGCTTTGGCTCATTTTACATTTTTAGCATAAAACATTGATTATTCGATGTTTACTCAAAGATTTGAGCCAAAATGGGCTTGAAATGATGCATAAAAACATGTCGTTTTGAGTCAAATCAAATATCCCACACTTAGATTTTTGCTTGTCCTCAAGCAAACTCCAAATCATTTTATGCCAAAAACTTTTATTTTGCGAAAAATCATTTTTATGGGTGAATCTTTAAATGAAGAAAAAGGTACAGAATTGAAACAAGTATTGGTCTGGTACGGAGAAGAGAGATGTTCCCATGACGTATCCAAAAGATTTATAAAAATGATCGTCTTAGGCATGCTTTCAATTCTCGCGATCTTGGAATATACATGACTGGGCGATCTCACCAGGTGGTCACTCAATTCACTCAAAGTGTATCGGGTCTCCTATCATTCTAGTACAAACGAAATCGCTCAAATACCAGTCATGCAGCGTTCATCGTCATAAGCTTGATCGAGAATCAAATCTCCACCACTTAGACAGGGACGGCACTAATTATCACCAGACATTTGTGAGGGTTGTAATGTGGGGGTTTAAAAGGGTATGGTTGATGGTAATTTTTAAGGAAAAGGGGTTTTGCTTACCTTAGAACCTTTTAAACTTACGAAAAACTTTACTTAGACATTCTTTTTTAATGAAAACGAAAACGGATAACGAGAAGGGAAAAAGATAGCTATTTTGACTTCTATCTTTGAAAACACACGGAAGATTTATATTTTTAGGAATTTGGAGTTTTCGAGAGATTTGAAGAACTTAGCTTTATTTCAGATGATACATATTTTTTTCTTTTTTTTTTTCTTTTTCTTTTCTATATTTTTGGCTTAGAATTTCTTTGTCAAGGAATTTCTAAGAGATTTTCTTTTTCTTACTACCCTTTTGAGATCCTTTCATTCTTCTAATCCCTTTGACAACTTCGAATTTACTTGGTGCCAATTTTTCGCACCGCATGACTCTCGATTTTTGAGTTTTTATCATGGAAACGCACACGAGAATTTTTAAGTAGACACGAAATTTGTGAGTTTTAAGGGAAAGCAAAAAGAATATCTAAATATCATTTTCCAATAAATTTAAAAATTCCAAGATAAGATTTTGGTGGGTATGGAAGTAAGTGGGTTTAAAAATATAGGTTTTTGAGAAACGAAAAGGTTAAGGCTCAACATGGTTTTCTAGGCGGATCATCGATACTAAAAATGAGTATCGGTAGGGTTAGGCTTGAAAAGATATGATAAAAATGGGGTTTATCCTAAGTAAATGTCCAGGTCATTTAATTGCACCTATGCCACGTATGGCACCTGTCAATATGGTCTCGAAATGCATACCAGGAGCAAGTTCTAATTCCGAATGCATGCACCGGTCACACACAACAAATGAAAGTGAAGCATTAAAAATAAATGCTTAATATAGGCTCAAGTACCTCACTGCAAATATAGGTTGTATGTACCCAGTCACGCGATGCCCTCTTAGACTTTCATTTTAAAATCATTTAGAGTCTGACATGTTCCTACCTCTTTTTACCGACTTTTGAATACTTGCAAAAAAAAATCTATACTTCTTCTTAATTTATTGACTCAAAAACTTTTGGAAAAGTCAGTCTGCTGAATGAGTAGTTAGACTACTGTCGAAGCAAGACTGTTTTTGTAGTGGAAAAATTTTAAAAATTTCGGCAAAATAAGGATTTGTTTATTTACTGAGGACAATTTCAAAAAAATTTTGATCATAACAAGTGAACGAAGAGTATACTGCTATCCCACACTTAAAAATAAACATTGTCCTCAATGTTTCTGCACTAAGTAGGGAGAATCCCACACTTAGGGTTTTTGCATTAAGTCAAATATAAATTTCAAGTTTTCCAGTTATGATTAATCCCACACTTAGAGTTTTAAGTGGGCGTGAGCATATATTACCATAAGATAGATCATAAGAACTAGAGTGATACTTCCCTACGCTTTGTGAGCACTGGATGGAGGACCAGATTCGAGAAGGAGTGGTGCAAGTGATTTGCTAGAGTTTGATTGAACCAGACTTCTTTAAAGATCATCCATTCCTACGAATACTGAGTTCTGCAAATAGCCATAAATAGAGTCATAATAACCAAGTCTCACAGAATAGTAGTATGATAAGTCTAAAAACATAAAATAAAGGAGTCTAAGACATAAACATAATAAAATAAAGATAAACTAATCATCTAGAAGATCATCCATATCAGGATCGAACTCAGCAAGAGCAGCCTGGTAAAGAGCAGCATCATGGAGGATAGAAGAAGGTGATGGTATATCAAGTCTGCTAGCAGCTGCGAGCATCACGGCAAGATCAACGTGTGAACTCGAAGGACCCGGATCCTGTACTGGAGCATCAGTAGTGCTAGGTGCAGGAGGGAAGAATGACCATAGTGGGCGAGAAGCTCTAGGACCAAACCCTATTTTGTAAGGGTGATCCTGAAGTCTCGGTAGCCCGACCGCCTCGCGGGTACCAGATATTGCTTCATGGTAAATGGACAATGTCTGAAAAAGCGCCCAAGCAGCTGCTGGATCAGCAGTAGTGATCCCATAATCAAAGGTCGGAATGGACCCAGATACTGGGGCAAACTGTGGTGCAACAGGTCTCGAATGCTTCCCGGGAGAAGTCGGTATATCAGTCATACTCTCATCCTGAACAGCAGTCTTCTTCTTCTTCTTACCTCTGCGGGTTCGCTTCCTGTTCTTCTGACTGCTTTCCGATGGGGTATTCATCCTGAAAAACATAAACAATACATGTAACATTTAAGGTTTATAAAAATATACAAATGCGAAAAGAACTGATGATTGTTTGTAAAATATTTTAATTTGAAAGCGTCATCAGAACTTCTGCATTTGCATAAATAACGAAGACTTATCTCAGATCTGTAAATTTCAAAGGTTGTCAGATAAGTAGCTATCCTGCATAATTTAGTTAGGAATGATAAGACTAGATAATATTTAAACTAAAAATAAAAAAAAAAGATTAATCTAGGATAAGCTTGGGGTGCCTCCCAAGAGCGCTTGTTTATGAGAGAGTCACTAGCTTGACTCTTGATACCTGAGAATAGTTCAAGGTGGCTCGAAAATGTAAACTTCCTCATTAATGGGGAAGTCCTCAATGTAATGTTTCAAGGGTTGACCATTAACTTTAAAGTTACCTTCCAGGGCTTCGAGTTCGACAGCTCCGAAGGAAAATACCTTTGAGACTATAAATGGTCCGCTCCACCTGACTTTGAATTTTCCAAAGAACTTTTTGAAGCGTGAGTTGAAGAGAAGTACTTTATCCCCTGGTTTAAACTTTGATAGCTTGATTCTCGAATCATGGAACATTTTGGTTCTTTCTTTGAATTTCAGGGAGCTATCGTATGCTTTATCTCTTAACTCAGCTAGTTCGTTAAGCTGCATTCTCCGATGGGATCTTATGGTGGGAATGTCTAAGTTAATTTCTTCAGAGCCCAGTATGCCTTATACTCCAACTCTATCGGTAGATGACATGCCTTACCATAAACTAGACGATATGGTGTGGTTCCTAATGGCGTCTTGTATGCTGTCCTGAATGCCCACAACGTATCATCTAATTTATCGGACCATTTTTCCCCATAGTTGAACACCGTTCGCTCTAAGATTCGTTTTAACGCCCTATTTGTCACTTCGGCTTATCCATTGGTTTGTGGGTGATAAGCTGTTGAAGTTTTGTGAGTTACTCCGTACTGTTGCAATGTTCTCATTAGGTGAGTATTGCAGAAGTGGGTGCCACGATCACTGATTATGGCTCTCGGAGTTCCAAATCGACAAAATAGTTGTTTGAGAAACTTAGTGACGACCTTGGCATCGTTTGTTGGGAAAGCTTGTGCTTTGGCCCACCTGGACACGTAATCAACTGCAACCAGAATGTATTCTTTTCCGTTAGATTTAGGGAATGGTCCCATAAAATCTAATCCCCAAATGTCGAAGACTTCACAAGCTTGGATGTTAGTAAGTGGCATTTCACTCCTCTGTGAGATACTTCCAAACCTTTGGCAAGCATCACAACGTTTTACCAAGTCCAAAGAATCTTGAAGAATGGTTGGCCAATAGAAGCCAGCGTTGTATACTTTCCGTGCGGTCTTGTTAGCTCCACGGTGGCCTCCAGTTGGTCCATGGTGGCTTTGGTAGAGGATATGTTCGGCTTCTTTCCCGTCGATGCATCTTCTAATGATATGATCGGGACAGACCTTAAAGAGGAAAGGATCGTCCCAAAAGTAATTCTTTACGTCGCGGAAGAACTTTCATCTTCGAGAAGTTGACATTCCTTTCTGGACTATTCCTCCCACCAAGTAGTTGGCAAAATCAGCATACCAGGGATCGTATGATGAACTAGGTCCCTGATGGTGCTTTCCGATGTTCATGAGTTGTTCATCCGGGAACTGGTCTTGAATATCTCCTTTTTCAAGTTTTTCCATTGCTGGATTTTCCAATCGGCTAAGGTGATCTGCTGCAACATTTTCTGCTCCCTTTTTATCTTTAATTTCTATGTCAAATTCTTGTTAGAGCAGAATCCAGCGTAACAGTCTTGGCTTAGCGTCTTGCTTTTTAAAGAGATACTTAAGAGCTGAATGATCTGTATAGACAATAGTTTTGGACAAAATAAGATAGGAACGAAATTTATCAAAAGCAAATACTACCGCTAGTAACTCCTTCTCAGTGGTTGTATAGTTCTCTTGAGCGTCCGTAAGAGTTTTGCTGGCGTAGTAAATCGGTTGAAAGTTTTTCTCCTTCCGTTGTCCTAGTACAGCTCCAACTGCAAAATCACTGGCGTCGCACATGATTTCAAATGGTAAACTCCAGTCGGGGGCTACCATGATCAGTGCATGCACGAGCTGTTCCTTTAAGTAGTTAAAAGCTTTAAGACAGTCATCTGTAAAGTCAAACGGAGTATCTTTTTCGAGAAGATGAGTCATAGGTCGAGAAATCTTAGAGAAATCCTTAATAAAGCGACGGTAGAATCCGGCGTGACCTAGAAAACTTCGGATGGCTTTCACAGAAGTAGGTGGTGGAAGTTTTGAAATAGTATCAACTTTAGCTTTATCGACTTCAATTCCTGCTTTAGATATCCGATGTCCTAGCACTATTCCTTCTTTCACCATAAAGTGACATTTCTCCCAATTCAAAACGAGGTTTGATTCTTCGCAACGAGCGAGCATCCTTTCTAGGTTGGAAAGACAAGATGTTAAAGAGTCTCCAAAGACGGAGAAATCGTCCATGAAAACCTCCATACACTGTTCAATCATGTCGTGGAAAATCGCCACCATGCATCTCTGGAAAGTAGCAGGATCATTGCATAGCCCAAAAGGCATACGTCGGTAGGCGAAGGTTCCGTATGGACATGTGAATGTCGTCTTCTCCTGGTCCTTCGGATCGAGAGGGATTTGAAAATAGCCAGAGAAACCATCGAGGAAACAATAGAACTCATTTCCTGACAATCTTTCGAGCATCTGATCAATGAATGGCAGAGGGAAGTGATCTTTGCGAGTGGCTTCGTTTAGCTTGCGATAGTCAATGCAAACCCTCCAACCGGTGACGGTTCTTGTTGGGATGAGTTCAATATGTTCGTTCGTAATCACCGTCATTTCTCCTTTCTTCGGAACAACCTGTACGGGACTGACCCATGGAGAATCTGAAATAGGATATATCAGGCCAGCATCAAGAAGTTTGATAACCTCCTTCTTGACCACGTCTTGAATCTTCGGGTTGACTCTCCTCTGTCTCTGAACTGATGGCTTGAAGTCGTTTTCCATTAAGATCTTGTGTGTGCAGTAGTTTGGACTGATCCCTTGTATGTCAGAGATCTTCCAAGCAATTGCCTTTTTATGTGACTTCAGAACCTGAATGAGTCTGGCTTTTTCCTCAGGCTTCAGATCTTTGGATATGATAACTGGTAAGTGCGAAGTTCCTTCGAGAAAAGCGTACTCCAGATGAGAGGGTAGTTCCTTTAGTTCCAATTTTGGTGGTTCTTCAGTAGAAGGCTTCATTCTTGTAATTTCATCTCTCTTAACTTCATCAAACTCTGTTTGGAAGTCTGATTCTTCAAGAGGTGAATCTGATGTATTGGCTGAAGCTATTTCAACCCATTCTGCTTTATCAGAGAGTGCATCCTTCCTCAGCTCATATTTGACAGTGGATGATGTAGAAGTTGCATTTTCTTCGGTAATGATGATATCGTTGTCTTCACTAAGTGCAAACTTCTGATTTTGAGCTGATGAAGAAGTGCTTATGGTGATTTCTGGATTTGAACTTTGTGGTTCACAGCTTTCAGATAGTCGTGAATCAGGTGGTGAAAACATTGATTCCATTTCCTTGAGCGTCCCTCGAATTTCTTCCCTTGAGAGAGATGAATCATCTACTTCAGGAGTCGGGTTCCTTCTTAGAAGAGTGACTGGCGTGCCATGTCCAAGCGGAGCAGTCATGATAGTTTTGAACTGCGAGTTGGGATTCTTTAAAGGACATAGAACTTCTCTTGATGCGGTGGAAGAATTTGAGAGAGCAGAGCATAATCCCTTGCTTTCTTCACATAGTTTCCTTGTTGTGATGATAGTGTTGGGGTTGATGCTGCTTACTGCGAGAATTTCCTCCAAATGTTCTTCGATTATTTCCTGCATAGAATCTACAAGACCAAGATCTTTTCCCATAGGATGTTTCATTAGTTTATCAACATTGAAGGTGACCTCCTCAGTTCCAACTCGAAGTTTTTAAGATTTTTCATTAACGTCAATGACGGCCTTTGCAGTGTTTAGGAAAGGTCTGCCAAGGATGAGTGGAACTTGGGTGTCCTCTTCAATATCCATAACAACAAAATCAACAGGAAAGACGAATTTATCAACACGGACCATAATATCTTCAGCAATTCCACGAGGGAGTTTAACTGATCTATCGGCTAACTGGATGGTCATTCGGGTTGGCAAAAGTTCGTTTAATCCTAGTTTCCTAAAAAGCGAGTATGGCATAAGGTTTACACTAGCTCCTAAGTCAGCTAAGGCGTTACTTATTTGAACATCCTGAAGATAACAAGGAATAGTGAAACGGCCAGTGTCTCCTAGCTTTGGGGGTAGTCCTTATTGCATAATCAAAGAGCATTCTGCATCTAAGGGCAAGTTAACTATCTGTCTAAGTTTTTCTTTGTTGGATAAGAGTTCCTTAAAGAATTTGGCACAACTAGGCATTTCAACTAAAGCATCTAAAAGTTTAACATTTAAGTGTAAGCTTTTGAACATTTCTAGATATATTCCAAATTGAGCCTCTTGTTTCTCTCTCTTAAGCCTACCAGGGAAAGGTATACGTGTAGGTCTAATACTTTCTGAGGCTTTAGAGAGTTCTGCTTCAGGAGAATTGATGGGGGTGTCAACTTGTACTGAATCAGTAGGTAGAGAAGTAGAAGGTTCATTTGTGGGAATATCTACGGATTTCTCGTTCTTAGTCTCTTTTCCTCCTCTCGTGACCACAAGGATGTCATCATGCTCGTAGGATGAGTGATAGACAGAGTTGTAGATCGCTTCCTCCCTTTTCTTCTCCTCAACTTTTAAAAACAACCTCTTAACATTATCCTCCATGTTTTTAATTAAATCGTTTGAAATTCTAATCAAATAATTAATTTGGTTTTGAAAATCAACAATATTTTTATTGGTATTATTTTGATCAACAATGAAGGTTTTGAAAGTTTCGTTGTTTAGACGAGAAGTCAATGGGAAAGGAGTAGAGAAAACTAAAGATCGGGAAGTGGGTTGTGTGGTAAACCGTTGAATGAAAGATTTGGAATGAGAAGTGTGATTAGGGTTTCCACAAGTTGTAAGAATTTCTTCATTGGCCCTTCGGCTTGAGAGGAACTTTTGAGGTTTCTTCTCTGACATAGGGTTTGAAGATTCTTGTAAACCCTTGACAATTTGAGTGATATATTCGAGTTGAGTTTTTAGATTGTCTAAGGTTTGATTTGAAGTACTCCTTTCTTCCGAAGTATATTCATCTGACTCCAAGTCATGTTGATGCATCGTTATCGTCTCAATCAATTTCCAAGCTTTGTCTGAAGTATGTAGCATGAAATTTCCGGATGAAGCGGCATCGAGGGTTTGTTTGTGTTGAGGATTTAAGCTGTTATAGAATGTGCAGACCAGATCCGTTTCAGACAACTGACGATTCTGACATCTTTCGATCAGATTCTTAAATCGGTCCCAAGCCTTGCTTAATGATTCATTAGTTCCTTGATGGAAGTTAATGATGTCGTTTTTAAGCTTGGTTTGTAGGGAAGGAGGGAAGTACTTAGCTAGAAACTTAGTAGCCATCTCCTCCCATGTATGAATCGAATTGGGTTCGAAATCATAAAACCATGTTAAGGCTCGAGAAGATAAAGAATAAGGAAACAGATGGAGACGGAGAAGGTTTCTATCGGTTCCTATTTGTTCGAAAGAGTCGGAAAGGTTGATGAATTTGTTGAGATGGGCGTTTGGATTTTTAACTGAAAGACCATGAAACTGACACTCAGATTTAATCATTTTAATGTAGTGAGGCTTAATTTCAAGGGTTTCGTCTGTTGGTGCTACGATTGGTCCTCCTCGTCCCTCTAGCAGTGGCTTAATTGATGAGGCGAGAGTGATCCGATTCGTCATAACTTGTTGGTAGAAAGTAGGGTTTTGGAAAGGAAGGTTTAAAGTATTCTAATCTAAAGACGGAAAAAATAAATTTAACCTAAGGACAGAAAAGGAACTTTCGGATGATATTGATCTTCCGAAAGGATCGCTAAAAAACTAAGATAACTAAATTCCTAAAATCGGTCGTTGTAGTCCCCGGCAGCGGCACCAAAAACCTGATCGTTGCTCAGACGGTCGGTTCAAGAATTTCTTCCTGGTCGTTGCGGGCCTTCCAGTCAGAGCGGACGATCGGAGGGGTGGTTTTATATTTATAGTGCAGGGAAAGCCTAAGTTATACTACTACTTGTATAGCAAGCGGCAGGTATGACTCAGGTGTCGTTCTTCAAACCACAACGGGCATGGGATTTTAAGAGGATCAATTATCTTTGGTAATTTAGCTAGGGTTTTTAAAACTTTTGGGGGTTTTGTTTTCTATTCTAGGTAAATTAAAAGACAGTAAAGTAAATAAGGAGTGAAGTCGCTGAGAGAACTATGGATTACGCAAGTGTTTGCTATGACATCGGTGTATGCTATTTAGGGGTAGTTATGAGGATTGAGGCTCTAATTACAATGAATCCTAGCAGTGCTGACTTGGGGTCTCTGAATGATGTTCAACATAGTATTGTACCTACGACCTTTTCGTGGCTTCCACGCATTTGTACTTCACCAGAGGTGGTTCCAGCGCTATACCAAGTACTGAGCCGTTTTACGGTTTTTCCGATGCCTCACCCAGAGATCCCGTATCATTACTGTATATGTCCTAATGGGCCATAGCTCCTATCCTATTACTTATCTAACGTAGAGTTGTCCACAATCAAATAAATAACATGTCACATGGATAACAGATATGGAGTGTAAGCTACACCGGAAGTTCTCCCAAATGTAGTACCAATTTAACCGACAACTAACCTCGAATCCTATTCCCCAGTCTCGGTCGTCTGAGACGTCCGTATCGTGGCACGAATTGTTGAATAAACAATAAAGTGAACAGGAGTAACCCCGCGGAATAAGTTGGGAAAGTCTGTCTAACGATCGTTTAAATTGTTCGACATTATTTCATATAGATTACTGCAATTATTCTAGCATGTTAAACTGTTGTATGTAATTATTCTATGTTTGAAAACCTAATCATGAATCCAACAACCGCAATAGACAAATAGATACTAGCATGCAAACCATAAAGCAACAATCAAACAAGAACATGCAGTAGTGTAACATGGATAGTATTTAGTTTATTTCAGGCAGAGTTTCTGGATTAATGGTTAAGTCATGAATGCTCCGAAAGTTCTCTCTAAAGCATTCGATATATGAAATCAATTCTAATTTATCTCTTAATCCTATGCTCCGTGTCTCCTATGATGTATTTCAATCTGGAGAACAGCGGCCATGCCGAGTTCATCGAATCATTCAGACAAAGAATAGTTGAGGGACCTATTTCTACAATTTGCCGGATTATATCAATAGGTTTCAAACCACAGCATAAGTTGGATAAATAAAATATTTTAAGAACTAATTCATAAATTCAAACATATCCTAATTACATGCGAGCAGAGTAACAGCATGGTTTAAAGCATAACTACCCTAGCATAACGTTTATCATAGCAAACACAGATTTATCTAACCTATCATGTCAATTATCATGGCATGCATTCTTAAATAACTATGACAACACCACAACATATTTAAAAATAACAAGAAATGATAATATAATAAAACCTGATAGACGTTACAATAAATCTGCGCAACCGTAGTCTCGGAGCGACTCCGTACAAAGCTCGTAAGCTAGCTACCTACTATTTCTCCTCTAACTCCTCAGAGTAGTGCTAGAGAGAGAAAGTTACTAACTAATCTAGTGAGAAGTGTGTGAAAATGAAGGTGGAATGGTGTGTTGAGGTGTGTTGAAAATGAGGAGGTTAAGCCTCTATTTATAGGCTTCAAATTACAAAATTTACACTCAGCACCCCTGCATCCAATTATTTCCAAAACACCTCCCTGAGCTATAGAATTCGACACCAAAAGGGGCGTATTCGGTAGCAAATAGGGTGTATTCGGTAGCAAATAGGGCGTATCCGGCACGAAATAGGGCGAATTCAGCACCAAAGAGGGGGTATACCACCCTCTAGAGGGGGTATACGGCCCTAAAGGGGGCGTATACGGCCCTATAGGGGTGGTATACGGCCCTCTAGGGGGTGGTGTGCCCTGGCTCGTGGTCTTGTGCGCTGGATCGTAAGTCTCGTGCACTGGTCGTAGTTCTTGTGATCTTCGTTTGGCTCTATCTCCTTCGTTTCTTGTCAGATTTGAACGATTCTTGCGGCCACAGTTTTGTATTTTCCTGAAGGTCAATATGACATAAATTAGGCCGGTTTTGCTTAATTATACGTCAGAATCGCAAGCGGATCGTTTTAGCTCTGATTTGTTCGTTATTTGAGCATTTTAAGTGATTTTTCGAAAGGAAGTCTAAGCTTTGGCTCATTTTACATTTTTAGCATAAAACATTGATTATTCGATGTTTACTCAAAGATTTGAGCCAAAATGGGCTTGAAATGATGCATAAAAACATGTCGTTTTGAGTCAAATCAATACTATTATGAACCTGGCAATATTGAAAATGATGGGGCTCGTATGCTTATGTCGGATGAAACTTGGCATAAAGTAGTAAAACATGCAAAAGAATGTTGTCAAGGTATTGAGTTATATCTTGTATATATGGATGAAGAACCTGAATTGAATTTCGGTGACTGTGATAGTGATGACAGCAACGCTCATTACTATCGATGAATTTCCTGAAAAGCGAAGTTGACACGTCATGCAATTTGCAATTATCTTTCATTTTCTGTCATGTAGCTTTTATATATATGGTTTAATATGTTTTTAATTATAATCGCTCATGCAATGTCTCTTCTTAATTGAATCTTTTCGCTTTAGCTATGAATTGTCTTAGCACTTGAACGACAAATTCACCTTAGTTACGAATTGTCGTATAACTTGTACCAAAAATTCGCCTAAGTTATGACTTGTCTTATCGTTTGTACGAAATATTCACCTAACTTATGAATTGTCTTATCAGTTGTACAGAAAATTCGCCTAAGTCATGCATTGTCTTCTCAGTTGTACCAAAAATTCACCTAAGTTATAAATTGTCCTATCAGTTCTACGGAAAATTCGCCTAAGTTATGCATTGTCTTATCAGTTGTACCTACATTTCACCTAAGTTATAAATTGTCCTATAAGTTGTACGGAAAATTCGCCTAAGTTATGCATTGTCTTATCAGTTGTACCTAAAATTCGCCTAAGTTATAAATTGTCCTATCAGTTGTACGGAAAATCCAAATAAAGTAATGACTTATCTTATCAGTTGTACCTAAAATTCGCCTAAATTATTGAATTCTATCAATACTTGTAGGAAACATTCAAACATTCAACGTAATTATGAATTGTCATTTATTTTCATTATCCATTCTTGTGTATATAATGAATTGTCAACCTTTCTCATTTCGATTAGTTTTAGCACAATTTCTACCTTACTGTAATACAACAACATAATAAGTTACTCTCATACAATAAGATAATGAATTCGCAAAAAGAAGTTGTTAAGGTAATTTTTGTTACAGGTTCTGGTAGACGTGGTGTTAATTTGAGCACTAATACTACCTACAACAAGTTAGTTACATATGTGGGAAAGAAGTTCAATCTAGATATGGATTCTGGATATCGTTTATCGTATAAACTATCACCCAACGATTATCCAATGGAAATTACCAATGATTATGAGGTTTCTTTCTTTGTAGAAGCAGCACGTAATGTGTATGGAAGACCAATAGAGTTGTTTGTTCTTGACCCCTCGATGAACCGACAAACTAATCAGCTACAACTTCTTTGTACATATCCAAGTCTTTTACATTATCCAACACAGCAGCCAACACAACAGCCAAACTTTTCTGATCCATCGTTTCATTATCAAACACCGTCTCAATATAAAGATTCATCTCAGTATCATCATCCATTTTATATCAGTCAAACATATCAACACCCTAATGTTCCCCAAATGCTACCTCAACCCCGAACAAATACAACTTTTAACTCATAGCCTTCATATCAAGAAGCACCTTCCAACCCAAATTATCAACCTTATCATGAAATTAATAATTATGAAACCCATAATTTTTTAGAAATCATGAATTCACAAAAATCTTTGGATGAAGTCGGTACATCACATCCATACTGTTTTGATGTTGGTACCTCGCGTAAACGACATGACGATGGGGGACATGGTAACGTAGAAACTGTAGAAGAAGATGGGGGGCCATATGTAGGCCAAGAATATGGGAAACATCGTGGCAAAGAATTTGGAGAAGATAGTGGAGAAGAAAGTGATACTGATTATGGATTTATCAGTGACGAAGAAGATGGAAAAGGTGACGGTAATGCAGAATACATACATCCGAACGATTGAAAAAAAAACACATTTTCTTATATGCCAAAATCACTACCAACACCTTCTAAAAATATCAAGGAAACGATACCAAAAATATATGACGGAATAACCACGGTGAAGTTGACCAAAGGTGTGTGGTTTAAAGAAAAACTACATTGCAAGACAGTTATAGCGAAAAAATCAATAGAAGATGGCCATCAGTACATAGTAAGAAATTCGACTCCATTAAGATATGATGTTGTATGTTTTAATAAGGGATGTAAGTGGAAGATAGTGACGGTTCGCGCTAAACATGGTGAACCTTTCCGCGTCACGACGTTGTATGACGTCCATACCTGTTCAAAAACTCAAATAAAGCCCAAGCATCGAAACGCGTACAAAGATGTAATAGGCGATTATCTGAAAGAGAAGATGAAAGATCCCAGCCGAGTTTTAAGGCCAAAAGATATAATTCGAGATATCGGTGATACTTATCACATTAAGATATCTTATCAGCAAGAATGGCGTGGTAGGGAAGCCGCTTTGGAGAAATTGAGAGGTGGTCATGCAGAGTCGTTCAGCAATTTGCCATATTATTTACTAAACTTGAAGTTGAAAAATCCTGGCACCATTGCGGATATTAAGACTGATCAATACGGACGTTTCGAAATGTGTTTTGTCGCCCTTGGTGTTTCGGTAAGCTTTTTAATTCTATGACTTCAAACAACATGGAAACGCATATACCATAAGTCACATCCTACATTTATTATGATACTTATACGATGTTGATATGTAATGACAGATACGAAGTTTCCTTAATCATTTGAGACCTTTGATAGTAGTTGATGGCGCACACCTAAAGGGGAAATTCGTTGGTTCTAATTTGCTTGCAGTAGGAATGGATGGAAATAATCAGATTGTGCCACTTGCGTTCGGGGTGTGTCTAGGTGAGTCTGGTGCTAGTTGGACTTGGTTTATGATCAAGTTGAAGCAATGCATAGGAGAAATTCCAGACTTGGTTTTCATTTCTGATAGGCATTCAGGCATCGCGCAAGGCATACGAGATGTGTTCCCTAACGCGTTTCATGGGATATGTTGTCGTCATTTATTGATGAATGTGATCTTGGCAAAAAAACATAATCCATTGTTTTGGAGAATATGCAAAGCTCATAGAATATCTAAATACGAAAGTTTGATGGAAACACTGCTTGGCGTAGATCCAGTGGCACATGCTAAGCTTGTTGAAGTGGGTGTTCACAGGTGGTCTAGGGCTCATAGCCCTGTTAATCGCTACAACTACATAACATCAAACTGTGCAGAGTCGATCAACGCATTAACTAGGGAAGCTCGTAAAATGCCAATTACAATGTTAATGGAGTTTTTCCGAGGTTTGGTACAAAGATGGTATTTCGAAAAACGCGAAGATGCAGGTACACACACTTCATTTCTTATGCCGTCTATTACTATAAACATTTATGTATAACAATGTGTTGGTTGTACGTAACAGATATGTACGTAAAAGTACCGCAGCTGCTTACGCCTTATGCGGAAAAAAAAGTGCATAGAAGAATTTTGAAATCGACCCGGTGGAGAGTATACGGAATTACTCGTACCCGGTTCCAAGTGAATGACAGAAAATACGATTGCTACGTGGATTTGGTGTCGCACCCCCGAAACACGTGGCAGCGGAAGTATGAGGTGTCACGGGGCTACGACCAAATCAAATATCATCACTCAAAGATTACAACAAACGACCTCTATATGAGACGTTGAAAATAGTTACATTACAATAATTCAGAAGTTTACAAAAGTATTTGGAGTTCGCATAATAAAAGTAGAATTACATAATTAAAACTACAAAATATAGTAAATGTAATTCTAATTCCTTGATGTTTGAAAACAATGCGACTCAAACTATGCTTTCCAAAAGCATCCTACTGTCTTGTTTCCTGTGGGTAGTCCTACAGCGTCTGCAAACCTGAGAATACATACTAAAAGGGTCAACATAAAGTTGGTGAGTTCATAGGTTTGCACGCAGTTGTAAACATAAGTAAGAAATATGAGATTTCTGTTGCGTTGCACGTATGCAAAAACTGTTGTAAAATATCAGGTTATCATTTGTTATTCCTTGTTTTCCTTTGTTATCATTTGTTATCCTTTGCGTCATGAGCTCATAGTTCGAAGCTTAACCCTTGTTGTTGCCTCAGCAAGTGTCTAATCCGGAACACTCGTTTGTCAAGTATTATGCGTCCGTTTGACCAGTTAGAGCAACCTAACCCGGACGGGGGTGTCAATCCCCAATAGATCTATTCACAAATACTCACGCTTACAAATAATTAACGAACTACGATGTGCGAGGGCTTTGTTGGATTATGGTTTCACTCATGCGTTATCCTTTGCTTTCCCTTGTTTCCTTTGTTTTCATTGTTCCCTTTGTTATCCATTGTTTATAAAACAGTTGTATAAAAGCAGTTGCTTAACGGCACTTGTATAAAGCATGTTCGAAGATAGTTGTATAAAACATGTGTGTATGTATTCTCACCCCAAAATAATTAAAACGAGTAAAACGGGGGCTATGAAACTCACCTTAGATTAGCAAGTAGCAAGCAAATATCAAATAAGCAAGCAAGCCGATGTGCAACCTTCTAACGTCCTAAACATATAAGGTTGTGTAAGTAGATGTCTCATAAGACCATCTATAGCGATTGTATAAGTGGGGTTCAATGTCCACTTAAGCCAATCGTGTAGGTGGAGGGTTAATGTCCACCTAGAGCTAGTTCATCAACTAGTATGTCCAAATAAGTTGTTCAAGTTCGTTTATTAAAAACATGTACGACCCGTTGGTGAAAGTTTGTAGTAATAATTCATTTAGACATTATTATTAAGTTTGCTTTGTTGTATACTATTCAGTAGTACAAATCGGGTGCTGCAAATAGATTATTTTAGTTTGTATAAGCCTTAAACCGTAGGTCAAAGTTGGTCAACTCGTTGGTCAAACCTGGTCAAACTTGGCCAAACTGGTCAAAGTTGGTCAAACCTGGTCAAAGTTGGTCAAACCTGGTCAAAGTGGTCAAAGTTAGTCAAACCTGGTCAAACCTGGTCAAACTTAGCATCACTAGCAAAATGTAGCAACAATAGTAATTGTGGCATCACTAGGTTAGTGTCTCTACCTGAGACTTAGGATATTTTCAGAAATTGTAGCATCACTAACAAAATGTAGCAACACTAGTATTTGTGGCATCACTAGGTTAGTGTCTCTACTTGAGACTTAGGATATTTTCAGAAATTGTAGCATCACTAACAAAATGTAGCAACACTAGTATTTGTGGCATCACTAGGTTAGTGTCTCTACTTGAGACTTAGGATATTTTCTTCAAGTGTTCTATGTGTCGGTTTCTAATTCGGGAAACTTTCTAAGTTTAGTTTTTTGTCTAAGTTACTAACTAAGTCATCCAAACCCATTTTTGTTACCATTTTCCAAAAATAGTAAGTTTTGTCGTTTTTAGAAACCGAGCCATTTTTGTTGACTTGGTCAAACCTACCCGGTTTGACCCGAAACTTTTACCCAACCCATACATCAGTTTATAGAGTCCATAAAATTTGTCGGTTCGTGTCGGAGTTCATCCAAAGTGTCGGTTTCTAACATGCAACCTAAAAATTCAAGATTTCATATTTTCGACTTTTGTCGGTTTGGTTCGCCATTTAATTTCTACCACTTATGGTCCAAACTAGGGTTTGAGATTTTTACCAACTGATCATGTATGTATCTAGTCTAACATAAAATTTTTACAACAACCATAGTGTCCATTTACATATTTAAACAAATTCGCGTATGAACCGTACTCATTTTCCGAAAACTTCCAGACCAGGTTCAAAGATCCGATTATAGCCAAAAATACGTAGAGATCTGGAAAAAGTGTAAAACACGAAAGTTGTAGCTCTTTTCAATACGCAACTTTTTAAAAAAATTCGTTGTCTAAATCCTCCTATAACTCAAGTTATGACCATTTTACCAGACTGACTTTTTGATGGCGGATTATGCATGTTCTTGAATTAAGTATAAAAACGTATTTTGACATGGTATTTGGACATAATAGTGTTAGATGATCAATATAACATGTAAATATACATTATGTAAGTATGTAAATGAGGAGTTTAGGTGATTTATACCAACAAAATGATGGAGAACAAGAGGGAGATGAAGATGATGATGATATGTGATGATGAACAAACTGATTTTTGGGCTGATCTTATTCAGTAATTAGAGAGAAAAAGAGTGAAAATGGATTGAGAGGAAATGAGGAGGTTAAGTGGAAATGAAGGAAAGGAAGAGTTGCATGAAATTTGTGTGGGTGTGTAAGGAATCATCATAGTGACAAAGCAAGAGATATGATAGGGTGGGATGGGAGGTGGTGCCCGGCCCATAGGGGGCCCCACAAAGGGTATTTTGGTCATTTCTCATTTCCCATTTAATTAGTTATGTTCTCCGTTCGTTTACTCGATTGTTTAGACGTTTATTCATACGTTAAACGTTTTATACGCGTTTTTAAGTGACGAATTTTAATTTAGATATTTTCACTTGAAATATTTTATCTAGATGCTTGAAAACATTTATAAAAATGTTCCGATAATTGATCGGCCTCGATTTGCGTGCACGTTTTACGGAGGTTTAATCGCGTAACGTTTTAAATAGACGTTTTTATTGACGAATCATTAGACGATGTTTTTAATAATAATTCCATACAAAATAATATATTTTAAATTATAAAAATATATTTCGACTTTCGTTCAGTTGTCGGAGCGTTCCGCGCATTTCTGTTGCGTTTGAGACGTTTTAGCCGAAACGCCTAAGTTTTTCGTGTATTAATTTAACCAATTAACAATATATGATAAATAACTTCTAAAAATAGATTCAAGTTATTTATAGAAATGTTTTCACCAACGTCGTATAGTTTGTCGGACTCCGTCCGGTTGTTTCGCACAATTTCAACAAATTGCGTAAGCGTAATTATAACTAATTACGTAAGCGTATATTCACAAAATATACAAGTAGTTTCAAGCAATTACAAGCATTTAGCCTAATACTAAACTAAACACACGTAATTAAGGTTTCGGTTAAGTTTAAAAGTTAACCTAAATTGCCGGGTGTCACATTTGGAGAGAGGAGAGTGTTCTTGTCTAAAATGGAAACACTCTGGTTTACCATGTGGTCACGTTACAGCGGTGCTGAAGGAGATTAGTCAAAATGAAAGTGCTCAATTTGCGAAACACTGGTTCACGATTGCTACTTATAAGGCAACGTATGCAGAGGAAACTAATTTTGTTGGAGATATAACTAATTGGGTCATACCGGAGAACTTTCAAAGGGTTTTACCACCCTTAAACAACAAACGGAATGCGGGTAGACCGAAAAGTAAAGGGCGTATTCCATCAAGGGGAGAAAAAGTGTACAAGAAAGTCTGTACACGATGTGGTGCCGAGGACCATAAAAACAGTCAATTTCGTGTCTCATTGACGTCAACATAGAACTTCGTATATCCAACTGTCGATTTAAATGAATTTTAGCGTGTATTAACTTACCTTGTTGATGTCAATGTAATGCTTTTGGTTCATTTCAAATCAAGATTACTTCAGAATAAAAACATTGATGTTCCACCTCCCAAAATATCATCATAATTCTATAGTTTAAATTGCTATATTTAATTAAATAGACTTAGGGGGTGTTTGGGATTGCGTTTTGATGGTGATTTTTTGATTATTACGATTAGAAAACGTAAATAATTAGTTTAAAGTGTTTGGCAAGCAAATTCTGAAAATTGATTAACTTGATTTGAAAATAATTTCACTAGTTTATAAGGATGTACATTTTTGTCATTGTACTTGTTAAATTATTAATAATCTAATTTGTCAAACACTAAAGAACCTAATTATCTTATTATCACGATATCAAACAGTATAATCACATCCAAACACTAAAGTTCTACCACATGTTTTGTAACAGATGGTTTTTAGATCCATTGAAAGGGACATATACTATATTTCTCGCAACATATTAAATTAACAACACCTGTAAATAGAAATATGTATCTTAATTAGACACAAATTGTAAAAGTCACGACAACCTTTGTCATATAGAACATTTACAATATAACTTGGTTCCACTTGATAAACCATTCAAAAGAATCTACCCTTCTGCAAAAGTCGTCAATTGTTTTTAGTTCGGCCACAATAGGACACTAAACACTGCAACTGATAAACAAAACCAGTTAACCATCAAACGTTCAACACTCGTGAAATCTATCGATCAAGAAAGCCATAAAATAGTCTAGCTAAACTCTCACGATACCATAACCCGGCATGTCTACCATCTACAGGAGGAAGGTAAAGTGTTCTGTTAAACGCCAAGCGATAAATACATATACATACAAAAATCCCGCAATCACCAAATACTCCAGCCTGCTCGGGGGTGAGGTGTTTTGGATGCGTCACAAATGTCATGGTGTATGCATCTTTCTTCAACCCTTTACTTGTAAAGATACCACTTGCATCTAAAAACTTTGGAATTTTCTTTTGTAGGTTCTTCTCCAATTGGCTGTAGAACTTACTTCTGATTACTCTTCCTTAACTGTCGATGTTGAGCTTGCTATCGTAGTAGGTAAAAACACCCGTTGCAATCTCAAACTCCAAGAGGCTAAAATGTTTTCTAGGCTCATTTACGGGCATAAATACCTGATAAAATGGGTAGCAAGTTCAGTTGGTCGAACATGAAAATGACAAAAGTTGTTAACTAAATTCCTATCATTGTTCCTCAAAATTGAAATTGCAATCAAATTATAGTGTGCTGTTTATTGGTTATCATGAAAATAAATATATACAAAATGATATAAACTTACACGCCTGACATCTTTCCACTTCCCAGGGAACACTACACCATCAGAATAATACGTTGACACATGATGTCTCTTCCACCTGATGATGTCGATAAAAAAAGGGTCTACCGATCACCAGTCAGCATCTGGTGCTCTAATCGTGTTCATGTAGTTGATCCACGCTCGGATATGCTGTTTATGATATTATCTAAATTAACAAAGCATGAACAACAAAGCCCGACTCTTACAACATCGTTAAAGTTAGAAGGTACTTACAGTATCATGAAGCCATCCGGTTTCTGTCCTCTCCTTCCTCGTTTTACCCACCTTCGTTTTTGAATCCTCGGTTATTTTATCCTCGGCTGGGGTTTCTCGGCAAAGTAATGTGTACCAAAAGTCTCTAGAAATAGACAAGTTTGTATGAACGGACAGGGTACATGATTTAGATTCATCCGACTTGAGCCAATTTTCAAAATTCTAATCCATCATAGGGTAGGGATAATCTCCATGGGGTCGTATGAAATCCTATAATAAGCACAAAGTTAATGTAATATTATGATAGTAATATACCATGCCAAATGTAATGCAAAAAACTTTTTATGGGCAGCATTTGTAGTTCTTCAAATCATCAAGGCTAGTAAAAGAAACAACTTTACCGATTACACCAATTATCCGACGCTAAATTAAATTAAGATAACTAGTAATAATTTATAAGAATCAAATACAAAAAATTGTACCTCATTCCATACTGGAACATTCCTAAACGGAAGCACCTCTGACTTATCATTCTTCTTCACCAAATCCTTCTCCGTGTCTTTGTTAGCCACCGGGTCGGTGATTTCATCAACAATAACAGCCGAGTCCTTCAAAACGTTCTGATCGTTATTTTTCTTCTTCTTCTTCTTGGGTTTAGCGGCCTTTAAAAACGACAAATGCTAAAAATCAACAAAAAAATCAAAGATTAACTAATGTCAATAAAACAGGTGATACCTGGATATCATTTTCAAGTGTCATCTTAGGCACAGGCGATACCGCACGTTTCTTCCTCTTATCGGGTTTAGCAAGCGGAGTAGTGTCCGGTAAGGGACCAAATGGTGATTTTGCAAACCTACCAATCTTCGGGGGCCTCTTCTTTGGAAGGTCTTTGTACACCTATATTTAGAAACAAATGATACAATTAAAGATAAATTTAAGGAAATAAAGTTATAGATTATCTACCGTGTCTATTGAATCTGGGTGTTGTGTCTCGTCCATCATAGTTGCCTCTCCTCGCATATCAACCACCGTGCCCTCCTACAAGTGTCACAACTTGGTTAATTCAAAATATATAAACTATACATTCAAATATTTCAGTACAAGATATAACTTTAAATTCACGAATTACCATTGTATCTTTAAGGTTTCTCATTACGGCATCGAGTTCCATTTTGGAAACTTCATCCTCCTTCGCAGTAAGTACCTCTGACAAAGACTGAACAGTAGGACGTATGGCGGTGTCATCGTAAACAACGTGCTCCTACAAATATAACAAAACCATTTAATAGCAATATTTACGGGTTAACAACCAATTCATAGGATGTTAGTTTATACCTCCGGCATAGAGTGAACCCTCCCACATGTGGTGGTGTCGTCATGACCAACGTGCGTCTAAAAATATAACAAAAATATGCCAATTAAACCAATTTTGACATATTAAGATGTTAAATAATACTCAGACGCACCTGTTCTGCCTCACAAAAAAAGCTCAAATCTAAGCTCAGATCTAAAGCAACGTTATCGGTTTCCAAATCGGGTTGCCTCTCTGGATCAGGATGGCTCACGGGATCAGCAGCCCGAAAGAAAGGATAAGCATTCTCGGAGATGAAATGATGATCTAATACGGGATCTCGTTTCTGATACGTGGGGAGAACCTACGCTCCAATGGTAAAAAATTAACAAATTTTAGTTTATACTAGTAACAACGTTATATAAATATATAACAAACCTTTTCCTCTAGCACCATACAACGCTCATGCAAATGCCAATAAAATTGATGTAGGTTAGTGTAAGCCTTCTGTAGTACCAAATGCTCTCGATGTAACTCCAAATGCTCTCGATGTAACTTCATAAAACGTTCCTCCAACGACGAATCATCCCTCTGATAGTTTGACGGCGATGGAGGAGGCTTCGCGACACTTGCATCAGTTGCAGCATCATCCCTCTTATGAGGTGAAGGAGGCCTTAAATTAGCAGTATCAACGGGATCACTATCATCAGCATCTTCTTGTACAACCGCAAAGCAAACCTCGCTGGCTATCCACCAATCAGCCTTGGTCTCTTCCGGAAGCAATTCAATGGTTTTTAGAGGTCTCATTTCCTACAATTAGCATATATATATATATATATATATATATATATATATATATATATATATATATATATATATATTACCTTTTGGTCCAATAAGTATTGAAAAAGCAAAAATAAATACACTTACGTTAACAAACGGGCCGTTGAAGAGATGTTTTTCAGTTTTATTAAACGTCACATCATAAGACCACCTAATTCCCCTCAGGAGCTTGTCCTTTAGAGGTTTCCACCATCGACGGCATACCGGGAACGTCTCCAAAATCCATATCTAAAATGACAGAAAAAATATACAATTACAAGTTATGTTAACAGTCAATAATAAAACGTTAATTAATTTGATTAATTATGTAACCTTAAATGCCTAAATAAATCCCATCAGTGTATATGTGGCCTTTTCCTCAGGATCTTTACGAAGTCCTTCTAAATGTCGTTCCCTTCTACTAGGTACCGCATCCTTAAGTTGCTTGTGTGTAATAACCCATACAAGAGATCCCCACGGAAAACGATTCCACTCATTCAAATCCTCAACTAGCTCGAGATAGTGCGGGTCCACCACATTTCTCAAGTCACCACCATTTCCAACATAGTTGTTAGACTCGTATGAGTCGATTCAAAAACCTCAAAAAAGAGTCGACTCGGTGATTGACTCGTTTTTGCCTCTGACTCGTAGCCTGACTCGGAATTTTGGACTGACTCGGTCCGAGTCGACTCGACTCGTGACCCCACAAGTCAAGAAAAACATGGAATTAATCTGTAACTTCTTAGAATGGGACTTCCTTGAACATTAGATAATATGTAAGACAAAAGAGAATGGCAAGAATGTAGGATGAAGATGAGGGAGATGGAAAGAGAGTTGAGATACTTTAGCAGTTGTTGTCTTTCCTGTTGCTGCTGTCTTCGTAGATCTGGTTAAGAAAAGTAGAGTTTGAAGATTCTCTTGATCTTGGAGAAGGCAAGGGTAATAGTATGGTTTTTAAGAAGAATGCCTTGGTATTTAAGTACTACAAAATGTTAAAGGTGTTTGGGGGAACTCAGGCAATGACATGACCAAAGGTTAAATATAAGTGTATATAATATCTATTGGATTGTTGATAGTTGTTCAAGTGTGTCTAGGGAAGCTCAAAAGCAATATAGTGGGTAAAGGTACTCAGTCAATGAAATGACAAGTAAGCAATAAACTTTTCTTCATAAAAATAATATATATTATTGTTATATTTGAACTAAACAAGTACGGTTTGACTAATTTAGTTACAAGCTAGAGTGTCTTATGGTTCCACTACCACTTTGACCAAAGTTAGATTTCCAGATACATATAAATATAGTATATATATATATATATATATATATATATATATATATATATAAAAGCAAAAATCTATATAAATATACAAAAGATATAGATGGAGTGAATAATTTACGTATATTATGACTCTTACGATTCGAGTCACGATACGAGTCACGAGTTGAAAATCGAGAAAACGAGTCACGATACGAGTCACGATTCGACAACTATGGTTTCCAAGAAAAACGAACTCCAACAACATTAACAGACACACACGAACAACATCTAAGTCGGCGGCTAGCTTGTCAAAACCAGACCCCTTGTATAGTTCCTGAAGGTCAACCAAGTGAACGGCCTCTGAGTTGTCTGTTTTGAATACTCAAACCTGAAAGGGGGGTAGTATTAACCTTGCATTTCTCCCAGCTAATCGTTCCAAAACGTAAACCTGAAATCAAGCAAAATTCTCTTCGTCCGAACTTCACGCAGTGACCCCCAACGTTATATTCCAATGAATGCCCATCCGTACACTCCACTTGCTTCTCTAGTATTGTATGAATCAAACGCCCCTCAAATTTACTTTCAACAATGTCCAACCAATTTCCGAAACATGTATCTCTAAATAGTTGTTCTCTAGGTGTATCATGTAACTTTTTCAGCATCTTGGGCAAAAGACTCATTCTACTCCTCATGGTGATGGAAGCGTAATATGACTGCATCACCAAAAAAGTAACATATCAGCCAACAAATAAATATAATTAAATTAATACATGTCCACACGTACCCATGTTTGTCAACTGTGTTGGCACTAAATATGTCAAAGCCTCAAGGATTCAAATATAAGAGTGGAAAATACATGTTTGTCATGTAGTATCTTAAAGTATCGACATAGAACATATTGCACTGTTTATAAGGAACAAAGAATTATAATATAGAAACAAAGATTTAAGCCGTAGGGCATAACATAATAGCACCTTCTATATCATGAAAAGGGACATCTAACACATTATAAAAGAGTTGGAAAAACATTCTTGGCCTAAGTTTTGGACTTTTTCACTGTCGTACAAACATCTGGATATCAAACCTCCTATTTTCAATAATAATTTATTCCTCTATGAATAATATTAAAAACATTAGGCAGTGATATGCATGACTTTGTGGTATTTCACAGAAACGGAAGAAAAGTAAATAATTAATTTCTTCTTGAGTTGCATGGAAAGGAAAGTAATCAAAATAAAAATCTCGTTTGGGCCAGGTAAACGGTTTCTTTTACAAAATCTACGATGTGCAATTAGAGCTACCACTAAACAAACCAACTGAATTGCTGCTAAATGGTGACTTTTCGCCATGATGTGTGAAATCTAGTTATAAAATTATCGTTGATTAGTAAACAAGAAAGTACCGAGCTAGACCAAAACACAACCGGGCAGTGGACCCTGTCGAGTAGTAGTATAGTTTGGTAAGTTCGGGTTCGAACACAGGGAACTTAGTTTAGACAATCAAGATAAGTATGAGCAATTTAAGAAAGTAAATAAAATGTGAGTGTTTTGTGTGACCGAGTTGTCACAATGCTTAAAACTACAATTTTAGTTAATCTAGGCAGGTGGACTCTGAAGAGTCAAAGTGATTTGTTGGAAACTTTCGGATATTAAAAACAATACTTGCTTGGACTATTTCACTAGTGATTTCGGAGTGAAAGGTTAAAACCGGTTTGAATCATGCAAAGGTGAATTTCAATTAAACAAAGGCTTAACATTCGCCAACACCAAATGTTCAAATTCAATTCAAGGCCTTAAGACTTAATCTAGTAACGGACATTCGCCATGGTTACCAAAATTGCACGTTGAGCTTAATATATCTAGCTTGTTCCAAATTTACATCCGCAAATTAGTTCAATTACTCTTAGACAAATAAGTGATGATAAATTACTAAGTAAAAGACGTTCACCACATTTACTAGTAATTCACCAACCGAGTTTAGATAAGTGTTTAAAACTCAAATACACAAGTTTTGATAGATTAAACATAGTAGGCGAGGTTATAGGTTTACGATTCACCAAAAGGAAAGACCTTCGCCAATTTCCCCAACTCATATGTTTTTAGCTCTTTTGTTTAACAAAATCCAAGTTCATGGTCATGAACAAAGGTCCATCTATACTTTGACATACAAATGAAAGCTATAAAACTCAAAACAAACATTCGCTATAGTTAAGAAGTTAAAATCGCCAAGTTGTTTCACAAATTTGTTGAGCTAAACACAAGGGAGTTCAAGAATGAACCATAAACCCCAATCATAATCAAACACCAAAATTCATCACCCCTAATCACTAGCTAGTTCATCCAAACAAGTATATAAGTAAACTAGCCATCATCATAACAATAATCATGCAACAACAACAAATACTTAAGATAATCATAAATTACTTGAAATTAGATAGAGTAAAATTGTACCCAAAGATGATTACACAAATTGAAGTAATTGTTCTTGTGAAGATTAGCTTGATCTTCTCTACAAATTTCCAAGTGAAATGCAAGTGAAATTACAAGTGAATTTGAGAGTAAAGTGATAGATTTTTGTGAAGTGGAGTTGGGTGGAAAAATGGTTTAGGTCGTGGGTTTTTGTTGAGAACAAGACCCCGATGATGAAAGTGAAGTCCAGTCTAGTATCCAGATTCTTTCCCCTGAAGATAATATGTCGAGAGATAAGGTTAGGGTTTTTACAACCCGACCCATCAAAAAGATGCCAAAACCCATGGATAAATCTTGAGCGGGAAGTGTTTGGACCATAAAATGGTTGGAGCATTAATTGCTTCTCCATTAAAAATCGCACACGCAAATATAACCCAACAGACATCGAGCGACTTTTATCCAGCAGAGAAGATCCACAGTGACCCGCCAAATTACCCGACCGGGTGAGCAAAGGCACCTGGACGGGTGGGAACCCATACCCGATCGGGTGGGTAGTCTTACCCGGGCGGGTGGCCTGCTAAAATCCTGATCTTCCAACACGGGCTCGGGGCTGTGACCATTTTGAACTACGATACCGATCGCGTGAAATTACCCGGTCGGATGGATCACCACACCCGGACGGGTGACGACCATACCCGGGCGGGTATGCCCCTTTTTAAAGGGATCCAGACTTAGCTCCATAGTTCATCAAAACTTCACCATTCGCATGCCTTTCCAAGTTTCGACCTGAGATAAATTTTCAAACAAAATAAGTATCGAAAGTTCGAGAAATCTACTCAAATACAAATGCAAATCAAGGATATCGCGATAGATTTATATAGACAAAATGAGCAATATCACACCACAGGATATAACTTACCATCCATTGCAAGTCTAGTCACATAGTAGAATGAAATAAAATATACATGTCGAAGCAATTAAAATTGATCAAAATAACAATACAAACATGATCATAGCCTTTCTGTTAACAGCTACTATATGATCCAAATCCAAACCACATTCTATATTCCAAGATAACTTATATAATAGTTTGTATCACATACACCTTTTTTTACAAACCTAGAAACAGAATTAACTTAAAATATAGATGAATTTATTGAATAATTATTACCTTATCTTGACAGAAATCCAACCCCATGGTATTGCCGACCGAGAATCTGCGGCCAAACAAGCCTCTGCCACCGTCCACCACCACTTCAACCACCGTTGCCACAACAAACAATCACCCACCCTACCACCACAAACAATCCGTTGTCACCGCCACCAACTAACACCTTCAAGTTAAACAACCTTCGGCGCTGTCACCGCCACCAACCTCGACCGAAGCAAAAAATAAAACGCAAAACCCTAACCCAAATAAAACCCTAATCAAACCCAAACCCAAGTGTTTCAAGTGTCTGCGGTTAAACCTAACAATTGTTGAAATGGCATTTTCAATCGAAAAAGAGGAAAAGTGAAGAATGAAAGATGATTTTGAAAGGAAAGATGATTTTGTTCTTGTTGTTCTTGTGAGGGGAAAAGTAAAGAGATCTCAAAAGTAAAACGAAAGAGATGTGAATTTGGCGAAATGTAATGTTAATGATATATTTCGGCGAAATACTTTATCAATTTCGGCGAAATTTTTAAAAGAAATTGGCTTTTGCGGCGAGATTTTAGGCGAAATGTGTGAGGTGAATTTCAGTGAAAATGGCATGTTGACCGGCGAAATAGAGGTTGACCGGCGAAAATCAGGGACACTTGGAAATCATTTATTGGTCTAAAAAAATTCGCCGAACTCGCCTACGATTTGGTCTATTTCGGCGAAAAGGATGTCTATTTTGGAAAAAAAAAAAACTGACAACGTTCATTTAGTGAAAATATCACCTTTGACTGTTTATCTGAGTAATTTTCTCTATAAATAAGGGTATAATTGTCATTTCACACTATTACTGCTGCACACACAGGAAATCATGGGCCCGGAGTGAGGTTTTCTCATCACTTCGCAGAATTTTGATAGAAACAAAAAGGATTTTAGGGCACCGCAAGAACACCACAAAAATACTAACACTCTCTGAATGCAATTTCTTCCCCCAATTCATCTTCTTCAGAGATCCCCAGGTCGAAATTCAGAGGTAAATTCATCTGTTCAACTCTCCCTGTTTTTCCCCCTTTTGAAAATAAACGAAAATACCATCTACAACTTGAAATTTGTTCACCCACTTCAAATCCCCAATATTATAACGGTTTGTTGATTACCTATTTGATTTTACCAGATTATAAGCTTATCCATTTGAAAAAGATCAAAACTTTGCATCATATTGTGCCTCAAAAACTTTCTTGAAATTTGTGAACCTATAGAAAGAGCTTAAATAGGGGTTAGTGATTATAATTATAATAATGGCTGAAGATTCATTAGTTGGAATCCCAGAACAAAGTTTTGTTAATTTAACAGACCATCATCATCATCATCAGCATCAGCATCAGCAAATTGATTTACATCAGCAAATTGATTTATCTGAATCTATTGATTTAGCAAATCATGCTTTAGTTATAGGGCAAGAATTCCCAGATGTTGAAACGTGTAGAAGGGCTTTAAAAGATATTGCTATAGCTTTACATTTCGATCTCCGAATAGTGAAATCAGATCGTAGTCGTTTTATTGCTAAATGTTCAAAAGAAGGTTGTCCTTGGCGTGTTCATGTTGCGAAATGTCCAAATGTTCCTACTTTTTCTATTAGAACACTTCATGGTGAACATACGTGTGAAGGCGTTAGAAACCTTCATCATCAACAAGCTTCCGTAGGTTGGGTTGCGAGATCCGTTGAGTCACGAATCAGGGATAATCCACAGTATAAACCGAAAGAAATTTTACAAGATATTCGTGATCAACATGGTGTTGCTGTGTCGTATATGCAAGCGTGGCGTGGGAAGGAACGTAGTATGGCTGCGTTACACGGTACTTTTGAAGAAGGGTATCGACTTTTGCCGTCGTATTGTGAACAAGTTAGAAAATGTAATCCAGGAAGTGTAGCCTCTGTTTTCTCGACTGGTCAAGATAATTGTTTTCAACGCCTTTTTATATCTTATCGTGCATCAATTGTTGGCTTTTTGAATGCTTGTAGACCACTTTTGGAAATCGATAGAGCTCATTTAAAAGGGAAATACTTAGGTACGCTTATATGTGCTTCGGCTGTTGATGCTGATGATGGTTTGTTTCCTTTAGCTTTTGCTGTAGTTGACGTCGAAAGTGATGAAAATTGGATGTGGTTTATGTCGGAATTAAGGAAACTCATTGGCGTAAATACCGACAATATGCCTAGACTTACAATATTATCAGAAAGGCAACGAGGCATGGTTGAGGCAGTTGAGACACATTTTCCAAGTGCGTTTCACGGGTTTTGTTTGCGTTACGTGAGTGAAAACTTTCGTGACACTTTTAAAAACTCGAAGTTGGTAAATATTTTTTGGAGTGCCGTGTATGCCCTTACACCGGTTGAGTTTGAAAGCAAGATATCAGAAATGTTAGAGGTTTCACAAGATGTTATATTATGGTTTCAAGAATTTCAGCCGCAGCTTTGGGCCGTAGCATACTTTGAAGGTGTACGTTATGGTCATTTCACGTTAGGTGTGACTGAGCTTTTATACAATTGGGCTCTTGAAGGCCATGAACTCCCGATTGTTCAATTGATGGAACACATTCGTCATCAGTTGACTACGTGGTTTGAGAATAGAAGGAATATGGGAATGAGGTGGAACTCGATTGTTGTACCGTCTGCAGAGCAACGGATACTTGAATCCGTTGCTGATTCCCGTTGCTATCAAGTGTTACGTGCAAATGAAGTTGAGTTTGAAGTTGTGTCAACGGAAAGAACAAACATTGTTGATATAAGGAGTAGAGTTTGTTCGTGTAGACGGTGGCAGTTATACGGTCTTCCATGTGCACATGCTGCAGCCGCTCTTATATCGAGTGGAAAGAATGCACATGTTTTTGCTGATCATTGTTTCAAAGTTGAAAGTTATCGGGAAACATATTCACAAATTATATATCCCGTTCCTGACAAAAGTCTTTGGAAGGATGTTGGTGACGAAAGTGGTGGTGCAAAGGGTGAAATGGTAATTCGACCCCCGAAAACACGAAGGCCGCCAGGTCGACCCAAAAAGAAGGTTCTTAGAATTGAGAGTTTGAAGAGACCCAAAAGAATTGTTCAATGTGGTCGTTGCCATATGTTGGGTCACTCCCAAAAAAAGTGTGCAATGCCAATTTGACTTCAGTGGATGTCTCTTGTAATCGTTCTTTAGTATCATTTTGTTGTTTGTTTTTTGACAGTCGGCATAGAGTTGTGTATTTTATATGGGTATCAAGTTGCTAAAACTAATTCCATCTTGTTAGTTTTACAGTTTCTTGTGATCCTTCTCTTTGCATGTTTTATTCTTTTAGAAAGCTGGATTTCTTGCTGTTCTAAATGACAGGTTTTCTTGGCTGATTTGATGGACTTTTAACTCCAGAAATCTCCCCTTGGGCATGATTTGCAGGTCGAGTGGATTGGTAACTAGTTAAGATGGGTTTTGGTTGAAACGGGCTGGGTCAGCTCAGGTCAAGCATCAGACATTTTTCTGTCTATCGTTTGTAAGTGCCAATCATGCTGTTAAAAAATAAATAATTTAAAAGGCAATCATGGTGAGTGCTATCAACAACATATAAAAATATCTCGAACCTTTTTGGGTATATTATGTTTCAAAAAAGAGCGTAAATTTGCTTTCCACAAGTTTTGAGGGGTGTTCTAATCTCATGAGAAAGTTAAAGTTTCAACAAGTACCGGCAAAATTAGCCCATATGTTAAATTCTGGGCCATTTTGGACTTTTATTATTGTTTAATGGGTAATACTGGGCTTCCTAAAGTTTCTAAATGCACTAGAAACTTACAAGTCATGAAGCCAAGGTAGCTTGCCAATTACTGCCGTGTTGTTGATATCGGTATTTTCTGGAGTGTGAATGTTGCCTTAAGAGCAAGGTTGTCAAGATCTATAGCTCACAATTTTGTTTGCAAGATTTGGACTGTATTTTAGACACAATTCTACTTTAATGTCCAAATTTAAAAGACAAATTTACTTTGACAAATGTAATTAGTGCGGTTTGAACGAAAGAGTGATGAAATCTGTACAGGACACCTGGAATTAGAGCTTTAGGAGTTTGGAGGTCATTAAAACTGTGGTCCATTAGCATTTTTCCATAGAAAGAAACTTAGGTCGGCCTATTTGTAACCGAGTGAGGAACAAGGTTATGAAATAGAAGAAAACAATCGCAATCATTTCACGTCCTAACCCAAACCATTTTTATTAAATGGGTCAGCTGTGTTGTCCTGTTAACGACTGTGACTCATTTACCCTCAACTCTAGGGGCGGAGACAAGGGGGGACTGAATGGTGCTCGGCACCCCTCAACAGTTCAAATGACTTAAATAATTTATTATTATTTTAGTACATGATGCATCTCTTTTTAAATTATTTCATCATTTAATCTCTCTTAATTGTCCATTGATTCATAATTTTCATATATTCATACAAATATCATTGATATAATTCTCTTATCACTCTATTTAATCTTTAACGTCAATACGTCCTTATGTTATGGTAAAGTTGAGCCCCCCTTAACCTCAAATTCTAGCTCCGCCACTGCTCAACTCTAACCCGTTTATTTTCATTTCATATTCGTACCATGTTTCATGTTATACCAGAAACGTCACTATCATTTTGGCTTTCGTATTTGATTTTTCAATTTGTCTTCTTCCAAAATAGTTAAGACTACCTACCAGCCTACCCAATCATCATTCGGCGAATCGAACACATCTCTATATTTATGAAGAACCCTCATCCATTCCATACCACGCAAATTAAAGATGGAAGAAACATTATTGACAACTAATGAGAACAAGCCTCACGTGGTGTTCATTCCATTTCCAGCACAAAGCCACATCAAGTGCATGCTAAAACTAGCCAAACTATTGCACCACAAGGGCCTTCACATAACTTTTGTCAACACTGAATTCAATCTCAACCGCTTTATTAATTCAGGCGGACCACTCTGCCTCGATGGTGCACCAGGGTTCAGATTTGAAACCATTCCTGATGGTCTTCCTTCTGACCCTGATCAAACGACTCAAGACATGAATGAACTTTGTGAGTCTTTTTTAGTCAATTGTTTGGATCCGTTTCTTGACCTTGTGGCTAGACTTGAGGCTCCGGTTACTTGTATTATATCCGACGGCATGCCTTTTGCCACTTATGCTGCTGAGAAGCTTAGTGTCCCATATGCAATTCTGGACATTTGCTCCATGTGCTTTCTTTTTACGTTGCTCCAGATCTTGTTGAAAAAAAATTAATTCCACTAAAAGGTCTGTTTTCTAACTACCTCCCTTAAAACCAAGACGTTAAAAAACGGGCTAGTAACACATTGAACAGCTATTACCAAAATCCTTGATTATGGCTCAACGATCAGAAGATCGTGGGTCAAACGTGTTGGGAAATGACCGCGTAAAATAAACGCATGTTCGGAAAATGTTTAAGCCTACGGAGTCACACGTATAGACACTTATGCTCAATATGATTAGTTGATATATATGTGAGATATATATTGATTAATGCGTTCACGTTTATTGAATGGAATATTCTAGAAACTAGATCCAACCGCCGGTTGGATATGTCAACCGCCGGTTGGAATCAAATATGGAAAGGCGGTGGAACACCCGGGTCGTGGAATGGATGCTTGGGTCAAAAGACAACCCAACCGGCGGTTGGGAAGCTCAACCGGCGGTTGGAGGTCGGCTCCAGCAAGTATAAATGCCTTAAACCATACGATTTCTTGAAAGCTTAATTCGATCTTAGGGTTAAGATTGCGAATTAAAGTGCGACTTAGGAGCTAGAAAGCTAGGGTTTGAAGGTTTTCAACCCTAACGAAGATCGGTTCTTGTGTGGTTCGACCAAAGAAGAAAAGCACAAGGGTTGTGGGTATTGTGAACGGCGTACTAGCATACCTGTTGAGTTGCTGTCGTGTGTGCGATCGTAGAGAGGTTTTACTTTAAACCTTAATAGTTTATCTGAAGCTCTGCTAAAAGGTACATGATTCTTTTCTTAACTAATTATATATACGTGCTTATTCGCTTCCGCAATTGTGTGACAATATGATTATCTGTATGCTATACTCTAACAATGGTATCAGAGCCACACGTATGTGTTATAATTAATTAAATCTGTTTAAACATTAAATTTGGTGGGGTTAAGTTGTTTGATTCGATTAATAGCAAAGAAAATAGTTTTGGTTGTACTGAGATTAATGTCGAATGACAAAGTAGGTCAAAATTTCGTTCTAACCGGCGGTTGGATGTTCTGACCAGCGGTTGGACAACGAAACTAGGGTTTTAAAGTAGCGAATAATGAAATTACGAATTACAATTCCAACCGGAGATTGGGATTACCAGCCGGCGGTTGGAACTTGAAACCCTAATTTTGGTTAAATTGTTAAAACTTGTAAAATCCCATCAGAAATTTAATGTTTAACAAAATAATAACATAGTTAATGTAAATTGTTTGTTATTATTAAAGTACCTTTTAATTAGCAAAAAAATGGTATCAATGGAATTCATGCATAATTTGTCATGGATATCACTTAAATATTAATTGTTAATAGTGTTACTTGTTTAAAATTGTTTAATTGACAAAGTGTCTCTAGTTAGCCATATTTCAAATGTTGCATGAACAATAATTGTTAATTAATTAGTAGTTTATAATTTTGCTTAATTATTGTAACTTGTGTAGCAAAATGGTTTTATGAAAAAATAAACTGACTAATAACTATGAAATTAAGATTTATTATTTCCTTGCAAATCTTATTGTCAACTTGGGTTGGGCTCACATTCCGTAATTTTCTCTCACGACGAGGTTTGCAAGTTAATAATTTGTTTTAAACCATGACTAGGAGCTTGTATAAGAAAGGCATCTTCGGCTTGGTAATTAAGATGACGGGTTGGATTAAACGATGTAAAGATCCTAGCCCTCCTCTGGCCTCTTCATGGTCTCTCTTATACATGGCCGAAAAGGTTTAAAACATGTTGAATCGTCAATTTTAATAAAAGTGCAATCTCTAATTCAATATGAATATTAAATTAGACATCTTGACGTACGTTAATAAAGACATTAACTGGAAAAGTTTTATTAAAATCTATGATACGAAGATGTGTGCATGCTTCTTCGTACATATTTGATACATATTATCAAATCTATTACCCATTAAAAATTAAGTCAATTGCCATCCAGTTTGTAAGAACACTTGTACTTGCCTTTTGCTCTGCATGAGACGTAGGTGAATTGTATCCAAGGTAAATTACCACTCATCGTGAGACGGTGGTGGACTATTTACAGTTCTTAATTGGACGACTTAAAGCGAGTTAAGCGGTGAGATCCTTAAGCCCGTGACATAAGATGGGATGAAACATGCTTAATGAAACTTACTGCTTGATCACTAAGTACACATTAAGTCCCATAATTTCTAGAAATTGCACTAGTAATGCAATTATTGATCGTCACTTACCTTTTGAATACACCATTGCTAGCAGATCAACTGATGTGATGGTGGTATGTCAAGTAGGATCCTAGACTGAAGAAAATTAATTGCTTTATATATATAAGCATTTGGGTATTTAATTTTCTTTAAGTATTTATTATCGAAAATACTAAATTTGAACTTTTATCTATTGTAGATGGCAAATCCTGCACCGAACTCAAATTATTCGGCTTTCAGGCTAATGTTAGAAAGAGAAAAACTTTCTGGAGGAAAGTTCGATGATTGATTTCGTCAACTAAGGATTGTCCTTCGTGTTGAGAAGAAAAATGACGTCATTGAACAGCCATTGAACCTGCTCCTGCTGCTACTGCTCCTGCTGAGGAATTAGCAGCTTGGAATACTCTTTATGATTGTCATAATGAAGTTGCTTGTTTGATGCTCGGCAGCATGACTCCCGAACTTCAAAAGCAATTTGAAAGTTACAGCCCACTTGATATGATAACAGAGCTTAGATCGATGTTTGAGAAACAAGCTGGAGTTGAGTTATTCGATTTAATCCAATAGCTCCATGCTTGCAAACATGAAGCAGGGACACCAGTTAGCTCACACGTTCTAAAAATGAAGAGCTATCTGGATCAATTGGAAAGACTTCAGTACGCTTATCCTCTGCCTATTGCTGTTGGCATGATTCTCAATTCCCTTTCAAAGGATTTTGAGGGATTTGTGCGTAACTACAATATGCACAGCATGGGAAAAACTGTTGCTGAATTCCATGCTATGCTCATGGAATATGAGAAGAGTCTTCCAAAGAAACAGGCTGCCCCACAAGTCCTTGCGATTAGAAGTGGCAAGATCCAGAAAGACAATAAACCGTAAACTAAGGGAAAGACTAAGGGCAAGGGAAAGCAATGTGCTTATGTCCCTAAACCTAAAAAAACCCTCCAGCAAAGAAAGAGCATCCGGCTAAGGATGAGGCGTGTCACCACTGCAAGGAAGTGGGGCACTGGAGGAGGAATTGTCCTGCCTATCTTGCTGAGTTGATGAAGAAGAAGAAGCAAGCCGGCCAGACCGGAACTTCAGGTATCTTCACCATAGAATTATATTCTTTCTCTAATTCAAAATCCTGGGTATATGACACTGGTTGTGGTACTCACATCTGTAATACCTCACAGGGACTTAGAGTAAAGAAGAAGCTGAAATATGGGGCTCTCTGCTTGTACGTGGAAAATGGTTTACGTGCAGCTATAGAAGCCATTGGAAGTTTTGACTTAGTTCTGCCTTCGGACTTAATTATTGTATTAGACAATTGTCATTATGCACCTACTATTACTAGAGGTGTTGTTTCAGTTTCACTTTTGAAAGATAATGGATTTATCAATATTTTTAATGATTATGGTATCTCAGTTTCTAAGAATAATGTTCATTATTTTAATGCTTTTCCTTATGATTGTATTTATGAAATTGATATGCATGATCGTGCTTCAAAAGATAATTCTATGTATTCTGTTAGCAACAAAAGAGCCAAGCCTAACTTGGACTCTACCTATCTTTGGCATTGTCGTCTTGCACACATTGGTAATAAACGCATTGAAAGGCTTCAACGTGAAGGACTTATAAAATTAAATGATGATGGATCCTTTGACAAATGCGTATCTTGTGTTTCTGGAAAGATGACAAAGAAACCCTTTCCGCATCAAACGCAAAGGGCTCAAGATCTACTTGGAATCATACATACAGATGTTTGTGGTCCATTTAGACATGTGTCAAGACAAGGTGCTAGCTACTTCATCACTTTTACTGATGATTTCAGTCTTTATGGTTATGTTTACTTGCTTAAACATAAACATGAAGTTTTTGAAACATTCAAAGTGTTTAAGAATGAAGTGGAAAATCAACTCGGTAAGACCATCAAGATCCTTCGTTCGGATCGAGGTGGTGAATACTTAAGCAATGAGTTTAAGGATTATCTGGAAGCGTGTGAAATTGTCCAACAGCTTACTCCTCCATACACACCACAAGATAATGGAGTATCGGAGAGGAGGAATCGAACCCTGTTAGACATGGCGAGATCCATGATGAACTTTACTACTCTCCCATTATCATTTTGGGATTATGTTCTAGAATCTGCTGTACGTATTTTGAATATGGTTCCAACCAAGAAGGTGGATAAGACACCATATGAATTATGGCATGGGAAAGTCCCTAATTTGTCTTACTTAAAGGTCTGGGGATGAGAGGCGCTTGTGAAGCGGGATACGCATGACAAACTTGAACAAAGATCTATTAAGTGCATCTTTGTAGGATACCCAAAGGAAACAATGGGTTACTATTCTTACATTCCTTCTTAAAACACTGTTAAAGTTGCAAGATATGCTGAGTTCTTTGAAAAGAATTTTATAGCTCAAGAAAACAGTGGGAGGGTTGTAGAACTTGATGAGACTCAAGAGGAAGATGCATCACTTTCAACAAACACTAGTGAACATCAACTTGGGGGGGGGGGGGGGGGGGAAGTATTCAAAGTGTTGAACCTCAAGTCGATGTTGTTCCAATTCGTAGATCCGCAAGGATAAAAAGTGCTCAAGAGAAATTGTGTCTAAAGGTAGAATCTGAAGAGTACTTGTTAGGGGATCTTAATGAACCTCAAAATTTCAAAGCTGTATTATCAGATCCGAAATCTGAAAAATGGCTTGAAGCTGCGAATGTGGAAATGAAATCCATGAAAGATAATCAAGTCTGGTGCTTGGTTGATCTTCCACCTAATGCTAAAACTGTTGGGTGTAAATGGCTCTTCAAGAAGAAGACCGACATGGATGGAAATGTACACACCTATAAAGCTCATCTCGTAGCGAAGGGTTATACTCAAATCTACGGAGTTGACTATGATGAAACCTTCTCTCCTGTAGCGGACATAAGGGCTATTAGGATTCTCTTAGCCATAGCTGCGTACTATGACTATGAGATTTGACAAATGGATGTCAAGACTGCCTTCTTAAATGGTTACTTAGACGAGGATGTCTATATGGTTCAACCTGAAGGTTTTATTGATCCAAAACATCCCAGCAAAGTATGCAAGCTTCAAAGGTCCATTTATGGACTAAAGTAAGCATCAAGAAGCTGGAACAAGAGGTTTGATGAGGAAATCAAAAAGTTTAGATTTACTCAAAACCCTGATGAGCCATGTGTATATCACAAAGCTAGTGGGAGTAATGTTACTTTCCTTGTCTTATATGTTGATGACATATTGATCATAGGAAATCACATTCCAATGTTACAAGATGTAAAATCCTACATTGGAAAGTATTTCGCTATGAAAGACTTGGGAGAAGCAACATTCATTCTTGGAATCAAGATTTATAGAGATAGAACTAAGCGGTTAATTGGACTAAGTCAAAGTGCTTATATTGATAAGATCTTAAAAAGATTTAAGATGGAGAATTCTAAGCGTGGAAATGTTCCGATGCAAGAAAGACTTGACTTAAATAGCAAACAATGTGCTTCTACACCTGAGGAGGTGGAGCGTATGCAAAGGGTTCCTTATGCTTCGGCTGTTGGATCTATTATGTATGCGGTTAGATGCACTAGACCTGATGTGGCGTTCGCACAGAACATAACCAGCCGATTTCAACAGAATCCAGGTGAATGTCACTGAACTGCTGTGAAAAATATTCTCAAGTACCTGAGAGCTACTAGAGATATGTTCCTAGTTTATGGTGGAAATCCTGAAGCTGAGCTCAAAGTGACTGGATATTGTGATGCTGGATTTCAAACCGATAGAGACGATATGAAGTCTCGGACAGGATACATCTTGGTAATGAATGGAGGCGCAGTGGATTGGAAGAGCAAGAAGCAATCCACAACTGCCATGTCTGCAATAGAATCAGAGTACATAGCATCTTCGGAAGCTGCGATGGAAGCTGTCTGGATTAGGAAATTTATTTCTGGGTTTGACGTGGTACCCACAAATAAAAACCCCATGGAGTTGTACTGCGACAACTAAGGAGCAATTATCATTGCCAATGAACCCGGAGTTCAGAAAGGGGCCAGACATTATCCTAGATGATATCACTATGTTCGAGAGCAGATCGAATTAAGTGAAATCAATCTACTCAAAGTTCACACAGATGATAATCTAGCTGATCCATTTACGATGGCTTTACCTAAGGGAAATCTTAATCAACATGCCGAGGGCATAGGACTTCGTTATGCAAATTATTTCATGTAACTCCGTGTTTTAGTATTTGGATAAAGGATGTAAAACAATTATTATACAATAAATGAATTAAAGTACCTGGTATGTTTATTTTCATTTAATAATTAATTGTATCCTATATTTGCATGTTTAAATCCTTGAATAATTCTTAAATCATTCTAAACTGTCGATTATCGATTAACTATGTGGGAACATAATTAAACTAAGATAAATCTGAGTGATTGGTATGGATGGTCCCTCTAAACTCACATGATATCCATGAGATGCATATCGGACTACCCCAATTAACAAGTTATCACTTTATGGATCGGCGTTATTAAGTGATACTTGTAAATGATTGCTTTACTTATCCTTAGACTTGAGATGCAAGTAGGTTTTGCATGTATGGATTGCATCTTCTTGATATAGTTCTAGCTTTCCTGAATAAGGAAGTAATAAAGAGCTATTTTCAGAAGTGTAGTGAAGTACATGACTGACACGTGTAGTCAAGATAGGATTTGTTCCTTCAACTATCTGTTGAAGCATGATACCACTGGGCCCCTCATTAGAATTAATTAAGATGTTTGTACGGCCGTACCCAAATAAATTCCAGATGTGTCTTGATTGATTTGGTAATCTTAATTGATTAAAGGAATGAGAAACATAATCGTTAATTTGTGGAATGACATTGATCCATATCCAAAATTAACAAAGGTATCTGAAACAAAGGGATAGTAAATGCTGAAATCATTTTACTTGAAAAGCTTGATTATACTTTAAGAAACTATATTATACTTTAAGAAACTATAATATATTTTAAGAAACGATACTTAAACATTTCTGGGAACATTGGCGTGTTGCTAGATGCTTACCAATGTTATTGCATTTATTATGACATGATCAAGTGGGAGCTGTTGGGAAATGACCACGTAAAATAAACGCATGTCCGGAAAATGTTTAAGCCTACGGGACACTTATGCTCAATATGATTAGTTGATATATATGTGAGATAGATATTGATTAATGCGTTCACGTTTATTGAATGAAATATTCTAGAAACTGGATCCAACCGCCGGTTAGATATGTCAATCGCCAGTTGGAATCAAATATGGAAAGGCGGTGGAACACGCGGGTCGTGGAATGGATACTTGGGTCAAAAGACAACCCAACCGGCGGTTGGGAAGCTCAACCGGCGGTTGGAGGTCGGCTCCCGCAAGTATAAACAGAGGCTTAGCCTCAGCCTTAAACCATACGATTTCTTGAAAGCTTAATTCGATCTTAGGGTTAAGATTGCGAATTAAAGTGCGAATTAGGAGCTAGAAAGCTAGGGTTTGAAGGTTTTCAACCCTAACGAAGATCGGTTTTTGTGTGGTTCGACCAAAGAAGAAAAGCACAAGGGTTGTGGGTACCGTGAACGGCGTACAAGCATACCTGTTGAGTTGCTGTCGTGTGTGCGATCGTAGAGAGGTTTTACTTTAAACCTTAATAGTTTATCTGGAGCTCTGCTAAAAGGTACATGATTCTTTTCTTAACTAATTATATATACGTGTTTATTCGCTTCCGCAATTGTATGACAATATGATTATCTGTATGCTATACTCTAACAAAACGGGCCCACTTGTCTCTCCTGTCGTTAGAGGATCTCCAATGTGAAAAGCTTTTAAAGCCCTTTTACATGTACAAAAGCTTTACTCATTTACTCCTGTAGAAAAGCTTTCAAAAACTTTATTATTCAGCAAAAGGACAGTTTTAAAATGAAATTAAACTAGCAATCTTTTTTCACATAAATGGAGTGACAAATGGAGTATATGTACAGCTAGAAGAGTAACTTTCTAACTTAATTCAGCATTTCAGCTACCTGAAGATTTGCTACTTTGTCTCAACCTTTGGGTGGTTATCCATGGCACTGAACTCTTTATCGTATTGCTTTAATCATTTTATGGTTTACATATTCTTATTTGGTGTCCCAAATATTTATTATCACATGATGCTACTGCATGCATGATGGTACTGCTATATTTCTTTAATCTTAAAAATATATAATTGATATGTAAACAGTGAGTAAAATTGGATTTTACTAATAATTTCTATGAAAATAATGTCAGAGAAATTTATACCCACAACTTTTGGGTCGCTATATATCACTGTATGTAGGCATGCATATATCACTTTTTACCTGTAGCATATATAGTCACACTTTTTATTTGAAAGTTGAACATTTTTTTCTAAAGCTTGATACGATATTTGTTAATTATATTGTGGTATAATATGGCAATATGCAGATGAAAGTTACTTGACAAACGGGTACCTCGACACAGCAATAGATCGGATTCCAGCACTCGAAGGGTTCACTCTGAAGGATATTCCTAGCTATACTCGTGCCACAGACATAAACAATCTGGGCCTCCAGTATTGCCTAGAGTGTTTAAGATGACTCGGAAGGTTTCACATATAATCATTCACACGTTTGATGCATTAGAGTCAAATGTCATCAAAGTAATTGAACCCATGTTCCCTAATGTTTACACGATCGGACCATTGCAGTTACTTTTGAACCAGATAGAGGATGAGGAAGATACAAAGAAATTAGACTTCAATGGCTATAGTTTGTGGAAGGAAGAACCCGAGTGCGTAAAATGGCTGACATCAAAGGAACCAAACTCGGTTGTTTATGTCAATTTTGGAAGCATAACTGTGATGTCTTTAGAACAACTTCTGGAATTTGGTTGGGGACTTGCTAATAGCAACCATTATTTTCTTTGGATAATTAGACCGGATATGGTTATTGGGGAGTCTGCTGTTTTGCCTCCAGAATTTGAAGACACGGTTAAAAAGAGAGGCTTTATAGCGGGGTGGTGTTCGCAGGAAGAGGTGTTGAACCACCCTTCTATTGGTGGTTTCTTGACTCATTGCGGGTGGGGTTCGACCATTGAGAGCTTAGCGGCTGAGGTTACTATGATTTGTTGGCCATTTTATGGGGACCAGCCGACTAATTGTAGACAAATGTGCAAGGAATGGGAGGTTGGTATGGAGATTGGGGGTAATGTTAATAGGGATGATGTCGAGACGCTTGTTAGGGAGTTAATGGTAGGAGAAAGAGGTAACCGAATGAGGAACAAAGTTAAGGAGTGGAAGAAAATGATGGAAACTGCGACGAGTCCTAATGGTTCCTCTTCTTTGAATGTTGAGAAACTCGCCAAGGACATTTCTATACTTTCACGAAAGTAGGCTTCTCAATAAGTCCATTTAATATATATCCATGAAAAAAGTATAAATAAAACGTTTCATGTACTACTGGCAGTTACTCACTTAGGGCACATATTTGACTGAACTGAACTAAGTTGCTCTAATTCAACAAGGGTTAACTGACGGATATATAGGTCATCAAACTTCGAGAATATGTTCAGTTTGAGTAACACTCTATCTTTATGTAAGTGAATACCAACTACTTTGTTTGATTAACATATAGTGTAGTACATATGTGATTATTAGAGTAAGAAACATAATATAAGTATTTAGTTTCTTGATAACTTGGTAATATCATTAGCAAGCTTCTCTGTATCCAGAGAAGATGATCCATTGATATCAGTAGCGATTTCCGCCATTTTCTTCCACTCCAAAGCTTTCTTCCTCATTCTTACACCTTCTTCTTCGTCCATTAACATCCTCACAAGCTTCTCCACTTCATCCCTCTTTACATTCCTCCCAATCTCCATACCAACCTCCCATTCCTTACACATTTGTCTACAATTAGTTACTTGATCACCTGTAAATGGGCAACAAATCATTGGGACGCCAGCAGACAAGCTCTCAATGATCGAACCCCACCCACCATGAGTCAAGAACCCACCAACTGACGGGTGGTTTAACACCTCTTCCTGTGAACACCAACTTGCTATAAAACCTTTCTTGTTCATCGCTTTCTCGAGTTCTTGAGGCAAAACTGCAGGCTTCCCATCAACCAAATCATTCCTTATAATCCATAAAAATTCATGGTTGCTGTTAACAAGTCCCCAACCAAGTTCTAGAAGATCTTGTGAGGACATTACTGCTATACTTCCAAAGTTGACATACACCACAGAAGTTGGCTCTTTCGATTGGAGCCACTTGACACACTCTGGTTCTTCCTTCCATAAACTGTAGCCATTGAAGTTTGTTTCTTTTTCAGTAATTTGATTCAAAAGTAATTGTAGTGGTCCTACCGTGTAAACGTTGGGAACAATGGATCTAATCTCTTCTACAAGACTAGATTCTAGTTCTTGGAAAGTATGGATGATCATATGTGAAACTTTATTAGCTTCCTGAGCGGTTTGCAGGAGATATTTAAGTCCCAGGTGATTCGGGTCTGTGGTCAGCAACATCTCAGGTAGGTCTTTCAAACGGATTTGTTCCATTCCTGGAATCCAATCGGTTTCCATATCAAGATACCCATTTGTCAAGTAACTTTCATCTGCAAAAATATTTCAAGATTGATTAATTAAGTGCAAACTGGCCTACTAGAATGTCGATCAACTCTAATATGATTTTAATTTGAAGTAATGAACTATATATAACTAGCAATTTAAACATAGATGTGGATTAGAAACGACCATTCCACAACATATACACTTTTGAAGGTCCATTACCTTGAGTCATATTTATCTGATTAAGGGAACAATGTTAAGAAAATGTACTTAACGTTACACCAAATTCCATTTAAATGTAATTTTTTCGATTTCAGGTACTCAGCTATAATTGGTCTCAATTTGTAGGAACACCACTTTCAATTCACCATTTAAAAGGAACTAGCCTCATCTTAAGTAGGTCATCACCGAGTCAACTTAAAAAGTGGTATGTTATGTTTCATAAAATATTATATTATAGAAGATTATAGATTAATGGTAATAATGAAACTGAAAATACTGATGATAACAAAAACGATCGGACGGTTTATAGAAACTCCACCACTTCCAACTCTAAATGTTCCATTCTCACTAAATATATTTCAAAATTATTTGAGAAATGTTGATCGATTAAGAGTATATGTTATTTATAGTGATCATGAAATTAATTAGTCGAAAAAACTATGGCAGATGACTGACCATCTACTGAGCAAGTTAAAACGTACGCCTTTATCTAATCAAGATTCGAGAGTTGTGTACCTTAAATAAAAATAAATATTGTACCTTAAATAGAAGTTGGCGTAAAGTAAACTAACTTATCTTCAAGTTTACCAAAAACTAAGTTTATGAATTAATTATCAAACTTAATTAAATTTTTAACGGAGCGTTAAATTGATTCAGGCCTTCAGGTTTTTGGAATTGAGGGACATGCATGTAAGTAAACACCGAACCTTTAAGCGGAATAATTCCTTTCTCCATAAGAACCTTCGTTTGGTATGTTCCCATAAACCCACAAGCAGCCACGGTCCAGAAAAGGATGATGGGAACCTTAAGCTTCTCAGCAGCGTAAATCATGTTCGTGTAAGTCATAAACCCATCACAAATAATACAAGTGACTGGAGTTTCAAGCCCAGAAACGAGATCAAGAAAGGAATTGTAAAAATTCGTTGTAAGGTAAATCCAGAGTTCAGCTAATGTTTGAGTATGTTCAACACCATCATCTGGGAGACCATCAGAAACCGTTTTGAATTGAAAACCAGGAGTGTCGTTGAGGCAATGAGTCCCACCAGACTTTATGAGTCGGTTATGGTTCGATTGCGTGTTCACAAAGGTTATATGGAAGCCCTTGTGGTGGAGTACTTTGGCTAGTTTAAGCATACACTTGATATGGCTTTGTGCAGGAAATGGTATGAACACCACATGAGGCTTCTTTTCATCAATTCGGGGATCTGAATCCATTTTTCTGTTTGTTTGTTTTTTGCTAGTACTTGTGTGTTTAGGCTGCAACGTGTTATATGGTTCGGTCCAGTTTTCTGAATATTGATTTAATGGTCAGAATAGTCTTGGTAATCGTTATCTGTATGATAATTTCTATGCATAACATTCTGGTAGATCATTATCTTCCAAATAATTTCATAGTCAACCAAATCCTAATTCAATTACTACCATTCATTATTGGCAGAATTTATGTTATTCTAATTACATATATCAAAATGATATTCAACTAATGATTATATTTTACATTCTTTAATTTTATTATTTGTTGCATTTTTTTTATCTTTTTATTTTACAGAATTAAACTTATGCTCTCTGTTTATACATCTTCGATGATAACAACATGAGAGTAGCTTTTCCCTATATAATAATTATAGAGTTCGTCGAATGTATACCTTGTCACATCTCTAATGGAAGAGAATAAAACGATGATTTTTATGGTGCAATTTTTGTAATTTTTCGACTTACCATTTGAGAGATATTTAATTTTTGAAAACGTGAGGAAAGTGGGTTTAACGACACGTGGTGCTTTCCAATTAGTTTCTTTATTCTCACATAAAGTTACTCATTTGAACCTTTTTCAATAATTATATTCAAAATTTCTTAAACAAATAATGAAAATTTCTAATTATAGTTTTCGATGAATTTTATAAGTATTGGACTTGTTCTAGATGAAAAGTTCAAGACAACGACGACACAAGGTAGTCAATTCCTATTTCCTGTAGGTTTGAAAATTAAATGTATTTAATACCTAGATCTTCTAAGAACCTTGAATTAAAGATTTTATATTATTTAATTATTATATTTACGAGTAATAATAATAATTTGTTAACGTTTATATCAAGGCCAAGTCACAAGAGTTTTGAGACATTATGAGGTACGTCATGGTCATTTTCGCTCGTTAATAAATTTAGGGGTAATGCTAAATAGGACTACTTATGTAGACCTATAAGTATGCCTAATTTACTGATTGGTTGAATTTTTTTTCTCTCTTAATCTCATCCAATCAATTTTTCAAATTTACCAATCACATCTTTAGGTCCATATTTAGTTCTATACATTTAGACCTACCAATCATTTTTCTAAATTTAGTTAGAGTTCATCCAAATTACAATATAAACCATGTTATTGTCCGAATAATGACCCGTAGCTCATTTAGTAATGGGTGAGGGCATCTTTGCCATAATACGCATAAGGTCAGACCATAGTCACATAAATCGCGGTACGCTCCGGTACGGGTACACAATTCGCTAGAGGTGACGAATTCGGTACGGAGGGGGGTAGATTCATTTCGGTACGAAGCGGTACGGTTTACCATGTATTTTGGTTCGGTGTACCCTGTATTTAAGAGAAAAAGTAATATAGTCCAAAATCAAAGGACTAAAATTGTAATTTTTTAAAGTTTTCTTGAAAAAAAAACCCTGCCCATTCTCTAAAATTGTAACTTTGGTCGTTCTTCAACTTTAAGTACAAAACAAATGTAAAAATGGCCATAAATTTTTGGGCATGTGGTAATATTTTAATTGGGCCGTATAACTTAGTAATTGGGCCATGGAAATGATAAAACCGTGATATATTTAGGATTTTAGGTTATAATATGTTCACCACTTCACCCACCTCAACAAAATATGCAGCTCTCCCACATCATCATCATCATCATATATCTAGTAGCTTCAAAGTTCAAACGGCAACCACAACACACCAACACTTAATCAGATCTTTGACCGATTTGAAGCATCTTGACCCTTTTTTACAGATTTAGTCAGATGTTTAACCGCCTAGGCCGTTTTTTTTACATCCATGGTTGTACCACCTCGATTTGGTGCGCCGTACCACTGGAATTGAGACGATTTGTATTCGATTTTGGTTCGTAGTACCATTTCCATTCGGTTTGCTGTACCACCTCGACTCAGTTCGCCGTACCATCAGCGATCGGATCGCTAGCGAATTCCGATTGGGTACATCCTGTACCAATACGGAAAACACAGCTGGATGAGCGAATTCTGTGACTATGGGTCAGACCCTGACACCTCATAGCCGCATAGGGGTGTCAAAAAACTCGACCCGACCCACACCCGACCCGAACCCTAATAAGCTTATTTGGGTCAGATTTAATAGGGTTTAAATGGCTTAAACGGGTTATACGGGTCACACCGATTAATCCGAATGCTTATTAAGGTCGGGTTACGGGTTATTAGAGAAAAATTTTATCGGGTACGGGTTGACCCGATTGTGACACCCTACAAATTAGGGCATTAATTGTGCCTAACCGTTAATTACTCGTACTTAGTTGAATATTAAGACTAAATACTTAAAAATTTCATGCATAATTATATACACATACGCGATTGTTTTAAATCGCACATAAACGAATTGGATAGGATCCGACAAGATAAATATGGACGTTGGTGAAAACATTTTCTTAAATAACGAAAGTATTTTAAATAATCGTTATTTACTTTATATAATTTCGATAATATCTAAAACGTTACACGTTTCGCATAAAACGAACCGTACGCGACAAAAACGCGCAAAACGCACCCGACAAACGAATAAAACTCAAGTTATATTTTTACAACTCAAAATAAAGTATTTTGATTAAATACATCGGCTAAAAATATCGTAATTATACGAATACAATTATAACGTTTAAAAACGTTACACGATTAAATAAACGTTTAAAAACGTTACACGATTAAATAAACGTTTAAACGAACTGGTAAACGAACACCGTACGTAACGCAAATTGGGAACAAAATTTAACACCTTCACATGGGGGAGGGGCCCACCGAAAATCTGCCCAAATCCCACCCCCATGCCCCCCTCATGTTGACTACATCCCACACCATCACCCTACCTTCATTCTCTCACACTTCACTCAATCTCACTCTCTCCATTCTCTCTCAAACCCTTCCCCCTCTCTTGTTTTCTGCTAGAAATCGACCCCCACCACCTCCTTAGAACCACCACAATCCACCATTCAACCACCATGAACCACCGTCGGCCACCTCGTCGAAAATTCAAGAAAAAGTGAGAAACGAGCACACGAACTCTCCTTCTTCCTTCTCGATTGTACAACTTTTGTAAGAACATCAAAACCCTTCAATCATATTTTTAATATGTTTATAATCATGATCTAGTGCTCACTCAACCATTATATGTCAAAAATATAGTCGAAAATGCATTTTTAAAACACGAAAACATAGTTTAACTTTCTGTCCAGAAAATACTACAACTTTAACAAAATGTGTCGACATCATTTCTCAAGTAAAAATGACGAATCAAAAGAGTAAAATGAAGTTTAAGAAGTTAATTTTTCAACAAAATTAGTCTCATGACTTTTCGACTCCATTTACTACTCGAAAACTCGTTTCTCCGACGACATAACAAACCTGTCTCGTTAGACAGAAATTTGCACTCACTTATCGGGACCATATATTGAGTTCTATAGCTTAAAAATACATGAGGTTTGCGCCAAAATCTCACAAAATATGTTAACTTCAAAAAGTTATTCTATGACGTTTCCTGATAATACACGGATTTTGCTCAGAAATTATGTTTATACACTTATATCCGGATTGGTCGATATTGGACCTCAGGGGATTTACCATTTTATTTGACCGACTTGTAGATGCCTAAAAATTCTGGAAAAAATTACACAAAGTAGTTAAGACATAAGTGATGAACCGTAAAATTTTCTCACAATTTTACTTGGAATTTAACTTGGTGAAATCGAGCCTAGAAAACGTCCCAAAAACTGACCAGCGAGCTGAGACCTGCGAGTTGACTATTTGACCTGCGAATTGAGACTTGCGAGTTGACTTTTTGACCTGCGAATTGAGACTTGAGAGTTGACTTTTTGACCTGCGAATTGAGACATGCGAGTTGACCTTTTGCCCTGCGAAACGAGACCTTTTGAGCTGACCTGCGAGTTGAATAAGCAATACGAATTTAGTTCAATAGTCTGTTAGCAACCTAAGTCCTTTAACCAAGTATCGAATCCGCGCAACGACAAATATACCTTATACGACATTACTTGAACATACAAATACATATACTTTATAAGTATACAACGAAACAAACATAATAATGATGTTTTCAGACACTATTACATAACGTCACCAACGGGCCGTACACATTTTCAAACTACAAACGAAAACACTAAACAAACACTTGGACATTACTAGTTGAATGGACAACTAGCATTGATGGTCTTTTGAGACATCTACTCACTTTATAACCTTGTGCGTTTAGGACGCCAACGGGTTACAGACCGGGATAACAACATTACTTACTTTTAGCAATGCATACCGAACTCATGTGAGTTTCATAGCCCCACTTTTAAACTGTTTTGTACTTATTTTGGGGTGAGAATGCATGCACAAGATTTTTTTAAATTCATTGTTTATAAATACAAGTATAGTAAACATTTATTAACTATTTATAACAAATATGCTAGACTTAGGTGATAGCAATATTTCACAAACATACATCCGGTTGAGTTTCAAGCGTATGAACTTATACAAGTACAAGAAACCGTAGATTCTTACTTATAATCATAGGATTTCATAGATTATTACTCATGAACCCAAGAAAACCATGGAATGTTACTCAAGAATACAAGAAAACTATAGATTACTACTCAGAAATACAAGAGTACTATGGATTAGAGCACAAGAAATCAAGAACAACGTATAACTTATATACGTCAAGAACAACGTATAACTTATATACGTCAAGAACAATGTATAACTTATATACGTCAAGAACAACGTATAACTTATATACGTCAAGAACAATGTATAATTTATATGCGTCAAGAACAACGCATACTTAATATGCGTCAAGAAATCAAGAAACGTATATTCGTATACGTCAAAAAACCCCTCGTGTTTATACTAATGTATACTTTAGATACGTCAAGAAACCGTTAGAGTTCATGTTCGTATTCAAGATTTATATATATTCTCATACCGTTTATACTAACGTACACGTCGTGTACGTCAAGAATCCGTTGTATTTAAACCACTTGTACTACTATTTTACTGATAAAACCTATGAACTCACCAATAATTATGTTAACTTTTTAGCATATATTCTCAGGTATACAGCAACGGTAGGACTACCTTTGTGAATTTGTTCAATTTGAGTAACACTCTATTTTTATGTAAGTGAATACCAACTACTTTGTTTGATTAACATATAGTGTAGTACATATGTGATTATTAGAGTACATAAACATAAAATGAGTATCTAGTTTCTTGATAACATGGTAATTTCACTTGCAAGTTTCTCTGTACCCAGAGAAGATGATCCGTTGATATCAGTAGCGATTTCCGCCATTTTCTTCCACTCCAAAGCTTTCTTCGTCATTCTTACACCTTCTTCTTCGTCCATTAACATCCTCACAAGCTTCTCCACTTCATCCCTCTTTACATTCCTCCCCATCTTCATACCAACCTCCCACTCCTTACACATTTGTCTACAATTACCATGTTGATCACCTGTAAATGGGCAACAAATCATTGGGACACCAGCAGACAAGCTCTCAATGATTGAACCCCACCCACCATGAGTCAAGAACCCACCAATTGACGGGTGGTTCAACACCTTTTCCTGTGAACACCAACTTGCTATAAAACCTTTCTTGTTCATCGCTTTCTCGAGTTCTGGAGGCATAACTGCATGCTTCCCATCAACCAAATCATTCCTTATAATCCATAAAAATTCATGGTTGCTGTTAACAAGTCCCCAACCAAGTTCTAAAAGATCTTGTGAGGACATTACTGCTATACTTCCAAAGTTGACATACACCACAGAATTTGGCTCTTTCGATTGGAGCCACTTGACACACTCTGGTTCTTCCTTCCATAAACTGTAGCCATTAAAGTTTGTTTCTTTTTCAGTAATTTGATTCAAAAGTAATTGTAGTGGTCCTACCGTGTAAACGTTAGGAACAATGGATCTTGTTAGAATATAACATCACAATTGACAAGCAAATACATGAGCACGCAGCGGAATATTAAACATGTATACGTATAATTAACAAGGGTTAATAGTTGTGTACCTTTTAGCTAGCTCCAAGTAAAATCGTTTAATAAACGAATAGGTTTCACTAATGGTAAAACCCTCTACGATCGCACACACAACACGTTGTTGATCACCACCCGAATGCTAGTTCGATAAACCAAGTTAAACCTCTTCTCTTTTATGTTGTTCTACAAAGAACAAATAAAACCCTTTAAGGGTTTTCAATTCCTTCGTCCGTACGAAATTAAGAAGACAAAGTTTGGTCAAAGGTTAATTAATACATTCGTATATACCTCTGTCAAAAACAAGGGTTATTATATATATATTTAATAACCTTTGTTTACTTCATCCTTACGTAAAAGGAATTGTAACAAAGTCGGTTTATGAATATATTATAATATAATTAATTCTTTTTATAATTAAATAATAATAACCCTTTTATTATTACTTAATTATAAACCTTTTATATAATTAGAAGTAACAATTTAGTTCTAATAATTTTCACTTTGAATCTTATAATTTTAATAACATTTATTAAATTGTCACAAATTAACTAATAACTTAACTAGTTATTACAGTTAACTTAACTTGGTTAAATAAGCGGTATCTATGTGTTAACGCGTGTGACCTCATAGGCTCATTAATTTCCGGACATGCTTAAGTCGTGTACATATATACCAACAGCTCCCACTTGGACATGTCTTAAGCAATAACATTGGTTAGCGTCTAGCAACACTCCAATGTTCCCAGAAATTTTTGAGTTTCGTTTCATAAAGTCTCAGATAATGATTTCAGCATTTACAATCCCTTTGTTTCAGATACCGGTGTTAATCATGAATATGGATCAATGTCATTTCATGATTTAACTGTACTATTTCTCATATCATGTAATTAATCAAGATTACAAAATGAATCGAGACACATCTAGATTTCATTTTGGTATGGCCATACACACATCTGATTAATACCTAATGAGTGGCCTAGAAGTATCATTCTTCAATAACGTATTGAAGGAACAAATTCTATATTGACTGCACGTGTCAGTCATGCATTTCACTACACTTCTGAAAATAGTTCTATGTAACTACCATTACGAATAGTTAGAACCATATCAAGAAGATGAAATCCATACACGCTGAACCTACTTGCATCTCAAGTCTAAGGATTCAGTAAATAATCATTTTCGAATATTCCTTAATGACAACGATCCATAAAGTAATAATTCGATAATTTGGGGAATCCGATATGCATCTATATGAATATCATGTGAGTTTAGTGAGACCCTTTCTGACCAATCACTCAGATATGTCTTAGTTTGACTATATTCCCATAGAGTTAATCGACATTGGATAGTTTAGAATAATAATAATTTATTCAAGGATTAAACATGCAAAAATGAGATACAATAATATTTAAATAAAATAAACATACCAAGTACTTTATTTGATTAATAAATAAAATGTTTTACATTTCATATCCAAATACTAATCACAGAATTACATGGGATAACTAGCTAGACGAAGACCTATGCCTTCAGCATGTTCAGTAAGCTTTGCTCTCGATAAAGCTTTAGTGAACGGATCAGCTAAGTTATGTTCTGTGCGAACTTTGAGTAACTTGATTTCACCTAGTTCGATTTGTTTTCGAACATAGTGAACTCTCCTTTGGTAGTGTCTGGCACCTTTCTGAACTCCAGGTTCATTGGCAATTATTATTGCACCTGAATTATCACAAAATAATTCCATAGGTGATTTATTTAAGGGAACCACGCTGAGCCCAGAAATAAACTTTCTAATCCAAACAGCTTCCATGGCGGCTTCCGAGGCAGCAATGTACTCAGATTCTGTTGCAGACATGGCAGTAGTAGTTTGCTTCTTGCTTTTCCAATCTACCGCTCCTCCATTTAAGGTGAAGACGTATCCTGACTGAGATTTCATATCATCTTTGTCAGTCTGAAACCCAGCATCGCAATAACCAGTTACTTTAAGCTCAGCTGCAGGATTTCCCCCATAAACCAGAACCATATCTTTAGTAGATCTCAAGTACTTAAGAATGTTCTTAACAGCAGTCCAGTGTTTCACTCCTGAATTCTGTTGAAAACGACTTACAATATTTTGCGCGAACGCAACATCAGGCCTAGTACATCTCACAGCATACATAATGGATCCTACAGCCGAAGCATAAGGAACATTTTGCATTTGCTTCACCTCATCAGGTGTAGACGCACCTTGTTTATTACTTAAGTCAAGCTTTTCGAGCATTGGAATATTCCATCTCTTGGAATTTTCCATCCTAAATCTCTTTAGAATCTTATCAATATAAGCTTTTTGACTTAAACTAATCATCCGCTTTGACCGATCTCTATAGATCTTGATTCCGAGTATAAATGCCGCTTCTCCTAAATCTTTCATAGCGAAACATTTTCCAAGATAGAATTTCACATCTTGTAACATTGGAACGTTGTTTCGCATGATTAATATGTCATCGACATACAAGATCAGAAAAGTAACATTTCTCCCACTAGCCTTGAGGTATACACATGGCTCATCATGGTTTTGAAGAAAACCAAACTTTTTGATCTCTTCGTCAAACCGTTTATTCCAACTTCTAGATGCTTGCTTAAGTCCATAAATGGACCTTTGAAGCTTGCATACTTTGTTGGGATGAGATGGGTCAATAAAACCTTCAGGTTGATCCATATAGACCTCTTCGTCTAGATAACCATTTAAGAAGGCAGTCTTGACATCCATTTGCCAAATCTCATAGTCATAGTACGCAGCTATGGCTATAAGAATCCTAATCGCTCGAATATCTGCCACAGGAGAGAAGGTTTCTTCATAGTCAATTCCGTAGATTTGAGTATAACCCTTCGCTACAAGACGAGCTTTGTAGGTGTGTACATTTCCATCCATGTCGGTCTTCTTTTTGAAGATCCATTTACACCCAACGGTTTGAGCATCGGGTGGAAGATCAACCAAGCTCCAAACTTGATTATCTTTCATGGATTTCATTTCCACTTTCGTAGCTTCAAGCCATTTTTCAGATTCTGGATCTGATAATGCAGCTTTGAAGTTTTTAGGTTCATTTAAATCCCCTAATACATGCTCCTCAGTTTCTACATTTAGACATAACTTCTCGGGGGCACGTATAGTCCTATTGGACCTACGAAGTGGAACCTCATCATCATTTTGAACCTCAAGACTTTCTTGTTCAATTTGATGACTACTAGTGTCTTCAGAAGGTGATGCATCTTCTTGAATTTCTTCAAGTTCTACCGCCCTCCCACTGTCTTTTTGAAGTACGAGATCCTTTTCAAAGAATTCCGCATATCTCACAACTTTGACAGTGTGTTCAGAAGGGATATAGACGTAGTAACCCATCGTTTCCTTTGGGTATCCTACAAAGATACACTTAATAGATCTTTGCTCGAGTTTGTCAGGCGTGTCTCTCTTTACCATCGCCTCACATCCCCAGACCTTTAAGTAAGACAAATTAGGGACCGTTCCATGCCACAATTCATGTGGTGTCTTATCAACCTTCTTGGTTGGAACCATATTGAGAATGCGTACAGCAGTCTCTAGAGCATAATCCCAAAATGATAGAGGTAGAGTTGTAAGGTTCATCATCGATCTAACCATGTCTAACAAGGTTCGATTCCTCCTCTCCGACACCCCATTGTGTTGTGGTGTATATAGAGGAGTAAGCTGTTGGACAATTCCACACGCCTTTAGATAATCCTTAAACTCTTGGCTTAAGTATTCACCACCTCGATCCGAACGAAGGATCTTGATGGTTTTTCCGAGTTGATTTTCTACTTCATTTTTAAACTCTTTGAATGTTTCAAAGACTTCATGTTTATGTTTCAACAAGTAAACATAACCATAACGACTGAAATCATCCGTAAAGGTTATGAAGTAGCTAGCACCTTTTCTAGACACATGTCTAAGTGGACCACAAACATCGGTATGTATTATCCCAAGAAGATCAGAAGCCCTTTCCACATGATGTGAAAAAGGTTTCTTTGTCATTTTGCCAGATATACAAGACTCGCATTTATCAAATGATTCATCATCACTTGATTTTAAAAGACCTTCACGTTGAAGTCTTTTAATACGATCCTTGCCTATGTGAGCAAGACGACAGTGCCATAGATAAGTAGAGTCCAAGTTAGGCTTGGCTCTTTTATTGCTAACATGATACATAGAATTATAATTTGAAACACAACCACGCATATCTATTTCATAAATACCATCACAAGGAATAGCATCAAAACAATGAACATCATTTTTAGAAACAGAAATACCATTATCAGTAAACGAGTTTACATAACCGTTGTCTTTCAAAAGAGAAACTGAAACAACACCTCTAGTAATAGAAGGTGCGTAATGACAATTGTCTAAACAAATTACTAAACCAGAAGGTAAAATTAAATCAAAATTTCCAATTGCTTCCACAGCTGCTGGCAGACCATTGCCCACTGTCAGTTGTAAAGCTCCTGGCTTCAGTTTCCTTCTTCTTCTAAGACCCTGTAAGGTATTACAGATGTGAGTACCACAACCAGTGTCATATACCCAAGAGTCATGTTTAGAAAAAGAATATAATTCTATGGTAAAGATACCTGAAGTACTGGCAGTATTGCCAGTCGCTTGCTTCCTCTTTTTCATCAACTCGGCAAGATAATCAGGACAGTTCCTTCTCCAATGCCCCACTTCACCACAGTGGTGGCATACCTCATCTTTTGCCGGATGCTCTTTCTTAGCTGGAGGATTCTTCTTGGGTTTGGGAATACGAGCAACAGTTTGCTTATTCTTGCCTTTCCCTTTCAGATTTCCTTTAGCAGCTTGCGGCTTCTTCTGGATTCTACCCCCTTTGATCATCATCATAGCGGGAGTTTCAGCTTTCTTGGGAAGATTTTTCTCATACTCAATGAGCATAGAATGAAGTTCAACTACGGTCTTATTCATACTATGCATGTTGTAATTGCGCACAAATCCCTCAAACTCCTTGGAAAGAGAACAAAGGATTAGTCCAATTGCAACAGGCTGATGATAAGCATAGTTGAGCCTTGCCAAGTGCTCCAAATAGCTCTTCATTTTAAGAACATGTGGACTGACTGGTTTCCCTGATTCATGCTTACAAGAATGTAGTTTTTGAACAATGTCAAACAACTCCACTCCAGCTTGCTTTTCGTACAATGACCTTAACTCATTTATCATATCAAATGGGCCATGGAACTCAAATTGCTCTTTCAGCTCGGGCGACATGCTTGCGAGCATCAAGCAAGCAACATCATTGTAACGATCATAAGCAGCAGAATACGCTGCCTTTTCTTCATTAGAAGCATTTGCAGCAGGGGCGTTCATAAGCTGTTGTTCAAGAACATCAGCTTTCTTTTCAGATCGGAGGACAATCCTCAATGAACGATACCAGTCATTGAAATTAGAACCAGTAAGTTTCTCTCTCTCAAATTGTTGCCTGAAAGACGAAGTGTTTTGGTTTTGGGAAGGATTAGTTGCCATCTACAAAACAGATAAAGTTCAAAAATCAGTATTTTCGATAATTAATTCTTATAGAATAATTAATTTACCCAAGTTTAACCACGTAAACTATTAATTTTCTAAAAGACTAGGATCCTATTGACATAACACCATTACATCAGTTGATCTGCTAGTAATGATATTACTCAAAAGGTAAGTGACGATCAATAATTGCATTACAAGTGCAATTCCTAGAAATTATGGGACTTACAAATAACATTTATGAAGCAAGCACAAATGAATTTGTAAACATGTTTCATCCCATCTTTTGCCACGGGCTTAAGGATCTCACCGCTTAACTCGTTTTAAGTCGTCCAATTAAGAACTGTAAATAGTCCACCACCGTCTCACGATGAGTGCTAATTTACCTTGGGATTGCAATTTACCTGCGTCTCACGCAGAGTAAAAAGCAACTGCAAGTGTTCTTACGATTGGATGGCAATGACTTAAGTTTTAGGGTAACGCAATTTGATGTGTTATCAAATATGTATGAATATGCATGCACCATATTCATATCATAGGTTTAATAAAAATATTTTTATCTAGCATCAACATAAAGAGCTCGGTAGCTCCATTTGAACGCACAAAGAACCGCAGAAGTAGGCTAGCACAAGGCTGATTAAGTAACCTACTTTCTTTAAGGAGACAGAGCCTCAAGACTTATAGCTCTCTTATAGTTTGTTCAAATGGGTGAGCCGGTGTTTCTTTAGCGATGAAAGATACCAATTTTATTAAAATGAATTTGTAATCAATTAGATATTTTATGACGCGGGAGCAAATTACGGTATGTGAGCCCAACCCTTATGCGTCATAAATATGTAATATTACAAACCCTAAATCATATTTCATAGTCATTTAGTCAAGTTTAATTTTATTTTCTAAAAAATAATTTTTTGCGTCACAAGTCAACAATTGGCAAATAATAATTAAACTAAACTACAATCGACTATCTTAAGGGGCATTGATCCTATGGCCACTATGTTTTAGTATGTGTAATTTAAACTAGGCTCCCTCTTCAAAGGAAGTAGGACCACATACACCAAGGTAACTTGGTTGCGTAAGCCACATTTAAATTCACATATAATAGAATCACATTGCAAATAGTGTAAAGCAGATCCTTGAAAATCAGCTGTGTTCAAGGCCTTATCAGGCTGAGATAAAGTCATCTATAGCCTTAGCACAGAACTACAAAGTTGTAGCCCTATGTGTCATGCATCTTGTGTAAAAATTTGAGCTTCTAACTCTTTACGGTTGATTTTATATGATTTTTATAGTGAACTGGTGTCAAGCAGCAAATACACACGAAAATTGCATATAAACACATAATCAACAAAGTTATTTAGCCAAATTTTATTACCCTAATTTGCATGCATCTATATGAAATTATTAGGGTTATATCCATGAATAACCTTGCATGAATTATTCATGGATATCCCTTTTTAACAATTAAACATAAAAAAGAAACAACATATACATAACATGCAATTATCATATAAATCATGTTCAATATATATCTAATAACTCAAAACTTGCTATGAGGGTTTACAATTAACCATTAATAATGGGTAGATAATTTATATAAATAAAAGATAAAAATTCCTCCTTTTCTTTCTTTTGGCCAAACCAATATAAAAAAAAACATAAATTTTTCCTTTTTAATTGATTTTAATCCCAACCCAAAAACCCCCCACCAAGTTTTGAATTCCCAAGTAACTATACATATTGCATGTAGGCTTTGATACCACTGTTAGAATATAACATCACAATTGACAAGCAAATACATGAGCACGCAGCGGAATATTAAACATGTATACGTATAATTAACAAGGGTTAATAGTTGTGTACCTTTTAGCTAGCTCCAAGTAAAATCGTTTAATAAACGAATAGGTTTCACTAATGGTAAAACCCTCTACGATCGCACACACAACACGTTGTTGATCACCACCCGAATGCTAGTTCGATAAACCAAGTTAAACCTCTTCTCTTTTATGTTGTTCTACAAAGAACAAATAAAACCCTTTAAGGGTTTTCAATTCCTTCGTCCGTACGAAATTAAGAAGACAAAGTTTGGTCAAAGGTTAATTAATACATTCGTATATACCTCTGTCAAAAACAAGGGTTATTATATATATATTTAATAACCTTTGTTTACTTCATCCTTACGTAAAAGGAATTGTAACAAAGTCGGTTTATGAATATATTATAATATAATTAATTCTTTTTATAATTAAATAATAATAACCCTTTTATTATTACTTAATTATAAACCTTTTATATAATTAGAAGTAACAATTTAGTTCTAATAACTTTCACTTTGAATCTTATAATTTTAATAACATTTATTAAATTGTCACAAATTAACTAATAACTTAACTAGTTATTACAGTTAACTTAACTTGGTTAAATAAGCGGTATCTATGTGTTAACGCGTGTGACCCCATAGGCTCATTAATTTCCGGACATGCTTAAGTCGTGTACATATATACCAACAGATCTAATCTCTTCAACAAGACTAGCTTCTAGTTCTTGGAAAGTATGGATGATCATATGTGAAACTTTATTAGCTTCCTGAGCGGTTTGCAGGAAGTATTTAAGTCCCAGGTGATTCGGGTCTGTGGTCAGTAACATCTCAGATAGGTCTTTCAAACGGATTTGTTCCATTCCTGGAATCCAATCGGTTTCCATATCAAGATACCCATTTGTCAAGTAACTTTCATCTGCAAAAATATTGCAAGCTCGATTAATTAAGTGCGAACCGGCCTACTAGAATGTTGATCAACTCTAATATGATTTTCATTTGAAGTAATGAACTATAACTAGCAATTTTAACATAGATGTGGATCAGAAACGACCAACCCACAACATATACACTTTTGAAGGTCTATCACCTTGAGTCAATTTTATCAGGCGTTAATGGAAAAATGTTAAGAAAATTGATGTACTTAACTTTACACCAAATTCTATTTACATGTAATTTTTTTTTATTTCAGGTACTCAGCTATAATTGGTCTCAATAACTCACTTTCAGTTCACCTTGAATGGAAGTTGGCGTAAAGTAAACTATGAATTAAAATCAAACTTAATTAATTTTTTAAAGGTTAATAATGGTCAAAGTTTCACTTTTTTTTTTTCGTTTTAACCACTTAAATTTTTTTCTCGTGATTTAATCTTTCAAGTTTGCATAGACTTATTGGTTTAATCCTTCAAAGGGTTAAACCATTAAATTTATGAATATTAGATGATTAAAGTAGAAAAACTTAAAAGAGTAAAATCATTATAAAAGATAAACTTTAAGGATTAAACCATCGAATTTTTTAAGTATAATCAAACTTTAGGCTTAAACCATCGAAAATTTGAATTCTTTGAGGATTAAATCATTAGAAAAAACTTGAGTGGTTAAAACGAAAAAAATGTGAAACTTCGAGGATTAAACCATAATGGAGCGTAAAGTTAATTCCTGCCTTCAGTTTTCGCCTTTTTGGAATTGAGGGACAAGTAAGTAAAAACTGAACCTTTAAGCGGAATAATTCCCTTCTTCATAAGAACTTTCGTTTGGTACGTTCCCATAAACCCACAAGCAGCCATGGTCCAGAAAAGGATGATGGGAACCTTAAGCTTCTCAGCAGCGTAAATCATGTTCGTGTAAGTCATAAACCCATCACAAATAATACAAGTGACTGGAGTTTCAAGCCCAGAAACGAGATCAAGAAAGGAATTGTAAAAATTCGTTGTAAGGTAAATCCAGAGTTCAGCTAATGTTTGAGTAGTTCAACACCATCATCTGGGAGACCATCAGAAATCGTTTTGAATTGAAAACCAGGAGTGTCTTTGAGGCAATGAGTCCCACCAGACTTTATGAGTCGGTTATGGTTCGATCGCGTGTTCACAAAGGTTATATGGAAGCCCTTGTGGTGGAGTACTTTGGCTAGTTTAAGCATACACTTAATATGGCTTTGTGCAGGAAATGGTATGAACACCACATGCGGCTTCTTTTCATCAATTCTGGGCTCTGAATCCATTTTTATGTTTGTTTGGGTTTTGCTAGTACTTGTGTGTTAGGCTGCAACGTGTTATATGGTTCGGTCCAGTTTTCTGAATATTGATTTAATGGTCAGAATAGTCTTGGTAATCGTTATCTGTATAATAATTTCTATGCATAACATTCTGGTAGATTAATGTTTGTCACTTAGAGCACGGGGTATGCAAATAGGTGGCATCTGCGTTCAGCTTGGAGAACGCTGTGAGCCGGCGTTCTGCCGCACCTCACCGGCGTTCTCGTCGGCGTTCACTACAGCGTTCTGGTGCCAACGTCCTGATACAAACGTTGAAGTCGCCAACGTTCAGCTTTTTTTTTTTTTTACCACACCACAAAATCCTCACTTCCAACATTCTCCAGAACACTGTCCAGAACATTGTTTACCACACCTTGTGCTCTTAATGACTATCACTCATTATCTTCCAAATAATTTCATAGTCAACCAAATCCTAATTCAACTACTACCATTCATTATTGGCAAAATTTATGTTATTCTTATTTTATATATGATTGCTCAAAAAATAATTACGTATATGAAAATGATATTCAACAAATGATTATATTTTACAGTCTTTAATTTTATTATTTGTTACATTTTTTTTTATCTTTTTATTTTACAGAATTAAACTTATGCTCTTTGTTTATACATCTTCGATGATAACAACATGAGAGTAGCTTTTCCCTATATAATAATTATAGAGTGAGGTTCAAATGAGAATGAGATTTTTTTTCACAATGGAGGAACCAATCAGAATGCGTCACGTATCACAAAACTCACTTTCCACCATGTTTTTTAAACTTAAATATCTCTCAAACGGTAAGTCGAAAAATCATAAAAATTGCACCATAAAAATCAGCATTTTTTTCTCTTCGATTTGCCATCTCACAAGGTATACTTTCGACGACTTTTTTTTTTTGGTTCTACAAATTGTACAAAATTAGTAACACATGTGTTACTAGCTGGTATCACATGTGTTACTCGCTGTTATCACATGTGTTACTAGCCTGTATCACATGTGTTACTAGCTTGTAACACATGTGTTACGCCGGTAACATATGTGTTACTCGTTTTCAAAACCCAGCAAAAAATGAAAAAAAAAGTTCATCGAATTTATACCTTGTCACATCTCTAATGGAAGAGAATAAAACGCTGATTTTTATGGTGTAATTTTTGTAATTTTTCGACTTACCATTTGAGAGATATTTAATTTTTGAAAACGTGAGGAAAGTGGGTTTAATGACACGTGGTGCTTTCCAATTAGTTTCTTTATTCTCACATAAAGTTACTCATTTGAACCTTTTTCAATAATTATATTCAAAATTTCTTAAACAAATAATGAAAATTTCTAATTATAGTTTTCGATGAATTTTATAAGTATTGGACTTGTTCTAGATGAAAAGTTGAAGACATCGACACTAGGTAGTCAATTCCTACTTCCTATAGATTTGAAAATTAAATGTATTTAATACCTAGATCTTCTAAGAACCTTGAATTAAAGATTTGATATTATTTAATTATTTTATGGAAAATACTATTGATAGCCCTTTGGGCTGTCAATAAGTGCATTTATTGAAGCTAAAGTTTCCTTATATAATTAAAATTATGATTAATATACTGAAGTTTTGTAGTTAATTCATCGAAACTTTCCTTTTATATGTGATGTATTAATTATGATTTTTGATAATAAAGGAAAGTTTGAGTTTAATAAATAAGTTCAAGGGTTCTTATTGACAGCCCTAAGAGCTGTCAATAGCATTTCCCTTATTTTATTTACGAATAATAATTTGTTAACATTTTATATCAAGGCCAAGTCACAAGAGTTTAGAGACATTATGAGGTACGTCATGGTCATTTTCGCTCGTTAATAAATTTAGTTAGAGTTCATCCAAATTAAAATATAAACCATGTTATTGTCCGAATAATGATGCGTAGCTCATTTAGTAATAGGTGAGGGCATCTTTGCCACAATAAGCATAAGGTCAGGCAAAAACGCGACCCGACCCACACCCGACCCGACCCCTAATAAACTTAAATGGCTTAAACGGGTATACGGGTCACATCGATTAACCCGAATGCTTATTAGGGTCGGGTTACGGGTTATTAGAGAAAAATTTTATCCGGTACGGGTTCACCCAATTAACCCAACTTAGCCATGTACTTTTTTTTTGAACCTACATAGGAGTATTAACCAATGTAAATCCAACATACATACATTAGATATTAGTGCCCAACATACATATCCATTAGTCCATTAGGATTAAGGGATCCTAATTAAACTCTAAAAATTAACCTGACTAGTGATTACACGGCTTTCACTAATTCGTTTTTCATCTTTAAAGGTTAGTAATCCTAGTTCAGCATCTCAAAGTTGTAGTCCCGAGCAAAGAAATGTGGTGGTAAGTAATAACCCTGGTACTTTTTATATTTAACATAACCTTTTTTGTTCAACCTGCGTTGTATATTTTGATGGTTTAATGAACAAAATCGTCTATGAACTGCCACCATTCGTTGCAAGTATGCAATCTACCTATACAATTGTTTAGGTATGCATTAAACCGGAGAATTTTGTGTTGGAAATCTTTGCAAACTTTATTTTTACCTGCAAACATGTAGAATGGATGACGAGGCAGCCACATAACGTGCCAACTAGATTAATTTGCCACTTGTATATTACACGTTGGCATTCACACCATTTAATAATAATAAAAAATTATTTTACCTATATCGAAACCCAAATATATACATAAGTTGTACAATCTGTAGCATTACTCTTTTCCCACCAAAAACAACAAGATTAATTAATTACGATATCATCACCATGAACGTAGAGTTAGGTCGCCGGTTTTATACGCGTCGAAGCAATCCGATCCTTTATCACCTTTAAATCATCAACAACATCACGTATATAAATCTGACCGGAATTCGAGATCATCACCACTGCCACCTTAATTCGCTAGATCTGACCAGAATCACTAGATTTGAAAACAATTACGGCTTAACTGACCGGAATCGACGGATCTGACCGGAGTCGTAACGTAAATCACCATAATTGCGACTTAACTCGACGTTCCATCTGCCTTAGTGATGCTAGAATTGATAAAGTGATCAATTATATTTAACTCTTTTGTTTCTTCGACGGATGGACGAGTTTCCGTACTAATTTCAATCAGACGAGTTTGTGTACTAATTTATGTATTTATAAATGAATATTATTTTTGGGAGATTTACATGTATATCTTTGCAGACCTTCATTATTACACATATCATTCTAAACTTGAAAATTACATCAATATCCTTTAAAAACTAAACAATTTTCATATATATCCAGATACATAATTTAAATGTATTAAATATTAGGATTAATTTCATTTATATCCTTATAAACTTTCAAAATTACACTAATATCCTTCCAAATTTCATTATATGTGTATATTAATTGATTAATTCGTCTACTCTGATTCATTTGATCACCATTTTATATTTGTCAATTTCTAATTCTGATCTTCATGGTGGCGGATCCCTTCAAGCGGATGTTTAGTAATTATTAGTTGGTGTTGAAGTTTAGATCTATCAATTACATAGTATTTACATAGTATATAATTAAATAATTAATGATTCACTTTATTTTTATGATATGTAATTTCATTTGTAAATTAGAGCAACCTAAAGAATTGCATGTCATTGGAAAAGTAAAGGGTAACATAGTCATTCCATATATATATAAATGATTTAAAATATAATTAAATTTTTTGTTCGGATAAATACGAGTATTTTGAGATTTTATAAGGATATTGACGTAATATTGAAATTTAGAAGGATATTAGCGTAATATTCAAGGTTTGTAAGTATAAGAGTGAAATTATGAGTGAAATTCTTCCTATAATTTTTGGTTGTTATTGTATATAAAATAGTAATGCTAAATAAGTCTACTTACATAGATTAATAAGTAAGTCTAATTTTCTGATTGGCTGAATTTTTCTTTTCTCTTAATCTCATCCAATCAATTTTTCAAACTAACTAATCACATATTTAATTAAGTTGATATTTAGTTATACAAGTTTAGACTTATAATTAATTCATTATTATTGTCAAAATTTATGTCCAGTTTCTAATTACATATACGAAAATGATATTCAAAAATGATTATATTTTACAATTTTTTTAATTTGTTGCACCATAAACAACATATATAATCATGATGATTACCTTTGACAACAAGTAAATGGTCACATATAATCAATTTTTTTTTTCAAATTAACTTTTGTTCTTTAAAGATTTCTTTCGTACGTACATCTGGTTCCCTGTTTTATATTTATTAAATAAATAAATAATAAGATCGCCAAACGATTTAGAACTTCTTGTTTGTAACTACTAACTCTGTTAACACACCTTCGATAACAACAATGTAAGAGTAACGACATTTTCGTTCATAAATAAATTTAAAGATTTCCGAGTTTTAGCGATAGAGACAATGCAATTTCACTTTTGTTCAAATTTAGGTAGTGAATCAATTTTACTACTAATGCAAATAATGTACCGGTAAAAGGTGCTACCGATTATCAATTTACTTTACATTTTTTTTTTTTAAGGTATGTAATGTTTTTATGAATCATATTAGTTACTTACGTTGATAATTTTCTTATACAAATAATGACAATGTCTAATCATTTGGTTTTCGATGAAATTGAAACGTATTGGACTTATTCTAGATGGAAAAGTTGACAACATCGACACGCCGTAGTCAATTCCCATAGATTTGATGATATTGTACTGCTGGCGGCCCTTATATTAGAAAAGATACCCAAATCTTTTAACAATTATTATTTATTATTAACGTTTATATCAAGTCCAAGTAACAAAAGTTTTGACACATTATGAGGTACGTCATGGTCATTTTCGTTCATTAAATTATATGGATGTTCATCCAAGTTATTTAATAATCAAACCATGTTTTTTTATTATTATTATTTTGGAAAAGCTTTGCTAAACTCTATTTGTTAGCTAAATCTATAGGCTTATGTCCAAACATCAAAGTAGATAAATGTATGAATACAACGATTGAATTAGTAAAACATATAATGAAACAAATCTAGTTTTTAGATAACTTGCAGGTAATTTCGTTAACAAGTTTCTCTATTTCTAAAGAAGACGATCCGCAAGAACTCGTCGCCATTTCCGCCATTCCCTTCCACTCCAAAGCTTTCTTTCTCATTCTTACACCTTCTACTTCACCCATTAACATCCTTACAAGCTTCTCCACTTCATCCCTCTTCACATTCTTCCCAATTTCCATACCAACCTCCCATTTATTACACATTTGTATACAATTCGTTCGTTGGTCACCCAAAAATGGCCAACAAATCATTGGCACCCCCGCCGACAAGCTCTCAATGATTGAGCCCCACCCACCATGAGTCAAGAACCCACCAATCGACGGATGGTTCAGGACCTCTTCTTGCGAGCACCAACTTCCAACAAATCCTTTTGCGTTCATCGCTTCCTTTAGGTCTTGAGGCAAAACTGCAGGCTTCCCCTCAACCAAATCATTCCTTATAATCCATAGAAATTCATGGTTGCTGTTAACAAGTCCCCAACCAAGTTCTTGGAGATCTTGTGAGGACATTACTGCTATACTTCCAAAGTTGACATACACCACAGAATTAGGCTTTTTCGACTGTAGCCATTGGACACACTTGGGTTCTTCCTTCCATAAACTATATCCAATAAAATTGGACTTCTTGTTTTCACTTTCTTGCTTCTGATTCAAAAGCAATTGAAGAGGTCCAACAGTGTAGACATTAGGAAAGATGGATTTAATCTCTTTTACAAGACTAGCTTCTAGTTCTTCGAAAGTGTGGATGATCATATGTGAAACGGTATCTGCTTCTTGAGCGGTTTCGAGCATAAATTTAAATGAACGATCATTCGGACTTGTGGCGCGCATAAACTCGGGTAAATCCTTCAAACGGATTCCTTCCATTCCAGGAATCCAATCAATTTCCATCTCAAGATACCCATTTGTCAAAAAACTTTTATCTACAAAAATATAGCAGCTGGATTTATTAACTAAAACTAATTATAATCCATTCTGGCCTTGAGTTTATTATGAAAATACAAACCTTTAAGCGGGACTAGTCCTTTCTCCATTAGAACTTTCGCCTGATAAAACCCCATGAATCCACAAGCAGCCATGGTCCAAAAAAGAATGATAGGGATCTTAAGCTTCTCAGCAGCATGAATCGTATTTGTGAAAGTCATGAAACCATCACAAACGAAACAAGTTACCGGAGTTTCGAGGCTGGATACGAGATTAAGAAATGAATCAAAGAAATTGGCTTCAAGGTAAGCCTTGAGTTCAGATATAGTTTGAGTAGGTTCAACACCATCATTTGTAGTAGAAGGGTGACTATCTCGAACCGTTTTGAATTGAAAACTTGGAAGGCCGTCGAGATCATGAATCCCACCAGAGTTTACTAGTCGCTTATGATTCGACTCAGTGTTGATAAAGGTTATGTGAAGGCCCTTGTGGTGCAGGAGCTGGGCTAGTTTAAGCATACACTTGATGTGGCTTTGTGATGGAAATGGTATAAACACCACATGAGGCTTATCTTCATTGTTTCTAGGCACTGTATTCATCTGTCTGTGTTACTCTGCTTTCTGTGGATTTGTTTGGTTTTATGTATTCTAATATTATAAGACGTCACTGAAATTTCATAGGCCCGGGTAAAATTGTCTTGGTCGAATTATAATAGATCGAATTAATTGTTAATAATAGACCCTTGTACAGTTATATTGACATACATATATATATATATATATATATATATATATATATATATATATATATATATATATATATATATATATATATATATTATTCATTCTAAGTATAGTTTTTTTAGTGGCAAATACGACACCTCCCACGAATATATATATTTGCCCCTCAAAAGGACTTGAACAGTTGAACCCCAACCTCATGAATTGAAGGTTAAAACCACTATGTCAGTGTCCCTTTGATTTTAAATCTATTTATTAACAATCGTTCTCTTACTTCAAAATAAAAAAGAATTCCAATTTCTTATGTCATCATTTATATATTAAACGTATCACACAATTGGGGATAAATTTGAAGGCCCAAGGGATCGCTTACTTTCAAAGACGCTCTTACCGTAACGGTCTTAATTAATGCAATATCGGGATCAGATAGTTGTTGCATTATTGGCTTCATGGTATGCATAATGGGTCCTGATTTCATATATGGTTTAATTTGAGTATGTTCAACAACATCGTCTGTGCAGAATTAAAGAGAATGGGTTCTTAAATTTGAGTGATAACTGATAACTAAAGATATATTGGCAGTGCCATATTCAAAATTTGGGATGACCGGTAGCGTGGCCCTTTTAAGTTTTGTGAACCCATATCAAAAATAAAGAATGTAACAAAAAAATGTTATGTTTATAAGAATTTTACACTACGTATTACGAATTGATCCGTATATACTGCTACCCTTACCTTTAACGTGGCTCCGACCTTGTATATTGGATTGTTTTTGTTATGATTTTCAGTTATGTACTTGGAACAAAAATTTCTTTTATATGCACTTTTTGACTTGTGGATTCAACTACCCGCTATTTTTGTCAAACCTAATTATTTAAGATCCCTATCAAACATTTTAATGTGTCGGATACTATAGTTACAAAGTAACAAATCACACTCAAGATAATTGATAGTTTTTCCTTGATTTTTGAGTAGATTATTTAAATAGTTTTTTTTTGTTATATTAGTTTTATTTATCAGTTTCAGTCATTTCGCCATGTTCTTGCATGCTCAGTTCCTAGATGGCTAAAAGACCGAACAAAACATGTCTTTTAGAGACTATATATACAAAACAAAAAAACATGATCAAGGGATTGAAATTGAAAAAATGATATAACAAAAAATATCACCGTCTATTGTATGTACCCAACTTACGGTTGCTATTTTTAATGCATGCAACCTTCAAAAATATTTTTTTAATGTATTATATAGTACTTTTGATGACGTGTCATTTTCTGCGAATGTCAAATGGCATCTTAAACGAATGACACATCAGCAAACAACATTATAAAACGAATTTTGAAAGTTAATTGCATTAAAAATAGCAACCATAAGTTGTGTACACACAATAAACATTGAGTCTAAGTTAGATGCATTAACAAATACTTATCCTTTTTGTAAGTTACTCCCAAAAAAATTTTATGAAATGATATCATATATTATGAAAAAGTAAAAATATTATATGACGTGCAAAAGAAACAAAACATCTTTCGTGTTCTTATTCACCTGTTACGCCTCTAATACGTACTATTGTGGTTCATTTGGCTCCTTTAGATTTTCTGTATTTATTTAATCGCCATCGCCCCTTGATCATTTTTATAATTAATGCATGTGGGACAAAATCTCAGAACTGTCAAAAGAGACGTACACAATATACCATAGTTAGTAGTTGGTGTCGCTAGACATTTGTTGAGGCGTGTTTATCGTGTTCTGTAAGTCCCTAATTTATGCAACTTTTAGTGAATACGAAAGTCGCAATATGTGGATCATATCATCCCACTGAAATTGGCCTAGTAAAAAGCTAGCCCGCCCATAGAAGAAGGGCATGGCATGAAACAGTCAAACTGAACGGATTGTGAAATTTCACGAGTTTGATACTTGAAAAAATAAGAGACGAGCCTTTTTTAAGAGGGAGAGAATGTGATCTCTAGCTCCTCCGGCTAATCAACCATTAAGTGTTAACGTGTTAAGTCAAATCTTCATAATGATTCTAAGATTGCAAGGTCATAAATCACATTTTTTAATGGTCATATTATATCTTTTAAAATTTTAGTATTTGTCTTATATTAATGGGTTTATTGCTTCATTATGTATCAAACTTTACGCTTTTTACAATAATTTGAGACTTATTTTCATTTGTTTTTTTTAAAATTTATCTTTCATTCACATACAACCAACAAGTCATTAGAAACGCTTCTCAGGAAGGAAAAACTTCAAATCATCTTATTATATTCATGTGAAAGAGACTACCTATTCACGTGAACCATGATAAAAGAACCATCTATTTTTTTAGAAAAGACAATTTTATTAAAACTCTAACAACAAATACAAAGGACCCATGCCAAGTACAACACAAATTATACCACTAAAAACAACAAGCATGTAACTCGACTCCTGTACACATTCTGCTCAAACATTTACAAGCAGCTATTTACATTTCCGTATGTGAAGATGATCAAGGAACAGAATCATCTATATGTGTTCTTTAACTATAAATATTAGACGATTTAGGTTGAGGGAGAAGATTTTTAATTTATTATTATTTTACTTTTTTTGAGATAAAAAAAAAAAAAAAAAAGAGGTACGATTTAGAAGATCTGAAGATTTGTTTGGAAATAGGGTATTCAAAAAAAATAAAATAATAATAATAATAACTCACGAATTAATAATTGGCATGGAGTCCCTAGTCCACACGGGAAAACTTGTGCGAGTTGTTATGTTTATTTTATTTTTCTTTTTTTAAGATAATAATCAACGTGAAGCAATGAGCAAAAGCAAATAAAAGTTTTAATTTTTTATGTTTTATGAACCACGAAGAAGTAGAAACACATTAAATATGAAGAAGAAAACTTTATTAGGTTGTATAATTCTCATTCCATAGTAATGAATCAATATTACAATATATAGAAAACCTATAGCTTGGAGACTAAGCTAATTATAAACGGACCAAGCCCTTACACAATAACGGGCTATGAATAAAATATACGTTAATACACCCCCGCAGTTTGAGCGGTAGGTTGACGAACACTCAAACTGGAACGAAAGTCTTCAAACAATGTCCAAGGAGGTCCTTTAGTGAAGATGTTTGCATACTGATAGCGCGAAGGAACGTGTAATACGCGAACCTGTCCTGTAGCAACAAAATCTCGCACAAAGTGAATGTCAACTTCAATGTGTTTGGTCCGTTGATGATGCATAGGATTGGTAGACAAATACACAGCACTAACGTTATCACAATAAACCAATGTAGCAGAAGTCAGTGGGGTGTGCAACTCGCAAAGAAGATTACGAAGCCAAGCAGTCTCCGCAACAGCATTGGCAACACAACGATACTCCGCTTCAGCACTAGAGCGGGACACCGTGTGTTGTCGTTTCGAAGACCAAGAAAGCAAGTTGTCACCGAGAAACACACAATAACCAGAGGTGGAGTGCCTAGTGGAGGGACATCCCGCCCAGTCAGCGTCAGAATAAGCAATCAACTTGGTAGTAGTAGAAGCATAGAGTTGTCGTCCATGAGAGAGAGTTCCGTGAACATAACGAAGAATACGCTTCAAAGCGTAAAAATGAGGTTCACGCGGGTCATGCATAAATAAACAAACCTGTTGCACCGCATATGCTAAATCTGGACGCGTAAAGCTAAGGTACTGCAAAGCACCAGCCAAACTACGATACAAAGTGGGATCGGAGACTGGTGAACCATCGGGACCCAACTTGGATTCAGTAATAACGGGAGTCTTGCAAGGATTACAATTAAGCATATGAGCACGCTCAAGAATTTCCTTGGCATACTTGGACTGAGATAGAAAATAACCCGAAGAGGTACGAACAGCCGAAATGCCCAGAAAATAGCTCAGTGGACCAAGATCAGTCATAGCAAACTCGCCATGCAACAATGAGATAACCCTCTGTAATAAATCTGTAGAAGAGGCCGTCAAAATTATGTCATCGACATAGATGAGAAGATAAGCAATATCATTACCCCGTTGGAACACGAATAAAGATGTATCCGTCTTACTATGAGTAAAACCAACACGAATAGCAAAGCTAGCAAACCTCTGAAACCATGCTCGGGGAGCTTTTTTAAACCCATATAATGACCTTTGAAGATAACAAACATAGTCAGGATGAGCAGGATCTACAAACCCGGGAGGCTATACAGTCTTAGACAAATTACCATGCAAAAACGCATTCTTGACATCTAGCTGATGAACAGGCCAATGGCGAGAAAGCGCAAGACTGAGTACCGTACGAATAGTAGCCGGTTTAACAACTGGACTAAAAGTCTCACCACAATCTATCCCCAATTGTTGACTTTTACCATTAGCCACAAGCCGCACTTTGTAGCGGCTCAACGAACACTGTTGATCGGAAGGAGTGGATGGGTTAGACATAACCCAAAAATGATGCAAACGAGAAGATGAAGGCGGATCGAGATTGGAATCCAAGAAATCATAGGGTGGTGCTTGGGATGGTGTCATGGACCCAAAAGGAAAGACATCCTCATCAAAAGAGACATGGCGAGAAATGATTATTTTATTGGTGGAGAGGTCTAAACAACGGTAACCACGGTGATTGGACGGGTAACCAGGGAAGACACACGGAGTGGAACGAGGTTGTAGTTTATGTGAAACGTGTAGATGTGGGTAGCAAAGACATCCAAACACAGAAAGTGGATTTATGAAAAAGTTTGGTAAAGGGTATTTGATTATTAATTGCACACGAAGGTAATATGTTTAATAAATGTGTGGTCATATGTAACGCCTCGACCCAATAAGAGGGAGGAAGATGAGCTTAGAAAAGAAGGGTACGGACAAGATTGTTAATTGTCCGTAGCATTCTTTCAACTTTACCATTTTGTTGAGATGTCTTAGGACACAAGAATCGAATATGAATGCCGTTGGTTTTAAACAACTCATGAAAGCGTGTATTATCAAATTCACCCCCGTGGTCGCATTGAAAAGATTTAATATCAGCTTTATATTGCAATTTAACATAGGAACGAAACTGCATAAATTTAGAAAATACATCTGACTTTTTTTGTAACGGATATACCCAAACAAAATGTGAAAAATGATCTAAAAAATAGCATAATACTTTATTCCACTAATGCTCGAAATTGGAGATGTCCACAAATCCGAGTGAATAATGTCAAAAGGTGACTCAACAATACTTTCAGAACTTGAAAAAGGTAATCTAATATGTGTAACACCCCCAAATTTACTATTTAGCGGAAACATACTTTGGGTGTTACTAATCAATAATCAAAGCGCACAGATATATAGTAAACGACTCTATCTGCGTCGTTTTAACAAAATATATTAATATAAGAAATATTTACAACATTTGAAGCTGTACATAGCTCGTGTTCGGTTAAATGAGAGATTTCAGTACATAAGTACTTGTACAAAATATATTGCTTTGGTGAAAAACGCATCTAAAATTCGAATTTGAGTGTAATCGGGTGATAAATTTCAGGTTTCGACACTTAGTAAAATCCGTGTTTTCCCTTGGTTCTGTTTCATGCGACACTTATAACGTCACTTAGGGGTTTAGGTGACACTTAAGAAGTGTCGCATAAAATAGTAAAATCTGAATTGAAGGCGTCACTTAGAGAAGTGACGCATGATGAGGCATCACTAAGGTAGTGTCGGGTATCAGTGTCGGAAAAGGGTTCTGGGCTTCACTAGGCAAGTGACGGTTTAATGTCAGAGTCTGATTATAGGCGACACTTAGACAAGTGTCGCTTGAAGTCTCGGTTAGGAGTGTCGGTCATTGAATTTGCAACACTTAGGCAAGTGTCAGGAAAAGAGGGTTTTATGCGACACTTGAGCAAGTGACGCAAAATTAGGGTTTTATGCGTCACTTAATGCGACACTTAAGTGACGCACGAAGTGACGCTATACTGGATCTGGCTATGCGACACTTAAGACTGTTCGACGGATTTTGAGCCAAAAACGAGTTTTCCGGTTTCCGTTTGGTCCGATTCTTTTACCCAACCCTTATATGGACATTTCAAGCTTAGACAAACAATAACAAGTCGAAAACAATGAAAATCGAAGTGTTTCGAGATTTGTCGGAAACTTACAAACTTAACGCGAGGAGAATCCGAAAAGATGGGAAGGTAGATCGTGATGAGGTGATCGTTTTTCTTCAAACGAGCGTGAGGATTCGAGATCGTTTTGTGATGTTATTTTGTGATTTAAGGAGGTTGTGGTGGTGTGGTGGTTTGAGAGAAAAAGGAAGAGAAGAGAGAGAGAGGAGAATGAGAAAATGAGAAAGAAGATGGTGATGGTGGAGGGTAAGGGGGCCCTGCTAGGGTGGGGTCCACGGAGGTGGACTTCACCAAATTTCGTTCCCTGTATTCGCGCTCCTTTCGGTGTTCGTTTTCTCGATCGTTTAAACGTTTAATTAATTTAATACGCGTTTAAATATAAGTTTTAAAATACGAATAATTACTCGATATTTGTATTGAAGTATTTCATCAAATACTTTATATTTGAGTTATAAAATTATAACTGTAACTTGTTTCGTTTTGTTCGCGTGTTTAACAATTTAATCGCGTAAACTGTTATTTGTACGATGCGAGTTTGAATTGAAATATTATAACAATAATATTTTTGGGGTATAATAGTGTTAGCAAATAATATTATATTATTCAATAAAAATTTTCACCAACGTCCGTATTTGCTTGAAACGAATTACATCGGTTTTTGATTGAGTGCGATTTAATCAAATCGCATAATTGTATATATTCAACAATATATATGTATATATATATATATATATATATGTATATATATATATGTATATATATATATATATGTATATGTATATATATATATATATATTGATACATTAATTAGTCTAACACAGAACTAATTACATCTATTACACTTGATTAGGCCCTAATTAATAGTCCTAATTTGACGAGTGTCACAATATGCTTGCCAAGTTGACAAGCATGACACAAGCCAGACGACTTAGACCTATTACAAGAAATAAAATTGCGAGAAACTAAAAAACGTAGTACGGCATCTCTGGGGTGACCGAGTCTTTTGTGCCACGTTGACTGACTGGACGATAGGTAAGCATTAGGTGTTGAGTGCTGGTTTTTGAGACGCGTGACTGGATAAAGATCTCCGGCACTATCGCATCGGAGGAGGAGGTGTTTGGTCAGGAAATCCTTCACAGAAAAACCAAACTCGTCAAATTCAACGGAAACTTTATTATCCTTAGAAAATTGACGAACATAAATAAGATTTTTAACTATTTGAGGTGTGACAAGGACATTATGTAAGTGCAAAGGTCGATGAAGGGAGGGCAATGTGCTATGGCCTGAGTTGGTGACAGGTATTGACATGCCGTCACCAACAGAGATAGATGGAAAAATACGTTTGTTAAAAATAGTAGATAGTTTACTTGTGTTGTTCACGAGATGAGAGGTTGCTCCAGTATCCATGTACCAACCCGGATCACCTTAATCTTGAAGTTGCAAGGTACTAAACGCTCGAGGGAGTGCAATGGGTTGGAGAAGCTGTTGTGGCTGCACGACATGGGCTTGTTGGGCTTGTGGTGGTTGGAGATATACGTACCGAACATAAGGTGGGCTCGGAGAATATTGTGTTGAAAACTGATTAGCCGATACCTGCTGATGTTGTTGAGCCTGTTGTCGATGTTGTTGAGCATGTTGGTTTCCACGTTGTTGTGTGGGTCCAGTGTTCCTACGAGTCTGATTTCTACGAGCATGTTGTTGATTAGTCGTATCCCCACCATGCAAAAAAAGACATGATGCACCATAGGTACAAATTCCCCGCTGAAAATTCCTACAAACTTATAGACCCCCTTTTTATGGTTGACGATTGGAGGTATTGTTGTTCGCGATTAAAACAGTTGGTGAAGAGGAGGTATCATGGAGGGAGGATTGTTGACGATTGCGTTTGGTAAGTAGAGTTTCTTCAAGAAGGACCATAGATCGTACCGCGTCAAGATCAGGTAAGATTTCATGGTACCGAATGTTTCATGTAACAACATCAAATCGTTCAGGTAGTCCATTAATGGCATGAGAAACCAAGTTGTCATTGGAAACTATAGATCCAAGATTCGCTAGTCGATCGGCAATGCTATTGATTTCTTGAATATAGTCAGAGACGGATCGATTGCCAAGTTCGATGGTTCGAAGTTCATTCTCCAAAAGAATAATACGGTTGGATCTATTGTCATGAAAGATTTTCTTGAGGTGATCCCATAAGTCTTTTGCACTTGCTTGTGGTTTAAGGATCATGTCAACGAGCTTTTTTGAGATGGTAGCATAAATCCAGGTGACAACGAGAGAATCAAGTTTGTCATGGTCCGGATCAACAGTGCTGGCGGTTGCTTCGTTGGTGACAGGTTCGATGTATGGCAAGACGTCATATGTATGGTAGTGACGTTTAAACAACTCGCTCCAAGAGTTGTAGTTAAGCTTGTTGAGATCTAGGATAACTGGGACGCAAGATTTTACACTGGATACTGAAGATGCTCTTTCGAGAATAGTAAGAGTTTTTGGCTGTGGAGGAGTATTTTCTCCAGTCATGATTATGGTTTACGATCGAATTTAATATCGATGTATTTTGATAGACGAAGGCTATTAGCTTATACGAAATATTCAAACAACAATATAAAAATTCCATGAATAATAAATTAAGGATGGTGGCTACGGTGGGATCTTGTGAGGAGGAATCTTCGACAAGAAGGAATATCATTGTTGACGGTGGCTTAGCTGCAGATTTGATAAGCGGCAGACTTTGATTTTTTATGTCGATTGGGTTTAAGGAAAAATAATTTTGGGGTTTGGCTCTGATACCATATTGAAACGCCTCAAATATTTTTTTTTTAGTTGTATTCAAACTTATAACACACTTTACATGACTTATATAAATATGAGATACGCTACTGAAACGTTTAACACCAAATTAAAACTCAAAACTAAACCTGACAACAATGCCACGGGGATCGTTAATGATCCCACGGGGATCAAATGGCCTGCTCAAAAGACAACAAACGATCCCACCATAATGGTTATGATCCCACCGGGATCCTTTGTTTCAGCAAAAACTCTAACTTTTGACCCAAATGAAAACGCGCATAACTTTTTACTCGTTAAGAGTTAAGACCTGAAATTTTGCGGACACCTTTACTATACCAATATGAATGTTCCCCTTTTCACACTTTTTCAAATTTCATAAAAACGAAGAATATGGACGTGTCACTAATTTGTGGCCGTTTTGACCACTTTTTGATGACAAGTCAAAACACATACACCATACAATCTGACCAAGACTTTTTGCACACTTCCTTAACATACTAAAATAAATATAAAGCATACACCAAGTGCACTAAACTAATAATCCAACTCAATCTAGCTTATAGACACAAAATGACCCATTTGGACACGTTTGACCCGTTAAATAAACTAACAACATATTGACCAAAACACTACCCAATTCCACACATATTTGACTTATTCACAATAGTTGACTACATGTCAACTCCACATCCAACCAACCACTTAATTTTGACACTTTACTATATTTCATCAATTTTAACCAAACAAAACTATCTATATTCACATTAACTTCAAAGTTTCCCAACATCATATATATACGACTTTACATCATAGTTGACTTTCAAAGTCAACATACCATAAAACCAAAACGACACATGTTGTATTTGACTTCCAAAACATAAACCTTTAAACGTATTACACATGTTATTATCGAACGATAATCAAAAGAGAAGAAACTTGCAACTCACTAATAGCAAGTAATCCACGCTACTCCTTCTTAATCTCTTTGCCCAATATCACCTAAAACATTAAACACTTGAAAGAGCATGTAATAATGCTTAGTGAGCATATAGGCAATTAATCAAGTAATCCACAACATTACACAACAACCACTAGAGGTACACAAAAAACAACATATAATCTTACACAAATAACTACTAGAACAATATGTAGAGACCAAACACTATGCGGATCCGCGGCCATTTGAAACAAGTACACTTAGCACCATATCACGTCGATATGCATACCAAGCTCAAGAACACTATGCTAGCAAAGCTAGCTAATCTCTACAATATCGTCCATTCCACATAATTCATCCATGATAATTCACCACTAGAAACAAGCTAAGATACAATTAAGCTACCACTTGATTGTGCAAACCTCTTGCTCAGAAGCAATCAGGTAATACACAATCATCCACATAATTTAACAGCAATGATTCTCAATTAGAAACAAAATAAGTTACAAACAACTACCGCATGATTGTGCAAACTTCTTGCTCGGAAGCAATCCGGTAATACACAATCATTACTTAATTAATCTCTATAATACTCACATTGGTGTTGCAAATGGAATAACAACAAGTGATCAACGTATGACTTCCACGTCTTTAACACCTAAACTATAATACATAACACATAGCAACATATTTAGAATCTAAAACTCGTGACAACTAACTAGTAATCATATTTCACCCTCCCCCACTTTGATTAGTTTAGCTAAACCATTAACTAACTAGTCAAAGTTAACCTTCAATAATCATCATCACTTCTATTATTAATTTACTAACATTTTTCAATTGAATTCTTGTTCTATCATCATTTTAACTCTCTAATGTACTAACAAACACACTTTCAATTGATTAGAACCAATTTACACAAGTTTTAGCAAAACCCTTAAAATCACTCAAGAAAATAACTAGTGATTTCATCACTTTTAACTTGTATTATGATTTCTACTGATCATAATAACACTAACTAACACTAATTTCATCAATTTAAAACCCTAATTTCGTATTAATTTCACTAGTTATACATAACCCACCAAATACCCATTTTTAGGTCATGAAATTTGGAAGAATCATACTTACAAAGATTAAGGAAATGAAGGAGATGACGATTTAAACCCTAGTAGCTTGAATTCAAGAATTGGAAATCGAATTTGAAGACTGAAGTTTTGTTCCTGCGTTTTTCTTCACTTCACGAATTGTCTGGAACTTATTTTGGAAGGAAATGAGATAATTATGAAGCTGTACGTACATATGTCTTATTTAATTTTGTTCCATTTTAAACCATATTGTCTGGAACTGAGAAACCATTCACGTTTTCTATTATTTTGTATCACTTTAAATAATAATACTTTAAAATACTTACATTTTCGCGTACTAAATTAGTAACCCAAAATTTGGGGTGTTACAACTCTCCCCCACTTATTTTGTTCGTGTCCTCACGAACCACACTTGATACATGATAGAATCGTACACTATAAACAGTCACTTCCTTTCTACTAGAAACTTTAAGGAAACCTACTTTTCATAATACTTATTAATACTCTTATACACCTCATCACAATTTCTACTTCTAAGGAATGATTCGATCAAAGAATAGAAATATTCAAACGTTCACAAAGTAAAAACAATACCAACGGTCCGACGGCTCCAGAGTCTAATAAAATGTGGGCATGTATAAGATTAACGATAAAGGTACCTGTCGCCACATCAGATGACCCTTTCACCTCTTCAGCTGTCAATTGAAAATAACCGTTCCTAGGCCTTGAACCGGTTGTCGTTACCCTACCCTCTGCTTCCCTTCGTTTAGCTTCCTTCTTGTCAGGACAATCTGCTTGAGGGTGATCATCTTTAAAACAGTAATAACATAGATGATAAGGGCTTGGGAAATTCGGTGCCATATGCCCTAGTTTCCCACATTTAAAACATTTATACTCTCCGGTATGCTTCCTTCCACACTTATCACAAAGAGGAATCTCTCGTGTTTGTGTTTGGGGACGTTGTTGTTGTGATGGTTGCGGTTTCAGTTGTTATTGGGTTTCCTCAAATCGTAGCTTCTTAAATGGTGAAGACTGCGAAGTAGTCGAGTGTTATGTTTTCTTCTTACTTGCAGCTTCAGCACCTTTAGCCTGCAAGTCTTTCTCGCGAACCAGTGCTCAATTTAACATCATAGGAATAGAATTATAAAACGTCGGATCAATAAACTCACGGATTTCAATATTCATATGACAATAAAAGTGATCAATCAACAACTTTGGATTGGAAGTGTATTCAGGACAAAAACGAGCTTTTTCATGAAATGATTTTGAAAATTCAGCAATCGACATACTCCCTTGATTAATCGTCAGAAATTCCCCTTTAAGCTTTTCCATCTCAGCTGGAGGTGAGAACTCTCCTTTAAACATCTCTTTAAACCTGTCCCAAGAAAATCTAGAAGCCGTTTCAAATCCATAAGTCTCAATATGAGAATTCCACCATTCGTATGCACTCCCTTTCAATTGGTACGCAGCAAATAACACTTTCAATCATTCAGGACAATCACATAACATAAAGGACTCTTCCAATTCACTCAACCATCTCAAGCTGATAACAGGATTCAACTCTCCTTTAAATTCAGGCGGTGTACAATTCGCAAAATTCTTATACTCAAACTTTTCTTTTTGTTTGTTCCTCTCACATTGGGCCGCTTGAGTTTCAGCATTTGGTGGAGGATTTGTTAGGTTTGGATGCTTTTGTTCGAAATCATTTAATCTTTCGGTTATTATTTTATCAACTTTAGTAATTATTGTTGGGGTAAAAGCCTCAAAGTCTTGCCCAATCACTCGTTTTAAAGCTGCCTCATCGCCAGGGTGTAAATTCCTATTATCAATATCCTCCTCGTGCCGGGGAGAACGACACTGAATACCCTCACCACTACCTTGAGGTGTAGAAGCATCCATTTACTATAAAAATTAACAATTTAGCTAACTTATTCACCCCCTCATAATATAATTAACAAGGAAACTTCCTACTTATACTATCAAAAACAATTCTTCACCAAAACCATCTTACATTTAAAAGCTTTGAATCACCCATGTGAACTAGTGTAATATAACAGCGTTGGTCAGACGTAGTCATATTAAACTAATCACACACTTCTATTCATCACTCTTAAACGTAATTAAGCTAAGGCAATAATAGTTCTTAAAGTCATTCACATAATCACATAACAAAGAAATTGCTAAAATTGCAACTATAAAGCATCATCATATATTCAAAATAGTTTAAGATTAGGCAATCCTAATGTGGATTATATAATTCTCTTAAACTACCGCTCTGATACCAAATTGAAATGCCCCAATTTTTTTTTAGTTGTATTCAAACTTATAACACACTTTACATGACTTATATAAATATGAGATACGCTACGGAAACGTTTAACTCCAAATTAAAACTCAAAACTAAACATGACAACGATCCCATCGGGATCGTTAATGATCCCACCGGGATCAAATGGCCAGATCAAAAGACAACAAACGATCCCACCATAATGGTTATGATCCCACCGGGATCCTTTGTTTCAGCAAAAACTCTAACTTTTGACCCAAATTCAAACACGCATAACTTTTTACTCGTTAGGAGTTAAGACCTGAAATTTTGCAAACACCTTTACTATACCAATATGAAGGTTCCCCTTCTTACACTTTTTTAAATTTTACAAAAACGAAGAATATGGACGTGTCACTAATTTGTGGCCGTTTTGACCACTTTTTGGTGACAAGTCAAAACACATACACCATACAATCTGACCAAGACTTTTTGCACACTTCCTTAACATACAAAAACAAATATAAAGCATACACCAAGTGCACTAAACCAGTAATCCAACTCAATCTAGCTTATAGACACAAAATGACCCATCTGGACATGTTTGACCCGTTAAATAAACTAACAACATATTGACCAAAACACTACCCAATTCCACACATATTTGACTTATTCACAATAGTTGACTACATGTCAACTCCACATCCAACCAACCACTTAATTTTGACACTTTACTATATTTCATCAATTTTAACCAAACAAAACTATCTATATTCACATTAACTTCAAAGTTTCCCAACATCATATATATACGACTTTACATCATAGTTGACTTTCAAAGTCAACATACCATAAAACCAAAACGACACATGTTGTATTTGACTTCCAAAACATAAACCTTTGGACGTATTACACAAGTTATTATCGAACGATAATCAAAAGAGAAGAAACTTGCAACTCACTAATAGCAAGTAATCCACGCTACTCCTTCTTAATCTCTTTGCCCTCTCTTTGCCCAATATCACCTAAAACATTAAACACTTGAAAGAGTATGCGATAATGCTTAGTGAGCATATAGGCAATTAATCAAGTAATCCACAACATTACACAACAACCACTAGAAATACACAATAAACAACATATAATCTTACACAAATAGCTACTAGAACAATATATAGAGACCAAACACTATGCGGATCCGCGGCCATTTGAAACAAGTACACTTAGCACCATATCACGTCGATATGCATACCAAGCTCAAAACACTATGCTAGCAAAGCTAGTTAATCTCTACAATATTGTCCATTCCACATAATTCATCCATGATAATTCACCACTAGAAACAAGCTAAGATACAATTAAGCTACCACTTAATTGTGCAAACCTCTTGCTCGGAAGCAATCCGGTAATACACAATCATCCACATAATTTAACAGCAATGATTCTCAATTAGAAACAAAATAAGTTACAAACAACTACCACATGATTGTGCAAACCTCTTGCTCGAAATCAATCCGGTAATACACAATCATTACTTAATTAATCCCTATAATACTCACCTTGGTGTTTCAAATGGAATAACAACAAGTGATCAACGTATGACTTCCACGTCTTTAACACCTAAACTATAATACATAACACATAGCAACATATTTAGAATCTAAAACTCGTGACAACTAACTAGTAATCATATTTCACCATCCCCCACTTTGATTAGTTTAGCTAAACCATTAACTAACTAGTCAAAGTTAACCTTCAATAATCATCATCACTTCTATTATTAATTTACTAACATTTTTCACTTGAATTCTTGTTCTATCATCATTTTAACACTCTAATGTACTAACAAACACACTTTCAATTTATTAAAACCAATTTACACAAGTTTTAGCAAAACCCTTAAAATCACTCAAGAAAATAACTAGTGATTTCATCACTTTTAACTTGTATTATGATTGCTACTAATCATAATAACACTAACTAACACTAATTTCATCAATTTAAAACCCTAATTTCGTATTAATTTCACTAGTTATACATAGCCCACCTTATACCCATTTTTAGGTCATGAAATTTGGAAGAATCATACTTACAAAGATTAAGGAAATGAAGGAGATGATGCTTTAAACCCTAGTAGCTTGAATTCAAGAATTGGAAATCGAATTTGAAGACTGAAGTTTTGTTCCTGCGTTTTTCTTCACTTTACGAATTGTCTGGAACTTATTTTGGAAGGAAATGAGATAATTATGAAGCTGTACGTACATATGTCTTATTTAATTTTATTCCCCTTTAAACCCAATTGTCTGGAACTGAGAAACCATTCACGTTTTCTATTATTTTGTATCACTTTAAATAATAATACTTTAAAATACTTACATTTTCGCGTACTAAATTAGTAACCTGAAATTTGGGGTGTTACACATATTAGGTTGTATAATATTACAATATATAGAAAACCTATAGCTTAAAGACTAAGTTAATTATAAACGGGCCAAGCCCTTACACAATAACGGGCTATGAATAATATATACGTTAATAAACTTGAAGGTTTAAAGATAACAGAGGATATGTAATAGATTAGAAAAATAAGCCTAAGATATGTTGAAGATTATCGATAAGACAGATGTGGAAGAACCGTTGTATATTCGCGGACGGGCATTTGAATAGGAGAAAGGAGAAGAAAAAGGGTAAAATTCTGCAGCTTTGATACCATGTTAACAAATGAACTCCCCGTGAATTTCCCGTGAGGATACAATGTATTATTTCTGACTATTTATAGAGTACAAATATGAAACCCTAGCTGAAACCCTAACGGTCCTTAAACCCACAAACGGACTTGGCCTACTGACCTAACCAAACTAATGCAATCGTCTAAGACTTGTGCCAACGGCCGTCGGCTGGAGGCGTCGGCTGCAACCGACAGAACCGACGCCGTTGGCACGGACGTCGGTTGCAAGCCGTCAGTTTGCTGCTTCGGTTGCGCGATGGAGGAGAGAGAAGCGTCAGTGAGGGGAGCGTGGGACCGTGCCCTTCGATTTCATTTTATTTTGCTTTTTTCATTATTTTTTTTTTGTTTGGGAAATAAAAAGTAAAAAAGAGGAGGAGGTTGAGGTTGCATGGACACGGGAGGAAGAAGAAGATGATGATGATGGGTTTTAGGTTTAGATATTGCCTCATATTATAATTGAAAATGGGCCCAAAATTTAAATTAGAAATGGGCCGGTTTGTATTTTATGTTTACTAATTTTAATTGAGTAAAAACCTTGAAAATGGGTATAAATAATAATTTATTTTAATTAAATTACATATATAAGTAAAATATATATTAATGTAATGTTTTTATTTCAATGAAAATGTTTTATTTAATTTTGTGTTTAAAATAAATAATGTAAATAATGTGTGGGGTCCAGAAAAAAATGAAGTGATGTTCACTGTTGGTAGTAGAATGTCAGTTTTGTGTCAATTTTGTAAACTGCTGACGTGGCGCTAATTTGACAAAAATTGACGCATCAGTTTGCGTCACTGTTGGGAGCAGTCTAATAATAAATATAGATTATATTGATACGTTGTCATCAATCTAGAAGGATGAAGGCTCTCCTAATTAATTTGTAATTTATGTAAACGTACTAATTGTCACTCTAAAAAAGTATCATTGTGACACTTTTAATAGTGACTCATTTTAAAGTGTCATTATCCAATTATGACAATTTTAAGATATATTTTTTACTAACACACGGTATAATAGAATGGTGTTTCACTTTTTTAAAATATTCTATATATATAGGTCTTTAGCGATGGTACTTATAGTTACACATTTTATTTTTAGTGACTATCAATAAATAAAAAATAATATTACTAAAAATATATAATATAATGTGTACGTAAAAGAACCATCCGTAAAGTTTAGAAGTTTGAAGGAGGTCTTGGATTATAAAATTTGGGTTATTTTGATTAATCTTTTCTTGCATAAATAAGTGTGACACTTGATAACGCAACCAACCACATTGGCTTCAAGATTTTTTAAAATTCTAACATTTCGCAGGATCAAGTTTCTTTGAAAGATCTATTGGCTAGGGATGTTCATGATATATAGGTCTTTAGCGATGGTACTTATAGTTACACATTTTATTTTTTAGTGACTATCAATAAATAAAAAATAATATTACTAAAAATATATAATATAATGTGTACGTAAATGAACCATCCGTAAAGTTTAGAAGTTTGAAGGAGGTCTTGGATTATAAAATTTGGGTTATTTTGATTAATCTTTTCTTGCTTAAATAAGGGTGAATCTTGATCACGCAACCAACCACATTGGCTTCAAGATTTTTTAAAATTCAACATTTCACAGGATCAAGTTCCTTTGAAAGATCTATTGGCTAGGGATGTTCACGATCGGGTATGGATGATTTGAGGATTAAATTTCAACCAAATCGGCAAATACGATTTGAGATTTTCTCAAACCAAATCGCCTAATTTAGTGTGTTAAACTAAACAACTTAAAGCAGTTGAAATGGTTCGCCCAGTTTGACGGTTTGAACCAATCGTTTTTGCATTTAACTTTTAATAAAAATAATGTTTTACTAACATTCAAGCTATATAAGACGAGTACTCGTTCAATTGTTATTAACGAACTAGTTCTGTATATATATAAATAACTACATTATATAATATTGGTAAAAAGAAAAGTTAACAATATCATTCAATGAAAATTATATTTCATAACATTGTTACATAATCAAAAGTTTTCTTTACAATTAGTTGCATAATCGGTCTAGTGATTTGCATAATTTGAATATTTTTTGATACTATATAAGAAGCAAGTTTGGAGTTTGTTTGTAAAAGACATACTCAATCTTTAAAATTAAACGTATATACCTCACGATTTTAATAAGAAGATACAATGCGGTCCGGTTTGGTTAAAAGGGCAGTTTGAGTCTTGAAACCGCAAACTGAACCATATATGACGGTTTGAAAAAATCCAAACCACTAAACAAATAATGGAAAATGAACCCGGTCAAACCGACAATATCAATTAAGTTCGGCCGGTTTAAATGGTTTGGCGTTCGGCCAAACCATGAACATCCCTACTATTGGCTATCGTCCGAGCCATATATAACCTATTTTCTTGCAGTCAAAGAAATAGTTCGTATGGGTTGTAAATGGAATGTAGGTGATGGTCATAGTGTAAATGTGTGGGAGGATTAACGACTAGAAAATCAAAGGCAATGGGGGCCAAAATGGATGATTTTCAAGTAACTTAAGTATGCGATTAATTTTTTTTGAATAGAGAGGGTGAAGCTTGGAACCACGATATCTTTGTTCCCAAGAAATATCACCTACAAGATTGATGGTTGTTTTGTGAACAAATCGAGACCCAATATTCTTTATTGGCATAATAGGTTCCAGAGGGCAATTTTCATGCAAGTCAGACTATCTGCTAGTCGTCGAAACATCTTAAGGAGTGCAAAGATCCATTGAAGAATCTCTACCTATTCTACGAGCTATTTGGAATGCTAAGGTGCCTAATAATGTTAAAGTGTTTATGTGGCGAGCATACATGGTGTAATTATTTGCTTACTTTTGATAATTTACATGCTCGAGGCCTAGACTTAACATTTGCTTACTTTTGATAATTTACATGCTCGAGGCCTAGACTTAACATCGGCATTGTGTACTCAATCTATAGTTTACATTCTCGGGGCCTAGACTTAACATCGAAATCATGTACTCACTGTGGCAATGGTCGAGAAGATGTTGTACATGTCTTGTCTAAGTTCCCGACAACAAAAGGAAGTCTAGGATAAGTGTAGCTTTGTAGTTTCTACGACATTATTAACATGTATTACATTGGAAGACTTATGTTGAGTTATCTTGGATGGATTGGTTCTCTGGACAAGAAGGAATCGTTTTTACAGTCAACTGGATGCAAGGGATATGTTAGGGATAAAACGCGGAACCAACAACCAACAAAGAGATTAGTTGATCACTCTGATACCTATTATTGATAATTAATCAACCCAAACAACAAGAAAATAAGACTTTCCTGGCCGATCTAAAACTCACGCCGTGAGTTTCAAAATCACTCAGCGAGTTTTACCCCTGTTCAGATCTGATCCAAAAATCATGTTGTAAAAATCCAAACTCACTCCATGAATTTTCCTTCATCAGCAACTATTCGATTCTTTTGATTGATCTTCACATCCCAACAATCTCCCACTTGAAGATTTATCAACCTAAACTCTTAACCCTCATTTTCAATTTTAACGCCCCTTTAATTACACCCGTTATCAACTTAACCAATACTGCCAGAAGACCCATCCTGGACACGCTTGTTCAACCTCACAGAATCGAAAGACTTTCGATATACAAAGCTAACTGAACACCGCTACTAAACTGGGACCAATCTACGGTTATCTGCACCACCATCTTCTAGCCCAAGAAAATGCATTGAAGCGTGCAAATACTCCAACCACAAGATTTTTATAAGAGTAACTCAGTAAACTCAACTCTTCAATTCATCAATTTCAGCCACATCGAATCCTACCACAAACATGTCAACGACCACCCACCCAGCTGTCAGAAAATACCCAATATAACAAATGCATAGATAATTGTCGTCCCTCGATCGGTCACGGTCGTCAACGCAACGGAAGGAGGACACGGCAGTGGAGTTTTAAATTTATAAGAGCTGGGGACCTAAGTTTTACTACGGCTGTATAGCAGCAGTATGACCTAGGGTCGTTCTTCAAGCTAATCGTATTGTGAAACGAGAGTATCAAGACAAGTTGTTTATTTTAGTGATGGGAATTTTAAAACAAAGTTTGAGTGAGTTTTTGTTACTTAGGTCCGTAATTTAAAGCAATTAAATAAAAAGTAAATAAGTGAAAAATAGAAATAGGGATGAAATCAGTATGGAGGAGATGTGTTTGTTATGACTTCGTTAGCTTATGCGGGGGTGATGCTAGGGTTTTGATATGAAAACGTCTTTTAAAGATTTGTGTCTTATCTGAGCTTAATTGTTCGTAGTGTAAACACTAGTATCCTACTGATTGGGGAAACCAATCAATATGTCACTGAGTACTAGGCCAAATTGAGTCTGATCGGAGGAGGATGCTCAACTCTTCAGCGTTATCCAGTGACGGAGTAACGACCCTTCTTGGAATGTTAGTTCCTGTGTGCATGAGATAGAGTAACATACCCACTAAGGTTCCGACCTTTCTTAACACTACGGGGACAACGAAGTCAAACAAGGCATTAAAGATTAAGACTTGGTTTGGTGACTATTAACTTTATATTAATGGTTTTATTTTAGCCTCGAGCTTTCATCACGGTGTACCATGCGACTATGCATTTCCACAGTTTTCCAGGCCTAAGATGTACTAACGGTGTACAGTGCATCTGAGCATTTCCACAGTGTTTCAGATCTTTAGGTGTACTAACGGTGTACAGTGCGATCAAGCATTTCCATAGCTCTGAAGTCAGACCAGGATGTGACACAGTCTTCAACCACCAACATTTCCTTAGCTCCTACGTATTTGTACTCCACCAAAAGTGTTTCCAACGTTACACGAAGTACAGTGCCGTTTACCGTGGTCTTTCCGGGGTCACATACTTTATGGTCACTCTAGACTAGTTTAAACTAAGTTTGTATTAAAGCCTAACCATCTATGATATAAACCAGCCTTCACTATTTCCCAATAAATCCCTGATTGATTCACGATGTACTATACGAAAGGTTTTAAACAGTATTTCCACAGCTACGCAATTCAGACCATGTTTACAGTTTCATAAAACATAGATAGGTAGTGACCGTTTGATCAAGGTTCGCGACTCCTTGTCATAAAGGTTCTAACCACGTTTAATTGGAGGAAAGGCGATTTGGTTTAGAAATTCATAAATACAAGATTAATAGGTCACCGGTTTTCATTTATATAATATAACTGGAAACATTATTTCCACAACAGATTGTGCCCATAATTTTCATAGCTTCCACGTTCCGTACTACACACATAAGTGATGATTCCGGCGCTATACAAATGAAAGCCGTATAACGTTACCTCCGTTATTTCATAATGTTATCCAATTATATGTTTAAAGCAGCATCACCCCACACATATATAAACTAACTACATCATAACAAACACACAAGGAAACTACTCACTACGCATAATAACATATCCTAAATCTAGCATAATAACAATAGCAATTATCATTATAACATATAAGGAAAGAAGTAACCGTTAATAAAGCGTAGATTGAATAAGCGTTTAGAGAGAGAGTACAAGCAGAACTTCCGCAATATCCTTGACAATATTACAATAAAAGCCCCTGAACTATTCCCTATGCTATTACAAAAGTAGCCCCTCCGTTAGTTTCAGTTAAATATTAACTGAGAACTAACTGGATCAAACCCTAATTTCTAGAGAGAGAAAGAAAGAAAGAGAGTTTAGAGAGAGAGAGAGAGTGTGTGAGAGAGAAAGTGGAAATGGAGAAATGAATGAAAATGATGAAGTGTGTGGAATGATGGAGGGGTGGCCTCCTATTTATAGGCAAAGCTTGAAATCAGCCGTACAACTCGCGAAGCACGCACGTACAAGCAAACGAAGCACAAACGGGCAGCATATGGGGTACCAAGGGCCGTATACGGCCTTCATAGGGCCGTATACAGTATATAAGGGGCCGTATACGGTCTATGAAGGGCCGTATACGGTGTGCAAGGCCGTATACGGCTTCTGTCTGATTTCGTTCGTTGCTTAAAACGTCCGTATTTCCTTCGTTATGTGTCCGTTTGACCTGATTCTTTCGCCTATGTCTTCGTAATTCCGTTACGCTTCTAATGGTGTCAATCTCACTGAAATTGGATGTGTACAACTTTAGCATAGCCGAAATCACTTTGTAGGAGTTTGTAATCGGCCAGTCTTTTCTGTCCTTTGTCCGCTTTGCATGATTCTTGATTTTCTCGTCTCGATTTTACCTATTACATCATATCATAAGGTTAGAATATGTTTATCATAGGATAAATGAGGGTGCGAGAATTGGTTGCTGTATATTTGCTCCGTTTTGTTCGTTATTCGGATGTTTTTACTGATTTTTGTAGCAATGCCTATATTTTGAGCACTTTAGTGAATTTTAGTAAATAATGATTGTTTTGGAATGTTTTCACTAAAGATGTGCCCAAAAAGTGTGGAATAATAGCCTTGAAAACATGACTTTTTGCGTCACATCAAGTTATCCCACACTTAGACGTTGCTTGTCCTCAAGCAACACTCAGTTTTTGAAAACATTTTAAAACAATTTTTAGAGCGAGCTTCAACATTTTTAAGAGTTACCACTGTCAAATGCAAATAAGATAGTTTCAGGAATTTAGGGGAATGTTAGATGATCCTTCCTTAAACAAGAAAAGATTCTCTTAGGCATACATCCAAATCTCATGATCTTGGAGTACACATGACTAGGCGATCTCACTAAAGGTGGTCACTCAATTCACTCAAAGTGTATCGGGTTTCCTATCAGTCTAGAACAAAAGAAATCGCTCAAATAGCCAGTCATGCAGCACTCATCGTCATAAGCTTGGTCGAGAATCGGATCTCCACCACTTAGGTGAGGACGGTGCTAATTATCCCAAGACATTCATGAGGGTTGTAGTGTTTGGTGAGGGGTAAAGGGTATAGATAGTGGTATTTTTGGGTTGCAAGGGTTGCTTATCTTAAAACAACTGAGATCATGAACAACTTTATTTCAGAACGGAGAGAGAGGTAGCTTTTGGTCTTCTATCAGAATCTTCTTGTGAGGATGATACTTTAAAGGACTTTAAGCTTTATTCTTGCGGGACTATTTTTCTTTCTTTTCTTCTTTTTCTTCTTTTTATTTTCTTTTTCTGCTTTTTTTTTTCTATTTTTCTTTTTCTTCTTCAGAATTTCTTTGCCAGAGAATTTCCAAGGATATTTTTCTTCTTTTGATTCTTTCAGAAATCCCTTATCTTGAACGTTTCAAGTCTTTTCGCGGTGTCAATTTTACACACCAAGGATTCTTCAATCTTTTTGAGAGCACGAAAGGGGTAGGATAAGATATTCTAAAAGATGTTCTTCATAACCTCAGAAATTCTAAGATAAGTTTGGGGAATATTTTTGGGAAGTAGGGTTTTATGAGGGTTTTATGAAACGAAAGGTTTAGGCTCAACAGGGTTTACTAGGCGGATCATCGATACTAAAAGTGAGTATCGGAAAGGGTTTTGGGCTTGAAAAGATATGTAAAAAGGGGTTTAAATCCTAGGGAATGTCAAGGTCATCTAATTGCACCTATACCGTGTACGGTACACACCAATGTGGTCTTGAAGCGTATGTCAAGAGCAAGTTCTAATTCAGAAATGCATGCATCGGCACACACAAGAAATGATTAGTGAAGCATTAAAGATGAATGCTATTAGGCTCAAGATACCTCGCTGCAAATGGGGTTGTATGTGCTTCGTCATGCTTCCATCAGATTATTATTTCTTGTTTAAGCAATATCTACCTTATTTTCCCTAGACTCCGAAATATATTACTCACATCTGAAAATAGCTCCTCTCAAAAGATATTTTGGCTCAAAAATAGCAGAGTTAATCAATAGATTTAGCTCATACTTTCAATTTTCTTGAAAATTTTTGAAAAAATTTGAGGAACATTTTCTGAGTTTACTATTTCGAACATTAAAAATCAAAGAAAACTAACCAAGGTATTCTATACCTGCTATCCCACACTTAGAGGAACATTGTCCCTAATGTTTTCTTGAGTTGAGATTTACTGGAAGTAAAATCCCACACTTAGAGTTTAAACATATAAGAAAATGTTTCTCAAGTGTTTGTTTTGGGCTGGAATCCCACACTTAGTGATAAGCTTAGGATAGAGTATAGACTACTTTAACAAACTAACAAAGCAAATAATATACAGAATCATAAACAAAAGAGAGTAAAGGTTAAGACACTCCCCAGATAGCGAGCAGCAAAGAAGCTGAGAATCTGAATTTGCTGAAAAGAGATGTTGCCAAGATCTTTTTCTGCATTCATGAAGAGCGGCACATCTTCAAGCGTCTTGCTATTTGGTTTTCTTCTCCATCCATTATTCCCTTTTTGTGAATCAATCTCGTAAGTGTGAACACGTTGGTCGTACCAGTTTTACAAACTCAAAGTATTTGCAAATGAAAAGATAAATCACCGTCTCAGAACTTGAAAAGATATTTTCTATTACAAATCATTTTTATAAAACATGTGTTTTTAAACGAGTTCGAGCATAATGCATAAAAGTAGTATGCAAGTACCTCAAATGCTCGAAACACATGAATTATCATTTTTCAAATTGATTTCTTTATTTCTGAGACGAGTGGTTTATTTGCAAATGAGTTGTAATATCAGAAAAGTGTTTTGGTGACGACCAAGTGTGAAGGATAGTCAGAGATATATCTTCACTTATTGACACTGTTCTCTCTACACGTCTTATTGCACGGGTTGCCTCCCGAGAAGCGCTGCTTTTAGAGTCGAGAGCTCGACTTTGCCTTCCTTCATATTAGTTGGTGCTGGAACCACCAGGACCGAAAGTGCGCAGAAGTGGAATCCTGGGGTTACGTGGGTATATCCTCAGAAAATGGCGAGCGATGATGTCGACGATGTTTGGAATCTCAGATGAAAATATGGGAAAGCTCTGCAGATGCTGCTCTGTAATCTTTTTTATGTGCAGCAGGTCCCAAGTAATCTCCTTTACTGTGCTGGAGATAATTCCGCGGGAATTTATAAAAGAGAATCCATCAGCTTCAATCATCTCTCGTTCAGGATGGTATTGTCTGAGCGAGTCCATAAATCCAAAGAACTGCAGGTGTAAAGTCTCGTGATCTGCAATACTGGAGTTTACTCCAAGTTCTCGGATAGATTCATGAATACCCTGGATGAGATTGGTCTGGTAGTGGGAAAACGTGAGGTCGGAGTTCTTAAAGGTATTGTTCATCATGTCGTAAACCTCACGTAATCCGTAGTTGAATATTTGGTTGTGCTCTTCATCAGGCACTTCAGCGAAGATTTCCTTGATTCGATCAGTGAGGAAGTTCGCGATGTTAACCATCGAACCTTCAGGTATAGAAGAAGGGATGACACGCGTCCTTTCGTCAGAACTCTCATACTCGAGATCTTCGGCAATCTTGTGAGCGTGGTACTCGATGGTGCAGTCAATGTAGAACCGATGAGGAGAAGTCTCGTCGATATGATCATTCCTAGCCATAGAATCTAGAAGTCCCCTAAGATCATTCATCAACCGGATGTCTATGTCTGCGTCGGGATTCCCAGTAGCATTGCACATATTGCTGCGATAAGAAGTTAAGAACTCGTGTTGCTCAGCAGAATATGGAAATGCGGATCTGAACAGCGTGTCATAGATCTTCATGTACATGCGTCTTTGGTCTTCAAAGAACTCAAGCTCCTCAGGTGTTGGTCCAGCAGTGTGGTGCTCTCGTAGCAGCTGAGCAGCAAGGTCTTCGGCAAAGGCATTTAGGCGGTTGTGGAAGAATCTGTAATCTTGGGAATTCTCGGCTTGGTTGACCTCAGATTCGGCTATGATTTCCTCAATCAGGTTCCTTTGGTGTGGAGTGTAATCATTGGTGGAGTTAATGATAATGCTTGTCATCATAGGTATGTCATTTTCGAATTCTTTGATAGCACTAATCATTTCCTCGTGGTTGGAGATAGTCGGAATTTGGGGAGAAGCGGGAATAACAGGAACTGCATGGAACTGAATGGACCGGATATCTGCTGGAATGTCAATATAGATGATGCCATCGTCATCACTCTCCTCAGCTGGAGTATCCCTAGCCTGGAAATCAGGGAACTCAACAGTATCGGATGGTGGAAGGGAGTCATCAGTAATCTGAGATATCGGCTGAGAGGAATCCATCTCGATGTCTTTTTCCTCCTGAGAATTAGAATCATGGCTAGATCCGGAAGTGCTTCCCTTCTCGAACTGACTTCGAGGTGCAGATGTGTCAAAGGTTTGAATCCTTTGGGGAAGTCGGGATGCTTTATATGCTGCAATCTTTCTCAAGAGTTTGTCTCGAAGCTCCGGGTGCTGTGCGGATAAAGCTATAGTCTTCTCAATATTCAGCAGAGCGTCAAGTCGAGGAGACACGAGAGGTTTGGTGGGATCAATAGCTGATGCAATGAGTTTCTCCATGGTGAGACCAAATTCTGCATCGTGAGAGTAATCAGTCGGTGGATCTTCATCTGATTCATCTTGTGACAGAGGGATGAAGTTCTCGAGGTTTTCGATCTGCATAATCTCTGCTGTCGGTAAATATGAGTCAGGATGGTATTGATGAGGTGGTGTGGACTGATATACTTCCTCGGGCTCTGATTCTTCTTGTTCTTCTTCGGATTCTTCCATTTCTTCTGGTTCCGTTTCTTCCATCTCTTCTTCCTCTGGTTCTGTTTCAGGTTGTTCCTCTTCTTCTTCATCCTGCTCTGAATCTTCCTCCTCTTCTATTTCTTCTTCTGGTTCAGATTCTTCCATTTCCCCGTCTTCTGATTCTGACTCTTCAGTAGCTGAGATAAGACAAGTATGCTCGTATGACCTGTATGGTTCTGGCTCTGAATCAGAAGTGTCATCATCCGAAGTAACTCTGCCCATGGATATTGCGTATATTTATGCATGCTCCATTATTGAACAGTCGGTCTGATCAATCTTGTATGATATTGTTTGTCCATGCGCTCGTAGACTGATAACCTGAGAATATACATCAATAATAGCACGTGCAGTATTCATGAATGGCCTACCTAGGATAATGGGTATGTTAATGTTCTCCTGTATATCCATCACTACAAAGTCAGTGGGGAAATAGAACCTGTCAACTTTTACCATGACGTTCTCAGCAATGCCTTTCGGGTATCGGACTGATTGATCGGCAAGCTGGATGCTCATTTTAGTGGGCTGGAGAGGTCCTAATTCTAGTCTGGAGTAGAGCGAGTAAGGCATCAGATTGATACTAGCTCCAAGATCGGCCAAGGAGCGTATTGTGCCTGAGTGATAGATGGAACAGGGCAAGGTGAATCGACCCGTGTCTCCTAGTTTCTCCGGTAAGGCATTCTGGATGACGGCTGAACACTCGGCGTTCAGGGAGACTTTAGGAGTGGAAGGAATCTTTTCCTTAGTTGCCAGCATTCGTCGGATGTACTTTGTACTAGAAGGGATTCTAGACACGGTATCTAAGAATTTTCCATCAAGTTTGAATGACTTGGCATTGTACTTCTTGTGCAGGCGGTTAGGGAAAGGAATCTCAACCTCACGATTCGGCGTGGGCATTGATTTGGTCTCAACTGTCGGCGGGACAGGAGAATGTTCCCTTGGAGAAGCAGTCATAGAAGGATTTGGTTTATCAGAGTTTAGGGTCTTGGCTTCCTCGACGTGGGGGTTCTGAATAGTATTGCTTGGTAAGGTCCCTTGCGGTCGGGTATCGAGACGTTGGGCTAACTGACCGATCTGGTTCTCAAGGCTTTTTAGGACCGAGAGTTGATTTCGAAGGAACAGATCAGTTTGGTCTTGTCGAGCCGTAGTCTTTTGGTTGAAAGCGGTCTGACCTTGGATGAATTTGTTGAGGTTGTCATCAGTACTCGTGACTGGAATGGTGGTCTTTGCAGGCTCAGCATGCTGGGTATCCTCAGTGGCGGTTAATGGAAGTGGTTGATTGTATGGGAGTTGTGGTTGTTGCGGGTACGTCGGATATCGTGGCTGAAACCTGGGCTGGAAAGGGGGTTGGTTGTTCCGTGGAAGACCATTGTTTCCTCGAGTTCTGGGTGGTGAAGTTCTAGCGAAACCGGGCGGATTTTGAGGTCTGACAGGAAACTGGGCATAGTAAACTGAACCGTCAGTAGGATCCTCGTACTCAACCTCGTATTCTTCAGCGGGATGGTTGGTACAGTTCTGGCAAGCCTGAACTTGGTGGATCTGCTGTGGTGGTTTCTTTAGATCTGCTATTTGTTTTATCAGAGTCTCAATTTGTTTGCTCAGAGACTTAATGGCTTCAGTTTGGCGGGTGTTATTTGCGGAGAGGGGTAAAGATGAGGATTGCTCATCAGACTTCCAATCGTGGTGATGCATCGTCATATCCTCAATCAAGCTCCATGCTTCATCATCAGTAAGTTTCATGAAGTTTCCTTGAGCTGCTGCGTCAAGATTGATGCGATGGTTAGGATCAAGACCTCGGTAGAAGGTGCACACCTTGTCAGTCTTCGTCATTTGGTGGTTTGGACATTTCCTCAGTAAACTCTTGAATCGCTCCCATGCTGAGTAGATAGATTCATCGTGGGCTTGCTGGAAGTTTGCGATGTCATTCTTTGCCTGAGTTTGTTTGGACGGGGGAAAGTATCTAGCGAGAAACTTATTACCCATGTCGGTCCATGAGGTGATTGAGCCGGTCTCAAGTCCCTCAAACCAGGTAGAAGCATGTAAAGCGAGAGAATAGGGGAACAAGTATAAGCGGATGATATCCTGCTCAACCCCATTCTGCTTATAGGAGTTTGAAACCTGAATGAATTTGTCGATATGAGCGTTGGGATCATCATGGGGTAGACCGTGGAATTGGCAGTTATCTTTTATGAGTTGTACGATGTGGTGTTTAAGCTCAAAAGAAGCTCCGTCAATCACTGGATAGCTAATCGGTCCTCCTCGTCCTTCGATGGATGGTTTGGCGTTGTCGGCGAGAGTAACACGAGCGGCCATTTGTGGAAAACGGGAACGTCTTTCTTTGCGGATGGTACGGATAATCGACTCGGGATCGGGTACGAAAATGAGAGATTCAGATCCGGATGATCTGGTCGAATATCTTTGAGGGATATGGGAAGATATTGTCGGTTGGAACAAGGAAAAGAAAATAAGAATGGGAAAGAAGTATCACTAAATAGAAAACTCGTCTTGATGCTTCAGAGTCTTACGATTAACTCCCCGGCAGCGGCGCCAAAAACTTGTCGTCCCTCGATCGGTCACGGTCGTCAACGCAACGGAAGGAGGACACGGCAGTGGAGTTTTAAATTTATAAGAGCTGGGGACCTAAGTTTTACTACGGCTGTATAGCAGCAGTATGACCTAGGGTCGTTCTTCAAGCTAATCGTATTGTGAAACGAGAGTATCAAGACAAGTTGTTTATTTTAGTGATGGGAATTTTAAAATAGAGTTTGAGTGAGTTTTTGTTACTTAGGTCCGTAATTTAAAGCAATTAAATAAAAAGTAAATAAGTGAAAAATAGAAATAGGGATGAAATCAGTATGGAGGAGATGTGTTTGTTATGACTTCGTTAGCTTATGCGGGGGTGATGCTAGGGTTTTGATATGAAAACGTCTTTTAAAGATTTGTGTCTTATCTGAGCTTAATTGTTCGTAGTGTAAACACTAGTATCCTACTGATTGGGGAAACCAATCAATATGTCACTGAGTACTAGGCCAAATTGAGTCTGATCGGAGGAGGATGCTCAACTCTTCAGCGTTATCCAGTGACGGAGTAACGACCCTTCTTGGAATGTTAGTTCCTGTGTGCATGAGATAGAGTAACATACCCACTAAGGTTCCGACCTTTCTTAACACTACGGGGACAACGAAGTCAAACAAGGCATTAAAGATTAAGACTTGGTTTGGTGACTATTAACTTTATATTAATGGTTTTATTTTAGCCTCGAGCTTTCATCACGGTGTACCATGCGACTATGCATTTCCACAGTTTTCCAGACCCAAGATGTACTAACGGTGTACAGTGCATCTGAGCATTTCCACAGTGTTCCAGATCTTTAGGTGTACTAACGGTGTACAGTGCGATCAAGCATTTCCACAGCTCTGAAGTCAGACCAGGATGTGACACAGTCTTCAACCACTGACATTTCCTTAGCTCCTACGTATTTGTACTCCACCAAAGGTGTTTCCAACGTTACACGAAGTACAGTGCCGTTTACCGTGGTCTTTTCGGGGTCACATACTTTATGGTCACTCTAGACTAGTTTAAACTAAGTTTGTATTAAAGCCTAACCATCTATGATATAAACCAGCCCTCACTATTTCCCAATAAATCCCTGATTGATTCACGGTGTACTATACGAAAGGTTTTAAACAGTATTTCCACAGCTACGCAATTCAGACCATGTTTACAGTTTCATAAAACATAGATAGGTAGTGACCGTTTGATCAAGGTTCGCGACTCCTTGTCATAAAGGTTCTAACCACGTTTAATTGGAGGAAAGGCGATTTGGTTTAGAAATTCATAAATACAAGATTAATAGGTCACCGGTTTTCATTTATATAATATAACTGGAAACATTATTTCCACAACAGATTGTGCCCACGACTTTCATAGATTCCACGTTCCGTACTACACACATAAGTGATGATTCCGGCGCTATACAAATGAAAGCCGTATAACGTTACCTCCGTTATTTCATAATGTTATCCAATTATATGTTTAAAGCAGTATCACCCCACACATATATAAACTAACTACATCATAACAAACATACAAGGAAACTACTCACTACGCATAATAACAGATCCTAAATCTAGCATAATAACAATAGCAATTATCATTATAACAGATAAGGAAAGAAGTAACCGTTAATAAAGCGTAGATTGAATAAGCGTTTAGAGAGAGAGTACAAGCAGAACTTCCGCAATATCTTTGACAATATTACAATAAAAGCCCCTGAACTATTCCCTATGCTATTACAAAAGTAGCCCCTCCGTTAGTTTCAGTTAAATATTAACTGAGAACTAACTGGATCAAACCCTAATTTCTAGAGAGAGAAAGAAAGAAAGAGAGTTTAGAGAGAGAGAGAGAGAGTGTGTGAGAGAGAAAGTGGAAATGGAGAAATGAATGAAAATGATGAAGTGTGTGGAATGATGGAGGGGTGGCCTCCTATTTATAGGCAAAGCTTGAAATCAGCCATACAACTCGCGAAGCACGCACGTACAAGCAAATGAAGCACAAACGGGCAGCATATGGGGTACCAAGGGCCGTATACGGCCTTCATAGGGCCGTATACAGTGTATAAGGGGCCGTATACGGTCTATGAAGGGCCGTATACGGTGTGCAAGGCCGTATACGGCTTCTGTCTGATTTCGTTCGTTGCTTAAAACGTCCGTATCTCCTTCGTTATGTGTCCGTTTGACCTGATTCTTTCGCCTGTGTCTTCGTAATTCCGTTACGCTTATAATGGTGCCAATCTCACTGAAATTGGATGTGTACAACTTTAGCATAGCCGAAATCACTTTATAGGAGTTTGTAATCGTCCAGTCTTTTCCGTCCTTTGTCCGATTTGCATGATTCTTGATTTTCTCGTCTCGATTTTACCTATTACATCATATCATAAGGTTAGAATATGTTTATCATAGGATAAATGAGGGTGCGAGAATTGGTTGTTGTTTATTTGCTCCGTTTTGTTCGTTATTCGGATGTTTTTACTGATTTTTGTAGCAACGCCTATATTTTGAGCACTTTAGTGAATTTTAGTAAATAATGATTGTTTTGGAATGTTTTCACTAAAGATGTGCCCAAAAAGTGTGGAATAATAGCCTTGAAAACATGACTTTTTACGTCACATCAATAATCATCAAGGCCCACCCGTGAGAATGCAATCACAACCTTGAAACCTACATAATCAATTTTTGCTTTCCTGCTGGTACACCGACCCGAAACATAGCTACAGTTTCATGAACACATTTTCTCCCACTCAGCATGCTCCTACCGTATGGATACAAATATTAAACGCGGCTCCTTGAAATGACTCTGGTTCATAACACGGTCAGTTGCAAATTACTTTTGCTATTGGAGAATATAAATTACGAAGGCCTAAACGCTCTAGCGTTACCAAAACTCGCATGCTAAACATGTAGGAACTGAAACTCTAGCTATAAATTGCACACAAGTCTCCAAAGCTAGCTCCCATTAGTTGCCAAACTCCCACTAGCTTGGACACTTCCCTTGGTTACCGAACTCCCAAGAGTTCTCGATCATATCTCGAAAGCATAAAAAAATTAGGACTTACAGGATCATCCGCCTTGACACCAATTGAAGATTAACAATCGGTCCTCCAGAAGATTCGCTCAAACGTTGAACCAAAGCATCAACGATACTCGAGCCTAGTCGAGCACGTATCCAACATCTTCAACAACCAATTTCTCCAAGTGAGAGCTATAACCTACCTAATCATTCCAAACTTATGGAATACCCGACCAAAAACATGGTCTCCCATTTCATCCCGTGAGTGATAACAAACTTCCTCGATAACTCCCACTATCGATTTCCAAAACGGAATTGGTATCATTTATTACCCAAATACCAAACCGAGAAACCATCCTCTTGAGCTCCGTAACAAAACCTCACATCTTTGAGAATCCTGTCCGTACCAAGTAGGTCTTGAGAATCACATCCCACACTCGCAACATCAAACGCCTAGTCTGATAACGTTCATCTATTCTTTTGTACGGAATCGCAAAGAATAATGAACCCGAATCCAAAATCCAGGATTCCAAGAACTCTCACCGCAACAAACCACCAATCGAAAACCCGATCACCGACTCCATTACCGTCATCGTGAATAATCACTATCACAGCGTCAACCAGCCTCCTGTCGTGTCGTCACGTTTCAATCTATCAAAAACTTTCTGACCCATAATCGCGTCGCGATTAAAACCCTAGATCGCGTTGCGATTTTCAACTTGCCAGGAACTTCGTTTTCTTTCTTCAACTAGTCGTTGCCCAAGCCTAACAATTTCAATAACCTGCTGCAAAACAAATCCTAAACAGTGTCTATTAATTGTTCCTCAATGGTTCTCTCTTTTCTTCCGGATCAATATCTATCCCAAATCTATATCTTCCAAAAACTGAGAAACCCTAGCCATCAAAACCTAATCTTGATCATGCTCACATCCGATATCGTTCCCGACCTTCAAACCATGAAGCTCTTATACCAGTTGTTAGGGACAAAACGCGGAACCAACAACCAACAAAGAGATTAGTTGATCACTCTAATACCTATTGTTGATAATTACTCAACCCAAACAACAAGAAAATAAGACTTTCCTGGCCGACCCAAAACTCAAGCCGTGACTTTTGTTCAGTCACTGGTCGCTGACCAACTCAACTCAATGATGTACTCGATGAAGGAAATGATTAAGTCAAAGCTGATGTTGCTAAAGTAAGTGCTCGCTGTTCTTATTCATTCTTTTAAAGAAGAATTATCTGATGAAGTGGATTAAAGCTCAACTTTGTGTGTCATTGTTCCAAGCAACTGATAGCGAGAGTTTTACATCCACAAAAGAATAAAGGCAAAAGTCACTGCCCCAATAAAAGAAAGTTGTCGAAGATAAATAAATCAAGTCATTTTACAAGAGCACATTAGCTCGCAGTGAGTGAGGAGATTTATTGTATCTTCACTAATTTAATAAAGAATAAAGTTTCTGCACAAGTACAAGTCACTCATCATCATTATGTCACCAAGTGTTCCTCGTACTACAAAATATCTTCTAGATGACGTGTCAGCAAGCTATTGGATAGAAGACAAAAGCGACATTCGCGGTAACAGACTCAGGGCCCACAGAATATCTGTTAGCCAAAATTCAGGGACTTCAGAACCAATCAAGCAGTGACACGTGTCATTCCAAATCCTATTTTGTAGGAGATATTTGCGGATCATTTAGGCTATATATAGAGCAGTACGTTGTACTTTAAAACTTGCCGTTTTCGTGTTAATCACTTGTAATATGCAGTGAGTAGTTTGTCTACTGTTACTTCATTTACTTATATGTTGATCTTAATTGATATACTCTGTTTTACTCATTCGTTACTTACAATTAAAACTTGCTTAAATCAACTTTGATAAAATCGAAAAAGTTTTTAATTGTATTCAACCCCCTTACAATTAAACTTTACTTATTATGATTCAATTCCACTCATTGATAGTGGATCAGGGACAAACAACTTTTCAAATCACTCAATGAGTTTTACCCCTGTTCAGATCTAATCCAAAAATCACGATGTGAAATCCAAACTCACTCCATGAGTTTTCCTTCTTCAGCAACTCTTCGATTTTTTCATTGATCTTCACATCCCAACACGATATTGGTGTGGAAGTCATGGCAAAACAACTACTCATGGATTACCACAAACGCAAATCACAAAGGGTAGCAAAGGGGATTGGTGTTGGTCAGGCTAACGCTTCCGTTGGATGGGAAGATTCACACGTTGACCATATCACATTTAATTGTGATGCATCTTGGGAAAAAGAGTCGGGTAAGAAAGGTCTTGATTTTGTAGCTCGTAATTATTATGGGATGTGCTATTTTCGGGGGCTTGACCAGAAGGTTATGCAAGCTATTCACCGGAGCAGAAACCAAATCTATTTTGTGGGCCACGAATCATGCACATAAAAAAGGTTACTGTAAAGTCACTTTCGAATTAGACTCATTTTCATTAAATATTACACTTTGCAATAAATCCACTTTATTGCAAGTTGAGAGTATGTTATAGATACTAGCACAATACCAGCGCAATGCAGCGGTGAACATGGCGACGGTGAATGGAGGAGCGAACAAATGTTTTAAAATAAAAACATATTGTACTCCATCCGTCCCATTTAAAATGTCGGCATTACTATTTTGGGTGAAAATTGTAAATTTAATATTTGATGGATGAAAAGTGTAGTTAGTGGTGAATAAGTAGTAATTAAAAATAATTGATAATGGGGTAGGGGTATTAATGGAAGTTTAGTTAGTGAAGAATAAATAGTAAAAGATAATAAAGAATGGGATAGGGGCATTTTAGGAAGATTGAATATTTTAAGTAGTGTTGAAATTCAAATGTGAAGATGTTTTATATAAGAATATAGATATAGATAGTGTCCAACTTTCTAGCTATAAGTGAGTGTACTTGTTCTTTTTCTTTTTTTTTTTTTTCTTTTTAAATAGACAAATAAAGATACCGTTGCTCATTGTATAGTCACTTGGGCCATTGGATGCAATGATGAGATTGTTTAGAAGGTAGAGTTCCATATTGTATTTGGTATCTTGTTAAAAGGGAAGGAAATATACTCTCATAATGCGTTAGCTTAACACAATTTTCTCGCAATTTTTTATATTAGTATCCGTAAAAGCTCAAGTATAATGACACTTTTTTGCGTCACTAATGACACTTTTCTTGTGGTATAGTTAGCGTATATATCATTAGTCGGCTCTTATAAAATTGTACAACGTTTTTAAATAGTACTAAGAATAACTGAAAACATATATAGTCTTATGACTGTCCATTGAGACGACTAGTGCTAGCTATAGAATTATTAACATTTATGACTAAGCTCGACGTAATTAAGTTCCTTCACAACATGATAATGTAATTATTCATAGCAATTGGTATCTAGTTTTTACATAACTTGATAATTTGATTAGTAAGTTTTTCTACATCCAAAGAAGATGAGCCATTGGGACTTGTCGCGGTTTCCGCCATTTTCTTCCATTCTAATGCCTTCTTCCTCATTGTCTCTCCCTCTTCGCCTTTCATCAACCCATTCACAAGCTTCACCACATCATCCCTCTTCACATTCCTCTCAATCTCCATACCAACTTCCCATTCCTTACACATTTGTCTACAATTAGTTCGTTGATCTCCGGCAAATGGGCAACAAATCATAGGGACACCAGCAGACAAGCTCTCAATGATTGAACCCCACCCACCATGAGTCAAGAACCCGCCAACTGACGAGTGGTTCAACACCTCTTCCTGTAAACACCAACTTGCTATAAAACCTTTCTTGTTCATCGCTTTCTCGAGTTCTTGAGGCAAAACTGCAGGCTTCCCATCAACCAAATCATTCCTTATAATCCATAAAAATTCATGGTTGCTGTTAACAAGTCCCCAACCAAGTTCAACAAGATCTTCTGAGGACATTACTGCTATACTTCCAAAGTTGACATACACCACAGAATTTGGGTCTTTCGATTGGAGCCACTTGACACACTCTGGTTCTTCCTTCCATAAACTGTAGCCTTTGAAATTTGAGTACTTGGTTTCTTTCTCTGTATTCTGGTTTAGAAGTAACTGAAGAGGCCCGACAGTGTAGACATTAGGAAATATAGATTTAATCTCTTTGACCAGACTGGTCTCTAATTCCTTAAAAGTATGAATGATCATATGCGGAACATTATCAGCTGCCTGAGCGGTTTCCAATAGAAATTCAAACGCGGGATCATTTAACTTTGTGGTTTGTGTAAACTCTGGTAGATCCTTCAAACAGATACCTTCCATTCCAGGAATCCAATTTATTTCCATGTCAAGATACCCATTAGTCAAATAACTTTCATCTGCAAAAGTGATACAATGTAGTTTCGGCCTTTAGTTTGGAAACTATATAGGGTTGACCAAAATATATTTAACAATTTGACTTCTACTGTATGTAACCAACTAAAATGACTTCCATTGTGTGTATAGTACGTTGCGTTGGTAGTAAACTTTCAATTATTTCTATTTGTATGTATTTGAGATCTTATAATTTGTAAACCAGTGACATGGCACCTGTTCTAATGATGTGACGATGATGTGTCATGACAACGTATCTAGTTGCCACATCAGCAAAATACCAAATACTTGATGAACTAGTCATCGAATACATACATTTATAGCTTAGATTGAATATTAAATGTTTTAGTTGGTTACACACGTTGGATAGGAGAAAACTAACCTTTAAGAGGGACAAGTCCTTTCTCCATCAAAACTTTCACTTGGTAAAACCCCATGAACCCACATGCAGCCAAAGTCCAGAAAAGGATTATTGGAACTCCGAGCTTCTCAGCAGCATGAATAGTTTTCGTGTAAGTCATGAAAGCATCCGAAACTATACAAGTTACTGGACTTGCAAGCCCAGATACAAGATTAAGTAATGAATCAAAGAAATTGGTTGCAAGGTAGGCCCAGAGTTCAGCTATAGTTTGAGTATGTTCGACACCATCGTCTGTAGCAGAAGGGAGACCATCAGGAACTGTTTTGAACTGAAAACCAGGAGCTTCTTCGAGCCAGCGAGTCCCACCAGACTTTACAAGTCGCTTGTGGTTCGATTGAGTGTTGATGAAGGTTATATGGAGGCCCTTGTGGTGTAGTAGCCTGGCTAGTTTGAGCATACACTTGATGTGGCTTTGTGCTGGATATGGTATGAACAACACATGAGGCGTCTTCTGATCGATTATGGTCCCTGCATCCATCTCTTACTGTGTTCTGTGTGTTTAGTACAATGGTTCAGTCCAGATTTCTATAATTTGATTTATATTCTCTGAAATAGCTTCTAGAAATGTTATCTGTGTTTTCATTTATGTTTATTTAATTGAAAGATTATATACTTGTTGCCGTTCTTTTGGCCTCTTTATTTGTTCGTATTGTACCGAAAACATATTCCTTCGAAAACAGGTACGGCCATAGCTTATTATAGTACTCAAAGAAACATACAACATCAAAACCTAGTAATTGATGTGAATCAACACTCGGAAAGAGCATGTTTGTCATTACTTTACTTACGTATAGTGTAATTTATATTTTCGGCTAAAATCAATCTTTAACAAAGTCAAAAATCGGAAATATGAAAATAAGAGAAGGGATCATGAGAGTACAAGAATTTTAGAAAGAATGGAAGTACCAATGGGAGAGTGCCATGTGTACAAAGAGAATACAAAACCCATTTACCCACTAACGTAAATATCTCACAAACGACAAATCGAAAAATTATGAAAATTGCACCATTAGATTCAGCGTTTAATCCTCTTCGATTTGCCGGCCATTAAGACATATTTTCGACGAATTTTTTTTTTCACGTTTTTTGGTGGGTTTTACAATTTAATAACACATGTGTTAAAGTGTTGCGTTTAGGGTTTAGGGTTTGGGGTTTAGGGTTTGGGTTTTGGGGTTTCTCCCGAAACCCCAAAACCCAAACCCTAAACCCTAAACCCTAACCCCCAAACCATAAACCCTAAACGCTTTATATAACTCTAAACCCTAAATCTTACTAAACCCTAAACCCTAATAAACCCTAAACCCTACTAAACCCTAAACCCTAAACCCTACTAATTCCTAAACCCTAATCCCTAAACCATAATCCCTAAACCCTATACTTAAATTAAATGTTTAACCAAATATTAACACATGTGTTAGCAATTAGTAAAACCCACCAAAAAACGTGAAAAAAAAAATTCGTCGAAAGTGTGCCTTAATGGACGGCAAATCGAAGAGGATTAAATGCTGAATCTAATGGTGCAATTTTCACAATTTTTCGATTTGTCGTTTGTGAGATATGCAAGTTAGGGGGTAAATTTGTTTTTTACATGTGGGTATTCTCTTTGTACACATGGCACACTTCTATTGGTACTTCCATACTTTATAAAAATCATGTACTTCCTTGATCTTTTTTCATGAAAATAAAAGAAAACAACATAAATAATCTATTTACTACCACCCAAGACCATCTAAATAGAACCAATTAATGGCACCGAGTGAATGGCGAACTCTAAAAGCTGCAAACTTAGTTTTTTTCTTTCTGTAAACGAAAGATATATTCTTTATTATATTTCTTCTAAGGTAAAATTGTGGCTGGCTGTACTAATGATGCGGGCCCAAGTGTTATGGATCGGGCCCTTGTGTTTCTGGAGGCCATGACCGTTTAACAAAAGGGTACAGGGCTCCGTTTCAGGCCCATGAGCTGGCGAATCGAAGCTTGGAACAAGGTCCACCAATTAGTAAACGGCCAAAGGCGGTTTAGCCCAACTTTGAGCCCCAAAAACGGCTCCTAGAAGAAGTTACGGCCCATTTTATGTTTGTTCTATTATGTTTGGACTTTTGTTTTGAGCTTTCTGTTCGGCCCGTTATGTTTTTAGACCCGATTCAAAATACTGCTTCCTTTTTTAGGGTTTATGGATGTAATAGACTATTCAGTTTTTGATTTCAAGAAATTTGATTTTCCTCTCAATTTTGTGAGTCGAATTATTCCCATCCACGGCATTCTTTTGAATCAACGTGTATTTGAAAGAGATTTTTCCTGGTATTCTGTGGAATCAGCAGGTTTAATCTTTTTATCTTATTTGCAATCTACATCAACTAAGTACTAAAACCCTCTGGGGGTGGCAAAATCATATGACTAGCTGATTATGGCTGGCCTACGTGATCGCATTGCTTCGTTGTTTAACTTTCTATAGTATTTGGGAAATTGGGTATGATAAGAAAATGTGCAGATAATGTGTTTACAGTAGATTATTTATATGTGCACGTTTAAGAAAATCTTGAGATAAAGCTCATATCTAAGAGACTAAGACTAAATAATACAGTAATTGAATTATCAGACTGTATGCTCAAACTAGCTGATTTGTGGAGCAGTAGCCTTGAATTGCACATATATATGTGTAATAGGTAGTAGGCTTGTAGGTATGTCTTTTTTTAAAAATTCGCATTTAATTACTTTATATAATTTTATAGTGATAGAGATCAGGAACAACACCTTTGACCCATTCGATTAAGCTAGTATACGAAATTATTTTTTTACTGTAAAAAAGGAAGCTTTATTACTCATGATGTGGCTTTGTGCTGGAAACAGTATGAACACTACATGAGGCTTTTTATGATTCATTATACACTCCGAATCCATGTCTATGTGTGTGTTGCTGTTAATTTTACTTCCATGAAATGGGTTATATAAACAGAGGAGTGTTGTAAGAAAGCAGTGTTTATTGCTCACATGATGATAATGAATAAAAACAAAGTATTTATGTATAAATTAGAGTTGGCAACATGAAATGGTTGGAGTCACTGGGTAGCGGCGAGCCACATAGCCAAACAGTTGTAGTAGTATGGGTCAAATGTGGCTTGGGTTGGACTTGGACCAACCCCGCAAACACTTTTTTATTTTAATCTTGATTTTAACGTTTATTAGTAATCAATATGTTACACATATCTACAAACTATATATACTAATCCATTTTTTCAATAAACTTTGAACAACTTTCAATGCGCTTCTATTTCGATCAGTGAAACAATCAAATATAACTCATATGACCCATTACAAATAGGTTTGACTATTAGGTCTAAGAATCAACAGAAAAATGTGATGCAAGAAAAAAAAATGTTATATCTAAGTCAGTCAGACATTTAAGGAATCAAGTCCGAAAGTCGATTTTATTAGCATATGCACTGTTCTTAACTTGAACGGTATTTAAATGAATCTGATTAATGGACAATAAACTTAGTAATTTATGTATGATGAATATGTAAATGAGAAAGATTAGCATCCTATATTTAATAGTGATTGGTGGCATCAAAAGCATTGTTTGGACCTTGTTGTCATTTTTATACTTCTGATTGGCAATAAAATCTATGGTATCCTTATCTGTCATTGTTTCAAACTGTTAACTTGTAACTTACAATGTATTGAACTGTTGCCACCCAGTCTTGTTCTTTCAACACTCGATCGAAGATGCCATTTATGGTCCATAATGGTAGACGTTTTAGGCCAAAAGCATCAACTGTGAAAATTACAAAACAGGCAGTTTAAGAACTCAGATAACATTGATATCGATATACTGTTACATTAGAGTCCAAATAAAAAACATTAAACTAGATCCCAAAATATCAATATCAAAACAAGATTAAAATAAGAAAATAATTGGTTCAAGCAATCTTTATTCGGTCATTTCCTACTAATAGACACGAGTTCTAGCTTATGACACTAACACTATTGTGATTGCAACGTACGTTGCATATTACAAATAGTATCCTAAGTCGCAGAGATAGAACAATATAATCAATGATTCGGAGGATTTAAAACGACATAAACAAGTTTTATTACAAGATCTTAAATCTGTAATTTGTAAGTTCAAAAATATATCATGTCAAACGGAACCGCCTATATCACCGAGCAGAAGGCAATGTAATTTCACTATGTTCAATGAGGTGATGCTACTCCATGGCTAACTATTCTATCCTTGCTCATAAGTCTCTTTCACCAAAAAAAAAATGATTTTACTACACTTTTTTCTCCACGCTTTTCGAAAGTGTGTAAAACTTATTGAAAAAGATAAGTTTTTGATGCGGGGGCATCCAACTTATTTTATATACAATATTCACCCATAGAAAAGCAAGCTCATTTTAAGAGTTATGTTTATTTTGGGGCTGATTTAGAGTCTTCTCATTCATTTGGGTTTAAGCCTCCTTGGACATAGAAGATATGACTTATGAATTACATGAAAAAATCTCAATTGAAGCCCATGCATGAAGACTTGAAGTTTGCATCATTACGGTCATTATGAAATTTAAGTTTACTATTAATTCACTTAATTTAGTCATTATCTACATTAAAATTATTTACTACAGCTTTAATTATTTTAATGTGGTTTTATTCCTAGTCTTTTCATTTTCCATGAGTTACATGTTGATTTCTTTTAGCCTCTATATAAAGGCTAGCAAAATGTAATAGAATAGAGGTTTTAGTTTTGTTTTTGATGATAATAGAATTTTCTCTCAATTTTGCTTGGCAATTGAGTTGAAATTTTTCCTAACATCGGTATTCTTTGAATCAACGATTGTTGGAAGGGATTATTCATGGGTATTCTTAGAATCAACAGGTTTAATTTGTGTTTGTTTATTTCACCCTACATCAGTTGGTATCAGAGCCGAAATTCCTGTTAGAAATGATAATCTACGATGTTTATGAGAAGCTAGCGAAACCCGATGAACGTTAGATTTTGTTTATAAACAGGATTCTCGATGGCAAATTTAGGTTTTCTAGTTATGAAGAAATGGAAGACATATTCCATCCGAATTGCAACAACAAAAATGACAATTATGATGTCATTATTGATGAAGTAAGTTGTGAAAATGTCTTTTCGTTGAATATGGTGGATAAGTTCCAATTGGAGGAAGAAGAATACACGTATCGTTATAATCAATATTTACTTTGCAAAGAAAATGATGTTAACATTGTCATAGATATCTTTGAAGTGTCACGTTTATTTGCAAAGGATATAAAAGTCCTTAAGAGGCACGAAAATCTCAATCAAGACTCGAGGACGAGTCCTTTCCAATGCGAGGAGTATGATGCGGGGGCATGCAACTTATTTTATATACAATATTCACCCATAGAAAAGCAAGCTCATTTTAAGAGCTATGTTTATTTTGGGGCTGATTTAGAGTCTCCTCATTCATTTGGGTTTAAGCCTCCTTGGACAATGAAGATATGACTTATGAATTACATGATAAAATCTCAATTGAAGCCCATGTATGAAGACTTGAAGTTTGCATCATTACGGTCATTATGAAATTTAAGTTTACTATTAATTTACTTAATTTAGTCATTAGCTACTTAAAATTATTTACTATAGCTTTAATTATTTTAATGTGGTTTTATTCCTAGTCTTTTCATTTTCCATGAGTTACATGTTGATTTCTTTTAGCCTCTATATAAAGGCTAGCAAAATGTAAAAGAATAGAGGTTTTAGTTATGTTTTTGATGATAATAGAATTTTCTCTCAATTTTGCTTGGCAATTGAGTTGAAATTTTTCCTAACATCGGTATTCCTTGAATCAACGATTGTTGGAAGGGATTATTCAGGGGTATTCTTAGAATCAACAGGTTTAATTTGTGTTTGTTTATTTCACCCTACATCAGTTTTCCACACTTATTTTGTGACGTGTTATCTATATAAGGTATCACGTGACATCTTTAAAAGTTGACACGTCAACACAATAAATACAATAACAATAAATAACATGTTTTTTAACTACAATTTATGTCCAAGTAATTAAATACATAAGTAATTTTATAAGCACTTGCATCAAAGAAACAAAGCATAAAATCCGTTTTAAACTTTTAAATCACATCAGTTGCAATATCTTATTCACGAAAAATTAGTGTTGGTGTAACAGTAAGAAAAGATTTTATTTAATTTTTTGTGAAGGCGAAACATAAAACGCAAAATCAAAACTAACTCTTGTCCCCTAGCCGCCAACGGCCATCCCTACGCTGGAAAATCCATCTCCGGCCACCCTCTCTCTATATTGACAGGTCCTAATTTCCTAATTACAGTCAAGAATCTACAACAACAAGCTTTGAATACTTAACAAGAAGTTTGCTGAATAACACTTGTTAATTTAGGAAGATATATTACTTGTAATTTGTAAACAATTATATGAACAACAAGCAATATTTGATAACCAAAGCTTCAATATTATTGATGAAATAATACGGATACACTTGATGTTGTATCAGGGTTTTACAGAGAGATAACCTTGAAGCTATTACAATTGTACAACTACTTGAAGATCGTTATCTAATCTAATATATAATATGTTTACATATTACAACTATCAAGACTTGTGTTACCAATAAAGCATGGTCATTTACAGAGTTCACATTTACACGTGATTGTAATTAATGTTTGGCAACTTCTTGTCTCAAGCATGGTCTGCAAATACTGTATATTTGACTTAGTACATAAGTTGGTGTACTGCAGGCCCTACTTGAACAGCTTTAGTTGTAATTGAGACCAGCGGTGGAAACTAAGGAAATGATACCAGCAGCTTGGCAGTGCTAATCTTGAAATATAACTGGCAGTGGTAACCAATGTAGCAGTGTAAACTTGAAGTAGCGGTGGGAACCAATACCAGCAGTGTAAACCATGAAGCCCAACAGTACTAAAATACTTAGAGTATTTTGCAGTATTCACCAGTGGTCATTCTGACCCAACAATCTCCCCATAAACTTAAGCTTCTTCCAGCAGCCTTAAGTTTCATCTATTAAGCTCCAATCAATCTTTATCGACTAAGACACAAGTCATTTTTTCTTCTGAGATTCTTTGTGAAGTCTGATGTATTCATTTATATCTTTTCTCAGTTGAGATCCAAGCTCAACACTTTTGCATTTCACCTTAGATTCCAGCATATCAAACATTGTGTTGAGACTCCAAGGGTAGATCTTCCTAATTAGAAAGTATCAAATGGTTCCATCCTTTTGATGATATACATTGTGACACCCGGCAATTTAGGTTAACTTTTAAACTTAACCGAAACCCTAATTATGTGTAATTTAGATGTGATTTAGGCTAAATACTTATAATTACTTGTAACTATTTGTACATTATTGTGAATATATACACATACGTAATTGTTTTATATTACGCTTACGCAATTTGATGAAATTGTGCGAAATAACCGGACGGAGTCCGACAAACTATAAGACGTTGGTGAAAACATTTCTATAAATAACTATAATCTATTTTTAGAAGTTATTTATCACTATTTATTATTTTGTTAAAATAATACGGGAAAAACTTAGACGTTTTGCTTAAAACGTCTCAAACTCAAAGAAAGCGCGCGAATCGAATTCGGCAACCAAACGAAACGTCAATAACTAATTTGACAACTTAAAACAAAGTATTTTAATAATACTTCAATGAAAATTTATCCCAACTATATCGTTAATTTAAATAATGAAAGAAAACGTCACGCGATTTCACAAATTAACAAAACAATGAATAAACGAACACCGTATGCAACACAGTCTGAGACTGAAAATCAAAAATTTAAACACAAGACCACCAAGTGGGGGCCCATAGGGCTGGCCACCCTCTTCACCCAATACAACAACATGCAAAATTCAATCATGGGACTTTTTGCTAGACCACTAAGCTATCATGCAAAAACAAATTCATTTCTCATTTTACACTAAAAAATTCTCCACCATTTTCTCTCAAAATTCTGGAGGAAAACCAGCCCTCCACACCTCATTAAACCACCAACAAACCACCACATTCCACCAAGGAACCACCAAGCACCACCACTTAAATACATCACCATTTTTCAAGATCTTTACAAAGAAATAAAGCTTAGGAACACTCCATCTCATCTCCATCATTCTCTTTGTAAGGAACCCTGTTGGCACCCGATCAGGTCGGTGTCGTTAACTATTACTAACCGGTCACCAGCAGTGGGTTGTTTTAAATTTGTAATTGCGGGGCCTAAGTTTTTCCTAACAATGCTAATCCTAAGGGTGAGCAAATGGTAGGTATGACCTAGAGTCGTTCTTCAAACCGACTGAATTGAAACTAAGGCGAGGCAGATGAGGGCTTTCAAACTAGTGAATGGTTTATAAAATAGTGAGGGTTTTGGTTTTTATATTAACTAACTTAGGCAAGTAAATAAATAAAAGCGAAATAAAAGTAAAACCTAAAGCAGATAGATAAAGATAGTGTTTGCTGAGACTTCGTTAATTAAGTTATGGGATGATATTTGGAGAAACTATTTTGAAAATATTAGTTAATTATCATTCTTGAATACTTGCATGTAAACACTAGATTCCCTACTAATTAAAATCCCATTAGCATGTCACACCGGGAGCTAGGTTATGGTAACATTACAAAGTATTTTGAATAATAAGCAAAATCTTAATTAAGGTTTAATAATACTTTCATATGAACGGGAACAAAATCTTAAGGTACTAGACATTACTGAATCATATAACGATTCCTCGTCATCCTAACATATTCATGTATTTAAAACAGTTCATTTATGACTTTAAACCAGCCCTTGCTTACGACTACCCAATAAATCCCCTAATTATCCACAGTGTTCCTCACTTTAAGTGGTTCCGCCGCTTCAAACCTTGGCCATGTCTTGTCCTATGATAATCCCCCATGTAGCCTTACGGTTCCATAGTTTCATACCTTTGACAAATTATATTGACACAGATAATTGACTACCTTTTAATTGGAAGTCGTTAAAAAGGTGTTGTAAGCACGTTTTTTGGTGGAAAGGCGATAGATTAATTTGAAGTTTAAAAGTCTATTTAGAAAGGTTAATTAAAATAGGTTTCTCATTTTATATATATTAGTCCATAATATAACTACATTCGGTCGTTACGCAGCTTCCACGTATTTGTACTACACCTAAAGTGTTTCCAACGCTATACTGAGTAACAGTCGAATAGGGGCCATCATATTACTTCATAATATTATATCGTTTCATAATATGACTACCTTCGGTCGTTCCTCGACTTCCATACATTTGTACTCCACCTTGAAGTGTTTCCAGTACTATATCGAGTAACAGTCGAATATTACTTTACGATAATTAAGACCATTTATATTTTACTACTATGATGATCCTAAGGCAACAATCAAACAAGAACATGCAATAAGACGATCAAAGTAATACTACCGATCTTTAATATTTAATTATAAATCATCCCATAATTAACTAACTACATCACAAGCAAACACAATAGTAATCTACTCGCTAATCATGGCACAAACTATCCCAAGCACAATTAAAACATACATATTTAATTAAGATAGATTAGGATAGAAAGAACCCGGATTAAAATGCGAGAAGGAATAGACTTGAATTAATAAGCGTAACTCCAAGCGTACACCAAAGATTACAAGATGTTCCCAAACTTTCTTTCTACTCTAAATAAGCTCCCTAACTAGCCTAATACTAATTTGAAGTAAGAAAATAGAATGAGAAAGTAAAGAAAGAATAATGCCTAGTGTATTCAAGACTTAGGCATGGGACATCTTCAAATGAAAGCCTTGGCCTCTATTTATAGGTGAGTTTTGGCTCACATTAGCATCAAGGGGTGCACATTTGCGCAATGTGGGTAAAAAGGTGCACCAGGTACTGTACAACGCGGAAAGGTGGTGCACCGGGTACTGTACAACGCGGAAAGGTGGTGCACCAGGTACGTGAATTAGCCAAAAGAGGAAACCAGTGCAGGGGGTGGTTGGCCGGCGGTGGCTGCCATGCTGCCGCCCCGGTTCGCCACCTAGCCGCCCCGTTTGCGTTGATTCGCGCGTATTTTCTTCGTTATGCGTCCGTTTGCGTTGATTCTTTTTTTATTGGATTCATAATTCAAAAACGAAGACTTTGATGAAAAGATATCCCAAAATATGTCTCTAATATTCAGATGTGTTGTGCGAATCGTTTGAATCTTCCGGTGTACGTAGATACTTCATTCTTCGTCCGTTTTTGTTGATTCTTCTTCTGTTGGATTCGTATTTTGAAAACGAACATCTTGGATAAGATGGATGTTGGTCATGGGCACTTTAGTCTTGAAATCTCGTTTTGATGCTTTGAATCTTCAAACGTGTGTGGAATCTTCGTTTTTCATCCGTTTTGCTTGATTTTTATCGTGCAACCTTGTTTTGACCATCTTGGCATAATGTAATTGATTTGAACCATATTTGAGTTCAAAATGCCAAGAATCGTTCCAGAATGAGAGAGATATCGGTAGTAAAAACATGACTTTTTACGCGATATCAAGTATCCCACACTTAGAACTTTGCTTGTCTTCAAGCAAACTCGTATTTCAACATGGTTAAAGATAAGCAGATAATGAAATATTTTAAGGCGGAACTCTTTACTAAGGGGGTTTTGGAAAAATAGAATATTCGTTCCTTGAAAAAGTAGGGTTGTAATCTTTGGGAGCATGTTTTTGATCTTTGATCTTGGATACATGACTAGGCGATCCTCTCAAGCTGGTCACTCTAATCACTCAAAGTGTTTAGGGTTTCCTATTCTAAAATTATCAATCACTCAGAACACCAGTCATGTATCGTTTATCGTCATAGGCTTGATCGAGAATCAAATCGTTACCTTTTTGGTGCGTGTGAAGTCGATCTAGCCACAATCATTCTAGGGGAAGTGATAAAGGGTTTTGGAGTGAGGCGTTGGAGATGTGAGAAGGTGTTTTGTTGGATTTTCTTTTTGGTGAAGTTGGAAAGCTGAAATTTTTGACTTTTTGGGATGATTGACGCCCTTTTCTTTCGGTATTTGGAAGGAGTCTTTTCCTCCATTTGACTTTCTTTTCTTCGAATTTTCTTGGGCATTTTTGACTTTGTATCCTTGTAGCTTTTCTTCTTTCATCTTTGAAACTCTTTATGAAGTTTGAGGGATGCTTTTGAGTAGGTACGGGACAACGTGTTTATTTTGGGGTGTGTAGAGGGGTTCAAGAATGATGTGATTCGATCTCCTTTTTACTCACCAATTTGGACTCGACATGCATTACAGGAGCAAGTTCTGATTCTAAACGCATACATCGGCACACTCAAGAATCGAAAAAGTGAAGCATTAAAAGTGAATGCTTTATATGGCTCAAGATACCTCACGAATCGAAAGTTGGTTTGTTGTGTGCCTAGTCATGCGATGCTCTTTATGGGATTGCTAAACTAATTTTTCAAAAGAATTTTTATATTTTATTCGTCCTTCTTCCTCAAAGTAAGTCATTCTTCGTCTAAAATTTTCATTTTCAACTAAATTTTTGAACAAATTTTTAAATTTTTGAGTTACTTTCGGAGAAGCAGGGTCTAAAGAGCAACGACTTAGAATCACGCATATACCATTATCCACTTTACAGTAGTGCAACTACTGCTGTCCCTGTAAGTCCCCTAGTTTTAGGATCGATAACTTCGTTATCTGTAGTATTAAGGTGCGGAATCCCTCAATACGGTGTTATCTTACTAACAACGAATATGTTCGTATTGCGTTTTGTAAGACTTAGCTTTAAACGATAAATCGTCAAAACCTAGTCGTAGGTTATGTTTTCTCTGGTTTGCTGGAATCGCAGAATATGAAAGTATCAAAAGTGTTATGTTTTTCACGATTGAAAAACATTAAATATGTCGTCTCAACTCGCAGCCGCTGGGCTTGCGAGTTGACTCGACTCGTTCTGCAAACCCAAGCCCATTATGCTTCGGCTCGTTATGCCTATCTGTGTTCACGAGTTCAGTTCTCATCTCGCTGCTCAACTCGCAGCGACTTGAGAACTCGACTCGCATCAAACGTATATATTTATTTTGTATTTAATTATTCGTCTAACTTAACAAAACAATATGTTTAACGAATATCACTAACAAAACAAATATTCTTTTACAAATCCAAACCAATATACAAACACAATAATAATTACATTAGTCCTATTTCAAGCTAGATCTGTTGTCACACTCTATGTCCCAACAGACTCCCCCTTGACAATAGCTCTAGCGTCTTTATCTTCACGCTTGTCTTTGGTCTTCATTTGTAAATCTTACTGCCTGCGTAAATCTTCATCTTGATACACGTCTTAACCATCATCTGATAATCTCGTCCTAAATCACCCCATGCGTCTGTCGTCAAGATTCTATTTTCATTCAACTTAATCAAATCTTTCTTCGACATGTTCATTAGGTGTCGATGGTCATAGACTCTGAAGATTTCTCTTTCACCATCATCAACCTCATCATCAGCTTCAACCATAACAGCTTCTCCAGTTCCTGAATCTACATGCCATCTCTTCATATTACCCAGAATATCTTGTGGCATTGTCTTCAGTGAATCTGCTGTATGCATCTAACAGCTGGATATATCTTCTTCCTTCTTCTTCTTCCTGTTCTTTGACTTCTCTCTTGTAGTTTCACAGTTTTTCCCTTTCTTGGCTTAATCTGAACAAACTTATTCGTACCAACCTCATGTCTAATGATTCTTTCAACACGATCAGCATAATCATCACGACTTGGGTTGTTAATCTCTAATCTAGCCAAATCACGTATTTCATAACGTGGTAGAGAACTAAAAACTGCAAGCTTTCGCTCAAAATATTGAACTCCGTCAAACCTTTTGATCGCAAAAAGCTTTAGTTCTGAGTCAAAGTACCAACCAATAATCCCTTTACGTGGTACACGCTTTTTCGTAACATCAACTTCAGAAATTCCAATCTTCTTCTTTTTCTTTGGAAGTTTCCTAAGTACAACAGCAGGATTTTTGGTTTGAACAAGAACTTCTTCTTCTTCATCAGAGGTTGAATCATCAATATCTTCATCTATATCGACAATTGTTGGACCTTGTTCATTTTCAATAACAACTTCTGTCCTAGATGGGCTCACATGGTGTTCATCAATGTTTGCATCTAGATCTACACCCATGTCTTGCACATTCTCAGGTACAGCAGTCCAATCTGTAGGTGGTTGGAATTCTCCATCCTCAAGATCATAATCAATATCTTCATCTATCTCATCCAAAATATCATCTTCCGAATCAGATAGATCAAGCATTTCCATTCCTAGAGAAAAACATAAATACAAATATATTAATAATTCAAATTCTTCATTGATTTCCCTGAACCAATCTAAGAATTTCTTTATTAATTCTTTTGTATATTTTAACCTAACATATAAACGCAATTTACCTACAACTTATAAAATCTTTTATTGATTACCCTGAATCAATCCAAAATTTCTTAAGTCTACTTAACAAATATTAATTAATTTTAAATTCTAATGCATTGTGAATAATCACCAAATATTTAAATTTACTATTAATTACCTTATATAATTTCCAAGTGTTAATTGATCTCATTCATTATCAATTTAACCTTTAAATTATATATCATTTGTCTAGTTAACACGAATACATTTTTAACTTGTTAATTACTTATATACCTTACGGTCTTAAGTCCATAATCAAATCTAAAATGCATATGCTATCATAAAATTTTGACCGCCGAAATTAATCGGAACACGCCGCTCGACTACTCAATGAGTCGGAAGTCTTTCGATCACTATTTTATCTTAACATAATTATATAAAATCAAATAACTTAATAATATCTAATACATTTAACTTGTAATTACAATCTCAAGCCGAATATATTACCAAAATATTAAGTTACAATTATTCTGTACAAATTAATACCAATAATTACTACACTATTCTAATACTAAGCTATCTTACCAGCTTCTGTATCAACCCGTGCAGTCTTATCAGCACTTGTACCAGCACCCGAACCACTAGCACCAGCATGACCACCAGACTCCCCCTGAATCGTAGCTTGCTCACCAGTCTTTGAAGGACCAGTCTGCTCACCACTCGGTGCATTGGGATCATCGTCTTTGTCTGAATCTCTCTTCCTCCTTAGCTCATCCTCTTTGCAAGACTCCAGATATACCAATATCTCCCCCTGAGTAGACTGTCCTGAATGTGATCTCAAGACCAGACTCTCCAAAGAAGATAACTTCAGTCTCTGTACGTTGAAGTCCGCAAGCAAAGTCTCATGAGTCTTCATCAACAGATTGTACGATTGACTCTGCTTGAGAATCTGCTGAGAAAGAAGAAGATTGCTCGACACCAGCTCTGGAATCTGAGAAGTAACCTTCTCCAAATCCTTTACCCTCGACTCTAAGGATGTAATCCTTTCTGCATCAGTCGTTGGAGTAACAGATATCATTCTTGGTCCAGGCGGTGTAAGAGACTCAATATGCCAGTCTCTGGTAAGCGGTGTATGAGGTTGAGACAAAGCTTGCGTAAGCAAACTTGTCGCAAATCTAGCTGTTTTGTTCGTCGGAAAATTAGCTCCACGAACTAGATCAGCAACCTCATGCTGTAAAGTTAAACACAATTAAAATCAGTTATTGTTACAGATTACTCCGTCACAAACTCTAATTAATTGCATAACACTCATAGTTATAGAACTTATATCTCATACCTGAAGCGGTAAAGATATCGATTCAGTAACCACTGGTGCATCCATCTCCACCTGTGGTGTATCCTGAGCAACTGTATACAGAATTAACTGTCTCAGTTTAACTCCTGATAAACAACAAGTTAAGATCATTTAACTTTTATAATCAATACTAACCTTCTCGAATAGTCAGCGTTCTCGGACGCTTCATCAAAGGAATCTCAACTTCCTCAGTACCTTCCTCCATAACACTCTTACCTTTTCTCTTCCTTTAAGAAACAGATGGAGGAGGAGAAGGTGTATTGTCTGAATCTTCATCTGACGCCGTTTCACAGTCACGACCTCTAGATGATCTAACAATCTCCTAAAGTTTAAATATATTCAACATTTATGATTAGCGTAAGCTCTATCATACAAGTTCTATATATTTAAGATTAATCAGATATAATACCTCAGTCGGTACAACAAGTGATCTATCAAGCTGTATCTGCTCATCCTCAAGTAATATAACTTCGGGATTTGCAGCCTCAGCTTCAGCATCCTATTCGTGTAATGATATTTATATTTTAAAATCAGAAATAATATCCAATTTACTAAATATCTAATATCAGAATCATTATATAATAATAATATGCATCTATGATTAATAAAACAATCTATCAACTTAGCATCAATATTATTACATAAATAAAATATTACCTCAGGTGGTGCTAAATAACTCTCAATGTCTTGAAGCAAAGGATTTGTCGCATCATCATTCTGCTCCAAAACCTCTTGCACAACCTGTGCAGCAACCTCTTGATTCACCTGCTGATCAACCTGACCAACCTGAATAAGAACATCCTCAAGGAGCCCTTGTGGATCTTCAGGTTGAGCTTCCTCTGCTACATGTTCTGGTACAACATCAGCCTCAGCAGGAGCAACAGCAGCAGCAGGAGCTACATCTAACCACCCATGATTTGGCGGCGTCACATAAGCAGGATCAACAATATAGCCAAAGAGATCACGAGTCTCCGGCTTGACATATTCCTCCCGCCGAATAGTCTGCTGAAACATCGCGTTGTATCCTCTGAGCGCGATAGTATCTACACGTAAGTGCGGCTCAGGGATAACAATATCCGGAAGATGAGCACGGATAATCATCATACAGAACCTCGGGTAGATCATAAATCTAGATCTAACAGAACCCGATATCTGTCTTACCATCTCGCCAAAAATATAATCACAAAAACTGTATGGTTTATTGTAAACCAGTGACAGTACCGCCGATACAAGAGCAGGGCTCAACTCATTAAAACCGCCCTTCTTCGGTCCAAAAACTGTGACTATAACGTGCCATAAGAATCTCCATTGCCCAATAACAAGTGCCTTGAGGAATTGACGTCCTCTTCTCTCACCAGTATAACCCATGCGACCTAACGCACCCTCGATAAAATCACTGGAGTACTCAGTAGGACCATCTTCTTGGTCTACTGTACCCAGATGTAAAATCTGACGAAGATCAGAAGCAGCAAAAATAATCGGTTGTTGATTTACCGATGCGCGAATAACCGGTGGGTTAACCGATTCATCATACTGAATGTCCGTCCAAAAATTGTTCAGTATAGTCTGAGAGATCTGTGGAGACTCTGTAAGTGTATATCTAATACGTGAACGTGCAAAGAAGGTCAGCACTTGAGCTACTTTGCTAGCTCCCTTTGCTGATAGATCAAGATCCACAAGAATATTGTGACCCTTATCGAATTGTCTCGCCATATCTGTACAAGAAACCCAAATGACAAAAACAGTTAATGCACGTTAGTAAGTTATAAACTATAATGTTTATGAATCAAAATGATCATCTAACATCTTAGTTCTTAACATATTAAACACATATATAACTTATAACTAATAAGTCGTAAGTCCAATATGTAAAATCCGTTAATTACTTGTTAATAAGAAATCCTCAAGTCGTTAACGTTTTATAAAACCAATATATATATTATACCGCTAACAAAAATTAGGACACGCCACTCGATTACATTGTGAATCGGTAGACTTTCGATATATATATACATACATTGTCATAGGAATCCAAAATATACTAGTTATTACTTAAAAAGTCTTAACTCTTATAAAAACCCCTTTTACATCAGGTAATCCTCGATAAGCTTACTTGGATTTAAATTACCTCTAGTGGTTTACTTTGCTATGATGATTAGTAGTAAATTTGAATTGAGTCAGACTGATATGATTCCCCAGTTGTGAGTCATTGATGATTATTATTTGTTAATATGAGAATAGAAATATTAACGAGTAATTTTGAATGAATTTGAAATGATTGAATAAGTATTGAGTTATGTAGACACTTTGTTGACTAAGGTGTAATAGTTGATTATTGGAAATCAAATGTGTCTACGATATGAAAATAAATTATAAATCATTGTATGAGTATGATTTAATAAATGCAAGGTGTAGTTATGAATCCTTTCTAGAAATTTAATTGATACATGATAAATTGAATTAATGTGACTCCTTAAAAATTGATGAGATGTTGGTATATTGTAATCAATAGTTTTGAAGTCATGTTGTGATTAAAATTTGAAAAGTGTCCATTGATTGGAAAGTATGCATTTGACCTGAAAAAGTCAAAGTTGAATTTGGAAGAGTCAAATGTGGTAATAGCTATGTTATAAAGTGATAAATATGGCTATGTGTTTTGCCTTGATCATGGTTGTGATTGAATTATGATCTAAGTATTAAAAGTGGTAAGGTAAGGAAGTTAAGGTGGTCAACAAGCCTTTATATGTGTTGACAAGTTTAGAAAAAGTCAACCTTGAACACTAGTTGTAATTGTTATACATATGATGAATTTTATGTGAAGTGTTTTAAAGTCATATGTGACACCAATAGTGAAAACTGTTTAATTTGACTTGAAATAGTCAAGGAAGTGTAAGTTGATTGTTATAATAGTGATCATGTGGGCGGAAACCTAAACGGGTCGCTAAAGTGCCCAAATGGGTCACTTGATGGTAATATGGTTAAAACGAGTGTTGGTTCAAGTATAATGAATGCCAATGTGACTTTAAGTCATAAATATAGTAGTAAAGTGTATAGAAAGTGTTATGGTATTCAAAATGGTGAAAGTGTCCAATTGGACACTCAAACGGGTCAAAGAGTCCAAACCATAGTAGAATGAGTATATGAAAGTGATGAATATGCCCACATGTGACAACCGTCAATTTAGGACTATAATTTAGTGCCTAATCAAGTGTAATACATGTAATTAGTTCCGTGTTAGGCTAATTAATGTATCAATTATTATATATATATTGTTGAATATATATCTACAATTATGCGATTTGTTTAAATCGTACGAGTTTCAAATCGAATGAATTTCGAAACAATAAATACGGACGTTGGTGAACAATTTTATTAGGTAATATAAATGTTATCTAATAACTCAATTTTATTTAGAATATTATTTGTTATGATATTTCGTATCCAAGCTTTATTACACAATTTATATAAACGCGGATCAAATGTAACTTCGCAAACAAAACGATACAAAACACCTTTTATAACATAAATTCTAAATATTTAGTAATAATACTTCAACAAAATATTGGAATAAACTTTTGTAAATTAAAACGAAAAGTTAAATTTATAAAAATAAATATTTAACATTTAAATAATCGGGAAAACGAACACCGCACGGGGCACTTCGCGGAGACTGAAAAAGGTGGGGATTCCACCTTAATCACCTCCCATTTTCCTTTTTTCTTTCATTTCTCTTTTAACTCTCTCTCTCTTCTTCTCTTTTTCTCTCAAATATCATCATCACCACCATTTTCATCAACCATCAAATTCACAAAATAAACACCTTAAACGACCTCGGATCTTCAAGCCCCTTTGGAAATAAACGACCACCACGCGACGATCTACACTTCTACCTTTCCGGATTTTCATTTCATCACTTTGTAAGTTTCCGACACAACTCCGAAAACTCTCGTTTTTAAGTTTTATAACTTTCTAGTTGTTTGTATAACCTTGTAATGTCCTAAAATGGGTTGGGTAAAAATATTATGCCGATCGATGGCCGGAAAATGCGTTTTTGAGGTTGAAACTCCGATCAGACCCCGTACGTCGCATTTGGCCTGGAGCAAATGCGACGCAGCGACCTACGTCGCACTATATCCCCAACGTCGCATATAGCGATGCAGCGACCTACGTCGCACTATATCCCCAACGTCGCATATAGCGACGCAGCGACCTACGTCGCACTATATCCCTAACGTCGCATATAGCGACGCAGCGACCTACGTCGCACTATATCCCCAACGTCGCATATAGCGACGCAGCCTATTACGTCGCATTGACTTGCGAATGTCGCACATAGCGACGCAGACCTTAACGTCGCAAACCGAACCTACGTCGCATAAGCGACGTAGCACCCTACATCGCTATTGACTTAGCACTGTTGACTTTGGCGACGCAACCCTTTTCGTCGCACAAAACAGAATCTTCAAACCTCAAAATTTTCAAAGTCAAATTTTACTGTAGCAATTCACTGTAGCTACAATATAATAACATTTTAGAACTATCGATACAACCGTCACCAACGGGCCGTACACACTTTCAAATACACAATTAAATCAACTAAGTCATTGAAACTTAGATAATTCAATCAAACAAGTCGTCGTAACTTGTACCAATTTATTCAAACAAGTCGTAGTAACTTGTAACAAAACAATCAACCAAATCGGGGTAATTTGGACATTAAGTTAGACAAACAATTCCAATGGTAGTCTTTCGAGATACCACTACAATTAATGACAATTTAAGTGTCGTGGACACATTCAGGTTTCAAGCCTTTGGACACCAACACACTGATAATTACTTCAAGTTTAATTGCTTAACATTTCAAGACTCAGGTGAGTTTCATAGCCCCATTTTCACTGCTTTACAACTAGGGGTGTGATATTACTACTCGATTTTGTTTTACAAGTAGAACGCAAGTGCCAAACTTCAAATACTACATGAGTTTCAAGCTAATCAATTTAAAGTCCTCCATAAGCATAGTCTCTAGTATTTTATAGCGTGAATGTTAGTATATGATATCATATGGGATTGACAATCCTCATCCGGGTTAGCACGCACTAACCGGTCAAACGGATGTATTAGCATTTGGGAAGACGAGTGTGGATTAGACACTCGTAGGAGGCATTTCAAGTTAGGTTTCCTTAAGTGGGCCTGACAAATCAAGTTAAGCTCAGACTATGTGCTCATGGACAGTATAACTTTTATTTTGCTTAATTGCATTTTAAATTCAATATAAATCTTGCGGTTCTTACAACTATACATTGACATACAAACCTGTGAGCTCACCAGCGTTTTCGCTGACCCATTTTAGTATTTATCATAGGTACCCAGCAGTAGGTTGGCTACACAAGCAGGAATTATTAGCTCGAGTCAGCATTCATACAACTAGAGATTGGATTGCATTATTATATTTTGTAAAAGTAATTATGCTATGTAATCTCTCAATTTCAGGAAACCGAGCTAATGTAACTATATTTTGATGTAAACATTTACTTTATCTATAAAAGTTTAAAACGACGCATATAGTGTTCGTTCATTATATCTTGTGTGCTTTGTATATTGATTAGTGACACCCAAATCAAGCTTCCGCAAATCATTAAATTTGGGGGTGTCACAGATTGGTATCAGAGCCTAAGGTTATAGTGAACTAGGTTGCATTTAGTGGGCCTAGACTATGACCGTTAGGCAGTATTCCTTATTAGTTATGACTAGTTCAGGGATTACATCATACGACTTTAATTTAACATAGCCTGATCAACTATGTACAATTAGAGAAAGATGATGTGAAATCTGAAAGAGTTATGTTGAACAGGAATGCATTAGTTGACTCTGACCTCGAGAGAAACGGGACTCAAAACACGTCTGTGCTAGACACTCAATAGGTTATTATGTGATGTACATATATTTACATAAGTAGACCTCATTACAACCTTAGGCTATATTATATTATATGAATATAGGCCTCTTTCTCTCTAACGCTTTGTCTCGAAATGACAAACACACCACTAGTTCCTCATACTCGGAATAGTATCTTATTTCATTTCCTTGTTCTTTCTTACTCAGCATCATGCCTCCTCGTCGTCAAATTACCCTTAGCGAAGCTGAGATCGCGGGAATAATTGCCCGCAGTGTGACCGAAGCCTTGGCTACCCGAACACCACCCGGTAGCGAGGACACAGCAACCAATACTCCACCACCCAAGCCTTGCTCCTATAAGGACTTTCTTAGCTGTAAACCGCTATACTTCAAGGGCACGGAAGGTGCCATTGGCTTGATCCGTTGGATTGAGCGTATGGAATCTGTTTTCAGTCTATGCGACTGTACTGAGAACAACAAGGTCAAATTCGCTGCTTACACCTTTCAGGAAGGTGCACTCACGTGGTGGAAAACCCACGCAAACTCCGTAGGCCTTGAGGTTGCAAACCGACTTCCTTGGGCCGAACTGAAAAAGAAACTGACAGAAAAATACTGTCCTGAAGAGGAATTGCACAGGCTGGAAGAAGAATTCTGGCATCTGGAGGTGCAGGGAAATGATGTTGCTGATTATACCACTAAATTTCAGCAGTTTGCTTTATTATGCCCGGGTTTAGTCGAACCAGAAAGTAAGGGCATTAAGAAATACATTCGTGGACTCTCCGAGAACATCCAGGGCAACGTCGCCTCATCCAAACCAACTACTACTGAGAGTGCCATTCGATTGGCCCACGAACTCATGGCTCTAGTTGTCAGCCGTGAGACCTCCAACACCTCATCCTCTAACAACAACAAACGCAAATCCACTGAACACCACCACCACTCAAACAAGAAAAACAACGCCACCCAAGTCTACAACACCAACTCTGAATCCAACCGCAGCTACACCGGGGACAGACCTTATTGTCCCAAGTGCAACTACCACCACTTTGGTCAGTGCAACCCCCCTTGCAACAACTGCAGGAGGTACGGGCATTTGACTAAGGATTGCCGAGCCCCCAAATCCAACAACAACCCTTCTGACAAAAATACCCGACAACCTAAGTCCTGCTATGAATGTGGAAACCCAGGACACTTCAGGGATTCTTGCCCAAAATTGAAGAATAAGGGCAACAACAACAACAACCACCGCAACAACAACAACACCAAAAGTAGCGCCTTCATGATCAACTCAGGGGACGCCCGTCAGGACCCGAATGTGGTCACGGGTATGTTCCTCCTCAACAATTTAACTGCTTCCATACTGTTTGATACTGGTGCCGATAGGAGTTTTATTTCCGATGAATTTTGCCCTCTACTTGACATTACACCTGTTACTTTAGACGTTAAGTACACCGTAGAGTTAGCAAATGGCAAATTGATAGAAACCGATAGTGTGATACCTAACTGCACCTTAAATCTAGCCGACGAAACCTTCTCCATAGATCTTATGCCTATTGAGATAGGAAGTTTCGATGCCATCGTAGGCATGGACTGGTTATCCAAACATCGCGCCGAAATCATCTGCTATGACAAAATTGTTCGCATACCTCTCACTGTCGGTAGAACCCTAGTCATACAGGGGGAGACCGGAGGGACGAGGCTTAACATCATATCTTGTCTCTAGTATTTTATAGCGTGAATGTTAGTATATGATATCATATGGGATTGACAATCCTCATCTGGGTTAGCACGCACTAACCGGTCAAACGGATGTATTAGCATTTGGGAAGACGAGTGTGGATTAGACACTCGTAGGAGGCATTTCAAGTTAGGTTTCCTTAAGTGGGCCTGACAAATCAAGTTTAGCTCAGACTATGTGCTCATGGACAGTATAACTTTTATTTTGCTTAATTGCATTTTAAATTCAATATAAATCTTGCGGTTCTTACAACTATACATTGACATACAAACCTGTGAGCTCACGTGACCCATTTTAGTATTTATCACATGTACCCAGCAGTAGGTTGGCTACACAAGCAGGAATTATTAGCTCGAGTCAGCATTCATACAACTAGAGATTGGATTGCATTATTATATTTTGTTAAAGTAATTATGCTATGTAATCTCTCAATTTCAGGAAACCGAGCTAATGTAACTATATTTTGATGTAAACATTTACTTTATCTATAAAAGTTTAAAACGACGCATATAGTGGTCGTTCATTATATCTTGTGTGCTTTGTATATTGATTAGTGACACCCAAATCAAGCTTCCGCAAATCATTAAATTTGGGGGTGTCACACCACACGTCACAAATGTATATAGGAACATGTTGGCAAAGGGTTGAAGTCAGAAACCTAGCCATTTGGAATATGGCGTGTCAACGAAAATGGTTAAAATGGTCCAAAATGAGTCATACGTCCATTTTCTCGTAAAACGTGAATTTTGAAAAAGTGTAAAAGTGAAAAAGTTTCATTTTGATCATATGAACATGTCTGCAAAATTTCAGACCCTAACTCTTTACGGTTTAGGAGATATGCTCGTTGGAAATTCGGAAAACTGCACGTAATTTCGGCTCAGAAGCTCAGCAGATCGGCTATAGGTAGTGAGCCGATCGGCTATGTGATCCCAGCCGAACGGCTATATTAAGCCGAACGGCTAACATAGAACAAATCGACAACAGAAAATTTTTGGGACGAAAATGGTGTGAAATTTGACAAGTATGACAGGTTCGCGGATAGGTGACAAAATTTTTAATTTGGATTGGGTTGAAATTCGCTTGGTCACTCAAAAACGGCCCAATGATCAATGCTATATATTATAGCCTAGGCAGTTTTCGGCACTTCGGGGTCGTTTGGGGCCCGAAAATCGCGTTTTATTGTTTTGCGAATCTTATTTCGAACTTTCGACTTACGTTTTGTATTGGGCTTTTGTTTCTTTGAGCCCAGAGACCATTCCTGTGACTATATGCAATATTAAAAGTTGATTTAAGAGGTTCACATATTTTATGGTGTATGCGTCGGTTGTAGGCAGTTTATTTAACTGCAGAATATACCAGTAAATGGTATTGTTGATTGCTACTAGCAAGAATTAGTAAACATTGATTAGCTAATCATATGAACTATATTATGTGGACTAAATGAAATGAGATGAAGTAGTTGAATTACTTAGAGTATTATAAAATGTTGAATTAAGCGTTTTAAGAAATTATGAAATAAGCATAGGAGCTTATATTGATGTAATAGTTGAGCATGAAATACTCAATTGAGATTTGATTAAAGGTATATAGATTGACTATTATGTGTTGAATATTATACATAATATTGATGAATCGTTTAGTTCTAAATGTACTATAAGTATTAAGTTATATAAATAATACTTGATATTGAATCGGGTAATAAAGAAGTTGATTGATGTATTTGTGTCAGACATTGGTGTAGTATGCTTATATTGTTAATATATACATGATAATATGAGTAGTTCATATTAAAAGTGATAAGTTGAAAATAGTAACAAGTTAATAATTAAGAATCTACTTGCTATTACAGGTTGTTATAATTGTGTAAAGTGTTGATATTACTGTGGAGCAATATGTGAGAGTAAAGATAATTACTTAGGAGATAAATGATATGAAGTGGCCTGAGAATAAAGTGTGACTGACATAATATGACGACGTCTGGCCAACGTATTTATATTATGCCATTTCACATGGAATTGTTGAGGCTACTCAGTACCAAATAAAGTAAATTTGCTTTTTTTTTTAAAATAACAGGTAAGATATGTTGACCTGTAGTTGAAATATAGTCAATGATTGACTAAAATAAAAGAGTAATAAACCATTAAGTTGTTGTTTAATGTGGTAACTATGGTACAAGAGATATGTATATAGTTAAGTGCAACTAGTAATCTTTAAAAGATGATTTCAGCAAAGTAGAGGTCAGTTGTTTATGAATAATATTGTGGTAATATTGTTGAAAAGATGATTTATGACTACACCTTGTGTTGTTGAAATACCATTGAGGATGATACATGGTATTAACGGGTGTTGTCTTAGCATCTTAATTGGTGTAATCGGATGCTCGTTGATTATATAATAGTAGTTTCAACAATAAGAATTGACCTCTACATACTGCTTATTGTTTATTCTATATGTGATTATGATTATATGAATGGTGATGCTTTTGAATAATAGTTTCATATAATCAAGTTGTATTTATATTTATAAGTTGTAAAGATGTAATCAGCTAGTTGCAAAAGTGAAAATTTCTAACAAGATGTTAGCTAAATTGCTAGTTGTGAATTGAGTTACATTTTGTTGTTAATGTGCGGGTTGCGGTATTATTACCACCATTGCTGTTGTCGTAAAGATAAATTGTTCAAGTGATTATGTGTATAGAGTTGTATACAGGATTAATTAAGAGCTGTCAATTAAGTGATCGGTTAACTTATTAAAGACAGAGTATATGCACAATATATGTGCCACCGGAAATGATAGAGACATGTACAGTTGGATATGTGCATGTGGAAAGAATTGAAAACATGTATATATATATTTATGAGTTACTCAAGGGAGTAATGTATGATGTGTGTATATATTGTGATTAAATAGTTGACGATGTTATACTTTGTACTAAAAATAACATCTTGTGCTAAAAAATTAAATAAAAACACAACACAACCTATGTGTTTATATGAATTCAGTTGAAATATACACCGGTAGTGTCTAAGTTGATAAAATAATATATTTACCTATATAAGTATATGTTGACATATAGGTACATTTTGTGTTTAAGTGGTTAAATATATGCAAGTTGATTCGGTGTTTGTGTGATTATAGATATGCATGATGGTTATATGTCTAAGTGAATTAAATTAGGTACACATCTTGGGTGCATATATTAATGAGTAAGTATATGATTAGTGTAATATGAAAGGTGCAGTATTAACGAATTAGAAATAAAATGTGAGTTGAATCTCACATGAAGAATGGGAGTGAATAGGTGATTCTATTTTACCAGAATAATTGAGTGTGATCAGATTTCGAGGACGAAATCTCTTTAAGGGGGAGAGATTTGTAACACCCAGTCCTCGGGTCTAGTAGTATTTAATATTCTCTGACTGTGAGTTATTATTAAGTGTGTCAGAAAATAGGTGTGTTGTATTATTTGAAATAAATAGTGATAATAGTCGAATAATTTATTGTGACTAATAAATTATTAATTGTTTTAAATTAACTTAGTTGACGGTAAAATAAAATGATGTTTCCCCGCAATTGGTTTTAAGTTCCAGACAATGATAAGTACGGGGAAAGAAATTTGGGTAATTATATACTAGACTTAAACTTTGAGTCGGTGTTTGTTTTAAACATATCTATATACATATATACATACGTACGATCATATACATACATACATACATAACTTGAAACCCTAGATCAAATTAACTCTTTACATTAAATTGAAGATTTCTAGTTCGAATTCAAGCCTCAAGAACATGGATTATCATCCTATAATCCTTCTAATCATCTTGTAAGTCTCAAATTATTGATTATATGAACCCTAGAATTTGGGGGTTTTGATGTTCTTGACTTTAATCCGAAATTAGAGTTTTAAATGGTTGAATTGATGTTAGTTATGCTTTCATAACATGGTTTAATCATTCCATCATCATTATAAATATGTTGTATGTGTTAATTTTGAGTTTCATGTTAATTTAGAAAGTGGGTTTTGGTGTAAATGATGGAATTGAAGTTTGTTATGATTGTATAGTTGTGAGTTGAGGTTTGTATGATGATTATAACTTAAATCTTATCATAGGAATGAAGAAACTTATGTATGATCATATAGGTAGATCATGGGTTAGTTGGTAAATCATGAATTGAAGCCTTTTGTTATGTTATAGTTGTTAGTTAGTGCCTAATTCATGAGTATAAGTTGAGTTATAACTTGAATTTAAAGAATTTGATTAAGTGTTCTTGGGGTTATTGATGAACTTGATAATGATAATGAATGATATGATAAAATTAGCATTTTGGTGATTAAGAACACTTAATTGATGATTAAAGATGATGATTGTGTGAACTTAATTATTAAGTATTCATTAGACTTAAATATTGGAAGTTTGATGAATTGTTGATGGTAGAGGTTAATAACCTTAGTTTTGGTTTAACCATGTTGATTAGTGATGATGGAAGTGGATTAATGAGATTCTATGATCATAATTTGCTAGTGATGATAAACTAATGATGTTGAAATAGTTATTTATAATATGAATTGAATAATGAGAATTGTGGTAATTGTGTTAATTCATATGAATTGAGTAAATCGGGTTTGTTGTTAATCCATTAGAATGATGTTGTATATATTTGAGACAAGTAACTAACTTGTATTATTCTATTGTATTGTCAGATGTGCAGAAGACTCAGTGATATTAGACTACTGAATGGATGCCTGAGGTGATCGGTGAGTGGATCTCTAATCCTCAGCGTAACTTGGTTGTAACAAGTTTGGTTACAACAAGTAACGTGTTATTACTTTATTATTTGCATTGATGATTATGCGGATAGTAATAATACTGTTGATATGTTGACTAGTTGAATATGTGACTTGTTGATTACGTGATCACTTGAGTTAATTGGCCTTCGGGCATCAGTTGTTAATGAGGCAACGAGTTGTTGAACTGTTGGTTGGGCTAGTTGGTTATCCAAAGTTTAACACATCTCCTGTGTTAGTTGAAGATAATCACTAGCTATCGGTCTCGTCCGTATGGCCATACGGATAGGTTGGGTAAGTGTTCTTGGGGAGCCTCCCGGGTTAATGGTTATTCCCAGAGCCGCCGATCCTCATTATGGTGTTGTTGATTAGTTGAATTGTTGCATTGTTGAACTGATGCATTGTTGATGTGTTGTATTGGGTACTTGCTTGTTTAGCGCTAATTGTTGTACACAAAGTTGTTGCGCTAAGTTAGGTTGTTGATTAGTTATCTGCTCACTTAGCGTTATGCTAATCCCCCACATTATCCCTTCTTGCAGGTTTTGGCTATTATATTGGGTGGGCAAGAAGTTGGACTAGAAGGAATGTTTGACCTTGAAGCGTTACTCTGATAGTGGAATTGTATAAAATAATGTTTTAACATGTTTTTATATAACACCTCTAGCGAGAAGTTATGTTTTTAAAAGGTTGAATTTTATATGTTGATAAAATGGTGTAAACTATTACTAGTTATTTGGACATACGCTTCCGATTTATTATATTTAAATGAGTGTAAATGAGGGGTGTTATAGATCCGCAAGTTGATGTCAACTCGCAGAAATACATAAAAACGCGAATTTAATTCTAAGTATAAATAAAAACCCGATATTTTACAAGTCTAAATTATAATTAATTTTCACTTGTATTTGTCACATTTGTTCAACTCAAAAATATTCAGTATAATTTATTTCCGAAGGGTTAATTCAGATAAACATAAAAACTTAAATAAATAAAAATAAATAAATAAATAAATAAACATACGATAAAAATACAACGATATAAACATTGGTATCAAGTACCATTTTATTAATCACTCGAAACAAAGTAAATATACAAAGTAAATAAGATTTTATCTGCTTAGGGATCATATTAGTAAGAATAAGCAATTAATTATACATTAAAAAGTCTAAGCAGATTGGTAGTATACATACCTCATGAAATTCAAATAAATTACTATAAAATTACAACTAAATTCATCATTGATATATTTATATTTATAAAACTATATCTTAGGTACCTTTATCCACATAGCATAATTAATAAATGCATTACTCATATAAAGTGAATATTTTATTATAGACAGTTCAAGACGATTACCGGTATTATGATCCACATAAACAAATTACACTTAATTTTCTAAGCAAACACTTTATTGTTAGTATGAATATTATCAAGTGCTTCCTATTATATGACATACTGAAGAATTCAAGTAAAACACATAACACTGCATCATTAAATTTCAAGGTAGCGGTTACTAAATGATGTATCTTTTCGAAACATATAACATACACTTGAATTTTTTTTAAGGTTAGACAAATATCAAACATACTTTGAATATGCTATGTTATCTAAGTCTGTACGTAGTACAACAAAAGATCCCTTCTAGCATAATTCAAAATATATTTGAGAATATTAATTTAATTAAAGGCTTCAGTTCTGTACTTATTACAACAAAGTTACCAGTAATTAAGTTAATACCCATATTGCTACTATTTGTCACTTTAAATTAAGATACATGATAACAGTGTATAGTAATACCATCATTCAACATTTAAGACTTAAAGTCATACATCATAGAATAGTAACACAAAATAATAAACAAGTAGTTAATTAAATTCTTAAGGCTTAGAAAATTTCATATAATTTGCCTACCAGTACATCATATGATGAAGCCATCTAAAGATTTAATAGAAATAAACAAATTATAACTTATGGATATAGGTGTATAATCAAATAAATATAAACACATACCTGATAGAACCGCTGTAGTTCTAAAGCAACTTTATTTGAACCTACTACCATATCATACTTAGGACTTAAGCTTATTATTGTAAAGCTTATTCTCCTAATGTACTATCATTTCCCTTAGTTTTTGCAAATAAAAACTTAAATGAAGGCGATTCCCTTTAGGTAACAAGCAAATGAATGCCATACGCCTATTTTTTTTTTTTTTTTTTTTTAAAGAACACATAAATACTAACTATTACAAAATTACCCTTGGAAGACTAATCATTCTGGATCTCTCATTCCATTCAGTTGAACCAACGTCTCAAATCTTGCTCTGTCGAACGCCTTTGTGTATAAGTCTGCTAAGTTATCCAATGATGGTACCTTAACTAACTTTATCAATTTCTTTTCAGCACAATCTCTAATAAAATGATGTCGAATATCAATATGCTTAGTTTTACTGTGCTTCACCGGATTATTGGTGATCGACATAGTAGATTCGTTATCAATCATCATAGGAGTATTGGTTATATTTAACCCGTAATCCCGCAGTTGCTGTTGAATCCAAAGTACTTGCGAGCAACAGCTGCCAGCTGCAACATACTCAGCTTCACATGTAGAAATGGCTACCGAGGTTTGCTTCTTGCACTGCCAGGATACTAATCTACCTCCTAGGAATTGACATCCTCCGGTCGTAGATTTCCTATTCTGATTGCATCCTCCATAATCCGAATCAGTATAAGCTACGAGATCTAAGTCTCCATCAATCGGATACCAAAGACCCAGCTTAGGTTTCCCTTTGAGGTAACGAAAGATTCGTTTAACAGCTTGCATGTGTGACTCTTTCGGATTAGCCTGATATCTTGCGCATAAACAAACAGCAAACATTATGTCAGGCCTAGAGGCTGTAAGATACATTAGTGATCCGATCATGGCTCTATAAAGAGTTAGATCCACATCGCTATCACTCGATGTATCTGGACCTAGTCCATGATTGACTGGAATTGGAGTATTGTAGACCTTACTTTCATCCATCTTGAAGCGTTCTAATAGCTCATATGTATATTTAGATTGATGAATAAAGAATCCATCCTTCTTTTGATCAACTTGTAATCCTAAGAAGAAATTTAATTCTCCCATTGCAGACATTTCGAACCTTTTTCTCATGATTTTCTCAAATTCTTGACACATCTTTTCATCAGATGATCCAAAGATAATGTCATCAACATAAACTTGCACGAGAAGAAAGTCTTTCTTTTTCCACTTTACAAATAGTGTACTATCAATCGATCCTCTTGTAAATTCATTCTCAAGTAGATACGTTGATAGTGTTCCATACCATGCCCTAGGTGCTTGATGTAATCCATATAGAGCCTTATTCAAACGATATACTCTATCTGGATACTCAGGATCAGCAAACCCTGGCGGTTGTGAAACATACACCAATTCTTCTACTTTGCCATACAAAAAGGCACTCTTAACATCCAACTGATACACTTTTATACCAAAATAAGATGCAAATGCTAAGAACACTCTAATTGCTTCTAGCCTAGCAACTGGTGCAAACACTTCATTGTAATCTATACCTTCTTGTTGATTAAAACCTTGAACTACCAGACGAGCTTTATTGCGAGTAACGATTCCTTTATCATCTCTCTTGCACTTAAATACCCATCTAGTTCCAATTGGATATTCTCCCTTTGGTAGGTCAACCAACTCCCATACTTGTAATTTAGAGAACTGAGATAGTTCTTCTTGCATTGCTTCTACCCACGAACTTTCTTTTAAAGCCATTTGAACATTTTTCGGCTCGACTTGTGAGATAAAGCATGAATATAGATATTGATTAGGAATCCCTGTCTCTTTCATTGCAGTATACAAGCTTTGGTATTCTAAGTTCTCAGACGTACTAGCTCTGGATTGATGTCTAGTTTGAACCAGAGTATTAATATCACCGATGATATTTTCAACGGGATGATTCTTACTCGTTCTAGTTGTAGTAACTGGTTCAACCGGTATATCATCTTCTAAATTAGTACCAATTTCTTCCAAATCAGGTACATCTTCCGTACGTGCTGAAGATATCCTTAAATGTTTCAAAGGAGTAAGTATATCATCAAACTTTGAAGAAAGATCATCAGGATCTTCTGTTTCTAGAGACTTATCCTCTGAAGGTTGTTGTGACTCACTTGTGGAAGCTTTTTCTGAGTCAACATTAGTCTTAATTCCAGATTGCTTAACACTTGATGTTGAAGCGGAACCAATATTCTCATCTTCAAACAATAAATGTTCAGTTATCTCTGAATCACTGACATAGTCACTAATAGGAACTTTAAATGATGCAAAAAGATCAGAATAATCAAATTGCCAATCTAAGCCCTTATGAACATCAGGTGAGTAGCTCGTAACTTCAATATTATAAACTACCTCCAAACGTCCTGTGACTTTATTAAAGACTCTCTTGTTTGGCGAATTGGGCATATAACCTAGGAAAAATCCTTCGTCAGCCTTCTCACCAAATTTAGCTTGATGTCCAGTCTTTAATATAGTGCATGAAACTCCAAAGGGTTCAAACCCTTTTAAGTTAGGTTTCTTATTGTTCAAAAGCTCATAACAAGTCTTGTTATGTCTCTTAACCGTAAGAACTCTATTGAGAACATAACATGCTGTATTCACTGCTTCTGCCCAAAAGATGACCGGAAGCTTTGAATCAGCAAGCATTGTTCTTGCAGCTTCAATCAACGTCCTATTTTTCCTTTCAGCAACACCATTCTGTTGAGGTTCATAAGGTGCACTGAATTGATGTAATATCCCTTTGCTTAAGCAATAGATATTCAACGTTGAATTCTTGAACTCTGTTCCATTGTCACTACGAATACGCTTTACTCTCTTTTTATAGACATTCTCTACTAGATCAAAGAACTCAATTAGAATTCCAGGAGTCTCATCCTTTGATCCCAAAAAGAATACCCAAGAAAATCTAGAATAATCATCTGTGACAACCAAACAGTACCATTTGCCACCTATACTTCTCTTGCTTATAGGGCCGAAGAGATCCATATGTAGCAATTCAAATGGCGAAGAGATAGAGTTTTCAGTCTTAGGTCTGTGTGGTTTCTTGTGCTGCTTTCCTTTCATGCAAGGAACACACTTATCCTCAGACTCGAAACGTTTTTGTGGTACACCTAGAACCAAACCATTTTTGGTTATATAATTCATCTTTCTCCAGTTCAGGTGTGCCATTCTCCTATGCCATAATAATGCATCTGCTTCCGAAGCCTTGGATAATAAACATGTAGACACCATTGAAGAGTTAGGAACACCCATGTTGATAGCATAGATGTCCTTCTTCCTTGGCGCCCTCATCAATATCCATTCATCAGGAATTTTAAAACCTGGCTTCAAGACTAAGGCCTCCTTTTCATTAAAATAAACTGGGTGACCTTTATCACAGACTTGGGAAACACTCACTAGGTTGTGAGTAAGTTCTTCAACATAGTTCACATCCTCAAGAGTCAAAGTTCCATTTGAAACTTTTCCTTTTCCCGAAATTACTCCACCTTTATCTCCTGCAAAATTTACTTTTTGCTTGAGACTCTCCTTGAAGTCCTTCAGTAGACTTCTTTCTCCGGTCATGTGCCTCGAGCATCCACTGTCTACATACCACCAGCTGTCCTTGTTCACAGCATGCTCCTGCACATAACACAAAATGCGATCAGTTATCAAGAGGGACCCAAGCCATTACGGTCTTGGTTTGTCCCTTATCATCAACAAACTTAAGTTCTTTAAAATAACCATCCTTCCCATCAGGAGCTTTGGTTACTTTCGAAGTAGCTTGAGTTTGTGGACGATCAGCCTTAAGAGGTGAGTTTGAGGATAACCTCTTAGACACATAATTATGAGCTCTATTATGATAATTATAATTAAACTCATGTGATCGTGAAGTAGTACCACTCTCATAATGACTATGGCCTCTACTTGGAGTTCTAAACCTCGACGGAGTCACATCCCTATACTTATGGACAGAATTATCACCTTGAGTATATGGCCGTTTAGGTTTAGGTGGGGAGACACTATGCTTACCATCTCTTTTAAGAATGTTAACAGGTTTATTGCCTAAGTTAGGTTTGACATCTAACCCATCTACAGTCATACTAGAGTTGGTCTGTGTCTTTTCATCAATCACAAGCTTATGTGGTGTTTCAGACTTTTTGTTAGGACAACACGAAGCCACGTGTCCCTTTTGGCGACACTTGAAACATGACATCTGCTTGCGTGATTTACTCACTTTTGCTTTCTCATCCGGAGTCTTAGGCACTAAAGGTTTAAGCTGTTCGTTATCAACTTTATCATCAGTCTTAACATCGTTAATCACTCCACCCGATACAAACTGTATTTTGGTGAACTGAGAAGCCTTGCTATTACCTAATGATACGTTCTTAATAACATCTTTCTGTGCCTCTGACTGTTCAGGTTTATCAGCTACTGAAATCTCAGGATTAACTTCAGTCATCTCAGAATCTTCAGGAATAGGAGTGTAATTGGCATTAAAAGGTGGGGATACATCATTGTAACATAACCCAGTCTTGTCCTTTACACTTCTTTGAGCATCTAACATTTTATCCATTTGAGATGTCCTATAGTTCTCAAGTTTACGGTTTTGCTCAATTAACCTTAAGTTAAGGTTCACTATTTCCTGATCCTTACTAGCAATTGTCTCATTTAAGTCTTTAATATTCATATAGAGACCATCTATGATCACAGATTTTTCACTTATGGTATCTCTAAGTTTTGTTCTATCCGAAGCATCAGACTTAATTTTATCTTTTAAGACATGTTTATCATCACTTAATCTACGAATATCCATAATGGCTTGATCGAGTTCAGATCTAACAGTCTTATAAGATTCCTTATCCATATTCAATTGAGATGACAAATTGCTATTTGACACAGTTAAGACACTATTCTGAGATTGTAAATCAGTAACTAAGTAACAAACATCAGCAAGATTAAGAATATCTAAACATACCTTCTTCTTGTCAGTTTGTAATTCAGCCATGCGTGCCACGAATTCCTCGGACTCATATCTGGAGCTGAATCCATATATAGCACGTCATCATCACTTGCCTTCACTTCAGACTTAGGCACCTCTACTCTCTGTTCCATATCAGTGGGCATGTAGGAAACTGATCCAGCAGTTGTTTCTTCGATCTCGGCCATCAAGGCTTCCTCAGAATGAGCTTGCCAATCATAAGAGCCATCCAACTGCTTCACCACTAAGGCTTTGGAAGCGAGAGTACTTCCCGAACCTTGTTTTCCTTGTGCTTCTACTTTAGGTCTTTGGCATTCTCTAGCAAAATGACCAATACCCTGACAGTTAAAGCATCTAACCTTGGTTTTGTCAAACCCTGATCTATTGCCCAACACCTTTCTACCAGTTCTCTTGAGGAAATTCTTCACCTTTCTAGATATCAACGCAAGTTGATCTTGAAGCTCCAATTCCTCAAGATAATCAGAATCTATCTGCTCATAATCCCCATCAAACAGAATAGGATCATTGATCTTTCCCTCTATGTAGTTCTCATATGATGCCACAAAGGAAGCAAGAACAGACAGTTGCTGTTCAGCAGATTTCACACTCATCGGCATCTTCTGATGCTCTTGAGGTGACTTCTCAGAATTCTTTCCCTTTGTCTCATCACCAGAGGAGGAAATAAAACACAGATCTTCAGTAATCATTTCTCCATTTTCACTAGTATCACCAACTAACAGTGCAGTGGTCGAACTAGATGACGCAGTCGAAAGACTTGACTTTCCATGATACAACCCAGGGTTCTGAACCTGATCAGAATCACTATCTCTTGACTTCTTGGAGAAATCATAACCTTTCAGCTTGTCAATGACTTGCTCTAAGGTCATAGTAGAATACCTAGTTTCATTATCCTTAATCATAACACCATACATCTCCCATTTAGAAGGCAAACCCTCAAGAAACTTGTCGGTTTTAGATACTTCTTCTTCAACAATCTCATGGTATTCTAATTCACTTAGTAGATGGTAGAAACGCGTGACATAGGACGCGTGACATAGGCATCAAGATCTTCTCCTTTTAAAGCTTTAAACATAGTAAACTGCTTTTTAAGAAGACTCCTCTTGCCAGCTCTCACTTGTGGACTTCCCTCACCTCTTTTCTCTAGAGCTTCCCAGAGCGTTCTAGCAGTATGAAAAGATTTCAGTTGATGAGCAATCTCTTTAGGAAGACACATCTTTATGCAAGAATGTGATTTATTTTCATTTCTGTAAGCTTCCTTCTCTTGATCACTCATGTTAGCATAGGTAAGAACCACAGTAGCATTTTGAACAGTTTGAGTAGGTGGGGTGTATCCACTCTTGATACACATCCAGATTGACAGGTCATGGAATCTACAATAAGATTCAAATCTGTCCTTCCAATTGTAGTAATCCTCGATTCTTAACAACTTAGGTGGAACGTTTGACTTTCCCACCTCGTGATCCATTTCGATCATTCTACTTAAGTCAGACATCTTTAAAACGTAAAATTAAACTGTTTCAGCGAATTCAGAAAACTCGACTCGCAAGACTCAGCTCAACTCGCAATCTCAGCTCGACTCGCAGAATTCGTCGATTCGCAAGCCTCAGTTCGGATTGCTAAAAGATGTCGATTCGCAAGTGATGTCGATTCGCGAGGGATCTCGGTTCGACTCGCAAGCCTCAGTTCGACTCGCTAGTTCAACTCGGTTCGCAGGCGACGCTGGAACCCTAATCTCGACTCGCGAAACGGCTGTTAAACCCGAAAAAGAATTTTTAAGGTATTTTTACGACTGAAACTTAAAATTTCGGCTGTAAACAAACCCTAAAATGTCCAGAGAATGATTTTGATCGTTAGTATTGCAAGAATGCACGTAAAAACGACCCGAATCAAAAACGCAATAACACTAAAACTTATGAACACACTCGTATTTAGCCCGAAAGCTCTGATACCAGATGTAAGTCCCCTAGTTTTAGGATCGATAACTTCGTTATCTGTAGTATTAAGGTGCGGAATACCTCAATACGGTGTTATCTTACTAACAACGAATATGTTCGTATTGCGTTTTGTAAGACTTAGCTTTAAACGATAAATCGTCAAAACCTAGTCGTAGGTTATGTTTTCTCTGGTTTGCTGGAATCGCAGAATATGAAAGTATCAAAAGTGTTATGTTTTTCACGATTGAAAAACATTAAATATGTCGTCTCAACTCGCTGCCGCTGGGCCTGCGAGTTGACTCGACTCGTTCTGCAAACCCAAGCCCATTATGCTTCGGCTCGTTATGCCTATCTGTGTTCACAAGTTCAGTTCTCATCTCGCTGCTCAACTCGCAGCGACTTGAGAACTCGACTCGCATCAAACGTATATATTTATTTTGTATTTAATTATTCGTCTAACTTAACAAAACAATATGTTTAACGAATATCACTAACAAAACAAATATTCTTTTACAAATCCAAACCAATATACAAACACAATAATAATTACACTAGTCCTATTTCAAGCTAGATCTGTTGTCACACTCTATGTCCCAACAGTCCCACACTTAAAGGAACATCGTCCTCGATGTTATTCTAAGCTCTGATTGGTATAAAATCCCACACTTAGAAATTTAAACATCTAAGACGTATTCTTTTAGCGGTGTGTTTTGGGTTTGAATCCCATACTTAGTGATAAGCATAGTGGATATGGCATATTTAAAACGAAGGAAAGAGACTGGTAAAGAAGTACTCCCCAGTATTTGCAGTGCTCCATGGTATGTGTTTGCCGAACTTCATCTTGTTGGGTTCACTCTTAATCAAGTCTTCTTGTGATTGGTCTCGTAAGTGTGAACACGTCCGGATATACGATTCTTCGGTTGTTGATGCTTCATTGCAGGCTGGAGCATTCTTTGTATTATCCGAGTGTAAAAGATAGTCGGAGATTTCATCACTTCTTGGAATGTAAAATTGCGAAAATGTAAAAACACGGGTTACCTCCCGAGAAGCGCTCTTTTAAGGTCGAGAGCTCGACTTCTTTTCTCCTAGCTAGATGGAGATGGATGCATCCATGGGATCCCCTTTGTTGATGTTGTGGGCCCTAGGTTGCAGAAAAGTGTATCGAGGTGGATAAATTCTCATGAAATGATTGACTATTATCGTAATCAATTCAAATGGACTATCTCTCGATTCTGACTTGTAGTTCTGAAGATGCTCTGAAGATGTCCTCGCAAGTCCGTGAAGTCCGAAGGTGATGTAGTCGACTGCTTTAGTGACAGTCCCACTAGGGTCGGTCATGGTAGTTGTGTCTGTCTTAACAACCTCTCTTGGCGGTGGGTTTTGCCAGAGAGAGCAAACAAACGCCAAGAATTGCAGTTTTATGTCTTCATAATTCTCGGTCTTGGGGTTTCCATTGAATCTTCTTATGCACGTGCACATGTTCTCTATTTACCGGTGCTGATGGTTGTTGAATGGGAAATTGGATTCTGAGAAAACTAGAACAAGCTGACGAAGTATCTCCTTGCATCCTGAGTAGAATATGAACTTCGTTCTGGAGTTACTTTTCCGTTGTTGAATCTTCCGTAGATGGATCGTAACAAAAGTAGCGATATCAAGTGGTGATTCATATGTAGCCCTAAAAGGTCGTTCGCGCCTTGATTCCTCCCAAACAAGATCACTAAGTTCTTCAATCAATAACTCAACTTGTTTTTCAATAGTGGAGTTGATAACCATATATCCGCTTTCTTTGGAACTAAGGTGATCTTCTCTATTTAGCAAGTTAAGCAACGATGTGAGGTCATTCATCATTGAAATGTCGGCACGACTGCTCGGAAGTCCAGTACTCTCTTTCATATGCGCTCTAATGGATCCTAACATCTCCCATTGTGTTGAGGTGAATGGGATGTTAGATCTTTTAAGGGCATTGTAGATTCTAGCGTAAGTCCGTTTCTGTTGTAGACAGAATTGCAGTTCAGCAGGGGAAAGAGCAAGCATGTTGACTACGCCGCTTATTCCTCCTACTACTTTGTCAAATCTTTGGATGAATTCTTCGAGCACTTTGTGTTCTATGATGGTTTGCGGTTGGTATCTTGTGCATTTGGAATATTCCTCCAGTGTTTCTCTTCTCGTGGGATGATTGTGGTTACTTCCCGCCATTTCTTCCGTGGTAAATGGATTAGTTGGCGGTGTGCTTCTTTTGTTTTCTTCTTCAATCTTTATCTTCCCAATTTCTTTCATCGTTGGTTTGTTTGCTGATGGAGATGCATTTTTCATCTCTTGTCCTATTCGTCGGAGGTCAATTGGAAAATATGGCGTGATTGCCATTTCCTTACTAGATTTACTTTCACTTGTTGACTTTGCAGTTTCTTTGTCCTCTATGGTCTTATCCGTGGAGATCATGTACATATCGGCTTGGTTTTCAGCGTTAGGATTGTCGATATGGAAAGTGATGGTTTCTCCCTGAGACTGCAAGCTGATGGTATGTGCGAAGACGTTGATGATTGCCTTGGCCGTATTCATGAAAGGTCTTCCTAGTATGATTGGGATGTGTACGTCTTCCTGCATATCCATTACTACAAAATCTGCTGGGTAAAGAAATTTGTCAATCCTAACAAAAACATTTTCAGCTATTCCCCTAGGGTACTTGACCGAGTGGTCAGCAAGCTGTATTGTCATTTTGGTAGGTCGAAGATTTTCTAACTCAAGCCTCTTGAAAAGCGAGTATGGCATAAGATTAACACTGGCTCCTAAATTGGCGAGAGAACAGATAATGCCTGAATTGTAAATGGAACATGGAAGAGTAAAACGTCCGGTATCTCCGAGTTTTTCAGGAATGATATTTTTCAAGATAGCTGAACATTCCTCGTTCAGCGGGATATTGGGTACTTCGGGTACCTTATCCTTGGTTGTAAGAAGTTTTCTGAAGTACTTTTTGGAGTGAACTTCAGAGGCGGTATCTAGGAATTTCCTATCAAGCTGAAAAGACTTAAGCTTGTCGGGTCGTTGTTTAAGACGAGCTGGAAATGAAATGTTTACTTTCCTATTTGGTGCAGACTCTAAATCCATTGTCGATGGGACAATAGGTGGTTCCTTCACCGGAGAAGAAACCGTAGGTGGGCTATGTGCTACCTGAGAGTCTTGAATATGGGAAGCCTCCTTATGGCAACTAGTTGGACTATCCTGAGGTTTAGCATTAATATGTTGTGCTAATTGTCCTAATTGGGATTCGAAAGCTTTTAACAAAGTCAGTTGATCACTTAAGATGAGATCAGCTTGGTCTTGTCTAGCCGAGATTCCTTGAATGACTTGTATCAGGGTGTCGTCAAAACTAGAGATTTGTAAGGAAGAGGGTTCGGAAAGTTGAGGTTGGTAAGTTAGTGGGCTATTCCTAGATGGGTTAAAAGAAGGGTTAGTAATGGGTGAAGTTAGATGAAACTGAGGAATTTGGGCTGAGTGGTTCAGATTAGCACAATTAAGGCAGGTTTGAACTTGACAGACTTGTTGTTATTGACTTTTCAATTCCTTAATCTCCTTGGTTAGGTCTGCCACTTGCTGAGTGAGGGTTTTGATAGTTTCATTCCCGATTGTAGTAGGTGAATCCACTAGTGAGGGGTGATTTTCACTGTTCCAGTCATGGTTGTGTATGGTCATTTTCTCAATAAGGCTCCAAGCTTCATTTTCCGTACAGTCTATGAAACTACCTTGAGAGGCGGTATCAAGTAAAGGACGGTGATGTGGGAAGAGACCATTGTAGAAAATGCGCAACTGGTCTGAACGCTCAAAACGATGATTTGGACATTTCTTAAGCAATTTCTTAAAGCGCTCCCATGCATCGAAGATTGATTCATCATGCACTTGACGAAAGTTTATGATGTTGGACCTAAACGTGGCTTGTTTTGATGGGGGGAATATTTGGCCAAAAATTTGGTTGCTAATTCTACCCAAGAGGTTATAGAGTTAATCTCTAGTTCCTCAAACCAGGTTTGTGCATTGAGAGTGAGTGAATAGGGAAATAGGTATAGGTAGACTATGTCCTGATTAACCCCAATCGGCTTAAAAGAGTTGGATAAGGAAATGAATTTGTCAAGGTGGGAGTTGGGATCATCATTTGGTAGGCCACGGAATTGACAGAGGTTTTGGACTAACTGAACAATATGGGGCTTTAATTCAAATGAAGTTCTATCGGTTTCCGGATAGACATTTGGTCCTCCTCGACCTTCAATCAGAGGTTTAGAGTTTTCAGCGAGAGTTATACGTGTAGCTGTCATAGTCTCGTTGGCAGGTGGTTGACTGGTTGAGTGGATAGGGAAAACGTAATTTATAAAAGTACTAAAAGTAAGGAAAAACAAAGAAAGACGTAGGGGTCTAAGGAGAAGAGTTAATCATAAAGGTTCACTAGCGAGTAAGTTCATCTTGACGCCTATGGATCGTATAGTTGGTTCCCCGGCAACGGCGCCAAAAACTTGTTGGCACCCGATCAGGTCGGTGTCGTTAACGATTACTAACCAGGCACCAGAAGTGGGTTGTTTTAAATTTGTAATTGCGGGGCCTAAGTTTTTCCTAACAATGCTAATCCTAAGGGTGAGCAAGTGATAGGTATGACCTAGAGTCGTTCTTCAAACCGACTGAATTGAAACTAAGGCGAGGCAGATGAGGGCTTTCAAACTAGTGAATGGTTTATAAAATAGTGGGGGTTTTGGTTTTTATATTAACTAACTTAGGCAAGTAAATAAATAAAAGCGAAATAAAAGTAAAACCTAAAGCAGATAGATAAAGATAGTGTTTGCTGAGACTTCGTTAATTAAGTTATGGGATGATATTTGGAGAAACTATTTTGAAAGATATTAGTTAATTATCATTCTTGAATACTTGCATGTAAACACTAGATTCCCTACTAATTAAAATCCCATTAGCATGTCACACCGGGAGCTAGGTTATGGTAACATTACAAAGTATTTTGAATAATAAGCAAAATCTTAATTAAGGTTTAATAATACTTTCATATGAACGGGAACAAAATCTTAAGGTACTAGACATTACTGAATCATATAACGATTCCTCGTCATCCTAACATATTCATGTATTTAAAACAGTTCATTTATGACTTTAAACCAGCCCTTGCTTAAGACTACCCAATAAATCCCCTAATTATCCACAGCGTTCCTCACTTTAAGTGGTTCCGCCGCTTCAAACCTTGGCCATGTCTTGTCCTATGATAATCCCCCATGTAGCCTTACGGTTCCATAGTTTCATACCTTTGACAAATTATATTGACACAGATAATTGACTACCTTTTAATTGGACGTTGTTAAAAAGGTGTTGTAATCACGTTTTTTGGTGGAAAGGCAATAGATTAATTTGAAGTTTAAAAGTCTATTTAGAAAGGTTAATTAAACTAGGTTTCTCATTTTATATATATTAGTCTGTAATATAACTACATTCGGTCGTTACGCAGCTTCCACGTATTTGTATTACACCTAAAGTGTTTCCAACGCTATACTGAGTAACAGTCGAATAGGGGCCATCATATTACTTCATAATATTATATCATTTCATAATATGACTACCTTCGGTCGTTCCTCGACTTCCATACATTTGTACTCCACCTTGAAGTGTTTCCAGTACTATATCGAGTAACAGTCGAATATTACTTTACGATAATTAAGACCATTTATATTTTACTACTATGATGATCCTAAGGCAACAATCAAACAAGAACATGCAATAAGACGATCAAAGTAATACTACTGATCTTTAATATTTAATTATAAATCATCCCATAATTAACTAACTACATCACAAGCAAACACAATAGTAATCTACTCGCTAATCATGGCACAAACTATCCCTAGCACAATTAAAACATACATATTTAATTAAGATAGATTAGGATAGAAAGAACCCGGATTAAAATGCGAGAAGGAATAGACTTGAATTAATAAGCGTAACTCCAAGCGTACACCAAAGATTACAAGATGTTCCCAAACTTTCTTTCTACTCTAAATAAGCTCCCTAACTAGCCTAATACTAATTTGAAGTAAGAAAATAGAATGAGAAAGTAAAGAAAGAATAATGCCTAGTGTATTCAAGACTTAGGCATGGGGCATCTTCAAATGAAAGCCTTGGCCTCTATTTATAGGTGAGTTTTGGCTCACATTAGCATCAAGGGGTGCACATTAGCGCAATGTGGGTAAAAAGGTGCACCAGGTACTGTACAACGCGGAAAGGTGGTGCACCAGGTACGTGAATTAGCCAAAAGAGGAAACCAGTGCAGGGGGTGGTTGGCTGACGGTGGCCACATGGTGGCCGGCGGTGGCTGCCATGCTGCCGCCCTGGTTCGCCACCTAGCCGCCCCGTTCGTTGCGTTGCTTAATTCGCACGTATGTTCTTCGTTATGCGTCCGTTTGCGTTGATTCTTTTTTTGTTGGATCCGTAATTTAAAAACGAAGACTTTGATGAAAAAATATCCCAAAAATATGTCTCTAATCTTCAGATGTGTTGTGCGAATAGTTTGAATCTTCCGGTGTACGTAGAATCTTCATTCTTCGTCCGTTTTTGTTGATTCTTCTTCTGTTGGATTCGTATTTTGAAAACGAACATCTTGGATAAGATGGATGTTGGTGATGGGCACTTTAGTCTTGAAATCTCTTTTTGATGCTTTGAATCTTCAAACGTGTGTGGAATCTTCGTTTTTCATCCGTTTTGCTTGATTTTTATCGTGCAACCTTGTTTTGACCATCTTGGCATAATGTCATTGATTTGAACCATATTTGAGTTCAAAATGCCAAGAATCGTTCCAGAATGAGAGAGATATCGGTAGTAAAAACATGACTTTTTACGCGATATCAAACCCTATCTCTACTTCTATTATATTGATTTACATGTTTCATAACTCCATTAACTTGATTATGTCCAAATATCATGTTAAAAATCGTTTTTATAAAGCAAACACAAACATGCAATAATCTGTCTCAAAAACTCAGTTTACAAGAAAAATCATATCTCGAGTTCTAGGAGGATTTAGACAACGAAATTTTTTTTAAAAGTTGCGTATTGAAAAGATATACAACTTTTGTGTTTTACACTTTTTCCAGAAACGCACGCATTTTTAGCTACGAGCCAATCTTTGAGTCTGGTCTGACCATTGTCGAAAATCGAGTACGGTTCTTACGCGGAATTATTTAAATATCTAGATGGACCCGATAATTACGGGAAAAATTATATGTTAGACCAGAAACCTTGATGATCAGTTGGTAAAATTTGTGAGACTTGATGTGGACTAGAAATGGTAGAAATCCTATGGCGAACCAAACCGACAAAAGTCAAAAATATGAAATCTTGAAGTTTTAAGTTGCGTAATAAAAACTGACACTTCGAAATAACTCCGACACGAACCGACAAATTATTTGGACTCTATTAACTGAAAGATGGGTTGGGTAAAAGTTTCGGGTCAAACCGAGTAGGTTTGACCAAGTCAACAAAAACAGGGCTCGATTTCTAAAAACCGACAAACTTACAATTTTTGGAAAGTGGTAACAAAAATGGGTTTGGGTGATTAAATAAATGACTTTGACCAAGTTTGACCAGCTTTGACCAAGTTTGACCAGGTTTGACCAACTTTGACCAGGTTTGACCAACTTTGACCAGCTTTGACTAGTTTGACCATCTTTGACCAACGAGTTGACCAACGTTGACCTACGGTTTGAGGTTTTTACGAACTAAATAATTTGTTAGCAACAAACAATATATATTAATGAATAATGTACAACGAAACAAACTTAATAATAATGTCTAAACAAAAATTTATTACAAACTTTTACAAACGGGTCGTACACGCTTTTGATAAACGAACTTGATCAACTTATTTGGACATACTAGTTGATGAACTAGCTTTAGGTGGACATTAACCCTCCACCTACACGATTGGCTTAAGTGGACATTGACCCCCGCTTATACAATCGCTATAGATGGTCTTATGAGACATCTACTTACATACAACCTTATACGTTTAGGGCGTTAGAAGGTTGCACGTTGGATACACTCATTTCTTGCTTATTTGATTATTTGCTAGCTGCTTGCTAAACTCAGGTGAGTTTCATAGCCCCCTTTTTACTTGTTTGAATTGTTTTGGGGTGAGAATACATGCACTATTTTATGAACTGTGATGTGAACTGTTTTATGAACTGTTGTTAAGGAAAACACTTATACGTATTGCATGAGTTACTTTCTTTTCCACTAAGGCCAATACAATCATATAAATTTGTTGATTTACGCTTGCGATATTGTGGTAAAGCAATACAAAACGATATTGCGGTAAAGCAATACAAAACGATATTGCGGTAAAGCAATACAAAACGATATTGCGGTAAAGCAATACAAAACGATATTGCGGTAAAGCAATACAAAACGATATTGCGGTAAAGCAATACAAACATTTCGATATTGTGGTAAAGCAATACAAACTATTAAATCTTGTGATTTACAAATACGATATTGGCAATAGTATACAGAACTTGATTTATACAGAAACTCTGTTTTACATAACTTTATTTTACAGAACTTTATTTTACAACAAGAAAATCATGTGTTTACATTATTACTTTACAGATTAAACCTACGAACTCACCAACATTATGTTGACCCATTTTAGCGTGTAATCTCATGTTCACAGATGCAGTAGGACTACCCACAGGAAACAACATACTAGAGGTCGTTCGATGTAACTTTATGTGATGATACTTGATTTGGTCGGCGCCCCCGACACCTCATACTTCCGCTGCCACGTGTTGACGGGGTGCGACATACATGAACCCCACAGCTTTCATAGCAATACTAGTATGTGATTGGGGAATCCGCCTTCATAAAAACTCTCATATCATCTTCAGGCATATACATCTGTCTCAAATGTTCATACAGCACAAGACTGTCATCATAGCCTTTAACACCTTCATACTTTCTAACTCCAACCTCAAACAGTTCATCAACATCTTTTCTTCTGAACACTCTAAGCATGGCAGCAAAATTTCTGTATGTTTCAGATTCAGTCCCCTTACCAGCTCTAATAATTCTGTAACACCTTTTTCCTTCGTCATCTAAGTCATGATACCAGTCAATGATGGGAAAATCAACAGCTAATGGTTCAACAAAAGTAGTATCATGAATCACCATATTAGTCTCATCAACCTCTTCTTTATCATCAACCTCAGCAGTAGAAGGCACATCAGTATGCACTTCCTTTTCCTTTTCAGCTTCACACACACCTTTATTCTTTTTCATCCCTTCAAAAGTTCCTATGCTTGATCTTTTTCTTTCACTAACAAATGCTACAGGGCTTTTATCTTTCTTTTCCTTTTCCACCTTATCAACCACCTTCTCCTTTTCTGCAGATTTTCCAGACTCATCATTCATAGGAAAAAAATTCTGTTCTGCTTCATATCTTTTCTTTAGTGATTCAAAATCCCATTGCTTAAGAGCAGTTAGAGTTAAGCCAGGTGATCCTCTTAAGCTTCTAGCATAATGATCTTTCATTTGAGCTTTTATTTTTGGCTTGGCTTTGAGCTTAGCATGCTTTTGTGCTGCTTCATCAGCTCTCCTTTTCCATAAAATATCATCCATATATTTTTGCCTTTGATCAGGAGAGAGTTCAGCCCATTGTTTTTGTACACTTTCTTCTGCAAAGATATGGTCAAAGTGGATTTGATCCTCTTTTGTCATCATGACCACAACCCCAGGTGCATAATCAACAGACACCATTCTAGCCTGCTCAACATACACATTTGCATTTAGTTCTGCATCAAGCCTTAGTACAGCTGCTTCACCCAATGCCTCAAGCTCTTTCTTTTTGAGAGACTTTTCAGGCTCCACATTTCATCCCTTTCCCTTATCTTTTTCCTTTTCTTTCTCCTTTTCTTTTAGGGCTTCTTTCACAGCCTCTGGCATCTTCCTTTGATCCAGGCTCATTCAATGTAATACCCACACCCCTTGATGGAACAGTTTTGATAGGGGAGGGTGTTTTAGCAACTTGAACTAATGCCTCAGCAGCTGTAAGCTCATCATTGACAATAGACACTGATTCATCCACTCTGGCAGTGCTAACTGACTCAACTATACCATTAGTATCAACACTTGTACCAGCAACGGAAATCGATGAGATCAAACCAGCAGTGCTAACTTCAACACTAGCAGTGGAAACAGGATTATCAACAACAGTAGCAGCAGCAGGAAGATTTAAATCAAGAGCATCATTCACAACATTCTCATTTGTAATCTCAATTTGCTCTGGTGGTACATCCTCAAACAATCCTACACCTAAAATTGTCCTTTCTTCTATCTCTTCCTCATTGATATCCATATCAACAGAATCATCAGTAAACAAACTAACTCCATCAACCTGCTTTGTATGCTCAACTTCATCCAGATCCTTTTCATACTGATCTCTCTATTCAGATTCAACCAACAATCTATCGGCCTCTTCTCTGGAAACTGCAGAGGCAGGATGAGCTCCTGTAAACATCCATTGGTTATTTTCATTTGAATCATCATTGTCATTTGACTCAGAGGAGCTGGAACTTGTTGATGACACAACTTGAGATTTTCCTGCTTTGACCAATCTTTTCAGTCCCTCTGACTTACTCTTTGCCTTGGATTTCCTTTGATCCCTTTCCTTCATTAACACCTTAATTTCCTAATCTCCTTTATCCTGCTTATCCACCACCTCAGCCAATCTGGTACAAATACCCATCAAATCCTTTTGTGTATATCCGTCCTCACCATCTCTGGAAGTGTTAACCTCCTTTGATGGATCATTGGAACCACCAACTGTATCATGTCTTGCATGACTAACAGAGGCCCCTTGATTCTTGGTACTGGGACCACTTGATACATTGGAGAACAATAGTACTTCTGCATTAGAGGTATCCATTGTCTCTTCTGTATCATATGTTGTCGTGGATTGGGTCCTAAAGATGTTACCACTGTCCTGCACTCCCTCTAGAGTAGATATAGTAGTGGCAGCCCTTTTCACATGGTCATCACCCTCTTCATTGACCACCTCATTTATATTTGTTTATGGCTGAGACATCTGAGAAAGAGGAGCCTTAGATGTTTGTTTCTTAGCCTTTTTGGCTTTGAGTTTGGTTGGTTTGGGCTCCCTTGTTTTCTTTGATTTTTACCCTGCAGCTATGGGTTGAGAGGAAGGGGGTGTGTTTTCCTCCTGAGCTGCAAGAGCAGATATGGATGATGGACCAGCCTCTGCAGTGGAGGGTGCACTGGTCATATGTGCAGTCAAAGGTGTGACCCTCTCAGAAAAGGCAATGCCTTTAATAGAACATATTCTCTTTATGTTTACAAAAATCTTTTTAGTATGTGAAGAGAGAACAAGTTTGCCACCATCAATTGGCAAATCTTTTAGTTATTTGTTAAAAATGTGCTGTAAAAATCTTGGATACATCAAAAACTTATCTTTGGGATGCTCCCGATTGTACAACATGCCATTGAAAATCATTTTTTGAAAAATTAAACTTCACACCATTAGCCAAGCAGATTATTGCAGTAGCAATATTACTGCTGAACTGATCAAATGAAGTTCTCTTTTGAGAAATGCACTGTTGTAGGGTATGAATCAAAATTTTCCATTGAGGGGAGAACATTGATTTAAAAAATGTAAGTTTATTATCCCTCTCCCCCTCATACCCTAGAAAAAGTAATTGATCAAAAATTTGTGTAATGGGATAGCAATCCATACCTTCTGCATCTTGCAGGAGCAAATGAGTACGAATTGAAGCCTCAGAAACCTTTATTACTTTGCCAGCAACCTTTTCCACAATCATTGTCACCCCCATCAACCTCTGTTTTTGCTGCGAAGGTCCAAAAATCATTGATATGTGAAATATAGATGAGGGGGTTTACGATTAGGGCTTCGTGGAGGTTGCTTCTGTTCAGAAAATCAATTATTCCATGAAATTCTTCTGACCCTTGTGGTTTTTTCAAGAACACGAGCAGAATGTGTTTATCTGCGATTGGGAGTATAACAGAGGAAGAAAAAGAGGAAGCCATTGAGCAATTTAAACTTGAAATTGAGTGATTTTAAGAGATGATTTTGATCGCTTTTTGAAGGTTTGAGAGTAATTGGCAGTGTAAATGGGAAAGTGAAAGTGTTTGGCTATTTATACTGTTTTAAACTAGTAGTGATTACAAGCCCTAATTTGAACAGTATAAATAACACCAGCGGTACTAACTGTGAAATAAGTGCCAGCAGTAGAAATGAAGATAGTAGTGCTAAATATAAGCTTAGCAGTGGAAATAGTGACAGTGGTGGAAACCTAACACTAACACAGGCGGTGGAAACATAAACTAGTATAGCCAGCAGTGCTAACTATTACTAGCGGTGGTAACCACAATTGAGCATAAGCCGAGCAGTTGAAACAAAAATGCCACTTCAGATTTTAAAACATTGACTTTTAGACTTTTTTACTTTTTTTTATTTTTTTGATAACCAAACAGCAGAGACTAACATTAGCAGCATAAATACTCCAGCAGTGTAAACAACCATCTCTAGCAGTATGAACCTGGAACATGTTAGCAGTGCAAATATATACATGGATATGGCCAGTACTAATTAAGACTGGCAGTGTTAATATAGACTAGCAGTATTAATTAATACTTCCTCGGTCCCAGTTTTATTGTCCACTTTTGACTTTTGGAGTCTTTCTTTGACAACTTTGACCTTGAATATTTTTGTTTGTGTTATATAATACTTGATGCAAATTATACAAATGAAAATACATTCAAAACCTAATCCATTCATAAATTTTGCATCGAGAATTATATAAAACAAACAAAAATATTCAAGGTCAGAGTTGTCAAAAAAAAACTCCAAAAGTCAAAAGTGGACAATAAAACTGGGACGGTGGGAGTATATCAATATCAACCCATTTCAAGCACTTATAAAGTTTTACAGAAAACAATTTTAATGAAAAAGATTTATGAAGAGTTTATCATTCCAATACTTGTAATAAAAAATGTAAATCTACCCACAACAAATGCTTTTGTAAATAGATCTGCAAACTGATTATCAGTATGAACTTTAAAAATCTGTATTAATGTTTTCTCATTACAGTCTCTTATAAAGTGATATATAATCTCAATGTGCTTGGTTTTTGAATGTTTAACTTGGTTATTGATGATACTGATAGCAGAGTTATTATCAACATACATAGGAGTATTTAAAAATTTCAAACCATAATTCAGCAATTGATTCTGAATCCACAAGATTTGTGCACAACAGCTTGCTGCAGCAATATACTCTGCTTCTGCTATTGATGTAGATACAGTGGTTTGCTTTTTGCATTGCCATGACACCAATCTGTCTCCTAGAAATTGACAACCTCCTGATGTAGACTTTCCATCCATGTTGGCACCTCCATAGTCACCGTCAGTGTAAGCTACAAGCTCAAAAGCAGAACTCTTTGGATACCAAAGGCCCAATTTTGATTGACCTTTAAGATATCTGAAAATCCTTTTAACAACATGAAAATGTGACACATTAGGATTTGCCTGGAATCTAGCATAGACACATACTGCAAACATGATGTCTGGTCTGCTTGATGTTAGATACATGAGGGATCCAATCATAGATCTATATAAGTGTTCATCAACACTCTCCCCCTCAAGATCTGCAACAAGTGGTTTATGTGTCTCCATTGGTTTGCTAGCAGTCTTTACATCTTTGTAACCAAACCTGTCTAAAATGCCATTCACATATTTCCCTTGGTGAATGAAGATACCATCAGGTTGTTGCTTCACTTGCAGTCCCAAAAAGAAGGTTAGCTCACCCATTGAGCTCATCTTGAACTTCTTATGCATAAAGGACTCAAATTCCTTGCATAAACAATCCTTTGTAGAACCAAAAATGATATCATCAACGTATACTTGAACCAGTAAGATATCACTTTTAATCCTTTTGATAAACAAAGTCTTGTCTATAGCACCCCTCTTGAAGCCATTTTCTAACAAATACACAGATAAAGTGTCATACCAAGCCCTTAGAGCTTGATGTAAACCATACAATGCTTTATCCAATCTGTACACTTTATCAGGATGCTTAGAATCCTCAAACCCTGGAGGTTGACACACATATACCTCTTCATCAATAATTCCATACAAAAATGCACTTTTGACATCCATTTGGTATACCTTGAAGTTCCTAAAAGATGCATAAGCTAAGAACAGTCTGATTGCTTCAATTCTTGCAACAGGTGCAAACACTTCATCATAATCAATACCCTCTTCTTGAGAATACTGATAAAAGCTAAAATGTACTAAATTATAGTACTAATTCACCCCGTGTTTGATAGATTTCTAATGCATTGTGTATGAATAAGATACTTATTTCGTTCATATTTGCATTTAGGAGTTCAAATGGAGCTTGGATCGAAAAGGAACAGAAAACGAGCTTATTGTGAAAAAAAGTAGCTAAGAAAGTGAAGATAGACAATATTGGATTGGATCGAAATGTAAATGAAGCTCGAATCGGAAAAAGAATGAAAGATGAGCTGAAAATGGAAGAAAAGTGTAAAAGCTGAGTTTTCGACTATGCGTTAGTATTTTGGCCATAACTCCCTCATACGAACTCCGATTGAGGTGATTCAACTTGGAGAATTTAGCTAACAGAGAGGGCTACAACTTTCATTTTGACCATTTCAACTGAAAATGCATCCATACGGCGGATGGATTCATCCATCCGGCGGATGGATTGAAAATGGGCTGAAAGAGTACGCGGGCTGGATTTTTATGGGCTTTTACATCCATACGCCGGATGGAATAATCCATCCACCATATGGATCAACTTTTCAGATATTTAATTCCGCTTTTAGGGTTTTCAAAGAAGAACTTTTCATATACCTAAACCTACGAACTTCAATCGACCAGAGGGGGTTTCTCACCCATTTTGGGAGCAAATCGATGGCGATTTGGAGGTGGAAAAGGCTAGGATCATCCTATTGATTCTACTTCTTTCGGTTTATGATTTGGTTTGCATATCTCTTTCCGATTTCAATTCGAACATCGTCTATGTGTTTTATTTGAGATCTTGAAACTGATTTTGTATAATTGAATGATGAATTAGATTATGATTATTGTTTAGTTTAATAATCTTTAATTATGAATGTTTGAAGGTTATAATTGTGTTTTGAATGAATTGTTAGATTGAAGATTGTTACGTTATTCGTAGAACCTTGTTTATTGGTGATTATTAATTGCTACTTAGCGTGGTCAATAGGATTATTGAGATTGAGTTCCTTTGATACTATTGATTATTGATGGTGATGGACTTAGGTTTATGATCATTGCTAAATATATTGAGTTTGATAGGCTAAGAGCATAGTAATTAATTAATCTAAAATGAATGAGCTAATAAGTAATTATTAGATGGTATTGTTGAGTCATACCATGAGGATTAATCGTAACAAGTCGTGAATACTTAATGCACAATCTAGGGAAAAGCACACAATAGAGCTCCATCCTTGTGACATCGGATCGATGTTTAATGTGGAACCCTAGATTGTAGATATTAGTTGGACCCGGAACATTGGCTAATATACATTTAACTTGGATTCTTTGATTAGTATTTAAGTTAATATGAAAGAAATCACAATCAGACAATCAAAACACATGAACCGGATAATATGAATCTGAGTGTGAAGACTCTAAGCAATTACATATCTATCTCCAATTGTTAATCTTTTCCCCTTTATCTTGTTTTATGTGGTTTGGTTTAGTTAATTAGTTCATCTTGAACGTTCGTGCGGAACTAAAACGTACCCCCTATCTTACTGATTTATTAGTTTAGTTAATAATTCCAATTTAATTGAATAACATTGTTCCTGTGTTCGACCTGGACTTACCATAGCTATACTATTCCGATCGGGTATTCTTGCCTGGTTGTGTGATAGTATTGATTGGTATATCCTGTACTTTATAAATTTAAAACTAGACGCTTTCACATGCATCAAATACCCTTGTGCAACTAATCTAGCCTTGTTCTTAATCACTATACCCCTTTCATCCTTTTTATTCATGTATACCCATTTGGTTACAATAGCCCTTTTTCCCTTTGGAAGATCCATTAAGATCCACACATCTTGGATCTTAAACTGAAGCAGTTCCTCTTGCATTGCTTCAACCCAACTAGGATCTTTTAAAGCTTCAATAGCTTTGTTAGGCTCCAACTGAGATAAGAAACATGCAAATAAAGAAGTATTGATGTCTTCTTCAGTGCCTTTGGACTGCCTTCCGGTTTGCATAGGTGCTCCAATGTCACCAATCACATTCTCCAATGGAAGATAACTTTTGTGAGCTTGATAATGTGATGAAGATGATTCTGGTATCTCAGTTTCCAAATTTGTCATATTCTGATCCATCAAATCAGTTGATTCAGTCACTGTATGACTGGATGGACCTTAATCTTCATTTGCAGCACCATCTGCATTCTCAGCATTGTTCACATCAGATGCTTCTTCTTCTTGATGCAATTCAAGATCTGATGATGTATTCCCATCATCATGAGTTGATGTGATTTGTTCTGAACTCTGTTGTTGTTGATCTGTTAAAGGTGAATCAAAAACCTCTGGAGGATCAGGTGTCCAAGTAGGAAATAGTACAAATTCAGGTGACTTGCCTTTTTGCTTTTCTGCTTTAACCTGCACACCTGCATTTGTTCGTGCATTTGATGGCTCACACAAGTATCTAAATGATTGGGTTAGAACATCAATATCAAACAAGTGTGTTGGACCTTTTCCAACAACATTTGGTGTGTGTTCATTAAAGGTCACATTCAGTGTTTCCTCCACAATTCTAGTTCTGTGATTGAACACTCTGTAAGCTTTACTTTGAATAGAGTATCCAACAAAGAAACCTTCATCAACTTTACTTTGAAACTTGCCTAAGTGATCTTTGGCATTTAAGATGGTAACAGGACATCCAAATGGTTTTAGGAAACTAACCAATAGTTTTCTACTAAAGAATAAGTCATATGGAGCCCTGTTATGAGGCTTGACAACTAATGCCCCATTCTGAACATAACAAGCATTACTGATTGCTTCTACCCAGAAAGTCATTGGTAACTTAGCATCAGCTAACATTGTTCTAGCAGCCTCAATTAGTGTCAAGTTCTTTCTTTCAGCTACCCCATTTTGTTATGGAGTTCTGGGAGCACTAAACTGTCTTTCAATACCTTTAAGTTCACAGAATTTATCCATCAATTGATTTTTAAACTCCGTTCCATTGTCACTTCTGATGATCTTAACCTTTTGATTCATTTGGTTTTCTATCTTAGTAATGAATGATCTAAGTTGTTCACCTATTTCATCCTTAGTTCTAAGAAAGAACACCCAGCTAAATCTGCTATAATCATCAATAATCACAAGGCAATATGATTTCTTTAATATACTACTTACATTGGTAGGTCCAAACAAATCCATGTGCAGTAAGTGTAATGGAGTGCAATTAGAGTTCATGTTTTTTGTTTTATAATAGGATTTGTGTTGCTTGCCTTTTTGACAGGCAACACAGTGATCATCACATGAATATGTTTTCTCTGGAAGTCCTCTGACAAGTTTTCCTTTAACAAGTTTATTGATTGTTTGAAATTCATGTGACACATCCTTCTATGCCAAAGATCAGATTCATCAACAGATGCTTTTGAGATAAGACAGTTTAATTCTTGTTGAGGTATGAAATTTGCTAAGTCACAACAGTACATATTATTCTTTCTTGGAATTCTCATTAAAATCATACTTGGATCAAGTTTAAATTTATCAGAAAAAATAAAACATTTTGTGTCTGTGAAGTGAACTGGATTCTTTTTCTCAGTAATTTGACTCACACTCAGCAAATTATACCTCAATTGTTCAACATAATAGACATCATTGAAACTCATCTTAGCACTGTTGACAGTTCCTTTTCCAGTAATCCTTCCACCTTTTGGATTACTTCCAAATGCTACAGGACCTCCATTGAATGATTTGAAGTTCTGCAATTTGCTTTTATCTCCTGTCATGTGCCTAAAGCAACCACTATCAATGTGCCATGTACTGCTTGGCTTGCTCTACACATATGAATAATAGGAGATCAGTTCCTCTTGGGAACCCAAACCAAATTGGTTATGGGTATCACTTGTGCATCAACAGAAGTAACTCTTTTATAGATCATTGATTGTGATACATTGTTGGTTTTGGAAACTTTTGAAATGGTAGCATTAATAGGTTTCTATATCCAACTTATATTAGACTTAGCAGCAGCAACTGGTTTAACAATATTAATACTTGAACCAGTATGAAAATACCTAGCAGTATTAATATGCTTAGCAATACTAACTGCTTTAACAGTCTTAACTGAATTACCAGTGTTAACTGGTCGAGCAGTCTTAACTGTGTAAGCAGTAGTAACATGCTTAGCATTGTTAATATTGCTAGCAGTCTTAACATGCTTGGCAGCATTAACTTTTGTTGATGCAGAAGTCTTGTTACCACTGTTGGCTTTGTTTCTAGTTAACACTACTGCAATTATTTTAGGTGCAGCGGTATTAACTAAGTTAGCCTTTATCTTCTTAGCAATATTAACAGAATTAAATTTTGTTTTGAAATTTTGATGGTTAATTCTATAAACTGTTGTCCATGAAGGTCTTATAACCCTTTGAAATTTTGGATTATGATAACAATCATGTTGAAGATGATTTGTTCTACCACGGATGTAGCAAGATTTCACATCCACCCTTTGAAAATTTGATCCCAGTTTTTGTGAGACCATTTGATTCCAGTTTCTTTGATTTCCCCTAGAACTTGTTTTTGATTTGGGTGAAGATGATGAGAAGCTTGCTTTGCACATACAGTTAGCACAGTTAATCACAACAGATTTATCACTTATAGGTTTGTTAACAGATTTACTAACAGATTTACCCTTGTTCTTAACAAATCCTAAACCCATACTAGATTTGTTATCTGTGACATTCATTCTTTCCAGATTCAGCTTTGCCTTTTCTTGAAACATTTTCTTACCCTCTACTAGCTTCTCATTCTTAAGGTCAGAAACTAGTCCAGCAAGTGCTTTCATTTCCTTCTCACATGATGTTTCAGTCCTATTGCACTTGGGTTTAGACTCACTTTCATCATCATAATCCCACTTTGTTATCTCAACCTTTTCAAAATTCACATCATCTTTTGAGATTTCAACAGGATCTACCTTTTTAACTTCATCTACCATTGTCTCCTTAAGCTTATTTATGTCTAAATCAGTCTTTGGAGGAAAGTAGTTGGTGTTATAAGGTGGGGGTACACTATTCAGATTGTATCCTAATCCAGTTTTAATCTTGTCATGAATCTGTGAATTGATTAGGTGTTGAACACTTTTTGAGGCATTTTCAAGGTCACAAACTTTCAATTTGATACTTTCTTTCTCACTGGTGACCTGAGCTAACATTTTGGTTAGATCCTCAACCTTATCTTTTAGCACATCTCTTTCATATCTAGCATACTCAACATCATAGACAAATTGGGTCTCATTTGTTTGGTATGCTTTGATCTATTTTTCCAGATCTTCAATGGCTATGGTGTAGTGTTTACTCCTAATGTCCCATTCTTTGAGTTCATCGCAAATTTTAGCATTATGATCTCTATTATGTTTAACAGTTTTCTTACATATAGCAGAATATAATTTAGCTTGTACCTCATAGGGGACTCCATCTGAGCTTTCAGGATCTCCAATAGCCATAAAAGCTTGATTTTGAACTTCTTCGGCCTGATCACTCCAATCAAACCCAATTCCATCCTGAGACACTAAAGCATTTGAAGTAGTTTCTTGAACTGGAATGCTTCTTCTCTGACCACCATTATATCCTCCAGATCCTTCTGAATAGCTTCCAGATCTATTTCTATCTGCATAACCCCCAGATCTGTGATCATTTCCTTCTTGCCTTGGACACCTACATTCTCTGGAAAAATGACCCATTTTGTGGCAGTTGTAACACTCCACCTTGCTTTTATCAAAACCTTCATTGTCCTCTCTCTTCAATGCAAAGTTATTTCTTCCTGTTTTCTGCAAGTATCTTTTTACCCTCGGGGTAATCATAGCCATTTGCCATTTAAGATCCATGTCTTCAAGATCATCAGGATCCACCTGCTCTAAATGTTCATTAGTCAGTGTTGAGTTCACATGACTAGCAAAGAAAGCTTCTGCAACTTGATCATAGGATCTATCTTGTGATAATGATCCAGATCCAGATCCAGAAGCAATTGATGCAGATCCATAAGGTTTTGAATCTACTTACATTCTACCCATGGACACAAAAGCAGCATTCTGCACATTCCGAGAGTACCCAGTAGCCTGTTTTCTGCTTTCAACTTTAGGTTCAAAAGCTTTAAGACCATTGTATAAATCAACTATCTCCATGTCATCTAGATCACTTTTCTGTCTTAGCCCTACTGTATACATTTTCCACTCATCTCCCAGTGCCTTAAAAACTTCCTATTAAGATCATCTCTATCAATCTTAACCTTGTGATTCTCAAGATCACCTACTAACTTTGAAAATCTGTCCAAAGTTTGTGTCAAAGTTTCTAATTTGACAGATCCAAAGTTCTCAAATTGCTGCTCGAGCAAAGATCTCTTATGTTTCTTGGTGCTCTCATTACCACTAAATCTTTTATCTAAAGCCTCCATAAGAATCTTAGCATCTTCACACTGATCAAATTCCCATTGATATTCATTTGGTATTGAAAGTAACAGAGTGCTGAGAGCCTTAAGTTCTGTTGCTCTCTATCTTCTTTCAGCATCTGTTGTTGGTGGTGTTCTTGGCAACCTGACTCCATTTGCATCAGTCTTAAACTTTGAACCATTCTCTACAATATCCCACATTTGGTAATCAGTGAGCAACATGTGTTGCTTGATTCTATTCCTCCACATATGATACTCATCTAGTTTGAGTATGGGTATTCTAGATACCTGAACGCCATCAACAACTTCAGAAGCCATTTTTTATCAAACTTAACTGTAGCCTAAACCTTAAAGCAAAGCTTAACTCTTTAGATCTTCCTGTATTCAAAGCTAACACATGCTCTGATACCACTTGACAGGTCTTAATTTCCTGATTACAGTTAAGAATCTACAACAACAAGCTTTGAACACTTAACAAGAAGTTTGGGGAATAACACTTGTTAATTTAGGAAGATATATTACTTGTAATTTGTAAACAATTATATTAACAACATGCAATATTTGATAACCAAAGCTTCAATATTATTGATGAAATAATACGGATACACTTGATGTTGTATCAGGGTTTTACAGAGAGAAAACCTTGAAGCTATTACAATTGTACAACTACTTGAAGATCTCTATCTAATCTAATATATAATATGTTTACATATTACAACTATCAAGACTTGTGTTACCAATAAAGCATGGTCCTTTACAGAGTTCACATTTACACGTGATTGTAATTAATGTTTAGCAACTTCTTGTCTCAAGCATGGTCTGCAAATACTGTATATTTGACTTAGTACATAAGTTGGTGTACTGCAGGCCCCACTTGAACAGATTTAGTTGTAATTGAGACCAGCGGTATAAACTAAGGAAATGATACCAGCAGTGGAAATGATGCAGCAGCGTTAATCCTTGAAGCTTTAAGCTTGGCAGTGCTAATCTTGAAATATAACTGGCAGTGGTAACCAATGTAGCAGTGTAAACTTGAAGTAGCGGTGGGAACCAATACCAGCAGTGTAAACCATGAAGCCCAGCAGTACTAAAATACTTAGAGTATTTTGCAGTATTCACCAGTGGTCATTCTGACCCAACATATATTCACGTCGCCATTCATCCTCTCTCTTGCTTCTCGCCGACCTCCTCTACCGCCTGTCAGCCTCCCACTTTCAGGTAATGACTTTTTTTTTAACTATTCGTAGAAAAATGTAAATATTAGTAGCTGGTGTGTGTGAGTTATTGCCGTTCTAAAAAAAAGAAACAAAAAAATTTGCATGTTAATGACTGTAGCGATTTTGCTAAATGGATGGCAATTAACTGAGCTTATGTTGCACCAACAATGATTTGCAGTCAAGGAACTTTTAGAATCAGTAGGACTTATAAAAAGTATATTCAAGTTTACACGTACTGAGCTTCATACTAAACAAATATGATTGAAGAGAAAATGGCTATGAAATGTGGAAGGAAGAATCTGAAACGGGTGGTTAATGATAACACATTAAGTCTTCAACCTAATCAAAGCATTATGCAAGTCGTTTCTCTACGAGGCAACAATCAGATGAGGTATACCCATGCTTGTTCACCACACCTTCATCACTCATGATTGGTTAAATACATCACAGTTCGATATTCATTGAATATGTTGAATACAGGTACTCGATGCCAAAGGAGAATAAGTATTAGCAATCTTCCCGACTAAGTTTCAGAAAAGCATGTGGTTAAAACGAGGTGTGACTCGGATTCCATTTACTTAATTCTTTTCGAGATAGGAGATATCTATGTATAAATCATATATTCGTGTATAAATAAATTTGACAACATTCGACACCCTTAAAAAAGAAAAGCAATATGGTGCACGTTTTTATGCTTGTAATTACACATTTTTCTCAAATGAAATAGTGGTGATGATGGTTGGCACTGATATGGTATTAGTAAAGGGGTATAAGTTATTGTAACAATGTTGCAGTGTAACACCCGGATTTCGGGTCTAGAATTAATATGGTATTTTCTAAAGTTTTAAAATGATTATTTAATGTGATAGTAAATAATTGTAATTGGTTACTTGAAACTACTTGGGAAAAGGGGTTAAAAGGAAATTGTGACCGACAAAATATTAATTGTTTAAAGTTAATAAAGTTGTCGGTAAAATAAAAGTTATTATTTTCTCAAATGGTTTTCGGGTTCCAGGCAATAGGATTAGAAGGGGATAAAATTTACACTATATTAAAAATGAGTCGGTTGGTGGTGCCGACTTATATTTTCTTAATTCTTCTTAAACCTTCTCATTTGTTCATAACATTCTCAAACCCTCACTAAACTTATACAAAGAAATCAAGAAGAAATTAAGTAAACAACAAGTATTTTAGATTCAAGTTTGTGTAATCAGATTATCATCATCAATCTGGTTCTTTTCAACTCAAGGGTAAGTGCTCTTTACATTTAAATTATGAACTTAGTTTGATTTGATTTTTTGGGGTAAATGATATATGATGATGTTTGATGTTACTTGAGTCATTAGAAATCTTAGAACTGAGTTTGAAGCTATTTTAATGGTTAAAATTTGGATTGAGTTCGTGCAGTAGTAGAATATATCGATTTGCAGGTCTGCTGTACCACGTAAGGTCGCGACGCGACCCTCATGAAAACGCGACGCGATTTTAGGGTTATCGCGACGCGATTATACCCCTATTACGACGCGATTTTATGTTTTGTAGACCAGATTCTGTTTGTTTGTTTGTTTGTTTGAACTTGTATATATTATAAACTCAAAGTATATGTAGGAGCAATATTATGTTATATTAATCTACGAGTATGTTTTACTTATATATATGTGATGGATATTTGAAATTGGCTATTGTTCCATAGTAACTTGTAAGTGTTGTATTATGATAACTATGATGTAATTCAAATACTTGTAATAATATGTTTGTAATAGTTAAACCATGTTATGTTTGTTGTCAATGTTATGCACTTGTGACATGGGATAGTAACTAAGGATATTAGTTATGCAGAATTAACTTGACTTAAATATGAGAATGAAGTAATATGATTTATTTATGATTTAATGGTTGTTTAGTTGATTTATATATGTTATAAGAGTTGTTATTGATTAATGAGTTACTAACTCATTATTTATTTATGTTCTCAGATCTAGAGACAACTCAGTGATATTAGACAACTGAGTGGAGGCTAGAAATTTTGGTGAGTGGAAATTGTAATCCTCTGTTCAACCCAGTTATAACAGGTTTGGTTACAACGGGTAAACATAATTGTTTGAATTATTGATTGTATAGTTGTTGGGATACTGTTATTATTGATTGGTTGTTTATATTCCATAACGGCATGACTATTATGCATTATGTGATTCTGGGCCGCTGGGCATATGTGTTTATTCAGAGGTCAACATTGGTTGGGCTTGTTTGCTATTGTTTGGCCGGCAGGGTTTCCGATACACATAGTTGATGGATGAACCTATGTCGGTGAAGATAGCTTCAAGCTATCGGTAAATCACTGTTTTGGCCGGCAGTGGTTTAAGGGTTCTTTGATTGGCTAATCAGGAACCGCCGGTCCTCTTTTACGATGTGTGTTTATGTTTATGTGTTGTAAGATTTTTTATTACTAGGTTGAACTGTCGGTTAGATTGTGGTTCGGGGTGGAGATTACTGGATTGAATGTTTGACTACTACTGCATCTACTCTGATATTTTGGGATAATCAAATGTTATGTTTTGGAAAACTTGTATAACCTTAGTCTTTGGTACATAGTTTGGTAATTATATATTTATATATGTAATCTTTTGAGACGTTAAACTTTTGGTACATATGTATGTACATATGATAATATATGTTTGGGACGTTCGCTTCCGGTGTTTAATAATATAAAATGGTTTTAAAAATGGGGTGTTATAAATTGGTATCAGAGCATAGGTTTGGGTGAATTGGACATTGGTAAATGTTCAATCCAAAATCTATTTTGTGTTCGTCAAATATTCCAGTGTGTGGGATTTAGTTATTGATTGGGAATTGGTTAGTATGTTAGGTACTAACAATTAACAAGATGTGAGATGTTGTTTTGAAACAGATATGGCAGATAATGAGAACCCGACCAGTACTCCCAATAATATCTCTAGAACCGATGTTCCTCCTCCAAAAATTCAGAATGACAGACAGGGTCAGACTAGTACCTTATTTTCAGGGGGTGACGCAGACTGTAACACCCGCCAAAATTAGGACTAGTAATTAGTGTCTAATCATACGTTAATACATGTAATTAGTTCTGTGTTAGGCTAATTAATGTATCGAATTATATATATTGTTGAATATATACGAAAATGCCATTTGGTTAAATCGTACGCAACTTAAATCGAATGTATGTCGATTCAATTTAATACGGACGTTGGTGACCAATTTTATTAAATAACGCTTTTATGTCAAAAATATTATTATGATAATATTTCGTATTCATTCGTATCGTACAAACAGAACTTACACAATATAAAATATTAAAACGCGCAACCTAAATAAACATACTTACATTTTATAACTCAAATATAAATTGATTAGTAAAATATCTAAATAAAATATCGCGTAATAATTTGTATTTTAAAACGTACCAACTAATATGTAAAATAATTATTTAACGTTTGATCGACGGAGAAAATGAACACCGCACGGAGCGGAAACGCGGGGCGAAAAATGGGAGCTTAACCTCCCATTCCCCTCCCTTTTCCTCATTTCTTTCTCAACTCTCTCTCTCTCTTCTTTTCCTCTTTCCTTTTCTCTCAAACAAATCACCACCTCCATCCATCCAAATCGCAAAATAAACATATCAAACGACTTCGGATCTTCAAGATTTTTAGAGATTCACGACCACCACGCAACGATCTATCTTCCTATCTTTCCGAAATTTCATTTCGGCGATTTGTAAGTTTCCGACACAACTCCGAAAACTCTCATTTCTAAGTATTATCACTTGCTAGTTGTTTGTATAACCTTGTAATGTCCTAAAATGGGTTGGGTAAAAATATTAGGCTGATCGATGGCCGGAAAATGCGTTTTTGAAGTTGAAACTCCGATCAGATCCCGTACGTCGCATTTGGCCTGGAGCAAATGCGACGCAGCGACTTACGTCGCACGAATCCTCGACGTCGCATATAGCGACGCAGCCTATTACGTCGCATTGACTTGCGAATGTCGCACATAGCGACGCAGACCTTAACGTCGCCAACTTAACCAACGTCGCATTAGCGACGCAGAATCCTACGTCGCATTGAATTGCGAACGTCGCAAAATGCGACGCAAGCACTCACGTCGCACCCAACGTCGCACAAACCAGAAAACACAGATTTTCACTAAGTGTCGAGACCCTAAATTTTATCACTCGATTTCACCCAATTTCAAGTCCAGATGCGTTTTTCGTCAAAGCAATATAGTAGAAATAAAAATTTTCCAAGCTGACCTGGCAGCTCGACCCCAGCCAGGGGCTCTGCCCCTTGGACCCCGCCAGGGGCTGCCGCCCCTTGGACCCCGCTACCAGGGGCGCTGCCCCCGGACCCCCGTACTTAGATTCCGTAACGGCTTTTAAAACACAATCAAAACACATTTTTCAAGTAAAACGCAACGATATCAAAATAATAATAGTTGAGATTATTATTACAAATCCGTCACCAACAGGCCGAACCTATTTTCAAACATTCGAATCAATCAACCAAATGTAATTTGGACATTATAGTTGAATGAACAACTACAAGGGTGATCTTTTGAGATACCCAATCATGATTATAACCATCGCGTGTCGTGGACACCCTCAGGTTACAAGTCTTTGGACTTCATACTCGGCTAATCAACTTACGTTTGTTTAAACGCTTTCAGACTCAGGTGAGTCTCATAGCCCCTCTTTTACTGTTTTACTCAGGGGTGTGATATATTGCTCAACTTTTACATGTGAACGCAAGTACAAACATTTCATATACTACATGAGTTTTTCGAAACTAATCATTTAAAGTCCTCCGTCAGCATAGTTGTTAATACGTTGTAGCGTGAATATTAGTATATGGTACCATATAGGATTGACCCACCTCGTCCGGGTTAGCAAGCACTAACCGGGTAAACGGACGTACTAATATTTGGAAAGACGAATGTGGATTAGACATTCGTGGGGGCACCTCGCCCGGAATTCTCTATAGGGGACCCGGCCCTCGAGTTAAGCTCAACTATGTGCTCATAGCTGTATACACGATGACTATCATTTAATTGCTGGATGCAATTCATTATTTAATTGCTGGATGCAATTCATTATTTAAATCTTGCGGTTCATACTATATTAACTGATTTCAAACCTGTGAGCTCACCAGCTTTCTAGCTGACCTTTTAGCATATATCGCAGGTACCAAGCAGTAGGATGTTTCTGCTTCAGGACTTTAGCTCAAGTCAGCATACAGACGATTGAGATTTTCTTGCATTAGTATATTTTTGTACAAGTACTTATGTACTGAAATCTCATTTTATTTAAACTCGAGCTATGTAAAGCTTTAAATGATGTAAACATTTCTATTATCAATATATTTTGTTAAAACGACGCATATAGAGTCGTTTACTATATATCTTTGTGCTTTGTTATTGATTAGTAACACCCAAATCAAGCTTCCGCAAATCATCAAATTTGGGGGTGTTACACAGACCGAGATGATTATGTGTTGCGATTAGAGGATGAATTAATTACACTTAGAGGATTTCGACAGCAAGTTTTACAGGATCAACAACAACAGCAGTCTCATGGTACATATCATCAGACATCAGTGCCATTCTCATCATCTGGGCCTTCTGGATATCAGTTACCTGTGTTTCCACCACAGCAACAGAAAAAGGTTTGTTCTTTTAAAACCTTCATGTCCAGCAAACCTTCAGAATTTCAGGGAAGTACAAACCCTTCAGTGACTTTGGACTGGTTGAGAGACGTTGAAAGAAAGTTTGAGGTTTGCCAATGCGAAGAGGAAATAAAGGTTCCTTATGCAGTTCAACTTCTTAAAGGACAAGCTATGACTTGGTGGGATTCAATTACTGCACCTTTAACTCCTCAACAGAGAGAATCGATTCGATGGTCAGATTTTCATAATGAAATGTGTAAACAGTTTTGTTCGGAGTTTGATATGTCTAGGATTAGATGAGAGTTTATGGAATTGCAATTGACCGATCAAATGACTATGGATGAACTTATTGCCTAATTCTCTGAGAAATTGAGATTTGTTCAACAGTGGGTTCCGAATGATAAAACCAGGATTGATCATTTTGTCGGAACGTTACCTCCACACTATCTGACAACTGTAAGATTGGCAGGTACACTTACCCATGCTTTTACCTTAGCTAGATCTGTGGATAGTGATGTAAGAGCTTCGGATAAATTGAAAAAGGAAAAGAATTCGGAACAGTCTAAGGGTAATACTTCGGGGAATAAAGGAAATCAACGGAGCTGAAGATTGATTGGTAATGATGATTCAGTTGATAGAATCTCGTGGTGTGTGAATTGTAAATCGAAACATCCTGGATCATGTACATCTGAGACTGCGAGATGTGTGAAATGTGGGTTGTTTGGACATGATATTAGAGATTGTACTTATCCTCGGTTTGTGTGCTGGAATTGTCAGAAAGAGGGTCATCGGGCAGAGCAGTGTCCAGAAAAGATAAGACAAGGTTCAGGTTTGGCCGGAAGTTCGGGTTCGGGTTCGTCATCATCGGGTCAAAAGAGAAAGAATGTACCGCCAGCAACAGCTAGAGCTTTCTGGATGGCAGTTGAGGAAACTGTCAGGGTTGAAGACGTCAATACAGGTATTTTATATTAACTTTGTTTCAACATGTATTCAATATGATTAGAGTTACATAGTCGTTTGATATATGATACACTTGGAATTGTTATGGATGACTTAGTGATGAGACTTACTATGAGATTAGGAATTTTCTTGATTTAGTGGATCGTAAGTGATTGTCTCATTTTGATAAAAACGGGTGAGATTAGATTTCGAGGACGAAATCTCTTTAAGGGGGTAGATTTGTAACACCCAGATTTCGGGTCTAGAATTAATATGGTATTTTCTAAAGTTTTAAAATGATTATTTAATGTGATAGTAAATAATTGTAATTGGTTACTTGAAAATAATTGGGAAAAGGGGTTAAAAGGAAATTGTGATAGACAAAATATTAATTGTTTTAAATTAATAAAGTTGTCGGTAAAATAAAAGTTATTATTTTCGCAAATGGTTTTCGGGTTCCGGGCAATAGGATTAGAAGGGGATAAAATTTACACTATATTAAAAATGAGTCGGTTGGTGGTGACCGACTTATATTTTCTTAATTCTTCTTAAACCTTCTCATTTGTTCATAACATTCTCAAACCCGCACTAAACTAATACAAAGAAATCAAGAAGAAATTAAGTAAACAACAAGTATTTTAGATTCAAGTTTGTGTAATCAGATTATCATCATCAATCTTGTTCTTTTCAACTCAAGGGTAAGTGCTCTTCACATTTAAATTATGAACTTAGTTTGATTTGACTTTTTGGGGTAAATGATATATGATGATGTTTGATGTTACTTGAGTCATTAGAAATCTTAGAACTAAGTTTGAAGCTGTTTTAATGGTTAAAATTTGGATTGAGTTCGTGCAGTAGTAGAATATATCGATTTGCAGGTCTGCTGTACCGCGTAAGGTCGCGACGCGACCCTCATGAAAACGCGACGCGATTTTGGGGTTATCGCGACGCAATTATACCCCTATTACGACGCGATTTTATGTTTTGTAGCCCAGATTCTGTTTGTTTGTTTGTTTGAACTTGTATATATTATAAACTCAAAGTATATGTAGGAGCAATATTATGTTATATTAATCTACGAGTATGTTTTACTTATATATATGTGATGGATATTTGAAATTGGCTATTGTTCCATAGTAACTTGTAAGTGTTGTATTATGATAACTATGATGTAATTCAAATACTTGTAATGATATGTTGGTAATAGTTAAACCATGTTATGTTTGTTGTCAATGTTATGCACTTGTGACATGGGATAGTAACTAAGGATATTAGTTATGCAGAATTAACTTGACTTAACTATGAGAATGAAGTTATATGATTTATTTATGATTTAATGGTTGTTTAGTTGATTTATATATGCTATATGAGTTGTTATTGATTAATGAGTTACTGACTCATTATTTATTTATGTTCTCAGATTCGGAGACAACTCAGTAATATTAGACAACTGAGTGGAGGCTAGAAATTTTGGTGAGTGGTAATTGTAATCCTCTGTTCAACCCAGTTGTAACAGGTTTGGTTACAACGGGTAAACATAATTGTTTGGATTATTGATTGTATAGTTGTTGGGATACTGTTATTATTGATTGGTTGTTTATATTCCATAACGGCATGACTATTATGCATTATGTGATTCTGGGCCGCTGGGCATATGTGTTTATTCAGAGGTCAACACTGGTTGGGCTTGTTTGCTATTGTTTGGCCGGCAGGGTTTCCGATACACATAGTTGATGGATGAACCTATGTCGGTGAAGATAGCTTCAAGCTATCGGTAAATCACTGTTTTGGCCGGCAGTGGTTTAAGAGTTCTTTGATTGGCTAATCAGGAACCACCAGTCCTCTTTGACGCTGTGTGTTTATGTTTATGTGTTTTAAGATTTGTTATTACTAGGTTGAACTGTCGGTTACAGTTCCATTCACTTAGCTGTGAGCTAATCCCACCATGTTTAACATTTTGCAGATTATGGTTAGATTGTGGTTCGGGGTGGAGATTACTAGATGGAATGTTTGACTACTACTGCGTCTACTATGATATTTTGGGATAATTAAATGTTATGTTTTGGAAAACTTGTATAACCCCAGTCTTTGGTACATAGTTTGGTAATTATATATATTTATATATGTAATCTTTTGAGACGTTAAACTTTTGGTACATATGTATGTACATATGATAATATATGTTTGGGACGTTCGCTTCCGGTGTTTAATAATATAAAATGGTTTTAAAAATGGGGTGTTACATGCTGGTAGTTATGTTGTAGTTGATGATAGTGGGAGAGAGGAGGCCGTTGAGTCTGGAAGAAAAGTGGCATGTGTTATTCTTCAAGTTCTTTTCCATGAACAAGTCAGGGTAATACAAAAGTCTTCTGAATGGTTCGTTTCTACATAAACTTACCAAGTCATTTTGTTTTTCTTTTATTTGGATTACAAAGAGAAAGGGCAGGTTTCGAGATCATTGATTTATCATAAAGCATTGACTACAATCTAAATGTCCATATTCTTGAAGGAAATACTCTATCTGCAAGTTGATGTATTCTTTTGTCATCTTTAGTAAATAAATTTATGGTCATGAATGCAGGCCAGAAATCTTTAGATCAGTCGCAGTAGAGAGCTCTAATGGGAACTCTCAGAGAAACCTTTCTCCTGCACCGGAAAATGAGGAGTTGAATTCTAGTGATGATGATGGGCTGCCCCCATTGGAAGCCAGTACAAATAGAAGAATACACAGGGTGTTGCAGCCGCATACAGAGTCAGATTCTGACGTAGAAGATTCTTAAGCTTGTATTTATAATAGTACATTATGGTTGGGAAAAAAATGGTATAAGGGACGGGAAGAAAGTTTATATATCTACTTTCTTGACAACACAGTGATTTCATTGACCAGTTTTTCAACATTTAAAGAAGACGATCCGTTGGGACCTGTCGCGATTTCTGCTATTTTTTTCCATTCTAAAGTCTTCTTTCTCATTTTCTCACCGTCTATTCCCTCCATCAACTCCCTTACAAGCTTCTCAACTTCATCCCTCTTCACATTCTTCCCAATTTCCATACCAACCTCCCATTCTTTGCACATTTGTCTACAATTAATTTTCTGATCATGAGAAACGGGCCAACATACCATTGGCACCCCAGCCATCAGGCTTTCAGTCACTGAACCCCATCCACCATGAGTCAAGAATCCGCCAATCGATGGGTGGTTCAGGACCTCTTCTTGTGAACACCAGCTTGCAATAAAGCCTCTATCTTTAATCACCTTGTCGAGTTCTTGAGGAAAAACCGCAGGCTTCCCATCAACCAAATCAGACCGTATAATCCAAAGGAAATAATGGTTGCTGTTAACGAGTCCCCAAGCAAATTCTATCAGCTCTTGCAACGACATGACTGCTAAACTTCCAAAATTGACATACACCACAGAATTCGGTTCTTTTGAATGGAGCCACTGGACGCACTCGGATTCTTCCTTCCATAAACTATATCCGTTGAAATTCGAGTTACTGGCTTCTTTTTCTGAAATCTGATTTAAATGCAACTGAAGAGGTCCAATTGTGTAGACATTAGATTTGATGGAATTAAGCTCTTTGATGAGACTCGTCTCTAATTCTTCAAAAGTATGGATAATCATGTGTGGAACTTGATCAGCCATCCCAACTGCACCCAAAACCCAATTTAAGGCAGGATCATCAGGTGTTGTGGCTAAGATATATTCAGGTAGATCTCTTAAACGGACTTTTTCCATTCCTGGGATCGAGCCTATCAACATATCAATGTACCCGTTTGTCAAGTGGCTTTCATCTGCATAAACAGTACAAGATTAAGGGTTAATTGCTGAAAAAGGGATAATTAATTCACTTTTTTGCATTTTGGGGTATCGACTAATTTTTTCTGTTTAAAAGCAAATAATTAATTCACTTATTAATCCGAAATTAGATTTGAAAAATTGAAGAAATTTGAAGTGTTTACAGGTTAAAATGACATGCACGGCCCGTTTCAACCTGTACTAAACTACTAATAATAGCCCATCTTTGGTTTTCTGGAACTAGAAAATCTGAATTACCTTTTAGTGGGATAAGTCCTTTGTCCACAAGAACTTTAGACTGATAATACGCCATGAAACCACACGCAGCCATAGTCCAGTAAAGGACGACCGGAATCTTGAGCTTTTCTGCAGCACCAATGACGTTTGTGAACGTCATAAAACCATCACATATGATACAAGTGGGTTGAGTTTCAAGCCCAGCTACAAGATCAAGAAAGGAGTCATAGAAGCTGGTTAAGAGGTAGAGACTAAGTTCTTCTGGTGTTTGAATTGGTTCAACATCGTCCTCATCCGATGGAGCAGGGAGACCGTCTGAAACTGTTTTGAATTGAAAACCAGGAACCTCGTTGAGACCACCGTACTTGATAAGGCGCCTGTGGTTCGACTCACTGTTGATAAAGGTAATGTGAAGGCCCTTATGGTGCAGGAGCTGGGCTAGTTTAAGCATACACTTCATATGGCTTTGTGCTGGAAATGGTATGAACACTACATGAGGCTTTTTCTGATCCATTATGGGCTCTGAATCCATGTGTATGTCTATGTGTATGTGTGTGTGGCTGTTAATTTTCCTTCTATGAAATGGGTTATATAAGCAGACAGGTGGGTAAAAAGCAGCTCACACTTGTTTGTCTTTTTTAATTAAAAAATAAAGTTCATTCTTATTCTTACATACATAAAATCAAATCTTTAACGGAATGAACAGTAGCAACCCCATTCAAATAATGCCACGTGTAAAGTTTTTTATTCAATCGTAAGACATAGTTCAAATATACGTACTCTAAAATAATACTATGATACATAGATAATAAGTGATTTTATAATATTTATAACCAATAAAAAACGTGGGTAGAAATATTACTTAATTAGTGAAAAGTATAGTTAGTGGAGATTTCAAAAATTGTTTGTATAATCAAAATGAATACTTTGAGTGGGACGAAAGGAACTATACGGGGAAAAAAAAAATTAATTCATTATTATAACATATGATATCAAAAAATCATACAAATTATTCAAAGCTTTATTATTTATAATGTTAATAGTTTGTTTAACGAAAAAATGTCGTTTATGTTGGGATTATGATAGGTTAGATGAATGTCATATTTGCTCTTATAATAAAGGCATGTTTAACTGAATTTATTTAAGAAATAAATGATTTAGAATAATAAATAAGGGTAATGAAAAGTATAATAATTTTATTTTAGAAAAGCAACCCTACACTACATATCTCACGAATTATATATACAACCACCATGAGTATATATATATACACCAAAGGGTCTATGGCCTAGCGGTATGTGAGGAATCTAACAACCTAGTGGTTGAGGGTTCAAGCCTCATGAGAGGCAATTTGTATAATAACTTTTATTAGTTATTTTTCGCAAGTGGACATTTCATTTTGGGACAGGTATAAATAATAATATAGACATTTATTGAAAGTCCTCGTTCCTAGGCCTGTAAACGAACCGAACGAACACGAACGAAGCCTATCTGTATTCGTTCATTAAGGTTTTATCGAACAATTGAACGAACACGAACGGATAAGAGAACGGATTTTGTTGTTCATGTACGTTCGCTAAGAAAATTTGTTTGTTCACGAACGTTTACGAACGCAAACGAACGAATACAGAATTTTATGTATTTGTTCATTAATAAGTTAAACAAAGCCCAAGTAACACAGAGAGAACCACTAAGAAATTGAGAACTTGTAAGAACCACTTAAATATGTGATTGTTCACATATGATAATGTCAAAATATATATAAAAATGTTAGTAAGAATCAATAAGACCTTGAAATTTGAAAAATTAAGCGTAAAAACTTGTTTTAACTAACTTTAACGGATTTGTTCACATGTGCCCGTTCAGTTGTGAACATATGTGTTTTTACGAGTTTTTATACGTAATTTTATATTTTTAACGTCTTTTTGTTTCTCATTTGAACAAATATTAATGTTCACATGTGTATAAAGTGAATTACACGTGAACAATTACATATTCCTTGTGGTTCTCAAAGTTCTCAACTTTATAATGGCTCTCATTTGAACCTTCCTCTTATATATGATATAACTTGAAAGATAACGATGCGTATTCAGCATTACAATACGATCACAAATTCACAATATGATGAGATTATATTAAGATATACATATATCTATTAATTTTTTGTTAACAAACGAACATGTTACCGAACGTTCATGAACATATTAATGAACGTTCACGAACGTAAATGAACGAACGAGACATATGTTCATGTTCATTCATATAATTAAACGAACTAAATTTTAGTTCATGTTCGTTCATATAATGAAACGAACGAACTTCCCGCTAAACGGTTCACGAATTGTTCGCCGAATGTTCAGTTCTCTTACAGGCCTACTCGCTACGAATCAATATATAACATGTGAATAAAATTTTATTTATTTTTTTAATAAACCTTGAGTAACTTTCAACATGTTTCCATTTTTAGCTAAAGCTAAACCACAGTCACACTGAACTCGGATTGCTCGATACAGGATCGCAGTTTGTTAGGTCGCTACAATACGGTATGTATGGTGTAAGCTCATTTCGGATCGCTCTAATACAATGTACCGTATAACATGACATCAATTTACCCCTCTAACTGCTCATCTATTTTACAAAAAATCCGAACTTTCAAATTATTGCCGAGTCTCGACCAACAGTCCAATACTAAGCCAACAAGGTATTCGCGCCAAGTGACGAGTAGTGAAGCAGATGTTGGCGAATCCACCCTAGTATTAAAGATGGTGATATATGATTTTCTCTCTTAGGAATTCAGTATTTCTCTATAATATAAATGAAAATAAAAAATTCAAAATTACAAATAAATCTGGATCCATGTATTTCCACAAAGTGTTAAGTTGACTTGATGTTTATATAAAAAAAAAAATAAGGATTAAACAATCGTACCTAAATACTTTATATGTAGTATATATTTGAAATCTAAAACCTGTATAAAACATTTCCACTACACCCTTAAACTTTTTAAGTGGATGATCGAAAATGTCTATTCTAATCTTTTATCAAGTGAACTAATTATGATAACTCTATAAATTCACTACTCAATCGAGTTTATTAAGATAAAAAGTATTTAAATGATATTCTTATATATATATACCAATTATTATACTCATTAATGAGTCAAAAATATTTATGTTAACTGTTAATAACTTTTTCATATCATTTGTTAATCTATATATATATGATAAGTAAATATGGATGGTTACATGCCACTTACATGTAATATTATAAACTTAAATTATAAAAGTCTCTATCTTTCAACAAAATTGAATTATAAATGCTCTTAATGTTTTGCTTACTCTCCATCATATTAAAACTCTCTGATATGAGACTAGTGAGCCTAAAAAATCAACAAACGAATCTGGTAAATGATAAGATCAAGATTTCTGTTAGTGACAGCTTTTATAGTCGTCGAAATTTTATAGTTGTATATGCAGACCTTAATACTGTCGTTATTGTTTACATAAAGTTATTGATGATTTGATAAATATAATAACCTTAAAACTGCCATTGTTGCTTTCATAAATAAATTTAATAATAATTATAATTTTAACGCTGTCATTATTGTTTTCATATAATCAACCATAATCATAAATAAATTTAAACAAAGATAAACATCCAAGTTTTTTTTTTTTGGAAAAGCAGTTGTGGAATCACTGACGGACCTTTTTGACCTACCCGATCATCTCCACAAGCGGTTACTCCCCTGGAATCGAGTAACCACCCCAGAGTTCGTAGCCAAGGCGACTCACTATAGGAGTTGCTCTCCCATGTCTTGGATTTGAAGAATCAACAAGCATGGAAGAAGTTGATTTTTTGGCATAATAACCTTAAAAGTTAAAACTGTCATTATTGTTCCTAGTAATTTATGTATGACAAGTTGATTACTAAGTCGATGAGAAAGAGAAGTATCCTGTGTAATGTAGTGATTGGTGGCATCGAAAGCATTGTTTGGACCTTGTTGTCAGCATATACTTTTGATTGCCAATAAAATCTATGGTATCACTATCTATCATCTTTTTTAAAAAGTTAGCTTGTATCTTAGTTGCTCGGTCTCATGCTTTCAACACGATGCTTTTTTTATGGTCCGGGCCTGCTAAAAATGAAACTAAAAAACTGCAAATGAGGTCCAGACAGACATTTGTTGGATGGTAGACGTTACTATTAGGCCGGATGCCATCAATTGTTAGAATACAAAACTGACAGCCTAAGAACTGAGATAACATTGTCCATGATATCGATATACTGTTGAAATTTAAATATATGTAAACAAAGTTCAACAAACGTCCATTTGACTAAGTTGTCAGGTGGAAGATCCTCCATAGCGTCGCACGAGTATAGCCCGATACAAGGTACCAACGTGAAGAAAGAAGATGAGCGCAATAATGACATCGTCCAATAGACCAAGTATTCCGAACAATGCTGTCAATAAAAATTATCACCGTAAATTAAAGGAGCAGGTAAATTACAAATACCAGCTGATGAAACTTATTAACATATATTAAGCAGCATACCTTCAGGAATAATGTCCACAGGGCTGAGTACGTATATTGCTGTTGATATTAGCTGTGTGTGAAAAGGCAACAACATCAACAAAAGTATAGTCTTTCACAAGCATAATGAAGTTTAGACAACACATCAATAATGTGCGACACGTCAGAGTTCAAGATGGCAAAGAGCACAAAATGAATAATATAACTGCCAAGCTAAGTTTTATCTGAGTATACTATGGCAATGGGTCATATACAAGACAGATGATAATTTACCTCTATATAATATATTAGTAGTAGATAATAGATTAAGAGGTGGTACGTTTAAAGCAAAAATTCAATTTGCTTAATGTTAGGCATTTTATAGAGAGACGTCTGGCTCTCAAAGACACCCCAATTTTGTCTCTTTTGGTTCCTATCAGACTTCCACATCTAAACATTGGCAGACATCTCCTCTATGTGACACTCACCTAGTGTACCTTCAACATTGGAAACAACTCAACTGATTAATAGGAGACATAGCTACCTAAGGATGTTATTTGACACATGATCCAGCCAAATATATCATAATCTGAACCACTAACTGATGATCCGGATCTGACATTCTAACCCATGAATCAGCTAATCAAAAGAGATGGACCATGGCTAAGATCCCCCCATTTATTTGTTGTTTTAAAGCTCACATAGGACCATGGACATCCCTTGACACCACCACACATGCATTCATTAATTATTCGTTTTTAGACTCTCAAGCATTTTTCTTTATAAACAAGCCATAATCTAAAAATTTGTTGTTATATAATCAATTACGTAAAGCATGACTCATACGATTCAAGTTTCTAAAGAAAATTTGGTTGGCGTCAATCTTAAAATTTGATATCCAAAATTATATATCCTTTTTAATGACAAATCGGTAGTCATATCTGATAGATCAACAACTTATACAAATTTTATGTTATAAATCAATTCACTTATTAGAGGTATGTCTTCAATAATAATTTTTATAAGATCGCTTTTCATATTTAAAATTAACAGCTAGCAAATGTACTCACACTTTTAAATTACAAAATAAATGTCAGAAACAATAAGCATATATCAATAGTAGCGCAATCAATCGTATAGGCAACAATAGGAAAGAACTATTATAAACTCACAGCCAGATATACGCGTGCTTTAAGGACAAATGGAAGAGATCTTTGAGGATCCATCAGTTCTCTAAACAACCTTTTGAGGAGAAATGGAAGGTCTTGGACTCTCTGCAAAAAACAAAAGCAAAATAAAGGTTTCAAACTTCAACACATGTGACATGTCTTTATAAAATATGATTGCATTCTAATTCTTTTTGTCATGTAATCATCTTATACTTGTCATACTTTTCCTACTCTAACCACATTGTAATAAAAATCTCAGTGTCCAACTGAAAACTACTTGTTATGGATAGTTAGATACATTAAACAAGATCCCAAAATATCAAAACAACACATCAAACGAAGTGGTTCAAACAATACTTAATAAATAATTGGTTGTCAACATTCATTATTCAGTAATTTCCTACTAAAAGCAAACACAGCCAAAACAGATTACGGAGTACTAGATTAAATACATACACATGAGTTAGAACACTATCAATACTGTAATTGTAACATAAATTTCATAGTAATATAATATGATGAATACCGTCATAAGTTAATGAGAAAGAACATTGCCAATGATTCAGAGGATTTTTTATGGCACATTCAAACATTCCATTAAGTTTTGTTACAGATATTTTAAGTTCAGTTATATATTATGTCAAACAGAATTGTCTATATATAGCCACGCAGAAGGCATTATAATTTCACTATGTTCTATTGGGTGATACCACTCCTAGGCTAGCTATTTTACCCTTCTTCCTTAAGTAGCTTTTAACCTTTGAAGTCGAACTAGTAACTAGAAATTCAAATCCGTGCATATAATATGCCTGGTTAATGACCACAATATCCTGTTTGTGTAAAAAGAAAAAATTCTTGTACATTTAATATGTTTATCAAACACTCTAAAAATTTGAACAAACTCGTATCCATTTTAAATTTGAAATCAATCCATATGACTCTCACATACACCCAAAAACAGTGCATGGATGAATACCTGGCTTAGACCACTCGATTGTGAACCAAAGAGACGGTTATATGCTTCAATCCTTTTCAAGATATCAGAAGCTTCGGGGTTATGAACTTGCTGAGAAGAAGCTTGACTAGGAACCAACAAAGTAATCTGGCGACGGCAAAGAGGACATCTACATGGCTGTAATGCTGACCCATGGTTCCAAACTTGTAAAATACAATTTCCTAACAAAAAAGAGAAACATAGATATTGGTTATTAACGTGACAATTCGAGTACTCTATACTTTCTTTAACTATAGCTGACAAATTTGACTCAATTACAGACAAAAATGGGTCGATTTGGAGTCTTTACCTCAGATGGGTAAAATCAAAAAAATTAGCTAGAAGTGGAACCGGTTAAACTGATTTAGGAGCCACTCAAAGTATAACTTTAATATAAAAAGCCTCCAAAAGTTGTGTGTAATTTAGTACTTGTATTGTAATAATACTATCAACCATAATATGCATTAATAAATAAATTTATGAAACAAAGAAGAGTTTGAGGATCAACCAAACCCGTTTCAGATTTCAACTCATACTAAACAATAACAAGTTTCAACTTAAACCCAATTTGAGCCGTTACCCAACTTGCTCAGCCCGCTCAGCTTGCTACGCTCTAGCTTTAACCCTGTATTACATCTCTAACACCCCAACTGGCCAACCACATTTACTAACACGAAAAGTAGAAACAAGTTATAGGCTTCCCATGGTGTTACAAGAACCCTGATTGCTATCACAAATTAAAATGACTTATTCTTATTCACGTTGTACATAACTATGACATAATCAAAATTATTACTTCAACAAACTACTACATTCTGATACGATCCATATTAATTATTAGGAAACTATAATAAGTTATTCTTAATTAGGGATAAGATTATCAGGAAAATATTATTAGTATCTAGTTTAATTAGGTAAGTCTTAAGGAACAAGTTAGCTAGTTAGCTAGAATCCATATATAGGGCTTTATGGCTGTAATATCATTATGCTGAATAATATTGGTGATTTGAATATCAATTAGGAGAGTTGGTTTACCTCTCCAAAGTAAACTGTGGGAGAGTTGATCGATCTCTCGAATATCGATTACCTATCTATTTTACTGTTTTATTCATTCTTATTACGATACGAGCACTTGGTTCGTATCAATTGGTATCAGAGCAACTTTTCTGGGCCAATTTTCGAAATCACTGTTCATAACCGAAACACTGTTCATACCGGGAAACATTGTTCGCCCCGGAAACACTGTTCATCGCAGAAAACAGTAAAAAAAGCCATGACCAACAAAAAGGTTACAGATCTGGAGGCGAAAATCAGTCAATATCAAACTGAAGCTACAGAGTGGTTTTCTTCTCTAGAGAGGACGGTGGATCCTGGATTTTCTGCACAACTGCGTCTCAAAGTCTTGTTGTTTAAACAAGAATTCAATGCACGAATCCAATCTTTCAAGGATAAGCTGAAATCGATAAAGGCAGAGGTAGAAGAAGAGAAGAATAAGTGCAGAAAATTATGTTCGTTTCGTGTCCGACGAAGCTTACAACAGCAGAAAAGATTGGTGAAGGCAGCAATATTCTGGAAGAAATTTGTGGTTGCATCATGCAGGAACGGAAAAGGGATCAGTCGGGGTCATAGCAACAACATTGACAGTGATGAGAGAGCCAATGTTTCTGCAGCAGAAATCACACTGAAGACAAGCAAGACGCCTGAAATTGGGGCTGAAACCCATCAGGTGGATAATGTGATTCTTAGACCCTTTAATGGGCCAACAATTTCGGGACAGCCTAAGACTCTTTTTAATCAGCACAAGGTGCCTACTGCGGCGTATGATTGGAGACCTTTTAATGAGAAGCTTACAAGAAGACAATTTCAAAGGAAGACTTGGGATCCCGGAATCAAGAATATTAAAAGCAACACCTTGAGGACAAGGTGTTTTTGGGGGCGGGAGTATTGATACGATCCATATTAATTATTAGGAAACTATAATAAGTTCTATTATTTAGTATTCTTAATTAGGGATAAGACTATTAGGAAAATATTATTAGTATCTAGTTTAATTAGGTAAGTCTTAAGGAACAAGTTAGCTAGTTAGCTAGAATCCATATATAGGGCTTTATGGCTAATAATATTGGTGATTTGAATATCAATTAGGAGAGTTGGTTTACCTCTCCAAAGTAAACTGTGGGAGAGTTAATCGATCTCTCGAATATCGATTACCTATCTATTTTACTGTTTTATTCATTCTTATTACGATACGAGCACTTGGTTCGTATCACATTCCTACACTACTACCATGAAACTGAAACAGCTACAATAATATGAATCTTCCATCCATCACTAATCGTCTCTCTACTAAGTCAAAACAGGATCAACTAAAAAGTATCCTTAATGTTACATACGAAGGATGATAGTGCTGACACATGTGTAATGCACCTTGTTTTTCAAACCGATTCACCTACCTTTTCAATGCATCAAATGTGTAAAAATTTAATAGTCATCAATTCGAAAAACTGATGCATCAAAGCACAAAAACTGATAGCATCAATACACGTCAGCAGTCAGCACCAGAATCCAACTTACACCAGTAACTAAAAAGATCCTTTTTTTTTTCCTACAAAAGTCAATATAGTATGTATCATCACACTTATTAGTTATTACATACATACATAATACTACATCCTTAATCTTCTTCATGTCATAACCCTAATTTCCTAATCAATTTCAGTTTACCCCCAAAAAATCAAAATTACATGAACATTCAAAAAAATAGGGTTCTGGGTAAACAAAATCAAGACGTACGTACCACAATACCAATGAGAACAATTGGCTTGATGAGGAATATGAAAATTGCCATGGCAAATTGAGCAACAATCGTTAACCGGAGGTCCGTCCATAATCTCTGGATTGATTGATTTGTTACAAAAACTGTTACTGTGTTTTTATTTACTCGTTTTCTTGGTGGTTCTGTTTTCGTTTGCTTAACGGTTAAGGAGGAGTTGGGATTTTTGTCTGAGAAACTAAAAACCAATAATTAAATTAACTTATGGAAAATGCTGTACGTAAAAAGTGGTTTATGCGTAAACATTTAACGAGTGTCTGAATTTTTTATCCATGAATTTTTTATCCATAGAGCGTAGGGCTACGTATAGAATTTTCCTTAACAAGCAATGTTTTAAAAACCGGTTCGAACCGGCCGGTTCGACCGGATCCGGAGAAGTTTCCGAGTTAGGATGGACCGGTTTTGACCTTAAGTTGACCGGTCAACGAACCGGCGGTTCGACCGGAAACCGGCGGTTCGACCGGAAACCGGACGGTTCGACTGGAAACCGGACGGTTCAACCGGGTTTTTTTTTTTTTAAATAATGGTGACGTGGCCGGTTTTGGGGGTGATTGGACCGGACCGGTTGAACCGGTTCGACCGGAATCGGTGGAGTTTCCTATTCGATAAAAAAATTGGTTTTTAAAACATTGTTAACAAGGACTATTCTAAGCATAGCCTTTTGGGGTATGGTTCAAGGACAACTTCCAACTACTTTTACAACAAAAAATTCCATAAAACCGTTTACTTTTCAAAAGTTAATTTATTAATTTACATTTTTCATCCTCTATTTATTCTCCTTTTTACTGTTTTTCCCTTCCTATTTTATACTCCATTGATTATTGATAACATTAACAACAAAGAAAGAATACAGCGAAAATATTAAGCCAATCATTGTAGTTGTTCTTGTAATTCTTGAAAATGTAATGTTCTTTATATTTTCTCTTGACTACACCAAAAAAGGTGCAAAGGATACCAACAAAGACATATTCATAAATAATGAAATCTTGAAACTACAAATATTTTTCACGAGCATGTTCATACTGAATAATTTCAAATTCAAATGACCAACGAGACTTATTAATTATGATGCATTAGACATTTGAGACGAATAGCTCGATTAGAAATTCTTTTAAATATCAACCAAAACAAAATGGTGAAGTCATACCAGCGAACATGGTTGTTATTGTTTTGTAACATTGACCCGCTCTAGTTGTTCCTAGCCATCCGGTGCCTTATGGCAAGTGGTTATCACATGTCGAGGTCACCTAAGAGATCGAAGTTTTGCAGAAAAAACATAACACATATGTATCAAATCGAAATTTTTTTAAGTTTCTCATTTCAATTCTAGACCCATCCAAAATCTAGTAATTGATTCTAACATAAATTCAAATTTATTTAGACTACTCAAAAGTAAAGATAAAAGAATATACAAGTCAATCGATTTCCTTTATCCAAACAAAGGGCTATGGTTTACATGTATCGATCAAAGTAATATTATATCAATAATAGGTTATAGACTCGAGTCACATTTGACACAATGTACGTATAATATGTTTTACACAACATATGAGATATGGTGTAAATTTTTCATTCTAAAAGATAAAAAAATTAACCCTATCAAACGTAAATAATTTTGAACCAATCAAAGGGCAAATTGCAAGGAGTAAAAAAATGCTTTGAACTCTAAATAGTTCAATGCATAGTAAGGTTTATACAGTTTTAAACTTTAAAAGTTCGAAATATAAGTACAATACAAAGAAGTAACTTTTTTCAATTTGAAAAAAGAAAATGGTTAAACTGAATCCGGGTAATAAAAGCACAAGTAGTGACAAATTATCAAAGTTCAACACCTTAAAAGTCAAAGACTTGTCGTTCACCACTTTCCACCAACGTTCATGGCTGACGTTCAATTAAGAACGCTACGTTCAAGGTCTTTAACCTTTTTTTATTTTATTTTTCTCATTTTGGATTGGTTCAAAATTATTTTTGTCGGTCCAATTTGAACTTTGACTTGAATATTGAATTACTCGCTTTAAAATTGTATTCGTGTTAAACTTCAAGATTCAATCGAACATCGAGTTGTACACCTAATGAGAAGACGAGTGTGATTAACCTTTAGTATTTTACTCCATACTTGTACAAAACTGGTCACACGGGTACATCACACGTGGGTGTAGAGATTTCCACACATCATTTCAAGCGGTAAAAAACAACCAATGATGGCCCAACAACCTCTATCTTTCTCCACACAATTTGTTGTTGTTCTTTGTTGTTGTTGTGGGTGCACTAATCAAGTATGAGTTGCAGAACTACCTTGAATCTCTTCACAACAAACATATCTTTCTCTTCCAATGTTCCTGTTTCTAACTTTAATCCCACTTCCTTCCTCACATTCACAACAAGAACAAGAACAAACTCAATTACAAACCCCAATAAGAAGAAATCAAGATTCAAAACCTCTTATTATGCTGGTTTCTTAGAATTACCACTTCTTCCTTTTCCTTCTGACCAGGTTTCTTGAATTCTTTCTTATTTTGCCTATGAATGAACATATTGTTTGCTTGAATTTTATAAATGAGATGCTAACTTATATTATGAATTTATGATTTATGATATAATTAATTTTGTTAACATTTTATGTAATATAATAACTTGTAAGCTTTCATAGACTCATAGTTACATTCCCTTGTGATGATATTGTAGGTGATGGTTCCATCTGAAACTAAGACACTTCACTTATTTGAAGCAAGATACCTCAAGTTGTTGGATGAGGTATAGTTAATCTTATACAGTAAATTAGATTAGATTGGATGTGGTAATTTCGACCCATTAGTTTATAATTGAGTCATGTCTAAAGGGCCTAATGTGTAACATGTTTAATTATCTTAAAAAGTAAGCAGGTCAAATTGGTCAGACAGGTTGAAGGTTGCCTTAAGTTTATTTTCAATGCATAAAAATACCTCCTAAACTATTTTGTTTGGATTTTTTGATTATTATCATATTTGACTTGCACATTCTTAAATTAGAATTAATTGTCTGGACAAAAGGCGAACCGTGCCGATTGCTCCAACTCGACCTGTTATGACAAGCCAGAAATCGTTTGCTGTAATTTGATCCAGTTTGACCCGTTATTTCCATTTTGCCACTTTTACATCATATCCTTCTTATGGAACATCTTTTTTTACTCTTGCAAGTAAACGTAGTTGATATGAATCCCCGTATGATTGCAGTGTTTGCTCAAAAAGAAGAAACTTTTTGTGCATTTTGTGTTGGATCCCATTGTTGTGAGTTCAACGTCCAAAGAAGCATCGTTTGCTACTAGATATGCTTGTTTGGTGGTTATAGACAAGGTAAGCTTCTAGTAGCTATTAGATTTTACTTCATAAGTTTCAATTCCATTTCTTTTTCCACATTTTCAGTGAAACTCATTGTTGTCTCAGTGTTGTGACAGGTTGAACAATTAGATGTCGGGGCCTTGGTTTCTATTAGAGGAATTGGTCGTGTCACACTAGTTAAATTTGCAAAGGTAATCGAAATCACATACTTTTAGCTTAATTACATTGGCTCACCTCCTTTGCAATATCTATCTATTTGAATAGAGGTGGCAATTTCGACCCATTTACTAATAAACGGGTCTGTTTGGGTTAAGCTTTATCTCAAATAGCTCAAATTAAAATATTTAGCTTAAAGTAGAATGAGTCAATTGGGTTGAAAGTTTTCCAAAGTCTATTTGAATGCATACAGGTATACAACCACCTTAATGGATTTCAATCTGAATAAGTAGCTATGAGTGTTAAAAAATATTGTTTTTGTAATTATAAACAACACATTATTTATTTTTATTATATTAATATAAAGTAATACATCTGAAAAAATGTTTGTGTCAACCCGACCCGTTTCCATCCATAATAACAAAGTTACGTGTTCTGACACATTACCCAACCTGGCTGATCCACCCAATTCTCACCTTTACTTTTAAGTTTTTGTAAATGATTCTTTTTTAATGTATTTCTTAAGTTGCTTACTTTCAGTGATTCTGCAGGCAGAACCTTTCTTAGAAGGTATCATATTACCCTTGCAAGACAATGCTCCACAGAATGACAGTGAAATAAGTTTGAAGGTTCTGGAACTGAAAGAAGCTATTCATGGTTTAAATAGCTTGGAAATAAAACTAAAGGTTCTTTCATTACCCTGACAACAGATTACTATTATAGCGTGTTGTTTTGTCAGCATTATAATCTTTCATTGTAATTGTATTTTCATTTACAAATTTGTGCACTTATTTTTTTACGCTTATGATTAGGCTGCCAAAGATGAACCATTGCAGACGCAAACTGCAAACTCCTTGGAATGGGCTCTAAAAGAACCTTCTGTAGATTGTGGAGAAGGTTTCATTCCATCATTTGCTGAGCGTGTGTCTTTCGCTGCTTTTCAAAATGTTTCAGGTACATAACTTTCGTCATTTTGCCATGTCTCGATAAACGTAAACTTTAGTTTATTTATAACTTTTCTAATGGTGATCTTGACGTGTCTTAAGATGTACTAATTGTTTATAGTTCCAAAAATCTTTAGATAAAGTTAACATGGATGTTGTTATGACAGGATCTTCACATTCAGAAATGCTGAAATTGCAAGAAGAAAAACTGAAAGCAATGGATGTTAAAGAAACATTAGAACGGCTCGAACACTCTTTGAGTTTTGTCAAAAACAGAGTCTCAATGACTGCAGCCAAGCTTGCTATTCAGTCCTTGAACATGCAATAGATATTATTGTATATCTTCACCTTTAGAAATAGTTTGGTATATTCTTTGATTCTTATTTCCATTTATAGTTCTCTATACATGACTTTATACTGTTAATGAAGTTTCTTCATACACGAATTGTCATTATAAATTCGCCACTCATTTTCGTTTTTATGTATTTTCATTATCTGTTATAGTTTCAGATAATCAAATGGTTTCTGTATGAATTTATCACTATCTTAGCGTCAGCTATAATATCAGAAGATGATCAAAAATATATATTATTGTTAAAAGAATAGTGATTTGTACACCGTCAAAATTTCCGTACATCACCGACTGTCATATCAAAAAGGCCTGTATAACTTCCTATTTGCACCAAAATCGGCCAATAAAAAGAGGAAAATATACTTATGATTGGATATTGTATGACAGTCAGAACATAAAAAGAGGAAAATAAATTAAAATAAAATAAAAAGAACAATTGGAATAAATATACATGTAAGAAATATAAAAGTATAACTATATGTGTACATATCATACAATAAATGATATGATCCTGAGCCCTGAGGCCAAAATTCTCCCAACAGATATTTATTTGTATTATTCCTCCCAAAATATCTTCCATCATCTGCCACATTACACATAGTTCACACTGATTTAGGAGAAGCCAGAAAATGGGGTTAACTTCTGCAATATGCATGATTTCAGCAGCAGCAAGCTCCAGGCTTCTTCTCCGACCTCCAGTCACAACCTTTTGCCCACACATTCATTTCTCAGTAAGTCTCCATTTTCTCATTCTTAATCTTATTATTTTACGGAAATGTTCAATATCGTTACTTTGTTTTTGTTTGTCAGGTGAAATCAGATGAAAAGAAAACTAAAGAAAGTACAATAATTGACTTGAACATTTGTAACCCTTTATTTTTGTATGCTGTACTTTTTAACCACACATTTTATCTTGTGAAACTTGTCCACTCTTTAAAAAGAACCCTTAAATTTATTTTCCATGACATATTAGGATGTAAAAAAGTAAATATATAACTAACCCGGTGCAGCACATTTTACAAGTTTAATCACTAGTATGCAACACTTCTACAAGTTCAATGACAAAGGTGTACAAAAAAACAACCTGATATAAAATGGTACATTTGTGTAAGTACACTGCTAATAAATGCCATCAGCCCTTCAACTTTTTTTAATCAGAACTGTGCATAATCTTGAGGTGTGTTAATTTGAATTTTGACGATAAAGTTTCAGTTATTGTCCAGAAAATTCACAATCTGAGTGTTAATCAACCGCCAAGATCCTCAAACCGGAAGGATATATGTGGTCGTGTTTGTTGCAGCCAAGTGCAGATTGAAGATGGCATTGAGGACGAGGCATGTGAGCTGGTGAACGGAATCGAGGTGTCCATAGGTGAGGGAGCAGATGCTGTTAATGCTTATCTTCTCACTGCTGTGAAGAACAACAATGGAACTGGTGTTTTGCTATTGTCTGATATCTTTGGATTTGAAGACTCTGCTACCCGAGATTTTGCCTATCGTATCGCTTGCAATGGCTACAAGTATGTTGATTTCATCCAGCCAAAATGATTTAATAACTGTTATAACTATTTGATTTTTGATATATAACGCTCTAGAGGTGGTAGCATAGCGGGTTGGGTAACCTGTCAAAACATTTAATGGGTAATTTATACAACGTCAAATCGAGTCAGGTTGACCAACAGTTTTTTTGTTAGATTATTAGATAGTAATACTGTTGAAAATTACGGAGAATTACTAAAGCTTAATAGTTAAAATATGAACACAATTTGTTTAGTGAAGTTTACTCATTTGACCCACACTATTTTCAACCCATTTGACCCGTTCCATTGTAACAAACTTGTAATGACTATACCTTACCCAGTTACACATTTAACCCAGTAGAGGTACAATATAACATGAACCAGTCACTAGTTAGCAAGTTGATTTGGGTTATAGTTTATTTCTCCCAGGTCAAATGTGTAAGTTTAAAATATTGAGATTACTTAAAAGTGGTCAAACGGGTAAAAGTCTGACCTTGGTGAATACAAATGCATTAAGCCTCATAACCAATTTTATTCAAGAGATACATCATTACCGTAATGATAGTTTTTAATCATATTGAAGATCCACAATTTACAAGACTAAAAAACGTTTTGAATTTGTGTCACAGTGTTCTATTACCTGACCTATTCAACGGAGACCCATGGCGAAAAGATCGCCCCATGGCCTCATTTGAACCATGGCTAGCCACTCACACTGACACTGCTACAAAACACATTTCTACATCACTAAAATGGATGGTAGATGAATTCGTAGCTGCAGGGATCTCAAAAAAGCTTGGGATTGTTGGATTTTGTTTTGGTGGCGGAAAAGTAATCGAGGTTTTAGCTGAAGACCATGATGGCTATTTTGGCCTTGGAGTCTCATTTTACGGCACAAGAATCCAACCCTCTTTTGCTGCTAAAATCGAAGTGCCGATTTTGTATATTACCGGTGACGAAGACCCGTGGTGTCCGGTGAAGGTAGTGGAAGATATCGAGAGGGATAACGTGGGAGGATCAAGAGTGGTGGTTTTCAAGGGGAGAGGCCATGGATTCGTTCATCGACCAGCATCAGCTGAAGATGATAAAGATGCGGAAGAAGCATTTATGATCATGAGAAATTGGTTGCATAATGGGTTGGTTGTAGAGAAAAAGTAATTGTTGTTTATTTATGTGAGCATCTATATCTTTCTTGTATATATGTTTTAGTGGTTTGTGACACTTCAATGAACTACTTGGAAAGTTGGAATGACCTGTTACTTAAGGTTAGTGACACAAATAAGTCGAGTTTTTATCTTATTAAAATCGATGCGACTGCATTGAGACAAACTTTATCCAACTCAAGATACAATTATGGGCTCAAAACACATAGCAAGTCAAGTTTGAGGTCATTAGTTATAATAACTTGACTATACACAGGTCCCGAGGTCCAAGTCAAACAGCAATGATTTGAAGCACTTCTTTATACACTATTTCAAAAACCCAAGGACTCAATCGTAAAAATACAGGGAGAGGATGGGAGGAGAGAACGTCAACCATAAGGGAGACGGCAGTTACTTCAATGTGAGCAGAGTACCCCTCTCCTTACTTATATGACTTATTATCAAAAGCTTTTTTGAGCTTCTATATATATATATATATATATATATATATATATATATATATTGTATGCACTTGTGGGCAAGTTCATTTTTTGGTCAAACACAGGCAGATCCTGGATTTGCAAGTATATACCGAAAATGGGCCAAATCAACCCAAAATAAAAAAGATTTTTTCACAATTGAATCAAGAAGTAAAACAACGCCCTCAGTTTCAATCAGATCTCCTGTTCACCAATTTGAACACTTGGAACCAATTTATGAAAAGCCAGAGACCCCAAATTTGTGTGGCGTCTACAATCAAACACACTATGTCCAGTACTTGCAGCAATTTTAAACTCCCAAATTCATGAATCAGGTGGCAACACCTAAATATATTTGATTTTACATCATATGTATGTAATGTAATGTAACAAGAGGACATTACCGCAAATTATTACTCATCTTCTAATTCATACAAAGTTAAAATCAAAATCCATTTTGTTGATTCCGGAACATCATCAATCTTCACTATTACACTTCCACAGAAATCCACAACTCTCATTTTTCAATCCTGATAAATTAGCATAAAATTTGGTAATAGAATTTCATAACAATGCAGCAAATATATCACTTATGCGACTAGACCAACCTTAGCAACTGGCGTGTCAAATTTTTGAGAGCAATCTGAGTATGCAGATCCAATACCAATTCCTGCACCAAAAGCAACTGATGCCCAGCGTGTAACCGGAGTACCTAACAATAAAAATTTACACATCAATCCATATGTTATTACTACAATTTATAGTAATCACTTCTTAACTGATGCATAATTATATTAAAATCGTATCTAGCGTAAGGCAATGTTGGTATTACACATGATTAGTGTTTTTAAGTTAGATTGTAACAAGTGCGTACTTAAAAATGTTCACGGTGGCAGTTGAACAATACCTACCCAGGGTTGATATCTGGGCATTTGACGAGATAATCCTTTTCAACATAGAAAGATGTCTTCCCAATCATATATACGTAGTTTTACAATTGTTAATGCACATTTTTAATAAGGATAATGTATATGTATGCCAACCAAGCCGATTCCAGCCAAGAACTTGTCAGGACAAAAATACCCACGAAAATTCATATTATAACATAACCTGCCGGATTAGGGTTATTTACCAGATTGGGTGGCCTATGCATACATTATCCATTTGCAATAATTATGAAGAGTTGACAAGAAATTTGCCATTCAAGAAGGTTTCACAAAAAGTGCATTATAATATGTGAAACTAGGGATTAGATAACACGATGGTAGAAAGCCTCGTCCCTGCCATACCCAAGAAAGCTACTTAACAAATATTTAATTGAAGCTTTTTTCTTGTTTTCACTAAGCGAACTTTCAACATGGAAGTAAATAAGACAACTTCCACAAATGGCCTAAACTCTAAACTCTTAAAGTAATCATCTGTTTCTTATATGTTTATATAATAATTGTGTTATACATACTTAAAGCACAACTTACGCTTACAAGGTACTTCTGACCAGCTTAGAATTTTAGAATCTTTTTATTTGATCGACTATAGATGTCCTAAACTTCAACATGGAAGTAAAAAATAACTTGTCACTCATAACTGTAATCATCTAAACTCTTATATGTTTATATAATAATTGTGTTATACATACTTAAAGCACAACTTACGCTTACAAGGTACTTCTGACCAGCTTAGAATTTTAAAATCTTTTTATTTGATCGACTATAAATGTTTTTTAGAGATGACAATAAACACAACTTTTCACGGTCATCCAATACAAGCATCGATATTAATTATATATAATAAGAACAGATAACGTTGTTAGGCAAAGGAACACAAATATGCCAATAAGGGATTTAGTTGATACCTATGGCACACTAGTAGATTATCAACAAACAGAATTAGAAAACACCAACGGAAAACTTGTATGCAAGTCTTTCTACATGTTTAGCAATTTATAAAAACTTTCGGATAGGACTTTACAATAAGCATGAGCCGTTAATAAGACAACTTCCACAAATGGCCACTGAATGAACCAAACTGTGTTTTGGATCAATTGAGCTTGTTTTGACCCATACAAAAAACTACAACCCAAGCCAGCCCATTTTGCCACATCAACAAAAAGATTTCTTGCCATAACATCTTAATACCCCTAACTTTCCTGAAACACAAATATCCTTTTTGTCAAATCCATTTATTCTCTTATATCCAAATATTTAACAAACTCTTAACCAACTCTTGCCACCTAAGAATCTTAATAGTTTATGTTTCCATGTCTATTTATGAACAAAATAATCATTGTTTGATCCACACAAATATTTTATTATTCACACAGTTTTAGGAATGTCCACTACCTACACTATTCACCAATCAAATATAATCTCTACCCACTGAAGTCTTTTTTGATTGGTTGTAACATGACAGTGAACACTTATTTGGGACAACCCAAAATAGCAATGTGGACACTTGTAGTGGGACGAAGAGAGTAGTACTTATGAGTTTGAGAGTGACGTTGTAACATAGGAAACTAAATTAGATTAACTAAAGAGTTTAAAAAATTAATTAGAAGCCCATCAACACACCATGCCTGCTTAAAATTCTACCTCCACACACAATGACGACCAATTCTCTTTCTGGTACAAAACAGCCTAATCCATCAAGTAGCATATCGTCTTCTTCGTTACCAAGATGACCAAGTTCACTATTATATTCATGTTTAAGTTCGTATCTACAGTTCAATTATAACTTAAACACCCTATATCATATATATATTTTTCTCCAACAAAAATATTACTCCGTACTTCTTTTCAATTAGATTGAAATAAATCAACTAACCAATATGTGTGTTTACATTAGACAGTACTCTTTTTAGGTTAAAAGGCAACTCATTTTAGGCTTTAATTGATCCCTTTTCTGCTTAATTACTAGCTATAGACATTTCTTGTAGAAGTTGGAGTGAGGTGTGGATCTATGGCTTAGGGTATTGGGACGGATGCCCCTAGTGCAAATTGAGACAAAAAGGAGATAAAATGAATCCCTACAAGTGTTGCCTACATTCCATATAGAGTAGTGCCCACTCGTTTTAAAGTAAGTGTTAAACATACTTACAGTGTAACCTTGTTCAAACTAGCTCAACAAGTAAAATGTGTTGAGAAAACATATATAATCGATGTAGGGTTTAGCAACTGAAAGAAACTAATGTAACAAAGATTATAATCCAATTATGAACATAGTCACTGACTCGGCGAATTCGATCATCTAGAAAAAACCATATGTTACTGAACAGAATAGATGACTGTCATTTTGTTTCCGTCAGCCGGATCCTAAGCACGGTGGCAGAATGGACTTCGTAGAAACATAATTTTTTTCAAATACTTATTAACAATAAGAGTTGTTTGATTCGTACATTTGTAAGTATTTACAAGTTTGGAAACAGGACTGTAAAATTTAAGTAATACTCGCATAACTTAATAATCTGTTCAGATTCCTAAATTCTAATGTACCTTGCAACATTATCAACTTACAAGTTCAGATTTTTCAAATTACCTACAATTTCATCCATTCGATACAAAAATCGAATAAGTCCACAGATACAATTTTATTATCCGCACATTTTATCGGAACAAATCAATTCCCATTCATCCAAACACACAAAAGATAAAGTAAATACATGAAAAAACGAATCGAATAAACTAACAATGAAAAAAGAAAACTCACGGAAAAACAGAAGTCCAGCAAAAGCACCGGAAGCAGAGGCGTACACGAATCGACGAACACCTAAATCCAAGCAAGCATCCCATTTTGCATTCAGATCATATTGAGGCGGAATCTCTTTATTTTCCGACATTTTTTCTGATTCTTTTTTTGGAATTTAAGATCTCGTTTCGATTTTATGCAGATAGAAGAAAAAAGATTGTCTCCGGGACCGGCGAGGGTTTTCACGAACCGATGATTTGAGATGCCTTTTGATTCATACGTTCTGAAATCAATGGCATAATCGTAAATAACGGCAACCCAAAAGTGCTTTAATTTTACTTTTGGGCTTGTAGAAAGTTATGCCCAATTTATTTGGGCCAAATTAGTTTTGGGTTTATGCACTTGTCTACTGTTTTAGGATAGAATCCATGTGCTCTTTCACTCTCCATTTTTCTTCCCCTCTACTACAGCCGACGGTTCGTCAGATGGTCGATCGGTTCCAACCGATGGGCTGATGTCATTGGCACGGTCCGTCGGCTTGGGGCCATCGGTTTCATCCATCGAATATCCGACGAGTTTTAGTGACACATAAGTTTTTTTTTTTCTTGTTATTGAAGTTACAGTGTCATTGTTGGCAATGATCAGTCAGTTTTAGAAAAAGTTGATATTAAGCTGAGTTGTCATCAACTGACCAATCGGTTTCAGTCAGTTGTTGGGACTGGTCTTATAGTTTTTTTTTTTTAAATAATATTTTATAATAATAATAATAATAATAATAATGTTTCTATTAGCTTTACATTCTAGTTTAATTTAAATAATATTAGAATCCTTGTTTTAGAGGATACTATAGTTTAACTCATTATATCTACATGTAGTTATATTGTTATAATATATACGCTATGCAGTATAATATAATATTTTATAGATTATGATGTTTTAACGGCACCTTGCTCGTGTGAAGAGTTAGGAATGATGCTAAAAAGTGAGAAAAATATATGAGAATGATAAATTTATTGTAAATGGAGAGCTAAATATAGAAATATTGAGTATTACTTCTAAAATTTTGTAATAATAAAACATCAAAATGCTTTAGAGACGGTATATAAATTAGGGTAAATGACAAAAATCAGCAACGAACTGCCAAAAATTGGTCCAAGTATGCAACCTACCAATTATATTGCCCACATATGACACTGACCGGCAAGTTCGTTACCTAGGTCGGTAATATGGTTACCGGTTACCGGTTTGACCGGTCAACTTCACTTTAAACCAATTTTTAATTTTTGTTTATTGGTGACATGGAAATTAAATGTGACGTGGATTTGCCATAGCATTATTAAAACACATTTTCATCTCATTAAAACACATATTCATCTCATTTAAACGCTCGACCTTACAGATCTAAAAACATTTGATCTCATTTAATCAAACCACTCTCATCAACTGCAAAATGGTGAAGAAGATCTTCTTCGTGTAGCAACTGTCGGATTTAACGCATTTGTAGTAAGGTATGTATGTTGCTTAGCTCAACGTCACGATTATGCTTGGATATTATATAACCGTTACCATTAAAACCCTAATTTTAAGTTTTAAATTTTTTTGCAAATTCTTGAATATTTTATGAACAAGTCAGTTAAATGTGGGTGTGTAGCAACGATTTAACAAAAAAGCCCCAAATTTTGAGAAGTTTAATTTTTAGGGTTTGTGTTTTTTTTTTTTGCAGATGGATGGTAAGAGGTATTACTTGCAGATCACTGTTCACCACGATGGTTTATTCGTTCCGAAGCCGTTGACGTACTGCAATGGTGATTCAGATACAATGGTTGATCAAGATTTCACCCATGTTTCATTTGACAAACTGATAGAGTATCTTAGTGGCTGCTGCTCAGGTTTGGTTGAAAAACTTTATTACTGCATTCCTGGCTTTAGTTTACAAAGTGGTTTAAGGGAGATTTTGCATGATGGGCATCTCAAAGAAAGTCATAAAATAGGCCATGACAAGGGTGGTAAACTAGATATATATACTGAACATATGGGGTATGATGTTATGAGCTGGTTAAATGAAAATGATGATGAGTTAGATGAAAGTGAATCAGATTCAGACATTGAGATTGAGGAGGATGTATTACCATATGTTCAACTGCACAATGAGGGTGAGGACCATGTTCAAATTCCACAGAAAGGCATTGATGACCCCTTTTTAACCAAGCTATGCACCAATAAGTTTCTTAGGAGTTTTAATGAGACTTTCACCTATGATCCTGTAGATCCCCATAGAGTTGATAGTAGCTCAAACCCAGAGATACTAGAGGAGTCTGAGTTAGATCCTAGGTACAAAATAAAAGCTGGTGTTACCTATCCCATTCACAACCCTAACCAAGAATGGCAACAAATGAAACCCATGTTAGGTCTGAGATTTGCAAATCCTGAGGAGCTCAAATTTTGTATGACTAACTATGGGGTGGCACATGGTTATCAACTGTGGTATGCAAGGAATGATTGGAGGAGTTTATTGGTGAAATGTGGTAGGAATGTGGATGAGGGCAGGTGTGCTAGTGGTAACAGGAAGAGAAAGAGGCTTGAAAAACAGTTGGCTGAAAAATTGCAAAAAGAGAGGGATGAAGCTGATGGAGGGACACAAGCTAGTTCAGTAACTACTAGGAGTGGAGGTAAGAAGAAGAATACCCCAAAGAAAATACCTAAGAAGGTGATCACTCCTGTCAAAAAGGTTAAGGCAAATAGGGGTAAAGGTAAAGGGAAGAAGGTAGAAACTCCTGTTAAGAGGAACAAAACTGGCAAGGCAGTGTGTCCATTCAGACTTTGGGCCACCTGGATGTCAAGTGAAAGATCTTTCCAGATCAAGTCTTTAATTCCAACACACAAGTGTAATAGAAACTTTGACTTGGGTTCATTGGTGAACTATAAGTGGATTGCCAAGCATTATGCTCAACAGATCATGCAAAATAAGAAACTGACTTATAGGGAGATGAGAGAAAATATTAAGGCCAAGTTTTTTATTAATGTTAGCATGCATGTGTGTAGGAGAGCTAAGCAGAGGTCAATATTTGATCATGAGGGGGGTTTGAAGGAACATTATGCCAGGTTGTGGGACTATAGACAAGCCTTATTAGATAGTAACCCTGGGTCTACTGTTTTGCTTGAGACTGAGGAAAAAGGTAACTGTCCTGACCAATACTTTAAAAGGTTCTATGTTTGTTTTAAAGGTGTCAAGGATGGTTGGCAGGATGGGTGTAGGAGGGTGATTGGTCTTGATGGTTGTTTTTTAAAAGGTCAAGTGAAAGGTGAACTGTTAACAGCAATGGGTAGGGATGCCAACAATCAGATGTACCCAATTGCATGGGCAGTTGTTAATGTAGAGAACACAGAGAATTGGTGCTGGTTTTTAGCTGCATTGTGTGAAGATCTGACATTACACAATGGCCACTATGTCACAATCATATCAGATGGACACAAGGTAAGTTTGAAATTTACCACATATAAAATTTTATATGTATATATTAGTTAGCATAACTATTCAGATTATATCAGTAACACTCATTAATGTTGGTTAACTACAGGGACTTATTGAGGCAGTCAGAACTTTGTTGCCTGTGGCAGAACATAGGCAATGCACCAGGCATGTGTATGCCAACTTCAAGAAAAAATGGTCAGGAGTAGAATTTAGAAGCTTGTTCTGGTCTGCAGCATCAAGCATCATAGTGAGTAAGTTTGAAAACATCATGGCTGATATCAAAAATCTAGATGAGGCAGCTCACACATACCTTGTAGAGAGGGATCCAAACACATGGTGCAGGGCTTTTTTTGCCATGGACAGATCATGTGCAGCATATGAAAATGGCATATGTGAGAGTTATCACAGAGCCATTCTGGATGCAAGGCAAAAACCTATAATCACAATGCTGGAAGATATTAGGTTGTACCTTATGCAAAGAATTTACATTATGAAGCAACAAGCAAGGCAACTGGAAGATACAATTTGTCCTTCTATAAGGAAGTACATTGAGTTGCAGAAGGTCAAACAGAGGTACACTACTTTCTTGCCTTTTCTTGCCAAACTACTTAATGTTTACCATATATATGCAGATTAAATATTGTTATTCATATGTATCTATTATGTTAGGGAATGGGTGGTGTACCAAAGTGAGTTCCAAGTCTTTGAGGTGAGGTCAGCAAATGAATCATATGGTGTAAACATAGGAGGGAGGCATTGTGAATGCAGACTGTGGGATTTGAGTGGCATACCATGTGTTCATGCAGTGGCAGCCTACCTCCATTGCCATATTGATCCAGAAGAGGGAGTAGTATCATGGCTGCAAAAGGAGGCTTGGCAGAACACATATGCATACTCCATTAAGCCAGTCAAAGGTTCTGCCAATTGGCCAAGGACAGCTGATCCTCCAGTTATTCCACCAATTCATAGAAGAATGCCTGGAAGACCCAAAAAAAAGAGGATTAGGCACAGTTCAGAAAATGATCATCAGGTAAGTAGAGTTGGGAGAGTTATGACTTGTCATAACTGTTGGGAAACGGGTCATAACATAACTTATTGCAAGAACCCCACCAGACCAAAGCCTGAGGTAGTTAGTAGAGGTAGAAGAGGTGGTCGTGGTGGCAGAGGTAGTCGAGGTGGCAGAGGTGGGAAAGGTGAAGCAGGATTAAAGGCTGGCCCTAGTGGTGTTGCAGATGTTCAAGAAAATGATGGTATCACAGTAGGTAAAGTAACTAGAGGTGGAAGAGGTGCAAGAGGTGGTAGAGGTGGTAGAGGTGGTAGAGGTGCAAGAGGTGGTAGAGGTGCTAGAGGTGGTAGAGGTGGTAGAGGAGGTAGAGGTGGTAGAGGTGGGAGAGGTGGTAAACATTTGGAAGATGAGCCTATGACAGATGTGGATGGTAATGATAATAAGGATGAGCCTATGACAGATGTGCATACCACACCACTGCATAACCAAGAGGTGCCCATCTCAGATGCAGAGGTAAAATGTTCAATTTTTCTTAATTTAGTTACCAAATATATTACTTATGTTACATATTTAGTGAATCAAATAATCTATTAGTCATGGTTTAAAAGGTCAAGTGTGTATATTTTGTGCCTCTGTAGATATTTGGGTGGGATGTTGCTGGTAATGAAAAAAAAGATGCTGAACCCCCTGTGAATGAGCCTGAGCAAGTGTGGAATGAAAACTTGGAGTTGGTGGATGAGCCCACAAATGAAAATGATGCTGGTAATGGGGATGAAAGTACCAGTGAGCTTGTAGATGAAGACCTGGAGATGGAACCTAAACCTGTTGCTAGACGACTATTCAGTAAAGATGCAGAACCAGAAACTCAGGAGAGCAGGGTACCTCAATCTGATGAAGTTGTTGATGAGGTTGCAAGGTACTTCAACTGGAAGAAAGATCACACTGTTGTCAAACCCAGAAAGAAGTCTGAGAGAATTGCAGCTATGTGGAATGCTAAAAATTTGCCTAAAGATGGGCTTGGCCAATCTGCAGATAAGCCTTTCAGTGTGGAAGATGAAACTGGTGAGTAGAGGTGCTATGGTGATGATGCAGTGGAGCTGGAGGTATTAGATCTGGGTCAGGATTATTAACTTATATTATGTAGTGTAAAGTCCAAGACAAACCCATGTTCTCAAAGTGGTCCCTTAGCTCCACTTTTTTGGCTGTATGTATGCATTAAAGGCTGGACCTCATGTGCTAGTAGACATTGTTTGGTCGTTTTCTATGTGTTGTAAAATGACTACTTTGGATTCTTGTATGCTTTTATAAAAAGCAGTATCTATGCAGATTCCACTATGTATAAGTGGTTTATATGCTTTACTTTATGTCCACTTTCCAATCCTATTTTATTACTCCATTTGCAGTCCTGTCTATGCATGTCTGTTTCAACCATATATGTACTCCATTTGCAGTCTTGGAACTACTTATTTACTTGTCAATACAGTCAATTCAAACCAATGTAAATGCAGTTGGTGAAAGAAATTAATACACAAACCATTTTAAATCTACCATTTTTCCATTGCATTCAAGTGCTACCAAAATACAACCATCTAAGTTACCAAGTTACCATTGCCAGTTAGTACTACATCTACAACAAAGATGCCAACGTACAATCCTACTTAAACATTACTAGAAGCACAACAATCATCACCAACATGACCACAAAATTCTTCATCAACGCAGCCTTAGACTTGACTGTATGCAACTCCATTTGCAGTTTCTTAATGTCTTCTTCTTTTCTGGACTTGTAAACCTCAATTTCTTCTTGCATCCTCTCTAGCCTTTCTCTGTTCATCATGCTTTCCCTGAAAGCTTGTCTCTGATCTCGATTCAATGCCTTGTACAGTTCATTCAAGTTAAGCTTGTACCAATCGTTAGTTAGCTCATCATCAATAAACCAATAGGCGTCACAACCTTTCCAAGCACACTACACATAGTTTATAATGCAAACGATAAGTATGTAAACACAATTTCAATTGTAATTCAAATTTTTCACTGACCAGAGAATTGGGACAAGTGAGAAATCGACGAGCAGGGTTGGTAGGGGTCCAAGAGGTGCGTTGCTTCAACAACAGAGGCGGGTTGCAGTTGCAGTGGGTTGGAAGGTCACGATTACGGCTTGAATTGAACGACAAAGATGTTGAAGATGACATGCTCGCTATCGCCGCAAATGGAATTAGGGTTCGTGAGTGTCAAAATGAGGGAGAAAGAAACCATTTAAACTGGTGAATTTAATTGACGTGGCAGCCACGTGTGAGATGACGTGGAATTTTTAATGACGTGTCGTATTACGTGTAAATACAGTCAGCATTTAAACCTTGTAAACGGTAAAACCTTAACTTTCAAATATCCGGGCAAAAACTTGCCGGTCAGTGTCATACATGGGCAATATAATTGGTAGGTTGCATACTTGGACCAATTTGTGGCAGTTCGTTGCTGATTTTTGTCATTTACCCGAAAAAATTATTCATAATCAATTTATGTTTCTTTGAGTAATTGAGTCCTGAGGGTAAACGTGAAAACTGATCCCAAAAGGTCAACAACCTCTAAAGTAACTTGAAAATGATGAAATCTACTTCTAAAATCTTAATCAATCAACTCTAATTGTTTCTACATGTAGTTGAGGCTAAATGTGTTGTGTTCGTTCTAATCATGAATGTACAGCTTTTACTTTTATGATAATGCGAGTGTAAATACCTTTAATTACGGGTTACACGATTTATATGTATCATCTTATTAAATTATATATAAGAAACAGTTGATGATGTCATCAAAAATTAAATCAACCAATAAAATTACTCAATTTTGTCCAATTAGCTAAATTATAGGATTTAATGACATCATAAATCATTTATATAAAGAAAATTAATTATGATAACTTTATCCAAATAGGTATTCGTAATACATTAGGACTATTATCATATCACATACGTTGATAATTTAATCCATTCATATTAACAACTTTTAAAATCTATTTGTTTTCGTTCAACCCCATGTAATACACGGGTATAGAGGCTAGTATATGATTGTAAACTAGTCAATGAAACCCTCTCTTCTCTTTTTTTTTTATACTATATGATAATGTGTACTTACCATTCTATTTTATGAAAGATGATTAAATCTAGTCGTCGTAGACTTAGCGCACTGTTATTAGAATATATTAAAGACTGCGTAAAAACAATTACAATTGAAAATAACAAAATTAGTCATCTCTAGTTATGGGATCAATGGTAAGAGGCAAATACTTGTAGAAAGAATATTTTTTGTTAATTATTGGGCGTAAAGCTAGGTCCTCACCAAAGTTTGGACCAGACTAGGTAGAAAAACAATTGGGTCAAATTTCAGTAATAATTCTGAGTCTGTAAACAGTAAATTTGACTCATTTACTTGTATCAACCTAACCTTATGTTTATCTCTATTGAGTAGGTGAATAACATAGTAGTAATAAACAATTAAATCATTATATTATTGTTCATGGACGGTCGGTTAACCGGAGACCGGTTAATCGGAAATCGGTTAACCGTTTTTTCGGTTCCATTAATCGGTTAACCAAATTAACCTTTTATTAATTTATACTTATTTAAAAAGTAATTAATAACACACAAATATATATTTATTTTTCAGTGTTCACTATATTTAAAATATTTTGGTAATAGAAATATTAAACGATAACCATTTTCCAATTATGTTGATATTCCAATTCTGTTGATAAAATTATATCAATCAAACACATGACAGATTTTACATTTTTACAATTTCAATTCTTTAAAAGATTATAAATCCATCAAAAACATTATGCAAACCAAACATGACATTCGTTATCATCATCAATGATACACGAACTACACAATGTTTTCTTCAATTTTAAGAGTTAATTTAATCAACAACAAATATTGAGTCACTTAAATAGAATAGTTATATTTCTCAATAAAAAATGGTGTAACTAAGAATAAGGCCTCATTTGGTTCCACGAATGTTTTTGAATGAATTACGATGCATTTGATTTGCGGAATATATTAGATGGTATTGAAATTTGTCAAATAAATTGGAATTTCAAGGAACGTGAATTCCTTTTAATAAAAGAAATTTAAGACTTCCAAATTAATTCATTGGTGAACCATACACCTGTATGTAATGGAATTGAGATTCCAGTTTCACCGAATTTCGTGAGATTCGAGGAACCAAACGCAACCTTATAATCCGTCAAAGAAATTGGAGTAAAAAACATCTTAAATAATATAAGAAGCGAAGTAATGACATCATCAAATGAGATTCAATTAATAAATTTGGTCCTTCTATTTTAAGTTAAATTTAATTAAATGCTAAACCTATATCTTAATTAAACAAATTGTATACACGAGTTTGAAATCTAATATATTTTCTGTGACTTGAGGACAATCTGGTAAATTCCCTTACTTAAATGTTATTAGTTGTTATATTTTAATTATTGTGCATTTTATATGTTTTGAACTATAACTTAGATAAATAAGTTAATTGGCGAATTGTGACTAGTGGAATATTAACTGTTTTTAATAGTTGTAGCTTACGGTAAAATAAAATAGTTTTCTCGCAAATGGTTTTTAGGTTCCAAACAATAGATTGAAAGGGGGCTAGGTTTTAAGGGAATACGGAGTCGGTTTTAATTTGGGCCGACTTGTTTATAACCTTTCAAAAAGGGAAAGTTTTCAAATTCTTAAAAAATTCAAAACCCTTGAAGAACAAAAACCTAAACTAGAAGTTGGAATTAAGCTTGTTGGACTAAGATTAGTGATCTTTGCATCAGTTTCATCATCATCTTTGCATCTTAAATTGTAAGTTTAATTTGATTTTTAATTCATGTTTATAAATAGTTTGATGAACTTGATAGATTAATGAACTAAGTGTTATATGATGTTAATAATATTCCTTGATGTTATGGTGATATAAGTATTGAATTCAAGCTGTAAGAAACTGGTTTTGATGGATGAAATACATGATTTTCGGACCTGGTTTTGATCTGGGTTCAGGGCGCTGGAAGATGGATAGTACCCGGCGGGTACTATCCTTACCCGGCGGCTAGTGGCCCAAACCGAGAACCCGGCGGGTTAGAAGGGAAACCCGGCGGCTAAAATTAGCTTTAAACCGCATTTTGATTCTGTTCCACTAAAATGAAATGTTCCCGGCGGTTTGATGGGTTTACCAGGCGGCTTTAGTGGGTATACCCGGCGGGTACTTGGTCAATTTCAGGATTTTGGTTGTTTTAACATTTGATGATTATGTTGATCCTAATATTGTAAAATAAATACAATATGTACAATTAAATGCCGTAATATTATATGGTACGTGATAACTGATATAATTACTGATATTCAGTTAATGTTACGTTTGATTAAATTACGTTTGTGAAATGAATTACTAATTGTAATTCTGTTGTGTTTTCAAACACGCCGAAGACTCAATGAGTTAGTCAGCTGAGTAGTTAGACCGAAGTTGACAGGTGAATAGACTTGGAACTTCAGTGTGGTTTGGTTGTGACATATTAGTTACAACAATATAAATATAGTAATTGTTGAATATTATTGTTGAAAAATATATATATATAACTGTGAAGTGTTGCCTTTGAGCATTTTGGTGAATCGGGGGTCAACAATTGTTGGACTGGTTGCTACAGGTTAGTCAATGTGAGATTTATAATCATGTGTTGAGAATGGAACACATATTGACTAAAGGTAGCAAACAGTTATCGGTAATACCACTGTATTGGCCTGCAGTTGGTTGTAAGTGTCGCTTGGTGCGTCTCCCGGGTCTGTACGACGTCACAAGGACCACCGATCCTCTTGGTGATGTAGTGTCTCTGTGTTATTGTTGATAATTGATAATGTTATAGCTAAGTCAAACTGTTTGTAACAGGTTTATTCACTTAGCTTCGTGCTAATTCCGTTGTTTACTCCTTGCAGGTTTGATGTGACTGGGACTGGGCAAGGAGTGACTGGGAGTTGTTTGACCAGGATTACTCTGATTTTGTTAGAAACAGTTGTTCATGTTTTATTATATAATGACTATGATAAAACTAATGGTTTGTAAACGAGCAGTTAATACTTATAACTTGTAATATGTTTTGGTTGATGACATAATGTCATCAGTGTTTATGAATGGGATTTCGCTTCCGAGTTTAAAAAAAAAAAAAATTGGCATGTAAATTGGGGCGTGTTATAATTTGGTATCAGAGCATAGGTTTGGACGAATTGAGCAGTGATTAAGTGTTCAATCCCAAACCTATTAGTATTGGTCAAACATTCCAGGTTACGGGATTGGTTATGAATTGATATTGGTTAGTATATTAGTACTAACAATTAACGAGTTGTGAGATGTGTTGTGATTACAGGATGGCTGAAAATGAGCAACCGAACCCTACCCTTAATAATGCCTCAGAGACAGATGCACCTCCAGATTTTCAGAATCTTCAGGGTACTTCTTATTCAGTTGGTGGAGAATATGATCGTGAGTATATGATGAGATTAGAGGCTGAGGTGATAGATCAACGGAAACAGTTGGCCGAGCTTTCTCAACGTCAAGCTCCGAGCCAGCCACATGTTGAGAGTACTGTTCCACCTATTACATCTACTTTTCGGGCTCCGACATCAGTTCCGTATGTTTCTCAACAGCAAACTCAGGGGTATACTTTTCAGACTTCTGTACCATTTTCTACGTCTGGATCTGCTGGTTTTCCGATATCTATTTTCCCACCAGTTCAGCAGTTAAAGAAAAGTTGTTCCCTTAAAACATTTATGTCTAGTAATCCTTCTGTATATTCTGGGAGTTCTGATCCTACAGTTACCCTTGACTGGTTATGTGATGTGGAGAGAAAGTTGGATGTTTGTCATTGTGAGGAGGAGGATAAGGTACGTTATGTAGTACAGTTGTTAAAGGGTCAGGCTATGTCTTGGTGGGACTCGATTACTGCACCGTTGACCCCACATCAGATTAGTGCTATTAGATGGTCAGATTTTCATGATGAGGTTTGTAAGCAGTTTTGTTCTGAGTTTAATCTTTCCCGTATCAGGCAGGAATTTCTTGATTTGGAAAAGACTGATCAGATGAGTATTGATGAGCTTATAAGACAGTTTTCAGAAAAGCTGCGATTTGTACATGAATGGGTCCCGACTGACAGGACCAAAATTGATCAGTTTGTTAGAGCTTTACCTCCTGACTACCGTACTACTGTGAGACTAGCAGGTACACTTCCCAGGCTTTTGATTTAGCCCGTTCTGTCGACAGTGATATTCAAGCTAAAAGACTGCGAAATAAAGAAAGGTTTCAACAGAGGCAAAAGAGTGATTCTTCTGATCGGGGCAAACAGAAAGGACAGAGTACACAGCCGAGCAGGAGAGTTAGTTTTGGTGGTAATACTTCTGACGGTTCTTATTGCACTAGGTGTAAAGCTAGACACACTAGGCCTTGTACTCCTTAGACATCTAGGTGCATCAAATGCGGGGTATTGGGACATGCAGCCAGATATTGTACTTATCCTAATCAGGTATGTTGGAACTGTCACAAAGAAGGTCATAGAGCTGGTGATTGCCCTGAGGCTAGGAGACAGGGATCGGGTATGGGTGGTGGTTCCTCTTCTTCGAGCCAAAAGCGGAAAAATCCGCCATCAGCTACTGGTCGTGCATTCCAGATGACAGTTGATGAGGCTGTTGTCACTGATGACGTTATTACTGGTACTTTTCTTGTTAATTCTGTACCAGCACGTGTACTTTTTGATTCTGGAGCAAACTGTTCATTCATATCTGTGAATTTCTGTGAAAAGTTAAAGTTGACTCCCTTGTTGATTGTAAATCCTATGGAAGTAGAAGTGGCTAATGGCAAAATGGTTCCTGTTACCACCTCGGTAAAAGGGGCTAGTATTACGATAAAGGGTCATGACTTTCCTGTTTCATTTCTTCTGTTGCCTATACCAAGTTTTGATGTGGTGTTAGGTATGAATTGGCTGAGTCAAAACAAAGCCAATATCGAGTGTCACTAAAAGTTGATAAAAATCCTAATTTCCGAGGAGTCATACGTAGTGGCTCGAGGAGAAAGGGAAAAAGGCAGTATTCCATTGATTTCTGTGATGAAAGCTAGAAAATCTCTAGCTAAAGGGTGTGAATTTTATTTGGCCTATGTTGTGAATACAAAGTTAGAAAAGAAGTCTGTGTCTGATGTTAGGGTGGTTTCTGAATACCCGGAGGTCTTCCCGGATGAGTTGCTCGGTTTACCTCCTGTTAGGGAAGTTGAGTATCAGATTGATTTGATTCCTGGTTCTTCCCATGTAGCTAAGTCTCCTTACAGATTAGCACCTTCTGAAATCCGTGAAATGATGACTCAGATTCAAGAATTGTTAGATAAGGGTTTTGTACGACCTAGTTCTTCTCCCTGGGGTGCTCCTGTTTTGTTTGTGAAAAAGAAAGACGGTACTCTTCGCATGTGTATTGATTACAGGGAGCTGAATAAAAGGACTGTGAAGAATAAGTATCCTTTGCCCAGAATTGACGAGTTATTTGATCAGTTGCAGGGATCCTCATATTTTTCTAAAATTGATTTGAGATCAGGTTATCACCAGGTGCGAGTTCGTGAAGAAGATATTCCGAAGACTGCTTTTCGCACCAGGTACGGTCATTATGAGTTTTTAGTTATGTCATTTGGACTAACTAATGCTCCTGCTGTGTTTATGGATCTAATGAATCGGGTTTGTCGACCATTCCTTGATAAGTTTGTGATTGTTTTATTGATGATATTCTGATTTATTCAAATTCTGAGTCTGAGCACGAACAACATTTGAGACTGGTTACATTGTGTATTCACCCGTTTTACAGTCTTTCCTGGATCACAGACTCAGCCAGGATGTAACACAGTATACAGCCTTCGACCTTTCCGTAGTTTGTACGTGTTTGTATTCCACCATAGGTGTTTCCAACGTTAAACCGGATACTCAGTCGTATTAGGGCTTTAACTGGGCTACATACTTTACAGCCATCTGAACTCAATATATCTAAGCTTGTATTACAGTAAAACCATCTATGATAGCTAAACAACCCGTTCACTTTATAAATCTCAGCCCAATAAATCCCTGATTAATTCACGGTGTACTATACGATAAGTTGGGCAGTATTTCCGCAGCTTCAAAATCAGACCATGTTTATTTTGGAAAACATAGATAGGTAGTGACCGTTTGATCAATGGTTAGCTACTCCTTGTCATAAAGGTTCTAACCACGTTTATTGGAGGAAAGGCGATAGTTTGGTTTAAAATCATAAATGTATAGTTAAACAGCACCACAAGTTTTCAAACCTATCTGTATTACATTTATCATGTTTATGAAAACATAATCATTAAGGCAGCAACAGTGTTATTGTATGTTTAGTATGCAGTACCTAAGCAACAATCAAACAAGAACATGCAACAGGACGGAATACTAGCATCATAGTACTGACCTAAGGATTACATCATGGGTACCCCGGAAGTTGTCCCAAAGATACACAACAGATAAGCATGAACCTAATCTATCTCTAATCCTATGCTTCGTGTCCCTCACAGATATATTTCAATCAAGGGAACAACGACCATGTTGAGTTCATTGATCATCAAACACAGAATAGTTGGCAATCCTACTTCTAGCAATTGGTCAGGTTCTAGGGAGGAGGATACAAACCACAGCATAAGTTGGACAGATAAACGGGTAGAGGTTCAGCTTATAAGTTCACAAACAATTGTAATATATAATAATTGGGAACATTATTTCACAACGGATTGTGCCCACGACTTTCATAGCTTCCACGTTCCGTACTACACACATTCGTGATGATTCCGGCGCTATACAAATGAAAGCAGTATAACGTTACCTCCGTTATTTCATAATGGTGTCATCCCCATTTAGATATATCACAACAAACTACTCATTAATCATGGCAAACATAAAAGTAATTACTCGCAATGCATAACAATAAACATTTCTAATATTAATAAATCACATACATCAAACAAGAACAATATGACAAATTAATAATAGAAAGGACAAAAAATACCGATATGAATTGCGAGCAGAATAACACTTGTATTTCTTCATTAATATCCAAGCATTACATAAGCTAGCCTCTACTAATTAACTATATAATTAATCTAATCCTAATCTTCTCTCTAGTTCTCCTCTAACTCCTAAGAGTAGTGCTAGAGAGAGAAACTAGAGAGAAGAACTAACTACAAGAACAATTCTCCTCTAACTCCTAAGAGTAGTGCTAGAGAGAGAATTCTAGAGAGAGAAAGAGAAGTTGTAAGAATGAGAGGTGTGTTGAAATGAGAAATAAGGCTTGGTATTTATAGGGAAAGAGTGAAAGCCATGGTACAAGCCTTGAAGCATCAAATACAAGCATCAAAGCAGCATACGGGGCAAGCGAACCAAGGGGGGGTCAAACGGCACCTCACAAGGCAAACACCCCCGTATACGGTACCTAGGTGCCCAGGGGGGGTTGATGCTCCATTTGGCCTCCGTTGATTCCTCGGTTGCTTGGTTCGTCCGTATCTTCTTCGTTTGGGCTCCGATTTGCTTGATTCTTGCGCCGTTGGATTCGTTTTTCCGTTACGCTTCTAATGACACTGAGTTTGACAAATTTGGAAGTGTTTGACTTTTGCGTGTTCCGGACGACGATCGGCGAGCTTCCGAACTACACATCTTCTTCGTTTTCGTCCGTTTCTCCTGATTCTTTCACCTCCGGTCTTGGATTTTCCTATAGAATCATAAAATATGAATTAAGATCTAATTTCATAAGAAAATCAGGAAGGGAATATTTAAGGTGATAGTTTTGCCTCGGTTTACGTGTTATTTGGACGTTTTAACCGATTTTTGCAGCAACATCTATATTTAGACTACCTTGGTGATTTTTAGTAAATAATGATGGTTTGGAAATATTTTCACCAAAGAATAGTCCAAAAAGTGCGGAAATATGTACTTAAAAACATGACTTTTTTGGTCACATCAAGTATCCCACACTTAGAAGTTGCTTGTCCTCAAGCAACAACTCAGTTATGTCCAGCGAAAACATTTTTATAATAGTTTGGGTGAGTTAAAACATTTCCAAGAAGTCACCACTTTGTCATATGGGAAAGTTATTTAGAGAACACAGGGAAAGTTAAGATGATCTTTTCAGAAATAAGTACTGACTTTCCCAGGCATACTTTCCAAATCTCGTGATCTTGGAGTATACATGACTAGGCGATCTCACTAAAGGTGGTCACTCAATTCACTAATGGTGTATCGGGTTTCCTATCATTCTAGCACAATTGAAATCGCTCAAATAGCCAGTCATGCAGCACTCATCATCATAAGCTTGGTCGAGAATCGGATCTCCACCACTCAGGAAGAGGACGGCGCTAATTATCCCAAGACATTCAAGTGGATTGTAATGTTTGTGAGGGTTAAAGGGATGGATAGTGGCGATTTTTGGTTGAAAGGGTTGCTTATCTTAGGCATCCTAAGAATCATGAAAAACTTATTATAGAACGGAGATGATAGCTACTCGTCTTCTGTCGGATCTTCCTTTTAACGGTTGATACTTTGAAGCACTTAGCTTTATTTTCTTTTCTTTTTCATTTCTTTCTTTTTTTGCTTTTTATTTTCTTTTTCTTTCTTCAGAACTTCTTTGCCAGAGAACTTCCAAGGATAGTTTTCTTTGCTTTTCTTTCGGAAATCTTTTCTTTCTTATCACGGACTTCTTCGAGTCTTTTCTTTGGTGCCAATTTTTCGCAACTTTGATTTTCTTCAATTTTGGTGAACACGAAGGAGTAGATCAATTCAGAAGAAGATTCTTCAAGATGTTTTTCATAATCCTCAGAAATTCTAAGATAAGTTGTTGGGAATTTTGGATAAGTGGGTTAAAAATGTAGGGTTTTGAAGAAACGAAAGGTTTAGGCTCAACAGGGTTTTCTAAGCGGATCATCGATACTAAAAATGAGCATCGGAAGGGTTTTGGGCTTGAAAAGGTATGTAAAAATGGGTTAAATCCTAACGAATGTCGAGATCATTTAATTGCACATATACCACGTACGGTACTCACCAATGTGGTCTCGAAACGTATGTCAGGAACAAGTTCTAATTAAGAGATACTAGCATCGGCACACACAAGAAATGAACAATGTAGCATTTAAGATGAATGCTTTTAAGGCTCAAAACCTCACTGCAAATATGGTTTGTATGTACCTAGCCATGCTCCTTAGATTATCACTACTTATTTAAGAAATTTCTACGTTAATTTCCCTAATATTCCTGAATAACTGACTCATATTAGAAATGGTTCCTCCTGAGAGATATTATAACTCAAAAATAGCAGAGCTAATCAAATGATTTGGCCCATACTTTATTAGTTTTGTTAAAAATTTTAAAAATTTTGAAAATTTTGAGGAACATTTTCTGAGTTGAGCTATTCGGACATAAAACTCTGTAAACATCCAATCCAAGGTATTCTATACCTGCTATCCCACACTTAGAGGAACATTGTCCCTAATGTTCTCTTGAGTTGAGATTGTACTGTAAAGTATAATCCCACACTTAGAGTTTGAACATATAGAAAATGTTACTCAAGTGTATGTAATGGGTTGGAATCCCACACTTAGTGATAAGCTTTAGGATAGAGTATAGATTACTTCTTAGATTAACAGGCTAACAAAGCAAAATTTTAAATCAAGAAATGGAGTGAAGGTTTAGGAAACTCCCCAGATAACGATTAACGTTATGAAGCTGAGATCGGAAATTGAGAAGAGAAGAGTCGATGTGATTCTTGCTCTTCTACTTGCATGAAGAATGGCTTAGCTTCAGACGCGTCGATCTGGAAGTCGGTACCAAGAGTCCAAACTTAGCAATGAATCGTCCCATAATGTAAGTGGAGATTCTTATTAGTGAATCCCACACTTTAGTGCTTAAGATGTGGAAACGGTTCTTGCTAAGTGTATGTAATGTGGGATGATATCCCACACTTAAGTCTTTGAAGATCATTGGCACGTGTGAGTTTCGAGAGAAGATAAACCACGCTCCTTCCCTTAGAGATGTATGTAAGATCCGTGGTCCGCAGGTGTGTGAGCCTGTTTATCTGCCTTTGATTCCACGGTTTCTTCCTTGAATGCTCGTCATCTCTTGGATCCTCCAGTCATCCAACATCCACTCAAATCACCAAATTCTCTCGAAAAAACTAAGATTCAAAGGATAGATTGTAGAAAATGAAGCGAAGTGATTTCGCCCTCCGAACACAAGCAGGATCAGCCAAGAAACACCAAATGTTTGATAACCTGAGATTTTCACCGACAAACTGATGTAATGAATCTGATGTTGTTCTTTTATCGGCTGAGATCTCCAGTTTCCAATTTAATCCCGTATCTATTCCTTTGTATTCCAGATGAATGATCCCCGATGGTGATGGGTGTATGTGTGAAGGGGTGGATGGATGGGTGAATGTGGGTGGATATGGTGATGGTGGATGGTAGTGTTGGTTTTGGGTTCCATTATATGGCAAGGTTTAGCAGTAGGATTTGGAATTTGTGGGCACATGTGATGAGTATTGAGCTAATCAACTTGATTAACTTAGTCATAGACAACTAGAAATCATCTTCGTATCCAGAAGTGTCATCTCTTATCCCCAGCAAAGCAATGCTCCAAAAGTTCCCAAATTTAATGAACTGTAAGCTCCCCTTGTCTTCTTTCCATTATTCTCGAAGATTTCCCAAATTTAGGTAAACTGCGTGATGTCCTCCAGTAGGTCCATGGTGGCTTTGTCGAAGGATTTGTTCTACTTCCTTCCCATCGACGCATCTTCTAATGATCTGATCAGGGCAAACCTTAAAGAGGAAAGGATCGTCCCAATAGTAATTCTTTATGTCGCGGAAGAATCTTCGTCTCTGAGATGTCGGCATTCCTTTGGGTATTATGTTTCCTACCAGGAAATTAGCATGATCAGCATACCAAGGATCTTTGGATGTGGATCCTTGATGGTATTTGCCGATGTGCATGAGTTGTTCTTCAGGAAACTGGTCTTGAATATCCTTTTCATTAAGCTGCTGTAGTGTAGGATTTTCTAATCGGCTTAGATGATCTGCTGCAATGTTTTCTGCTCCTTTCTTATCTTTGATCTCGATATCGAATTCTTGTAGGAGTAGAATCCATCTCAGCAGTCTAGGCTTTGCATCTTGCTTTTTGAAAAGATACTTCAAGGCTGAATGATCTGTATAGACAATAGTTTTGGACAACATAAGATAGGAACAAAATTTATCGAAAGCAAATACTACCGCAAGCAGCTCCTTTTCTGTGGTTGTGTAATTTTCTTGAGCGTCTGTGAGCGTTTTGCTGGCATAGTATATTGGTTGAAAGTGCTTATCCTTCCTCTGTTCCAATACAACTCCAACCGCGAAATCACTGGCGTCGCATATGATCTCAAATGGAAGGCTCCAATCTGGGGCAATCATTATCGGTGCATGTACAAGCTGATCTTTCAAGTAGTTAAAAGCTTGGAGACATTCATCTGTAAAGGCAAAGGGAGTATCTTTTTCAAGAAGATGAGTCATAGGTCGAGAGATCTTGGAGAAATCCTTGATGAAGCGACGGTAGAATCCGGCGTGACCTAGAAAACTTCGGATGGCTTTAACAGAAGTAGGTGGAGGAAGTTTTGAGATAGTTTCAACTTTAGCTTTGTCAACTTCAATTCCGGCTTTTGATATGCGGTGCTCTAAAACTATTCCTTCTTTTACCATGAAATGGCATTTTTCCCAATTCAGAACGAGGTTTGATTCTTCACATCGGGCAAGCATCCTATCCAAGTTAGAAAGACAAGTAGAGAAGGAATCTCCAAAGACTGAGAAGTCGTCCATGAATACCTCCATGCATTGTTCAATCATGTCATGTAAAATTGCCTCCATGCATCGCTGAAATGTAGCAGGTGCATTACATAAGCCAAACGGCATACGTCGGTAGGCGAAAGTTCCATATGGACATGTGAATGTCGTCTTTTCTTGGTCCTTTGGATCGAGAGGAATCTGAAAATAACCGGAGAATCCATCAAGAAAACAGTAGAATTCATTTCCTGATAATCTCTCCAGCATCTGATCAATGAACGGTAGAGGGAAGTGATCTTTGCGAGTGGCTTCATTTAGTTTTCGGTAGTCAATACACACCCTCCAACCGGTGACGGCTCGTGTTGGAATTAATTCATTGTTTTCGTTAGCGATAACCGTCATTCCTCCTTTCTTTGGGACAACTTGAACTGGGCTGACCCAAGGGGAATCTGAAATAGGGTAAATCAGGCCAGCGTCCAAGAGTTTGATATCTTCCTTCTTAACCACTTCTTGAATCTTCGGGTTGACTCTCCTCTGCCTCTGATTTGATGGTCTGAAGTCGTTTTTCATTAAGATCTTGTGAGTGCAATAGTTCGGACTGATACCTTGAATGTCAGAAATCTTCCAAGCAATTGCCTTCTTATGTGACTTCAAAACTTGAATAAGTTTTGCTTTCTCTTCCGGCTTCAGGTCTTTTGATATGATAACTGGTAAGTGTGAAGGTCCTTCGAGAAAAGCATATTCAAGGTGTGAGGGTAGTTCCTTCAGCTCCAATTCGGGTGGTTCTTCTATGGAAGGTTTCATCCTTGCAATTTCGTCTCTTTTAAGCTCGTCGAACTTCGTTTGAAATTCTGAATTTTCTGCAGGGATCTCTGGACTGTCGGCTGATGCTATTTCAACCCATTCTGGTTTATCGGAGAGCTCATCTTTTCTTAGCTCGTATTTTGCTTTTGAAGAGTGGGAGATTGCATTGTCTTCAGTGATTATGGTATCGTTGTTCTCCGTGAATGCAAATCTCTGAATTTGAGCAGAAGAAGATGTGTTGAATGTGATCTCTAGATTTGATCTTTCAGATTGTAGATAAGGTGTTTTAAGCATTGACTCCATCTCTTCGAGAGTCTTCAGAATTTGGTTTTTTGTGAGAGATGAATCAGGTACTTCCGGAGTAGGGTTCCTTCTTAGGAGAGTGACAGGTGTGCCAGATCCAAGCGGAGCAGCTGTGATAGAACTGTTAAGCTGATTGCTGGATTTCTTTAAAGGAAATAGCACTTCCTTAGATGCAGTTGGTGGATCCGAGATAGCTGAGCATAGACCTCCATCTTCTTGGCAAAGTCTTCTGGTAGTGATGACCGTGTTTGGAAGAGAGTTGGTGCTGCTTACTGCGAGGATCTCTTCCAGGTGTTCTTCTATTATTTCCTGCATAAAGTCTACAAGACCAAGGTCTTCTCCCACAGGTTGTTTCATTAGTTTATCAACATTGAAGGTGACCTCCTCAGTTCCAACTCGAAGTTTTAAAGATTTTTCATTTACATCAATGACGGCCTTGGCAGTGTTTAGGAAAGGTCTGCCAAGGATGAGTGGAACTTCGGTGTCTTCCTCAATGTCCATGACAACAAAATCCACAGGAAAGACGAATTTATCAACACATACCATAATATCTTCAGCAATTCCACGAGGGAGTTTAACTGATCTATCGGCTAATTGGATGGTCATACGAGTTGGTAAAAGTTCGCTTAATCCTAATTTCCTGTAGAGGGAATACGGCATAAGGTTTACACTAGCTCCTAAGTCGGCTAAGGCGTTACTTATTTGAACATCCTGTAGATAACAAGGTATAGTGAAACGGCCAGTATCTCCTAGCTTGGGGGGTAGTCCTTGTTGCATGATCAAAGAGCACTCTGCATCTAAAGGCAAGTTAACTATTTGTCTAAGTTTTTCTTTATTTGATAAGAGTTCTTTAAAGAATTTGGCACAACTAGGCATCTCAACTAAAGCATCTAAAAGTTTGACATTTAAGTGTAAGCTTTTAAACATCTCTAGATATTTTCCAAACTGAGCTTCTTGTTTCTCTTTCTTAAGCCTACCAGGGAAAGGTATACGTGAAGGAATAATAACTTCTGGGGCTTTAGAAGGTGCTGTCTCAGGAGAAGTGACAGGAGTCTTAACTGGTACTGAGTCAGTGAGAGGTGAAGAAATAGAAGGTTCGTTTGTTGGAATATCTATCGATTTCTCATTCTTAGTCTCTTTTCCTCCACTTGTGACCACAAGGATATCATCATAATCATAAGATGAATGATGAATAGCTTTGCTAATCGCTTCTTCTCTTTGCTTCTCATCAATTTTTAAAAACAACCTTTTTACATTATCCTCCATGTTTTTAACTAAATCGTTTGAAATTCTAAGCAAACTATCAATTTGGTTTTGAAAATCAACAATTTGTTTATTAATATTATTTTGATTAACCATGAAGTTATTGAAAATTTCGGTGTTTAGACGAGAAGTCAAATGAGAGGAAGTAGAGGGTGAAGAAAGAACTAACGATTGAGACGAAGGTTGACTGGTTGGCCTCTGAATGAAAGATTTTGAATGATGTGTTTGATCAGAGGTTTCTCCAGTAGTGGCAAGAATGTCTTCTTTGAACCTTTGGCGTGAGAATAGCCTTTGAGGTTTCTTCTCATGTTTGGGTTTAGAAGGTTCTTGCATGTCCTTGACAACTTTAGTGACTGATTCAATTTGAGCTTTCAAAGTGTCCAAGGCATTAGAAGTACTCCTTTCCTCCGAAGTTGATTCATCTTGCTCCAAGTCATGTTGATGCATCGTCATCGCCTCGATCAACCTCCACGCTTCGTCTGAAGTATGTAGCATGAAATTTCCGGATGAAGCAGCATTGAGGGTTTGTTGATGATGAGGATTCAAACTATTGTAGAATGTGCAGACCAGATTCGTTTCAGCAAACTGATGATTTGGACATCTTCCGAGCAAATTCTTAAAGCGTTCCCAAGCAGAGCTTAATGATTCATTATCCTTTTGGAGAAAGTTAGTGATTTCATTCTTAAGCTTGGTTTGTAGGGACGGAGGAAAATATTTAGCCATGAATTTGGTAGCCATCTCCTCCCATGTATGAATCGAATTGGCTTCGAGTTCATAAAACCATGCCTGTGCTCGAGAGGCTAAAGAATAGGGAAACAGTTGAAGTCGGGTAACTTCATTACTGGATCCCGTTTGTTCGAAGGAGTCGGTAAGGTTGATGAATTTGTTAAGATGAGAGTTTGGATTTTCAACCGAAAGACCATGAAATTGACACTGAGATTTGATCATTTTAATGAAGTGTGGCTTAATTTCAAGGTTTTCGTTAGCAGATGATACGATTGGTCCTCCTCGTCCCTCTAGCAGTGGCTTGATTGATGAGGCGAGAGTGATACGATTCGTCATAACTTGTTGGTAGAAAGTAGAGTTTTGGAAAGGATCGGTTGTAACTAATCTAAAACGGAAAAGGAAATTAACCTAAAGACAGGAAAATGAACTTACGGATGATATTGATCTTCCAAAAGGATCGCTAAATAACTAAGATAATTGAAATACCTAAAATCGGTCGTTGTAGTCCCCGGCAGCGGCGCCAAAAACCTGATGCGTCCCGAAGCGGTCGTTGTCACAACGGGACACACCAGTGGGTTTGTTTTAAATTTATAGAGCTGGGGAAATCCTAAGCTAATACTACTTTCAGCCCTAATTAGGTTACTAGGGTAGTAAGCGGTATGTTGACTCAGGTGTCGTTCTTACACTACAACGGGCATAGGATCTTAGGTGTTCTAATTATCTTTTGTAATCTAGCTAGGGTTTAAAATAAGATTTGATTTGGTTTGGTTTTATAACTAATCTACGGAAAATAAATGCAGAAAAGGAAAGGATGTTTGTACGGAGGCTTAGAGAACAGTGGATACGAGATTGTTTACTATGATGCTGGTATATGCTTTGGATAGTAGTTATGGGTGTTAAAGCCACTAGTTATGATGATTAATCCATTGAGTAACCGGAACTTAAATTAACATGAAGTATTATACCTACGGCAGTTCCTTAGCTTTTCCCACGTATTTAAACGCTATACGAAGTACTATGCCGTTTTATGGTTTTTCCTTAGCATTGATTCAAATTACCAGTTTGCTCATTGGATACCCTATATTATTAATGATGTATAATTACGATCCTATCAAATATCTAACGTAAAGGTCTCTACAATCAGATAAATAATATGTCACATGAATAGCAATTATATAGTGTCAGATACACCGGAAGTTCTCCCAAATGTACTGATCAATTCAATCAACAGTTATTCTCTAATCCTATTCCCCAATCTCTGACAAATATGTGTCGGTATCATGGCGCGAATTGTTGAATAAACAATAATGTGAACAGGAGTTACCCTACGGAATAGGTTGGATTAACTTGTCTAACGGTCAATTGAATTGTTCATCATCAATCATATAAATCGCCTTAACTATTATATGCACATCACTTTACTGTATAAACATTAACTTATATCTGAAAACCCTAATCATGCAGTTACATATAGTAATCGGAGGTTTAGTTCTAGCATGCAGCATTCTTAAGGCAACAATCAAACAAGAACATGCAATAGAAAGGCACACAGATAACTATTCCTATATCATACTGTATCACATAACCAGATAATTGGATCATAAATATCCCGAAAGGTCTCTCAAAGATATTCAATATATGAGCTTGAATCTAACCTATCTCTAATCCTATGCTCCGCATCTCTTATGATATAGTTTCAATCTAGAGAATACAGCCATGTCGAGTTCAAATGCTTCATCATACATAGAATAGGTAGAGTACGTACCACTAATAACTGGCCAGGTTTTAGCAGGAAGTTTCTAACCACAGCATAAGTTGGATAGGTAAACAATTGAGATTCAATTCATAAATTCAGATACAGTTTAATATTCACACAGACAGAGTAACTGCATGTTTACAATTGGGATCATTATTTCCACAACGGATTGTGCCCACGACTTTCATAGCTTCCACGTTCCGTACTACACACATTCGTGATGATTCCGGCGCTATACAAATGAAAGCCGTATAACGTTACCTCCGTTGTTTCATAATGGTGTCATCCCAATTGCATATTAAATCATAACTACTTAAGCATAACCATTATCATAGCAAACACAGATTTGTCTAGCCTAGCATGGCATCTCTAGTAAGCAATACAACGCAAACATAATATAAGCAAATCATATTTACGAAATAAAGAAAAGAGATATAAATATAACCTGAATATTTATTACAGACAAATCTTCGTGACCAAAGTCTCGGAGTGACTCCGTACAGACGCTACAACTACCGCTACGCTAACTAGCTACTCTTTCTATTTCTCCTCTAACTCCTAAGAGTAGTGCTAGAGAGAGAAAGTAGAGAGAAAAAGAGAGTGTGTGAGAGAGAAAGTGAAAATTCTATTGAAGAATTGGTGTGTGAAATGAGGATGGAGAGCTCTCTATTTATAGGCAAGCCATGGATCCAAGAGTACAAGCACACAAGCACACGTACAAGCAAACGAAGCAAGACGGAGGCCATGTGAGACCAAACCAAGACGTGTACAGCCCTATACAGGCCGTGTACGGCTCTGTACAGGCCGTGTACGGCCCTGTATAGGCCGTGTACGGCCCTGGGGTGGCCGTGTGCTAGGCCGTGTGATTTTTCTGACTTTTCTCGCAACTTCGGAAGGCCGTATCTTCTCCGTTTCGCCTCCGTTTGACTTGATTCTTTCGCCTACAGCTTCGTAATTCCGTTACGCTTATAATGATGCCAATTTGGTAGAAATTGGATGTGTGGGGCCCATGCATGTTCAGAATACATTTTGTAGCTTTCGGCTGCGCTGTAACTTGCATAACTTTTTCGTCCTTGATCCGTTTTGAGCAATCCTTATATCCACGTTCTCGTAATCTCCATAGATACAAAATAAGATAAATGTGAGGTCTTGGTATGGAGTTTACAGTAGATTTAGGGTTTGGCTCAATTTGGTGCCCATTTTAGTGTATTTTCAGCCCTTTTCGTATAGTTTTGGAAAGTCCATCAAGTTTTCACCTTTATAACAAAATATGATGAATAATGATGTTTTAAGAATGTTTTTGTTATAAAAGGCCTAAATATGGGGTCAATAATGTAGGTAAAAACGTGACTTTTTACGCTACATCAAACTCCTCATCGGTCTCGGACGTAGATAGGTTGAGAATGGGTGGAAGTGGGGATTTAGAAGATTGGGTAGGTGAATTGAAGGAAGTTTGTAACCGGACTCATGAGAATGATGGTCTGAATCAAGTGTTGTAGTAGATGTGGTGTGTGAGTGCCTATCATCTTCCTGTAGCCAATAATCAGTTGTAACTTGATCCCTAGTTTCATTACTTCTCGCTTCGACTAGTGTTTCTATTTTAGACATCTTATCAGTACATCTTCTAAGAATGTCCTCTTGGCCTTTAAATGATTGCTCAAGTCGGTTGCAAAAAGATGAAAACATATCTCTCAAGTTAGAACTCTCACATGGTTGTGGTTCAAATACAGGGTAAGATGATTGTTGGTAGACAGTGAATGGTTCGGGATAGTAAGGTTGGTATTGATATGTTTGGAAAGCATAAGGGTCATAATGATTTTGTGATTGAGGAGCTAAACACCCTATGTTATCCGAATAATTCATACTATTCCCTTGACATTCGTTATCTACGTAGGAATTACTCCTGCATCTATCTTGGATTGATACAAACAGACTATCAATTTGATCCTTTAGTTGTTCTTGAGTTTCCATTTGCCCAAGTTTTCAGAAAAAGACAGCACACGAAGAAGGTTTAAGAATTAAAGTTGTAGTATGGAGGGAAGTTATTCTAAGCTAATCTAAGGAAACTACGCTAATCTACGAGCGGAAAATAACTTCTGACAAGGAAGGTGAATCCAAGTCAAAAAGGATCGCTTAAAAACTAATTTATCTAAACAGGCTCTAAATCGTACTACCGTCCCCGGCAGCGGCGCCAAAAACTTGTCGTGCCCCCAGCGGTCGGTCGGATTTTACTCCGGTCGTTGGTCCGGCCACCGAGACACAGGCAGGGTAGTTTTAAATTTATAATAGTCGGGGGGAGCCTAATCCTCCGTACTACCTACTGGAACTGGTATGAATACCTGATACAAGTAAGCGGTAAGAATGATCCAGGGTCGTTCCTCACGACGGCAGAATTGAAACAGAGCTAGTTCCGATTAATCAGTAATTAAGCTAGGGTTTTAATGACTTGGAAGGGTTTTGTTTTGGTTTTTATATTTAATTAAATTAAACTACTGAAACTAAATAAACATAAAACTAAAGGGAGACTAGCATATATAACACTTAAGGATAACAAAGACGTGGTTCACCATGACTTAGAATAGCTGAGATGATGTTTTAGTTTGAAAACGTCTTTTAAAGATTTGTGTCTTGCGTTCACGTAGATACCTTGTGGTGTAAACACTATTACCCTACTGATCAGGTGAACCGATCAATATGTCACTGAGTACTAGGCTGTCAAGATTCTGATCAGATCGGACTGTCTTGAAACCCCCCTCACCGTCTCTTATGATGAGACCAAGTGACCCTCCAAATGGGGTGCAGGAATAAGGCAACAGTCCGCAATTTGTCCACTGATCTTTCTTAACACAGACAAAGATATCTAAGATAGGCAGGGCATTTAAGATTCAAGACAGGTGGTGAGTGATTAACATATACATTAATGGTTGTGATTGAGTTCAGAGATATTCGACTGTGATACAGTCTTCAACTTGCAGGTTTTCCACGGTTACATTGTGTATTCACCCGTTTTACAGTCTTTCCTGGATCACAGACTCAGCCAGGATGTAACACAGTATACAGCCTTCGACCTTTCCGTAGTTTGTACGTGTTTGTATTCCACCATAGGTGTTTCCAACGTTAAACCGGATACTCAGTCGTATTAGGGCTTTAACTGGGCTACATACTTTACAGCCATCTGAACTCAATATATCTAAGCTTGTATTACAGTAAAACCATCTATGATAGCTAAACAACCCGTTCACTTTATAAATCTCAGCCCAATAAATCCCTGATTAATTCACGGTGTACTATACGATAAGTTGGGCAGTATTTCCGCAGCTTCAAAATCAGACCATGTTTATTTTGGAAAACATAGATAGGTAGTGACCGTTTGATCAATGGTTAGCTACTCCTTGTCATAAAGGTTCTAACCACGTTTATTGGAGGAAAGGCGATAGTTTGGTTTAAAATCATAAATGTATAGTTAAACAGCACCACAAGTTTTCAAACCTATCTGTATTAAATTTATCATGTTTATGAAAACATAATCATTAAGGCAGCAACAGTGTTATTGTATGTTTAGTATGCAGTACCTAAGCAACAATCAAACAAGAACATGCAACAGGACGGAATACTAGCATCATAGTACTGACCTAAGGATTACATCATGGGTACCCCGGAAGTTGTCCCAAAGATACACGACAGATAAGCATGAACCTAATCTATCTCTAATCCAATGCTTCGTGTCCCTCACAGATATATTTCAATCAAGGGAATAACGACCATGTTGAGTTCATTGATCATCAAACACGGAATAGTTGGCAATCCTACTTCTAGCAATTGGTCAGGTTCTAGGGAGGAGGATACAAACCACAGCATAAGTTGGACAGATAAACGGGTAGAGGTTCAGCTTATAAGTTCACAAACAATTGTAATATATAATAATTGGGAACATTATTTCACAACGGATTGTACCCACGACTTTCATAGCTTCCACGTTCCGTACTACACACATTCGTGATGATTCCGGCGCTATACAAATGAAAGCCGTATAACGTTACCTCCGTTATTTCATAATGGTGTCATCCCCATTTAGATATATCACAACAAACTACTCATTAATCATGGCAAACATACAAGTAATTACTCGCAATGCATAACAATAAACATTTCTAATATTAATAAATCACATACATCAAACAAGAACAATATGACAAATTAATAATAGAAATGACAGAAAATACCGATATGAATTGCGAGCAGAATAACACTTGTATATCTTCATTAATATCCAAGCATTACATAAGCTAGCCTCTACTAATTAAATACATAATTAATCTAATCCTAATCTTCTCTCTTGTTCTCCTCTAACTCCTAAGAGTAGTGCTAGAGAGAGAAACTAGAGAGAAGAACTAACTACAAGAACAATTCTCCTCTAACTCCTAAGAGTAGTGCTAGAGAGAGAATTCTAGAGAGAGAAAGAGAAGTTGTAAGAATGAGAGGTGTGTTGAAATGAGAAATGAGGCTTGGTATTTATAGGGAAAGAGTGAAAGCCATGGTACAAGCCTTGAAGCATCAAATACAAGCATCAAAGCAGCATACGGGGCAAGCGGACCAAGGGGGTCAAACGGCACCTCACAAGGCAAACACCCCCGTATACGGCACCCTAAGGGCCGTATACGGCACCTAGGGTACCGTATACGGTACCTAGGTTCCCAGGGGGGGTTGGTGCTCCATTTGGCCTCCGTTGATTCCTCGGTTGCTTGGTTCGTCCGTATCTTCTTCGTTTGGGCTCCGATTTGCTTGATTCTTGCGCCGTTAGATTCGTTTTTTTGTTACGCTTCTAATGACACTGAGTTTGCCAAATTTGGAAGTGTTTGACTTTTGCGGGTTCCGGATGACAATCGGCGAGCTTCCGAACTGCACATCTTCTTCGTTCTTCGTCCGTTTCTCCTGATTCTTTCACCTCCGGTCTTGGATTTTCCTATAGAATCAAAAAATATGAATTAAGATCTAATTTCACAAGAAAATCAAGAAGGGAATATTTAAGGTGATAGTTTTGCCTCGGTTTGCGTGTTATTTGGACGTTTTAACCGATTTTTGCAGCAACATCTATATTTAGACAACCTTGGTGATTTTTAGTAAATAATGATGGTTTGGAAATGTTTTCACCAAAGAATAGTCCAAAAAGTGCGGAAATATGTACTTAAAAACATGACTTTTTAGGTCACATCAGGTCCCGACTGACAGGACCAAAATTGATCAGTTTGTTAGAGCTTTACCTCCTGACTACCGTACTACTGTGAGACTAGCAGGTACACTTTCCCAGACTTTTGATTTAGCCCTTTCTGTCGACAGTGATATTCAAGCTAAAAGACTGCGAAATAAAGAAAGGTTTCAACAGAGGCAAAAGAGTGATTCTTCTGATCGGAGCAAACAGAAAGGACAGAGTACACAGCCGAGCAGGAGAGTTAGTTTTGGTGGTAATACTTCTGACGGTTCTTATTGCACTAGGTGTAAAGCTAGACACACTGGGCCTTGTACTCCTTAGACATCTAGGTGCATCAAATGCGGGGTATTGGGACATGCAGCCAGAGATTGTACTTTCCTAATCAGGTATGTTGGAACTGTCACAAAGAAGGTCATAGAGCTGGTGATTGCCCTGAGGCTAGGAGACAGGGATCGGGTATGGGTGGTGGTTCCTCTTCTTCGAGCCAAAAGCGGAAAAATCCGCCATCTTCTACTGGTCGTGCATTCCAGATGACAGTTGATGAGGCTGTTGTCACTGATGACGTTATTACTGGTACTTTTCTTGTTAATTCTGTACCAGCACGTGTACTTTTTGATTCTGGAGCAAACTGTTCATTTATATCTGTGAATTTCTGTGAAAAGTTAAAGTTGACTCCCTTGTTGATTGTAAATCCTATGGAAGTAGAAGTGGCTAATGGCAAAATGGTTCCTGTTACCACCTCGGTAAAAGGGGCTAGTATTACGATAGAGGGTCATGACTTTCCTGTTTCATTTCTTCTGTTGCCTATTCCAAGTTTTGATGTGGTGTTAGGTATGAATTGGCTGAGTCAAAACAAACCCAATATCGAGTGTCACAAAAAGTTGATAAAAATCCCAATTTCCGAGGAGTCTTACGTAGTGGCTCGAGGAGAAAGGGAAAAAGGCAGTATTCCATTGATTTCTGTGATGAAAGCTAGAAAATCTCTAGCTAAAGGGTGTGAATTTTATTTGGCCTATGTTGTGAATACAAAGTTAGAAAAGAAGTTTGTGTCTGATGTTAGGGTGGTTTCTGAATACCCGGAGGGTTTCCCTGATGAGTTGCCCGGTTTACCTCCTGTTAGGGAAGTTGAGTATCAGATTGATTTGATTCCTGGTTCTTCCCCTGTAGCTAAGTCTCCTTACAGATTAGCACCTTCTGAAATCCGTGAAATGATGACTCAGATTCAGGAATTGTTAGATAAGGGTTTTGTATGACCTAGTTCTTCTCCCTGGGGTGCTCCTGTTTTGTTTGTGAAAAAGAAAGACAGTACTCTTCACATGTGTATTGATTACAGGGAGCTGAATAAAAGGACTGTGAAGAATAAGTATCCTTTGCCCAGAATTGACGAGTTATTTGATCAGTTGCAGGGATCCTCATATTTTTCTAAAATTGATTTGAGATCAGGTTATCACCATGTGCGAGTTCGTGAAGAAGATATTCCTAAGACTGCTTTTCGCACCAGGTACGGTCATTATGAGTTTTTAGTTATGCCATTTGGACTAACTAATGCTCCTGCTGTGTTTATGGATCTAATGAATCGGGTTTGTCGACCGTTCCTTGATAAGTTTGTGATTGTTTTATTGATGATATTCTGATTTATTCAAATTCTGAGTCTGAGCACGAACAGCATTTGAAACTGGTTTTGGAAACTTTAAAAAGGGAACATTTGTATGCTAAGTTTTCAAAATGTGAATTCTGATTGCGGGAAGTACAGTTTTTGGGGCATGTTATTTGTGATAATGGAATAAAAGTCGATCCGTCTAAGGTTGAGGCTGTAATGAATTGGAATACACCTAAATCTCCTTCTGAAATTAAAAGTTTTCTGGGGTTGGCGGGTTATTACAGAAAGTTCATTAAATACTTTTCTAAGATTGCAAGCCCGTTGACCAAATTGACACGTAAGAATGTTAGATTTCAGTGGGATGATCAGCAAGAAACAGCTTTTCAGACTCTGAGACAGTTATTATGTCAGACTCCGGTTTTAGCTCTGCCAGATGGTTCTGATAATTTTACTGTTTATTGTGATGCTTCTCATGCTGGGTTGGGATGTGTTTTGATGCAAAGGGATCGGGTAATTGCTTATGCTTCTCGCCAGTTGAAAACTCATGAAAAGAATTACCCTACACACGATTCAGAGCTTGCAGCAGTGGTATTTGCATTAAAGATTTGGAGGCATTACTTATATGGCACTAAATGTGTGATTTGTACTGACCACAAAAGTTTGCAGTATATGTTTACTCAGAAAGATTTGAATATGAGACAGAGGCGGTGGTTGGAGCTGATTAAGGATTATGACTGTGAAATCCGATATCACCCAGGTAAAGCTAATGTGGTGGCAGACGCGTTGAGCAGAAAGATGCCTTCTGATCGGGTATGTTTTTTGCATTTAGAAATTCATTCTGTTTTGATTTCTCAGTTAAAAGCTGCACAGTCTGAGGCTTTATTGGATGTTAATTTGAAATCTGAAATTATGTTGAAACGAAAGGATTTATTGGTTGATGATTCTCGAGGTTTGAAAACCTTTCAGTCTCGGGTTTGGGTTCTATTACTTGGGGGACTTCGGGATTTGATTTTATTAGAGGCTCATAAATCTAGATTGTCTATTCACCCTGGAAGTACCAAAATGTATAATGACCTGAAACCTCTTTATTGGTGGCCTACGATGAAAACCGATGTTGCACGTGTTGTAGAAACTTGTCATATTTGTTCCCAGGTGAAAGCAGAACATCAGAAACCCTATGGTTCATTGAGACAGCTAGATATTCCCGAGTGGAAATGGGAGCATATTACTATGGATTTTGTCACCAAACTTCCCAGAACACAGAAAGGTAACGATATGATTTGGGTGATTGTTGATAGATTGACTAAGAGTGCACACTTTCTGGCTACCAGTGAGACTGCTTCTTTGACTCGGTTGGCCCAGTTGTATATTCATGAGATAGTTTCGAGGCATGGGATACCGTTATCGATTGTGTCAGACAGGGATTCCAGGTTTATTTCTGGGTTTTGGCAGAATTTACAGCGGGAATTGGGAACCAGGGTTAACCTCAGTACGGCTTATCACCCACAGACAGATGGTCAGACAGAGCGTACCATTCAGACTCTGGAAGATATGTTGCGGGCTTGTGTATTAGAGTATGGTGGTTCTTGGGATTTTTATTTGTCTTTGGTAGAGTTTGCTTATAATAACTCTTATCATTCCAGTATCGATATGCCACCATACGAGATGTTATATGGACGTCGTTGCAGAATGCCTACTTGCTGGTTAGAGGCTGGAGAGAAGCAGTTTGCAGGTCCTGATATTGTACAGATTACAGCCGATAAAGTTGCTATAGCTCATGAGAAACTGAAAGCTGCTAGAGACCGACAGAAACAGTATGCTGATCCACTTCGTCGTCCTGTTACTTTTGTTGAGGGTGAACTTGTTTATTTAAAAGTTTCCCCGTGAAAAGGTATAATTAGATTTGGGAAGCGTGGAAAACTCGCCCCGAGGTATATTGGTCCGTTCAGAATCAAACAGGTAGTTAATGATCAGACAGTCGCCTTGAATCTCCCTCCTGAGTTATCTAGTATTCATGATACTTTTAATGTTTGTTACTTGAGGAAATGTAATGTGGAGGATCAATCCCAAATCCTTCCATTACAGGACCTTAGAGTTGATTCCAGTCAGAAATTAGTTGAGGAACCTATAGAGTTAGTTGATAGAAAGGTGACTAAACTACGTAAGAAAGAGATTCCTATGGTTTTAGTTAAATGGAAACATAGTTTGGGGGCGAACCTTACCTGGGAGACTGAGTCGAGCATGCGCTCACGTTATCCTCATTTGTTTGAGTCTAGTGAGATTTCGGGGACGAAATCTTCCTAAGGGGGAAGATTTGTAACACCCGCTTCTGTGACTTGAGGACTATCTGGTAAATTCCCTTACTTAAATGTTATTAGTTGTTATATTTTAATTATTGTGCATTTTATATGTTTTGAACAATAACTTAGATAAATAAGTTAATTGGCGAATTGTGACTAGTGAAATATTAACTGTTTTAAATAGTTGTAGCTTACGGTAAAATAAAATAGTTTTCTCGCAAATGGTTTTTAGGTTCCAGACAATAGATTGAAAGGGGGCTAGTTTTAAGGGAATACGGAGTCTGTAACACCCCGCAAAAAAAATTAATCGCGATTATTAACGTTAATCATTTGCATTATTAGGCTAATTCTCTACTTGAGTGAATTCACAACACATTTTAGAGGTAAGTCTAACAAAGCCCAACTAGTTAATACGCGTAGTATTACTTATTTGTAATTAGTTGTAATTACGTACGAAACGATTGGAACGAACACGACAAAAATATACGACTGTTGGTGAACAATTTTATTTAATAAAACGAAAGTTATTAAATAACATTAACGTATAATAAATATTATGTCGATAATATTTACAATTATTTCGTAACGAAAAACGTTTGGTTTATACATTTAAAATAAAACAAAGTTAAAATTTTATAAACTCAACTAAATAAATTTTATAAATATCTCAATTAAAAATATAAAATAATATGTATTTAAAAACTTATTATTTAAAATAGTGTAATATTTAACGATCGGGTAAACAAACACGGAACGCAAACACAGGAGACGAAAAGTGGAACAAAACCCACCTCCCACCTCCCTTTTCTTCCATTTTCAATCTTTCAATTCTCTCTCTCCATTCTCTTTTCTCTCATCTCTCTCTCTAAACTTAACCAAAACCACACAAATCATACCAAAACTACACAAAAAAACGCGCCGAATCATCTAACCATTTAGAGAAAAACGATCACGGGATCACGATCTACACTTCTACCTTTTCGGATTTCAAAACCGACACGCGTAAGTTTTCGAAATTTCCCGTAAATCCTTAGATTTCGAAGTTTTCTTTGATATTTCATGTTTAATATACATAATATAACATGTTTTAGTGTTCTTAACAACCGAAAATGTCCAAAATCGACCAAAAACCCGTTTTTACCAAGCTGTTCGTCGAACAGTTGGAAGTGACGCATTGGTGCCAAAAACAGTGTAGCGACACTTAAGTGACGCACTAAGTGTCGCATAAAACCCTAATCTTGCGTCACTTCCCTAAGTGACGCCAAAAACCCTCTTTTCCCGACACTTCAATGCGTCACTAACTTAAGTGACGCCTATACTCGAATACTGATCTAGACCCGACACTTGTACCCATCACTTGTTTAAGTGACGCCCCATATGCGTCACTTCCTCGAGTGACGCTAATAATCCAGAACTTATCATTTTATGCGGCACTTCTCAAGTGTCGCTACTCTAAGGCAAGTGACGCCACAAGTGACGCTAAAAACAGGAAGTTTACAACTTTTTCACTAAGTGTTGAGACTGAGATTTTACCACCTGATTTTACTCCGAAATGAAATTTCGAATGCGTTTTTACTACAGCAACATAGTAGAAATAAAAATTTTTCAAGCTGACTTGGCAGCTCGACCCCAACTAGGGGCTCTGCCCATTGGACCCCGCCAGGGGTTGCCACCCCTTGGACCCCGCTACCAGGGGCGCTGCCCCTGGACCCCCGTACACAATTTCATACTTTATGAAAATACAACGAAACAAACAGAATTATACTTCTGAAGTTATGATTTCAAACTATCGCCAGCGAGTCGTATACATTTTCACAACTATAAAATACAACCGTACGTATTTAACAAACACTTTGGACATAACTTGGTTGTACGAACACTAGCATGGATGGTCAACTACGACATCCACATACTTATTAAATCTCATACGTTTAGGGCGTTAGGAGATTCAGGATTATACTTGGGTTTTAGGCTTTGCTAGCACTCAAACATATTCAACTCAACAGGTGAGTTCACAGCCCCTACTTTTATTGTTTTAACTGCTTTGAACAGGGGTGGAAAACATAGTCAAACGCTTTTATATATACATGATTGTATACTAAATTACTCGAACGAATGGAGTACATTGAACTGGTAAACCGATACACAAACTGATGATTGTGAAATAACGCTTTCATACTATAAATACTGTAAACGCATAAACATGTTTTGAAAACGCTGGAGAACGACCAGCAACACTTCTTACTTAACTAATTGAGCAACTGAAAAGTTCCTACTGACATGGGCATTGACCGCTGAAAAGTCCCTTCTGACATGGGCACTAGATCCTGCGAACATGGGTCTACTATTGTTGATAAACTGTTAAAAAGTCCCTACTGACATGGGAACAGACCATTGAAAAGTCCCTTCTGACATGGGCACTAGATCCTGCGAACATAGGTCTACTATTGTTATTAAACTGATGAAAAGTCCCTACTGACATGGGCACTGGGTTCCTACTGACATGGACCTACTAAACGATTAGGATACTGACATTCCTACGAGATACAACTATTAGGATACTGACATTCCTACGATCATCTAATAGGATACCTACATTCCTACTATAACTTGAAATATACTTTTCGGGAAACCTCCCAACGAAACATACATACTACTAGGATACGTATATTCCTACAGAACATACTTGGAAATAGGATACTGCTTTCCTTCAACTACTAGGATACAAACTTTCCTACAAACAACTATTTGGAAACGTAATTGATTTTACGAATTTACACTTTTGGGTGACATCCCAACGATACTATATAAATAACAAGTGGGTTGCCAACTGTGCTTACAAACTCGAAACAACAATTGCAAACATAAAACCTATGAATTCACTCAACCTCGTTGTTGACTTTTACTATGTTTTTCAGGGAATTAGCTGCGCATGTAAGAATCGCCAACACACATGGAGAATTAGGCGACCCGTGAAGTTTTAGGATGCCAACTTTTTGGAAACATATGGATTTCTCTAGTATAACTGAAACTGTTTTAGTCATATTCCAGAAATCTACTTTTGTAAACTTATTACTTTTAACTTGTACGATTCGATGAATCGTAAACTTTGTAATTAATACTTTTGGCATCTTAATATATTATGTTCTGTAGTAATCATAAGCTCTGATACGTATGCATGTACTATGTAAATGTGGCATCCCCAGCTTATACCAATGCTTCCGCTAAACGAATTTGGGGGTGTTACAGAGTCGGTTTTAATTTGGGCCGAGTTGTTTATAACCTTCTAAAAAGGGAAAGTTTTCAAATTCTTAAAAAATTCAAAACCCTTGAAGAACAAAAACCTAAAAACCTAAACTAGAAGTTGGAATTAAGCTTGTTGGACTAAGATTAGTGATCTTTGCATCAGTTGGAATTAAACTTATTACCAATGCAAAGATGATGATGAAACTGATGCAAAGATCACTAATCTTAGTCCAACAAGCTTAATTCCAACTTCTAGTTTAGGTTTTTAGGTTTTTGTTCTTCAAGGGTTTTGAATTTTTTAAGAATTTGAAAACTTTCCCTTTTTGGAAGGTTATAAACAAGTCGGCCCAAATTAAAACCGACTCCGTATTCCCTTAAAACTAGCCCCCTTTCAATCTATTGTCTGGAACCTAAAAACCATTTGCGAGAAAACTATTTTATTTTACCGTAAGCTACAACTATTTAAAACAGTTAATATTCCACTAGTCACAATTCGCCAATTAACTTATTTATCTAAGTTATAGTTCAAAACATATAAAATGCACAATAATTAAAATATAACAACTAATAACATTTAAGTAAGGGAATTTACCAGATAGTCCTCAAGTCACAGAAGCGGGTGTTACAAATCTTCCCCCTTAGGAAGATTTCGTCCCCGAAATCTCACTAGACTCAAACAAATGAGGATAACGTGAGCGCATGCTCGACTCAGTCTCCCAGGTAAGGTTCGCCCCCAAACTATGTTTCCATTTAACTAAAACCATAGGAATCTCTTTCTTACGTAGTTTAGTCACCTTTCTATCAACTAACTCTATAGGTTCCTCAACTAATTTCTGACTGGAATCAACTCTAAGGTCCTGTAATGGAAGGATTTGGGATTGATCCTCCACATTACATTTCCTCAAGTAACAAACATTAAAAGTATCATGAATACTAGATAACTCAGGAGGGAGATTCAAGGCGACTGTCTGATCATTAACTACCTGTTTGATTCTGAACGGACCAATATACCTCGGGGCGAGTTTTCCACGCTTCCCAAATCTAATTATACCTTTCCACGGGGAAACTTTTAAATAAACAAGTTCACCCTCAACAAAAGTAACAGGACGACGAAGTGGATCAGCATACTGTTTCTGTCGGTCTCTAGCAGCTTTCAGTTTCTCATGAGCTATAGCAACTTTATCGGCTGTAATCTGTACAATATCAGGACCTGCAAACTGCTTCTCTCCAGCCTCTAACCAGCAAGTAGGCATTCTGCAACGACGTCCATATAACATCTCGTATGGTGGCATACCGATACTGGAATGATAAGAGTTATTATAAGCAAACTCTACCAAAGACAAATAAAAATCCCAAGAACCACCATACTCTAATACACAAGCCCGCAACATATCTTCCAGAGTCTGAATGGTACGCTCTGTCTGACCATCTGTCTGTGGGTGATAAGCCGTACTGAGGTTAACCCTGGTTCCCAATTCCCGCTGTAAATTCTGCCAAAACCCAGAAATAAACCTGGAATCCCTGTCTGACACAATCGATAACGGTATCCCATGCCTCAAAACTATCTCATGAATATACAACTGGGCCAACCGAGTCAAAGAAGCAGTCTCACTGGTAGCCAGAAAGTGTGCATTCTTAGTCAATCTATCAACAATCACCCAAATCATATCGTTACCTTTCTGTGTTCTGGGAAGTTTGGTGACAAAATCCATAGTAATATGCTCCCATTTCCACTCGGGAATATCTAGCTGTCTCAATGAACCATAGGGTTTCTGATGTTCTGCTTTCACCTGGGAACAAATATGACAAGTTTCTACAACACGTGCAACATCGGTTTTCATCGTAGGCCACCAATAAAGAGGTTTCAGGTCATTATACATTTTGGTACTTCCAGGGTGAATAGACAATCTAGATTTATGAGCCTCTAATAAAATCAAATCCCGAAGTCCCCCAAGTAATGGAACCCAAACCCGAGACTGAAAGGTTTTCAAACCTCGAGAATCATCAACCAATAAATCCTTTCGTTTCAACATAATTTCAGATTTCAAATTAACATCCAATAAAGCCTCAGACTGTGCAGCTTTTAACTGAGTCACTGAGAAATCAAAACAGAATGAATTTCTAAACGCATAAAACATACCCGATCAGAAGGCATCTTTCTGCTCAACGCGTCTGCCACCACATTAGCTTTACCTGGGTGATATCGGATTTCACAGTCATAATCCTTAATCAGCTCCAACCACCGCCTCTGTCTCATATTCAAATCTTTCTGAGTAAACATATACTGCAAACTTTTGTGGTCAGTACAAATCACACATTTAGTGCCATATAAGTAATGCCTCCAAATCTTTAATGCAAATACCACTGTAGCAAGCTCTAAATCGTGTGTAGGGTAATTCTTTTCATGAGTTTTCAACTGGCGAGAAGCATAAGCAATTACCCGATCCCTTTGCATCAAAACACATCCCAACCCAGCATGAGAAGCATCACAATAAACAGTAAAATTATCAGAACCATCTGGCAGAGCTAAAACCGGAGTCTGACATAATAACTGTCTCAGAGTCTGAAAAGCTATTTCTTGCTGATCATCCCACTGAAATCTAACATTCTTACGTGTCAATTTGGTCAACGGGCTTGCAATCTTAGAAAAGTATTTAATGAACTTTCTGTAATAACCCGCCAACCCCAGAAAACTTTTAATTTCAGAAGGAGATTTAGGTGTATTCCAATTCATTACAGCCTCAACCTTAGAAGGATCGACTTTTATTCCATTATCACAAATAACATGCCCCAAAAACTGTACTTCCCGCAATCAGAATTCACATTTTGAAAACTTAGCATACAAATGTTCCCTTTTTAAAGTTTCCAAAACCAGTCTCAAATGCTGTTCGTGCTCAGACTCAGAATTTGAATAAATCAGAATATCATCAATAAAACAATCACAAACTTATCAAGGAACGGTCGACAAACCCGATTCATTAGATCCATAAACACAGCAGGAGCATTAGTTAGTCCAAATGGCATAACTAAAAACTCATAATGACCGTACCTGGTGCGAAAAGCAGTCTTAGGAATATCTTCTTCACGAACTCGCACCTGGTGATAACCTGATCTCAAATCAATTTTAGAAAAATATGAGGATCCCTGCAACTGATCAAATAACTCGTCAATTCTGGGCAAAGGATACTTATTCTTCACAGTCCTTTTATTCAGCTCCCTGTAATCAATACACATGCGAAGAGTACCGTCTTTCTTTTTCACAAACAAAACAGGAGCACCCCAGGGAGAAGAACTAGGTCGTACAAAACCCTTATCTAACAATTCCTGAATCTGAGTCATCATTTCACGGATTTTAGAAGGTGCTAATCTGTAAGGAGACTTAGCTACAGGGGAAGAACCAAGAATCAAATCAATCTGATACTCAACTTCCCTAACAGGAGGTAAACCGGGCAACTCATCAGGGAAAACCTCTGGGTATTCAGAAACCACCCTAACATCAGACACAAACTTCTTTTCTAACTTTGTATTCACAACATAGGCTAAATAAAATTCACACCATTTAGCTAGAGATTTTCTAGCTTTCATCACAGAAATCAATGGAATACTGCCTTTTTCCCTTTCTCCTCGAGCCACTACGTATGACTCCTCGGAAATTGGGATTTTTATCAACTTTTTGTGACACTCGATATTGGCTTTGTTTTGACTCAGCCAATTCATACCTAACACCACATCAAAACTTGGAATAGGCAACAGAAGAAATGAAACAGGAAAGTCATGACCCTCTATCGTAATACTAGCCCCTTTTACCGAGGTGGTAACAGGAACCATTTTGCCATTAGCCACTTCTACTTCCATAGGATTTACACTCAACAAGGGAGTCAACTTTAACTTTTCACAGAAATTCACAGATATAAATGAACAGTTTGCTCCAGAATCAAAAAGTACACGTGCTGGTACAGAATTAACAAGAAAAGTACCAGTAATAACGTCATCAGTGACAACAGCCTCATCAACTGTCATCTGGAATGCACGACCAGTAGCAGATGGCGGATTTTTCCGCTTTTGGCTCGAAGAAGAGGAACCACCACCCATACCCGATCCCTGTCTCCTAGCCTCAGGGCAATCACCAGCTCTATGACCTTCTTTGTGACAGTTCCAACATACCTGATTAGGATAAGTACAATCTCTGGCTGCATGTCCCAATACCCCGCATTTGATGCACCTAGATGTCTAAGGAGTACAAGGCCCAATGTGTCTAGCTTTACACCTAGTGCAATAAGAACCGTCAGAAGTATTACCACCAAAACTAACTCTCCTGCTCGGCTGTGTACTCTGTCCTTTCTGTTTGCTCCGATCAGAAGAATCACTCTTTTGCCTCTGTTGAAACCTTTCTTTATTTCGCAGTCTTTTAGCTTGAATATCACTGTCGACAGAAAGGGCTAAATCAAAAGTCTGGGAAAGTGTACCTGCTAGTCTCATAGTAGTACGGTAGTCAGGAGGTAAAGCTCTAACAAACTGATCAATTTTGGTCCTGTCAGTCGGGACCTGATGTGACCTAAAAAGTCATGTTTTTAAGTACATATTTCCGCACTTTTTGGACTATTCTTTGGTGAAAACATTTCCAAACCATCATTATTTACTAAAAATCACCAAGGTTGTCTAAATATAGATGTTGCTGCAAAAATCGGTTAAAACGTCCAAATAACACGCAAACCGAGGCAAAACTATCACCTTAAATATTCCCTTCTTGATTTTCTTGTGAAATTAGATCTTAATTCATATTTTTTGATTCTATAGGAAAATCCAAGACCGGAGGTGAAAGAATCAGGAGAAACGGACGAAGAACGAAGAAGATGTGCAGTTCGGAAGCTCGCCGATCGTCATCCGGAACCCGCAAAAGTCAAACACTTCCAAATTTGGCAAACTCAGTGTCATTAGAAGCGTAACAAAAAAAAGAATCCAACGGTGCAAGAATCAAGCAAATCGGAGCCCAAACGAAGAAGATACGGACGAACCAAGCAACCGAGGAATCAATGGAGGCCAAATGGAGCACCACCCCCCCCCCCTGGGCACCTAGGTACCGTATACGATACCCTAGGTGCCGTATACGGCCCTTAGGGTGCCGTATACGGGGGTGTTTGCCTTGTGAGGTGCCGTTTGACACCCCTTGGTCCGCTTGCCCCGTATGCTGCTTTGATGCTTGTATTTGATGCTTCAAGGCTTGTACCATGGCTTTCACTCTTTCCCTATAAATACCAAGCCTCATTTCTCATTTCAACACACCTCTCATTCTTACAACTTCTCTTTCTCTCTCTAGAATTCTCTCTCTAGCACTACTCTTAGGAGTTAGAGGAGAATTGTTCTTGTAGTTAGTTCTTCTCTCTAGTTTCTCTCTCTAGCACTACTCTTAGGAGTTAGAGGAGAACTAGAGAGAAGATTAGGATTAGATTAATTATGTATTTAATTAGTAGAGGCTAGCTTATGTAATGCTTGGATATTAATGAAGAAATACAAGTGTTATTCTGCTCGCAATTCATATCGGTATTTTCTGTCCTTTCTATTATTAATTTGTCATATTGTTCTTGTTTGATGTATGTGATTTATTAATATTAGAAATGTTTATTGTTATGCATTGCGAGTAATTACTTGTATGTTTGCCATGATTAATGAGTAGTTTGTTGTGATATATCTAAATGGGGATGACACCATTATGAAATAACGGAGGTAACGTTATACGGCTTTCATTTGTGTAGCGCCGGAATCATCACGAATGTGTGTAGTACGGAACGTGGAAGCTATGAAAGTCGTGGGCACAATCCGTTGTGAAATAATGTTCCCAATTATTATATATTACAATTGTTTGTGAACTTATAAGCTGAACCTCTACCCGTTTATCTGTCCAACTTATGATGTGGTTTGTATCCTCCTCCCTAGAACCTGATAAATTGCTAGAAGTAGGATTGCCAACTATTCTGTGTTTGATGATCAATGAACTCAACATGGTCGTTGTTCCCTTGATTGAAATATATCTGTGAGGGACACGAAGCATAGGATTAGAGATAGATTAGGTTCATGCTTATCTGTTGTGTATCTTTGGGACAACTTCCGGGGTACCCATGATGTAATCCTTAGGTCAGTACTATGATGCTAGTATTCCGTCCTGTTGCATGTTCTTGTTTGATTGTTGCTTAGGTACTGCATACTAAACATACAATAACACTGTTGCTGCCTTAATGATTATGTTTTCATAAACATGATAAATATAATACAGATAGGTTTGAAAACTTGTTGTGCTGTTTAACTATACATTTATGATTTTAAACCAAACTATCGTCTTTCCTCCAATAAACGTGGTTAGAACCTTTATGACAAGGAGTAGCTAACCATTGATCAAACGGTCACTACCTATCTATGTTTTCCAAAATAAACATGGTCTGATTTTGAAGCTGCGGAAATACTGCCCAACTTATCGTATAGTACACCGTGAATTAATCAGGGATTTATTGGGCTGGGATTTATAAAGTGAACGGGTTGTTTAGCTATCATAGATGGTTTTACTGTAATACAAGCTTAGATATATTGAGTTCAGATGGCTGTAAAGTATGTAGCCCAGTTAAAGCCCTAATACGACTGTGTATTCGGTTTAACGTTGGAAACACCTATGGTGGAATACAAACACATACAAACTACGGAAAGGTCGAAGGCTGTATACTGTGTTACATCCTGGCTGAGTCTGTGATCCAGGAAAGACTGTAAAACGGGTGAATACACAATGTAACCAGTCTCAAATGCTGTTCGTGCTCAGACTCGGAATTTGAATAAATCATAATATCATCAATAAAACAATCACGAACTTATCAAGGAACGGTCGACAAACCCGATTCATTAGATCCATAAACACAGCAGGAGCATTAGTTAGTCCAAATGGCATAACTAAAAACTCATAATGACCGTACCTGGTGCGAAAAGCAGTCTTAGGAATATCTTCTTCACGAACTCGCACCTGGTGATAACCTGATCTCAAATCAATTTTAGAAAAATATGAGGATCCCTGCAACTGATCAAATAACTCGTCAATTCTGGGCAAAGGATACTTATTCTTCACAGTCCTTTTATTCAGCTCCCTGTAATCAATACACATGCGAAGAGTACCGTCTTTCTTTTTCACAAACAAAATAGGAGCACCCAGGGAGAAGAACTAGGTCGTACAAAACCCTTATCTAACAATTCCTGAATCTGAGTCATCATTTCACGGATTTTAGAAGGTGCTAATCTGTAAGGAGACTTAGCTACAGGGGAAGAACCATGAATCAAATCAATCTGATACTCAACTTCCCTAACAGGAGGTAAACCGGGCAACTCATCAGGGAAAACCTCCGGGTATTCAGAAACCACCCTAACATCAGACACAGACTTCTTTTCTAACTTTGTATTCACAACATAGGCCAAATAAAATTCACACCCTTTAGCTAGAGATTTTCTAGCTTTCATCACAGAAATCAATGGAATACTGCCTTTTTCCCTTTCTCCTCGAGCCACTACGTATGACTCCTCGGAAATTAGGATTTTTATCAACTTTTTGTGACACTCGATATTGGCTTTGTTTTGACTCAGCCAATTCATACCTAACACCACATCAAAACTTGGTATAGGCAACAGAAGAAATGAAACAGGAAAGTCATGACCCTCTATCGTAATACTAGCCCCTTTTACCGAGGTGGTAACAGGAACCATTTTGCCATTAGCCACTTCTACTTCCATAGGATTTACAATCAACAAGGGAGTCAACTTTAACTTTTCACAGAAATTCACAGATATAAATGAATAGTTTGCTCCAGAATCAAAAAGTACACGTGCTGGTACAGAATTAACAAGAAAAGTACCAGTAATAACGTCATCAGTGACAACAGCCTCATCAACTGTCATCTGGAATGCACGACCAGTAGCAGATGGCGGATTTTTCCGCTTTTGGCTCGAAGAAGAGGAACCACCACCCATACCCGATCCCTGTCTCCTAGCCTCAGGGCAATCACCAGCTCTATGACCTTCTTTGTGACAGTTCCAACATACCTGATTAGGATAAGTACAATCTCTGGCTGCATGTCCCAATACCCCGCATTTGATGCACCTAGATGTCTAAGGAGTACAAGGCCCAGTGTGTCTATCTTTACACCTAGTGCAATAAGAACCGTCAGAAGTATTACCACCAAAACTAACTCTCCTGCTCGGCTGTGTACTCTGTCCTTTCTGTTTGCCCCGATCAGAAGAATCACTCTTTTGCCTCTGTTGAAACCTTTCTTTATTTCGCAGTCTTTTAGCTTGAATATCACTGTCGACAGAACGGGCTAAATCAAAAGCCTGGGAAAGTGTACCTACTAGTCTCACAGTAGTACGGTAGTCAGGAGGTAAAGCCTTAACAAACTGATCAATTTTGGTCCTGTCAGTCGGGACCCATTCATGTACAAATCGCAGCTTTTCTGAAAACTGTCTTATAAGCTCATCAATACTCATCTGATCAGCCTTTTCCAAATCAAGAAATTCCTGCCTGATACGGGAAAGATTAAACTCAGAACAAAACTGCTTACAAACCTCAGCATGAAAATCTGACCATCTAATAGCACTAATCTGTTGTGGGGTCAACGGTGCAGTAATCGAGTCCCACCAAGACATAGCCTGACCCTTTAACAAATGTACTACATAACGTACCTTATCCTCCTCCTCACAATGACAAACATCCAACTTTCTCTCCACATCACGTAACCAGTCAAGGGTAACTGTAGGATCAGAACTCCCAGAATATACAGAAGGATTACTAGACATAAATGTTTTAAGGGAACAACTTTTCTTTAACTGCTGAACTGGTGGGAAAATAGATATCGGAAAACCAGCAGATCCAGACGTAGAAAATGGTACAGAAGTCTGAAAAGTATACCCCTGAGTTTGCTGTTGAGAAACATACGGAACTGATGTCGGAGCCCGAAAAGTAGATGTAATAGGTGGAACAGTACTCTCAACATGTGGCTGGCTCGGAGCTTGACGTTGAGAAAGCTCGGCCAACTGTTTCCGTTGATCTATCACCTCAGCCTCTAATCTCATCATATACTCACGATCAGATTCTCCACCAACTGAATAAGAAGTACCCTGAAGATTCTGAAAATCTGGAGGTGCATCTGTCTCTGAGGCATTATTAAGGATAGGGTTCGGTTGCTCATTTTCAGCCATCCTGTAATCACAACACATCTCACAACTCGTTAATTGTTAGTACTAATATACTAACCAATATCAATTCATAACCAATCCCGTAACCTGGAATGTTTGACCAATACTAATAGGTTTGGGATTGAACACTTAATCACTGCTCAATTCGCCCAAACCTATGCTCTGATACCAAATTATAACACGCCACAATTTACATGCCAAATTTTTTTTTTTTTTAACTCGGAAGCGAAATCCCATTCATATAAACACTGATGACATTATGTCATCAACCAAAACATATTACAAGTTATAAGTATTAACTGCTCGTTTACAAACCATTAGTTTTATCATAGTCATTATATAATAAAACATGAACAACTGTTTGTAACAAAATCAGAGTAATCCTGGTCAAACAACTCCCAGTCACTCCTTGCCCAGTCCCAGTCACATCAAACCTGCAAGGAGTAAACAACGGAATTAGCACGAAGCTAAGTGAATAAACCTGTTACAAACAGTTTGACTTAGCTATAACATTATCAATTATCAACAATAACACAGAGACACTACATCACCAAGAGGATCGGTGGTCCTTGTGACGTCGTACAGACCCGGGAGACGCACCAAGCGACACTTACAACCAACTGCAGGCCAATACAGTGGTATTACCGATAACTGTTTGCTACCTTTAGTCAATATGTGTTCCATTCTCAACACATGATTATAAATCTCACATTGACTAACCTGTAGCAACCAGTCCAACAATTGTTGACCCCCGATTCACCAAAATGCTCAAAGGCAACACTTCACAGTTATATATATATATTTTTCAACAATAATATTCAACAATTACTATATTTATATTGTTGTAACTAATATGTCACAACCAAACCACACTGAAGTTCCAAGTCTATTCACCTGTCAACTTCGGTCTAACTACTCAGCTGACTAACTCATTGAGTCTTCGGCGTGTTTGAAAACACAACAGAATTACAATTAGTAATTCATTTCACAAATGTAATTTAATCAAACGTAACATTAACTGAATATCAGTAATTATATCAGTTATCACGTACCATATAATATTACGGCATTTAATTGTACATATTGTATTTATTTTACAATATTAGGATCAACATAATCATCAAATGTTAAAACAACCAAAATCCTGAAATTGACCAAGTACCCGCCGGGTATACCCACTAAAGCCGCCGGTTAAACCCATCAAACCGCCGGGAACATTTCATTTTAGTGGAACAGAATCAAAATGCGGTTTAAAGCCAATTTTAGCCGCCGGGTTTCCTTTCTAACCCGCTGGGTTCTCGGTTTGGGCCACTAGCCGCCGGGTAAGGATAGTACCCGCCGGGTACTATCCATCTTCCAGCGCCCTGAACCCAGATCAAAACCAGGTCCGAAAATCATGTATTTCATCCATCAAAACCAGTTTCTTACAGCTTGAATTCAATACTTATATCACCATAACATCAAGGAATATTATTAACATCATATAACACTTAGTTCATTAATCTATCAAGTTCATCAAACTATTTATAAACATGAATTAAAAATCAAATTAAACTTACAATTTAAGATGCAAAGATGATGATGAAACTGATGCAAAGATCACTAATCTTAGTCCAACAAGCTTAATTCCAACTTCTAGTTTAGGTTTTTAGGTTTTTGTTCTTCAAAGGTTTTGAATTTTTTAAGAATTTGAAAACTTTCCCTTTTTGGAAGGTTATAAACAAGTCGGCCCAAATTAAAACCGACTCCATATTCCCTTAAAGCTAGCCCCCTTTCAATCTATTGTCTGGAACCTAAAAACCATTTGCGAGAAAACTATTTTATTTTACCGTAAGCTACAACTATTTAAAACAGTTAATATTCCACTAGTCACAATTCGCCAATTAACTTATTTATCTAAGTTATAGTTCAAAACATATAAAATGCACAATAATTAAAATATAACAACTAATAACATTTAAGTAAGGGAATTTACCAGATTGTCCTCAAGTCACAGAAGCGGGTGTTACAATACTCCACCAAAATGCCAAACATTAATCTGTTATTATTAGTTTGTAACCTTCATATTATATATTAAAAAAATTTTAAAAATAAATGGTAGAAGATGACTTGAGACTTGAGAGGGGTGTTTGAGTTGGGGGAGTAAGGAAGACTGGGTCTGGAAGACCGTTAAATGGAGGTCAAAGAAAGACACTGGTCCTGGTCCATTAGACATGGGTCAGGGCCCACGGACTCGACAGAACACATGCGGATCAGAACTTGTGATCCAGACTGGTATTGTCGGGCGGGCATCAATCCGGTCAGACCACCTCTCTGCACTTCTACTTCACATCCCCCTATATATAATCACCTCACAAATATACAAATATATTAATAATAACGTTATTTACTCCAATTAAAGTATCATGGATGATAATTTTCTTTTTGTTTTTTTTAACCGCAAATACAAATAAATATTACTTCAAGTGAGACTTAAATCCACAATATCTTAGTTAATAGGTTCATCTCGTACCGAGAGGACAAATACCCTTTGGTATCATGAACGATAAATTGTACACTGCCATTTTTTATTTATTCATCATTAAATATTAAACATGTTTTACTATGTTGTGCATTTTAACACCGTCAAATATATTCTAAATAAATCACCTCTCAACAATTACATATACTTCTTAACCAGATCTTCAACAAGAAATAAATTATTTGGTCAACCAAAGTCAGACCATGAATGATCTATTACTCTGAAATCACATAAATGTACGGAGTAATTCATATGACGACAGTGAAGAAGATAAAAAAGATAAGTGCACATCCGAACAAGAAAAGGTAAAAGCTAAGAACATAGAGATGTAGGTTCTCACCGGCTCGAGAATGCCGAGAACCGATGTTCCCCCACTCCCCTATGTCGTTCCGTTAATGTCCTCGCCACCGTTCTCGCACATCGTCCCCAAGACGGTGAACTTTGCCTTTTCTTTTCTTTCTTTTTATTTTGATTGACTTGAAATGTTTTTGCGGGTCCATTTTTGGTCGGAGAACACTTAGCGAAAACATCGAACCACTCCGTTCAAAAATGTGTCTTCTCATTCAATGCTCTCTAGAAAACTGAAAAAAAAAAAAAAAAAACCCTTCGCCACTCTTTCTGTTCTACTAATAGTTACTAGAGTTTGAAGATATTGGGTGGTCCACTTTAATTGGTTGGCACACGAAACTTTGTATTTTTGCCTGCGACACATCACTGACTCATTGCATCAATTAAAAAGCTAGCTAGCCAGGGGTTGTTAAATCAGTGTTTCATATGGTCTAGTTTGTTTTAGTCGTATTAGTCACTTGCAAGTTATACCTTTTTGTAGAAAATAGTTGGATTTTTATAGAATTAAAACTCAGCTCTTTTAAGCTTTAACATTTAATATGTTCCTTTCAGCACTTCATATCGATGATCATAACAAAAATTAAGCTCTTGTAAGCCATGAAAAAGCCACCAATTTGTACAAAAATAAAATGACGTCATCAAGGAACTCTTCGAAGCACTTTGCATGAGATTCTCTGTTCGGTGACAATAACATTCACGAAAGGACTTCACATGACAAATAACCAGCTCGTGATCGTTGGACCGTTCATAGAAAGCCTAGCTACTATATCACATCTATAGACTGCTTAGCAAGATAAAACCGTTAATTAGGTACTCAAATGCACAGTAAACTTAACAAAGTATAACGAAGCGAAAGTAGTTAGTTTGTTATTTAATTGACCTAACACGTAACAATCTAGGTACGTATTTGTGAACTGTGTGGGTGATCATTTAAATCTAGTCAAAAGCTTCGAATTATTCATTTCAGACATTATATATGTCTAACTAAAATAAGTTTACTGCGACTACCTTATTTATTGGTTGATGATTTTTTTCACTTTTAATTTTATACATATAATTAATTTGTCATATGTCATACTCATAATGTTATGTCAAATTTTTAAATCCATTTGAAAAGTTATATTTTAATTTTCTTTTATATTTTGCCCACTTAAGTGATTTCGTCTTCCATTTTATATTATGTTTGTAGTCTTATCAAGAAGGATTAATATATAGTACGTAACTACTAATTTCATTAACTATGTCTCTACTTTGTATTATATCATTGTATGTTCCTTTATCTAAAAAAACACTAATTATATTTATATATATAAGAATTATAGTATTTATTAATATATTAAGTGAAGACATTACTTTAAGTTATCAAAGTCCCTCTTTCAAATGATATGATAAACGTATCCTCTTTCAAATGATACGATAAGCTTAACGTATCCATTTAATTATCAGGGCGGAACTTTGACACATTGTTTGAAGGCCAGTCAAAACGTAAAAGATGTACGTACTTGAGGATAAAAGATGTACATCCTTTCTTGCGCCTTAGTCATCGGCCAACACTTTGATCCGTACAACATAGCAGGTCTAATTGCAACCTTATAAAATTTCCCTTTCAGTTTACGGGGGACTTTTTTGTCACACATGACGCATGTCGCTGCTCTCCACTTCAACCAGCCAACCTTAATCCGATGAGTCACGTCCTCGTCGCTCCTCCTGAACAATCTCCATCTTAAATCACAATTTTTTTTTATTGACGGACGATATTAATAGAATAGAGGGAGTATTGTATTAATGGTTACGGAGTACTTTTATAGGCATCTAACATCAAAACTTATGAACAAAAATACATAATAAAAATAGCATTAATGAACAAAAATCCAACTTTAAACAAAGCATAATAATATAATATTAATGTATGTGGTTCAAGTACGCAGTCCTTTTTTGGTACGCACGATACGCAGCCATTTACATCCAGCCACGTCTACCTTCTTCTTCGATCCCCTTCATGCTTCGATCTCCAGTATACGCGGTGCTAATAAGGGTATATTAGTAATCTACCTCCTCCTCCAATATGACGTTAAGTTCCGTTGATTTTCGTTAACCTTCTTCCTATATGAACGATTTCCTTTCATTTTTTCAAAGGACTTGTTAGAAAATTCCATCAATTCACTCTCACTATTTTTCGAAATTCTATCAATTTACTCTCGATTTCAATCATGATGATGACGATGATTTAGAAACTGAAAGTACCTATATTTACACTCTGTTAACCATTTTAGTTCTTGTAATTTTTATAATCAATTAGGTTAGATAGTTTTTGGTGATTAATTAGATTAAATTGATTATTTATATGATACATTTAGAGTAAATTTGAAATTATTAATTACTAAATTGCATTTATATTAGCTTAATTGTGTTTGATTTCAAAATAATTAAGCAATTGTTGATTAATGAGTTTATTGTCAGTAAGTCTGTTGTGTATTGTGTATCATTTGCTAATGTGCATAAATAATTAGTTTTGTTTATTTCATTGAGACATTTTGAATTAATGTATTGTTATCAAATTTATTTCAATTAATATATGATTTTTGATGTTATGTGTATATTTCACCAGTCTATTATCTTTTTTTTATCTTATTGGGTTCTTTTCAGCTGTTTATTGTGTAGCAGGTTTAAATGATCCAGATTTTAGTGTATAAAAGTTTGGAATTCAAGTGTTAAAACCTGATAGGAAAGTTCAGTGGATTCAAGATGTTGAGGATGGATTGAAACCTATTATAGGTATGAAGCTTATATGAAGTTTGTTTGATACATATATAAATGATACACAATACACATGTATTAATTCTCTTTTTGTGTTTTCCTCTTCCATATGTCTAAGGTTGATTGATTATAGGATTTAGAAATAACTATAATTTGTGTATTTCTACTTTGTGCATCATAGTAAATTAATATTTGCTTCATGTGACTATGGTTGATTAATTAGGGTTTAGGATTAAATGTATATATAATTTGACAGCAAAGATAGAGAATTTATGGTTTGGGAACCAGTTACATTCGTTCATGGTGAAAACTGGTAACAACATAAGTGGTTTTTGCAGTGAGTGCTTTGGTTGATATGTATTCAAAAAGTGGGTGCTTCAATGAAGCTTATGAGTCCTTTAATGGATGTGATTGTGGGTCAGTGGATGTGGTTTCAAAAAACGTTGTTGTTGCTGCCTGTTGCACAGAAGGAAAGTTAGATATGGCCTTAGAAATTTTCTCAAGCCCGCCAGAGTTAAATGTTGTGGCATCTTGGATTACAATGATCACGAGTTATGCTCAACATGGGTACGATACAAATGCCATTGAGTTAGCTGTTTGTAGGAACCAAAAAGGATTTAGATGGAATGAGCATACTTTTGCTGGTGTTTTAAGTGCTTGTTCGTCTTTAAGCAGTTTAAAAATGGGGAAAGAACTTCATGCTAAAGTCTTGAAGGAGATAATGAGCTTGAATCCGTTCATTAGTAGTGGAATCGTTAATGTATATTGCAAAAGTGGCGACATGAGGTATGATGAATCAGTCCATTCAACAATTGGAGTCGAGAATAAATTTTCTACCACTTCAATGATTGTTGGATACTCTTCACAACACAATATGCTACAAGACCGAAGGATCTTTGATTCTTTAACAACAAAGAATTTTGTGGTCTGGTCGGCTATGTTTTTTGATATTTGAACTGTCATTTGCTGTGAAAATGTTTTTGAACTATTTCACTTGTTCAGAACCGAAGAAACAACGGTTCCTGATGGTTCGATTATTACAACCATACTTGGTGCATGTGCTATACAAGCTACTGTTGATCATGGAATACACATACATGAAGAATGAGGATTTCAATAGATGGGAAAATAACAGTGCGTTAACTGACATGTACTCGAAATGTGAAACATAACGTATGCACGAAGATTCTTTGAACGCATTAAGTTTAGGAAAAGCTGAACCTAGAATTTGGAAAAGCTGGTACGAGCTATACTTCAGTTCACTGATATCTAAAACTTTATCATCTTAGTTGTCCATTTAAGTAGTTCTATGTTCTATTGTAATGACATCTTCTATCCAATTTATATGCAGGTTTTTAAGCAATTTTTTACTGAGTTTATGTGACCCATTTGATTCGTTTTCCAGCTATTTTAGTATTTGATCAGTGCGACTCGTTGGAAAAGCATGACCTGAAATAACTCCATAAGTTAACGTGTCAAAATTGCTTTGTGTAATATTATTTATTGGTTGATGGTTGATGCTAACTTTTGAAACATGAAACTACTTCAGGTACGAGAGATGCCCAATGTTTTGATTATTCCCCGTAGTGCAGATTATAGTGAAGAAGTGTAGTTGGAGATTCGGGTGTGGTTATATATGCTACACAGAAACAAGTTCTCAGTGGTGAAGTATATACGTGGGTTGAAACTATTGATGGTTCTGATGTTAAACAAACCATATGGCCACGTGCTTCTAGGATTATGAGTAGTGATTCTTTTTCGCATGTACTGTTGTCCGAACCAACCAAGAAAGCTATTGCATATATGGGTTTTCAGTATATGACACCGGTAAACGTAAAAGATTGGAACTTTGTTATTGTTTGTTATTTGCTTCAGCTTGTTTAAATTATATGTATACAATATAATTATAGATACAATGCACTCCCTTTTTAAAAAGGATACAAATACTCTGATTAAATACAGTTTTTATGTGTGATACACAATGATCATTCCTAGTTAATTTTTACAAAATATACTCTATACATAGTTTCATATATAAATTGTTTGATCGGTATACTCTATAATTAAATTTGAGACATCAATGGCAAACTTGTGGACAGTAACACCATAACATTCATAAAAAACATATTCTATGCTTTATCTTTAAACAAAACAATACAACAATTTAATAAACTTCGTGCAGTAAATTAAATAAATTCCATTGATGTAGAACATGACTAAAATGGGACAAGAATACATCCAGAATAAATTCCATTGATGTTAGTTCAGTTCAACACCTCTGAATATTCATCATGTACCATTAAACTTAACTTTTTAAAATACATCATTAAACTTAAGCTTAGAAACACAAGAAATGACTGCACCATTCTCAAATCATTCTTCACCATTCTTATCAGTTGAATCTTTGAAGTCATCTCCATCAGTTGTTTCATAATTCATATCATATTCATTTAATTCTCTTCATTTCTTCTTGAATCTTTTTCTTCGTGTATACCGTTCGTCCGGAAGTCACTTGGTTTGGACTTTTGATATTTCATGCTTGATTTTTTTCACCTTCGTCACATTCTTTTCCTTTCCCTTGCTCTTGATGATAATCATTGAAATCATCAGTATTAACTGTTTCATCAAAAGTATCGTATGTTCATTGATACAAAATACACCTATGCTAGATACACAATGAACATATGTTACAAAAATACAACTATTTGAGGAGCAAACCATGAGGAACTTTTGAAAAGTCTACCATCAGTTGTGAATTTTTTTGATACACAATGAACATGTGTTATAAGATGCAGAAATTATGTACGAATTTCGTTGATACACAATACACCTACTCTATATACACAAATGAACATAGACATTATACTAAATCCGTATATTATAGCACATTTTAATTGATACACAATACACCAATGGAAGATACACAATGAACATAGGAATTTATACATGTTGACTGATACACAATACACCTATGCAAGATACACAATGAACATAGACATTATGTTTTGAACTAAATCAGTATATTATAGCACATTTTAATTGATACACAATATACCTATGGAAGATACACAATGAACATAGGAATTTATGTTTTTAAACTAGTACATGTTGATTGATACACAATACACCTATGCAAGATACATAATGAACATAGACATTATGTTTTAAACTAAATCAGCATAACATGTTGATTGATACACAATACACCTATTCAAGTTACACAATGAACATAGAAAATTTTGTTTTAACCTAAATAAGTAACACATGTTCATTGATACAAAATACACCTATGCTAGATACACAATGAACATAGGAATTTATGTTTTAAACTAAATTAGTAGTTATGCTAGATACATAACACAATGATTAACATATCAGATTAGATTAATAATAATATTATAATTGATACACAATGCACATATATAAGACTTTAATAACATTTTTATGAAATTATAATTTGATACATAATGCACATGTATAGATATTTAATCAGAATCTAAGAAATTTATAATTGATACATAATACACATGTATAAATTTTGTTTTGTTTTCCACTTTCATATGTATGTTAGTTTATTCCAGTTTTACATGATTGGAAAATCTAATAGGATTGATACACAATAAACATTAGTAAAAACGATGTCTTCGTTTTATTAGTTAAGTTTAAAAACATTCAAAACAACTATAATAATGATTATAATTACACCACTTACAATTGATACTCTAGGATTTTTGTGTCAGTGGTTCATTGATTCGGGTATAAATAATTCTAGTAGTAAATATAAATTGATACATAATAAACATGTGTAATTTAAAGTTAGTCAATGAGGTTCTAGTTTAACAAAAGCTTGTGTATATATTTAATATAGTATGCTTTAGAATTATTTTCATTTAAACTGTCATTCAATAGAAATTTAATCACAACTTAACAATATTATAATTGATACACAATGCACACATATAAGAATTTAATCACAGTTTTATGAAAATTACAATTTGATACACAATGCACATGTATATATAGATATAGATATTTAATAATAATCTGAGAAAATTATACTTGATACATAATGGACATGTATATATAGATATAGATATTTAATAATAATCTTCTATCTAACTCTCCTGACCCACCCATTTTGTCACAGGTTTGTTGGGTTAAATACATTTAAGGGAACTTTTGACCCCCTTGACCCATTCAACTAATCTGACATTTTTCCTTTGTAAATATTCTATCCTACAAGTTTCACTACTTAGCAATCATAGACACATGATGACCTATTTGCATATGAATCAGTGGAAATTAATACGTCTATTCAAAAAGAAAAATCAAATCTTTTGCTACTAAAAAGAACCTGTCTTCCTCTGGAACATCAGTCTGAGTTAGCTTCACAACTATGACTCTAGGTTCAGGCTCTTCTAAAACCAACCTCACCTGCACAAGTAAACACACATTATTGATGATTCTTTGATAACTAATATGGCTCCCTATGTGCAAAAAAGAAGAACATCAACTTCAAAGACAAACTATTATGACCTAGACAAAAGACCACTTTATGATGCAAACATAGATATACAGTGCTCGTACACACATCTACCATGAGTTAATAGCTCAAGTTAGCCATTCAATTCAGCAAGCAACAAAACCATTACAATCGACAAGGTACGTGTTACTAAACAAAATGGAAGACAAATATAATTGTGTCAGAATTAATAAGATAAGCCCTGTTACCTGAAGAACATTACTTCAATATTACTGTCAAAGCAATGACCTCTCCTCATATAATGATATCGATACGCTCTCTACATATGTACACTTAAATTAAGTTCAGGCTAGAACCTCATGTGCCAACAACATCCTCTTAAACTTAGGTTGATCTTTAAGATTTCTATTTAATAAAATTGTAACACCACTAAAATTACCAGTTCACCTGCTCTATAGATGGAAGATATAACAAATCGAACTGTTTGACAAGATCTTTAACGCAGGCTATAATGTTTATAATTTCAAATTCTATAGAATACACAATACATGAATATGTATATATAAAGCAATACAAAATACTACTGTATAATAATTTTCAGTTTTACAGACATCTATATTTTTACAATTATAATAATTTAATACACAATACTACTGTAAAAAAAACTCATAGAGATTCAAAAACATACTATTGAAGATGTATACACAGTACACAGTACACAATACATGAAGATGTATATATAAAGCAATACACAATGATGATACCTCAATACACAATGATGATACCTCTTTTTGAACGATGATACACATTTGAATTAGAAAATTAATTTTCAACAACAATTATGCTAGAATTCAAGCATTCCTTTTGAGACTGATACAGATTGATGCATTTTTTTTACTTTACACATCAAAAACATTGCGATTAATACAATTAATTTCAACAAAAAAAAACAGAAAATTAGGGTTTAGCTTTTTATGAATTTTTTTAGAATTACCTTACTGTTTGAGGTGATCAATCTTCTTCATCTTTGATGTTATATCTTCATAACGATCAACAATTAATCAGTTGATTGAACGTAATACACAGAAATCATAATTGTGAAAACTAAGGTTCTTAAGACGAACAATGGAGTTGATAAAAATGAGTTAATGTAGAACTAACGGCCGTTAGTTTAGTCATGTGTACCAAGGGAGTTTATCATTTGCCCTTAGCTTTCTATTTAATTACGTATTTGCCACTGCACATGTTTAATTGGAATTGATCAAATGGAAGGTTAGGATGTGTGCGTACACTATTTACGTTAGTGTACCCGTGTTCAAGAACCGCCCTCTAATATTAATATGAAAAACAGGAAAGAAAACCAAATAAAATGTTAAAAAGTAAAGTTTAGGATTATCGAAGGATCCGACAACATTAAAAGGATCTGTACACACTCCACTTGTAGTTGTCCACAATTTGAACATACTTGTGTGCTATGCGCTTCCATTTCCTTCTTTTTTTATTTTTATTTATTTATTTCTACAAAGCTTTACGATGGTAAGAAAAATCTAACGTTGAAAAGTTGGAATTTGAGCATAAATGCATTATTATAAGAACAATACAACGTTATTCAACATCCTCACATTTTATTAAGGATCTTATTTTTGAAAAATGGTAAAATTAATTTTCGCCTCTAAAAACCGTAAATAAGAATCATTTAAAGATAATTATTAAACTTAAAATTTCTTTTTATCATTATTAAAAGTCATAATAATATTTAATATATCACAAATAAAATAATATCTCCACAAATTAAATGCAAATACTCAATGTGTCACTTATAATTCTGATTAAATCGGATAAAATTAACGTCAACAAATAGACAATTTTTTCTTATTAACGATCTATACCATATACTTAAAGCAAAATACAATGGGGAAATCCCAACCCTTAATTGAGTTTTCACAAATAAATCCGATAATCAAGATTAATCCCTATTATATTTATAAATATTATTATTTATATAATAATAATAATAATTATTATATATATTATATTAAAAAATAAATAAACGGAATATATCAAATTAGATAAGAACCTTCTAATGTATCAATCTAATATAGTAAATTAAAGTTAAATTAATCAATTAATAATAAATTCAATCGGTGTATAATTTATAAAAATAAAAAAAAATAAACGGAATACATCAAATTATATAAGATCCTTCTAATATACTAAATTAAAATAATAAATTAAAGTTAAATTAAATTAATTAATAATAAATTCAATACTTAAATTATAAAAATAAGGATTTTGCTATTTGTAGCCCTAAAGGTTATGTTTAAGAGTTAGATTTGTGCTCTAAGAGGTGGTAAATCAAGGTGATTGGGAGAAATTATATTCAGGGGTGGATGATTATTATTAAAGTATAAACAATCAATGCGTGTCTGAATTTCTTATTAATAACCCTTAAAGCTATGTATAACATTTTCCTAAAAATAATACTCCAATATCATAAATTATAACCGTCCCATATCTTCTCCATTGGGGATTATTAATCTTCTCCTAAAAAAAATGCAACCACCCCAAATCACGTCGTTTTAAGAGGTTAGGGTTTGTGCACAATTTCATCTATAAACAACAATCAAAGATAAAAACGGATGGTATCAACGCTGACGATGATGTTGAAACTACGATGGTTTATATTATTAGATTGGAAACAAGTTAAGCAGGTTCAATTTACCTAAAATGTATCATCATTACAAATACCTCTTTGATAGTTTTTGAAGTATAATCATTAATCATTTATGGATGTTTGGTCGTTACAATTTCTATTAATAGTGTTCTTATCATTCGTAATAATAAAGTATCGTCCGTACTTTAACATTACAGTGTGATGATGTTATTTTTATTGTTGGTTATAAATGTTTCATGTTATTATCTTAAGAATAGCTTCATGTTATGGATGTGGCTTATTCTTTATGTTTAATTGAATTTGAGTCTCAATATACTTAAAAATCGTTTACTAAATATATTTGATTTTTAAAGTGAATTAGTTTTCATTGGATGTAACTAATATAATATATTAGGATGTCTAACTTGAATCAACCACTTAACTATCAATAGTAGACACAAAATTACTTTACTTATTTTTATCATATATATATAACAAAAACAAATCGAACAAATGTTTGACTTTTAACAAAATTTACAAATAAAAATATCAAAGTCCGCCTATTCGTGGGTCCTTTTTAACATTTTAATATGACCTCTGAGATTGTCCAATGACCTAAAGAGGAAAGTTCAAAAAAGAATGGTAAAAAAATGGAGAATGGAAGAACCAATAGGATTTCTCCATTTCAAATACCCATTTCCACATTTTTTTTCAAAGCTAAATATCTCACAAACCGTATGTCTATAATTTATAAAAATTACATATTCGGATACAGCGTCTTTTTCTCTTCGATTCTATATCCAACAACATATACTTTCGACAAAGTTTTTTTTTCCATTTTTTATGGGTTTTAGAAACTTTTAATGTGAAATCACATGTGATTTAACACTAAAAATAATCACACCCGCTTATATTTCTGATTAAACTTTAAATTCAAATCATTGATGATGTAAAAAGATTAATATATGAAAAACTAAGGTGTAATCACATGCGATTGAATATCAAACTATCAATCACATGTGTTTAAAGAGTAATAAAATACGGATTTTCATATCATTGACTAAGAATTATACAATCAAGTAAAAATCAAGTTGAAATCATAATGAATTATCATATATCGGTAAATTTCTCAACAAATATTAATTTTTAAATGAAAATCATATGTGATTATATGCAAAATCATATGTGATTATATAACAAATCACTTGTGATTAAGTGTACAAATAACAATCACATGTGATTTTTAATGAAAGTTATTGCAATTTTTAATTTTTTATTTATAACTATTAATGTAGGTGAATATTAAGTTATAATCACGTGTTAAGTAGCAAGTACCATGAATAAATAATCGTGAACAAATTTTAAATTTTTTATCATAAATCACATGTGATTATATTATGAAATCCGGTAAAAAAAAAAGCGAAAAAAAAAAAATTCGTCAAAAGTATATCTTATGACATCTCTAATCGAAGAGAAAAATGCGCTGGTTCCGAATGTATAATTTTTATAATTTATGGACTTACGGTTTGTGAGATAATTAACCAATAGGGTAAAAAATAGAAGTGGGTTTTGTAGAGAATTGAAAGAATCCTATTGATTCTCACATTCTCTACTTATTTAGCATTCTTAAAAGAACTCACCTCATGACCTAAAACATATTTTGAACCATTACACAAGCCGTCCATTCCATTCCATTTACCGTCTTAAAAGTGAATTTTACAAAGTCAAATGTCGTAGTTCACATTGTCACGGATCTTCATTTAGTATGTCTATTCATGAATTTCAAAGTTAATTTTCGTTTGTGTTATATGTATATATTCATATATATTAAAAAATTATGTATCTTATATACTTTTAATGTTAATGTTTTTTTAGTTTATTGTTGTTTTATTATTTTTTGTAGATAATTCTAATGTTGACCAATTCTAAGAATCGCTAAAGTTTTCAAAATGATGAAATAAGTGAAGACGGTACAAAAACAAACTATCCATGAATATATGTTCAAAAATTATATATATCAAACAATTTAGTGTAGCCCGCGTTGTTGCGGGTCTTTTATCTAGTTCCCATTAAATTAAATTAAAATTAAAAATATACAAGTATAATAATTTTAATAAATCATATGCTCCGGATGTCATGCACGTGTATTACTTAACGGCCATTTAGTAACTTTCCCAGCATGGAAGTTAACAAGTGGTAACATTTTGCCGGAAGTTAACCTTGTACAAAGCAAGTAATTTTACTCGCAATTTTACCTTACTTCTAATGATGTCAATCTAGGTCGATAAAGTACTCCTTTTAATTTATGTTAATTAATAACTAATTTCCTATGATGATAAATCATAATACTCACACGCACCCCATTAATTACAGTAGATTCGAAAACACCAAATTTATTGTTGTTGAAATTTGAAAATGCTACACCTTTGGGCCAATGTTCATAACACTAGGATTATATATGCATAATAATAATAAAACTTATGTTAATAATTTGAAGTACTAATCATGGTGAATGACTTACGGGTGTTCCGTATACGGATATACAATCAAATTATCCAAATAATTATTAGGATCGGACCATTAGCATTGGCCAGTTTAGTTTTTTTTTGGATCGAACTGGACCAAAACCCTTAATATATCGGTTTTCAGATCGATTTTGGTTACTCTGATTAGAGCTAGATAGTCCAAATAAAACGAACAATTATTTATGATGTATTTAATAGTGTTTTATTTATCTGTCAAAATAAACATTTAATAAATAAAGTATTTAGTTATTTTTTCATATATAATAAAACCTTAATAGGTAATATAGTGGAAAGTTCAAAAAAGAATCGTAAAAAAATGGAGAATGGAGGAACCAATAGGATTGCTCCAATTTAAAAACTCATTTCCCCCTTTTTTTTCAAAGTTAAATATCTCACAAACTATATGTATATAAATTATAAAAATTACATATTCGGAATCAGTGTCTTTTTCTCTTTGATTCTTGATCAAACAAGATATACTTTTAACAAAGTTTTTTTTTTTCATTTTTATTAGGTTTTAATGTGAAATCACATGTGATTTAACACTAAAAAAAATCACACCCGCTTATATCTCCGATTAAACTTTAAACTCAAATCATTGATGATTTAAAGAAATTAAAACATGAAAAACTAAGTTGTAATCACATGCGATGGAATATCAAAGTATCAATCACATGTAATTAAAGAGTAATAAAATACAAATTTACAAATCATTGACTATAGTTATATAATTAAGTAAAAATCAAGTTGAAATCATACATGAATTATTATATATCAGTAAATTTCTCATCAAATATCAATTTTTAGATGAAAATTATATGTGATTATATGCAAAATCATATGTGATTATATAACAAATCACTTGTAATTAAATGTACAAATTTCAATCACATGTGATTTTTAATGAAAACTAATGCAATTTTTAATTTTTTATTTATAACTATTAATGTGGATGAATATTAAGTTGTAATCACGTATTAAATAACATATACCATGAATAAATAATTGTAAATAAATTTTTTATTTTTCATCATAAATCATATGTGATTATATTGTAGAATTGGGTAAAAAAAATGAAGAAAAAAAATTCGTCGAAAGTATAGCTTATGACATCTCTAATCGAAGAGAAAAAGACGCTGGTTCCGAATATATAATTTTTATAATTTATGGACTTACGGTTTGTGAGATAATTAACTATGGGGGTAAAAATATAATTGGGTTTTGTAGACAAATAGAGCAATCCTATTGGTTCTTCCATTCTCTACCTTTTTTGCATTCTTAAAAGAACCCACCTCGGTAGTATTAATATTAATATATATCCTTGTATACTACGTAGTAATATATAGTCTTTAACTTTAGAATTTAAATGCTAACTTCACATCTCAATAAACCTTCAACGTAACACGGCAACATGTAACCGTTGATCTACCGTGTGACATTATCCTTTCATGAGTTAAATTGATACCCTCGTAAAGTCAATGAATTGGAATAATCGAATGGTTAAAATCGATACGTCCAAATAGTAAATTTGATCAGTTCAGTTTGAATTTGATAATTGTTCGAATGGATCAAATTCATATATTTTGAACCAAAATCCAATTGATCTAATCCATCAAACCGATCACCCTTAGAATGACTTGCTAAACAATGAAAGATTTTCCAAATAAAGCACATAATAATAAAGACAAGGTAAGAGAATCTATCTATTTTTAATCTCATCGCCAAAAAACACCTTTAAAAGTAAATTTAGTAAAACAACTTAAAATTAATCTTTACCAAAATAAACTAATCGATGGTTGAAGTTTAAAGAGGTGCAAAAGTATCTCAGTACAGCGTTCTGTTTTACTTTATGATTTTCAATTTTAATTAATATATTGCAAAAGATTTGTAAACAAAGGTGGGGTAGACAAAAATTAATTCTTTCTAAGAAAATGTAACATGATTTAAAGTCTTAATTATTCTAAGAGACTAGTCGATAAAAAACACTTGTCAAGTTTATTAGCAGAGCATTCAGATTAACAAGTTTATTAGCAGAGCATTCAGATGAAAACACACAAATCAGCATTCAGATTAACAAGTTTATTAGCAGAGCATTCAGATTAAAACACACAAATCAGTTTGACGTGTTTAGTTCGCGGAATCTTTGTTGAAATTTTCAGGAATATAAATTCCTTTGAACGAAAAAATTTGATATCAAACAAATCAATTTATACATGAACCAAATAACTTTATAGAATGAAATTGAAATCTCACTGAATCCCATTAAATTCCGCAAAACAAACGTAACAATAGTTTTCTAACAAACCCGCAACCAACCAATCAAGGAGCGCCGCTTGTGTCAATTTCCAAAGAAAAACAAGATAAGTATTATGTAAACATCAGTTTCTTTCAAATAATCAAAAGATACAATAGAATTATCAAAAATAATAATATCTTACTTGATGAAATCATGACATGAGCTGTGAAAGATAAAGTTCAAAGATATATTCCAGCTCATAATGTCAAAGAATTCAAAAAAATATCATTAACAAACAACTTTAAACAGATAGTATAAAAAATGAACAAAAGCATCTTCCCACAAATCCACTTCTATATATTTTCAAAGTTTTCACTTTACTTTCTTTGGTCCAAAAGTCCAACAATGCACATAGTTTTTGTAAGTAAAGTAATCAAACCCAAACAGACAAATCCCAAAAAAGAATCCCATGTAGTAAAAAGATTCCTCAAATCCCCAAAGATAATAAATATAAATCCATGAATAAAAAATTTAATAATAATAATAACAATATGACCCAAACAAAATTGAAACCTACTTTTGTAATTTCACAGATAGCCCAAGGTTGTTCTTCAGGTTCAGTTCTTCAGCATTTGATGGAGATGGAGCTTAATCAGTGCTCACCTTGGTCTTGCTCCTGTACAGGACCTTTTTCTTCTTTGAGGTTTGGTTGTCAAAAGTCAGCACCACTTTACCTGGTTCGCCGCATTTGAAGCTTCCGCAGATCACTGGCTCGTCGGTGCTGGCTACAATCTTTCTTGACTTTTGCACGATCACAGTGTAACCGCCTTCAGTTGCAGGCACGAACTCGGCTCCATATGTAACTCCATAGTCCACCACTCGGGCTTCCCACACCAATGTGCAAGTCTAACAATTTTTAACACATATCCAACATCAATCCATCCATATGTTTCATATAAAAATGTGCACAAATTCATACAATATTCCCATATCAATCCTATAATTCAAGCTTATTTCCAAGTCATGTATGGATGATATACTCCTTAAAAAGAACCAAAAGAAAACACACACCCACATCTGATCAATAACACTTAAAAGAGTCTTTTATAATTAATTAAATTCACATGAAAAGAAACCATAATTCTATCAGAAAACATTCAGCAGAATCTCTTTGGTTCATCTTAATATTTTAATGGAAAAATCCCACTTGGAAAAAGCTCATACTTGGATGATAAACTTAAAAAATTATCAAGTTGCAGTCACTATATCAGGCCTGCAAAATTATCAATTAAGATTGGCTAGGGATATTTCCACCCAATATTTTGATAAATCCACCGTCCTTATGCAATAAAAACTTGTACTATACAAACCAGTATTACACAATTATGGTGGATTTATCAAAATCATTAAAGATTCTCACTTTGAAATAACTTTTACTATTTAATAATTCTATCAAAACACCTCAAAAGAAGTGTTCTAAAATACCAACAATTAGTCGATCCTAATATATTGACTCAAACCTTTATACTAGTAGCAATTAGTAACAATTCACACAGAAAAAACTATCATAATTGGATCAAAATCAAAACTATTCATTAAAATCCAACCTAAATTATGACATACCTCAGGAGCAGGGAACTCGATGCAGTGTTTGGTTGCAGGCTTAATGATCTCTTCAGTAACCGAATCACTCGATGTGAATTCTTGCTCTCCTTCACGGCTAAGCCCACCATATTGAACTGGAACCAACTCAGGTGTTATGTACCTAAAATTCCCAAAACAAATCAATCATGTTTAGATAAAAATACAACACAACTAAAACAAAGTAAACAAAATATGGGATCAGATATGAGTACTCACTTGAAAAGGGTTTCAGCAGTCTTTGAAGGTCCAGCAAAAACAAACTTGCTCTTAGTCCTTTGAGTAAAGAAAGGACTAATAATCTTATAAAACGCAACGTAAAGAAACGGCACGTTGATAAACACCTACAAACACAACCACATCACATAATCAAATCACACAAACATTTCATCAAACACCTTATATGCATAATCATAAACCAAATTATAACAAGTCAATACCTGTTTAGCAATAAACTCAGGATAATTATCCTGAAACAACTGCAAAGCTTGATTAGTTGTCTGCCTTAATTCCCACTGAAACGGCCCAGGCGAATTCTTGAAATCGATAACCTGCACAATCGTGCAGATTCCATCGGGACTAAAATCAAGTTTCCTGATACTTTTTTCAAGAAATTGAATCCTCCATCGAAGAAACTTGGTTCTTTTCTCATCAGTTGCGAATGTTTCGTTGTATAATTCTTTGTTTCCATATTCACCATAAGCGTTGTAACAAACGGGATGGCCTTCTTTATCAGTTCCGTGCATATACACAACTTTTTCCTGTTCAGTTCCTAAATCTTCATCTAATAAAGATTCGATCCCGAACTCTTTGCGCCATGCGACGACGTTTTTGAGCATAGTAAAAGATTCTTTTACTTTAAAGTCACGTGCTCGGAGGAATTTTAGCAAAACGACGTCGCTTCGTTCGTCAGCTAGTAACGGAATTCCCCAAATTGATACCTCTTCCGGTGCCGGCGGTGGTGCCGCCGGTGTTTCCTCCGTCACCGTTGCTACGATTGTTTCCTCGATCGCTTCGATTTTTTTCTCTACTTCCTCCGGTTCAGTTTTTTTCTCTACTTCCTCCGGTTCAGTCACCTCTTTCACCGGTTCACACTCTTCCTTCACAGATTCAGCTTCTTCCTTCACCGGTTCAGTAACCTCCGGCACCGGCTCAGTAACCTCAGGCACCGTTTCAGTAACCTCCGGCACCGTTTCTTTCACTTCCGGCACCTCTTCTTTCACCTCCGGCACCGTCTCGTCTGTTTTGGATTCAACAACCGGTTCATCAGTAGTTTTAGCTTCTTCTTCAACCTTGACCGGAGCTACCTCCTCAGCCGGCTTCTCCTCCTCCTTCGCCGGCGGCGGAGGAGCAGTGAACTCATGCTTGTTAAGGGCTTCCTGAACTAAAGCTTTCAGTTCATCCAAAGCCTTTTTCTGAGGATCTGGTAATTCACCGGCAACGTTAGATTCTTCTTTAAACGACGCCGATTCAGATATTTTCTCTTTCTCATCAGCCACCTCAGCTTCCGGCGGTCCTTCTTTCTCAACAACGGCCGTCACCTCAACTTTCTCCGGCAGCGTCTCCGGAACAACGGCAACAACTTCCGTCGTGGTTGCCGGAGCTTCCGCCGTGGTTGTCAAAGTCTCTTCAGCCATCAGATTTAATTTTCAACTTCTGAATCAAAGAGTAGGAAAATAAGTTAGGGTTTGTAAGTAGAGAGTTTATTTTGATTTGATTTGATGATTTTGAGAGTAATGGTATGAGTTTGGGGGTTTGGGGGATTTAAGGGCGGTTTTGGGGTTTGAAAGACTGTTTTTTTTATTATTATTATTTTATTAGTAGCAATTTTTTAACTTTTTTTATTTTATTTATGATTAAAGCATTAAAATGCCAGCACAGTACCAGAGAAAAATGAGGTGGGACTAATTTGTAAAATTGCAACCGCTATTTGACAACTCAGCGGGTGTACTGTATAACGAGAGGAAAACTGTATGCTACGTGGTTGTATGTATGTATGTATGTATGTAGTGGGTATGATGATCGTGTGTGATTGATCATTGATGTGCGTAACCCCACAACTCAACTCCCGACCGTTGGATTCATGTGGGCCCCGCTTATTTTTATTATTCATATAATAATAATAATAATAATAATAATTAATTAATAATTTTATTATAATGATGTTGATAATATTAATGGAAAATTAGTAATGATTGGATTAGTATAGAAAAATGTGAATGAGTTAGAGTGTTCATGCTTTTTATGTGAGTTTATACAAGAGTTGTGTTCATGTATTTAACCATATGATAATGATGATTTTTTGAATTAAAGTTAAGTATATAATTATTAGAATTAAGCATGGGTTTATTGTGTATATGACTTGATTAACATGTGAAAGTGAATAATAATTTTTTGATTAACATGTTAGCAGGTAGTAACACATGTGATACCAGCTGGTAACACATGTGTTACTAATTTTGTACAATTTGTAATGCTAAAAAAAAAGTCGTCGAAAGTATACCTTGTGTGATGGCAAATCAAAGAGAAACAAATGCTGATTTTTAGGGTGCAATTTTTATAATTTTTCGACTTACCGTTTGTAAGATATTTGATTTTGAAAAAACGTGAAAAAAGAAGATTTAGTGACATGTGACGCATTTCTATTGATTATCTCATTCTCACAAAAAATTCTGTACTCATTTGAATATATATAAAATATAAAATATGAATTTATCAAAAATTTTATATAAAATAAAATCTTCCCGGCGTATGTTGGCACGATATACGCAAATTATACCCTGTCAAATGATTGATTGCTTATCATACTAACGGATGTTCTCCTACCTTTTTACATTTTAATTATATATTAAATTTTATATATTTAGAATAGATCTTAACAATTAATTATGGGTTGTCGAATCTTTCTTGTATTTTCATCTTTATCAACATCAAGATTATATTCAGAAAATCGACCTAACGTTAGAAGTCGAAATTTGTAAATCTTAACGCAAGCACAAGGTAACAACAACTATATGATTGAGTTATAGCAATTAATCTATCTATCTATCTTATTATCTTATGGGCTTTGATACATAGTGCCTTAAAGGCACCGCATAAGGTTACTAAACATAGAATTGAACATTAAATAAACACAAAAGTTTTCATAATAATTACTACTTTATAAATTATAAATGGAAGGTAAGTTTGTGATTGCTTATTAACAAAGAAGGGTAAATGTTTATTAAATGTTCATAATTTATTTATGGACGCTTTATACATTGCCCTTAGGGCACTATGTATCAAAACCTTATCTTATTAATTAAAAGAAAAATCTTAAAAGAACAGGGACCATTAGATTAGATGGAGGATCAACTTTGATGATCTAACCGTCAATAGATTTAATGACATACTTAATCCCAATATTATGTGATTACAAAATTAATATACCCTTCTATATATCTATATATACAATATACACCCTTATATACTTACAATATAAATCCTTTATTTTTTTTTCTTAATTGTAGATTACCCCTCCAAATATGTTAAAAAACTTTAATTTAATAAGTACTTTATTATTTCTTACATAATTAAACTCCTCCCTCAATCTTTTTTTTTTTTTTTTTTTTCTGAAAATAGACTCCAAGTCGTTATTTTTCAATACAAAAAAATTTATGGATTCATTCTATCACCCAATGATTTAAATTCCTATACAATCGCCTTTTTTAAAATTTGTTTATCAATTTCTAATCCGTTAGCGGGTCGCGGGCGGGTGCTAGATATAAACTTTTACTCGCTAATAAACCTGACCCGCGGACCTACAAACACATTATAGTTATCCACAAGCGAATTTGTATAATTATCACACACACACACACACACACACACACACACACACACACACACACACACACATATATATATATATATATATATATATATATATATATATATATATGCATATATAATGGTTAAATTACACAATATGTAATGAAATTATTCATATAGAGACCAAAAAGTATAGTATTCACGTTTCGAATAGCAAACTTCTAGAACAATCAACAAAAAATACATAATAGATTGATAGTAATTGAACTATTAGTTCGTATGTCTTAACTTTTAACAATTTAATTCATTCAAAATTACGATCCATCGATTTGAACTTGTTTTAAAATTAAACATTTTTTTGGATTACCATTATATATAACTCTTTGATATTTGATAAATTATTTGTATTATTTAAAACCCGCGGGTATCCAAAGATCGCGGGTACGGTTATAAAAATAAACCCACTAACAAATACCTGCGGGTCAATAAAGCCCGTGCACGGGTAACGGGTTTGACATATCCGTACCCGCGACCCACGGTTTACATCCCTACTCGATGCCAGGGTTGCGAGTTACTACTGTTAGACTGCACATTCATATGATCTGGTGCAAGTTGCGATATGTGAAGTATTATGTATGTGAAAGTGAAATCATAGAATTTGATTAAAATATTGAAATTCTCGAATATAGGAATTGACATTATAAATGTTGTTGGGACATAGATTGTGACAACAGATCTAGCTTGAAATAGGACTGGTGTAATTATTATTACGTTTGTATATTGGTTCGGATTTGTAAATGAATATTTGTTTTGTTAGTAATATTCGTTAAACATATTATTCTGTTAAGTTAGACGAATAATTAAATACGAAATAAATATATACGATTGATGCGAGTCAAGTTCTCAAGTCGCTGCGAGTTGAGCAGCGAGATGAGAACTGAACTCGTGGACATAGATAGGCATAACGAGCCGAAGCATAATGGGCTTGGGCTTGTAGAACGAGTCGAATCAACTCGCAGGCCCAGCGGCAGCGAGTTGAGACGACATATTTAAGCTTTTTCATACCGTGAAAAACATAACAACTTTTACACACTTTTGCATTCCTGCGAATTCAGCAAACCCAGAGAAAAACAATCCTAATGGCTAGGCTTTGACGTTTAATCGATTAAAGCTAAGTCTTATTAAAACGCAATTACGAACATATTCGTTGTTAGTAAGATAACATCGTATTGAGGGATTCCGCACCTTAATACTACAGATAACGAAGTTATCGATCCTAAGAACTAGGGACTTACATCTGGTATCAGAGCTTTCGGGCTAAATACGAGATTGTTCGAGAGTTTTAGTGATAATTGCGTTGTGATTCGGATCGTTTATACGTGCATTAGTACATATTAACGATCAAAATCATTCTCTGGACTATTTAGGGTTAGTTTACGGTCGAAATTTCCTGTTTAAATCATAAAAATACCTTAAATTTTTGTGTTTCGGGTTTTTCAGCCGTTTCGCGAGTCGAGATTAGGGTTTCAGCGTAGCCTGCGAACCGAGTTGAACTTGCGAGTCGAACTGAGACTTGCGAGTCGAACCGAGATCTCTCGCGAATCGAAATCGCTTGCGAATCGACATCACAGCAATCCGAACTGAGACTTGCGAGTCGAGCTAAGATTGCGAGTTGAACTGAGTCTTGCGAATCGAGTTCTTATGAATTCGCGAAACAGTTTTACTTTACGTTTTTAAGATGTCTGATCTTAGTAAAATGATCGAGATGGAACACAAGGTGGGAAAATCAAACGTTCCACCTAAGTTGTTGAAAATCGAAGATTATTATAACTGGAAGGACAGATTTGAATCTTATTGTAGATTCCATGATCTGTCGATCTGGATGTGTATCAAGAATGGATACACTGCACCTACTCAAACGGTTAATAATGCAGTTGTTACTTTAACTTACGCCCGGATGAGTGATCAACAAAAAGAGGAATACAAATTGGAGAATAAATCTCATTCTGCAATTAAGATGAGTTTACCAAAGGAGATAAACCATCAACTCAAGTCTTTTCAAACTGCTAGAACGCTCTGGGAAGCGTTAGACAAAAGATGTGAGGGAAGTCCTCAAGTGAAGGCAAGCAGGAAGAATCTTCTTAAGAAACAGTTTACTGTTATAAAAGCTTTAAAGGGAGAAGATCTTGATGTCAGAGACAACAAAGAAAGTGTCAACCATATACGTAAAGGAGGAATGTGATGCCAATGTTATAAAAAATCCTAAGATTGAAGGTATGTATTCCAAAGATGTCCAATATGTTGAGGTTTGTGGTGTCAATAAAGGGTTAAACCTGTATGTTGGGGTTGAAAAGCCACTGAAGTTTTTAATGGTGAGCAATGAAGACTTTTTTTGTTACACATGAATATTTGGTGGTCCCAATAGTTCCCAACAACTCATCAACGTACAATGTCTACTTTGAGAACTCGAGGACGAGTTCATCTCAAGAGAGGGAGAATGATGAAGGAGCAATAATGAACCGACATTCGTTTGTGGATCGTTGGGAATGTGGAAAGCGGGTCAAGATCAAAACTAATAAACAAGGGTCCAAAGTCATCCCGGCGAATGCAATGCCTATCCGTGTGAACTCGGGGTCGAGTTTTTTTCAAGTGAGGGGAAATGATGAGGACAATATTAAATGCATTTATTTTTTATTTTAGGGATAAGTTAGAAATCATATTTTATGTTTAATTAGTATCTGAGTTATTTTAGGATTTGATTTTTATGTAGGATTATGATTCTTTTGTTATAAATACAAGGCTTATTCCTAGTATTCTGAGGTTTTTTGATCATTAATAAAATTTACGTTTAAGAGTTTTTACTCTTGTTTGGGTTTTATTCCTGTGAGGTGCGCCTCGTTTATCAACCCTTGGATTAGGGTTATCAAAATTCGCTTCTGCGTCCTGCATCAGTTGAATGATGAGGACAATACTAAATGCATTTATTTTTTATTTTAGGGATAAGTTAGAAATCATATTTTATGTTTAATTAGTATCTGAGTTATTTTAGGATTTGATTTTTATGTAGGATTATGATTCTTTTGTTATAAATACTAGGCTTATTCCTAGTATTCTGAGGTTTTTTTATCATTAATAAAATTTACGTTTAAGAGTTTTTACTCTTGTTTGGGTTTTATTCCTGTGAGGTGCGCCTCGTTTATCAACCCTTGGATTAGGGTTATCAAAATTCGCTTCTGCGTCCTGCATCAGTTGGTATCAGAGCCAGGTTCAACTGATCACAAAATTGAAAATCTTGGATTTCAGTCTCAACTTGTTCACCACCATCCTCGGCCTTCAACATGTGTTGTTCGATCCTAACCTTGGGTTTTCGTACTGTCGGTTTAGCTCCGGGTGGAACCATTGCTATTTTCTTTCCTTCCCAAGAAAAAAAATAGAGATTTTGTCGGGTGTTGTACCTACCATGAACTTCAAGTTGCCATGGATTTCCTAACAAAATGTCGCATATATCAATATCGTCCACGATACAACGTACTTCCACTTTATAAAACTTTCCAATTGACACAGGAACCATACACGTTTGGTAATCTTCTACTACACAATTAATGTAGTGAGCTTGACAACCATGAGATTGTTACTACTGAGACTGAAAGAACCGACAAATTTATTGAGGGTTTGCCGTCTAAGTGGGAAATGTATGGTGTAATGCTCAAAGACAACGATGAAAGGTATGCAACCATGACCTTAGAGCAGGTTATTGACAAGCTAAAAGGTTATGATTTCACTAAGAAATCGAGAGAAACTGATTCTGATCAGGTTCAGAATCATGGGCTATATCATGGGAAAACAAATCTCTCAACTTCTTCATCTAGTTCGACCACTGCTCTTTTAGTTGATAATACTGATGAAAATGGTGAAATGATAACAGATGACGTGTGCCTTCTTACCTCATCAGGTAATGAAACTAAAGGTACACCTGCTGAGAAGTCAACTCAAGGACATCAAAAGATGCCAATGAGTGTGAAATCTGCTGAGCAACAGTTATCTGTCCTTGCATCCTTTGTTGCTTCTTATGAAAACTACATTCAGGGTAAAATCAATGATCCGATTATGTTTGATGAAGACTATGATCAGATAGACCCTGATTATCTTGAGGAAATAGATCTCCAGGATCAACTTGCAATGTTATCAAGGAGAGTCAAAAATTTCTTGAAGAAAACTGGTAGAAAAGTGGTAGGAAATCGATCAGGGTTTGATAAAACCAAGATCAAGTGTTTCAACTGTCAAGGTTATGGACACTTTGCTCATGAGTGTCAAAAACCTAAGGTTGAAACTGGCAATAGCAAACAAGGTTCGGGAAGTACCTTAGCTTCCAAAGCCTTAATTGTGAAACAATTGGATGGATCTTATGATTGGCAAGCTCAGTCTGAGGAAGCTCTCATGGCTGAGATTGAAGATCAAGAGATAGCTGCTGAGTCCAATAGCTATATGCCTATTGATGTTGAAATAAAGGTGCCGGAGATTCATAAAAAAGCAAGTGATGATGACGTGCTATATATGGATTCAACTTCTTATATGAGTCCAGATGACTTTGTGGCACGCATGGCTGAAGTGCAAACTGACAAGAAAAGGGTATGTTTGGATATTCTTACTCTAGCTGATGTTTGTTATTTAGTTACTGACTTACAATCTCAATTAAGTGTTTTAACTGTGTCGAATCAGAATTTGTCATCCCAAGTTAGCACTTTTAATGATTCTAATAAGACTATAATATCTGAACTTGAACAAGCTAAAAGTGATGTCCTTAGGTTAAGTACAGATAAGGTAGATCTTAAGAATAAGATTAAGTCTGATAGTTCTGATAAGGTTGCATTGAGAGATACCATAGATGAAAAGGCAATAATCATAGATGGTCTCTATATGAACATTGATGACTTAAATCAAACGATAGCTGATAGGGATAGAGAGTTAGCTGAGCTTAAGCATAAGTTAGTAGAACAAAATCGTAAGATTGAGTCCTACAGAACTTTAGAAATGGATAAAATGCTAGATGCTCAACGTAGTGTAAAGGACAAGACTGGGATAGGATACAATGATGTACCTCATCCTTTTAATGCCAATTACACTAGTAACTCGATAGATTCTGAAATGACAGATGCTAATCCTGAGATTTTAGTAACTAATGACCCTGAAAAGTTAGAGGCACAGAAGGATGTTATTAAGAACCAATCATCAGATAATAGTAAGGTGTCTCATTTCACCAAAATACAGTTTGTATCGGGTGAAGTGATTAACGATGCTAAGACTAATGATAAGGTTAATAAGGAACAAATACTTGAACCTTTAGTGCCTAAGACTCCGAGTGGTAATGCAAAAGTTCCTAAATCACGCAAGCAGATGTCATGTTTCAAGTGTCACCAAAAGGGACATGTGGCTTCGTGTTGTCCTAACAAAAAGCCTGAAACACCACATAAGCTTGTGATTGATGAAAAGACACAGACCGACTCTAGTATGACTGTAGATAGGTTAGATACCAAACCTAAGTTAGGTAATAAACCTGTTAACATTCTTAAAAGAGACGGTAAACATAGTGTCTCCCCACCTAAACCTAAACGGCCATATACTCAAAGTGATAATTCTGTCTATAAGCCTAGGGATATGACACCGTCGAGGTTTAGAACTCCAAGTAGAGGCCATAGTCATTATGAGAGTGGTACTACTTCGCGATCACATGAGTTTAATTATAATTACCGTAATAGAGCTCATAATTATGTGCCTAGGAGGTTCTCCTCAAATTCACCTCTTAAGGCTGATCGTCCACAAACTCAAGCTACTTCGAAAGTAACCAAAGCTCCTGATGGGAAGGATGGTTATTTTAAAGAGCTTAAGTTTGTTGATGATAAGGGACAAACGAAGACCGTAATGGCTTGGGTCCCTCTTCATAACTGATCGTGTTTTGTGTTATGTGCAGGAGCATGCTGTGAACAAGGATAGCTGGTGGTATGTAGACAGTGGATGCTCAAGACACATGACAGGAGAACGAAGTCTACTGAAGGACTTCAAGGAGAGTCTCAAACAAAAAGTCAATTTTGTAGGAGATAAAGGAGGAGTAATTTCGGGAAAAGGAAAAGTTTCAAATGGAACTTTAACTCTTGAGGATGTGAACTATGTTGAAGAACTAACTCACAACCTAATGAGTGTTTCCCAAGTCTGTGATAAAGGTCATCCAGTTTATTTTAATGAAAATGAGGCCTTAGTCCTGAAGCCAGGATTCAAAATTCTTGAAGAATGGATATTGATGAGGGTGCCAAGGAAGAAGGACATCTATGCTATCAACATGGGTGTTCCTAACTCTTCAATGGTGTCTACTTGTTTATTATCCAAGGCTTCGGAAACAGACGCATTATTATGGCATAGGAGAATGGCACATCTGAACTGGAGAAAGATGAATTACATAACCAAAAATGGTTTGGTTCTAGGTGTACCTCAAAAACGTTTCGAGTCTGAAGATAAGTGTGTTCCTTGCATGAAAGGAAAGCAGCACAAGAAACCACACAGATCTAAGACTGAAAACTCAATCTCCTCGCCATTTGAATTGCTACATATGGATCTCTTCGGCCCTATAAGCAAGAGAAGTCTAGGTGGCAAATGGTATTGTTTGGTTGTCACAGATGATTATTCTAGATTCTCGTGGGTATTCTTTTTGGGATCTAAGGATGAAACTCCAGGAATTCTAATTGAATTCTTTGATTTAGTAGAGAATGTCTATAAAAAGAGAGTGAAGCGTATTCGTAGTGACAACGGAACAGAATTTTAGAATTCAACGTTGAATATCTATTGCTTAAGCAAAGGGATATTACATCAATTAAGTGCACCTTATGAACCTCAACAGAATGGTGTTGCTGAAAGGAAAAATAGGATGTTGATTAAAGCTGCTAGAACAATGCTTGCTGATTCAAAGCTTCCGGTCATCTTTTGGGCAGAAGCAGTGAATACAGCATGTTATGTTCCCAATAGAGTTCTTACGGTTAAAATACATAACAAGACTTGTTATGAGCTTTTAAACAATAACAAACCAAACTTAAAAGCGTTCATTAACCCTTTGGAGTTTCATGCACCATATTAAAGACTGGACATTAAGCAAAATTTGGTGAGAAGGCTGACGAAGGAATTTTCCTAGGTTATATGCCCAATTCGCCAAACAAGAGAGTCTTTAATAAAGTCACAGGACGTTTGGAAGTAGTTTATAACATTGAAGTTACGAGCTATTCACCGGATGTTCATAAGGGCTTAGATTGGCAATTTGATTATTCTGATCTTTTTGCATCATTTAAAGTTCCTATTAGTGACTATGTCAGTGATTCAGAGATTGCTGAACATTTAGTGTCTGAAGATGTGGATACTGGCCATACTTCAACATCGAGTGTTCCGAATTCTGGAATCAAGACAAATGTTGATCCAAATCAAACATCTACTAGTGGATCTCAAAAATCCAAAGTAAATACACCTCTAAATGAAGAAGAGCTGACTGACAAATTAGTGGATGAAATTCTCACACCACTGAGAGAGTTAAGAATATATATGGGTATTGATAACTCACAGCTATCTAGAGAGGGTGTACCAGATTTGGAAGACATTCCTGAACAGCATAGTGTTCTTGAAGAAATTGGTACTAACTTAGGAGATGAGATTCCAGTTGAACCTGTTGCTTCAACTAGAACGAGTAAGAATCATCCCGTTGAAAACATCATCGGTGATATTAATACTCCGGTTCAAACAAGGACTCAATCAAAAGCTAGTACTTCTGAAAATTTAGAATACCAAAGCTTGTATACTGCATTGAAAGAGACAGGGATTCCTAATCAATGTCTATATTCATGCTTTATCTCACAAGTCGAGCCTAAAAATGTTCAAATGGCTTTAAAAGAAAGCTCGTGGGTAGAAACAATGCAAGAGGAACTATCATAGTTCACTAAATTACAAGTATGGGAGTTGGTTGACCTACCAAAGGGAGAATATCCGATTGGAACTAGATGGGTATTTAAGTGCAAGAGAGATGATAAGGGAATCGTTACTCGCAATAAAGCTCGTCTGGTGGTTCAAGGTTTTAATCAACAAGAAGGTATAGATTACAATGAAGTGTTTGCACCAGTTGCTAGGCTAGAAGCAATTAGAGTATTCTTAGCATTCGCATCATATTTTGGTATAAAAGTGCATCAGTTGGATGTTAAGAGTGCCTTCTTGTATGGCAAAGTGAAAGAATTGGTGTATGTTTCACAACCGCCAGGGTTTGCTGATCCTGAGTATCCAGATAGAGTATATCGTTTGAATAAGGCTCTATATGGATTACATCAAGCACCTAGGGCATGGTATGGAACGCTATCAACGTATCTACTTGAGAATGGATTTACAAGAGGATCGATTGATAGTACACTGTTTGTGAAGTGGAAAAAGAAAGACTTTCTTCTCGTGCAAGTTTATGTTGATGACATTATCTTTGGATCATCTGATGAAAAGATGTGTCAAGAATTCGAGAAAGTCATGAGAAAAAGGTTTGAAATGTCTGCAATGGGAGAGTTGAATTTCTTCTTAGGATTACAAGTTGATCAAAAGAAGGATGGATTCTTTATTCATCAATCTAAATATACATATGAGCTATTAGAACGCTTTAAGATGGATGAATGTAAGGTCTACAATACTCAAATTCCATTCAATCATGGACTAGGTCCAGATACATCGAGTGATAGCGATGTGGATCCAACTCTTTATAGAGCCATGATCGGATCACTAATGTATCTCACAGCCTCTAGGCCTGACATAATGTTTGCTGTTTGTTTATGCGCAAGATATCAGGCCAATCCGAAAGAGTCACACATGCAAGCTGTTAAACGAATCTTTCGTTACCTCAAAGGGAAACCTAAGTTGGGTCTTTGGTATCCGATTGATGGAGACTTAGATCTCGTAGCTTATACTGATTCGGATTACGGAGGATGCAATCAGAATAGGAAATCTACGACCGGAGGATGTCAATTCCTGGGAGGTAAATTAGTATCCTGGCAGTGCAAGAAGCAAACGTCTGTAGCCATTTCTACATGTGAAGCTGAGTACGTTGCAGCTGGCAGCTGTTGCTCTCACGTACTTTGGATTCAACAGCAACTGCGGGATTACGGGTTAAATATAACCAATACTCCTATGATGATGGATAACGAATCTACTATGTCGATCACCAATAATCCGGTAAAGCACAGTAAAACTAAGCATATTGATATTCGACATCATTTTATTAGAGATTGTGCTGAGAAGAAGTTGATAAAGTTAGTTAAGGTTCCATCATTGGATAACTTAGCAGACTTATACACAAAGGCGTTCGACAGAGCAAGATTTGAGACGTTGGTTCAACTAAATGGAATGAGAAATCCAGAGTGATTAGTCTTCCAAGGGTAATTTTTGTAATAGTTAGTATTTCAATGTGATAAAAAATAAATAAAAAAGGCGTATGACATTCATTTGCTTGTTACCTAAGGGGAATCGCCTTCATTAAAGAATATAAACATAATATTCTTTGAAATATTTTAAGTTTTTATCTGCAAACACTAAGGGAAATGATAGTACATTATGAGAATAAGCTTCACAATAATAAGCTTAAGTCCTAAGTATGATATGGTAGTTGTAACACCCCCGAAATTCACTGTTTTGCGGAAGCATACATGGGTGTTACTAATCAATATACAAAGCACAATATATACAGCAAACGACCTCTAAATGAGACGTTTTGTAAATTAGTTACATTCCATAGATATAATGTTTGAAAACTTAGTGTTTTCGTATACAAAATGTAGTTTCCCCTAGAGTCCACGCGTATAGCGGGAGATTCTATTACATAATCGTAATCTACAAAAGATAATGCTAAGAATCTCCGTTAATGCAGTTGTGTTGAAATCATGCGACTCTAGCTAAAATCCTGGAGTAATCCTACTCCATCCGGGTACCTGAGAAAACATGCTAAAAAGTGTCAACCAAAAAGGTTGGTGAATCTCACAGGTTTGTAAATAATATCGGCTTTGAACACGAGATTTCATTAGTAGTACCCGTAGGCGTAAAATCAGCCATTGCAATCCAGCAATCGTAAAATCAGTATTTGCAATCCAGCAAATGTAAATAAATAAGTTTATACCGTTGCCATGAGGCTCATAATCGAAGCTTAACCCGTAATAATATGTTTGCTCCCGTGACATGCTCGTAAGTGAGCAAGCATCAGTAACGAATAAGTTGTCACCCGTTTATACGTGTAAATCGGTACGTGGCAGCGCTACTGCCCCGGGTGGGGAGGGTCATTTCCCTAATGGATCCATTAACTACTGTTCGCGCTTAAGTCCATAACTAACGATATATGATGGAGAGACTTCTGTAGATAGTAACAACTCATGCAATTCCGTTTGGTATAGTAAACAGTTTAGTACTTGTGTTCAAGAAAAAGTTGTAGCATGTATCTCCCCCAATAAGATAAAACAGTAAAAGTGGGGCCGTAAGACTCACCTGAGTCTTTGCAAGTACGTTTATATCAATAAACGAGTAAGTAATATCAACCGTAGGTTCTCCGAACCCGTAACCTTCAAATGCCTAAACATATAAATTTAAGTAAGTAGATGTCTCGCAAGACCATCTAGGCTAGTTGTTTACACAACTCATTATGTCCAAGTGTTTGTTTAGTAATCCGTTTGTAGTTTGAAAACAAATATGGCCCGTTGGTGACGGTTTGTAATAATGATTCAAAGTGTTATCATTTATAACGCAATTTAGTGTAATTGTAATAGAAAGTATGTTCTATGACGTTTGTTAAGTCGTATGACATAAGTATTTGAAGTTGTGTAAGTTCGACACTTAGTAAAATCTGACTTTTCAAGGTTCTGGTTTGTGCGACGTAGCATGCGACGTAGCATGCGACGTAGGGTGCGACGTAGGCAGGTACGTCGCATGATGCGACCTTCGCAAATCAATGCGACGTAGGAGGCGACGTTAAAGTCTACGTCGCTATGTGCGACGTTGAGAGGTGTAATGCGACGTTTTGAGCTACGTCGCAGATAGCCCAGCGTCTCTGCGACGTAGCGGTCTGATCGGAATTTGGTGGCCGGAAAATCGGTCGAAAAACTTCCGTTAGGTCCAAATCTTTTACGCAACCCATTTTTGGACATTTTAAGCATATATAAACCATAAAAACGTAAAAATGAGCAAAAACGGAGAGTTTCGGGTTTTGTCGGAAACTTACAAAATGTCATCAAGAAAATCCGAAAAGATGGAAAGGTAGATCGTGATGCCGTGGTTCTTTTATTCCAAAGGAGTGGTATGATTCGGCGTCGTTTCGTGGTGTCATTTTGTGATTTTGTAAGGTGGTGGTGGTTTTGTTAGTTGAGAGAAAAGAAAGGAAGAAAGAGAAAAGAAAAGAGAAAGTGAAAAGAAAAGAGAAGAAGGTGGGAGGTTAAGCCTCCCATTTTCAGTCCGCGCCTCCGTGCTCCGTGCGGTGTTCGTTTCCCCCGTCGTTTAAACGTTATATTTTTAAAAGGTGACGGGAATATTTTAATGAAATACCTTGAAATTAATTATAAAAACATTTGTCGAAGTATTAAAATTTTTAACTTGCGTTTAATACGTATTCGCTAAATTATTTAAAATGTCGTCGCGATATTATAATCAACGTTTGTTCGCTGTGTATTTTATATAATAAAATATGTTCTCATTATTTAGGTAAGTTTCTGTCACCAACGTCCAAGTAACTGTGTCGGACTCCGTCCGGTTAATTCGTAAGATTAATCCAAATCGCGTAAGTACACACATATATATATAATTCACCTTATATATATATACAAATAGAGTCTGCAATTAGTCCTATTACATACTAATTACAACTAGTTACAACTAATTAGGCATAATTAATTATCCTAATTTAGCAGGTGTTACATTCTCCCCTTGTTAAAGAAATTTCGTCCCGAAATTAGTTCGTGTGCACAGATGGTGCGTTGTCTGGGAAGAGATGTGGGTATTTCTGTCGCATTTGGTCTTCCCGTTCCCAGGTGAACTCAGGGCCGCGCCTAGAATTCCACCTGACTTTTACTATGGGAATACGACTCTGTTTCAATTGCTTGACCTCTCGGTCCATGATTTCCATAGGTTTCTCGACAAAATGAAGTTTATCATCGATTTGAATTTCGTCGAGCGGTATAATCAGCGTCTCGTCAGACAGACATTTCTTCAAGTTAGAAATGTGGAATGTGTTGTGTACGCTGCTAAGTTCAGCAGGAAGTTGCAGGCGATAGGCCACTGGACCAATCCTTTCAAGGATTTCGAATGGTCCGATGTATCTAGGATTTAGTTTGCCTCGTTTCCCGAATCGAATAACACCTTTCCACGGTGCCACCTTGAGAAGTACCTTGTCTCCTACCTGGAACTCAAGGTGTTTGCGTCTCACGTCAGCATAGCTTTTCTGATGATCACGTGCGGCTTTCAGCCGGTTTTGAATACTAACGATTTTCTCAGTAGTTTCTTGAATGATTTCTGGACCCGTGAGTTGGGAATCTCCTAACTCAGTCCAACAGATGGGTGATCGGCACTTACGCCCGTAAAGTGCCTCAAAGGGTGCAGCCTTTATGCTGGTATGATAACTGTTGTTGTACGAGAACTCGCACAACGGTAAGTGATTTTCCCAAGAAGTACCGAAGTCAACTACGCAGGCTCGTAGCATATCCTCCAGTGTTTGAATAGTTCGCTCGCTTTGGCCATCGGTTTGCGGGTGATAAGCAGTACTCATATCCAGACGAGTACCAAGAGATTTCTGTAATGATTGCCAAAAGTTAGAAGTAAAACGGCTGTCCCTATCCGAGATGATCGAGATAGGTACACCGTGTCGCGAGATGATTTCTTTGACATAGATGCGAGTCAGACGCTCCATCTTGTCGGTTTCCTTGATGGCCAGAAAATGAGCAGATTTCGTGAGACGGTCCACGATCACCCAAATTGTATCGCAACCATTCGAAGTTTTTGGTAGTTTGGTAATAAAGTCCATGGAAATCTGTTCCCATTTCCATCGCGGAATTTCAGGTTGTTGGAGCAACCCCGAGGGTCTTTGGTGTTCGGCCTTGACTTTGGAACAGGTTAGGCATTTACTGACGTACAAGGCAATGTCAGCTTTCATGTTAGGCCACCAATACAACCCTTTGATGTCCCGATACATCTTGTCAGAACCAGGATGTATAGAGTATCGAGATTTGTGAGCTTCAGTCATCACCAAATCTCGCAAGTTTCCGAATTTGGGTAACCACACCCGGTTAGAGAAGTATCGAGTTCCATCGGGTTTGATTTCGAATTGTTTATCCAAGCCTCGCAAGGCTTCATTTTTCAAGTTTTCATCGTTGAGTGCTTCAAGTTGAGCGGTAAGGATTTGAGCAGGGAGCTCGTTAAGAATTGTCATAGAAAGTGCTCGGACTCGAAGGGGTTTCACTCGTTCTTTTCGGCTTAGGGCATCGGCAACTACGTTAGCCTTGCCCGGATGGTATTTGATCTCGCAGTCGTAGTCACTAAGCAACTCAACCCAGCGACGTTGTCTCATGTTTAGATCTTTCTGATCGAATATGTGTTGGAGGCTTTTGTGATCGGTAAAGATAGTGCTTTTCGTACCATAGAGATAATGTCTCCAGATTTTCAATGCGAAGACCACAGCACCTAACTTGAGGTCGTGGGTCGTATAGTTTTTCTCGTGAATTTTTAGTTGTCGGGAGGCATAGGCAATGACTTTTTCTCGTTGCATCAACACACAACCAAGTCCTTGGTGTGAGGCATCGCAGTAAACTACGAAATCGTCGGTGCCTTCGGGTAAGGACAAGATTGGTGCACTGCAAAGTTTGTTTTTCAATAGCTGGAAAGCTGACTCTTGCTTATCAGTCCAATCGAACTTCTTATCTTTCTGAGTCAGTGTGGTTAGGGGAACAGCTATTCTTGAAAAGTTTTCGATGAATCGGCGGTAGTAACCAGCAAGACCTAAGAATTGTCTCACTTCGGTTGGAGTGGTCGGTGACTCCCAGCCCTTGATTACTTCAATCTTGGCGGGATCAACATGAATTCCTTGGCTGTCAATCACGTGCCCGAGGAATTGAACGGTTCGAATCCAGAACTCACACTTAGAGAATTTGGCATATAACTCTTCGTGTTTAAGAAGTCCTAGAATGGTTTTCAGATGTTGAGCATGTTCCTGCTCGTTGCGAGAGTAAATCAGAATATCATCGATGAACACAATGACGAATTTGTCAAGATATGGTCTGCACACCCGATTCATAAGGTCCATGAATACGGCCGGTGCGTTGGTCAACCCGAATGGCATCACTTGGAATTCGTAATGCCCATAGCGAGTTCGGAAAGCTGTCTTTGGGATATCATTGTCACGGACTCGGAGTTGATGATAACCCGACCGTAGATCAATCTTTGAGTAAACACTCGATCCCTAGAGTTGGTCAAACAGGTCATCGATTCTAGGAAGTGGGTACCGATTCTTTATGGTTAGCTTATTCAGCTCTCGGTAGTCGATACACATGCGGAAAGATCCATCTTTCTTTTTCACGAATAAGACCGGAGCTCCCCAAGGCGAGGAACTTGGTCGAATGAATCCTCTGTCCAGGAGTTCCTGTAGTTGGTTAGACAACTCCTGCATTTCGGATGGTGCTAAACGGTAAGGGGCTCGTGCCACGGGTGCAGCTCCGGGCACAAGTTCGATTTGAAATTCAACTTGTCTAGGTGGCGGAAGTCCGGGCAAGTCTTCAGGAAAGACTTCCGGGAAATCCCGCACGATCGGAACATCCTCAAGTCGCTTCTCCTCCGACTTCTTCTCCGTTACATGTGCGAGGATGGCTTGATACCCTTTTCGTAGGTATTTTCTCGTTTTCAGACAGGATACAATATTCAGATTCCGTCTACCGGTCTCCCCTTGTAGGACTAAGGTTCCACCGGAGACAAGAGGTATGCGAACGAGTTTGTCATGACAGATGATTTCAGCTCGGTGCTTGGATAACCAATCCATACCGACAATAATATCGAAGCTGCCGATCTCGACAGGGATTAAATCAATGGGAAACGTTTCGTTCGTGAGGTTAAGTGTACAGTTATGTATGATGCTATCAGTTTCAATCAGTTTGCCGTTAGCTAATTCTACAATGTATTTAGCATCTAAGGCAGTGGGAGTAATATCAAGTAAAGGGCTAAATTTCTCAGAAATGAAGCTTCTATCGGCACCGGTATCAAATAACACAGAAGCGGTAAGGTCGTTGAGAAGGAACGTACCCGTCACGACGTTCGGGTCTTGTCTGGCTTCCCCAGCCTTGATAACGAATGATCTGCCGCGAGCAGGGTTGTTGTTGTTTTTCAGTTTTGGGCAATCTTTCTTGAAATGCCCTGTATTTCCGCACCCAAAGCAGGCCTTTGGTGCATTAGTGTTGGGGGTGGGAATGTTGGTTCGACAATCCTTGGCTAGATGCCCGAACCGTTTGCAGTTGGAGCAAGGGCAAGAACCGTCATGATGGCGGCTGCATTTGGAACAGTAGGGCTTGTTCCCGCTGTACCCTTTCTTTTCCGAAGTTCCAGATGTATAAGCCTTAATGTACTCAGGCTTTTTGTTGGAGGTTTGGTTGGATGAGTTGGGGTTACCTTCCCACTTGCGTTTGTTGTTTGCAGATAGGGTTGAAGTTGTACCACGGCGGACAGAATTTGCCGTTAGTTCATGGGCCATACGGATGGCGCTCTGAATGGTACCCGGTTTGGAAGAAGTTACCAGATCTTGGAGTCTCTCAGGAAGACCATCAACAAATTTCTCGATCCTCTTGTACTCAGGATCGACCATGGTTGGGCACAGAAGTGCCAGTTGATGGAAACGGTTGGTGTATCCGGTGATGTCATCACCCTGCATCTTGTGGTTCCAGAATTCCACTTCTAGTTGTTTCAATTCATCCCTGGGGCAATACTCACCCCTCAACATCTTCTTCAACTCCTCCCACGGGAGTTGATAAGCAGTAGCAACACTCACAGTCTGGGCATAAGTGTTCCACCAGGTGAGTGCGGTGTCAGTAAAAGTACTAACGGAGAACTTAACCTTATCTCCCTCCGCACAGTTGCAGATAAGAAATACAGACTCAACTTTCTCGATCCAGCGTACTAGACCGATAGCTCCCTCGGTACCTGCAAAGTTTAGAGGTTTGCAGTTCTGGAAGTCCTTGTAAGAACAAGGTTTAGCAGTAGTGGTTTCAGCGGCATCGCTGTTTCTCGAGGAATTTGGTGGAGTATTCCGAGCCAAGGCTTCAGTAACAGCCTGGGTTATAAGGGAGGTGATCTGGGCATCGGTGTACGGTCGTGTCTTTGGCGGCATGATTCTTCAATAAAAGAAATGAAGATACATGAGATTTTGTATGAGCTGGTAATTGTCACAGATGTACATGTATAAAAGCAGTAATACATAACATCAACATGGAAAATGACAATTAATGTGAGTTGAGATAACAAAGGATATCTGATAGATAAATTGAGTTCAAAAGTTACATCTTACAGAGATATTACAAAAGGTGTCGGGAATGGTTACATCCGACTAGTTTATAGAGTAGTGCTAGATAGTCCCTAGATTACGAGATAGATTACAGACAAAAACTACACTAATCTTAATGTAGATTAATTGGTTCCATTAGCGTGACAAGGCGGTCCACAGTTTGCTAGTCGATTGGTTCCTTCTTAGTTAGGGTTCCTGGCCTTCGGATTCGTCTTCCGATTCCAGGTTCAGGTCGTGTGGGTGGTAGCGTGCCTCAAGCATGTCCCTGTATCTTTGAGTCGTGGAGCGGTACCTAGTCTCCTCCTTTGACTTCCTGCCCAAACGTTTGATCCATGTTTTGGTCCTACGGGTTAGGTTGGTGGCCACTTTCTTCCAGTAATGGATCTTATCTTTGATTCGTGTAGGGACAGATCGGTTTGAGATTCTCAATCTTTGTTCATAGTCTATGCACTTACGCTTAAGTGCCCAATTTCGGCCGTCTAGTCCCACGGCCTGATCTCGCACTCTTTCATATTCTTCTATGTCGATGCCAGTCATTTCGAAATTCTGATTTTCGTTTCCCTCCAGCATGATTTCTTCTTCTGGTACGATGTCCTCATCGAGATACGTGTACTGGATTTGTTCCTCGTGGACTTGGTCACTATCAGACATGTGGTCGTCCATTTGGGAATTCGCGTCTTTGAGTTCTATAGAAATGACAGAGAGAGGATTTTAGTCCTTGGAAGTACGTTGCTTCCGGGTGTTAGATGTGATTTTCATAAAATCATTAGAGTGCGCCACAAGGTGGTGTGACGGTAATCAAGTCTGTCATGGTCGGTGCAAACCGCTGAGAGAAATTCGTAAGTGTCACCAGAGAAACGTCGGCTATCTCTATAGCGAGTGTGTTTACGTGCGAGGCCTATTCATATATATTCAATATATAATAGCTTAGTAGCATAGTCAGTGAGTGAGGCCTATGTATGTATATACTCGTATATCACATAATAGCCTAGCGTATGTCTAGCACATAACAAGTAAGAGTCTCGGTTCTCTCGTGGTCAGAGTCTACTAACGCATTCCTGTTTGACATAACCATTTCAGACCTCACATCATCTTTCCTTAATTGTACATAGTTGATCAGGCTATGTTAAATTAAAGTCGTATGATGTAATTCCTGAACCAATCATGCCTAATAAGGAAATACTGCCTAATGGTCATAGTCTAGGCCCACTAAATGCAACCTAGTTCACTATAACCTTAGGCTCTGATACCAATCTGTAACACCCCCGAAATTCACTGTTTTGCGGAAGCATACATGGGTGTTACTAATCAATATACAAAGCACAAGATATACAGCAAACGACCTCTAAATGAGACGTTTTGTAAATTAGTTACATTCCATAGATATAATGTTTGAAAACTTAGTGTTTTCGTATACAAAATGTAGTTTCCCCTAGAGTCCACGCGTATAGCGGGAGATTCTATTACATAATCGTAATCTACAAAAGATAATGCTAAGAATCTCCGTTAATGCAGTTGTGTTGAAATCATGCGACTCTAGCTAAAATCCTGGAGTAATCCTACTCCATCCGGGTACCTGAGAAAACATGCTAAAAAGTGTCAACCAAAAAGGTTGGTGAATCTCACAGGTTTGTAAATAATATCGGCTTTGAACACGAGATTTCATTAGTAGTACCCGTAGGCGTAAAATCAGCCATTGCAATCCAGCAATCGTAAAATCAGTATTTGCAATCCAGCAAATGTAAATAAATAAGTTTATACCGTTGCCATGAGGCTCATAATCGAAGCTTAACCCGTAATAATATGTTTGCTCCCGTGACATGCTCGTAAGTGAGCAAGCATCAGTAACGAATAAGTTGTCACCCGTTTATACGTGTAAATCGGTACGTGGCAGCGCTACTGCCCCGGGTGGGGAGGGTCATTTCCCTAATGGATCCATTAACTACTGTTCGCGCTTAAGTCCATAACTAACGATATATGATGGAGAGACTTCTGTAGATAGTAACAACTAATGCAATTCCGTTTGGTATAGTAAACAGTTTAGTACTTGTGTTCAAGAAAAAGTTGTAGCATGTATCTCCCCCAATAAGATAAAACAGTAAAAGTGGGGCCGTAAGACTCACCTGAGTCTTTGCAAGTACGTTTATATCAATAAACGAGTAAGTAATATCAACCGTAGGTTCTCCGAACCCGTAACCTTCAAATGCCTAAACATATAAATTTAAGTAAGTAGATGTCTCGCAAGACCATCTAGGCTAGTTGTTTACACAACTCATTATGTCCAAGTGTTTGTTTAGTAATCCGTTTGTAGTTTGAAAACAAATATGGCCCGTTGGTGACGGTTTGTAATAATGATTCAAAGTGTTATCATTTATAACGCAATTTAGTGTAATTGTAATAGAAAGTATGTTCTATGACGTTTGTTAAGTCGTATGACATAAGTATTTGAAGTTGTGTAAGTTCGACACTTAGTAAAATCTGACTTTTCAAGGTTCTGGTTTGTGCGACGTAGCATGCGACGTAGCATGCGACGTAGGGTGCGACGTAGGCAGGTACGTCGCATGATGCGACCTTCGCAAATCAATGCGACGTAGGAGGCGACGTTAAAGTCTACGTCGCTATGTGCGACGTTGAGAGGTGTAATGCGACGTTTTGAGCTACGTCGCAGATAGCCCAGCGTCTCTGCGACGTAGCGGTCTGATCGGAATTTGGTGGCCGGAAAATCGGTCGAAAAACTTCCGTTAGGTCCAAATCTTTTACCCAACCCATTTTTGGACATTTTAAGCATATATAAACCATAAAAACGTAAAAATGAGCAAAAACGGAGAGTTTCGGGTTTTGTCGGAAACTTACAAAATGTCATCAAGAAAATCCGAAAAGATGGAAAGGTAGATCGTGATGCCGTGGTTCTTTTATTCCAAAGGAGTGGTATGATTCGGCGTCGTTTCGTGGTGTTATTTTGTGATTTTGTAAGGTGGTGGTGGTTTTGTTAGTTGAGAGAAAAGAAAGGAAGAAAGAGAAAAGAAAAGAGAAAGTGAAAAGAAAAGAGAAGAAGGTGGGAGGTTAAGCCTCCCATTTTCAGTCCGCGCCTCCGTGCTCCGTGCGGTGTTCGTTTCCCCCGTCGTTTAAACGTTATATTTTTAAAAGGTGACGGGAATATTTTAATGAAATACCTTGAAATTAATTATAAAAACATTTGTCGAAGTATTAAAATTTTTAACTTGCGTTTAATACGTATTCGCTAAATTATTTAAAATGTCGTCGCGATATTATAATCAATGTTTGTTCGCTGTGTATTTTATATAATAAAATACGTTCTCATTATTTAGGTAAGTTTCTGTCACCAACGTCCAAGTAACTGTGTCGGACTCCGTCCGGTTAATTCGTACGATTAATCCAAATCGCGTAAGTACACACATATATATATAATTCACCTTATATATATATACAAATAGAGTCTGCAATTAGTCCTATTACATACTAATTACAACTAGTTACAACTAATTAGGCATAATTAATTATCCTAATTTAACAGGTGTTACAGTAGTAGGTTCAAATAAAGTTGCTTTAGAACTACAGCCGTTCTATCAGGTATGTGTTTATATTTATTTGATTATACACCTATATCCACAAGTTATAATTTGTCTATTTTATTGAAAATTTTATATGGCTTCATTATATGATATACTGGTAGGCAAATTATATAACATTTTCTAAGCCTTAAGAAGTTAATTAACTACTTGTTTATTATCTTGTGTTACTATTCTATGATGTATGACATAAGTCTTAATTGTTGAATGATGGTATTGCCATACACTGTTATCATGCATTTTAATTTTAATTGACAAATAGTAGCAATATGGATATTAACTTAATTACTGGTAACTTTGTTGTACTGAGTACAGATCTGATACCTTTAATTAAATTAATATTCTCAAATATATTTTGAATTATGCTAGAAGGGATTCTCTGTTGTACTAAGTACAGACTTGGATAACATAGCATATTCAAAGTATGTCTGATATTTGTCTAACCTTAAAATTCAAGCGTATGTTATATGTTTCGAAAAGATACATCATTTAGTAACCACTACCTTGAAAATTTAATGATGCAGTGTTATGAGTTTTACTTGAAATTCTTCAGTATGTCATATAATAGGAAGCACTTGAAAATATTCATACTAACAATAAAGTGTTTGCTTAGAAAATTGAGTATAATTTGTTTATATGGATCATAATACCGGTAATCGTCTTGGACTGTCTATAAATAAAATATTCACTTTATGTGAGTAATGCATTTATTAATTATGCTATGTGGATAAAGGTATCTAAGATATAGTTTTATAAATATAAATGTATAAATGATAAATTTAGTTGTAATTTTATAGTAATTTACTTGAATTTCATGAGGTATGTATACTACCAATCTGCTTAGACTTTTAAATATATAATTAATTGCTTATTCTTACTAATATGATCCCTAAGCAGATAAAATCTTATTTATTTTGTTTATGTATTTTGTTTTGCTCAAGTAATTAATAAAATGGTACTTGATACCAATGTTTATATAATTGTGTTTTTATCTTATTTTATTTTATTTTTGTCTTTATGCTTAATTAAAGTTTTTGTATTTATTAGAATTTACCATTCGAAATTAAATTATACTGAATATTTTTGAGTTGAACAAACGTAACAAATACAAGTGAAAAATAATTTTATTTTAGACTTGTACAAATGATGGATTTTTAATTTATACTTAGCATTTAATTCGCGTTTTTATTTCATTCTGCGAGTTTGACTAGTCAAACTTGCGGATCCACTTGAAATCTCGCGAATCGGATAAAGAGTATAAAATGGGAGGTCAAACGAGTCAACAGACCATCGAATCCACTCTTATCTCGCGAGTTCACTTATTCTGTGCGAATCCGCGATCTGGCGAAACGAGGCGAAAACGATATTTTCGTTTGATTTCGATTTTACGTGTACGAGGAACGAGTTTTTGATCCGTAGCTATTATACATCTTCACTTTGCGAACATTTTGAGGTATATAACAACGGATTTCACCGTATAATTAACGAGAAATCGAAGTTTTTATGAACTTAGGGTTTCGGTTTAATTTTTGATCGATTCATGTAGATTAAAGGCTTGTTAGAACAAGAATCCTTAGGATTAATGTTAAACGGACCTTGATAAACGTAAATCAATCAATAGATCAGGTTCAAATCAACCGATTAATTGATTTTGAACTCATTCACGTTCATCGAATGAGTTAAGCCTTCGATTCAACTCGCAGCGAGTTGACTAGCGGATCGAGTTGATTAGTGGATTGACCAACGAGTTGACCTGCGGATCGACATGATTAGCGAGTTCACTTGGCTGCAGATCCAATTGCGAGTTGATATGCGAAACGAGTTGAACTCGATTCGCTTAGGTGTCTTTTGCGAGTCCATAACTTAGAAATTTTTTTTTTTTTTAAAAGGTTTTTATAAGAGTTACGACTTTTTAAGTAATAACTAGTATATTTTTTGGATTCCTATGACAATGTGTGTATATATATATATATATATATATATATATATATATATATATATATATATATATATATCGAAAGTCTACTGATTCACAATGTAATCGAGTGGCGTGTCCTAATTTTATATTAGCGGTATATTATATATATTGATTTATATAACGTTAACGACTTGAGAATTTTAAATTTACAAGTAATTAATGGAAATCTACATATTGAACTTATGACTTATTAGGTATAAGTTATGTATGTTAGATAATTATATATACGACTTGAGACAATTAAGTTACAAGTTATATATATAGAACTAAGACATTTGATGATTGCATTTTCATAATATGTTATAGTTTAAAATCTGTTAACGTGCTTTAGATTGTTGTTGTTATTTGTGTTTTTACAGATATGGCACGACAATTCGACAAAGGTCACAACATCCTTGTTGATCTGGATATACGTGCGAAGGGAGCTAGCAAAGTAGCTCAGGTGCTTACGTTTTTGGCATGTTCTCGTATTCGATATGCTGTTACAGCATCTCCACCTATTTCTCAGGCGATTCTAAATGATTTCTGGACGGGTATAGTGTATGACGAATCGGTCAATCCACCAGAGATCCGAGCAACGGTTAACGGCCAACCTGTTGTGTTTACCACTGGAAATCTCCGTGAGATTTTGCAGCCGGGTACAGAGGAACAAGAGAATGGGGATTTGGAGTATCCCATGGATTTTATAGAAGGAGCTATCGGACGTATGGGATATACGGGTGATAGACGAGGACGCCAGTTTCAGAAGCCTCTTGTTATTGGTCAGTAGAGGTTTCTGTGGCACGTGATGAATACTGTTTTTGCACCAAAGAAGGGCGGTTTTGATGAGTTAAGCCCTGCTATTCTATCGGCTGCACTGTCCCTGGTTTACAATAAACCATACAGTTTTTGTGATTACATTTTTGGCGAGTTAGCTAGACAGATATCGGGTTCTGTCAGATCACGTTTTATGGGTTACCCGAGATTCTGTATGCTCATCATCCGTGCGTGACTTTCGGATTTAGCTATACCTGAGCCGTATTCTGTTGTTGATACTATTGGGTTGAGAGGGTATAATGCTATGTTTCAGCAGACGGTGAGAAGGGAAGGGCTTGTGAAGCCTGAGGAGCGAGACCTTTTTGGGTATATCGTCGACCCAAACTATGTGACGCCACCAAATCATGGTTTGCTAGATGTTGTTGCTCCTGCTGCTGCTGTTCCAGAGCCTGTAGCTGATGTGGGTCATGCTGAAGATCCACAAGAGCTTTTGGAGGACGTATTGGAACAACCTGGACATGCTGGGGAACAGGTGAACCCAGATATTGCTGCACAAGTGTTGCAGGAGGTGCTAGATCAACATGATGAGGCACAAGATCCCGAGATGAGGGAAATTGATCAGTTTCTTGAGATTGCACCTGAGGTAATATTTTATTTATATAATAATATAGGTACTTAGTTGATAGATTGTTTTTATTAATCATAAATGCATAATATTATTATATAATGAAAATGATATAGATATTTAGTTGATTAGGTAATATTTCTAATTATAATATATGAATATCATTATATAAGGGAGCTGAGATTGCAGACCCAGAGGTCACTAGACCTGAGGGTGAGCAGAGACAGACTGATAGTTCAGCAGTTTTACCTGCTAAGGAACCAGTTGGTCCATCTGGCGAGTATGATGGACATACAACTGACGATTCCAGTGATACCGAGGATGATATTGTTGATCTGTCCACGGGTATTCCGGCTGGAATGACCAAGCAAGGATCACGGCTTGAGGTTGATCCTGCTCAGAAGCTGAAGCTCAAGCTCAAGCGTAAAGTCAATGAACCAGATCCAGATTTCATTGTTCATGATTTAGATGCTGAGGAGACTGATACTCCGTTGATGAAACGTCCGAGGACGTTGACTATCAGAGAAGGTTAGTATTTATTATGAAGTTAAATAATCTTAACTTGTTGTTTATCAGGAGTTAAACTGAGACAGTTCATTCTGTATGCAGTTGCTCAAGATACACCACAGGTAGAGAAGGATACACCGGTGGTTTCTGAACAGATATCTGTACCACTTCAGGTATGAGATATAAGTTCTATAACTATAAGTGTTATGCAATTAATTAGAGTTTGAGACAGAGTAATCTGTAGCAATAACTGATTTTAATTGTGTTTAACTTTACAGCATGAGATTGCTGATCTAGTTCGTGCGGCAAACTTTCCGACGAATAAATGAGCTAGATTTGCGGCGGGCTTGCTTACGCATGCCTTGTCTCAACCTCATACACCACTGACACGCGAGTGGCATGTTGAGTCTATTACACCGCCTGGACCTAAGACGATTACTATTACTCCGACGACTGATGCTGAAAGGATTACGTCCTTAGAGTCGAGAGTAAAGGATTTAGAGAAGCTTACTTCTCAGATTCCAGCGCTGGTGTCGAATAATCTTCTTCTTGGTCAGCAGATGCTCAAACAGAGTGAATCTTACAATCTACTGCTGAAGACTCATGAGACTTTGCTTGCGGACTTCAATATTCAGAGATTGAAGATATCTTCCTTGGAGCGTTTGGTCTTGAGAGCGCATTCAGGACAGTCTACTCAGGGGGAGATATTGGTATACTTGGAGTCTTGCAAAGAAGATGAGCTGAAGAGAAAGAGAGATTCAGATAAAGATGATGATCCCAATGCACCAGAAGGTGGTTAGCAGACTGGTCCTTGAAAGACTGGTGAGCAAGCTACGATTCAGGGGGAGTCTGGTGGTGATGCAGGTGGTGCTGGAGCTGGTACAAGTGCTGATAAGACTGCACAGGTTGATACAGAAGCGGGTAAGATAGCCTAGTATTAGCATAGTGTAGTAATTATTGGTGTTAATTTGTACAGAATAATTGTAACTTAATATTTTGGTAATATATTCGGCTTGAGATTGTAATTACAAGTTAATTGTATTAGATATTATTAAGTTATTTGATTTTATATATGTTAAGATAAAATAGTGATCGAAAGACTTCTGACTCATTGAGTAGTCGAGCGGCGTGTTCCGAATAATATCGGCGGTCAAAATTTTATAATAACATATGCATTTTAGACTTGAGAGTTTGTATACTGACAAGTTAAAAATGTATTAGTTTTAACTAGACAAATGATATATAATTTAAAGGTTAGATTGATAATAAACTAGATCAATTAACACTTGGAAATTATATAAGGTAATTAATAGTAAATTTAAATGTTTAGTGATTATTCACAATGCATTAGAATTTAAAATTAATTATTATTTGTTAAGTAGGTTATAAGACTTAAGAGATTTTTTGATTGATTCAGGGTAATCAATAAAAGATTTTATAAGTTATATGTAAATTGCGTTAAAATATACAAAAGAATTAATAAAGAAATTCTTAGGTTGATTCAGGGAAATCGATAAGAGAGTTTTAATTATTAATATTGATTTGTATTTATGTTTTTCTCTTAGGATTGGAAATGCTTGATCTATCTGATTCGGAAGATGATATTTTTGATGAGATAGATGAAGATATTGATTTTGATCTTGAGGATGGAGAATTTCTACCACCTACTGATTGGACTGCTGTACCTGAGAATGTGCAAGACATTGGTGTAGATCCAGATGCAAATATTGATGAACACCATGTGAGCCCATCTAGGACAGAAGTTATTATTGAAAATGAACTAGGTCCAATGGTTGTCGATGTAGATGAAGAAATCGATGACTCAACCGATTCTGAAGATGATGAAACTTTGATTCCTACCAAGAATCCTGCTGTTTTTCTTAGGAAACTTCCAAAACAGAAGAAGAAGATTGGAGTTTCAGAAGTAGATATTACGGGAAAACGTGTTCCTCGTAAAGGGATTGTTGGATGGTACTTTGACTCTGAACTGAAGCTTTTTGCTATTAAAAGGTTTGATGGAGTTCAATATTTTGAGCGAAAGCTTGCAGTATTTAGTTCTTTACCACATTATGAGATACGTGACTTGGCTAGATTGGAGATAAACAATCCGAGTAATGATGATTATGCTAAACGTGTTGAACGAATTATTAGAACTGAAGTTGGTACAAATAAGTTTGTACAAATTAAGCCAAGAAAATGAAAGACTGTGAAATTACAAGAGAAAAGTCAAAGAACTGGAAGAAGAAGAAGAAGGAAAAAGATATATCCAGCTGTTAGATGCATACAGCAGATTCCACTGAAGACAATGCCACAGGATATATTGGGAAATATGAAGAGTTGGCACGTGGATTCAGGAACTGGAGAAGCTGTTATGGTTGAAGCTGATGATGAGGTTGAAGGTGGTGAAAGAGAAATCTTCAGAGTTTATGACCATCGACACCTGATGAATATGTCGAGAAAGGATTTGTTAAAGTTAAATGAGAACAGAATTTTGACGACTATTGAATGGGCTGATTTAGCAAGAGATTATCAGTTGATGGTTAAGACTTGTATCAAGATGAAGATTTACGCAGGTAGTAAAATTTACAAATAAAGACCAAAGACAAAGCGTGAAGATAAAGACGCTAGAGCTATTGTCAAGGGGGAGTCTGTTGGGACATAGATTGTGACAACAGATCTAGCTTGAAATAGGACTGGTGTAATTATTATTACGTTTGTATATTGGTTCAGATTTGTAAATGAATATTTGTTTTGTTAGTAATATTCGTTAAACATATTATTCTGTTAAGTTAGACGAATAATTAAATACGAAATAAATATATACGATTGATGCGAGTCGAGTTCTCAAGTCGCTGCGAGTTGAGCAGCGAGATGAGAACTGAACTGGTGGACATAGATAGGCATAACGAGCCGAAGCATAATGGGCTTGGGCTTGCAGAACGAGTCGAATCAACTCGCAGGCCCATCGGCAGCGAGTTGAGACGACATATTTAAGCTTTTTCATACCGTGAAAAACATAACAACTTTTACACACTTTTGCATTCCTACGAATTCAGCAAACCCAGAGAAAAACAATCCTAACGGCTAGGCTTTGACGTTTAATCGATTAAAGCTAAGTCTTATTAAAACACAATTACGAACATATTCGTTGTTAGTAAGATAACATCGTATTGAGGGATTCCGCACCTTAATACTACAGATAACGAAGTTATCGATCCTAAGAACTAGGGACTTACAAATGTGAAATTACTAATATAAATGAATGCGTAAATTTACAATTTTATAAAAACAACACCATTATTTTGGAGGCTTTAGAGATATAATTTGACTAAAAATGGTGGGTAGACCACATATGGCTGTTTGCTACATGTTCATTTCATTACGACCTTTCCATCCATAAATGACACGTCCCATAACTTCTTTTGGTAAAAAGTTATGTCACATGTTTATTAATTTAAATTTCAATGATAGTAGTATAAATGATATCTTTGATCAATATATATATATATATATATATATATATATATATATATATATATATATATATATATATAGGGTTATGTTAATAATTTCAAGTAGATCGATTTTTAAAAATATTAATTATAATGTTATAGGTAAATTAGTAAATTCATATTTAGAAGAAACATCACAATGTAGAAAACCTTGAATTAATTAGTATTTAATGTCATATGTTTGTTACTTTTATAGTTTAATAATGACAGTATTAATGACAGGTGTTTGAATATTGAATGAGATAATAGAAGGTTAAATTAGTCATTTACTAATGTAACATAATCCGGACATACATAAATATAAGACGACTTAAATATTTTTCATGAACGATTCCGTGAAGTTCGCGGGTCCTAAACTAGTTTAACGTAGAAAGAAACTACTTATGATTAAAATGTCAATAGTAATTTTTAAAATGTACAAATGTTTACGATGTACTTTGTAAATACTTAAATTAACTGTCAAACAGACTTTCAATTTTTGTTTCAATGTGCACAAGGTACAATCAGTACCACTTGACTAAATGACCCAGTGATAGGTTGGGCTCTTGGCTTCCTAGAGGTCAGAGGTTCAATCCTTCCATGGATAAACATTTAGCATGATAGGTACCCACACCCGTAAAACACATGGGGCCATGGGAGAACTTGCGGATAATGGTTCATTCCAACTTTAGACGCCCCCACTGTGCCAGGGGAGTTGCCCGGAGTCATCCTTGTAGGGTGGACAATAACTGGTGCCAAAGGTACACGGGACCAGGATGTTCCCGCCAATTTTAACCTTTTGCGGACATGGTACAATCAGTAAAAATTAAAGGACAAGTCTTTTAAACTTTTTTATTGTGCTTGTTGTTGCTTGTACTATAGTTTTATTAGTTGTGCACATCGAAATAAAAATATTTGCGCAACTTGAAACAAAACAAGAAAGGTCGTTGTGCACATTGAATATTTACAAAGTATGTTGCGCACTTGTGTATATTAAAAAAAAAAAGTACAACAATTTTTATTTCGGCTCTTGACCTTTTTGTAATGTTAATACATAAAATGAAAGGATTATGTGCTCAATATTAGTATACAAACATCACACCCAGCTTAATATGAACACCGCATGGTCACACCGATGAACATGATTGAACAAGTATGTAATGCTTATAAAAGATATCTGATATTGTTCATTTACTTAATATAAATAGGTTAGTCGAATACTATAACATCCTCGAATCTGGCCTAGTTGAAATATGGTAATTTCGTTATTTTAATTGTTGTTTAAATTGTATTTTAATACTTGGTGTTATTTCGATAACTGATATAAATGGGTCAAATGGTCAAGTGACTTAATGCGATAAATGAATTATCAATGGTTTTAAATTAATCTAGCTGATGGTAAAATAAAAGTATTTTAGCTATCGGGTATTTCGGGTTCCTGACAATAGAGTTAGAAGGGGGTATATTTTACACTGCTATTGTCTAGTGCAAAATGTATATGTCGACCTTTACCCCTCATTTCTTCATTTTGCCTAACTCTCCCAAACACACACTCAAATACTCTCAAAGGAATTCTTTCAAATCTGATTCTAAGACTAATTAAAGCTGTGAGCCTGTGTATATCATCCAACAATCTGATCATCATCATCATCACTAACAACATCTTTGTTTGGTTCATCAAATTGTAAGTGTTATGATTGGTTCTTCATGAATTCAATTGGGTTTTTAGGTGAATGATGAAATGGTGTTAAATTGTGATTAAATGTGTGCATATGATGCTTGTGGGACTGATTTCATACTTGAATTTCGGATTATTATGTTTCCATTAGTTGCAAATATGAATTTGTGAGTTAGGTTTTGAAAAGCTTGAAAGATTGATGCATGTTTAGATTTAGAGGCTTGATGATCTTTGTTTGTTGTTATAACATGTTTGTAGATGTTGCTTGTGGTTAATTTCTGGTAAAAATCGTGTTTTACAACTGAAAATAGTAATTTGGGGGATTAAGGTTCGAGCAGGTTTTGAACAGCACCTGCAGGTGCTGGAAAAAGATGAACAAGTCGGCGGGTCTATGATCCCAGCCGGCGGCTTGTCTGTTGATGTCGGGGAAACGGCGGGTCAAGTACCCCAGCCGGCGGGTCTATAACCCAACCCGGTGGCTCATGGACCAATACGGCGGCTTCTGTAGGTTTTAAAAACGCACTTTAGTTCTGTTGTGAAAAATCTAATGTACCCGGCTGCTTGGGTGGTTAACCCGGCGGCTTTGATGGAGGACCCGGCGGGTCCAGTGACCCAGCCGGCGGCTCCTATGTCGTTTTCAGCAAACCAGTTTTAATTCTCAAATACCTTTATGATTAATATGTTATATGTTTATATGATTTAGTAACATGTAATATGGTATCATGATAGGTTAATTTATGAATTTATATACATGTTGAGGTGTTGTAAATTGAATTATCTTGTTTGATGACAATGGTGCACTTTTATTCAAGTGGCGAATATTGGGATGAGATATTGACTTGTATACCTCTGTTGTGTTTTCAGATACGACGAAGACTCGATAACATTAGAACGTTGAGTGAAAACGGTATTCGTCAACGGTGAGTGGATCTTGGACTCTCAGTCTAAGTTAGTTGTAACAACATGGTTACAACGGGTAAACTTGATTATTGCAATGATTGCTTAGATAACATATTGCCATGATGGTTATCCCTTGAACGAGTATTGGTGTCCTATATGCTATGATAGTTGTGGGCTATTTGATTTGTTGGGGGGTTAACTAATGTGTTAGGTTTGTGTACTACTACTTTGGACAACGTAAGTGCTTTGTACATGTGTTGAACACTGAAATTATGTTGTATGAAGTACTAGTACCAAACTATCGGTTTAACCACTGACTTGGCCCTCAGTTGGTTTTAAGTGTTACTTGAGAAACCACCGCGGCATGAGGGTATCCCAAGGACCAGCGATCCTTCTTGATTCTGTGTAATACTTGCTGTAGTCATTTGTTTAGCTAAATTAGATTGATAGTTTTGGATCTATTCACTTAGCTTCGTACTAATCCCACCTCCCTGCTCCTTGCAGGTTTAGCTTTGGTTGTGGGTGACTTGGAGTATGGGTTGAAGGAATGTTTGACACCGCTCTCTGATTGTGTTAACATATTTTGGGTCGAAAACATTTATGTCATGGATTTTAATATAACACCTAACTTTGTATTAATACTTGTAATGATGACTTGGTATTAAATATTGTATGTATTTGGGTTGCACATTTTGGAATGTAATATACGCAATCTTTGTTATATTGATTTTATATACCCTTTCGTATTTTAAAAAAAAAATGCCTTAGTATATTGGAGGGTGTTATAAATACAATTAGAATTAGAATATTAAAGATATTTGATTCAATCAAATAAAGTAACATTAATATAAAAGTGATTTATTAATATAATAATAATTAATGTAATTATTTATTTAATACATATTTATATTAAAATGAGTTATTTGTAATTAATTTTATAAATAAACTAACTAGTTTAATTATTATTAAACTATAGGGCAAAAAGTAGAAACAATAAACCAGACAAGTCGAGTAGATTATGTAACAAGTAAAAATGACATTTGGGTAACGATATTAACTTTGAAACGTCCAAATCAACAAGTATAGCTAGGCCCGGTCTTATCAATGTGATTATATATACGGAGTATATAAGATCTTTGATTTTGAAAGGTTGTGACAAAAATAAATTTTAGTACCAAAGGGCCATTGAACTAGCGGTATCGAGGTGACCCTACAACCAAGACTTTGAGGGTTCAAGTTCAGAGTTGGAGAACTGTATATATTCGTGAAAATTGTAAATATTCGTGACTGTTATGTGTAAATTATTGCCATTCTAAAAAAAATGTTTTAGTGCTATATGTAACACTTAACAATATACATACGTAATCGCATTTTAATTAAGCAAACCAACATAATACCTTAAAGATACGAGTAGTAAAATAAGCTTATAGATATAGCCCTCAAAACCTAAAAAAAAAAAAAAAAAAAATTACGTAGTAACTAAAAACGATATAATAGACGACATTTCATATTTCATTAGACCAGTTCAACCCTATGATCGTCCATTTCCTTAATAGACATGTTTTATATTGTGTTACACGTAATTCTCAAAATTTTATGAATTTAACCCTTTATGAATAAGAGTAGAGTTAGAGGAAATAATAAAGTAGTTTATCTATTTTGAATTTGAATCCGGTTTCTGTTCAATTTGACTCCCAGAAATTTTCAGAAAACTGAATAAAATGAAGAACCCGTAAATCGAACCAACGAACACCCTTAATCGTATTTACATCATATAGGATGTACCAAAGCTAATAATCTTTTATGAGAGTTTACAATAATGTTCATGTATGTTGGGTGCAAAACAACAAAGACCCTTGGGTGTGTTGGTATTGTTTGCCTTAATTATTGATGCGACTTTTAGTTTTTAAACATTACACACCATTGGTTGGCTGCTTGCTACTTGCTAGTTGATAAGAAACAACCGAATAAAAGAATGTAATGATGTCTGGTTTTACAAGCCAGACAAGAAACAAATGAACGTTGTTGTCCTTGACTTGATTTCCAAACCGATCGTGTCATTTTCTCCTAAAATAGCTTGTGTCGATGCTCCTTTTTCGGCTAATATCATAATGTGCTTTTTGTGTGCGAGTTTGCGTTTCTACACACGTACGTGAAGATAAGTTGGACCTACTTGATCGTGTTTATATATATGTTATCTTTTTCGATTATTTGGTCGTGTAGTTTTTTATATATTTTTTTACAATTAACTTACAGGGAAATGATTATATTGGTGTAGTTAACAACGTATAAATTTAAGTGTTAGGCTTAAAGAATATACAGAATGTGTATTTATACGAATGTTGAAAGGTATGTTTGATAAAATTAGTTGTTCGCCGAAGCTTTTATGAATGCATATATATGTTTAGGTGTTGCTCAAATTTATATAATGATAATAAAAGTACACACATAATTTTGAGTAATACTTATATTTCATCTTGATGGTATCTCAATCATTAGAAATGCATCATACTTTTGATGTTGTTGTATTGCTAGTTGATTAGGGAATGTCCTAAGTTAACTGCTAATATAATTTTTCACCTTACAAAATTAACATTTTCCTTGTGTTAATTTTAAGGGTGGTTATATTTCCACAAAGCTTTTTGATAAATCCACTATATTAGTGCATTAAACATTTGTATTGTACAAACAGTAGCTGCACAGTTACGGTAGATTTATCAAGAACTTTGGTGGAAAAAAAAAATCAAATATAATGCAGGTGTAAATACAAATAATAGTTATAACTATTATTATTTTATTATGACCATTAAAATAAAAGAAATAAAAGCTTGGGTTTGTTTGTTTTTACTTTGCACGTGGTAAGAAATAAAAGTTTGGTTTGTTTGTTGTGGTATTGAAAATGGGGAGAGCAAAACGTGCCTCGTATTAATTTGTTGTTGTTGTTACTATTTTTATCTAAGCATTTTAGCATATGATATGGTAACTCTTTCACTTATTTTATTTTTGGGGGCTGTCAGATGCACCACAAGAATTAGTTTGGCCCCTACTCTCCATACCATTTATCTATTTTAAAATTAATGTTTCTGTACTTTTCTGTACTTTATTCTTTCACTTTTTCTTACATTCTGTACTTTTTCTGTACTATTTCCGTACTTTTCTGTACTTTTTAATTCAAAAAATGGTATGGAAGTAAATTAAAATGGTATGGAGAGAAAAAGCCATTAGTTTTGGACATTTTTGGTCAAACGAACAATCATTTATTTTTACTTTTCAGTAATTATTTCATGAGATTACTTTTCAGTAATTATTTCATGAGATATATACATATGGGAAAATCACAAATTTGATCCTTTGACCAAACACATTCAACAAAATAATTCATTGACCAAGCTTTTTAACAAAGTAATCCACCTTTTCGCGCTACAGTACACGAGAACGGCGCTAATCTAATAAGACAAACCTACAAAACTGATTATTTCAAAAATTGATGGGCCAAAACCATGTCAGAGTGGGCCCGGCGTGAAAGAAAGAAAAGAAAAAACAGAAAAAGGCACGAATGTGAGAGAGAAAAAACAAAAGGGGGCACGAGTGAGTCGGTGACCAAAATCAAAAATCAAAAAAAAAAAAAAAAAAAAGGCGCAGAGGCGCTAAAGAGTCCCAAAAATAAATTTAATATTTTATATTCTTTATATTTAATTAACGTAGTATTTCGTTTTTCTTTGATAACTTTTTATATACAATGTATAAATTAATTTCGAATACATATTCATGATCAGTGTAATTTTATCTACATTTCGACTAAAATTTTATCGTCTTATGTTATGTATTTAACGAAAGCATTTTTTAGTCGAAATTTTCGTCGAAAAATGCTTTCGTTAAATACATAACATAAGACGATAAAATTTTAGTCGAAATGTAGATAAAATTACACTGATCATGACATAAGACGATAAAATTTTCGACTAAAAGATGGTGTGGTTAAATACATAACATAAGACGATAAAATTTTAGTCAAAATGTAGATAAAATTACACTGATCATGAATATGTATTCGAAATTAATTTATACATTGTATATAAAAAGTTATCAAAGAAAAACGAAATACTACGTTAATTAAATATAAAGAATATAAAATATTAAATTTATTTTTGGGACTCTTTAGCGCCTCATGTGCCTCTTTTTTTTTTTTTTTTGATTTTGGTCACTGACTCACTCGCGCCCCCTTTTGTTTTTTCTCTCTCACATTCGCGCCCTTTTCTGTTTTTTCTTTTCTTTCTTTCACGCCGGGCCCACTCTGACATGGTTTTGGCCCATCAATTTTTGAAATAATCAGTTTTGTAGGTTTGTCTTATTAGATTAGCGCCGTTCTCGTGTACTGTAGCGCGAAAATGTGGATTACTTTGTTAAAAAGCTTGGTCAATGGATTATTTTGTTGAATGTGTTTGGTCAAAGGATCAAATTTGTGATTTTCCCTATTATACATATACATACAGGGGCGGAGACAGGGCGGGGGCAGAGTAGGCAGCCGCCCCCACTAGAATTTGCAAATTACGTAAAAAATAAAATTTTCTAAGGTATTAATAACATTTTAAAATTTTCGACCCTAGTAAACTACAAAAGAAATAAGAAAAATTTATTTCACCCCACTAAACTACAAAATAAATAAAAAAAGTGTATTTCGCCCCTGTATACAAAAGAAATAAGAAAAAAGTCTACTTATAATTCCTGGTTCCGCCCCTGTATACATACACAAATAAATATATTAATTATTATATCATTGTTAATTACTGATAATGACTATACATACCTAGGATGAAATTGGTGTTAAGTGCTAACATGGGGTTAGTTATTGATGAATAAGAAGATGTTTTAAGTCATAAGGTCAATGAAGAAATAGACGCTTAAAATAACATTAAAATAATGGGTAAGGATCAGAGGAGCAGCTCCTCTTAGAGGAGCAGGAAAAATTTACTGCATTTTAAAAACAAATTTGAAGTTGTCATAATGTAGTGTCGCTAAAATGCAGTAAAATGTCACTAAAATGCAGTAAAAATATCGCTAAAATGCAGTAAATCGTCGTTAAATCGCTAAAATGCAGTAAATCATCGTTAAAATGCAGTAAAATATTATAAGTGTAAAATGCAGTAATTACTTCGTTGGTAAAATGCAGTGAATTTTGAGCGAATTTTTGCCCTAAAATGCAGTGAATTTTTCCTGCTCCTCCTGCTCCTCTAAGAGGAGCTGCTCCTCTGATCCAAATCTTAAAATAATATATAAATAATTGTATATATATATATATATATATTGATGGATGATGTTTACGTATGACGTTAGGTGTTATTGCTTATATGTCACTTTCTCTTATTATAAATAAATTACATAAATAAAATTACTTGAATAACCATTGTGTATCTACATGTTATGGACATTTATCCTATAAATATCTTGTATTCAAATAAATACCATCACAATTCATATATATATGTTTTATATATGAAACTATGGACTATGAGTAATGATTTGTACTAAACATGTGTTATGCTCTCATGTAATGCAACGATGTAAATTACGTTTAGTGGTGTACAGAATATCGGTGATGTATTAATTACCACTTTTTATGTAATTTACACTTAGCTTTGAAAATGAAAATTTGAACGGAAGAAATCGTCAATCATGTAAGTTGTAACATGAAATATGAAGTCGAATGTCTTTTTGTCACTTCTTTTGAAAGTTCAAATGGTAAGATTATCTCCAAATTTTGGATAACATTAATAATTAATAACAATGTTTAGAAGTTGATTAATAAAAAATAAAGTTGTTATGATAATTAAATAAAGACAGGCTGTCACACATTCCTTTGAATGTTCCAAAACCTGTATTTCTGTTTGTCATAATCCCCCGTAATATCTGCCGGCTTCTTGTAATCTCAATCATTTCTCCCATAATACAACTTCACCCTTCAACTTTTCACAAATTCGCCTATTAACCCTCTGTACTTTTGACATTACTAATTAACTACTCCATATAAGGTCAAACATATCCAACAAGAAATCAAGAATCTGAAATTAAAATTAGGGTATGTGCATAAATTTATAAAGTTCACGTGTCACAACTTTAGCTTTTTAATTGTCCACTAAAAAAACATAATTGTAAGTTCTAACTATAAAAGCTTATATAGTTATATATATAGTCTTGTGTTTTTTAAGTAGTGAGTTAGCATTTTGTGCATGTTTCAGCCATATTTTGACAAGGTGGTTGTTGGTTTTATTCTATTAGAGGTGTTGCTTGTTATATATAAAGGCTTTGTTTTGATATTTCACAAGTAATTATAAGTTACATCTGACTATTGTCTTTTATTCAATAATTTTTTTAAAGTAATGTGCCGGACTCTCACACATACATCCTAAAGTAATAATGATGTTACGTAGTGTATACAATAGCAACTATACAATAGCAACTAGTTATACAGTCGTTATAATGTTATTCTGGTTTGAGTATGTGTGGCGGGTGGACCCTTCATGAATTAGTTGATAAAAAGGTTGGAGTCGTGTTTTTTTTTGTTTTTTTTTTTTTAAGATACAACCTTAAAAACATAAAAATAAAAGTTCATTTGACTTATCAAAAGATCATGATTCATGACAAAACACCAAGACAAACTTAAGTGCTAGGAATTTGATGTTTAAGTCGTCCTAGACCTATATGTATAGACCATGGAAGTACAAGTATTTGAAATGTACATTTTAGACCATAAAAAAATAGGTGTCAAAATCATCATGAATTGAGAAGTGGCTTGGTGCATGTGTTGTAAGTCGTAAGGTGATGGTGGGCCTTTTTATTGAAGGGGAAAAGTGAATGACTTTGTTATTTCTTTGCTGTCATTTTCTTTAATTAAATTTGGTATTATCTGATAATCTTATGCGTGTCCAATTTGACAACAACGGGTACCTTAATTTGTTAATTATCCTAAACCTTCGTATTTAGGGCCATTATTTACCAGCAAATTTAGTTATAGGCCATGTCAAAATCTTAAAACAACAACTATTATTAGTTGGAGTGAATAAGATTAGGAACTATGATTATGTATATTTTGATCGGTTTAAAGTTGTAGATTAGTAACTTACTTTCATTTCTGTTCCAATGTTGGTAACGAACTAACTTTATTATTAATGTTAGTAATGTACTTTGTAAAAATGTTTTGCTTATGTAATATAATTCGTAAGTACATTACCTTCCTTGAAACACATTATGTAAAGTACATTGCTAGAGTAAGGTTCAAATGAGTACACCAATTTTGAGTGAGAATGAGGGAACCAATAGATTTATGCCATGTGTCACTTTATTCTCTCTCCTCCACATTTTTTAAAATTAAATATCTCACAAATGGTAAGTCGAAAAATCATGAAAATTGCACCATAAAATTCAGCGTTTTCTCCTCTTCGATTTGCCGTATCTCAAGGCATACTTTCGATAAAAAAAATTTCTTCCATTTTTTTTGTGGGTTTTACAAATTAGTAACACATGTGTTAGTGATTGGTTATACATTTAATTTATGGTTAATGTTAGGGTTTAGGGTTAGGGTTTACTAGGGTTTAGGGTTTATTAGGGTTTAGGGTTTAGTTTGATTTAGGGTTTAGAGTTATGTAAAGCGTTTGGGGTTTAGGGTTTGAGGTTTAGGGTTTAGGGTTTGAGGTTTCTCCCCTGAAACCCCAAACCTCAAACCCTAAACCCTAACCCCTAAACCCCAAACACTAAACCCTAAACGCAACACTGTAACACATGTGTTAGTAAATGTGAAACCCACCAAAAAAAATGAGAAAAAAAAATTTCGTCGAAAGTATGCCTTGAGGGACGGCAAATCGAAGAGGAGGAAACGCTGAATTTAATGGTGCAATTTTCATAATTTTTGGATTTGTCGTTTGTGAGATAATTAATATTTGGGGTAAATGGGTTTTGTACATGGGAAACATTCTCTTTGTACATATGGCTTGATATCATTGGTTACCTTTATTCTAACACAAATTCCTAGTCTCATTTGAACCCTACCCTACATTGCTAATATGTAACACTTTTACCGGTACATTACCAACATTGGTAATAAATTTAGTTGGTTACCAACATCGAAACAAATATGAAAGTATGTTACCAATATATGACGTAAGGACTTTTTGATAACATTTATTTATTTATTTATTTTTTATCCTTAGTTTACGTTAATGATAGAATTTTAGTATAAAATTAATTATTGACGAAAAAGTTTTATAAAATGTATTTATATATTTACAAAATGTAGTTTTATATATTTATTCTCTTAAAAATAATTACCATAATTTTTTTTATTTTTTTTATTTTTGAAATACGAACGTTTATTATTGACAAAAATTAAACTTTGTGCTTCTTCTATTTTGAGAAAATAATAATAATAGCTTTAAGGGTTATGAACAGTGATGTTAAATATCATCGTAACTAGTACTTGTAGTATCAATAATGTGTGAGATATGTTGTTGAATTATCAAATTGTCACACACTATATCTTCACAATAACCACATATATTTAACTATATACATAGATGCATTATTTTGAGCACAGTCACTTTTACGGTTCCCGCGATTTTAGTTTAGTGACGGTGGACATGTAGCATAAATGCAGAGGTTACGAGTTCAATCCACATTCCCATGTTCCTTTGATCACGGATTACGTGATTTACCTCTCTCTATTAACCTCGAAATCTATCGACGAGGGATCATCGGAGGGTTGATTTGACCCCATAATCACTTTTACCTATTGATATTAGTCATGCAAATACATGATGACCAAATGGACACAACCTTCAAATATGTATGATAGAAAGCTTGAAAGATACAGACTATTTAACAAACGATTACTATTCTTTTTATATTAATTATTATAATAAAATAAAATAGCGGTATCTTAATTGTTGAAAGTGATGCTAAACCAACGACCCATCAACTTAATAATAGTTTTTAATTCGTAATAACCAAGACTTTTCTCGTTTGAAAAAAATTTATTTTGAAAATTTCCTTTAATAAATGCCAAAAATAAAAAATAAAAAATTAGAAAAAAATAAAAATAGACACGTAGTAATAAAAGACAAATAATGCAAATTCTCATTGACAAATGTATGTATGTTGAAAGAAGGCCGGACATATATGTTATTTATAAGCCTAACTTAATGAAGTAGACAAATTATTGTGGTGACAGTATCCTCAAATCCTCAATATAGGGAGCGGTTAGATACACCACATTTTTTAATGCACACACACCAATTTTCATGTATCTCCAGTTGTACTGTACAAAACTTATGCATATATTTTGGTGTATGTAGTAAAAAGTGTGTTGTATTTATCATTACCCTCAATATATTGTCAATTTGTCATTGTTTCGTACGTATGAACAAAAATTGAACCCGATGCGATATGTATACTCGTTACTCGGGTATATTTGACAACAATTAGCTAGGACGGAGTAGATGATAGTTATAGCGTTGCTGTTAGAGTTTATTTCTAAAAGATACAAGAGGATGTTTCTAATTCGAGAGCTAATAAGACTATCTTTTTTGTTAACTCTAATTGTTTTTCTGTCTGCTAACAAAATTTATGTTATTTTTAAGCGTTGAAGTTCACTCAAAGGAAGTTACACATCTTGGAATTCCATTTCTCTTGATGGATTTCAATGGCATCAAAAACATTTGACGAACATAGGAAATTTTAAAGTAATAGAAGTTTTAATTTGAAATAATAAACCTTTTAATAAAATTCATAACAGTAAATTTTTCCTTCAAAACCCAAAAGTACCTCAAATATACATTGCATGTTAAAATTACAAGAAAGCTTGATAGTATACACTATTGACTATACAGATGATTTTGTTATTGGGCTCAAAACGCTGGGCCTTTGGATAAAAACAGTACTGATATTGCATGGACCTTTGGATAAAAGATTTTGTTATTGGGCTTAAAAGGATGGGCCTTCAAGAGCACATTGTCTGATTGTCAACAGATTTTTATCATTTCTTTTCATAGATACAATCATACAAATAGTAACAAATACACCTAAATAGTAGGGTGGGGTTCACATGAACGCTATACAAAACTCTAAACCCTAAATTCCAAACCCCAAACCCCCAACCCTAAACCCTAACCCCTAACCCCTAAACCCTAAACGCTTTACAAAACTCTAAACCCTAAATCATACTAAACCTTAAACCCTAAACTCTGCTAAACCCTAAACCTAAACCCTAACCCTAAACCCTGCTAAACCCTAGCCCTAAGCCCCAAATCAAATGTACAACCAATCACTAACACATGTGTTACTAATTTGTAAAACCCACAAAAAATGAAAAAAAAAGTATGCCTTGATGGACGGCAAATCGAAGAGGAGAAAACGCTGAATTTTATGGTGCAATTTTCTTGATTTTTCGAATTACCATTTGTGAGATATTTGAGTTTCAAAAATGTGGGGGAAATGGGTATTTGATGAAAATGAGTGGTTGAAATTGATTCCCCTATTCTTACTCAAAATTGATGTACTCATTTGAACTCTAAACCCTAACCCCTAAACCCCAAACCCTAAACCCTAAACGAAACACTTTACCACATGTGTTAGTAAATGTGAAACCCACCAAAAAAGATGAAAAAAAAAACTCGTCAAAAGTATGCCTTGAGAGATGGCAAATCGAAGTGGAGAAAATGCTGAATTTAATGGTGCAATTTTCATAATTTTTCGATTTGTCGTTTTAGAGATAATTGATGTTGGGGGTAAATGGGTTTCGTACATTTGGAATATTATCTTTGTACACATGGCACAATATCATTGGTTCCCTCATTCTCACACAAATTCATATTCTCATTTGAACCCCACCCTATATAGAGTTAATCTAATTTAGCTTTTTTAATAAAAATATTTAAGGGGTTTTTATACATTTGAATAAACTTCAAATCTCATTTACAAGTTAAACTGTTTCATTTCATTATAATCATGTACGTATATACTTGCACTTGGTGCTTCCTACTGCATACTTGAGTCGTACATCCAATAACTAATGAAACCATTACAGCATTTCTATCGTTGAACTTCAGTTCGGAAATATCACGAGCAGCTTCTTCCCCTGTTATATACATAAGATTTCGCTGCATATACGTAGATCATAAATGCAACTGCACTAATTCCAGCAAGCAGGTAGTAAAAATAATTAATATGGCCTTGATTCATGTTATCAGCTATCCAACCATCTTGACCATTTCCACCTGTTGTTTTCTCAACGATTGAGATGATAAAACTGCTCAAGAAGTTACCAACGCCCGATACACTGAGGTAAAGCGCTAGACCAACGCTCCTAAGGTCACTTGGCACTTGATCATAAAAGAATTCTTGCATACCAACAATTGTAAAAATGTCAGCAGCTCCCGCTAACAAATATTGGGGTAATAACCACCATATCTTCATTGGGATCGTTGCGTTTGGGTCATCTAGTAGCCCATACTCACGGGCTGTTTCTAGTCTTTTTGTCTCCACGAGTGCTGAAACTATCATTAAAATAATAGATAGGAACATCCCAGTTCCGATTCTTTGAAGCATTGTTATACCGGATGGCTTCTTTGTAAACCTTCTAGTAAGAGGAACCACAATGGTGTCATAGATAGGAATGAGGAAGATAATAGAGATGCCAATGAATGATTGTAATGCGGCTGCTGGAATTTCAAAACTTGACCCGATTGACCGGTCCATGGTGGCTCCTTGTTTGGTAAAAAATGTGGAAGTTTGAGATAATACAACTGAATACGCTAAACAACTGGCCCATATTGGTATTAGTCTAAGAACAGACTTCGCTTCTTCCACTTCATTGATGCTACAAAGGGTTCCACACTCATTTGATCCATCAGGTGTAAGCAATGCTTTCTCAAGAAATCTGCGTGAGACCGTATCAAACAGATGTTAGTAACTATTACGATAATCATACAAATCTTTGATTAAAAATGATTCTAATAGATTGTATGCATTATTCAAGGACTTCTCGATGCGAGATGCGCAAGCATACAAGGCTTCGAAGGTTTTGGGGCCTCAAAATTTACCACAAGTAGCCGTATAGCACTATGTCTAAACAGAACAAGAATATTGTCTGTTATATATTATTTGTCAAGTGAAACGGTTACTAGTGTGTAATTTGATTAGAATACAAGTTAAACAATTTTTAGGACAATAATTTTTGGCATTTATAAAGTGCCTAATTCTTAGTTACTAGATAATTCTCGCGCAGGACCTACAGAAACTCATGGATAACCCTGACATGGAAATATAGACTTTCGGAACTGTTTCTTTTACCTGTTTTAGATAATATACAAAAGTAAACGGTTTGAAATGGCCACCTCTTACCTAAAGCATAGTTAGTTTCAGAAAGAGCAATTCGTTTAATCTTACCTGAACTGCTCAGAACTTTGATAGGGCAAGGTTTCACAAGCCTGCGCTTCCACACATATTTCTGAACATTTATTTTGCCAATTCCGTGCTGCTTCACCAAAGACTCGGCCAATTCTGACAAAAGCACTTTTATCCTCAGTTTTCTTTGCAAACCGATAAGTCATTGTTCCAAGCGAGAATATCATGAGGGCAAAGCCCATGACAATACAAGGAATTGCAAAGCCAAGAGCCCAACTAAGGTTTTCTTGGATGTAACAAAGAACAAATATACCCAATACAGGGCCACTACACATTCCAAAATACCACCAATTGAAGAATGAACTTTTGGCTCTGCATTCCTTTGGATCGTTTGAATCAAACTGGTCAGCTCCAAATGCCAGAACGCATGGCTTGTGACAACCTTGGGAAAATGCAACAAGATAGAGCGAAACGAAAAACATGATAACTTGAAGCGGAAGAGAACTTGATGAGGTACCAATAATAGTTTCAGAAGGAACCAAAGTTGATAGGGCCAACAACCCAAGCGCCTATTAATCACATCATATAAAAATAAATTAATATAACTGGTACAAACTTTACATCCTGCCCAAGAGATTGAACTATATAATTGAATGTTTTTAAAAACTAAGTAAGAAAATATTCTATGCTTTATATAGAAATTCTGTTTTTGCCATGGCTGTTTCAGATTTGTTGTTCACACAGTTTACAACTCTTTTCAAGTCATATATAATCAGTTTTTGATGTTTGGACTATAATTTTCCTCTTTTTGTTATTTAGAAGGTTAAATAGTTAGCTATGGTTAATTAGTTTACTAGTAGCTGCAACTAGGGCTGTTATTCGGACGGATTATTTGGATTTTGGATTATTCGGTTCAGATTATTCGGATTTTTGGCAATCTCAAGTTGATCCTTAATCAAATCCAAATAAGAAACGGATTAATCGGATACGGATTAAACGATTTTTGATTGGTGTTCGGATTAAACGGATTCATCCGAATAAGCTCAAGTTGGGCGTGTGATATTGAGTAAGACGAATTTTGCGTTTAAAACAATTATATAAACAAACATAATACGTAACGATAGATCATATTATAACATTTAAATTCCAATTTTAACTTCTAACATACAACTTAATCTAAAACAGATTAGTGGTTTCTAAATCAAATAAACTTCTAGATAGTACAAAACTATTACGAAGTAGTATATAGTGTAATAAAAGATTTTATTTGTAATTATTTCTTATATGGTAAACATTACGTAGTAATATATTATCAAAAATATATTATTTAATTACTTAATCCTTATTCGGATTATTCAGATATATCCAAACATTTTGATTTTGATCCGTTATCCTATCCGTGTAATCCATTGAAGCAATCCATAATCAGTTTAAATACCGAATAATCCTGTCCATTTAACATAAATCGGATTGGATCGGATGGATTATTCGGTTTCGGATAAAAGTGACACCCCTAGCTGCCTGCAACAAAACTAATTTACACGTATGTCCTCGAGTTTTAAATGACAGCAAAAGAACATACAGGATCATACGAATGTTATAAAAATTCAACATATTTCTTGTTATGATAATCGATCCTGATCAACTAATCACTTTCGAAATCCAAGCCATAAAAATGAGCTTATAATAAATTATATAATGAAGATAGATAAGATGGCGAACCATAATATAGAGCACAGAAGCATATATAATTGTTAGATATCGACCAAGATACGCATCAGCAATAAAACCACCAAGTAAAGGCAGAAGCGCTGCAGTTCCAATCCACATATTCACATTCTCGGCTGCAGTTGCAGTCGATAGTCCCAACGATACTGTCAAATACGTGATCAAATTTGAACTAACTCCATAATATGCAAATCTCTCTGCCACCTCAACACCTATTACAAAACAGAAACTTTCATAAAAACATTGTTACAAATTCGAGTTTGTTTTTAATAGGCTTTCTCTCATCATTTTACCTATAATAAAGTACGCTGATCGCCAGAAACCAGATTTTGATCTGAGAACTGGACGGCCTTTGTAGTCGACTGCACCATTGACGAAGCTGTCGAGTAAAGGCGTTTCGACTCTGGTAGATGGGCTGTTATCATCCATGTTATTAGACTTAAGCAGATTACACTATTTTGTTTAATGAGAGCACTCTTTAATTTATCAACTGTTTTATTTCTGTTACATTTGAGATGTCATTAGCACATAATATATACAATAAATAAATTTGTAGCGTGTTGATTTTTTATGCAATGATTCGGCACATCAGTGGTTGGTGAGAAAAGAATGTGTCAATATTAGAAAGGAATTTGTTTTGGATAACATTTGTTATTAGAATTAGTCATGATTTTTGAATTAAATAAACTTTTATATGTATAAAAATAAAAATAGTTTTTGAATGTTTCTAATAATAGAATTCATTGAATCAAGCTCTACAAAATATATACTATTTGAATTGGTAGTTTGGATGTAACTTCGTGTTGTCGAGTTTGGAGATCGAGGAAACAAAAAGACATTAAAAGATAGGAAAAATAATTAATAATTTGCTTGTTCTTTTGATACTTGTATTTTTTGTTCATATAAGTTCCAATTTATGTGCGACTATACCAATGTAACCAATGGCCTGTTGTTAGATGGTGACTTGAAGGGGATTAACCGAGGACGTGTCATGCGACATTACGTTTGTCAACTGCTGATTAGACAATCGGTGTGACGTGGCATGCCATGTCACTTGCAACGTTACGTGTATTATCTGATTTTATTGTTTGTTTTTTGTTCTCCTGCATAAAAATTAGCCCGTTTAGATAAATCGAATTAACAGGCTGTTGGCATAAAAAAAAACATATCCGAGTTTAAGACGTTTGACTCATTTGATTATAATCTAAAATTCTAATCGAGTCAGGATGCAGTATCATACTTCTTTTGATGGAAGCTATAGATCAAATCAATGTGCAGTTTGGTTCTATCGTGTTCGATATCTGTTTGACCGGCTAATCTTCTTTTTCACTGTCACACGAACTCAAATCAAGTAAATTTCTCGTAAAGGGATATTGGCATGACCTCACTATTCACGATCACTCCAGAAGATTTTAATTTTAAATCTTGGTCACCTTTTAAAAAATATTCATTTATTTTTGTTTATGTTTTTAAAAAAATAAGCATCATTAATCATTATCCATACCACCAACCATATGAAAATGAAACATTACCCAATGTAGTACACGCCACAATTAAACTCGGTACACTTCATCCCTTGTAAGTTTACTATGAATTCAAGTTGGTACAGCTATAATCTAACCCAAGTCAAATCTCGATCACCAAAATATCAAACTGTTTTAACACTGGTATTCAAGCTTTTCTCCACCTTCATACTTCGTCATAAAACTGTAATGTTATTTAAATATACAACAAAAACAATGACCAATCTTTCCATTGGCTTATATATGGGGAGATATTACGTAGATAGTCATACCCCTAACCGAAGGTAAGGACTAGGGAGGCTGCTTCCAGGGTAATGTCATTTTTAGTATATACATAATTAATAAAACTAATAATCCTACAATATTTTTAACAAATTTAAAAAGCATATTTGTACTTTCTAAGAACTTCGTTAAATTATAATTTTATATGGTCTATTCAGAGTTTCAGGAGAGGGTAAGGGGAAGTTTTAGATGCTCGCTAGTATATAGATTATGCAGTTAATCCCTTTGGAACTAAGAAATGAAATTTATATAATTATAATATACAAAAAAAATAAAATAACAGCTATTACAAGGCTCTGCCGCGATTATATATGTAGGACTTTGCTGCATATATGTAGAGCACAAAAGCCACTGTACTAATTCCAGCAAGAAGGTAGTAAAAATAATCAATATGGCCTTGATTCATGTTATCAGCTATCCAACCATCTTGACCATTTCCACTAGTCGCATTCTGAACAATTGAGATTAAAAAACTGCTCAAAAAGCTACCAATTCCCATAACACCGAGGTATAACGCTAAACCTATACTTTTTAGATCACTCGGCATTTGGTCATAGAAGAACTCTTGCATACCCACAATTGCAAAAACATCACCGGCTCCAGCCAACAAATATTGAGGTAATAACCACCATATCTTCATTGGGACGATTGCACTTGAATCATCTATTAATCCATACTCATGAGCCGTTTTAAGTCTTTTAGTCTCAATGAGTGCTGCAACAACCATTGAAACAATAGATATGAAAATGCCAGCTCCAATTCTTTGAAGCATTGTTATGCCAGAGGGTCTCTTTGTAATACCTCTGGTAACAGGAATCAAAATGGAGTCATAAATGGGAATGAGGATCATAACAGAAAGGCCGATGAATGATTGTAATGTGGCAGCAGGAATTTCAAAACTTGATCCGATTGACCTGTCCATGGTGGCCCCTTGTTTGGTAAATAACGTGTTACTTTGAACATATACAATTGCGTACGCTAAACAGCTAGTCCATATTGGGACTAGTCTAAGAAACGCCTTTGCTTCTTCCACCTCATCAAAGCTACAAACTATTCCGTCTTCATTTGACCCATCAGGAGAAACCAAAGCTTTGTTGAGAAATCTGTCATTAAGCCGGCATAAAGATGACATTAAAAACTAGAGGTCTCAAAAAGGGAGCCTGGAAGGGATGAAAGTTGTCAATTAGTAGAACGGGCCGGGTTGGATTGGGTTGACACGCACACTATTTGACCAGTTTCTAAAATTTCTTATAAACAACTACATTATGAATGCAATAATATGATTACGGAACCTAAAACTACAATAGTAATCAAAATCTGTGAACAAAATGGTTTTTGAGGTTGTCAAGGTGAACGAATTCGTAACATATATACTATGTGGATTTCAACCCTTTTGACCCGTTCACCATTCAACTTTTTTTTTTTATTTGACCCGTCTGACCCATTTGAGATGAAACACAACCCAAATTAGACCTATTCGTTTACTTACTTGAATTGCTGAGAATCTTGATGTGGCAAGGTTCCACAAGCTTCCTCTACCGCAGATATCACTAAAGGTGTCGTTTGCCAGTTCCGAATTGCTTGAACGAATACCTGACCAATTCTCACGAAACCATTTTTAACCTCGGTTTTCTCTTCAAACCGGTAAGATCTTGTTCCAAGAAAGAATATGATGAGGGCAACGCCCATTATAAGGCAAGGAATCCCAAAGCCAAGAGCCCAACTGAAGTTGTCCTGAATGTAGCTTAAAACAAAGATCCCAATTGTAGGCCCAGCATACGTTCCAAAATACCACCAGTTGAAAAACGAGCTTTTGGCTTTGCATTCTTCGGTATCGTCTGCATCAAACTGGTCTGCCCCAAAAGCCTGAGCACAGGGCTTGTGCCCGCTTTGAGCAAATGCCACAAGATATAGCGAAATAAAAAACATAATAACTTGGAGTTGAGGAGAAACTGATGAGCCGCCCACAAGCAAGGTTGAAAAAGCCAGCAACCCAAGTGCCTGTTCATCATTAGTCCCCGTGATGGTTGCTTAGCGGTCGAGGACATAGAAAATAAAACCACAACATGTAATAAATCAAAATAAAAGGAAAATATAGACAGACCAGAATATATAGCAAAGAAGCATATATAATTGTTAGGTATCGACCAAGAAAACCGTCAGCAATGAAAGCGCCAAGCAATGGAAGAAGCGATGCTGTTCCAGACCACACGTTCACATTCTTTGCGGCTGTAGCCGTTGACTGTCCCAAAGGTCCAGTCAAATATGTGATCAAATTTGATTTAACTCCATAATACGCAAATCTCTCAGCAACATCTACACCTGCATATACATACACAGAAAATTCGGGTTCGTCAATCAGTGTAATTAATTATAATATAAGTCTTATGGTGAAGGTGTTTATTGTTTCGTTATCTATTAGACTTTACACTTTTAATTATTGTATGAGACGTACTTTCATTTGTAATATTGTATGTATTGAACTTGTAAAATCGTCCATGTTAATTTTCCTTTTTGAGTAAGGCTATAAAAAGAAACTTACTTATTTTGATCTTATCCAAAAATGAAAATTTACATACAATAAACGATATTTACAAGTTGAATACACAAGGGTTAATAATGGATTAATCCTCAAAGTTTCAAGTTTTTTTCGTTTTAACCACTCAACTTTTTTTCTAATGATTTAAGCCTTGAAGTTTGCATAGACTTATTGGTTTAACCCTTTGAAAATTTTAAAAGGGCAAAATCATTATGAAAGCTAAACTTTAGAAATTAAACTATCAAAATCATTATGAAAAATAAACTTAAAGGGTTAAACTACAAAAACTTTGAAACTTGGAGGATTCAATCATGGGAAAAAAAGTTTGAGTGGTTAAAACGAAAAAAATTGAAACTTTGAGGATTAAACAATTATTAACCCAATACATACATAAATAGAAGTTTTCAAAATTTAACTTCATACAATAATAAAATGTGTAACAAAAACACATGAACAAGCTACGCAATTCTAATAACATTACATAACACTAAAATATATGATAAGTTTAAAAATGTTTTTATTAATAAGATCGAAGGTGTTGCTAAACTTACCAAGGATAAAATATGCGGATCGCCAGCAACCGGATTTGGATCTGAGGACTGGACGACCTTTGTAGTCAACGACGCCGTCGACAAAGTTGTTAAGTAGCGGTGAATCAACTCCGCCGGTGCAGATGCCGGTGGTATCCATGTCAACGCCAAGGTGGCAGTTAAAATAGCGTACGTGTTTGTTTGTTTGAGAATGATTCTTATACGTATTGATTATCCGAAAATTAATGGTAGAAGTCAATATGATAAAATGATGAAGATTGATTGTTATATGCCTACGTCACGTTTTCAATTTTTGTTCTTAATTTTTTAATAAGCAATGCTACACACTTACATAAATCTTACAAAAGAAATCATATAAAATGATATGTCAAATTATACGAACCAATCATAACAACTTATTTTTTCTCTATCATCCTTCTCTCTCTTCGTCTAATTGACACAACTCATTTTGTAAGGAAAATTTTGTAAACCCATCATTTCTCTTTTTTAATTTATTTAAAGTGATTGACCATATATATTGTAACACCCCAAAAATATAAATGTTTTATTTTAGAACACGAGGGTATAATTATTTTAAAGTGGTGTGTTTTAAATAATACGATATAATAGAATACGTAAATGATTTTCCAGTTCCAGACAATAGAGTTTAAAAGGGATAAATTAAATAGCCGACCTATATGTTTTATATGTTATTACGTATCAAAAATGTTCCAGAGATATAGAGAGAGAGCGAGAGAAATAGAAAAACACAGGGACGATGCTAGTGATCAAATCCAAACTTCTAATCTTCAATCTTTGATTCTACTTGCTTAATTTCTTCCTCCTAATCCTCAAGAACATCTTGTAAGTGAGTTTTCTCTATGATTTAACCTAGGGTTTTAGTTTTATGTGAGTTTCAAAGGGTTAATGGTTTAAATATGAAATTAGGGTTATAATTTGATGAAACTAGTGTTAATTAGTGTTTTTATGATTGATTAGTGATATATAAGCATATATGTGTTCATGATTAACAAGAATTCAATTTAAAAGTGAGTAATTTGAAGTATATAGCTAAAGATCAAAGTGGGGTTTTGGTGGGGTTTCATGGAACTAGTGATTATGATATGAAATTGTGTTTAATATGTTTAATTGAAGTTAGTAAAGCTTAATAGTGAATGAATTAGTGTTAAAGTGAGTATAAGATTAAGAAATTAGTGATATGTTCATAAGAGTTATGTTAAATATTTGTAGAAATAGAGCTAAATTATGAACTAGTGATAATGAAGTATGATTATGATAATAGAACATGAAATTAGTAGAAAAGTAATGATTGTTAGTGTCTAAGTGTTGTTATGATGATATGGATGATTATGTAGGTGTTAAGAGATGTGGAGGCTTATGATGATCAATATGGTGAAATCGTCTAAGAGTTGTGGTGAGTGATACGGGGGTTAAACATGTGATGTGATTGTGTAGTACCGGATAGCTTGCGGGCTAGAGGTTTACACAATCAGAAATAAGTTCTTTGTTTATGTTTGTTTATTTATGTTTATTGCTTAATTTAGTTGTTGTGTTAAATTACTTGTCTATATTTATTTGATATGTGATTAAATGATATTTGGTAAGAAAAGTAGTGATTATCTCATTAACTTGATGTTAGCCAAGTAATGAGTAAGTCACTTGCTTAAAGGTAAAGGAAAAGAATTGGTGATGAATAGTGTATGATTCGATTGTGTTGGATCCGGATTGCTTTCGAGTAAGAGGCTACACAATCAGGTGGAAGATGACTTGTTGATATATGTTAATTAAATAGTGATGATATAGTGAACAGTGTATGAATTGGTTGTATGTGTTTCCGGATAGCTTCCGAGCTAGAGGATCATACAATCACGTGAAGGTTGTTTGTTATATGTTTTGTTTCTTATGTGTGTTTTAAATTATGTTAAAAGATGTGTTGATTAGTGTTTTGATTGTTGTTAGTTAGATTATGTGGTATGATTATGTGAAATGATTAAGTGGTGATCAGAGAGTTAATTGCGGTTAACACAGGGTTCAGTGTTCAGTGATCAGTGTTCAGTGTTCAGAGCCCAGTGGTTTTGTGCTTATGTATTGTGTTGATATATGTTAAGTGTTATGTAGATTGCTTGTTTGATTGCCTGTGTACTCACTAAGCAGTTGTGCTTACCCGTTTCAGTGTTTATGTTGTAGGTTGATGTTACGCTAGCGATATTTGGATAGAAGGGTTATGAGAAGCTAGTGACATGGATATGGAGCATGCTTATGGTTAGAATATGCTTCTTTCTTTTGAATTGTTGTTTTGATACCCAATTGTGTAAATCGCCAAACAAAGAGTTTTCGAATTAAATATGTTGGTCAATATGTAGTAGATGACTTTGAAAGTCAAACAGAGGTATAGTGTCTTGTATATGTGTTTTGAAGGATATGAAGTCATGTGATTGGTTTGGTTTGGTTAAAAATGGGTGAAAAGTATAAAGTGTCGAATTTGATTGGTTGGTTGAATATGGAGTTGACAATTAGTCAGCTACATTGAAAGAGTCAAACATGTGTGGAATAGAGTGTCGTTTGGTTGAAATATGGTTGATTTCTTAAACGGGTCAAAAAGGGGTTAAAATGGGTCTAAAGTTGTCGTATGGTGAAATATGAATGTGTTAGTGTTATGGAGTGTTTGTCTTATGCTTTAAGTGTGTTTAAATGAGTCAATGAAGTATGCAAAAAGTTAGAGTCTAAGTACATGTAGTGTAACACCCGCCAAATTAGGACTAGTAATTAGTGCCTAATTCTCTGTTAATACATGTAATTAGTTATGTGTTAGGCTAATTAATGTATCAAAATATATATTGATGAATATATACGATTATGCGATTTGATTAAATCGTACGCAAATTAAATCGAATGTATTTCGGTTCCATAAATACGGACGTTGGTGACCAATTTTATTAAGTAACACTATTATGTTAAAAATATTATTTTAATAATGTTCAAATTACAATTCGTATCATACAATTGAAACTTACCTAATTAACAACAAAATACGCAAATTATTTAAATCACATTTTAAATCTTTAAATTATTAGATAATTTGTAAAACAATTTAATTAAATCATTAAACAAAATTGTATTTTAAAATGGAAAAATTAACGCGCGAAATATTTATTAAAACGTTAAATGACGGAGAAAAAAAACACCACGCGGAGCGCGGGGCGAAGACTGAAAAAGGAGGAGGTTTAACCTCCACCATTCACCTCCTTTTTCTCATTTCTCATTTCTCTCTATCTCTCCTCTCTTCTTTTTCTCTCAAACAAACCACCACCAACATCCATCTAATTCATCAAATAACACAATCAAACGCACTCGGATCATCAATATTTTTAGAGATTCACGACCACCTCGCAACGATCTACACTTCTATCTTTCCGGATTTTCATTTCGCCACTTTGTAAGTTTCCGACAAAATCCCGAAACCTTTCGATTCTTAGTATTTTTCACTTGTTAGTGTTTATCTAACTTATATATGTCCATTACAAAGTGTAGAACACGATTTTATAGCTTAAAAACGGGTTTGAATTGGGTTTTTGGCCGGAAAAATCTTGACAGCCGGACTTTCTGGGCTGGTGTTCTTCAATGCGACACAAGCCTTGTGTCGCATGTTGTGTCGTATTTTGCCTATTATGTCGTATCTTGTGTCGTATAAAACCAGTTATGTCGTATCCTATGCGACACAATATTGTGTCGTACCTTATGTCGCAAACGCCATGCGACACTACCCTTATGTCGCTGTTGAATCAGCATCTCGAATCTATGCGACACAACCTTTGTGTCGTATAGATATTGTGTCGCATACCTTATGCGACATAACCCTTGTGTCGCATAACTACCTTTGTGTCGCACGACTGTGTCGCATAAAACAGCAGGTTTTCAAACTAAAATTTCACTAAGTGTCGAACCTATATAACCTAAAAACACTTTTACGATACGACTTATAAAACACATTGGGACACACTTGTAAGTGCAAAACACCAATAACATGACAATAATACTTAAAGTTTATTATTTCAAACCCATCACCAACGGGCCGTACACGTTTTCAAACACTTAACAAATCAACCAAATCGTAGTAATTTGGACATATATATATAGTTGTGTAACAACTACAAGGGTGATCTTTTGAGATACCCAATCATGTTTATAACCATCCCGTGTCGTGGACACCCTCAGGTTACAAGTCTTTGGACTTCAATACTCGGCTAATCAACTTACGTTTATTTAAACGCTTACAGACTCAGGTGAGTCTCATGGCCCCTCTTTTTACTGTTTTACTCAGGGGTGTGATATATTGCTCATTTTTAACATGTGAACGCAAGTGCAAACATTTCATATACTACATGAGTTTTTCACAACTAATCATTTAAAGTCCTCCGTCAGCATAGTTGTTAATACGTTGTAGCGTGAATATTAGTATATGGTACCATATAGGATTGACCCTCCTCGTTCGGGTTAGCAAGCACTAACCGGGTAAACGGACGTACTAATATTTGGGAAGACGAATGTTGATTAGGCATTCGTGGAGGCACCTCGCCCGGAATTCTCTATAGGGGACCCGGCCCTCGAGTTAAGCTCAACTATGTGCTCATGGCTGTATACATATACATTATCAATTGCTGGATGCAATTCAATTATTTAAATCTTGCGGTTCATACTATATTACTTGATTTCAAACCTGTGAGCTCACCGGCTTTAGCTGACCCATTTAGCATGTATCGCAGGTACCAAGCAGTAGGTTGCTTCTGCTTCAGGACTTTTAGCTCGAGTCAGCATACAGACGATTGAGATTTTTTTGCATTAGTATATTTTGTACAAGTACTTATGTACTGAAATCTCCTTTCATTTAAAACTCGAGCTATGTAAAGCTTTAAATGTTGTAAACATTTCAATTATTAATATATTTTGTTAAAACGACGCATATAGAGTCGTTTACTATATATCTTTGTGCTTTGTTATTGATTAGTAACACCCAAATCGTGCTTCCGCAAATCACTAAATTTGGGGGTGTTACAGATTGGTATCATAGCCTAAGGTTATAGTGAACTAGGTTGCATTTAGTGGGCCTAGACTATGACCATTAGGCGGTATTTTCTTATTAGGCATGACTGGTTCAGAAATTACAGCATAAGACTTTAATTTAACATAGCCTGATCAACTATGTACAATTAAGGAAAGATGATGTAAGGTCTGAAACGGTTATGTTGAATAGAAGTACACTAGAAGACTCTGACCACGAGAGGACCGAGACTTAAACATGTTTGTGTTAGACACTCAATAGGCTATATTATATAGGAACTATATGAATATAGGCCTCACCCTTACTAACGTTTTGTCTCAGAAATGGCAAACATCCCACCCAATTCATCGAGCTCTCAATCCGGGTCGCAGAACCCAAGGGTAGCAAGGAGGAACATCAGGTTGCTTCGAGCTGGCCCGTACCCCACTCACTTCACCTTGCCGGCCTTAGCCGCTAGGGTGAACCAACACGAGCAGCGACTTCGCACCATGGATGTCGTGTTGCAGGAAACGAACGAAAACTGGAGACTTACATCCCTCGAACGCATCGAACAAGTCTCCGAGGATCACGAAACCACCGTTAACAATGTAGACATTCTTTTCAACAAAGTGGTGGAGATAAGCGTAGAGACCGCCCTTTTGAAACACCGGCTTGAAGAATGTGAGCAACGCTCCCGGGAAACGGAAGAATATACCCGTGGATTAGTACAGCGACTAGCTTTGGCTGAAGACAATGCCCGTCAGGCTAGCAGGCTTGCAAACACTATGGATCGCCTCATTGAAATGATGGAACAGATTAATTGATGTGTTAAATCTAGTTATAAAAATTTATCGTTGAAAATATGAAAAAGAAAGTACCGAGCTAGACCAAAACACAACCGGGCAGTGGACCCTGTCGAGTGGTAGTATAGTTTGGTAAGTTCGGGTTCGAACACAGGGAATGTGAGTTTAAGAATTATATCCAAGTGCAAGTAATTAATACAGAAAAGTAACTGTGGGGGTTTTGTGTGACCGAGTTGTCACGATGCTTAAAACTACAAACTTTAATTAATCTAGGCAGATGGACTCTGAAGAGTCAAAGTGATTGATTGGAAACTTTCAGATATTAAAAACAATGCTTGCTTGGACTATTTCACTAGTGATTTCGGGGTGTAGAGTTATAGCCGGTTATACTATATGCCAAGGGTAATATTCATCAAACATAAGCTCAACGTTCGCTAAGACCTATTGTTCAACTTCAATCAACAAACCTATGATTTAATCTAGTAACGGACGTTCGCCATGGTTACCAACTTGCACAATTTAGCTAAATCATTTGACACATTCCAAAACTACATTCGCAATCTTGTTCAATCATTTATAGACAAATAATCGATAGCAATTTACTTGGTTGAAAACGTTCGCTATATCAATTAGTAAATTACCAAATGGTTAAATTCTAGTGATTAAGCTCAATCACACAAGGTTCTCCGATTAAACATAAATTTAGATTTGTGAGTTTGCAAATCATCCACACAACAAACATTCGCTATAATCGCTAACTTGTATGAATTTAACTAGTGTTTTTACAATCATCAAATGCTTTGTTCCACAAATGACAAACAACTCATTTAGGTATTTTTACTAAACAAAGAACATTTGCTATAATTGTTTAGCTAAAATGCCGAAAGTTCATAGCAACAACCAACTAAATGCATTCAAATCCATGGATGATTCACAAACTCAAGCATAAATTAACACCAAAAGATACATCCCTAATCAACTAGTTAGTTCATCCAAACAAGCACAATAATCTAGCCACTAATCAACATAACAACAAGATAAACACATGAAATAAGAGAAATCAAAGTAAACATAATTATAATCGAATAAAGATGCAAACCGAGTGATTACAATGTTCGGATGATGATTCTTCGTGTCCAAATGAGTAAGGATGATGAGAGACTTTTAAAAGGATGAAAAATGACTTAAAACCCCTAAAAATCGCCCATGGGGGCTGCTGGTTCGGGGGTGGAGTGTGTGTTTTTGTGGAACCCTAAAACAGTACATAAATAGACTTCCCCGCGCATCATAGCAGATCGGCTAAGGCTTAGCAGATCTGCTAAGGAAAGCAGATCGGCTTAAGGAAAGCAGATCGGCTAAGCTACTTGGAAATGGAAGTGTGTACACAAGGTCGAACTTCTGACTGAATTTTGCACTAAAATAGCCGATCGGCTAACTTTTGCAGATCGGAAATGACCCCTTTTCTTTTCAGCTGACTATCTTCTGGTAAATTGTAGAGCTCTGAGTGAGCTTCGTCTGGACACCTGGATCGTCTCAATCCGAGTTCGTATGAGGGAGATATGGCCAAAACGGTGCAGCATAGCAAAATCAGCAAAATCCTCATCTTTTCATCCATTCTTTCTCATCTTCAACCTAAACACATGAAATCAATTTCCAACTAAATAAGTACCAAAAGTTCATGAAATCGACTAGAAACAAGTACAAAAACAATGATATCGCGAGAGATAAACATGTACAAAACGAGGGATATCAAATATCCCCACACTTGAACTTTGCTTGTCCTCAAGCAAACTATGATTTACATTCCCAAACACATACCTCTTGCATTTAGAATTTAAGAACAAGGTTTTACAAAATATAACTAACCACAATTGCAAAAGTAATCATGTTAGTAGCATGAATACAAACATAGAAAACCTTAAATAAATTTGTCAAGCTTGAATGCACAACTTAGCACCTCTCAATAGGAAATGTGTTTCAATCACTCAACTCTCAATTTGATCAAGATTGGGAATGGAATAGATAAACACTCAAATAGCCAAGTCGTGATATGTTATTACCATAGGCTTGCCAAAAGATCAAATCTCCACCGACTAGGCGTGAGCACCAAATGAAGTATCAAAAGAGGTATTCTAACAATGTGTTATAATTATAAGTGTGATGGTGAAATTGTGATATGGTAGACACTTTTATAAATTGTTGAAAATGGTAGTCAAAAATTTGTATGTTGTGTTACCTTGAAACTAAAATGAAAATGTGATCTCAATTAACCTTAGGCTTCAACTTTGATCATCTAACAATATTTCTTCAATTCTTGCCTTCTTAGTTATATTTCATCAACTTTTGTCTATGACTTCATTTGTGCTTCTAGTTTGCTCAAAAAGTTTCTTGAATTTCACCTTGGTTTTGCTTCCTTGAATCAATAATCTTCATATAATAATCTTCAAAAGGTTGATTTGAAATCACATTTTATAAATCGATTTGAAATGTTACAAGGCAACTTTTAAACTTTTGACTACACAAAAATAAGGCTAGGGTATTAATTGTGATGAAAATGTAAGTGAAAAGTATCTAGGGGTTTCTTAGCACTAAAAATGAGTGCTAACGACCTGGGTGGACTAGTTATAAATGGTTTTAAAATAAAAACTGAAAATCTAAAACCTAATGAATACCAATTCATCGTCTACTTCACCTATATCACATGAATATGATCTCACAGCGGTCTTGAAATGCATCATTAAGGCAAGTTCTAGAATAAACTACAAACACCGACACACTCATAGCAATTGAAATATATAAACACTAAAGATAAGTGTTTTCAATTTAAGCTCAAGATTTCTCACAATTTTTAGTGAGGCTATAAATGTGCTAGTTATGCAATTCACCCAATGAGGTTGCTCTATGACAAATTTATCATGCAAGAGGTAAGATTTAATTACTTTCAACAAAATTTATCAATTACATTACTAAAGCAATTAATCTTAAAAAGACAAACTAATTCAAGTGAATAATAACCTCCCCACACTTAACATTTGCATTGTCCTCAATGCAACAAAATATAATATATGAAATAAGCATAAGTGTGAAAGGTAAAAGGGAGCGAGTACTTCCCGGGGGTTTTTGCATGTTCTTATTCTTGATTAACCTTCAAACATTCCATTCCTTTCAGGTACATTCTCATTATAGCACAAGGTTTCCATCTTCAATCATCACTTCAAGATACGGGTTCACCTCCCGCAAGGTGCTTGGTTTATTTACGAGTCTCAAAGCTTGACTCAACCATTCCACCTATCAAGGTGGATCATCTAACACAACTTCGATGCCTTTCCAATCGTATTCGATCAAGAGGAAATTTTCTTTGGTTTTTCGATTGATATAGCATTCCTCCAAAATGGAGATACCAATAAACCAACACCCTTCTTGTAATATGATTTTAGTCCAAATAATAATATATCTTTCGAGTGTATATTCCCTACTTTCCACCGACAAAAACATACTACGAGGGACTTCCATATCACCAAAGTCATCAAAAGGCCTATGGTTCATCAGATCTTTATGAAATACAAGGTTTGGGCTTTTTGTTCTTTTGCTAACAATTCCTTTATCCATATCAACCTTAAACTCACCAACGTCTTTTAATGATGTCGACTCTTGCAAATCTGAAAGGAACGGGTCGGGGGGTTTTGGCTCTTTTTCAGGTACGAAATCATAACCACATGGAAACTTATTAATGGTAGAATCTGTTAGTGATGCTTGTGGTGAACTCTCGATGGACAACATAATGTCTTCTTTTAATTCTTCCTCCATAGAGTTCTCCACTTTTGATTCCATCATCTCTAACAATTCTGCCTCAGTCATTTTACCATTTCCATTATCCACAAACTCTTGAAGCTCCCCATTATCTAAACCAAGTAATGCATACAACTCATCATCCGAGTCTAGAGAATAAAACTTTTGAGAGACTTTATTGTCTAGCACATCTACTCGCTTATCATTTTGAAGGATTATGATTTCCTCCCCGAGCTTAGTTTCCACCTTATTTTCCAGCTCTACAGCTTCAAACCTTGGTGGAACAGAAATTTCCACAACTTCAACCAACTTTTCTTCATTTGAATCTTCAAAGTTTGAGTTTTCAAAACCCGCATTTTCCTTAAACTGTGGTTCAAAGTCATGTAATTCCTGCAAAACAACTTGTTCATTTTCATGAGGATAATAAGTTAATTCATTATTTTCGTCCTCCTCATCCTCGCTATCATCCTGAAAAACAAATTTAGATGAATATGGAGCATAATCGTTAGAATAATAATCATTATACTCAATGGCCTCATCATCATCCAAATGCTCAATTGCATTAGTGAATGTGTCATACGGCCCTTCACAATTTGGCTCAAAATTCCAATCGAAGATTTCATCCAATTCTCTACTATGTCTCTCAGTTTGCTCTATAGCCTCTTTCAACAACCTTTCAAGATTTGACATTTCAGGTTCTTCTATCTCTTTGGTGAACGAAGGTTCTTCATTCCAAGTCCAAGGTTGACTATCTTGGTAGCATCCAGGTGGTGCATACCTTTCTTGTGAGATCATTGGTACATCATCATTATCACTCTTATAAAATGAAGGTTTATAACCTTCATAATTCGAGTAATAAGACATTGGAGCTAAGACAAAATCACTACAACATGAAAACTAAACATGGTAAAACGTAACCACTCAATACAAAATAAACAAACACTAAAAATATATACAAGAACAATAACTAAAAAAAACTGTTTTAAGTAACTGTCTTGGAAATAAATTCTAAGAAAGGATCAATTAACCACACTTGAATTAAATTCTCAATCAATCACATCCCCGGCAGCGGCGCCCAAAACTTGATGTGTTAAATCTAGTTATAAAAATTTATCGTTGAAAATATGAACAAGAAAGTACCGAGCTAGACCAAAACACAACCGGGCAGTGGACCCTGTCGAGTGGTAGTATAGTTTGGTAAGTTCGGGTTCGAACACAGGGAATGTGAGTTTAAGAATTATATCCAAGTGCAAGTAATTAATACAGAAAAGTAACTGTGGGGGTTTTGTGTGACCGAGTTGTCACGATGCTTAAAACTACAAACTTTAATTAATCTAGGCAGATGGACTCTGAAGAGTCAAAGTGATTGATTGGAAACTTTCAGATATTAAAAACAATGCTTGCTTGGACTATTTCACTAGTGATTTCGGGGTGTAGAGTTATAGCCGGTTATACTATATGCCAAGGGTAATATTCATCAAACATAAGCTCAACGTTCGCTAAGACCTATTGTTCAACTTCAATCAACAAACCTATGATTTAATCTAGTAACGGACGTTCGCCATGGTTACCAACTTGCACAATTTAGCTAAATCATTTGACACATTCCAAAACTACATTCGCAATCTTGTTCAATCATTTATAGACAAATAATCGATAGCAATTTACTTGGTTGAAAACGTTCGCTATATCAATTAGTAAATTACCAAATGGTTAAATTCTAGTGATTAAGCTCAATCACACAAGGTTCTCCGATTAAACATAAATTTAGATTTGTGAGTTTGCAAATCATCCACACGACAAACATTCGCTATAATCGCTAACTTGTATGAATTTAACTAGTGTTTTTACAATCATCAAATGCTTTGTTCCACAAATGACAAACAACTCATTTAGGTATTTTTACTAAACAAAGAGCATTTGCTATAATTGTTTAGCTAAAATGCCGAAAGTTCATAGCAACAACCAACTAAATGTATTCAAATCCATGGATGATTCACAAACTCAAGCATAAATTAACACCAAAAGATACATCCCTAATCAACTAGTTAGTTCATCCAAACAAGCACAATAATCTAGCCACTAATCAACATAACAACAAGATAAACACATGAAATAAGAGAAATCAAAGTAAACATAATTATAATCGAATAAAGATGCAAACCGAGTGATTACAATGTTCGGATGATGATTCTTCGTGTCCAAATGAGTAAGGATGATGAGAGACTTTTAAAAGGACGAAAAATGACTTAAAACCCCTAAAAATCGCCCATGGGGGCTGTTGGTTCGGGGGTGGAGTGTGTGTTTTTGTGGAACCCTAAAACAGTACATAAATAGACTTCCCCGCGCATCATAGCAGATCGGCTAAGGCTTAGCAGATCTGCTAAGGAAAGCAGATCGGCTAAGCTACTTGGAAATGGAAGTGTGTACACAAGGTCCAACTTCTGACTGAATTTTGCACTAAAATAGCCGATCGGCTAACTTTAGCAGATCGGCTATGACCCCTTTTCTTTTCAGCTGACTATCTTCTGGAAAATTGTAGAGCTCTGAGTGAGCTTCGTCTGGACACCTGGATCGTCTCAATCCGAGTTCGTATGAGGGAGATATGGCCAAAACGGTGCAGCATAGCAAAATCAGCAAAATCAGCAAAATCCTCATCTTTTCATCCATTCTTTCTCATCTTCAACCTAAACACATGAAATCAATTTCCAACTAAATAAGTACCAAAAGTTCATGAAATCGACTAGAAACAAGTACAAAAACAATGATATCGCGAGAGATAAACATGTACAAAACGAGCGATATCATTAATCTACGTTAAGACTAGTGTAGTCTTTGTCTTGTAATCTATCTTGTAGTCTAATAACTATCTAAGCGTTACTCTATAATTCGGTCGGATGTAACAATTCCCGACACCCTTTTGTAATACATCCATGAGATGTAACCTTTGAATTCATATTATCTATCAAATATTCCTTACTGTTTCAACTCATATAAATTGCCATTTTTCATATTGATGATTATGTATTACCGCTTTTATACATGTACATCTGAGACAAATACAACTTCCTTACAAAATCTCATGTATCTTCATTTCTTTTATTGAAGAATCATGCCGCCAAAGACAAGACCTTACACCGATGCTCAAATTACATCGCTCATAACCCAGGCTGTGACTGAAGCCTTGGCTCGGAATACACCACAGAATTCCGCAAGGAACAGCGATGCCGCTGAAACCCCTGCTACCAAACCTTGTTCTTACAAGGACTTTCAGAGCTGCAAACCCTCAAGCTTCAAGGGTACTGAAGGAGCCATCGGACTGATCAGATGGTTCGAGAAGATGGAAACTGTTTTCCGTGTCAGCAAATGCACGGAGAACGACAAAGTAAACTTCGCCACCTGCTCTCTCGAAGATGATGCCCACTCTTGGTGGAACTCATATACCCAATCAGTGGGTACTGACAATGCCTACCAACTCTCTTGGGAGGACTTGAAAGCAAAACTCACTGCCAAATACTGCTCAATCGCCAAACTCCAAAAGCTAGACGAGGAGTTCTGGAACCTAAAGGTTCAGGGTGGTGATATCGATGGTTATACCACCAGATTCCAGCAACTCGCTGCCCTCCGCCCAGCCATGGTAAGCACAGAACCTGATAAAATCAGGAAGTACATCCTTGGTCTTCCTGAGCCTGTTCGGGGGCATGTTACCTCTTCAAACCAAGCCACCATTGACGGTGCAATCCTACTGGCCCAAGACCTGATGGCAATGAGCCAGGATTCTGAACCACCCACTCCATCCTCCCACAACAACATAAGAAAGTGGTCTGACTACCACAACAACCACCCAAACCAACAAAACAAGAAATCCGACACCATCAAAGCCTACAACACCACCACAGACATCAACCGGGGCTACACTGGGAGCAAACCCTATTGTTCTAAGTGCAGCCGTCACCATGAAAGTTCCTGTGGTCCCTTTTGCAACAATTGCAAGAGGTATGGCCACCTCACCAAAGATTGCCACTCTCCTACCAACAACAACCCTTACAACACCAGAACACCTAAGGTCTGCTTTGAGTGTGGGAACCCCGGGCACTTCAGGGACACGTGCCCAAAGCTGAAGAACAACAACAACAACCGCAACAACAACAACAACAACACCCGAAGTAGAGCCTTCATCATCAAATCCGGGGACGCCCGCCAAGACCCGAATATGGTCTCGGGTATGTTCCTCCTCAATAACTTAACTGCTTCTGTCCTATTTGATACTGGTGCTGATAGAAGCTTTATCTCCGATGACTTTTGCCCATTACTTGACATCACTCCTGTTGCCTTAGATGTTAAGTACACTGTAGAGCTAGCAAATGGGGAACTTATAGAAACCAATAGTGTGATACCTAATTGCACTTTAAATCTAGCTGACGAAACCTTTTCAATCGATCTTGTACCCGTTGAAATCGGAAGCTTTGACGTCATTATTGGAATGGACTGGTTGTCCAAACACCGAGCCGAAATCATTTGCTACGATAAGATCGTTCGCATTCCACTCGCCATCAGTAGAACCTTGATCATACAGGGGGAGACCGGTGGGACGAGACTCAATATCATCTCTTGCTTAAAAACCCAAAAATTCCTGAGAAAGGGTTACCCTGCAATACTCGCACACATCACAGAGAAGAAGTCGGAGGAGAAGCGACTTGAAGATGTGCCAATTGTTAGAGACTTTCCCGAAGTCTTTCCGGAAGAACTACCTGGTCTACCTCCACCAAGACAGGTTGAGTTCTCAATCGATCTCGTGCCGGGTGCCGCAACGGTGGCCCGCGCACCGTACCGCTTAGCCCCATCCGAACTTCAGGAGTTGTCCACCCAGTTACATGAACTCCTGGATAGAGGATTCATTAGACCGAGTTCTTCACCTTGGGGAGCTCCGGTCTTATTTGTTAAAAAGAAGGACGGTTCATTCAGAATGTGTATCGACTATCGAGAGTTGAACAAGCTAACCGTCAAGAACCGATATCCACCCCCTCGCATTGATGATCTATTCGACCAACTTCAGGGTTCAAGTTTCTACTCAAAAATTGACCTGCGATCAGGGTATCATCAGTTACGGGTTCGCGACACCGATATTCTAAAAACTGCTTTCAGAACTCGTTACGGGCACTACGAATTCCAAGTGATGCCCTTCGGTCTAACCAACGCACCGGCTGTATTCATGGACCTCATGAATCGGGTGTGTAAACCTTACCTCGACAAGTTTGTCATTGTCTTTATTGATGACATACTCATTTACTCGCGCAACGAGCAAGAACATGCGCAACATCTCAAAACCATCCTTGAACTACTTAGACACGAGGAGCTTTACGCCAAATTCTCCAAGTGTGAGTTCTGGATAAAAACCGTCCAATTCCTTGGTCACGTGATCGACAGTCAGGGAATTCACGTTGACCCATAAAAAATCGAGGCTATCAAAGACTGGCAAGCACCCACCTCTGCAACTGAAGTACGACAATTCTTGGGTCTTGCTGGGTACTATAGGTGATTCATTGAAAATTTCTCCAAAATAGCTCAACCACTCACAGTACTGACTCAGAAGGACAAAAGGTTCGATTGGACCGATAAACAAGAGTCAGCGTTCCAACTTCTGAAACAAAAGCTTTGCAGTGCTCCCATTCTATCCCTACCCGAAGGCACCGATGACTTCATGGTATACTGTGATGCTTCCCACCAAGGTCTCGGTTGTGTGCTGATGCAACGAGACAAGGTCATTGCCTATGCTTCACGACAGCTGAAAATTCACGAAAAGAACTACACCACTCATGATCTCGAACTTAGAGCTGTCGTTTTTGCTCTCAAAATCTGGAGACATTATCTCTACGGCACTAAGTGCACAATCTTTACCGATCATAAAAGTCTCCAACATATATTCGATCAGAAGGATCTCAATATGAGGCAACGTCGATGGGTCGAGTTGCTTACCGATTACGATTGTGAGATCAAGTACCATCCAGGGAAGGCTAACGTTGTAGCCGATGCCCTCAGTCGAAAGGAACGACCAAAACCACTTCGAGTCCGAGCCCTCAGTATGACCATTCACAACGATCTTACCGTTCAGATTCATACCGCTCAGATCGAAGCCCTGAAACCTGAAAACATCAAAAACGAAGCCTTACGGGGTATTGACAAACAATTCGAAATCAGACCTAACGGGATTAGGTATTTCTTAAACCGAATCTGGTTGCCTAATTTTGGGAACCTACGAGACTTGGTGATGGATGAGGCTCACAATTCCAAATATTCTATCCATCCGGGATCCGATAAAATGTACCACGGAATCAAGGAATTTTATTGGTGGCCGAACATGAAAGCCGAAATCGCCACTTATGTCAGCAAGTTTCTTACTTGCTCGAAAGTCAAAACCGAACATCAGAAACCTCCTGGCTTACTCCAACAACCTGAAATCCCTGAATGGAAATGGGAACAAATTGCCATGGATTTCATAACCAAACTACCAAAGTCGTCGAGCGGTTGCGATACCATTTGGGTGATCGTTAATCGTCTCACCAAATCTGCTCATTTCCTGGCAATCAAGGAAAACGATAAAATGGAACGCCTTGCACAAATCTACATCAAAGAAATCGTTTCTCATCACGGCATTCCAATCTCGATCATCTCCGACAGAGATGCCCGCTTTACCTCTCACTTTTGGCAGTCACTTCAAAAAGCATTGGGTACGCGTCTCGATATGAGCACCGCGTACCATCCTCAAACCGATGGCCAAAGTGAACGAACCATCCAAACACTGGAAGACATGCTACGAGCCTGCGTCGTTGATTTCGGTACAAACTGGGAAAGACATCTACCGTTGTGCGAATTCTCGTACAATAACAGCTATCACGCCAGCATTAAGACTGCACCTTTTGAGGCACTGTACGGTCGTAAGTGCCGATCACCGATTTGTTGGACCGAAGTGGGAGACAGCCAACTCACTGGTCCTGAACTCATACACGCCACCACTGAGAAAATTGTGGAAATCCAAAACCGACTCAAAGCCGCACGTGATCGTCAGAAGAGTTACGCTGACGTGAGACGCAAACCACTCGAGTTCCAAGTTGGGGATCGAGTACTTTTAAAAGTATCGCCTTGGAAAGGCGTCATCCGTTTTGGCAAACGCGGGAAGTTAAATCCCAGGTACATCGGGCCTTTTGAGATCCTCGAACGGATTGGCCCCGTAGCTTATCGATTGCAGCTGCCATCCGAACTCAGCAGCGTGCACCCCACTTTTCACATTTCTAACTTAAAGAAATGCCTGTCCGATGAGACACTGATTGTTCCACTTGATGAAATTCGAGTTGACGACAAACTTCATTTTGTTGAGGAACCCGCTGAAATTATGGACCGTGAGGTCAAACAACTAAAACAAAGTCGTATTCCCATCGTCAAGGTCAGATGGAATTCGCGGGGCGGTCCGGAATTCACCTGGGAACGGGAAGACCAGATGCGACTCAAATATCCTCAACTATTCCCCGATTCTACATCAAACGAGACCTCGAGCTAAATTTCGGGACGAAATTCTCCTAACAGGGGGAGAATGTAACACCCGCCAAATTAGGACTAGTAATTACTGCCTAATTCTCTGTTAATACATGTAATTAGTTCTGTGTTAGGCTAATTAATGTATCAAAATATATATTGATGAATATATACGATTATGCGATTTGATTAAATCGTACGCAAATTAAATCGAATGTATTTCGGTTCCATAAATACGGACGTTGGTGACCAATTTTATTAAGTAACACTATTATGTTAAAAATATTATTTTAATAATGTTCAAATTACAATTCGTATCATACAATTGAAACTTACCTAATTAACAACAAAATACGCAAATTATTTAAATCACATTTTAAATCTTTAAATTATTAGATAATTTGTAAAACAATTTAATTAAATCATTAAACAAAATTGTATTTTAAAATGGAAAAATTAACGCGCGAAATATTTATTAAAACGTTAAATGACGGAGAAAACGAACACCACGCGGAGCGCGGGGCGAAGACTGAAAAAGGAGGAGGTTTAACCTCCACCATTCACCTCCTTTTTCTCATTTCTCATTTCTCTCTATCTCTCCTCTCTTCTTTTTCTCTCAAACAAACCACCACCAACATCCATCTAATTCATCAAATAACACAATCAAACGCACTCGGATCATCAATATTTTTAGAGATTCACGACCACCTCGCAACGATCTACACTTCTATCTTTCCGGATTTCCATTTCGCCACTTTGTAAGTTTCCGACAAAATTCCGAAACCTTTCGATTCTTAGTATTTTTCACTTGTTAGTGTTTATATAACTTATATATGTCCATTACAAAGTGTAGAACACGATTTTATAGCTTAAAAACGGGTTTGAATTGGGTTTTTGGGCGGAAAAATCTTGACAGCCGGACTTTCTAGGCTGGTGTTCTTCAATGCGACACAAGCCTTGTGTCGCATGTTGTGTCGTATTTTGCCTATTATGTCGTATCTTGTGTCGTATAAAACCAGTTATGTCGTATCCTATGCGACACAATATTGTGTCGTACCTTATGTCGCAAACGCCATGCGACACTACCCTTATGTCGCTGTTGAATCAGCATCTCGAATCTATGCGACACAACCTTTGTGTCGTATAGATATTGTGTCGCATACCTTATGCGACATAACCCTTGTGTCGCATAACTACCTTTGTGTCGCACGACTGTGTCGCATAAAACAGCAGGTTTTCAAACTAAAATTTCACTAAGTGTCGAACCTATATAACCTCAAAACACTTTTACGATACGACTTATAAAACACATTGGGACACACTTGTAAGTGCAAAACACCAATAACATGACAATAATACTTAAAGTTTATTATTTCAAACCCATCACCAACGGGCCGTACACGTTTTCAAACACTTAACAAATCAACCAAATCGTAGTAATTTGGACATATATATAGTTGTGTAACAACTACAAGGGTGATCTTTTGAGATACCCAATCATGTTTATAACCATCGCGTGTCGTGGACACCCTCAGGTTACAAGTCTTTGGACTTCAATACTCGGCTAATCAACTTACGTTTATTTAAACGCTTACAGACTCAGGTGAGTCTCATGGCCCCTCTTTTTACTGTTTTACTCAGGGGTGTGATATATTGCTCATTTTTAACATGTGAACGCAAGTGCAAACATTTCATATACTACATGAGTTTTTCACAACTAATCATTTAAAGTCCTCCGTCAGCATAGTTGTTAATATGTTGTAGCGTGAATATTAGTATATGGTACCATATATGATTGACCCTCCTCGTTCGGGTTAGCAAGCACTAACCGGGTAAATGGACGTACTAATATTTGGGAAGACGAATGTTGATTAGGCATTCGTGGAGGCACCTCGCCCGGAATTCTCTATAGGGGACCCGGCCCTCGAGTTAAGCTCAACTATGTGCTAATGGCTGTATACATATACATTATCAATTGCTGGATGCAATTCAATTATTTAAATCTTGCGGTTCATACTATATTACTTGATTTCAAACCTGTGAGCTCACCAGCTTTAGCTGACCCATTTAGCATGTATCGCAGGTAACAAGCAGTAGGTTGCTTATGCTTCAGGACTTTTAGCTCGAGTCAGCATACAGACGATTGAGATTTTCTTGCATTAGTATATTTTGTACAAGTACTTATGTACTGAAATCTCCTTTCATTTGAAACTCGAGCTATGTAAAGCTTTAAATGTTGTAAACATTTCAATTATTAATATATTTTGTTAAAACGACGCATATAGAGTCGTTTACTATATATCTTTGTGCTTTGTTATTGATTAGTAACACCCAAATCGTGCTTCCGCAAATCACTAAATTTGGGGGTGTTACATGTAGTTTGTGAATTGAGTTGACACCAAAAAGTGGTCAAAACGACCTCAAATTGGTGACACGTCCAAAATGGTTATTTCTGATAAATTTGAAAAAGTGTCAAAAGAGACAGTTTTATAATGTTATAGTGGTTGTGTGTGCAAAATTTCAGGTCTTAACTCTCACCGAGTAAAAAGTTATGCTTGCTTGAATGTCGGTAGTTTTGAAGAAATATGGCAGTTTTGAGGGTAGTTTTGAGGGCAAAGAGGCAGTTTTGAGAGGAAAGTGTAAAAATGAAAAACGTTCATTTTGTTACAGTAAAGGTGTCTGCAAAATTTGGTTGTCTAATTGTTAACGAGCAAAAAGTTGTGCATGTTTAAAAAGGGCAGTTTTGAGCAAATAGAGGCAGTTTTGAAAATGAGTAGTTTTGTCCAAATTGTATGTTGGGTAGTTAACTTGCGTAGTCTTGCGTGCGTACTCACGTGTCATATTTTAGTTGAGTGTCGGGACCTAAACAAGAGTATAAGTATAATAATAAAAAAAAAGGTTCTGTTTTCGGGGCGTTTCATATATGTTGTCTGGTATTCGGATATAACCGAATTATCCACATGAATTATTCGGATTTGGAGCTTTAGAATTGAACAACTTAGATTTTTGGATAGGATCGGATGGACAAAAACCGAACTAATATATTCGGATTGGTTCAATTACTATGACTAGTAGTTGTCAACAATATAAGATTGAGTTCAAATGAATACATAAATTTTTTTGAGAATTGAGGAACCAATAAGAGAATATTCCATTTATAGAGGTACAAAAGCCATTTTAGCAAAACCCTAACTTCCCTCACGTGGCTTAAAATTAAATATCTCAAAACCGTTGATCAAAAAATTATAAAAATTATATTATAATAATAAACATTTTTCAATATGTATACTAATTTGAAATCTTAACTCTTGAATTGAAAACTAACTCCACAATTTTAAATAAACGAAGATTTCGAGTGCCCTTGCGTTGTGAGAGCCGAGGGATCAAGCCGATTAATAACTTGTTGATAAATTGAAATGTATACGCAATGCTAATACATTATTTATTTTGGTGTAACATGCATAGCTGTTATTGTGTGTGTATATATATTATATATTATATATTATATATATTATAACAAAATATCGAAGTATATAAATTTCATTTGTAAATAAAGTAATTTTTTTCTCAAGAAAAAGCAAATATTTATTATGTATATTGTTACATGTTGATTGTGTTATTACATTGTTAGTTTGTGATGGATTAATGGTGTTTAGTGTTGATTTAGAAAGAATAATAGAAAGTATATGTTAGAGAAAAATGAAAAAAAAAAAAATGGTTCTAAAAAATTATAAAACATATTACTATGTGATTATTGTCATGTTATTAGGTGAGGATAAAAATGAAAATTAAATGATACCACCTTTAAATGTGTAATAGATTCATTCCTCATGATAAGTTGAAGTAATCATAACATCATGATAAATCATGGTAAATATAGTGATAAATTAAAGTTTTACTCCACCAATTGATTGTAAGTAGTAATTAAACCTTTAACGCAACACGACAATACGAAGTCATTTATACCTCTCGTGACATTATCCTTTTACAAGTCGAAACGATAACCTCAGGGTATTAACCAATAGGTGGACCAATGAAACTTATTTACTTTTATACTCTATATTGTTTATCTCTCATCAAGTTATTGGTGCACATCATCCTATGAATATATTTGTGAAATCTTTGTGAGCCAATGTTAAGATAATTGATGAATACAAGGAAATAGAATACATATAGTCAAATGTCAAAAACTATATAGGATTAGAAACATTTTTAGATCTATATTTTTAGACATATTTAACATTACTTTTTTTTTTTTTTTTTGTTAATATTAAAGTTGCAGCTCTCCTCGTGGAATACGCTTTTTGACCCTTCAAATGCATTTCTTTTAAGGGAAAAGTACATATATTTTTACCTATCTTGATTTAAGGTACACAATTTTAGATTTCAATATAAAGTTTTAACTTTCAATTTGTAATCAAGTTAGATACTTGTTTTACGTATAATTGCACAAATGACGAGTTGTCATTAAATTTCTTCTTTATAGGTTACATATCTATTTAATCGATTAGTATTCATCGATCAATTTCAAAATATATTGAGTGAAAAAAAAGAAATTAGGTTGAGAGTAATGATGAGTTTTTGTAAATTTTCTCTCTTCTCACTTAATATTATTTTAAATTGATAAGAGGAATATTAATTGGTCAAATATATATGTTACCTATAAAGAAGAAATTCGGTGATTACAAATAAAAAGTTCGATACGTTAAATTGGAAAATCTAAAATCAAATACCTTAAACTGAAATAGGTGAAAAATATATATAGTTCTTCTTCTAGACTTTCTTCCTTCTTTAAAACACTTTCTTACCCAAAGGCCAAAGTTGTATGAAGTTGTATACTGAATATAGATATATTTGTGCGAAACCAATATATGATTCAATCAAAATATATGTATAATCAACAAATATATATATATAAACAGATTTTGATTTATAATAGTGAACTTTCATGTTCTTTTATATATATATATATATATATATATATATATATATATATATATATATATATATATATATATATATATATATATACTAGGAAATTTTGAAGGCTCACAGCCCATGACAATTAACGTTAGTTTTTAAAATGATGTAATTAAAATAAATATATGAAAGTTAGAGCATCTTTAATGTCAGGTTCGTAGCGTTACCATGTACAAACTGATAATATTTTATAAGCATATACTACTCCACTTCTATTAAAACTATATATGTTTTATCATTCTATGTAGTTCTACATATAAAGAGTTACATACTTACATATAAAGAGTTCTACATATAAAGACTTGGTATAATGGATACGGCCCATATATATATATATAATTTCCTCTAAACTTAACGACTAAATTACATTCTCAATTGTTGTGTATGTTATCTATTTCACTCTCAGTTAATGAGCTAGACTTTTTGCGGGCTCATTCCCTTTACTCGATTTTTCATTTCATTTCCAATTCCCCATCATTGTAAATAGCGTTAATGGCGCAGATTTTTAACGAACTTTCCCTTTTTTTTCGAGTTAGGGTATGAACCCAATTTATTATATAGGTCGGTAACGAACTTTCAAATTATGTTTCGAGTTAGGTAATGAACTTTTCAAGTTACCTAACTCGAAACATATTTGAAAGTTCGTTACCTAACTCGAAACATAATTTGAAAGTTTGTTACCTAACTTGAAACATAATTCGAAAGTTCGTGTCCAATATATGTTTCGAGTTAGGTAACAAACTTTCGAATTATGTTTCAAGTTAGGTAACAAACTTTCAAATTATGTTTCGACCCTAACTCGACAAAGAATGGAAAGTTCGTTGCCGATGTGCGCCATTTACCCTTGTAAATACTCCTAAGTTTATTAAAGTTCACTGCTACGGATTTATATCTAATCATTATGTGAAGTTACATGATTTGCTGCAATAATGATAAGTTCATAGTTAGCATTACAATCACACAAACATTAACCTCCTCTATAAACTTGCATTGAAGATGCTATAAAGAACGTTGTAAAAAATTTTATATTTATTATTACGAGTATGACAAGAATTATACATTATCATCATTAAAAAAAAATTATAACCATTTTTCAATTACACAAACACGAGCTATTGTACTAAGTATGTGTAACTATTAATTTTGATAACTAACTTGATTACAAATATTTGACTTTGTAGATAACTGTTCTCAAAAGTAATATGAGTAACACTTTAAAATGATTTGAGTTTGATATTTTAGAGTTGCAAGATCATTAGATTTAATTACACTTAGCATATAATTGTAGTAATGTAAGTTACTCTTTTCTTTTCAACTTGACAAGACACAACACTCAACAGCAAGCCACCATCCACCCAACTACTCACCATACTCTACTTCTCCTACTCTAGTACCCTCTCCCATTCACCATTACTCACCATGCTCTACTTCTCCTACTCTAGTACCCTCTCCTATTCACCATGCTTGTTCAACTTACTTTGTTGACATCTTTTCTTTCCAATGAACTTTTGACAATCATTTCATTGAACATATATGATAGTCTCCAAAAATAATATCATAAAGTCTCAACTCGTTGTACTGCATTTTAAAGCAATTTGTATATTTTCTATTGCAACTTGAGCTTTATATGACATTCATTCTCTTAATAGTCTTGTCCACTCAAAATATTTATAATTCTATATCATACAAAATAAAATATACTAAATATTGAAGAAAAAAAATGACACACATGCACATTGAATGTAATTGAGCACACAGAATTTGCAGTTGTATAAAAAGAAAAAGAAATCAAGGATACATGCATAATTGCATATGGCACAAAAGCTAAACACAATCATATCTTATAAAAGACCAAACAAGCTATATACTTTTCGGTCCTTGGATAACTCATACTCTCCAACTATGCCATATATATATATATATATATATATATATATATATATATATATATATATATATATATATATATATATAGTACGAAAATTGCAAGGAAATACTCCATATGAAAGACAAACCACCTGCAAAAGACAAAAAAATGATTGAAGGTAAATTAAACGATAAGAAAAATGAGGACTTGTTCCAATGTCTATGAAATCAATTTTCTTGAGGATATACCAAAAGTTTATAACGGCAGCACACATGAGCTCACTGATATAAACATACAGTTCTTTTTTTTTTTTGAACGGCTGGTTAGTTGTTAGTACACCTGAAGTTAAATTAGAACACCTTGTCAAGGCCAGGGTTTGAACCCTAGACCTCTCCCCTAAGAGGCAAGAGCCTCTACCACCCAAGCAAATGCTTGGGGGCTCTATTGCTTAATCAATAAACTTAATCTCACCATATTATGTCTTTTGAAAGTGTGCAAGTGTAACACATATATTTTTTTGGTTTTAGCCCTACGACATAGAAACTGTAAGGAGATAAAGTTAACAGAAAACGCATAGAGAAATGAGAATATAAAAGAAACATAAGACTAAAAATACAAATAACACGAATATAAATCGACACGCACATCTGTAGACAGTGAAGTAATCAGCCTTGTTACCTCTTTGTATGACGATCAAAATCCTAGGTGAGAGCTGAGAGACCAAATAAGATGTAAAAACACTTCAAGATTACAGTTAATGTAATTCCTTTTATTTTAAAAAAAAATTTATATTAAAATTTATTTTTAAGAACAACAAACATAATATTTATTTCAATACACTATTTTCTCTTACTCTTTCACGAAAACCTTTTGATGTTAACAAATCTAAGCCATTATGAACAACACATATAAACACAAATCTTTAAAAAAACATTAGTATTAATAGAAAGTAACTAACACTTACCCGTAAGAAATATTATACATATATACATGATGTCTCCTTAGCCTAGAACATAATTTCTGCAAACACAAAAAAAGGACAGTTACAGAGTAAGGATTATAATTATACACTAAGAAGTGTAATAATAAATATACATATAAATGGTTAAGATTTGAGGTCTATTACATATCTACCTATGAAAAACTTTACCTTGGTTTTCTTGCATTAGAGAGAAACGGAAGACAGAGAGATAGAGAGAGAATGACAAATAGAAATAGAAGGGAAATGGTGAAGCTATTGAATGAGAGGGAGGGGAGAAGTAAAAAGGGGTAAAATGGTGAATAGCATTAGACTATTTGAAGATGATGTGTAATTTTGCAAATTTACCACAGTAATAAAGAGTCTTCTTTTATAAAATAGGTAGAGTATGTATATATATATATATGTATGTATGTATGTATGTATGTATATATATATATATATATATATATATATATATATATATATATATATATAGGGGAGATCAAGAGGGAAGTAAAAAAATAGGGGAAGGATGGTACTATTCTCAACGACACATTTTGGTCAACTCAAAAGTCAATGCGGTGGCAAACTTGTAAATAACTTGAAATTACCTCCCAACATGTTAACATGCATTTCAAAAGCATGTTAATCAAATTACAATTTAATATACCTATACATTCATTTATCATGAATATTAACTCATATATGTGTTATTTATATTAATAACTGTATATGTAACACCCACTTTAAGGGTCTAGTGGGAACACAGAAAATTCCTAACTTTAAATTTATTATTTAATGCGTTAGGAAAATTCTTTGTTATTATATTATGTTTATTGTAAAATGATTAGTCAAAAAGTCAAATGACTTGTTGTGACTAGTAAATTATTGTTTGTTTTAAAGTTATACAGTTGAAGGTAAAATAATATTGTTGGAATCGTAAATGGTTTTCAGGTTCCAGACAATAGGTTTAGAAGGGAAATATTTTAATTGATATTGAGTCGGTTATAAGTGAGCCGGCCTAATTTTTTTGTTTTAACTTTCCAGTTCATATTACTTCCTCCTTCACACAAACTAAACACGTAAATTTTCCTAAGAAACACCATAAACAAAGATTGAAGAAAACTAAGGCTGTGACCTTGATTTCACCTCAGATTATCATCATCATTATTTTGCATCTTCAAGTTGTAAGTGTTCTTACTTGATTAAGTTCAACTTATGATTTTGATGTAAATTGGTTAGATTAAATGATGTACATGAAAATTAGAATTTGTATAAAGGGATTATTGATGTTATGTATGTTGTATGATGTTACTTGATGATTAATTGAGGTTTTGTTAACTTTCAAAATTGAGTTTGATGTGTTTAGATTTGTAAATTTGAGTTAGGGTTCGAGCTGATATGTGCAGGTATGGTTTCTTTACTTTTAAACGTTCTAACGCGATCCCAGCCTGATACCCAGATCGCGTTCCATAGTTGGAATTTATCACAGTCGGATTTTAACCTTGATTGCACGATCCCAGCACCGAGTACGGATCGCGTTCCTCATTATTGTTTTGATCATTCGTATTTTACTCTTATGAACGCGATCCCAGCTTGAATTTCCGGATCGCGTGGACAAATGTAAATTGGTTACATAACGTTTTTCTGCTTGTGAACGCGATCCCACCCTCACTTCTAGGATCGCGTTGCCTAGTGCATTTTGGTTACAGAATGGTTTCTTCTTATGAACGCAATCCTACCCCTACTTCCAGGATCGCGTATGCATTATAAAAAAATAATATTTTGATTTAAATGATAGTTGATGGATTAGTAGTAATGATAAGCTATTAGATTAGTTTCTATGTATTTATACAAAATGATACAAGCTATGTTTGAATTGTTAGAGACATAAACTAAAGTGTCAAAGTGATATGGTTTAAATATATAAATAGTGTTATCTAGTTGATTTTATACTTTTGACATAAGTTATATGTTATAGAATGAGTATGTTGTTTAGTTAAAGATTTAACTAAAGTTCAAGGATAACATGGTATAACTATGTATTATTATTATTTTGATACTATGTATCGAAATACGTTATATGATTATGATATGAGTTACACTTTATGAACAAGTTACTAACTCATTATTTAATTTTATTCTCAGATACGGAGAAGGCTCAGTAATATTAGACTTCTGAGTTTGCGGCTGAGATAACGGTGAGTGGATCTGTAATCCTCAATGTGATTTAGTTGTAACAGGTTTGGTTACAACGGGTAAACGTAGTTTTACTGTTTATAGACTGTTTAGTCTGCCATGATATTTTTACTGTTGATAGACTGTTTAGTGTGACGTCATGCCATGACGAATATGGATTATGTGATTATGTGGTATGGAGGTCAACGTTTGGGTTGGGCTTGGTTGCTATTGTTTGGCAGGTGGGGGTTCCTTGTACACATAGTTAATAGGAACCTGTGTCGTGTGAAGATAGCAACAGGCTATCGGTTAACCTCTGTATTGGCCTACAATTGGTTTTAATGGTTCTTGGCTGAAGGTTTCTCTAAGAACCACCGATCCTCTTTAATATTATTTGTGTGTTCTTGGCTGAAGGTTTCCCCAAGAACCACAAATTCTCTGTGATATTATATGTTTACGATGCTTTGCTGTAAACAGATTTTGTTATGCTAAGTTGGGCTGTTGGTTATTTATTCACTCACTTAGCTTTATGTTAATCACACCACCCTACTTCTTGCAGGCTATGGTTTGATATAATGGGCGGGCAAGAAGCTTTGACTGGAAGGAATGTTTGACGACCAGACGTTTACTCTGATATCTGATTTAGATCAATCAGTGTTGTCTTTTGAATTATATAACACCCAAGCTGATAAACTATGATTTGAAATAGTTTGACTTTATATGTATATTATATGATGTAAATTATTAATGTTTGTTTAGACTTCCGCTTCCGGTATATTAAAAAAAAAAATTGATTCTAGAAAAATGGGGTGTTATAGTATAATAATGTGTATTAGTAAAGATTCATCTTAAAAAGTGTTAGTATCTTACTTTTTTTTAGTTTTTAAGATTCACTTGTAATAAATGTTAGCTTATATGTGTTATTGACAATGATGAACTTTATAACATTCATTTACAATGCATATTAACTAATATATGATATTATATACAATGAACATTATAACATTAATTTACGATGAATGTTAACTCATATACATTATTATACACTAATGAATATTTTGTTATCATATTCAATAGTGTGTAATAACATATATAAGTTAATGTTCATCTTAAATTAATGTTTAGAACTATAAAGTTGTAATTTTGATTAACACGTTTTTCAGATGAATGTTAACGTTCTGAAAATTTTTTGAGTTTGGGAATTCGATTGTAATGACGACCATAATTCGATTAATTACTAGTTTATATCTTTTCTACAAAGAAATTCGTTTAATTTTATTGTTTTCATTACCAAATCAAAATTTTCCCAAAAACCCGAAAGTTACACCAAATTCATAATTTCGAATGAATTCGAATTATGACGAATTAAAGATATGTATGAATGCATTTGATGGATTCGAAGTTTTATAATGTTTTTGATTGAAAAATCGTTGAATTACATGCTTTAATTTTGAATTTTAGATAAAAAGTGATGAAATGGGTTTGTAGAATAAATGGTAGAAGGTATAAGAAAATGGGTTATATGATATATATATATATATATAATGGGGAAGGTTCAAATGAGAACCACTATAAAGTTGAGAACTTTGAGAACCACAAGGAATATGTAATTGTTCACGTGTAATTCACTTTATACACATGTGAACATTAATATTTGTTCAAATGAGAAATAAAAAGACGTCTAATGATGTACACCATCTGGCCTCAGCTTACACCACACAGGGTGGCTCGGTTCCGGACCGAGCCTGGACTCGGATATCATCCGATGACAGCTCCACTAACTTTCGGTACGGACAGCAGATTGCACTAGTTATCACGACCCCGGATCCACGCCGAACATAGACCCGGATAACACCCGAGCCCAACTCTTATAGCTCTCGGCTCGGACACTAATACCCGGGACAGGATGCGGACTCGGCTACGTTCCGTGCCAAACCGCAGCGCGGGCCGCTCCATCAACGTAACAGATGAACGGCTGCAAGATGACAAAGCAAGCCCGACATTCTCTGACAGAAGTACAATCCGTAACCGTTATATTCAGGTACGACTAGCATGGCCTGGCCATTAACCTGGTCGGGGCATTTGATTGGTCCACGTCAGCCGGCACACAGTAAATGTCATCTTCGCCCACGACCGAGCTTCCACGTCAGCGATCCGCGTAATAAGTGTCGTGCTCCCCCACGATCGAACTTCCACGTCAGCGATCCATGCAGGAAGTCTCGTGCTCCCCCACGACCAAACCCTCCACGTCGGCTTAGGGTTTGAGTATAAATACCAGTGTTATGCTTTCATTTCTGGACAACACCTCATAAATCCACAGAGTTATTCCTCACGAATTGCTCTGAAAGAATTGGGCTTTCACCACCCTCGATTGACTTGGTCTCGACTCTGAGTTTGCACGTCAATCGGAGTGTGACAAGCTTAATTCCCCATATATCATCATCATAATTGTACTTAGGCGTTTTTACGCCTGAACAATTGGCGTCATCCACGGTTGATTTACCAGAAAACGACCACTTTTTAACCATCCGTACGCCGGAAACCTTCCCGGTACAATGGTTAACACTGAGCCTGCTGATGGTGGTGACGGTGCCACTGCCGACCAACCGCCACCACCACCTTTCTCCGATCAATCTCCCCCGGCCACCATCGTTCGCACGACGGTTGGCAACAGGATTGATCCACGGCAGTTGGTCTTCAGTCAGAATGACACTGACTCTGATAACAGGACACCGCCAGAATGTACACCACAAAACACATCTTCAACGCCCAAATCCATCTCCAATATCGAAGCCCAACGCATGTTGGCAGAAATGGGTTTCGTTGTGGCACCCGAACCACGACGTCCACCGTCATCCCCGCCACGTCGGAATGTGCCACCACCACCGTTGTATCAAGGTGGGATAGATAGGGCTGCTAGCCGTAAAATGCTGGCCGATCTGATCCTTAGCGCCGCTCCACCGGGCGCTATGCCAACATACTCTGACGAGTCGGCAACAGATAACTTAATCGCAAATTTTTATTCCACCATTCAGGGTGAGAAGGTGAAGAAGCTGGTGCCGGTCTCCACCACCACGGCTAGGTTCAATGCAAAAATCGCGAACCATCCGTTACCTGCGAAGCTTACCATCCCGTTGACGATCGGCACCTACTCAGGCGACTCAGACCCCGAAGACTTCCTACAGCGGTTTGAGGGCGCCATAAAAACAGAGCATTGGGAGGACGCTGTGGCTTGCCACATGTTCCCTCAGGTGCTGCAAGGCAACGCCCGTGGTTGGTTTGAGAAACTGCCGGCTGGTAGCGTGGCTAGCTACGCCGATCTCAGGTTCAAGTTCTTACAACAATACCATAACCTGAAGCAGCACACGCTTACCTATCTCGACGTCTTCGAGATCAAACAGGGTAGTCGCGAGACACTTAGTGATTTCATTACTTGTTTCACAACGGAGTGTCAGAAGATCAGCGATCTGCACCCAAGTCAACAAATTGCCGGTTTCATCTACGGCATCATCAAGGAAAGGTATCCCACACTGTACTATCGGTTGAAGAGGAAGTTACCAACAGTGTACTCCGAGGCCATCGCTATGGCTCGAGACTACTTACGTTCCGGAGAAGATAAAGATCTGTACACCACGCCGGGCCGGGACTCGCACCGGGTCGAGCATGACCGCACTCAGGCCCGCCATCATGAGGGTGGATCCGGTTCCGGCCGGCGCGACAACCAGAGACGGGATTTCCGCCGCGACACACGGCATGATTCCCGCCGTGGTGATAATCGCGAGGCGGCCCGTCGTCAACCATACGACAAGAACTATTTGCTGACTTCGCTCACCAAGTCACCAAAGGAAATACTGCTCACCGAGACGGCGGCGCGGAGTGCGTTTAACCCTCCGCCCCCAATGGAACATCGCGACGTCCCCAAGAATGGGAAGTACTGTGATTTTCATGAGGAATACGGGCACGATACCGACGATTGTAGACAGTTGAAAAAGGAAATCAAGGCAGCCATCCAGGCCGGCAAGTTTACCACTTGCTGCCCGGAAAGAAATTTAAAAAAGCGGACATCACTAAAGCTTACGGGTGGCAGCGGAAGGACGACACCCGCGATCCTCCGGACGCCGTCATCCACATGATCCAGGCTGCGCGGCCAAGCTTGAAACGAAAGGCAGAAACATTACAAGACTGGCAGTTGACACCCATATCATTCCCACCTCTGCGGAGTTCTGTTCTCCCGGAGCCTGTTGTCATTTCGGCGCGTATCGGTAACTGCCAGGTTTCGAGGGTGTACACTGATACAGGCAGCGCCGTCGAAGTCATGTATGAACACTGCTTCCTACAGCTGCCACAGCCCATACAGGAAAGATTGCAGGAACCCCTGTCCCCGCTGTCTAGCTATGCAAACGACACCAAATGGCCAATTGGCAGGCTTGTCTTGGATGTTACGTTGGGCGAATATCCGTACTGTCGAACCACTGAACTAGAATTCGTCATCGTGCGCGCACCGTCCAGATTTAACGTGCTCCTAGGTCGCACCGCTCTCCACAAATTCGGAGCCATCACCTCAACTGTCCATGGGTTGATGAAATTCCCAACTCCGGTAGGTGTTGCCACTTTGCAAACAACAGGCACCGCTATACCTATATGTGCTCAGGTATCGAGGGCAGCTCCTGGCCCGTTCACCATGACTGGCGACGAGTTAGTGGCTGTTAATCCGAGGTTCCAAGAACAGAAAATCAGGGTTGGCCTTGCTTTGAGTCCGTCAACACGGCTCAGACTTTGTGAAATCCTCTCAAGCAACAATGACGTCTTCGCTTGGCAAGATTCTGAAATGACCGGCGTGCCGCGGTCGATTGCCGAACACAGACTAAACGTCAACACGAACATAACCCCGGTCAGACAGAAGAAGAGGGGTATGGCCCCTGACCGGGGTCGTTTTATTTGTGAAGAGGTCAACAGGCTGGTTCACGCCGGCATCATGCGCGAGGTCCGATATCAGACTTGGGTCGCCAACCCCGTCCTTGTTAAAAAGTCTGACGGCTCGTGGCGGATGTGCGTCGATTTTAAAGACATCAACAAGGCATGCCCAAAAGACAACTACCCACTCCCCGAGATCGACTGGAAGGTCGAGTCCCTGTCCGGGTTTAGGTTCAAATGTTTCTTGGATGCCTACAAGGGATACCACCAGATACTGATGGCCGAGGACGACGAAGAAAAAACAGCATTCCACACGGACCAAGGCATTTTCTGTTACACCAAGATGTCTTTCGGTCTCAAGAATGCAGGTGCCACATACCAGCGTGTCGTCGACGGCGCATTTAAAACACAAATTGGGCGCAACTTAGAAGCATACGTTGACGACATCGTCATCAAAAGCAACATCGAGTCCCAGTTACTCGCGGACATTCTAGAAACGTTCACCTCGTTACGAAAGATTAATATGAAGCTCAACCCGGCCAAGTGTTCGTTTGGCATGGAGGAAGGAAAATTCCTCGGGCACATGGTGACCCCGAGGGGCATTAAGGAAAATCCAAAGAAAATTCAGGCAATCGCTGACATGATGTCCCCACAAAACAAAAAAGACGTGCAGAGCCTTAACGGAAAGTTGGCGGCCTTGGCTCGTTTTCTCTCCAAGGCTGCTGAACGCTCACTGCCGTTCTTTGACACGCTGAAGGGTTGCATTAACAAAAAGGATTTCTCCTGGACGCCGGAGGCTGAGCAAGCGTTCCAGGACATGAAGACGTTCTTGACAGAATTACCAACCCTTACAGCCCCGATTCCGGGCGAAACACTTACTCTATACTTGGCAGCATCTCAGTGCGCCATAAGCTCCGTACTCATAGCTATGCGTGACAAAACACAGATGCCGGTGTACTTTGTAAGCCGCGCCTTACAGCCGGGAGAGCTGAAATACTCGCCGATTGAGAAACTCGTACTCGCATTGGTACACTCAGCGCGGCGCCTGCGCCGGTATTTTCAGGGACATCCGGTCACGGTCCTCACAGACCAGCCAATCAAACAGGTGCTCTCAAAGCCGGAAATCTCGGGCCGGCTAGCCAAATGGGCAATTGAATTAGCCGAGCACGAAATTACGTTTTGCCCCCGAAGCGCGGTCAAGGGTCAAGTGATGGCTGATTTCCTTGCCGAGCTTCCCGGGGGGGTAGAGGCTAGGTGCACCTCGAACACCCCTAGCCGTGAAAAGCCAGCCACATGGGAGTTGTTTACTGATGGGGCTTCAAGCTCAGAAGGCGCCGGTGCCGGACTCATACTCATCAGTCCTGACGGGGAAGAGCACACTTACGCTCTCCGTTTCGGCTTCCCCGCCTCCAACAATGAGGCCGAGTATGAAGCGTTGATGTCCGGTATCTGGGTCGCGGTCGAGATGGACATCAAGGACCTCAAGGCGTATGTTGATTCTCAGCTGGTGGCCAACCAGTTCAACGGTACGTTCGAGGCAAAAGACTCAACGATGAAGCAGTACCTGGTACTCGTGCAGAAAGCGGTGAAGCAATTCAGAACGTTTGAAATTGAACAGGTCCCAAGAAACAAGAACAAAAAAGCTGGCGCTTTGAGCAAGCTGGCATCGCTTACCTTTGCCCACCTCACCAAAAAAGTTCTGGTGGAGGTCCTGGAACAGAAATCAATCGACCCGATCAGTTCAGTTGCCCAGGTCGAAGAAGTAGGGGACAACTGGATGACCCCGATCATGTCCTACATCCGGTCCGGCGTCCTCCCGCAGGACCCGATTGAGGCAAGGAAAGTTCGGATGAAAGCACCAATGTTTTTTATTGAAAAAGGCGAACTCATGAAGAAATCATACTTGGGGCCGAACTTAAGGTGTCTGGGCCCGAAACAATCTGAGAACGTCATTCGCGAAGTGCATGAAGGGTCATGCGCCCTGCACTCCGGCCACAAGACTGTCGTGGCAAAAATCATGCGCATGGGCTATTTCTGGCCGTCCATGTACAGGGATGCCGCTGAAGTCACCAAACACTGCACTTCCTGTCAGATTCACGCGCCCATCGCTAGAGCACCAAGACATGATCTGATCCCCATTTCATCGGCATGGCCTTTCTTCAAGTGGGGCATTGACATAGTGGGACCTTTCCCACCGGGGCCCGGAAATGTGACGTTCTTGATTGTGGCTATTGATTACTTCACAAAGTGGGTTGAAGCCAAGCCGCTGCGCCAAATCAGTGGTAAACAGGTCCGCAACTTTGTATGGGACAACATCGTGTGCCGGTTCGGCATACCGCACGAAGTCATCACTGACAACGGGAAACAGTTCGCCCAGAACCCGTTCAAGGCATGGTGCGAGGGACTCAATGTGAAACAAACACTGACCTCGGTATACCACCCACAGGCCAACGGCCAAGTTGAAGTCACAAACAGAGATCTGGTAGCCGGTATCAAAGCTAGGCTCGGCGAGAGTCGTACCGGTTGGGTGGATGAACTTCCCAACGTGCTATGGGCACACAGCACTACCCCCAAGGAAAGCACTACCCCCAAGGAAAGCACCGGCGAGACCCCCTTCAGCCTCGTTTACGGCTGCGAGGCGGTCATACCGGCCGAGATCAGCGTTCCCAGTGAAAGAATCATCAACTTCACCGAAGACGGAAGCCTGAAAGCCCAGCAGCAGAACGCCCACATGCTACAGGAGCGCCGGGAAATGGCGGCCATTCGCCAAGCCGTGAATAAGCAGAAAATGGCCCGCTATTATAACAAGCGCGTTCGCCCATTGTCCTTTCAGGTCGGAGACCTAGTCTGGCGCAACAATGAGGCCAGCAAATCCGAGAACACAGGAAAACTAGGGCAGCGTTGGGAAGGCCCGTACCAGGTCATGGAAGCAAACACGAACGGTTCCTACGTTTTGGCCACTCTGGATGGCAAGTCGGTGCCACGCACATGGCATGCGACAAATCTAAAGAAATGTTATATGTAATAAAACTTTGTAAAAGCTCGGGCCGGACTGATCCCCCGCCTTCATAGCATCTATCCCTATCAATAAAAAGTTTCTGATTGCGTATTATTATTCCGTTCTACAAGTCCATTATTTTTGCACAATACAAAAAAAAAATGAATGAAAAAATGCCGTTCTCAGGCGTCGTCGACACGACTCCGACCTATGACCGCCGCAGTCAGTTAAGCCCGGAGGCATTGCGAGCCTGCCCCCATAAGGGAATGCCTTCTAGCTTCCCGAAGGCAGAGGTCCCCCCGAGCTCGTGCTCGTCGCCGGGGTGTGACCGAAACAAATTGGTCGAGCCGAGGTACGCCTCCGCCACACACCAACTCATAAAGTAGTCTAGAAATCTACTAAGTCATGACAACAAATATTAAACACACACAGAACTAGTTCAAACACATGCAATTACAAGACTAACGTTGCATTAATATTATGTATTTACACAAACGGGAATGCCGGCCCTACAAAAACCTATCAGTCTATGGCCACATCCCCAAAATATCATCAACAGACAACTCCTCCTCACCACCTATTCTTTCTATGAACGGGATGGAGACTGTCTTTAGCGCTTCACCCGCCCGCTGCGCGCGTACATAGCAGTCCGGGTTTACCTTGGACGCAATGGCATCGGGGAGTGGAGCTGGGAGTCCAGGAACGTGCTCCGCAATGAGGTTAATCGTTTGAAGTACCTCCACTTCCTGGACAGCAGCTACGAACTCCTTGAACGGAGTCGTCACGTCGTCCGATGCCAGGGCCAGCTTAACCAGGCCAGGAATGCCCTTCCGGAGTCGCTCCAAGTCACCTGCTAGCTCCGTCTTCTGGATCTCCAAGTCATTGTAATCTTTGATATGGAGGTCGCAGGCGGCCTCCAACTCCGTCACATCCTTCTTGGCGGCAGTCAAGTCCGCAGACAGGTCCTCAAACCTGCACGCAAGCTTAACCAATAAGCATCAAATATATTTCAAAGTAATAAAGAAATTGTTATTTTACCTGCTTACGAGCTGCCTGTCTTTCTCTGCAAGCGCAGCGCTCTCCAACTCCGCATCTCGCACCCGACCCTGCAGCGGTACGAGCGCTGCTTCCGCAGAGCCCTCTCCCTCTGGACTTCGTCCTCAGCTTTCATTCTCACTTCATTGGCCGGTCCCACAACCCCCTCCAGCTCTCGCACCCGAGCCTTCAACATGCCGACCTCCTCCTCCTGGCGCTGGAGCACGGCAGCGTTCATCTTCCACTGCTCCGCCATCTTTTCGGAGCGCGCCTGCTCGTCACATTGCAGCGCATAGTCCCAGAAAGACATGAGCAGGCGCGCCTTCTTGGCATCCGCAGAAGGCAATCGGGCAAGTTTGTCCGAGACGGCTGGCGGGATAGCATGACGGGCAAACTCTCGTAGTGAGTGCCCATCCACGGCCAAATTGTCAACCTTTAAATCCCAGGCCGGGACGAAGACGTCAGCTCCGGAGTCGGCATGCCCAAAAGCGGGAACCTTCAAGAAGCGCTCCGGGACGAACTGCTCCGGAAGCATGGACCTGAGAATAGCTATTCTATCAGACCTGGATAAAAAACCAAGTTAAAAAGCTATACACACCAATGTATGGGCACAGTGAGGTCCAACAAATACCTCATACTGTCTGGGCGCGGAGGCGTAGCCGCCTTCGGTGGACTCTGTGGGCCGGGCTCGACTGACGTCTCCTGTGGTGGGCTATCCAACACCGTCACCGGCTCCTCAGGACGCGAGCCAGTCCCATCACCCGAGAGCGCCGTGCCGGAAGAGGTTGCAGCAACACTGGAAGACCGGCTGCGGTGAACCAGCTTGTCGCCCTCACCCTCCTCCTCCTCGTCCTGAAGTACCAGAACGCTGCGGGCCTGCTCCGCAGTAGCAAGAAGTGAATCTATCTCCGCTGTACATGCAACAAACAGTTAGCACAAAAACACTACTTGCCAGCATTGAATAGGGCAGCATTACGGACCATCCTCTGGTATAATGTAGCCCCCACCTGTGCTCGGCGCGGACTGGAAGTTCGCGAGGTTGGCCTCGGCAATCTCTCCCGCCGTCTTCTTCTTCTTCTTTTTGGCAGGGGCCCCGGATGCCCTTTTACCAGCCTCCGGACCCTTGCGTTTGGCAAGTGCCTGGACACCGGACGCCTCCACATCGGCATAGGCTGTCAGCGGAACGGCGATGGTGATCACGGGCTGGGCTTCGGCCACCGTAACCGTTTCCCCGGTCACCTTACCGCTGTCGGGAATGTCCTCCACCGACCTCCGGACATATTTCAGTCCGGACAAACTGGGCGCCTTCAGGATCGAGTTCAAATCCATATCTGTACCAACAGAACACAAACAATCAGTAAGCAGGGGATATGTACAAAAGTACTAAAATACGAAAACAACCCTCACCCCATACCATGGCCACCCTGCTTGACAACGGGTATCTGACCGTCATGCGGCCAAAACGAGCTGATGCAGCCCATAACGAGCACAAACGAGTGATACTCACGCATCTCTAGGCTCGCATCTCGGCACGCTGCCAGCAACTCACTCTCCTCCCCTTCTAGCATCGGCGTGAGGCTGACGTTCTTTGGGCGCTCATACTGCCACACCAACATCTCCAAAGCGTTATCAGGGATGACAGTCTGATCGATGAAGAAGAAGGTGTCTCGCCAGTCGTGCAAAGACGACTCGGCAAAACCTACGAAGTTGTTCTTCTTCGCAAATGTATACCACCCCGTGCCGGCACTCGGGGTCAGCTTGAAGCAGGCCTGGAAAACCCTAACCGATGGCCTCAGGTTCAGCGACCTAAACCACATCTCAAATATGGTCACTTTCTGTGCCCCGAAGGGGTGGAGCTGGCTGAACCCCACCTCGTAGTGTTTACACACGTCTAGGAAGAACGGGGTCGGCGGCATACGGAGATTACCCTTCTCCATAGTTTTCCAGTAGACGGCCACCTTGCCCTTCGGTGGCGCGTTGGCACGTTGCTCTGGGGTAGGTGCTACCTGGTTAAACCTCTGAAGGCATTTAAAGCGCCTCAAAATATCCGGAATGTCCTCCGGCTTCACCGAGCTAACCTCGTAGGCCACGTTCGGGCCTTTGCTGGGTCCAGCCACGGCTACGCGGGCCTCTGCTACGTTCTCAGGAGCAGCCATGGTATGTATATATGAGTGAAAGAAGGAAAAGTTTGAAGATACGAGTAACGGACCTAGGTTTGTTTGAGAGTAATCGGAATCTGGGTTGATAAAGCTGGAATAGTTGACGGAACGTTTGAATTTGCCGGAATGCTCTCGAGATTTTTCACAGGCGTAAAAAAAATGAAGTAAAAGCGAGGCTTTTCTATTTATAGGCAAACGTTCATGGGCCGGGCCTTGTGGGCTTTGATCTCCACCCTACACGTGTCGGCAGATCTCACAAACGAGAAATTACCGTTTGCTCGCCACGTCTCACAGGACCACGTGTCAACAGATCTCACGATCTGGCAAGCGAACCGTCGTGTATCCAGCTGTATGCTGACGCAGCGTCTGTAAGCCGTCCCATCGCACTCCAGCTATGACATCTGAAAAGACATGCATTTATTGCGCGCCGCCTAGACTGCAAGGCCGTCATCATTGCACCACGTCATTTATTCTAAGTCCGCTATCATACCCTTGCCCGGAATATAACAACTGATGCAGCGTGAAATAAGATAACACATACAAATTAAACTTGTTGATTCTAAGAATACCCAAGAATAATTCTTCCAACAAACGTTGATTCACAAAGAATACCGTTGCTAGGATAATTCAACTCAATTGTCAACACAAAATTGAGAGAAAATAAACTTTCATATAATCATCAACTAAAAACTTAACTTTCTATTACAACTTAAAAGCCTTATAAAAGATGAAAACTAAAAAGACAATAACTCATGAAAGATCAAAGGTCTAGGATCAATCAAGAGTTGCAAAATAATAAAAAAAATATTAAAATATAATTATGATACTAATTACCATTAAGATAAAACTTAATGATATAATTATTTTATTTTTTTGTTGTTGAAGAAATATCCCATGTAAAATTGGAATTAGTTGTTGGAATAAAGATGATTGTTTTGTTATCCAAACTAATCCATTTTGGTCAATTGGTTGTTGGTTCCGCATCATTCTCCTCGGGTTAAAAGCGACTCGTCCTCGAGTCTTTTGAATTTTTTCTTCAACATTTGGAGATAGATCATGAGCATTAACAATGTAGAAGTTATAAGAATATAACCAAAGAGATGGGTAGTTGTAGACAAATAAAGCATTTTCACATTAGTGTGAAAAAAACATCCTTCTCTTGAATATTGAAATGTCCATTCAACATTCTTAAGATCTCCTTCCCACTTCAAATATTTATAATTATTTGCGAATGAAGGTGGAACAACCAATATCTTTGTGACATCGTTAACTTCTTTTTCTTCGCTAAATAAAGATTGATTATAACGATGCTTGTAGTCTTCCTCTTCAAATGATAGCTTAACAACCATATTCAATGAAATAACATTTTCACATGTTACTCCATTGTTAATGACATCACAATTCTCATTTTTGTTGTTGCAACTTGGATGATACATGTCTTCCATTTCTTCAAAACTAGAAAACCCAAATTTGCCATCTAGGATTCTGTTTATAAACAAAATCTCACATTCATCAGGTTTCTCTAGCTCCTCATAAACATCATAGATTACCATTTCTCTTTCAAACAGGAAATTTAGCTCTGATACCAACTGATGTAGGGTAAAAATAAGATAAACAAATTAAACTTGTTGATTCTAAGAATACCCAAGAATAATTCCTTCTAACAAGCGTTGATTCACAAAGAATACCGCGGTTAGGATTTTTCAACACACGTTGATTCAAAAGAATACCGCGGGGAGGATAAATTCAACTCAATTGTTAACACAAAATTGAGAGACACTTTGATTTCATCAAAAATATAAACTAAACTATTTTTCTATTACACTTCTAAGCCTTATAATGGCAAAATAAAAGAAACCAATAACTCATGAATATCAAAGGTCTAGGACCAATCAAAAGTTGCTAAACAATTAAAGAAAACATTAAACTAAAATTATGGTATTAATTATCGTAAAGATTAAACTAAATGCATGTAATTGATCAAAATAATCCATAAACTTCAATTGATTGTTGGTAGATTGGGGTCCGCATCAACAACGGACTGGGGGGACTTAATGATGTACACCATCTGGCCTCAGCTTACACCACACAGGGTGGCTCGGTTCCGGACCTAGCCTGGACTCGGATATCATCCGATGACAGCTCCACTAACTTTCGGTACGGACAGCAGATTGCACTAGTTATCACGACCCCGGATCCACGCCGAACATAGACCCGGATAACACCCGAGCCCAACTCTTATAGCTCTCGGCTCGGACACTAATACCCGGGACAGGATGCGGACTCGGCTACGTTTCGTGCCGAACCGCAGCGCGGGCCGCTCCATCAACGTAACAGAGGAACGGCTGCAAGATGACAAAGCAAGCCCGACATTCTCTGACAGAAGTACAATCCGTAACCGTTATATTCAGGTACGACTAGCATGGCCTGGCCATTAACCTGGTCGGGGCATTTGATTGGTCCACGTCAGCCGGCACACAGTAAATGTCATCTTCGCCCACGACCGAGCTTCCACGTCAGCGATCCGCGTAATAAGTGTCGTGCTCCCCCACGACCGAACTTCCACGTCAGCGATCCACGCAGGAAGTGTCGTGCTCCCCCACGACCAAACCCTCCACGTCGGCTTAGGGTTTGAGTATAAATACCAGTGTTATGCTTTCATTTCTGGACAACACCTCATAAATCCACAGAGTTATTCCTCACGAATTGCTCTGAAAGAATTGGGCTTTCACCACCTTCGATTGACTTGGTCTCGACTCTGGGTTTGCACGTCAATCGGAGTGTGACAAGCTTAATTCCCCATACATCATCATCATAATTGTACTTAGGCGTTTTTACGCCTGAACAACGTCGAAAATGTAAAATTACGTATAAAAACACGTAAAAACACATATGTTCACAACTAAACAGTTCACATGCGAACAAATCGGTTAAAGTTAGTTAAAATAAGTTTTTACACTTAATTTTTCAAATTTCAAGGTCTTATTGATTCTTATCAACATTTTTATATGTATTTTGACATTATCATATACAATCACATATTCGAGTGGTTTTCACAAGTTTTCAATTTCTTAGTGTTCAAATGAGAACCAACTAAAAGTAGAGAACTTGTGAGAACTACTAATTTACATATTTGTTCACATGTGATTAACTTCTTTCATATCCAAACGTTGATGTACATTTATTTGATAAAGAAACAACTCAAAAAATCCTAAAATTATATCGAAAAACACAAGAAACAAATATATGTTTACATTTGAACGATAATGTGAACAAATCGGTTATAATGTGTTTTAAAACGTAATTTTAGGATTTTATGACTTTTTTTTTCTCCATCTAACCTAAATCAATGTTCACATACGATTGAAGTATATCATATGTGAACAAACACATAATCTAGTAGTTCTCAAAATTATATAGTTGGTTCTCATTTAAACCTCCCGCTATAATAACACACGTATATGTAAAAAGTAATTAAATACACATGTGCACACAGAGAGGAATGAGCCTCAGAACAAGGCTAAGAAACTCTAAACAATTACAACTAAATCTACTGCATCTTGGAGCTAATAGATTACACCACCTGCACTTCTGCATAATCTAGCAACATCACAAACCTCTCTCTCGAATATATACGTAAGATTTCGCTGCATATACATAGATAACAAACGCCCCTGCACTAATTCCAGCCAAAAGGTAGTAAAAATAATCAACATTGCCTCGATTCATGTTGTCAGATATCCAACCATCATGACCGTTACCACCTGTAGTTTTCTCAACAGTGGAGATAAGAAAACTGCTCAGAAAGTTACCAATGCCCATGACACTAAGGTAAAGAGCTAAACCAATGCTCCTGAGTTCACTCGGTACTTGATCATAAAAGAATTCTTGCATTCCTACAACTGTAAAAACCTCAGAAGCACCAGCCAACACATATTGAGGTAATAACCACCATATCTTAATGGGAACAGTTGCGACTGGATCATCTAGTAACCCGTACTGAAGAGCCGTTTTAAGTCTTTTTGTCTCAATGAGAGCTGAAACCACCATTAAGACAATGGATATGAAGATGCCAGTTCCAATTCTCTGAAGCATTGTAATACCAGATGGTTTCTTTGTAATGGTTCTAGTAAAAGGAACCAAAACGGCGTCATAGATGGGAATGAGGATGATTATTGAGAGACCGATGAAAGATTGTAATGTGGCAGCAGGAATCTCAAAATTTGACCCGATTGACCGGTCCATGGTAGCTCCTTGTTTGGTAAATAATGTGGAAGTTTGAGAAAATACAGTAGCATATGCTAAGCAGGTGGCCCATATTGGGACTAGTCTAAGAACTGCCTTTGCTTCTTCTACCTCACTCACGCTGCAAACGGTTCCACTTTCATTTGATAGTAAAGCTTTGTTGAGAAATCCGAGTGAGCCCAATATAATAAAGAAATTAACAACTTGCATCAAATGTTCTGTTTTAATTTCAAAAATCAATTCACATTTTGTTTTCAGACATAGATAATACTAAATCTATTGTGCACTTCTGGACGCATACATCTAGTAATTAGGATGTTGATACGTTACTATTCATAAGCTAAGGGCTATCTATTCATAAGCTAAGGGCTACATGTAAAAAAGATAACCAACTTTAGTCATATCTATATTTTCGGTAATCACCACTTGTTAAATACTTAACTATGACCAAGCTTAGTTTTCTTAGCCACGTGGCGCTAAAGTGGCACATAGAAACTGGTAACCTTTTTACTAATCTTGCCCATTTAAAGATTCACTTACCATTTCAGTGCATTGATCAGGTTGAGAATTTTAGTATTTACTCTTACCTGAATTGCTGAGAAGGCTGATTAGGTAACATTCCACAAGAGTCCGCTTCCACAAACACTTCTGAACGTGTAGTTCGCCAATTTCGAGCTGCTTCAACAAACACCTGACCAATTCTCACAAAAGCACTTTTATCCTCGGTTTTCTCTGCAAACCGATAAGTCATGGTTCCAAGCAAGAAAATTATCAGGGCAAAACCCATAATAATGCAAGGAATCCCAAAACCAAGAGCCCAACTAAGGTTATCTTGAATGTAGCTAAGAACAAAGATCCCAACTGTTGGACCAGCACACATTCCAAAATACCACCAGTTGAAGAATGAACTTTTGGCTCTGCATTCATCTGGATCGTTTGCATCAAACTGGTCAGCCCCAAACGCTTGAACACAAGGCTTGTGACCACCTTGAGCAAATGCCACAAGATATAGCGAAATGAAAAACATGATAACTTGGAGGTGAGCAGAACATGATGAAGCACCAACATCATTTTCACAGTCAGAAGGAAGCAAGGTTGAAAGAGCCAACAACCCAAGCGCCTATCAATCATATCGAATCCAAATTACAAATAATTCGTTGGAAGAATCATTACAATTTCATCAATAATTTCAAATTATCAGGACATATACTCCCGACATCCCATTTCAAGTTTCCACATTACTTTTTTAGGTTATCTTAAAATGAGTGCCCACATTCATATTACAACCGATTAAACAAGTTTTTAAAGGTAAATGTAATATTTTATTGTCAACAATATAATGATTGCACATTTCCTAAGACCATGCTCATTTTCAAAGTGGACACTTAAATTGAGACGAATGTAATAATAATAATAACAATTTTCATCAAAGGAAAGATGATTCATTATCGCATATTATGGTATCATCAGAACATTTTAAATCTACAGTTTTCCCTTTTGGGGACTTCACACATTTGTAACATTATTAACTGTTAGTAGGAGTACAAATATAAACAACTACTTCAAGTTTGACGAATAATTATTATGCTAAAAAAGATGAAGAGATAACAAACCAGAATATAAAGGAGAGAAGCGAATATAATCGTTAGATATCGACCAAGGAAAACGTCTGCAATGAAAGCGCCAACTAACGGAAGCAACGATGCCGTTCCAGTCCATGCGTTAACGTTCTCGGCTGCCGTTGCAGTCGATAAACCCAAAGATCCAGTCAAGTAAGTGATCAAATTTGAACTAACTCCATAGTATGCAAATCTCTCTGCAACCTCAACACCTGAGTATATATAAAACATTTAATCTAGTATGCTCAAATTGAAAAAATTACCATTTAGTAACTGTTTTACATAGGCTTTTAATATTCTTACTGATAATAAAATATGCTGATCGCCAGAAACCGGAATTTGATCTGAGGACTTGACGGCCTTTGTAATCAACGGCACCGTTGACTAAGTTATCTAGTAACGGCGTTTCGACTTCTGTGATGTGACTGCTGGTGCTGGCGGCGTTGTCATCCATGTCAGCGTCACACAGATGCTTCTTTTTCCATTTTTAGTATTTTTATTTTTCAAGAAAAGTTTTATTGTTGGGATCGTGTTATGTGGTTGTCAACTTGTCGTTTTGTAATATAACTAAATGCAGAAGATAATGTTTTATAAGTAACCTACAGGCTCCTACATACAATTAGGGCTGGCAATCAACCCGTGAACTCGAAACCCGACACGAATCCAACCCGAATATTATAAGGTTAGGGTCGGGATTTTTGAGGCGCTAACCCGTCAACCCGAAACCCGCCAACTCAATATTTTTTTGGGTCGGGTCTGGGTTAGCAAATGCATTTTTGGGTTGAACCCGACAACCCGAAATTCAGTTAATATCATTATAAATTTATTTTAATTTAAATATGACACATAATTTAGACCTTTCCAGTTACTGATTTATAATTTTTTCTTTGATATCTTTACGTTTTGATATAAGTTAGTGAATTAATGATGTTTTGATGATCAATTCAAATTGAAATAATATTTATTTTTATTAATTTTGAAATTTTATTATTATTTATGCTTATAAATGATTAGCTATTTTTTTCAAAAGATTGATCAATGTGACTTAACTGACCCAAAACCGACCTGAAAACTCGAAAATAACGTGAAAATTTGTTGAATTATTAGCAATTCGGGTTGGGTCGGGTTGGGTTCGGGTTGTCGGGTTTTGGGTTGGGTTGAAATACCCAACCCGATTTTAGAATCAGGTTGGGTTCGGGTTGACCATTTCTGACCCGCCAACCCGACCCAACCCGAATTGCCACCCCTACATACAATCCAAGGCACTACTCCCCGTTTTATTATCGGATATTCCTTTTATGGATGTGCCAATTTTATTTTCCACTAATAAGATAACGTTCTTTTATACCCCTAATTTATACATGTAAGACAAAAATGTTGGTAAAAAAGTAAAGGGTAAAATTGTCATCTTACCAAAAAGTAAGATATATGATGTTTTCTTAAACTGCGTATTTTTTATCTAGGGTTAATAAAATTGGGACGGAGGGAGTAAATGCTAGTAGTTACTCCTACGTCCCACTTAAGGTGTTCAGTTTGGCTTTACACTATTTATCAATCAACTAAGATTTCTATAGCATTAAAATCTATACTGATAGGTTGTGATATAAAAGTGAACACTTAGTCTGGACAACTTAAAATAGCAATGTAAACATTTAGTTAGAGACGGATAAAGTAGAGGAAATAGATAGATATGTAGTGCTTAAAAATAAATTTTGTATATTTATTTATTTGTCTGCATTCACGAGGTCATAAAATTCAGGGGTTGGTGTCTGAGAATGTATCTAAATTATACCTCATGTCTATTGTGTGTAATGCATCATACTTTCAAAAAGTGTGTTTTAGTGTATGTTGGTGACGTTTTGATGATGTGTCAAACTCTCCAGATGCCACGTGGCACTTTAAACGAGCGACACTTTTGCAAAATACATCAAAACACTCTTTTTGAAAGTTGGATGCATTAAAAATAGCAAATGTAAGTTGAATAGACATCGAACACAAGTTAGATGCATTTTTAGACACTAACTCCAAAAATTTATTAGTGGTTAATATGTGAAATGCTGTTATTATGCAGACATTACGTGAAACAAACTTAACGATAACAAATTATACGGCTTGAAAGCATGAGCCGCCTAAGTTTCTATGATATGTTAATTGTGAATTATTTTGTATGGTTAGATGCACTAAAACGTATCAAGCTATTGTAAGATATACTTGGGTGTTTTTTGAAGTAATCAGGCGTATAATCATGCTATGAATATCGCACCTTAGTTTGATATATTTTGGTGAACTGATTCCTATTTTTATTGAATACACGGAGCAAGCACTGACCCTAGAAGATGATCTAGGTGAAACATGATTCTTCCAAATGTTTTATATCTCTGAAGGGTAAAACGAAAAAATAAACTTAGCTCAAAAGGGGATGGGTCAAATTATCAAATGGGTCAAACATATTAGTCTGGTTGAGATTTGGCCAACGGAAAACACATACAACCTTCTATATAGCCTTACTAAAAAAGCATTTGCTTACTTACTATAATAAGATGATGTTTGTAATACCCCGTAACTTTTAGCACATTAATGTTATAAAATAAATAAATAGGTTTGCAGGTCAACCCAAACATTTTCAACCCATGCTACAAACATACCCATTTGACACTTTGAGTTTTTGACTCAAACCAGTTATTTAATAATTATTTAGTTTTTTGGAAAGACTTGACCCAAACCAATTTCGACCTACAAAACCAACCCGCCCATTTTGAGTTAAAGATGTACCTAATAGTAGTTAGATGAGTAGCAACTTGGTATCAATAGCCAATTAGCCAATGTTTGACAGACCAACCTTTCTGAACTAAAAGAAGCAAGAAGAATAGCAGTAGAGAAAACAATCAACTTCGATTTGCAACTACTGTATACCAAACCTTCAAACAATCAGCTTCGTTTTGCAACCACTATATACCAAACCTTGAAAGCATAGTAACATCCATGTAAATCCAATAATGAAAGCAATATATTACAACAATTACACTCTACATTTTTGAATGCCAATTTACAACAAATCTATAAGACTTCATAACACCATCACATTAATCCTTACTATATATGTAAGACTTAGCTGCATATATGTAGATTACAAATGCCCCTGCACTAATTCCTGCAAGAAGGTAGTAAAAATAGTCAATATGGCCTTGATTCATGTTATCAACTATCCAACCATCTTGACCATTTCCACCTGTCGTTTTTCTCAACAATGGATATTAAAAAACTGCTCAAAAAGCTACCCATTCCAAGTACTCCGAGGTAAAGCGCTAAACCAATACTCTTGAGCTCACTTGGCATTTGTCCATAGAAGAATTCTTGCATACCCACAAGTGTAAAAACTTCACCAGCTCCAGTCAACAAACATTGAGGCAACAACCACCATATCTTCATTGGGATCGTTGCACTTGGATCATCTAATAATCCATACTCATGAGCCGTTTTAAGTCTTTTTGTTTCAATTAGTGCTGCAACGATCATTGAGACATTAGATATAACAATGCCAGTTCCAATTCTCTGCAGCATTGTTATACCAGATGGTTTCTTCGTAATAGCTCTCATAAGAGGAACCAACATGGCATCATAAACGGGAATCAGGATAATAACAAAGAAAGTGATGAATGATTGTAGTGCGGCTGCAGGAACCTCGAAAACTGATCCGATTGACCTGTCCAAGGTAGCTCCTTGTTTGATAAATAACGTGGAAGCTTGAGCAAATACGATTGCATACCCTAAACAGCTAACCCATATTGGAACTAGTCTAATAATGAGCTTTGCGTCTTCCACCTCATCAATGCTACAAACAGTTCCATCTTCACTTAATCCATCAGAGGAAAGCAAAGCTTTGTCTAGAAATCTGCAACAATTCAATATCAAGAAAGTATTAGAAATAAGTTCTAGATATAATGACCTAAAGCAATAAACGGGTAAACGGTGGAGGTTTTCCTTGTTCAGGTTACCCAACGAGAATGAGTCTTTTTCTCAACTTAGATGTATGCGGCCTACCCAAGGTATCCCGTGACCATTTTCGACACTTCCCTGGCCACCCCCAAGATGTTTACCTGATGAGTTTTGAACCTGAAACCTCTTGTGAGGATATCAGAACGCCTTACCATTAGGCCACCTTGATTAGTAATGGTTATTTATCTTTATTTAACATTTATGTTTATTAGTTTGATTTAGTTTCTTAATAGAATCAAGTTTCTTGATCACTAAGATTATGCCTGTGTTTAAATATAGGTTCTTGTAACGTTTATTCATCGGGAGTAGTGTCTGGGAATGCATCTAACTTCTACCCAATGTCTATTGTGTGTACACAATATAGGTTTGCAGTTTTTAATGCATCAAACTTTCAAAAAGTGTGTTTTAGTGTATTTTGGTGACGTCTTGATGATGTGCCAAACTCTCTGGATGCCACGTGGCACCTTACACGAGCGACACATAAGCAAAATACATAAAACACCCCTTTTGAAAGTTGGATGCTTTAAAAATAGCAAATGTAAGTAGGGTACACACAACAGACGTCATGCACAAGTTAGATGCATTCTCAGACACTAATCCCTTTATTCATCAATCAATAATAAAGCTATGCGGATTTCTATATACTCAAAATCTTTATGAAGCAAGGTTCCACAATTATCTTGATCTTCAATAGATATAACTCGCCAATTCTGAGCTGCTTTAACAAACACCTGACCGATTCTGACAAAAGCATTTTTCTCCTCGTTTTTCTCTCCAAACCGATAAGTTGGGGTTCCACTCAAGAACATGAACAGGGCAAAACCCATGATGATGGAAGGAATCCCAAAGCCAAGACCCCAACTAAGGTTGTCTTGAATGTAACTAACAACCAAATTCCCAACTGTAGCCCCAGCACACACTCCAAAATACCACCAGTTGAAAAATGAGTTTTGGGCTTTGCGTTCTTGTGGATTGTCTGCATCAAATTGGTCAGCCCCAAAAGCCTGAACACAGGGCTTGTGCCCACCTTGGGCAAATGCCACAAGATATAACGAAATGAAAAATAGGATAACTTGGAGCTGAGGAGAACATAATGAGGAATCGTCACCATTTGGACTGTCAGAAGGTATCAAAGTTGAAAATGCCAGCAATACGAGTGCCTGTTTATCATTTTCAAATCAAAGTGGAATAGAATTAACATGAAATGTATACCGTTTAACAAGAACTGTGAAACACATTATTGGTTATCCTACTTGCAGAATACAAAATCAAAGTAGGTTTTTTAAGTGTCTAACTGGGAATTATACTTTAGAGCAAAAAATAAATATAAAAATTTCATGTCCCTACAAACATTTAGATGTATTTTTGTTAAAAGAAATTTGAAATTTCTTAAACTGCCCCCTTGTAGATCCATCTCCACACTTGGTCATTTTAAATGTTGTTTGAAGCTTGAAGTTTCACGCTGCCTTCGCAGCCTAGCCGGATCACCACTAGGTAAGGCTCTGTCCTTAGGACCAGGCACCCACTTGACCGCGACTATTTTACTGGTTTAGAATACAGCGACTTAAATGGTTGTGCACTGAATCCTCAATGACACTACAATATACAACAATAAGGAACCCGAAAGAAGCCAAGTGAGAACTTGAGCTCATGACAGATTGACAGTAATATGTGTTGCTGATTTTGTCATCATTTATTATAGGTAACTGGTATTTACTAGGGGTGTCACAATTATCCATTCGGGTACCTGAAAACCCGAGTAATAAAATTGGCGTTTGTTTTTGACGATGGAAGATAACGTTATTTAATACCTTGTCTTTATTTCAACTTTATATTTAATGTAGTTACTTTATATTTAATGTAGTTTATTGTTGGTATTAATTAGCTGTTTCCGATATACTTTCTAGATCAAGTATTAATTCATCTATATTATATGCGGAATTGTTTTCTATTTTTTCTTCTAATACTTTTACCTTTTTATTTAATTTTTCCAATTCTTGTTTTAACTTATTATTTTCTTCTTCTTGAGTTACTATATATTTTCTTTTTACCTTTTCTAAACAATCTAAGGATGATTGCACATCTTCTATTATTCTAGTTCTATATGAACTTATTGAAAATTTTTCTTTTATATGTTTTCTAAATTTTCTTAATTCTTCTATCATTTCTATTATTTCTTCATTTGTTGATTTTCTTTCCTTTCGTTTTCTATAAGGACCTCTTTTATTTGTATTTTCCATTTTTATATCCTATTATTAAGATCTGTTACTACTGAACTTAATTCTTTAATTTGATCCTTTAATTTATCTAATTGGTTTTCTTTGTACAAATTAGTTCTTCTAACTGGTGCTTCCATCTCTTCATTTATTCTAGGTATCATCGAATTGCTTGACTCGCCTATTATATTTCCTAGTTTTAACTGTTTAAATCTTTGACTTTGACTTCTTAAAGATTGTCTTTGTATCTTATCTTCTTGTATCAAAGTACTTGTTTTGTTAAATAATTTTTCCGTATATAATCTATCTAAATTTTTATATTGTATACTTAATGAACTATTTGTTAGTGCATAAGCTATTCGATAGTTTACTGTTAAAGGTATATCTCCTTGCTCCATTAATCCTTTATATTTGAAATCACATGTTATTCCTATACAATTATTTATACTTTTTGTTTCTAAAGGTATTGGGTATTGTAATGTAACGTTAAACTTAATACATCCATATCCTAGATCTCCATCTATTCTTCCTAAAATACTATATTCTTTTTGTTTTATCCGATTATCATCTACTTGTAATTCTACTAGTGTTTTAATTCCTTCTCTAAAGGTTGATCTTATTATTATTTGTATAACATTTATGTGTATATATCCAATCTTCCTTCTATGTTCTTCTTTTATTTTTTCTAGCCTTTTTGCTATTTGTTCTAATAGTTTACTGTTAAAGGTATATCTCCTTGCTCCATTAATCCTTTATATTTGAAATCACATGTTATTCCTATACAATTATTTATACTTTTTGTTTCTAAAGGTATTGAGTATTGTAATGTAACGTTAAACTTAATACATCCATATCCTAGATCTCCATCTATTCTTCCTAAAATACTATATTCTTTTTGTTTTATCCGATTATCATCTACTTGTAATTCTACTAGTGTTTTAATTCCTTCTCTAAAGGTTGATCTTATTATTATTTGTATAATATTTATGTGTATATATCCAATCTTCCTTCTATGTTCTTCTTTTATTTTTTCTAGCCTTTTTGCTATTTGTTCTATTCTTACTATAGGTGCCTGAAATCTTTTATTAGCTTGTTCTATCATAACGTTTTGCTCTCCTTGCATAATTCCATAATAAATTATATTTTCTCTATTTAATCTTTCAATTAATGATCTACTTATACCTTCTGATTCTTTTAGACTAAGAACTCCATGATTTTTTACTTTTGTTACTAGTTTTTTATCTAATAACACATCTGATAAATAATTTCCTATTTCTTCTTGATTTTCTATATCCTGATATTCTTCAGACATTATTAATATTCTTTTCTATATCTTTATAGTATAGATTAATTCTTGGTATTCTAAATTTATTTAATATTAATTCTTTGTTATTTATTTCTTAATTAAATTGTTCTAAAAAGTCTATTCCTAGCAGCACATTTCTTTTTTCTGGTTTCTTTTTATTATCTACCATGATTTCCATTTCTACTTTCAATTATTTACTAAATATTATATCTATCGTTGTGTACTTGGTATTAGTTACTTTTTCATAATTATATTCAATATAACTAATTTCTTCAACTGAATCATATACTTCTGTTACTATATCTGGACTTATATAACTACTACATGCTCCTGTATCTATTAGTATAACAATTATTTAATAATTTATACTTCCTATTACGTGATACTGACTGTAATTTTGTGTATCTAATTGAATTTTTAAGCTTTTCATTTTTATAATATTTCTAGTTATGAATGATAAAATTTCCTTCAGAATTTAACAAGGTTATAAGAGTTATCAATATACCTGACTTTCTTATGATGACTGTTGTTTGAACGGAATCTCCAACCCAATACCGGAATTTGTCCTTGACGCTCTCCTAGCTTTGACGGACTTCTCGACGGCTTTCCAGGGCTCCAGGAAATCATTCCTTCTTCAAACTTAGACTCATAAACAAGTAATATATTGTTCTTATTTCTTGTTAAATCCTTGCGGATTTGTTTTAGTGACACATTATTGTACTAGATAATGATTTTTAATAAAACTTTGAGAAATATTTTACAAGAGAGAATGAGATTACAAGTGAGTACTTGACATGAAAATTAAGCACACCTAGATATGAGAAATAGCTCCCTATTTATAATACACTAAAGTGGATGCTATTCATGCCACTTTTTAATTATTTTCGCCAAGATGATAAGATTCTTATCCCTTGGTACAATTATTTAGCTAATAGTACAATAAAGATGACCCTTGGGTCATATCCTTCTTTTGATTACATTATTGCTTTGATGTCGTAAGCACTGACGTTTTTAGGCTTCAATAATTGCTTCTTCGTCACTGCTTATCTTGCCTTCACATATCTCACATGTGTGATCTTCTAGAAATTCTCCATATAGTTTGTGACATAAAAATTCTTTCACCGCCCTGCTGTAATTAAACTGATTATGCATGACCTTGGATGTAAAATCCTTAAGAATTCTTTTATCTAATTCCGATGCTTCCTTGGATTGATAACTCCAGATTATTGTTGAACTTGCTGCATAATTAATCCTACCATCTATTTTAAAACTTTTGTTTAGGATTAATACATAATTGTTTCCAAGATGATCTAATTCATCACCCTGCATTACTGCTTTTCCAATTGCCGGATAATTCTGATTGCTTACACCAATTTGACATAGCTGAATTGCTGGTTGCGTTACTTCACCGACTTCGTTGAATTCTGGGATAGTACCAAAGATTCTCAGAAAACCTTCCTTTTCTTTTATTATCTTATTAATGAAATTTGTTATTGCTGTCTTCATCTTAGATGGGAAGTATCTGAACATATCTGCTCCATTGAAGTATATACTGCTTGCTAACCCTGCCTGAAACATCATGTAAGCCTTTATTGGTTCTTCTTCTGGAAGTATTACTGCCTTTGGACCTTGATAACCAGTATCTATTGGATAGACACTAGTTTCTTTATCTTCTTCTTTATAATTTAAAAGGAAATTGTATTCCTTTTCCATGATCTTCTTTGTTAGCCGGTTATTTTCTTCAATTTGTTGCCTGGTTTGAATGCCAATGATTGTCAAGCTTAGTTTTTTAATTGTTCCCAAACTATGCATTCTTCGTTCTTGTGGAATTGCTCCTTTTGCTGCTTCAACTGGGCTTGTTACTTTCTGAGCATAGCTTTCTGTCTTTTTGTGATCTTCGAGTGCCTTTTTTGCTTCTACTAGACTTAAGTATTTTTTATGTATAATACATGTTTGTCCAGTAATGAATATTGCTGCTTTACTCCATTGATCAAATATTCCTTGATTTGGACCATTAAAGATTACATAGTATGTCTTTGCTCTTTCTTCTTCGTCCATTTCTTGCTTTATTACTTCAGTCTTCATTTGTTTCGTTGAAATTGTTGTTGTTGTTGCACTTGAACTCTCCCCCACCAATGAAGGAAACGATTCTTTTATTCCTAATAGACTGATAACTTCATTTGTTTTTTCGTATTCTTTTTGAAGGGCTGCCGCTTCTTTTTGCATTTGTCTAATAGCTTCATGCTTTTGCTGAATTTGATCTTTGAGTGATTTTTGTTTCTCCATAATGGTTTGTGCTATTGCTTCCATTCCCGTGTTAGAGTATCTTCCAAATAATTTTGACTTCCTGGTATGTGTACTGCAACAAAGTCAAATTATTGTATAATCAAACTCCATCGTAAGAGTCTGCCCTTATTGTATGATTCTTTTAGCTTAATATTTATAAAATCTTTTACATAAGTATTGTCTGTTTGAAAAATAAATTTTACTGGTTGTAAATCCAGTCAAAATTTCTTTAATGCATTTATAAATGTTAAAAGTTATTTTTCATGGACTGTATAATTTTGTTCCGCTGGTTTAAACGTTCCAGATGTCCATTTTGATAATAAAACCTTTTGTTTGATCCCGAGGGATTCTTGTTGCATAACAGATTGTTCATCTGTTCCTTGCTGCCTTGTTTTTGACCGATTGGTCCTTATTGCATCCAATCCGTCAAAATTCTTAAGAAAATTCTTAAGATCTGATGGCTTGTTGTTCGTGACATATTGCTTAAACTCTTCATATGCATACGGTACTGCTTGTAAGATTGCTCCCCAAGTAGTACTACTTGCATCAGTGTTTAATATTAGCAAATCACTAGGCTTTGCTACATACAGCCTTGGTAAGTTTTTACAAATTGTTTTTAATCGTTGAACAGCCAAAGTGGCCAAATTATCCCATTTCCATGGAAGTTTTACTGAAATCATTTTTTGCAATTTTTCTCTTTCTTTTGCTAAATGTTTTATAAAACCTTTTTCTCCGATGTAATTTAAACATCCAAGAAATCTTTGTATCTGTTGTCGATCATTTAATTGATCCGAAAATTCGTTTATTTTTTCTAATAAATGATTCTGAGGTTCGATAAATCCTCCTTTTAATATTTTTATTCCTAAAAACTCTGTTTCTTGTAAAGCAATTTTTGCTTTTTCTTTATTTAGAATAACTCCCTTTTCGCCAAGTTGAATTAAAACCTTAGCGACATTTTTTAAATGATTTTCTTTACTACCTGGTGTGAATATAATTATATCGTCAATATATGCAAGACATATAGATTCTAAACCTTTTAGATTAAAATCCATAAATCTTTGAAACTGACTTGGTGCTTGTTTTAACCCCATTGGCATTACATTGTATTCTAAATGCATCTGAGGTGGACAACTAAAGGCTGTTAAGGGTTTTGTTACCTCATCTAACCTTAGTTGAAAATAACCTGATTTTGCATCCAACGTGGTAAACAAGTCTGAATTTCTTATTTTATTAAAAATGTAATCTTGTCTTGGTAATTTGTACGCATCACCTTTTGTTGCTGCATTCATTTCTTTGTAATTAATTACCAATCTTCGTTTTCCTCTTTTTATTTCATTATGATTTTCTACATAGAATGCTGGTGCACTATGTGGACTTTTTGAATGTCTAAGTATTCCTAATTCTAGTTGTTTATTAGTTTCTTCTCTAAATTCTTCAACATCTCTTTCTGTATATGGTATCGTATTTTTTACATTTATTTCTTGTGTTGGGTCTTTTAATTCTATATGAACTAGGATATTATTTTTATTCTTTTCAGGGTCTAAAGGATTTTGACTACTGACTGATTCTAGCATAGTCTCTATTTGTGCTTCTATATGCATGAAAATTACATTTGATAAAAAACTTTTTACATTGCTCATAATTCTCCCCCTTAGAAAATGCGTTGTTGTATAAATTTTTGTTGTTACCTGCTTTTGTTCTTGGTTCCTTAATGGTGGACATGTTAAACTAACTGTATCTAATGTTTGAATAAATGGTTGGTAATCTTTTAGGAAATTATTTCCTATAATTAATGGTATTCCTGTATTTTGCTTATAAATTCCTGATAAAGGAAATCTTTTTCCTTCTATTAGTATTACTAAGCTTACTGATTTTTCTTTAATTAAAATTGTTTTACCATTTGCTATCTTTACTATTAATGGTTTTTCTAATTTCTTCCAGTAACTAGTAGGTAATAATTTTTCCATTCCTAGACATATGGTTGCTCCAGTATCTAAATATGCTAATACATTTCTATTATACAACCTTACTCTTATAAATGTACTATTTTTACTCATCTTCACTTTCACTTGAATAGTATCCTTCTGATTCACTTTCAGTTTTTAAATTATATGTATCGAAATCAATTGATTCATTTTCACTATATTCTTATTCTATATGTTCGAATCCTATACTATATATCATTTTAAGTTTTGCATCTTTTATTTTATCATTTTTAGGGCATTCATTAGCATAATGGCCTATTTCCTGACATTTCCAACATATACAATTTTTCTTACCTTTTGGACATATTTTACTTTTATCTGTATTATATTTTCTAAATCTTTGCTTATATTTGGGTTTCCATTTTCTTCCTAAATATCTTTTGGGTGTATATTTATAGTATTTTTTCTTTCTTTTTTTATAATACTTTTTATAAGGTTTTGTACATCCATATTCTTGTGGTACATCGTCTAATTGTTTACAACATTTTGGGTTTACGTTTTTAACATAAGACTTTTCTATTTTTCTTAAACATAACTCTTGCCTATATTCTTTTGCAAATCGTTCTGTTAATCCTAATGTTTGAACTCTTCTTTTTTTTGTTGGATCAGCTATTTGTTTTTCTATGTATTGTGTCATAGGATAGGGTAATTTACTCAAGATTATTTTTAATAATCCCGTTCTATCTGTAGATTTATAATAATTCTCTTTTACTTGACAGAAAAAATTCTCTATATAACATGGATCGCATATCTTCATATTACTTAGTATCCTTATTATATTTGGTTTGTCTTCTTGTCTAGCTTCCTCTGGACCATATCCAAAGAATTCATTGAATATTTCTTGTGCTAGTGTGTTTAGAAATACTAATTTTTCTTCTTTTGATGTGTCATTATGTAACACCCGATCTTTGGGTCTAGTAGTCTAGTAGTATTTTAATATTTTCTGACTGTGAACTGTTATTAATGTGTCAGAAAATGATTTCCTTTGTTATTTGAAAATAAATGAGGAAAAGAGTCGAATAATTTATTGTGACTAATAAATTATTGATTGTTTTAAATTAACTCAGTTGACGGTAAAATAAAATAATGTTTCCCCGCAAATGGTTTTTAAGTTCCAGGCAATGATAAGTACGGGGAACGAAATTTAACCAATTATGTGATAAACTCATATTTTGAGTCGGTTTATTCACAAATATATCTCCATACATACGTACGTACATATACATACATACAGAAACATATAAACCTTAGATTTCTCCCTAAATTTAATTCCTTCCATTAAATTGAAGATGCTGAGTTCGAATTTAAGCCTCAAAATGTGAATTAATCATTCCTTGATTCTTCTAATCACTTGGTAAGTCTTAATTCTTGATTTCTATGAACCCTAGAAATTGGGTTTTGGGTATTTGATTAAATTGGAGTGATTGATGTTAAATTGAAGCTAGTAGTGATTCTATAATTGCTAGTTGATGCTAATTTCATGATTAAAGGTGAAACCCTAACCTAGAAATGATATAATTGAATGATGATCATGATAAAAGTGGTGGGTTTAGTTAATTTTCATGAAATTAAGCTTGTGGCTATGATATAATGATTAGTTGATGCTTAAATGATGATTAGCATCTAAGCCTTAACCTTGAAATGAATAAAATGATATATGATCATTAAGAAAGTTAAAGGTTTAAGAAATTATTCATGAACTATGAATTGAAAGCTTAAGCTAGGATGAATAATTAACAATTGTTGTTAATGATCATATTTGGATTGATTAAAGATGATTGTGTGAATCTAATCGTTAAGAATTCATTAAACCAAGTATGGTGGTTTTGATGGATTCTTGAAAAGAGGTTAATCACCTTAGTAATGGTTTAACTATGTTGATTAGTGATAATCAAAGTGGATTAATGTGATAAGAGGGTTATTCATAACCTTGATGTGATTGGTGTTAAAGTGATGTAAGTTAATAATCATATTATGATTTAATTTGGAAAGTGAATATTATGATCATTGATCATGACTAAGTGTTAAGTTATAGATGTAATTACAATTGTAAAATATTGTATGGATTTGAGACAAGTGATTAACTTGTGTGGTTCTGTTGTGTTTCAGATAAACAGAAGGACTCAGTGATATTAGACTACTGAGTGGATGCCTGAGGTAGTCGGTGAGTGGATCTGTAACCTCAGTGTGATTTAGTTGTAATGATTTGGTTACAACGAGTAATTTACTATATTACTGTGATATGATGCATCTGTTAACCTGTTTTGCCATGATAGTCAGACATGGTTGATTGCTTGGCTAAAATTGTGTAACACCCCCGAAATTCACTGTTTTGCGGAAGCATACTTGGGTGTTACTAATCAATATACAAAGCACAAGATATACAGCAAACGACCTCTAAATGAGACGTTTTGTAAATTAGTTACATTCCATAGATATAATGTTTGAAAACTTAGTGTTTTCGTATACAAAATGTAGTTTCCCCTAGAGTCCACGCGTATAGCGGGAGATTCTATTACATAACCGTAATATACAAAAGATAATGCTAAGAATCTCCGTTAATGCAGTTGTGTTGAAAACATGCGACTCTAGCTAAAATCCTGGAGTAATCCTACTCCATCCGGGTACCTGAGAAAACATGCTAAAAAGTGTCAACCAAAAGGTTGGTGAATCTCACAGGTTTGTAAATAATATCGGCTTTGAACACGAGATTTCATTAGTAATGCCCGTAGGCGTAAAAATCAGCCATTGCAATCCAGCAATCGTAAAAATCAGTATTTGCAGTCCAGCAAATGTAAATAAGTAAGTTTATACCGTTGCCATGAGGCTCATAATCGAAGCTTAACCCGTAAATAATATGTTTGCTCCCGTGACATGCTCGTAAGTGAGCAAGCATCAGTAACGAATAAGTTGTCACCCGTTTATACGTGTAAATCGGTACGTGGCAGCGCTACTGCCCCGGGTGGGGAGGGTCATTTCCCTAATGGATCCATTAACTACTGTTCGCGCTTAAGTCCATAACTAACGATATATGATGGAGAGACTTCTGTAGATAGTAACAACTCATGCAATTCCGTTTGGTATAGTAAACAGTTTAGTACTTGTGTTCAAGAAAAAGTAGTAGCATGTATCTCCCCTAATAAGATAAAACAGTAAAAGTGGGGCCGTAAGACTCACCTGAGTTCTTGCAAGTACGTTTATATCAATAAACGAGTAAATAATATCAACCGTAGGTTCTCCGAACCCGTAACCTTCAAATGCCTAAACATATAAATTTAAGTAAGTAGATGTCTCGCAAGACCATCTAGGCTAGTTGTTTACACAACTCATTATGTCCAAGTGTTTGTTTAGTAATCCGTTTGTAGTTTGAAAACAAATATGGCCCGTTGGTGACGGTTTGTAATAATGATTCAAAGTGTTATCATTTATAACGCAATTTAGTGTAATTGTAATAGAAAGTATGTTCTATGACGTTTGTTAAGTCGTATGACATAAGTATTTGAAGTTGTGTAAGTTCGACACGAAGTAAAATCTGACTTTTCAAGGTTCTGGTTTGTGCGACGTAGCATGCGACGTAGCATGCGACGTAGGGTGGTACGTCGCATGATGCGACCTTCGCAAATCAATGCGACGTAGGTTCGGTTTGCGACGTAAAAGTCTACGTCGCTATGTGCGACGTCCGCAAGTTAATGCGACGTAATAGGCTGCGTCGCTAGTGCGACGTTGGGATTTTTGTGCGACGTAGGCCGCGACGTCGCTAAATGCGACGTTTTGAGCTACGTCGCAGATAGTCCAGCGTCTCTGCGACGTAGCGGTCTGATCGGAATTTGGTGGCCGGAAAATCGGTCGAAAAGCTTCCGTTCGGTCCAAATCTTTTACCCAACCCATTTTTGGACATTTTAAGCATATATAAACCATAAAAACGTAAAAATGAGCAAAAACGGAGAGTTTCGGGTTTTATCGGAAACTTACAAAATGTCGGATAGAAAATCCGAAAAGATAGGAATGTAGATCGTGTTGTCGTGGTCACTTTTCTCCAAAAGAGTGGTATGATTCGGCGAGGTTTCGTGGTGTTATTTTGCGATTTTAGTGATGAAATTGGTTTGGTGATTGAAAGTAAAAGAAAGAGAGAGAGAGAATGGAAAATGAAAATGGGGAAAAAGAAGGAAAGTGGTGATTTAGGTGGGAGATCCCCACCGTTTTCAGTGTACGCCCCGCGCTCCGTGCGGTGTTCGTTTTCTCCGTCATTTAGGCGTTAAATCAAGCAGTTATATTTTTAAAAGATGACGGGAATATTTTAATGAAATACCTTGAAATTAATTATAAAAACATTTGTCGAAGTATTAAAATTTTTAACTCGCGTTTAATACATATTCGTTAAATTATTTAAATTGTCGTCGCGGTATTATAAATAAAGTTTGTTCGCTGTGTATTTTATATAATAAAATACGTTCTCATTATTTAGGTAAGTTTCTGTCACCAACGTCCAAGTAACTGTGTCGGACTCCGTCCGGTTAATTCGTACGATTAATCCAAATCGCGTAAGTACACACATATATATATAATTCACCTTATATATATATATACAAATAGAGTCTGCAATTAGTCCTATTACATACTAATTACAACTAGTTACAATCAATTAGGCATAAATAATTATCCTAATTTAGCAGGTGTTACATTCTCCCCTTGTTAAAGAAATTTCGTCCCGAAATTAGCTTGAGTGCACGGACGGTGCGTTGTCTGGGAAGAGATGTGAGTATTTCTGTCGCATTTGGTCTTCCCGTTCCCAGGTGAACTCAGGGCCGCGCCTAGAATTCCACCTGACTTTGACTATGGGAATACGACTCTGTTTCAATTGCTTGACCTCACGGTCCATGATTTCCATAGGTTTCTCGACAAAATGCAGTTTATCATCGATTTGAATTTCGTCGAGCGGTATAATCAGCGTCTCGTCAGACAGACATTTCTTCAAGTTAGAAATGTGGAATGTGTTGTGTACGCTGCTAAGTTCAGCAGGAAGTTGCAGGCGATATGCCACTGGACCAATTCTTTCAAGGATTTCGAATGGTCCGATGTATCTAGGATTTAGTTTGCCTCGTTTCCCGAATCGAATAACACCTTTCCACGGTGCCACTTTGAGAAGTACCTTGTCTCCTACCTGGAACTCAAGGTGTTTGCGTCTCACGTCAGCATAGCTTTTCTGACGATCACGTGCGGCTTTCAGCCGGTTTTGAATACCAACGATTTTCTCAGTAGTTTCTTGAATGATTTCTGGACCCGTGAGTTGGGATTCTCCTAACTCAGTCCAACAGACAGGTGATCGGCACTTACGTCCGTAAAGTGCCTCGAAGGGTGCAGCCTTTATGCTGGTATGATAACTGTTGTTGTACGAGAACTCGCACAACGGTAAATGATTTTCCCAAGAAGTACCGAAGTCGACTACGCAGGCTCGTAGCATATCCTCCAGTGTTTGAATAGTTCGCTCGCTTTGGCCATCGGTTTGCGGGTGATAAGCAGTACTCATATCCAGACGAGTACCAAGAGATTTCTGTAGCAATTGCCAAAAGTTTGAAGTAAAACGGCTGTCCCTATCCGAGATGATCGAGATAGGTACACCGTGTCGCGAGATGATTTCTTTGACATAGATGCGAGTCAGACGCTCCATCTTGTCGGTTTCCTTGATGGCCAGAAAATGAGCAGATTTCGTGAGACGGTCCACGATCACCCAAATGGTATCGCAACCACTCGAAGTTTTCGGTAGTTTGGTAATGAAGTCCATGGAAATCTGTTCCCATTTCCATTGAGGAATTTCAGGTTGTTGAAGCAACCCAGAGGGTCTTTGGTGTTCGGTCTTTACCTTGGAACAGGTTAGGCATTTACTGACGTACAAGGCGATGTCAGCTTTCATGTTAGGCCACCAATACAACCCTTTGACGTCATGATACATCTTGTCAGATCCAGGATGTATAGAGTATCGAGATTTGTGAGCTTCAGCCATCACCAAATCTCGCAAGTTTCCGAATTTGGGTAACCACACCCGGTTAGAGAAGTATCGAGTTCCATCGGGTTTGATTTCGAATTGTTTATCCAAGCCTCGCAAGGCTTCATTTTTCAAGTTTTCATCGTTGAGTGCTTCAAGTTGAGCGGTAAGGATTTGAACAAGAAGCTCGTTATGAATTGTCATAGAAAGTGCTCGAACTCGAAGGGGTTTCACTCGTTCTTTTCAGCTTAAGGCATCGGCAACCACGTTAGCCTTGCCCGGATGGTATTTGATCTCGCAGTCGTAGTCACTAAGTAACTCAACCCAGCGACGTTGTCTCAAGTTTAGATCTTTCTGATCGAATATGTGTTGGAGACTTTTGTGATCGGTAAAGATAGTGCTTTTCGTACCGTAGAGATAATGTCTCCAGATTTTCAATGCGAAGACCACAGCACCTAACTCGAGGTCGTGGGTCGTATAGTTTTTCTCGTGGATTTTCAGTTGTCGTGAGGCATAGGCAACGACTTTTTCCCGTTGCATCAACACACAACCAAGTCCTTGGTGTGAGGCGTCGCAGTAAACTACGAAATCGTCGGTGCCCTCGGGTAAGGACAAGATTGGTGCACTGCAAAGTTTGTTTTTCAATAGCTGGAAAGCTGACTCTTGTTTATCAGTCCAATCGAACTTCTTATCTTTCTGAGTCAGAGTGGTTAGTGGAACAGCTATTCTTGAAAAGTTTTCGATGAATCGGCGGTAATAACCAGCAAGACCTAAGAATTGTCTCACTTCGGTTGGAGTGGTCGGTGACTCCCAGCCCTTGATTGCTTCAATCTTGGCGGGATCAACATGAATTCCTTGGCTGTCAATCACGTGCCCGAGGAATTGAACGGTTCGAATCCAGAACTCACACTTAGAGAATTTGGCATATAGCTCTTCGTGTTTCAGAAGTCCTAGAATGGTTTTCAGATGTTGAGCATGTTCCTGTTCGTTGCGAGAGTAAATCAGGATATCATCGATGAACACAATGACGAATTTGTCAAGATATGGTTTGCACACCCGATTCATAAGGTCCATGAATACGGCCGGTGCGTTGGTTAACCCGAATGGCATCACTTGGAATTCATAATGCCCATAACGAGTTCGGAAAGCTGTCTTTGGGATATCATTGTCACGGACTCGGAGTTGATGATAACCCGACCGTAGATCAATCTTTGAGTAAACGCTCGATCCCTGGAGTTGGTCGAACAGGTCATCGATTCTAGGAAGTGGGTACCGATTCTTTATGGTTAGCTTATTCAGCTCTCGGTAGTCGATACACATGCGGAAAGACCCATCTTTCTTTTTCACGAATAAGACCGGAGCTCCCCAAGGTGAGGAACTTGGTCGAATGAATCCTCTGTCCAGGAGTTCCTGTAGTTGGTTAGACAACTCCTGCATTTCGGATGGCGCTAAACGGTAAGGGGCTCGTGCCACGGGTGCAGCTCCGGGCACAAGTTCGATTTGAAATTCAACTTGTCTAGGTGGCGGAAGTCCGGGCAAGTCTTCAGGAAAGACTTCCGGGAAATCCCGCACGATCGGAACATCCTCAAGTCGCTTCTCCTCCGACTTCTTCTCCGTTACATGTGCGAGGATGGCTTGACACCCTTTTCGTAGATATTTTCTCGTTTTTAGACAGGAGACAATATTCAGATTCCGTCTGCCGGTCTCCCCTTGTAGGACTAAGGTTCCACCGGAGACAAGAGGTATGCGAACGAGTTTGTCATGACAGATGATTTCAGCTCGGTGATTGGATAACCAATCCATACCGACAATAATATCGAAGCTGCCGATCTCGACAGGGATTAAATCAATGGAAAACGTTTCGTTCGTGAGGTTAAGTGTACAGTTGTGTATGATGCTATCAGTCTCAATCAGGTTGCCATTAGCTAATTCTACAATGTATTTAGCATCTAAGGCAGTGGGAGTAATATCAAGTAAAGGGCTAAATTTCTCAGATATGAAGCTTCTATCGGCACCGGTATCAAATAACACAGAAGCAGTAAGGTCGTTGAGAAGGAACGTACCCGTCACGACGTTCGGGTCTTGTCTGGCTTCCCCAGCCTTGATAACGAATGATCTGCCGCGAGCAGGGTTGTTGTTGTTTTTCAGCTTTGGGCAATCTTTCTTGAAATGCCCTGTATTTCCGCACCCAAAGCAAGCCTTTGGTGCATTAGTGTTGGGGGTGGGAATGTTGGTTCGACAATCCTTGGCTAGATGCCCGAACCATTTGCAGTTGGAGCAAGGGCAAGAACCGTCATGATGGCGGCTGCATTTGGAACAGTAGGGCTTGTTCCCGCTGTACCCTTTCTTTTCCGAAGTTCCAGATGTATAAGCCTTAATGTACTCAGGCTTTTTGTTGGAGGTTTGGTTGGATGAGTTGGGGTTACCTTCCCACTTGCGTTTGTTGTTTGCAGATGGGGTTGAAGTTGTACCACGGCGGACAGAATTTGCCGTTAGTTCATGGGCCATACGGATGGCGCTCTGAATAGTACCCGGTTTGGAAGAAGTTACCAGATCTTGGAGTCTCTCAGGAAGACCATCAACAAATTTCTCGATCCTCTTGTACTCAGGATCGACCATGGTTGGGCACAGAAGTGCCAGTTGATGGAAACGGTTGGTGTATCCGGTGATGTCATCACCCTGCATCTTGTGGTTCCAGAATTCCACTTCTAGTTGTTTCAATTCATCCCTGGGGCAATACTCACCCCTCAACATCTTCTTCAACTCCTCCCACGGGAGTTGATAAGCAGTAGCAACACTCACAGTCTGGGCATAAGTGTTCCACCAGGTGAGTGCGGTGTCAGTAAAAGTACTAACGGAGAACTTAACCTTATCTCCCTCCGCACAGTTGCAGATAAGAAATACAGACTCAACTTTCTCGATCCAGCGTACTAGACCGATAGCTCCCTCGGTACCTGCAAAGTTTAGAGGTTTGCAGTTCTGGAAGTCCTTGTAAGAACAAGGTTTAGCAGTAGTGGTTTCAGCGGCATCGCTGTTTCTCGAGGAATTTGGTGGAGTATTCCGAGCCAAGGCTTCAGTAACAGCCTGGGTTATAAGGGAGGTGATCTGGGCATCGGTGTACGGTCGTGTCTTTGGCGGCATGATTCTTCAATAAAAGAAATGAAGATACATGAGATTTTGTATGAGCTGGTAATTGTCACAGATGTACATGTATAAAAGCAGTAATACATAACATCAACATGGAAAATGACAATTAATGTGAGTTGAGATAACAAAGGATATCTGATAGATAAAGTGAGTTCAAAAGTTACATCTTACAGAGATATTACAAAAGGTGTCGGGAATGGTTACATCCGACTAGTTTATAGAGTAGTGCTAGATAGTCCCTAGATTACGAGATAGATTACAGACAAAAACTACACTAATCTTAATGTAGATTAATTGGTTCCATTAGCGTGACAAGGCGGTCCACAGTTTGCTAGTCGATTGATTCCTTCTTAGTTAGGGTTCCTGGCCTTCGGATTCGTCTTCCGATTCCAGGTTCAGGTCGTGTGGGTGGTAGCGTGCCTCAAGCATGTCCCTGTATCTTTGAGTCGTGGAGCGGTACCTAGTCTCCTCCTTTGACTTCCTGCCCAAACGTTTGATCCATGTTTTGGTCCTACGGGTTAGGTTGGTGGCCACTTTCTTCCAGTAATGGATCTTATCTTTGATTCGTGTAGGGACAGATCGGTTTGAGATTCTCAATCTTTGTTCATAGTCTATGCACTTACGCTTAAGTGCCCAATTTCGGCCGTCTAGTCCCACGGCCTGATCTCGCACTCTTTCATATTCTTCTATGTCGATGCCAGTCATTTCGAAATTCTGATTTTCGTTTCCCTCCAGCATGATTTCTTCTTCTGGTACGATGTCCTCATCGAGATACGTGTACTGGATTTGTTCCTCGTGGACTTGGTCACTATCAGACATGTGGTCGTCCATTTGGGAATTCGCGTCTTTGAGTTCTATAGAAATGACAGAGAGAGGATTTTAGTCCTTGGAAGTACGTTGCTTCCGGGTGTTAGATGTGATTTTCATAAAATCATTAGAGTGCGCCACAAGGTGGTGTGACGGTAATCAAGTCTGTCATGGTCGGTGCAAACCGCTGAGAGAAATTCGTAAGTGTCACCAGAGAAACGTCGGCTATCTCTATAGCGAGTGTGTTTACGTGCGAGGCCTATTCATATATATATACAAATATATAATAGCTTAGTAGCATAGTCAGTGAGTGAGGCCTATGTATGTATATACTCGTATATCACATAATAGCCTAGCGTATGTCTAGCACATAACAGGTAAGAGTCTCGGTTCTCTCGTGGTCAGAGTCTACTAACGCATTCCTGTTTGACATAACCATTTCAGACCTCACATCATCTTTCCTTAATTGTACATAGTTGATCAGGCTATGTTAAATTAAAGTCGTATGATGTAATTCCTGAACCAATCATGCCTAATAAGGAAATACTGCCTAATGGTCATAGTCTAGGCCCACTAAATGCAACCTAGTTCACTATAACCTTAGGCTCTGATACCAATCTGTAACACCCCCGAAATTCACTGTTTTGCGGAAGCATACTTGGGTGTTACTAATCAATATACAAAGCACAAGATATACAGCAAACGACCTCTAAATGAGACGTTTTGTAAATTAGTTACATTCCATAGATATAATGTTTGAAAACTTAGTGTTTTCGTATACAAAATGTAGTTTCCCCTAGAGTCCACGCGTATAGCGGGAGATTCTATTACATAACCGTAATATACAAAAGATAATGCTAAGAATCTCCGTTAATGCAGTTGTGTTGAAAACATGCGACTCTAGCTAAAATCCTGGAGTAATCCTACTCCATCCGGGTACCTGAGAAAACATGCTAAAAAGTGTCAACCAAAAGGTTGGTGAATCTCACAGGTTTGTAAATAATATCGGCTTTGAACACGAGATTTCATTAGTAATGCCCGTAGGCGTAAAAATCAGCCATTGCAATCCAGCAATCGTAAAAATCAGTATTTGCAGTCCAGCAAATGTAAATAAGTAAGTTTATACCGTTGCCATGAGGCTCATAATCGAAGCTTAACCCGTAAATAATATGTTTGCTCCCGTGACATGCTCGTAAGTGAGCAAGCATCAGTAACGAATAAGTTGTCACCCGTTTATACGTGTAAATCGGTACGTGGCAGCGCTACTGCCCCGGGTGGGGAGGGTCATTTCCCTAATGGATCCATTAACTACTGTTCGCGCTTAAGTCCATAACTAACGATATATGATGGAGAGACTTCTGTAGATAGTAACAACTCATGCAATTCCGTTTGGTATAGTAAACAGTTTAGTACTTGTGTTCAAGAAAAAGTAGTAGCATGTATCTCCCCCAATAAGATAAAACAGTAAAAGTGGGGCCGTAAGACTCACCTGAGTCCTTGCAAGTACGTTTATATCAATAAACGAGTAAATAATATCAACCGTAGGTTCTCCGAACCCGTAACCTTCAAATGCCTAAACATATAAATTTAAGTAAGTAGATGTCTCGCAAGACCATCTAGGCTAGTTGTTTACACAACTCATTATGTCCAAGTGTTTGTTTAGTAATCCGTTTGTAGTTTGAAAACAAATATGGCCCGTTGGTGACGGTTTGTAATAATGATTCAAAGTGTTATCATTTATAACGCAATTTAGTGTAATTGTAATAGAAAGTATGTTCTATGACGTTTGTTAAGTCGTATGACATAAGTATTTGAAGTTGTGTAAGTTCGACACGAAGTAAAATCTGACTTTTCAAGGTTCTGGTTTGTGCGACGTAGCATGCGACGTAGCATGCGACGTAGGGTGGTACGTCGCATGATGCGACCTTCGCAAATCAATGCGACGTAGGTTCGGTTTGCGACGTAAAAGTCTACGTCGCTATGTGCGACGTCCGCAAGTTAATGCGACGTAATAGGCTGCGTCGCTAGTGCGACGTTGGGATTTTTGTGCGACGTAGGCCGCGACGTCGCTAAATGCGACGTTTTGAGCTACGTCGCAGATAGTCCAGCGTCTCTGCGACGTAGCGGTCTGATCGGAATTTGGTGGCCGGAAAATCGGTCGAAAAGCTTCCGTTCGGTCCAAATCTTTTACCCAACCCATTTTTGGACATTTTAAGCATATATAAACCATAAAAACGTAAAAATGAGCAAAAACGGAGAGTTTCGGGTTTTATCGGAAACTTACAAAATGTCGGATAGAAAATCCGAAAAGATAGGAATGTAGATCGTGTTGTCGTGGTCACTTTTCTCCAAAAGAGTGGTATGATTCGGCGAGGTTTCGTGGTGTTATTTTGCGATTTTAGTGATGAAATTGGTTTGGTGATTGAAAGTAAAAGAAAGAGAGAGAGAGAATGGAAAATGAAAATGGGGAAAAAGAAGGAAAGTGGTGATTTAGGTGGGAGATCCCCACCGTTTTCAGTGTACGCCCCGCGCTCCGTGCGGTGTTCGTTTTCTCCGTCATTTAGGCGTTAAATCAAGCAGTTATATTTTTAAAAGATGACGGGAATATTTTAATGAAATACCTTGAAATTAATTATAAAAACATTTGTCGAAGTATTAAAATTTTTAACTCGCGTTTAATACATATTCGTTAAATTATTTAAATTGTCGTCGCGGTATTATAAATAAAGTTTGTTCGCTGTGTATTTTATATAATAAAATACGTTCTCATTATTTAGGTAAGTTTCTGTCACCAACGTCCAAGTAACTGTGTCGGACTCCGTCCGGTTAATTCGTACGATTAATCCAAATCGCGTAAGTACACACATATATATATAATTCACCTTATATATATATATACAAATAGAGTCTGCAATTAGTCCTATTACATACTAATTACAACTAGTTACAATCAATTAGGCATAAATAATTATCCTAATTTAGCAGGTGTTACATTCTCCCCTTGTTAAAGAAATTTCGTCCCGAAATTAGCTTGAGTGCACGGACGGTGCGTTGTCTGGGAAGAGATGTGAGTATTTCTGTCGCATTTGGTCTTCCCGTTCCCAGGTGAACTCAGGGCCGCGCCTAGAATTCCACCTGACTTTGACTATGGGAATACGACTCTGTTTCAATTGCTTGACCTCACGGTCCATGATTTCCATAGGTTTCTCGACAAAATGCAGTTTATCATCGATTTGAATTTCGTCGAGCGGTATAATCAGCGTCTCGTCAGACAGACATTTCTTCAAGTTAGAAATGTGGAATGTGTTGTGTACGCTGCTAAGTTCAGCAGGAAGTTGCAGGCGATATGCCACTGGACCAATTCTTTCAAGGATTTCGAATGGTCCGATGTATCTAGGATTTAGTTTGCCTCGTTTCCCGAATCGAATAACACCTTTCCACGGTGCCACTTTGAGAAGTACCTTGTCTCCTACCTGGAACTCAAGGTGTTTGCGTCTCACGTCAGCATAGCTTTTCTGACGATCACGTGCGGCTTTCAGCCGGTTTTGAATACCAACGATTTTCTCAGTAGTTTCTTGAATGATTTCTGGACCCGTGAGTTGGGATTCTCCTAACTCAGTCCAACAGACAGGTGATCGGCACTTACGTCCGTAAAGTGCCTCGAAGGGTGCAGCCTTTATGCTGGTATGATAACTGTTGTTGTACGAGAACTCGCACAACGGTAAATGATTTTCCCAAGAAGTACCGAAGTCGACTACGCAGGCTCGTAGCATATCCTCCAGTGTTTGAATAGTTCGCTCGCTTTGGCCATCGGTTTGCGGGTGATAAGCAGTACTCATATCCAGACGAGTACCAAGAGATTTCTGTAGCAATTGCCAAAAGTTTGAAGTAAAACGGCTGTCCCTATCCGAGATGATCGAGATAGGTACACCGTGTCGCGAGATGATTTCTTTGACATAGATGCGAGTCAGACGCTCCATCTTGTCGGTTTCCTTGATGGCCAGAAAATGAGCAGATTTCGTGAGACGGTCCACGATCACCCAAATGGTATCGCAACCACTCGAAGTTTTCGGTAGTTTGGTAATGAAGTCCATGGAAATCTGTTCCCATTTCCATTGAGGAATTTCAGGTTGTTGAAGCAACCCAGAGGGTCTTTGGTGTTCGGTCTTTACCTTGGAACAGGTTAGGCATTTACTGACGTACAAGGCGATGTCAGCTTTCATGTTAGGCCACCAATACAACCCTTTGACGTCATGATACATCTTGTCAGATCCAGGATGTATAGAGTATCGAGATTTGTGAGCTTCAGCCATCACCAAATCTCGCAAGTTTCCGAATTTGGGTAACCACACCCGGTTAGAGAAGTATCGAGTTCCATCGGGTTTGATTTCGAATTGTTTATCCAAGCCTCGCAAGGCTTCATTTTTCAAGTTTTCATCGTTGAGTGCTTCAAGTTGAGCGGTAAGGATTTGAACAAGAAGCTCGTTATGAATTGTCATAGAAAGTGCTCGAACTCGAAGGGGTTTCACTCGTTCTTTTCAGCTTAAGGCATCGGCAACCACGTTAGCCTTGCCCGGATGGTATTTGATCTCGCAGTCGTAGTCACTAAGTAACTCAACCCAGCGACGTTGTCTCAAGTTTAGATCTTTCTGATCGAATATGTGTTGGAGACTTTTGTGATCGGTAAAGATAGTGCTTTTCGTACCGTAGAGATAATGTCTCCAGATTTTCAATGCGAAGACCACAGCACCTAACTCGAGGTCGTGGGTCGTATAGTTTTTCTCGTGGATTTTCAGTTGTCGTGAGGCATAGGCAACGACTTTTTCCCGTTGCATCAACACACAACCAAGTCCTTGGTGTGAGGCGTCGCAGTAAACTACGAAATCGTCGGTGCCCTCGGGTAAGGACAAGATTGGTGCACTGCAAAGTTTGTTTTTCAATAGCTGGAAAGCTGACTCTTGTTTATCAGTCCAATCGAACTTCTTATCTTTCTGAGTCAGAGTGGTTAGTGGAACAGCTATTCTTGAAAAGTTTTCGATGAATCGGCGGTAATAACCAGCAAGACCTAAGAATTGTCTCACTTCGGTTGGAGTGGTCGGTGACTCCCAGCCCTTGATTGCTTCAATCTTGGCGGGATCAACATGAATTCCTTGGCTGTCAATCACGTGCCCGAGGAATTGAACGGTTCGAATCCAGAACTCACACTTAGAGAATTTGGCATATAGCTCTTCGTGTTTCAGAAGTCCTAGAATGGTTTTCAGATGTTGAGCATGTTCCTGTTCGTTGCGAGAGTAAATCAGGATATCATCGATGAACACAATGACGAATTTGTCAAGATATGGTTTGCACACCCGATTCATAAGGTCCATGAATACGGCCGGTGCGTTGGTTAACCCGAATGGCATCACTTGGAATTCATAATGCCCATAACGAGTTCGGAAAGCTGTCTTTGGGATATCATTGTCACGGACTCGGAGTTGATGATAACCCGACCGTAGATCAATCTTTGAGTAAACGCTCGATCCCTGGAGTTGGTCGAACAGGTCATCGATTCTAGGAAGTGGGTACCGATTCTTTATGGTTAGCTTATTCAGCTCTCGGTAGTCGATACACATGCGGAAAGACCCATCTTTCTTTTTCACGAATAAGACCGGAGCTCCCCAAGGTGAGGAACTTGGTCGAATGAATCCTCTGTCCAGGAGTTCCTGTAGTTGGTTAGACAACTCCTGCATTTCGGATGGCGCTAAACGGTAAGGGGCTCGTGCCACGGGTGCAGCTCCGGGCACAAGTTCGATTTGAAATTCAACTTGTCTAGGTGGCGGAAGTCCGGGCAAGTCTTCAGGAAAGACTTCCGGGAAATCCCGCACGATCGGAACATCCTCAAGTCGCTTCTCCTCCGACTTCTTCTCCGTTACATGTGCGAGGATGGCTTGACACCCTTTTCGTAGATATTTTCTCGTTTTTAGACAGGAGACAATATTCAGATTCCGTCTGCCGGTCTCCCCTTGTAGGACTAAGGTTCCACCGGAGACAAGAGGTATGCGAACGAGTTTGTCATGACAGATGATTTCAGCTCGGTGATTGGATAACCAATCCATACCGACAATAATATCGAAGCTGCCGATCTCGACAGGGATTAAATCAATGGAAAACGTTTCGTTCGTGAGGTTAAGTGTACAGTTGTGTATGATGCTATCAGTCTCAATCAGGTTGCCATTAGCTAATTCTACAATGTATTTAGCATCTAAGGCAGTGGGAGTAATATCAAGTAAAGGGCTAAATTTCTCAGATATGAAGCTTCTATCGGCACCGGTATCAAATAACACAGAAGCAGTAAGGTCGTTGAGAAGGAACGTACCCGTCACGACGTTCGGGTCTTGTCTGGCTTCCCCAGCCTTGATAACGAATGATCTGCCGCGAGCAGGGTTGTTGTTGTTTTTCAGCTTTGGGCAATCTTTCTTGAAATGCCCTGTATTTCCGCACCCAAAGCAAGCCTTTGGTGCATTAGTGTTGGGGGTGGGAATGTTGGTTCGACAATCATTGGCTAGATGCCCGAACCATTTGCAGTTGGAGCAAGGGCAAGAACCGTCATGATGGCGGCTGCATTTGGAACAGTAGGGCTTGTTCCCGCTGTACCCTTTCTTTTCCGAAGTTCCAGATGTATAAGCCTTAATGTACTCAGGCTTTTTGTTGGAGGTTTGGTTGGATGAGTTGGGGTTACCTTCCCACTTGCGTTTGTTGTTTGCAGATGGGGTTGAAGTTGTACCACGGCGGACAGAATTTGCCGTTAGTTCATGGGCCATACGGATGGCGCTCTGAATAGTACCCGGTTTGGAAGAAGTTACCAGATCTTGGAGTCTCTCAGGAAGACCATCAACAAATTTCTCGATCCTCTTGTACTCAGGATCGACCATGGTTGGGCACAGAAGTGCCAGTTGATGGAAACGGTTGGTGTATCCGGTGATGTCATCACCCTGCATCTTGTGGTTCCAGAATTCCACTTCTAGTTGTTTCAATTCATCCCTGGGGCAATACTCACCCCTCAACATCTTCTTCAACTCCTCCCACGGGAGTTGATAAGCAGTAGCAACACTCACAGTCTGGGCATAAGTGTTCCACCAGGTGAGTGCGGTGTCAGTAAAAGTACTAACGGAGAACTTAACCTTATCTCCCTCCGCACAGTTGCAGATAAGAAATACAGACTCAACTTTCTCGATCCAGCGTACTAGACCGATAGCTCCCTCGGTACCTGCAAAGTTTAGAGGTTTGCAGTTCTGGAAGTCCTTGTAAGAACAAGGTTTAGTAGTAGTGGTTTCAGCGGCATCGCTGTTTCTCGAGGAATTTGGTGGAGTATTCCGAGCCAAGGCTTCAGTAACAGCCTGGGTTATAAGGGAGGTGATCTGGGCATCGGTGTACGGTCGTGTCTTTGGCGGCATGATTCTTCAATAAAAGAAATGAAGATACATGAGATTTTGTATGAGCTGGTAATTGTCACAGATGTACATGTATAAAAGCAGTAATACATAACATCAACATGGAAAATGACAATTAATGTGAGTTGAGATAACAAAGGATATCTGATAGATAAAGTGAGTTCAAAAGTTACATCTTACAGAGATATTACAAAAGGTGTCGGGAATGGTTACATCCGACTAGTTTATAGAGTAGTGCTAGATAGTCCCTAGATTACGAGATAGATTACAGACAAAAACTACACTAATCTTAATGTAGATTAATTGGTTCCATTAGCGTGACAAGGCGGTCCACAGTTTGCTAGTCGATTGATTCCTTCTTAGTTAGGGTTCCTGGCCTTCGGATTCGTCTTCCGATTCCAGGTTCAGGTCGTGTGGGTGGTAGCGTGCCTCAAGCATGTCCCTGTATCTTTGAGTCGTGGAGCGGTACCTAGTCTCCTCCTTTGACTTCCTGCCCAAACGTTTGATCCATGTTTTGGTCCTACGGGTTAGGTTGGTGGCCACTTTCTTCCAGTAATGGATCTTATCTTTGATTCGTGTAGGGACAGATCGGTTTGAGATTCTCAATCTTTGTTCATAGTCTATGCACTTACGCTTAAGTGCCCAATTTCGGCCGTCTAGTCCCACGGCCTGATCTCGCACTCTTTCATATTCTTCTATGTCGATGCCAGTCATTTCGAAATTCTGATTTTCGTTTCCCTCCAGCATGATTTCTTCTTCTGGTACGATGTCCTCATCGAGATACGTGTACTGGATTTGTTCCTCGTGGACTTGGTCACTATCAGACATGTGGTCGTCCATTTGGGAATTCGCGTCTTTGAGTTCTATAGAAATGACAGAGAGAGGATTTTAGTCCTTGGAAGTACGTTGCTTCCGGGTGTTAGATGTGATTTTCATAAAATCATTAGAGTGCGCCACAAGGTGGTGTGACGGTAATCAAGTCTGTCATGGTCGGTGCAAACCGCTGAGAGAAATTCGTAAGTGTCACCAGAGAAACGTCGGCTATCTCTATAGCGAGTGTGTTTACGTGCGAGGCCTATTCATATATATATACAAATATATAATAGCTTAGTAGCATAGTCAGTGAGTGAGGCCTATGTATGTATATACTCGTATATCACATAATAGCCTAGCGTATGTCTAGCACATAACAGGTAAGAGTCTCGGTTCTCTCGTGGTCAGAGTCTACTAACGCATTCCTGTTTGACATAACCATTTCAGACCTCACATCATCTTTCCTTAATTGTACATAGTTGATCAGGCTATGTTAAATTAAAGTCGTATGATGTAATTCCTGAACCAATCATGCCTAATAAGGAAATACTGCCTAATGGTCATAGTCTAGGCCCACTAAATGCAACCTAGTTCACTATAACCTTAGGCTCTGATACCAATCTGTAACACCCCCGAAATTCACTGTTTTGCGGAAGCATACTTGGGTGTTACTAATCAATATACAAAGCACAAGATATACAGCAAACGACCTCTAAATGAGACGTTTTGTAAATTAGTTACATTCCATAGATATAATGTTTGAAAACTTAGTGTTTTCGTATACAAAATGTAGTTTCCCCTAGAGTCCACGCGTATAGCGGGAGATTCTATTACATAACCGTAATATACAAAAGATAATGCTAAGAATCTCCGTTAATGCAGTTGTGTTGAAAACATGCGACTCTAGCTAAAATCCTGGAGTAATCCTACTCCATCCGGGTACCTGAGAAAACATGCTAAAAAGTGTCAACCAAAAGGTTGGTGAATCTCACAGGTTTGTAAATAATATCGGCTTTGAACACGAGATTTCATTAGTAATGCCCGTAGGCGTAAAAATCAGCCATTGCAATCCAGCAATCGTAAAAATCAGTATTTGCAGTCCAGCAAATGTAAATAAGTAAGTTTATACCGTTGCCATGAGGCTCATAATCGAAGCTTAACCCGTAAATAATATGTTTGCTCCCGTGACATGCTCGTAAGTGAGCAAGCATCAGTAACGAATAAGTTGTCACCCGTTTATACGTGTAAATCGGTACGTGGCAGCGCTACTGCCCCGGGTGGGGAGGGTCATTTCCCTAATGGATCCATTAACTACTGTTCGCGCTTAAGTCCATAACTAACGATATATGATGGAGAGACTTCTGTAGATAGTAACAACTCATGCAATTCCGTTTGGTATAGTAAACAGTTTAGTACTTGTGTTCAAGAAAAAGTAGTAGCATGTATCTCCCCCAATAAGATAAAACAGTAAAAGTGGGGCCGTAAGACTCACCTGAGTCCTTGCAAGTACGTTTATATCAATAAACGAGTAAATAATATCAACCGTAGGTTCTCCGAACCCGTAACCTTCAAATGCCTAAACATATAAATTTAAGTAAGTAGATGTCTCGCAAGACCATCTAGGATAGTTGTTTACACAACTCATTATGTCCAAGTGTTTGTTTAGTAATCCGTTTGTAGTTTGAAAACAAATATGGCCCGTTGGTGACGGTTTGTAATAATGATTCAAAGTGTTATCATTTATAACGCAATTTAGTGTAATTGTAATAGAAAGTATGTTCTATGACGTTTGTTAAGTCGTATGACATAAGTATTTGAAGTTGTGTAAGTTCGACACTTAGTAAAATCTGACTTTTCAAGGTTCTGGTTTGTGCGACGTAGCATGCGACGTAGCATGCGACGTAGGGTGGTACGTCGCATGATGCGACCTTCGCAAATCAATGCGACGTAGGTTCGGTTTGCGACGTAAAAGTCTACGTCGCTATGTGCGACGTCCGCAAGTTAATGCGACGTAATAGGCTGCGTCGCTAGTGCGACGTTGGGATTTTTGTGCGACGTAGGCCGCGACGTCGCTAAATGCGACGTTTTGAGCTACGTCGCAGATAGTCCAGCGTCTCTGCGACGTAGCGGTCTGATCGGAATTTGGTGGCCGGAAAATCGGTCGAAAAGCTTCCGTTCGGTCCAAATCTTTTACCCAACCCATTTTTGGACATTTTAAGCATATATAAACCATAAAAACGTAAAAATGAGCAAAAACGGAGAGTTTCGGGTTTTATCGGAAACTTACAAAATGTCGGATAGAAAATCCGAAAAGATAGGAATGTAGATCGTGTTGTCGTGGTCACTTTTCTCCAAAAGAGTGGTATGATTCGGCGAGGTTTCGTGGTGTTATTTTGCGATTTTAGTGATGAAATTGGTTTGGTGATTGAAAGTAAAAGAAAGAGAGAGAGAGAATGGAAAATGAAAATGGGGAAAAAGAAGGAAAGTGGTGATTTAGGTGGGAGATCCCCACCGTTTTCAGTGTACGCCCCGCGCTCCGTGCGGTGTTCGTTTTCTCCGTCATTTAGGCGTTAAATCAAGCAGTTATATTTTTAAAAGATGACGGGAATATTTTAATGAAATACCTTGAAATTAATTATAAAAACATTTGTCGAAGTATTAAAATTTTTAACTCGCGTTTAATACATATTCGTTAAATTATTTAAATTGTCGTCGCGGTATTATAAATAAAGTTTGTTCGCTGTGTATTTTATATAATAAAATACGTTCTCATTATTTAGGTAAGTTTCTGTCACCAACGTCCAAGTAACTGTGTCGGACTCCGTCCGGTTAATTCGTACGATTAATCCAAATCGCGTAAGTACACACATATATATATAATTCACCTTATATATATATACAAATAGAGTCTGCAATTAGTCCTATTACATACTAATTACAACTAGTTACAATCAATTAGGCATAAATAATTATCCTAATTTAGCAGGTGTTACAAATTGTGCCAATGTGTAATATTCAGAGGTCAACTTGTGTTGGTTGGGCTTGTTGTTGTTGTAGACGACAGGAGATCTCGGAAAACTTGAAATGTTGGTTTAGAGATCTAGGTCGTGTGTGATTGACAACAAGTTATCGGTGGGTCTGTATAGGCCAATACAGATGAACGATAAGTGTTCCTGGGTGCCAGACCGGTATATGGTTGCTCAGGGACCACCGGTCCTCTTGACGTAGCTTGAATGACATTATGTGAATGTCGGCTAGTTGATTGATTGATTCATTGATCTATATTCTGTTTATTATGTTTAATGTAAACAGATTGTTATACTAAGTTGGACTGTTGTTATAGTTTCATTCACTTAGCTTTATGCTAACCCCACCACAGTTCTTCCTGCAGGTTAAAATAGATGGGACATATGGGACAGGGCAGGAAGTGTTTGGAATTGATGGAATGCTTGACGGGCTTTCACTCTGATGATATTTTAATAACTATAGAAATGTTTTGAATTATATAACACCGAGTTTGTTGAAATGTTATGTATTTAACTTGGAAAAAGTTTATTGACATTTTGAGACATTGATAGTAATGTTTGAAATATAAGCTTCCGCGTCGCCATTATTATATTGATTGTTTATAATTAAACGAGGGGTGTTATAAGTTGGTATCAGAGCATAGGTTTGGGTGAATTGGACATTGGTTATGTTCAATCCCAAATCTATAAGATATGTCAAGTCAAACATTCCAGTGGGTGTGGGATTAGTGATTGTATGAAAATGTGGTTATTGAATGGGTACTAATCCATAACAAGTTTCGAAGTTGTGTTTTGGTTGCAGAGACGGAGGAACCTGAGGAACCGAATGGTATTCTCAATGATTCCTCAATATTCGTGGGCTTAAGTGTATCAGGTATTTTCGATAAGCCTGTTGAATTTAAATAAGCTTGAATTGTTTACTTTGCTATGATATGATTAGTAGTGAAGTAAATTGAGTTAGACTGATATGATTCCCCAGTTATGAGTCATTGGTGACTATTACTTGTTAATGTGATGCTAGGAATATTAGTTGAGATGTTTAGCATCATGAGTAGTTCATAATGAACTAGAAATGGATTTTGTAGACACCTTGTTATATAAAGTGTAATAGTGGGATTAATTGGATTTAAGTGTGTCTACAATGTGAAAATAAAGTGTAAATCATTGAGTGATTATGATTTGATAAATGCAAGGTGTGAGTATGAATTCTTGCTAAGAAATTATTTGATACATGATAGATTTGTTGATATGACTCCATATAGTAAATTTAATGAGATATTGGTAATCTCAATTAATAAGTTTGGAGTCTTGTTGTTGCGTGAATTAGAAAGCATCCATTGATTGGAATGTGTGTCTTTGACTAGGAAAAGTCAAAGTTGAAATTGGTAGAGTCACTTGGGTAATGAATATATTATAAAGTGATAAAAGTGACTAGATGTTTATGTGTTTTGCCTTGATCATGATTTTGGTTGAATTATGATCTAGGTATTAAAAGTGGTAAAGTAGAAAGTCAAAGTGGTCAACTAGTCTTGATATGCGTTGACAAGTTTGAAAATGAAGTAAAAGTTGAAAATTTTTTGTAATTGGTTGAAACATAATGAAATTATGTGAAATTGGTGTTTTGAAGGTATAATAGGACACCAATAGTGAAAGTGGGTTAGTTTGACTTATAATAGTCAACGTAATGTAAAAGGGGATATGAAATGGTAGTTATATGGGTTGAAACCCAAATGGGTTGCTAAAGTGCCCAAATGGGTCACTTGATGATTAAACGGTTAAAATGAGTAGAGGATTGGTTATAACCAATGTAAGAGTGACTTTAAGTCCTACATATAGTCGGTTTATGTGTTGAAAGTGTTTTGGGTAATCAATGTGGTTGTTTTGTTAAGAATGCCCATTTGGACCCTTAAACGGGTCGACTAGTTAAAATATGATAGAATAAGTATATGAGTGTGATGAAAGTGCCCACACGTCACAAATATATGTATAAGCATGTTGGCAAAGGGTTGAAACCAGAAAATAAGCCATTTGGAATATGGCATGTCAACGAAAATGGCTCAAAATGGCCTAAAATTGGTTATACGTCCGTTTTCTCGTAAAACGTGTAAATTGAAAAAGCGGAAAAATAGAAAGTTGTATTTTGATTATATAAAGGTGCCTGCAAAATTTCAGACCCTAATTCTTTACGGTTTAGGAGATATGCGCGTTTGAATTTCATACTTTTGCAAAAGATTGTGCAGACCTGCTGTACTGGGTCCAATCCGGCGGATTCAGGTTGAATCCGGCGGATTCATGATGAATCCGGCGGATTGGGTGGACCGGATTGGTTAGAAGAGGTTCTGAGAATGAAATTTTGCCAAAATTGGGGTGAATCCGGCGGATTCATATTGAATCCGGCGGATTCAATATGAATCCGGCGGATTCGTTGGGGATTCAGGAGGTTAATTTTAAAATGGTCATAAAAGATGAACCGTAACTCCGTTTTTGACGTTCTTTATACCGCCGGAAACGTGAGAGAGTCTACTTTCCAATGGTAATGTCCTTTTGATGAAATTTTCAATGATTTAAATAATTAAATTATGTGCAAATGTGTTGGTATAAGGAAATTTTGAAGCTGTTAACTTTCGAACTTTTGACTTACATTTTGTATCGGGCTTTTGTTTCTTTGAGCCCAGAGCTCATTCTTGTGTATATGTGCAACACTAAAACTTGTTTTAAGAGGTCCACATATGTTATTGTGTATGAATTGTTTTTAGACGAATTATTTAACTGCAAATGATACCAGTAAATGGTATTGTTGATTGTTGCTAACTAGAATTAGTAAACATTGATTATAGGATTATGTGGATCATATATGTGAATAAATTGAAACATGATAAAGTATTTGAATCATGTAAAGTATTAAAATATTTTGAATTGAGCATTTTAAGAAATTGTAAACCAAGTACATGAGCTTATAGTTATGTGATAGTCAAACAAGAAATGCTCAATTGTAATTCAACTAAAGATGTCTAGATTAATGAATATGTGTTAAGTATTACACATAGTATTGACAAAATGTTTAGTACTAAATGTGTTATAAGTGTTAATTGTCATACCAATAATTGACATTGAATCAGGTAATAAAGAGATTGATTGATGTAATTGTGTTGAACATTACATCTATGTTAATGAAATAGTGAAAAGAGTTATATACCTGATTATGTGATTAATTGTACACTCAAAGTGATAAGTGAAATAGAGCAGTAAATTAATATTTAACTGTACCTGCTATTAAAGGTTGTTAAATATGTATAAATTGTTGATATCACTATTACGATATATGTGATAGTAAAAGTTAATCACTTTGGAAAGTAAATGGTATGAAGTTGCCTGAGAATAAAGTGTGACTGACATAATATGATGACGTCTGGCCAACGTATTTATATTATGTCATTTCACATGGAATTGTTGAGGCTACTAAGTACCAGATAAAGTTAAGTGGTTTTAAATTAACAGGTAAGATATGTTGACCTGTAATTGAGAAATAGTCAATGATTGACTGAAATAAAAGAATAGTAAACTACAATTTGTTGTTACTGTAGTATCTATGGTGCAATAGATGTGTATGTGTGATGAAATGCAACTGGTAATAATCAAAAGATGAGTTAAGCAGGGTAGAGGTCATTTGATTGTGAATAACAATGTGGATATATTTTTGAACATGTGACTAATGACGGCACCTTATGTTGTTGAAAAATTTATGCTAATGCAGCATGGTATCAACTGGTGCTGATTTAGCATCCCACTTGTTGTAGTAGGATGCTAATTGATTAAGTAAAAATGGTTTTTACCCATAAGAATTGACCTCTACATATTGTTTACTCTTATATGTTTAAGATTATATGATAGTAGATTTCCTTTGAGAAAAAAAAGGGTTTCATATAATCTGGTGATGTATATAATTACATGTGGTGAACCACTAATTGACTAGTTGCCAAAGTAAAGATTCTAGCAATGTGATTAGCTAAAGAAATACCTGATTATTAGCTAAATTGCTAGTTGTGAATCGAATAGAACTGTTATTGTTAATGTAAGTATTGTAGTATTCATTACCACTAGTATTATTGAATTAACAATAGAAAATGCATATGACTATGTGATTCACTTGTGTAAGTGATTGTGTTGTATACTTGGCTAGTTATAAATGATCATGGAAATGGTCAGTTACATATATAGAAACAGGATATGTGTACAGTGTATGTGCAAGGAGAAAAGATAGAAATATATACATTTGGACAGGTGAATGTGGAAAGAATCGAATATATGTATATATATTCGTGAGTTACTTAAGGGAGTAACGTCTGATATGTGTATATTGTGATAAAATAGTTAATTATGCTCCACCTTATGCTGGATATTGCATTTGGTGATAGCTATTGGAATAGAGTATGATATGTATAATTGGTTAAATAAAGTACAAAACACAACTTATGTGTTTATGTGAATTCAGTTGAAATACACATTGGTGGTGTGCAAGTTGTATGAAAAGTATAGTATTAGTGAAATGAAATGTATAATTCTATTTCACTAGACTGACTAAATGTGATCAGATTTCGAGGGCGAAATCTCTTTAAGGGGGGGAGATTTGTAACACCCGATCTTTGGGTCTAGTAGTCTAGTAGTATTTTAATATTTTCTGACTGTGAACTGTTATTAATGTGTCAGAAAATGATTTCCTTTGTTATTTGAAAATAAATGAGGAAAAGAGTCGAATAATTTATTGTGACTAATAAATTATTGATTGTTTTAAATTAACTCAGTTGACGGTAAAATAAAATAATGTTTCCCCGCAAATGGTTTTTAAGTTCCAGGCAATGATAAGTACGGGGAACGAAATTTAACCAATTATGTGATAAACTCATATTTTGAGTCGGTTTATTCACAAATATATCTCCATACATACGTACGTACATATACATACATACAGAAACATATAAACCTTAGATTTCTCCCTAAATTTAATTCCTTCCATTAAATTGAAGATGCTGAGTTCGAATTTAAGCCTCAAAATGTGAATTAATCATTCCTTGATTCTTCTAATCACTTGGTAAGTCTTAATTCTTGATTTCTATGAACCCTAGAAATTGGGTTTTGGGTATTTGATTAAATTGGAGTGATTGATGTTAAATTGAAGCTAGTAGTGATTCTATAATTGCTAGTTGATGCTAATTTCATGATTAAAGGTGAAACCCTAACCTAGAAATGATATAATTGAATGATGATCATGATAAAAGTGGTGGGTTTAGTTAATTTTCATGAAATTAAGCTTGTGGCTATGATATAATGATTAGTTGATGCTTAAATGATGATTAGCATCTAAGCCTTAACCTTGAAATGAATAAAATGATATATGATCATTAAGAAAGTTAAAGGTTTAAGAAATTATTCATGAACTATGAATTGAAAGCTTAAGCTAGGATGAATAATTAACAATTGTTGTTAATGATCATATTTGGATTGATTAAAGATGATTGTGTGAATCTAATCGTTAAGAATTCATTAAACCAAGTATGGTGGTTTTGATGGATTCTTGAAAAGAGGTTAATCACCTTAGTAATGGTTTAACTATGTTGATTAGTGATAATCAAAGTGGATTAATGTGATAAGAGGGTTATTCATAACCTTGATGTGATTGGTGTTAAAGTGATGTAAGTTAATAATCATATTATGATTTAATTTGGAAAGTGAATATTATGATCATTGATCATGACTAAGTGTTAAGTTATAGATGTAATTACAATTGTAAAATATTGTATGGATTTGAGACAAGTGATTAACTTGTGTGGTTCTGTTGTGTTTCAGATAAACAGAAGGACTCAGTGATATTAGACTACTGAGTGGATGCCTGAGGTAGTCGGTGAGTGGATCTGTAACCTCAGTGTGATTTAGTTGTAATGATTTGGTTACAACGAGTAATTTACTATATTACTGTGATATGATGCATCTGTTAACCTGTTTTGCCATGATAGTCAGACATGGTTGATTGCTTGGCTAAAATTGTGCCAATGTGTAATATTCAGAGGTCAACTTGTGTTGGTTGGGCGTGTTGTTGTTGTAGACGACAGGAGATCTCGGAAAACTTGAAATGTTGGTTTAGAGATCTAGGTCGTGTGTGATTGACAACAAGTTATCGGTGGGTCTGTATAGGCCAATACAGATGAACGATAAGTGTTCCTGGGTGCCAGACCGGTATATGGTTGCTCAGGGACCACCGGTCCTCTTGACGTAGCTTGAATGACATTATGTGAATGTCGGCTAGTTGATTGATTGATTCATTGATCTATATTCTGTTTATTATGTTTAATGTAAACAGATTGTTATACTAAGTTGGACTGTTGTTATAGTTTCATTCACTTAGCTTTATGCTAACCCCACCACAGTTCTTCCTGCAGGTTAAAATAGATGGGACATATGGGACAGGGCAGGAAGTGTTTGGAATTGATGGAATGCTTGACGGGCTTTCACTCTGATGATATTTTAATAACTATAGAAATGTTTTGAATTATATAACACCGAGTTTGTTGAAATGTTATGTATTTAACTTGGAAAAAGTTTATTGACATTTTGAGACATTGATAGTAATGTTTGAAATATAAGCTTCCGCGTCGCCATTATTATATTGATTGTTTATAATTAAACGAGGGGTGTTATACATTACTTTGTGCATTTATTGTGATGGTCGTGTTTGTTATCCAATCTGCTAATGTTCCTGACGTTTTATATTTTACGTATATTATAAAATTTCCTAATGTTAAATTACTTATTGATTCTTCTCCTGTTTGTATTAGTAATTTTAATTTATTTATCCATACTAGAACTAGATCTTCTGCATTTGACGCACAATATAGATTGTATAATAGAAGGCATATTAAACATAGATTAAACATAGATTGTGCGTCAAATGCATTTAAACATAGATTGTGCGAAGTATAATAGAAGGCATATTAAAAGAGCGAAGTAAAATATAAAAGAGCGAAGTATAATAGAAGGCATATTAAACATAGATTGTGCGTCAAATGCAGAAGATCTAGTTCTACTATGGATAAATAAATTAAAATTACTAATACAAACAGGAGAAGAATCAATAAGTAATTTAACATTAGGAAATTTTATAATATACGTAAAATATAAAACGTCAGGAACATTAGCAGATTGGATAACAAACACGACCATCACAATAAATGCACAAAGTAATGACACATCAAAAGAAGAAAAATTAGTATTTCTAAACAAACTAGCACAAGAAATATTCAATGAATTCTTTGGATATGGTCCAGAGGAAGCTAGACAAGAAGACAAACCAAATATAATAAGGATACTAAGTAATATGAAGATATGCGATCCATGTTATATAGAGAATTTTTTCTGTCAAGTAAAAGAGAATTATTATAAATCTACAGATAGAACGGGATTATTAGAAATAATCTTGAGTAAATTACCCTATCCTATGACACAATACATAGAAAAACAAATAGCTGATCCAACAAGAAAAAGAAGAGTTCAAACATTAGGATTAATAGAACGATTTGCAAAAGAATATAGGCAAGGGTTATGTTTAAGAAAAATAGAAAAGTCTTATGTTAAAAACGTAAACCCAAAATGTTGTAAACAATTAGACGATGTACCACAAGAATATGGATGTACAAAACCTTATAAAAAGTATTATAAAAAAAGAAAGAAAAAATACTATAAATATACACCCAAAAGATATTTAGGAAGAAAATGGAAACCCAAATATAAGCAAAGATTTAGAAAATATAATACAGATAAAAGTAAAATATGTCCAAAAGGTAAGAAAAATTGTAGATGTTGAAAATGTCAGGAAATAGGCCATTATGCTAATGAATACCCTAAAAATGATAAAATAAAAGATGCAAAACTTAAAATGATATATAGTATAGGATTCGAACCTATAGAAGAAGAATATAGTGAAAATGAATCAATTGATTTCGATACATATAGTTTAAAAACTGAAAGTGAATCAGAAGGATACTATTCAAGTGAAAGTGAAGATGAGTAAAAATAGTACATTTATAAGAGTAAGGTTGTATAATAGAAATGTATTAGCATATTTAGATACTGGAGCAACCATATGTCTAGGAATGGAAAAATTATTACCTACTAGTTACTGTAAGAAATTAGAAAAACCATTAATAGTAAAGATAGCAAATGGTAAAACAATTTTAATTAAAGAAAAATCAGTAAGCTTAGTAATACTAATAGAAGGAAAAAGATTTCCTTTATCAGGAATTTATAAGCAAAATACAGGAATACCATTAATTATAGGAAATAATTTCTTAAAAGATTACCAACCATTTATTCAAACATTAGATACAGTTAGTTTAACATGTCCACCATTAAGGAACCAAGAACAAAAGCAGGTAACAACAAAAATTTATACAACAATGCATTTTCTAAGGGGGAGAATTATGAGCAATGTAAAAAGTTTTTTATCAAATGTAATTTTCATGCATATAGAAGCACAAATAGAGACTATGTTAGAATCAATCAGTAGTCAAAATCCTTTAGACCCAGAAAAGAATAAAAATAATATCCTAGTTCATATAGAATTAAAAGACCCAACACAAGAAATAAATGTAAAAAATACGATACCATATACAGAAAGAGATGTTGAAGAATTTAGAGAAGAAACTAATAAACAACTAGAATTAGGAATACTTAGACATTCAAAAAGTCCACATAGTGCACCAGCATTCTATGTAGAAAATCATAATGAAATAAAAAGAGGAAAACGAAGATTGGTAATTAATTACAAAGAAATGAATGCAGCAACAAAAGGTGATGCGTACAAATTACCAAGACAAGATTACATTTTTAATAAAATAAGAAATTCAGACTTGTTTACCACGTTGGATGCAAAATCAGGTTATTTTCAACTAAGGTTAGATGAGGTAACAAAACCCTTAACAGCCTTTAGTTGTCCACCTCAGATGCATTTAGAATACAATGTAATGCCAATGGGGTTAAAACAAGCACCAAGTCAGTTTCAAAGATTTATGGATTTTAATCTAAAAGGTTTAGAATCTATATGTCTTGCATATATTGACGATATAATTATATTCACACCAGGTAGTAAAGAAAATCATTTAAAAAATGTCGCTAAGGTTTTAATTCAACTTGGCGAAAAGGGAGTTATTCTAAATAAAGAAAAAGCAAAAATTGCTTTACAAGAAACAGAGTTTTTAGGAATAAAAATATTAAAAGGAGGATTTATCGAACCTCAGAATCATTTATTAGAAAAAATAAACGAATTTCCGGATCAATTAAATGATCGACAACAGATACAAAGATTTCTTGGATGTTTAAATTACATCGGAGAAAAAGGTTTTATAAAACATTTAGCAAAAGAAAGAGAAAAATTGCAAAAAATGATTTCAGTAAAACTTCCATGAAAATGGGATAATTTGGCCACTTTGGCTGTTCAACGATTAAAAACAATTTGTAAAAACTTACCAAGGCTGTATGTAGCAAAGCCTAGTGATTTGCTAATATTAAAAACTGATGCAAGTAGTACTACTTGGGGAGCAATCTTACAAGCAGTACCGTATGCATATGAAGAGTTTAAGCAATATGTCACGAACAACAAGCCATCAGATCTTAAGAATTTTCTTAAGAATTTTGATGGATTGGATGTAATAAGGACCAATCGGTCAAAAACAAGGCAGCAAGGAACAGATGAACAATCTGTTATGCAACAAGAATCCCTCAGGATCAAACAAAAGGTTTTATTATCAAAATGGACATCTGGAACATTTAAACCAGCGGAACAAAATTATACAGTCCATGAAAAAGAACTTTTAGCATTTATAAATGCATTAAAGAAATTTCGACTGGATTTACAACCAGTAAAATTTATTTTTCAAACAGACAATACTTATGTAAAAGATTTTATAAATATTAAGCTAAAAGAATCATACAATAAGGGCAGACTCTTACGATGGAGTTTGATTATACAACAATTTGACTTTGTTGCAGTACACATACTAGGAAGTCAAAATTATTTGGCAGATACTCTAACACGGGAATGAAAGCAATAGCACAAACCATTATGGAGAAACAAAAATCACTCAAAGATCAAATTCAGCAAAAGCATGAAGCTATTAGACAAATGCAAAAAGAAGCGGCAGCCCTTCAAAAAGAATACGAAAAAATAAATGAAGTTATCAGTCTATTAGGAATAAAAAAATCGTTTCCTTCATTGGTGGGGAGAGTTCAAGTGCAACAACAACAACAATTTCAACGAAACAAATGAAGACTGAAGTAATAAAGCAAGAAATGGACGAAGAAGAAAGAGCAAAGACATACTATGTAATCTTTAATGGTCCAAATCAAGGAATATTTGATCAATGGAGTAAAGCAGCAATATTCATTACTGGACAAACAGGTATTATACATAAAAAATACTTAAGTCTAGTAGAAGCAAAAAAGGCACTCGAAGATCACAAAAAGACAGAAAGCTATGCTCAGAAAGTAACAAGCCCAGTTGAAGCAGCAAAATGAGCAATTCCACAAGAACGAAGAATGCATAGTTTGGGAACAATTAAAAAACCAAGCTTGACAATCAGTGGCATTCAAACCAGGCAACAAATTGAAGAAAATAACCGGCTAACAAAGAAGATCATGGAAAAGGAATACAATTTCCTTTTAAATTATAAAGAAGAAGATAAAGAAACTAGTGTCTATCCAATAGATACTGGTTATCAAGGTCCAAAGGCAGTAATACTTCCAGAAGAAGAACCAATAAAGGCTTACATGATGTTTCAGGCAGGGTTAGCAAGCAGTATATACTTCAATGGAGCAGATATGTTCAGATACTTCCCATCTAAGATGAAGACAGCAATAACAAATTTCATTAATAAGATAATAAAAGAAAAGGAAGGTTTTCTGAGAATCTTTGGTACTATCCCAGAATTCAACGAAGTCGGTGAAGTAACGCAACCAGCAATTCAGCTATGTCAAATTGGTGTAAGCAATCAGAATTATCCGGCAATTGGAAAAGCAGTAATGCAGGGTGATGAATTAGATCATCTTGGAAACAATTATGTATTAATCCTAAACAAAAGTTTTAAAATAGATGGTAGGATTAATTATGCAGCAAGTTCAACAATAATCTGGAGTTATCAATCCAAGGAAGCATCGGAATTAGATAAAAGAATTCTTAAGGATTTTACATCCAAGGTCATGCATAATCAGTTTAATTACAGCAGGGCGGTGAAAGAATTTTTATGTCACAAACTATATGGAGAATTTCTAGAAGATCACACATGTGAGATATGTGAAGGCAAGATAAGCAGTGACGAAGAAGCAATTATTGAAGCCTAAAAACGTCAGTGCTTACGACATCAAAGCAATAATGTAATCAAAAGAAGGATATGGCCCAAGGGTCATCTTTATTGTACTATTAGCTAAATAATTGTACCAAGGGATAAGAATCTTATCATCTTGGCGGAAATAATTAAAAAGTGGCATGAATAGCATCCACTTTAGTGTATTATAAATAGGGAGCTATTTCCCATATCTAGGTGTGCTTAATTTTCAAGTCAAGTACTCACTTGTAATCTCATTCTCTCTTGTAAAATATTTCTCAAAGTTTTAATAAAAATCATTATCTAGTACAATAATGTGTCACTAAAACAAATCCGCAAGGATTTAACAAGAAATAAGAACAATATATTACTTGTTTATGAGTCTAAGTTTGAAGAAGGAAAGATTTCCTGGAGCCCTGGAAAGCCATCGAGAAGTCCGTCAAAGCTAGGAGAGCGTCAAGGACAAATTCCGGTATTGGGTTGGAGATTCCGTTCAAACAACAGTCATCATAAGAAAGTCAGGTATATTGATAACTCTTATAACCTTGTTAAATTCTGAAGGAAATTTTATCATTCATAACTAGAAATATTATAAAAATGAAAAGCTTAAAAATTTAATTAGATACACAAAATTACAGTCAGTATCACGTAATAGGAAGTATAAATAATCAAATAATTGTTATACTAATAGATACAGGAGCATGTAGTAGTTATATAAGTCCAGATATAGTAACAGAAGTATATGATTCAGTTGAAGAAATTAGTTATATTGAATATAATTATGAAAAAGAAACTAATACCAAGTACACAACGATAGATATAATATTTAGTAAAGAATTGAAAGTAGAAATGGAAATCATGGTAGATAATAAAAAGAAACCAGAAAAAAGAAATGTGCTGCTAGGAATAGACTTTTTAGAACAATTTAATTAAGAAATAAATAACAAAGAATTAATATTAAATAAATTTAGAATACCAAGAATTAATCTATACTATAAGGATATAGAAAAGAATATTAATAATGTCTGAAGAATATCAGGATATAGAAAATCAAGAAGAAATAGGAAATTATTTATCAGATGTGTTATTAGATAAAAAACTACTAACAAAAGTAAAAAATCATGGAGTTCTTAGTCTAAAAGAATCAGAAGGTATAAGTAGATCATTAATTGAAAGATTAAATAGAGAAAATATAATTTATTATGGAATTATGCAAGGAGAGCAAAACGTTATGATAGAACAAGCTAATAAAAGATTTCAGGCACCTATAGTAAGAATAGAACAAATAGCAAAAAGGCTAGAAAAAATAAAAGAAGAACATAGAAGGAAGATTAGATATATACACATAAATGTTATACAAATAATAATAAGATCAACCTTTAGAGAAGGAATTAAAACACTAGTAGAATTACAAGTAGATGATAATCGGATAAAACAAAAAGAATATAGTATTTTAGGAAGAATAGATGGAGATCTAGGATATGGATGTATTAAGTTTAACGTTACATTACAATACCCAATACCTTTAGAAACAAAAAGTATAAATAATTGTATAGGAATAACATGTGATTTCAAAAATAAAGGATTAATGGAGCAAGGAGATATACCTTTAACAGTAAACTATCGAATAGCTTATGCACTAACAAATAGTTCATTACGTATACAATATAAAAATTTAGATAGATTATATACGGAAAAAATATTTAACAACACAAGTACTTTGATACAAGAAGATAAGATACAAAGACAATTTTTAAGAAGTCAAAGTCAAAGATTTATTCAGTTAAAACTAGGAAATATAATAGGCGAGTCAAGCAATTCGATGATACCTAGAATAAATGAAGAGATGGAAGCACCAGTTAGAAGAACTAATTTGTACAAAGAAAACCAATTAGATAAATTAAAGGATCAAGTTAAAGAATTAAGTTCAGTAGTAACAGATCTTAATAATAGGATATAAAAATGGAAAATACAAATAAAAGAGGTCCTTATAGAAAACGAAAGGAAAGAAAATCAACAAATGAAGAAATAATAGAAATGATAGAAGAATTAAGAAAATTTAGAAAACATATAAAAGAAAAATTTTCAATAAGTTCATATAGAACTAGAATAATAGAAGATGTGCAATCATCCTTAGATTGTTTAGAAAAGGTAAAAAGAAAATATATAGTAACTCAAGAAGAAGAAAATAATAAGTTAAAACAAAAATTGGAAAAATTAAATAAAAAGGTAAAAGTATTAGAAGAAAAAATAGAAAACAATTCCGCATATAATATAGATGAATTAATACTTGATCTAGAAAGTATATCGGAAACAGCTAATTAATACCAACAATAAACTACATTAAATATAAAGTAACTACATTAAATATAAAGTTGAAATAAAGACAAGGTATTAAATAACGTTATCTTCCATCGTCAAAAACAAACGCCAATTTTATTACTCGGGTTTTCAGGTACCCGAATGGATAATTGTGACACCCCTAGTATTTACATGAGACAAGAGAAATTTCATATCAAGTTCTATTACGGGTTAGGAGGTGTGGGGGTGCACCACTTGACCCAACAAATATTGGGGGTCAAGGGGGCAACGTCCCCATGGGTCCCGCTAAGATATTTACCTGCCAATTGTATTACGAGTTCTTTCTACCAAAACAAAAGGGTGTGACACCTTTTCACCCTAACCAACTTTACTACCTGTGTGTTAACATTTTGTTTTTGGTCTAAAAGCACATAACAATTCTCTTTGGTTCCTCTCAGTTTTTAGTCAAAATCGGGTGACAATTCTGACCCATTTGACCCGACCCATCCATTTCGTTCTAATTTCTGCTTCATCTTTTCTAGTTCTGTTTTATTTCAGTTACAGTACTTTCGTATTGACAAGTGTAATTCTGTTTCGCATATGTAACTTACTCCAACAGATTTCGTTTAACCCATGGTACAATCGGGTCGAAATATTGTATTCAGAAACTGAAAGTGATCAATATACACGATTCACAAAATAGTCAAAGCAGACTCTTGAGCTTTAAACCCGTACATAATTTCTGCCTATATGTAATAATTACTCATTGTTATTAGAACAAGAGCGAGCAAAATTAATATCATATAAAGGAAGAGGATGAGATGGCATACCAGAACATAAAGCAGAGAAGCGATTATAATTGTTAGATAACGACCAAGAAAACCATCAGCAATAAGTGCACCAACAAACGGAAGAAGGAACACTGTTCCATTCCACATGTTGACATTTTCGGCAGCTGTAGCCATGGACTGGCCCAAGGGCCCTGTCAAGTATGTGATCAAATTTGAACTGATTGCATTATATGCAAATCTCTCAGCCACCTCAACACCTGCACACACACTTAGTATAAATAAAAAACTATCAAAAAAAGGACTAATTTGAGTATGTTTTTGTAAAGCGTTTAAGTGCCATTACTTATGATAAAATATGCTGATCGCCAGCCGCCGGATTTTGATCTGAGAACCGGAAGACCTTTGTAGTCAACGACACCATCGACGTAATTGTTGACCAGCGGTGTGCCGGTGTCGGTGTCATCCATGTCGGAGGTTGTTTGGAGGTATGCTCTGAGTTATGTTAATGGACCCATTTAGAGATTCAACCAGCTGGGCTGAGTCAAAGAATGTGTACGTACTGTTGAAAAAAAGAGGTGGGAATAAAGCATGTTTAGATAAGGCATGAACGGCAGCAAATTATCCTCATTATTTTTTTTAATGATAATTTAAATGTATAGTTAATTAAATTAACAACTTGAGCCCTTAAACAATGGCATTTTTTCTTGTGAGAGTTATTTTGATGGAGTTGCATATATCTGTTAATATTTCCCCATCATATTAGATACTAGTATTTAGATTAGATGAACAACTTACTTGATTGAAGGGTTTAAATTTTCAATACAAAAAGTAACATGAACAGCCGAATAGATGTACATATGCTGCTGATATGCATTCCTTAATTATATACGTAAGATTTCGCTGCGTATATGTAGACTACAAATACCCCTGCACTAAATCCAGCAAGTAGGTAGTAAAAATAATCAATATGTCCCTGATTCATGTTGTTAGCGATCCAACCTTCCTGACCGTTTCCACTTGTCAATTTCTCAACGATTGAGATGAGGAAACTGCTAAGGAAGTTACCGATTCCCAAGACACTAAGGTAAACTGCTAGGCCTATACTTTTGAGATCATCTGGCATTTGTTCGTAAAAGAACTCTTGCATACCCACAATTGTAAAGATTTCACCAGCTGCTGTCAATAAACATTGAGGTAGTAACCACCATATCTTCATTGGGATCGTTGCACTTGGTTCATCTACCAATAAGTACTCACGGGCCATATTTAGTCTTTTTGTCTCGATGACTGCTGCAACGATCATTGAAACACTAGATATAACAATGCCGGTTCCAATTCTCTGCAGCATTGTTATACCTGAAGGTTTCTTTGTAATAGCTCTCATAAGAGGAACCAACATGGCATCATAGATGGGAACGAGAAAGATAACAAAGAGAGTGATGAATGATTGTAGTGCAGCTGCAGGAACCTCGAAACCTAATCCGATCGACCTATCCAAGCTAGCTCCTTGTTTGATAAATAATGTGGACGCTTGAGCAAATACAATTGCATACCCTAAGCAGCTACCCCATATTGGAACTAGTCTAAGAACGGCCTTCGCGTCATCCACCTCATCAATGCTACAAACAGTTCCATCTTCGCTCAAGTCATCATGGGAAAGCAAAGCTTTGTCAAGGAATCTGCAGCAGCCCAGTATCAATAAGATATCAAAATAGGGTTAAGTGCACTAAGATGTATCAAACTAAGGTCTGACATTCATAGTGTGTAAAAACTAATCGGTCATACAATGGATGTTAGACCTTAGTTTGATATATTGTTGGTGCACTTAATTCTTAAAAATATATTCCAGATATAATGACGTAAGGCTATGTGGATTTTTATTTACTGAAAATCTCGATGAAGCAAGGTTCCACAATTAGCTTGATCTTCAGCAGATATAATTTTCCAATTCTGAGCTGCTTTAATAAACACTTGACCGATTCTGACAAAGGGACTTCTCTCCTCGGTTTTCTCTCCAAACCGATAAGTTGTGGTTCCACTTAAGAATACCAACAGGGTACAACCGACGACGATGGAAGAAATCCCGAAGCCAAGACCCCAACTGAGGTTGTCTTGAATGTAACTAAGAACCAAATTCCCGAGTGTAGCCCCAACACACAATCCAAGATACCACCAGTTGAAGAATGAACTTTTGGCTTTGCGTTCTTGTATATTGTCTGCATCAAATTGGTCAGCCCCAAAAGCCTGAATACAGGGTTTGTGCCCACCTTGGGCAAATGCCACAAGATATAGTGAAACAAAAAACAAGATAACTTTGAACTGAGGAGAACATGATGAGGGATCATTGGCATTTTGACAATCCGAAGGAATCATAGTTGAAAAAGCCAGCAATACAAGAGCCTGTTTATCATTTTTGGATAGAATTAGCATGAAATGTGTAGTGTACCGTTTAACAAGAAGTTTGAAATGCATTATCGGAAATCCTACTTGCAGAATACAAAAATCAATGTAGGACTGTTCAAGTCTCTAACTGAGATTTAAACTTTATATGTTTTTTGAGAGATATACCAAGTAATTCAGTAACTAGCAGATATGATCCGAATTCTGGTGCTCCATTTCATCGACTACTTCTAAACCTACGATGCGTGTTTTTCCTTCATTTGACTGATCAATGCACCTTAGAGACTTAAGAGGTCAACTAAATAATCTAGAAAACATGCAGATTTAAAAGTTCAATTCTAATTATGTGGGACTCGATTAAGAATTGAATATTTGAGAAGCATTCTATGACTTAACGAGTTCTTCTTGCCACAACGGAAGGGTATGACACCCTTTCACTCCAACCGACTTTAACTACCTTAGTGTTATATAACACATTGTTTTGGTCTAAAAGCATATGACACTTCTCTTTGTTTCCTCTCATTTCCTAGTCAAAATCGAATGCATCTTTGAAATATTCCAATACAGATTTCAATTATAAAGTCAACACTACTAGGAAAGGAAGAGATGACATACCGGAACATAGATGAGAGAAGCAATTACAATTGTTAAATATCGACCAAGAAAACCGTCAGCAATGAACGCACCAACAAACGGAAGAAGGAACACTGCTCCATTCCACAAGTTGACATTTTCAGCAGCTGTAGCCGTTGACTGGGCCAATGGCCCAGTCAAATATGTGATCAAATTTGAGCTAATTCCATTAGATGCAAATCTCTCAGCCACCTCAACACCTGCACAGTTTACACATACAGTCACCATCATCATCATCATCATCATATAACACTAAAGTAACAAATTTAGTAATTTGAGTATTTTTTAAGTGAGATTACTTATGATAAAATATGCTGATCGCCAGCAACCGGATTTTGATCTGAGAACTGGACGGCCTTTGTAGTCTACGACACCGTTGACGAAGTCGGTGACCAGTGGTGCGTTGATGTTGGTGTCATCCATGTCACTGGTTGTTTAGTGGTGGTGTATATGCTTTGTTTTACGTTTTATCATTTATGATGAAGGAGATCCAACCAGCTGGACTAAAAGTACACTATTTTTCTTTTTATAGTATATTTATATTATATATTATAGGATTTTTCTAAGTCACTGTGTTTAACATATTCAAACACCGATTGTATTGTTGTACTCTGATGATAACCAACTCAATGACTTAGTAATAAACGAATAACTACCTCACTAATTTTAATGTATAATTCTTTATGCATACAATGTTTTTTAATCATAACCCTTAGAACTATAATTAGAAAAATCATATATTATATACTGTATGTATAATATAATATATATATAAAAAATTACTACATTCATTAGTCGTACTCATACTCATAATTAGAAGAGTAAATTACATTCCCCGTCCCTAAAGTATGTATGTTATTTCACTCCCGGTCCTTGGGTCAAATTTTTTGCGGATTCAATCCCTTGACCCGGATTTTCGTTTCACTCCCGATCCCTAATACACATAAGTCCACACGAAATTACTAAAGTACCCTTACTTTTTAGCTTTTTATCCTCTAATATTTTTTTTATTAATTAATCGATCCATGTGTCGATGTATGATTACTATTACCAAAAATGAGTTATATTTTGATGTTTATTATTTGACTTAAACGAGGAGTTTATATGCCCGTGCGTTGCACCGGGTAGAAATTTACATGTATATATTTATATTTTTTAATTATGTCATACTCGATATTTTTTGTATTTCGTCAAGTACAAAAGACCATTTTTTAACCTTTTTTTCGTTATGCCATTTAACTATAATAAAATTAAAAATATTTGCTTTAAATATAACATTGAAATTGAAAATTCATACATCAATCTACTAACAAATTAAAACAGAGTTAATGGCAATATAATCTAACAAATTAATATGGAGCTAGTGAAAATATAGAAATATAATATTGATATATATACAAATATACAATAATAACAACTAAAAAATATTGAAGAGGGGAAAAAAACCAAACATGCCCCAGAATTGAACATGTGTGGACTTCCAAGTAGGCATGACGTAGAAACCACCAACCTGTTAATGTTCCTTCGATATTGTTTCTTATACTAAATATATATATTTATAGTTTACCCTAATAAGACAAAATAACTAATATTCATAGTAGGTTAAAATTGATATATCCGAGTATTTTTTACCCGAGCTTTACGACGGGGTTAAAAAGTACATTCTTAAACTACAATATGAATTTCATTTAAAATTTTAAGTTGACGAAGGTATAATCTCTTTATGGTTATTTTTTTATTGTATTTTTTTTTTTGAAATGCTGTTTTTTTTATTATACTAATATGTATGTATAATTGAAAAATGTAACTTAATACAAATTTAATAGAATATTACATAAAAATATTAACTTAAATTATCGTTTGCAATTATTTGTATAATTTTATCGTAGTAAAATTAGTATAAAACTTTGTTGTAAAACTTTGTTGTAAGAAAAGAGAAAAAAATGTATAAGTTGTTATTTTAAAAAAAAGGGAAAAAATAAATTTAAAATGTAAAGGAGGAAAATGGAAAATGTTAAAAAGTAAAGGGTATAAAATGGAGAAGTGATAATAGTTGAGATGAAGAAAATGGAAAGTAGCTAAAATTTAAAGGGGAGAAAATGGAGAAACACTAAAACTTAAGGGGTGGCAATTTTAAAGTTACAGGGTAGAAAATGTAAAAGTACTAAAAGTTAAGGGTAAAAAGCTAAAAAACGTTGAAACATAAAAGGTAGAAAATAAAAAAGTACTACAACTTAAGGGGTATAAAGTATAAAATTTTAAGGGGTAAAAAGTGTAATTTTTTTTTTTTTACTATTCATAAGAGGATCAAATTGATGTAGGAGAGAATAAAATAGTAATAAAAATAATATAAATAATAATGTTATATGACAACATCTTTTCCCCACCTGCAAATCTTCATCCAAGTCCGTTGATCATTACCCTCATCCAACTATTTTCCTTATTTTCTGACTTCCTGTGTTCAATTTCTTTTCTTCCCCATTTGCTTCCCATCATATCCTCAACAACACTATCACCGAACATACATATGACCTTCACCAAAAATAATCACCACATCTTCTTCACAACACATCCCCAACGACACCATCATCGCCGGCAGCTTGATTATTAACTAATGTTTCCTGTTGGCCGTTAACAAGTTCCGACAATCATCTTCAACCCCTTTCCCCGTCGTTGATTTCTCCTGTCAAGTGCCTGAAACTCCGACGACAAAAAACGACCATTTCAGATCTGAAGTTGCAGGTCATCGGAAGCTTTGCCCGAAGTTCAGATCTGAATTTGTATTCGACGCCTTTTTCGGGTCTGATAGTGGTGACGTGATTTACGACGGAGTGGGGGTGGTGTCGGGATTTTTTAGTTTGTTTGTTGCCGGGATAGTAGGGTGGGAAAATGGCGATGGTGGGTAACAGTTGAGGTGGGAAAGGGATGGTAGTCTTCAACCAATACTAGATTGAGATACAAGACAAATATAATCACTTAATAATCAGTATGAATCTCAAACTTGAATTGAAATCGAAATAAATCAGAGAAGATGATCTTTCATTTATTTTTCTCAAAAAGAAAAAAAATATAATAAGGAAATAAATAAGGAAAGGACTATTTTACCCTTATCCTAATTGGATGAGGGACCGGGAGTGAAATGATAACGCGGGTCAAGGGACTGAACCCGCAAAAAATCCGACCCAAGGACTGGGAGTGAAATAAAATGTATACTTATGGGCAATGTAATTTACTCTAATTAGAAAGCACGATGAACAACAATAAAATTAATATTTCGTACAAAGTAAAAACACTCAAATTTGCATGAAGTCAAAGTAAAAAAAAAAATTCAATTTTGCGAAATAAGTCAATCAAACTAATAAAAAATGTCAAAATTACAAACAGAATACTAAAATAGTCATATAACCATGGAGTATTTCTCCGGCAAGAACAATCAGTAATTCGCAAAATGATTTTATTTGTATAGTGTTAGCTTTAAAAGGAAATAATATCTGAAGTTTTTTAAACAATACACCTGGGAACAATGAAAAAAAAAAAAAAAAAGATATCTCGGTACCCTAAGTTATCGCCTGCATCGGATTTGGATATGAGGGAGGGCTGGATGACTTTTGTAATCAGGAGGCCGTGTACCAAGTTGTTGACCAGTGGTGACTGTAAAGTCTAGTAAAAAATAAAGTAAAAATGCTCTGTTAACAGTTACTAACACTTATATTTTGTTTTGTAAAGAGAAAATCATTCAAAATGATCTGCCATACACTCTTTTTACCAAAATACGTTGCCGTCTCCTCTATTACCAAAACACTCCCGTGATCGGTGTAATAAAAGTTGATCATACATATAATTGTGACGGTGTTAACTTCTTTACATTTTACTAAATAAAGGTCCAATTAAATGTTGACAACTCAACACAAAAAAACAACCATTAAAAGTCCCCGGTGAGTATTTGTATAATAGTGTACCACATTCGATGGTTTGAATAAACTCTATTTTCGGGAACAATCGAAACTGATTTAACCGTCGCTGGCAAGTACATTGGGAACTAGCTTCTATAGTGAGGTGGCATGCTTCTGACCATAAACGTTTGTTCAAACCATCGAATGGGCCCCACCATTATACCAATACTCGTTGGAGACTTCCAAATTCCAATGATTGCTTATTATGTTGAGTTGCCACTATTTAATTAGACCTTTATGTAAGTATGATGAAAAAAAGTAACACTATCGAAGAAATTATTTTATTTAAGTATGATGAAAAAAGTTAACACCATCGAAGAAATTATTTGATTTTGATTTGCAATTTGAATTTGATAGCTTCCGTTCATATCCGTCTTTATTTTGTTCAATGTATTTGCTCGACATCTCTAACAGATCCCGACAATGAAAGGCTCTACTAGAGGTAAAATAGCTCCATTTATATTAGATAGTGAAATTATATAACAAGACATGTACATCCAATAACTAATGCAACACATACAACAGTTGAATCTCGATGCATATTTGAGCATCATTTAAAACAATGTTTTACACTTTTATACAGCCACCTGGTCCTGCTAAAATAGCAAAATCACAAGGCTCTCCCTCGATTATATATGTAAGACTTTGCTGCATATATGTAGATCCCAAATGCTCCTGCACTGATTCCAGCAAGAAGGTAGTAAAAATAATCAATATGAGCTCGATTCATGTTGTCAGATATCCAACTGTCTTGATCGTTTCCACTAGTCATTTTCTCAATGATTGAGATGAGAAAACTGCTGAGGAAGCTACCGATTCCTATGACACTGAGGTAAATCGCTAGACCTATACTTTTGAGATCACTTGGCATTTGATCATAGAAAAACTCTTGCATACCCACCATTGTAAACACTTCACCAGCTCCAAACAACAGGTATTGAGGTAATAGCCACCATATCTTCATTGGGATTGTTGCACTTGGTTCATTTACCAATCCATATTCACAAGCAATTTTTAGTCTTTTTGTTTCAATGACTGCTGCAACAATCATTGAAACAATAGATATGAGGATGCCTGTTCCGATTCTTTGAAGCATTGTTATACCAGATGGTTTCTTTGTAATGGTTCTAGTAAGAGGAACCAATATGGTATCATAGATGGGAATGAGAATGATAATAAAGAGGCCGATGAAAGATTGTAGGGTCGCTGCTGGAATCTGGAAGCTTGATCCAATTAACCTGTCCATAGTAGCTCCTTGTTTTGTAAAAAATGTGGAAGTTTGAGCATATACAATTCCATACCCTAAACAGCTAACCCATATTGGAACTAATCTAAGAACCGCCTTTGCTTCTTCCACCTCGTCGATGTTACAAAAAGTTCCATCTTTATCTGATCCATCATGAGAAAGCAGAGCTTTGTTGAGAAACCTGCAATTTAGCACATATTAACAAGTTAAAAACTTAATGCCTTCCACATATTGTGGATTTGGGTCATCCGTGTTTAACGTGTCGTATCTATGAGATACTCGAACGATTTGAAAGTTGCTATAAGAGTGTTTTTAATGGACACAACATTCTACATCGTTTTATTCAAAAGAATTAGATTATTACTATATCATATAGTTTTTGTTATCATATTTATCACACTAATTAGTTATAAAACGCTTTATAAACTAGGGAAACAAGTATTTTGTGTCAAGCTGACCTGACCCATCTTGACCAGCACTAAACTACCCGTTTTGACTCATTAACTAACCACCCTGACCCGCACATTTTGTCAACAATAGTGACGACCAATAGATCCATGTGGATTCACAACATGGAGTTTGATCTACTCTTACCTAAACTGCTGAGAATCTTGATAAGGGAAGATTCCACAAGCTTCCTCTTGCGCAGATATTGCTGAAGGTGTAGTTTGCCAATTCCTAGCTGCATTAACAAACACACGACCAATTCTCACGAAACCACTTTTCTCTTCTATTTTATCTCCAAAACGATAAGTTGCGGTTCCAAGCAAGAATATAAACAGGGCAAAACCCATGATGATGCACGGAATCCCGAATCCAAGACCCCAACTAAGGTTATCCTGGATGTAACTAAGAACAAAGATCCCAACTGTAGGGCCAGCACACAATCCAAAATACCACCAGTTAAAGAACGAGCTTTTGGCTATAACTTCTTCGGGATTGTCTCCATCAAATTGGTCAGCACCAAAAGCCTGGACAGAGGGCTTGTGCCCGCCTTGTGCAAATGCCACAAGATATAGTGAAATGAAAAATAGGATAACTTGGACCTCAGGAGAGGGAACCAAAGTGGAAAAGGCCAGCAATGCAAGTGCCTGTTAATCATGGTATTCTAATTACATATTACAAAATTACAACACAACAATATAACAAAACTTTATTATTTGTTCATCAAGTTCCATGGCAGGTAATTTCAACATGGGTGCTATCAATAACAATAGCTTTAAATCACACAACAACAACAATGTGTCGATATCTAATCCCGTCAATGAGGGGTATGAGGAAGTAAGATGCAGACAGTTCGAGAGAATAGTTTAATACGGAGTAGTTTTGAATCTCTTTAATAATCTTTTTGTTTTTTCTAGAAATGGAAAGTGATCTACAAGGAAGCAATGTTTTTGCCTATATATTTGAATTTTGAAGGTAAATATTTCTCCGGATAATGTTTTTAAATCAACGTTTACCGTATACAACTTCCGTCCCTGTCGAAATTTCCACTTGATAAATATTGTTTGTTAGCGGTAAATATAAAAGGTAAAAAAGAAAACATGTTAATTAACTACAGTACAAATAAATAGAGTAATTAATGGGGCCTATTAAAGATACATTTTCCCCCTTTTTACCATCTCATACCCCCTCCGACCTACCTAATCAATCAGGTCATGTTTTTTCTTTTTACTTTCTATCACTTACACCATCTTTTTCAAATTCCACATCTGATTAATCTAAAATTGAAACTGGTTCTAAACTGTACCGGGACCGATCTTAAAAAAGACAGGACTGAAAAAGCACTGTACTGACCCAGGGTATGTGAAAGAATTTAGGGTTATTTTTTGTGACAACCGACAAATTAGGACAATAATTTGTGCCTAACTACGAAATAATTAGAGATAAGTCTAGCGAGCCCAAAAACGTTTGGACAAAAATTATCACGAAATTTATAATTAATTATAATCGCGTGCAAAACAATTGGAACGAGTCCGACAAAAACATACGTACGTTGGTGATACGAAAAATTTTAATAACACTATTTTATGTAGTAGTTATTTATACGAAATATTATGCGAACAAATATAGCATAAAGAAAAACAAAAATATTATACGTTTTATATTAAACGTATCGTACATGACCAGAAACTTATGAAACGAACCCGACAACCAAATGATTCAAATTTGTATAATTTGTAAACTCATAATAAAGTATTTGAAATAACACTTCGAAATATATTATTGCGAAATAATGTTAACGAACTAAACGAATAAAAATACGTTTTAACGTATAACGATCGGGTAAACGGACACGGGATTAAACACCATTAATTGAAACACAAAATCTTGAGACATCATGCCGTGGGGCCCAGCATGGGCTGGTTTTTCCTTGCACCAAATCAAACACCCCGTACTCCCTTTGAGTCTCAAACACACAAGTATGATTTTTTCCAAACCAATAATTTAACACCTCTCAACTCTCTTGCCTCTCTTCTCTCGGCAAAACAAAAACATCAAGAGGCCTCAATCATCATCATTCATCCATCATAATATTCATTTTTCATTATCAACAATAAGTGCAAGGTGGAGCTAGGAAACAAAAACAAGCTCAAGGATCATCATCTTCATCATTCTTTTATCTACTAAAAGCTTTGTAAGGATTACTCAATTTTCAATAATCTTCTATGTTGTTAGCTTGTATAACATGTTATAAGTTCACCTATTGAAAGATATAGCATGAAAACTTAACAAAAAGTAAACAAAACATAAACTTTGGTGATGTCGATTTCTGGACAGAAATTTTCTGTCACGGTTATAAAATTGTATAAAATCATACGAGTAACGAAAACACTTGAGACCACTTGGAAAATCTTCGTATTTATGTTAAGAACAACTTCCGTGAAGAACGCTTCGCTTGAAAATGCACAGATTCTGATCTAGCAATTGATTCGTAAAGCTTAGGTGTGAAAAACTAGTTTCTGGACAGGCATGATCACGAATTTTTTAAAAATATTGTGGATGTCTAAAAATCATGAAAACGATACTGGAAGTAGGTGATATATAAGGGAACATCGTGTAAAAATTTCGGATTCGTTCGATAAGTTTTGACCCCCGAGAACGAGCTCGAAAGTAACCGAAAACACTTAAAAAAAACTGATTCGGGGACTGTTTTTGCATCAAACTAAAAACGACACTTTCGAGCCAACTATAAAACGTAACGACAATTTTCCCGAGCTCTAGAGACATATTTAAGACTTCCCTAAAAGTTTCGGGTCAAACCGAGAAGGTTTGACCAAAGTCAACAAAACCGACACTCGTAACGTGAAACGTTTAATCAATTAAATATATTGAGTTTTTGGTCAAAAACGAGTTATAAAATACTTTATGGTCAAAACCGAACAAAAATAACGAAAATATGTGAGAAACGAAAAACGTCACTTAACGAAAACGAAGACGAAACGCGAACACGTGAAACATTAAACGAGCGGTTAAATAAAAACAATTTATTTCATTTATGGGCCAAAACCATTACATATTAAATTTGGGCCGAATGGGTTGCTTAGTAGTTATTAGACATTTGGGCCGGGTGATAAACTAAATGGGCCGGATGGTTAATTGTTTGGGTTTTGAATTTGGGTCAAATATATACTTGGGCCGAAACTATGTTGGTCCAAAACTTTTTAAATGGGCCAAGTGAGGGACCAAGCCCAACGGGTTAAGTGTTATGATGGGCCGATGAGTCTAAGTCAAACGGGCCATTGGGCCAAGATAAAATTTAATGGACCGGTTATCATTAAATAAAATGGGCCAAAAGGTTTTAAGGTTATTGGGCCAAAACATTTGGGCTGAACGATTTGGGTTGAGCCTAATGGGCCATAAAACTTTAAAACATAAACGCAATGCGGGTTAATATTTTGAAATGAATATTTAACCTTGTGACGATTCGACAAATATAAAAAGTCATTTTTACAAGTTTACATATATATATGTAACAACAAACGTTTATGATTGTATGTATATATACTTAATAACAAACGACGACTCTATATATATATTTTTTATATATATACAAATGATGACTTTCGAAACGATGATGTATATTTATTTTATAAACGGAAATAAATATGACAAGAAGTTTTATAACAAATAAAACTTATATGCATTTTATACGTAAACTACGTATTCAAAACTTTTATATATATATATATATATATATATATATATATATATATATATATATATATATATATATATATATATATAGGTGGAGATTCATATGAGAACCAACTAAAAGTTGAGAACTTTGAGAACCACTACATTACATGCTTGTTCACATGTGATTTAACTTCATTCACATGTGAACATTGATTTAGGTTAGATTTGTAAAGAAAAAAAATTAAAAAAATCCTAAATTATAGCGAAAAACACAAAAAACAAATATATGTTCACATTTGATGATAATGTGAACAAATCATATAGAAAGTGTTTTAAGACGTGATTTTCGAATTTTTTTCTTTACCAATCTAACCTAAATCAATGTTCACATGTGAATGAAGTTAATCACATGTGAACAAGCATGTAATCTAGTGGTTCTCAAGGTTCTCAACTTTTAGTTGGTTCTCATTTGAACTATATATATATATATATATATACACATACAACAAGTACAATGTATTGAGATTATAACTATATATTTTCACATATATATACAAATAGAATATACGTTTAACAAACGTACGCAATATAATATACAACAAGTATATATATATATATATATATATATATATATATATATATATATATATATATATAGAACAAATATATATATGTACAGTGGGAACAAAATGACATTCAAATATATATATATACAACTACATACATGTATATACATATATATGAAACGAATTATATGACGTAAGAAATAATAACAATATTTCAACATAACGTCAACAACTATTTGTACAATTTAAGAAATCAACAATTTCTTTAAAACAAACAAACTATTAACATAAATTGATTCAACAAATCAAAGTACTTATGTTAATACAATTATTGCGTATAGGTTAACATACCTTGGGCGCGCTACACATTTGCTAGCTTTCACATCTACATATCAAGCAAACTACTGTGAGTTCACAGCCCCTACTTTTATTGTTTTAAATGCTCTCAAACTAGGGGTAAAAAACATAGCAACTGTTTTACTACTACGTGCAATAAATGTTTATAATTATTTTGGTGTTTATGTGCTACTAATTATGTGAATGATTTCATACTATGATTGCGAATCATCTGTGAATACTTGTATGTTTATGTACGGTTATTGGATATTACTTTCCTACAAACTGTTGTGAACAACCTTATTTGACTTACTTGTCAACGCTTTTACTAAATGAATATGGTTAAACAAACCATCTTTACATAAACCTGTGAATTCACTCAACATTATTGTTGACATTTTTACTATGTTTTTCAGGTATCTAGCAGCACTAGTAAGCCTGCATACACATGGAGTTAGGCGACCCTCAACAAACTAGGATGCCATATTTGGGACAAAAATAGAATTTTCTTTGTATAATTAATCATATTAATTGTACTTATGAAATCACTTTTGAGACAATATATTTTATAACATGATTTTACGACTTCGTTAAGTAGTAGATATTTTATAACAATTATATATTAAATTGGCATCTTAGTTCACTGTTCTGCAATAATCACACGCTCTGATCTGACATGATGTTCAACGTTAACGTCAGCACCCCTGTACACATTAATGCTTCCGCAAATCGCGCGTTGACCGCGCTGACCGAATTTGGGGGTGTCACATTTTTAGAATACCCCTAATTAATACGAGTAACTCCTAATCATAGTGAAAATAATTATAAATAAAGATTGAGAGATGGCAAACCAGAATATAAAGTAAAGAAGCCATTATAGTGGTTAGGTATCGACCAAGAAAACCATCAGCAATGAAAGCGCCAACAAACGGAAGAAGCCACGCCGTTCCTGACCAGACGTTGACATTTTCGGCTGCCGTAGCCGTTGACTGGCCCAAGGGACCAGTCAAGTAAGTGATCAAATTAGAACTAACTCCATAGTACGCAAATCTCTCAGCCACTTCAACACCTGATTATAAAACATGATTAGACAATTAATTAAGTTAGAACGTATTTATAGTAATTGGAGTATGTTTAATTTTGTGAAGCTTAGTGACATTAATAAATTACCGATGATGAAATATGCTGATCGCCAGCAGCCGGATTTAGATCGGAGGACTGGACGACCTTTGTAGTCGACGACGCCGTCGACGTAGTTGTTGACCAGTGGAGACTCGATTCTGGCGGTGTCGTTGTCATCCATGTCAATGTCAACGCACTTTGTCAACTTGTGTTTTTGCTCAAAAACTTGTTACTTTGCGCTTTCTGATGTAATCATTGGTATTTGATCTTCGAATAACCTGTATACTCCCCCAACTTGACATATGGAAGTCAAAATTGAATGTCAATTTCTTGGTGGAAGTGATAGCTGTTTTATAAATAATTAAATACCAAGGTTAAGATAAGATTTGAAATAAAAATATTTATAATAAAGAACATAGAATATGAAATTATAAAATGAGTAGAAGAAATTAGAAAATAACATTTACTCTCATTCCACTACAAATGTCTACGTTACTATTTTGAGATGTCTCAAATAAGTGTCCACTTTCATGTTTCAACAATTTGAAAAAAACTTCAGTGGGTAGATATGTTATTTGATTGGTGAAGAGTGTAGTTAGTGGAGAATTCTAAAAATGTGGGCAAAGTCAAAATGGACACTTTGACTTGTACAGAAGGATTACTTATCTACCCGTCATTTTAAAATTTATTTTCGATTGCGATCCTCTTGTTCAACTGGAATATGAGAGTAATGTTTTCTCACATATCTACAATCGACATCCATCTATAACTAGTATATTACCCGCGCAATGCAGCGGGATTAGTAACATTTTTCGTTAACATGTTTTGTTCAAGGAATTGTACGTATTTATGAAATATTTAAAAGAAAACTTATTTTATTTCAATATTGCATATAAATAAGCATAAAATTTAAGTAAATAATGTGTATCTAAATTCACTTACATTTGTTAATTTTGTTTCCAACGGTACTTCTTTAGAAAAACTCCAATACATATAATTATATTTGTGTTTTATAAGGATGTAAAGTGTGTTATAGAAATAGAAATTGTAATTACTTAAAAAGTTTAATTTACGAAATCTTAAAATTTATTTGGAGAGAGAGTGTCATCTCTTTTATATAGTAGTATAGATATAGATATAGATATAGATAATAATACTACTATATTTAGGTTCGTGAAGTATTACCTAATGATAATAAATGATGAGTTTATTGTATACTAATAATAGTAAATAGTAATAATAAGGGATGATATTGGCTCTTTCAATTCTTATGGGGTGTCGATACATGCAACATACTTTTTATATTTATACAATAAAAATATACATTGCAGTGATAGTGTATGAATCAAAATATTTGTTCTAATTATCATTAGCCTTTGTTATGTGTAACTGTATACATTGAAATACATTCTAACATTATCATCCTATCATCAATCATCAATAATTATGATAAATAAGTTAATTAATCAATTGGTTATTCATTATGGATTTGATAAACATTGCTCAAATGGTAATGGTTACGGGTTTAAGTTACCATTTATACAAAATAAACAACAAACTTGTCATTTTTTAAAGAATCATAGCTTAACATTTCATTTATAATTTATAGATTCATCATCAATATGAAAATTTTAGTATTAAATTAATGCTTGAATCTATATAAGTTAAACTTAACAATTATCTTTAGGTCAATGATTATCAAAACTATATGATAGCAATGGTTTGATATGGAATAGATTGAGCTATATCCACATCCATATCAATTTATTATTTTTCATCCAAATCCATATTCATATCCATATCCAGTTATATTCGAAATCATCCGTTCGTATCCATATCCGATGGATGACACCGGTTAATGGATGTCCATTGAATATCAAAAAAATGTTTTCTTTTCTAAAATGAAACTAAACAATTAATGTAACAAATAAAAGATAGAATTACACGAGACAATAGCTCTTAAAACATTATGTCCCGGGCGAGGCGACCGATAAATGCCCTTGTAAATTTTTGTAAACAATCAACACACTATTTTGAAAGGTTTGAAACATAGTCAAACTAGTGGTACGTTTATCCCCATGTTGATTGTTACTAAATAAATTAAATTTACAATTTGAGGAGATAACCTCAAGTTACAAGCTCGACATAGATTCAATTTTACGTTTTCATTCATTTCGTAAAGAAAAACATCAATTAATTTGTAACATTCAAGTTCGACATAGTTTGACCTAAAATGAATGTATTTGTGCATTCCTGATATGTATTCATTAGTACTCTCATGTACATTTTACAATAATAAACTTGAAGGCCTTTTATGTATTCTACAAAAAAAAGGGGGGGTTTGTTATCGGAAGCCCTAAAGGCTTTCGTTAAAGACTTTCAAACGTGCATAAGAGATTTATACATTTACTAAAATTCAGGGGGTCAAAATAAAGTCATGGGTAGACAACAGTTGTTGGTTATGATCATAGTACAAGTTTTAATGCATGTCTGAAAGCCTTAACGAAAGCCTTAAAGGCTTCCGTTAGCAAAATACAAAAAAAAAAAAATAATAATAATAAATAAATAAATAAAAAATTATAAAAAATAAAAGTTTAAAAAGTTAATATTACCAACTCAAATGCATATATATCCTTTAGGCATAATAATAGTTGAGAGATATAGTTTAATGAAATTTGTGGGTGACAGTTTAGAAAACTAATTTCTACATATGAAATCCACGCTTTATGTTTTTGTTTTGTTATCAAAAAATATGATGATGATGATTATATGATAGTGTTGTGTTTTACTGTTTTTTTATTATTGCCGTAAGAAAAATATAGGGGTTGAGGTTGATGTCGAGGGTCAAACGGCATACTTACACAAGAACAGGGATGAAACTATCACAAAATTGACAAAAATAATAAAATAAAACATAAGTAGGCCATGTGGTCATCTTTCCCAACTTATCAAACCTAACACACCTGTAGTTAGTGGCGGATCTAGAAACTTTTATCGCAGGTAGCAAATAATAATTCACGACTTACTTCGCTTCGTGGCTTGTTTATGGTCCGCGCTACTATGTGATTCGTCGAGACTAAGTTTGATTCAAAATTTGAAAATCTATCAAATCACAAACATCCTTCACGATTTATAATATGAATAAAGGTTGAATTATAGAAAAAAAAAAAAAATAACAATTGTACATGGTGGACTGGTGGGTGAACAAAAACCAAAAAGAAAAAAAGCTATAAATTTCTCTACTTCTAAGAATCGAACACGTGACCACTACATAATCAACTCAAAGATTTAACCATGTGAGGCAAATAGCCATTGATAGTTAATATAACTAGCAACACTATATAAACGTTAGATGCAATATCAAATCTATAAACAGAAATGTCACAAACATTTTTATAATTCGAGGGATCAATCCGTGTGTAGCATGTGCTACCCATTGAACCTACATAAGTCCGTCTCTGCCTGCAGTTAAATTTCTTCCACTGAAACCAGGAACCAAGTTTTCTTTTTTTCCTTGCCATGACTTCAATAGGCTAATCTTACTATCTAAACATGTTTATGCATATAGAAATATCATATAACTTGATTAAATTGTTTGTAAATCAGTGTTTATGTACCCTAATTTCAGATTTGCTTATACACAATTCCGATCATGAAATAGTTGCTACCCCCTCCTAGGTCGATGCCCCCAGCGGTCGCCCGGCCTGCCAACCCCCAGGGCCGGCACTGATTATAATAACCGTAATATAGGTTGGTAAAAATACAGACATGATATAGTATTTGAAGATTTAAGAAACACTTATCTTTTGTTCTTTGCATTGCTACACACGTTTGATCAATGCTTATCACCAGTTATTAAATTTCTTTATACGGCTGGAATACAAACTATATGTAGTGACGTAGGAATTTTAATTTACTAATAATATATAACGAAAATGTCAAGAGAAAAGAACTAAAAATAACTAAAATTTTCATAAGCATATAGCTTATGTTATATATATGCATATCTTAGTACTTGTATACGAGTATATATGTATTTTTTTTTGGGGGGGGGGGGGGGGGGGGGGGGGGGGGGGTAATAGATTAGTCCATGAATAAAAACTTAGCATCCTCATGCGATTCGGTAATCATTCACATTCATATCTGCTATAAATCTATTTTAGATCGTCCATATCCACTACTGGTAGATAGATCGAGTTGATGTATGATGAATCGGATGATCATTGCTATCCCTAATCAAAACCCACAATCCATACGATTTCCACTCCTTAAAGTCATATAAGAAACTCCAAACCCTACAAAACCACAATGAGAGCTTCAACCATAACCTATAATTATTTGTCAAAGACTCAAAGCGTAGTATAGCCATGTACATCCGATAATTACTACAACACCTAAAACAGTTAAATTAACAACACATTTCTCACTATTTCATAACACCACCTGCACATTATGCCCATATTGCAATATTATGAGGCGCTCCCTCGATTATATATGTAAGATTTAGCTGCATATATGAAGATCAAAAGTGCTCCAAAGCTAATACCAGCAAGAAGGTAGTAAAAATAGTCAATATGAGCTCGATTCATGTTGTTAGATATCCAACCATCTTGGCTGTCCCTACTTGTTGCTTTCTCAACGATTGATATGAGAAAACTGCTCAAAAAGCTACCGATTCCCATGACACTAAGATACAACGCTAAACCTACACTCCTGAGATCACTTGGCATTTGGCCATAGAAAAACTCTTGCATACCCACAATTGTAAATACATCCCCAGCTCCAGCCAATAGATATTGAGGTAATATCCACCATATCTTCATTGGGATCGTTGCACTTGGATCATCTACTAATCCATGCTCGTGAGCAATTTTTAGTCTTTTTGTCTCAACGAGTGCTGCAAGGACCATCGCAACAATAGATATGACGATGCCAGTTCCAATTCTCTGAAGCATTGTTATACCAGATGGCTTCTTTGTAATAGCTCTGGTAAAAGGAACCAAGACAGTATCATAGATGGGAATAAGGATCATAATAGAGAGGCCGATGAAACATTGTAATGTGGCTGCTGGGATATGGAATCTTGATACAATTGACCTGTCCATTGTAGCTGCTTGTTTCGTAAAAAATGTGGCAACTTGAGCAAATACAATTCCATACGCTAAACAGCTAACCCATATTGGAACTAGTCTAAGAACCGCCTTAGCTTCTTCCACCTCATCGAGGTTACAAAAAGTTCCATCTTTATTTGATCCATCATGGGAAAACAGAGCTTTATTGAGAAATCTGCCATTTACAACATATTAAGAAGTTCGCAACTTACTTAATATCTTCCACATATTGGGGGCGGGGCATGTGGATCTTGTTAGAGTATACAATATAATATATTCAAATTGTCACACAATTGTGGAAGCGAATAAACACGTATATGTAATTAGTTAAGATAGAATTGTACCTTTTAGCAAAGCACCAATAAACTATAATTAAATAGTTGAGGGTTTAAAGTAAAACCCCACTACGATCGCACACACGACAGCAACTCAATCCGTATGCTAGTACCCGTTCTTATTTAGTCAAACCACAAGAGACGAAAAACATAACCCCTTGGGTTTTATTTCCGATTGAATACAAGAGAGAGGATAATGATTATATTTTTTTTCCAGGGTTAATTACCTCTCTAATTATAGGGTGTAAGTAACTTGGAAAATAAGTTTAGGGTTTATTTCAAACCCATGGGCCGGCCTCGTAGGGTTTTCTGGAATGTTCCAGAATTCTCCAAGTTTACTAATTACATTTAAGTCCCTCTCCTTTTAATAAACGTACAATTAACACCTTAATAACGTTTACTTATTTATTCATGAACGGATTAATTAATATATCTCACATTTATATTAATTATTTAAATTGAGCATAAGTGTCAATACGTGTGACCCCGTAGGCTTAAATATTTCCGGACATGCATTTATTTATTACGTGGTCATATCCCAACAGCTCCCACTTGAGCATGTCATTAATAAAAGCAATGACATTGGTAAGCGTCTAGCAACACGCCAATGTCCCCGAAAATGTTTAAGTATAGTTTCTTGAAATATATAATCAAGCTTCTCAAGAAAATGATTTTAGTCTTTACTATCCATTTGTTTCAGATACCTTGTTAATTATGGATATGGATCAATGTCATTCCATAGATTAACGATTCTGTTTCTCATTTCTATAATCAATCAAGATTACCAAATCAATCGAGACAATCTAGAATTCATTTGGGTACGGCCGTACACACATCTTAATTAATTATAATGAGGGGCCCAGTGGTATCATACTTCAATAGCTAATTGAAGGAACAAATCCTATCTTGACTACACGTGTCAGTCATGTACTTCACTACACTTCTGAAAATAGCCCTTTATTACTACCTTATTCAGGATAGTTAGAACTATATCAAGAAAATGTAATCCACACATGCAAGACCTGCTTGCATCTCAAGTATAAGGATAAGTAAATCAATCATTCACAAGTTTGACTTAATGACGTCGATCCATAAAGTGATACCTTGTCAGTTGGGGTAGTCCGATATGCATCTTATGGATACCATGTGAGTTTGGAGGGACCATCCATACCAATCACTCAGATTTATCTTAGTTTAACTATATTCCCACATAGTTAATCAATAATGGACATTTTAGAATAATATAAGAATTACTCAAGGATTAAACATGCAAAATTAGGATACAATTAATTATTAAATGAAAACAAACATACCAAGTATTTTAATTCATTTATTGCATAATAATTGTTTTACATCCTTTATCCAAATACTAAAACACAGATTTACATGAAATAACTAGCAAAACGAAGTCCTATGCCCTCGGCATGTTGATTAAGCTTTCCCTTAGGTAAAGCCTTCGTAAACGGATCAGCTAGATTATCATCTGTGTGAACTTTGAGTAGATTGATTTCACCTAATTCGATCTGCTCTCGAATATAGTGATATCTTCTAGGATAATGTCTGGCCCCTTTCTGAACTCCAGGTTCATTAGCAATGATAATTGCTCATGAGTTATCGCAGTATAACTCTATGGGGTTTTTATTTGTGGGTACCACGTCAAGCCCATAAATAAATTTTCTAATCCAGACAGCTTCCATCGCAGCTTCCGAAGATGCTATGTACTCTGATTCTGTTGTAGACATGGCAGTTGTGGATTGCTTCTTGCTCTTCCAATCCACTGCGCCTCCATTCAGGATGAAGACGTATCCTGTCTGAGACTTTATATCGTCTCTATCGGTCTGAAATCCAGCATCACAATATCCAGTCACTTTGAGCTCTGCTTCAGGATTTCCACCATAAACTAGGAACATGTCTCTAGTAGCCCTCAGGTACTTGAGAATATTTTTCACAGCAGTCCAGTGACTTTCACCTGGATTCTGTTGAAATCGGCTGGTTATGTTCTGTGCGAACGCCACATCAGGTCTAGTGCATCTAACCGCATACATGATTGATCCCACAGCCGAAGCATAAGGAACCCTTTGCATACGCTCCACCTCAGCAGGTGTAGAAGCACACAGTTTGCTATTTAAGTCAAGTCTCTCTTGCATCGGAACATTTCAACGCTTAGAATTCTCCATCTTAGATCTCTTTAAGATCTTATCAATATAAGCACTTTGACTTAGTCCAATTAACCGCTTTGTTCTATCTCTATAGATCTTGATTCCAAGAATAAATGCTGCTTCTCCCAAGTCTTTCATAGCGAAACACTTTCCAAGGTAGGATTTTACATCTTGTAACATTGGAATGTGATTTCCTATGATCAATATGTCATCAACATATAAGACAAGGAAAGTAACATTACTCCCACTAGCTTTTTGATATACACATGGCTCATCAGGGTTTTGAGTAAATCCAAACTTTTTGATTTCCTCATCGAACCTCTTATTCCAGCTTCTTGATGCTTGCTTTAGTCCATAAATGGACCTTTGAAGCTTGCATACTTTGCTGGGATGTTTTGGATCAACAAAACCTTCAGGTTGAACCATATAGACATCTTCATCTAAGTAACCATTCAAGAAGGCAGTCTTGACATCCATTTGCCAAATCTCATAGTCATAGTACGCTGCTATAGCCAAGAGAATCCTAATAGCCCTAATGTCCGCTACAGGAGAAAAGGTTTCATCATAGTCAACTCCGTAGACTTGAGTATAACCCTTCGCTACGAGACGAGATTTATAGGTGTGTACATTTCCATCCATGTCGGTCTTCTTCTTGAAGAGCCACTTGCAACCAACGGTTTTAGCATTGGGTTGAAGATCAACCAAGCGCCAGACTTGATTATCTTTCATGGATTTCATTTCCACATTCGCAGCTTCAAGCCATTTTTCAGATTCAGGATCTGATAATGCAACTTTGAAATTAGGAGGTTCATTAAGATCCCCTAACACGTGTTCCTCAGATTCTACATTTAGACACAACTTCTCTGGAGCACGTATTGTCCTTGCGGCCCTACGAATTGGAACAACATTGACTTGAGGTTCAACACTTTGACCACTTTCCCCCAAGTTGATGTTCGCTAGTGTTTGTAGAAGGTGATGCATCTTCCTCTTGAGTCTCATCAATTTCTACTACCCTCCCACTGTTTTCTTGAGCTATGAGATTCTTTTCAAAGAACTCAACATATCGAGCAACTTTAACAGTATTTTCAGAAGGAAAGTAGAAGTAGTAACCCATTGTTTCCTTTGGGTATCCTACAAAGATGCACTTAACAGATCTTTGCTCGAGTTTGTCAGGCGTATCCCGCTTCACAAGCGCCTCACATCCCCAGACCTTTAAGTAAGACAAATTTGGGACTCTTCCATGCCACAATTCATGTGGTGTCTTATCAACCTTCTTGGTTGGAACCATATTCAGAATACGTACAGTAGATTCAAGAGCATAATCCCAAAATAATAATGGGAGAGTTGTAAGGTTCATCATGGATCTTACCATGTCTAACAGGGCTCGATTCCTCCTCTCAGACACTCCATTATGTTGTGGTGTGTATGGAGGAGTAAGCTGTTGGACAATTCCACACGCTTTCAGATAATCCTTAAACTCTTGGCTTAAGTATTCACCACCTCGATCCGTACGAAGGATCTTGATGGTCTTACCAAGTTGATTTTCTACTTCATTTTTAAACACTTTAAATGTTTCAAAGACTTCATGTTTATGTTTAAGCAAGTAAACATAACCATAACGACTGAAATCATCAGTAAAAGTGATGAAGTAGTTAGCACCTTGTCTTGACACATGTCGCGGGTCCCAGCGGTTGGTCGGGTTTTAGAATCCGGGTCGTTGCAAAGACGGTCACCGAGACGCGCGAACGGTTGAAGTTTTAAAAATTTATATATGCTGGGCTCAAACTATTCAAGCTACCTACCTTGTGGGTAAGGCGGCAAGTATAACTCGAGTGTCGTCCAAAATCGGAACGAATTGAATTGAATTGGAACCTACCAAAGACAACTTGACAATAGGATGGGTTTAAAACAAGGTAGGTATGGGTTTTGGTTTTATCTAATCTAATCTAAAGACAGAAATTAAAATGCAGGAAAGTAAAAGAGAATATAAGCAGCAGGTAGAGAGTGATTGCTGAAACTTCGACGATTAGGGTTTCGGGATGATATTATATTGATGATAGGTGATTACTCTGGTTAAGAATTTTCTAAACAGTCGGTGTAAACACTAGGACCCTACGTCTAGGTGTAACCCTAAAGCATATGTCACTGAATCCTAGGCTATCCTGATTCTGGTCAGATGGGACTGTCTTCAGACCCACCTCACCGTCTCTTTCGGAGACCAAGCGACCCTCTGAATGGGGTTAAGGAATAAGGCGACAGTCCACAACAATGACTTTTCTTAACACCTATGTCTATCCAATTTTAACATAGTAATACTGGTTGTATGCTGAATAAGTTAAACTATCGGTTAAGTAGAGTTTAGGGGTTTTAAGCATCTGGGAACACAGCCGGCATCCTTGCTTTCATTTCCTAACTCATGTTTTATCTGTTTAAGTTTTTAATACTTTCGTCATGGATTAGACCCTCCTTTGCCATCGGTCGTTCATCCCTAGGCATGCGTACAGTGTATAGTGACCTTATTTTTCACAGTACTCTAACCCTAGGTATATCTACGGTGTTTTAAAGACCTATTATATCTTTACACAACTTTATAGCCAGAGGTAGTTTAACAGTGTACTATAGCATTTTCACGGCTTAACAAGACCTAGACCCGTGTCTGGAAGTGTTGCTTCCAGGTAATCCACGGTGAGATAGGCCACCGGCATTTCCTTGGCTTCCACGTATTTGTACTCTACCAGCGGTATTTCCAACGCTATACCAAGTATTCTGACGTGTTATGGCGATCTCACAGTTTCATACAAACAGGAGATAACTGTGTATTCGTAGTTAGGGTTGATCAGATCCTATCCTAAGGCAACAGTCACGTGAGAGACCGGAAAGGGTGATTAATTAAGTCTACATCCAGGATAAGTCTAAACATGTATGCAACATAACAACCACCAATCATATATAAGATATATTAATTAAACATCATCCCTAATCCTAACATCTACATTCCAACAATCACATATTAATCTAGCTAATCAGCATGGCAACAATCATAAATCGTACTGAAATAATATGCAAAGTAAACATTATAACAGTAAGAAAGTAAGATAATATCACCGAATTAGAAGAGTAATACTGAAGATTACAACAGTGTGACTTGAATAACCTTGCTACAGCTTGATTACCCAATTACAACTTTCCTCTAGCTCTAACCGCTAACTTATATCTCTCTAGTTCTCCTCTAACTTCTAAGAGTAGTGCTAGAGAGAGAAACTAGAGAGAGAACTAACTACAAGAACAATTCTCCTCTAACTCCTAAGAGTAGTGCTAGAGAGAGAATTCTAGAGAGAGAAAGAGAAGTATGTGAAATAAAAGGTGTGTGATGTGTGTTTGAAATGAATGAGGAGGCTTGGTATTTATAGGAGAATGAGGTGAAGCTTGGTACAAGTCACAACGCATGAAGAACAAGCACCAAAGCGCAAACGGAGGGTACCGGACCAAGGGGGCAAACGGCACCTCACAAGCCACCAGGCCCCGTATACGGAACCCCAAGGGCAGTATACGGCACCTAGGGTACCGTATACGGTACCTAGGTGGGCAGGGGGGGGGGGGGTTGGTGCTTGGTTTGGCCTCCGCTTGTTTCTCGGTTGCTTGGTTCGTCCGTATCTTCTTCGTTTGGGCTCCGATTTGCTTGATTCTTGCGCCGTTGGCTTCGTTTTTCCGTTACGCTTCTAATGACACTGAGTTTGCCAAATTTGGAAGTGTTTGACTTTTGCGTGTTCCGGATGACGATCGGCGGGCTTCTAGACTGCACATCTTCTTCGTTCTTCACCCGTTTCTCTTGATTCTTTCACCACCGATCTTGGATTTTCCTATTGAATCATAAAATATGCATTAAGATCTACTTTGATAGGATAATCAAGAATGGAATATTTAAGGTGATAGTTTTTGCCTCGGTTTGCGTGCAAAATGGATGATTTTACTGATTTTTGTAGCAACGCCCGTATTTAGACTACCTTGGTGATTTATGATGATAAATGATTGTTTTGAAATGTTTTCACCAAAGAATAGTCCAAAAATTGTGGAAATAAGTACTTATAAACATGACTTTTTGGGTCACATCAAGTATCCCACACTTAAGCGTTGCTTGTCCTCAAGCAACACTCAGTTGTGTCCCTGTGAAAACATTTTATAAATTTTAGGTGAGTTAGAGCACCTCCAAAAAGTTACCACTTTGTCATATGGGAAATTTATTTAGAGAACATAGGGAAAGCTAAGATGATCCTTTCAGAAATAAGTATTGACTTTCCCAGGCATACTTTCCAAATCTCGTGATCTTGGAGTATACATGACTAGGCGATCTCACTAAAGGTGGTCACTCAATTCACTTAGAGTGTATCGGGTTTCCTATCAATCTAGCACAATTGAAATCGCTCAAATAGCCAATCATGCAGCACTTATCATCATAAGCTTGGTCGAGAATCGGATCTCCACCACTTAGGAAGAGGACGGCGCTAATTATCCCAAGACATTCAAGTGGGTTGTAATGTTTGTGAGGGTTGAGGGGTATGGATAGTGGTGATTTTTGGTTGTAAGGGGTTGCTTATCATGGGCATTCTAAGAATCATGAAAAACTTATTGTAGAACGGAGAAGATAGCTACTCGTATTTCATTGAATCTTTCTTTGAAAGATTGATACTCTGAAGCACTTTTAGCTTTATTTTCTTTTCTTTTTCTTTTCTTTTTTTTTCTGCTTTTTTTTTTCTTTTCTTTCTTCAGAACTTCTTTGCCAGAGAACTTTCAAGGATATTTTTGATTTTCTTTCGGAAATCTCTTCTTTCTTATCACGGACTTCTTCGAGTCTTTTCTTCTGGTGCCAATTTTTCGCACCCTTGATTTTCTAATTTTGGTGAACATGGAGGAGTAGATCAATTTAGAAAGAGATTCTTCATGATGTTTTTCATAACCTTAGAAATTCCAAGATAAGTTGTTGGGAATTTGGGAAAAGTGGTTAAAGATATAGGGTTTTGAAGAAACGAAAGGTTTAGGCTCAAAGGGTTTTTCTAGGCGGATCATCGATACTAAAAATGAGTATCGGAAGGGTTTTGGGCTTGAAAAGGCATGTAAGAATGGGTTTAATCCTAAGGAATGTCGAGATCATCTAATTGCACCTATACCGCGTACGGTACTCTCCAATGTGGTCTCGAAACGTATGTCAGGAACAAGTTCTAATTTAGAGATACTAGCATCGGCACACACAAGAAATGAACAATGTAGCATTTAGAATGAATGCTTTTAAGGCTCAAAACCTCACTGCAAATTTGGGTTTGTATGTGCCTAGCCATGCTCCTTAGATTGTTAATACTTATTTAATAAATTTCTACCTTAATTTCCCTAATATTCTTGAATAACTAACTCATATTAGAAATGGTTTCTCTTTGAAAGAAATCGTAACTCAAAAATAGTAGAGCTAATTGGGTGATTTTGCTCATACTTTATTATTTTTGTTTAAAAAGTTTTGAAATTTTGAAAATTTGAGGAGCATTTTCTGAGTAAAGCTATTTGGACATTAAAATCTATAAAACATCTAATTCAAGGTGTTCTATACCTGCTATCCCACACTTAGAGGAACATTGTCCTTAATATTCTTTTGAGTTGAGATTATATTTGAAAATATAATCCCACACTTAGAGTTTGAACATATAGAAAATGTTTCTCAAGTGTTTGGTTTGGGCTGGAATCCCACACTTAGTGATAAGTTTAGGATAGAGTATAAATTACTTTGCATTCCGAAGCTAACAAAAATGAATCAAGATATGAAAACGAGGTGAAAGGTAAGAAACTCCCCAGATGACGATTTAACGTTTAGAGGCAAAAGCTGAGAATTCGAAGATCTTCATTAAGAGTGATTCAGCTCCGCATGTCCTTATCAAGAGTCGATCCATAGTGTAAGTGGAAATTCTTATTAGTGAATTTCACACTTTTGTGATCTAAGATTTGGAGACGATTCTGGCTAAGATGTCTTGGAGTGTGGGTTGAGATCCCACACTTAGATCTTTGAAGAATCTGCGGTGCGTGTGCGAGTTTCAGAAGAAGATAGACCAAAGCTCCTCTCCTGAGATGTGTGTAAGTTCCGTGGTCTGCAGTTGTGAATTCCTTAGTTGTCTGCCTTTTTAACATCACGGTTCTTTCTTGAACGCTCGTCATCTCATATGGTCTCGTGCTCATTCATCACACATTCAATCACTTATTCTAAATAAATAAACAAACATAATAATTAAATACGATAAACGAAATATAATAATAAAGTCTCAACCATAAAGGTCGAAAAATATCCCAAAAGTCTAACCAAGTGCAAGATAGAGATCACTGTAATCAATACAATATGAAAGTCAGTGATATAAATATGAATCATAAGATAAGTAGTCTAGAATGGAGGATCCTCTGCTGGTATGTCATCAGGCTGAGCTGGAGGTCCTGCAACTGACTGCTGTCCGCTAGATACCCTCTGCTCATCTGGAGGTAGTAGTCCTCTCTGAATCAATATCTGCCTGAGAGTCATCGCTGGAAGCGCCATCATATCATCATAACCCTGTGCGAGCATGTCCGCAGTGGTAACACCTGCTGTCTGTAACATATCAAGGTAGAGCTGCCTGAGAGTGCTCTTAGTAGGAACCTGATCTGAGAAGATGGGGCCCAAATCCAAGTAAGGGCCGATGCTACCAGTGAACAATGCATCGGTACCAATGTAGAGCAGATCTGGTCTGTATGATGTGCTAGCCTCTGGATGCTGGTCATGGGTCGGAATGGGTACAGTCGGATGAGGCAATGATGCCTGCTGACTGGCTGGTGATGGTATGTGTACTGAGTAGACTCTGGCTATATCAGATGTGGATCTGTGAGTGGGTAATGGTGCGGAGTAGGTGGTAGGTGTGCGTGGGCATCTATATGGATGTGGTGGCTGAGTGGAGGTATGTGGATGTGGTGGAGGAAGTGTGGTGTATGGGCGAGTGGCGGTATATGGGTGAGTGGCGGTATGGGTAGTGGGTGGAGGTGGTGGTCCACATCTATATAAGAAGTGATCAGGCTCAGGAGTACCATGTGTCCTAGCTGTCAGAACCTGCTGATCACGGATAACCTGTAAAGCATGTAATAGATAGTACTGAGTAAGAGGAGTGACCGGATCCGTGTGATGCACAACGGCCTATGTAGGCAGTACTGATGTGTCTGCTCCTCGTGATGTCTCAGGTATCTCTGCTGCAACTGGTCTCTGGGGACCAACATCTCTATCCTCTGTAGTCACGCGCTTCCTGGTCATGAAGCATCCAGGAATGGGCTGTCGAGTCTGATACCATAAGCACTGTCTCTCAGGTCCCTCATCAATGATCCTGATCAACTTACAATACTCTAGATCAAACGGCTGCGAGCTAGCGTGATGGGTGTAATCCTCACGGTGACGGTCAGTGAGAATCCCCATGCCGACTAACAATCTCGTGATAATGGCTCCCATGAATACGTGGCGTCTATCCTCTCTCTTCTCCTTCCACAATCTATCTGCTATGATGTATGCGACATTCAGGTTCTGCTTCCTTATGATCGCATCCATGAACTTAAGCTCCTCTGATGTAGCAGGTCCAGCATCTCTCTTCCCAAAGATAGTACAGCACAGGAGCTTGTGAAGAATGTGATGAACTGGTCGGGTCATGAGTGAAGCTTTCACTCCACTCCTGAAGGTTGTCCCCGTCAATCCTCTCCATATCTCCTTGTGATCCCGTGATGGTAAACAGGAGATACACTGGAAACTGCTGGTGAACCAATCAGAACTGGCCTGAGACTGTGTGTAAAGGCCAAGGTATACCCCGAAATCTCCAACTGTCATATGATATTTCTTCCCACGATACCGAAAAGTGATCTTCTTCTTATCAGTGATCTCCAATCTCTCTCGGAACTCGTAAGTCATCATAAACTCAGTGACGACCTCTCGGTATATAGCCTCATCAATGGAGAAAAGATGGAAAAACGCAGCATGTTCCTCACCATCTTTGTCATACTTAATCAAATCTTCCAACTCATTCCTAATACCCAAGCGTCTCATATCCGGCCACATGATGACTCTGTTTGACCCTAAGTATCGTCCCATCCATTTCTCGATATCGTCCATATTCTCGGGGGACGAAGCAAGCTTCCTCAACGAAGGGTTTGATAGATCCATCTGTTGACAAGGAAATGAGATGCATAAGTAATAACAAATTGCAAAGTTCATTTCCAAATTTTAAACAAAAATTGGAAATGTAGGCTTTAAAATATGAATAAATCCGCAATTTATTTTAAACTAAACCTAGGCCTAACCAATCCTCAATCCGCAATTTTCGCAACCATAAGTGTCTAACCTATTCCAAGGGTATTAAAGCAACAATAATTCTAGCGTTTAATCTAAGTAAACTCGTCATTTCAAACAACTAGCAAATATTTTTACTTTCATTCATAACAACTTAATCTAAGTGAGCTTAACCATGTAATTACCTCAAATATATTAAGTAAACCAAAAAGAGCATAAACTAATTTATTTATGCAAATACCATATGGTTAAAGACACATGTTAACTTATTCGGTTAATAACTTTGCAAGATTTAAAGATTTTGATAAATGAATGACGGTAGCTTACGTGTGATGGTCATATTAAACTATTCAACACTTTATTAATTAAGGTGGTGAATAATTTAAAATATTCAAGGACCAAAAGCTAACTAATGATTTATTGAAAATCTAAGAAGCTTGCCATGATTTAATTAACTCAAGTACCATTTAAAAATTGAATATTTAAAATAAAGTATGATACTTAGTTAATTTTTAATCACAACGTGCTTACTTTAACTTTCAATAATCCTAGAGATCATTCAAAATAAACTAGCAATCATGTAAACATGTTTATCAAATCATACTAAGCATGAATTAATCAAAACAAGTCAAAACAAACTACTAGTTATCAAAAGTCAACAATTCTAGCAATTTTGACAACTTAAAGTCAACACTTGAAGATCAAAGTAACAAATTATCAAGTAATCTACTCAATCAAGCATGTAATCATGTTAAGCAACTATGCAAGAACACTTTTGAACCATAAAACACAAGTTTTCACCATGGATTTCATAGATCAAAAGTTGAAACCCTAACTTTTTAAAAGTTAATGAAATTTAAAGATTTGAGTTAGGAATTACCTTGCAAGTGATGAAATGATGTTATGTATGCAAGAGAGATGATAAAATGAAGAACTTGAAGCTTTAAATCATCAAAAATGGTGGAAAAATGAGGGTTTGGTGATGGTGATCGGGGGGGGGGGGGGGGGGGGGGGGGGGGGGGCGACGGTTTGGAGGAAGGGGAAGGAAGAAAACTTTTGACTTTTTGTTTGTAGTGGATCCCTTCCTCTTGGTTTAAATACGTTTTGATTTAAAACGCGAAAGATACGATACGTACGATTGGTTTTCGAAAGGTTTTAAGATTTTTAATAAAGTAACCAAAAGTAAATACGAATCTTTATAAAAAGTTTTCGCGAATTAAAATTGTATTTTAAATTGCGCGCGAAAAATTCTTTGCGTTTAAACTGAAACGAGTTTATTTGAAAACAAAACGATATTTTTGTGTACTTTAAACTTTAGAACAAGTCATAATTAATTTACCAAAATTTTAAAATTAAAACTTTGTTAAATTTTTTCTGAAAAGTTCGAACTTACGCAAACTGCGCGAGTTTAAAGTTTAAAGGACGTTTTCTTGATTTTTAAACAAAAACTTTGAAACGAAAAATTAATTTAAACTAAAATTAATACTAACTAATATTAATTAACCTAGATAGGCTTGGGGTGCCTCCCAAGAGCGCTTTGTTAAAGACGAAAGCTCGTCCATATCAGACTTACTGTTTTACCGGATAGTGTCCGAGATGACACTGTTAGGTACAGTTGATGCTTTGGATAGAGACAAGGTATAGCGGGAAATAAACGTACCTCGGAGAGCTCGGATGACATAGTAAACTAAATCAGCAGGATTTATGAAATACCGTTCAAATTCTGTTAAGAATTCTCGTTCTTCCTGACTGAGTTGTAACAATGCATCGACAAAACGATTAAATTCCCGTTTCACCTTTTTCTGGTTTGAAATGCCATCCCTAAATCCCGTATCTAGATAAGACAGATCATAGAGCAGTTTTGAAAGTAAATCCACAAATTCCGTTTCCTCAGAAGAATCGGGATTTCCGTAAGTAGTATAAACTGCTTGCGAAAGTTCTTCGATATAAATCTTCTGTTGGTTAGTAAACGGGAATTTGGTTTTTTGGAATAACTAGATTAGCTGGATATGGATCTGTTTCCTTTTTGCAAAGAAAGCAGCGTCCATAGCTTCCTCAGTTGATTCGTGAAAAATAGCTCTAAGCTCATTAATTAAATAAGTAGCAGGATCAACAACGAATGGAATATCTGCAAGAATCATGTCAGATTTGATAGGGCTTATTTCTATCCAAAATTCAAGCTCGTCAATCAGGAACGCAACATAACGATTAATCCTAGGTTGTGAATCAGAGGGATAATCGGTGCTGGCAAGTAAATCCATTAAAAGATCTAATTCTGATTTTAACGATAGCTCGTCTTTTCTACTTTGTTTAGCACGAAGAAGTCTAATAATCCTATCAATCTCAACAAAGGTTTTTCTCTACTCAAATGTAAATGGAAAATCAGATATCTTAAGATATTTCAGAAAGTTGACATGGATATCTATCCTCCTATTGGGCTCTTGAGAATTTCCTAAGTGATGGTCTGTTTCTTATTCGGGTAGATGATTCCTAGATTCAGTGTTTAATCGGGGTGGTGTTTCTATCCTAAGTTCATTCTCAACTTGATATTGGAGACACTCTTCCTCAACAACACTTGAATAAAGTGTAGTGGGGTGGGCTCGCAAAATATCTGGGAGATCGTACTCAAAGTATTCATCTAAACAATGAAGACGTTCATTCAAATCCATCCAAGGCATGGGTGGATAGAAGAACACTTCGATTCCAGATGGTTCATCATCAGGTAAAGTAGCAGGTCTAATATAGTGTGGATACCTAGACAAGATTGACAGAATCTCAGGGTCAAGTGTGGGTTGACCGCTTAAAGCAATAGTAACAGAAGCTGGAATCTTCTGCTGAGATTCATCAAAACCTAAGTCTAAGCTCGAAATTTTTGGGTTCTCAACTTCATGGTTAACACAGATCTCTCTAACATCAGAGGAGTTTGACTCATACTCTGGACAGTCAAAGAATTTCGCATCTACCAAAGTCGTCATCCCATCCGTCATCATTTGATTGAGAGGAGAGATGGGGTTTGAAGGAGAATTAGGGTTTTTCATTTCTAATTTTTATGTATTTTCTAGGGTTTAAGAACTAAAATAAAGCAATTAACTTCCTAAGTAATGATAATCTTAGAGAAGGATCTCCTAAAGTTAATTATCTAAGGCAGAATTCAATTCTTGACGAAACCGGTCCCCGGCAGCGGCGCCAAAAACTTGTCGCGGTCCCAGCGGTCTGTCGGGTTTTAGAATCCAGGTCGTTGCACCGACGGTCACCGATACGCGCGAACGGTTGAAGTTTTAAAAATTTATATTTGCTGGGCTCAAACTATTCAAGCTACCTACCTTGTAGGTAAGGCGGCAAGTATAACTCGAGTGTCGTCCAAAATCGGAACGAATTGAATTGAATTGGAACCTACCAAAGACAACTTGACAATAGGATGGGTTTAAAACAAGGTAGGTATGGGTTTTGGTTTTATCTAATCTAATCTAAAGACAGAAATTGGAATGCAGGAAAGTAAACGAGAATATAAGCAGCAGGTAGAGAGTGATTGCTGAAACTTCGACGATTAGGGTTTCAGGATGATATTATATTGATGATAGGTGATTACTCTGGTTAAGAATTTTCTAAACAGTCGGTGTAAACACTGGGACCCTACGTCTAGGTGTAACCCTAAAGCATATGTCACTGAATCCTAGGCTATCCTGATTCTGGTCAGATGGGACTGTCTTCAGACCCACCTCACCGTCTCTTTCGGAGACCAACCGACCCTCTGAATGGGGTTAAGGAATAAGGCGACAGTCCACAACAATGACTTTTCTTAACACCTATGTCTATCCAATTTTAACAGAGTAATACTGGTTGTATGCTGAATAAGTTAAACTATCGGTTAAGTAGAGTTTAGGGGTTTTAAGCATCTGGGAACACAGCCGGCATCCTTGCTTTCATTTCCTAACTCATGTTTTATCTGTTTAAGTTCTTAATACTTCCGTCATGGATTAGATCCTCCTTTGCCATCGGTCGTTCATCCCTAGGCATGCGTACAGTGTATAGTGACCTTATTTTTCACAGTACACTAACCCTAGGTGTATCTACGGCGTTTTAAAGACCTATTATATCTTTACACAGCTTTATAACCAGAGGTAGTTTAATAGTGTACTATAGCATTTTCACGGCTTAACAAGACCTAGACCCGTGTCTGGAAGTGTTGCTTCCAGGTAATCCATGGTGAGATAGGCCACCGGCATTTCCTTGGCTTCCACGTATTTGTACTCTACCAGCGGTATTTCCAACGCTATACCAAGTATTCTGACGTGTTATGGCGATCTCACAGTTTCAAACAAATAGGAGATAACTGTGTATTCGTAGTTAGGGTTGATCAGATCCTATCCTAAGGCAACAGTCACGTGAGAGACCGGAAAGGGTGATTAATTAAGTCTACATCCAGGATAAGTCTAAACATGTATGCAGCATAACAACTACCAATCATATATAAGATATATTAATTAAACATCATCCCTAATCCTAACATCTACATTCCAACAATCACATATTAATCTAGCTAATCAGCATGGCAACAATCATAAATCGTACTGAAATAATATGCAAAGTAAACATTATAACAGTAAGAAAGTAAGATAATATCACCGGATTAGAAGAGTAATACTGAGGATTACAACAGTCTGACTTGAATAACCTTGTTACAGCTTGATTACCCAATTACAACTTTCCTCTAGATCTAACCGCTAACTTATATCTCTCTAGTTCTCCTCTAACTCCTAAGAGTAGTGCTAGAGAGAGAAACTAGAGAGAGAACTAACTACAAGAACAATTCTCCTCTAACTTCTAAGAGTAGTGCTAGAGAGAGAATTCTAGAGAGAGAAAGAGAAGTATGTGAAATAAAAGGTGTGTGGTGTGTGTTTGAAATGAATGAGGAGGCTTGGTATTTATAGGAGAATGAGGTGAAGCTTGGTACAAGTCACAAAGCATGAAGAACAAGCACTAAAGCGCATACGGGGGGTACCGGACCAAGGGGGCAAACGGCACCTCACAAGCCACCAGGCCCCGTATACGGCACCCCAAGGGCCGTATACGGCACCTAGGGTACCGTATACGGTACCTAGGTGGGCAGGGGGGGTTGGTGCTTGGTTTGGCCTCCGCTTGTTTCTCGGTTGCTTGGTTCGTCCGTATCTCATTCGTTTGGGCTCCGATTTGCTTGATTCTTGCGCCGTTGGCTTCGTTTTTCTGTTACGCTTCTAATGACACTGAGTTTGCCAAATTTGGAAGTGTTTGACTTTTGCGTGTTCCGGATGACGATCGGCGGGCTTCTAGACTGCACATCTTCTTCGTTCTTCACCCGTTTCTCTTGATTCTTTCACCACCGATCTTGAATTTTCCTATTGAATCATAAAATATACATTAATATCTACTTTGATAGGATAATCAAGAATGGAATATTTAAGGTGATAGTTTTTGCCTCGGTTTGCGTGCAAAATGGATGCTTTTACTGATTTTTGTAGCAACGCCCGTATTTAGACTACCTTGGTGATTTATGATGATAAATGATTGTTTTGAAATATTTTCACTAAAGAATAGTCCAAAAAGTGCGGAAATAAATACTTATAAACATGACTTTTTGGGTCACATCAACACATGTCTAAATGGACCACAAACATCAGTATGTATGATTCCAAGTAGATCAGTAGCCCTTTGCGTTTGATGCGGAAAGGGTTTCTTTGTCATCTTACCCGAAACACAAGACACGTATTTATCAAAGGATCCATCATCATTTGATTTTAAAAGCCCTTCACGTTGAAGCCTTTCAATGCGTTTCTTTCCAATGTGTGCAAGACGACAATGCCAAAGATAGGTAGAGTCCAAGTCAGGCTTGGCTCTTTTGTTGCTAACAGAATACATAGAATTAACTTTTGAAACACGATCATGCATATCAATTTCATAAATACCATCATAAGGAATAGCATTAAAATAATGAACATTATTCTTAGAAACTGAAATACCATAATCATTGAAAACATTGATAAATCCATTATCTTTCAAAAGTGAAACTGAAACAACACCTCTAGTAATAGTAGGTGCAAAATAACAATTGTCTAATACAATGATTAAGCCCGAAGGCAAAACTAAGTCAAAACTTCCAATGGCTTCTACAGCTGCACGTACACCATTTCCCACGTACAAGTAGAGAGCCCCATGCTTCAGTTTCTTCTTCTCTCTAAATCCCTGCAGGGTATTACAAATGTGAGTGCCACAACCAGTGTCATATACCCAGGATTTTGAATTAGAGAAAGAATATAATTCTATTGTGAAGATACCTGAAGGTCAGGTCTGGCCGGCTTGCTTCTTCTTCTTTTTCATCAACTCAGCAAGATAGGCAAGACAGTTCCTCCTCCAGTGACCCACTTCCTTGCAGTGGTGACATGCCTCATCCTTAGCCGGATGCTCTTTCTTTGCTGGTGGGGTTTTCTTAGGTTTAGGGACATAAGCACCTTGCTTTCCCTTACCCTTAGTCTTTCCCTTAGTTTGCCGTTTATTGTCTTTCTGGATCTTGCCACTTCTAATCGCAAGGACTTGTGGGGCAGCCTGTTTCTTTGGAAGACCCTTCTCATATTCAATGAGCATGGCATGGAGTTCAACAACTGTTTTGCCCATGCTGTGCATATTGTAGTTGCGCACAAAACCCTCAAAATCCTTTGAAAGGGAGTTAAGAATCATGCCAACAGCAATAGGCAGAGGATAAGTATATTGAAGTCTTTCCAACTGATCCAGATAGCTCTTCATTTTCAGCACATGTGAGCTAACTGGAGTGCCTGCTTCATGTTTGCAAGCATGGAGTGATTGGATCAAATCAAATAGTTCAATTCCAGCTTGTTTCTCAAACATTGATTTAAGCTCTGTAATCATATCAAATGGACTATGATTTTCAAATTGCTTCTGAAGTTCGGGAGTCATGCTGTCGAGCATCAAACAAACAACTTCATTATGACGATCATAAAGAGCATTCCACGCTGCTAATTCCTCAGCAGGAGCAGTAACAGCAGGAGCAGGTCCCAACGGCTGTTCAATGACATCCGTTTTCTTTTCAACTCGAAGGACAATCCTTAGTTGATGAAACCAATCATTGAAATTGTTTCCAAATTTTTTTTCTCTTTCTAGCATTTGCCTGAAGGCCGAATAATTCGAGTTCGGTGCAGGATTTGCCATCTACAATAGATAAAAGTTCAAATTTAGTATTTTCGATAATAAATCCTTAAAGAAAATTAAATACCCAAATGCTTATATATATATATATATATATATATATATATATATATATATATATATATATATATATATATATATAAAGCAATTAATTTCCTTAAGGCTAGGATCCTAATTGACATACAACCATCACATCAGTTGATCTGCTAGTAATGGTGTACTCAAAAGGTAAGTGACGATCAATAATTGCATTACAAGTGCAATTCCTAGAAATTATGGGACTTAATGGCACTTAGTGGTCAAGCAATAAGTGTCATTAAGCATGTTTCGTCCCATCTTATGCCACGGGCTTAAGGATCTCACCGCTTAACTCGCTTTAAGTCGTCCAATTAAGAACTGTAAATAGTCCACCACCATCTCACGATGAATGGTAATTTACCTTGGATACAATTCACCTACGTCTCACGCAGAGCAAAAAGCAAGTACAAGTTTTCTTACCAATTGGATGGCAAATGACTTAATTTAAATGGGTAATTGATTTGATAATGTGTATCAAATATGTACGAAGAAGCATGCACACATCTTCGTATCATAGATTTTAATAAAAATTTTCTAGTTAATCCACTTATTAACGTGCGTCAAGATGTCTAATTTAATATTCATATTAAATTAGAGATTGCACTTTTATTAAAATTGACGATTCAACATGTTTTAAACCTTTTCGACCATGTACAAGAGAGGCCATGAAGAGGCCAGAGGAGGGGCTAGGATCTTTACATCGTTTATCCAACCCGTCATCTTAGACACCAAGCCGAAGATACCTCTCTTATACAAGCTCCTAGTCGTGGTTTAAAACAAATTATTAACTTGCAAATCTCGTCGTGGGAGAAAATTACGGTATGTGAGCCCAACCCGAGTTGACAATAAGATTTTGCAAGAAAATAATAAATCTTATTTCATAGTTTTTAGTCCAGTTTATTTTTTCATAAAACCATTTTGCTTTACAAGTTACAATAATCATAAGCAAAATAAATAAACAACTAATCAATTAACAATTAATTTCATGCAACATATTTGGTAGAACCCTAAAACATGGCCAACTTAGGGACAACTTGTCAATTAAACAATTTAAACAGGTAACACATTAACATCACTATTAACAATTAATTTTTAGCTAGCATATCAATATAAAAGTAATATCCATGACAAATTATGCATAAATTTCATGGATACCCTTTATTTGTTAATTTAATAGGTACATTAATAATAACAAAAAATTACACTAAATATGTTATTAATTTTGTTAAACATCAAATTTGTTATAGGATTAAAAGTTTTAACAATTTTAACCAAAGAAGTTTAATTGATAAATTTAATAAAAAAAAAACTCTTATGGTTGTTAGACCATTCGTAACCATAATACCAGAACGCTACTTTTTCAGGTGCCACATCAGCGCCACATCAGCGTAACACCATAACACTCCTAATCATAACACCAGAACGCCACTTTTTCCCCATTCTGGGACCCACCCACCAACTAACTAAATTTAATTTTCTTCTATTTCATTATTCATAAAACAAATAAATTTAAATACATTTTATAAAAAAAAATGGTCTAATAGATAAAATACATTTTTAAAAGCACCCACTAACTAATGTTATGATATGATTTTACCCACCCGCCTATTCTGGGACCCGCCCATCCTCTTCTTCTTCTCCATCGTTCTCATCCCCTCCCCTGCAACTTTTTTTTTTTTGGTTACAGCTTCCCTGCAAACCACTCGTCTAAAAGCAACCAAGGAAAAAAGCAAAATCAAAAACGAAAAGGAAAAACGAAAACAAAAACAAAAAGTATAAAAAATTCACAACGCTCGTATCTTCCTCTGTTATCTCACGAACGACGCCACGACAACGCCGGTCCAGAACGCCATGTTAGCGGCGTTCTGGATCTTGACAACGCCATCCACGTATATGCGTTACAAGTGGTCTTACTATCTAGATCTGTCAACATATGTCCCAAAATCAAAAAGAGAATTAAATTTCCTTCTTTGCTTGTTGACTGACGTATCCAAACAATGACCAAACCAAAATATATTATTTTTATTTTCTTTCTGTTGTGACACGTGGATACCACAAATCGGAAAAAAAAAATTTCGTTGGCCGACTTGAATATCTTCCGAACTAAACCAAAACAATTTTTTTTTCTTCCTTTTTCAGTTGTCGTCGAACCAAACAACATAACCAAAAACATTTTTTTTTTCTTACCTGTTGTCGTCGAACCAAACAACCATACCCCCATTAATTTAATGTTTAACATTATCTAACTAATTACAAACACATACGTGTAGCTCTGATACCACTGTTAGAGTATACAATATAATATATTCAAATTGTCACACAATTGCCGAAGCGAATAAACACTTATATGTAATTAGTTAAGATAGAATTGTACCTTTTAGCAAAGCTCCAATAAACTATAATTAAATAGTTGAGGGTTTAAAGTAAAACCCCTCTACAATCGCACACACGACAGCAACTCAATCCGTATGCTAGTACCCGTTATTATTTAGTCAAACCACAAGAGACGAAAAACAAAACCCCTTGGGTTTTATTTCCGATTGAATACAAGAGAGAGGATAATGATTATATTTTTTTCCAGGGTTAATTACCCCTCTATTTATAGGGTGTAAGTAACTTGGAAAATAAGTTTAGGGTTTATTTCAAACCCATGGGCCGGCCTCGTAGGGTTTTCTGGAATGTTCCAGAATTCTCCAAGTTTACAAATTACATTTAAGTCCCTCTCCTTTTAATAAACGTACAATTAACACTTTAATAACGTTTACTTATTTATTCATGAACGGATTAATTAATATATCTCACATTTATATTAATTAATTAAATTGAGCATAAGTGTCAATACGTGTGACCCCGTAGGCTTAAATATTTCCGAACATGCATTTATTTATTACGTGGTCATATCCCAACAGATCTGTGTCGCCTCTTAAGAACATTTTTGATAAAAAGTTACTTAATGCCACATAATTCAAAAAGTAACTGTAACATCCTCTCTTCTGGTCTGGTAATTTCTAATTTTAAATTAATATATTTTATTGTATTGGAAATTATTTGATATTATTTGTTTATTTGCGAAACTTAGTTAAATAAGCCTCAGGACTTATTGTGCTTAGTAAATTATTGATTGTTTTAATTTACTATAGTCGACGGTGCAATAAAAGAAGTTTCTCGCAAATGGTTTTTAGGTTCCAGACATTAGATTAAAAGGGGACTAGTTTTAAGTGGTTACGGGTCGGTGTAAAGTTTGACCGCCTTATATCTTTCCTTTTTAGGAAAGTTTTCTTAACTTTCCTCTTTTAGAAGTTTTAACCTAACACCTTCAAACCCTCAAAACCCTTGTAACTAGAAACTTAGAAATCGATTGTGAAGCTGAAGAGTTGCTGTGATTGTTGAGTTACAACATCACCTTCATCAAATTAGTAAGTATGATCATGTTTAAATTCTTGAATTTGATCACTTGAAACTTTAGTATGAATTGATATGAACTAGATGCAATAAACATGTTGTAGTATCTAATTGTGATGTTATATGAGCTTCAAATTTATGCTGAAATCGTGGTTGTGGCTGATTGATGGGTATTTGGTTTGCTGGGTTTTGAAGCTGGGCGAAGTATGCTGGTGCAGGGTGAGTACCCGGCGGGTAAAGCCCATACCCGGCGGGTAATGTGCCTAAACCGAGAACCCGGCGGGTAAAACCCGTACCCGGCGGCTCCTATAGCCTTTAAAACGCGATTAAGTTCTGTTACCACCCAATTTAATTCACCCGGTGGCTGGAGAATGTGAGCCGGCGGGTTGTAGGTGGAAGCCGGCGGCTTCCCTAGTGAAGCCGGCGGCTTGGGGTGTGTTTCAGCAAATGTTTTGTTTAACTTTTAAGACTTGTTCTAACTTGTTGTTTGCAATGTAAATTGTACTTATTAGCATAATAATACATGATAGTTGTTGTATTTAGGAACTTATGATATTTGTAATGTTAATTGAGTTAAGTTCCTAATGATTTAAATTGACGTGATTCAAGTGTTACAATCTTGATTTCTAACTTCTACCTGATTGTTGATTCTCAGATAAACAAAGAGCTCAGCGAGATAAGACAGCTGAGTAAGTGAAACGAGATAATCAGGTGAGTGGATTTGAAACTCACAGTTTGATTTGGTTGTGTCAGTTTGATTTCAATCAGTAATTATAGGAATTACTATTGATAGACTGTGAACTTGACATGATATGCCATTTGATTGGTTGTGTGATGTACATTGATGTGGAATGTATGATTCAGAGGTCAACTTGATTTGTTGGTTGGACTTGATTGCTAATGTTGGTCGACACAGGGTTGCGTACATGTGTCGATGGAGATTAGCATTGAGTTAGCGGTTACTCGCTGTTTTGGCCGACAGTAGGGTTTAAGTGTTCTGATGAGGCCACCCGGAACAGGGTCTCTAGGAACCACCGTTCCTCTTGACGATAATTGTTGCATTATTGATTGTGACAGATTACTAGCTAAATTGAATTGTAGTTGATAATTCGCTCACTTAGCTTCGTGCTAATCCCTCAATTTACTTCCTGCAGGTAATGTATAATATGTGGGTAGTCAGGAAGGATGTTTTGACGCTGGGAATGTTTGAAACGTGCAACTCTGATCCAGTTTGTAATATATAATGTTTTGTAGCACATAATGCCCCGGGTTGTAAACCTATTAACTATGTTTGTTTAGTTGTTAAACATTTTGTGTAAAGGTTTGCGAAAATTTCAAGCAGATTTTAATAGAATATGTATTTTAAATAGTCGCTTCCGCTAAAATTAATATTAGATTGTGATATTAAATGAGGGGTGTTATAAGTTGGTATCAGAGCAATAGTTTGGAGCAATTGAATATGATTGAATGTTCAATTCCAAACTTTGATTGTGTTATGTCAAACATTCTTGGGAATGGGATTATGTACTGAATGTGAAGTTGTTAGTAGAATTAGGTGCTAACGACTAATGATTTGTAAGTTGTTGTGGTGTTTACAGATATGGCGGATAATGAACAAACACCTGTTAACCCTAATAATGTCTCGAGGCCGGAAGTTACTGTTGGGGTGCACGATGATCAGGCTGGTAATGCTGGAACTTCTTTCCATGCTAGAGAAGAAGCAGAAAGGGATCAGTATTTGCTTCAATTGGAAGAGGAAAACCAAGCACTTAGAATGTATAAACAACAAAAAGAGGCTGAATCTTCTCATCCTGTGTTTGGTACGATTTCACCGCCAAAGCAAAAGGTGTGTTCTTTTAAAACATTTATGAGCAGTAATCCGTCTGTGTATTCGGGTAGTACAAATCCTTCTGTAACTATGGATTGGCTAAGAGATGTTGAAAAGAAGTTTGAAGTTTGTCAATGTGAAGAGGAATTGAAAGTTCCTTATGCATCTCAACTTTTGAAAGGAGCAGCTATGAATTGGTGGGATTCGATTACTTCTGTTTTATCTCCTTTTCAGAAAGCATCTATCCGATGGTCAGATTTTCGCAATAAAGTTTGTAAACAGTATTGTTCCAACTTTGATATGGCTCGGATTAGAAAAGAGTTTATGGATTTGCAGTTAATTGATAACATGTCAATGGATGATTTGATAAATCAGTTCACAGAAAAACTCAGGTTTGTTCAGCAGTGGGTTCCCGATGAGAGAACTCAAATAGACCAGTTTGTGGGTACTTTACCAAATCATTATCGAACTACAGTGAGGTTAGCTAGTTCACTTCCTCATGCTTTCATGTTAGCTCGATCTGTTGATAGCGATTTGAGACCTCAAGAGATGCCAAGAAAAGAGGTGACTTCTCAAAAACCTAAAAGTGAACCTTCTGGTAAAGGTAAACAACGGTGGCAAGGAAATCAGCAAGGTAAGAAACAAGAAAGTAGTGGTGGTACTTCTGATCGTCCTAATTGGTGTTTTAAATGTAAAACTAGACATTTTGGGCCGTGTACTGTACAAACCACTAGATGTATGAAATGTGGTGTGATTGGGCATGAATTTAAGGATTGTGTTTATCCCAATTTCGTGTGCTGGAATTGTCACAAAGAAGGTCACCGTGCAAATCAGTGTTCTGAGGCTAAGAGACAGGGTTCGGGGACAGTTGTTGGTTCATCAGCTTCTTCTGGTCAGAAGCGGAAGACTCCGCCATCTGCAGTTAGTAGGGCTTTTCAAATGACAGTTGATGAAGCTGTCCTTACAGATGACGTAATCACGGGTACTTTTCTTGTAAATTCTGTACCAGCTCGTGTTTTGTTTGATTCTGGTGCAAATTGTTCGTTTGTATCTGTGTACTTCTGTGATAAGTTGAAAATGATGCCTACTGTGATAACAAACCCAGTTGAGGTAGAAATAGCTAGTGGCAAATCGGTTCCTGTTACCACCTCGGTAATTGGAGCTAGTATTATGATAGATAGCCAGACTTTTCCAATTTCCTTTCTGTTGATGCCAATTGCTAGTTTTGATGTGATTATTGGTATGGATTGGTTAAGTCAGTATAAAGCAAGCATAGATTGCCACAATAAGCTGATTAGAATTCCAATCTCTGAAAAGTCATATGTTGTGGCTCGAGGAGAACGGGATAATGTTTATATACCTTTGATTAGCATGATGAAAGCTAGGAAATCTTTGTCTAAAGGTTGTGAATCGTATCTAGCTTATGTAATTGATGCTAAGTTAGAAAAGAAGTCTCTTTATGATGTGCCGGTTGTTTCTGAGTATCCGGAAGTGTTCCCTGATGATTTGCCTGGTTTACCACCGGTTAGGGAAGTTGAATACCAGATTGATCTTGTTCCTGGCTCTTCACCTATTGCCAAAACCCCTTATAGATTAGCTCCATCTGAGATACGTGAAATGATGAATCAGATACAGGAGTTGTTGGATAAAGGGTTTATTCGGCCTAGTTCTTCTCCCTGGGGTGCACCTGTTCTGTTTGTGAAAAAGAAAGATGGGTCTTTTAGAATGTGCATTGATTATAGGGAATTGAATAAACGGACAGTAAAGAATAAATATCCTCTGCCTCGCATAGATGATTTGTTTGATCAGTTGCAGGGATCTTCGTATTATTCAAAGATTGATTTGAGGTCAGGTTATCATCAAGTTCGTGTTAGGGATTGTGATATTCCTAAAACTGCATTTAGAACCAGATATGGTCATTTTGAATTTCTGGTTATGCCTTTTGGTTTGACGAATGCTCCAGCAGTTTTTATGGATTTGATGAACCGTGTTTGTCGACCTTTTCTTGATAAATTTGTGATTGTGTTTATCGATGACATTTTGGTATATTCTAAATCCGAATCAGAGCATGGAATGCATTTGAGGTTAGTATTGGAAACCTTAAAGAGAGAACATTTGTATGCAAAGTTTTCGAAATGCGAATTTTGGATTCGGGAAGTACAGTTTTTGGGTCATATCATTTGTAATGAGGGTGTTAAAGTTGATCCTTCAAAGATTGAAGCTGTAATGAATTGGAAAGCTCCAAAGTCTGCTTCTGAAATAAAGAGTTTCCTTGGTTTGGCGGGTTATTACCGGAAATTTATTAAAGACTTTTCTAAAATTGCCGGTTCATTGACTAAACTAACCCGTAAGGATGAAAAATTTGTGTGGACTGAACAACAGGAAGCTGCTTTTCAGACTCTAAAACAGTTGTTATGTCAGACTCCTGTGTTAGCATTGCCAGATGGGTCCGATGATTTTATTGTTTATTGTGATGCATCTATTGCTGGTTTGGGTTGTGTATTAATGCAGCGAGATCGTGTGATTGCTTATGCTTCTCGTCAGCTCAAACCTCATGAAAGAAATTATCCTACCCATGATTTAGAGCTTGCAGCTGTTGTGTTTGCTTTGAAAATCTGGAGGCATTACTTGTACGGTACCAAATGTGTTATTTGTACAGATCACAAGAGTCTTCAGTATATATTTTCGCAGCAAGAGTTGAATATGCGTCAGAGAAGATGGTTAGAGTTAATCAAGGATTATGATTGTGAAATTAAATACCATCCAGGGAAAGCCAATGTGGTTGCTGATGCTCTAAGTCGCAAGGTAACTTCTGATCGAGTTTATTTTATGCGTTTAGAAGTTTCTTCTGAATTGGTGGGCCAAATAAAAGCTGCACAGTTAGAGGCCTTGTTAGATCATAATTTGAAAGCTGAAATTATGTTGAATCGAAAAGAATTGTTATTAGATGATTCGAGGGGATTAAAAACCTTTCAGTCTCGTGTTTGGATTCCTTTGTTTGGGGGTCTTCGGGATGTTATTCTGAATGAAGCCCACAAGTCCAGATTGTCTGTACATCCGGGAAGTACTAAAATGTATAATGACTTGAAACCTTTGTATTGGTGGCCTACAATGAAGATGGATGTAGCAAGGTTTGTTAGTTCTTGTCATATTTGTTCTCAAGTGAAAGCTGAACACCAGAAGCCGTATGGGTCGTTGAAACAGCTTGAGATTCCTGAATGGAAGTGGGAACATTTAACTATGGATTTTGTTACCAAACTGCCTAGAACTGTTCGCGGAAATGACATGGTTTGGGTTATTGTTGATCGATTGACCAAGAGTGCTCATTTTCTAGCTACCAGTGAAACTGCATCTCTGAGTAAGCTTGCACAGTTGTATATGAATGAGATTGTTACTCGGCATGGTATTCCGTTATCGATTGTATCTGATAGAGATCCAAGGTTTGTATCTCATTTTTGGCAAAGTTTGCAGCATGAGTTGGGCACCAGAGTGAATCTTAGTACAGCATATCATCCTCAAACAGATGGTCAGTCAGAACGTACGATTCAGACATTGGAGGATATGTTAAGAGCTTGTATTTTGGAGTATGGTGGTTCTTGGGATTCTCATTTGCCATTGGTTGAGTTTGCTTATAATAACTCTTATCATTCTAGTATTGGCATGCCTCCATATGAAATGCTATATGGACGCCGTTGTAGAACTCCAACTTGTTGGCTAGAGGCAGGCGAGAAGCAGTTTGCAGGTCCAGACATTGTCCAAATGACAGCTGATAAAGTTACAGTGGCTCGTGAAAAGTTGAAAGCTGCACGTGATAGACAGAAACAATATGCTGATCCTAAACGTCGACCAGTTACTTTTGTTGAAGGTGAACTTGTTTACTTGAAAGTTTCGCCTTGGAAGGGAGTAATTTGGTTTGGAAAACGTGGCAAATTGGCTCCTCGATATATTGGACCGTTTAGAATTCGACAGATTGTTAATGATCAGTATGTTACATTGGATCTTCCTCCAGAGCTTGCTGGTATTCATGACACGTTTAACATTTGTTATTTGAGGAAATGTAACGTTGAAGACCAGTCTCAGATTCTTCCTTTGAAAGATTTGAAAGTAGATCAAAGTCAGAAGTTAGTAGAAGAACCAGTTGAACTTCTTGACCGAAAAGTGACCAAACTTAGGAAGAAACAGATTCCCATGGTGTTAGTAAAATGGAAACATAGTTTAGGTGAAAACCTAACGTGGGAAACAGAGGATAGTATGAGATCCAGATATCCTGGATTGTTTGATCGTGATGAGATTTCGGGGACGAAATCTTCTTAAGGGGGGGAGAGTTGTAACATCCTCTCTTCTGGTCTGGTAATTTCTAATTTTAAATTAATATATTTTATTGTATTGGAAATTATTTGATATTATTTGTTTATTTGCGAAACTTAGTTAAATAAGCCTCAGGACTTATTGTGCTTAGTAAATTATTGATTGTTTTAATTTACTATAGTCGACGGTGCAATAAAAGAAGTTTCTCGCAAATGGTTTTTAGGTTCCAGACATTAGATTAAAAGGGGACTAGTTTTAAGTGGTTACGGGTCGGTGTAAAGTTTGACCGCCTTATATCTTTCCTTTTTAGGAAAGTTTTCTTAACTTTCCTCTTTTAGAAGTTTTAACCTAACACCTTCAAACCCTCAAAACCCTTGTAACTAGAAACTTAGAAATCGATTGTGAAGCTGAAGAGTTGCTGTGATTGTTGAGTTACAACATCACCTTCATCAAATTAGTAAGTATGATCATGTTTAAATTCTTGAATTTGATCACTTGAAACTTTAGTATGAATTGATATGAACTAGATGCAATAAACATGTTGTAGTATCTAATTGTGATGTTATATGAGCTTCAAATTTATGCTGAAATCGTGGTTGTGGCTGATTGATGGGTATTTGGTTTGCTGGGTTTTGAAGCTGGGCGAAGTATGCTGGTGCAGGGTGAGTACCCAGCGGGTAAAGCCCATACCCGGCGGGTAATGTGCCTAAACCGAGAACCCGGCGGGTAAAACCCGTACCCGGCGACTCCTATAGCCTTTAAAACGCGATTAAGTTCTGTTACCACCCAATTTAATTCACCCGGTGGCTGGAGAATGTGAGCCGGCGGGTTGTAGGTGGAAGCCGGCGGCTTCCCTAGTGAAGCCGGCGGCTTGGGGTGTGTTTCAGCAAATGTTTTGTTTAACTTTTAAGACTTGTTCTAACTTGTTGTTTGCAATGTAAATTGTACTTATTAGCATAATAATACATGATAGTTGTTGTATTTAGGAACTTATGATATTTGTAATGTTAATTGAGTTAAGTTCCTAATGATTTAAATTGACGTGATTCAAGTGTTACAATCTTGATTTCTAACTTCTACCTGATTGTTGATTCTCAGATAAACAAAGAGCTCAGCGAGATAAGACAGCTGAGTAAGTGAAACGAGATAATCAGGTGAGTGGATTTGAAACTCACAGTTTGATTTGGTTGTGTCAGTTTGATTTCAATCAGTAATTATAGGAATTACTATTGATAGACTGTGAACTTGACATGATATGCCATTTGATTGGTTGTGTGATGTACATTGATGTGGAATGTATGATTCAGAGGTCAACTTGATTTGTTGGTTGGACTTGATTGCTAATGTTGGTCGACACAGGGTTGCGTACATGTGTCGATGGAGATTAGCATTGAGTTAGCGGTTACTCGCTGTTTTGGCCGACAGTAGGGTTTAAGTGTTCTGATGAGGCCACCCGGAACAGGGTCTCTAGGAACCACCGTTCCTCTTGACGATAATTGTTGCATTATTGATTGTGACAGATTACTAGCTAAATTGAATTGTAGTTGATAATTCGCTCACTTAGCTTCGTGCTAATCCCTCAATTTACTTCCTGCAGGTAATGTATAATATGTGGGTAGTCAGGAAGGATGTTTTGACGCTGGGAATGTTTGAAACGTGCAACTCTGATCCAGTTTGTAATATATAATGTTTTGTAGCACATAATGCCCCGGGTTGTAAACCTATTAACTATGTTTGTTTAGTTGTTAAACATTTTGTGTAAAGGTTTGCGAAAATTTCAAGCAGATTTTAATAGAATATGTATTTTAAATAGTCGCTTCCGCTAAAATTAATATTAGATTGTGATATTAAATGAGGGGTGTTATAGTAACAGCTCATACTTTACTCCCTCTACTAGCGGGTGTCTGAAGAGAGAAATCTGCTTTGAACACTTCCATCTTATGTGCCATCTTAATTGCAAACTTCTGGAATAGAAATAACTTGACGGGACTAGAGGGGAAACTTCGACCCATTTATTTTTTACTGAGTCGATTTGGGTAATCCATGTTTCACAGGTAGCTAAAAGAGTCTTTTTATCACTCACAACAATATAAATCACTTTCTTCAAAAGAATTAGATTATTACTGTCATATAATTTCTATAATCATATCTATCAAGATTATTATTTATGATATCATTTATAAACTTGGGCAAAAAGTGTCGACCCCACCTGACCCATTTCAGCCCGGACCAAAAGTTAACCGTTTTGACCCGTTACCTAACCTGCCTGACCCGCAAGTATTGTCAACTCTAGCCTGGACCAATAAAGCCACGCAGACTCAGAAAATGGAGTTCAATTTGCTCTTACCTGAACTGCTGAGAACCTTGATGAGGCAAGATTCCACAAGCTTCTTCTTCTGCAGATATTGTTGAAGGTGTAGTTCGCCAATTCCTTGCTGCATTAACAAACACACGGCCAATTCTGACAAAAGCATTTTTATCCTTGGTTTTCTCTGCAAAGCGGTAAGTCATTGTTCCAAGCATGAATATAACCAGGGCAAAACCCATGATAATGCAAGGAATCCCAAATCCAAGACCCCAACTAAGGTTTTCTTGAATAATACTAACAACAAAGATCCCTACTGCAGACCCAGTACACAATCCAAAATACCACAAGTTGAAGAACGAGCTTTTGGCTTTGCATTCTTCGGGATTGTCTACATCAAACTGGTCAGCGCCAAAAGCCTGAACACAGGGCTTGTGCCCGCCTTGAGCAAATGCCACAAGATATAAAGAAATGAAAAACGCGATAACTTGAAGGTGAGAAGAACATGATGAGGTACCACCAGCGTTTTCACATCCAGATGGAAGCAAAGTTGAAAATGCCAGCAATGCAAGTGCCTGTTTATAAAATGTTAGAGCCTACATTAAATTGAATTAGTATGAAGTGTACACTTTAAAATAATTATTAAGTTAGATGGTGTGACGGATATCATAAGCTACTGTATTTACACCACAACGGATTTTCAAGCGTCTTCATTGGAATTTTCATGTCATAATCTATGTTAAGATTCAGTGCTAATTCCGCTTTGAAGGAAGTGACGACATCATTTCAGCACTTTAGAGGTTTTATCGTCCCACATAACGCGGAAAATATATATGTTTAAAAAAAATTACCTTTTAAACCGTTTTGACTCAATCAATATTGCAAAGTAATCTTTACAAGATTTATCTTAATAGGATAACCACCCGAGCCAACTTCGTTGACCTGACAGACAACCCACGGGTTCCACAAATACCCTGCAAACCCATGGAACCCGACAAACCACGAGCCTTACAAATGTATAGTAGCTTATCTGATTAAAATGATTGTTCTCAAAATTAATTTGATCGCTTACATATATGCATGCAAGTATATCGAATCGATTAAAAATATATAGCAATAAATGCTAATTGGAACACTATATGACAATTAATCACCTTACTTAAAATAATGCCCACTACATGTTAACGCAGGGTCTAAATTAAAAAAATTGACTTTGACTATAACTAATAAAATCTTTCTTCTCTCTTCTCTCTTATCTATTAAAAGAGAGTGGTAATTAGTTAATCACCTACTTCAAAAGTTAATCTTGGCCTTTCAAGATTTACCCTATTTGTATTTAAACCATTAATTAACATCCCTAACAATGATTAATTAAGCTTAAACCAAATTAACAACCCAAAATGGAATTATCTTTATTATTTCTTCAATATTTTAGGAAACTTATTTTGGTCAATTAAACTCAATTTAATTATTTATATTGTATTTCTATTTTAATTTTCTTAAGGTAAATAATTTTCTTACTTTAAATCATATAACAAATAACAATTAACGTGTACCTACTTAAATTTGGTGGGGAACAAATATATTACACCTTCAAAAATATCTTTAAAAGAGATTATAGCTAGCTATTAGATATTAGATATATAATAAATATAAATATAAAAAGTATATAAGAGATATATAATATATATAGGGTAGTGATCAAGAGGGAAGTGCTTTTTTGGGGGGGAAGCGTTAATATTCATCATGAATCATCTTATAATTATCAATCAAAACGTCAACAAAAAATTATTTTTACCAATAAATAGTAATTGAAATTTATGCTATAAAGAATATATTAAAGAATGAAATTTCACCTTTTAGTCATAACATTAGTTGATGAATATTTATTTAATAAGTTGTTAACATTCACCGTGATGAATATTAATTAATACTCATTACGATTAATATTAACACATCACATTATTTGAAAAAATATTTTAATTTTAATATTCATCACAATGAATATTAACTAACATTCACCGTGATGAATATTAACGATTTTGGGTCTAATATTCATTTACAAAAATAATTTATCAAGAATACTTAACATTCATAGCATCGATTATGATTAACATTTGCAGAATTTCAGTTCGTTTTTTGTGAGAATTGTATGAGTGAATGTAATATGCTTCTTGATGAATAGTAACGTTTCCCCATTCCTCCTAAAAATGCACTTCCGTTTGGATCATTCCACAATATATATATATATATATATATATATATATATATATATATATATAGGATCCGGTTCAATTGAGAACCAAAAAATTTGTGAGAACCATGAGAACTACTAGATTGCATGTTTGTTCACATGTAATTAACTTGATTCACATGTGAACATTGATTTAGGTTAAGTTGGGGAAAAAAAATTCGAAAATTATGTCTTAAAACACGTTTTACCTGATTTGTTCATATTATATTTCATATGTGAATATAAATTTGATTTTTTTTGCGTTTTTTCGCTATAATTTTAGGATTTTTCGAATTTTTTTCCCCCAACCTAACCTAAATCAATGTTCACATGTGAATCAAGTTAATCACATGTGAACAAACATGCAATCTAGTAGTTCTCACGGTTCTCGCAATTTTTTTGATTCTCAATTGAACCGGACCCTATATATATATATATATTAACAAATTAACAATTGATGAAGATAAATATAATAACAATGTATATTATTGTAATTAATTAAAATTCCAAAATTAAAAGTAACAATATCGTGTAGATACTTTTGAAAATTAATCTCCATTTTTTACTCATTTAGTCAAAAACATAAAAGCGTATCAAATACTTTGTTTTTGCTTCAATGGAGTCTAATCAAAGAAAAATTATTGTACAGAAAGCTCATAAACTTTTAACATTCAATGTAGATCTCTTTTAAAACAAAATTCTACATTCGTATATGATGTTAGTTTTGTACACTTTGTAATATATATATATATATATATATATATATATATATATATATATATATATATTATTTTTCAGGCATCCTCAGTCTCGAATGATATTAGTGAATGAACAATCCATACTAGCAAAAGAAAAGGTATACAATAATAGGTAAACCTTCTACAAAAGACTATCAAAAAAATAAATTTATTATTTCACTAATTATCTTTGATCTACAGATGAAAAATAGGTGTGCCCAAGTAAATCAAGTCGTGAAGGATTACAATTTGAGAAAGAAGGTTATATATTTATTTTGGTTTGTGTTTCTACTTTTACTGTGTTACATTGTGTTTGTATCAACTTATAATGTTTTAGAACTATTATATCGCAAACCGTGTTGATTACTTTTTATCGTTATAGTGTTACTATAAAACGTTGTTATTTTTTATTGTACTTTTTTGTTGTTAAATTGAATAGGCGTGTTACAAGCATCTAGAAAAAAAGTGAAGTAAAATATGAACAACTTAAGAACCAGTTCCATAAAGCTCAAAAGAAGGTACGTCATTAAAGTATACGTTGACAGGGTATCTTGATGAACATTAATACTGATGTAGATCCACCTAATCATCATAATGGTATAACCCATTTCATACTAAAAATGATACATTGTTACCTATGACAATTGTTATATCATTAATTAGGCAAACATAATCATGTGTTCTAGACTTTATAATTTTTTTCTATTTAAGTGTTTGTTCAGTAGTTGTGGAACTTAATTATTAATTGTCTAATGTCATTATATTTTTAATTGACAATGTCATTGGAATTTTTGAAAAGTTATGATCGTTGGTTAACACAACATTTTATACATGTGGTTGAACTTAAGAAAGTCATTTACAACGGTTAGACCGACAATCAACTTTAACCAATAATTGAAAAAATAACTTTACACCTCAACGAATTATATATTTAAGATTAAGAGATCAGCCGCAAAAGGTGATGCATTTCATATAGTGTATGAAGTGTGGATATCACTTACTTACTGAACGTCGTACTATGTGGATTGGTAGTATCCATCCATCTAAAATACTAAATGTACTAATCTATTAACCAAGATTTGTACTTGTGTTTCTTTATTGTTTACTAATTCTTACTTGCTTTCTGAATAATTAATTATGTGTGGTAATAAATAATATAATGTTAGTTACAAAGCATGTTAAATGTTTCATACTCTAATATTTTAAATTATACTTTTACAATATACTTATTACGATTTATTTTCGTTCACATAGCTGAATCATTTTTTTAGTAGATTATTATATCATCTAATTGAGAAGCAAGTCGAAATTATTGAGAGTCAATTGAAAAAAAAAACAGTTTGATAGATAAATTGAGTATTGATGAAAAAGGTATACGTGAGGCAATTGGAATATTGGAACAAACTATGGGAAATCAATTATTAATGGTGTTATGACATTATCAACCACTCACCATGTCTCAAATGGGTAACTCCATGGGTATGTTAGGAGTCGTAGAGATCCTCTAGGTAGTACACAACTAAATTGATATTGATATACCGTTTATTATTTTCTTACAATGCATGATGTTCTTATCACATTTGTAGGCTGATAGTCTTCAAGAGAATACACTAAGAGGTATTCACGAAATTTTAACTACACGTCAATCTGCACAAGCATGGCTTGCAGTATCAGACTACTTTGCTAGGCCGCGAAATTGAATACATAATTAGTCGTGTTTTGTCTTTGTATTTTATACTTTTTTTAGAAAAAATTACACTATTATAGTGTTTATATTGTCGAACATTTGATATTGTTTTGGATATTATCAATATATATTTTAGCCCACAAATATTGCGGGTTTATGATCTAGTTAAGATTAAAATAAAAGATTAAAAGATGGGGAAATCAACCAGAATATAAAGGAGAGAAGCGAATATAATCATTCGATATCGACCAAGAAAACCATCAGCAATGAAGGCTCCAAGTAACGGAAGAAGTGACGCCGTTCCGGACCACATGTTCACGTTCTCGGCCGCAGTTGCCGTTGACTGCTTCAACCGTTGAGTCAAATATATCATCAAATTTGCACCTGCACCATAATATGCAAATCTCTCTGCTACTTCAACACCTGATCATCATAAAACATGCATGCATCAATAAGTTAGTTAGAAGTATTTTTACTAGTTTAAGTACGTTTTTTAAGTGACATTAATTAATTACCGATGATGAAATATGCTGATCGCCAGCAACCGGATTTGGATTCGAGAACTGGGCGACCTTTGTAGTCAACGACACCGTTGACCAAGTTGTTGACCGGTGGAGACTTTTTTCCGACGGTGTCATTGTTATCCATGTCAAAGTCGAAAGGTCAAATTTACTGGTACGGTTGGTATCGTTGTGAATCTGTCATCCATGACACGATTCAGACATTTCAATTTAATCGGTGCTCTAGTTTTTAGTGAACAATTTAATGCAAAATTGATTGTCTCTTTTCAGAAAGAATAAAAAATAATTAAAATAAATATAGCCACGTCTGCGACGTTTACTGACGCATCAGTTTGTGCCACATTTGCGCTACGTCAGTTTTTTTTCAAAATGACACAAACTAACTCCCTACAGTAACATCACTTCTCTTTTTTTTTCAGGGTCCCACACACTATTTTCTTTATTTATTTAATATACAAACTTAAATAAAACATTTTCATTATAGATAAAAAAACATTATATTAATATAAAATAAAATATTACAATTCCTAAAAAAAAATACATTTATTGAAAATTAAAGTTATAACTAGTCGTCTACTCTGAGCCGTCTTCATTTTCGTTCTCGTCCTCGCCCGAATCGTCTACTTGGAATGAACCCGAACCCGCTTCGTAACCAAAAACCATTGAATTGATTGACCAAAAACCCGAACCCGCTTCGGTTGATTGATGTCGCCTCATTTTTTTGAAGTTGAATTTGGTATGAAAGTTGTATATGAAATATTGGTTGAAAGTTGTATATGAATATTGGTATGGAATTTATTTGAAGGTGTGTGAATATTGGTAAAGTTGTGTATGAATATTGGTAAAGATGTGTGAAATGAGAAGAGATTGTGTATGAAAATTGGGTTTGGATAAGTGTATATTTATAGTGTATGGAAAAAGGAAAAAAAAATTAATTTTTTTTTTTAGCCGTTGGTACCCCAACGGTTATATTTTTTTTTTATATATCCGTTACTCACATGCAAAAAAAAAAAAAAAAAAAAAAAAACTGACGTGGGCCCCACCCACGCTCCTTTCTCCGTCACCAAACCGAAGTTGGGAACCGACGGAACCCAAACGACGAACCGTGCCTATGGCGTTGGTTATGTCGGTGGGAACCGACGACCCAACTGACGGACCGTTGTGAGGGGTCTAACAAGAGTTGGCATGTACTCAAACTAAAGGGAGTTGATAATTGATTAAAACACCAAACTGTAGTTAAAGCTAACAGTACAAATATATAATTGTACAATTTTGGTGTATGAAGTAATATGAGTGTTGCATTTATCAGCTCCCCTACAACTAATAATGAGGCTTTGGTCAAATCGGTATTAACATGTCGAGTATTTAATGAAGTACATTCAAGTTTGTATATGTTGGTAACATAATATTCGAGTTCGAGTTGAACTCGGCTCAAACATAAATGACTACTCGATTAGTTCTACGAGTCGAGCTTTAAAAATCACCATTTGACTCTACTCGTCCTAAAGCTTGTATAATCATCTTTAGCTCAATAAGCTAATCTAGTCGAATGAGCTAAACGAGGCGTAGATAAAGTAATACGAAGTATAATGTTTCGTACTTAAAACTTAAAAAAATGTTAGCAATAATATTTGATTTAGTGTTATAAACTTTTTTTTATCAAATTCAGTTTTAGAAAGAATTTGTATGCTTTATAACGAGCTTATATGAGCTAATTAACGAACTCATTGATTTCGAGATACTAAACAAGCATTTTTTAGCTCAACCTTATTGCATCATATCATTTTTGAAAAACAAACGAACTTCGAGCTTAGGCGCAAAAAATAATCAATCATTCGAACTCGGACATGATTTATAAAAGTTTGATCTGAATGACCGGACTACGTTGTGGTCTTGTGGATAGTGGCTTAGTGTGTAAGATGATTACTAACATTTACGAGTTCAGTAGTGTTGTTGTTATTGGAGTATATATGTTATGTTAGGTTGGTTAGATTTTAACCACGATAGTAACCATACTAATTAGCAGCTACATAAGCCGATCTGGGAGAAATCAAGTATTCATAGAGATCTTGCTGTACTGAAAAACCGAAATCGATCCCCACAATGAAGGCTCTGCTAAAGGTAAATTAGCTCCATTTATCTTGGTGGAATTATATAACAAGACGTACATCCAATAACTAATGCAACACATACAACAGTGAATCTTGATGCATATTTGAACATCATTTACAACAATGTTTTACACTTTCATACAGCCACCTGGTCCTGCTAACATAGCATAATCAGAAGGCTCTCCCTCGATTATATATGTAAGACTTGGCTGCATATATGTAGATCACAAATGCCCCTGCGCTAATTCCGGCAAGAAGGTAGTAAAAATAATCAATATGGGATCGATTCATGTTGTCAGATATCCAACCATCTTGACCATTTCCACTAGTCATTTTCTCAACAACTGAGATGAGAAAACTGCTCAAAAAGCAACCGATTCCCATGACACTAAGATAAAGTGCTAAACCTATACTCCGGAGATCACTTGGCATTTGGTCATAGAAAAACTCTTGCATACCCACAATTGTAAATACATCACCAGCCCCAGCCAGCAGATATTGTGGTAATAACCACCATATCTTCATTGGGATCGTTACGCTTGGATCATTTTCCAATCCGTACTCACGAGCCATTTTGAGTCTTTTTGTTTCAATGACTGCTGCAACGACCATTGAAACAATAGATATGATCATGCCGGTTCCAATTCTCTGAAGCATTGTGATGCCAGATGGTCTCTTAGTAATAACTCTTGTGATAGGAACCAAGACGATATCGTAGATGGGAATGAGGATGATAATAGAGAGGCCGATGAAAGATTGTAGGGTTGCTGCTGGAATCTGGAAAGTTGAACAAATTGACCTGTCCATAGTAGCACCTTGTTTTGTAAAAAATGTGGAAGTTTGAGCAAATACAATTCCATACCCTAAACAGCTGAACCATATTGGAGCTAGTCTAAGAACCGCCTTAGCTTCTTCTACCTCATTGAGGTTACAAACAGTTCCGTCTTCATTTGATCCATCATTAGAAAGCAGAGCCTTGTTAAGAAACCTGGCATTTACCACATAAGGTTGATTAGAGTCATATATACAACATAATGTTGATTTGAGTCATCCGTGTTTTACTAGAAACTTATAAAATGTTTTACTAACTCCGGCAAAAAGTGCTTTGGGTCATGCCAACTCGACCCATTTTGACCAGCAGTAAAGTTACTCGCTTTGACTAATTACCTAACCTAGTCAGAACCAATAGAGCCTAGCTTGTGGAGTCGCTACATGGAGTTTGATCTACTCTTACCTAAACTGCTGAGAATGTTCATGAGGCAAGATTCCACGAGCTTCCTCTTCCACAGATATTGCTGAAGGTGTACTTTGCCAATTCCTAGCTGCATTAACAAACACATGGCCGATTCTCACGAAAGAACTTTTCTCTTCTATTTTATCACCAAATCGATAAGTCGGGGTTCCAATCAAGTATATAAACAGGGCAAAACCCATAATGATGCAAGGAATTCCAAAACCAAGACCCCAACTAAGGTTGTCCTGAATGTAACTAAGAACAAAGATCCCCACTGCGGGCCCAGCACACAATCCAAAATACCACCAGTTAAAGAATGAGCTTTTTGCTTTGAGTTCTTCTGGATTGCCTCCATCGAACTGGTCAGCACCAAAAGCCAGAAGACAGGGCTTATGCCCGCCTTGAGCAAATGCAACAAGATACAATGAAATAAAGAAAATTGTAACTTGGAGCTGAGGAGAACACGATGAGGCACCAACAGCATTTTCACAGTCAGAAGGTAGCAGAGTGGAAAAGGCCAGCAATGCAAGTGCCTGTTAATCGTTGTTCGAACCCAAAATAAACAAAATTAGCATGAAGTCCACGTGACCGTGTAACAAGAAGTTTCAAGTATATTATTAGTAGCAATTCTACATGTACAATACATTATATATGTACGATTTTCAAATGTCTAGCTCAAATTCACCGAAAATTTTAAGTTAGAAGTAACAACATCAAAAACGGATAATTCCCAAAAGGGACAATAGAACATCAGTTAATTGTTCATCAACTTCCAAATTCCAATATGGCAAGTAATATCAATAAAGATGCAACCAATAACATGAATACTGTCATTCTTAGCCTTATTGTATAATCTTAGTAATTACACTGTAACTCCTTCAGAAGCAAAATAAGGGACAAATTGCACAAAATAGCACGGAACTATTGTCCAATGCCTACAATTATTAGCAACCAAAAACCAACTTTTTGCCCAAAATAATCAAAAAATAGTAAAGATGAGCAGATGGGCAAACCAGAACATAAAGCAGAGAAGCTAATATAATCATTAGATATCGACCAAGAAAAGCATCAGCAATGAAAGCACCAACTAACGGAAGAAGCGACGCCGTTCCTGACCACACATTGACATTCTCGGCAGCCGTAGCCGTTGACTGGCCCAAGGTACCGGTCAAGTAAGTGATCAAATTAGAACTAACACCATAATATGCAAATTTCTCAGCCACCTCAACACCTGATTAAATACAGTTTTTCAATATAAAAATGATTAGATAATTAAACTGAACATATCTATAATACTTTTGAGACATTAGTTAAATACCGATGATGAAAAATGCTGATCGCCAGCAGCCGGATTTAGATCTGAGAGCTGGACGGCCTTTGTAGTCAACGACACCGTCGACGTAGTTGTTGACCAGCGGAGACTCGATTCCGACGGTGTCGTTGTCATCCATGTCAAACTCAATGCAAACATATCCACTTACTTTCTGTGGTGTATTTATTACTCCCTCAGTCCCAATTTTATTGTCACCGGACAAAAAGACACGCAGTTTAAGAAAATATAACTATCTCTCTTTTACTTTTTGATAAAATGACAGTTTTACCCTCTACTTTTTACCTATTTTTTTGTCTTATATATATACACTAGGGGTAAAAAAGAACTTTATTTCCTTAAACTTTCTATTTATGGAAGTGGACAATTAATTTGGTACACCCTAAAATGGAAACAATGGACAATAGAAATGAGACGGAGGGAGTATATCATTTGTGGTAGGTATCGAAAGTTGCACATGTGATCAAGTAATTAGTTACATGATGTTAAGGATAAAACATCATTTGAGAACTAACAAGAATATTACCCTGGACAACTTATAGTACGAGTTTATTTTGTTAATACAATATGTCACATGAAAAAATAATGTTTATGGACAACTAGTGTATAGTTTAAATAATATAAAGAAGCATGGTAGTCATGTACAAAACCAAATCATATCAAAATATAAAACCATGTCGATCTTTTACTCATTTCGGATGTAGAAGGTGTGTGAATATTAGAGCATCTTCAATGGGTGGTTTTTCTTAACAAAAAAATCTTTGAAAAGCTCAATCCAATTTTGAGGTGTAAAAGTCAATTTGACAAAAGGTTTGTCAAAATTGAGCTTTTACTCAAGGGTTTATTGTTACGTTATGCGCTCAACTTTACCCTAAAACTATTGTATAGTCTCAACTTTCGTACCCTCTATTGTATGGGGTGAACCTTTTAATAACTCTATTGTATGCACTCAACTTTCATATCCTATATTTTCTGAGATGAACTTTTCTAATAAAGTTTTTAGAATGTCTAATTTATATATTACTTAGAGTTTTTAGAAGGTTCACCTCATACAATAAAGAGTAAAAAAGTTAAGAGCATACAATAGAGTATATACTGGTTCACCACTTCACCTCATACAATAGTGTATGAAAGTTGGATGTATACAATAATAATTAGCGTAAAGTTGGGCGCATAACCAAATAATAATCACTTTACTCAATAACTCAATTGGTTAAATGTGTGTAAAATTTTTGTTTTTTTTTTTTTTTTATAAAAAAGCTTTTCAAGAACTGATTTGGAGTAATTTTTTTTCTTATATAACAAAGTTAATGATTTGATCTTTTGTCAAAAAAAAAAAACATTTTGAAAGAGTTTACACATTGTGAGTCTTAGGAACATAGAAGCTCTCTCAAACAGTACATTATGATTATGTCAATTTATCCCATTTGGATCCTACAAGGTCTCTCAAACTATATACATTATGATAATATGATTATGTCAGTCTCGTCACCACACAGCATAGATTACATTCAAATAATAACAAAATAAAATTGAAAAAGAATGGGGCAATCTTATGGACTGAAATTAGTATTTCACAAAGGCCTCTACAGGTATATTGATAATTTTATATTTTTTATGGCTTAAATATTTCCAATTATTGTTGGCCCCAAACTCCGGATCTTTGTATTAAACCTTGTTCAATCTATGAAACTACATGATGAGAGAATTTGATATGGAAATATAAATTGTATTGATTCCACCACACTGTTTGATACATAACTTCTATCTATTTATACATAACGAAAAGGTGTCTTGAATGGTTGTGACTCTTCACCGTGCCCCTTACGAACCATTGCATCCTTTCGGTTTATTCGGTTATTCCCTTTCATTCCTGCGGTTGTACCCTTTTCACCAATAGTCACACCTTTTCACTTATTTACATAATAATCCCTATACTTTCTAATTTACAATTTCTAACCAAACTATTATAAGTTTAGTTTAATATGCAATAATTATGACCTGTAGGCTGCAGCGACATGGTCTATGAGCAATACCTCTCATCAAGGAACATTTGATACAATAAAACACATGAAGGTCTGTCATGCCAGATATAAAAAGCATTAATATAGGATCTAAATTCACATAAACATGATCATCTGTCACTATGTCATATTGAGTATTCTGCGAGAACTAAGAGAATAAAATACAATGCTGAGATGAAGTCCCCTGAGAAACGATTGTTGTGACTGCTGCTAATGTTGTTGTGATGGTGTTTGGTTGTGCCTTAAAGTTGAATACATCTCTAGCATGCTACATGTGACATATGTCCCTCTAGATTTCACAATATCTATACTACTTATAAACCATTTCTTGATTTGAATCTTACCACTTCTTAAAATATTCAATATTCCCATAGTGCCCTTTCCAAACATATCAATTTACACCACCAAGAGACATACGACTATGAATGTGAACACATTTGAAAAGGGAAACAAATGTCTGTCTTTTTAATGCACCAACTCTTCACATGTATTTAAAGAAAGCCTTCATCAATTGATAAACGCTCAAAAGTGTGACAACTAACACCAAACCGTTATCGTGGTTCAAGCCGTAAAATGTCATCTTTGTTAAAATACTAATTTCATGGATTTATTTACACCAAAATCTTCGTTTTTGAAAAACGAATCCAACGCAAAAAGAATCATCTCAATCCGACGTGTAACGAAGAAGTTATGAAGCAAAACGTAAACGAAACATGGGCCGAAAGGTAAATACGGGCCCAGACCCATATTTTCAGCTATTTTAAGGCTTAAAACGTTTTTACAAACCCTAAAAACGATTCTAGATGATTAAAAACGAAAAATATTGCCTACATTCGAATTCCAAACCCCAAAAACTCAAGGGTTTGATCTATTCGTTCAATCTATCAACCGAAAACACTCATTAACGCATTCATTGGTAAGTTTTCAACGTTCAATCTCTACTAACTCTTGGATTCATTCAATAAAACGTGATTAGGGTTCTTATAAACTTATTTTCTACAGATTCTAAGGGAGGTTCTCCTGCGATCATTCGATAGTTGGTATTATTCCTAACCGATTTCATTCGATAATACGTTATTTCGATTGTTTCGTTGTTGTCGTTTTCTTTCGGTTCGATTCCATTGTATTCCTAGTGATTAAATCATTAGGGTATAATTAGAATCAGTTAATAAGTTGTTGGAAATGAGATATATGATTATGTTTGCGATTTGGGTTGTTTAGACAAGCGATTATGGTTGGTTACTCATAAACCCAAATCTGATCAGATTTTTATTTCGGTTTGGGAAGCTCGTAACTTGGTCATATCACGATGATTTTTGATGAAACAGGACTCTAAACTTAAGTATTTCGAGTCTACTTTCAAATGGAGTTGGTCTTATATCTAAATGTTGAGTATAAGTTGGTCAAAAAGATTTTACAAGATCGAATGTCAAATCTGAGTTTTTCGGTTCATTGTTTTGGTTAACTTGTCGATTTTTGAAACGTATGTTAAACTAAGAATTGAGTCTTGAAATTTTTACTGGAATAACTTTAAAGTGTCAGAAATTTTATGTAAAAATATTATAGTCTTTATAAGTATCTATGTATTTTAAATAAATTATAACTTTTGTGAAGTCAGAAAGTGTTGTCGGTTTAGAGCAGTTCACTTTGATGAATTTTTAAAAATAGTAAACTAATGAAATAAGTTCTGGAAAAATTACAGGTTGTTTTTAACACATTGAAATGGTAAAAATTTTAGAGTCAAATGATTTTATTAAGTCATGGTTTAAAATTCGTGAAGTGGTATGAAATTTCTGGACTGATTCTGAAATGTAAGATATAGTAAAGTTACTAATATTTTGAATAAATGAGGATTAAATTTTGTAATGATACTTGAGGATTGGTTGTGAGGAAATCTAGTAAAGGTGATTTGGACTTGGGATACAGTGGAAGGACATAGATATGTCTAGGTTGTAACCCGTATACGTATATATTCGTTTGTAGATTGCGAGTTGTTTGGTGGATTCTTTTGAGGGAGATACTTATTGTGGTATTCAAGGTGAGTTTTGCGGCCCCATTTTCTTTACTTATTTTCCGTTGGGGGAAAAGAATGCTCAAAATGATTTCGTACTATTTTCTTATGCTGTGTAAACTATCTGAGTTTTCTGATTTGGACATTATGATTGAATAAGTGACATTCTGATTGTTGTGGACTGATTGCTGATTGTTGTGGACTGATTGCTGATTGTTCGGATGAGTCTTGTGTCTTCGGGACCCTGACAACACTCCATATTTCTTACTAATACGGATATGATTATTGATAGTACTATCGGACGACGGTCCCGCTCTTGTGATAGATACGTTATCCTTGAGTGAATATTATCCAGGAACGGAACGGATTGCTTATGGTGGATGAGTTGGTTATCTTGTGTGCTTATTTCATATCATATGTCCTACTTACTAAATTAACACAGCAAAACTGTATTCTTTGTGTATGTGTCCTGTTAAACCTGCTTAACTCACCAACATTCGTGTTGACATTTTCGAGCATATCTTTTCAGGTTATACTAGTGGACTTAAAGCAGTGGACAAGAGAACTTAGTGGGCCTTTAGGGTTGCATTAAGAGTTATTCAGGACTTGTGGTACATCATTAAGGTTGTTTGTGAAGGCTTGTTTTGCCTTAACATTGTATTGTACGTTTGTTTGTAAGCTTTTGAATTCATTGTTGAAATGTATGCACGACATGAACCGCTATTCATGTTATTGGCATCATGACACATTGGATATTGTATTTCATATAGAATTCTTTATAATAATGTGTTATGATCCTATCACCGTTATACCCCGTTGTTTCCGCTTTAGACGGGGTGTGACAGATTGGTATCAGAGCCATTGTTTATAGAGATCTAGGTGGATTGGCCTAGACTATAAATAAGGAACCTACATATAGAACATGAGTTAGGAAGTTATGTGTGCATACAATTCCGTGAAGCTTGTTGTAGCTAGTATCGATCATTCATCTTAACCATTTCAAATAAGAAGGACGTTGTAAGTGTTTCTTCATCATCTTACGACTCTTTATGTGGTTCGTCTACATGTTACTTAGGATTCTATAACTATCTGATCTCTGTGAATACAAAGCTTATTGTGATACAAAGACTAGGAAGATAAGTATGTGTATGAAAGAATACTTTCACAATTACGGCTGCAGACGTAATTGACAAAGGTGTTCCGACGTATGTGTGCTTATCTGACCATATTTGCGTGTCTCATGTGCTATCTTCGAGTCGTATGGTAATAAAATCCCAATTATATTCCTTACCGAATTATTCTTACGTTTGTGAGTCTTGTGCATTTATGCCTTGACAAACTTCAAAATATTCATTCTATTCTAAACTTATCTGAATTCGAAATTTTAGCAAGCATACTACTAAGACGCATTACCCGTAAATTTTACTCGTGGAAGAGAAACACACTATGGCGATCATACAAGTAATAGTGGTGATTGAACTGATGGTTGAACCGAAGGAATTTGTTGTATTGAAGGCAAGAACTCTAATGTTGTTGCGATCATTGCACGACAGTAGTGGGCCTTAATATTCAAAGTTATCATGCAAGTTAGTAACAACATATTGAATCATGGTGGAGCTAACGACACCGAAGACGAAATTGGAGTTAATAGTAGAGAATTTGAATAATGGAAGTAGATGATTGCGCGAAAAATAAGCAAATAAATAAAATAAAATAAAATAATAATAATAAATATATAAATCAATATATAAATAAATAAATAGATAAATGAATGAAATAAATAAAGGTACTGTTTAAGGAAAAATATTCTTTCAATAACGAAATGAAGTAGTTAGTGAACAAGTTTTGAAATTTCTCTACGATGGGGGGTTAACCATGCAACACATATCGGACAATTTTATGAGTTGGCAAGAATTTGACCTTATCTCGTAGCACACGAAGCTAGGAGAATTGAGAAGTACATATCCAAGGAGCAATACTGATGGGTGGATTGTTAATCGGTGAAACCATTAAGGCTGGGAATGTAGAAACAGTACCTAGAACGAGAGAGTACTCAAGAAATTCGTAAATACAAACGCATGAAGAGAGGGTTACATTGGTTCACATCTTCTGAGAGTAAGATGTAACTACTATCATCACACATCTGCATCATGTTGTGTTTATTCGAACTGCAACTTAAGAGGTCGCTTTACAATTGAATGTCGGATGACAGCTCGTCAAGTTGCACCAATCAACATAGTAGGAAACTCGATGGCTTGTCTTGAGTGAGAGACTTTGAAACAATTTTATTAATGGGAGCACATAGAGACTAAAAGACGTTACATAAGGGTATACTCTAGTGCTAGAAGATTTCTCTATTAGCATTGACTTGTTGCCCTTCGGACTTAGAAGTTTTGGTGTGGTTGAGGGAACTGATTAGTTGACGAAATTTAGGTAGAAATTGTATGTTTGAGAAAGTATTTTGTATACCACTTAAATGGTGGTGTAATACCTGTGATCTTCATAGAACACTTCAAAGACGAAAAGAAACAACTCAAGAGCGTAAAGGCTAATAAGTTAAAATTTCAAAACATTCTATTATCAACGATTTCTTCGAGGTCTTCAAGGAAGACTTAGAAGGACTATATCCCTCTGTACTCGTAAAAGTTTAGTATTGATCTTGTTCTTGGAGCAACCCCAGTTGCAAAAACTCCAAATCGCTTAACGTTATTTAGATACAAGAGTTATTTAATTCACTTTAAAGATGCTCCAAAACAAGGGTTTTATTTGCCCTAGTCTTTTTCTTTTTGGAGCACCTGTCTTATTTGTCAAAGAGAAAGATGGTTCTTTTCATTTGTGCATTGGTTATCGTGAGCCTAACAAATTTATGGTCAAGAATCGATGTCCTCTTCCAAGGATGGATGATTATTTGATCAACTTTAAGGTGTTCAGTGGTTTTCAAAAATCAATCTTTGTTCTGGTTACCATCAATTGATGGTACATGAATCAGATATACCAAAGACTGCGTTTAGTACTCGTTACGAACATTTCAAATTTCTCGTTATGTCTCTCTATATTACTAATGCGACTATAGCATTCCTATATTTAACGAGCGCGTATATAAGCCGCATCTCGGTGAATTTATCGTACTTTTTCATTTGCGACGTTCTAATTTATTCTAAAACTAAGAAGGATCATGAAGTTCCTTCAAAACTAATCCTGGAGTTTCTTTTGAAAGAAAAGGCCTATGCAATATTTTCAGAGTTCGAAATTTGAATACAAGAAGTTTGTTTTGCTTGGGCATGTTGTGAACAAGGAAGTTATTCTGGTGAATTTTAGCAAAATAGAAGCTATAAAGGGGTGGAAGGTCCCACAGCTATCGTGAAGGTTCGTAAAGCCTTTGGGATTCACAGGTTACTATCGGCATTTTATCGAGAGTTTTCCAAAGATCGCTCTACTACTCACATATATATAAGAAGTTTGTTTGGGGTAGAAACTGAGAAAAATCTTTTCAAACATTGAAGGATGTCTTGTGTAAGGCATCAATTCGGACTCTTCCCGATGGATCGAAGGATTTCGTTGTGTATTGTGATGCATCAGACCGAGGTCTGAGTTGTGTGTTAATTAAATGGGAAATGTAATCGTATTCGTCTCTCGACAACTCAAGATACATAAGCATTACTGTATTACCCACGAACTTGAAACTCAGAGCAATGGTGTTCGTACATATGTGTTGAAGACACTACTTGTATGAAATGAAGAACATTATTCATACCAATCATAGGAGATTTTTAACACATCTATGTTCAAAAGAAGTTGAACACGATACAAATGAGGAAGCTCGAATTATTTAGTGTTACCATTGTGAAATTTGATACTATCCGGGGAAGACGGATGTTGTTGCAGATGTTTTGAGTAGGAAGAAAGAGCATGCCAAGGTGAGTGCAAATCAAGTAAGACGATACACTCTGGCATTAAGTATAAGATGTTCAAAGTACATGATGAAGCGTTAAGGGATACTCTTATACAAAACGAAAAGTTGCACGGGTTAGAGAAACAGTTGAAACACGAAGTGGGTATTCTGTTACATATTGTGAGAAGATTAGGGATTCCTTTGCTAGGTGGTCTATGGACACTAGTAATGGACAGAGTACGTAAGTCAAAAGATTCCATACAAAGGGAGTTGTTAAGAAGTAGTATGATATCATGGATTTGTATTGGTGTCTGGGAATGAAGAAGGACATCATTTAATACATTCTCCATTTGTCAATGCATGATCTGCTTGAAGTTCAAGGCTGTATACCAGAGACTCTCACATCTATTACAGCAACCGGAGATTTTCGAAGGGGAAAAGGGGAAGCATAATTACGAATTTCATTACGAGATTTCCTGAAATAAGTAGTGGGCGCGATTCAATTTGGGTATTTATGGATAGAATGACTAAGTCTGCTCATTTCTTAGCTATTCACGAGAACTACAAAATGGAGAAATCGGCAAGGTCGTACATTAGCAAGGTAGTAGCAAGGCATAGAGTGTCTGTATCAATTACATATGATTCTGATGGTTATTTTCTTCACAACTTTGGCAAAGGTTATAAAGGCTTTGGGAACGCATTTTGATGTGAGGGCGGTTTATCATTCTCGAACTAATAAGCGGAGTGAGCAAATCAGTCAAACATTGAAGAATGTACTTAACTTGTGTTATCTATTTTGGTAGAAGTTGTGTTACTCACTTACCTCTAGTTGAGTTCTCATACAACACATTTATCATTCTAGTAATTCAATGTGCGCTATTTGAAGTACTTCAGAAGGGTAGGAGTAGTTCATCATGGTGTGGGCTGAAGTTGGATTAAAGTTAGTTGATTGGATTGAAATAGTCCATGATGCTATTGACAAGACCGTTCGAATCAAGGAGAGACCGAAAACAGTACAAGTTAGGCGAGTAAGTTACGCAAGCAAACATTGACAGCAGTTAAGAGTTTTATGTTGGGAATTATATACGGTTTAAGGTGTTACCTAGGGAAGGTATCGTACATTTTGGGAAATCAAAAATATTTGCATATGTGTTTGTTGGGCCGTTCAAAATTGTTAAATCTATGGGATCAACAACATATCAATTGAAAGTTGTCATAAGAGTGAAGTGTTGTTCATGAAGTATTTCATGTTTCAAATCTAAGAAAGTGTTGACTGATAAGGTCTTACATGTATTTCTAGAAGGAATTTACAGGAAATCACAGATAACATTGGGTAGAGAAACCGGTAGAAACCATGGATTGAGAGGTCAAAATGTTGAAGCACAGAAAGTTTTAAATTGTCATTGCTTGATCGAACGCTTAGCGAGGATTTGAATTTACTTCTAAACGAAAAGAGTGTACAAAGCTTAATTTTTCAGTGATCATGTTGACAATATAGCTCCGATTGAATTTCGGGACGAAATTCTCTCAACTGGGGGATATTGTGACAACTGACACCAAACCGTTATCGTGGTTCGAGCCGTAAAATGTCATCTTTGTTAAAATACTAATTTGAAGGATTTATTTACACCAAAATCTTCGTTTTTGAAAAACGAATCCAACGCAAAAAGAATCATCTCAATCCGACGTGTAACGAAGAAGTTATGAAGCAAAACGCAAACGAAACATGGGCCGAAAGGTAAATACGGGCCCAGACCCATATTTTCAGCTATTTTAAGGCTTAAAACGTTTTTACAAACCCTAAAAACGATTCTAGATGATTAAAAATGAAAAATATTTCCTACATTCGAATTCCAAACCCCAAAAACTCAAGGGTTTGATCTATTCGTTCAATCTATCAACCGAAAACACTCATTAACGCATTCATTGGTAAGTTTTCAACGTTCAATCTCTACTAACTCTTGGATTCATTCAATAAAACATGATTAGGGTTCTTATAAACTTATTTTCTACAGATTCTAAGGGAGGTTCTCGTGCGATCATTCGATAGTTGGTATTATTCCTAACCGATTTCATTCGATAATACGTTATTTCGATTGTTTCGTTGTTGTCGTTTTCTTTCGGTTCGATTCCATTGTATTCCTAGTGATTAAATCATTATGGTATAATTAGAATCAGTTAATAAGTTGTTGGAAATGAGATATATGATTATGTTTGCGGTTTGGGTTGTTTAGACAAGCGATTATGGTTGGTTACTCATAAACCCTAACCTGATCAGATTTTTATTTCGGTTTGGGAAGCTCGTAACTTGGTCATATCACGATGATTTTTGATGAAACAGGAGTCTAAACTTAAGTATTTCGAGTCTACTTTCAAATGGCGTTGGTCATATCTAAATGTTGAGTATAAGTTGGTCAAAACGATTTTACAAGATCGAATCTGAGTTTTTCGGTTCATTGTTTTGGTTAACTTGTCAATTTTTGAAACGTATGTTAAACTAAGAATTGAGTCTTGAAATTTTTACTGGAATAACTTTAAAGTGTCAGAAATTTTATGTAAAAATATTATAGTCTTTATAAGTATCCATGTATTTTAAATAAATTATAACTTTTGTGAAGTCAGAAAGTATTGTCGGTTTAGAGCAGTTCACTTTGATGAATTTTTAAAAACAGTAAACTAATGAAATAAGTTCTGGAAAAATTAAAGGTTGTTTTTAACACATTGAAATGTCATTGGTAAAATTTTAGAGTCAAATGATTTTATTAAGTCATGGTTTAAAATTCGTGAAGTGGTATGAAATTTCTGGACTGATTCTGAAATGCAAGATATAGTAAAGTTACTAATATTTTGAATAAATGAGGATTAAATTTTGTAATGATACTTGAGGATTGGTTGTGAGGAAATCTAGTAAAGGTGATTTGGACTTAGGATACAGTGGAATGACATAGATATGTCTAGGTTGTAACCCGTATACGTATATATTCGTTTGTAGATTGCGAGTTGTTTGGTGGATTCTTTTGAGGGAGATACTTACTGTGGTATTCAAGGTGAGTTTTGCGGCCCCATTTTCTTTACTTATTTTCCGTTGGGGGAAAAGAATGCTCAAAATGATTCCGTACTGTTTTCTTATGTTGTGTAAACTATCTGAGTTTTCTGATTTGGACATTATGATTGAATAAGTGACATTCTGATTGTTGTGGACTGATTGCTGATTGTTGTGGACTGATTGCTGATTGTTCGGATGAGTCTTGTGTCTTCGGGACCCTGACAACACTCCATATTTCTTACTAATACGGATATGATTATTGATAGTACTATCGGACGACGGTTCCGCTCTTGTGATAGATACGTTATCCTTGAGTGAATATTATCCAGGAACGGAACGGATTGCTTATGGTGGATGAGTTGGTTATCTTGTGTGCTTATTTCATATCATATGTCCTACTTACTAAATTAACACAGCAAAACTGTATTCTTTGTGTATGTGTCCTGTTAAACCTGCTTAACTCACCAACATTCGTGTTGACATTTTCGAGCATATCTTTTCAGGTTATACTAGTGGACTTAAAGCAGTGGACAAGAGAACTTAGTGGGCCTTTAGGGTTGCATTAAGAGTTATTCAGGACTTGTGGTACATCATTAAGGTTGTTTGTGAAGGCTTGTTTTGCCTTAACATTGTATTGTACGTTTGTTTGTAAGCTTTTGAATTCATTGTTGAAATGTATGCACGACATGAACCGCTATTCATGTTATTGGCATCATGACACATTGGATATTGTATTTCATATAGAATTCTTTATAATAATGTGTTATGATCCTATCACCGTTATACCCCGTTGTTTCCGCTTTAGACGGGGTGTGACAAAAAGTACTATATTTTAGTAGTATTTTACCCCTGTTCTTGGATATTTCTATTGCAATTTATTAAGAATATATATTAATTTCGTTCATATTTGCAATTAGATGTGGAAATGGAGCGTTTATGAAGAAAGGAATGGAAAACAGTCAATAAACAAGCTAAATGATACATAGTTGAAGAAGAAGTGAAGCCGAAATCGAAGAAATGAAGAAATGAGGAAAAATCAAGAAACCGGCTGGAAAATGCATCCATACGCCGTATGGAAGTCCATACGCCGTATGGATTGCAGTGCAGGAGGCCCAGGTTACGCGGACTTGGGCTGGGCTTGAAATCAATCCATACGTCGTATGGATCAAAAACCACAGAAGTATAAAATCGCGAAAAAACCCTAAAACGATAGTTTTTCTCTGTTTTTTGTATTTTATTTCTTCCAGACGACTTTAGGGTTTTTATTTCGTAAATTAGGGTTATTTTGGAGGTACGAAGGGTGAAGATCGAGGATAGTTCATCTAAATCTTTCGTAGTTCATCGTTATTGATTCGGTATACTTTCGTTTCTTTATTTCATTGAAGAATTTGATTTATTTGAATCTGATGTATATTGTTTTCATGATGAATTGAATATCCAAAGTGATTGTGTAGTTGATTGAACTTAGATTATGATTATTGAACGATTATAATTGCGTATTGACTAAGTTATTTAATCGAAAACGGTTATATTACTCGTGAATCCTTGTTTATTGGTGACTAGTTATTATTGTTGCTCAACGTGGTTGATAATATTATTGAGATTGAGTTCCTTTAATGTTATGAATTATTGATGATTAAAATCTAGGTTTTGATCATTGCTAAATAGATTGAGTTTGATAGGTTGAGTATACGATAATTATCTACTTTAAAATGAATGAGACAATAAGTAATTATTGGGTATTGTTGAGTCATACCAATAGAGTTAATTATAATTAGTTGTGAATGTTTAAAGCATGATTTAGGGAAAGGCACACAATTGACTGATCATCTTGTGACGTTGGAACCAGTGTTTAATGTTGGACCCTAGATTGTAGGAATTAGTTGGACCCGAACCGTTGGCTAATTCACATTCAATTTAATATCATTGAAGAATTTGGTATTAAGTTGATCTAAAAGAATCACAATTAAATAATCAATACGTAATGAATCGGGGAATATGAATCTGAGTGATATTAATTATACAATTACTTGTTCCTTCCAATTAGTATTTATTGTTATTTATTTATTATTTTAATTTAAGTTTTATTTAAGAGTAATTATTTTAAATAAATGTTTTCTAAACAAATGTTCGCACAGAACTAAAACGCCCCCCATATTTACTGCTTTCTAATTAATTGTTAATTTCTATTTTAAATAATCCACCATTCCCTGTGTTCGAATCTGACTTACCGAATCTATATTTACAATTGATCGGGTATTCTTGCCTGGTTGCTTGAAAGTATTTATTAGGTATTTCTATTTATAAATTATAAAACAAGACGCGCTTTCATAGCACATCAAGTTTTTGACGCCGCTGCTGGGGAAGCGGTTGTGATTATTTAAATAGGAGTTAGTGATTTGTAAACTTTTATTTTTAAAAGAATTTTGTTAAAACAAATAATTTTGTAAAGTTGTTTAAAGTAATTTGAGTAATTGTGTAACAAGTTTTCATTAATTCACTGGTTGAAACTAATTATCCTTTAATTGGTTAAATTTTTGGGGTTTTAGCTTCAACCGGCGGATGGAAATCCGTCCGCCGGTTGGAGTTCCATTTATTTAATATTGTACATGTTATTTAATTTTATTATTTTGTGTGAACTAACTTGTTTTTCGTTAGTGGTGTTTTGTATTTCCAGATTTATTTTTTATTTAGGTTTATAATCCAATGGCGAGAAGTTTTGAAAGTGATGCAAACGATAATGATATGGTCAAGAGAGATCAGTCTGCTAAGTCTGATGCTAGTTCCACTGAGATAGTATCTCCCTACACTCACTTAGGGCGCATTCCCGTTCCTATTGTTTCATATTGTCAGGGATTGCTAGCGGCACTTGAGGAGTTTAGAGGAGATATCCCTTTCAGTTCAGAGATTATTAGGAGTTCCACAATTGATTTTTCTGGTAATCAACAGGCATTGGTTGATGATGTGTTAGAGGCAGCTTTGATTAAGAGTCAGTATGGGATTGATAGGCAATTCTATATTGCCCTCACTACTTTTGGGGAATCTCTAGAAACTAGGATTAAGGAGGAAGAGAAATTCTACACTGCTCAGAAGAAAAGATACACGGAGATTTATGAGAAACTGAGGCATTCTGCATTTCCATACTCGGCAAATCAAACCGCGTGTCTTGGTCGCATGATTAGGGCTTTGTATGAGGTAACTGGTCATCCTAGTGCAGAAGCAGATAAGGAATTTAAGTTTGGTTTAAGAGAATTGGTTCGATTGCTACATTCAGATGACCATTTGACGGATATTACACCTCATCGATTCATTGTGATGAGTACTATTCATTACTATCTTCAAGAAATGGTGACGAAAGTAGATCGTCTTGCTAAGGAAGAATTAGATAGGGCTCATCCAGATTTCATTCACCCGAATAATGAGATTGATTTGGCTAGTTACTTGGGAGTTCACTTGGATGTTCTGATTGACAAGAGTAAAGTCTCAACCCCTTGGGAACATTTCAATCATGGAATGATGGAGATCTATACTAAGCTGGTTAATATTTTCAAACATTCGGGGCTAGACCTTAGCAATAGACAAGAGATAGTTCTTCAAAAGGTAGAGAGACGAGTGAGGTGCTTGAGGAAAAGTCTCTTGATGAGAAATCATTATGGAATAACTGAGGCATGTTTGGACTTTATAAGTGAGTTAGAGAAAAACCCTCTTGAACGTGAGTACAAGTTGGAAGATGATAAGTTGGTATTGGCACCGGAGGGAGTAAATAATAAGGAGATTAATAAAATCAGTTGGGACTTGGTTTATTTTCAGCACGTGGTTAATGAGCACTTGGCAAATTTTCCAAGTTTTGGTCATGGGATCATTAACGTCATTCTCATAATCACTGAGCGTTTCCTTGCTCTTTATCCTAACCAGTGATTCTAATCATCTCTTTTATTTCTTATGCTATTGGATTATTTCTAACATTTTGGTTTATTTTGAATTATGTTAGACTTTCAGTTGTTTTGGATTTTTAGTTTTTAATTGTGTGATTTGAATATTAAGTATTTATTTTGAGTGTTATTTAAATATGAGAATTTATTTAAAGTTGTTAATTATTGTTATTTATTTTATAGTGTGGAATTGTGAAGATTTTGAAGTCGTGATTATCCTCCAGGTTTGAGATTTAATTATATAAAATTAGTGTTGGATTTTGGTTAAAAATTGGTTGAAAAAACGGTTTTGAAAAATTCTGAAATTTCAATCCATACGCCGTATGGATTGGTTGGGCCACTGGGCCGTGGCGTTGACTGGGTTTAATGAGTTTGACTGGGCCTGTTTAATCCATACGCCGTATGGAATCCATACGCCGTATGGATCAAAAAGAGGCAAAACCGCCAGCAGCCCCTTTCTTCTTCATTTTCAAACCTAAAACCCATTTTTCACCACCTACGGCTGTAACTACACCACACCCCAAACGAAAATTTTGGCCACGCATTCATCGCCATTTTTTGCGTATTCTTGTTCCACACACTTTCCTCTACAAGGTATTACTTTCAAGTTTTCATTTTCGTTGATTAAAAATGCGTATTTGGAAGTTAGGGTTTATGATAGAATTTTGGGTATTTCGAATGTGGGTATGATTATTGGCATGTTTTGATTGATTTATGTTCTAATTGATATATACATTGCAATGTCATGATCGTTTTTCTAATATGTTACATATATTAAGTTAATCGAATTATCCGTTAGTAGTGATGAAATGTGAATATGATATATGCTCAATTGTGCTATGTTTTAATTTAATGCTTATTAATTTTCTGACAACGTGATGATTAATGCAAATATTTGTTTGGTACACAAGTGTTTGTGATTACGGTTATGTGATAAATTGTTATTTTGATTAATTGTGTTATGATAATTCATTGTGAGATTGTATGGATGTTTGCTAGTTGCTAATGCTCGAGTTTAGTGATTGTGCAATTTCGTATTTTCATAATGGTACCAAGTTATTATAATGCATTTGATTAGGCAATTGTCATGAATATTTAATTAAGTATATACATATATGCAATTTGAGTGGTTTTGTTTAAAGATGCAATTTAGGTTCATGAAATTGGTTGTTGCGGTAGTTTTAGGCTAAACCTTTATGGTGGATTATTCAATTTTAAGCCGAAATGCTGCCGAAATTTTTATTGACCTTTTTGCATTAACTGCTTATTTGATGTTGTTAACAATTGTTTTGTTTAGCAGTTATCATGTCTAACAGGAGAACAAGAGGGGGTCAAACTTTGGGAAACCCGTTGGTTCGAGCTCATAGATATCTCACTTTTCATGGGTCGTATTCTGAGACCACCATATTTCAGTTTGGAGAGCTTCTGGCTTCTAATATTGGCCAGTCAATTGAGGTTTTTGATGCTGTTAATTGGAATGTTTTGGAGCATGTGATTGCCAGAGAGGGGTTCACTAATGGTGCTGAGGCTATTAGGAATTTACTTGCTATTCCATATGTACTTAAGGATGGAAACATTGGATTTGTTTCCTATGCTTGGTCTCGGTTATTCAGTATCAGGGAAGATATCTACAGAGAGCTAGTTGTTGAGTTTTATAGCACCTTTAGGTTTGAGTCCAGGTCGACTCAATGGACTGAGAACTCCATTTTCTTCCAGCTAGGGGGACAGCCTAGACAGATGACTTTGGTTCAGTTTGCTTTGGGACTGGGGCTTTATGAACCCAACGAGCTGGATAATCCTCACTTTTTAAATCACATTTCTGCAGGTGCTGTGAAGAAGCTCACTGACTTGGAAGTTGAGCAGGAGTGGCAGTTTATTGCCCAGGGTAACTATGGTAGTTCGACACCTTCTTACACGCGTATTCGAGATCCTCATCATCGACTCATTCACAGATTGTTGACTTACACCATCGTTGGTCGCAAGGAGGGGCCTGAGAAAGTTTCTAGACCTGACTTGTTTTATTTGAGTTCGATTATCAGGAAGAGGTTAGTGAATGTACCTTGGAGGTTGGCGAAGTGGATGTCGAAGAGAGCTACTGGTACTAGAGATGGGAGTAGTTTGTGTGGAGGTCACTTTGTTACACGGTTGGCTAGATATTTTGGTTTGGCTACTCAGGATGAGATGGGGTCATGCACGATTGTTCAGCCTAGCATGGGTTGGTTGACTGCACACCGGTTGGAGGCGTTTGCTCTTATTGAGCCATGCATTACTTATGGTGGTCCTGTGGATATGTATTACTGGGTTACGATTACTCCGGTAGGACAGACTTTGCAGTCGAGGCAGGCTAGAGCTAGAGGAGATACGAGTGGCAGTGATAGAGGTCGAGGTACGGCACGAGGCCGTAACAGAGGTTATGCTACGGAATTTGATCATCTATCTCAGCAGTTGCACCAGATAGAGTTACACCAGACTCAGAGGTTTGATCAGATAGATCTTATGCAGAGACAACATTTCCATCAGACCAGTGCATATTTGGACTACCAGGATGGTTTGTTTGAGCAGCTGTTTGGTCAGTTTTCTTCTGAACCCGAGTATCAGCCATTCCAGTACCAGATGCCACCAGAGTTCATGCCACGACCACCACCACCACAGCCAGAGTATGGAGAGCCTTCTCACCAGTACCAGTACCGCCAGGATGATGACAGTGATTAGGATGATGTTCATCCTAAGTGGTTTATGATTTCAAACACTATTATTATTATTATTTTTATTATTATTATGACTGTTTTTATTTGTAGGATTTATTAATTGTGCTGTGGATTTGTAGTTTTAGGATTTGGTTGTGCTTATTAATTAGGATGTTTAAATCTGGTATTGTTTAATTCTGTTTGTTGATTGTTCCTTCAGAATTGTGTTGTGAGTACGTGTTATGCTGGTAGTAAGTTCAGCGCAACAAATTGAATCGAGAGGATGTGGAAATTCATATCATCCTTGTTATACTCATTAAACTGCACATTATTCCAAGGGAGTTTTTCTGTTCTAAGTTCTTTTCTCTTTTTCCCATTTTAGTATTTCATTATTTGTACAATGAGGGCATTGTACATCTTTAAGTGGGGGATGGGAGAGAAAAGAGTGAAGTTTCCACATAATTGTCCTGTTAATTAGTAGATGATTTTGTAATTTGGTTAACTGTTATTTTATTAAGATAAGTAACTAAGAGGTTATAATTTGCCCGTTTTTTTAACCAAATTTTTTATTTTAAAATTTTTGTTTTCTAGAGATAATTATTTTGTAACTATGTAGGTTATTTTAAAATTTTCTACACTTTTAAATTAAATATTAAATTGTGAAAAATGTTATTTAGCTTCATTATATGATGTATTGATAGGCGATTTATATGAGAATTTTTGAGCTTTTAAGAAATGGAATTAAGGAGTAGATATTACCTTTTAGATGAACTTTAGCTGTGTATGACGTATGTCTTAATTTTCATATGAATAATGTGTGATATGCCATAATTTTGGAAATTTAATTAATATCATTTGGGAATATACTGGGTGTTGTTTCCTTTGTTGTACGAAAGTACAGACCTGGTCTCCGTCAGTATATCTAATGAAAAAGAGCAAAAGAGTTTAACAACTCATGATTTTAAAAATGTAGTCGAATTAAGTTGCTTTGTTGTACTGAGGTACAGACCTGCCACCAATGGTTTGACTAAAAGTTTTATTTTGCTAAACTAAAATCAAGATATGTTGCTTTGTTGTGTTGAGGCACAGACCTGTCACCTCTATCTTGATTTAAAAAATGATTGTTTTGATTAAATTTCAAGATATGTAATATTGGCATATTATGAGTATGAAAGTATATAGTTTTTGGGAGTTTAAGGAAATATCTACATGAATAATAATAAGTCGAGCTCAATTATTTAAATATAGATTGTTTAAGTGGATAAAAATATCAATAATCATTGTGAACTATTTGATGTTTTAAGAATAATAACTTCATGTGTAGATCATTTTTGGTAATTTTGTAGTTTCTTAATTTTTGTCTTTAGAATTAACAGATTTTTAAATTTAAACATTTGAGTTGAAGATAGGTGATGTTGTGTAATTCCTTTGTTAGTTATTTAGATTAATGGAGATGACTGTTTTCTTAAGAATTTGATTTTTGAATCGATAGTCTACTTGAGGACAAGTAGGATTCAAGTGGGGGATGTTTGATAAAAACTCAAAAGTACTATATTTTAGTAGTATTTTACCCCTGTTCTTGGATATTTCTTTAGCATTTTATTAAGAATATATATTAATTTCGTTCATATTTGCAATTAGATGTGGAAATGGAGCGTTTATGAAGAAAGGAATGGAAAACAGTCAATAAACAAGCTAAATGATACATAGTTGAAGAAGAAAGTGAAGCCACAATCGAAGAAATGAAGAAATGAGGAAAAATCAAGAAACCGGTTGGAAAATGCATCCATACGCCGTATGGAAGTCCATACGCCGTATGGATTGCAGTGCAGGAGGCCCAGGTTACGCGGACTTGGGCTGGGCTTGAAATCAATCCATACGCCGTATGGATCAAAAACCACATAAGTATAAAATCGCGAAAAAACCATAAAACGATAGTTTTTCTCTATTTTTCGTATTTTATTTCTTCCAGACGACTTTAGGGTTTTTATTTCGTAAATTAGGGTTATTTTGGAGGTACGAAGGGTGAAGATCGTGGATAGTTCATCTAAATCTTTCGTAGTTCATCGTTATTGATTCGGTATACTTTCGTTTCTTTATTTCATTGAAGAATTTGATTTATTTGAATCTGATGTATATTGTTTTCATGATGAATTGAATATCCAAAGTGATTGTGTAGTTGATTGAACTTAGATTATGATTATTGAACGATTATAATTGCGTATTGACTAAGTTATTTAATCGAAAACGGTTTTATTACTCGTGAATCCTTGTTTATTGGTGACTAGTTATTATTGTTGCTCAACGTGGTTGATAATATTATTGAGATTGAGTTCCTTTAATGTTATGAATTATTGATGATTAGAATCTAGGTTTTGATCATTGCTAAATAGATTGAGTTTGATAGGTTGAGTATACGATAATTATCTACTTTAAAATGAATGAGACAATAAGTAATTATTGGGTATTGTTGAGTCATACCAATAGAGTTAATTATAATTAGTTTTGAATGTTTAAAGCATGATTTAGGGAAAGGCACACAATTGACTGATCATCTTGTGACGTTGGAACCAGGGTTTAATGTTGGACCCTAGATTGTAGGAATTAGTTGGACCCGAACCGTTGGCTAATTCACATTCAATTTAATATCATTGAAGAATTTGGTATTAAGTTGATCTAAAAGAATCACAATTAAATAATCAATACGTAATGAATCGGGGAATATGAATCTGAGTGATATTAATTATACAATTACTTGTTCCTTCCAATTAGTATTTATTGTTATTTATTTATTATTTTAATTTAAGTTTTATTTAAGAGTAATTATTTTAAATAAATGTTTTCTAAACAAATGTTCGCACGGAACTAAAACGCCCCCCATATTTACTGCTTTCTAATTAATTGTTAATTTCTATTTTAAATAATCCACCATTCCCTGTGTTCGAATCTGACTTACCGAATCTATATTTACAATTGATCGGGTATTCTTGCCTGGTTGCTTGAAAGTATTTATTAGGTATTTCTATTTATAAATTATAAAACAAGACGCGCTTTCATAGCACATCATCAATCCTTTGCCTATTTTTGTCCAAAAGCTGTCATCATAAGAATACTTTTGAAAAAGTCAGAGACAATTATAAAAACTTCCATAAAAGTCATAAAAATCCCATAATACATCCTTTGCCCATTTCAGTGGAACGATTTGATCTTAAACATAATATCATTGGTTTTCTATTATGTCATTGAGTGTGTACGATACTTGACTTTCAATTGTAACTGTTTTATACTCCCTCCGTCCCGAATTTATTGTCCATTATTCCTTTTAAGGATGTCCCGATTTTATTGTCCACTTCCATAAATAGATAAGAATAATGTGATAAAGTTCTTTTATGCCCCTAATTTGTACATGTAAGACAAAAAGGTAGGTGAAAAGTAAAGGGTAAAACTGTCATATAATCAAAAAGTAAGAGAGATAGTGATGTTTTATAAAACTGCGTGTTTTTTGTCTGGAGACAATAAAATTAGGACGGAGGGAGTAATAGTGTATGACGACAACACCATGTTTTATAAAAATTACATTGTATATCCTTTCTTGGTTTCAAATGATAACTACTATTATTGCCGTCATAAAGTAACATCATTTTAGAAATACAGGTTCGCCGCATCGCACGGGTACTCTACTAGTATACAATTAAACACAAAGCTTTATGTTGAGGTTGTCAACGGGTGGTTTTAAAATTTATAATTGCTGGGGTCTAAGTGTGACTTACTAGTACTGAACCAAAGGGTTAGTAGGCGGTAAGTTGGACCTAGAGTCGTTCTTAAAGAGAAACTGAATTGAAACGGAGGTGATCCAATCAATCTTTCTTTTCTAGTAAATGATTTAAAAGAGTGCGTTGGTGGTTTTTGGTTTAGTTAATTAAGTAAACTAAATAAAGTGAATAAAATGTAATAAGATGTCAGATAATGCAAAGTAGTATTTGTTGTGAGTTCGTTAGTAAATAATCATGGGATGATGATTCTTACGGGAAAACGATTAACTAAATTGGGTTGCTTATGAGATTCATTAACTTATGGTATAACCAATAGATTCCTTATTAGTCGGTTATCAACTAATATGTCACGAGGAACTAAGGTATCATGATTCTGACCAGACAGACAATGCTCAACTCTCCACACTCTCCTGTGAGGGAGTCAGTGGCCCATATTATTGAACGTATTCGCTCGTGGGCAAAGGAATAGAGTAGCAAGTCCATAACATGTCTAGCCGTTCTTAATACCACAATGATTATGAATCCATTAAACAACTAACTTAGAACTTGTGTCCGGACGTATTTAATCAATTTCTACCAATGAAACTTAAGCGTGATAAACGAGGGAAAGCTTTAGGTTTCTTGCATACCGTACTTTAGGTTTCATGGTTTTAGGAAAAAGTATCGGTTTAAGTTGGATTTCAAACTTGCCTTTCTCAATACAATTAATAAATCCCTAGGTTTTCGTAAATGATCATTTAGCCTATAGCCTACCTAATCTAATCTAATCTAAACTAAAACAACTAATTAAAATGCTGACGGCTTTTTACAGAAAGTCAAACCCAGACCATGCCGGAAAATGCTATGGTAGCTCACATCGTATTTAATCGTTTACCGATGTTTCCGTTGTGAGTTTAATTGCTTCGCGATGTTTACATGATAAGTACATTGTGATCGGAAGTGTACAATACTCATGGCAAGTCCACGTAATCACATTGCATTTTATAATGCTAGCATGACGTTACAATTAAAAACATAGTTTTTACACAGATAACTATTGACCGAGTATTGAGGTTCGCGACTCCTCTTTACAAGGTTACAATCATGTTTGTTAATCGAAAGGCGAATATAAGTTTTAGGTTTAAAATCACAAGATAAATACGTTCACAAAGTTTCCAATTTTATAACGTCGATCCATAATACAACTACCTTCGGTCGTTACCGGCTTCCATATATTTGTACTATGCTCAAAAGCATTTCCAATACTATACCAAGTAATCAGTCGAATCGGGGCCATCGTATTATTTCACGACGCATTTAAAGTCATCCCAAAATTATATATACCAACTACATCACAACAAATACAATAGTAATCTACTCGCTAATCATGGCATAAACGATATCTAACATAATTAAAGCAAACATATTTAATTAAGATAGATAAGGATAGAAATAACCGAGATTAATATGCGAGAATGAATAGACTTGAATTAATGAGCGTAACTCCAAGCGTACACCAAAGATTACAAAACGTTCCTAGCTTTCTTTCTACTCTAAACAAAGTGTTAAACTAATCTAATGCTAAATTTAAAGTAAGAAAGTAGAATGAGAAAGTAAGAAAGTAATATGACTAGTGCATATGGGACATTTTGAAATGGAGCCTTAAGCCTCCTATTTATAGGTGAGATTTGGCTCACATTAGCACCAAGAGGTGCATGTTAGAAAAAGATGACCAAAAGGGTGCACCAGGTACCGTACAACATGAAAAGTAGGCGCACCGGGTACTGTACAACACGAAAAGTAGGCGCACCAGGTAACAAAAGTTACCAAAAATGGAAACCGGGACGGGTATGGGGTGGCCAGCGGCGGCCCTGTGGTGGCCGGCGGCGGCTGGTGGGTGGACGGCGGCGGCTGGCCCACCCTCGCACCGTTTCGCCGTCTTTTGCTTGGTTTCTCGATTCGTGCGTGTTTTCTGCGTTATGCGTCCGTTTGCGTCGATTCTTTTTTTGTTGGATTCGTAATTCAAAAAAGAATATTTTGACATAGGATAGGCCCTGAGATGAGGTCCCTAGCTCCAGATATTGCATACGAATCATTTGGATCTTCCGGCGGGCATAGAATCTTCATTCTTTATCCGTTTCAGTTGATTCTTCTTCTGTTGGATTCGTATTTCAAAAACGAACATCTTGGATAGAATGAATGTTGATGAAGGGCATTTTAGTCTTGAAATCTCGTTTTGATGTCTTGAATCTTCAAACGTGTGTGGAATCTTCGTTTCTCATCCGTTTTGCTTGATTTTTATCGTGCAACCTTGTTTTGACCATCTTGGCATAATATTACTGATTTGTGCTATATTTGAATTAAAATGCCAAGAATCGTTCTAGAATGAGAGAGATATCGGTAGTAAAAACATGACTTTTTACGCGATATCACTTTAGCAAAAAAAAAACGCACAGAGACAAGATCATAATTTTTTCTGAAAAAAAACTTAACAATTTCACAGACAAAACATGTATCTGTTAATGAAGTTAGAAGTAGTTACTCATCATTATGCATTAGTCCTGAAAGGGATATTGACAAACTTATTTGTTTCTTATACCTTTTTTGTCGCACCCCCAAATTTACTGTGCGGAAGCGATTCGGGTCGGGGCGCGACTAATACGGTAATCACAACACAAAGATATAATGAACGACTCTATATGCGTCATTTTAAACAAAATACATTAATTGTATTAAAGTTTACAATAGTTAATAAGTTACAAAAGCTCGGTAACCTATCTGAGAGATTCTATGACATTACTACTTTTACAAAATATAATAATGCAGGAAAATCTCTTGATGTTTGCATGCGACTCAAACTATATAATATCCTAAGCAGACCTACTGCTGCTGAGTACCTGAGAATACATGCTAAAAGGTCAGCTAAAAGTTGGTGAGCTCACAGGTTTAGAGATAAAGTATAATGTATGAATCACAAGATTTATATAATGTTTGAAACCAACCAAATAAGTATATATCACTGCCATGAGCTCATAGTTTGAGCTTAACTGAGGTGTTAGGATCACAATCAAGTGCCTGATCGAGGGTGCCTCCCTGCGAGTGCCTAATCTACACTCGTATGAACAAATGATAATGCATCCGTTTGACCAGTTAGTGCTTGCTAACCCGGACGGGGATTGTCAATCCCATATGGTACCATACACTAACATTCACGCTAAATCCATATAAACAAACTATGTGGTGGAGGGCTTTCAATATTAGTAAAACCACTCATGCAGTATATGTATCGATGCTTTGTACTTGTGTCCACATGTAAAATAAATGAGCATGTATTCCCACCCCAGGAGTAAAAAGAGTAAAAAATGCGGGGCTATGAGACTCACCTGAGTCTGATGCGTCGCTAATAAGCAAGTAATGATGTGATAACAAGGGATGATGTCGTCTAAAGACTGTAACCTGCCGGGCGTTTGAAACGCGCAAGGTTATATAAATAAGTAGATGTCTCAACAGAACATCTATGCTAGTTGTCCATTCAACTAGTAATGTCCAAATAATTTGGTTTGATTGATTGTGTTTTGAAAATATGTACGGCCCGTTAATGAGTTTATGTAATAATAATTCCAAAGTGTAATTATCATTACGTTGTTACGTTATACTTATAAAGTATATTTCGTGTGTTTAGATGTCGTATCATATAAGTATTCGAGGGTATGAAAATTTGTCACGTAATGTGAAACTAATTATAAGTTTTCTTAAGCTTTTGAACGACGGGGGTCCGGGGGCAGCGCCCCTAGTAGCGGGTCCAAGGGGTGGCCACCCTTGGCTGGGTCCAAGGGGCAGAGCCCCTGGCTGGGGTCGAGCTAAATAAAAACGCATCGGAATTTAAATTTTGTATATATTGCTTTTAGTAAAAACGCATCGGAGATTTAAATTTGGGAATATTGCGACACTGCTATTTGTGTCGCATTCTGCGACATTTGATGAGTTAGCGACTGTTGCGCCGTCAGAGTGCTGACTCAGCCGCGGTCGTTTTCCAAGGGGGGCTGGCACGGCGGTCCTGCAGGCAACGACGCAACAACGTGTGAACGTGTTAGGTTTTAAATTTATATGAGCTGGGGCTCAAACTATAAGTACTACCTACTTTTGGGGAGTAAGCAGTAAGTATAACTCGAGTGTCGTTCTTAAAATCGGAGCGAATGGAACCAAAAGGGACTTACCGTAAATGAGCTTTCTGATAGGATGGGTTTATAAAAGTAGGTAGGTTTTGGTTGGTTATCTAAGCTAATACTAAATAAAACAAGTAAATTAAATAGAGAGTAGGCAACAGGTAGAGCGTGATTGCTGAAACTTCGATAATTAGGGTTTCTGGATGATGTTCATTAGACAGATGATTGGAGACTACCTTGGGCAAATCATCAGACGGACAGTCGGTGTAAACACTAGGACCCTACGTTTTAGTCTAAAAGCCTAAAAGCATATGTCACTGAATCCTAGGTTATCCTGATGCTGATCAGAAACAGGTTGTTCAAACCCCCCTCACTTGCCTTGTAAGACTAAGCGACCTCTACGGATGATATATCCTGGGTGTAGGCATAAGGTAACAAACTGCAATTTTCTATCTGACCTTTCTTAACACCTAAATCTATCTGAGTTTATCTAGGTAAGTACTAATTGTATGCTGCATACGTTGAGCTGTCGGTTATGTTGAGTTAAGCGGTTTAAGCATCTTGTATTACAGCCGAATACTTGCTTTCTTTTCAAAACTCATTTATTACTGGTTTAAGCATAATTAACTCCGTCATGAATTAGACCCTCCTTTGCTATCAGGCGTTCATCCCTAGGAATACTCACGGTGTACAGTGCATTTGGCATATCCACAGTGTTCCGGACTCAAGGTATACTCACGGTGTACAGTGCATTTGGCATATCCACAATGTTCCAGACTCAAGGCATACTAACGGTGTACTGTACATTAAAGTAGTTCCACAGCTGTATGTTAACCTTGGTGTACTAACGGTGTACGGTGCAGCGAGCATTTCCACAGCTGTATTTTAACCTTGGTGTACTAACGGTGTACGGTGCAGCGAGCATTTCCACAGCTTTATTGTTCCTAGACCCATATTCTAAAAGGGTGACTTCTAGGTATTCCACGATGAAATAAACCTACGGCAGTTCCTTAGCTTTTCCCACGTATTTAAACGTTATACGAAGTACTGTGCCGTTTTATGGAATATTCATAGCTTCATACTGTAATATGAGATAACTATATCTACGTAGTATTAGGGTTGATCAGATCCTATCCTAAGGCAATAGTCACGTGAAAGACTGGAAAGGGTGGACACTGAATTAAGTCTATATTCATGTAAAACTCAACCAGATACACAACAAAACAATCACCAATCATAATACTGGGGACATTATTCCATAACGGATTGTGCCCACGACTTTCATAGCTTCCACGTTCCGTACTACACACATTCGTGATGATTCCGTCGCTATACAAATGAAAGCCGTATAACGTTACTTCCGTTATTTCGTAATGTTTATCCCACTGAATTAAATATCATCCATAATCCTAATATCTACATTTCAACAATCACAGTATTAAACTACGTAAATAGCATGGCAATATTCGCAACACAAACAAAGATATCATGCAAACAAAACATAATAACCGTAAGTAAAAGAATAAGTAATAACCAGTATTTAAGCAGCGTAACACTGAGTAGTACAAGCTAGAATCTTGAAAACTTCAATACAATAAAATTCCCAAGCTACAGCTATCTTCCCCACTCGAACCGTGCCTACATCTCTCTAGTTCTCTAGAGAGAGAAACTAGAGAGAGAAGCTAACCTAATCTAATTCTCCTCTAACTCCTAAGAGTAGTGCTAGAGAGAGAATGTGTGTGAGAGAGAAAGTAAAAATTCTATGAAAGAATTGGTGTGTGAAATGAGGTGAATGAGGTCTCTATTTATAGGCAAGCCTTGGATCCAAGAGTACAAGTCCACAAGCACATGTACAAGCCAACGAAGCAAGGAAGAGGCCGTGTGAGACCAAAGTAGGCCGTACACGGCCCTATAAAGGCCGTACACGGCTATGTATAGGCCGTACACGGTCACATCAAGGCCGTACACGGCTTGGTGGTGGCCGTGTGCTAGGCCGTGTGATTTTTCCGACTTTTCTCGCATCTTCGGAAGGCCGTATCTTCTTCGTTTCGCGTCCGAATGACTTGATTCTTTCGCCTACGGCTTCATAATTCCGTTACGCTTCTAATGATGCCAATTTGGTAGAAATTGGATGTGTGGGGCCCGGGCGTGTTCAGAATACGTTTTGTAGCTTTCGGCTGCGCTGTAACTTGCATAACTTTCTCGTCCTTGATCCGTTCTGAGCAATCCTTATATCCACGTTCTCGTAATCTTCATAGCTACAAGATAAGACTATTATGAGGCTCTGGTATGAAGTTACAATAGAATTAGGGTTAGGCTCAGAATAGTGCCTATTTAGGTTAGTTTTCTGCCCTTTTTGCTTGATTTTCAAAAGACCGACAAGTTTATACCTTTCTAACAAAAGTTAATGAATAATGTGGATTTTAAGATGTATTTGTTAGAAAAGAGCTAAATATGGGACAATTAATGCATGTAAAAACGTAACTTTTTACGATACATCAAATATCCCACACTTAAGCTTTTACTTGTCCTCAAGCAAATCTCATTTGGAAAATAGTTTTTGAAAAATTATTTTGGATGCTTAGAGTATCTTTCGCAGAAAGTCACTTTCTTCAAAGTAGATAAATCTTTTCGGAAAGTAAGCATCAACAAAAATTAACTATACTTAAACATAAAATTGATCAACCCTTTTTGGCATGCTTTGCAACTCTCGAGACGTAGATGTACATGACTGGGCGATTCTCACAAGTGGGTCACTCAATTCACTCAAAGTGTATCGGGTTACCTATAATCTATGGAAACGAAATCGCTCATTGCGAGTCATGCAGTGCTTATCGTCATAGGCTTGGAATCTCCACCACTCCTTTGAGAACGGTGCTAATTATCCCAAGGCATTTTAGTGGGTTGTGTGAGTAAGGGTAAGGTAGGTAAGGATAGGGGTAGTTTGGTCAATGGTTTTAGGGTTTTTGAACTTCAGACTCAGAGCTTTCAAAGATCAAAGCAAGTTTCACTTGAGATAACTTCTAGAGTAGACTCATCTCCTAGAGGAATAATCTCTTCTCTTGATGTTTCTTTTGAGTTTTGATAGATTTTTCTTCTTTGGAGAGTAGTCTTCTTCTTCTAGGAGCTCTCCAAGCTCTGCTTTTCTTTTCTTTTTCTTTGCTTTTTCTTTTCTCTTTTTTTTTTCTTTTTCATTTTCTCATTTTTATGACCTTGGAGATCCTTCGTATAGTGAGACATCTTTGACTTCTCTTTTGACAAGTACCAATTTTTCGTACTGTCTTTAGCGGATAATATCTTCGTGATGAGTAATAACTTCGCTTTTGTACCGTATCTTCATTTTGGATTTCTTTCTTTAAACTCTTGATAGGTACGGAGAGATGTTTGAAGATGAGACACCAATAGAAAGATACCTCAAGCAGCCCTCACTTATGATCTATGAAGTTTCACGAGCTGGAATGGTGTTTGGTGGGAAAGTGTTTGTGTTGTGGGGAAGTGTTTTAGGGTTTAGAGAAATGAAATGGCTAAGGCGCAAAGGGTTTTCTAATTGGATCATCAACAATCTTAGAAAGAAAGTTGGAAGGGTTGGCTTGAAAAGATATGAAAGAAATGGGTTAATCCTAATAAATGCCAAGATCCTCTAATTGCACCTATACCGCGTACGGCACTCATTGGTATGGTCTCGAAACGCATTCAGGAGCAAGTTCTAATTCAAAGACACATGCATCGGCGCACACTCAGAAACGAAAGTGAAGCATTAAAAGTGAATGCTTATTAAAGGCTCAAGTACCTCACAATCAAAGGGTCATATGCACCAAGTCATGCGATGCCTAGAGGATTTCTCAGTTTTAGTTTAAGATACGTTCTTATCTTTGCCTTATCTTACTTTCCAAAGCAATTTATTTATTTTGACAGAAGGTTTATCTCTTTAAAAGAATATTCTAAGACTAAAATCTTTTGAAAATATTCGAAATCAACAGAATGGATGTCGAACATCGTCGAGGTTGGGTTTTCGAATGTTTTGGTGATTAAAAATCTCAACCTTTTGGGTTGGTTTTGCGAAAATTTTTTGAAAAAATTTGAATTAAAACGGAGGTATTACTTTGGACAGGCAAATATAAACTTGCGGTATATATATATACCGTGTATCCCACACTTAAAACAACATTGTCCTCAATGTTCATTGCTAAGACGTAGGATTTTCTTCGGGAAAAATCCCACACTTAGGTTTTGAAATAGTGGAACAATTTTTAAGTGTTTTAAAAAATTTGGTGGGATAGAATCCCACACTTAGAATTTAGGCATATTTGGATATGTGGTAATGGTGAAAATCATGACAAAAAGAAAGGAACTTCCCTACGATAGAGACGGGGAGATGGTTTTAAGAAAGAAGCGGCGTTCTGCAGGTGATTGAAATTCCTTGGTTGAATCCATGCAGGAAGCGGTTTCTTCGTGAATGATCGGCATCTCCTTTCCTCAATTCTCATTTGCACAAACACAATTCACTTATTCTAACTAAGAAGAAAAACAGAAATAAAACATAATAAGTAAACTAAATAACTGATAACTAAATACTAAAAGATAAAGAAACTAAACAGACTGTGTCTGATAGTTCATGTTCCAAAAATATAACAAAGTAAAGTTCCACAACCACGCAATAAGTCAAAAGTATGGAATAGAGGAAATAGTAAGTATGTAGATATGGGTGCACAGATCTAGGGTGCTGGAGAACCCTGATCAGAATCCTGAACAGAAGGCTGAACTGGCGGAGGAACTGAGGAAGGTCCGGCAACTGACTGCTGACCACTGGAGACTCTCTGCTCCTCTGACCTCACCTGCCTATACTGCATCAATACATCTCTAAGGGAGCAAGCAGGTAACTTCATCGGATCATCTAATGCCAACTGTCTGAAATCCTCAAAAGTCATCCCTTCTCGCTCCATCTTGGATCTGTAGATGTGCCTAAGTATCTCCTCTGTAGGAAGCTGATCAGAAGGTATAGGGTCTAATGCCAACAATCCCTGAAACTCTGATAAGGTGAATGGATCAGTGCCCAAATAAACAACATCTGGTCGGTAGGAACCAACAGCCTCTCCTCCTGCGGACTGCTGAGAAGAACGGGCTCTACAGGCTGACACAGTAGGATGTGGGAATGCAGCATCAACCGATAAACAGTGCTCGACTGACTGTGTGGGTGGAATGGTAGTGGTAGGTGGTATGTGGGTAGTGTATGGTGGAATGGTAGTAGATGGTGGAATGGTAGTGGATGGTGGGATGGTAGTGGATGGTGGAACTGGTGGTAGTGGCACACACTCGTACAGGAGCGGCTCGGGAGCTGGAATACCTAAAGCCCTAGCTATAAGTGCCTGATGCGCGTTGTTGGCAGCCAACGCGTGCAATATGAAGTACTGAGTCAAGGGAGTGACTGGATCTGTATGTCGTATCTGAGCTCGGAGACCTGATGTCCCAACCCCAGCATCCCTGACTGGTGTCCTGGTACTCCTAGGCACAGCCGGTACTCTATCCACTCTATCAATAACCGGAGTCTCAACATCCTCCTCTCTGACCCTCTTCCTGGTCATGAAACATCCAGGGATAAGCTCATCAGTGTCCTTCCAGTAACACTGTCTCTCAGAACCCTCAGTGATCAAATGGATCTGCTTGCAGTAGTCCAAGTCACATGGTAATGAAGTGGAAGACACCCTATACTCGGCCTCATGACTCTTTTTCAAGAGTTGCATCCCTCTCAATAATCTGGTGATGAAAGCTCCCATAAAAACATGCTTCGTCAGGTCCAAGTTCTTCTCCTTCGCCATCCTCTCAGCAATAATGCAAGCCACATTAATATTCTGGCGGCTCATGATAGCATCAATGATATACAGCTCATCCCCATTTATCGGCCCGGTCTCCTTCTTTCCCATAATAGATGTAACAATCAGCTTGTGTAGGAGACGTAGCTGAGGTAGAATCAAGGCCGAGGACTTGGCACCACAAGTGTAATGTGTGCCCGTCAGCTCACTCCAAATGACTCTATGGCTCCTCTCGGGAAGATGAGGAATTGTCTGATGACTATGTAAGAACCAATCTGAGCTAATCTGATCCGCTGAATACAATCCCAAATGTCTAGCTAAGCCTGAAATAGAGACACTCTGGCTCTTCCCTCGGTATCTAAATGATATCTTCTTGTCATCTCCAATCCCTAACTCTGGGTTAAGCTCAAATGTCATCAGAAACTCAGTGACAACCTCGGGGTATATGGGCTCACGAATGCTAAAAAGCTGGATCCACGAGTCGAACTTAAGTCCCTGAACCTCATATCCTATCAAATTCCTCAACTTGTCCTCGATTCCAAGTTTCCCCATGTCTTCCCAAATTATGTACCGATTACTTCCAAATGCCCTCTTTAGCCATTTCCGAATCAAAGTCTTTTCTTGTGTAGTCTTGGCCAAATAAGCTAGAGTAGGTGGAATCGGGTCCATCTGTTTAAGAAAAACAAGGAAACAAATCATATAACAATAATTGGACAATATAATATTTATTCCAAATTTTCAGAAAAAATTCGAAATGTAGGCTTTATATTTTGCAATTATCCCATTATTATTTTTATGAATACCCTAAAAACCGCAATCATCAATCCGCAATTTATCCAAATAAACAAAACCGCAACTTTCCTATTTTTCTAAGATTACTTAAAGATGAATATTTCTAAACATGCTAAGTAATCAAATAATCACGCAAGCATCATGATTATAAATCATATAATTACCTTACTATGATTAAAATAAGCAAGCAAAGCGATTTTATTTATCATTCATTATTTTGGTTAAGCATAAGACTTTTAATTAGAGGATAATTGATTCGAAATCTCACTAACTTTATTAATTAAAGTAGTGCTACTCCAAATTTAATTGCATTTTCATGAAGCAAATTATGCAAAGTTTAAAATAAATACCATTTAAAAGATAATGATTTTAATTAAAGTAATGGTTTTTAAATAATTTTGCATAAAAAGCCTTACTTTAATTCATAAGCATGTAATTAAATTAATCCTCTAATCCTTAACAATCAATTACTCATGTAAACTAATCATTTTAAGCGCAAATTAATCACCAAAAAGTCAATCATAAGCAAATAATCATTCAAGAAAGTCAAAATTGCTAAAACCCTAACAAAAAGTCAACTCTCAAAATCAAAACATCAAATCTAGCCATGGAAACCTCAAATTACTTCCGCAAACATGTTAACAATCAAGCATATAGCACTTTGCAAGCAAAAAGCATGGAACTTGATGATCAAAACTCAAGATCTAAGCATAAACCCTAACTTTACAAAAGTATTCAAAATGATGATTTTAGGTTAGAATCATACCTCAACCTTGATGTAAAGATGTTCTAGATGCAAAAGAGATGAAGATATGGAAGATTTGAAGCTTGATTTGAAGAAAAATGATGGAAAAATGGAGAAATGGAGATGGTGATGGTGGGTGACGGTTTTGGAAGAGGAAGGAGGAAGAAGAAGTTGCTTTTTACTTTTTGTAAAAAGTGGTGGAAGCTTCCTTTGCTTTATGCATTTTTAAATTGCATTTTTAATATGCAATTTTAACTTAAATGCGAACGAAACGAAACGTATACTTGGGTTTTTAAAGTTAAAATATTTTTTATGAAAATCAAACAAAATACGCATGAAACTTTCGTATTTATATTCGTATATTAAAAACGTAACATTAATTCGCGTGCGAAAACATTTTCGTTTTTAGGTACGTTTTATTAAATCTTTTTGTGTTCTTTAAAATTCAAAACCAATCCAAATAAAATTTTCCAAAATTCAAATTAAAAACTTTGTCAAATTTCTGAAACGTTTGGACTGTTCGCGAAAATTCGTTTAAAAACTTACGCATTTAAACTTTAAAGAACGTTTTTTTTCGTTTTTATAAAAGTAAATTAAAAGAAAATCTTATTAAAATTATTTTTGTCCTAATTAACAAAATATTCAAACCTTATTTACATTAGACCATCACCATTTATCTGTTAGTGCTTGTGACGGCACTTTCAGATAATCCTGAAACATGCGAGAAAGTGTGGCGAAGAACGAACGTACCTTGAAGCGCTTTAATGATACTATGAATTAGGTCAGCGGGATTTATATAATAACGCTCAAATTCTTGTAAGAATTCTTTTTCTTCTTGACCTAATGCTAGTAACGCATCAATGAATTGGTTAAATGCTCGTCTTACCTTCCTCGGATTCGAAATACCATACCTGAATCCTGTGTCTATAAAACATAGATCAAAGAGCAATTCTCCGACGACATGCTGAAATTCCTTTTCTTCTTCTGAATCAGGGTTTCCAGTAGTAGAGTGAACTACTCGTGAAATCTCTCTGATGTAAATCCTTTGTTGCTCAGTAAAAGGGAATTTAGATGTTAGTAACAACTGAGTAAGCTTAACATGGATTTTCTTCCTCTTTTGGAAGAAAGCAGAATCCATGGCTTCCTCAGTAGAATCAGGGAAAATTGATCTCAATTCATTAATCAGATAAGTGGCAGGATCAACAAAGAACAGTTTAACGCATGGAATCAAAGTATAAGTGATAGGGGCTCTTTCAATCCAAAATTCGAGCTCGTTAATCAGGGCAGCAACATAACGATTAATCTTAATCTGTGAAACAGATGGATACTCGGTGCTAGCTATTAGATCCATTAGTAGGTCTAACTCTGATTTCAGTGATAATTCATCCTTTTGATTGTAATTAGCACGTAGACATGTTATTATCCTATCAATCACTACAAAGGTCTTCCTCTGCTTAGTTGAAAAAGGGAAATCTGATATCTTAAGGTTTCTAAGAAAATCTGCACAGATATCTATTCTCCTACTGGGTTTGTGGAAATTTCCTAAGTGACGTTCATTACTTGATTCTGGTGGGTTATTACTTGGTTCAGTGTTGGGTAAGGTTGGTGGTTCTAGTTCAGGATCCTCCGGACACTGGAGACGCTCATCCACTTCTACACTTTGGAAAAGAGTAGTGGGGTAGGCTCACAATATATCTGGAAGATCATACCTGAAGTATTCATCTAAGCAATGAAGTCGCTCATTTAAATCCAACCAAGGCATTGGTGGATAGAAGAAAACTTCAATACCGAAAGGAACGTCTTCTGGTAGGGTGGTAGGTCTAAGGTAATGTGGGTACTTAGATAAGATTGATAAAATCTCAGGGTCAAGTGTGGGTTGACCACTTAATTCAATAGTGACAGAAGGTGGAATCTTCTGCTGAGATATATCAAAACCTAGGTCTAAAGATGAATATTTGTCAATCTCAACTTCCCGGTTAACACAGACCTCTTTGTGGGAAGACACAAAGAATTCCGCATCGTCCATGATCGTTATCTCATCCATGGAAGAAATAAGATTGGAAGGAGAATTAGGGTTTTCTAGGGTTTTCTAATTTTTTTGTATTTTCTCTAAATTAATTAACTACTAAAGCAAATAACTTCCTAAAGTAATGAAAATCTTTAAGGAAGGATCTCCTAAAAGTCAACTATCTACGGTAATCTTAAAGTTCACTACGCTCAACCGATCCCCGGCAACGGCGCCAAAAACCTGTTGCGCCGTCAGAGTGCTGACTCAGCCGCGGTCGTTTTTCAAGGGGGGGCTGGCACGACGGTCCTGCAGGCAACGACGCAACAACGTGTGAACGTGTTAGGTTTTAAATTTATATGAGCTGGGGCTCAAACTATAAGTACTACCTACTTTTGGGGAGTAAGCAGTAAGTATAACTCGAGTGTCGTTCTTAAAATCGGAGCGAATGGAACCAAAAGGGACTTACCGTAAATGAGCTTTCTGATAGGATGGGTTTATAAAAGTAGGTAGGTTTTGGTTGGTTATCTAAGCTAATACTAAATAAAACAAGTAAATTAAATAGAGAGTAGGCAACAGGTAGAGCGTGATTGCTGAAACTTCGATAATTAGGGTTTCTGGATGATGTTCATTAGACAGATGATTGGAGACTACCTTGGGCAAATCATCAGACGGACAGTCGGTGTAAACACTAGGACCCTACGTTTTAGTCTAAAAGCCTAAAAGCATATGTCACTGAATCCTAGGTTATCCTGATGCTGATCAGAAATAGGTTGTTCAAACCCCCCTCACTTGCCTTGTAAGACTAAGCGACCTCTACGGATGATATATCCTGGGTGTAGGCATAAGGTAACAAACTGCAATTTTCTATCTGACCTTTCTTAACACCTAAATCTATCTGAGTTTATCTAGGTAAGTACTAATTGTATGTTGTATACGTTGAGCTGTCGGTTATGTTGAGTTAAGCGGTTTAAGCATCTTGTATTACAGCCGAATACTTGCTTTCTTTTCAAAACTCATTTATTACTGTTTTAAGCATAATTAACTCCGTCATGAATTAGACCCTCCTTTGCTATCAGGCGTTCATCCCTAGGAATACTCACGGTGTACAGTGCATTTGGCATATCCACAGTGTTCCGGACTCAAGGTATACTCACGGTGTACAGTGCATTTGGCATATCCACAGTGTTCCAGACTCAAGGCATACTAACGGTGTACTGTACATTAAAGTAGTTCCACAACTGTATGTTAACCTTGGTGTACTAACGGTGTACGGTGCAGCGAGCATTTCCACAGCTGTATTTTAACCTTGGTGTACTAACGGTGTACGGTGCAGCGAGCATTTCCACATCTTTATTGTTCCTAGACCCATATTCTAAAAGGGTGACTTCTAGGTATTCCACGATGAAATAAACCTACGGCAGTTCCTTAGCTTTTCCCACGTAATTTAAACGTTATACGAAGTACTGTGCCGTTTTACGGAATATTCATAGCTTCATACTGTAATATGAGATAACTATATCTACGTAGTATTAGGGTTGATCAGATCCTATCCTAAGGCAATAGTCACGTGAAAGACTGGAAAGGGTGGACACTGAATTAAGTCTATATTCATGTAAAACTCAACCAGATACACAACAAAACAATCACCAATCATAATACTGGGGACATTATTCCATAACGGATTGTGCCCACGACTTTCATAGCTTCCACGTTCCGTACTACACACATTCGTGATGATTCCGGCGCTATACAAATGAAAGCCGTATAACGTTACTTCCGTTTTTTCGTAATGTTTATCCCACTGAATTAAATATCATCCATAATCCTAATATCTACATTTCAACAATCACAGTATTAAACTACGTAAATAGCATGGCAATATTCGCAACACAAACAAAGATATCATGCAAACAAAACATAATAACCGTAAGTAAAGGAATAAGTAATAACCAGTATTTAAGCAGCGTAACACTGAGTAGTACAAGCTAGAATCTTGAAAACTTCAATACAATAAAATTCCCAAGCTACAGCTATCTTCCCCACTCGAACCGTGCCTACATCTCTCTAGTTCTCTAGAGAGAGAAACTAGAGAGAGAAGCTAACCTAATCTAATTCTCCTCTAACTCCTAAGAGTAGTGCTAGAGAGAGAATGTGTGTGAGAGAGAAAGTAAAAATTCTATGAAAGAATTGGTGTGTGAAATGAGGTGAATGAGGTCTCTATTTATAGGCAAGCCTTGGATCCAAGAGTACAAGTCCACAAGCACACGTACAAGCCAACGAAGCAAGGAAGAGGTCGTGTGAGACCAAAGTAGGCCGTACACGGCCCTATACAGGCCGTACATGGCTATGTATAGGCCGTACACGGTCACATCAAGGCCGTACACGGCTTGGTGGTGGCCGTGTGCTAGGCCGTGTGATTTTTCCGACTTTTCTCGCATCTTCGGAAGGCCGTATCTTCTTCGTTTCGCGTCCGATTGACTTGATTCTTTCGCCTACGGCTTCATAATTCCGTTACGCTTCTAATGATGCCAATTTGGTAGAAATTGGATGTGTGGGGCCCGGGCGTGTTCAGAATACGTTTTGTAGCTTTCGGCTGCGCTGTAACTTGCATAACTTTCTCGTCCTTGATCCGTTCTGAGCAATCATTATATCCACGTTCTCGTAATCTTCATAGCTACAAGATAAGACTATTATGAGGCTCTGGTATGAAGTTTACAGTAGAATTAGGGTTAGGCTCAGAATAGTGCCTATTTAGGTCAGTTTTCTGCCCTTTTTGCTTGATTTTCAAAAGACCGACAAGTTTATACCTTTCTAACAAAAGTTAATGAATAATGATGATTTTAAGATGTATTTGTTAGAAAAGAGCTAAATACGGGACAATTAATGCATGTAAAAACGTGACTTTTTGCGATACATCAGCGACACAAAGGTTTGTGTCGCACCATGCGACATTCGCAATTTAATGCGACATAGAGGTGTTGTGTCGCAGTATGCGACAATAATAAGTTTTGCGACATAAATATTGTGTCACAGGTTTCGACATAGGTAATTGTTACGACATAATGGCTTGTGTCGCAATGGCATTGGGCCAAAAGCGACACAAGGGGCTGATCAGGGGTCCAAGTGTCGGGAACGTGGTCAAACGACTTCGGTTTGACCCGAAACTTTTACACAAGTCTTAGATTAGTTCATAGAGCATATGAAAATTATTGGTTCGTGTCGGAGTTAGCCCGAAGTGTCGGTTTTTAAAATGTGTACAAAACAGTCCTCGGTTATGTTTTCCAGAATTTTGGACTTGTTTCGGGTCTCGTTTTAACCAACCTTTAAGTCGAAATAGTTCATGGGAAAAATCAAGCATGTTCACCTACATCTCTAGTATTTTACCAAATTTTTCCGAGAATTTTAGAGGTTGTTTAGTTAGGTAAATAAAATCGAGAAGCAAGTGTGTTCCATTTTCGGCCAAAATGGACTGTCGTGCACAAATCAACTTTTTTGAGAAAAATCCGTGAGTTTCTGGAAGAAAAGTTCAGCATGAAAGTTGTAAACTACGAACATACGAAGATTTTCGCATGAGTTTCATACATTTATTTTAAGTATACAATTTTATATGAATTTTCTCGTGAGACTGATTTTTAGGACAGAAAAGTGATGTTTGTATACATGTATGTAAAACGTATTTAAGCTTTTGATTTGGACATTTTCAAGTTGGATGAACACACTAATATGTAAACAAACATAATACAAGTATTTTCAAAGGTGACGAGATCTTACAAGTATCGTATGGAGAAACCGAAAAGATAGGAATGTTCCTCGTGTTAACGTGATCGTTTTTGCTTCCAAACTCGTTGTGATCCAAGGTGGTTTGATGGTGGTTTGTGGTTGTCACACCCCCTAATTCGGGTTGCGGAAGCGAATCGGGTCGGGGCGTGACTAATCAATAACCAAAGCACAAGATATATAGTAAACGACTCTAAATGAGACGTTTTAGAAAATACATTGCAATACAGTTTATTACGTAAGTTTTCAAAAGTAATAAGTCATAGAGATACATCATTAGTGAGTTCACAAATTTATTCTAAAGATTTTAGTTACATAATCATAGTACAAAAGATAATGCCAGTAAAATCTTCATAAGTGTGTGTATGCATGCGACTCGTACTAGCTTAGCATATAAGTAGATCCTGCTGGGCATCCCTACTCAAGTTGCGTACCTGAGAATGCATCACTAAAAAGGTCAACCAAAAGGTTGGTGAATCTCACAGGTTTATAGTAAGTAACAGTTTTGAACACACTAAGTAGTAAAAGTAAGTAATGATTGCACGTATGCAATAGTTTCGATATACATTGCCATGAGCACCATAGTTGAAGCTTAACAGTAAGTAAGGGTACAATCAAGTACCTAGTAATTGCCCTCGTGAATGCTAATCCAAAAACATTAATATGAAACGAGTAAAAAACGCCCATTTATACCTGTATGTTCGTGGTAGTGCGTGCTACCCTGGGCGGGGATTGTCAGTCCCAAATGGATCTATTTACTAAAACTCGCGCTTAAGTCGATAACTAACAACTATGATTAAAGGGACTTCATTGGATTAAGTAAAACCCATGCAATCGACATACCAGTAAATCAGTAAGAAATCAAGTAAGTAAGTACATGTGTTCGAGTAAATCAAGTAATGCATCTCCCCCAAAATAGTAAAACAGTAAAAAGGGGCCGTGAGACTCACCTGAGTCTAGTTAGGGGTGTTCAAAATATCCGATATCCGAATCCGACATCCGATTAACCGAAATACCCGATCCGAAAATATCCGAAATTTCGGATACCCGAAATCCGGATACCCGAAAATTCGGATTCGGGTAATGGATAGTAGTTTTCAAAAAACTCGGATATATGGATACCCGATTATCCGATGTTTTCCATCATTTTTTTAATAATATTTTTTATACACATATATAATACATGAAAGAAACCCTAAATCCCATTTTTCATTTGTTCACAGCCGACACTTATTTACTCATTTACACATTTACACTCACACTTGACAATTTTTATCACTCGATCCGCCACCATCTCTCAATCCCTCTACCGATCGGTGATCACTCCATCTCTGCAGTCTGCACCGGTCGCCCCCATCTCGCCTTCGATCTCTTCCTCTACGAATTGTTTTTACTTATCATTTCTATGAATATTGTGTTCGAAATAGGCTGTGAAAGTTTAGATAATGAGTTATGAGATTGTGTAGTTCAACTGCAGGTATAAAACAGGGGAGGGGGCCGGATCATATTTAAATATATGCTATAATGATTCAGTATCGATGTAGTGATGACTGATGAGGCCACGAGGGAACAATTTAGTATCGATGCTACAATTTAGTATTTATTTATATACAATTTAATAAATTGTATATATCGATGCTACAATCTAACATGCTACAATTTAATAAATTTAGTATCGATGTTTCAATCTGTTCTGTTCTATTCTATGTTTAAATGGGGGAACAAACGATGTTCTCATGTTTTGTTCTATTATATTCTCATATTCTGTTCTTTTCATTTATTCAATTTGGGTAACGGATAACCCGATATCCGTATCCGAAATTTCAGATACCCGAAGTTCGGATATTCGAAGTTTCGGATACGGGTATTGGGTAGTGAAAATCACTATCCGAAACAGTCGGATATCCGAACTTCGGGTATCCGAAACTCCGGATATCCGACTTTGAACACCCCTAAGTCTAGTAGTATCAAGCAGTAAATCAAGCAATGAGGTTCTCCGAACTAGTAACCTCTAGCGTCCTAAACGCGTAAGGTTAAGTAAGTAAGTGGATATCATCAAGATTATCCATGCTAGTTGTCCACTCAACTAGTTAATGTCCATTAGTCTGTTATTTGTAATTGTTCGTATTTGTAGTATGTCGTTGTGTAAATATGGCCCGTTGGTGACGGTGTGTAATAATAATTCAAGTGTTATTATTATGTATTTCATTTCGTTGTATATTTGTAAAGTATATTTGTCATATGTTTCCGAGTTATTCCAAATATTGTATTTTTGTCATTGACGTTAAATCAAGTTTATCGTGATATTGTCTGTTGGAAAGTCGGTTATGCAAAGTTAGAGTTGGACACTATTCATGCGACAATGGGGTATTGTCGGACACTGTTCATGCGACAATGGGGTATTGTCGGACGCTGTTCATGCGACAATGGTATTGTCGCATGTGTGATTTCCGATTTCGTTTAAGTGTTCGTTTTCGTTTACAAGGTCAGACACGTTCGGTTTGATTTAAAACTTTTAGGGAAATCTTATAATGGTAAAATGAGTTTATAAAAGTTGTCGTTACGTTACGTGGGTGTCTCGAAGTGTCACTTTTACAAAATTACCAAAACAGCCCTTGTAGTTATGTTTTCCAGATTTTGTACTCGATTGAGCTCTCGATTTGTCCCATTTTTAGTCCGAATCAAGCCTAACCAAAAATCACACATATTGTTCTAGGTGTCTAGTTCATTTATGCACTTTATGATATTTTTATAAGTTCATTTACTATTTTAAACAAAAATGGAAATGAAAAGTGCTCAGGTTGAGTCTAAGAACGAGCTCAGTCCATAGATCGGTTCCTACACAAAATTCCGTGGGGATCTGGTCAAAGTGATAAACATAAAAGTTGTAGCCAACATCTTAACGGTCATTTTTCGTTTAGACTTCGTAAGTTGATTCTTCCTAGAACTCAAGATATGGTCTCGAGAAGGAGGCGGATGTTCCTGTCCGCCGGAACAGTAACGCGCACCTTAACGGAAGTATTATTTTAAAATAGCAAACGAAGTCGAAATGTTACAAAATTGGTGTCGTTGTAAAGCTAACATCACGAACTACATTTTAGGCTTAATATTCGTTCATTTTTATGTTGAAATCATTTTTATATAATTCGTTGAAGTGGGTTATTTTTCAGGACAGCAAGTATATCTCATGATTTCGAGTTTAAAAACATGTTTCGGCTTAAGTTTTGGACATTATCTTGTTGGATAGACTAACTAACATGTAAATAAATATAATACAAGTAAAATACTTGAGTCATGAAGTTCTTACAATAGTCGTATGAAGAAACAAAGACGGTAGAAATACTCCTTGCTTTCCCGCGATCGTTTTGATGTCTTCAACTTCGTTTTTCGCCACGTAATGAGGTGGTGACTAGTGGTGGTTTATGGTGGTGTTAGGGAGGTTTCTTGATCAGATTTTAGAGGGAGAAGTAGAGAGAATATGGGGGTTAGAGAGAGAGAGAGAGTGATTGGTTGAAATGGATGCATGATTTAAGGATCATGTTTGGGCTTAAGGTCAAGAGCATGATCCACAAATCGTGGGTTATGTCTTGACTGATTTTCGGTTGGGGTGGGGCCCACAAAGGTGTGGGCTTTACGCAAACTCGTTCCCAAGGTCGCGCTCCGTGCGGTGTTCGTTTACCCGGACGTTTCGTCGTTCGTTTAATCGTATAACGTTTTATAGGATACGTTTTGTTCTCGGTTTAAAGCACGATATTTTGAGTATAAGTTTTAATCAAAGTAGTGTAATTAAGTTACTAAAATAATATTCGAGTTTTCGTTTGGTCGCCGGTCGCGAATCGTGTGTTTATTCGAATTGTGTAACGTTTTTAAACGTTATGATTATACGCGTGTAATCGCGTTATTTTTACTTGAAGTATTTTATCAAAATACTTAATAATAAGTTATAAAAATATAACTTTAGTTTATTTCGTCGGTCGGGCGCGTTTCATACACTTTCATCGCGTTCGGTTACGTTTTAAGCAAAACGTACGTGTTCGTTATATTATAAACATAATATAAAGTAATAATTGACGTTATTAAATACTTCCATATCATTTAATAATAGTTTCACCAACTTCCATTTTACGTTTCTGCGTTCTGTCAGATTCGCATATACACGATTATTAAACAATCGTTTAACGTTATTATATATATATTTATATGTATAATAATTGTACACTTCAGTAGTTTGAGCATATAATACTTGAAATATAAGTTTAAATTTTGACCAAATTTTGGGTCATTTTTGACCGGGTGTCACAGTGGTGGTCTCTTTGGACTGATTTTTAGAGGGGCAAAGGAGGGAGAGAGTGTGAGTTTAGAGAGAGAGAGAGAGAATGTGGTTGATGAATGAGGGTTTTGTGGATCTTGTTGGTGTTTTGATGGTCAAAAGAAACCCACAAAATGGGGGATGTGTTGGGGGCTAGAACCGGCTCCATGATCCCCAAAAAAGGGTGGGTGTCTCAACTTTTGGTACCCCAAATTCGCGCTCCATGCAGTGTTCGTTTACCCAATCGTTTCGATGTTTATTTAAACGTTACGTTATATATACATGTTTTAAATAACGATCAAAATTCGATATTTTAGATTGAAGTATTCACTCATAATACTTGAAAAATATTTATAGAATGTTTTAATAATGTGTCGGTCTCGATTTGCGTGTTCGTGTTACAGTTTCCAATTCGCGTGACGTTAAATTTATACATTTTTGGTTATTGGTTTATAATACGATATTTTGACGAATAATTCCATTCAAGATAATATATTTTTAATTTATAAAAAAATATTTTGATTTTCGTTCGTTTGTCAGGCGCGTTTCGCGCGTTTTTATCGTGTACGAGTTATTTATATGATACGAAATACGTGTAAAATATTATCGAATTAATATTTAGTAATTAATGTGATTATTAAATAATTTCATATTACATAATAATTTGATTCACCAACGTCCATATTAATATGTACCGGAATCCATCCGATATGAAAATGCACGATTGAATATAATCGCGTACGTGTGTGTATATATAACAATATACATAATGATACATACAATTAGCCTAACATAGAACTAATTACACGTTTTAACAAAGTGATTAGGAACTAATTACTAGCCCTAACTTGTCGGGTGTCACATTTTTCGAGCTCGTTTCTACCACTCCTTGAAAAAGACGAGAACACTCTAAATTTAGCAAAAGTGATAATTTAAATACAAAAAATGATAAAGTTTTTAAAAGGCTATACTTGTGTAGCAACATTTTGGCCCAATTAACTTGATTGTTTATTAACCCGTATTTTACTAAGCTTGGTTCTACATGATTATTTCTCAAAAACTATGAGAACACTTGAAAGTGACAACTTTCAACGTCATGGATGAATAGATAAGAACATAGAAATCTCAGTTTTGATACATGTATGATAAGTAAAATAGGAACATAAACTTACACAAGTAGAAGACCCTAAATGGCTAAACCTAAAACTACCAAGGCCTTTTTTCAGCAAATGAACCCTTGCATTCGCTGCACACAAATCTACTAGCTAATTTGAATTCAAAAATTATGAATTCTTAATTGTATCACTACACATATGAAAACCAACCCTCTTCCATTTCTCTCCATTTTAATAAATAAGAAGCAAGGCTAAAATAGTTGTGAGGATAAAATGACTGCAAAAAACATTGAAAGGCCCACTGAACAGGCAACCATTAGAACCCAAAAACCAGTAGTTTTTCTGACCCATTTACCTTACAAATATTTTCTGGATAGATTTGACGGAAACTGAACCCATAAATTTTCTAAAGTATTATACTATCTATAACCACTCAAATGTGGTAAGTTGCCATTCATAACATACGTCTACTTGTTACTCTAACTGACCCGACCCAACCTACTCATGTTAATTTCAACCTAGTCTAGCTATACTACAGATTTCAGTATCAACATAATTCTTTTAATTTTTCTAAATAACTAATAATAAAAACACAAGAAATATATGTTTATAACAGAGAGCCTTGTTAGAAAAAAACAAAAGAAAAAAAGAGATTTCACTTCACTCACCTCCAATGTACTAAGGTTTTATTCCAAGCGATGAGTTTTGTTTTCATAACTCTCTTAGCATAGCCACTCAGATCCTGGTCTATAGGCTCGGGTAAGTTCACGTCCTCTTCCTACAGTGCTATTTAAGTAGATACAATTATTTATAATTTATAACTTATACTCATAGTTGGATACTGCCAAATATATGAAGATAAATATATTATTGTAGCATCAGCCATCAAGAATCATCAATGGGTTTCAAGCTCCCGAGGCTAAGCACCTGCAATTTTGATTGTAAACAATTATCAAAAAGCATATATCATTGCTGATTTAGTTTTCTATTTACGTGTTTGAGTTAACTGATTAACGGTGGCTCATACATTTTTGTTTGCCCTTTTCATATGATTTATAAGATCATTGAGAATAATCTCACATTCTGCATGTTAATTTCACTGACTTATATCTGGATATGATGACACAAATTGATGGGCTCGTTATCTTTGCCTCTCTGGTTACAAATATAATAAAAATAGTTTGATAGAAATGATTTAGGAGCAGGCGACAGCAATCAATATGGGTTCAGGTCAAAAGGGTCGAGCCCTATTGGAGCAACCCACAAACCCTTTTTTGTCCATTTTTGAATCTTTTCATGATAATTGTATTAAATATAATTACATGAATTATAATTTCCTACATAAAGAAAAGGATTTAGAACGTTGAAAAGAATCTGATTACAAATTCAGGTACTTTTGACCTGTTCAACCCGTTCGACAAATTTCATTTTCTGGCTTATTTTAAGTTCAACCCATTATCAAATACAGTATGTTGATTGACTCATATCCAAATAAATGGATTAAAATTGCTACCACTGACACTAATCCAAAGAAATTGAACATATTAACAGGGATTATCAATAACAAACCTAGTCCTTTGGCATCAGAACTTGCAGTTTCTTTTGCATCATTGGAAGTTGTACCTCCATTTCCAGAAGACATGCAACTAAATGACATTCAACTAAAGTTGGTTATAACTCTACCACATCAACCAAAAACAAATAAAAGTAAGATACGGAGATCAAAAATAAGCTTTTTTAACCATCCGCGGGGTAACTAAATTTTAATAGATTATTCGATTGAAAATATGTGTTTTTTTATGTAAAAATCTAATCAAGCACTTGGTTTGCATTAAACTATTGAAAATGCATCAATTTGATATACGATACATAAATTAAATTTCAACTATAGCCTTTTAACAAAGTAGCGTGAGCCTTGGATGTTTTACCAGATTCACAGAGCATTCTTTGACCGAGTCCAAAACCCCCTAAACCTTGAGAGCTGAACTGCAACTTGAATATACATATCAATAAGTAAAATCATTAGATGTATACACTAATATATATCATAAAGCAAAATCAATAGATGAAAACATTGACGGTAATTTGTACTGAAATCATGATCTATATTACAGAAGTATGTATTTGGTAGTTGAAAAATCCCTAGAAATTGATTGAGCATCGGTTAGAAACGTACCCGGCTTGTATTTTATGAACGGCTCTATCCAATCATGTTCGACGTTAGCACTCTTCACATATGCTTAATAACCTCTTGTGTAGTAAATAACCTTCTCCCTGACTTCTTGTGTAGTGTATTTAATCAGTTTAGCAACTTGACAAAGTTTTAATGGTTCATAAATAACATAAAACAAATGAATAATTATTACCATAGAGCCTGTGTCTACTTTGATATCAGTCGTGATGTTTTTGTTGATCAATTTCGTGTTGACGTCGGCCAAAAAGAAGTCGCCTTTCTTAGCTCCATATGAGGTGATAGACTGAAACGCATATGAGAGGAGATCAGAATACCGGATGGATAGTATAAATAGTGCTGTAACAATCATGGAAATCACATATAGTTAAAAGTACACACACTGAATCACAATTCAGTATGGCTAATTAACATGCCAAAAAAGATTCATATGGCAAACTATATACTCAAGAGTTTTCAGGTCTTTTAACAGTGTTAATGTCCTAATTAGCACCAATTTACATTATTCTAGCATGCTAGTGTACTACGCTATCAGATTTCCTTTACCAATAGGTGATAAAATTAGAGGAAGACATAACTACTCATGGATCCAATCAATGTAATACACAGGCAGAAAAAAGAAAACAGACAGTGTAGATTATAACATATTAACTTCATGATCATCCATTACATTATCATCATCATGATTGTAACATCCTCATTACCGGCCTAGGAGAACTTTGGTAATGTATTTAATTCATTTGATTATTTAATTTAGTTTAGAAATAATTAGTATTATTTGGCTAATTGAAATAAATATGTCCAGTGGTCAAATGACTTATTGTGACACATGAATTATTACTTGTTTTAAATAAATTTAGTTGACGGTATAATAAAATATATTTTCACGTAAATGATTTTTAAGTTCCAGGCAATAGATTTAGAGTGGGTATAATTTGGTACCAACTTATACCCACCCTTAGATGGGGATCGGCTCATTTTCCCCTCCCCTCTATTATTTTGTCTTCCAAAAGAAAACATACACACATACTTTGAAATTGGGTGAAATCAAAAGGAGAAAGCTTTGAACAATCGATTGAGCTTGGGTTCTTGGTTACAAATTAACATCATCATCTACCTTGCTATTACCTCGATTGTAAGTTTGAATTGCTTTGAATATATGCTTATGAATTAGGGTTTGAAGTAATTAGGTTAAAAGGTAATCAAGCATGGATTTGAGTTTGATGATAGTTATTTGTTGTTATAACAAGTTACATGATGATCTTTGAAGTTATTGTATGTCAATATTTGTGTATTACATCTTTTACTTGGTGAAATTAAGAATTAGGCCGAGCTAAAGTGTTCTTGAACCTGGGTTTTGTCGCTGGAAAAGTGACAAACGCGATCCAGGCATCAGGCCAGGATCGCGTTCCATAGTGAAAATTTGTCTCAAACCTGAATCCTTCTTTGAAACGCGATCCCGCCCCTTAAGTCCGGATCGCGTTAGTTAGTGTAAATCCGAGTTGAGTTGAGTTTGTTCTTTGGAACGCGATCCCGGCACCTCTTCAGGATCGCGTTTGGTAGTGTAAAACGGTTACAGAATTATTTAGAACTAGGGAACGCGATCCAGCACCCTATTTCAGGATCGCGTTTGTATATTGAAAAATGACAAATTTGATAACTTGTGACTTGTGCATTCTTGTTAATTGCTTTGTATTAATAGTATAGTAGATGTTCTTAGTTGACACTATATATATGATTATATTGTAATGAACTTGAAGAAAAGACTAATTCGGGTTGGTCGTATTTTCAGATAAAGCGAAGACTCAGTGAGACTAGATCTCTGAGTAGAGACGTTGTCAGTAAGGGTGAGTGGATCATTGACTTTTAGTCTGAATTAGTTGTAACAATCTGGTTACAACGGGTAAACTTGTTCTACTGTTATACATTGTATAAATTGCATATTGCCATGATGATTATGGAATGTGCTATCTTGTCAGGGGTCAATATGAAATTGGGTTTGGATACTGTTACTTTGGACGACATGATGACTTTGTACATGTGTTGTTTATTGAAATCATGTCGTATGTAGTAATGGTACTAGACTATCGGTAAGATCACTGTTTGGCCTTCAGTGGTTATAAGTGTTACTTGGGGAACCACCGCGGCATGAGGGTACCTCAAGGACCACCGATCCTCTTTGATGTATTTGTTATAATGCTTTGTGGTGATCAATTGCTATACTAGTTTAGATTGATAGTTGTGATCTATTCACTTAGCTTCGTGCTAATCCCTCTCCTCACTTCTTGCAGATTACTTTTGATGTGGGTGGGCAAGAAGTTAGTTTGAAGAATGTTTGACTGCCTACTCTGACTATACGACATGTAGTCGTTTATAAACTTATGTTTTGGAATTTAAATAACACCTAACTTAATGTTGTAACTGATGTAGTTATTGTATCAACTTATCATGCAGGCATAGATTGTGTTTTGGGAATTATGTTATACGCAATCTATAATGCATGATTTGTATTTAATCGCTTCCGATGTATGTTTAAAAAAAAAATGTCTCTTGAATATTGTGGTGTTATAAATTGGTATCAGAGCTTAGGTTTGGGTGAATTGAGCTTGGGTTAAGTGTTCAATCCCAAATCTATGTGTGTCAGTCAAACATTCCTACGAGTGGGATTTGGTTAGCATATGAAGTTGGTTAGTATATAGGTACTAACAACTAACGTGTTATGAGATGTTGTTTTGGTACAGATATGGCAGAGAATGAACCTCCAGCTGACACACCCAATGATGCCCCTCGAACTAATGTATCCCCTCCTGAAACCCAAAATGTTAGCCAGGGTCAAACTGGTACTACCTTTTCTGCAGGGGATTTTGATCATGATGATTATATGATTCATCTAGAGACAGAAAATCTGAGACTTAAGGCAATAGAACAACAGTTTTTGCAACAACAACAACAAAATCGGTCTTCTCAACAAATCTTACAATCCTTGCCACCTACTGTTAGCACTGTACCACCACTTTTGGTGACTTCGCAGATTCCAGTATCTCAGTCTTATTATCATCATCCACACTATGGTACCTATCCGATTTCGGCTCCGTTCTCTTCCGGACCTTCGGGTTATCAGACTCCGATATTTCAAGCTCAGAATCAACCTAAGCTATGCTCTTTTAAGACTTTCAAGTCTTGTGGACCATCGGATTATTCGGGTAGTACAAATCCCTCTGTTACCTTGGATTGGCTGAGGGATGTGGAAAGAAAGTTTGAGGTTTGTCGATGTGAAGAGGAAGTCAAGGTTCCTTTTGCGGTGCAACTTCTAAAGGGTCCCGCAATGGTTTGGTGGGATTCCATTACATCACATTTTACCCCACAGCAGAGAGCATCGATTTGTTGGGCTGATTTCCACAATGAGGTTTGTAAGAAATATTGTTCGGGATTTGACATGACTCGGATTCGACGCGAGTTTTTGGATTTGCAATTAACGGATAAGATGACTATGGATGATCTCATTTCCTAATTCACTGACAAGTTGAGATTCGTGCAACAATGGGTACCGGAGGAACGTATGAAAATTGACCATTTTGTGGGAATGTTACCGCATACTTATCGGACGACCGTGAGATTGGCGGGTACTCTTTCCCAAGCTTTTGATCTTGCCCGTTCTGTGGATGGGGATGTTAGGGCACAGGGCTTGGAGGTAAAGGAAAAATCTCCATTTAAACCCAAGGGTGAATCTTCGGGTAGTCCTGGAAAGAAGAAATGGCAGGGATCTCATCAACCTAAGAAGTCCAGTTCGGATAGTAAATCATTGGACAGAACCAATTGGTGCCACAATTGTAAATCGCGACACACGGGTCCTTGCACTCCACAAACTGCTAGGTGTATCAAATGTGGACAACTTGGTCATGACATCAAGGATTGTGCGTTTCCTAGACATGTGTGTTGGAATTGTAAAAAGGAAGGTCATCGTTCGGGTTTGTGTCCGAAGGCTGGGAAACAAAAGATGGGTGTGGTCGGAGGGTCTTCATCTTCTGGCCAGAAAAGAAAGAATCCACCAACGGCAACTGGTAGGGCATTCCAAATGACAGCTGATGATGCTGTCAGGACTGAAGATGTTATAACTGGTACATTCCTAATCAACTCTGTACCAGCTACTGTTCTGTTTGATTCGGGAGCCAATTGCTCATTTATATCTATGTTTTTCTGCGATAAACTGAAATTGACTCCCACTTGTATTACAAATCCTATTGAGGTTGAGATAGCAAATGGCAAGATAGTTCCAGTTACCACATCGGTGACTGGAGCTAGCATCTTGATTGAGGATCATAGTTTCCCAATTTCTTTTCTATTGATGCCTATCCCCAGTTTTGATGCGGTTTTAGGCATGGATTGGTTAAGTAAGAACAAGGCAAGTATAGAGTGCCATAAGAAACTAATTAGGATTCCAATCTCTAATGAGTCATATGTTGTGGCTCGAGGGGAATGGGAAAGAGGTAGTATCCCTATGATTTCCATGATGAAAGCTAGTAAATCTCTAGCTAAGGGGTGTGTATCCTACCTGGCTTATATAGTTAATGCAAAATTAGAAAAGAAAACCGTTTCCAATGTTCGGGTGGTTTCTGATTACCCCGATGTCTTTCCTGATGAATTGCTTGGGTTGCCTCCCATTAGAGAGGTGGAATATAAAATTGAGCTGATTCCGGGTTCTACTCCCGTAGCTAAGACTCCTTAGAGACTAGCTCCCTCCGAAATTCGTGAAATGATGACCCAAATCCAGGAGCTATTAGATAAGGGTTTCGTCAGGCCTAGTTCGTCTCCTTGGGGTGCACCTGTGTTGTTTGTTAAAAAGAAGGATGGCACCCTTCGGATGTGTATTGATTATAGAGAGTTGAATAAGCGAACCATAAAGAATAAGTACCCTTTGCCCCGAATAGATGAATTGTTTGATCAATTGCAAGGGTCTTCCTATTTCTCTAAGATTGACTTGAGGTCGGGTTATCATCAAGTGCGGGTTTGTGGGGAGGATATTCCTAAGACGGCTTTCCGCACTAGATATGGTCATTATGAATTTCTTGTTATGCCTTTTGGGTCGACTAATGCTCCGGCGGTCTTTATGGATTTGATGAATAGAGTTTGTCGACCCTATCTTGATAAGTTCGTTATTGTATTTATCGATGACATATTGATTTATTCTAAATCTGAATCCGATCACGAAGTACACTTACGTTTAGTACTTGACACCTTGAGACAAGAAAAGTTGTATGCTAAGTTCTCCAAATGCGAGTTTTGGTTGCGGGAAGTCCAGTTTTTTGGGCATATTATCTGTGAGGATGGAGTTAAAGTAGATCCATCTAAGGTTGAGGCAGTTATGAATTGGCAAGCACCTAAGTCTGCTTCAGAGATTAAGAGTTTTCTTGGTCTAGCGGGTTACTATCGAAAGTTCATCAAGGATTTCTCTAAGCTCGCGGGTCCTTTGACGAAATTGACTCGAAAGGATGTTAAGTTTCAGTGGAATGATCAACAAGAGTCGGCTTTCCAGACTTTGAAACAGTTATTGTGTCAGGCTTCAATTTTAGCCTTGCCTGAAGGGTCCGAGGATTTTATTGTGTATTGTGATGCTTCGCATGCGGGTTTGGGTGGTGTCTTGATGCAACGTGGTCGAGTCATTGCGTATGTTTCTCGTCAACTTAAGCCTCATGAAAAGAATTATCCTACCCATGACTTAGAACTTGCAGCTGTAGTCTTTGCCTTGAAAATCTGGAGACACTATTTGTATGGTACTAAATGCGTTATTTGTACGGATCATAAGAGTCTTCAATACATGTTTTCTCAGAAGGAACTGAATATGCGTCAGAGAAGATGGTTAGAGCTGATAAAAGACTATGATTGTGAGATTCGTTACCATCCGGGTAAGGCGAATGTGGTCGCCGATGCGTTGAGTAGAAAAGGGAAATTCGAGAAAGTTTGTTTTATGCGATTGGAAGTTTCCTCTGATTTGATTGAAAAATTGAGAACGGCACAAATGGAAGCATTGTTGGATCAAAATCTGAAATCCAAGATTCTATTGAAAAGAAAAGAACTGTTATGTGACGATTCTCGTGGGTTAAAGATATTCCAATCGCGTGTTTGGGTTCCTTTGCTTGGTGGACTTCGTGATGTAATATTGATGGAAACTCATAAGTCCAGATTGTCGGTTCATCCCGGTAGCACTAAAATGTATAATGATTTGAAACCTTTGTATTGGTGGCCTACTTTGAAAATGGATGTTGCTCGATTTGTGGAATCGTGCCATATATGCTCTCAAGTGAAAGCTGAACATCAGAAACCGTATGGGTCGTTGAAACAACTTGAGATCCCAGAGTGGAAATGGGAAAACATTACGATGGATTTTGTAACAAAATTTCCGCGAACCGTTAGAGGAAACGACATGATTTGGGTGATTGTGGACCGATTGACTAAGAGTGTTCACTTTCTTGCTACTAGTGAGTCGGCATCTTTGAGTAAGTTAGCTCAGTTGTACATCAGTGAGGTTGTTTCGAGGCATGGGATTCCGTTATTTATTGTATCATACAGAGATCCTCGTTTTGCATCTGGATTTTGGCGGAGTTTGCAAAAGGAATTGGGTACTAGAATCAATTTGAGTACGGCTTATCACCCTCAGACGGACGGTCAATTAGAGCGCACCATTCAAACTTTGGAGGACATGTTGCGTGCTTGTGTGTTGGAATATGGTGGGTCTTGAGATTCACACCTGCCATTGATTGAGTTTGCGTATAATAATTCTTATCACTCGAGTATAGGTATGCCTCCGTATGAAATGCTTTATGGGCGTCGTTGTAGAACACCCACATGTTGGCTGGAAGCGGGTGAGAAACAATTTGCGGGTCCAGATATTGTTCAGATTACTGCTGATAAGGTAGCAATTGCTCGTGAGAAGTTAAAAGCGGCCCGGGATAGACAGAAACAGTATGCCGATCCGCGGCGCCGTCCGGTTTCGTTTGTGGTGGGTGAATTGGTATATTTAAAGGTTTCCCCTTGGAAAGGTGTGATTCGGTTTGGTAAGCGTGGTAAACTTGCTCCTAGGTTTATTGGGCCAATTAGAATTCGCCAAGTAGTTAATGATCAAACGGTATCGTTAGATCTTCCTCCTGAATTAGCAGGTATTCATGACACCTTCAATGTTTGTTACTTAAGAAAATGTAAGGTGGAGGACCAATCCCAAGTCCTTCCGTTACAAGACTTGCGTGTCGACTTAAGTCAGAAACTTGTAGAGGAACCCATAGAGCTTGTAGATAGAAAAGTGACTAAACTTCGAAAGAAGGAGATACCCATGGTTTTGGTTAAGTGGCGACATAGTCTGGGTGCTAATCTTACGTGGGAAACGGAGGAAAGCATGAGATTGCGATATCCTAATCTTTTTGAGCGTGGCGAGATTTCGGGGACGAAATCTTCTTAAGGAGGGAAGATTTGTAACATCCTCATTACCGGCCTAGGAGAACTTTGGTAATGTATTTAATTCATTTGATTATTTAATTTAGTTTAGAAATAATTAGTATTATTTGGCTAATTGAAATAAATATGTCCAGTGGTCAAATGACTTATTGTGACACATGAATTATTACTTGTTTTAAATAAATTTAGTTGACGGTATAATAAAATGTATTTTCACGTAAATGATTTTTAGGTTCCAGGCAATAGATTTAGAGTGGGTATAATTTGGTACCAACTTATACCCACCCTTAGATGGGGATCGGCTCATTTTCCCCTCCCCTCTATTATTTTGTCTTCCAAAAGAAAACATACACACATACTTTGAAATTGGGTGAAATCAAAAGGAGAAAGCTTTGAACAATCGATTGAGCTTGGGTTCTTGGTTACAAATTAACATCATCATCTACCTTGCTATTACCTCGATTGTAAGTTTGAATTGCTTTGAATATATGCTTATGAATTAGGGTTTGAAGTAATTAGGTTCAAAGGTAATCAAGCATGGATTTGAGTTTGATGATAGTTATTTGTTGTTATAACATGTTACATGATGATCTTTGAAGTTATTGTATGTCAATATTTGTGTATTACATCTTTTACTTGGTGAAATTAAGAATTAGGCCGAGCTAAAGTGTTCTTGAACCTGGGTTTTGTCGCTGGAAAAGTGACAAACGCGATCCAGGCATCAGGCCAGGATCGCGTTCCATAGTGAAAATTTGTCTCAAACCTGAATCCTTCTTTGAAACGCGATCCCGCCCCTTAAGTCCGGATCGCGTTAGTTAGTGTAAATCCGAGTTGAGTTGAGTTTGTTCTTTGGAACGCGATCCCGGCACCTCTTCAGGATCGCGTTTGGTAGTGTAAAACGGTTACAGAATTATTTAGAACTAGGGAACGCGATCCAGCACCCTATTTCAGGATCGCGTTTGTATATTGAAAAATGACAAATTTGATAACTTGTGACTTGTGCATTCTTGTTAATTGCTTTGTATTAATAGTATAGTAGATGTTCTTAGTTGACACTATATATATGATTATATTGTAATGAACTTGAAGAAAAGACTAATTCGGGTTGGTCGTATTTTCAGATAAAGCGAAGACTCAGTGAGACTAGATCTCTGAGTAGAGACGTTGTCAGTAAGGGTGAGTGGATCATTGACTTTTAGTCTGAATTAGTTGTAACAATCTGGTTACAACGGGTAAACTTGTTCTACTGTTATACATTGTATAAATTGCATATTGCCATGATGATTATGGAATGTGCTATCTTGTCAGGGGTCAATATGAAATTGGGTTTGGATACTGTTACTTTGGACGACATGATGACTTTGTACATGTGTTGTTTATTGAAATCATGTCGTATGTAGTAATGGTACTAGACTATCGGTAAGACCACTGTTTGGCCTTCAGTGGTTATAAGTGTTACTTGGGGAACCACCGCGGCATGAGGGTACCTCAAGGACCACCGATCCTCTTTGATGTATTTGTTATAATTCTTTGTGGTGATCAATTGCTATACTAGTTTAGATTGATAGTTGTGATCTATTCACTTAGCTTCGTGCTAATCCCTCTCCTCACTTCTTGCAGATTACTTTTGATGTGGGTGGGCAAGAAGTTAGTTTGAAGAATGTTTGACTGCCTACTCTGACTATACGACATGTAGTCGTTTATAAACTTATGTTTTGGAATTTAAATAACACCTAACTTAATGTTGTAACTGATGTAGTTATTGTATCAACTTATCATGCAGGCATAGATTGTGTTTTGGGAATTATGTTATACGCAATCTATAATGCATGATTTGTATTTAATCGCTTCCGATGTATGTTTAAAAAAAAAAATGTCTCTTGAATATTGTGGTGTTATAATGATGCTGCATCTCAACATCAGAATCTACGGTAATTGATTGTGATTGATTACGTAAAAATAACTGTTTCTTCCAAAAAAGCTAACAGTGGCGCCCTAACGATTTCGTGTAATCTTAACCTTAATCAATTTCTATAGGTATTCGAAGACAGAATAATTATGAGACAAAAGCACGTCATTAACAAAATTTACCTTCATTTAAAAGTTTGACTGAATTTGCCGGCACCATCACCGGCGGCTTTTGATGATTCTATTTTGTTGAAATCTTGTTTATTGAAACCCATTGATGGTGATTGGAGATGATGATGATGATGATGATGATGATGATGATGATGATGATGATGATGATGATGATGATGATGATGATGATGATGATGATGATGACGAATAACTGAGTGAAAGACTGGTCAGGATTCTGTGTGGGTTTTAGGGTTGGGTGGAGGAGCGGGATTTTTGTTGAATGATCGTAAAGGAGTACAAATAGGAAAAGATTCATTTTCTTATTAATTAATTCTTCGTTCTGTATAAAAAGCTGGAGTGAAATTGTTAGTATGGTCAACTTGCCAAAAGAACAAAGTAAATCATTAATTAACATTAACTGAATAATAATTTTAATTTTAAAATAAAACTCTTGTACTCCCCCGTTCCATTTGAAATGTTCACATTACTATTTTGGGATGTCCCATTATAAGTGTCAACTTTAATACTTAACCAATTAAAAGAGACTTTAGTGGGTAGATTTAATATTTGATTGGTGAAAGATGTAGTTAGTGGAGAATTCTAAACTACGTGCAAAGTCAAAGTGGACATTTTAAATGGGACGGAGGTAGTAATTAAATGAGGTCAAGGGTAGATTAGTAATTAAGTAATGTATAGGTCTATTTTTTGGCAAATCACATGAGTAATCGATGATCAATAGTTGTGATTAATCTTACTTTGCCATCCAATGACCCAGATTAAACCATAGAAAATGATTTCCATTTGGATTAGCCTAATATGGTTCTACTTTAATAATATATAAGAATAAGAATGAGAATAAGAATAAGAATAAGAATAAGATAAGAGGGAAAGAGGGATTATTACAATAGAAATTAGTTACGTTTTGAATTTAAATAAATTTTATTTGGATTTAAGTATTTGTTACGTTTTAAATTGAAATAAGGCGAATAGATACTACTGCATATAAAATTTATATAGTTTTGTTGTAATCAATCAGACCTCAAATGTCAAACCTACCATAGGTTTGTGATTATATTTTTCAAGAAATAATAATATACTTTTAATGATCATCATGTGTTTGATAAAATGCCTAAGTGACTGACTTTGATTAATTTTACTTAAAGCTTCCTTGCAATCTTTGTTGATAGTTTGCAGACAACAATACAAGCAAATTTCAATATCGATATGAGTTTCTCGGGCTGCTATAAATTCAGTTGATCAAGTTGAGCGTTGATAGAGCTTTAAAAGTGGTATCGATCAGTACTATGCAAACTTATCTATGTATTCTTTAAGATGTGTGTTTTTTTATTGAAGATTTCTTATATAATGATTCATATATTTCTTCCAGATTTTAAAAATTATCAGCAAAGCATTACTCATGTTTTACTCTCTTAAAATTATCCTTGATCCTGTACACCTTACTATGAGTTATGAAATCATCAAGACATAAAGGAGGTCAAAGTTCACATGGATGCTATCTTTAGACTTGAAAATAGACTATTTAAATGTTCAGTTGGATCATAACATTTTGAATATCAATCTCTCTACCTCCATCTCTATAGTTGCACGTCTCGATATCTAGCGATGGAACTCAACAAGTTCATCTTACTATCACTTTTTTTGGTTCTAATTGTAGGGTAGTGTGGAATGCTTCAATTACAACGAGATAGAACTTGAAGCAGAGGAGGGGTTGCAGCCTTGAAGGGGATGTACGATAGATGGAGTAGCTACCATAGAGTGGCTGACTTGACTGGACACGAGTTTAGAAGTATGCTAACTCAAGGTTGAACATTATGCCGCTCTACTACGACCTCGAGAGCCCAACTTGAAATTCATTTTTGGAAATGCGACTAATATCCCAAAAGAGATGGATTGGAGGAATCATAATGCCATCACCCCTGTCAAGTATCAAGGCGGATGCGGTAATACCTATTAAAAATTAAACAAATGCATCCTTGTAATTGAATCATAGTGATTGTGTACACACTCGCTATGGTTCTTACTATGGCCTTGTGTGAATATGGATTTTATGAAGGATTTAATTTGACTCCTTTACATATATCGACCGATTTGTGTTATTGTGTAAAGACTCATAAAAATTAGATTCAAATGCATAAAACCTTCTAAATTACATTGTTTCGTTATAAATAATAAGGTTTGTAGTCAAATTAAACTACAACTGTAAAGATAATAAAACCTTTTTGAATCTTGTAGTCTCAACCGTACAGGAAGTTATTGGGTATTTGAGGCGGTGGGTGCAGCGGAAGGAATACACTATAGAACCGGAAAACTAACACGGTTATCAGAACAACAAATTGTCAATTGTGATACCAATTACCAAACAAAGTGCTGGTTGTGATGCAACGTGAAGCTTTCAAATTCATCGCTGAGCATGGAGGTCTAGCAACAGAGGAGAGCTGCCCTTACGTAGAAAAACAAGAAGTGTGTTGTAAAGCAAAGGTACTTATACTACAACTAAACATTGTTTATATATATTAACTATATATGTGTGTGAAATGCTTGTTAATAACATTGTATTTGGATCTAGTTTGGACATCACTCTGTAACGCTTGATGGAATGAATTATCTCCCTCGTGATAATGAGGAAACGTTATTGAAAGCACTTGCACACCAAACCTGTAACTATCTGCACGGATGCTAGTCCTGATTTTGGGTTATATAAGGAGGTAACAGAAATAGTCCACAGAGTATCAATCTCCCATTTGATAAGGTCCTTAGACTCATTCATATCATGATGTTTCTTACAGGGAGTTTTTACTTGAAATTGCGGATTTGAAGCTAATCATGCTATGGTAGCTGTTGGATACGGTGACAAACCCTAATGATTAAAGTACTATTATCATCAGTGAAACCAAAAAAGTAAATTGATGTTCACTAAAGGGATGATCGTTATAGTCTCTTCAGATATAAAAGGGTTATTGAATTATGCACAATCACAATAGAACTTTTTGTATGAATGTTCATGCCAAAACAGGTAATACAGTAAAAGCCAAATTGTAACAGTACATGTGATGAGTACATATAATTATATATATGTCCATTTATTTCACTTGTAAATCGAAACATATATGATATATCTCTCTCAAACTAGCAAGCAAACTCTAGTTGGACCCGACACCCCATGGATGGCACATCGAGCTCCTATAGTTTCCTTGAAGGAAGATTAATCGAACCAAAATCTCCATCCCTAACAATGGCTGCTAATGAAACCACATGCCAAAAACGAAATGTTACATGACCCTGAACAAAACACAAGAACCAAAATCATTCAACTCGTCCAGACCAGACCATTTTCTTCGAATACAAAAAAAGGAAACAAAGATATATGAGATGAACAGAGATCTGGTTCTCTCGTCAAATGATGATCAAGGACCCTTTGATCGTCCAAGCGTCGTTTTGTCATCAAACCCACCCACCATAGGACCATTGACGATCTCTTGAGATCGATGGTGGGTCGAAAGCTAGCGCCTAGCTTGAAGCAGTTGACCAATGTATGCTAGATGCCATGTCAGCACTACCATTGTCGACACATTCAACGTCGATGAGTATGTATTCAGCTTCTTTAGCTTCTCTGCTATACTTTTCGTTTGATCGGTTTCCTTCATTTGTATCTTCATTCGCTCCATTATTAACTGTAGTTTGACACACACAAAAAAAATGTTAGAATTACGTTTTATATATATAGCCTTTTGGCCTAGATTGAACTCACTTTACGGTTCAAGTCTCACTTGAGATAAATGTGTACAGTAAATACAACGACATGTTCTGTTTTTACCTTCGTTGTTCGTGGCTCGAAAAACATCAAGTTCGTCAGAATCATCAAGAGTGCGGACACAAGATTGAATCCTTGAAACATCTCCATCTTATCAGAGAAAAACCCTTTTCTTACTTGACTCACAAGATACCCCAAAAGAGCTGCCCCAACACAATAAGCCATTCCCCTAAAATAAACCATATTCGTCTTATTTATCACCATTCCAAACTGTTGTTTAGGTAAACAATTACGCAAAACAGAGCTCGAACAAAATGTAACCCACACGCCCATCCCATAAGCCATCGAAAATCCGAACAAATGACCCCAACTTATCATTGATCTTAGTTTCTCTAATAAATTTAAAAAAACATCATGTGTTGCCTTTTTTGATTTTCTTGAAAGATCGTTTAAACTACTTTCTGTCACACTTTCAATGCTTTCTTTCACTTCTTCCACTCCTTGTTCAATTTTCCGGCTAGCGTTTCGTTCGATATCTTCACCTATTCGCTTCAGTGAATCGACAAGATCCCACTCTTCCATCTTAACTAGCGAGTCCTGAAGTTTTTCTTCAGTACTTTCCGTAAATCCGACCATACTTATAGTTTTCCCTACCATGTTTTTCGCACTTTCTGCGACCTTTTCTCCTACGATTTTAACCTTTTCCGATATTTTTTCGGACAAGGTTTCTTTCGGGTCACCAAATTTCCCCACTTCTTCATCAATTATATCTTTTGCATGTTCTTCCAAGTTGCGAAAGTCACTAGTTTGATCACAAACAACGGCTTTCGTCTTTTTAAATGCACTTGCAAGCTTATTCTTGCAAGTACCTAAAAGTTCTCTTGGACTGGCGAGATTTTCGCCGGTCCCAGAACTCTCACGCTCTTTGTCATGTTCTTCACAGTCGTGACGTTCATTATCTTTCTCCGGAAGAACGTTTTTCATCTTCGTAAATGCACATGCAAGCTTATGCTTGCAAGCACCAAAGAGTTTTTCGGGATTGGCAAAACCACCGTCGCCAGCCCCAGAACCATCCTGTTCTGAAATGACCACTTTTGTGTCTCCATTGGTTTCTTCTTCAAACTCGATAACAACACGGTGGCCTTCTGTTACGACCACCTCGTGACGACGAGGTGGCGAACGAGACCAGAAGGCCCCATTTACCGGAGACATCAAAACAAATAAAATAAACAGAAAGTTGATCATCTTCGTGAACAAAACCTCTGTACTTTGATAAAAATACTTATAACTTGAACTTGAACAGGGTTTCTAGGGTTTTCAAAAGGTTCGGTTGATGAAAAAATATGATTTTTAAAAGTTAGGAATGATCGATCTGGGAATGTTGGCAAATAATGACGGTTTGAGTCATTGCACGCGTGTGTTGTTGCATGTTTGCATTTATTGATACGTGTCTGTATGATGAGAGTGTGTACAAGTGAACCGATGATCCGAATTGGTCGAATTTGGATTAAAAATTCGTATGTTTTTGGTTGTTTATAATTCGGTGCTGATTTTGATGAGATTGACTTAGGGAATTGTGAGAAGGTTTTGGATCCTTAATACATAAGACTAGTGTAACGTCATACCCTACAAGTTCTCGTCGAATGAAGTAGAGTCGTTAACGAACCGAGTCGATTCAAATATGTTAATTATAATCCTAGAATTACTAGAATGATTGATGATTAAAGTGAGTTTCTAAAATGAGGTTTTAGAGAGAGAAAGTAGAGAGAAGTTGAGAGAGATTAAGAAAGGATTAGGGCAAAAGTTATGAGATGAAATGTAGTAATCTTGTATTTATACTACATTCCAATCTCTTGTTCATTACACTTAACATCAATTACAATACTTGAAAGTTGAAATAACAAAGTAACTAATTCAACTATGCTAATTCTTATACATATTCAATATAGGCTAACATTAATGTTCGACTTAACTCATTTAACAATTAATTTATTGAAGCTCGATTAATTTATGTTCGAGTTCGAGCTTGAACAATAAACTAGTTTTGAGCTCGATACTCGTTTATGTTTTAAACAATTTAGAAAGAAACTGGTTTTTAAGCTTAAAATATTTGTTTAGAAGCTTAAGTTCGATATCGATATACTCGTTTATAAGTTCAAATTATATCATTAAAAAGTATACAATTTATTTTATAAAACTTGAAATAAAGTTTATATAATACATTCTACACTTGATTAAACTTAAAGTGTGTGAGTTTAAATGGTTATCATCAAACTTTAATAAGCAAGTATGTAATTTAATACTTGATTTTGGTATATATAATGTTCTCATTCTATTGTATTTGTTTCACACATCTGGTGTGAGAAGTAAAACAAAAAATGAGTTTGTTCCAAATAGAAGAAAGGAAACGAATCTAAGAAAATAAAAGTACTATAAAAACAAATATTCATAGGTGAGAATATAAAACCAACTTATGTGTTCTAAACACTATACATACGGGGATAGTACAATATATTGTTTATAGATATAGCGAGGCTTTAATTTGCCCGTGTTTCACGGCGGGTATTTAATGCTAATTAAATGTAATTCAATCTTTATAATTCGTTTCATTACCAAATATGTAATATGTATATCACATAATGCGTTTTTGCAATTATACTTTTCACGTGTTGAAACTCAATTTGATTTCTAGCTAATATGTGTTGTTTTGCTTATTGAATTATTTCATATTGACATGAATCGTACCATTAGTTTATTTGGTGCATAAGTATTATTGATATTTAAAACTTATTGACTTGTGATTTTGATAGGTGTTATGTTCTGCTTCTTCGTAGTTCAAAGAGTTAAAAAGAATACATGAGGACAACAACAACCAAAAAAAAAAAATTAAATTAACAAAGAAATATTGATTGTTGGATCTTGGTTCACAAAGAATGTAAAATAAATGAAGTTAGAGAAAAAGATGTAAATGAACACTGATTAAGAAATATGAAATAGTGATATCTTTTTGGAGAAATAAGATTTTATGAACTGATATTACAAATCTACCCTCTAAAATATCATGACTTATTAAAATCTCACGATTAAATGATAAATTAAATTAGTGATAAGTTGCTTAAAATTAAATATCGCGATAGATGGATGAGTTACTTTGTTGATTGAATATAAGGAGTAATACGATTGTTACGATGATAGATATGCTCGTTAAGCTCATTCGACTCGATATGCTCGACTAGCTCGTTCGGCTCGAGATTATTAAACGAGTTTTCGAATGAGCCGAACTGAATTTATTGTTTTAAAGCTCGACTCGTGAACTAATCGTGTAGTCTTTTATGTTCAAACTCGACTCGAGCTCGAAAACTATCAAACTCGAATTCGAGATAAAAGAGCTCGAACTCGGGTACTTTGTTAATTACTCAGTTGAGCAACTCCAACAAAGACTTTTTATAAAGCTTTTTTGTACATTAAAAGCTTTTCTTTGTTGGAGCAAAAACTTTTTTTAGTAAAAGCTTTTGAGGTAAAGCTTTTTTGAATGTACGTGAGTATTAAATTATAAAGAAAAGCTTTCAAAAGTAAATTCTCATTGGAGTTTAAAGTTTTTTTTTGTAAAGCTTTTGTTTTATAAATTTATGTGGCATTTTAAAAAAGCTTTATAAAGTTTTTGTTGTTGTGGATGCTCTTAGAAGCTCTAAATGAACCTGCTGCTGTTAAAAGGATAAATGAAAAAAAGAAAAAAATGAACCTGTTTTGAGAAAGAAAAAAGATGTAGCTTTCCTTTGTAGCCCACTTGTCACATGTAACGTTTAATAAGCTTTCTATTTCAAGATTTAATTGGTAATAAATGGAGTAAGTGAGTAGCTCATTAAACGTACGGGCGGGTTTGGGTAGTCGGGTCAAAACGGGTACGGGCAATAACGGGCTCGGACCATAATAGGCACGGGCTATAACGGGTACGGGTCAAAACGGGCTCGGGCAAAACGGGCTTAAATTAAAAAAAAATAGAAAATGAGATAAAAAAATTTTCAATTAACATTTGAATTTCCTATGGCTTGGATATACTAAAAAATACTTTTTAAATACATTTTCTACAACTTAATTTTCTTGTACATGTACAAATTCCAACTGTCGACTAAACCCCATAAATCTCAGGAGCTTTTAAATTCAGATATAATAAATTTTTACAATAAAGTACATAAAAATACTAATTTAAAACATTATAAGATTATCAATATAAATAAATCTAGAAATAACAAAAGTATTTATACAGTATCGAGGTCAAGAAATGTTTGGAAAATACCAGATCCAAAGGTTAATCTGGAAGTAGCAAAATTAATAAAAAATGTTAAATCTGGCAATAGCAAAATTAGAAAAGTTATTAAATCTGGCAATAGCAATATAAAGGTAAAATCTAGAAATAAGCAATAAAAAGTTATCGTCCCGAACACTCCCTTCCTCCTGTGTGTTCCTTCTGCCCTTTTTAGTTTAAAATTATTTTTTAATTCATTCCTATAAATATGTATTAAAATCGCCCATTTAGCCCATAGGACTTCCAGAAATTCGTCCATTTGACCCATTCCTACAATCAAGGCCGTCCATAACAACCCAAAATCTCAATAGAATTACCCTGAATCGCTCAGTTTGGAGCTTATGGGCAAAAATTGCCAGTACTAATTTCGAGTTTGCTAATTTTAGTTAAACCAATAATCACCCTGCGCCAAACTAAATCAACAAACTTGAATATGCTCCAAGATGGACAAATTCGATAACAAACACAAGGATAACCCCCACCATATATGGATAAACTAACAAACTATATACGAAGTTATTAAGCAAATGTCAAAATGTAGTTTAACACTCTCAACTTGGCTAACTAGGTTTTATAGTACCCCTAAACTATTAAAGGTATAATATAGTATCTTTAATTACCAATTGGACATAGCTCAAGTGGTACCGCCACCTCAAACGCACAAGTCCCACAAGTGTAACGGATATGTCATGGTGTAACACCCCCAAATTCGTTGATTTCGATTAGCGGAAGCATTTGGTATAAGCTGGGGGTGCCACGTATACAAAGTACATGCATACATATCAGAGCATATGATTACAACCAAACATATATATTAAGATGCCAAGAGTAGTAGTTACAGAGTTTACGATTCATCAAATCGTATAAGTTTAAAAGTAATAGAGTTTACAAAAGTAGATTTCGTAAATATAACTAAACAGTTTTAGTTATATAAAAGAAATCCATTTGTTAAAAGTTGGCATCCTATTCCTTCGTGGGTCGCCTATGTTCCAAGTGTGCAAGCGGATCTTACATGCAGCTAATTCCCTGAAAAACATAGTAAAAGTCAACAACGAGGTTGAGTGAATTCACAGGTTTTATGTTCACAATAATAATTGGTTGTTTTCAAAGCGTTCAAAATAGTTATCGTCATGACGATCAAATAATGTTTCGTGGAATGTTATCCAAAGTGTTCGTTTAGTGGGATGTTACCCAAAGATGTAGTTACGTGGGATGTTACCCAAAACACAGTTGATGATTCGTAGGAAAGAGGTATCCTATTAGTATTTGTAGGAATGTAAGTATCCTAATGGATGTTTGTAGGAATGTCAGTATCCTAATAGTTGTTCGTAGGAATGTCAGTATCCTAATAGTTGTTCGTAGGAATGTCAGTATCCTAATAGTTGTTCGTAGGAATGTCAGTATCCTAATAGTTGTTAACGGATCCATGTCAGTAGGATCGAGTACCCATGTCAGTAGGGTTCAAATAGTAGGGAGTATCAGTGTCCCATGTTCAATAAGTAAAATGGATCCATGTCAGTAGGATCTAGTACCCATGTCAGTAGGGTCCAAATAGAAGGGAGTGTCAGTGTCCCTTGATCCATGTCAGTAGGATCTGGTCCATGTCAGTAGGACCCATTAGTTGCTCAATAAGTTTAGTAAAAGATGTTGCTGGTCGTTCTCCAGCGTTTTCAATTTAGTTTTCGTATGAAATACCATTTCATAAACAAAAGTTGTAACAGTTTGACCGCAGTCATAAACAGTTTGTACAGTTTACATCAAATCAGTTGTATAAAAGTTTGCACCCGTAGCAAAAGAGTTGACTATGTTTTCCACCCCTGTTCAAAAGTAGTAAAGCAGTAAAAGTAGGGGCTGTGAACTCACCTGTTGAGTTAAGTAACGTGTGAGCGCTAGCAAAGCCTAAAGCTCGAATGTAATCTAGTAGGAATCTCCTAACGCCCTAAACGTATGAGATTTATTAAGTATGTGGATGTCTAAGTCGACCATCCATGCTAGTGTTCGTACAACCAAGTTATGTCCAAGTGTTAGTTCGATGTTCATGTTTGAAGGTTGAAAATGTATACGACTTGTTGGTAACGGTTTGTAGTTATAACCTTTGAAAGCGTTTATCATTTTCATTCCTTTTGAGTTTCATAAAGTACGGAATTGTGTACGGGGGTCCGGGGGTAGCGCCCCTGGTAGCGGGGTCCAAGGGGTGGCAACCCCTGGTGGGGTCCAAGGGGCAAAGCCCCTGGTTGGGGTCGAGCTGCCAAGTCAGCTTGGAAAATTTTTATTTCTACTATATTGCTTAAGCGAAAACGCATTCGAAATTTCGTTTTGGGGTAAAATCAAGTGGTAAAAGACTTAGTGAGATCATGCGTTTTTAAGGGTCTGAAACCTGCGACGTTAAGTGCGACATTGCGTGCAACGTTATGTGCGACATAGGCGCTTGTGTCGCTATATGCGACGTCAGGGTCTAGTGCGACGTAAGGGTCGACGTCGCTATGTGCGACTTCGCAATTTAATGCGACGTTGAGGGTGATGTCGTAGTATGCGACGTTGTGAAGTGTTCTGCGACATTGTGACTGATGTCGCAGTTGGCCCAAGCCAGATGCGACATCGGGGTTTGATCGGATTCCGGTGGCCGGAAACATAGCCGGACGACTTCGTTTTGGCCCGAAACTTTTACCCAACCCTTATTTGGACATTTCTTAGTTATATAAACACCAAACATGCATAGAAGACCAAAATATAAGTAGTTTCGAAAAAGTGTCGGAAACTTACGCGTGTCGGTTTTAAAATCTGAAAAGGTAGAAGTGTAGATCGTGATCCCGTGATCATTTTTCTCTAAAAGGGCTTGGTGATTCGACGCGTTTTTGGTGTAGTTTTTGTATGATTTGTGTGGTTTTTGTTGAGTTTAGAGAGAGAGAGATGAGAGAAAAAGGAGGTGAAGAGAGAGAGAGTGAAAGATGAAAGTGAGGTGGGGAATGGGGGTGGGGGCCAGTTTTGATGATCCAAAAAGGAGGGGACTTTGTCCCAAAATTGTGGTATTTTACCCGTGTTTGTTTACCCGATCATTATATGTTTAAATATTTTAAATGATAATTATTTAAATACGTATTCGATTATAGTTTTGGTTAATATATTTTATGGAAATAATTTAGTTAAGTTTATAAAATTTTAACTTTGTTTCTTTTCAGTTTACGAAATAAACGTTTATACGTTATAAAATACTTTGTAAATATTATCGACATAATATTTAATAATCGTTGATGTCATTTAATAATTTCGTTTTACTAAATAATTTTTGTTCACCAACAGTCTTATATTTTTGTCGCGTTCGTTCCAATTGTTTCGAATGTAATTACAACTAATTTCAATATGTAATACTACGCGTATTTACTAGTTGGGCTTTGCTATACTTACCTCTAAAATATGTCGTGAATTCACTCAAATAGGGAATTAGCCTAATAAATGCAAGTGTTTGACGTTTATAATCGCGTTTAAATTTGCGGGGTGTCACACATGGGTTCGAATCCGTGCTTCAGTATATGTGGGTGATTTGTGGATATGTGATTTGTCCGGCGTTGGTGCTCCTTACAGGTGAAGCAGACGCGTACAATTGAAATATGGTACAGAGATCGGGAGTACCTTCCAAATTACTTTTTTTTTTTTAGTATTTTTAACTTGAAAAAATAATCAATTTACTACCTTGACTTAGCTGACTTGGTAATGTGCATTCACATGATTTAGCTAGGTTAAAAGTTAAACGAAAGCTAAAAATAACGTCTGTAAAAGCTGAGTTGACAGTTGACTTATGAATAAAGTTACCTTACATATATACACTGTCCTCAGCCGACAATTTACTATTCATCCTTAGTTTGTATCTATGACACCCCTCTTTCTATATAATAATATTCTATTATTTTCCTCGGAAGCGTATAAATTTAAAACATATTTATATACTGTACATTAAGATAATGTACATAAACAGTTACATGTTCAGTACACACCAAATTTAAACTGTTTAAAAACTACACAAGCCGGGGTATTATGTATTACAAAACCAGGTTTATAACAAAACCATATCAGAGTTTACAAGCTGTCAAACTTTCCCTGCAAAAGCATCCACTTCCTGATCACCCACATGTCAAACATAATCTGCAGGAAGTTAAAATGAGGGATTAGCACGAAGCTAAGTGAATTAATTTATCACACACAATTCAACTTAGCATAACAATCTGTTTACAGCAATTAAACGTAAACCCATTTCTGTTTCAATTTCAATGAGGATCGGTGGCTCTGGAGATATCATAATACCCGGGGATTCTCCAAGAACACTTAACGTCAATCTGTATGGCCATTACAGAATAGACCGATAACTATTGGTTATTAAACTCATACACAGGTCTCAAACACAACAGATGAATCAAAACCTGTGTAATTCACATAATAACCAAAAAGTCCAACTATACGTTGACCTCAATAATTTGGTACACATAGAATCACATATCACGTAGATTCATAGTCAATAACACAGACTAAACAGTCTTATAGTCAATCTACGTTTACTTGTTGCAACCAAACGGTTACAACTAAATCGAAAGGTGAGTTCTAAATCCACTCACTGATACCTTGGTCTTCACAAACTCAGATTCCAAGTATCACTTGTATTTTGGAGGATCTGAGAATCAATAATCAAATATAAGTTAGTAACAATATTCTTAAAATCATAACTAATATTCGAATATTACATATATTGATACGTATTACCAAACATATATTAAAATGATAGGTACACATTTGCTACTTGTATCAATATACATGCTAATCAGGATCATGAGTTTCAGAATTAGTAATGGTTTAAACTAAAAACAAATAGCCTTTGAAAATCAGGGAATCCGCTCGGATTGGTTTGAATCCGCCCAGATTCTTATGAATCCGCCGGATTCCCAAGTCATTTACACATCCAGTTTTGATCAGGCCATTTTTCAACGAATCCGCCTCTGAATCCGTTTGTGAATCCGCCGGATTCACTAAAATCTGGTTTCCATCTTTTCGGGTGAATCCGCCGGATTCAGGGGAATCCGCCGGATTCCCTTGTTTTGCAGCAGATATGCAACTCGTACAGAGCTTAACCCAGAAACCAAAAGCAAACTTTTACCATACGAAATTAAGCTGCTATTAACTAACTTTCCAGGTTTCAAATCGACCATCTCATCATACTAATGATATACAAACATCAAAACATCACTTAAAACATCAAACCAAAAAGATTTATGCACTTAATCTTCATAATTTTAATAACCCACTTGGTTAGTATCTCAAACTCATAATCACATCTAAGAACTTGAATTCAAGATCAAAACTATGCCAAATCAATTTACAATGATTTCCTAACATCATTCATAAATATAAACATTCTCAACTCAATTAGTTCATCACTTCTCTATTTGACCTAAGCTAGAGCTTAAGTTCATGAAAATTCAAACACTTACCTTATGATGATGATATTGATGGCAAGATGATGATGATCTTATAATCACACAATCACAACCTTGAATTTGATGTTTAGTTTATGATTTGATGTTCTTAATTTAGTTATAGGGTTTCAAAGCAAATGAAGAAATGGAGCAAAAAGGAAAGTAACCAAAAGAGGAGGTCGGCCTCTTTTAACCGACCACAACATTTTAATTATTTTGGGTATTTTTATACCCGTCTTAAATCTATTGTCTGGAACCTAAAAACCATTTGCGAGAAACTTATTTTATTTTACCGTTAACTATAGTAAATTAAAACATGCACTAATTTACTATTCACAATAAGTCCTGGGACCTATTTATCTAAGTTTCTCAATTAAACAATTAAGGTCACATAATTTCTAAAACAATTAAACATATCAATTTAAAATTTAGAAATTACCAGACCGGTACGGAGGATGTTACAAATCTCCCCTCCTTAAAGAGATTTCGTCCCCAAAATCTCACCAAGATCAAACAATCCAGGATATCTGGATTTCATAGACTCCTCGGTCTCCCAGGTCAAATTAGAACCTAAGCTATGTCTCCATTTCACTAAAACCATAGGAATCTGTTTCTTCCTAAGTTTAGTAACTTTTCTATCGAGAATTTCAATAGGTTCTTCAACTAATTTCTGGTTCTGGTCGACTTTCAAGTCTTTTAAAGGGAGAATCTGCGACTGATCTTCAACTTTGCATTTTCTCAAATAACAAATATTGAACGTGCTATGAATACCAGCAAGTTCAGGAGGAAGATCAAGCATAACCGACTGATCATTAACAACTTGACTGATTCTGAACGGTCCAATGTATCGTGGAGCCAATTTACCTCGTTTCCCAAATCTGATAACACCTTTCCACGGCGATACTTTAAGATAAACTAACTCACCTACAGAGAAAGTCACTGGTCGTCTGCTTGGATCTGCATACTGTTTCTGTCTGTCACGTGCAGCTTTTAACTTTTCTCGTGCCACTGCCACTTTCTCAGCCGTTATCTGAACAATGTCTGGACTAGCAAATTGTTTCTCACCAACTTCTAACCAACAAGTAGGCGTTCTGCAAAGTCTACCATATAACATCTCATATGGAGGCATACCGATACTGGAATGAGAAGAATTATTATAAGCAAATTCCACTAACGGTAAATGAGAATCCCAAGAACCTCCATATTCCAAAACACAAGCCCGTAACATATCCTCAAGCGTCTGAATCGTACGTTCTGACTGACCGTCGGTCTGAGGATGAAAAGCTGTACTAAGATTTACACGTGTACCCAATTCTTGCTGCAAACTTTGCCAGAAATGAGAAATAAACCGAGAATCTCTATCTGACACAATCGACAAAGGAATTCCATGTCTCGAAACTATTTCATTCACATACAACTGTGCAAGCTTACCAAGAGATGCAGTTTCACTGGTAGCCAGAAAATGAGCACTTTTGGTCAACCGATCAACAATGACTCAAATCATATCATTACCTCGAGACGTACGCGGAAGTTTAGTCACAAAATCCATAGTGATATGTTCCCACTTCCACTCTGGAATTTCTAACTGTTTCAATGACCCATACGGTTTCTGGTGTTCAGCTTTGACCTGAGCACAAATATGACACGAACTAACAAACTGTGCAATATCGGTTTTCATCGTGGGCCACCAATACAAGGGTTTCAAGTCATTATACATTCTGGTACTGCCGGGATGAACAGATAAACGTGACTTATGGGCTTCATTCAGAATCATATCTCGAATACCACCAATCAGAGGAATCCATACACGAGACTGAAAAGTCTTCAATCCTCTAGAATCATCAACTAACAAATCTTTTCTTTTTAACATGATTTCTGACTTTAGATTATGATCTAATAAAGCTTCTAACTGTGCATCTTTAATTCTATCCACTAAGTCAGAAGAAACATCAACTTTCAAATAATAAATACGGTCAGAAGTACCTTTTCGGCTTAACGCATCAGCAACCACGTTCGCCTTTCCTGGATGGTAACGAATTTCACAATTATAATCCTTGATTAATTCTAACCAGCGTCTCTGACGCATATTCAGTTCTTTCTGAGAAAACATATACTGAAGACTCTTGTGATCTGTACAAATAATACATCTTGTACCATAGAGATAATGTCTCCAGATTTTCAGTGCAAACACAACAGCTGCCAGTTCTAAATCATGAGTGGGTAATTTCTTTCATGTTGTTTCAATTGCCGAGAAGCATAAGCAATAACTCTATCTCTCTGCATAAGAACACCACCCAAACCAGCAAAGGATGCATCACAATAAACAATAAAATCATCTGAGCCATCTGGTAAAGCTAACACAGGTGCCTGACACAATAACTGCTTTAAGGTCTGAAAAGCCGTCTCTTGTGACTCATCCCACTGAAACTTAACATCTTTTCTTGTCAATTTGGTTAACGGACCAGCAATCTTTGAAAAGTCTTTAATGAATTTTCTATAATATCCAGCTAGCCCAAGAAAACTTTTGATTTCAGAAGGATTCTTTGGAACATTCCAATTCATAACAGCTTCAATTTTAGCAGGATCAACTTTGACACCATCATTACAGATAATATGACCCAGAAACTGTACTTCTCGAATCCAGAATTCACATTTAGAAAATTTGGCATACAAGTGTTCTCTTTTCAAGGTTTCTAACACTATTCTCAAATGCAGTTCATGTTCTGATTCAGATTTAGAGTATACCAAAATATCATCGATAAACACAATAACAAATTTATCGAGAAAAGGCCGACAAACACGGTTCATCAAATCCATAAAAACTGCCGGAGCATTAGTCAAACCAAAAGGCATAACCAAGAATTCAAAATGACCATACCTGGTTCGAAAAGCAGTTTTAGGAATATCCTGTTCACGAACACGAACTTGATGATAACCTGATCTCAAGTCAATCTTAGAATAGAATGAAGATCCCTGCAACTGATCAAACAAATCGTCTATGCGAGGCAGTGGATATTTATTCTTGACTGTTCGTTTATTCAGTTCCCTATAATCAATACACATACGAAAAGACCCATCCTTCTTTTTCACAACAAAAACTGGTGCACCCCAAGGAGAAGAACTAGGTCTAATGAATCCTTTATCCAATAACTCCTGTATCTGATTCATCATTTCACGTAGTTCAAAAGGAGCTAATCTATAGGGAGCTTTAGCTACAGGCGATGAGCCAGGAACAAGATCAATCTGATATTCAACTTCCCTAACCGGTGGTAAACCAGGCAATTCATCGGGAAACACTTCCGGATATTCAGAAACCACCGGAACATCAGAAATGGATTTCTTTTCTAATTTCACATCAATCACATAAGCCAGGTAAGACTCACAGCCTTTAGACAACGACTTTCTAGCTTTCATCATGGAAATAAGAGGTATACACTCACCTTCCCTTTCTCCTCGAGCCACAACATATGACTCTTCAGAGATTGGAATTCTAATCAACTTATGGTGGCAATCTATACTTGCTTTAAACTGACTCAACCAATCCATGCCAATAATCACATCAAAACTTGGAATCGGCATTAACAGAAACGAAATTGGAAAAGTCTGACCATCTATTACAATATTAGCTCCAGTCACCGAGGTGGTAACAGGAACTAACTTGCCACTAAAAATCTCTACTTCTAAGGGCTTAGTTATCACAGTAGGAATTAGTTTCAACTTATCACAGAAACACACAGATATAAAAGAGCAGTTTGCTCCAGAATCAAATAAAACACGTGCTGGTACAGAGTTTATAAGAAAAGTACCAGTAATCACATCATTTGTGTGGACAGCCTCATCGATTGTCATCTGAAAAGCCCTACTAGTAGCTGGCGGAGGATTCTTCCGCTTTTGCCCGGAAGATGACGAACTCCCAACTGAAACCGAACCCTATTTCCCCGCCTCTGGACACTGACCGACACGATGCCCTTCTTTCTTACAATGCCAGCACACATAATTAGGAAACTTGCAATTCTTAAACTCATGACCAAGCTCACCACATTTAACACATTTATTTGTCTGAGGTGTACACGGCCCAGTATGCTTAGACCTGCAAGTACTACACCAGTTTGAACTACCAGAAGAAACACTTTTACTACCACTTTTCTGGCCCTGTCGGTTACCCTGCCACCTTTGTTTCCCTTTTCCTGAAGATTCATTTCTAGATTTCTAATCGGATCTATCCTTAGATGGAAAAACTGGACCTCTCATATCACTATCAACTGAACGTGCGAGAGGTTAAAGGCTTAAGATAAAGTACCTGCTAATCTCACAGTGGTACGATAATTAGAAGGTAATGCATCCACAAACTGTTCAATTTTTGTTTTCTCATCAGGGACCCACTGTTGAACAAACCTCAACTTCTCGGTAAACTGGGTTATTAGCTTATCCATTGTCATCTTATCAGTCAATTGAAGATTTACAAACTCCCGTCTGATCCGAGCCATTTCAAAATCTGAACAATACTGATTTCGAATCGCTTGATGAAATTCAGACCACTGGATAGTTTCTTTTTGTTGTTGGGTCAAATGGCCGGTAATAGAATCCCACCAGACCATTGCATCATCCTTAAGACACTGTACTGCATATGGAACTTTAAACCTTTCCTCACAGCAAGTAACCTCAAACTTTCTTTCAATGTTTCTCAACCAATTTAAAGTAACAGTCGGATTAGGACTACCAGAGTATTCAGGAGGTTTACTGGCCATAAAGGTCTTGAAAGAACATGTCTTATTAGTCTGAGATGAGGGAACAGTACCAAATGGAAATGTTTGTTGTTGAAACCTTTGCTGAGATGACGCAGCTTCAGTTTGTCTTTTGAATTCTCTAAGGGAAATCAATTCATCTTCCATTTCGTGCATATACTCATCCTGATTTGATTCTTCACCAACACGAGCAGAAGTACCATCATGAGCCTGTGGTTCACTCTGAATGTGCAAAGGAGGAGCATCGGTTCTTGAGGCATTGTTAGGGTTGGCGGTCGTTTGCTCGTTATCTGCCATATCTGTTTTCACCACAACAACTCAACAATTGTTAATCGTTAGCACCTAACTACTAACAATTCATAACCAATGCTAAATCCCATACCAGGAATGTTTGACAAAACATGCTTCAGAATTGGGATTGAACACTTTACAATGCTCAATTAGCCCAAAACTATGCTCTGATACCAACTTATGACACCCCTCTTTCTATATAATAATATTCTATTATTTTCCTCGGAAGCGTATAAATTTAAAACAAATTTATATACTGTACATAAAGATAATGTACATAAACAGTTACATGTTCAGTACACACCAAATTTAAACTGTTTAAAAACTACACAAGCCGGGGTATTATGTATTACAAAACCAGGTTTAAAACAAAATGTCGCGGTCCCAGCGGTCGGTCGGGTTTTAGAATCCGGTTCGTTGCACCGACGGCTACCGAGACGCGCGAACGGTTATAAAAATTTATATTTGCTGGGCTCAAACTTTGCAAGCTACCTACCTTGTGGGTAAGGCGGCAAGTATAACTCGAGTGTCGTCCAAAATCGGAACGAATTGAATTGAATTGGAACCTACCAAAGATAACTTGACAATAGGATGGGTTTAAAACAAGGTAGGTATGGGTTTTGGTTTAATCTAATCTAATCTAAAGACAGAAATTAAAATGCAGAAAAGTAAACGAGAATATAAGCAGCAGGTAGAGAGTGATTGCTGAAACTTCGACGATTAGGGTTTGAGGATGATATTATATAGATGATAGGTGATTACTCTGGTTAAGAATCTTCTAAACAGTTGGTGTAAACAATAGGACCCTACGTCTAGGTGTAACCCTAAAGCATATGTCACTGAATCCTAGGTTATCCTGATTCTGATCAGATGGGACTGTCTTCAGACCCACCTCACCGTCTCTTTCGGAGACCAAGCGATCCTCTGAATGGGGTTAAGGAATAAAGCGACAGTCCACAACACTGACCTTTCTTAACACCTATGTCTATCCAATTTTAACAGAGTAATACTGGTTGTATGCTGAATAAGTTAAACTATCGGTTAAGTAGAGTTTAGGGGTTTTAAGCATCTGGGAACACAGCCGGCATCCTTGCTTTCATTTCCTAACTCATGTTTTATCTGTTTAAGTTATTAATACTTCCGTCATGGATTAGACCCTCCTTTGCCATCGGTCGTTCATCCCTAGGCATGCGTACAGTGTATAGTGTCCTTATTTTCCACAGTACTCTAACCCTAGGTATATCTATTGTGTTTTAAAGACCTATTATATCTTTACACAGCTTTATAACCAGAGGTAGTTTAACGGTGTACTATAGCATTTTCACGGCTTAACAAAACCTAGACCCGTGTCTGGAAGTGTTGCTTCCAGGTAATCCACGGTGAGATAGTCCACCGGCATTTCCTTGGCTTCCACATATTTGTACTCTACCAGCGGTATTTCCAACGCTATACCAAGTATTCTGACGTGTTATGGTGATCTCACAGTTTCATACAAACAGGAGATAACTGTGTATTCGTAGTTAGGGTTGATCAGATCCTATCCTAAGGCAACAGTCACGTGAGAGACCGGAAAGGGTGATTAATTAAGTCTACATCCAGGATAAGTCTAAACATGTATGCAGCATAACAACTACCAATCATATATAAGATATATTAATTAAACATCATCCCTAATCCTAACATCTACATTCCAACAATCACATATTAATCTAGCTAATCAGCATGGCAACAATCATAAATCGTACTGAAATAATATGCAAAGTAAACATTATAACAGTAAGAAAGTAAGATAATATCACCAGATTAGAAGAGTAATACTGAGGATTATAACAGTCTGACTTGAATAACCTTGCTACAGCTTGATTACCCAATTACAACTTTCCTCTAGCTCTAACCGCTAACTTATATCTCTCTAGTTCTCCTCTAACTCCTAAGAGTAGTGCTAGAGAGAGAAACTAGAGAGAGAACTAACTACAAGAACAATTCTCCTCTAACTCCTAAGAGTAGTGCTAGAGAGAGAATTCTAGAGAGAGAAAGAGAAGTGTGTGAAATGAAAGGTGTAAGGTGTGTGGTGTGTGTTTGAAATGAATGAGGAGGCTTGGTATTTATAGGAGAATGAGGTGAACCTTGGTACAAGTCACAAAGCATGAAGAACAAGCACCAAAGCGCATACGGGGGGTACCGGACCAAGGGGGCAAACGGCACCTCACAAGACACCAGGCCCCGTATACGGAACCCCAAGGGCCATATACGGCACCTAGGGTACAGTATACGGTACCTAGGTGGGCGGGGGGGGGGGGGGGGGGGGGGGTTGGTGCTTGGTTTGGTCTCCGCTTGTTTCTCGGTTGCTTGGTTCGTCCGTATCTTCTTCGTTTGGGCTCCGATTTGCTTGATTCTTGCGCCGTTGGCTTTGTTTTTCCGTTACGCTTCTAATAACACTAAGTTTGCCAGATTTGGAAGTGTTTGACTTTTGCGTGTTCCGGATGACGATCGGCGGGCTTCTAGACTGCATATCTTCTTCGTTCTTCACCCGTTTCTCTTGATTCTTTCACCACCGATCTTGGATTTTCCTATTGAATCATAAAATATGCATTAGGATCTATTTTGATAGGATGATCAAGAACGGAATATTTAAGGTGATAGTTTTTGCCTCGGTTTGCGTGCAAAATGGATGCTTTTACTGATTTTTGTAGAAACGCCCGTATTTAGACTACCTTGGTGATTTATGATGATAAATGATTGTTTTGAAATGTTTTCACCAAAGAATAGTCTAAAAAGTGCGGAAATAAGTACTTAAAACATGACTTTTTGGGTCACATCAAGTATCCCACACTTAAGCATTGCTTGTCCTCAAGCAACACTCAGTTGTGTCCCTGTGAAAACATTTTATAGATTTTAGGTGAGTTAGAGCACCTCCAAAAAGTTACCACTTTGTCATATGGGGAATTTATTTAGAGAACATAGGGAAAGCTAAGATGATCCTTTCAGAAATAAGTATTGACTTTCCCAGGCATACTTTCCAAACCTCGTGATCTTGGAGTATACATGACTAGGCGATCTCACTAAAGGTGGTCACTCAATTCACTCAGAGTGTATCGGGTTTCCTATCAATCTAGCACAATTGAAATTGCTCAAATAGCCAGTCATGCAGCACTCATCATCATAAGCTTGGTCGAGAATCGGATCTCCACCACTTAGGAAGAGGACGGCGCTAATTATCCCAAGACATTCAAGTGGGTTGTAATGTTTGTGAGGGTTAAGGGGTATGGATAGTGGTGATTTTTGGTTTTAAGGGGTTGCTTATCATGGGCATTCAAGGAATTATGAAAAACTTATTGTAGAACGGAGAAGATAGCTACTCGTATTTCATTGAATCTTTTTTTTGAAAGATTGATACTCTGAAGCACTTTAGCTTTATTTTCTTTTCTTTCTTTTTCTGCTTTTTATTTTCTTTTCAGAACTTCTTTGCCAGAGAACTTCCAAGGATATTTTTGATTTTCTTTCGGAAATCTCTTCTTTCTTATCACGGACTTCTTCGAGTCTTTTCTTCTGGTGCCAATTTTTCGCACCCTTGATTTTCTAATTTTGGTGAACACAGAGGAGTAGATCAATTCAGAAAGAGATTCTTCAAGATGTTTTTCATAACCTTATAAATTCCAAGATAAGTTGTTGGGAATTTGGGAAAAGTTGTTAAAGATATAGGGTTTTGAAGAAACGAAAGGTTTAGGCTCAAAGGGTTTTTCTAGGCGGATCATCGATACTAAAAATGAGTATCGGAAGGGTTTTGGGCTTGAAAAGGTATGTAAGAATGGGTTTAATCCTAAAGAATGTCGAGATCATCTAATTGCACCTATACCGCGTACGGTACTTTCCAATGTGGTCTCGAAACGTATGTCAGGAACAAGTTCTAATTTAGAGATACTAGCATCGGCACACACAAGAAATGAACAATGTAGCATTTAAAATGAATGCTTTTAAGGCTCAAAACCTCACTGCAAATTTGGGTTTGTATGTGCCTAGCCATGCTCCTTAGATTGTTAATACTTATTTAAGAAATTTCTACCTTAATTTCCCTAATATTCTTGAATAACTAACTCATATTAGAAATGGTTCCTTTTTGAAAGAAATCGTAACTCAAAAATAGTAGAGCTAGTCGGATGATTTGGCTCATACTTTATTATTTTTGTTTAAAAAGTTTTGAAAATTTTGAAAATTTGAGGAACATTTTCTGAGTAAAGCTATTTGGACATTAAAATATGTAAAACATCTAATTCAAGGTATTCTATACCTGCTATCCCATACTTAGAGGAACATTGTCCCTAATGTTCTCTTGAGTTGAGATTATATTTGAAAATATGATCCCACACTTATAGTTTGAACATATAGAAAATGTTTCTCAAGTGTTTTGTTTGGACTAGAATCCCACACTTAGTGATAAGTTTAGGATAGAGTATAGATTACTTTACATTCCTAAGCTAACAAAATGAATCAAGGTATGAAAACGAGGTGAAAGGTAAGAAACTCCCCGGATGACGATTAGACGTTTAGAAGCGAAAGCTGAGAATTTGAAGATCTTCATTAAGAGTGATTCAGCTCCGCATGTCCTTATCTGGTGCACAGCGCTTTCTCATTCATGCTTAGCCAAGAGTCGACCCATAATGTAAGTGGAAATTCTTATTAGTGAATTTCACACTTTTGTGATTTAAGATTTGGAGACGATTCTGGCTAAGATGTTTTGGAGAGTGGGTTGAGATCCCACACTTAGATCTTTGAAGAGTCCGCGGTGCGTGTGCGAGTTTCAGAAGAAGATAGACCAAAGCTCCTCTCCTGAGATGTGTGTAAGTTCCGTGGTCCGCAGTTGTGAATTCCTTGGGTGTCTGCCTTTTGACATCACGGTTCTTTCTTGAACGCTCGTCATCTCGTTCGGGCTCGTGCTCATTCATGACACATTCAATCACTTATTCTAAGTAAAGAAACAAACATAATAAGTAAATACGATAAACGAAATATAATAATAAAGTTTCAACCATAAAGGTTGACAAATATCCCAAAAGTTTAACCAAGTGCAAGATAGAGATCACTGTAATAAATACAATACGAAAGTCAGTGATATAAATATGAATCATAAGATAAGTAGTCTAGAATGGAGGATCCTCTGCTGGTATGTCATCAGGCTGAGCTGGAGGTCCTGCAACTGATTGATGTCCGCTAGATACCCTCTGCTCATCTGGAGGTAGTAGTCCTCTCTGAATCAATATCTTCCTGAGAGTCATCGCTGGAAGCGCCATCATATCATCATAACCCTGTGCGAGCATGTCCGCAGTGGTAACACCTGCCGTCAAGGTAACACCTGAGAGTCATCGCTGGAAGCGCCATCAAGGTAGAGCTGCCTGAGAGTGCTCTCAGTAGGAACCTGATCTGAGAAGATGGGGCCCAAATCCAAGTAAGGGCCGATGCTACCAGTGAACAATGCATCGGTACCAATGTAGAGCAGATCTGGTCTGTATGATGTGCTAGCCTCTGGATGCTGGTCATGGGTCAGAATGGGTACAGTCGGATGAGGCAATGATGCCTGCTGACGGGCTGGTGATGGTATGTGTACTGAGTAGACTCTGGCTATATCAGATGTGGATCTGTGAGTGGATAATGGTGCGGAGTAGGTGGCAGGTGTGCGTGGGCGTCTATATGGATGTAGTGGCTGAGTGGAGGTATGTGGATGTGGTGGAGGAAAGGTGGTGTATGGGCGAGTGGTGGTATATGGGTGAGTGGCGGTATGGGTAGTGGGTGGAGGTGGTGGTCCACATCTGTATAAGAAGTGATCAGGCTTAGGAGTACCATGTGTCCTAGCTGTCAGAACCTGCTGATCACGGATAACCTGTAAAGCATGTAATAGATAGTACTGAGTAAGATGAGTGACCGGATCCGTGTGATGCACAACGACCTGTGTAGGCAGTACTGATGTGTCTGCTCCTCGTGATGTCTCAGGTACCTCTGCTGCAACTGGTCTCTGTGGCTGGGGACCAACATCTCTATCCTCTGTAGTCACGCGCTTCCTGGTCATGAAGCATCCAGGAATGGGCTGCCGAGTCTGATACCATAAGCACTGTCTCTCAGGTCCCTCATCAATGATCCTGATCAACTTACAATACTCTAGATCAAACGGCTGCGAGCTAGCGTGATGGGTGTAATCCTTACGGTGACGGTCAGTGAGAATTCCCATGCCGACTAACAATCTCGTGATAATGGCTCCCATGAATACGTGGCGTCTATCCTTTCTCTTCTCCTTCCACAATCTATCCGCGATGATGTATGCGACATTCAGGTTCTGCTTCCTTATGATCGCATCTATGAACTTAAGCTCCTCTGATGTAGCAGGTCCAGCATCTCTCTTCCCAAAGATAGTACAGCACAGGAGCTTGTGAAGAATGTGATGAACTGGTCGGGTCATGAGTGAAGCTTTCACTCCACTCCTGAAGGTTGTCCCCGTCAATCCTCTCCATATCTCCTTGTGATCCCGTGACGGTAAACTGGAGATAGACTGGAAACTACTGGTGAACCAATCAGAACTGGCCTGAGACTGTGTGTAAAGGCCAAGGTATATCCCGAAATCTCCAACTGTCATATGATATTTCTTCCCACGATACCGAAAAGTGATCTTCTTCTTATCAGTGATCTCCAATCTCTCTCGGAACTCGTAAGTCATCATAAACTCACTGACGACCTCTCGGTATATAGCCTCATCAATGGAGAAAAGATGGAAAAACGCAGCATGTTCCTCGCCATCTTTATCATACTTAATCAAATCTTCCAACTCATCCCTAATACCCATGCGTCTCATATCCTGCCATATGATGACTCTGTTTGACCCTAGGTATCGTCCCATCCATTTCTCAATATCGTCCATATTCTCGGGGGATGAAGCAAGCTTCCTTAACGAAGGGTTTGATAGATCCATCTGTTGACAAGAAAGTGAGATGCATAAGTAATAACAAATTGCTAAGTACATTTCCAAATTTTAAACAAAAATTGGAAATGTAGGCTTTAAAATATGAATAAATCCACAATTTATTTTAAACTAAACCTAAGCCTAACCAATCCTCAATCCGCAATTTTCGCAACCATAAGTGTCTAACCTATTCCAAGGGTATTAAAGAAACAATAATACTAGCGTTTAATCCAAGTAAACTCGTCATTTCAAACAACTAGCAAATATTTTTACTTTCATTCATGGCAACTTAATCTAAGTGAGCTTAACCATGTAATTACCTCAAATACATCAAGTGAACCAAAAAGAACATAAACTAATTTATTTATGCAAGTACCATATGGTTAAAGACACGTGTCAACTTATTCGGTTAATTTTGCAAGATTTAAAGATTTTGATAAATGAATGACGGTAGCTTACGTGTGATGGTCATATCAAAAAATATTCAACACTTTATTAATCAAGGTGGTGAATAATTAAAAATATTCAAGGACCAAAAGCTAACTAATGAATTTATTGAAAATCTAAGAAACTTGCCATGATTTAATTAACACAAGCATCATTTTTAAAAATTGAATATTTAAAATAAAGTATGATACTTGGTTAATTTTTAATCACAACGTGCTTACTTTAACTTTCAATAATCCTAGAGATCATTCAAAATAAACTAGCAATCATGTAAATATGTTTATCAAATCTTACTAAGCTTGAATTAATCAAAACAAGTCAAAACAAACTACTAGTTATCAAAAGTCAACAATTCTAGCAATTTTGACAACTTAAAGTCAACACTTGAAGATCAAAGTAACAAATTATCAAGTAATCTACTCAATCAAGCATGTAATCATGTTAAGCAACTATGCAAGAACACTTTTGAACCATAAAACACAAGTTTTCACCATGGATTTCATAGATCAAAAGTTGAAACCCTAACTTTTAAAAAGTTAATGAAATTTAAAGATTTGAGTTAGGAATTACCTTGCAAGTGATGAAATGATGTTATGTATGCAAGAGAGATGATAAAATGAAGAACTTGAAGCTTTAAATCATCAAAAATGGTGGAAAAATGGAGGTTTGATGATGGTGATGGAAAGCCGTGGGTTTTGGGGAAGAAGGAGGAGAGAATTTTTTTGACTTTTTGACTTTTTGTTTGTTAGTGAATCCCCTCCTCTTGGATTAAATACGTTTCGATTTAGAACGCGAAAGATACGATACGTACGATTGGTTTTCGAAAGGTTTTAAGATTTTTAATAAAGTAACCAAAAGTAAATACGAATCTTTCTAAAAAGTTTTCGCGAATTAAAATTGTGTTTTAAATTGCGCGCGAAAAATTCTTTGCGTTTAAACTGAAACGAATTTATTTAAAAACGAAATAATATTTTTATGTACTTTAAACTTTAAAACAAATCATAATTAATTTACCAAAATTTTAAAATTAAAACTTTGTTAAATTTTTCTGAAAAGTTTGAACTTACGCAAATTGCGCGAGTTTAAAGTTTAAAGGACGTTTTCTTGATTTTTTAAACGAAAGCGTTAAAACGAAAAATTAATTTAAACTAAAATTAATACTAACTAATATTAATTAACCTAGATAGGCTTGGGGTGCCTCCCAAGAGCGCTTTGTTAAAGACGAAAGCTCGTCCATATCAGACTTACTGCTTTACCGGATAGTGTCCGAGATGACACTGTCGGGTACAGTTGATGCTTTGGATAGAGACAAGGTATAGCGGGAAATAAACGTACCTCGGAGAGCTCGGATGACATAGTAAACTAAATCAGCAGGATTTATGAAATACCGTTCAAATTCTGTTAAGAATTCTTGTTCTTCCTGACTGAGTTGTAACAATGCATCGACAGAACGATTAAATTCCCGTTTCACCTTTTTCTGGTTTGAAATTGTAACAACCCCGAAATTAGGACCAATTTAAAATTTTCCTAATTACTTGTTTATTACTTGTATTTAATATGAAATAGGATTAAATACATTACTTACTATATATATATATGGATGAAATATATGTATATATACGCGTATACGATTCGTACAAATATCGTATAAAATTACAATCGTACAAACTTGCGTACACTGATAAAACAATTATTAAATAATGTGAAATTATTTAATTACTTTGATTGTTACTTTATATTATGTTTATAATATAACGGAAAACGTACGTTTTGATTAAAACGTCACCGAACTCTCCGAAAACTCGACCAACCGACAAAACGAAACTAAGTTATATTTTATAACTTAGAATCAAGTATTTTATTTAAATACTCCAACAAAAATACCGGGGAACGACTCGTATTTTAAAACGTATATTAATCGCGTATAAAAACTATTTTAACATTTAAACGACCGAGGAAACGAACACGTATTTGCGTAAACTAGGAAAAGACCAAAATACCCCTTGTGGGACCCACTAGGGGGCCGGCCACATGGCTAGGGGATGGCCTTCCCCTTTGTTGCTTGTTTGACTCCATTCAATCACCACCATACCACTCCCATCCCCTCACTCATTCATTCCCACACTCCACTCAACCTCTATTCTCTCTCAACTCTCTCTCTAACCCCTCTCTCTCTCTCTAATTTTCGGCAGCCACAAGCCACCCAAAACCACCATCAAAAACCCCTTAAAACACTAAGCTCATTTGGAAGAAAACGATCACGAGGAGGAGCTTCACGTTTCCATCTTTTCGGATTCTCGATTCGTCGACTTTGTAAGTTTTCCGGCGACTCGTAAACTCTTCCGATTATCATTATTTTACATGCATGTTGTTCCCCTAGCTTTATAATGTCCAAATTATACGTTAAAACTCGTTTTTGGAACTCGAAAACTTAAACCGAGAACCACCACTGAAAACAGTCCACTTCCGGAATTTTTATAAAATCGTGTGTTCAAAATCAACGAAAACTTTCTAAATAAGAAATCTTCGTCTCTTCGTCGCCTACGACTTTCATGAAGGGCGTTTTGCCCAGAAATACACCCATCTCCGGCTAATACTAGAACTTTGGACTTAGTTCTGTTTGGAACCAAATCTGACCACACATCACTTTTATTTTTGTTTAAAATAGTAAACGGACATATGAAAATACCATAAAATGCAGAAATGAACATTACATATAGTAGAACATGTGTGATTTTTGGTTAGACTTGAATCGGTTTAGAAGTTGGTTAAATAGAGTGTTCATCGAGTTCAAAATCTAGAAACTATAACCTTCGGCAGAAACTATAACCTTCGGCAGAAACTATAACCTTCGGCAGAAACTATAACCTTCGGCAGAAACTATAACCTTCGGCATAAACCTTAACCTTCGGTAGAAACTATTCGGCATAAACACTAAATCAAAAACAAACCCATACGACACAGACCTTATGTCGCATACGGTCTGCGATACAAGCCTTGTGTCGCAGAAAGCCCAGATCAGAAAACAAAATATATTCTAAGTGTTGAAATCACTTTTCAACTACTAAATCAAATACGATGCTTCTTATACCTGAAAATACTATACTTTTGAAAGTATACAACAACACTTGAATACGTACAAGACTATACTAAACTAAACGTGAGATGTCACTCACACACGCGTACGGGATTACACTTGGAAATACTTAGGAGATTACACTCCAACGAACATACACTTGTACATTACACGGGATTACATCCGATACAAACTTACAAGTTCACTCACTAGTTACGTGCTGGATTACACGTTAACTGATACGAACATACATACGAATACTTACGAGGTTTCACTCGTACCCTTTGGGGTCTAAGCCCATTGGAACGTACACAAACGATACAGGTTGTAATACAAACAAACGATCATACGAGTATACTTTACAACTGTACCACTACTATGAATACATAATAATAATGGATGGAATTATCATTATACACCGATAACAAACGGACAGTACAACTTTTATACAGACTACGATTTACAAACGATTACAAACTTACAAACAAACTAATGGACATTAACTAGTTTGGGAACAACTAGCATGGATACTTTACAAGTATTCCATTTACTTACTAAACCTTGTGCGTATTAGGACGCTAAGGGTGCTAGTACGGGAATACTACTTGCTTACTTACTGCATTGACTGCCAGACTCAGGTGAGTCTTACAGCCCCTACTTTACTGTTTTATACTCAGGGGTGAGATGCATTACTGTTTTACATGAACACACAAAACTTACTTGCTGCCATGATTTACTTACTGTATGAGATTACGAATACGCCAACTGCATGAGTTTACGACTAATCCAATGAAATCCTCCTGAACCATAGTTGTTAGTTATGTGATAAGCGCGAGTTTTAGTATATGGATCCATATGGGACTGACAATCCCCGCCCGGGGTAGCAAGCACTACCACGAACCGCTCCTGTAGAAACGGGCGTTTCTTACTCGTTCCGTATGAATGTTTTGGATTACATTCATGAGGGGGTACCGATATTTACTGTACGTTAAGCATCAACTATGGGGGCTCATGGCGATTGTATCAAACGGTTGCATATCCTGCAACCACCCACTTATTAAAACTTAAGTAATCGATGAGCATAACCTGTGATCGTCACTTACTGGCTGGCTATGATTTACAAATACTACATGTGTGTTCAAACTATTTACTTACTTACAAACCTGTGAGATTCACCAACCTTTTTGGTTGACCGTTTTAGTAATGCTTCTCAGGTACACAGCATCAGTAGGGATGCCCAGCAGGATAAGCTTACTTAGCTCGAGTCGCATGCATTACAAGCTTGGAGATTTTATTACATTACTTTTGTACTTACTGTTATGTATTAGAATCTTAGGAATTTACTTGAACTCGAGCTTGTATTTTGAAACTACTTATGTATTAATGTAATAACTTTTCGAACGTCTCATTTAGAGTCGTTCACTGTATCCTTTGTGCTTGTGATTATTGATTAGTAACACCCAAAACATCGCTTCCGCAAACTGTCAAAATTGGGGGTGTTACAGAAATGCCATCCCTAAATCCTGTATCTAGATAAGACAGATCATAGAGCAGTTTTGAAAGTAAATCAACAAATTCCGTTTCCTCAGAAGAATCGGGATTTCCGTAAGTAGTGTGAACTGCTTGCGAAAGTTTTTCGATATAAATCTTCTGTTGGTTAGTAAACGGGAATTTGGTTTTTTGGAATAACTGGATTAGCTGGATATGGATCTGTTTCCTTTTTGCAAAGAAAGCAGCATCCATAGCTTCCTCAGTTGATTCGGGAAAAATAGCTCTAAGTTCATTAATTAAATAAGTAGCAGGATCAACAAAGAATTGAATATCTGCAAGAATCATGTCAGATTTGATAGGGCTTCTTTCTATCCAAAATTCAAGCTCGTCAATCAGGAACGCAACATAACGATTAATCCTAGGTTGTGAATCAGAGGGATAATCGGTGCTGGCAAGTAGATCCATTAAAAGATCTAATTATGATTTTAACGATAGCTCGTCTTTTCTACTGTGGTTAGCACGAAGAAGTCTAATAATCCCATCAATTTCAACAAAGGTCTTTCTCTGCTCAAATGTAAATGGAAAATCAGATATCTTAAGATATTTCAGAAAGTTGGCATGGATATCTATCCTCCTATTGGGCTCTTGAGAATTTCCTAAGTGATGGTCTGTTTCTGATTCGGGTAGATGATTCCTAGATTCAGTGTTTAATCGGGTTGGTGTTTCTATCCTAAGTTCATTCTCAACCTGATATTGGAGACATTCTTCCTCAACAACACTTGAATAAAGTGTAGTGGGGTGGGCTCGCAAAATATCTGGGAGATCGTACTCAAAGTATTCATCTAAACAATGAAGACGTTCATTCAAATCCATCCAAGGCATGGGTGGATAGAAGAACACTTCGATTCCAAATGGTTCATCATCAGGTAAAGTAGCAGGTCTAATATAGTGTGGATACCTAGACAAGATTGATAGAATCTCAGGGTCAAGTGTGGGTTGACCACTTAAAGCAATAGTAACAGAAGCTGGAATCTTCTGCTGAGATTCATCAAAACCTAAGTCTAAGCTCGATATTTTTGGGTTCTCAACTTCATGGTTAACACAGATCTCTCTAACGTCAGAGGAGTTTGACTCATACTCTGAACAGTCAAAGTATTCCGAATCTACCAAAGCCGTCATCTCATCCGTCATCATTTGATTGAGAGGAGAGATGGGGTTTGAAGGAGAATTAGGGTTTTTCATTTTCTAATTTTTATGTATTTTCTAGGGTTTAAGAACTAAGTTATCTAACTAATAAAGCAATTAACTTCCTAAGTAATGATAATCTTAAGGAAGGATCTCCTAAAGCTAATTATCTAAGGCAGAATTCAATTCTTGACGAAACCGATCCCCGGCAGCGGCGCCAAAAACTTGTCGCGGTCCCAGCGGTCGGTCGGGTTTTAGAATCCGGGTCATTGCACCGACGGCTACCGAGACGCGCGAACGGTTTTAAAAATTTATATTTGCTGGGCTCAAACTATGCAAGCTACCTACCTTGTGGGTAAGGCGGCAAGTATAACTCGAGTGTCGTCCAAAATCGGAACGAATTGAATTGAATTGGAACCTACTAAAGATAACTTGACAATAGGATGGGTTTAAAACAAGGTAGGTATGGGTTTTGGTTTAATCTAATCTAATCTAAAGACAGAAATTAAAATGCAGAAAAGTAAACGAGAATATAAGCAGCAGGTAGAGAGTGATTGTTGAAACTTCGACGATTAGGGTTTTGGGATGATATTATATATATGATAGGTGATTACTCTGGTTAAGAATCTTCTAAACAGTTGGTGTAAACACTAGGACCCTACGTCTAGGTGTAACCCTAAAGCATATGTCACTGAATCCTAGGTTATCCTGATTCTGATCAGATGGGACTGTCTTCAGACCCACCTCACCGTCTCTTTCGGAGACCAAGCAACCCTCGGAATGGGGTTAAGGAATAAGGCGACAGTCCACAACACTGACCTTTCTTAACACCTATGTCTATCCAATTTTAACAGAGTAATACTGGTTGTATGCTGAATAAGTTAAACTATCGGTTAAGTAGAGTTTAGGGGTTTTAAGCATCTGGGAACACAGCCGGCATCCTTGCTTTCATTTCCTAACTCATGTTTTATCTGTTTAAGTTCTTAATACTTCCGTCATGGATTAGACCCTCCTTTGCCATCGGTTGTTCATCCCTAGGCATGCGTACAGTGTATAGTGTCCTTATTTTCCACAGTACTCTAACCCTAGGTATATCTATGGTGTTTTAAAGACCTATTATATCTTTACACAGCTTTATAACCAGAGGTAGTTTAACGGTGTACTATAGCATTTTCACGGCTTAACAAGACCTAGACCCGTGTCTGGAAGTGTTGCTTCCAGGTAATCCACGGTGAGATAGTCCACCGGCATTTCCTTGGCTTCCACGTATGTCGCACCCCCAAATTATGATGCGGAAGCGGGTCGGTTCGGGGCGCGACTAACCAATATACAAAGCACACAAGATTTCATAATGAACGACCACTACATGCGTCGTTTACAAATACATTGATATTATAAAAGTTTTACACTATTATAACATAGTTTACAAAAGCTCCTGAGTTCGATTGATAGAGATTCTATGGCATAACTAAATTATACAAAATATAGTAATGCATGACAATCTCTTGATGTCTGAATGTGACTCGAGCTAATGGGCATCATGAGTGGCAGATCTACTGCTGCTGAGTACCTGTGATACATGCTAAAATGGGTCAGCGAAAACGCTGGTGAGCTCACAGGTTTGTATGTCAACACATATTTGTATGAACCGCAAGATTTAATGATAATTGAATTTAAAATGCAATTAAGCAAAATAAAAGTTATACAGCCATGAGCACATAGTCTGAGCTTAACTCGAGATGTCAGGTCCACATTTAAGGTATCCTGATCGAGGTGCCTCCTACGAGTGCCTAATCAACACTCGTCTTCACAAATATTAATACATCCGTTTTACTAGTTAGTGCGTGCTAACCCGGATGAGGCTGGTCAAACCTATATGGTACCATATACTAATATTCACGCTACTACGTATTACCAAACTATGCTGATGGAGGGCTTTAAAATGATTAGTGAAAATAACTCATGTAGTATTTGATTTGATGATACTTGCGTTCATATTGTAAAACAAAACAGAGCAATGAAATCACACCCCTAGGTAAAAGTATTTAAAAAGGGGCTATGAGACTCATCTGAGCCTAATGAATTGTTAGCAAACAATTATGATGATTCACAATGATTTGATGTCGTTACAACGACTGAACCTGCAGGGCGTCTTAGACGCGCAAGGTTTTGATTGATTAGATATTTGAAACTTGTCGGGCGTATTAAACGCGCAAGGTTTAATTGATTTGATGACACCCCCTATTCCCTTAACTAGTTTTGACCAAATACTTTGGTTTAATGATTACGTTCGAGTTGTGAAAATGTATACGGCGTATTGGTGATATGATTGAAATAATAATTCTTCAATTATTAATACTACTTTCATTTGTTTTGAACTTATAAAAGCATATTTGAAGTGTTTAAATGTTGTATCGTATAAGTATGAAATATGTCGCGATGTCTGACATTTAGTGTAAACCTTTAGTTTTAAGTTTATGGAAAAACGGAGGTCCGAAAACTAAAATATGCCATTTTCGACCCCTAGATGACCCCGAATGGCCTAAAACTGACAAGGCTAAGGTACTTAGCTTTGATCATTGGGCTGTTTTCGAATGACCGTGCGAATTTGAGCTTAATCCGAGTTAATTGAAAATTTGTTATATTTTCCGTGGGAAAAAGGGCTACTAAACACTTATGCACTTTTGAAATTTGCACACAAAGTTTATGAAAATTCACGCGATCCAGGGACCAGATCACGCGATCGGTTTGAAATTGAAATGACGCGATCGGTTTAAAATGTCACGCGATCGGTTTGAAATTAAAATGACGCGATCGGTTTGAATGATCACGCGATCGTGTGGGTTATAGTTTGACGCGATCGGCTGGACAAATCACGCGATCGCGTGGTTTGTCTGCGTCTGCAGGTCTGTGACGAACAGCAGATTAAATTCAAAAACTTGTGTTTGATTTGGGGGCATAATTAGTTTGTAGAACATCCTAGCATGCTAATATACGTAATATAAACATGTAAAATTAACAAAAACGTAAACGATTCCTTACAATCAAAATGATGAACGGATGATGGTGATGATGAATGATGAAGATGATGAAGATGATGATGATCACGATGATGATGATGATAATATTGTTGTTGTTAATTGTTATTGTTGTTGTTGTTGTTTTTGAAAATGAAAGAGACCGAGAGAGATTGAGAGTGAGATTGAGAATGAAATGAAAACAACAGGAGGGTGTTTGATCGGTTTATGCCCAGCTCCAATAATTGGAGTTGGGTGGCTCCGATGTGAAGAATAAAATACCCGTGTTTTTGTACCCGATCAAAAAGTAGTAAAATGTTTTAATTCGATAAATTTCTATATTTGATATCGTACGTATTTTAATCGAAGTATTTTAATAGAAATACTTTTAATGAGATATAAAAATATATCATTGTTTTACGTTTTAGAGACGGACACGATTTGAATGTTTTCGTCGTGTTTGAGTAAAATGTTATAAAACGAAATATGTTTCATTTTATCTAATGTAAATAATAATTACTATCTCCAATAATAATACATTATTTATAAAGGTTGTCGCGAATGATTTGATTTTGTACGATACGAATACTTTATATATTATCAAAATAATATATAATAAATAATGAGTTATTAAATAATAATTCTTATATTATTTAATATTGTTTTTCACCAACGCCATATATATATGAATCGGAAATTTGGCCGATTTGATAATTGCACGATTAAATCTAATCGAGTATTGATATATATTCAACAATATATATTTTGATACATACAATTAGCCTAATACATAGAACTAATTACACGTATTTCTAAATGATTAGGAGCTAAAAACTAGTCCTAATTTGACGGGTGTCACATTCTCCCCTTGTTAAGAGAATTTCGTCCCGAAATTTAACTTTGAGTTGATGCGTGAGTGGAGTCTGAAAATAGATGTGGATATTTGAGTCGCATCTGGTCTTCTCGTTCCTAAGTGAATTCCGGACCACGCCGCGAATTCCACCGAACCTTGACAATTGGAATACGACTTTGTTTAAGCTGTTTGACCTCACGGTCCATGACCTCCACTGGTGTCTCGACAAAATGAAGTTTGTCGTCGATTTGAATTTCCTCGAGCGGGATAATGAGTGTCTCGTCGGACAGGCATTTCTTTAAGTTAGAAACGTGAAATGTGGGATGCACGCTACTGAGCTCTGGAGGTAGCTGCAATCGATATGCGACTGGACCAATCCTTTCAAGGATCTCAAAAGGTCCGATGTATCTAGGGTTTAACTTCCCACGTTTACCAAAACGAATGACACCTTTCCAAGGTGATACTTTGAGCAATACTCGATCCCCAACTTGGAACTCGAGATGCTTTCGTCTCACGTCAGCATAACTCTTCTGACGATCACGTGCGGCCTTCAGGCGTTGTTGGATACCAACGATCTTCTCGGTGGTTTCATGAATGATTTCCGGGCCGGTGAGTTGGCTATCTCCAATTTCGGTCCAACAAATAGGCGATCGGCACTTACGACCGTACAGTGCCTCGAATGGTGCAGCTCCAATGCTGGTATGATAGCTGTTGTTGTATGAGAATTCACACAATGGCAAATGATGTTCCCAATTTACACCGAAATCAATTACGCAGGCGCGTAACATATCTTCCAGTGTTTGAATAGTCCTTTCACTTTGGCCATCGGTTTGTGGATGATAGGCTGTACTCATATCTAAACGAGTACCCAATGACTTTTGCAATGACTGCCAAAAGTTAGATGTGAATCGGCTGTCTCTATCAGAGATAATTGAGATTGGAACGCCATGTCGGGATACGATCTCCTTCAAATAGATTCGTGTGAGACGTTCCATTTTGTCGGTTTCCTTCATGGCAAGGAAGTGAGCAGATTTGGTTAGACGATCAACTATTACCCATATAGTATCGCAACCACTTGATGTTTTCGGGAGTTTAGTGATGAAGTCCATAGCGATTTGCTCCCATTTCCATTCTGGAATATCCGGTTGCTGTAGCAAACCGGTGGGCTTCTGATATTCAGCTTTAACTTTTGAACATGTGAGGCACTTGCTGACATACGTGGCAATCTCTGCTTTCATGTTTGGCCACCAGTATGATCCTTTGATGCCATGATACATCTTGTCAGATCCAGGATGTATAGAATACTTAGACTTATGAGCTTCATCCATCACTAAGTCTCGAAGATTCCCAAACTTGGGTAACCAAATTCGGTTTGCGAAGTATTTGACCCCATTGGGTTTGGTTTCCAATTGATTCTCCATATTTCGCAAGGCCTCTTCCTTGATGTTTTCAGGTTTCAATGCTTCGAGTTGAGCAGTGAGAATTTGAATGATTAGATCATTATGGATGGTTATGCTAAGGGCTCGGACTCGAAGTGGTTTTATGCGCTCTTTGCGACTTAGGGCATCGGCAACTACATTTGCTTTCCCCGGATGATACTTGATTTCACAATCATAGTCGGTGAGTAGCTCGACCCAGCAACGTTGCCTCATATTAAGATCCTTCTGATCGAATATATGCTGGAGGCTTTTGTGATCGGTGAAGATGGTACATTTTGTGCCATACAGATAGTGTCTCCAGATCTTGAGAGCGAACACTACGGCTCCTAATTCGAGATCATGAGTTGTATAGTTCTTCTTGTGAACTTTGAGTTGTCGGGAGGCGTAGGCAATAACCTTGTCTCGTTGCATCAACACGCAACCAAGACCTTGGTGTGAGGCATCGCAGTATACCACGAAGTCTTCATTGCCTTCGGGTAATGATAGAATTGGTGCACTGCAAAGCTTTTGCTTCAATAGCTGAAATGCTGACTCTTGTTTATCAGTCCAATCGAACTTATTTTCCTTCTGAGTCAGTATTGTGAGAGGTTGAGCTATTTTGGAGAAATTCTCAATGAAACGTCGATAATAACCTGCCAGTCCTAAGAATTGGCGTACTTCTGTCGGCGTCGTCTGCGCTTGCCAGCACTTGATAGCCTCAATCTTTGATGGATCTACATGAATTCCTTGACTATCAATCACATGACCAAGGAATTGAACGGTTTGCATCCAGAACTCACACTTGGAGAATTTAGCATATAACTCTTCGTGTCTAAGAAGTTCTAGAATAACTTTGAGATGTTGCGCGTGTTCTTGCTCATTGCGCGAGTAAATGAGAATATCATCGATGAAGACAATGACAAACTTGTCAAGATATGGTTTGCACACTCGGTTCATAAGATCCATGAATACTGCCGGTGCGTTAGTTAAACAAAAGGGCATCACTTGGAACTCATAATGTCCATAGCGAGTTCGGAAAGCAGTCTTTGGGATATCAATGTCACGAACTCGTAACTGATGATAACCTGATCTTAGATCTATCTTCGAATAGATACTTGACCCTTGAAGTTGGTCGAATAGGTCATCAATTCGAGGAAGTGGGTAACGGTTCTTGACGGTCAACTTGTTCAACTCTCTATAGTCGATACACATTCTGAATGAACCGTCTTTCTTTTTCACAAACAGAACCGGAGCTCCCCATGGTGAAGAACTCGGTCTAATGAATCCCTTATCCAGAAGTTCCTGCAACTGAGTAGACAACTCCTGGAGTTCTGAAGGGGCTAAACGATATGGTGCTCGTGCAACAGGTGCTGTCCCCGGCACGAGATCGATCGAGAACTCAACTTGTCTCGGTGGTGGAAGGCCAGGTAAGTCTTCGGGAAAGACTTCTGGATAATCTCTAACAATGGGCACATCATCAAGTCGTTTCTCTTCCGACTTTTTCTCCAAAACATGTGCGAGAATCGTCTGGTACCCTTTCCTAAGGTACTTGCGAGTTTTCATGCAGGATATGATATTCAGTCTCGTCCTACCGGTCTCCCCTTGTATGATTAGAGTACTACCGGTGACAAGAGGAATACGGACGATTTTGTCATAGCAGACAATTTCAGCTCGGTGCTTGGATAACCAATCCATTCCAATAATAACGTCGAAACTTCCAATTTCAACGGGTATAAGGTCAATAGAGAAGATTTCATCAGATAGATTTAAAGTGCAATTTGGTATTACACTGTTAGTCTCAATTAACTTGCCATTAGCTAATTCTACCATGCACTTAGCATCTAAGGCAATAGGGGCAATGTTAAGCAATTTACTAAACTCATCAGATATGAAGCTCCTATCAGCACCAGAATCAAACAGAACAGAAGCAGTAAGATTATTGAGAAGAAACGTACCCGAGACCACATTTGGGTCTTGACGGGCCTCTCCTGAGTTCAGAACGAAAGCTCTTCCCTTCGCAGTGTTGTTACCCTTGTTCTTCAGCTTTGGGCAATCATTCCTAAAGTGCCCAGTTTCTCCACACTCATAGCAAGTCTTTGGTTGGCTGGTGGTGGTGTTGACGGTAGTAGACCTACAGTCTTTGGTCAAATGTCCATACCTTTGACATTTTCCACAAGGTGTTCTGCAAGGACCATCATGATGACGGCGGCACTTTGAACAGTAGGGTTTATTTCCAGTGTAACCCTTGTTGAAACCAGAACCAGTGTTGAGGGTCTTATCAGACTCAGACCTCTTTGATGATGATTGATTTTGAGTGGTGTTCCCAGACCACTTTCTCTTGTTGTTGTTACCAGAATATGGAGCAGATGTCTCACGGCTGACAATCATGGCCATAAGTTCATGAGCAATTTCGATAGCTCTATCAAGGGTAGTTGGTTGAGCTTAGGCGACATTCCCCTGGATATTCTCCGGAAGTCCGCGGATGTACTTCTTGATACTTTTTCCTTCCGTATCAACCAAACCTGGGCACAACAGAGCGAATTGCTGGAATTTGGTGGTGTACCCAGCAATATCGTTCCCTTGTACCTCCAGATGCCAGAACTCGACTTCCAGTCGGTGTAGTTCTTCCTCGCGACAGTACTTCTCCCTTAGCTTTTTCTTCAATTTAGGCCAAGGAAGTCGGTTTGCGATCTCGACGCCAATAGAGTTTGCATGGGTGTTCCACCATGTTAGTGCACCTTCTTGAAAGGTGTAAGCAGCAAACTTGACCTTACTATCTTCAGCACAGTTACAGAGACTGAAGACAGATTCCATTCTTTCAATCCATCGGATTAAGCCAATGGCACCTTCTGTGCCCTTGAAATACAATGGTTTGCAGCTAAGAAAATCCTTGTAGGAACAAGGTTTGATAACAGGAGTAGGAGTAGCATTGACTGTCTCTGCATTCCTTAGAGCTTCTTGAGCAGCCATGGCTTCGGCTACAGCTCGGGTAACCGCAGCATTGAGTTCAGCTTGACTGAAACCAGTATTCTTTGGCGGCATGATTCTGATAAAAGCAAAGAGAGTGGATGAGTTGTTTGCACCAAAACATGATACATCACATATGCATATATATATTTATGGGGTAATATACAATTACACAAGTGATAATCACATTTGGCAAACAACAGAGTTGCATACTAGATGCGAGTTTGCGAGTAGGTGGGGTATGGTTTTATGTATGGAGCCTATAGTCCTTCAAACAATAAGTTCCATTTGTGATTCTAAGGAAATAGAATGATAGGGGAAATACGAAATGATATACTCCTCGTGAACATTCGATGGTACAGCGGAATTGTGTTGTGAGATGTTATGTGCGTAATAAAGGGATAGACGATAGTAATTCATACGTATCGTCTTTGATAGTAAAGATGTTAACGAGTGTATTATCGTGTGTGATCTATATATATTCGATATATATAATAGCTTAGAAGATAATACGCGAGTGGGGCTTAATCATATATCTTCAATATATAATAGCCTATAAGGTAGCACATAAATGAGGCCTATGTATGTATATACGCCTATATCACATAATAGCCTAATGTGTGTCTAACACTAATCCAGTATTAGTCACGGTTTCTCTCATGGTCAGAGTCAACTATCGCATTCCTGTTCAACATAACCCCTTTCAGATTTCACATCATCTTCATTTAATTGTACAAAGTTAGCTACGCTATGTTAAATTAAACTCGTATGACATGATCACTGAACCAGTTATACCTAATAGGGAATACTGCCTAACGGTCATAGTCTAGGCCCACTAAATGCAACCTAATTCACTATAACCTTAGGCTCTGATACCAATCTGTCGCACCCCCAAATTATGATGCGGAAGCGGGTCGGTTCGGGGCGCGACTAACCAATATACAAAGCACACAAGATTTCATAATGAACGACCACTACATGCGTCGTTTACAAATACATTGATATTATAAAAGTTTTACACTATTATAACATAGTTTACAAAAGCTCCTGAGTTCGATTGATAGAGATTCTATGGCATAACTAAATTATACAAAATATAGTAATGCATGACAATCTCTTGATGTCTGAATGTGACTCGAGCTAATGGGCATCATGAGTGGCAGATCTACTGCTGCTGAGTACCTGTGATACATGCTAAAATGGGTCAGCGAAAACGCTGGTGAGCTCACAGGTTTGTATGTCAACACATATTTGTATGAACCGCAAGATTTAATGATAATTGAATTTAAAATGCAATTAAGCAAAATAAAAGTTATACAGCCATGAGCACATAGTCTGAGCTTAACTCGAGATGTCAGGTCCACATTTAAGGTATCCTGATCGAGGTGCCTCCTACGAGTGCCTAATCAACACTCGTCTTCATAAATATTAATACATCCGTTTTACTAGTTAGTGCGTGCTAACCCGGATGAGGCTGGTCAAACCTATATGGTACCATATACTAATATTCACGCTACTACGTATTACCAAACTATGCTGATGGAGGGCTTTAAAATGATTAGTGAAAATAACTCATGTAGTATTTGATTTGATGATACTTGCGTTCATATTGTAAAACAAAACAGAGCAATGAAATCACACCCCTAGGTAAAAGTATTTAAAAAGGGGCTATAAGACTCACCTGAGCCTAATGAATTGTTAGCAAACAATTATGATGATTCACAATGATTTGATGTCGTTACAACGACTGAACCTGCAGGGAGTCTTAGACGCGCAAGGTTTTGATTGATTAGATATTTGAAACTTGCCGGGCGTATTAAACGCGCAAGGTTTAATTGATTTGATGACACCCCCTATTCCCTTAACTAGTTTTGACCAAATACTTTGGTTTAATGATTACGTTCGAGTTGTGAAAATGTATACGGCGTATTGGTGATATGATTGAAATAATAATTCTTCAATTATTAATACTACTTTCATTTGTTTTGAACTTATAAAAGCATATTTGAAGTGTTTAAATGTTGTATCGTATAAGTATGAAATATGTCGCGATGTCTGACATTTAGTGTAAACCTTTAGTTTTAAGTTTATGGAAAAACGGAGGTCCGAAAACTAAAATATGCCATTTTCGACCCCTAGATGACCCCGAATGGCCTAAAACTGACAAGGCTAAGGTACTTAGCTTTGATCATTGGGCTGTTTTCGAATGACCGTGCGAATTTGAGCTTAATCCGAGTTAATTGAAAATTTGTTATATTTTCCGTAGGAAAAAAGGCTACTAAACACTTATGTACTTTTGAAATTTGCACACAAAGTTTATGAAAATTCACGCGATCCAGGGACCAGATCACGCGATCGGTTTGAAATTGAAATGACGCGATCGGTTTAAAATGTCACGCGATCGGTTTGAAATTAAAATGACGCGATCGGTTTGAATGATCACGCGATCGCGTGGGTTATAGTTTGACGCGATCGGCTGGACAAATCACGCGATCGCGTGGTTTGTCTGCGTGTGCAGGTCTGTGACGAACAACAGATTAAATTCAAAAACTTGTGTTTGATTTGGGGGCATAATTAGTTTGTAGAACATCCTAGCATGCTAATATACGTAATATAAACATGTAAAATTAACAAAAACGTAAACGATTCCTTACAATCAAAATGATGAACGGATGATGGTGATGATGAATGATGAAGATGATGAAGATGATGATGATCACGATGATGATGATGATAATATTGTTGTTGTTAATTGTTATTGTTGTTGTTGTTTTTGAAAATGAAAGAGACCGAGAGAGATTGAGAGTGAGATTGAGAATGAAATGAAAACAACAGGAGGGTGTTTGATCGGTTTATGCCCAGCTCCAATAATTGGAGTTGGGTGGCTCCGATGTGAAGAATAAAATACCCGTGTTTTTGTACCCGATCGAAAAGTAGTAAAATGTTTTAATTCGATAAATTTCTATATTTGATATCGTACGTATTTTAATCGAAGTATTTTAATAGAAATACTTTTAATGAGATATAAAAATATATCATTGTTTTACGTTTTAGAGACGGACACGATTTGAATGTTTTCGTCGTGTTTGAGTAAAATGTTATAAAACGAAATATGTTTCATTTTATCTAATGTAAATAATAATTACTATCTCCAATAATAATACATTATTTATAAAGGTTGTCACGAATGATTTGATTTTGTACGATACGAATACTTTATATATTATCAAAATAATATATAATAAATAATGAGTTATTAAATAATAATTCTTATATTATTTAATATTGTTTTTCACCAACGCCATATATATATGAATCGGAAATTTGGCCGATTTGATAATTGCACGATTAAATCTAATCGAGTATTGATACATATTCAACAATATATATTTTGATACATACAATTAGCCTAATACATAGAACTAATTACACGTATTTCTAAATGATTAGGAGCTAAAAACTAGTCCTAATTTGATGGGTGTCACAACGTATTTGTACTCTACCGCGGTATTTCCAACGCTATACCAAGTATTCTGACGTGTTATGGCGATCTCATAGTTTCATACAAACAGGAGATAACTGTTTATTCGTAGTTAGGGTTGATCAGATCCTATCCTAAGGCAACAGTCACGTGAGAGACCGGAAATGGTGATTAATTAAGTCTACATCCAGGATAAGTCTAAACATGTATGCAGCATAACAACTACCAATCATATATAAGATATATTAATTAAACATCATCCCTAATCCTAACATCTACATTCCAACAATCACATATTAATCTAGCTAATCAGCATGGCAACAATAATAAATCGTACTGAAATAATATGCAAAGTAAACATTATAACAGTAAGAAAGTAAGATAATATCACCAGATTAGAAGAGTAATACTGAGGATTACAACAGTCTGACTTGAATAACCTTGCTCGCTAACTTATATCTCTCTAGTTCTCCTCTAACTCCTAAGAGTAGTGCTAGAGAGAGAAACTAGAGAGAGAACTAACTACAAGAACAATTCTCCTCTAACTCCTAAGAGTAGTGCTAGAGAGAGAATTCTAGAGAGAGAAAGAGAAGTGTGTGAAATGAAAGGTGTAAGGTGTGTGGTGTGTGTTTGAAATGAATGAGGAGGCTTGGTATTTATAGGAGAATGAGGTGAAGCTTGGTACAAGTCATAAAGCATGAAGAACAAGCACCAAAGCGCATACGGGGGGTACTGGACCAAGGGGGCAAACGGAACCTCACAAGCCACCAGGCCCCGTATACGGCACCCCAAGGGCCGTATACGGCACCTAGGGTACCGTATACGGTACCTAGGTGGGCAGAGGGGGGGGGGGGGGGGTTGGTGCTTGGTTTGGCCTCCGCTTATTTCTCGGTTGCTTGGTTCGTCCGTATCTTCTTCGTTTGGGCTCCCATTTGCTTGATTCTTGCGCCGTTGGCTTCGTTTTTCCATTACGCTTCTAATGACACTAAGTTTTCCATATTTGGAAGTGTTTGACTTTTGCGTGTTCCGGATGACGATCGGCGGGCTTCTAGACTGCATATCTTCTTCGTTCTTCACCCGTTTCTCTTGATTCTTTCACCACCGATCTTGGATTTTCCTATTGAATCATAAAATATGCATTAGGATCTATTTTGATAGGATGATCAAGAACGGAATATTTAAGGTGATAGTTTTTGCCTCGGTTTGCGTGCAAAATGGATGCTTTTACTGATTTTTGTAGCAACGCCCGTATTTAGACTACCTTGGTGATTTATGATGATAAATGATTGTTTTGAAATTTTTTTCATCAAAGAATAGTCCAAAAAGTGCGGAAATAAGTACTTAAAAACATGACTTTTTGGGTCACATCACAAAACCATATCAGAGTTTACAAGCTGTCAAATTTTCTCTGCAAAAGCATCCACTTCCTGATCACCCACATGTCAAACATAATCTGCAGGAAGTTAAAATGAGGGATTAGCACGAAGCTAAGTGAATTAATTTATCACACACAATTCAACTTAGCATAACAATCTGTTTACAGCAATTAAACGTAAACCCATTTCTGTTTCAATTTCAATGAGGATCGGTGGCTCTGGATATATCATAATACCCGGGGATTCTCCAAGAACACTTAACGTCAATCTGTATAGCCATTACAGAATAGACCGATAACTATTGGTTATTAAACTCATACACAGGTCTCAAACACAACAGATGAATCAAAACCTGTGTAATTTACATAATAACCAAAAAGTCCAACTATACGTTGACCTCAATAATTTGGTACACATAGAATCACATATCACGTAGATTCATATTCAATAACACAGACTAAACAGTCTTATAGTCAATCTACGTTTACTTGTTGCAACCAAACGGTTACAACTAAATCGAAATGTGAGTTCTAAATCCACTCACCGATACCTTGGTCTTCACAAACTCAGATTCCAAGTATCACTTGTCTTTTGGAGGATCTGAGAATCAATAATCAAATATAAGTTAGTAACAATATTCTTAAAATCATAACTAATATTCGAATATTACATATATTGATACGTATTACCAAACATATATTAAAATGATAGGTACACATTTGCTACTTGTATCAATATACATGCTAATCAGGATCATGAGTTTCAGAATTAGTAATGGTTTAAACTAAAAACAAATAGCCTTTGAAAATCAGGGAATCCGCCCGGATTGGTTTGAATCCGCCCGGATTCTTATGAATCCGCCGGATTCCCAAGTCATTTACACATCCAGTTTTGATCAGACCATTTTTCAACGAATCCGCCTCTGAATCCGTTTGTGAATCCGCCGGATTCACTAAAATCTGGTTTCCATCTTTTCGGGTGAATCCGCCGGATTCAGGGGAATCCGCCGGATTCCCTTGTTTTGCAGCAGATATGCAGCTCGTACAGAGCTTAACCCAGAAACCAAAAGCAAACTTTTACCATACGAAATTAAGCTGCTATTAACTAACTTTCCAGGTTTCAAATCGACCATCTCATCATACTAATGATATACAAACATCAAAACATCACTTAAAACATCAAACCAACAAGATTTATGCACTTAATCTTCATAATTTTAATAACCCACTTAGTTAGTATCTCAAACTCATAATCACATCTAAGAACTTGAATTCAAGATCAAAACTATGCCAAATCAATTTACAATGATTTCCTAACATCATTCATAAATATAAACATTCTCAACTCAATTAGTTGTTCACTTCTCTATTTGACCTAAGCTAGAGCTTAAGTTCATGAAAATTCAAACACTTACCTTATGATGATGATATTGATGGCAAGATGATGATGATCTTATAATCACACAATCACAACCTTGAATTTGATGTTTAGTTTATGATTTGATGTTCTTAATTTAGTTATAGGGTTTCAAAGCAAATGAAGAAATGGAGCAAAAAGGAAAGTAACCAAAAGAGGAGGTCGGCCTCTTTTAACCGACCACAACATTTTAATTATTTTGGGTATTTTTATACCCGTCTTAAATCTATTGTCTGGAACCTAAAAACCATTTGCGAGAAACTTATTTTATTTTACCGTTAACTATAGTAAATTAAAACATGCACTAATTTACTATTCACAATAAGTCCTGGAACCTATTTATCTAAGTTTCTCAATTAAACAATTAAGGTCACATAATTTCTAAAACAATTAAACATATCAATTTAAAATTTAGAAATTACCAGACCGGTACGGAGGATGTTACAGTATCTTATACCCATTTCCTCCTGCTCTTTTTGATAGGTGCAACCGGGCAATTAGGGGATGTTTGAGGAGCTTATTTTCTAGCTTATTGCAAGCAAATAAGCTAGAAAATCTTAGCTTATTTTCATCTTCATTTAATCTGGGTATATAAACTCAACAAATAAACTCACACAAACACTCAATTGAAGCTTATTTACATAAAATCTAGCAAATAAGTTAATAAGCTTAAAAAATACGCCCTCCGAAACACCCACTAAGTGTGTTACATAACAGAGTTGGTCAAATATAGCGGCTTCCAATTTTGTTTCTTTTTTTTTATATATATACCAAAGGCTCAAATTCCAGCTACATACTTCGTAATCTCGTATTCATCCTTTTGATTATATTTTATTTGTATACCTTTTCACATTAATTTTTGAAAACTAATTTAATGCAAAAAAAAAAATCTAAAAGTTAACTATAGGCTAATCGAGCATCAACTTATACATTTTTTATTTATTATGATTATTAAGTATAATAAAAATAAAATTCAGATAATTTGCATTTCCTTACTAGCTTTTAGAGCACAAGGAGTAGGATCATTTTTTTCGCCGTTCTTGGTCGAGAACGCCGTCGGACGGCGTTCCGTCGCACCGGGGCAGCGTTCCCGACGGTGTTCCGGCTGCGTCCGAAACAAGACGTCGGTTTGAACTGCGTTTTCCTTTTTTTCTTCTTTTTAGCTTTCTTTTTTCCCTTTTTCTTTTTTCTTTCTTTTTATTTCGATAAAATATGCTGTGTAGGTGTGTTTTGTTGTGTGTTGTGTGTTGTGTAAGTGTGTTGTTGCTGCTGCGATGCAAGGTAGAAGAAGAAGAAAAAGTATCCGTAAATAATTTAGGTAATGTTGTGGGCTTAAAAAATAAATTGGGCCAAGCCCATAATTAAAAAAAAAAACTACTAAATTTTGTTTTATTTTTAAATTATTGTGGTTATGTATTTTCAATCTTATAAATTGTATTTTTTCTAATTGTTGTAATGAATGAATTGTTAATTTATTTAAATTTGTTGTTATTCAAATTAATTTTGTTGAATTGTTTGTATTTAAAAAGTTAAAAAACAAATAATAAAAAATTTTAGAAACATCACAGAATCCTCACTCACAACATTCTCCAGAACACTGTCCTGAACACTGTGATGACAATGTCACCACTCCTTATGCTCTAAGACAATGAATAAGCAACGAATTGCGATTAACCACCCAGTTTGTTACAAGTAAGAGAAGAAGGACTTCATATTTTTATTTTTGAGAAGTGTCTATTATAATACTAGTACGGTATTGGTCGTTCTACGAACGGCCCAACATAAACTATGTATTTCAAGGGTGGCAATGGGTGTTCTATATGTATGAAGGTAATTTTATGTATAATTCTTTGAAGTTAAATAAAGTAATTGGTGGTAAAGAAAGGAAGTGTGATAACTCACATCTAGTTAGGTTGGTGATACTCTTTACGATGTTGCATGCATTTAGCTTGGTTCATAGCTTATTATTGACTAATTTGTGTTAGGTTTTTAAAATTATATTTAGTTCTTTGTATTCATTTTGGAAAAATAAATAAATTGATTGGCACTTCTTAAAATATAGTTATGTTTGCAGTTGGTAAAATTTGTTATGGTATTTAAAACATTTTGTTTTGTATTTGATAGCAATTATCAATTCAAAAATAATAATCGTTTATTGATTAGCTTCTTAATAAATTTGATATTTATTTGTTATTCAATAGATTCTTTGGTAATAAATTTCTACTTCATTAGTGGTTTCTTAGTGTGTTTTGTTTCGTTGGTTGTTTCCTGATATATTTTGATTTATATATCTAACAAATTTGGACCTTATTAATTTTTAAAGTTAATCGGTGATAAATGTCACTTGTTTGAGTGCTTAGGTGTAACCATGTATATGTGTTGATTTCTTATGTAGGTCAAAATATTTTTATGTAGGTTAATAAGAATTTTGCAAGAGTTTGTTTTATTCATTTTCATAGTATGTGTATCTCACATTTAAGTTGTTAACGTACTTTAAGTTAAAATTTGTGATTAAGAAATATCAAAATAATTAAGAATAAAAGATTAAAGAAATTAAGAATATAAAATAAGTAGAACATGTGTGTATTTTGTTAGATTAATATATCTAATGTAAATGTTAATGTATATCATCATGTGTATATTTAAGATCATAATTAAGAATTGTTAAAAGAATTAATGATAAAAATTATGAAAATTAAAATGGAGGACACATGTCATCTTCTAAGATGATTATGTCATCCTCATATTGAAAGTGTTCTTTTTATTATATAAGTAAAGATAAAGATATTCTAGTTGTTGAATGGGCTTGACTTTTGGGCCTCCCAATTGAACAGTGACATGTATGTGGGTTAGAATGTTAGATCCCTATGGCTCAACTTAAGTTATTTAATGGGCGTAAAAGGGTGTACATTAGAATGAAATATGTTTTGTTCACAAATCAGAATGTATTAGAGCATACGGAGTAGGAGCAAATTCGTCACCATTCTCATCCGAGAACGCTGTTAATTGCCGTTCAGTCACACCCCACCGGCGTTTCAGACGCTGTTCCAGACAGCGTTCCCGGACACCGTCCGTGGTGAGACGTTGTTCAACCCTCTTTTTTTTTTCTTTTTTCTTTCTTTGTTTTTCTTTTGTGTAGAAAATAAAATATGCAAAGTGTTTGGTGTGTATTGTTGTAACTGTCAAATGTGCGTGTGTGCTGCATATTGAAATCAGGAAGAAGAAGAAGAAGCCAGAGTATTTAGGGTTATGGAAATATAGGGTATAGATTTTATTGGGCCTTTTTTCTTATGGGCTAAAACTATTTTATTTATGGGGCTAAAACATGTTAAAAAATGCTCCAAATTGAAACGATGAAGCTGGCCATAAATTCAATTTTAGTTGATTAAGTATAATAAAATTAATTAATTAAATACTTTATTTTATTTATATTTATTTCATTAATTAATCAATTTAGTTGTTATTTGTTTTAATTAATTCAATTATTTGCATTAAAAATTAAAAAAATAAAAACGTCAGAACATTGTTCAGTATACTGTCTCCCACTCCTCCATTTTTTCAGCATAGTGTTCTGAACAATGTTGTCCCATAAAACTGTAAAAACAGTGTTACCACTCCTAATGCTCTTACTAGCCTTCAAACTCGTCAAATCCGTGTATACACATAAACGTACAGTTTGATTAAAATTATATATATTGCAATATTTTCTGAACGTTTTTGGAAATAATTATAAATTTAATTAACAAAATGTTAATAACTTAGCACACTTACATGTATACAGTTGGTAATTCAATTGTATAAAATGGAGTTGGTAACTTGTATATAATGTTGGCGGATCACCGGATGCAAGATAATGTATAATCTTATTATAAATTTAATATGATAAAAAGATAAAGATATTGTATAATCATATTTCTAAAAAAGACGAACCATGCATACAGATGAGTATTATTATTAAAATTTTTATACTTAATAATATAGATAAAATGATATATATTAAATATTATATATTAAAATTGAAATCGACTTATTGAAAAATTGATGACATCGAGCTTCTTATAGTATACTAAGATTAAAAGGTTTGTACGATCGCTTTAATTCAAAACATTTAAAATTACATTACGTGGTGAAAGATCAATAATATAAAAATCCTTAAAGTAACAGGTTAGGTACTAGTTATAAATTTAGAAATCAATTAAATTTACACCTGCATGGCTGCATTAAAATTGCTGGTATGGTCGAAATAACCTAATTTCTCGGTAATGGTCCAAAATTTAACTAGAAGCTTAACCTCAAATTCGAGTTTGATGTGATCAAATACACATATGTTAACTCCACTAATTTCGCATTCATCTTCGCAAAGGATCGATATGATTACACCATGTAAATTTGATACCAGTTTGTGTAGCATGATCTGTATGTTATAAATACTTAGAAATGGGGATAGATAGAGTACCAGGCCAGCCTTGCTATCTAGCTAGTATGTCACGTAAAGGCCAAGGAAATAGAGAACACAAAAATATATTGTTGGTTGTAATCTTGTATATGACTTCTATCAAATGAAGATCGAATATGCTGAAACAATTATTAGTTTCTAGTGATAGAGTTATCATATCGTTAAAGACTTAAAGAGTTAACACTAATTAACACATCCATCTATGCCTCGTGTTTAGGTTTGTTTGTAAACGTTTTTCTGCTTAAAAAATAGGTAGATTTTCTTTCTTTTTTTAACTGTAAATTAATAAGCAGAAGACTGTTTGTTTTTGTTCATCTGCGTTAAAATTCGTATACAAACAGAAAAATCAAATTCGTATGCAAATTTATTTCAATTTTCGATGAAAAATTTGTGGATGAGATTTCTGTAAAATAACTATTATTGGTGCATATTATTCACACTTGCTTCAGACTTCATACTAGTCCAAATGTACTACGGTTTGGCACCTTATGGGGATTAAAGTAGTATTTACAAGCTGGTAAAAACTTAAAAAATATTGTACATGTATAGTATTTTTTATAAACTTCGAATCAAATTAATCCTTAAATCATATATATTTACACAACCCTAGCTTCAGGTACGTTTTGAAAATAACTTCTAGCGTTCCAGGAGCTTACAAGTCGATATTTCATATATCTTCGTTTTGATTCCTGTTTAACTGCTAATATTTCGTATATATATTTTCGTTAAGCGATAAAAATGATATAGGTAACACTAAATAAATATATACTCCGTTGGACTGACTTTTGTAATATTTGTACAAGTCGATAGATGTCTTTGCATGTATATTTATTGTTCCCTTCAAAAGAATGTATGTTAGAATTTTGAAGAAGCAAAAGTGGTTTTGAAATCTAGTTGAAAGAGAAATGAGAGGTGGTATTGATAGAAGGACAGGGAATAGGGGAATAAAATTGGTGACCACTCTACATCCCAAACGTCCATATATCATTATCATACATATATGGTCCCTACACAACGCTACCTTATTTATCTAACCAAATCTTTATATTTATATATATTTAAGTCCTTACTTCCTCTTAAATTAATGTGAGAATTGAAATATAAAGGGACATACTTGCCTATGTCTAAAACTAAACCTAATATGAAGAGCATTACATGATATACATGACAAATTCGATGTATAAGATTGAGGGAAATTATTCAACGGATCAATTATATCGATTTATAAATTGTTTTCAAAGAATTCCCCATTTTTTATGGAATTTATACGTGGATTAGTGATCTACTAACAATATGTCACAAAGCAAACCTTAAGGGTTATCAGACTGGTTGGGCTAACAGTTGCCACACGTACACAGTGGCTGAGCTAAGAATAAATATCACGGGTTGCACTAACATTTTTAAGTAAAATTATTACTGTACAGTTTCATCAAATAAGTAAGATTGCATCAAAAGTACGATTTCTAAATAAGTGAATTGGAATTTTTTTCGATTTCTAAGTATGTTTCACTGAAATTGAGCTTATTAGAATGACTTTTGTTTACTTTAGTCAAAACAAATTGGGCCATTGGGCTTTTTACAGAATTAAAGATATTAGTTAGTCTAATTACCTAAGTTTATATATAAATCGGTATCATGATACTTTATTGCTGTAGCAGCTATACTATGTTAAAAAAATGATAAAAATAATTTACACTAAATTTAAGAAAACCATATGTGGCATGTGATACTCCTTGCACACTAACAAGCCACTGGCCACACATATATGTGTAATAGGCTCGTGGATAGGCCTTCCCGAACCACGTCTGACCTAACAGCTAGTACAAAAGTATTGTGGAAACTAATGACGACTTTATTGAATAATGAATGCGATTATAAAGCTTAATAAAAACTGGATACATAAAGTAGTTAAATAGAGAACTAACAAAACCCTAAAAATCAATTAATGGGCCTAAACTAAGCTAACTAAATGCGGGCCAATAGAAGATTAGCTATTATGCTAACATCATCCTTCAAATTCGCAATGCTAATGTCGAATGCATTGAGAGTTTGTCAAACAAAACGTAAACTAAAATATGAAACGAAGCAAACTAAGCCTAGGATGTTAACTTGAGAGTCGAATCCAAAACCAATGCCAACGATGACCACCAATTCTAGTGCGAAACCCACAACCAATGACCACCGTACGAAACCAAAATGTTAATTCCAATGCAAAACCAATGCCAACGATGACCAAAGATGACTATTAGACGTACCAAGTATCAATGCAAAACCAAAACAAACTGAACTAGAGCCATACACAACCAAAACATAACCAGAGCAAAATCATAGAGGAACCAATAACCAAACAGAACAGAGTACTCAAAGACAGAACATGAGCGGAAGCCAAACATTGTTGAACCAAACGAAACCTAAATATCGAACCAAAGTCGATCCATACGGAACTTGCAAACTAAATTAAACAATATTTTTTTTACCAAAACAGATAAAACCATGCCAAACAAGAATAAATAAACCGAACCAACGGAAACCAAACATCATTCAAAAATTTAATCAACTTAACAGGTAACTTCGACAATTTATATCTCTTAAACCATATCTCCAATCAAAATTAGAACGGTGAAATTGCGTATCTATGTGTTATGAACCTGCAGTACAAAAAACTCGAAGATCTGACGGTTAACGAATTGAGCACACTAATTCTTCCACAGTTGTGCTGAAAGCGACGAATGGAAAACAGCAGCAAGTTCGATAGATTTCTAGAAATTACTCAAGTCTCCGATTACAAATCTGAACGGGTGAAACCTAGATCTTTTGTGTTGAAACTACAGTACGAATTTTGGGGCGATCCAACGGCTAATGAATCTCATATCGCAATTCTAACACAACTACACAAATTATGACGAATCAGAACACAAAACCATGAAAACGAAACGAGCTCAAACCTAAACACGATCCCTCCGAATTGCCAACAATCAGTTGACGACCGGAGGATAACCGATGCACAGAGACTTGTACCTTAAGCTCTGATACCATGTGGAAACTAATGACGACTTTATTGAATAATGAATGCGATTACAAAGCTTAATAAAAACTGGATACATAAAGTACTAAAATAGAAAACTAACAAAAAATTAAAATTTAACGGGCCTAAACTAAGCTAACTAAATACGGACCAATAGGAGATGAACTATCATGCTAACAAGGATAACCAACCCAACTGCCATGTATGGTTGCACCACTTTATGTCTCATAGCCCTCATTGATCCGATTAGGCTAGGATGATCACACCACAAAAATGCATAGCCACCTCACTAACCCCCATTTTTTATTTGTCCACGTGTCATAATAATGCCCACCCTCGACTGGGCCAAACCATAAAAACCTTCCACAAAGTTTATGGGCCTATTATCAATACAAAGTAATTCATTTTACAAGATAATACAATTTTCAGTTTTTCACAAACTTTTACCACTTTCAATTTCGTTCAACACAAACTCTAAGGTTATCACGTAAAAAGAAGCTTTATGTTTGCTCATCTACATATCGATCAAACCCATCAACCCTTGAGTATTTATAACTAATTGGGCATAGCTCAAGTGGTATCGCCACTTCAAACGTTCAGACCCAACATGTGTGACCAACATGTTAGGGATTCGAATCCGTGCCTCAGCACATATGGGTGATTTGTGGACAGGTGAGTTAATTACCAGGCGTTGATACTCCTTACGCGTGGAGTGGATGCGCACCATTGAAATATGATACGTACCTTTCAAATTACTTTTTTTTATTAATATATAGATAGATAGTTATGGATATACAAAACTAAATTAAAAAGATATACAATGTAGATTCACTTATTCCATGATATGGACTCTGGACCAAAGTTTCGGCATTTTCCGTACGTACAGTGACCAGTCCAAATTAGTCATTTGTTTGTTTGCAATTAATTGTCAAAAGAATTTTTTTTTTAGTTCTGTTTTGTGATTCGACACCGCATGTTATTTGGTCATCTTTGTCGTTTACATGTCATCCTCATCAACTCATTGTTTATTCATTATTTGTTCATAGTGGTCACATACACAATTTCCACCTTAATTGCTAGCTATACAACTTAACTTTCAGTTTTTCAGATATTAGTCCTAAACATGTCGCAGAAACGGCAAAAGGACGACGATGATGATTTTGTTGACGCCAGTATTAAAGCGTCCGAGGAACAGGAACAAAGTCGTAAACGTCCTTCTTTTAGAACGTAAGTTCATCAAATATTCCTATATATCCTTCCCTAGATTTTATATGTTTCTTTCTATGGACTTGGTGTTACTTGATTTGTATGGATATATACTCGTGGCGTGAATAATTAAATGTAACGGTACAGGACGTCAATATTATTGTGTTTAATATACAAGTGTATCTAATTAAGCACGAAATGAAAAATAAAATAAAATCAAGGTTACAATTATATATGTTTCTGCAGGTAGAGCCTCGTCTTTTAGAAATGGATCTGTTAGGATAGGGCCTCTAAAAAATCAGGAACGGTCCTAAAATGATTTAATGTATTTTTGTTGTTATTTTTGATTCATTGCTTTTAGCAGATTGAATTTTAACTGTTTACTTTCGATTTAAACCAATGTTTAATTGCTTATCCACAAGAGTATGAGAAAAATAATTCCTCGTATAATCGTATATATACTTGTATGGTACGGAGCATCTAAAATGAATGGAATAGTAATGTGGGCTTAGGTTGGGAATATGTGGCTAACACTATTATGTGCTGTTAATGTGTGCATATATATGGCTCACAGCATTAATTAAATGGTATAAATTTATATTTTTATATTCATTCATTGTGAGAACAGTTTTCGCAGTATCAAAATGGTCTTAAGTTTTTATTTGATGTATATACAGTGCTGTGCTGGAGGTGATGAAGTTTTGTACCATCCACAAGTATGTCGAGCCGGTTTTGGAGCCCTTGATCCGGAGAGTAGTATGTGAAAAAGTTTTATTCCCTCTACTTTCTTTTCTAATGCATGCTTCATTTTCTGCAGCATATGTTTGCAATGTAAAATGACAAAGTGGCCAGTAACGTAATATTGTTGCATGTTAAATTTGATATAATACAGTAACTCTTGCAATTGCTTAGTAAATAAAAAAAAAAAAAAACTATCCGTGTGCAGGTGAGAGAAGAAGTTGAAGTAGCATTGCAAAAACATATCGCCAACATGAATTGGTAAGGTCTATGATTCTGCACAATGAAGACTAATTGCACTTCTGTATTTCATTACCTACAGAAGTGGCAACTTTGACTTATTTATTTAAGAATGGGTCAATTCGGCTATATCCCATCTCTAACGATTGTTTTCCACTCAGGAATTGTGAGAATGAGATAGAATCTTTTCTACCCAGAAGCTTAGAGTTACAGTTCTTAAGTGCATTATCTCTTCCTGTGTTTACTGGAACTCGTATTGAAGGAGAAGATTGCAATATGCTAAAAGTCGCATTACTTGATACTCATACAGGGAAAACGGTTACTAGTGGTAAAGAATCATCAGCTAAGGTGGAGATAGTGGTTCTCGAGGGGGACTTTGATAGTGAAGTTGGTGACAATTGGACGCTTGAAGAGTTTAATGCGAATATTGTTAAAGAGAGGCGAGGGAAGAAACCACTTATTAATGGAAATGCACTTTTGAATCTCAAAGAAGGCGTAGGTCTAGTGGGTGATATTTTTTTCACTGATAATTCGAGCTGGACTAGGAGTCGTAAGTTCAGGCTGGGAGCACGGGTTTTGGATAATTGTGATGGAATTAGAGTGAGAGAAGCAAAGTCTGAGTCGTTTATTGTCAGGGATCATCGTGGGGAACGTAAGTGGACTATGTATTTTATTTAAAGTGGCAATTTTGACCTATTTACTTTAGAATGGGTTGATTTGAGTTGTGTTTTATTCTAAACGGGTCACATATTAGCTAAAAAGGAATGTGTCAAACAGGTATATATTTATACCTCCTCCTAAATCATTTTTTATTCATAGATCCAAATTATTATTGTGATTATAAAGCTTTTCTTATTCTAACACATAAGTTATTCATATTAAATGTTGACATTAGACAAGAATATGTTCGCGGGTCAATCCACACCAGCCCTATTTGACCAGTACTAAAATGAGTCATCACCTGACCCGCCCATCTTGCCACTTCTAAATCATTTATTAATTCTAACAGAAGTGGAGGTTGTGGTTCTACTTGATCCACATAGGTTATTCATAAATTATTGAGAAAACTATTTCAGTTGACCAATTTAGCCGCCTGTTTTACTCGTGATAATGTACCTTGTTTTCTGTTTATGTCCTTATTTAATTTAGAGTGTGATCAATGAAAGTAATCGATCTTAATGGTCTTTTTTCAAAAAAAATTATAAAATATCTAATATGTACGTATTATTTTATTTTCTGTTCGGTTTCTAGTATACAAGAAACATCACCCACCGTATCTGTCTGATGAGGTATGGAGATTGGAAAAAATCAGCAAAGATGGAGCTTTTCATAAGCGGTTGAACAAGGAACGGGTTAAGACGGTGAAAGACTTATTAGTTCTTTTTTACCTGGACCCAACAACACTTCGGCATGTAAGATGATATTTTATCTCTTCTACTATTTATCTCAACAAATAGTCCAAAGACGAAATTAAAATTGCATACCACAGGCCAGTATAATTAATTCTTGATAGGAACGAATTCAGTAAACCACATGGACGATTTGTGTAATTTAGTCCATAATTTTATATCCTCTAATGCTTAGACTACTATAAGATTATTTACTAGCAACTGATACTGTTTAATCACCAACTTTTGTGCACGCAGATTCTTGGCCCTGGTATGTCCGCTAAAATGTGGGACGTCGTTGTGGAGCATGCTACGAGATGTGTGATAGATGATAACAAGTTATACTTGTATTGTCCTCAATCTCAGAAAAAAGATGGTGTCGTGTTTAATGTCGTAGGACAAGTGCTTGGGGTACTTTCAGATTGCAAATATGTTGTATCTGACATGCTCTCTGAAGCAGAAAAGGTTAGCATCATAGATAATGAGTATTTAGATTTGATCATGTTGTGTGTTTACTCCAACTCGATGAAGTGCCAGTTCTCATTCAATAGAGGTGGCAATTTCTAACCATTTACTTAAGAATAGGTCGATTCATGACAAACGGGTTGAACGGTTTAAAAATTGTCCAGAGTATATTCTTAATGCGCAAAACCTCATAAATTGTAAGTAGATTTTGTTATAATATTTTACTTAGAGATCATATAAAGATAAACTTTTGGACAAAAGGCATCTGGCTTGAGCCAATCGTGCAGACAGTTACCAGTTTTGACCTGTTACCCAACCTGGTTGACCCACCCATTTTGCCACCTCCGCAATTAAAAGTAATCCATTGCTCATTAAGAATATATGCGCTGATGACTTTTGACTTTAATTATTCAAACTTGTAATCTGAACATAATCTTGAACTTAACTCTATAATGCACTTACAGGCCGAAGCCCACAAATTGGTGATATGTGCATTTCAACAATCGGACAAAGTTCTTACATACGACGATGAAGCCTCTCTTAGAACCAGCATTTGCTTTTTTACCGAAGATCTTTACCCTTTACACACCCAAATGCAAACCACAAATCTAGAAAGCATTACTTCTTTTCAAAAAGGCCGATTCGATTACCCACAAATGAACCCCCCATCCCCAGATATCATTCCATCCACCATAGGGGAATATGGCCCGAACAACATGGCTCCCATGGACGTTAGATTTAATCAGCCTATGGACTTTGAATGCCACGTAGATAACACCTTGATTTGTGACCCTAGCTCATCCATGCACCTGCAGTATCTTGGTAGCTCTACACCTAGTGATCTGCAATGTGCAGTCGATAGGTTTTTGTTTCCATGTTCGGCTATAGGCAAAGCTCAAAGAAGATGGAAGATTGTGTCGAGTGTTGTGAAATGGTTGTCACTCATGTTAGAGATACGAAAAGGAGATGTATCATCGAACGTTGGGTGAGAATACATGGTTATAGAGCAGCAGACATATTAAGTTCAAATTCATGGTTTCATGTGTATGTATATAGCAGTTTACTGTAATTTTTTTGGACGCTGGGCTTTTGTTTAATGGAAGACTTGCACATTTCGAGTCTGTCATGCTTGACTTTAACTTTTTGTTTCTAGCAAATCATTGTTCTTTCGAGTATGTAAAAAGAAAATTAAGAAAAACACATTTTACATAAACTAGTCACGTGCCTGATCGAGTAATCCAGCGGTGTTGTTGGGACTTGGGATCGAACCCACTCTCATATCACTCGTTGGGATCGATCACTACCATATCAAATCACACAACCATGTATAAGTCAATAAATAAATAGCGTATGAACCAAAAAACAACACTCACACACTTTTTGCGTGGAAAACTTCTCAAACATGAGTAAAAACCATGGGACCAGCATCCACTTAATTTCCACTGTATACGAACAATATTACAAAAATGGATGCTCCTCAACACTCTTGAATATTATCACATATCTCAAAAACTCTCAAAGGTAGAATACAATAACAAAATTAACGCTATCGTCATTAAATCACTGAGACCACCACTCGGGATGGAGGGAGACAACCGTCATACACTCTCTAACTCTCTTCTCGACCTCCCAAGCAAAACCCTACAAACTAACTCCTATATAGATAGGAAAACACTATCTTGTCCTCTAAACAAACTTATTCCCCAAGTTTACTTATTTACTTGATCTCCAAATCTCGTTAATTCATGAAATTTCAGCATTATCTCAAAAAGCAGAACAAATAAATAATTGTTAATTTATTAAGTATCATACATTATTTGTTGATTTGAGATGTCAAATAAAGTCAACAATATATTACATCAGATTGTACGTCCAACCGCACAAGTGCTTTATCCTTTGAGTTTCAGCTGTAAAAATCTTAGATCAGAATGTTCCTGCAACACAGATGAAGACACTGCGTTATAGTGGAGCACAGGGATGAACCCTGCGAACCACCTCCGGCGTGAGAGTAAGGTACTGAGTTTTAATGGTGAAAATAAAAGTATGAAATTAAGGTTTTTGTGGAGAAAATGAACATACCTAAAAGTGAAGAGTGTGCCCCTTTTTATAGTTGTCATGCCTTGGTCTCCAATCTTTCATCAACCAATCAAAATAGAGCACTAACAAATTATTCTTTTTGGGCTAATCTGAGCCATCCAAAGATCTCCTGTATATTGAAGATTGGTCCCCATCTAAATTCTGTTAGATCCGTAAAAAGGGGAAATAAACCTCTGGGTGGAGGTTGGAAGAATAATAATAATTTGATATGATGGCGATTCCCTAGAAGGTAACGGACACCTTACGGGTGTCAGTTATACGCCACGAGGTCAATTGATGACCTTCTTCCGGATGGAAGCAAATGTATTAGATTAACAAAAAATAATGACAACCTCCGGATGGAGGTTGGTAATAAGTGGGTGGAATATTGGTTACACCATTAAGTCCCCCTAGTCTAGTGAAAGGTAGTAGTATACTAGATTACGCTAGATTTAAGAATAATAATTTCCAATCTCTTCTGCCTCTTTCCTGCTGAAAAGTCGCGCCCTTCAGACTGATTTGACGGTTTTTCAGCTTCCAATTGATATTTGTCATCATTACTTTTGATGTTTCCTTTTCTCATCCGTACATGTGTCATCCGATCGACGCGGTTGTGGCCACCAACCGTTTTCCCTCTTAATATTTGGTTTTATTTTTTTTTCTTTTCAAAATCATATCTCTCCAAAAATAAATTCCCCCTTTTCTCTCTCTCAAAAAAACCCTAACTTTCGTTCTTTTTCCGACGATCATCCACCGCCTTTAGCAGGTCAGTTCCTCTTTCCTTTTGTCCATCTTTTTACTTTTTCTTCATTATGACGTCTGGAAACATGATTCATACTATTTCAAGCGTACTCCGTGAGAACCACTTTAACTATCTTTATAAAAAGTACGGCATTTCCGGCGAGTGCCAACCGTCACTCCCAAAATTTAATGAAGTTATTTCCAAACCTCCGTCCGGAAAATTTGGTGTTTATACCAAACTCTTCTCCGTTTCTAACCTGCGCCTCCCTCTTTCGACTTTTTACCTGTCGGTTCTCTAGTATTACCAGCTTCATATTTCACAAATGTCACCGATGGGTTCCATTAAAATCCTAGGTTTCGAAATAGCTTGTCGGGCTTATGAAAAAATCCCTACTGTAGGTGTATTTAGGTATTTCTTTTGTTTAGGTGCGCCAAACCAGGGTTATTACACCATAAAAAAGAGGGCTTCTACTCCGAAGATCCTTTTAGGTATTAGGGAATCGCTAAAAGATTGGAAAGAAAATTTTATGTGGTTGAGTGATAGGATTATCCCCCATTGAGTTTAGGGAGGTGTTAGTTTGGAAAAACGATGAGATTCTGTTGAATGATGCTCCTCGGCTTTCTGCCCAGGAGGAGGATTTACGTGCCTTTCTTGATACTAATTGCCATGTTTTTATTGATGCCTTTGCTGAATAGGTTTTGGTACTTCTGGGTATGAGTAGAAATTGGCCAAATGATGGCTTTGTTCCTGTCATTTATAGAAACGTAGGGGGAAAGTTGAAATTGTAATTTTCTCTGTTTTATTTTGATTACTTCATCCGCTTCTTTATATATACTTGTTTGATCTTTTGCAGAAATGATGATTCGAGATTTACTGAATTCAGACAGTAAAAAGGATGTTAAGTTTGGTTCCAAGGGTGGTATTGAAGGTGTTTCTACTTCGAAAGCTTCTCGTTCACATACTACTCCCAGTCATTCATCTCTGCAAATTCCCTCTCGTACCCGGGCTAGTACCAGGAACTTGGTGATCAATGAGCCTACTGAAGAGCAAGTAGGTTCATTTTCTGGCTCGTATGATATTGAAGAAGTGGTTGAGAAGAGGAAAGGTAAGAGGACTGCGAAAGGTGGGTGGACTAAAGGAGGAAAAAAGGTTAAGGGAAAAAGTTCTTTACCCACTGTAGATTTATCTGATTCTGAAGCGGTTGAAAGTGACATTTCCAAGGCTGAAGGTTCCATTCACAAGGCGTCTACATCGTTGACTTTTTATGGTGCTTTTCTACCCATTAACCGCACTTCACCCAACTCACCTCCTGGTAATCCTCCGATCTCATCGTCTTCGGGAAAGAATTCTCCAGTGAAGGATATTGGAAAAGGTACTTATGATCCTTCTATTTTTGATTCAGCTTTTTTAGGTACCAGTAGTCCCCTCCTTTTAAAAAGGGGAATAGGGAATGATTGTTTTGGGAATTTTTTTATTGATATTGACAATGTGAATTTTGGGTTGAACTACACATCAAACCCCCTACAATTTAAGCAACTTGCTTTTTATAGATAAGGCATAAATCTAGGCCACGAGTTTACTCTTTAATACGCTTTCGAAAAACATCATTTTTTCGGGAAACCATCTCCTCAAAAGTTTAGGAGTTGATCACCAATATCCGGATTTGTACACCAAAAGTGTGGTGTATTTTGGGTTGAACTACACATCAAACCCCCTACTGTGGGTTGCTATCCCATTTGTAGTGCTTAGGGCCCCAAAAGTGTGGGTTACCCCGTTTTACCCCCCTGAACACGCACGAAATAGGGCTTTCAAATCTTAACACAAGACTTGGATAGTTATAACAAACAATTTTTTGTTACCAAAAATTAATATCTCTTCATTAAGATATATCTTCTAACCTTTTAATTACAAGCAAGACACGTGCTATCAAAACTTTCTAGAAAACCTATTTCTGAGTTATATGTAACACTTCTTCATGTTAGTAGCATGCCATGTGCGATCAATCATCTTTCCTTGCAAGTCTTTGAGCTTGTATGATCCATTCATGTTGGCCTCTTCTATCTGGTAGGGGCCCTCCCAAGTTTGACCAAGCTTTCCCCCAGGAGCTGCCTTGCTTGCTTCATTACTTCTCATGACAAATTCGCCCACATTGAAGGTTGCACCGCTCACCTTCTTGTTATAATATTTCTCTAACTCTTTTTTGTACTTGACTTCTCGCATGGCTGCCAGATCTGTTCAGAATGTTTTACTATAGTTGTGGAATAAAGATAGTTTATATGTAATATATTGTGATAGTGCAATGTTGTTTCTGTTCTTTTCCAATGAATTAGTCGTGATAATGAGTCAGTGATAGTAATGTATTCGTTTGACTCATATAAAGAATTTGGAGAAATAAGGTTATATGTCGGAGAAAGTGATTTGCTTGCTACAAATAATATTGGTAACTACATAATTTTTAAAATAATTTTGAGTCTTTAAAAATATACTTACAATTCCCTAAAAAAGAAAACCAAGATGCTTTATATAGTATTTAAGATTAAGATAAAATAAGATGAACGATTTTAGATTTTTATATAAGAGGAATGTGAATACGGTGCTGACACCCATATAACCTTATATGACAAACATACAAAACTACGTATATTTGGGTTGGGCCCAAAATTAAAAAACCTAATAACCACCCCTGCTCTAAAAAACTCACGTTCTTATCACCCTCAACCATCACCCTTAACCGTAATTTTTCTTCCTGATTCTAATAGCGATACTTTTTGATCCTGAATTGCTTCTGATACTATATATATTTCACCATCACGATCAATCTTTCTCACTTTATCTAACGTCTTCGTAACAAATGTATTGTCAAAATAAATAATATATAGCATCATCATATTCTTTGAAAATCTTTAGCTCCTTAATTTCAACTAAAATCTTTTGTAATTGTGCATTTTTAGTAGTCAATCATATAGTAATACGTTAGATTTAGTTTTATACTTAGTTGGAATGGGTTTATTGAATTTATCCTTACAGATTAAAATCAAATCAAAAGAAATAGTAATTGATTATAAAAGTAATATAACATGATAATATATGTAATCAATCAGGAAATAATCGATCATACCTGTGCTGATTTCTTTTAGTTGAAACACAACTTATCTTATATATAATTGATGTGACGTAAAAATTCATGTTTTCAAGGGCATTAGTCCCCACTCTTTGGGCACATCTTTAGTGAAAACATTCCAAAACAATCATTATTTACTAAAATTTACTAAAGTAATCAAAATATAGATGTTGCTACAAAAGTCAATAAAAACGTCCAAATAACGAGCAAAACCAAGCGAATTAACAACGACCAATTCTCACACCCTTATTTACTCTATGAAAATCACATTCTAACCTTATCATATGATGTCATAGGTAAAAACGAGACGGGAGAATCAAGAATCATGCAAATCGGGTAAAGAACGGAGACGACAGGACGATTACCGACACCTATAAAGTCATTTCGGCTATGCTTGAGCTACACACATCCAATTTCAGTGATATTGACATCATTATAAGCGTAACGAAATTACGAAACCACAGGCGAAAGAAGCAGGTCAAACGGACGCATAACGAAGGAGATACAGACGTTTTAAGCAACGAACGAAATAAGACGGAGACCGTATACGGCCCCACACACCGTATATGGCCCTCCATAGACCGTATACGGCCCTTAACACACCGTATAAAGCCCTATGAAGGCCGTATACGGCCCTGCATACCCCATATGCTGCCCATTTGTGCTTCGTTTGCTTGTACATTGGTGCTTCGCGACTTGTACGGCTGATTTGGAGCTTTTGCCTATAAATAGAGGTCATCACCTCTCATTTCAAACACCATTCTTCATTCCACTCATTTCCTCACTCTCACTTTCTCTCTCACACACACTCTCTCTCTCTATTCTCTCTCTTCTTTTTCTCTCTCTAGAATTAGGGTTAGCATCAGTTAGTTCTCAGTTAATATTTAACTGAAACTAACGGAGGGGCTACTTTTGTAATAGCATAGGAAATAATTTGTTAGATTAATCTTGACGTATTATCAATATTTACGGGTGTTTTTGTTAGTTAGTATTTTTAGCTAGTATTTGTTTTATTTAGTAAAAGATAGCATGGTTGAAAGAGTTCAAGATTTTAGGAGTTTCTTTAGGAACAAGTCATATCTCCTAGCATATCTTTTAATTTGTTAGTTTATTTCCTAGTCATGTTTTCTTGAAGGCTATATAAAGCCATTTATGATATGATAATAAGATACCTACGTTTTTAGTTTTCATCGTTAATTCTCCTCTCATCATTGATATTGTATTTCTTTAAGCTTACATAATTCAGGGGCTTTTCTTGTAATATTTTCGAAGATATTACGGAGATTCTGCTTGTACTCTCTCTCTAAACGCTTATTCAATCTACGCTTTTGACAATCCCTTAATGATCTTTGTAATATTGTTTTGAATTAAATTGTTAATATGTTGCGGAATAACAATTAACAACTATCAAGAAGATTGTTTATATAACATGCACGTAAAATAATTATCACCAAAAGCTTCAATATTATTATGAGAATAATACGAATACACTTGCATATTAGGGTTTTCACCTTGAAGCTAATCGTAACCTATATTGTATATATATCTTAGGCTACCAGGATCTCTATTTATAAATCATAGAGTCCTATACAATCTGTAGTCATTATGGTATACGTACTTATCCCATAAATAAGTCTAACAAACTAACCGACTCATTAATTATATTAACAGTGGCTACATGTATTTTCCACTAACAGTGGCTACACAATATACTTCACTAATTCTAAGTATATACTAAACAGTGGCAGCAACTCAAACAAACTAGCAGTGGCTAGCCTTCAACTCTTCTAACCGCGGCAAGCATTAATACAAACAGTGGCTAGCATTTCATTCAACACTTGATCAAATCTGCTCAGATCCCAACAATCTCCCCCTAAACTTAATCAATCTTGCATTGCATTAAGTTTCTTCAGTTTTCTTCGATCTTTTGTAGGAGACTTGGACCCTTTCTTGTTTGATTGACACCTTTTGTGATACTGATTCAAAATCTTATAAACTATGTCCTTTCCCTTATCAGTCTTTACAGCCCCTTGTAATTTCTTTTTGACTAAATGTTCCAAAAGTACTAAACTTAGAACATAGTCTCTCTCTTCCAGCATATACAAGTATTTCCCATTCTTCACTGCTATACAGTATACCCCTGCTCTAGCATAATGTCTCCAGCTGACAATCATCTTAGAGCACATAAATATTTCTCCAAAAAGTTCTGGTTCAAACATCATTTTCAACCATTCCCACACATTTCTTTCAATAGCAACTGTAATCAGCTTCACATCCTTTTCCAAAGCTAATTTGTACATATCATACACATCAAAGTTATTTATTCTTTTCAGAATCTCTCCCATTGATTTATGAAATGTTACAACTCCATTTCTCCTTTCAATTCTGATTTCAGATGATACTTCAGGAGTTCTCAAACAAATTCCTTCCCATTTAATAATTTCTGAATACTCTTCATCAACCATATTTGTGTTTTCAGATCTATCAGGCTTTTCCATTATCATCTGATCCAAAATCTCTTCATCTCTGTCTAAATCAATCACTTGATCATCTGAACTTTGAATCATCTGAAAAGTTCTCCTATGACTTTCAACTCTCACTCTAAACTCTTCAGCCTTTATTTTTTCTTCTTTCTCCTTTTCTAGCTCTTCATCTATCAAAGCATATCTTTCTTTTAACATTTTCTGTATTTCTTCATCTTCTTTCCTCTTCTTTTCAAACCTCTCTCTTGCTTTAGGATTCACCAATGGATCATTATCATACATTTCCTGTAACTCTTCCAAAGACATTTTCCTTAACCTCATAGTAGAAATCCTATCTCCTCTCAATTTACATACCAATGAATTTTTCAATTCTGCCCTTGTTGGTTTCTTTACTTTTCTTTTAGCAGCTTCTTTTTCTCTCTTCTCTCTCTTACCTCTTTCAATGATCTGTTTCAATGATACCTGCAGATGATTACCTTTCTTCTTTTCAATATATGCATTATACACAGAATCATCTTCTAAGCCTTTAGCTTTCATTTCTGCATAAATTCTGCTAGCTTCTTTTGTCATTTTCACCACCTGTCCAGATGTAAGCAATACATCTACTTCATCAATTTCTGGAACAGATGTCTGAATAGGCACAGATCTTTCCTTCTCAGCTGCACTTCTCTTTTCAGTTTTAACTCTTTCCTATTCATCAAGTTCTGCCTTCAATCTTAAAGCCACCTCATGATCATACTCAACACTCTGTGGTACTTTCTTCTCCTTCTTCTTTGGCTTTTCTTCCAATTTACCCTTACCTTTATCTTTTGGATCAATCTTAGGAAGTTTAGAATCAGGTTTAGGCAAATAAGAAGTTTCTCTAATTGTGAATGGTACCTCAATCCTTCTAGCAGTGGGAGGTCTTTGATCTGTGGTTGTTTGAGTTGTAGCAGTGGTTTGAGGTTCAGGGGTAGCAGTGGCTTGAGGTTTTGCAGTAACAGTGGTAGGTTCTGTAGCAATGGTAGTAGTTGATGTAACAGTGGTTGGAGCAGTGGTTGTGGTTTGATTTGGGTTAACAGTGGCAAGTTTTTGTTTACTACTAGCAGTGCTTTGAACACAACTAGCAGTGGCAGGTGTAGATTTTGCAGTAGCAGTGGGTAGAATCTTTTGCCTAACAGTGGGAGTTACAGATTTAGCTCTCTTTGACTTAGGTTTCTTTGGTGACTCAAAACTTGCAGCTTTCAAACTAGTCAATGGAATTGACTTTTTCCTCCCCATTGTCACCTTTGGTTTCTCAACTTCAGTATCTTGCTTAACAAAAATTGACTCCCCCTCAGTCTTAGCATCATCATCATCCACTGGAATCACACCTTCATCTTCAATTTCCACACTTGCTACCTTTTACTGTTGTTGAACAACACTTTCAACATCAACCTTCTGCACATCATCCTTCAACACCTCTGCATTCTCATCAACCTTCTCACTGTTATCATTTGCATGATCACTCAAGTCAGCCATAAAAACATCTGCATCATCTCTATTTTTCTCCCCCTTGTTGGAAGGGTTTTCAACACTCTCATCAACCTTATTGTCCTTCAAAAAGGTCACCACTACATTCTCCAAAACACTAATTATGTCTTTTAAATATTCAATCACTTGCCCCTGTTCCACAATCTTAGCAGCCTGCTCTGCTAGTTTTGCATCTTGAGATTTATTGATCCTTTTCTCTCTGAGCAATCTATTCCATAACAAATCCACAGCCTCTGTCAATTGTACATTCGTCAATTCAATAGTAGTTCTAGCCTCATCATCATTAGAGTGTGACCTCCTAGATGAATCATTGACAAAGTCATCATCTATCTCATGCCTAGCATGATCAACAGAAGTCCCTTTTGTCTTGGTACTGGGACCTTCACCTGCTTCATTACCCGTAGGTTCAGCATTAGAAGTTGCCTCTGGTTGGGTCTTATTTATGTTACCACTGCCCTCCTCTGTCAGTGGACTAGTAGGAGTAGTGGCAGCCCTTCCAGAATGACCAATCATCTCCTCAATGGTCACCTGCTGTGGTGTTACATTTGACTGAGACAAATGAGCAGTAGGAGCCTCATTTGCTTGTTTCAATTTCTTTTTCTTTGATTTATATTGGATAGGCTGTGTGGTCCCTTGTTTTCGTTTGGTACCCCCACTAGGTGTGTGTTCAGGCTCAGTTGGGTCTACTGGCCTGTCACCAAGTGGTTCAGATGTAGTTGGTGGTACTACATCTGTGGTGGAAGGAGCATGAAGCATTGTAGAAAACAATGCTGTTTCCTTCCTAGAAAATCTCTTATTGGTATTTTTACTCATTTCTGTAAAGGTTCTTGCAGAAAGAGTACCAACACCAATAACAGAAGATTGTGCAACCAAATCAGTAACTTGTTTATTCAAAACAAGTTGCACAAATCTTGGATACATTATAAACATATCCTTCTTTCCCTTTGTTATATTTCTAATCATGCCATCAAGTATGTATTTGGAAAAATTATATTTTTGACCCGTAGCCAAACACACAAGTGCATAGGCTATTTGTGTTCCAAATTCATTATATGCAGTTCTCTTAGATGACACACAGTGAAGAATTGTATGAATTAAAAATTTCCATTGAGGGCTAAAGAATGATTTAAAAAATGTAAAACGTGAATAATCACCTTCATACCCCATTAATCGTAAATTATCATACAATACTGTGTCATCTAAAGAAGATATACATGTGGCATCATCAAGAAGAAGAACTTCTCGTAAAACGTCCTCTGTAACCACCACCTTAGTTTCTTGAACCTTTGAAACTATTTGATCTTTTCCAGAAACCACTTCCAAATTGGCATTCTTCCAAAACTCATTTAAATGACCCCTTGAAACCCTTGGAGATACAGTAAGTGCATGAAAGATATAACTTGAACGAAGAAAATCAACAATTTGTATGAAATTCTGTGCACTTGATGGTTTCATCAAAAAGCGATCATATTGTGTTCCTCATAAACACTCAGAGTTGAATCAGACGAAGAAGAAGACGCCATGAACGTAGATTGATTATCGAAGAAGAAGTGATTTGATTGTAATCACAGTGGCTATAAGAGAAAATATGAAAACATAATGAAAAATTGAAGTGTTTTAGATATAAATACTGTTAGTTATAAGAGCAGTGCCAAGCCCTAGAAAATAGAACCAACAGTGGCATTGTCCGATATAACTGACAGTGGGAAGGTATAAGAAATACCTAACAGTGGGAGACACTTGAACAATTTTTCAAACAATAATACTTATAAAGCTAACAACAGCTACTAGAACTAGCAGAGGCAACCGACCAAGGTAACCAAACACTTAGCTTTATAAGTTTTTTTTTTTTTTTTTTTACAAATAATAATAATAATAATAATAAAAATAAAACGTTAGTTCCAGCAGTAGCAATGTCTTCTGACAGTGGCTAGGAACCTGCACAGTGGTTAGCTAAAAACAAAAACAGTGGCGATAACTTTACACAAGTTTACAAGCAGTGGTAGTTTTATAAAGACAGTGGCACAAATGTTCTAACAGTGGTACCAACTGAAAGCACATTGAAGCTAACAGTGGTAGACACTTTGAACATAAAGCACTATTCTTTATAAAGAACCACTGTTAGTATCAATTCTAATACCAAACATAGTTTAAGTTAGATTGATCATTCCTATACTGGTAACCAAAAATGTAAACCTTCCCACATCGAAAGCCTTTGTGAAAAGATCTGCATATTGATTATCAGTATGAATTTTAAAGATTTGGATCAATCTCTTTTCATTATAATCTCTAATGAAGTGATATTTAATTTCAATATGTTTGGTCTTAGAATGCTTAACAGGATTGTTAATGATACTAATTGCAGAGTTATTATCAATATAAATAGGAGTATTTAGAAAAGTCAGACCATAATCCAGCATCTGATTTTGAATCCATAGTACTTGAGCACAACAGCTTGATGCAGCAACATACTCTGCCTCTGCTGTTGAAGTGGATACAGTGGTCTGCTTCTTGCATTGCCATGACACCAATCTTTCTCCTAGAAATTGACACCCTCCTAAGGTAGACTTTCTGTCCAAATTCTCTCCACCATAATCACTATCTGTGAAAGCCATGAGTTCAAAAGAAGATCTCTTTGGATACCAAAGGCCCAATTGTGGTTGACCCTTTAAATATCTAAAAATCCTTTTCACAGCATATAGATGTGATTGCTTGGGATTGGCTTGATATCTAGCACACACACACACAGCAAACATAATATCTGGTCTGGAAGAGGTGAGATACATGAGAGAACCAATCATGGACCTATACAGATGTACATCTACATCCTCCCCCTCAAGATCTGCATGTAGTGCCTTGTGTGTCTCCATGGGTGTGCTAGCTATTTTAGCATCTTTGTAGCCAAATCTGTCCAGTATATCTTTAACATATTTGCCTTGATTGATAAAGATACCATCTGAACTCTGCTTCACTTGAAGTCCCAAAAAGAAAGTAAGTTCACCCATAGAACTCATCTTGAACTTCTGATGCATTAATTTCTCAAACTCATTACACAAGGAATCTTTAGTAGACCCAAAGATAATATCATCAACATACACTTGTACCAATAGGATATCATTGTGAATCCTTTTGGTAAACAGTGTCTTGTCAATGGTACCTCTTTTAAAACCATTTTCCATTAAGTAAACAGAAAAGTTTCATACCAGGCTCTAGGTGCTTGATGCAAGCCATAAAGAGCCTTATCCAACCTGCATACTCTATCTGGATACTTGGGGTCTTCAAAGTCTGGTGGTTGGCAAACATATACTTCATCATCAATTGTACCATACAGAAATGCACTCTTGACATCCATTTGATAGACTTTGAAGCCTTGGTATGATGCATATGCCAAGAATAACCTGATTGCTTCTATTCTTGCTACAGGAGCAAAGACATCATCATAATCAATGCCTTCCTCCTGAGTATACCCTTGTGCCACCAATCTTGCTTTGTTCTTAATCACTATCCCTCTCTCATCCTTCTTATTCTTGAAGATCCACTTTGTTCCAATAGCCCTTTTTCCTTTTGGTAGATCAACTAAAGTCCACACATTCTGAATCTTGAACTGTAACAACTCCTCCTGCATTGCTTCAATCCAACTGGGATCTTTAAGAGCTTCCACTGCCTTCTTTGGTTCAACTTGAGATAGGAAACATACATATAAAGAGGTATGGATTTCCTCTTCACTGATCTTAGTTTGCTGTCTAGTTTGTATAGCAGAACCAACATCACCAATTACTTGTTCAAGAGGATGATCTCTATCAACAATATAATTAGATGTAGATGTTTCATGTAATCCAGTTTCCAAGTTTGTATAATTCTCATCATGACCAGAAGTTTCACTTGACCTTTCTTTTGAAATCCTCTTTGACAATGGAGTTTTGCTCATGAACTGTAAATAATCCAGCCTAGCCTCCTTATCAATATGCTTAGTTGGAGTCTGTTCAGGAACATCATCACTCAGAATTTTAGACACATCAGTTGTAATAGAATCAATAACATGTCTAGTATTCTCAGTGAAATTGTTCAGATTCTTCAAAAGTTGCTGTTCTGGACTCTTATCACATTGTTCTTTACCCTGATCATTACTCTGTTCATCATATTCAAAGATACTTATGAAAGGATTCCCATCAGATTCATCACCCTCTGAACTCTTGGATGATATTGATGGATCAGTTGCAAACACTTCTGGGGGATCTGGAGACCATATTGGAAATAAGATGTATTCCAATGAATCATTCTTCTTTCCAGATGACACTCCTGTAGCTGCTGTAACTTGTTCATCCTTTGTACTTCCATTTGTACCTGTACTAGTACCTGCACTTGAATCTACATTTGGATATCTAAAAGCAGTGTTAAGTGCATCAATATCAAACAAAGACTTAGGACCTTTCCCATCAGGATTAGATGTATTCTCATTGAAGGTTATGTTCATGGTCTCTTCTATGATCCTGGTCCTTTGATTGAATACCCTATAAGCCTTGCTTTGAATAGAGTAACCAACAAATATACCCTCATCTGCCTTGCTTTCAAACTTTCCTAAGTGATCTTTGGTATTTAAGATAGTACAAGGACACCCAAAAGATTTTAAGAAACTAACAAGAGGTTTCCTATTAAACAAAAGTTCATATGGTGTCTTGTTATGAGGCTTAACTACTAAAACCCTGTTCTGAACATAGCAAGCTGTGCTAACTGCCTCTGCCCAAAAAGACATATGTAATTTTGCATCAGATAGCATAGTTCTAGCTGCCTCAATTAGTGTCATATTCCTCCTTTCAGCTACTCCATTTTGTTGTGGAGTTCTAGGTGCACTAAACTCTCTCTTAATACCTTTAACTTCACAGAACTTATCCATCTCATAATTTTTAAATTCTGTTCCATTATCACTCCTGATGATTTTAACCTTTTTATCCAATTGAGTTTCCATCTTAGTTATAAATGATCTAAGTATTCCACCTGTCTCATCTTTTGTTCTACGAAAGAAAACCCATGTAAACCTGGTATAATCATCAATTACTACAAGGCAATAAGACATTTTACCCATGCTACTTATGTTGGTTGGTCCAAATAAGTCCATATGCAATAAGTAAAAGGGTGTACAGTTGGTATTCACACTTTTGGACTTAAAAGAAGACTTGTGTTGTTTGCCTTTTTGACATGCAACACAATGATCATCACATGAATACACCTTTTCAGGTAAACCTCTAACAAGCTTGTTTTAACAAGTTTATTAATGGTTTTGTAGTTCATGTGACACATTCTTCTATGCCACAGTTCAGATTCAGTCACAGTAGCTTTAGAAATAAGACAATTTAAATCAAGTTGAGGTGACATATTTGCTAAGTCACACTTATATACATTATCTTGCCTTGGAATTCTCATTAAAATCATGTTTTCTGGTATTTTAAATTCCTTGGACAAGATAAGGCATTCAGTGTCAGTAAAATGAACTGGGTTCTTTTTATCTGTAATTTGACTTACACTTAGCAAATTATACCTCAGTTGTTCCACAAAATAAACATTATCAAAACTTAACTTTTCACTCTGAACTGTTCATTTGCCTGTTATCTTCCCTCCTTTTGGATTGCTTCCAAATGCTACATATCCACCATCAAAAGATTTGAAGTCCTGTAGCTTTTCCTTGTCACCAGTCATGTGCCTTGAGCAGCCACTATCCACGTGCCATAAGCTCTTTGGCTTGCCCTGCACAAATAATCAAAAAAAGAATTAGATTCTCTTGGGAACCCAAACCAATTTGGTTTTGGGTTTCCCACGTGCATCATGAAAATCAACTTTCTGAAAGACAATTGATTTTGATGCACTGTTGGATTTGGAAACTTTGGATTCATGTGTGTTCTTTGGTTTCCATATCCAACTGATATCAGACTTAACAGTGATTATAGGCCTAACAGTGGTTACCTTTAGTCATGTGTTAATCACTCTAGCAGTGGTAGCCTGCCTTGGTTTAAACATTTTAGAATTTTTCATTCTAGCAGTGCCACCATGCTTAACAGTGGTAACCCGTCCCACTGTTTTAGTCTTGATGCCACTGTTGGCTTTGTTTGGTGGTACCACTGCAGCATAAGTAGCAGTGGCTGCAGTTGTACCACTGTTAGCCTTGTTCATCTTCTTGACAGTGGCTACATGATTAACTTTTGATTTAAAATTTTGTTTATTAATCATGTTAGCTGCTGTCCACAATGGTTTCACAATCCTATTAAAATTCTTAGGATTATGATGACAATCATGTTGAAGATGATTAGTTTTTCCACAGATATAACAAGATTTTTCTTTGACCATCTGAAAATTCTGCCCCAATCTTTGTGAAACCATTTGGTTCCAGTTTCTTTGATTACCTCTTGGTGCAGTTCTATGAAAAGGTTTTGAATCAAAAAATCTAGTTTTGCAAGCACAATTAACACAATTATCTTTCACAATCTTAGATTCTTGTTTAACTGTTTTTCTAATATAACCTAGACCACTCCTAGATTTATTAGATTTGCTCACATGTTCTATCTGTTGCTTAGCTTTTTCTGAAAACATCTTCTTACCCTCTTCTAGTTTTTCACCATTCAGTTCTGAAACTAGACCAGTTACTCTTTTCTTAACCTCACATGATGAATTAGATGATTCAGATTTTACACTACTTTCACTCTCAGATGTTCTATCACACTGATCATCTTCTTCAGTCCAATCACTAACTTCACCTTCAACAAACATCTCATCATCAGAAAAACTTTTGATTGGATAAGCCTTTTTAACCTCATCTATCATTCCTGTTTTAAGTGAATTGACATCAATTTCACTTTTAGGAGGAAAGTAGGTGTGATTATAAGGTGGAGGTACATTGTTGTATCCTATTCCAGTCTTAAGTTTATCATGAATCTGTGAATCAATAAGTTTGTTTACACTTTTAGAGGCATGTTCTAATTTACTTACATCAAGTCTTATGCTATCTCTTTCATATGTGACCTCAGTAAGTTTCTTAGACAACAACTCTACATTATCTTTAAAAGTGTCTCTCTCCCACCTAGCATATTCAATGTCATATTTAAACTGTGTTGCATTGACTTCATATGCCTTGATTTGATTTTCCAGATTTTCAATGACAGCAATAGTGTGTTTATTTTTGATTTCCCATTATTTAAGTTCATCACACACTCTTAAATTATGATTCCTGTAATGTTTAACAGTTTGTTTACAAACAGCAGAACATAATTTAACTTGTACCTCATAAGGAACATCTGACTTCTTGTCAGATTCAGCAATGGCCATAAGACAATGATTCTTCTCCACATGTTCCTCTTGATCACTCCAGTCAAATCCTAGTCCATCTTGAGACACCAATGCATTAGATGTGCCTCCTTGAACTGGTATGTTTCTCCTCTCAACATTCTGCTCTTGTCTTGGACTTCTACATTCCCTTGCAAAGTGCCCCATCTTATGACAATTGAAGCACTCTATTTTACTCTTATCAAACCAACTTGCATCATTCCTCTTGTATGCAAAGTTGTTTCTCCCAGTTCTCTATATGAATCTCTTTGCCCTCTGAGTGATCAAAGCAATCTGCAACTTAATATCCATCTCCTCCAGATCATCTCCATCAAATTGGTCTAAGTCTTCATTAGTAAGTGAAGAATTCACATTACTAGCAAAGAAAGATTCTAACATCTGATCATTAGAGCTATTTGATGATGATCCACCTCCTCCTGAAACATAAGTAGAGCTTTTATGACTTGACTCTACTTTTGTTCCATCCACAGACATGAAAGCATCATTGTGACTATATCCAGACGTCTGCTTCTTACTATCTATCTCTGGTTCAAAATTTCTCAGGTCATTATATATATCTTCCAACTCCTTTGTGTCAAAGTCTGCACTTTGCCTTAACCCAACCGTATAGATTGTCCACTCTTCACTTAATGACCTTAGAAACTTTCTGTTAAGATCATCCTGATCAATCTTAACACCATGATTTTCTAATTCAGCAACAAGCTTTGTAAACCTATCAAAAGTCTGAGTCAAGGTTTCAGATTTCACAAACCAAAGTTCTCATACTGTTCTTTAAGAAGAGATCTTTTATTCTTCTTGGTGCTAGCATTACCACCAAATCTCTTCTGAATGGCCTCCATTAATACCTTAGCATCTTCACAATTTTCAAATCTTCTTTGATATTCATTGGGAATAGAAAGAAGTAAAGTGCTAAGTGCTTTACATTCTGTAGATCTAACTTTACGTTCTGCATCAGATGTTGGTGGTGGTCTCTTTTGTCTGACACCATCACCATCAACTGGATAGTCTGGACCATTGACAACAACATCCCACGTCTGGTAATCAACCAGAAGCATATATTGTTTGATTCTGACTTTCCACAAGTCAAATTCATCATGCTTAAGCATTGGAATCTTCGTTGCCTGAATACCTTCATTATTCTCTGTTGCCATTGCGATAACTTGAAAAGAAAACTTCAAACTTCAACCTTCTTGAATATCAAAACAAAAACTTGCTCTGATACCACTTGACAATCCCTTAATGATCTTTGTAATATTGTTTTGAATTAAATTGTTAATATGTTGCGGAATAACAATTAACAACTATCAAGAAGATTGTTTATATAACATGCACGTAAAATAATTATCACCAAAAGCTTCAATATTATTATGAGAATAATACGAATACACTTGAGTATTAGGGTTTTCACCTTGAAGCTAATTGTAACCTATATTGTATATCTATCTTAGGCTACCAGGATCTCTATTTATAAATCATAGAAACCTATACAATCTGTAGTCATTATGGTATACGTACTTATCCCATAAATAACTCTAACAAACTAACCGACTCATTAATTATATTAACAGTGGCTACATGTATTTTCAACTAACAGTGGCTACACAATATACTTCACTAATTCTAAGTATATACTAAAAAGTGGCAGCAACTCAAACAAACTAGCAGTGGCTAGCCTTCAACTCTTCTAACCGCGGCAAGCATTAACACAAACAGTGGCTAGCATTTCATTCAACACTTGATCAAATCTGCTCAGATCCCAACAGCTTTATTAACAGTTACTTCTTTCCTTATCTGTTATAATGATGATTGCTATTGTTATTATGCTAGATTTAGGACCTGTTATTATGCGTAGTGAGTAGTTCCCTTGTGTGTTTGTTATGATGTAGTTAGTTTATATATGTATGGGGTGATGCTGCTTTAATATGCAATTGAAAACCCGGTGTGCTGTTACTTTTTATTTATGACTTCTAAACCTTTTTATAATCGCCTTTCCTCCAAATAAACATGGTTAGAACCTTTACGACAAGGAGTCGGGAACCTTGATCAAACGGTCACTATCGATCTGTGTTTTCTAGAATAATAAACATGGTCTGAATTGTGTAGCTGTGGAAATAATGTTTAAACCTTTCTTATAGTACACCGTGAATCAATCAGGGATTTATTGGGGATAGTGAGGGCTAGTTTAAATCATAGATGGCAGTACTTTAATACAAACTTAGTTTATATTAGTCCGGGGTGACCGTAAAGTATGTGATACCGGAAAGACCACGATAAACGTCACTGTACTTCGTATAGCGTTGGAAACACTTCTGGTGGAGTACAAATACGTGGAAGCTAAGGAAATGTCAGTGGTTGAAGACTGTATCACATCCTGGTTGAACACAAAGCCTTGGACTAAACCATGACCATTAATATAAAGTTAACAGTCACCAAACTCAGTCTAAATCATAAATGCCTTGTCTGACCAAGTTATTCTTGTAGTGTTAAGAAAGGTTGGAACCTTAGTGGGTATGTTACTCTATCTCATGCACCCAGGAATTAAACATTCCAAGAAGGGTCGTTACTCCATCACTGGATAACGTTGAAGAGTTAAGCATCCTCCTCCGATCAGACTCAATCTGGCCTAGCACTCAGTGACATATTGATTGGTCTCTCCAATCAGTAGGGTGCTAGTGTTTACACTACGAATAACTGAACTCAAGCAAGACACAAATCTTTAATAGACGTTTTCATACTGAAACCCTAAAGCATCACCCCTGCATAAGGCTAACGAAGTCATAATAAACACACCTTTGCCGTACTGATATTATCCCTATTCTATTTTCTGTTTATTTTCCGTTTATGTTAATTAGTTTAATTTATGGACCTATGTATAAACCCCCACTCAAAACTATTTTGAATCCATTGCTAAGTTGAACCTTTGGTCCTGACAATTCGTTTCACAATACGGTTAGCTTGAAGAACGACCCTAGGTCATACTACTGCTATACAGCTTTAGTAAACTTAGGTCCCTAGCATTACAAATTTAAAAGCTTACCACCCACCTGTCGTGTCCCCTTTCGTTGTGTTGACGACCGTGTCGAATCGGGGCGCGACAAGCTTTTTGGCGCCGCTGTCGGGGAGTTAATTATAAGACTCTGAGGCGTCCCGACGAAATTCTACTTAGTGATACCCGTAGTTTAGTTTAATTTACATTTACTTTCCTTGTTCCAACCGACAATACTTTGCCATATCCCACAACGGTATTCGACCAGATCATCCGGATCCGAATCTCTCATTTTCGTACCCGATCCTGAGTCGATTATCCGTACTCACCGCAAAGAAAGACGTTCCTGTTTTCCACAAATGGCCGCTCGTGTTACTCTCGCTGACAACACCAAACCATCTATCGAAGGACGAGGAGGACCGATTAGCTATCCAGTGATTGACGGAGCTTCTTTTGAGCTTAAACACCACATCGTACAACTCATAAAAGACAACTGCCAATTCCACGGTCTATCCTGTGATGATCCCAACGCTCATATCGACAAATTCATTCAGGTTTCAAACTCCTACAAGCAGAATGGGGTTGAGCAGGACATTGTCCGCTTATACTTGTTCCCCTATTCTCTCGCTTTACATGCTTCTACCTGGTTTGAGGGACTTGAGACAGGCTCAATCACCTCATGGACCGACATGGGTAATAAGTTTCTCGCTAGATACTTTCCCCCGTCCAAACAAACTCAGGCAAAGAATGACATCACAAACTTCCAACAAGCCCACGATGAATCTATCTACTCAGCATGGGAGCGATTCAAGAGTTTACTGAGGAAATGTCCAAACCACCAAATGACAAAGACTGACAAGGTGTGCACCTTCTACCGAGGTCTTGACCCTAACCATCGCATCAATCTTGACACTGCTGCTCAAGGTAATCTCATGAAGTTAACCGATGATGAAGCATGGAGCTTGATCGAGGACATGATGATGCACCACCACGATTGGAAGTCTGATGAGCAATCCTCATCCTTACCTCTTTCCAACACCCACCAGACCGAAGCCATTAAATCTTTAAGCGAACAGATTGAGACTCTGACAAAGCAAATTGGAGAACTGAAGAGACAGCTGCAGCAGATCCACCAAGTTCAGGCTTGCCAGAACTGTGCCAACCATCCCACTGAAGACTACGAGGTTGAGTACGAAGATCCTATTGACGGTTCAGTCTACTACGCCCAGTTTCCTGCCAGACCTCAAAACCCTCCTGGCTTCGCTAGAACTTTGTAACACCCGCCAAATTAGGACTAGTAATTAGTGCCTAATCATATGTTAATACATGTAATTAGTTCTGTGTTAGGCTAATTAATGTATCGAATTATATATATTGTTGAATAAATACGAAAATGCGATTTGATTAAATCGTACGCGACTTAAATCGAATGTATTTCGATTCAATCAAATACGGACGTTGGTGACCAATTTTATTAAATAATGCTTTTATATCAAAAATATTATTATGATAATATTTCGTATTCATTCGTACCATACAAACAAAACCTATACGATTTAAAAATATTAAAACGCGCAAACTAACTAAACAAACTTACTTTTTATAACTCAAATATAAATTGATGTGTAAAATATTTAAACAAAACATTTCGTAATAAATTGTATTTTAAAACTTATAATTAAAATGTAAATAATTGTTTCAAACGTTAAATGACGGAGAAAACAAACACTGCGCGGAACGCGGGGAGAAAACTGAAAAGTGGGGATAAACCCCCACCTCCCACTTTTCTTCTTCATTTCATCTCTTTCTTCTATCTCTCTCTTATCTTTTCTCTCTAAAAAGAAAAACACCCCAAAACCATTAAAATCGCAAAATACTACTACCAAACGCACTCGTATCATCAATATTTTTAGAGATTCACGACCACCTCGCGACGATCTACATTTCTATCTTTCCGGATTTCCATTTCGACAATTTGTAAGTTTCCGACAAAATCCCGAAATCTCTCGATTCTTAGTATTTTTCACTTGTGATTGTTATTATAACTTGTATATGTCCATTACTAAGTGTAGAACACGATTTCATAGCTTAAAAACGGGTTTGAAACGGGCCGGACTTTCTGGGCTGGTGTTCTTCCATGCGACACAAGCCTTGTGTCGCATGTTGTGTCGTATTTTGCCCCTTGTGTCGTATAAAACCTCCTGTGTCGTACCTTGTGTCGTACCCGATAATCAGTGTCGCAAGACCTGCGACACAACCACTATGTCGCATACCCCATACGACACAATCACTATGTCGCTGTTGAATCAGCATCTCGCATCTATGCGACACAACCATTGTGTCGCATAGACATTGTGTCGCATTCCTATGCGACACAACCCTTGTGTCGCATAACCACTTTTGTGTCGCATATTGTGTCGCAAAACACAGAAAACTCAGATTTTTACTAAGTGTCGAGACTCGAAATTTATCACTCGATTTTACCCGAATTCAGATCCCAGATGCGTTTTTCGTCAAAGCAATATAGTAGAAATAAAAATTTTCCAAGCTGACCTGGCAGCTCGACCCCAGCCAGGGGCTCTGCCCCTTGGACCCCGCTAGGGGCTGCCACCCCTTGGACCCCGCTACCAGGGGCGCTGCCCCCGGACCCCCGTACTTAGATTCCGTAACGGCTTCTAAAACACATTTTTCAAGTAAAACGCCACGAAATCAAAATAATAATAGTTGAGATTATTATTACAAATCCGTCACCAACGGGCCGTACATGTTTTCAAACACTTAACGAATCCACCAAATCGTAGTAATTTGGACATATATCTAGTTGTGTAACAACTACAAGGGTGATCTTTTGAGATACCCAATCATGTTTATAACCATCGCGTGTCGTGGACACCCTCAGGTTACAAGTCTTTGGACTTCATACTCGGCTAATTAACTTACGTTTGTTTAAACGCTTTCAGACTCAGGTGAGTCTCATAGCCCCTCTTTTACTGTTTTACTCAGGGGTGTGATATATTGCTCAACTTTTACATGTGAACGCAAGTACAAACATTTCATATACTACATGAGTTTTTCGAAACTAATCATTTAAAGTCCTCCGTCAGCATAGTTGTTAATACGTTGTAGCGTGAATATTAGTATATGGTACCATATAGGATTGACCCACCTCGTCCGGGTTAGCAAGCACTAACCGGGTAAACGGACGTACTAATATTTGGGAAGACGAATGTGGATTAGGCATTCGTGGAGGCACCTCGCCCGGAATTCTCTATAGGGGACCCGGCCCTCGAGTTAAGCTCAACTATGTGCTCATGGCTGTATACACGATGACTACCATTTAATTGCTGGATGCAATTCATTATTTAATTGCTGGATGCAATTCATTATTTAAATCTTGCGGTTCATACTATATTAACTGATTTCAAACCTGTGAGCTCACCAGCTTTATAGCTGACCTTTTAGCATATATCGCAGGTACCCAGCAGTAGGATGTTTCTGCTTCAGGACCTTAGCTCGAGTCAGCATACAGACGATTGAGATTTTCTTGCATTAGTATATTTTGTACAAGTACTTATGTACTGAAATCTCCTTTTATTCAAACTCGAGCTATGTAAAGCTTTAAATGTTGTAAACATTTCAATTATCAATATATTTTGTTAAAACGACGCATATAGAGTCGTTTGCTATATATCTTTGTGCTTTGTTATTGATTAGTAACACCCAAATCAAGCTTCCGCAAATCATCAAATTTGGGGGTGTTACAGATTGGTATCAGAGCCTAAGGTTATAGTGAACTAGGTTGCATTTAGTGACCCTAGACTATGACCATTAGGCGGTATTCCTTATTAGGTATAACTGGTTCGGTGATTACATCATACGAGTTTAATTTAACATAGCCTGATCAACTATGTACAATTAAGCAAAGATGATGTAAGATCTGAAAGTAGTTATGGCCGAACAGGGTACAATAGAAGACTCTGACCTCGAGAGAACCGAGACTTAAACATGTTTATGCTAGACACTCAATAGGCTATATTATATAGGGATTATATGAATATAGGCCTCAATCTTACTAACGCTTTATCTCAAAAATGGCAAACATCCCACCCAATTCATCGCGCTCTCAATCCGGGTTGCAGAACCCAAGGGTAGCAAGGAGGAACAACAGGTTGCCTCGAGCTGGCCCGTACCCCACTCACTTCACCTTGCCGGCCTTAGCCGCTAGGGTGAACCAACACGAGCAGCGACTTCGCACCATGGATGTCGTGCTGCAGGAAACGAACGAAAACTGGAGACTTACATCCCTTGAACGCATCGAACAAGTCTCCGACGACCTTGAAACCACAAACAACAACATGGATGTCCTTCGCAACCAAGTAATAGAAATAAGCGTGGAAAATGCCCTTCTACGTCAAAGGATGGAAGAATGTGAACAGCGTTCACATGAAGCAGAAGAGTATGCCCGTGGACTAACACAACGACTGGCACTAGCAGAAGATAACGCCCGTCAAGCTAGCAGACTTGCAAACACTGTGGACCGTCTTGTCACTATGATGGAACAAATTAATCTACGTTAAGACTAGTGTAGTCTTTGTCTTGAAATCTATCCTGTAATCTAGTAACTATCTAAGCGCTACTCTATAATTAGTCGGATGTAACAATTCCCGACACCTTTTGTAATACATCCGTAGGATGTAACCTTTGAACTCGTATTATCTATCAAATGTTCCTTGTTGTTTCTACTTATACCAATTGCCATAATTCTTTTTCATATTGATGTTATGTATTACCGCCTTTATACATGTACATCTGAGACAAATACAATTTTTTTTTCTTACAAAATCTCATGTATCTTCATTTCTTTTATTGAAGAATCATGCCGCCAAAGTCAAGACCATACACCGACGCTCAGCTTACATCGCTTATAACCCAGGCTGTTACTGAAGCCTTGGCTCGGAATACCCCACAAAACTCCACCAGAAACAGCGATGCCGCTGAAACCCCTGCTGCTAAACCTTGTTCTTACAAGGACTTTCAGAGCTGTAAACCCTCAAGCTTCAAGGGTTCTGAAGGAGCCATCGGACTGATCAGATGGTTCGAAAAGATGGAAACTGTTTTCCGTGTCAGCAAATGCGCGGAGAACGACAAAGTAAACTTCGCCACCTGCTCTCTCGAAGATGATGCCCACTCTTGGTGGAACTCATATACCCAATCAGTGGGTGCTGACATTGCCTACCAACTCTCTTGGGAGGACTTGAAAGCAAAACTCACTGCCAAATACTGCTCAATCGCCAAACTTCAAAAGCTAGACGAGGAGTTCTGGAACCTAAAGGTTCAGGGTGGTGATATCGATGGTTATACCACCAGATTCCAACAACTTGCCGCCCTCCGCCCAGCTATGGTAAGCACAGAACCTGATAAAATCAGGAAGTACATCCTTGGCCTTCCTGAGCCTGTTCGGGGGCATGTTGCCTCTTCCAACCAAACCACCATTGATGGTGCAATCCTATTGGCCCAAGACCTGATGTCCATGAGCCAAGATTCTGAACCACCCACTTCATCCTCCCAAAACAACAAACGAAAGTGGTCTGACTACCACAACAACCACTCCAACCAACAAAACAAGAAACCCGACACCATCAAAGCCTACAACACCACCACAGACATCACACGGGGCTACACTGGGGACAAACCCTATTGTTCCAAGTGCAGCCGTCACCATGAAGGTTCCTGTGGTCCCTTTTGCAACAATTGCAAGAGGTACGGCCATCTCACCAAAGACTGCAATTCCCCTGCCAACAACAATTCCAACAACAACACTAGACCACCCAAAGTCTGCTTTGAGTGTGGGAAACCCGGGCACTTCAGGGACACGTGCCCCAAGCTGAAGAATAACAACAGCAACAACAACAACCGCAACAGCAACAACAACAACAACACCCGAAGCAGAGCCTTCGTCATCAAATCTGGGGACGCCCGCCAAGACCCGAATGTGGTCTCGGGTATGTTCCTCCTCAACAACTTACATGCTTCTGTTCTATTTGATACTGGTGCTGATAGAAGCTTTATCTCTGATGACTTTTGCCCACTACTTGACATCAATCCTGTTGCCTTAGATGTTAAGTACACTGTAGAGCTAGCAAATGGAGAACTTATAGAAACCGATAGTGTGATACCTAATTGCACTTTAAACCTAGCTGATGAAACCTTTTCAATCGATCTTGTACCCGTTGAAATCGGAAGTTTCGATGTCATCATTGGAATGGACTGGTTGTCCAAACACCGAGCCGAAATCATTTGTTACGATAAGATCGTCCGCATTCCACTCGCTGCCGGTGGAACCTTGATCATACAGGGGGAGACCGGTGGGACGGGACTCAATATTATCTCTTGCTTAAAAACCCGAAAATTTCTGAGAAAAGGTTACCCTGCAATACTCGCACACATCACAGAGAAGAAGTCGGAGGAGAAGCGACTTGAGGATGTGCCAATTGTTAGAGACTTTCCCGAAGTCTTTCCGGAAGAACTACCTGGTTTACCTCCACCTAGACAGGTTGGTTCTTAATTGATCTCGTGCCGGGTGCCGCACCGGTGGCCCGCGCACCGTACCGTTTAGCCCCATCCGAACTTTAGGAGTTGTCTGCCCAGTTACAGGAACTTCTGGATAGAGGATTCATTAGACCGAGTTCTTCACATTGGGGAGCTCCGGTCTTATTTGTAAAAAAGAAGGACGGTTCATTCAGAATGTGCATCGACTATCGAGAGTTGAACAAATTGACCGTCAAAAACCGATACCCACTTCCTCGCATTGATGATCTATTCGACCAACTTCAGGGATCAAGTTTCTACTCAAAAATCGACCTGCGATCAGGCTATCACCAGTTACGAGTTCGCGACACCGATATTCCAAAAACTGCTTTCAGAACTCGTTACGGGCACTACGAATTCCAAGTGATGCCCTTTGGTCTAACAAACGCACCGGCTGTATTCATGGACCTTATGAATCGGGTGTGCAAACCTTACCTCGACAAGTTTGTCATTGTTTTTATCGATGACATACTCATTTACTCGCGCAATGAGCAAGAACATGCGCAACACCTCAAAACCATCCTTGAACTACTTAGACACGAGGAGCTGTATGCAAAATTCTCTGAGTGTGAGTTCTGGATCCAAACTATTCAATTCCTTGGTCACGTGATCGACAGTCAGGGAATTCACGTTGACCCATCAAAAATCGAGGCTATCAAAGACTGGCAAGCACCCACCTCTGCAACTGAAGTGCGACAATTCTTGGGTCTTGCTGGGTACAATCGGCGATTTATCGAAAACTTCTCTAAAATAGCTCAACCACTCACGGTACTGACTCAGAAGGACAAAAGGTTCGATTGGACCGATAAACAAGAGTCAGCATTCCAACTTCTGAAACAAAAGCTTTGCAGTGCTCCAATTCTATCCTTACCCGAAGGCACCGATGACTTCGTGGTATACTGTGATGCTTCTCACCAAGGTCTCGGTTGCGTATTGATGCAACGAGATAAAGTTATTGCCTATGCCTCACGACAGCTGAAAATTCACGAAAAGAACTACACCACTCATGATCTCGAACTTGGAGCTGTCGTTTTTGCTCTCAAAATCTGGAGACATTATCTCTACGGCACTAAGTGCACCATCTTTACCGATCATAAAAGTCTCCAACATATATTCGATCAGAAGGATCTCAATATGAGGCAACGTCGATGGGTCGAGTTGCTTACCGATTACGATTGCGAGATCAAGTACCATCCGGGGAAGGCTAATGTTGTAGCCGATGCCCTCAGTCGAAAGGAACGACCAAAACCACTTCGAGTCCGAGCCCTCAGTATGACCATTCACAACGATCTTACCATTCAGATTCGTACCGCTCAGATCGAAGCCCTGAAACCTGAAAACATCAAAAATGAAGCCTTACGGGGTATTGACAAACAATTTGAAATCAAATCTAACGGGATTAGGTATTTCTCAAACCGAATCTGGTTGCCTAATTTCGGGAACCTACGAGACTTGGTGATGGATGAAGCTCACAAGTCTAAATATTCTATCCATCCGGGATCCGATAAGATGTACCACGGAATCAAGGAATTTTATTGGTGGCCAAACATGAAAGCCGAAATCGCCACGTATGTCAGCAAGTGTCTTACTTGCTCGAAAGTCAAAACCGAACATCAGAAACCTCCTGGTTTACTCCAACAACCTGAAATCCCTGAATGGAAATGGGAACAAATTGCCATGGATTTCATAACCAAACTACCCAAGTCGTCGAACGGTTGCGATACCATTTGGGTGATCGTCGATTGTCTCACCAAATCTGCTCACTTCCTGGCAATTAAGGAAAACGATAAAATGGAGCGCCTTGCACAAATCTACATTAAAGAAATCGTTTCTCATCACGGTGTTCCAATCTCGATCATCTCTGACAGAGATGTCCGCTTCACTTCTCACTTTTGGCAATCACTTCAGAAAGCAATGGGTACCCTTCTCGATATGAGTACCGCATACCACCCTCAAACCGATGGCCAAAGTGAACGAACCATTCAGACACAGGAAGATATGCTACGCGCCTGCGTAGTTGATTTCGGTACAAACTGGGAAAGACATCTACCGTTGTGCGAATTCTCGTACAATAACAGTTATCACGCCAGCATTAAGGCTGCACCTTTTGAGGCACTGTATGGTCGTAAGTGCCGATCACCGATCTGTTGGACTGAAGTGGGAGATAGTCAACTCACTGGTCCTGAACTCATTCACGCCACCACTGAGAAAATTGTGGAAATCCAAAACAGACTCAAAACCGCACGTGATCGTCAGAAAAGCTATGCTGACGTGAGACGCATACCACTCGAGTTCCAAGTTGGGGATCGAGTACTCTTAAAAGTATCGCCTTGGAAAGGCGTCATCCGTTATGGCAAACGCGGGAAGTTAAATCCCAGGTACGTCGGGCCTTTTGAGATCCTCGAACGGATTGGCCCCGTAGCTTATCGATTGCAGCTGCCATCCGAACTCAGCAGCGTGCACCCCACTTTTCATATCTCAAACCTGAAGAAGTGTCTGTCTGATGAGACTCTTATTATCCCACTGGATGAAATTCGTGTTGACGATAAACTCCACTTCGTCGAGGAACCCGCTGAAATTATGGACCGTGAGGTCAAACAACTTAAACAAAGTCGTATTCCCATCGTCAAGGTCAGATGGAATTCGCGGCGTGGTCCGGAATTCACCTGGGAACGAGAAGACCAGATGCGACTCAAATATCCTCAACTATTCACTGATTCTACATCAAACGTGGCTTCGAACTAAATTTCGGGACGAAATTCTCTTAACAGGGGGAGAATGTAACACCCGCCAAATTAGGACTAGTAATTAGTGCCTAATCATATGTTAATACATGTAATTAGTTCTGTGTTAGGCTAATTAATGTATCGAATTATATATATTGTTGAATATATACGAAAATGCGATTTGATTAAATCGTACGCGACTTAAATCGAATGTATTTCGATTCAATCAAATACGGACGTTGGTGACCAATTTTATTAAATAACGCTTTTATATCAAAAATATTAATTATGATAATATTTCGTATTCATTCGTACCATACAAACAAAACCTATACGATTTAAAAATATTAAAACGCGCAAACTAACTAAACAAACTTACTTTTTATAACTCAAATATAAATTGATGTGTAAAATATTTAAACAAAACATTTCGTAATAAATTGTATTTTAAAACTTATAATTAAAATGTAAATAATTGTTTCAAACGTTAAATGACGGAGAAAACAAACACTGCGCGGAACGCGGGGAGAAAACTGAAAAGTGGGGATAAACCCCCACCTCCCACTTTTCTTCTTCATTTCATCTCTTTCTTCTATCTCTCTGTTATCTTTTCTCTCTAAAAAGAAAAACACCCCAAAACCATTAAAATCGCAAAATACTACTACCAAACGCACTCGTATCATCAATATTTTTAGAGATTCACGACCACCTCGCGACGATCTACATTTCTATCTTTCCGGATTTCCATTTCGACAATTTGTAAGTTTCCGACAAAATCCCGAAATCTCTCGATTCTTAGTATTTTTCACTTGTGATTGTTATTATAACTTGTATATGTCCATTACTAAGTGTAGAACACGATTTCATAGCTTAAAAACGGGTTTGAAACGGGCCGGACTTTCTGGGCTGGTGTTCTTCCATGCGACACAAGCCTTGTGTCGCATGTTGTGTCGTATTTTGCCCCTTGTGTCGTATAAAACCTCCTGTGTCGTACCTTGTGTCGTACCCGATAATCAGTGTCGCAAGACCTGCGACACAACCACTATGTCGCATACCCCATACGACACAATCACTATGTCGCTGTTGAATCAGCATCTCGCATCTATGCGACACAACCATTGTGTCGCATAGACATTGTGTCGCATTCCTATGCGACACAACCCTTGTGTCGCATAACCACTTTTGTGTCGCATATTGTGTCGCAAAACACAGAAAACTCAGATTTTTACTAAGTGTCGAGACTCGAAATTTATCACTCGATTTTACCCGAATTCAGATCCCAGATGCGTTTTTCGTCAAAGCAATATAGTAGAAATAAAAATTTTCCAAGCTGACCTGGCAGCTCGACCCCAGCCAGGGGCTCTGCCCCTTGGACCCCGCTAGGGGCTGCCACCCCTTGGACCCCGCTACCAGGGGCGCTGCCCCCGGACCCCCGTACTTAGATTCCGTAACGGCTTCTAAAACACATTTTTCAAGTAAAACGCCACGAAATCAAAATAATAATAGTTGAGATTATTATTACAAATCCGTCACCAACGGGCCGTACATGTTTTCAAACACTTAACGAATCCACCAAATCGTAGTAATTTGGACATATATCTAGTTGTGTAACAACTACAAGGGTGATCTTTTGAGATACCCAATCATGTTTATAACCATCGCGTGTCGTGGACACCCTCAGGTTACAAGTCTTTGGACTTCATACTCGGCTAATCAACTTACGTTTGTTTAAACGCTTTCAGGCTCAGGTGAGTCTCATAGCCCCTCTTTTACTGTTTTACTCAGGGGTGTGATATATTGCTCAACTTTTACATGTGAACGCAAGTACAAACATTTCATATACTACATGAGTTTTTCGAAACTAATCATTTAAAGTCCTCCGTCAGCATAGTTGTTAATACGTTGTAGCGTGAATATTAGTATATGGTACCATATAGGATTGACCCACCTCGTCCGGGTTAGCAAGCACTAACCGGGTAAACGGACGTACTAATATTTGGGAAGACGAATGTGGATTAGGCATTCGTGGAGGCACCTCGCCCGGAATTCTTTATAGGGGACCCGGCCCTCGAGTTAAGCTCAACTATGTGCTCATGGCTGTATACACGATGACTACCATTTAATTGCTGGATGCAATTCATTATTTAATTGCTGGATGCAATTCATTATTTAAATCTTGCGGTTCATACTATATTAACTTATTTCAAACCTGTGAGCTCACCAGCTTTATAGCTGACCTTTTAGCATATATCGCAGGTACCCAGCAGTAGGATATTTCTGCTTCAGGACCTTAGCTCGAGTCAGCATACAGACGATTGAGATTTTCTTGCATTAGTATATTTTGTACAAGTACTTATGTACTGAAATCTCCTTTTATTCAAACTAGAGCTATGTAAAGCTTTAAATGTTGTAAACATTTCAATTATCAATATATTTTGTTAAAACGACGCATATAGAGTCGTTTGCTATATATCTTTGTGCTTTGTTATTGATTAGTAACACCCAAATCAAGCTTCCGCAAATCATCAAATTTGGGGGTGTTACAAACTTCACCACCCAGAACTCGAGGAAACCAATATCCTCCACGGAACAACCAACCACCCTTCCAACCCAGGTTTCAGCCACGATATCCAACTTATCCACAACAACCACAACTCCCATACAATCAACCACTTCCACTAACCGCCATTGAGGATATCCAACCTGCTGAACCTGTGAAGACTGTCATTCTAGTCACGAGTACTGATGACAACCTCAACAAATTCATCCAAGGTAAAACCGCTTTCAATCAGAAGACTACGGCTCGACAAGACCAGACTGATCTATTCCTACGAAACCAACTCTCGGTCCTAAAAAGCCTTGAGAACCAAATCGGTCAGTTAGCCCAACGTCTCGATACTTGACCGCAGGGAACTCTACCAAGCAATACTATCCAGAACCCCCACGTCGAGGAAGCCAAGACCTTAAATTCTGATAAACTAACTCCTTCTACGACTTCTTCTCCAAAGAAACATTCTCTTGTCCCACCGACAGTTGAGAACAAATCTGTGCCCACGCCGACTCGTAAGGTCGAGATTCCTTTCCCTAATCGCTTACACAAGAAATACAACGCCAAGTCATTCAAGCTTGACGGAAAATTCTTGGACACCGTGTCTAGAATCCCTTCCGGATCAAAGTACATCCGACGAATGCTGGCAACCAAAGAAAAGACGTCTACCACTCCCAAAGTCTCACTGAACGCCGAATGTTCAGCCGTCATCCAGAATGCCTTACCAGAAAAACTAGGAGACACGGGTCGATTCACCTTGCCCTGTTCCATCTATCACTCAGGCACGATACGCTCCTTGGCCGATCTTGGAGCTAGTATAAATATGATGCCTTACTCGCTCTACTCAAGACTAGAATTAGGACCTCTTCAGCCCACTAAAATGAGTGTCCAGCTTGCCGATCAATCCATCCGATACCCGAGAGGCATAGCTGAGAACGTTATGGTAAAAGTTGATAGGTTTTATTTCCTCACTGACTTTGTAGTGATGGATATATAGGAAAACATTAACATACCCATTATCCTAGGTAGGCCATTTATGAATACTGCACGTGCTATTATTGATGTATATTCTCAGGTTATCATTTTGCGAGCTCACGGATAGACAATATTATACAAGATTGATCAGACCGACTGTTCACTAATGGAGCATGCAGAGATATACACAATATCCATGGGTAGAATTACTTCGGATGATGACACTTCTGATTCAGAGCCAGAACCATACAGGCCAGACGAACATACTTGTCTTATATCAGCCACTGAAGAATCAGAATCAGAAGACAAGGAGATGGAAGAATCTGAACCGGAGGAAGAAATAGAAGAAGAGGAGGAATAGTCGGAACAGGATGAAGAAGAACAACCTGAAACGGAACCAGAAGAAGAGAAGATGGAAGAAACAGAAACTGAAGAAATGGAAGAATCAGAGGAAGAAATGGAAGAATCAGAGCCCGAAGAAGTATATCAGTCCACACCACCTCATCAATACCTTCCTGAATCACACTTGCCGATAGCAGAGATTATGCAGATCGAGAACTTTGAGAACTTTATCCCTCTGTCACAAAATGAATCAGATAAAGATCCACCGACTTATTACTCTCACGATGCAGAATTTGGTCTCACCATGGAAAAACTTATTGCATCGGCTATTGATCCCACCAAACCTCTCGTGTCTCCTCGACTTGATGCTCTGCTGAATATTGAAAAGACTATCACTTTATCCACACAGCATCCAGAGCTTCGAGACAAACTCTTGAGAAAGATTGTGGTCTATAAAGAGTCCCGACTTCCCCAAAGGATTCAAACCTTTGACACATCTGCACCTCGAAGTAAATTTGAGAAAGGAAGTATGTCCGGATCCAGCCATGATTCTGATTCTCAGGAAGAAAAAGACATCGAGATGGACTCCTCTCAACCGATATCTCAGATTACCGATGACACCCTTCCACCATCCGATACTGTTGAGTTCCCTGATTTCCAGGCTAGGGATACTCCAGCTGAGGAAAGTAACGAGGATAGTGTCATCTACATTGACATTCCAGTAGATATCCGGTCTATCCAGCTTCATGCAGTTCCAGCTATTCCCACTTCTCCCCAAATCCCGATTATCTCCAACCACGAGGAAATGATAAGTGCCATCGAAGCCTTTGAAAATGATATCCCAACTATGATGAGCACTATCATTAACTCTACTAATGAATGCACTCCACATCAAACAGACTTAATTGAAGAACTTGAGGCCGAGTCTGAAGTGTATCAAGCCAGCCACAACCCAGATCACATATTCTTTCACAACCACCTAAATGCCTTTGCTGAAGATCTCGCTGCTCAGCTCCTCCAAGAGCACCACATTACTGAACCAACACCTGAGGAGCTGGAGTTCTTTGAAGACCAAAGACGCATGTACAGGAAGATCTATGACACGCTGTTCAGATCTGCATTTCCATATTCCGCTGAACAAAATGAGTTCTTAAATTCTTATCGCAGCAATATGTACAATGCTACTGGGAATCCTAGTGCAGACATAGACATCCGGTTGATGAATGATCTTAGGGGACTTCTAAATTCTAAGGCTAGGAACGATCAAATCGATGAGACTTCTCCTCATAGGTTCTACATTGACTGCACTGTGGAGTACCATGCTCACAAGATTGCCGAAGATCTCGAGTACGTGAGTTTTGACGAAAGGACGCGTGACATCCCTTCTTCTATCCCTGAAGGTTCTATGGTTAACATTGCGAACTTCCTCACTGATCGAATCAAGGAAATCTTCACTGAGGTTCCTTAAGAAGAACATGGTCAAATATACAACAATGGATTACGTGAGGTTTAAGACATAGTAAACAATATCTTTAAAAACTCCAACCTCACGTTTTCCCACTATCAGACCCATCTCATCCAGGGTATTCATGAGTCTATCTGAGAACTTGGAGGAAACTCCGGTATTGCAGATCACGAGACTTTACACCTGCAGTTCTATGGATTCATGGACTCACTCAGACAACAGCATCCTGAACGAGAGATGATAGAGGCTGATGGATTCTCTTTTGTGGATTCCCGCGGAACTATCTCCAAAACATTAAAGGAGATTACTTGGGATCTTCTGCACATGAAAAGGGTTGCTAAACAACATCTTCAAAGCTTTCCCATCTTTTCATCTGAGATTCTAAACATCGTCGACATCATCGCTCGACACTTTCTGAGGATATACCCACGCAACCCCAGGGTTCCACTTCTGAGCACTTCCGGTCCTTGAGGTTCCAGCACCAACTAATCTGAAGGAAGGCAAAGTCGAGCTCTCGACTCTAAAAGCAGCGCTTCTCGGGAGGCAACCCGTGTAATAAGACGTGAGAGAACAGTGTCAATAAGTGAAGAAAATCTCTGACTATCCTTCACACTTGATCGTTACCAAAACACTTTATGAACAACATTCTGTTGTTACAACTCATTTGCAAACAAATCACTTGTCTCAGAAAATAGGAAATCAATTTGAAAATGATAAATCATATGTTTCGAGTATTTGAGGTACTTGCATACTACTTTTATGCATTATGCTCGAACTCGTTTAAAAATACATGTTTTATAAACTGATTTGTAATAGAAAACATCTTTTCAAAATTCTGAGACGGTGATTTATCTTTTCATTTGCAAAATACTTTGAGTTGTAAAATGGTACGACCAACGTATTCACACTTACGAGATTTATTCACAAGAAGAATGATGGACGAAGAAAACAAATAGCAGGACGCTTGAAGCCGAGCCGTTCTTCATGAATGCAGAAAAGGATCATGGCAACATCTCTTTTTAGCAAATTCAGATTCTCAGCTTCATCGCAGCTCGCTATCGGGGGAGTGTCTGAAACCTTTACTCTCTTTTGTTCATGATTCTGGATATTATTTGCTTTGTTAGTTTGTTAAAGTAGTCTATACTTTATCCTAAGCTTATTACTAAGTGTGGGATTCCAGCCCAAAATGAACACTTGAGAAACATTTTCTTACATGTTCAAACTCTAAGTGTGGGATCTTTACTTTCAAGTAAATCTCAACTCAAGCGAACATTAGGGACAATGTTCCTCTAAGTGTGAGATATCAGGTATAGAATACCTTGGTTAGTTTTTTATGATTTTTAATGTCCGAAATAGTAAACTCAGAAAATATTCCTCAAAATTTTTCAAAAATTTTCAAGAAAATTAAAAAGTATGAGCTAACTCTGTCGATTATCTCTACCATTTTTGAGTCAAAATATCTTCTCAGATGAGCTATTTTCAAATGTGAGTAATATATTTCGGAATCTAGGGAAAAAAAGGTAGAAATTGCTTAAGCAAGAAATAAAAATCTGATGGGAGCATGACAAAGCACATACAACCCTATTTGCAATGAGATATTTTGAGCCTAATAGCATTCATCTTTAATGCTTTACTAATCATTTCTTGTGTGTGCCGATGCATGTATCTCTGAATTAGAACTTGCTCTTGACATACGCTTCAAGACCACATTGGTGTGTACCGTAATTTCAACTAAAATCTTTTGTAATTGTGCATTTTTAGTAGTCAATCATATAGTAATACGTTAGATTTAATTTTATACTTAGTTGGAATGGGTTTATTGAATTTATCCTTACATATTAACATCAAATCAAAAGAAATAGTAATTGATTATAAAAGTAATATAACATGATAATATATGTAATCAATCAGGAAATAATCGATCATACATGTGCTGATTTCTTTTAGTTGAAACACAATTATCTTATATATAATTGATGTGACGTAAAAAGTCATGTTTTCAAGGGCATTATTCCCCACCCTTTGGGCACATCTTTAGTGAAAACATTCCAAAACAATCATTATTTACTAAAATTCACTAAAGTGCTAAAAATATAGATGTTGCTACAAAAGTCAATAAAAACGTCCAAATAACGAGCAAAACAGAGTGAATAAACAACGACCAATTCTCACACCCTCATTTACTCTATGAAAAGCACATTCTAACCATATCAAATTATGTCATAGGTAAAAACGAGACGGGAGAATCAAGAATCATGCAAATCGGGTAAAGAACGGAGAAGACAGGAAGATTACCGACACCTATAAAGTCATTTCGGATATGCTTGAGCTACACACATCTAATTTCAGTGATATTGACATCATTAGAAGCGTAACGAAATTACGAAACCACAGGCAAAAGAATCAGGTCAAACGGACGCATAACGAAGGAGATACGGACGTTTTAAGCAACGAACAAAATCAGGCGGAGACCGTATACGGCCCCAAACACCGTATACGTCCATCCATAGACCATATACGGCCCTTAACACACCGTATACGGACCTATGAAGGCCGTATACGGACCTATGAAGGCCGTATACGGCCCTGCATACCCCATATGCGGCCCGTTTGTGCTTCGTTTGCTTGTACGTTGGTGCTTCGCGACTTGTACGGCTGATTTGGAGCTTTTTCCTATAAATAGAGGTCATCACCTCCCATTTCAAACATCATTCTTCATTCCACTCATTTCCTCACTCTCACTTTCTCTCTCACACACACTCTCTCTCTCTCTACTCTCTCTCTCTCTCTTCTTTTTCTCTCTCTAGAATTAGGGTTAGCATCAGTTAGTTCTCAGTTAATATTTAACTGAAACTAATGGAGGGGCTACTTTTGTAATATCATAGGTAATAGTTCAGGGGCTTTTCTTATAATATTGTCGAAGATATTGCGGAGATTCTGCTTGTACACTCTCTCTTACGCTTATTCAATCTACGCTTTATTAACGGTTACTTTTTTCCTTATCTGTTATAATGATGATTGCTATTGTTATTATGCTAGATTTAGGACCTGTTATTATGCGTAGTGAGTAGTTCCCTTGTGTGTTTGTTATGATGTAGTTAGTTTATATATGTATGGGGTGATGCTGCTTTAATATGTAATTGAAAACCCGGTGTGCTGTTACATTTTATTTATGAATTCTAAACCTTTTTATAATCACCTTTCCTGTAACACCCCCAAATTTAACGGTTTGCGGAAGCGATGTTTTGGGTGTTACTAATCAATAATCACAAGCACAAAGGATACAGTGAACGACTCTAAATGAGACGTTCGAAAAGTATTACATTAATACATAAGTAATTCAAAATACAAGCTCGAGTTTCGAGTAAATTCCTAGAGATTCTAATACATAACAGTAAGTACAAAAGTAATGTAATAAAATCTCCAAGCTTGTAAATGCATGCGACTCGAGCTAAGCAAGCTTATCCTGCTGGGCATCCCTACTGATGCTGTGTACCTGAGAAGCATTACTAAAACGGTCAACCAAAAAGGTTGGTGAATCTGACAGGTTTGTAAGTAAGTAAATAGTTTGAACACACGAGTATTATTTGTAAATCGTAAGCCAGCCAGTAAGTAACGATCGCAGGTCATGCTAATCGTTCACTTAAGTATTGATTGCAGGTCATGCTAATCATCTGTAAGTATGTGGTTACAGGTCTTGCTAACCATTTGTAAGTGGGTGGTTGCAGGTCTTGCTAACCATAATGAGTAACGATCGCAGGTCATGCCAATCGTTCACTCCGTAATGATTGCAAGTCATGCTAATCATGCGTTTCCACGAACTACCATAATTGAAAACTTAACATACTGTAAATAATAGTACTCCCGTAAATGTAATCCAAAACATTCATATTAAACAAGCAAGAAACGTGAGCCACCATAATTGCAGGTCATGCAAATCATGCGTTGACTCGGCCATTATTAGTTTTATGAAAACAAGTAATGCATCTCACCCCTGGGTATAAAACAGTAAAATAGGGGCTGTAAGACTCACCTGAGTCTAGCAGACAATGCAGTAAGCAAGCAAAGTAGTATCCCGAACTAGCAACCCTTAGCGTCCTAATACGCATAAGGTTTAGTAAGTAAATGGAATACTTGTAAAGTATCCATGCTAGTTGTTCCCAAACTAGTTAATGTCCATTTGTTGTTTATACGTTTGTATTTGTTTGTAAGTTGTAGTTTGTAGAAAAGTTGTACGGCCCGTTGGTATCGGCGTACAATAATAATTCCATCCATTATTATGTATTCATAGTAGTTGTACAGTTGTAAAGCGTATTTGTATAATTGTTTGTTTGTATCACAACGTGTATCGTGTGCGTAAGTTCCAGTGGGTCTAATCCCCAAAGGGTACGAGTGAAATCTCGTATGTGTTCGAGTGTAAACTCGTATTAGTTTGCGTGAAATCCTACACGTGAGTATTGAGTGTAAACTCGTAAGTCCGTATCGGGTGCAATCCCGTGTAATTGTACAAGTGTATGTTCGTTGGAGTGTAATCTCCTAAGTGTTTCCGAGTGTAATCTCGTGTGTGTGTGTGAGTGAATTCCCACGTTAAATTAAGTATAATCTTGTACGTACTCGAGTATTGGTGTATACTTCCAAAAGTATAGTATTTTCATGTATAAGTCGTATCGTATTTGATTTGGTTGTTGAAAAGTGATTTTTAGACACTTAGAATGTTTTTGGCCTCTGTTTTTAGGTTTTTGCGACACAAAATGCGACACAGCCCTTGTGTCACATGATTTATGCGACACAACCCTTGTGTCACATGATTTATGCGACACAACCCTTGTGTCACATGGATGCAACTTAATGCGACACAATATGCGACACAACCCTTGTGTCACATGATTTATGCGACACAACCCTTGTGTCACATGGATGCAACTTAATGCGACACAATATGCGACACAACCCTTGTGTCACATGATTTATGCGACACAACCCTTGTGTCACATGGATGCCATGCGACACAACATGTGACACAAGCCTTGTGTCACATGAAAGTTTGGTCCTATGCAACACAGCGACTGACTTCGTTTTTAAGCTCGGTTTTGGGTCAAACGACCTCGGTTTGACCCGAAACTTTTACACAAGTTCTAAAATGACTAGATAACACTAGAAAAATTATTGTTTCGTTTCGGGAGGGTCTCGAGATGTCGGTTTTTATTTAACGTCATTAAAACTAAACATATATTTACTAATCTATTTTTCTAGTAAAATGGGGGCGTTTTGGAGGTAAACTTCCTTCACGAAAGTTGTAGCCAATGGAAAAACGAAGATTTCATGTTTAGGATATATTTGCTAGTTTTGACCGTACGATTTTATAAAAATTGCGAAAGGGGACTGTTTTTAAGTTACGTGTTCGGTTTGTACTTTTGAGTTTTAAAAACGAGTTTTAACATATCATTTGGACATTATAAAGCTAGGGGAACAATATTCTAGCAAAATAAATGTAATCGGAAAGTTCGGAAGGTCGCCGGAAAACTTACAAAGTAGTCGAAACGAAAAACCGAAAAGATAGGATCGTAGCCCTCGTTGTCGTGGTCGTTTTTCTCCAAACGGACCTAGCTTTTTACGGAGGTTTCGTGGTGCTTTTTGGGTGTGGAAGTGGGCGGTGGTGATGGTGTAGAGAGAGAGAGAGAAACCGTGAGAGAGAGAGGAGAGAAGAGAGTTGAGTGTTGGAGTGAGGTTGAGTGAAGAAAGAAAAAGAAAATCATGGGGGGTTGTCCCCCTTTGACCTTGGCCGGTTTGGTGGGGTCCACAAAGTGTGGATCTCACCATTTTTCGTATCCTCGTGTTTGCGCTCCGTGCAGTGTTCGTTTCCCCGGTCGTTTAAACGTAAAAATAATTTTATACGCGTTTAACTATACGTTTTTAAAATACGAAATATTACTCAATAATTAAGTTGAAGTATTTTATCAAAATACTAGTTTTCAAGTTATAAAACATAACTTTGTTTTGTTTTGTCGGTTGGTCGAGTTTTCGGAGAGTTCGATGACGTTTTGATTAAAAACGTACGTTTCCGTTATATTATAAATATAACATAAAGTAATTGTTGAAGTAATTAAATAATTTCGCATTATTTAATAATCGTTTTACCAACGTCCGTATGTTTGTACAATTGTAGTTTTATACGATTTGAACGAATCGTATACGCGTATATATATTCCATCCATATATATAATAAGTAGATAATGTATATAATCCTATTTCATATTATATACAAGTAGTAAACACGTAATTAGGAAATTTTTAAATTTGCCCTAATTTTGGGGTTGTTACATTCTCCCCTTGTTAGGAGAATTTCGTCCCGAAATTTGTTCGAAGTAGTAATCGGTAGTTCGATATTTGTCAGGTAGCTACAATGTGTACTAGTAGCCTACAGTAGTAGGGTAGGTCCTACAGAGTTCGTAGTAAGGTAGTTGTCAGGTGGTAACGTACCCTAAATTTTGTTGCCTGAAGGTAGTGGGCATTGGGCCTTGAGATGGCCAGCACTCCCGCAGTTGAAGCACAGCTTCGCCTTGGGAGGGTTCGTACCTTTAGGGTAGGATTTGCATCGACCAGTGGGTATGGTACACGGTCCTTCATGATGCCGAGTGCATCGGGAACAGAAAGGTTTCTTTCCCAAGTAATTTCCTGAAGAGTTGGAGGGAGTAATCTTCACCCTTTTTGCTGGAGGTGGTGTACAGTCAGTGTCGGTATCCTCTTCAGTAGGAGTACCATGTGAAGTTGATGGTGAAACAGGATTTTCTAAGGCTATCAAACGTAACTCGTATTCATGCATACGTACGTTATTCTGGAAAGCAATTCGTCGTAGGTCATCTATGTCTTCACGTGCTTCGGTTAGTTGTTTTCGCAGCGATTCAATAGTTTGGTTGAGGTGGCTGACTGATTCAGCAGTCAGGGTTACATTAACCGGTGCTTTTGCAGCGGTTAGAGCAATTGGAGAGGCAGGTGCTGTTGCTGATTCAACGAAAGGTTCGGTATCACACTCGAGTTCGAGTAGGTAAGGAAACATCGTTGGTTCCTCACTGAGCAGTTTATCATCCAATGTACGGGTGTTGACGGAGTGAGTTGTCATTTCCTACGAAATAAGTGTTCTATTTAAGAAATGTCTCAAGTAAGTAAAGTTTTATTGAATGACCTGTTTAAAATAACGAATAGTAGATGAGTTCCCGGTCTCAACCAGTGTGAGATAAATGGGAAGGAAATTTGGTTGCTGTATTTAAAGTGCATTGTAAGTTACGCTTTCGGAATTTCAAGTAGTCAGTCATTCTCTAATCCTATTGGGTACTTAGGATCTAAGAGAGTATACATGAAATATGAGACAATCAGATAAAAGTTATTTGACGAGAAATTTTAAGAAATAAATCGAAGTAAATCAGTTTGTCTAAGAATGAATGTATCCTAGTTCGCATTCAGGTCTCGATAGGTTTTGTTCTCATAAAGCATGGAGGTCATTGTATACTGTGTAATTTTGTTGACTATCCCGAGTTTGAAATTTGTTTAAAGTTGTGTACTATAAGTAAGTTTATACGGTTTTGAAATTTTGAGAATTTTATAAAACATTTTGTAAGAAATTTTTGTAACATGTTTGATAGAAATACATTTGTTATAAAATTTTGATGGTGATAGTCGGTTGAAAATTTGAAGTCTGATGAAAACTTGAGTTGAAAATGATTCGGTTGAAATTCTGGTCAGCGACAAAGTTTTGGAATTTTTGTTTAACAAAAACTGTTCAAAAACAGAAGTTATGAAAAGTTCCAGGGTAAAAGCATATGGAAATTTGTTGGAAATGTTTTTCCTAGGATACACCTAACGGTACAGTGGTGTACGTTGTAGAATGTTATAAACGTAGAATTAGGTAGGAGTAGCGAATGAAAACAAAGTCCCGATCTTCATATCGAAAGATGTTGGAGTAGCTATGTTTGTCAGTTATAATGGTGTGGGTGGTAAACAAAATATCATCGGACAAGGCCTATCCCTATACCTTCAGTATATAATAGCCTAGAGAGCAGTGTGAAATCGAGGCCTTCGGAAGTATGTCGGTATTCGTGAATTCATAAAAGTTGAATAAGGACAGAATGACGAGAGTTGAGTTGTTGTTCGTTTGATGTAAGTTGAAAAATATTAATTTCGCAGCAGTCGAGAGAGAGTATCGTATCGGGGAAAGAGGCCTATGTATATATATATGTATCACATAACCGCCTAGTGTGTGTCTAGCACAATCAAGTAAAGTCTCGGTTCTCTCGAGGTCAGAGTCAGCTATTGCATTCCTGTTCAACATAACCCCTTTCAGAACTTACATCATCTTTATTTAATTGTACATAGTTGATCAGGCTATGTTAAATTAAACTTGTATGATGTAATTCCTGAACCAGTTATACCTAATGAGGAATACTGCCTAACGGTCATAGTCTAGGCCCACTAAATGCAACCTAGTTCAGTATAACCTTAGTCTCTGATACCAATCTGTAACACCCTCAAATTTAACAGTTTGCGGAAGCGATGTTTTGGGTGTTACTAATCAATAATCACAAGCACAAAGGATACAGTGAACGACTCTAAATGAGACGTTCGAAAAGTATTACATTAATACATAAGTAATTCAAAATACAAGCTCGAGTTTCGAGTAAATTCCTAGAGATTCTAATACATAACAGTAAGTACAAAAGTAATGTAATAAAATCTCCAAGCTTGTAAATGCATGCGACTCGAGCTAAGCAAGCTTATCCTGCTGGGCATCCCTACTGATGTTGTGTACCTGAGAAGCATTACTAAAACGGTCAACCAAAAAGGTTGGTGAATCTGACAGGTTTGTAAGTAAGTAAATAGTTTGAACACACGAGTATTATTTGTAAATCGTAAGCCAGCCAGTAAGTAACGATCGCAGGTCATGCTAATCGTTCACTTAAGTATTGATTGCAGGTCATGCTAATCATCTGTAAGTATGTGGTTGCAGGTCTTGCTAACCATTTGTAAGTGGGTGGTTGCAGGTCTTGCTAACCGTAATGAGTAACGATCGCAGGTCATGCCAATCGTTCACTCCGTAATGATTGCAGGTCATGCTAATCATGCGTTTCCACGAACTACCATAATTGAAAACTTAACATACTGTAAATAATAGTACTCCCGTAAATGTAATCCAAAACATTCATATTAAACAAGTAAGAAACGTGAGCCACCATAATTGCAGGTCATGCTAATCATGCGTTGACTCGGCCATTATTAGTTTTATGAAAACAAGTAATGCATCTCACCCCTGGGTATAAAACAGTAAAATAGGGGCTGTAAGACTCACCTGAGTCTAGCAGACAATGCAGTAAGCAAGCAAAGTAGTATCCCGAACTAGCAACCCTTAGCGTCCTAATACGCATAAGGTTTAGTAAGTAAATGGAATACTTGTAAAGTATCCATGCTAGTTGTTCCCAAACTAGTTAATGTCCATTTGTTGTTTGTACGTTTATATTTGTTTGTAAGTTGTAGTTTGTAGAAAAGTTGTACGGCCCGTTGGTATCGGCGTATAATAATAATTCCATCCATTATTATGTATTCATAGTAGTTGTACAGTTGTAAAGCGTATTTGTATAATTGTTTGTTTGTATCACAACGTGTATCGTGTGCGTAAGTTCCAGTAGGTCTAATCCCCAAAGGGTACGAGTGAAATCTCGTATGTGTTCGAGTGTAAACTCGTATTAGTTTGCGTGAAATCCTACACGTGAGTATTGAGTGTAAACTCGTAAGTCCGTATCGGGTGCAATCCCGTGTAATTGTACAAGTGTATGTTCGTTGGAGTGTAATCTCCTAAGTGTTTCCGAGTGTAATCTCGTGTGTGTGTGTGAGTGAATTCTCACGTTAAATTAAGTATAATCTTGTACGTACTCGAGTATTGGTGTATACTTCCAAAAGTATAGTATTTTCATGTATAAGTCGTATCGTATTTGATTTGGTTGTTGAAAAGTGATTTTTAGACACTTAGAATGTTTTTGGCCTCTGTTTTTAGGTTTTTGCGACACTAAATGCGACACAGCCCTTGTGTCACATGATTTATGCGACACAACCCTTGTGTCACATGATTTATGCGACACAACCCTTGTGTCACATGGATGCAACTTAATGCGACACAATATGCGACACAACCCTTGTGTCACATGATTTATGCGACACAACCCTTGTGTCACATGGATGCCATGCGACACAACATGGGACACAAGCCTTGTGTCACATGAAAGTTTGGTCCTATGCAACACAGCGACTGACTTCGTTTTTAAGCTCGGTTTTGGGTCAAATGACCTCGGTTTGACCCGAAACTTTTACACAAGTTCTAAAATGACTAGATAACACTAGAAAAATTATTGTTTCGTTTCGGGAGGGTCTCGAGATGTCGGTTTTTATTTAACGTCATTAAAACTAAACATATATTTACTAATCTATTTTTCTAGTAAAATGGGGGCGTTTTGGAGGTAAACTTCCTTCACGAAAGTTGTAGCCAACGGAAAAACGAAGATTTCATGTTTAGGATATATTTGCTAGTTTTGACCGTACGATTTTATAAAAATTGCGAAAGGGGACTGTTTTTAAGTTACGTGTTCGGTTTGTACTTTCGAGTTTTAAAAACGAGTTTTAACATATCATTTGGACATTATAAAGCTAGGGGAACAATATTCTAGCAAAATAAATGTAATCGGAAAGTTCGGAAGGTCGCCGGAAAACTTACAAAGTAGTCGAAACGAAAAACCGAAAAGATAGGATCGTAGCCCTCGTTGTCGTGGTCGTTTTTCTCCAAACGGACCTAGCTTTTTACGGAGGTTTCGTGGTGCTTTTTGGGTGTGGAAGTGGGCGGTGGTGATGGTGTAGAGAGAGAGAGAGAAACCGTGAGAGAGAGAGGAGAGAAGAGAGTTGAGTGTGGGAGTGAGGTTGAGTGAAGAAAGAAAAAGAAAATCATGGGGGGTTGTCCCCCTTTGACCTTGGCCGGTTTGGTGGGGTCCACCAAGTGTGGATCTCACAATTTTTCGTATCCTCGTGTTTGCGCTCCGTGCGGTGTTCGTTTCCCCGGTCGTTTAAACGTAAAAATAATTTTATACGCGTTTAATTATACGTTTTTAAAATACGAAATATTACTCAATAATCAAGTTGAAGTATTTTATCAAAATACTAGTTTTCAAGTTATAAAACATAACTTTGTTTTGTTTTGTCGGTTGGTCGAGTTTTCAGAGAGTTCGATGACGTTTTGATTAAAAACGTACGTTTCCGTTATATTATAAATATAACATAAAGTAATTGTTGAAGTAATTAAATAATTTCGCATTATTTAATAATCGTTTTACCAACGTCCGTATGTTTGTACAATTGTAGTTTTATACGATTTGAACGAATCGTATACGCGTATATATATTCCATCCATATATATAATAAGTAGATAATGTATATAATCCTATTTCATATTATATACAAGTAGTAAACACGTAATTAGGAAATTTTTAAATTTGCCCTAATTTTGGGGTTGTTACATTCTCCCCTTGTTAGGAGAATTTCGTCCCGAAATTTGTTCGAAGTAGTAATCGGTAGTTCGATATTCGTCAGGTAGCTACAATGTGTACTAGTAGCCTACAGTAGTAGGGTAGGTCCTACAGAGTTCGTAGTAAGGTAGTTGTCAGGTGGTAACGTACCCTAAATTTTGTTGCCTGAAGGTAGTGGGCATTGGGCCTTGAGATGGCCAGCACTCCCGCAGTTGAAGCACAGCTTCGCCTTGGGAGGGTTCGTACCTTTAGGGTAGGATTTGCATCGACCGGTGGGTATGGTACATGGTCCTTCATGATGCCGAGTGCATCGGGAACAGAAAGGTTTCTTTCCCAAGTAATTTCCTGAAGAGTTGGAGGGAGTAATCTTCACCCTTTTTGCTGGAGGTGGTGTACAGTCAGTGTCGGTATCCTCTTCAGTAGGAGTACCATGTGAAGTTGATGGTGAAACAGGATTTTCTAAGGCTATCAAACGTAACTCGTATTCATGCATACGTACGTTATTCTGGAAAGCAATTCGTCGTAGGTCATCTATGTCTTCACGTGCTTCGGTTAGTTGTTTTCGCAGCGATTCAATAGTTTGGTTGAGGTGGCTGACTGATTCAGCAGTCAGGGTTACATTAACCGGTGCTTTTGCAGCGGTTAGAGCAATAGGAGAGGCAGGTGCTGTTGCTGATTCAACGAAAGGTTCGGTATCACACTCGAGTTCGAGTAGGTAAGGAAACATCGCTGGTTCCTCACCAAACCGTTATCGTAATTCAAGCCGTAAAAGTCATTTTTGTCAAAATTCTAATTTCAAGGATTTATTTACATCAAAGTCTTCGTTTTTGAAAAACGAATCCAACGCAAAAAGAATCAACGCAAACGGACGTGTAACGAAGAAGTTATGAAGCAAAACGTAAACGAAATTTGAGCTGAAAACTGAGACGCGATTTGGACTAAATAGAGGTGCGATTTGGCACCTTTAGCGACGCGATTCACCCAATTTAGCGACGCGATTTACCCCTTTTCGCGACGCGATTATATATAGGTCGCGACGCGATTCTAGGTCGGCCCAGACCCATATATAAACATATTTTAACCCCAAAAACGTATTTGTAAACCCTATTTTCGGTTCCAGACGACCAGAGTTTATTCTATCTTCACATTTTCGAATTCCAAACCCCAAGAACCTAAACATATAATCTCTAAATCATTTTATTGATCGAGAACTCACGTGTAGGTGTATTTTGGTAAGATATGCGTTCTAAATCTTCGTATCGTTGGATTCATTGTGCTTTGTGTGTATTGATCCTCACGAAACGTTATTCATACAGATTCTAAGGGGTGTTCTCGTGCGATCATTCGATAGTTGGTATTATTCCTATCCGATTTCATTCATTGATACGTTATTTCGATCGTTTCGTTGTTATCATTTTATTTCGGTTCGATCCATTGTATCCCGTTAATGTGACTTTGTTAGAATGATTAAAAATCAGTGTTATAATTGTTAGGAATGAATATTATTATCATATACGTGTTTTGGATTTGTTTATACAAAGATTTAGCTTTAAACTTACAAACCTAAATCTGGAACAGATTTGTTTATCGGTTTGGGAAAGGCATAACTTAGTCATTTCACAATGATTTTTGATGAAACAGGAGTCTAAATTTAATTATTAAGAGTCTATTTTCAAATGGCGTTGGTTTCGTGTCCAAATGTTGAGTTTAAGTTAGTCAAAACGATTTTTCAAGATCGAATGTCAAATCTGAGTTTTTCGGTTCATGATTGTAGTTAACTTGTTGATTTTTGAAACGTAGGTTAGGAAATGAATTTGGTATTGAAATTTTTAATGGAAAAACTTTAAGGTGTTTACTATTTTCTGTAAAAATATTATAACCAATTGGAGTTTTAAGTACTTTAAATAAATTATAAACTTTGTGAAGTCAGAAAGTGTTGTCGGTTTAGAGCAGTTCACTTTGGTGAATTTTTAAAAATAGTAAATCAATGTAATTGGATCTGGAAAAATTACTGGATCTTATAAACTCATTGAAATGTCACTGATTAAATCTGTAGAGTCAAATTATTTAATTAAGTAATATTTAAAAATTCGTAAAGTGGTAATAAAATTCGGGACAAAATCAGAATTTCATAATGGGGTTGATTTTCGTAAAGACACATGAGGTTTGGTTGTGAGGAAACTTAGTAGAGGTGATTTAGACTTGGGATACAATGGAATGACCTAGTTATGTCTAGGTTGTAACCCGTATATGTATATATTAGTTTGTAGATTGCGAGTTGTTTGGTGGATTCTTTTGAGGGAGATACTTACTTTGGTATTCAAGGTGAGTTTTCGTAGCCCCATTTTCATTTACATGTTTTCAAATTGGGGAAAAAGTATGCTCGTGTTTTATCAATTGTTTTAATGCTGTGATTACATTCATCCAATTATCTTTTTGGACATATGCTTGAGATGTGCTACATTATGTGAGATTATGTGCTTATTTGAGATCATTTATATGCTTTATTTGAGATCATTGAGAACATTGAGAACATTGAGGACATTGAGAACATTGAGGTCATTGAGATCATTGTATGCTATTTGTCTTACTCCGTGGGGGTAATGACAACATGCATGGTTGTTGGTTGAGATCGTTGGGATCAATTGATATCAATGGTCATATTCTCTCGAGGGTATGGACTAGATATATCAAGTATCTTGGTTATTATTTACACTAATTTCACTTTTATATGTGCCTTTTCATTGCATTGTCCTAACTAGTTCATCATCACAGCAAAATGATTATTTTTATGGTGTCTAGTTTCAAACCTACAAAACTCACCAACATTCGTGTTGACATTTTTGAGCATATCTTTTCAGGTTATACTAGTGAACTTAAAGCAGAGGACAAGAGAATTTAGTGGATCTTTAGGGTTGCATTAAGACTTATTCAAGACATGTGGTACATCATGGTTGTTTGTGAAGGCATGTTTTGCCTTAACATTGTAGTGTACGTTTGTTTGTAAGATTTTGAATTCATTGTTGAAATGTATGCACGACATGAACCGTTATTCATGTTATTGGCATCATGACACATTGGATATTGTATTTCATATAGAATTCTTTATAATGATGTGTTATGATCATATCACCGTTATACCCCGTTGTTTCCGCCTTAGACGGGGTGTGACAGGAACCTTAGTGGGTATGTTACTCTATCTCATGCACCCAGGAATTAAACATTCCAAGGAGGGTCGTTACTCCGTCACTGGATAACGTTGAAGAGTTGAGCATCCTCCTCCGATCAGACTCAATTTGGCCTAGCACTCAGTGACATATTGGTTGGTCTTTCCAATCAGTAGGGTGCTAGTGTTTACACTACGAATAACTGAACTCAAGCAAGACACAAATCTTTAATAGACGTTTTCATACTGAAACCCTAAAGCATCACCCCTGCATAAGGCTAACGAAGTCATAATAAACACACCTTTGCCGTACTGATATTATCCCTATTCTATTTTATGTTTATTTTATGTTTATGTTAATTAGTTTAATTTACGGACCTAAGTATAAACCCCCACTCAAAACTATTTTGAATCCATTGCTAAGTTGAACCTTTCGTCCTGACAATTCATTTCACAATACGGTTAGCTTGAAGAACGACCCTAGGTCATACTACTGCTATACAGCTTTAGTAAACTTAGGTCCCTAGCATTACAAATTTAAAAGCTTACCACCCACCTGTCGTGTCCCCTTCCATTGCGTTGACGACCGTGTCGGATCGGGGCGCGACAATAATCAAGACAATTGGTGATCACCATCAGTTTTAGATTGATTCTAAAAGCGCATCGTGATCAAAGAAGAAGATTTAGACGTGGGGTAGTAAGATAGGGATTAGTATCTGATTTAGACGTGGAGTGTGATGACAACGTGAGTGTAGGAGGAGGAGGGGTTGTTAGGTTTTTTAATTTTGGGCCCAAAACTACGTGGTTTTGTATGTTTGTCATATAAGGTTACTATAGTGTATTTCATTCTTGCTATCCTTTAAAGATGAGATATTGTAGAATTTTGATACCAACAATTTTTTAACTAAATTTTTAATATTAAAGTAATCGATAACTCATTAAGTGTGATTTTCTTTTTTGATATTTGTGTCTATATTGAACATGTAGATATAGAGGCACTATAATACAATAATGTTAGATGTGTTACATATATGATAAATTTATAATCTATTCTTAACATATATGTATTTGTACCTTAAATTATGGGTGTCACTAATATTGGTAAATTACCATTACGTTACATACCCCAAACAATTCATTCAAGCCATATTTTTCTTTATCTACGTACAAATTTTCTTAAACAATGCTATATAAAAATTTACAAGATCGTTATAGATGATACTTGATTTGAACAATGTTATACAAAAAATATATATTTACTTAAGAACTTGATTTTTATCAAATGCACACACAATAAATCAAACTATTTATGGGTTAGTCACTTAGACATCAATACAAACCTACAATAATTATAAGTAAAATACACATATGGTTAGTCTCGTAATCTGAATCTTTCTAGTTACAAAGATCGACTTTGAAAAATATCATAAAATTTATAAGAGTTCAATTCAAAACTGTTGAGACATAGATTGTGACAACAGATCTAGCTTGAAATAGGACTGGTGTAATTATTATTGCGTTTGTACATTGGTTTAGATTTGTAAATAAATATTTGTTTTGTTAGTAATATTCGTTAAACATATTATTTTGTTAAAGTTAGACGAATTATTAAATACGAAATAAGTATATACGTTTTGTGCAAGGCGAGTCGAGTTCTCAAGTCGCAGCGAGTTGAGCTGCAAGATGAGAACTGAACTCGCGGAACATTAGTCTGGCGAGCCGAGTCCTATAGTGTGCTTGGGCTGCGAGTTGGACCGAACTCGCCGGCCCATACGAGCCGAGCCGAGACAGAAACATATAAACGATTTTCTTTAGAAAATCGTTAACATTTTTTTTGCATTCTTATTCTTCATCTGCGAATTCAAGAAACCAGATAAAACAAACCTAACAGCTAGGCTTTGACGTTTTATCGTTTAAAGTTAAGCTTTAATATACGCAATTACGAACTTACTCGTTATTAGTAAGATAACACCGTATTGAGGGATTCCGCACCTTAATACTACAGATAACGAAGTTATCGATCCTAAGAACTAGGGACTTACATCTGGTATCAGAGCTTTCGGGCTAAATACGAGATTGTTTGAGAGTTTTAGTGATAAATGCGTTGTGATTCGGATCGTTTATACGTGCATTAGTACATATTAACGATCAAAATCATTCTCTGGACATTTAAGGATTAGTTTACGATCGAAATCTCCTGTTTAAATCGTAAAAATACCTTGAATTTTCGTTTTTTTGGGTTTTCCAGCCGTTTCGCGAGTCGAGATTAGGGTTTCAGCGTAGCCTGCGAACCGAGTTGAACTAGCGAGTCGAACTGAGACTTGCGAGTTGAACTGAGATTTCTCGCGAATCGAAATCACTTGCGAATCGACATCACAGCAATCCGAACTGAGACTTACGAGTCGAGCTGAGATTGCGAGTTGAACTGAGTCTTGCGAATCGAGTTTTTCTGAATTCGCGAAACAGTTTTACTTTAAGTTTTTAAGATGTCTGATCTTAGTAGAATGATCGAGATGGAACATGAGGTGGGAAAATCAAACGTTCCACCTAAATTGTTGAAAATCGAAGATTACTATAACTGGAAGGACAGATTTGAATCTTACTGTAGATTCCATGATTTGTCGATCTGGATGTGTATCAAGAATGGATACACTGCACCTACTCAAACGGTTAATAATGCAACTGTTACTCTTGCTTATAACCGGATGAGCGATCAACAAAAGAAGGACTATGAATTGGAGAATAAATCCCATTCTGCAATTAAGATGAGTTTACCAAAGGAAATAAACCATCAACTCAAGTCTTTTCAAACTGCTAGAACGCTCTGGGAAGCGTTAGAGAAAAGATGTGAGGGAAGTCCTCAAGTGAAGGCAGGCAGGAAGAATCTTCTTAAGAAACAGTTTACTGTTATAAAAGCTTTAAAAGGAGAAGATCTTGATGCTTACATCACTAGATTCTACCACTTGTTAAGTGAGCTTGACAACCATGAGATTGTTACTACTGAGAATGAGAGAACTGACAAATTTATTGAGGGTTTGCCGTCTAAGTGGGAAATGTATGGTGTAATGCTCAAAGACAACGATGAAAGGTATGCAACCATGACCTTAGAGCAGGTCATTGACAAGCTAAAAGGTTATGATTTCACAAAGAAATCGAGAGAAACTGATTCTGATCAGGTTCAGAATCCTGGGCTATATCATGGAAAAACAAACCTCTCAACTTCTTCATCTAGTTCGACCACTGCACTTTTAGTGGGTAATACTGATGAAAATGGTGAAATGATAACGGATGACGTGTGCCTTCTTACCTCATCAGGTAATGAATCTAAAGGTACACCTGCTGATAAGTCAACTCAAGGACATCAAAAGATGCCAATGAGTGTGAAATCTGCTGAGCAACAGTTATCTGTCCTTGCATCCTTTGTTGCTTCTTATGAAAACTACATCTAGGGTAAAATCAATGATCCGATTATGTTTGATGAAGACTATGATCAGATAGACCCTGATTATCTTGAGGAAATAGATCTCCAGGATCAACTTGCAATGTTATCAAGGAGAGTCAAAATTTTCTTGAAGAAAACTGGTAGAAAAGTGGTAGGAAATCGATCAGGGTTTGATAAAACCAAGATCAAGTGTTTCAACTGTCAAGGTTATGGACACTTTGCTCGTGAGTGTCAAAGACCTAAGGTTGAAACTGGCAATAGCAAACAAGGTTCGGGAAGTACCTTAGCTTCCAAAGCCTTAGTTGTGAAACAGTTGGATGGATCTTATGATTGGCAAGCTCAGTCTGAGGAAGCTCTCATGGCTGAGATTGAAGATCAAAAGATAGCTGCTGAGTCCAATAGCTATATGCCTATTGATGTTGAAATAAAGGTGCCTGAGATTCATGAGAAAGCAAGTGATGATGACGTGCTATATATGGATTCAACTCCAGATATGAAACCTGAAGAATTCGTGGCACGCATGGCTGAAGTACAAACTGACAAGAAAAGGGTATGTTTGGATATTCTTACTCTTGCTGATGTTTGTTATCTAGTTACTGATCTACAATCACAATTAAGTGTTTTAACTGTGTCGAATCAGAATTTGTCATCCCAAGTTAGCACTTTTAATGATTCTAATAAGACTATAATATCTGAACTTGAACAAGCTAAAAGTGATGTCCTTAGGTTAAGTACAGATAAGGTAGATCTTAAGAATAAGATTAAGTCTGACAGTTCTGATAAGATTGCACTTAGAGATACCATAAATGAAAAGGCAATAATCATAGATGGTCTCTATATGAACATTGATGACTTAAATCGATCAATAGCTGATAGGGATAGAGAGTTAGCTGAGCTGAAGCATAAGTTAGTAGAACAAAATCGTAAGATTGAGTCCTACAGAACTTTAGAAATGGATAAAATGCTAGATGCTCAACGCAGTGTAAAGGACAAGACTGGGATAGGTTACAATGATGTACCTCATCCTTTTAATGCCAATTACACTAGTAACTCGATAGATTCTGAAATGACAGATGCTAATCCTGAGATTTTAGTAACTAATGACCCTGAAAAGTTAGAGGCATAGAAGGATGTTGTTAAGAACCAATCATCAGATAATGATAAGGTGTCTCATTTCACCAAAATACAGTTTGTATCGGGTGGAGTGATTAACGATGCTAAGACTGATGATAAGGTTAATAAGGAACAAATACTTGAACCTTTAGTGCCTAAGACTCCGAGTGGTAATGCAAAAGCTCCTAAATCACGCAAGCAGATGTCATGTTTCAAGTGTCACCAAAAGGGACACGTGGCTTCGTGTTGTCCTAACAAAAAGCCTGAAACACCACATAAGCTCGTGATTGATGAAAAGACACAGACCGACTCTAGTATGACTGTAGATAGGTTAGATACCAAACCTCAGTTAGGTAATAAACCTGTTAACATTCTTAAAAGAGACGGTAAGCATAGTGTCTCCCCACCTAAACCTAAACGGCCATATACTCAAAGTGATAATGTTATCCATAAGTCTAGGGATGTGACACCGTCGAGGTTTAGAACTCCAAGTAGAGGCCATAGTCATTATGAGAGTGGTACTACTTCGCGATCACATGAGTTTAATTATAATTATCATAATAGAGCTCATAATTATGTGCCTAGGAGGTCATCCTCAAATTCACCTCTTAAGGCTGATCGTCCACAAACTCAAGCTACTTCGAAAGTAACCAAAGCTCCTGATGGGAAGGATGGTTATTTTAAAGAGCTTAAGCTTGTTGATGATAATGGACAAACCAATACCGTAATGGCTTGGGTCCCTCTTGATAACTGATTGTGTTTTGTGTTATGTGCAGGAGCATGCTGTGAACAAGGACAGCTGGTGGTATGTAGACAGTGGATGCTCGAGGCACATGACCGGAGAAAGAAGTCTACTGAAGGACTTCAAGGAGAGTCTCAAGCAAAAAGTAAATTTTGCAGGAGATAAAGGAGGAGTAATTTCGGGAAAAGGAAAAGTTTCAAATGGAACTTTGACTCTTGAGGATGTGAACTATGTTGAAGAACTAACTCACAACCTAGTGAGTGTTTCCCAAGTCTGTGATAAAGGTCATCCAGTTTTTTTTAATGAAAAGGAGGCCTTAGTCCTGAAGCCAGGTTTCAAAATTCCTGATGAATGGATATTGATGAGGGCGCCAAGGAAGAAGGACATCTATGCAATCAACATGGGTGTTCCTAACTCTTCAATGGTGTCTACCTGTTTATTATCCAAGGCTTCGGAAATAGACGCATTATTATGGCATAGGAGAATGGCACACCTGAACTGGAGAAAGATGAATTATATAACCAAAAATGGTTTGGTTCTAGGTGTACCACAAAAACGTTTCGAGTCTGAGGATAAGTGTGTTCCTTACATGAAAGGAAAGCAGCACAAGAAACCACACAGACCTAAGACTGAAAACTCTATCTCCTCGCCATTTGAATTGCTACATATGGATCTCTTCGGCCCTATAAGCAAGAGAAGTATAGGTGGCAAATGGTACTGTTTAGTTGTCACAGATGATTATTCTAGATTCTCATGGGTATTCTTTTTGGGATCAAAGGATGAAACTCCAGGAATTCTAATTGAGTTCTTTGATCTAGTAGAGAATGTCTATAAAAAGAGAGTGAAGCGTATTCGTAGTGACAATGAAACGGAATTTAAGAATTCAACGTTGAATATCTATTGCTTAAGCAAAGGGATATTACATCAATTCAGTGCACCTTATGAACCTCAACAGAATGGTGTTGCTTAAAGGAAAAATAGGACGTTAATTGAAGCTGCAAGAATAATGCTTGCTGATTCAAAGCTTCCGGTCATCTTTTGGGCAGAAGCAGTGAATACAGCATGTTATGTTCTTAATAGAGTTCTTACGGTTAAGAGACATAACAAGACATGTTATGAGCTTTTGAACAATAAGAAACCTAACTTAAAGGGGTTTGAACCCTTTGGAGTTTCATGCACCATATTAAAGACTGGACATCAAGCAAAATTTGGTGAGAAGGCTGACGAAGGATTTTTCCTAGCTTATATGCCCAATTCGCCAAACAAGAGAGTCTTTAATAAAGTCACAGGACGTTTGGAAGTAGTTTATAATATTGAGGTTACGAGCTACTCACCGGATGTTCATAAGGGATTAGATTGGCAATTTGATTATTCTGATCTTTTTGCATCATTTAAAGTTCCTATTAGTGACTATGTAAGTGATTCAGAGATAGCTGAACATTTATTGTTTGAAGATGGGAATATTGGTCCCGCTTCAACATCAAGTGTTCAATAGTCTGGAATTAAGACTAATGTTGACTCAGATAAAGCTTCTACAAGTGAGTCACAACAACCTTCAGATGATAAGTCTCAAGAAACAGAAGATCTTGATGATCTTTCTACAAAGTTTGATGATATACTTACTCCTTTGAAACACTTAAGGATATCTTCTGCTCGTACGGAAGATGTACCTTCATTGGAAGAGATTGGTACTAATTTAGGAGATGATATACCGGTTGAACCAGTTACTACAACTAGAACGAGTAAGAATCATCCCGTTGAAAACATCATTGGTGATATTAATACTCCGGTTCAAACTAGGCATCAATCAAAAGCTAGTACGTCTGAAAATTTAGAATACCAAAGCTTGTATACTGCAATGAAAGAGACAGGGATTCCTAATCAATGTCTATATTCATGCTTTATCTCACAAGTCGAGCCTAAAAATGTTCAAATGGCTTTAAAAGAAAGCTCGTGGGTAGAAGCAATGCAAGAAGAACTATCTCAGTTCTCTAAATTACAAGTATGGGAGTTGGTTGACCTACCAAAGGGAGAATATCTAATTGAAACTAGATGGGTATTTAAGTGCAAGAGAGATGATAAAGGAATTGTTACTCGCAATAAAGCTCGTCTGGTGGTTCAAGGTTTTAATCAACAAGAAGGTATTGACTACAATGAAGTGTTTGCACCAGTTGCTGGGCTAGAAGCAATTAGAGTATTCTTAGGATTCGCATCATATTTTGGTATAAAAGTGTATCAGTTGGATGTTAAGAGTGCCTTCTTGTATGGCAAAGTGGAAGAATTGGTGTATATTTCACAACCGCCAGGGTTTGCTGATCCTGAGTATCCAGATAGAGTATATCGTTTGAATAAGGCTCTATATGGATTACATCAAGCACCTAGGGCATGGTATGGAACACTATCAACTTATCTACTTGAGAATGGATTTACAAGAGGATCGATTGATAGTACACTGTTTGTGAAGTGGAAAAAGAAAGACTTTCTTCTCGTGCAGGTTTATGTTGATGACATTATCTTTGGATCTTCTGATGAAAAGATGTGTCAAGAATTCGAGAAAGTCATGAGAAAAAGGTTTGAAATGTCTGCAATGGGAGAGTTGAATTTCTTCTTAGGATTACAATTTGATCAAAAGAAGGATGGATTCTTTATTCATCAATCTAAATATACATATGAACTATTAGAACGCTTTAAGATGGATGAAAGTAAGGTCTACAATACTCCAATTCCAGTCAATCATGGACTAGGTCCAGATACATCGAGTGATGGCGATGTGGATCCAACTCTTTATAGAGCCATGATCGGATCACTAATGTATCTAACAGCTTCTAGGCCAGACATAATGTTTGTTGTTTGTTTATGCGCAAGATATCAGGCTAATCCGAAAGAGTCACATATGCAATCTGTTAAACGAATCTTTCGTTACCTCAAAGGGACACCTAAGCTGGGTCTTTGGTATCCGATTGATGGAGACTTAGATCTCGTAGCTTATACTGATTCGGATTATGGAGGATGCAATCAGAATAGGAAATCTACGACCGGAGGATGTCAATTCCTAGGAGGTAGATTAGTATCCTGGCAGTGCAAGAAGCAAACCTCGGTAGCCATTTCAACATGTGAAGCTGAGTATGTTGCAGCTGGCAGCTGTTGCTCTCAAGTTCTTTAGATTCAACAGCAACTGCGGGATTACGGGTTAAATATAACCAATACTCCTATGATGATTGATAACGAATCTACTATGTCGATCACCAATAATCCGATGAAGCACAGTAAAACTAAGCATATTGATATTCGACATCATTTTATTAGAGATTGTGCTGAGAAGAAGTTGATAAAGTTAGTTAAGGTTCCATCATTGGATAACTTAGCAGACTTATACACAAAGGTGTTCGACAGAGCAAGATTTGAGACGTTGGTTCAACTAAACGGAATGAGAAATCCAGAGTGATTAGTCTTCCAAGGGTATTTGTTGTAATAGTTAGTATTTCCATATGTTAAAAAAAAAAAAAAAAAAAAAAAAAAAAATGTGCGTATGGCATTCATTTGCTTGTTACCTAAGGGGAATCGCCTTCATTAAAGAATATAAACATAATATTCTTTACAATATTTTAAGTTTTTATCTGCAAAAACTAAGGGAAATGATAGTACATTAGGAGAATAAGCATCGCAATAATAAGCTTAAGTCCTAAGTATGATATGGTAGTAGGTTCAAATAAAGTTGCTTTAGAACTACAGCGGTTCTATCAGGTATGTGTTTATATTTATTTGATTATACACCTATATCCACAAGTTATAATTTGTCTATTTTTAGTGAAAACTTTAGATGGCTTCATCATATGATGTACTGGTAGGCAAATTATATGAAATTTTCTAAGTCTTAAGAAGTTAATTAACTACTTGGTTATTATCTTGTGTTACTATTCTATGATGTATGACATTAAGTCTTAATTGTTGAATTATGGTATTGCCATACACTGTTATCATGCATTTTTAATTGACAAATAGTAGCAATATGGGTATTAACTTAATTACTGGTAACTTTGTTGTACTGAGTACAGATCTGAAACCTTTAATTAAATTAATATTCTCAAATATATTTTGAATTATGCTAGAAGGAATTCTCTGTTGTACTATGTACAGACTTGGATAACATAGCATATTCAAAGTATGTCTGATATTTGTCTAACCTTAAACTTCAAGTGTATGTTATATGTTTCGAAAAGATACATCATTTAGTAACCGCTACCTTGAAATTTAATGATGCAGTGTTATGAGTTTTACTTGAATTCTTCAGTATGTCATATAATAGGAAGCACTTGATAATATTCATACTAACAATAAAGTGTTTGCTTAGAAAATTGAGTATAATTTGTTTATGTGGATCATAATACCGGTAATCGTCTTGGACTGTCTATAAATAAACTATTCACTTTATGTGAGTAATGCATTTATTAATTATGCTATGTGGATAAAGGTACCTAAGATATAGTTTTATAAATATAAATGTATAAATGATAAATTTTAGTTGTAATTTTATAGTAATTTATTTGAATTTCATGAGGTATGTATACTACTAATCTGCTTAGACTTTTAAATATATACTTAATTACTTATTCTTTCTAATATGATCCCTAAGCAGATAAATTCTTATTCATTTTGTTTATGTATTGTGTTTTACTCAAGTGATTAATAAAATGGTACTTTATACCAATGTTTACATAATTGTGTTTTTATCTTATTTTAGTTTATGTTTAATTTAAGTTTTTGTGTTTATTAGGTTTTACCCTTCGGAATTAAATTATACTGAATATTTTTGAGTTGAACAAACGTAACAAATACAAGTGAAAAATAATTTTATTTTAGACTTGTACAAATGATGGATTTTTAATTTATACTAAGTATTTAATTCGGGTTTTTATTTATTTCTGCGAGTCGACTTAGTCAACTTGCGGATCCACTTGAAATCTCGCGAATCGGATACAGGGTATAAAACGGGAGGTCAAACGAGTCAACAGATCACCGGATCCACAACATTCGCGAGTTCACTTCAACTTGGCGAATCCGCTTCCAGGCGAAACGAGGCGAAACGTAGTTTTCGTTTGATTTTGATATTACGAGTACGAAGAACGAGTTTTTGATCCGTAGATTTTATTCACCTTTAGATTGCGAACATATTGAGGTAAAATACAACGGATTTCACCGTTTAATTAACGCGAAATTGAAGTTTTTATGAACTTAGGGTTTCGGTTTAACTTTTGATCGATTCACGTAGATTAACGGCTTGTTAGAACACGGATCCTTAGGATTAATGTTAAACGAACCTTAATAAACGTAAATATATCGTTTGATCGTGTTAAAACTAACAAAATCATCGATTTTAAGTTTAAACTCGTGACGGCTGTTCATCGAACGAGTTGAACTTTCGATTCAACTCGCAGCGAGTTGACTAGCGGATCGAGTTGATTAGCGGATCGACCAACGAGTTGATCTGCGGATCGACATGATTAGCGAGTTCACTTGGCTGCAGATCCAATCGCGAGTTGATAAGCGAAGCGAGTTGATAAGCAAAACGAGTTGAACTCGATTCGCTTAGGTGTCTTATGCGAATCCAGAACTTAGAAATTTTTTTTAAAAAAAAGTTTTTTTTAAGAGTTACGACTTTTTAAGTAATAACTAGTATATTTTTGGATTCCTACGACAATGTATATATATATATATATATATATATCGAAAGTCTACCGATTCAAAACATAATTGAGTAGCGTGTCCTAATTTTATATTAGCGGTATATTATATATTGATTTATACATGTATACGACTTGAGACTATTTATGTAACAAGTTATATATATAAGTTTACATTTAAACTAGGATGTAAGATGAATTACGATTCATAATACGTTATAGTTTAATATATATATATATATATATATATATATATATATATATATATATATATATATATATATATATATATATATATATTACACGTGCATTTAATCTGTTATTTGTGTTTATTATACAGATATGGCGAGACCATTTGATAAGAGCCACAATATTCTAGTAGATCTGAATCTACAGGCCAAGAGGGCTGATAGGGTGGCTGATATTCTTCGCTTTCTTGCATGGTCGCGTATTAGATATGCTATTACGGCCAATCCACCTATCTCTCAGGCTATTCTGAACGATTTCTGGACGGATATTGTGCATGACCAATCTGTCAATCTACCAGAGATTAGGGCAACGGTTAATGGTCAAACGGTTGCATTTACTGCTGGATATATTCGTGAGGTATTACAGCTGGGGACTGAAGAACAAGAGAATGGGGATTTGGAGATGCCCATGGACTTTATTGAGGGGGCAATCGGCCGTATGGGATATACGGGAGATAGGCGCGGGAATCAGTTTCAGAAGCCTCTGGTACTTGGACAGTGGAGGTTTCTGTGGCATGTGATGAATACAGTTTTTGCACCGAAGAAGGGTGGCTTCGATGAGTTAAGCCCTGTTATATTATCGGCTGCACTGTCCCTGGTTTATAATAAACCATACAGTTTCTGTGATCTCATATTTGGAGAGATTGCAAGACAGATATCGGGTTCTGTTAGATCTAGATTTATGATCTACCCGAGGTTTTGTATGCTTATCATTCGTGCGCGTCTACCGAACTTGGCTATACCTGAGCCGTTTTTAGTGGTGAATACCATTGATCAACGTGGATATAATGCCATGTTTATGCAGACAGTTAGGAAGGAAGGTGTGGTGAAACCGGAGGAACGACCACTTTTTGGGTATATTGTTGACCCAAACTACGTTCCACCGCCAAATAATGGGTGGTTAGATGTTGTTCCTGCTGGTGCTGCTGCTGCTGATGTTGTACCTGAACCTGCAGCTGAGGAGGTTCAACCTGAAGATCCAGAAGGGCTCCTTGAGGATGTTCTTATTCAGGTTGGTCAGGTTGATCAGCAAGTGAACCAAGAGGTTGATGCACAAGTTGTGCAAGAGGTTTTGGTTCAGAATGATGATGCTACTGATCCCTTGCTACGGGATATTGATAGTTATTTTGCACCACCTGAGGTAATATTTTATTTATATAATAATATAGATGCTTAGTTGATAGATTATTTTTATTAATCATAAATGCATAATATTATTATATAATGATTATGATATAGATATTTAGTTGATTAGGAAACATTTCTAATTATAAAATATGAATATCATTATATACAGGAAGCTGAGATTGCAGACCTAGAGGTCATTAGACCTGAGGGTAAGCAAAGGCAGGTTGATAGTTCAGCAGTTTTACCTGCTAAGGTATTAAAGCTGAATAATCTTAAATATATATTTATATAGTTTGATAGAGTTTTATGTTAATCATAAATGGTAAATATATTTAGGAACCAGTTGGTCCATCTGACAAGTATGATGGACATACAACTGACGATTCTGTTATCTTCCTTGGAAAGTTTGGTCTTGAAAACGCATTCAGGACAGTCTACTCAGGGGGAGATATTGGTATATCTGGAGTCTTGCAAAGAAAATGAGCTGAAGAGGAAGAGAGATTCTGATAAAGACGATGATCCCAATGCACCGAGTGGTGAGCAGACTGGTCCTTCAAAGACTGGTGAGCAAACTATGATTCAGGGGGAGTCTGGTGGTAATGCTGGTGCAAGCGGTTCTGGAGCTGGTACAAGTGCTGATAAGACTGCACAGGTTGATACAGAAGCTGGTAAGATAGCTTAGTATGAGCATAGTGTAGAAATTATTGGTGTTAATTTGTATAGAATAATTGTAACTTAATATTTTGGTAATATATTCGGCTTGAGATTGTAATTACAAGTTAAATGTATCAGATATTATTAAGTTATTTGATTTTATATATGTTAAGATAAAATTGTGATCCAAAGACTTCCGACTCATTGATTAGTCGAGAGGCGTGTTCCGAATAATATCGGCGGTCAAAATTTTATAATAACATATGCATTTTAGACTTGAGAGTTTGTATACTGACAAGTTAAAAATGTATTAGTTTAACTAGACAAATGATATATAATTTGATGGTTAAATTGATAATGAATTAGATCAATTAACACTTGGAAATTATATAAGGTAATTAATAGTAAATTTAAATGTTTGGTGATTATTTGCAATGCATTAGAATTTAAAATTAATTATTATTTGTTAAGTAGGTTATAAGACTTAAGAGATTTTGGATTGATTCAGGGTAATCAATAAAAGATTTTATAAGTTATATGTAAATTGCGTTTATATTTTAGGTTAAAACATACAAAAGAATTAATAAAGAAATTCTTAGATAGGTTCAGGGAAATCAATGAAGAATTTGAATTATTAATATATTTGTATTTACATTTTTCTCTAGGAATGGAAATGCTAGATCTATCAGATTCAGAAGATGATCTTTTGGATGAGATAGATGAAGAGATTGATTATGATATTGAAGAAGGAGAGTTCAAACTTCTTGAAGACTGGACTGCGGTATTTGAATCTGTGATAGATGAAGGTGTTGATCTGGATGCAAATATAGATGAACATGTTGTGAATCCATCAACGACTGAATTTGTTTTTGTAAATGAACAAGGAGAATCAGTTATTGATTTAGAAGCTTTTGTGAATGCTTCTGAAGATTCGGATACTGAGGTTGAAGAAATATAGGATAAATACAAACATATGGTTGGTAATCCTATGTTTATCCAAGAAATGCTAAAGAAGAAAAAGGAAAATAAGCCACGCATCTTGAAAGAAGTTGATATTACTGGAAAGCGTGTACTTAAAACTGGCATTATTGGATGGTATTATGACTCTGACCTGAAGCTCTTCGCGATCAAAATGTTTGACGGGGTTCAATATTTTGAGAAGAAGCTTGCAGTGTTTAGTTCGTTGCCTCGATATGAGATTCGAGACTTGGCTAGATTAGATATGATAAATCCAAGTGATGATGACTATGCTAAGTATGTTGAGCGTATCATTAGGACTGAAGGATTATCTATGAAGTTCTCGAAGATTAAGCCAAGGAAAGGAAAAATGATAAAGCTGAACGAATTCAGTCAGAGGACAGGAAGAAGAAGAAGGAAGAAGGTTTATCCAGCGGTCAACTGTGTTAAGCAAATACCTATGAAAACCATGCCTCAGAATATTTTGGGAAAGTTGAAATATTGGGGGGTAGATGCTGGATCAGGAGAAGCCTTTATGATTGAAGCTGATGATGATTATCCTGATGGCGAAAAAGAGATTCTTCATGTATATGATCACAGACACCTGATGAACTTATGAAAGGAAGATCTGATTATGTTGTACAAGAACAAGATCATATCTACTATTGGTTGGGGTGATTTAGCATGAGATTATCACAGGATGGTTAAAACATGCATCAAGCTTAAAATTTTTTGTAACACCCGGTTAAAAAGGCCAATTTTCGCGCCTATTTTAAACTTTTTATAAATGATTTAACTTTTATTTCCAATTAGCATTTTTATAAAATACTTCCATTAGAAAACATTTTAAAATAATATAAATAAGAATTTTATATTAACTTATGACTGGACAAATAAAACACGGGTATTTTGTACTGTGGTTGGAGACCACAGTCCGCGCACTGGGGATCTGTGTTGGACAAAACCCAACTTCCTCCCCCTTTTTCACCTCATTTTCAACTCCACTCTCTCTCTCTCTACTTCCATTTCTCTCTCAATCTTCTCTCTAAAATACTCACTAATCACATAAAAACACCACAAAACGATCTCAAATCGCTTGGGCCATTTAGAGAAAAACGATCACGAGTTCACGATCTACACAACCACCTTTTCGGATTTCAAATCCGACCACTTGTAAGTTTCCGACAAATCCCGTAAATCTTTAGATTTTGAAGTTTTCTTTCATAATAGTGTTTAACATACTTAGTATTAACCAATACAACAAAGAAACACGATTTTATAGCTCAAAAACACGCTTGGATTGGGTTTTTGATCGGAAAAATGCGATAGTCGCTGCTGACTGTCTGGGTGTTCATCTTTGCGACACAACCATTGTGTCGCATATTGTGTCGCATAAACCATCCATGCGACACAACCCTTGTGTCGCACTATTGTGTCGTATAAACCGTATTATGTCGTATCTTGTGTCGCATCTTATATCGCAAAACCCATGCGACACAACGCTTATGTCGCTGTTGACTCAGCACCTCGAATCCATGCGACACAACCCTTGTGTCGCAGAATTGTGTCGTACCATGCGACACAACCATTGTGTCGCATGTTGTGTCGCAGAAAACAGAAATTTTCCAAATCTTTCTAATTGTCGGAAAACGTTTTCAAATGAAAATTCAAATACGATACGGCTTGTAATCCAAAGCAAATATACTTTATAAAGTATACGAAAACTCGAACCTAATAATAATATAAATTATTATTACGAACCATCCATAACGAACCGCACTTACAAACGTACGAAATCTCTCGTGTTTAGGATATTAGGAGATTTTACTTGGCACGACTCGTTACGCTAAGACGCTAGCTCCTCAGGTGAGTTCATAGCCCCTCCTTTTTACTGTTTTCACTGATTTTGGGGGAGATACATACTCATGATTTACTTACTTTTCGTTGATAAACGAACTTACAACTGCTTTACAAACGTTTGCAAATGACATGTTAGACCCCAACGCCTTTGAGACAACCGTACATACGATGCAAACTAAGTGTGCCTTAGCAAGACAACAACTAGAATTATACAAGAAACAACAATTAAACACTTCGTCACATCGGCGATTCAGTATTACTAGATTTGGCTAGTTTACTCGTGAAACACGACCTAGAGACCACGCTTACTAATCAAGTCACGATTTATAGAACCGACTGATAGTATCCATCATTTAAGTGCTGTAGGTACTTTTCGACAACTAAGTGATATGATGACACACTTAGGCATTATGTACTACTCCGAATAGCTAGGTGACATTTATACGCATCTAGACATGACATGCTACGCCCATCATCTAGGTGGTGATTAGTCACACTTAGATACATTGTGAACACTAAACTTTACTCATAGGTGTAGATTGTTAGATTACACCTTCAACATTACCGTAGGGTAATAAACGCACGTAAATTGAGTGTAGTGTTTATCTGTAGATATCTTACACTAATTTATGCATACATAAACTGTTTAGCACGTTGTGCTACTATCGAGCCCGTGGGGCCATCACTGGGCGCGTTGCGCTACTTCCGGGCACATTGTGCTACTTCCGGGTTCGTTGAACCACTATTTAGCACGTGGTGCTACTTCTGATTACATGTACATGATGATGTACACACGCTTACACTAACAAGCACGCGGTGCTTCGCGTATATATATATATATACAGATGTACACACCCTGTTTACACCATTAAGCACGTAGTGCTTCATTAACGTTAAACAAGCATGTAATGCTTCATTTGATCACACAGTAGGCATGTTATGCTACTGCCGAGCCTGTAGGGCCATCACTGGGCGCGTTGCGCTACTTCCGGGCACGTTGTGCTACTTCCGGGTTCGCTGAACCACTACTTGGCACGTTGTGCTACTTCCGGGTTCGCTGAACCACTACTTGGCACGTGGTGCTACTACTGATTATCTATACATTACTACATTGCTATGCACGTGGTGCTTCATACATATGCATACCTATTACATACATCAGGCACGGAGTGCCTCAATACATTTGACCTTAAGCACGTGGTGCTTCATTGTTTATCCAGTTTAAGCACGTGGTGCTCTTGAACATAAAGTATGCACGTAGTGCTACTTTCATTACTTATATACTGCAGGATAATCCGATGGATTATTGGGACTCGGGATACTTATTAACAATCAACATATATTATGGTTCCTACATGGGTAGATGACCTAATTCTAGGAACCCGTACCTCTATGTAAAGACTAATAGCCGATGCATACTAAACTCCACCATCTAGTAAATTATATGGTTAGGGTAACCTACACCCCGATATACAACTTTTGTAATGTCTTTGCAAACTCATTTAATCTAAATACACGGTGGATAACCGCTTTTTATAATACGGATGGTATTATCACACGATTCATATTAAATACTCTGTGAACTCACCAGCTTTATAGCTGACCTGTTTTAGTATGTATTCTCAGGTGGGCCGCAGGATTAGGACCACTACAAGCTATGCTAGCTCGAGTCGCATGTTTTCAAACTTCGGGACAACTCTGCATTTACTTTGTATTTCAAATTATGTATTTGAAAACCACTATCAACTTTGTAAACGTTTTATTTAGTAAATGTATAACTATTTTCAACGTCTCATTTAGAGTCGTTCATTATATATCTTTATGCTTGTGATAATTGATTTAGTAACACCCGACCCGACTGCTTCCGCGACCCGAAATTTGAGGGTGTTACTGATTGGTATCAGAGCCTAAGGTTATAGTAAACTAGGTTGCATTTAGTGGGCCTAGACTATGACCGTTAGGCAGTATCCCTTGCTAGGTATGACCGGTTCAGGAATCACATCATACGAACTTAATTTAACATAGTCCGGCCAACTATGTACAATTAACGGAAGATGATGTGAAGTCTGAAAGGGGGGTCATATTGAAACGGGGATTACGATAGATGACTCTGATTGTTATTTGTTATTGCTAGACACCCTAGGCTATTATATGTACTGTAGGTATATATGAATAGGCCTTACGTGTATATTATTCCTACATATCTGTATACATGTAGGTACGATTACATCTGACATGATTCCGCTGTAGTACTGATATATACTTTCGAAGTGGCATATCGCCAGCTTCCCAACTTTTACGACTTGACCTCAAAGTTTGACCAGGTTGGTCACGACTGATTAGTATTGCGAAGGATGATCGTAATGACTAAATCCACGAATTACCTTCAAACTTACTGACGGCCCGAGGGCTATACTTGTGTAACACTACGGCACGTGATGCCACGATTTCACGGTATGTTGATACCACCATTTGAGCACGTTAGTGCAGCTTCCATTGTATGTCAATACTACAAATCAGAGCATGTTGATGCTACACTCATAGTACATGGGTACTGCAATTACGGTGCCGCGGGCACTACATTACGGCACATAGTGCTGCATTTCATAGTACTTCGGTACTACAATCACAATACATTAGTATTTCAATTACTGTGCTGATAGCACTGCATTATAGCACTAGGTGCTACTTCAATTATACATGTAGACTTGTTATAGTTGCATGTACGACTTACATATATACATATACACTTACTTAACTGGGCACGAGGTGCCATACCTGACTTTTATTATGTACGTATACTTGCTACGTATAGAAATCCCATGACTTATACACATACAGCCTTGGAGGCTACGTTCAAGAAATATACGATCCCTACCTACCTACAGTACTTTGAGTACTGCATTACAGTGCGTGGCACTACTTTTACGGCACAGGGTGCTGCATTTACAATACGTAGTTTTACAAGTACGGTGTTTCGGACACTGTACTCATGGTGTGTTGACTTCGCATTTCAGTACAAATAGTACTGCAGTTATGGTACAGTTAGTACTACACTTATAGCACATAGTGCTACACACACGGTAGGTTAGTACTGCATTATGATCTGTAGGATCATCACCATAGCATAGCCTTGAACGACTATTGGGAATAATACTACTTAGTCATGGTTATGACTGCCAATCAAAACTACTTAACTAAATCCCATCATTGGGAATGTGAACAAATAGACACAACGATTTGGATAACTAGATAGGAACAAAAATCGTCACTTCAAAAATCACGTAACGCGGGACGATGTCCACCACACACAAAACTGGAAACCTCGACTTAGATACGGATATAGGATCCTATCTCACTCTTAAAAAATACTTGGAGAAATCAACACTATCACGACAACTTACACACGTTTGCCTTTTCTTAAAGGAACATGTCTTCAAGGCAACTGACTTTCGACGAAGCTGAACTCGCCCGATACATTGCTCAAGGAGTGACCGATGCGTTACTCTCACGAAACCTACGAACTGACGGCGATGCCGCACTGAACAACCCACTCCAAACGAGACCCTGCACTTATAAAGAATTTATGAGGTGCAAACCACTACACTTCTCTGGAACCGAAGGAGCTATTGGCTTAACTAGGTGGATTGAGAAAATGGAATCCATATTCTGTCTCTGCGAATGCCCTGACGACCGCAAGGTCAGACTCTCTACCTGCACTTTTGAAGAAGGTGCACTTACCTGGTGGAACACCCAAGTTCAGTCTATGAGCACCGAAGTTGCCTACAGGATGCCCTGGGAGGAACTGAAACAAATGCTCAAGGAAGAGTACTGCCCTAAGGAGGAAATACATCGACTCGAGGTTGAACTCTGGAACCTCACTGTGAAGGGGAATGACATCACCTCGTACACCACTCGATTCCAACAATTGGCACCCTTATGCCCAAACATAGTAAACTCAGAGTCCACGCGTATCAGAAAATACATTCTAGGTCTTCCTAAGCCCATCCGAGGGAACGTCATCTCATCCGCACCTACAACCATCCGAAAAGCCATACGTTTGGCTCATGAACTAATGGCGATGAAAGCCGACTCTGAGACACTCCCTCGATCTCCTAATCCCTATAGCAAGAGGAAATGGGATGGAAATCCCAGCAATAGCCACGAGCTAACCTTAAGACCTGAACCCGTACCACTCAATATAATCAAACCCGGAGAGAAGAAATACAAGGGAAACAAACCCTTCTGCCCCAGATGCGAAAGCCACCATACGGGGGCGTGTGGCACGCCATGCAATAGGTGCAAAAGCTATGGGCACCCAACTAAGAACTGCAGAGTCCCTACTACTATCTCAAACCCTAACGGCCCGAAGGTCTGTTTCGAATGCGGAGACCCTGGACACCTCAAAAGAGACTTCCCGAGACTCTACAATAACGCCTAGCGGGATCTCTAAGGTAGGAAGGTTACGTCCTTTCTCAACAACTTAATTCTTTAACTCTTTAAACATCTAGGTGTCATCCCTCACACCATTTTGAAAAAAAAAAAAATTCAAACGCTTAAGGCATCGTCGGAAAGACACGACTAGGTCAAAGTTAAGCTTAGAGTTTGCTTTCAGCAGACTAGTTAAATTATTATCTGCTAGATATTTGGTCCTGATAGGACTACTCACAAAACGGTCACTAGGTGACAACCATCTAGTCCTTAACGGACTACGACGTAAACGGTTACCTAACAACCACAAATTAATCATACCTCGAACAAACAATATAGTCAGAATGTAACTACAACGATAAATTTCGACACAGTCATGGATTGACTGCTCCTCAACTCCGTCATAGACATGATATGTCTACTATCTACTCGATAAATCTCTCGTACGTGCATTGCTCCCCAGACTCCACGCGACCACGACATCATTTTAAATTTCGGGACGAAATTTTCATAACAGGGGGAGAATGTAACACCCGGTTAAAAAGGCCAATTTTCGCGCCTATTTTAAACTTTTTATAAATGATTTAACTTTTATTTCCAATTAGCATTTTTATAAAATACTTCCATTAGAAAACATTTTAAAATAATATAAATAAGAATTTTATATTAACTTATGACTGGACAAATAAAACACGGGTATTTTGTACTGTGGTTGAAGACCACAGTCCGCGCACTGGGGATCTGTGTTGGACAAAACCCAACTTCCTCCCCCTTTTTCACCTCATTTTCAACTCCACTCTCTCTCTCTCTCTACTTCCATTTCTCTCTCAATCTTCTCTCTAAAATACTCACTAATCACATAAAAACTACCACAAAACGATCTCAAATCGCTTGGGCCATTTAGAGAAAAACGATCACGAGTTCACGATCTACACAACCACCTTTTCAGATTTCAAATCCGACCACTTGTAAGTTTCCGACAAATCCCGTAAATCTTTAGATTTTGAAGTTTTCTTTCATAATAGTGTTTAACATACTTAGTATTAACCAATACAACAAAGAAACACGATTTTATAGCTCAAAAACACGCTTGGATTGGGTTTTTGATCGGAAAAATGCGACAGTCGCTGCTGACTGTCTGGGTGTTCATCTTTACGACACAACCATTGTGTCGCATATTGTGTCGCATAAACCATCCATGCGACACAACCCTTGTGTCGCACTATTGTGTCGTATAAACCGTATTATGTCGTATCTTGTGTCGCATCTTATATCGCAAAACCCATGCGACACAACGCTTATGTCGCTGTTGACTCAGCACCTCGAATCCATGCGACACAACCCTTGTGTCGCAGAATTGTGTCGTACCATGCGACACAACCATTGTGTCGCATGTTGTGTCGCAGAAAACAGAAATTTGCCAAATCTTTCTAAGTGTCGGAAAACGTTTTCAAATGAAAATTCAAATACGATACGGCTTGTAATCCAAAGCAAATATACTTTATAAAGTATACGAAAACTCGAACCTAATAATAATATAAATTATTATTACGAACCATCCATAACGAACCGCACTTACAAACGTACGAAATCTCTCGTGTTTAGGATATTAGGAGATTTTACTTGGCACGACTCGTTACGCTAAGACGCTAGCTCCTCAGGTGAGTTCATAGCCCCTCCTTTTTACTGTTTTCACTGATTTTGGGGGAGATACATACTCATGATTTACTTACTTTTCGTTGATAAACGAACTTACAACTGCTTTACAAACGTTTGCAAATGACATGTTAGACCCCAACGCCTTTGAGACAACCGTACATACGATGCAAACTAAGTGTGCCTTAGCAAGACAACAACTAGAATTATACAAGAAACAACAATTAAACACTTCGTCACATCGGCGATTCAGTATTACTAGATTTGGCTAGTTTACTCGTGAAACACGACCTAGAGACCACGCTTACTAATCAAGTCACGATTTATAGAACCGACTGATAGTATCCATCATTTAAGTGCTGTAGGTACTTTTCGACAACTAAGTGATATGATGACACACTTAGGCATTATGTACTACTCCGAATAGCTAGGTGACATTTATACGCATCTAGACATGACATGCTACGCCCATCATCTAGGTGGTGATTAGTCACACTTAGATACATTGTGAACACTAAACTTTACTCATAGGTGTAGATTGTTAGATTACACCTTCAACATTACCGTAGGGTAATAAACGCACATAAATTGAGTGTAGTGTTTATCTGTAGATATCTTACACTAATTTATGCATACATAAACTGTTTAGCACGTTGTGCTACTATCGAGCCCGTGGGGCCATCACTGGGCGCGTTGCGCTACTTCCGGGCACATTGTGCTACTTCCGGGTTCGTTGAACCACTATTTAGCACGTGGTGCTACTTCTGATTACATGTACATGATGATGTACACACGCTTACACTAACAAGCACGCGGTGCTTCGCGTATATATATATATACAGATGTACACACCCTGTTTACACCATTAAGCACGTAGTGCTTCATTAACGTTAAACAAGCATGTAATGCTTCATTTGATCACACAGTAGGCATGTTATGCTACTGCCGAGCCTGTAGGGCCATCACTGGGCGCGTTGCGCTACTTCCGGGCACGTTGTGCTACTTCCGGGTTCGTTGAACCACTACTTGGCACGTTGTGCTACTTCCGGGTTCGCTGAACCACTACTTGGCACGTGGTGCTACTACTGATTATCTATACATTACTACATTGCTAAGCACGTGGTGCTTCATACATATGCATACCTATTACATACATCAGGCACTGAGTGCCTCAATACATTTGACCTTAAGCACGTGGTGCTTCATTGTTTATCCAGTTTAAGCACGTGGTGCTCTTGAACATAAAGTATGCACGTAGTGCTACTTTCATTACTTATATACTGCAGGATAATCCGATGGATTATTGGGACTCGGGATACTTATTAACAATCAACATATATTATGGTTCCTACATGGGTAGATGACCTAATTCTAGGAACCCGTACCTCTATGTAAAGACTAATAGCCGATGCATACTAAACTCCACCATCTAGTAAATTATATGGTTAGGGTAACCTACACCCCGATATACAACTTTTGTAATGTCTTTGCAAACTCATTTAATCTAAATACACGGTGGATAACCGCTTTTTATAATACGGATGGTATTATCACACGATTCATATTAAATACTCTGTGAACTCACCAGCTTTATAGCTGACCTGTTTTAGTATGTATTCTCAGGTGGGCCGCAGGATTAGGACCACTACAAGCTATGCTAGCTCGAGTCGCATGTTTTCAAACTTCGGGACAACTCTGCATTTACTTTGTATTTCAAATTATGTATTTGAAAACCACTATCAACTTTGTAAACGTTTTATTTAGTAAATGTATAACTATTTTCAACGTCTCATTTAGAGTCGTTCATTATATATCTTTATGCTTGTGATAATTGATTTAGTAACACCCGACCCGACTGCTTCAACGACCCGAAATTTGAGGGTGTTACATTTTTGCAGGTAGTAAGATTTACTCTAGAAAATCAAAGACAGCGTGAAGATAAAGACGCTAGAGCTATTGTCAAGGGGGAGTCTGTTGAGACATAGATTGTGACTACAGATCTAGCTTGAAATAGGACTGGTGTAATTATTATTGCGTTTGTACATTGGTTTAGATTTGTAAATAAATATTTGTATTGTTAGTGATATTCGTTAAACATATTATTTTGTTAAAGTTAGACGAATTATTAAATACGAAATAAGTATATACGTTTTGTGCAAGGCGAGTCGAGTTCTCAAGTCGCAGCGAGTTGAGCTGCAAGATGAGAACTGAACTCGCGGAACATTAGTCTGGCGAGCCGAGTCCTATAGTGGGCTTGGGCTGCGAGTTGGACCGAACTCGCCGGCCCATGCGAGCCGAGCCGAGACAGAAACATATAAACGATTTTCTTTATAAAATCGTTAACATTTTTTTTGCATTCTTATTCTTCATCTGCGAATTCAAGAAACCAGAGAAAACAAACCTAACGGCTAGGCTTTGACGTTTTATCGTTTAAAGTTAAGCTTTAATATACGCAATTACGAACTTACTCGTTATTAGTAAGATAACACCGTATTGAGGGATTCTGCACCTTAATACTACAGATAACGAAGTTATCGATCCTAAGAACTAGGGACTTACAAAAACTGTTTAGAAACCGCATGCCTATATAAAAGTTACCTTTAGATGAAATATTAGAGAAGCAAAATGATGTAGCGTATATAAATAAATTCATCGAAAGAGATTACAACTATAACAAATATTTTAGCATAATGATTATCATAATACACATTTAATATTAGTTCCATATGAAAGGCTTTCTTTATTGACAATATTAATGTGTTTTAAATTTCACAAATTCAATATTACTTACATGGCATACCTAACTATCAAGAGTTATCACATCACATTATTGATTGTAGAATACATCCACATGGTCTAGGGGGATAGCCACTTAGTATATAGGAAAGATATGGATGCCAGCACCATATTCACATTCCTCTTTATATAAAAGGTTGATATCATTTAACTATTAAATAAGAAGTTATCATCTCTTAGAATTTTGACAGGCATCTTAAATGATGCCATGTGTCCTAAAAGATTAATTAGATACTAAAAAGAATTACCACTAATTATGGAAAATACATAAATAAAAAGACTTGCATTTCAATTAATTATTACTTTGAAACAAATTAGATAACATTAGCACATTATAAGCTAAACCACATTAACCCATTAGATCAAGTAATTCTAGACTTTTTTAAACAATGCATTAGCCCATTAGTTATAATTGTTAAATGTCGTATATGTTATTAAACAAAAAATGTCTACAAAATTGTTCTTATAGATTAAGCATCCATAAGCTCATTCCAATTGTCGTGGTTATTATTTCGATATATTCACGTCTCACTTTATATTTTCTCTTCTTGAGTACCTACTCTTACTTTTCCGGTCTATATTTTGAATCAAACCAAATAATAACCACGACATTCTTCTTGAGTAACAATGCTATTATTTCGATATGCTTACTTCATATATGGTTTCATCTTTTCATAAATTCTTCTTTTCATATTTCATTCTTGACTATTAAGTAGTTTTAACATCTATATATATAAAAAATCATATTCTCTAATTATGTCATGGTTTCATTGTCAATGAATAGAACAACTAACATGAATGCATCTCTAATAGGTAAATTGTTCATCTGATTGTTAACAGCATACGATTATTGTTATCATTTAACTTCTATTTGTTCCAAATTTAACTGGTCATACAACTAATTTTCTCTTCACATACTATTCAAAGTAGTGATGGTGTTTGACAATAGCTGAGGATAAGATCGATAAGATATTAGACGTTTATCTTTTCCGTTTCAATCAAGAGCATCCTTAAAGATAAGATATCGAAAAAATTAATATTAATCTTTCTGAGCGCACGGCCCGTATACTTTCTAATGTATTTATGACACCCGAGATTTATTCCAACAAAACGAAAATTTTATTTATGAACAAGAGTTTTATATTAAAATCGGAAGCGATACAAGGTTTATACTAGTCTAAAAGATGACTATAAACAAGCAACAACGTCTCCGGGTATCATCTGGTCCTACGAGTTCCCTTCATGCGAGCCAACTAGTTGTGTCCTGAGATATACACGTACATGCATAAGCCTAAAGGTTTAGTGATTTCGTGTGCTTGTGTACAAAAATATCACACACAATATGCAATGATGATGTGTAACGTGATAATGTAAAATATAGGAAATATAGAGAGATCTCTATGTCTGTCAGGGTTAACCAGATGTCAAGTCGTTATCCGACATTGATAAGCATGCGTGCTATCAATGTCATGACTATCTATACCAGCACTTTCGATAGTGACAAGTATCTGCTAGTACTGATTTAGTACAAACAAGTGGCCGCTTGTGTACTAATCGTACCAATATATATGTGAGCCAACAACCATCATGTTTCAGCCATTAAAATTACATATATATTAATGAGCCAACAACCGTTACGTTTCAGCTCCTGGTTACCCGACGACTAAGGTGACGTAATATATCTGAAAATCAACATTCGTGCTTAAATGCAATTTAAACAGATAATCAAGTAATCAGGTAATCACGTGGTATATCGTATATATCTCAGTTTTGAAAATAACACGAAACTCACCTCGTTAGTTTAGGTTGTGATTGTTGTGTCAACCTATTAATATATAATTAATATTAGACATTAATCAATTAAGTATTACTACGTATGAAATTATCATTATATACCTACCATTTTTATTAATTAAACATGTGACTAGATCATTAAATTAAATTATTAAATTAAAATTATCAAAGCTTATAATGCATGAAGTCTACGTAATTTAATTTAATAAAATATTAATTAAAGAAACTAAATAATTAATGGAAAGGAAGTAGAACTTACTTTGATTGGTTTCCAATAGTGTGCACGTGAGTGTGTATGTATATGTAGGTGTAGTGGCGTAGATGTATAAGTGTAGGTGTAAAATTTTAGTTACTACCTGGCTTCGTATTTATACTAAGATTTTGAGGTGCTTGTCATCCTAGCTATATATTAGGCTACCATATGTGGCAGCATTTTCCTCCATCTTTGGTTAGCAAGTTTTAATACTCAGCAAATTATGATATTATCTAGTGTTAGTCAGCAAATAGTCAGGAGCTTAGTCACTACTTGGATTTATATCCATCGTATTAGTTTCAAAGCATGGGCTATCGCATGGGTTCTTACGCACGACACGGGTCGGAGCATGCTAAAGTGTGAATATCTTTACTAATTATAAACTCATCAAGCAATTGTTAGTCAAGTTGGTTAAATTAAACTTTTAAATTTCTAAATTATAATTTGTGTTTAATTTTCACTTAATAATAATATAGCATTGTTTATTTGGATGTTACAAATCTACCCACCTTTAAGAAATTTCGTCCTCGAAATTCAATCACTCAAATAGGTAGGGAAATTTTGATCTCATTTCTTATTCATGTTCCCAACTAGCCTCTGAACCATGATGGTATTGCCACTGGACTTTGACTAAAGGAATAGACTTATTCCTAAGTTGTTTAATCTTTCTATCAAGGATTGATTGTGGTTGTTCTATAAAACTAAGATTGTCATCAACACTTAATTCATCTAAGGGAATTATTGTTGACTCATCTAGAATGCACTTCTTGAGGTTTGACACATGAAATGTATCATGTATTCCTTGTAGTTCTACAGGAAGGCTTAGTTTATAGGCAACCTTACCAATCCTTAATAGTAAAAGGTCCTATATAACGAGGGCTCAGTTTTCCTCGTTTCCCAAATCTCACGATTCCCTTCCAAGGTGATATCTTTAACATAACCTTATCACCAATATTAAACTCGATAGGTTTTCTCCTTCTATCTGCATAACATTTCTGTCGATCTTGTGCAGATTTAATCCTATCTCGAATCTGAACAACTTTATCAGTTGTTTTTTGTACAATTTCTGGGCCAGCCATTTGCTTTTCTCCAACCTCATTCCAACATATTGGCGTTCTACATTTCCGACCATATAATGCTTCATATGGTTCCATTTTGATGTTGGAGTGATAACTATTGTTATAAGCAAATTCAACCAACGGTAAATGATCATCCCAATTACCTCCAAAGTCAACTACACATGACCTAAGCATATCTTATAAGGTCTGTATAGTTCTTTCACTCTGACCATCCGTCTGTGGAAGATATTCAGTACTCAAGTTAACTGAGTACCCATTTCTTTCTGAAAACTTCTCCAAAATGTCGATGTGAATCGTCTATCTCAATCTGAGACAATAGAGAGAGGTATGCCATGTCTACTCACTATCTCATTGACATATAACCTTGCTAGTCTTTCCAAGGTATATGTTTCTCTAATAGGTAAGAAATGAGTGGATTTGGTTAATCTATCAACAATTACCCATATGGCATCGTGACTCTTTTGAGTTTTGGGTAGTTTAACAACAAAATCCATTGTGATATGATCCCACTTCCAAACAGGAATCTCTAAAGATTGTAAACTACCATATGGCTACTGATGTTCAGCTTTGACTTGGAGACATGTATGACATGTCTCAACAAAATCTCTAATTGATCTCTTCATTCCTGGCCACCAATACATTAACTTTAAATCCTTATACATTTTAGTGCTTCCAGGATGAATTGAATATCTTGATTTATGAGCTTCGTTTAAGATTATTTCTCTGAGATCACCATGTCTAGGGATCCAAATTCTTCCTTTGAACCTTTTGATCCCATCACTGTCATTTTCAAGTAGTTTGAATTGACCTTTCATTCTTTCTTCGTTCAAACTTCCATTTTGAACAACTACATGTTGCACCTCTTTGATTTTGTTATTTAAATCCAAAGTCAGTTCAATTCTCATAGCCCTGACTTTAGTTAGCTCTTTTCTCTCTTTTCGACTCAAGGCATCTGCTACAACATTTGCCTTTCCTGGATGGTAAAGAATTTCACGATCATAATCGCTTACTAATTCCATCCAGCGTCGTTGTCTCATGTTTAGCTCTTTCTGCTTAAACAAGTATTTCAACCTCTTGTGATCTGTATAGATCACACATTTCGTTCCATATAAATAATGTCTCCATAGCTTCAATCCAAACACCACTGCAGCTAATTCCAAGTCATGCATTGGATATTTCTTTTCATGTTCTTTCAATTGCCGTGACGCATAAGCTATAACTTTATCTCGTTGCATTAGTACACAACCCAAACCTAGGTTTGAGGCGTCACTATATACAACGAAATCACCATTTCCTTCTTGTAGTGTCAAGACTGGTGCACTACTCAACTTTTGTCTTAGTGTCAGGAAAGATTTTTCTTGTTCAGGACCCCATTCAAACTTAGCATTCTTTCTTGTAAGTTTTGTTAAAGGCGTTGCAATCTTAAAGAAGTCTTGAATGAATCGTCGGTAGTATCCGGCTAGACCAATGAAACTACGAACTTCCTTAGGTGTTTTAGGAGGTTCCCATTTCATTACTGCATCTATCTTTTCCGGGTCTACTTTAATTCCTTCTTTATTAACTACATGCCCTAAGAATTGAACTTCTCTTATCCAAAACTCACACTTAGAAAATTTGGCATATAGTTTCTCTTTCTGAAGTAATTCTAATACAGCTTGATGTATCGTAAAAAGTCACGTTTTTACATGCATTAATTGTCCCATATTTAGCTCTTTTCTAACAAATACATCTTAAAATCATCATTATTCACCAACTTTTGTTAGAAAGGTATAAACTTGTCGGTCTTTTGAAAATCAAGCAAAAAGGGTGGAAAACTGACCTAAATAGACACCATTTTGAGCCTAACCCTAATTCTACTGTAAACTTCATGCCAGAACCATATAACTGTCTTATTTTGTATCCATGGAGATTACGAGAACGTGGATATAAGGATTGCTCAAGATGGATCAAGGATGAAGAAGATATGCTACAAAAAGCACAACCGAAGACTACGAAACGTATTCTGGACACGCCTGGGCTCCACACCTCCAATTTCTACAAAATTAGCATCATTATAAGCGTAACAGAATTACAAGACTGTAGGCGAAAGAATCAAGTCAAACGGACGTGAAACGAAGAAGATACGCACGAATTAAGCAACGAGAAAAGCCGAAAAAATCACACGGCCACCACCAAGCCGTGTACGGCCTTGATGTGACTGTGTACGGCCCTAAACAGGCCGTGTACGGCCCTATTTAGGCCGTGTATGGCCTTTTGCCTTCTTGTGGTCTCTCGTTTTGCTTCGTTTGCTTGTACATGCATGCTTGTGGACTTGTACTCTTGCATCATTGGTTGCCTATAAATAGGGCACCCCTCATCCTCATTTCACACACCATTTTTCACAAGAAATCTCTCACTTTCTCTCTCACATACTCTTTCTCTCTCTAGTTTAGATTAGGTTAGTTTCTCTCTCTAGTTTCTCTCTCTAGAGAACTAGAGAGATGTAGGCACGGTTCGAGTGGGGAAGATAGCTGTAGCTTAGGAATTTTATTGTATTGAAGTTTTCAAGACTCTGGCTTGTACTACTCAGTGTTACACTGCTTAAATACTAGTTATTACTTATTCCTTTACTTACGGTTATTATGTTTTGTTTGCATGATATCTTTGTTTGTTTTGCGAATATTGCCATGCTATTTACGTAGTTTGATACAGTGATTGTTGAAATGTAGATATTAGGATTATGGATGATATTTAAATCATATTTAACATGCTATGATTGGTGATTGTTTTGATGTATATCTGGTTGAGTTGTACATGAATATAGACTTAATCAAGTTTCCACCCTTTCCAGTCTTTCACGTGACTATTGCCTTAGGATAGGATCTGATCAACCCTAATACTACGTAGATATAGTTATCTCATATTATAGTATGACGCTATGAATATTCCATAATTCGGCACATTACTTCGTATAGCGTTGGAAACACCTCGTGTGGAGTACAAATACGTGGAAGCTAAGGAACTGCCGTAGGTCTATTTCATCAGGGAATACCTAAAAGTCACCCTTTTAGAATATGGGTCTAGGAACAATAAAGCTGTGGAAATGCTCGATGCACCGTACACCGTTAGTACACCAAGGTTAAAATACAGCTGTGGAAATGCTCGCTGCACCGTATACCGTTAGTACACCAAGGTTAACATACAGCTGTGGAACTACTTTAATGTACAGTACACCGTTAGTATGCCTTGAGTCTGAAACACTGTGGATATGCCAAATGCACTGTACACCGTGAGTATACCTTCAGTCTGGAACACTGTGGATATGCTAATTGCACTGTACACCGTGAGTATTCCTAGGGATGAACGCCTGATAGCAAAGGAGGGTCAAATTCATGATGGAGTTAATTATGCTTAAACCTGATATAAATGAGTTCTGAAAAGAAAGCAAGTATTCGGCTGTAATACAAGATGCTTAAACCGCTTAACTCAACATAACCGACAGCTCAACATATATAGCCTACAATTTGTACATACCTAGATAAACTTAGATAGATTTAGGTGTTAAGAAAGGTCAGATATATAATTGCAGTTTGTTACCTTATGCCTACACCCAGGATATATCATCCGTAGAGGTCGCTTAGTCTTTTAAGACAAGTGAGGGGGGTTTAAACAACCTATTTCTGATCAGCATCAGGATAACCTAGGATTCAGTGACATATGCTTTTAGGCTTTTAGACTAAAATGTAGGGTCTTAGTGTTTACACCGACTGTCCGTCTGATGATTTGCCCAAGGTAGTCTCCAATCATCTTTATAATGAATATCATCCAGAAACCCTAATTATCGAAGTTTCTGCAATCACGCTCTACTTGTTGCCTACTCTTTATTTTATTTACTTGTTTATTTAGTATTAGATAAACCAACCAAAACCTACCTAGTTTTATAAACCCATCCTATCAGAAAGCTCGTTTACGGTAAGTCCCTTTTAGTTCCATTCGCTCCGATTTTAAGAACGACACTCGAGTTATACTTACTGCTTACTCCCCAAAAGTAGGTAGTACTTATAGTTTGAGCCCCAGCTCATATAAATTTAAATCCTAACACGTTCACGTGTTGCGTCGTTGTTTGCAGGACCACTGTGCCCACCTTAGAACGACCGCAACAGAGTCAGCACTCTGACGGTGCAACAGGTTTTTGGCGCCGCTGCCGGGGATCGGTTGAGCGTAGTGAACTTTAAGATTACCGTAGATAGTTGACTTTTAGGAGACCTTTCCTTAAGATTTTCATTACTTTAGGAAGTTAATTGCTTTAATAGTTAGTTGAATTAGAAAAACCCTAGAAAACCCTAATTCTCCTTCCAGTCTTATTTCTCCCATGGATGAGATAACGATCATGGACGATGCGGAATTCTTTGTGTCTTCCCACGAAGAGGTCTGTGTTAACCAGGAAGTTGAGATTGACGAATATTCATCCTTAGACTTAGGTTTTGATACATCTCAGCAGAAGATTTCACCTTCTGTCACTATTGAATTAAGTGGTCAACCCACACTTGACCCTGAGATTTTATCAATCTTATCTAAGTACCCACATTATGTTAGACCTGCCACCCTACCAGAAGACATTCCTTTCGGTATTGAAGTTTTCTTCTATCCACCAATGCCTTGGATGGATTTGAATGAGCGACTGCATTGCTTAGATGAATACTTCAGGTATGATCTTCCAGATATATTGCGAGCCTACCCCACTACTCTTTTTCAAAGTGTAGAAGTGGATGAGTGTCTCCAGTGTCCTGAGGATCCTGAACTAGAAACACCAACCCCATTAAACCCTGAATCAAGTAATAACACATCAGAATCAAGTAATGAACACCACTTAGGAAACTTTCAAAAGCCCAGTAGGAGAATAGATATATGTGCTGATTTTCTTAGGAACCTTAAGATATCCGATTTCCCCTTTTCAACTGAGCAGAGGAAGACCTTCGTAGTAATTGATAGGATAATAACATGTCTACATGCTAATTACGATCAAAAAGGACGAGTTATTACTGAAATCAGAGTTAGACCTACTAATGGATCTAATAGCTAGCACCGAGTATCCATCTGTTTCACAGATTAGGATTAATCGTTATGTTGCTGCCCTGATTGATGAGCTCGAATCTTGGATTGAGAGAGCCCCTATCACATATACTTTGATTCCATGCGTTAAACTATTCTTTGTTGATCCTGCCACTTATCTGATTAATGAACTGAGATCAATTTTCCCTGATTCCACTAAGGAAACCATGGATTCTGCTTTCTTCCAAAAAAGGAAAGAAATCCATGTTAAGCTTACTCAGTTGTTACTAACATCTAAATTCCCTTTTACTGAGCAACAAAGGATCAACAAGAGGATAACATTTAGATACCGAGGGAAGAGCCCATATACCCTGAGGTTGTTACTGAGTTCTTGATGACATTCGAGCTTGACCTGGAGTAAGAGATTGGTAACGACAAGAGGATAACATTTAGATACCGAGGGAAGAGCCAGAATGTATCCATTTCAGGCTTAGCTAGACACTTGGGATTATATTCAGCGGATCAGATTAGCTAAGATTTGTTTCTACGTGGTCATCAGACGATTCCTCATCATCCCGAGAGGAACCATAGGGTCATTTGGAGTGAGCTGACTGGCACCCACTACACTTGTGGTGCCAAGTCCTCGGCTCTGATTCTGCCTCAGTTACGTCTCCTACACAACATTATTGTGACATCTATTATGGGAAAGAATGAGACCGGGCTGATAAATGGGGATGAGTTGTATATTATTGATGCTATCATGAACCGCCAGAATATTAATGTGGCTAGCATTATTGCTGAGAGGATGGCGAAGGAGAAGAACTTGGACCTGACAAAGCATGTGTTTATGGGAGCTTTCATTACCAGATTATTGAGAGGGATGCGACTCTTGAAAAAGAGTCATGAGGACGAGTATAGAGTGTCTTCCACTTCATTACCTTGTGACTTGGATTACTGCAAGAAGATCCAGCTGATTACTGAGGATTCTGAGAGGCAGTATTACTAGAAGGACACTCAGCAGCCTATTCCAGGATGTTTCATGACTAGGAAGAGGGTCAGAGAGGAGGATGTAGAGACTCCAATTACTTATAGAGTGGATAGAGTACCGGCTGTGCCTAGGAGTACTAGGACACCAGTCAGGGATGCAGGGGTTGGGACATCAGATCCCCGAGCTTAGATACGTCATACAGATCCAGTCACTCCCATGACCCAGTACTTCACTTTGCACGCGTTGGCTATCAACAACGCGCATCAGGCACTTATAGCTAAGGCTTTAGGTATTCCAGCTCCCGAGTCGCTCCTATACGAGTGTGTGCCACTACCACCAGTTCCACCATCCACTACCATGCCACCATCCACTACCATTCCACCACCTACTACCATACCAGCATACACTACCCACATACCACCTACTACTACCATTCCACCCACACGGTCGGTCGAGCACTGTTTATCGGTTGATGTTGCATTTCCACATCCTACTGCATCAGCCCGTAGAGCCCATTCTTCTCAGCAGTCCGCAGGAGGAGAGGCTGCTGGTTCCTACCGACCAGATATTGTTCATTTGGGCGCTGATCCTTTCACATTATCAGAGTTTGCAGGGTTACTGGCATTAGACGCTATACCTTCTGATGAGCTTCCTACAGATGATATGCTTAGGCATATTTACAGGACCAAGATGGAGCGTGAGGGGATTACTTATGAGGACTTTCAACAGTTGGCCTTAGAGGATCCGATGAAGTTACCTGCCTGCTCCCTTAGAGATGTATTGATGCAGTACAGACAGGTGAGGTCAGAGGAGCAGAGAGTTTCCAGTGGTCAGCAGTCAGTTGCCGGACCTTCCTCAGTTCCTCCACCGGTTCAGCCATCTATTCAGGACTCTGATCAGGGCTCTCCAGCACCCTAGATCTATGCACCCATATCTACATACTTACTATTTCCTCTATTCCGTACTTTTGACTTGTTGTGTGGTTGTGGAACTTTACTTTGTTATATTTTTGGGACATGAACTATCAGACACAGTCTGTTTAGTTTCTTTGTTTTTCAGTATCTAGTTATCAGTTATTTAGTTTACTTATTATGTTTTAATCTCTGTTTTTCTTAGCTAGAATAAGTGAAATGTGTTTGTGCAAATGAGAATTGAGGAAAGGAGATGCCGATCGTTCACGAAGAAACTGCTTTCTGCATGGAATCAACCAAGAAACTTCAATCACCTGGAGATCGCCGCTTCTTTCTTTAAACACATCTCCCCGTCTCTACCTTAGGGAAGTTCCTTTCTTTTTGTCACGATTTTCGCCATTACCATATATCCAACTATGCCTAAATTCTAAGTGTGGGATTCCATCCCACCAAATTTTTCAAAACACTTAAAATTGTTCCACTATTTCAAAACCTAAGTGTGGGATTTTTCCCGAAGAAAATCTTATGTCTTAGCAATGAACATTGAGGACAATGTTGTTTTAAGTGTGGGATACACGGTATATAAATACCGCAAGTTTATATTTGCCTATCCAAAGTAATACCTCCGTTTTCATTCAAACTTTTTCAAAAAATTTCGCAAAACCAACCTAAAAGGTTGAGATTTTTAATCACCAAAAACATTCGAAAATCCAACCTCGACGGTGTTCGACATCCATTCGGTTGATTTTGAATATTTTTCAAAAGATTTTAGTCTTAGAAAATTCTTTTAAAGGGATAAACCTTCTGTCAAAATAAATAAATTGCTTTGGAAAGTAAGATAAGGCAAAAATAAGAACGTATCTTAAACTGAAATTGTGAAATCCTCTAGGCATCGCATGACTTGGTGCATATAACCCCTTTTCGTTGTGAGGTATTTGAGACCATTATAAGCATTCATTTTTAATGCTTCACTTTCATTTCAGAGTGTGCGCCGATGCATGTGTCTTTGAATTAGAACTTGCTCCTGTAATGCGTTTCGAGACCATACCAATGAGTGCCGTACGCGGTATAGGTGCAATTATATGATCTTGGCATTTATTAGGATTAACCCATTTCTTTCATATCTTTTCAAGCCAACCCTTCCAACTTTCTTTCTAAGATTGTTGATGATCCGATTAGAAAACCCTTTGCGCCTTAGCCATTTCATTTCAAAACCACAAAAACCCTAAACACTTCCCCACAACACAAACACTTTCCCACTAAACATCATTCCAGATCGCGAACTTCATAGATTTCATTTCAAAACCACAAAAACCCTAAACACTTCCCCACAACACAAACACTTTCCCACTAAACATCATTCCAGATCGCGAACTTCATAGATCATAAGTAAAAGATTGCTTGAGATATCTTTCTATTGGTGTCTCATCTTCGAACATCTCTCCGTATCTTTCAAGAGTTTAAAAGAAAAGAAATCTAAAAAGAAGATACGATACAAAAGCGAAGATAGTACTCATCACGAAGATATTATCCGCAGAAGACAGTATGAAAAATTGGTACTTGTCAGAAGAGAAGACAAAGATGTCCCACTACATGAAGGATCTCCGAGGTCATAAAAAGAAGAAAAAGGAAAAAAAAAAAAAAAAAAAAAGAAAAGCAGACCTTGGAGGACTCCTAGAAAAATAAGCAGGCTACTCTCCAAAGAAGAAAAATCCATTAGATCTCGAAAGAAACATCAAAAGAAGAGATTATTCCTCTAGGAGATGAGTCTACTCTAGTAGTTATCTCAAGTGAAACTTGCTTTGATCTTTGAAAAGCTCCGAGTCTGAAGTTTTAAAACCATTGACCAAACTACCCCCTATCCTTACCCACTTTACCCTTACTCACACAACCCGATTAAAATGCCTTGGGATCATTAGCACCGTTCTCAAAGGAGTGATGGAGATTCAATTCTCGACCAAGCCTATGACGATGAGCGCTGCATGACTGGCAATGAGCGATTTCGTTTCTATAGATTATGTTGAGACATAGATTGTGACAACAGATCTAGCTTGAAATAGGACTAGTGTAATTATTATTATGTTTGTATATTGGTTTAGATTTGTAAATAAATATTTGTTTTGTTAGTAATATTCGTTAAACATATTATTGTGCTAAGTTAAACGAATGTTAAATACGAAATAAAGAAATAGACGTTTGATGCGAGGCGAGTCGAGATCTCAGGTCGCAGCGAGTCGAGCTGTGAGGTGAGACCTGAACTCGTGAGGTATCAGACTGGCGAGCCGAGCTCTATACTGGGCTTGGGCTGCGAGTTGGACCGAACTCGCCGGCCCATGCGAGCCGAGCCGGACAGAACTATTTAAACGATTTTCCTTATGAAATCGTTAACACTTTTTGCATATTCTGAACCTGCGAATTCGAATAACCCAGAGAAAACAAACCTAACGGCTAGGCTTTGACGTATTATCGTTTAAAGCTAAGTATTAGTATACGCAATGCGAACATATTCGTTGTTAGTAAGATAACACCGTATTGAGGGATTCCGCACCTTAATACTACAGATAACGAAGTTATCGATCCTAAAACTAGGGGACTTACATCTGGTATCAGAGCTTTCGGGCTAAATACGAGTGTGTTCATAAGTTTTAGTGATATTGCGTTTTTGATTCGGGTCGTTTTTACGTGCATACTTGCAATACTAACGATCAAAATCATTCTCTGGAAGTTTTAGGGTTAGTTTACAGTCGAAATTCTCTGTTTCGTTCGTAAAAATACCTTAAATTTTCGTTTTTTCGGGTTTAACAGCCGTTTCGCGGGTCGAGATTAGGGTTCCAGCGTCGCCTGCGAACCGAGTTGAACTAGCGAGTCGAACTGAGGCTTGCGAGTCGAACCGAGATCCCTCGCGAATCGACATCACTTGCGAATCGACATCTTTTAGCAATCCGAACTTAGGCTTGCGAATCTACGAATTCTGCGAGTCGAGCTGAGATTGCGAGTTGAGCTGAGTCTTGCGAGTTGAGTTTTCTGAATTCGCTGAAACAGTTTAATTTTACATTTTTAAGATGTCTGACTTAAGTAGAATGATCGAAATGGACCACGAGGTGGGAAAGTCAAATGTTCCACCTAAGTTGTTAAGAATCGAGGATTACTACAATTGGAAGGACAGATTCGAATCTTACTGTAGATTCCATGACCTGTCTATTAGGCCATACATGTTGCTTACGGATTATATGATGTGGGAGGTGGTTACTAATGGACCAAACTATACTAAGGATGCAGATGGTAAAAAGGAAGAAAGACCACCACCAAAGTCTGATGCAGAGAGAAAAGAAAGAGCAACAGAGTGGAAGGCATTAAGTACTCTACTTTTGTCTATTCCTAATGAGTATCAAAGGAAGTTTGAAAACTGTGAAGATGCTCAGGTTCTTATGCAAGCAATTGTTAAGAGATTTGGTGGTAATGATAACACCAAGAAGAATAAGAGATCTCTTCTCAAACAACAGTTTGAAAACTTTGCAGGTGTAAAGTCTGAAACTCTGACTCACACTTTTGATAGATTTCAAAAGCTTGTGGGTGATCTTGAGAATCACAATGTCAAGATTGATAAAGATGACTTGAACAGGAAGTTTCTAAGATCACTTGGTACATATTGGAATATGTACACTGTGGGACTTAGACAAAGTCCAGATCTTGAAGAGAAAGAGATTGAAGACCTGTACAATGATCTGAGGAATTTTGAGCCTGAAGTTCTAGCGTTGAAACAGTCCAATGGTAGCTCTAACAATGCTGCTTTTGTTTCTGTTGGTGAATCTGGTAGTTGTAGCACATCTGGTGCTAATGATAATGTATTGGAAGCATTCTTTGCAAGCCATGTGAATTCATCATTAACTACAGAAGATTTGGAGCAGGTTAGTGAAGAGGACCTGGAAGAGATGGATTTAAGATGGCAGATGGCCATGATTACAATCAGGGCAAAGAGGTTTATGCAGAGTTCTGGGAACAGAAATTTTTCTTACAAGAGAGATGGTGTAGCTGGTTTTGACAAGAGCAAGGTGGAATGTTTCAACTGTCACAAGATGGGACACTTTGCTAGGGAGTGCAAGAGCACACAGGCTGGAGGATCTCAGAATGGTTTTGTAAGAAATAATTCTAGTCCTCAAAGAAGATTGATACCAGTTCAGAACACCACTTCAGATTCATTGGTTGCTCAAGATGGAATGGGAGGATTTGACTGGAGTGACCAAGAAGAGCTTGTAACCACAAATCAAGCTTTGATGGCTGTCACAGAAGAACCAGAGTCTTCAGACATTCCATATGAGGTACAATCTAAATTATGTTCTCCTGCATGTAAGAAAATGGTTAAATTTTATAGGGATCATAATATGGTTGTGTGTAATGAATTAAAAGCTTGTAAGGAAAAGAGTCAACATGCCACTTTAGCTATTGAAAACTTAGAAAATCAGATAAAAGCTTATGAAAAGAATGAATCTCAATTTCACTTAGATATTAAGTATCTAAATTGGGAAAAGAAAGCTTTACAAACAAAAGTTGATATGCTAAGTGCTAAGTTGGCTGAGGCAATTTCTGATAAGGAGTCAATAAAACTGAAAGTTGATGAATTGGAAAATGTTTCAAAAGGTGTTCAAAACTTAATCAAGTCTCAAATACATGATAAATTAAAACTTGGATTAGGTTACAACCTTAATGCTGTCCCTCCACCTTATAATCATACTTATTTCCCACCTAAAAGTGATTTTGTTTTAGAAACACTTAAGGTAGGTGTGTCTGAGGAGGTTAAAAAGGTAGATCCAGTTGTTAATTGTGATGATAATGTGAATTTTGATAAAGTTGAGGTATCTGATTGGACTGAGGAAGATGAGAGTGATAGTGATAGCTCATTCAGTGGTAATTCTGTAGATGGTAGTGTTAAGTCAATTACTGGTCTAGTTTCTGAACTTAATAGTACTAAACTAGAAGAGGGTAAAAAGATGTTTGTTGAGAAAGCAAAAGCTCAAATAGATCAAGTCAGGAAAACCAACAAGGCTAGTTCAGGTTTAGGGTATGTACACAAAAAGGTCAATACTGAATCAAAAGACAAGTTGAAATCTGAGTGTGATAAGTGTACATGTAAATCAAAGAAGTCTGAGTTACATACTGCAAGTAATGTGAATAAATCCATTCCCAGGGGTAATCAAAGAAATTGGAACCAATTGGTTTCACAAAGGTTGGGTAATGGGTTTGAATGTGTGAAAAGAAAGTCATGTTTTATTTGTGGTAGATATAATCATCTTCAACAGGACTGTTACTACAATCCTAAAAATAATAGGAACAGTGGTACAGGTCATGTGTTTATAAATAAGCCTAACAGAGGCAAGGCTGCAGCCCCTGTTAATGGTACAGCAGTGCCCCTGTCAATGGCTAACAGAGGAAAGACACGAACAGGGGAGGGTTTGACCACTGTCAGGCATGGTACCTCTGCTGGTATTAAACATTTCAAAAGAATGTATATACCAAGTAAAGCTACCACTGCCAGGGTAATCAATACAAACTTAAAGGTGACCACTGTCAGACCATTAACCCCTGTCAGGTCTAAAACAGATTGTTTTTGGAGACATACAAATGTATCTACATCTAAAGTTTCCAAAACCAATGCAGCACTGAGATCAATCACTGTCAAAAGGGTTGATGTCAAAGGTGCTCATGGGAAACCCAAAGCCAAATTGGTTTGGGTTCCCAAGAAAAACTAATTGTTTTTCTCATATATGTGCAGGGCAAGCCACCAAGCTTATGGCATATTGATTCTGGCTGTTCAAGACACATGACTGGAGACAGGAAAAAGCTACAGGACTTTAAAGCATTTGATGGAGGAGATGTAGCATTTGGAAGCAATCCTAAAGGAGGTAAAATCACAGGTAAAGGTAAGGTAAAAAGCAGTAAGCTCACTTTCAATGATGTTTATTATGTTGAGCAATTGAGATACAATTTGCTTAGTGTGAGTCAAATCACAGATAAGCAAAATCCTGTATATTTCACTGACACAGAATGCCTTATACTTTCTGAAAAACTCAAAATACCTGAAGATAAGATTTTAATGAGAGTTCCAAGAAAGGATAATGTATACTGTAGTGATTTAAACAAGATGGAATCTCAAAATGTTAACTGTCTCATTTCTAAAGCTACTGTATCTGAATCTGAACTATGGCATAGGAGGATGTGTCACTTGAATTTCAAGACCATGAATAAACTTGTTAGGAATAAGCTAGTGAGAGGCTTACCTGAAAAGTTATTTGAATGTAGTGACCACTGTGTAGCATGTCTCAAAGGCAAGCAACACAAGACCTCTTATAAGACCAAGCTTGTGAATACCAATACCACTCCCTTACACCTGTTACATATGGATTTGTTTGGCCCTACCAATGTAGCTAGTCAAGGGAAGAAATCTTACTGTTTGGTAATAACTGATGATTACTCTAGAATGAGTTGGGTGTTCTTTCTTAGGACTAAGGATGAGACAGGTGAAATACTTAGATCATTCATAACTAGGATTGAGAATTCAACTAATCAAAAGGTTAAGATCATCAGGTGTGATAATGGGACAGAATTTAAGAATCATGAGATGAATAAGTTCTGTGAGGATAAAGGTATAGAAAGACAGTATAGTGCACCTAGGACTCCACAACAAAATGGAGTAGCTGTGAAGAGGATCTTTAGATACTTGAAAGGTCAACCAGACTTGGGCCTTTGGTATGCTAAAGGATCAGATTTTGAGCTAAAGGCCTTCACAGATAGTGACTATGGTGGTGAGAATATGGATAGGAAATCGACTAGTGGGGGATGTCAATTTCTTGGAAATAGGTTAGTGTCATGGCAATGCAAGAAGCAAACCACAGTTTCCACTTCTACAGCAGAAGCAGAATATGTTGCAGCATCAAGTTGCTGTGCACAGGTTCTTTGGATTCAGAATCAAATGCTGGATTATGGTTTGACTTTCATGAACACTCCTATTTATATTGATAATACTTCTGCTATTAGTATCATTCAGAATCCAGTTAAGCATTCAAAAACCAAACACATTGAGATCAGATATCATTTTATACGAGATTGTTATGATAAAAGATTGATTCATATTTTTAAAATTCATACTGATAATCAACTTGCAGATCTTTTTACAAAAGCATTTGATGTAGGAAGATTTACATTTTTGATAACTAATATTGGTATGATCAATCTCACGTAGTGTTTTGGTCTGGATTTGATACTAACAGGGGTAAAATATATTGTATGTGACAGGGTCAGGTGTTGCCACTGTTAGCTTCATCATGATAACAGATGGTGCCACTGTTAGTTTACCTTTGCCACTGTCAATGTATTTTAAACCCCTGCTGTATATGTGTGTAATTTAACCCCTGCTAGTTGTTTTTCTTAGTTTAATATTGCAGGTTTCAGCCACTGTCAAGAGACATCACTTGAGCTGGAATTTAATGTTTTATTTGTTTCTTCTTATTTTTTGGTTTAAAAAAAAAAAAAAAAAAATCGTTGTCTAACTAAGCTAAGTTTATGCCCCTGTTAGTTCTAAGTTGGTGTTTCCTTTGTCGGATGCCCCTGCTAGACTATCAGACGCTGCTAGCTTTGTTAGATGGTTAGAAAGGGTTGACTATAAATTGATCAAGTGAGGTACCCCTGTTGGATTTGTTTGTAAATTGTGCCCCTGTTGGGTATAACCAGCAGTGCCACTGCTAGTTCTATTTTTAGGGCTTGGCACTGTCATCAAATAAATACTCAAATACTTCACTTTTTCAATTACGCTTTCAAAATTTTCAAAACCCTTCAATAATCGCTCTCGCTTTGAGTTGTTTATTGTAATTCACTCTTCGTTCGTTCATCAATTTCTTCAATGGCATCGTCATCTTCATCTGATTCTGGTACTTCTATGCTAAGTGTTCATTCTGAACACAACATGAGGGCTTTCTTGAATAAAGAACTTGCCGATGAGTATTTTCACCCTATCATCGATTTCTTGAGTAATTGTCCAGTTACTTATGCCCTTACTGTCGCTCCACGATTGATTCGATCACATATTCAGGAATTCTGGCAGAATGCAAAGGAAGGGAATGTTAATGGCATTACTCACATTCATTCCACTGTCAAGGGTAAGAAGGTAATGGTTACTGAGATTGTTCTAAGAGAGCTTTTACAGTTTGATGATGAAGGTGGAATTCTGGAATTATCGAGAGAAGATTTGTTTAAAGGCATTATGGATATGGGGTATGAAGGTTCAGGAAAGACAAGATCAGACTATACTTTCTTGAAGTCATGGTTTTGTCCTCAATGGAAGTTCTACATTCATACTTTTCTGGTATGTTTGTCTCAAAAGAGAACTAGTTTTAATGAATTTAGTTCTACTATTGCATATCCTATTATCTGCTTGGCACAGGGTATTAAATTTAATATGTCTAGATTTATCTTAGATAATATGGTTAGGAATGTAAAGGGTGATACATTTGTTATGTACCCTAGATTTGTTCAGCTTTTATTGAATAATCAATTGTCAAATCTGCCAGCAGAGGATAGTGTGATTGTTAGTTCTACTCTATCTTTGAGGACTATTAAGGCTATGAATCAATATCAGAATGCTTTTTCTAAGAAGGAAACTGCATTATTTTCTACAATGCTAGTTACTCCTTCTGCCACTGGTGGTGTATTACCAACACCATCTGGACCAAATGATGACAGACCAACAAAACAAGTTGGTTCTGAACACACATCAGGAGGTGGCATCAAAAGAAAACAAGGGAACAAACAGCCTACCCAATCTAAAGCCAAGAAATCCAAGAAGGCTACACAGGCTATGGAGATTCCTGTTTCTCCACAGTCTCAGTCAATTGTCCCAACACAACAGGTGAACATACTTGATGAAAATGTTCATTCTGGAAGGGCTGCCACTACTGTTTCTAGCCCACTGGCAGGGCAGGATAGTGGTAACATTAATCAGACCCAACCAGAGGCAACTATGTTTGATGAGCCTATGGGTGATGATTCAAATGTAGGTCCCAGTACCAATAACCAAGGGACATCTGCAGTGGCAGATGTGGGCAAGGATTCAACTAAGAGGTCACACTCTAATATTGATGAGCCTAGTGATACTGATGAATTGACGATTTCCTATCTTGTACATGATATCAATAAACTGTGGAGCAAATATGAGAGGGAAAGGGCTTACAGAAAAGAGGCTCAACAGAAAATTCAAGCTCAGGATGAGTTAATTGCTAAGCAGAAGGAGATTATTGATCATCAGAAGGCAGAGTTGCTTGATGTGCATAATAGATTGTTAATGCTTGAGGAGGCTGTCAACAATATTCTTTTACCTGCGAATAGGTTAAAGGAATCTTCAGGCAAGGGGGAGAAGAAAGCAGATGATGATATTATGCCTGAAGATGATGGTTCAAGAAAAGCAGGTGATGATGATGATGATGATTCACATGGACCTCATGATGATATGAGTGGAGCAATGATAAATATTGATGAGATGAATGATGATTCTGCAGCTACAGAGGTGCTTGAGCTTGATGATAATACAGCTACAGAGGTGATTGAGCTTGATGATAATACAGTTGAGATGGATATATGTGAGCATAATGAGGCACAATCAGAAGACACTGTGGAGTTAGTGTTTGATGATAAAGATGATGATTATGTGCAGAGTAGGGATAAGGCTGAGGAGGAGCTCAATGTATCTGATTATGTGATACATGAAAGTTTAGATGATGAGATGGTAGATGCTGCAGATGACAGAAGTATGGTGGTATATACTGGTGAAGATTCTTCAGAAAATGTTAATACAAGTGATAATGCAGGAGCAGAGCAGACTGATGAAACAGTTTATCAGGTATTTCCATTGAATAAAGGGTTGCCTGAGAAAGCTGCACTTAGATTATATTTTTGGGATGTGATGGGTGCTAACCTGGATGATAAGAAAAGAGTCAGTTTCAGTGATAGGCCAGTGTATGAGGTGGTTGATGATGTTGAAAAAGAGATGAAAGTAGGAGAAGTTGAGGTTAAGGGGGAGCAATCAAAGTCAATTGATGAAGAGAAGAAGTTGCAGACCTTTACAAGAAAGAAATCTATTCCCAGAAGAAAGCCAACTACTACTTTATCCCCTGTCAAAACTTCTACCACTGTTGTCACAATTTCAACCACTGTCAACACTAACACAACCACTGTTACATCTACCCCTGTTAGTACACCAACACCTACCACTGTTAATACACCAATCACCACTGCTGTCATATCAACCCCTGTCACAACTACCACAACAACAAGACCAAGAGAGGTACCTGTTACAATAAGAGAACCAACTTCACCACTCAAACCTGAGTCTAAATTGCCTGTGATTGATCCAAAAGACAAAGGTAAAGAAAAGTTAAAAGAAAAATCAAAGGTGAAAGAAATTAAAGAACCTCATCTTGAGTCTCATGATATGCTAAGGATGCAAGTAGAAGCAAGGGAAAGGTTGATAAGGAGAGCTGCAGAAGCTAAAGCTGAAGAAGAGGGTGATGATGTTAAAATGATTTTGGATGATCTGAGTGTAGTGACTATTACACAGAAAGCTGCAGAGATTGTTAAAGAAAAGACTGCACAAGGATTAAAGCTTCCTGCTCAGAGAGTTCATGATTATTTAAAGAAGAAGAAAGGTAATGAAGAGGAAGAGTTATCTTCTGGATTTTTGTTGATGAAAAGGTCAAATGAGGAAAGGGCTAGAAAGAAAAAGCAAGAGGAATTAGCCAAGAAGAGGAGTAAACCTTTACCATATGCTGAAAGGAGAAGACAAATGATTAATGCTCTGTCTGAAAATTATGCCCCAGCTAAAATTGTTAAAGGATGGAATATGCAGAAGCTGCAACAGGCATATGATAGGTATATGGGAAGAGATGATGAGTGGACAAAGAAAATGGAAGAGAATAGGCATTTGAATGCATTGATAAAGGAGAAGAAAGAAAAGGCAGATAGGGAAATGGTAAAGTTTTTGAAAGAAGAAGAAGAAAGAAGAGAAAAAGCAGCTGCTGAAGCAGCAGAGAAAGCCTTAGAGGATAAGCAGAATGAAATCAGAAGAAATTCATGGAAAAATCAGATTTCTAAAGACAATGTTATTCCTGACATTCCAAGATTTGATCCAGAGCTGAAAAAGAGAATCAAGATTCTGACTGATAGCAAGGAGATTTCTGAAGGACCAAGAAAGGCTAGAATTATAAATTGGGAAGGAGTAGCAATTGATTATGGTTTCAGAAAAATGATCCTTGAGATCAAGATTGAAAGGGAAAGAGGATTTGATGACCATGTTGGGAGTATGGTTGATTTGCTCAGAATTTGTACAAGAGATGATCTTATGGAGTTGTATCAAGTGAGCAGAATCAGGAATAGAAAGAACTCTGAAGCTGTGATTGAAAGACAAATGATGGAGTTATTGCAAAGCCTGTTTGAACCAGCCAGCTTGTATCACTTATTCTTTCACTGTTATCAAAGGGTTATAACCTGGAGATATTTTGCCAGAGCTGGAGTACACATGGTAGTATTTAACAATGGGCAGGTGATCTACATGTTTGATGATCGACACTATGTGCTGGGAACAGGGCTGCTGAATAGATTGGTTGATTTGAAGTTATCTACAACCATCATTACTGAAGGAGCTTACAGAGCTTTATACATGGTGTTCAATCAACTACATAAGAGGCAAACGATGAAGGAGAAAGAAGAAGAAAAGAAGGATTGAAACTTGAATCATTACTCTGAATGATCAAGTTTAGGGGGAGATTGTTGAGAACTGAGACACTGCTAGATTTGCTCAGAATACAAGTACTGTGCCGCTGTTAGAAGTACAACCACTGTTAGTAGTTGCCACTACTAGTTAGTAGCTGCCGCTGTCAAGTAGTTTGTCTAACAGTGCCACTGTTAGTGTGTAGTTTGTATTTTGTATCAAGTACTCAACCACTGTTGATAATATACGAGTACTACCCCTGTTAGTGATATAGATAACCACTGTTGGTTAGATATAGTTGAATAGAGAGAATTATGGAATAGATATGATTCCATAATAGTTTGATTCTGTAAAGGACTCTATATGTTATAAATAGAGATCTTGTAAAACCCTAGAATAGGACGAATTCATTCTAGTTATTAGCTTCAAGGTTGTAAACCCTAACACAAATTGTGTGTTCGTATTATTGTTAATAATATTGAAGCTTTTGGTTAGATATTCTGTTATATACAAGTTTGTTCTTCAAGTTATTAATAAACTATTCCGCAAGCTTATTAATAATCAATCAAAGTAATACATACTAAGATCTCTAGCTGGGATCATCACCCCACCTACTCAAACTGTTCAAAATGCTACTGTAGTTCTTACCTATGCGAACATGAGTGATCAAGAGAAGGAAGCTTACAGAAATGAGAATAAATCACATTCATGCATAAAGATGTGTCTTCCTAAAGAGATTGCTCATCAACTCAAGTCTTTTCATACTGCTAGAACGCTCTGGGAAGCTCTAGAGAAAAGAGGTGAGGGAAGTCCACAGGTGAGAGCTGGCAAGAGGAGTCTTCTTAAAAAGCAGTTTACTATGTTTAAAGCTTTAAAAGGAGAAGATCTTGATGCATATGTCACACGATTCTACCATCTGCTAAGTGAATTAGAATACCATGAAATTGTTGAAGAGGAAGTATCCAAAACCGACAAGTTTCTTGAGGGTTTGCCTTCTAAATGGGAAATGTATGGCGTTATGATTAAGGATAACGAAACTAGGTATTCTACTATGACCTTAAAGCAAGTCATTGACAAGCTGAAAGGTTATGATTTCTCCAAGAAGTCAAGAGATAGTGATTCTGATCAGGTTCAGAACCCTGGGTTGTATCATGGAAAGTCAAGTCTTTCGACTGCGTCATCTAGTTCGACCACTGCACTGTTAGTTGGTGATACTAATGAAAATGGAGAACTGATTTCTGAAGATCTGTGCTTTATTTCTTCCTCTGGTGATGAGACAAAGGGAAAGAATTCTGAGAAGTCACCTCAAGAGCATCAGAAGATGCCGATGAGTGTGAAATCTGCTGAACAGCAATTGTCTGTTCTTGCTTCCTTTGTGGCATCATATGAAAACTATATAGAGGGAAAGATCAATGATCCTATTCTGTTTGATGAGGATTATGAGCAGATAGATTCTGATTATCTTGAGGAATTGGAGCTTCAAGATCAACTTGCGTTGATTTCTAGAAAGGTGAAGAATTTCCTCAAGAGAACTGGTAGAAAGGTGTTGGGCAATAGATCAGGGTTTGATAAAACCAAGGTCAGATGCTTTAACTGTCAGGGTATTGGTCATTTTGCTAGAGAATGCCAAAGACCTAAAGTAGAAGCACAAGGAAAACAAGGTTCGGGAAGTACTCTTGCTTCCAAAGCCTTAGTGGTGAAGTAGTTGGATGGCTCTTATGATTGGCAAGCTCAATCTGAGGAAGCCTTGATGGCCGAGATTGAAGAGACAACTGCTGGATCAGTTTCCTATATGCCTACTGATATGGAACAGAGAGTAGAGGTGCCTGAGTCTGAAGTGAAGGCAAGTGATGATGACGTGCTATATATGGATTCAGCTCCAGATATGAGTCCTGATGAATTAGTGGCACGTATGGCTGAATTACAAACTGACAAGAAGAAGTTATGTTTAGATATTCTTAATCTTGCTGATGTTTGTTACTTAGTTACTGATTTACAATCTCAGAATAGTGTCTTAACTGTGTCAAATAGCAATTTGTCATCTCAATTAAATATGGATAAGGAATCCTATAAGACTGTTAGATCTGAACTTGATCAAGCTATTATGGATATTCGCAGATTAAGTGATGATAAACATGTCTTAAAAGATAAAATTAAGTCTGATGCTTCGGATAGAACAAAACTTAGAGATACCATAAGTGAAAAATCTGTTATCATAGATGGTCTCTATATGAATATTAAAGACTTAAATGAGACGATTGCTAGTAAGGATCAGGAAATAGTGAACCTTAACTTAAGGTTAATTGAGCAAAACCGTAAACTTGAGAACTATAGGACATCTCAAATGGATAAAATGTTAGATGCTCAACGTAGTGTAAAGGACAAGACTGGGTTAGGTTACAATGATGTATCCCCGCCTTTTAATGCCAATTACACTCCTATTCCTGAAGATTCTGAGATGACTGAAGTTAGTCCTGAGATTTCAGTAGCTGATAAACCTGAACAGTCAGAGGCACAGAAAGATGTTATTAAGAACGTATCATTAGATAATAGCAAGGCTTCTCAGTTCACCAAAATACAATTTGTATCGGGTGGAGTGATTAACGATGCTAAGACTGATGATAAAGTTAATAAGGAACAGCTTAAACCTTTAGTGCCTAAGACTCCGGATGAGAACGCAAAAGTGAGTAAATCGCGCAAGTAGATGTCATGTTTCAAGTGTCATCAAAAGGGACACGTGGCGTCGTGTTGTCCTAACAAAAAGCCTGAAACACCACATAAGCTTGTGATGGATGAAAAGACACAGACCGACTCTAGTATGACTGTAGACGGGTTAGATGCCAAACCTAAGTTAGGTAATAAACATGTTAACATTCTTAAAAGAGATGGTAAGCATAGTGTCTCCCCTCCTAAACCTAAACGGCCATATACTCAAGGTGATAATTCTGTCCATAAGTCTAGGGATGTGACACCGTCGAGGTTTAGAACTACAAGTAGAGGCCATAGTCATTATGAGAGTGGTACTACTTCACGATCACATGAGTTTAATTATAATTATTATAATAGAGCTCATAATTATGTGCCTAAGAGGTTCTCCTCAAATTCACCTCTTAAGGCTGATCGTCCACAAACTCAAGCTACTTCGAAAGTGACCAAAGCTCCTGATGGGAAGGATGGTTATTTTAAAGAGCTTAAGTTTGTTGATGATAAGGGACAAACCAAGACCGTAATGGCTTGGGTCCCTCTTGATAACTGATCGTATCTTGTGTTATGTGCAGGAGCATGCTGTGAATAAGGACAGCTGGTGGTATGTAGACAGTGGATGCTCAAGACACATGACTGGAGAAAGAAGTCTACTGAAGGACTTCAAGGAGAGTCTCAAGCAAAAGGTAAATTTTGCAGGAGATAAAGGAGGAGTAATTTCGGGAAAAGGAAAAGTTTCAAATGGAACTTTGACTCTTGATGATGTGAACTATGTTGAAGAACTTACTCACAACCTAGTGAGTGTTTCCCAAGTCTGTGATAAAGGTCACCCAGTTTATTTTAATGAAAAGGAGGCCTTAGTCCTGAAGCCAGGTTTCACAATTCCTGATAAATGGATATTGATGAGGGCGCCAAGGAAGAAGGACATCTATGCTATCAACATGGGTGTTCCTAACTCTTCAATGGTGTCTACATGTTTATTATCCAAGGCTTCGGAAACAGACGCATTGTTATGGCATAGGAGAATGGCACATCTGAACTGGAGAAAGATGAATTATATAACCAAAAATGGTTTGGTTCTAGGTGTACCACAAAAACGTTTCGAGTCTGAGGATAAGTGTGTTCCTTGCATGAAAGGAAAGCAGCACAAGAAACCACACAGACCTAAGACTGAAAACTCTATCTCCTCGCCATTTGAATTGCTACATATGGACCTCTTCGGCCCTATAAGCAAAAGAAGTCTAGGTGGCAAATGGTATTGTTTGGTTGTCACAGATGATTATTCTAGATTTTCTTGGGTATTCTTTTTGGGATCAAAGGATGAGACTCCTGGAATTCTAATTGAGTTCTTTGATCTAGTAGAGAATGTCTATAAAAGGAGAGTTAAGCGTATTCGTAGTGACAATGGAACAGAATTTAAGAATTCAACGTTGAATATCTATTGCTTAAGCAAAGGGATATTACATCAATTCAGTGCACCTTATGAACCTCAACAGAATGGTGTTGCTGAAAGGAAAAATAGAACATTGATTGAAGCTGCTAGAACAATGCTTGCTGATTCAAAGCTTCCGGTCATCTTTTGGGCAGAAGCAGTGAATACAGCATGTTATGTTCTTAATAGAGTTCTTACGGTTAAGAGACATAACAAGACTTGTTATGAGCTTTTGAACAATAAGAAACCTAACTTAAAAGGGTTTGAACCCTTTGGAGTTTCATGCACCATATTAAAGACTGGACATCAAGCTAAATTTGGTGAGAAGGCTGACGAAGGATTTTTCCTAGGTTATATGCCCAATTCGCCAAACAAGAGAGTCTTTAATAAAGTCACAGGACGTTTGGAGGTAGTTTATAATATTGAGGTTACGAGCTACTCACCTGATGTTCATAAGGGCTTAGATTGGCAATTTGACTATTCTGATCTTTTTGCATCATTTAAAGTTCCTATTAGTGACTATGTCAGTGATTCAGAGATAGCTGAACATTTATTGTTTGAAGATGAGAATATTGGTCCCGCTTCAACATCAAGTGTTAAGCAGTCTGGAATTAAGACTAATGTTGACTCAGATAAAGCTTCCACAAGTGAGTCACAACAACCTTCAGAGGATAAGTCTCAAGAAACAGTAGATCCTGATGAACTCTCTACAAAGTTTGATGAGATACTTACTCCTTTGAAACATTTAAGAATATCTTCAGCACGTACGGAAGATGTACCTGAATTGGAAGAGATTGGTACTAATTTAGAAGATGATATACCGGTTGAACCAGTTACTACAACTAGAACGAGTAAGAATCATCCCGTTGAAAACATCATCGGTGATATTAATACTCCGGTTCAAACCAGGCATCAATCCAGAACTAGTACGTCTGAGAATTCTGAATACCAAAGCTTGTATACTGCAATGAAAGAGACAGGGATTCCTAATCAATGTCTATATTCATGCTTTATCTCACAAGTCGAGCCTAAAAATGTTCAAATGGCTTTAAAAGAAAGCTCGTGGGTAGAAGCAATGCAAGAAGAACTATCTCAGTTCTCTAAATTACAAGTATGGGAGTTGGTTGACCTACCGAAGGGAGAATATCCAATTGGTACTAGATGGGTATTTAAGTGCAAGAGAGATGATAAGGGAATCGTTACTCGCAATAAAGCTCATCTAGTGGTTCAAGGTTTTAATCAACAAGAAGGTATTGACTACAATGAAGTGTTTGCACCAGTTGCTAGGCTAGAAGCAATTAGAGTGTTCTTAGCATTCGCATCTTATTTTGGTATAAAAGTTTATCAGTTGGATGTTAAGAGTGCCTTTTTGTATGGCAAAGTGGAAGAATTGGTGTATGTTTCACAACCGCCAGGGTTTGCTGATCCTGAGTATCCAGATAGAGTATATCGATTGAATAAGGCTCTATATGGATTACATCAAGCACCTAGGGCATGGTATGGAACACTATCAACGTATCTACTTGAGAATGGATTTACAAGAGGATCGATTGATAGTACACTGTTTGTGAAATGGAAAAAGAAAGATTTTCTTCTCGTGCAAGTTTATGTTGATGACATTATCTTTGGATCATCTGATGAAAAGATGTGTCAAGAATTTGAGAAAGTCATGAGAAAAAGGTTTGAAATGTCTGCAATGGGAGAGTTGAACTTCTTCTTAGGATTACAAGTTGATCAAAAGAAGGATGGATTCTTTATTCATCAATCTAAATATACATATGAGCTATTAGAACGCTTTAAGATGGATGAAAGCAAGGTCTACAATACTCCAATTCCAGTCAATCATGGACTAGGTCCAGATACATCGAGTGATAGCGATGTGGATCCAACTCTTTATAGAGCCATGATCGGATCACTAATGTATCTTACAGCCTCTAGGCCTGACATAATGTTTGCTGTTTGTTTATGCGCAAGATATCAGGCTAATCCGAAAGAGCCACACATGCAAGCTGTTAAACGAATCTTTCGTTACCTCAAAGGGAAACCTAAGCTGGGTCTTTGGTATCCGATTGATGGAGACTTAGATCTCGTAGCTTATACTGATTCGGATTATGGAGGATGCAATCAAAATAGGAAATCTACGACCGGAGGATGTCAATTCCTAGGAGGTATATTAGTATCCTGGCAGTGCAAGAAGCAAACCTCGGTAGCCATTTCTACATGTGAAGCTGAGTATGTTGCAGCTGGCAGCTGTTGCTCGCAAGTACTTTGGATTCAACAGCAACTGCGGGATTACGGGTTAAATATAACCAATACTCCTATGATGATTGATAACGAATCTACTATGTCGATCACCAATAATCCGGTGAAGCACAGTAAAACTAAGCATATTGATATTCGACATCATTTTATTAGAGATTGTGCTGAGAAGAAATTGATAAAGTTAGTTAAGGTTCCATCATTGGATAACTTAGCAGACTTATACACAAAGGCGTTCGACAGAGCAAGATTTGAGACGTTGGTTCAACTAAACGGAATGAGAAATCCAGAGTGATTAGTCTTCCAAGGGTATTTTTGTAATAGTTAGTATTCATGTGTTCTTTAAAAAAAAAAAAAAAAAAAGGCGTATGGTATTCATTTGCTTGTTACCTAAGGGGAATCGCCTTCATTTGAGTTTTTATTTGCAAAAACTAAGGGATATGATAGTACATTAGGAGAATAAGCTTTACAATAATAAGCTTAAGTCCTAAGTATGATATGGTAGTAGGTTCAAATAAAGTTGCTTTAGAACTACAGCGGTTCTATCAGGTATGTGTTTATATTTATTTGATTATACACCTATATCCACAAGTTATAATTTGTCTATTTTTATTAAATCTTTAGATGGCTTCATCATATGATGTACTGGTAGGCAAATTATATGAAATTTTCTAAGCCTTAAGAAGTTAATTAACTACTTGTTTATTATTTTGTGTTACTATTCTATGATGTATGATATTAAGTCTTAATTGTTGAATGATGGTATTGCCTTACACTGTTATCATACATATTAATTTGAATTGACAAATAGTAGCAATATGGGTATTAACTTAATTACTGGTAACTCTGTTGTACTAAGTACAGAACTGAAACCTTTAATTAAATTAATATTCTCAAATATATTTTGAATTATGCTAGAAGGGATCTTCTGTTGTACTACGTACAGACTTAGATAACATAGCATATTTAAAGTATGTTTGATATTTGTCTAACCTTAAAAATTCAAGTGTATGTTATATGTTTCGAAAAGATACATCATTTAGTAACCGCTACCTTGAAAATTTAATGATACAGTGTTATGTGTTTTACTTGAATTCTTCAGTATATCATATAATAGGAAGCACTTGATAATACTCATTCTAATAATAAAGAGTTTGCTTAGAAAATTGAGTCTAATTTGTTTATGTGGATCATAATACCGGTAATCGTCTTGAATTATCTATAATTAAAATATTCACTTTATGTGAGTAATGCATTTATTAATTATGCTATGTGGATAAAGGTACCTAAGATATAGTTTTATAAATATAAATGCATAAATGATAAATTTAGTTTTAATTTTATAGTAATTTATTTAAATTTCATGCGGTATGTATACTACCAATCTACTTAGACTTTTTAATAAATACTTAATTGCTTATTCTTTCTAATATGATCCCTAAGCAGATAAAATCTTATTTAGTATGTATATTTACTTTGTTTAAAGTATTTAATAAAATGGTACTTGATACCAATGTTTATATAGTTGTATTTTTATCTTATTTTTATCTGTTTTTAGTTTTTGTGTTAATTATGTTTACCCTTCGGAATTAAATTATATTGAATGTTTTTGAGTTGAACAAAACGTGACAAATACAAGTGAAAATTAATTATAATTTAGACTTGTAAAATATCGGGTTTTCATTTATACTTAGAATTAAATTCGCGTTTTTAATTGTTTCTGCGAGTTGGCATCAACTTGCGAGTCCACTTAAATCTCGCGAATCGGATAAAAGTATAAAGGGGGTCAAACGAGTCAAGCTCACCCACCGAACCCACAAATCTTCGCGAGTTCAGTAGAGCTTGCGAGTCCGTCAAAAAGGCGAAACGAGGCGATTTATTGTTTTCGTTTGATTTCGATTTTACAAGTACGGGAACGAGTTTTTGAATCCGTAGATTATATTCAAGACTTCTTTGCGAACATTTTGAGGTATAAACCAACGGATTTCACCGTTTAAATCACTCGAAATCGAAGCTTTAATAAACTTAGGGTTTCGGTTTATAATTCGAATGATTCACGTATATTAAATGACTATTAGAACACGAATCCTTGTAGTTTATGTTAAATGGATGTTAATAAACGTAAATCAATCGATAGATCATGTTAAAATCAACAGATGAATCGAGTTTAATTGAAAATTCGTGCGGCAGTTCATCGAACGAGTTGACTTTGTGCATCAACTCGCAGCGAGTTGACTAGCGAGTTCATGTGATTAGTGAGTTGATCAATGAAGCGAGTTGATCAATGTAGCGAGTTCATGAGATTAGCGAGTTGATCAATGTAGCGAGTTGATAAGCAAAACGAGTTGAACTCAACTCGTTAGGCCAGTTTATGCGAGTCCAGTACTTAGAAAAATCTTATTTTTTAAGTAGTGATATAAATGTTAAGACTGTTTAAGTAATAACTTTTATATAATTAATTTAAATTAGACTTAAGACTTTTAGTTATAAGTTAAATTTTTATATACGACTTGAGACTATTCTTGTAACAAGTTATATATAATTTCAAATTTAAACTAAGATGTTTGATGAATATCTATTCATAATACGTAATAGTTTAAATATTTTTAATCGTGCATTAAATTATATCTGTTGTTTGTGTTTACTTTACAGATATGGCTAGAGCATTTGATAAAGGTCACAACGTTTTGGTTGATCTGAACCTTGAGGCCAAGCGGGCTGACAGGGTTGCTGATATATTACGTTTTCTAGCACGGTCACGGATTCGATACGCCATTACGGCCAATCCTCCTATTTCTCAGGCTATACTTAATGATTTCTGGACAGATATAGTATATGACGAATCTGTCAACCCGCCAGAGATTAGAGCTACAGTTAGTGGTCAGCCTGTTACATTTTCAGCTGGAAATCTCCGAGAGATTTTGCAGCTTGGTACAGTAGAACAGGAGAATGGGGATACTGAGTATCCTATGGATTTTATTGAGGGCGCGATAGGGCGTATGGGATATACAGGAGACAGACGCGGACGTCAGTTTCAGAAGCCTCTGGTCATTGGTCAGTGGAGGTTTCTTTGGCATGTGATGAATATAGTCTTCGCAGCAAAGAAATGTGGCTTTGATGAGTTGAGCCCTGCTATTCTATCGGCTGCACTGTCACTGGTTTATAATAAACCATACAGTTTTTGTGATTATATTTTTGGTGAGATTGCAAAACAGATATCGGGGTCTGTTAGATCAAGATTTTTGGTTTACCCGCGATTTTGCATGCTGATTATCCGTGCACGTCTACCGGATTTGGCTATACCTGAACCACATCTAGTGGTTAATACGATTGACCATCGTGGGTATAATGCCATGTTCATGCAGACAGTCAGGAAGGAAGGAGTGGTGAAACTGGAAGTTAGACCACTTTTTGGATATGTTGTTGATCCAAACTACGTTGCACCGCCAAATCATGGGTGGTTAGATGTAGCTCCTGCTGCTGCTGTTGCTCCTGCTGAGGCTGATGTTGTACCTGAACCTGTAGCTGAGGAAGCTCAACTTGAAGATCCACAAGGGCTCCTTGAGGATGTTCTTATTCAGGCTGGTCAGGTGGATCAGCAAGTGAATCCAGAGGTTGCTGCACAGGTTGTGCAAGAGGTTTTGGAGCAGAATGATGATGCGACAAATCCTTTGCTTCAAGACATTGAGAGTTATTTAGCACCACCTGAGGTAATCTTTTATTTATGTAATAATATAGATGCTTAATTGATAGATTGTTTTATTAATCATAGATGCATAATATTATTATATAATGATTCTGATATTAGATATTTAGTAAATTGGATATTATTTCTGATTTTAAAATATAAATATCATTACACAAACAGGATGCTGAAGCTGAGGCTGCAAATCCCGAAGTTATATTACTAGAGGATGAGCAGATACAGCTTGATAGATCAGTTGAAGTACCGACTGAGGTATTATATCTGATTAATCTTAAATATATAGAACTTGTATGATAGAGCTTACGCTAATCATAAATGTTGAATATATTTAAACTTTAGGAGACTGTTAGATCATCTAGAGGTCGTGATGGTGAGACGGCTTCAGATGAAGTTTCTGACAATACACCTTCTCCTCCTCCATCTGCTTCTGAAAGGAAGAGAAAAGGTAAGAGTATTTTGGAGGAAGGTACTGAGGAAGTTGAGATTCCTTTGATAAAGCGTCCGAGAACGCTTACTATTCGAGAAGGTTAGTATTGATTATAAAAGTTAAATAATCTTAACTTGTTGTTTATCAGGATTTGAACTGAGACAGTTAATTCTGTATACAGTTGCTCAGGATACACCACAGGTGGAGATGGATGCACCGGTGGTTACTGAATCGATATCTTTACCGCTTCAGGTATGAGATATAAGTTCTATAACTATGAGTGTTATGCAATTAATTAGAGTTTGAGACAGAGTAATCTGTAACAATAACTGATTATAATTGTGTTTAACTTTACAGCATGAGGTTGCTGATCTAGTTCGTGGAGCTAATTTTCCGACGAACAAAGCAGCTAGATTTGCGACAAGTTTGCTTACGCAAGCTTTGTCTCAACCTCATACACCGCTTACCAGAGACTGGCATATTGAGTCTCTTACACCGCCTGGACCAAGAACGATACCTGTTACTCCAACGACTGATGCAGAAAGGATTACATCCTTAGAGTCGAGGGTAAAGGATTTGGAGAAGCTTACTTCTCAGATTCCAGAGCTGGTGTCGAGCAATCTTCTTCTTTCACAACAGATTCTCAAGCAGAGTGAATCGTACAATCTGTTGATGAAGACTCATGAGACTTTGCTTGCGGACTTCAACGTACAGAGACTGAAGTTATCTTCTTTAGAGAGTCTGGTCTTGAGATCGCATTCAGGACAGTCTACTCAGGGGGAGATATTGGTATATCTGGAGTCTTGCAAAGAGGATGAGCTAAGGAGGAAGAGAGATTCAGACAAAGACGATGATCCCAATGCACCGAGTGGTGAGCAGACTGGTCCTTCAAAGACTGGTGAGCAAGCTACTATTCAGGGGGAGTCTGGTGGTAATGCTGGTGCGAGTGGTTCTGGTACTGGTACAGGTCAGACTGAAGATGAAGCTGGTGAGACATTAGCTTGACTTTAGTATAGACTGTAATTAGTATTTGTGAACAATTGTAAAACTTAATATTATTGTGTAAATATATTTGGCTTAGAGTTATTATTATTTTAAGTAAAATATGTTTTATGTAATTTAAGTTTATATAATTATGTTAAGATAAAATAGTGATCGAAAGTCTTCTGACTCATTGAGTAGTCGAGTGGCGTGTTCCGATTAATATCGGCGGTCAAAATTTTATGATAACATATGCATTTTAGATTTGATTATGGACTTAAGACCGTAAGGTATATAAGTAATTAACAAGTTAAAAATGTATTCGTATTAACTAGACAAATGATATATAATTTAAAGGTTAAATTGATAATGAATGAGATCAATTAACACTTGGAAATTATATAAGTTAATTAATAGTAAATTTAAATGTTTGGTGATTATTCACAATGCATTAGAATTTAAAATTAATTAATATTTGTTAAGTAGACTTAAGAAATTTTGGATTGATTCAGGGTAATCAATAAAAGATTTTATAAGTTGTATGTAAATTGCGTTTATATGTTAGGTTAAAATATACAAAAGAATTAATAAAGAAATTCTTAGATTGGTTCAGGGAAATCAATGAAGAATTTGAATTATTAATATATTTGTATTTATGTTTTTCTCTAGGATTGGAGATGCTTGATCTATCTGATTCGGAAGATGATATTTTTGATGAGATAGATGAAGACATTGATTATGATCTTGAGGATGGAGAATTTCAACCACCTACAGATTGGACTGCTGTACCTGAGAATGTGCAAGACATGGGTGTAGATCTAGATGCAAACATTGATGAACACCATGTGAGCCCATCTAGGACAGAAGTTGTTATTGAAAATGAACAAGGTCCAACAATTGTCGATATAGATGAAGATATTGATGATTCAACCTCTGATGAAGAAGAAAAGTTCTTGTTCAAACCAAGAATCCTGTTGTTGTACTTAGGAAACTTCCAAAGAAGAAGAAGAAGATTGGAATTTCTGAAGTTGATGTTACGAAAAAGCGTGTACCACGTAAAGGGATTATTGGTTGGTACTTTGACTCAGAACTAAAGCTTTTTGCGATCAAAAGGTTTGACGGAGTTCAATATTTTGAAAAAAAGCTTGCAGTTTTTAGTTCTCTACCACGTTATGAAATACGTGATTTGGCTAGATTAGAGATTAACAACCCAAGTCGTGATGATTATGCTGATCGTGTTGAAAGAATCATTAGACATGAGGTTGGTACGAATAATTTTATTCAGATTAAGCCAAGAAAGGGAAAGACTGTGAAATTACAAGAGAGAAGTCAAAGAACAGGAAGAAGAAGAATGAAGAAAGTTTATCCAGCTGTTAGATGCATACAGCAGATTCCACTGAAGACAATGCCACAAGATATTCTGGGAAATATGAAGAGTTGGCACGTGGATTCAGGAACTGGAGAAGTTGTTATGGTTGAAGCTGATGATGAGGTTGAAGGTGGTGAAAGAGAAATCTTCAGAGTTTATGATCATCGACACCTGATGAATATGTCGAGAAAGGATCTGTTAAAGTTGAATGAGAACATAATTTTGACGACTATTGAATGGGCTGATTTAGCAAGAGATTATCAGTTGATGGTTAAAACTTGTATCAAGATGAAGATTTATGCAGGTAGTAAGATTTACAAATGAAGACCAAAGACAAAGCGTGAAGATAAAGACGCTAGAGCTATTGTCAAGGGGGAGTCTGTTGAGACATAGATTGTGACAACAGATCTAGCTTGAAATAGGACTAGTGTAATTATTATTATGTTTGTATATTGGTTTAGATTTGTAAATAAATATTTGTTTTGTTAGTAATATTCGTTAAACATATTATTGTGCTAAGTTAAACGAATGTTAAATACGAAATAAAGAAATAGACGTTTGATGCGAGGCGAGTCGAGATCTCAGGTCGCAGCGAGTCGAGCTGTGAGGTGAGACCTGAACTCGTGAGGTATCAGACTGGCGAGCCGAGCTCTATACTGGGCTTGGGCTGCGAGTTGGACCGAACTCGCCGGACCATGCGAGCCGAGCCGGACAGAACTATTTAAACGATTTTCCTTATGAAATCGTTAACACTTTTTGCATATTCTGAACCTGCGAATTCGAATAACCCAGAGAAAACAAACCTAACGGCTAGGCTTTGACGTATTATCGTTTAAAGCTAAGTATTAGTATACGCAGTACGAACATATTCGTTGTTAGTAAGATAACACCGTATTGAGGGATTCCGCACCTTAATACTACAGATAACGAAGTTATCGATCCTAAAACTAGGGGACTTACAGATTATAGGTAACCCGATACACTTCTGAGTGAATTGAGTGACCCACTTGTGAGAATCGCCCAGTCATGTACATCTACGTCTCGAGAGTTGCAAAGTATGCCAAAAAGGGTTGATCACTTTTATGTTTAAGTATAGTTAATTTTTGTTGATGCTTACTTTCCGAAAAGATTTATCTACTTTGAAGAAAGTGACTTTCTGCAGAAGATACTCTAAGCATCCAAAATAAATTTTCAAAAACTATTTTCTAAATGAGGTTTGCTTGAGGACAAGCAAAAGCTTAACTGTGGGATATTTGATGTATCGCAACAAGTCACGTTTTTACATGCATTAATTGTCCCATTTTTAGCTCTTTTCTAATAAATACATCTTAAAATCATCATTATTCATCAACTTTTGTTAGAAAGGTATAAACTTGTCGGTCTTTTGAAAATCAAGCAAAAATGGCGGAAAACTGACCTAAATAGGCACCATTTTGAGCCTAACCCTAATTCTACTGTAAACTTCATGCCAGAACCTTATAACTATCTTATTTTGTACCCATGGAGATTACGAGAACGTGGATATAAGGATTGCTCAAGATGGATCAAGGATGAAGAAGATATGCTACAAACAGCACAACCGAAGACTAAGAAACGTATTCTGGACACGCCTAGGCTCCACACCTCCAATTTCTACCAAATTAGCATCATTAGAAGCATAATGGAATTACGAGACCGTAGGATAAAGAATCAAGTCAAACGGACGTGAAACAAAGAAGATACGCGCGAATTAAGCAACAAGAAAAGCCGAAAAAATCACACGGCCTAGCACACGGCCACCACCAAGCCGTGTACGGCCTTGATGTGACTATGTACCGCCCTAAATAGGCCGTGTACGGCCCTATTTAGGCCGTGTATGGCCTCTTGCCTTTTTGTGGTCTCTCGTTTTGCTTCGTTTGCTTGTACGTGCATGTTTGTGGACTTGTACTCTTGCATCCTTGGTTGCGTATAAATAGAGCACCCCTCATCCTCATTTCACACACCATTCTTCACAAGAAATCTCTCACTTTCTCTCTCATACACTCTTTCTCTCTCTAGTTTAGATTAGGTTAGTTTCTCTCTCTAGAGAACTAGAGAGATATAGGCACGGTTCGAGTGGGGAATATAGCTGTAGCTTGGGAGTTTTATTGTATTGAAGTTTTCAAGACTCTGGCTTATACTACTCAGTGTTACGCTGCTTAAATACTGGTTATTACTTATTCCTTTACTTACGGTTATTATGTTTTGTTTGCATGATATCTTTGTTTACGTAGTTTGATACTGTGATTGTTGAAATGTAGATATTAGGATTATGGATGATATTTAAATCATATTTAACATGCTACGATTGGTGATTGTTTTGATGTATATCTGGTTGAGTTGTACATGAATATAGACTTAATCAAGTTTCCACCCTTTCCAGTCTTTCACGTGACTATTGCCTTAGGATAGGATCTGATCAACCCTAATACTACGTAGATATAGTTATCTCATATTACATTATGAAGCTATGAATATTCCATAATTCGGAACAGTACTTCTTATAGCGTTGGAAACACCTCGTGTGGAGTACAAATACGTGGAAGCTAAGGAACTGCCGTAGGTCTATTTCATCAGGGAATACCTAAAAGTCACCCTTTTAGAATATGGGTCTAGGAACAATAAAGCTGTGGAAATGCTCGTTGCACCGTACACCGTTAGTACACCAAGGTTAAAATACAGCTGTGGAAATGCTCGCTGAACCGTACACCGTTAGTACACCAAGGTTAACGTACAGCTGTGGAACTACTTTAATGTACAGTACACCGTTAGTATGCCTTGAGTCTGGAACACTGTGGATATGCCAAATGCACTGTACACCGAGAGTATACCTTGAGTCTGGAACACTGTGGATATGCCAATTTCATTGTACACTGTGAGTATTCCTAGGGATGAACACCTGATAGCAAAAGACGGTCTAATTCATGACGGGGTTAATTATTCTTAAACCTGATATAAATGAGTTCTGAAAAGAAAGCAAGTATTCGGCTGTAATACAAGATGCTTAAAGCGCTTAACTCAACATAACCGACAGCTCAACATATATAGCATACAATTTGTACATACCTAGATAAACTCAGATAGATTTAGGTGTTAAGAAATGTCAGATATATAATTGCAGTTTGTTACCTTATGCCTACACCCAGGATATATCATCCGTAGAGGTCGCTTAGTCTTTTAAGACAAGTGAGGGGGGTTTAAACAACCTATTTCTGATCAGCATCAAGGGTTCAGTGACATATGCTTTTAGGATTTTAGACTAAAACGTAGCGTCCTGGTGTTTACACCGGCTGTCCATCTGATGATTTGCTCAAGGTAGTCTCCAATCATCTTTATAATGAATATCATCCAGAAACCATAATTATCGAAGTTTCAGCAATCACGCTCTACCTGTTGCCTACTCTCTATTTTATTTACTTGTTTATTTAGTATTAGATAAACCAACCAAAACCTACCTACTTTCATAAACCCATCCTATCATAAAGCTCGTTTACGGTAAGTCCCTTTTAGTTCCATTCGCTCTGATTTTAAGAACGACACTCGAGTTATACTTACTGCTTACTCCCCAAAAGTAGGTAGTACTTATAGTTTGAGCCCCAGCTCATATAAATTTAAAACCTAACACGTTCACGTGTTGCGTCGTTGTTTGCAGGACCGCTGTGCCCACCTTAGAACGACCGCAGCAGAGTCAGCACTCTGACGGTGCAACACAACTCTAAGATGACATTCATGATCTATTACACCCCTAAATTTACTGTTTAGCGGAAGTATACATTGGGTGTTACTAGCCAAATATCAAAGCACATAGATATATAGCAAACGACTTTATATGCGTCGTTTTAACAAAATACATTAATATAAGAAATGTTTACAACTTTTAAAGCTGTACATAGCTCGTGTTCGATTAAATGAGAGATTTCCGTACATAAGTACTTGTACAAAATATACTAATGCAAGAAAATCTCTAATATCTGCATGCTGACTCGAGCTATAGAAATCCTGAGGCAGTCCAAATCTACTACTGGGTACCTGTGATACATGCTAAAATGGGTCAGCTAAAAGCTGGTGAGCTCACAGGTTTGAAATCAGATAATATCGTATGAACATCAAGATTTAAGTAATGATTTGCATCCAGCAAATAGATAGTAATGTATACAGCCATGAGCACATAGTCTGAGCTTAACTCGAGGGTCGGGTCCCATATAGAGAATTCCGAGCGAGGTGCCTCCACGAGTACCTAATCCACACTTGTCTGAACAATTATTAGTACGTCCGTTTACCCAGTTAGTGCATGCTAACCCGAACGAGGAGGGTCAATCCTATATGGTACCATATACTAATAATCACGCTACAACGTATTACCAAACTATGCTGATGGAGGGCTTTGAAATGATTAGTGGAAAACCACTCATGTAGTATATTGTAAAGTTTGTACTTGCGTTCACATGTTAAAAATGAGCAATGGATCACACCCCTTAGTAAAAGCGATAAAAGAGGGGCCATGAGACTCACCTGAGTCTTGAAGCGTTTGGTCAATAAACGTATGATGCTTAATCAAGCAGTGAGATGTCCTCAGACAGATAACCTGAGGGAGTTCAATACGCGTGATGGTTATTAATTGAATAGGCATCTTAAAAGACTACCTTTGTAGTTGTTTGTCCAAATTACCCCGATTTGGTTAATTGACTTGAGTTTTTGAAAACGTGTACGGCCCGTTGGTGTTTGTTTGTAATAATAATCTCAACTTTTATTATTATACTTGTGTGGTTGTATACTTAACAAAGTATATATGTCTCGTGTATAAGTTGTATCGTATCCGATTTGTTTGGTATAAAATGTTTCAAGACTTAGGAAAATAACTTAACTTTTCTGTTTTTGGCGACACTTGTAACGACACTAGCTAGGCGACACTAGGTGAGTGTCGCTAGATTTCTGATTTTCGATAGTTGGGCGACACTTGATCAGTGTCGCTATAGGCGACACTTCTAAATTTTGGCGTCACTAAGGGAGTGCCGCTAATATAAATCTGATTAAATAATTCAGCGACACTTAAGTAGTGTCGCTATAGGGGCGACACTTGGCATAGCGACACTTAGCTAGTGTCGCTAGCACTATTTTTGGCACACTAGCGACACTTCCAACTGTTCGCTGGATTTTGAGCCGAAAACGAGTTTTCCAGCCACTGTTCGGCCCAAATCTTTTACCCAACCCATATTTGGACATTTTGAGTATGGAGAAACAATAAACAAATGAAAATATACCAAATTGAAAGGTTTCGAGAATTTGTCAGAAACTTACGCGGTGGAGAATCAAAATTCCGAAAAGATGAAGTTGTAGATCGTGATGTGGTGGTCGTTTTTCTCTAAAGGACTTCGGCGATTCAAGCTTGTTTCGTGGTGCTTTTTGATGGATTTGGATGATGATGGTGTTGGTGGTTTTTGGAAGAAAATGAGAGAAATGGAGTAAAGAGAGAGATTGAGATGGTGAGAATGAGGAAAGGGAAGGGGTTTCCCTCCCTTTTCTCTTTGCCGATTGGTGGGGCCCACCCGAAGTGGGTGTGTCCCAAATTTTTAATCCCTGCGTTCGCGCTCCGTGTGGTGTTCGTTTTCCCGATCGTTTAATCGTTAAATAATTATTTTATACGTTTGAATATACGTTTAAATTACGAATAATTACTCGATAATTATGTTGAAGTATTTTTATCAAAATACTTAATACTTGGTTTATAAATCATGACTTTAATTTATTTTGTTTTGTTTGCGCGTTTACATTTTAATCGCGTAGATTTCATTTGTACGATACGACGTAAATACGAAATATTTTAAATATAACAGTGTTATTAAATAATATTATATTATTCAATAAAATTGTTCACCAACGTCCGTATTTAATTGAGTCGAATTACATTCGATTTGAAACTTGTACGATTTAATCAAATCGCATAATCGTATATATATTCACCAATATATATATTGATACATTAATTAGCCTAACACAGAACTAATTACATGTATAACAATTGATTAGGACCTAAATAATAGTCCTAATTTGACGGGTGTCACATGATCCTTTTGATTTTTCGAGTAAATCAAAATATCATCAATGAAAACTATTACGAATTTATCAAGATATGGATTGCATACTCTGTTCATGAGATCCATAAATATGGCAGGCGCATTTGTGAGACCAAATGGCATCACTAGGAACTCATAATGCCCATATCTTGTTCGAAATGCCATTTTCGGGATATCTTCATCTCTAACCTTAAGTTGGTGGTATCCAGACCTTAAATCAATCTTTGAAAAGTAACTTGTTCCCTGCAATTGGTCGAACAAGTCATCTATTCTAGGTAACGGATACTTATTCTTTATCGTGACTTTATTCAGCTCACGATAGTCAACGCACATCCGCATTGATTCATCCTTTTTTTGACAAACAAAATTGGCGCTCCCCATGGAGATGAACTAGGTCTTATAAATCCCTTTTCTAGCAATTCTTGAAGTTGTATCATCAATTCCTGCAATTCGGTAGGAGCTAGACGATATGGTGATCGTGCTATTGATGTTGCTCCAGGTACTAGATCGATCTTAAATTCCACTTGCCTTTTAGGTGGAATTCCTGGAAATTCTTCGGGAAAAACATCAGGATACTCAGATACTACATGCACATCTTTGTTTTTATTCTTATTTTCCTTCTTTGTATCTATTACATACGCAATATATGTTTCATATCCTTTTCTCAAGTACCTCCTAGTTTTCATCAGTGATATCAAGTTCATTTCTTCATCTCTTTTGTCACCATATATACAAATCACTTCATGATTTGGTGATGTGACCTTAATCACTTTCTTATTATAGATGATATTAGCTTGATTTTCTGATAACCAGTCCATTCCTACCACGATGTCAAATTCACCTAATTGTATGGGTACTAGTGTAATAGGAAACTGCGTTTCTCCGATAGTGATAGTGCAATTATTGATCACATCTTCTACATGAACATGGTTACCATCAGCTATTTCTACCATATGTACAATATCCAGCTTTTCAACACATTGATCAAAATATTTGCAGAAAGTAGTAGAAACGAAACTTCTATTTGCACCAGAATCAAACAAAACTTGAGCATTGATATTATTGACGAGGAATGTACCTGACACGACGTCGGGTGTGTCTTTGGCCTCTTCCATCGTCATGTTGATTGCTCTTATCTTAGCTTTTGGTGCCTCATTCTTCTCATTTCTACTAGTTCCAGCTGTTCCCTTTGCTAGTTCAGGACAGTTTGGTCTGACATGTCCTAACTTTCCGCGATAGTAACACGTTTTATCAGTTCCCCTACAGTTTTGTGTGCTATGTCCGAATTTCCCATAATTAGAGCACTTTGTGTTTTCAAACTTACAAACTCCTGCATGTACCTTCCCACATGTGATACAAGACTTAGGTACGATAAACCTTCTATTTGGCATTGGTGCAAATCTACCTTTCTTTGCACCATTGTTAAAATCAGCATATCGTCTCTTTTGATTATTATAATCTTGATGTGTCTTCTCATGATCTTTGTCAGCAATCTTTGCTGCTTCTACTGCTTCAAGAAATGTTTTAGGCATAGTCACTTGTACTATCCTTTTGAGATTAGGCCTTAGCCCTTCTGTATACAGTTCAACTTTCCTAGCTTCATTTGCCACATGAAACGGGGCAAATCTTGATTTCTCTATAAACTTTTCAGTGTATTCTTGAACAGTACCATTCCCCATTTCAAGACGTAGAAACTCAATTTCTAATTTCAAAGTTTCGCTCCTAGGACAATACTTTTCCTTTATCATTTCTTTGAGCTTTTCCCATGGAAGTTCAGCTGCCTCAGCAATTCCATATGCAGCCCTTTCTCCATTCCACCAGTGTAGAGCTGCAGTTTGAAATAAAGTCGTTGCATATCTCACTTTGAGATTTGCTGGGCACCTACAGGTTTCAAAGCAAACTTCTATATTGCTTATCCAGTCCATAACAACTACTGGACCTCCCTTTCCATGGTAGATAGTAGGCTTAGTTCCCATAAATTCTTTATAGCTACATTCTTTTTCCTTAGGCTCAGGATATTCAGGATGTTCAGGATGTTCGGGGTGTTCAGGTGGGGGTTGATATCGCGTAAAAAGTCATGTTTTTACTACCGATATCTCTCCCATTCTGGAACGATTCTTGGCATTTTAATTCAAATATAGTACAAATCAATAACATTATACCAAGATGGTCAAAACAAGGTTGCACGATAAAAATCAAGCAAAACGGATGAGAAACAAAGATTCCACACACGTTTGAAGATTCAAAGCATCAAAATGAGATTTCAAGACTAAAATGCCCTTCACCAACATCCATTCTATCCAGGATGTTCGTTTTCAAAATACGAATCCAACAGAAGAAGAATCAACTAAAACGGATAAAGAATGAAGATTCTACGCCCGCCGAAAGATCCAAATGATTCGTACGCAATATCTGGATCTAGGAACCTCATCTCAGGGCCTATCTTATGTCAAAATCTTCGTTTTTGAATTACGAATCCAACAAAAAAAGAATCGACGCAAACGGACGCATAACGAAGAAAACACGCACGAATCAAAAAACGAAGCAAAAGACGACGAAACGGGACGGGGGTGGGCCAGCCGCCGCCGGCCACCCTTGCCCCGCCTCAGTTTCCGTTTTTGGTAACTTTTGGTACCTGGTGCGCCTACTTTCATGTTGTACAGTACCCGGTGCGCCTACTTTTCGTGTTGTACGGTACCTGGTGCACCCTTTTGGCCACCTTTTACTAACATGCACCTCTTGGTGCTAATGTGAGCCAAAGCTCACCTATAAATAGGAGGCTTAGGTTCATTTGAAACACACACCACATATGCACACATTCTAGCATATTTCACTCTTTCTTTCTCACTAGAAAATCTTTCGTAGTCTTTTAGTCTTTCTCATTTTAGGAATATTGTAATTAGTCCACGGACTAACGTAGAAGCTAGGGCGAACAATCGGTATGCCAGACGAAGGAGCTATCCATGATGCATCAAACGAAGGCACCAACTATCAGCATGATGACTCTTCATCAGACGAGACTTCTCCTGGACCTACCACGTCTACTGCAGTAGCATGATCATCAGCAGAGCAATGAATTGCTCCACTTTCTGACTTATCTCTACTTTCTACCCAAACTCTATTTACTATTTTATTATTGATGTACGATTGATGCTTCGACATCACATCTATCTATTTACTATTATGCTTTCACTTTATTTTTCTTATTAGCAGCTATTATTTGATTGTTGAATGGATTGTTTGTTTGATCAAACGACTATTTATCGAAGAACGGTTCAAAGGAAGCAATAGACCCCCACGGTGGAGAATTCTGGAGCCATAAGCTACAAGCCGCAGACTAGCAAACTCCTGGCAATCAGCAAACAACGCATACAGCAAAAGTGGTACACCGTTCCAAAACCCTCTATCCGTTTAAAGCTTCGATTATCTCACCCGATATTCCAACACTAAGTGTGGGATCCTTAATACCACACAACACTTATGAAACAACCCAAAGATAAGTAGAATCTCTAAGTGTGGGATACTTCGTCAAGAGGTGTTCAACAAATAGATTCGAACATTAGGGACAATGTTCCTCTAAGTGTGGGATATTCGGTCTACAACCGCAAGTTTTACCTCTTGTCCGTAAGCCAAACAATATTTTCATCAAAAGGCTAAAAATGGAAAAAATTTCAAATTTTTCGGATTCAAAAACATCTCTTTAGAAATCCTATCTTTCAAAACTATGAATTACAGCGAGAAACGAGTTTTAACAAAGAAACAAAACTGTTTTAGAATAAGATACGGACGAAAAAGGCAACACATGGCTAGGCACATACTAACCAAAACATTCGACTCGTGAGGATTGAGCCCATAATTAGCATTCATCTTTAATGCTTCACTTTTCATTTCATGTGTGTGCCGATGTATGCATTTGAATTAGAACTTGCTCTTGTAATGCATTTCGAGATCACATCGATGAATGACACATGTGGCATATGTACAACCTATCTTGATAGCTTCCAAGGAATCCAAAACACCTTTCCACCATCAAACATTCACCCACTCAACACCCACTCTTCACACCCAATAAGGATCTCCTGTCATTTATCCCGAACCTACAAAAGTCTCATCAACCCGCAAACCTTCAGAGACACTCCCGAATTCCTAAGACCTTTGCAAGAAAAGCCAACATAACCCAAATCATTAAAATCCTTCCAGGCCACGAAGTACATTATTAAGATCGGCAGAATAGAAGAAAAGAAATCGAAAGCATCACGCAGGCACAATCATAAAAAGGGCCAAGGAAAAGGAAGAATCCAAAAGAAAAGGCTATGTATTCCTTTCAAAAAGCTAAGGAACTCTGAAGAAAAGCTTCAAGAAAATACAAGGAAAACCATCACACCCCTCACCACTTACCTTCTTCAACCCAAAAACCCGATTCCTTCCAAGATATCTCGAAAGGTTAGTATCATCCTCATCAAAAGTGATGGAGATTTGATTCTCGATCAAGCCTATGACGAGAATGCTGCATGACTGGCTATCCGAGTGATTGGCACTAGTAAGTAGGAAACCCTTAACACTTGAGTGATTTGAGTGACCCACTTGTGAGGATTGCCTAGTCATGATCACCATATAAGTTGCCCGAAGAAGGTATCAAGTTCTATAAACCCTTAGTTTCCAGTAAAAAAACCCTTTCATAACCATAATTTTATATTTTTTGAAAATAGTATTTCTAGCAAATGATGCAATTAGAATCCTTCCAGAAGTTTTTATGAATGAGTTTGCTTGAGGACAAGCAAAGTTCTAAGTGTGGGATACTTGATATCGCGTAAAAAGTCATGTTTTTACTACCGATATCTCTCCCATTCTGGAACGATTCTTGGCATTTTAATTCAAATATAGTACAAATCAATAACATTATGCCAAGATGGTCAAAACAAGGTTGCACGATAAAAATCAAGCAAAACGGATGAGAAACAAAAATTCCACACACGTTTGAAGATTCAAGGTATCAAAACGAGATTTCAAGACTAAAATGCCCTTCACCAATATCCATTCTATCCAAGATGTTCGTTTTCAAAATACGAATCCAACAGAAGAAGAATCAACTAAAACGGATAAAGAATGAAGATTCTACGCCCGCCGGAAGATCCAAATGATTCGTACGCAATATCTGGAGCTAGGAACCTCATCTCAGGTCCTATCTTATGTCAAAATCTTCGTTTTTGAATTACGAATCCAACAAAAAAATAATCGACGCAAACGGATGCATAACGAAGAAAACACGCACGAATCGAGAAACAAAGCAAAAGACGGCGAAACGGGGCGGGGGTGGGCCAGCCGCCGCCGGCCACCCTTGCCCCGCCTCGGTTTCCGTTTTTGGTAACTTTTGGTACCTGGTGCGCCTACTTTCGTGTTATACAGTACCCGGTGCGCCTACTTTTCGTGTTGTACGGTACCTGGTGCACCCTTTTGGCCACCTTTTACTAACATGCACCTGTTGGTGCTAATGTGAGCCAAAGCTCACCTATAAATAGGAGGCTTAGGTTCATTTGAAACACACACCACATATGCACACATTCTAGCATATTTCACTCTTTCTTTCTCACTAGAAAATCTTTCGTAGTCTTTTAGTCTTTCTCATTCTAGGAATATTGTAATTAGTCCACGGACTAACGTAGAAGCTAGGGCGAACGCTAGAGATTCAGAGATCAATCTTTGTACGTGTGAAAGAGTTTGTCAATTATAAAAATACGCTGTTACGCATTTAATTCCAGGTGATATCTAAACTTTTATTATACTTGTCTCATTTCATATTTTGAATATGTATTATTGCCTGGTATGTGATTTATTTGTTGCCATGAATTGCGAGTAGTTTATTATTGTGATTGCTGATGATGTAGATAATTATAAGTAAGGATGTCATTACACAGTCAATGCACGATAATCGTAAAATGATATAACGGCCCCTATTCAACTGTTTATTCGGTATAGTGCTGGAAATGCGTATATGCAAAGTACAAACGTACGGAAGCCAGTAAACGCCCGAAGGTAGTTATATCATTGGAATCAGCTCTGGTTTAAAAGTTGGAACTCCGAAAGGATAATACAACTACACAACTAACTGGTGTATCCTACGAGAATCAATGCATTATAAAATAATGTTCGTAAAACACGATCAGATAAAATAGGAGATAATAACCCTTGTACTGTTAGGACTTTATGAATTTAAGTTTAATTTATGGAGCACCATTTCCAGTTATCCACGTGACTGCAACCTAGTAATTAGGACCTGATCAACCTTAATTATGGTAAGTAGTTATCTGTGCCCATGACACGCAATAAGTAAGACACAGTGAAATCACTCGTTGTATATATTAGGTTTACTTTTCTGCACTGCTTTACATTTAATTAGTTAGAGTGTCACTTTCACTGTCAATTACTCTTGACCGCGTGTTGGATATAAGAAGCAGTGGAAATCTCATGTAAAGTACACTGTCTATTATTGAAAGGCATGGTCCTCATATGAAACACGTTTTATCAAACTGCGGATAATCTGGAGATGTATAACTGTTTGAAAAGGAGAACTTAAGTCATAAGTCAAAGTAATTAGAACTTAATTAAACAAAGACGAGACTTAGGGATAAGAACAAAGTTCTAGTTACCTAGAGTTCATAAAACACTAAGTCTTACATAATCGGTGGTCTAAACATACAAAGCTATTAATCTTCGTGCTAATAGAGTAGTAAACTACCTTAGGAGTTAAGAACGGTCGGACCTATGAGACGATACGCTACTGATTCATGCACCTCGGTATAACACCAAAATAGGTTGCTCATCTTTCAACTAGATGAGTATTGGAAGTTTGCGTATTGCTCCGATCAGAATCACGATAACCTAGTTCCAAGTGACACGCCAATGGGAAACTAAGTTGGTAGGGTTCTAGAGTTTACACCTAGTAGTTTAACCGCCACATTTAGTACCAACCCTATTTGTTCTGTCATCCTGAAATATTAATTATCGAAATCTCAGCAATCACATCTTTATCTTTATCTGTTTTCCTGTACTTTATTTTCCTGCAATTTACTTTCCTGCATTTTAATTATCTGTCTTTAAATCCCAAACCTACCTACTTTATGCCATCCTAAATACTTCTCTACTGAAAGTGTCAACTTTAATCGCCCACACGTTTGGATTCATAGAACGATCTTAGGTTATACTTACCGCTTACTAATCAGAGTAGGTAGTATGGTTAATTTAAGCCCCGCAAAATATAAATTTAAAACCCCTGTTGCGCTTGCATCATTATTTGAAAAACAATGACACGGTGTGAGCACAACAGTGTTGCATTATCACCGATAGTTTCTCTTTCAATCCTTGTGTCAATTATCCTAATCATATTTTCTTCAGTGGCTTTTAAGATTTCGTCCCTATTTTGTTGTAACATTTGAGGTACAGTTTCTTGGATAGTTCTAGCGACTATCTCTGCAATACCAACTTATGACACCCGAGATTTATTCCGACAAAACGAAAATTTTATTTATGAACAAGAGTTTTATATTACAATCGGAAGCGATACAAGGTTTATACTAGTCTAAAAGATGACTATAAACAAGCAACAACGTCTCCGGGTATCATCTGGTCCTACGAGTTCCCTTCATGCGAGCCAACTAGTTGTGTCCTGAGATATACACGTACATGCATAAACTTAAAGGCTTAGTGATTTCGTGTGCTTGTGTACAAAAATATCACACACAATATGCAATGATGATGTGTAACGTGATAATGTAAAATATAGGAAATATAGCGAGATCTCTATGTCTGTCAGGGTTAACCAGATGTCAAGTGGTTATCCGACATTGATAAGCATGCGTGCTATCAATGTCACGACTATCTATAGTACTTTCGATAGTGACAAGTATCTGCTAGTACTAATTTAGTACAAACAAGTGGCCGCTTGCGTACTAATCGTACCAATATATATGTGAGCCAACAACCATCATGTTTCAGCCATTAAAATTACATATATATTAATGAGCCAACGATCGTTACGTTTCAGCTCCTGGTTACCCGACGACTAAGGTGACGTAATATATCTGAAAATCATCATTCGTGCTTAAATTCAATTTAAACAGATAATCAGGTAATCACGTGGTATATCGTATATATCTCAGTTTTGAAAATATCACGAAACTCACATCGTTAGTTTAGGCTGTGATTGTTGTGTCAACCTATTAATATATAATTAATATTAGACATTAATTAATTAAGTATTACTACGTATGAAATTATCATTATATACCTACCATTTTTATTAATTAAACATGTGACTAGATCATTAAATTAAATTATTAAATTAAAATTATCAAAGCTTATAATGCATGAAGTCTACGTAATTTAATTTAATAAAATATTAATTAAAGAAACTAAATAATTAATGGAAAGGAAGTAGAACTTACTTTGATTGGTTGCCAATAGTGTGCATGTGGGTGTGTATGTATATGTAGGTGTAGTAGCGTAGATGTATAAGTGTAGGTATAAAATTTTAGTTACTACCTGGCTTCGTATTTATACTAAGAGTTTGAGGTGCAGGCCCGGCCCTTGGGGGGAGCAAGGTGGGCTGCTGAAGAGGGCCCAAAAATTGGAGGGGCCCATTTTTTATACATGTCCATTATATATTCATAACTATTACAAGTCCAATTACTAAATACACTAACTATTAAACTTTCCAGCCCACTAACAAAATAAATCCGTAGCCCACTAATAAAACTCACAAACTCATTCATGATTTATAAAACTAAAACTTCCGATAAGATAACAATTCATATATTATTTTGTGTTAGCCTGCTTCTAGCTTGCCTCAAGAAAAGTTACACGCGCACGTCGATAAATAAGAGGTCCCAAATTCCAGTGAATAAAGGGCCCTTTTTTATTTTTGCACCGGGCCTTTGAATTCTCGGGGCCAGGCCTGTTGAGGTGCTTGTCATCCTAGCTATATATTAGGCTACCATATGTGGCATCATTTTGCTCCATCCTTGGTTAGCAAGTTTTAATACTCAACAAATTATGATATTATCTAGTGTTAGTCAGCAAATAGTCAGGAGCTTAGTCACTACTTGGATTTATATCCATCGTATTAGTTTCAAAGCATGGGCTATCGCATGGGTTCTTACGCACGACACGGGACGAACATACTAAAGTGTGAATATCTTTACTAATTATAAACTCATCAAGCAATTGTTAGTCAAGTTGGTTAAATTAAACTTTTAAATATCTAAATTATAATTTGTGTTTAATTTTCGCATAATATTAATATAGCATTGTTTATTTGGATGTTACAGTATTAAACAAAAGAGCTAGACACTTATACTGAGTAAAGTTAAAAAAGGTAACATGGCAAATGGATGAAAGAGACATCATCGTTGAAAATGCGTGTTTTGAACTTGGAAAACCATTAAATCATTTTATTCAATAAACAAAAATATTATTGAAATTGAAAAAATATTTATACCAAGAGAATACACACACACACACACGCACGCACACACACATATGTACGTGCACAATCTCTTCGTATTCTATCTATCAACATTACACAGTCGTAAATTAAGAAGGCCGATAATTTGTATATCATCAAAAGATCTCTATACACCACTAATTATTTTTATAGTACAATATCATAAAACACAATGAGTGGTGTACTTAGAATTTTTGATAATGTAGGAATCACTCTTCAACTAAAAAGGAATAAAGGAATTTAATACGTACAATAGTTTGCTTTTACAAAATTGCCCATTGTATCTTTGACATATAATTGTTGGGCTGAAAGGTGTTTTGGACTGGCCCAATATCAGTCGTAAAGAAAAAACAACTCATTTTCACTGATTGCCCGACCCACCTAACTTAGGTGACCTATAATTCTTCTTTTTTTTTTTCTTTTTTGGAAAGGCAGCAAACTTTCATACCCTATCACGAATAAACACATTATATATATAGACTTAGGATCAAGTGAAAACATAATTGTTAGGTGAGAACTGTAACAAAACATCCTAGCCATCCATTTTATGATAAAAAAAACCTGATTTTGGAGGTGGCAATTTAATAAATATTTTAAAGTTTGATTTTGAAGGGTTCACATAAGGGTTGCTTGGTGAAGTTTAATTTTTTTGCTTCACAAAAGTTTTAACATGGTGAAGTTTTATTTAATTTTTGTTAACAACATGTTTGAAGTAGTGAATCGATATGTATAAACCTTAACCTCTTCAAAAACTAATGTTAAAAAAAAAAATTAACTTCATCTCATTAATAACTATGTGAACCTATAAAAATAAACATTCATAACCTTATATTAAGAAAAAAAAATTAAACTTCACGTCAGCAAACTGATGTGAACCCTCCCAAAAAAAACGTCACCTGAGCAAAAGTAATGTGAACCCGCCAAAATCAAACTTCAAAATATTTACAAAATTGCCACCTCCAAAATTAAGTTTTTTAATCAAAAAATGGATGGCTAGGATGTGTTCTCACCATTCTCACGTAATTTTTGTGTTCTCACTATATATATATATATATATATATATATATATATATATATATATACTAGTTTATTAACCCGCGACAGCGTGGGCTAATACATTTGAGTTATAAAAGTTAACAACTAATTTTAAAAGAAATATAATGTACAAAATGTTATATGAGGAAAAAAAAAAAGAAATAGACTAATTGATGTAAAGAGACTCATTGTGGGACGTTAAATCTTCATTTTGATCACTATTAAACATATTTGATAAAAAAAAAATTACACCTATAAAATAAAGAAATAATAGACATGGTCTTTGACTTGAAAATTTGAATAGTCAATTGTAAGATAATAAATCAGCTTTATATCAAAACTGAAGTTGTTTTTAGCAATGATATAAACAAAACTTGTAGAAAAATAAAACTCATGAATCACAAAAAAGAAAATAGAATAATGTTAATATGTTGAATATGACATATGTTTGTATATTGTTTAGCTCAATATATATTAAGTATTAATTAAGGGATTATTAGTTACGAACCATAAAATAATTTAGTTACGACTTTAACGTATTCATCATATATAAGGTTATACGACAATATGGACGACCAGTTTTTAGTGTCATATTTTTGATAAAAAAAAAAAAAAAAAGTCATGTTATTAATCAATATTAATAAATCTTTCAAATATTAAGGGTTTATTTATAAATTACCGGCTAAAACGTTATCGTACCTAAACTTTAAGGACTGAAAAGAATTAGGGAAGTACTAAAAGTGCTAATTCTCAATAGTTGTGGTACACTTTTTAAAATATGAAATGGATGTAAGAGATAATTTTAGTCGTAGGATCTCTATAGATGGAACCCAATCTACGGTCTAAATTGCTCCATGGTATTTTGCTTTAATTATATAGATAGATAAATAGATAGGTGGAGGTTCATATGAGAACTAACCAAAAAGCAAGAACTACAAGAAACAATTTATAACCCTAATCAAAAATAATGAACGGATGAGATTAGGATGGCATGAATGTAATTAAATTCACTTGCACGTGATGTAATATAAAAGGTTAAGGGCACGTAAGTAATTTTGATTGACAATGAAGAATTAATAGCGATAAGAGTACGTAAACGATTGTTCGAATTTTTTGCAAGACTATTATGGGGACTCTCTTGCTCTTTTGTAAGTTGTAACTGACAATTTCAAGAATTCATTATTGTAAAATTGATAATTCATCAACCCTAATTTAATGGCTTATTATTTCTTTTGTACAATTCCTCTATCTATGTTCATCGATCTTCGTCTGTGATTCCATGGAGAAAACGATAATAGCAAAAATGATTGAAAAACATTTTATAAGGTGCGCACGTGATTTATAGCAAAAAAAAAAAAAAAAAAAAAAAGGTTGTGATCATCCGTAATAAGATTATTGTACATTAGCCAACACGATGTGGTGATGGAATGTTCAACTTCAACATATAAATATTTAATGCAAACTTTACAAGTTTGATATTATGAAGATGATGTTCATATATATATTGAATATATATAAACTAGAAATGACGCCGCGATCCGTTCTCATTTGAACAAGATTCATGTTCATATGTGCACATCTTTTATATATCGTGAAGATGGTCTACATGTTCACGTGTGCATAGAAGATGATTTCCATTATCTAAGTTGTGACACGTACACCGAGTTAGATAAGAAGTTCTTCACTTGTGCACAGATTACGTAAGACAATAAAAATGAATTGTTCACCTGTGCACATAGATTATAACGATGATAAAAATTAATTGTTCACTTGTGCACATGTATACAAGACCATAAAATATTTTATTTCACAAAATGAGTTGTTCACAAGTGATTAGTCTTGCTCGATCACCACTCATTTTTATGTAGTAAAATGAATGATCTGATGATATATATCAATTATTATATATTGTATATTCATGTGAGTCCTGTTGGAAGTATAACCTGAAAAATAAATATAATGAAAATAATTTGCCAAAAAGATGTATCTAGTAACATACACTAAAGAAAAAACGTTCCTAATACATGTGGAGTAATAATTTTACTAATATGCCCTTTTGATTTTTAAGAAAAGAAATTAATGGCTAAGATTGGTTTTCGCGGTTCTCACTTTTTATTTCGTTCTCGTATGTATGTATGTGTGTGTGTATATATATATATATATATATATATATATATATATATATATATATATATATATATATATATATATATATATATATATATATATATATATATATATAGTGGGAGGTTCAAATGAATACATCAATTATGAGTGAGAATAGGGGAATCAATCTCAACCACTCATTTTCATCAAATACCCATTTCCCCCATATTTTTTAAACTTAAATATCTCACAAACGGTAAGTCGAGAAATCATGAAAATTGCACCATAAAATTCAGCGTTTTCTCCTCTTCGATTTGCCGTCCCTCGAGGCATACTTTTGACAACTTTTTTTTTTCCATTTTTTGATGGGTTTTATAAATTAGTAACACATGTGTTAGTGATTGTTTGTACATTTGATTTGTGGTTAGGGTTAGGGCTTAGGGCTAGGGTTTAGCAGGGTTTAGGGTTAGGGTTTAGTAGTGTTTATGGTTTAGTATTATTTAGGGTTTAGAGTTTTGTAAAGTGTTTAGGGTTTAGGGTTCCCCAACCCTAAACCTCAAACCCTAAACCATAAACACAACACTTTAACACATGTGTTAGTAAATGATAAACCCACCAAAAAAGATGGAAAAAAAACTCGTCGAAAGTATGCCTTGAGGGATGGCAAATCGAAGAGGAGCAAATGTTGAATTTAATGGTGCAATTTTCATAATTTTTCGATTTGTCGTTTGTGAGATAATTGATGTTGGAGGTAAATGGATTTTGTACATTTGAAACATTCTCTTTGTACACATGACACAATATCATTGGTTCCCTCATTCTCACACAAATTCCTATTCTCATTTGAACCCCACCCTACATACATATTATACTCGTGGACTTACACTCACAACCTAATAGTTGAAGAGTCATCTCGATATCAAGGTCAATGCCCTTTTGTGACCTTATAATTCAACAACAACACCAATCCACACTCCCGCATATGCAGATTATGGAGAAGGTAAAATGCAGACAGTCGTTCCTTTACATAAGGATAACGAGAGTCGTTCCTTTTCCCGAGGGTAAAGAAAGTCGTACCCTTACCCGAGGGTAAATAAACTCTTCTAGGTAGGGGTGTTCATGGACGGTTAAATGGAGACTCGGTTAACCGGAGACTGGTTAACCGGAGTCTCGGTTCGTAATATTTTTGAACCTAAACCGAAACCGAAAAAATCGGTTAACCGGAAATCGGTTAACCGTTTTTTCGGTTCGGTTAATCGATTAACCAAATTAACCGTTTATTATTTAATACTTATTTAAAAAGTAATTAATAACACACATATAGATATTTATTTTTCAATGTTCACTATATTTAAAATATTTTGATAATAGAAATATCAAACGATAACCATTTTACTCTTTATAATTGTGTATTTATGTTATACGTACGTAAATCGTTTGAATATAATTAAACACTAAGTAGTAATAATTAGCATATTAGGTCAAAATTGAGCTAGTAAATTACATTAAAATGAGTGAAAAAAGAAATAAAAATGATTTTATCAAAATAAAAGTGTAAATATCTATATAGAAATATAATATGTACAATATATATACATATATTTAAAACTATATATAAAATTTTTGGTTTTTCGGTTAACCGTTTATCACGTCTATCCCAAAATCATGAACCGAAACCGAACCTGAAAAACAAAAACAAAAAATCGGTTCGGTTAATCGAAACCGAAAAACGAAAAAAAGTCGGTTCGGTTAACCAAAATTCGGTTCGATTCTACCGGTTTTCCGAAATTCAATTCGATTCTACCGATTTTCGGCTCGGTTTTCCGATTTTGAAATATTTTGAACACCCCTACTTCTAGGTTACCTTATAATTCATATGACCTATAATAGGCCATATGATGGCTTAAAAATCAATCACTGATTAATCTTTGTGCTTCAGATTAGGGGGTGGCAATTCGAGTTGGGTCGAGTTAACCCGCTCGGGTTATCGAGTTGGTGGGTCAGAAGTAGTCAATCCAAACCTGACCTGATTTTCTAATCGGGTTGAGTCTTTCAACCCGACCCGACCCAGTTTACCCATTTTTTTTAATTAGATAAAAATATTTTCAGGTCATTTTCAGTTAAAGGGTTAATTTCGGGTCAATTAGATCATGGGTCAATCTCTAAATTTAGAATTCGTCATCAATAAGCATAAAAGTTTTTATAAAGTACCAAAAAAATCATATTACATTAAAATCTAATACTATAACATCATTAAACACTTTGATCTATTAAATTAAAATGAACTTTTGAATTTTTAACTACATTTATAATTTATTCGGGTAGTCGAGTCAACCCAAAAACTTATTGGGTGACCCGAACCCGATCCAAAAAAATAGCAAGTTGGCGGGTTTTGGTTTGACGGGTCCGTGGGTCAAAAAATCTCGACCCAATCTGCTTATTTTTGAGTCGGTTTTGTGTCGAATTTCGAGTTGTGTCGGAAATTGCCAGCCCTACTTCAGATAATAATTTTGTTCCAGACCTCTAGTGATACAATTTAGATCTGTTCGGGTCCATTAAGATGTGAAACATGCCCAACGGCGATTATTTTTTATAGGGGAAAGTGGGTTGATATATAATATACATTGGGCCAAATCTTTATTTAGTTGGGCTTGTTAAAAATATAATTAAGGTTATTATTCTATCAACTATAGACTTATTTGAGGTAATTTTATACGATATATATTTAGTTTTTTGTTGAACTTAATAAGTAAACGTAAATTTTATAGTTAAGAAGGTGATTAATATATACAATGCACACATCGAAAATGAAATGAATTTGTTGTCAAAAATGTAATGCTCTCACTGCACTAATATGATACTCCGTATAAAAGTTGATGTATAGAACTATACACGAAAATGCTCTAACAATTTTAAAAGATGAGTGATTTGTATACCACTAAAAATTATTCATACATCACTAATTATGATTTACAGTATTGTATTGTACACTGTAAAGCTCAGTTAACAATGTATGAATAATTTTTGGTGGTGTACAAATCTTCAGTCATTCTAAAAACTTATAGAAAACAAATGCAACAAACATGTGGCAAATGGCAATGATTAAAAATGCACTTCTGAATGATTTAGGAGTCAACCATAAAATAAAAGGTCATTTTGAATATGATTGTCACAAATATAAAGGTGAAATATTGTTAATTCATTTTTATGTATTTATTATCTCAAAGACTCAAACTATCAATTTTATTTACATAGCACTTATTTAAATACTCATTCACAATAAACTTTTAAAAGCTTTGATCACACCTGAAGATTAAAAAGATAGAATCCTAGAGTATGGTTCAAATGAGTACAACAACTTTTTGTGAGAATGAGGGAACCAATAGGAATGCGCCATCTGTCACTAAACCATCTTTCCCCACGTTTTTAAAATTTTAATATATCCCAAACGGTAAATCAAAAAATCACAATAATTGCACCATAATAATCAGCGTTTTATTCTCTTCGATTAGAGATGTGACAATGTATACTTTACATTTTTTTTGTTCGTTTTTTGGTGGGTTTTGAAAACAACTAACACATGTGTTAACGGTGAGTAACACATGTGTTAACGGCTAGTAACACATGTGTTAGTGTGTTACTAATTTTGTACAATTTTTAAAACCCCAAAAAAAAAAGTCGTCAAAAGTATATCTTGAGGAATGACAAATCGAAAAGAAAAAATGCTAATTTTTATAGTGCAATTTTCATAATTTTTGACTTACCGTTTGTGAGATATTTAATTTTTAAAAACGTGATAAAAAATGGGTTTTTTGACACGTGACACGTTCTGATTGGTTCCCTCATTCTCACAAAATATTTTATTCTCATTTGAACCTCACTTGATAATCCTAAATTCCTAATCAATCAAAGTCTTTTTTCAAATAAAGTTGAATTATATTTGTATTCTCCTTTTACCATTTTACTTGCATTTCTACCACGTATGGAAGGTAGACTTTTGGTGTGGTAGACTTCTAGATCTTTAAAGGCCACCACAAATTATATGCGTGAAGTATTTAGATCTTTAAAGTCAACATGTCTTCATACAACAGCGTAACAAGGAAGAGGTGAAAGTTGATAACCTTAGTTAACTAATAAAATAATTTGCTAAGTAAGGGCGTTCATTCGATTAATTCGGTTTAAACTGAACCTGATAGATAAAACCAATCGGTTTTCGATTTTGAAAAATTGAAACCAAACCGAAGCGAACCGAATTACTATTCGGTTTTTACTATTCGGTTTATGCTTTCATATATAAATAATAAAAACATTAAAACAAGATCAAAAAATTTGACTATTAAACAAAACTAATTGGCACGTTTTGTAAGTTTTTGACAAAAGTCTAATAATTTGCAAAACAAAATTAAAATATAGTTGAGACTTTTGTGATAAATGATGAATAAAGTTAAAAAATAGTATCAATATATATAATAGTGGGTGATTAACTCAATTAATTTGTACACATATTGAAAATATTAGCAAGTTATATTACAATTCGGTTAATTTGGACTATTCGGTTTTTACAGTGGTAACCAAAACCAATCCAAAAACCAAAATAAATATTCGGTTTTGAACTGAACCGATCCAAAAAACCAAATTATCCGAACCAAATAGTCCAAACCAAATTGTCCAATTGAACAATTCAGTTTGTCCAAATAGTGAACACTCCTATTGTAAGTCTTTTTTCTTTTCTCTTTTTGTAAGTATACATATTTAGATACTTTAATGTACCATGAATCCATGATGGATACTTTTAAGTTATGTACTATCATTTTTTTATTTTCTTTCTATTCCTTACTTTAAGATTTGCTTGTTAACTTGATTTACATTTACATTATTATTATAAATAAATAATAATAAATATAATATAAATATAAACTCCGTTTTGTTAACCCAGTCTTCGAATATGTGGTAAAACAAACATGTCAGATGATATTAGGATAACAAGTTAAAATGAATAATTTCATGTAATGATCCAATTTTACTTAACTTCTAATTAGTTTACTTTCTTAAATATTGATTTTTTTCATAAGCAATTATATTCGGGTTAAGGGGATTTCACCCCAACAAATTTTAAAGTGGCATGGTAATAAAGCTAAAGATGTTTTAGTGGTTGGCGTCCCTAAAATCCTGATAAGAGGTCTCAAACCTCATTGGTTGCACATCTTGTGGTGGTTAGATAAAGGGTTAGTAACGATCATCGAGATACCTCAGTTGGACGGCGTACATTTGAGTGAAAATACTCGCCCTCTCCGTCTCTGAGTAATCTTAGTAGGAAAAATATGATCCGTTTACACATTATATGATATTAAAAACTAAGTTTACTTGAACTTATTTGAGCAATTACATAAAACAGTTGACTGTAATTTATTAATTCATTTCAGAAAAATTAGTTCAAATTAACTTTTATAAAGGGGAAAAATAAAATTAAAATTTGATATTCACTCAAGTTATATATAATAAATTAAATAAATATGATGGGATGATTATGTTGAAATATATGAATATTTCATTGTAATTTATTTGTATGTATTTTAGAAACAATGATTGATTGATGGAATATTGGAATTGGAATTATTAAGAAGTGAAAGAAAATAATGACCGAAAAGGTTAGTCACGTAACGGTATAATTAAATTGTACGGAGTAATAATTACTTAAAGGGTATCGTTAACGACAGCACTAAGGGTTGTCAATAATCAATTTGGATACGCATACTTCAACAAAATTTCAGGTAGGTCAACTAAAATTCAGACGATTATTATATTTATCATAGTAAAAATACAAATGTTAATGCACATATTAGAAATTTATAGATAGCCTAAAACTGTCTTTTATCATTTTCGTTACTTAAAAATAAACAAAAATGAAAAAGGACATCATTAACGCGTGTATACAAAAAGAGGAACACGTTGGAAAAATTGAATCATATCATATCTATCTATGATCTATCCATATTTTAGAGTTTCCATTTTTGGAGTTGGAAAAGTAGAATGTGGGAATTGGGAAGTGAGGTGTCGAAACTATGAACTGAAGTTTCCCGGAAATTGCGTAAACACACCAATGTCCACGCTTATAAATACAGCAGTTTTCAATTCCGAAATTTAGGGTTTCTAAATATAACTGTTTCTATAACCAGAATCAATATTTTAACCTCGAATACGTTCAAATGTCGTTTAATCATCATGATACCTCAATCATCAGATTCTCTATTCAAAGAGAGTAAGATTCTAGTTTATCTGTATGCCTTTTCAACTACAGTATAAGTATATATTTATGAAGTTTAATATTGAATTATATTATATTATATGTTGCAGGAACGAATTAAATGAGATGTTAAGCTATCTTCCGCTTGATATGCGGTCTAAATTCGACAAATGGATTCGAATTGCTGTAAGTGTAAAGCGTGTTTACATGTTATGTACAATTGCTTACAGATTTTTTTGAAAATGTGTCAGATGGATCGTATCATCATAATATCTATGCTATTAATTGATGCAGGTTCTTGTAAATTGATTGCGGAGGGATTTTTATCCCCAAATATGGATATTGATATGATAAATATATGATTAGGATCTGTACTTGATGATTATTGTCTGACTAGTATGCCCTTCTTGGTCCTGATTTTGGTTGCTACAAATGTTTATTTAACTAGCTTAACTGCTTAAGTGATTATATGAAGGATGCTGTTGATTGAAGGAATTATTATGAGTTGATATCGTTTTTTATTTTATTACTTTGATGATGGATTCTCTATACATATAGATTCATATATGTCCGATCTGCTTTTATACATACTGTGATATATTCTAGTGGTTGGATCTCTTTCTCCAATTTCGTAGACTTTGTGGATCATAAACGTCAAATAAAAAGCCAGGAGATTTGGTTCTGGTTCTACATGTATATGCTGAAAACATAATTTCTGTTAAGAGATAAATGTGAGATGCTACATGTTCTTGTTGAAGCTATGGTAATATATGTTCTTTTTAGGAAACTTCGATGTAATCACAAAGGTGTCAGACATTTCTCTATTCATCAGTAGTTTCTTTTCTTTCTTTCTCGGATTTATCCAACCCACCCCCACCCATTCGTGTAGATAACTCATAACTGGATTCTAAAGATCATTAAATGCTGGGATGGTTGTGTCATAGCCAGTTCTCTATTATACTCTCTTCCCCAACCTTCGAAGCCCTTGCAACTTCTGTAAGTTATGTTTTTCAGTATTTCAAGTATCGAATTAATTTTGAGTGACTATTAAGTTCGTATTTATTTCTTCTAGTATAAACATTTTAAATGTATAAGCTATTCCTCTGTCTTTTAAATGGGCATAAATGATTATTTTCTCATACATAATGTTAATGCTAGTCAAAGGGCCCAAACAAGGTGATTTCCGTATCTTTCTGTCTTGTGATTTGTTTAAGTATTGGACTTTTGGTAATTCTTCATACCGAGATGTGAGAACCACTATATATTTTTTTGCATTAATCTTGGTACTATTATGTGTTGGTACTCATAAAGTGAGAATTAATGTCACTTTGTGCTGTATGGATACCTGATATTTGACGGAGAAATCCTATGAAAAGAGAGTTCACTTTGTGCTTTTAAGTGTCTATTCTCTCTCCTGGAAGTGAAGCTATAAATAGGTCATACGATGTCCACACATAAATCTGAAAAATCACACCTGTAAACTATCTTATTTGATCCCATTAAATGAGTATTTCATGTATGTTTATTATGAGCTTTTCAAAGAACTGCTTACTTATAAGGAATCTAATCATAATTTATGTGGTTCTGCAACTTAACTAGATCCACTGGCATTGCTAGGACTCTTAGTATATAATTTTCAAATTTGGTAGTATGTTAAGCAGTCTAACAAAATTTCAAATAGAAAAGGGTAAGTATGACAAATGTATTCCTAAATCCTAACTGTAAAATATCTTTTGTTTGGTGCTTAAAGTATTGGATACATCATATATGTAGTTTTGCGCTGACGTACGATCAAAATCAGGATATATATATAACGAACAAGGTCTATCCTGTGCATGTTATTACGTTTAATCCCTTTTTAACTTTCAGGTAAAAGAGAAGATTGAATTGTCACATAACAACCAGGCAGCAACTAGTACGTATGGGTGAGTACCTATATTTCTCAGCCAAAAGTTTCATTTCACACATTTTGAGTTCTAGGCATTTGTTCATTGACCTTTTTGCTTCTTGGAACTAATAGGTCCAGCACTTTTGGATTAAGAAACTTGGAGTTAGCTATCTCAAATGTTATTTCCCCATTGTTGACTGGTGACCACATAAAAGGCATTGGAGATGTGCCTGTAGAAGTGACTTTAATTGACAGTAATACCAAGGAAGTAGTGAAGTCAGGGCCTGAAGCTTCGGGAGAAGTGGAAATAGTAGTTGTTGAAGCTGAAGCTAATGATAGAAGAAATGATCTTGAGAACATACTCGTTCACCACAAGGAAGGAAACAGATCTGCACGTGTGGGTAAGTTATGTCTGAAGCTAATCGAAGGCACCACTGCTTTACCTATTGTTTCTTTCATCCATGGAAAGAAGTGGATGAAGAAATCCAATATTAGGCTACAAGCAAGGTTCGTAGACGATATTATTGGGATTCAAGTTAAGGTAGCACAAACAGAGCCCTTCATTCTCAAGGATCGACGGATTGAAGGTGAGCCATGATACTACTTTCTTCATCTTCTGCATTTGTCCAGATGGGATTGTGTGTGTAAGTATGAAGTTATGAACTATACGTGGCATAATGGCGGGTTTGTTACTTTTCAAAATGGGTTTGAGTCAAATCAGGTATTATTGTTATGGTCAGGCCAGATTGGACCGTGCTGTTTTAAAACAGTTTCGGTCCAATTACTTTACATAATTCATAGATAAATAATGTACGTACAAGATATGATCACAAAAATATCTTCATCTATTCCGATAATACTATAATCTATGAATAATAGTATTTAAGAGGTTATATACAGGATGGACTACTGTCGACCCATTTGATATGTTTTCTTTTTGACCAGATTTATTGAATTACGGGTTTACCTATGTAGAGAGTAAATTAACTTGGATCAACTCATACATAAGTTAACAGGTTGAAATCGCCATCCCTAAATAATAAAAAGAGTTCATGTGCACTTGTACCTGTGGTAGCTGGAGTAATTGATGTAGATCTACTTGTTCATGATAAAGTATGTTAGCTTTAACTAATGCAACTTTTATAAGCATAAACCACAATCATGATGGGCCGTTAATGTGTGAGAACTAGTAGATGCAATCAATAGAAGAACCTCAGTGAACAGAGTTTACGTCTGAAAATCAGAAGATATGATGTATGCAAAATTTACTATCAATAAAAAACTGTTTTGCAGCATCCGAGAAGCATGAGATCCCATCTCTAGATGACGATGTATGGCGACTTGATAAAGTCAACAAAACGGGTCTTTTGGCGAGAAGTTTGACAGAGTCAGGAATCAAAACCGTGAGAGATTTTATTGATCGACTATTTGTATACCCTCGAAGTCTCGATGAGGTAACTTTGAGTATTTGCCAGTCTATATCTATTTTTACTTTTTGTTGCTCAACTTATAAAATGCTTTGGGAATAACTTGATCAGAGTCACTCACTAAACTAAGGTCATCATGGATGTCATCATAAACATTAAACTGATATTCTTTTTTTTTGAAAAGTACATACACTATGCATTCGGATATATTGTGGTGTGGAAAGTAAATTCTCTTTTGGACTGATAATGAGTATTGATTAACATCACAGTATTTGTATGTTGGGATATCTAGATATTTGAAGGTGCAAATCATGCTAAAAGTTTGAAGTTCACTGTGGAACATGCTCTAAAATGTCCTGCTAAACTCAAGTACTATTCATCTAGCTCTGACCAAAAAACTGAGGTAGTTTTTATGGTCTCGGGTGAAGTGTTGGGATTGTATCTGGAAGACCAATTTATTTCTACGGAATCACTCTCTAAGAACCAAAAGGCATGTTTCTCATCCAAACACTAGAATCATATATTGTTTCTATTTGTTGCTACCTTAAAAAATTCTTTAATATTAGAGCTGGCAAATTCATCCCATTTTGCTTATGGAGGGGTTGGTAACTCGTAAAATAAAAAGCTAAAAGTTTATTCTAACTGTACAAAATTGTGAAAATTGTTCTGTTCAAAACATTAGATTATTACTGAATATATGTTATATATGTACAGACTAGTTATTCATCAAAAACATAAGATTTGCGAACAAAGGTGTTTCGGGTCAATCCCCGTCAACCTGCACCAAAAAATTACCTGTTTTGACCTATTACCCAACCCACCCAATTGACCTATTTTGCCACCTCTAATATTTGTAGTTGATATGTGGTAGCAGGAGGTCTCCAAGAATTTGGTAAATTCTGCATTTGAGAACTGGAGGAATGTAAAACCTGTTGACGAGGACCAATTTGTTGCATGTTACTCTCCTCATTTACTTAACAACCGCTCTAGTTCTAATCCTGCTGACCATGCACTTTTAAACACTGAACTTGTAACAGTGTTCCACAAAAAAATAATTCCTGAAGGCCTTGACTTGGACTTTAATGATATCTCTTTGTTTGGTAGCATGATCCCTGATGGGCAACATCCTTTAAGGACACGTTATAATGAGATTTATTGTGATATGGAGAGTCTTTGCACTTTCAATCAATTTCAACCCGTGCTTGGTTCTAGATGTGTTGGTACAGAAACTGCTCAGAAAAATAGGTTTTGTAAAATACGGAGGATGCTATTTTGTGTTGTAACATTCACAAAGGTTTTGGGTGATAGTCATGCTCACAAGAAACGAAGATTTTCATTGTGAGTAGTGTGAAAGATAGCGTGAAAATGAACCTATGTTAACAGATGACATAAGTATGGGTTGTTTAGTAAATTATAGTCCTTTGTCTATATAGGTAGCGCAACCGAGTAGAGTGACATAGATAGTAATTGAGCTATGTCTTAGTTGATTTCATATTCCATTAAGTGTTTTGTTATTACAAGTCTGAGTGATTTTGGAAGTTAAGAGATATTAGGACTAGTTGTTCTTTTTCCATCTCATGTCGTTTAGATATGGACGACTATCTGGAGCAAGTGGTGAATGAAAAATCGTTGTTTGTTTTATGTGATTAGGTGTAGTTATGTAACCCTAGCTGTTCCTCAATTTGTTTGACTATGGAATCTTTTCTGTTATGTTGGTAATGTAATATACTTTAATGCACCATTCAGGGTAACTGATTAACTGGGAGAAAATGAGATGTAAGTTTGACAAAAAAAAAAAAAAAAAAAGAAGAAGAAAGAACCTATGATTGTTCAATGGAAGTGACCAACTGATTGTTCAAGTATTCATGTAGTATAGAGTTGAGGGAGCCTGTGGGTTGCCCACATACAAGTGAGGAATATATAGTTTTGAGAGCCAAAACGTCACTGGGGTTGGTGTTCTTGCGTTAAGGCACTGCTTCATGTTAGCATTTGAATTGAATTCAAACTTTACAATATGACTAACGGATTTATAGCATCTAATAATATAAACCTCCCTTGAAACAAGTGATAGCTGACCCAAATAAGAAAGAACTTAAACCGGGAAAAGTGGAAAATGTCAATAATGCACACATACATGCTTTGTTATGAATATATTGATTTTAATTGTCAAGTTGCAAACTGTTAATAGTTTTAGCTTTCTGTAGAATATCGACATGTTACATGTGTTCATTGTTCTCCATCTTTTAGTCTTTCCCAAACTTGTATGTTGTCCAACATATGCACAGCAGCATCTTCATGTTTGCTTTTTTTGTTCTTTTCAGGAAGAACAAGGATAAAGGAGGTATGCTTCAAGTCCTTTTTTGGTCCATTACAATATGTGTGCCAAAATAAATGGTCACCTACACTTGACAACATATCATTTTTACGGCTGCCTAATTGCCAAATTGGTGTACTGTACAGCTGTCAATGCACGAAGGTACAACATATCACTGCATGTCTTAGTGGTGGCACTAATTTTAGAAAAAGACTAATGTCAGTCAAAGTGTATGTAAGTAAAGCGATATGATTTAAACACATTTGCTGATGGAAACGAACATCAAAACAAATGGTACACAATTCTGTTGCAATCGTCATTTGTTGTTTTTTAACAAGCAAACTTAAAGTACATGTAGATCCTAGAGAGCCAAATCGCATGGTTAAGTTGGTCAGATGAACAGGTTGGGCATTGCGTAACTGGCAAAACGTGTCCTTTTTGGTACAGGTCAGGTTGGCTTGACCGGCAAGCACTCTTTGGTCGATTTTTATTTATGTACTAATAATCAGTGTTAGTTATGATTACAAAAACAATGTTATTACAACAATAATCTTAATAAACATGTAGGAACCCATCGATACATTGAAAGTAGACTTTAGACAAATATATTCCCATTCCCTTTTAGCTAACTTTTATATGTGACCCACTTGAGACTAGACACAATCCAATTAAACCCACTCAGTAGCAAATAGGTCAAATTTCTTGCCTCTGCCTCTGGTTATAGTGGTATTGTTTTTGCGTTAAGGAACTGTGTGGCCTTAGCATTTGGGTTGAATATAAAGTTTAAAGAGTCTGATGTAACTGGGCCGGCATTCTTGCCTTCCTAAAGAACTGTGTTGCTTTATCAGTTGGCTTAAATATAGATTTTGGAGACCAAATGTCATGGGATAGGTGTTCTTGCCTTAAGGAACTATGTGGGTGCATTTCGCAATATAAAAAGTTTAAGAGAGCTAATAGTCATAAGTTTCATCTTTGTCTTGGCAAGTGATGAAACTTGAAAAAGACCAACAGATACAGATCAAGTATCTATGCGCAGCATTACGTTCATATTGATTGACAAGTTTAATGCTGCAAGCTATATGATGAGTTCATGAGTATATATTAGAGTAGAAATGTCAACTCATTGTACCATTCTTTCACCTTTCGTTTTTCTTGAACTCGTAAATTGTTCGAGAATATACACATAGGACTTTCTCACTATGTTTTGTTTGTTCTTTCCAGGAAGAAAGAATGTTGAGCAAGATAAATACAACACCAATTGTCCCTACTTTAATAAAGGTATGCACCAATGCTGACATGCCATTCAGGTAAACCCTTTTAATGGTTGCCCAATTGGCGGAATACTTGCACTAAAGTTGTCAATGCATAAGGGACAAGTCATCACTGTTGAGTTTTGGAGTTTGATACTGCCTTACATTTCATTGAGCTACAATTGCGTGCAGGAGTTTGAAGGCATTAGGGATCTAATATATATTTCGGCCCTGGAAAATTTGTAAAGAGTAGCCCGTATGGAAATTTCGGTCAGGTTGCCTGCTGTTGGACGTAGGTCATTATATTCTTGTGTTCTTATTCATATAATGAACCCTAAAAAGACTAGACGAACACTTATGAATTATGATTGGTGTTGTCATGTTATCTGAAATTAACGCGGTAAAGTGGGGCCCCACTTGGATTGTCGTTTAACAATGTTACGGAAAAACAAACAATAGGTACACTACTTTGAGCTTAAAGTGATTAAAAAATGGTGGTAGTTAACCAGCCCTTTAGGGTTGGACATGGGTCAAGTGATCCAATGTTGATCCATGGACTCGGACCATACACAAGGTTGGACTCATTACCCTTGGCGGAGCCCAAAGTCGCTAATCACCCAAAAGTCCAAAACACGAAACTGGGTACTATACTAGTACTAGACTACTAGTGTCTGTAGTGTGTATTATAATAAAAAGTTTTATATTGTTTTATTTTCAAAAATCAACTTACTTTTTGTTTTTGTCCTTTTGAAATATCGTACTTTCTTTTTATCCTTCCGGGCCATTGAAACTTGGCTTTTTTGTTTTTCAGGGCCATTATTCGCACGATCCGTTGGTAAATCCGGTTAACAATCGAAGATGTGATCAAGTTTATAGATTTAATTTTGTGACATCAAATCGAAATATAAGAGCGTTAATAATAAAAAATAAAATACTCATGAATCGACATTGTTTTACGTGTTAAAACTTATAAGTAGTTTGAAACTCTCGTTCGAATTAAAAGTATTTTGCTTACATAAGACGATGTCGTTTCATGTGTATCTTTTATTTTTTACATTGTTAAATTACGATTCAATGTCACAAAATGTTCATTTATGAATCATTTTGGTATTTTTATGCCCGTTCATCATTATATATCTTTTTACCGTTAAAAAAACAAAATTAAATATATAAACTTGATCATATCATCAATTTTTTATCGGATCTTCCCATGGATGGCGATTAATATCTCGGAACGACAAAGAAAATCCAAGTTTCAATGGTCTCTAAAGGACGAAAAAGTACAATAGCTCGAAAGAAAGAAATGAAAGATAGGCTCTTATTCTAGAAAGAAAAAGAAATCCTTATATACCACTAGCCATTTAGCCTAGTGGTACCAAGCGCGCAACCAGAAAAAGCACCTTGACTAGTCAATGGGGGTGAATTGGAATAATAATCTGGGTTCAAACCCAACCATTGACAAAATCATGGTGACAGGGGGTCTGGGTTCATTCTCGGACGCATCGCCTAGGGGCTGGTAGAATGCGCGATGCCGGTCGGTATCCAAAGGATACACGGGTTAGGGTTGCCCGCCTGTAACAACCTTTTGGAATATTACTCTATATTCATATTGTAAAGTCATATATTCAACAAGAGGTGAATTTTAGATACTATTATTTGAATAGTATATATCCAATGAAATTTTAACACGTTTCACTTTTTCTTTTTTTCATGTGTATTGAATAGGTATATTAATATGTCTACGTTTGAATGCAAAAGACGATGATGTAACGTAAAAAGTCATGTTTTCCTCACTTATTGGACTAATATTTAGTGAAAACATCTAAAAACAACACTTATTTACTAAAAACCACCAAAGCAATCCAATTATAGGCGTTACTGCAAAAATTACCAAAAACATCCGATTAACACACAAAACGAGGCAAATAAATAACAACCGATTCTTCCAATCTTAATTACCTTGTGAGAAACAGATCCTAACCACTCTTATATGATGGCACAGGTAATTACAAGACTGGAGAATCAAGAATCATGCAAAACGGATAAGAGACTGAAGAGAAGACTAGAGACCAACTGATCGTCCTCCGAAGTACGCATGAGCTATACACCTCCAAATTCTACGAACTTGGTGTCATTGGAAGCGTAACGGAAAGACGGATCCATCAGCGAAAGAATCAAGTCAATCGGGCTAATAACGAAGAAGATACGGCCGAAACTATCAACAAACGAACGAACAAAGGCTGAAGACCAATTGCCCCCCTAGGAGCCGTATACGGCCTGGGTAGTGAAGGCAATTGGCTCCCAAAGGCCAATTGGTGGGTACCAATTGCCCAATTGTCCCAATCACGCTTCGTTTGCTTGTTTCGTGTGCTTTAGTGCTTGTACAAGGTCTTCAAGGCTTTCACTATAAATAAAGGGCTTCCCCCTCCCATTTCAACACACCTCTCCACCTTTCATTCTCTCTCACACACACTCTCTCTCTACTTTATCTCTCTAGTTAGTTTTAGGTTAGATTAGGATTAGTTCTTGGTTTATATTTAACCAAGACTAACGGATGGTAGCTTTTGTAATAGAGTTGGAATACTTGGAGGGCATCCTTTGTAATATTGTTCGGGATATTTCGGAGTTCTGTCCGTGTAATCTTTCAGCTTCTATTCAATCTACGCATTACTTACTGTTATCTCTATCATTATCTTTCATAAAGTTGCATGCTATTGTTATGTTAGATTTAGGATATATTTCCATGATTTGTGAGTAGATTACCTATTGTGCTTGTTGTAATGTAGTTAGCTTGTTAATATTTGGGATGATGTTACTTTAATATACGATTGAAAACTCGGTAAACTGTTTAACTATACATTTATGATTTCAATATAAACTATCGCATTTCCTCTAATAAATGTGGTTAAAACCTTTATGACAAGGAGTCGCGAACCTTGATCAGACGATAATTACCTATCTGTGTTTTCCAAAGTAAACATGATTTTATTTTGTAACAAGTGAAAATACTGCTTAACCTATCGTATAGTACACTATGAATCAATCAGGGATTTATAGGGTCTATAAATCTATCCATTTTTTGATTTATTTCATCTATTCCATGCCAGATCATGAATTAGTAACTGCATCCAATTTCGAAAAAAATCCCAATGCCTTTCGAAGCCTAAGCCTTTTCTTTTCTAGTGTGCGCTTCTTTACCCTCAAATTCAAACATATGGGCGATAAAGTGAATGGGTTGTTTAGCTATCATAGATGGTAGAACTTTGATACAAGCTTAGATTAAACGAGTTCAGATTGGCCATAGAGTATGTAATACAGGGAAGGTCGTAAAACGACTGAGTACACTGTATAGCGTTGGAAACACCTTTATGTGGAGTACAAATACGTGGAAGCTGTGGAAAAGCCGTAGGTCGAAGACTGTATTACATCCTGGTTTAGTCTGTGATCCAGGAAAGACCGTAAAATGGGTGAATACACTGTATAGCGTTAGAAACACCTTGGTGTGGAGTACAAATACGTGGAAGCCGTGGAAAACCTGTGGGTTGAAGACTATGTCACAGCCGGATAACTCTGAACACAATCATTACCATTAATGTATAAGTTAACAGTCACCAACTGTCTTAATCTTAAATGTCTTGCCCAACTTAGATGTCTCTGTAGTATTAAAGAAAGGTCAGTAGATAAATTTCGAAATGTCGCCTCATTCCTGCACCCCAGATAGAGGGTCACTTGGTCTCATTAAGAGACGGTGAGGGGGGTTTCAAGGCAGTCCGATCTGATCAGAATCTTGATAGCCTAGTACTCAGTGATATACTGATCGGTTACTCCGATCAGTAGGGTACTAGTGTTTATACTACGAGCATCTACGTGAAAGTAAGACACAAATATTTAAAAGACGTTTTCAAACTAAAACCCCAAATACAACATCACCCCACGTATAAGCTAACGAAGTCATAACAAGCACTCCTCTCTATACTGATTTAATCCTATCTTTTTATTTACTGTTTAATTAGTTTAACTTTAGTTAACAGACCTAAGAAAAACAAAATCCCCACTTTTAAGTATTTTAAAACCATCACTAAAATGAGATGTTCGACCCGACAATTCGTTTCACAATACAATTAACTTTTAAGAACGACCCTAGGTCATACTTCTGCTATTGCTTTAGTAGAACTTAGGTCCCCAGCTCTATTATAAATATTAAAACTTCCACCGTCGTCGTGCTGACAATGCGACGACAGATGACTAAACTTATGTTTGTTGGGTCTAATACAAAATAAATAATTGATGTTTCTTGAGCATTGCTTCGCATAACAACTTTACGTGAAATTTGATTTTTTTTCCTCACTAAAAGTCTAAAACTGTGTGCACTCTTTCACCTTAACAAATCAATATGATATGTGACTAGGTATAGGTTCTAAAAAATAAATTTAAGTTTCTAAATTAATATGTTAACGTTTATTTTTTAATGTTTCTGCATTGATTTAGTTTGTTCAATCTATCAATATCAATATAAGATTAATGTTAACGTTGTCGTAATCAAGTATAAGATCCACGTATGATAATTAGTACTTAAATATATGTAGTTTGATATGTTGATTTTTATTTAACACATGTGTATAATATATTACTTAAAGTTATAATTGAAGCTTCTTACATTTATGAGGAGTGAACCGGTAAATTTACTATTAAATGAATAGTGATACAAAAATCCCCCTTTTTCAGTTATATACTTCTAAAATAACTTTCAAAATTGGTATAACTTATACGGGTGTGTTAAAAATCATTAAATACTATATTTTATTTGTGATTTTTAAATTATATGTTTTGTAAATTGTATATCTAAATACTTTCAAACACCATTTTAATCGATGGGTTATCTTTTAATTAATCATTTAAATCGACGTGACAAAAAAAGAAGAAGATATGTTTTATTTAACGTAAGTATAATTTTTTGTTTGATTATTATTTATAACTTTTTTTGATAAAACCTCAAAACGGTTGAGCTCAAGTTATACTATTAACTTAGTATATAAATGAGCGAATAAGACCAAAATAACATAAAGCAATGCTTCTAATGTCACGGGACTAATTAACAAATAATAATAATAATAATAATAATGATAATAATAATAATAATAATAATAATAATAATAATTTTTAAATATTTGGAATTATCATATTTGATTTGAAAGTGACAAGCATATATGGTTATGATATCTTTTATTTAAAATGTGAGAAACTACATACAATGGTATTGATAGTTAGATATATTCAAATGTAAGTATATATATTTTGATATGTTATTTCTTATATTCAACACGCGTGTATAATATATTCACCTAAAAGAATAACATTTTTCCGCTTCGCCGCTACACGCGAGTTAAAACAGCCTATTGACTTTAAATAAAGGTTAATCATATGTTACTTTTCATTTTATAGCTTCTAAGCCAATATAACTTTTATCTCTAATAAATTCAATGAACTGTCAACTTTAATCATTTTTCAACCTTTACGTAACTCGAAACTAAATACAGTTATCCAAAGATGCAGGCATTTATAGAGCTAACGAAACTTGTAATTACAAAAATACTACTCCCTCCGTCCCAAATTAAGTGTCCTGTTTTGACTTTTTGAGTCTTCCCTTTTCAACTTTGACCTTAAATATTTTTGTTTGTGTTATATAATACTTGATGCAAAATATATGTATGGATTGGATTTTAAATATATTTTTATTGATATAATTTTCATAAAGTAATATATAACACAAACAAAAATATTTAAGGTCAAAGTTGAAAAAGAAAGACTACCAAATCTGATACAGGACACTTAATTTGGGACGGAGGGAGTATTTAGCTAGAAGATTTTTCTCTTTTAAGTTTTATTTTAGTACTCGTATCACATTATATCATTTTACATTTTTGTACTGTAACTTCGATTAGTTTGTCAAACAATTATAAAACAAGAGTAAGGTTCAAATGAGTACACCAATTTTGAGTGAGAATGAGGGAACCAACAGATTTCTGACATGTGTCACTTTATTCTCTCTCCTCCACACTTTATTCTCTCTCCTCCACATTTTTAAAAATTAAATATCTCACAAATGGTAAGTCGAAAAATCATGAAAATTGCACCATAAAATTCAGCGTTTTCTCCTCTTCGATTTGCCGTCCCTCAAGGCATACTTTTGACAACTTTTTTTTTCTCATTTTTTGGTGGGTTTCACAAATTAGTAACACATGTGTTAGTGATTAGTTGTACATTTAATTTGTGGTTAAGGTTAGGGTTTAGGGTTAGGTTTAGGGTTTAGTAGGGTTTATGGTTTAGGGTTTATAAGGGTTTAGGGTTTAGAAGGGGTTCAAGGTTTAGGGTTTAGAAAGATTTAGGGTTTAGCGTTTTGTAAAGTGTTTAGGGTTTGTGGTTTAGGGGTTAGGGTTTAGGGTTTAGGGTTTGAGGTTTGGGGTTTCGGGGAGAAACCCCAAACCTCAAACCCTAAACCCTAAACCCTAACCCATAAACCACAAACCCTAAACCCTAAACTCAACACTTTAACACATGTGTTAGTAAATGTGAAACCCACCAAAAAAATGAAAAAAAAAAAACTTTTCGAAAGTATGTCTTGAGGGACGGCAAATCGAAGAGGAGAAAACGACGAATTTAATGGTGCAATTTTCATAATTTTTCGATTTGTCGTTTGTGAGATAATTGATGTTGGGGGTAAATGGGTTTTGTACATGTGGAACATTCTCTTTGTACACATGGCTTGATATCATTGGTTCCCTCATTCTCACACAAATTCCTATTCTCATTTGAACCCTACCCTATAAAACAAATATAAAATGGGTCCTTTCAAGTCTAAACAAAAACTGTAATTACAAGCTTATAGCAGCTTCATATACCAACAAATTTTACCTCCGATCATTAACCACGTTTAACAGTGAGCATACTATAGTAAGTAACTCTTCTCTCATCGAGCATTCTTTATTTGACTCCATAGTTCATAGATCAGTCGCGGTACTTTATTGGTAAAGAACTTACGTAGTGTGACGTGGACACTTTTGAATTTTGTTATTCGAGTTCAGATGGGGACGATTATGTCAATTTCAAATGGATCAATTCACATGCTTTAAGCCTTCAAGAGTTCAAACATGACTAGACTTCCTTCACTTGGTGATCGAAATTTAAAGGTAACTTCTTAATTTATTATGGTCCCTTTCGTAGTTTTTTTTCTAGATCGATTATTGAGATAAGACGATATAAGTATAGACTAAGGTTCAAGTACGCAGGCTTATTTGGGTACACAGTATACGCACCATTCACAGACCACCACGCGTCCTTCTTTACCGATCATTCCGACGTTCACCTTCTACCTCCGCCTGGTAATTTAGTAATCCGTTAACTTGCTTCGTATTATCGTATATAAATGATTTCTTTCCTTTTCTTCAAAGATTTTTTTCTTTCAAAATTCTATCAATTTACTCTCAATTTCAATCAAGTTGACAACTTTTGTTCTCGAATTTGTTCTTTCAGTTGATGAAGGAAATGGAAGGAAGAAGATGATACACAATGAACATATGTAATTATTAAATGATACACAATGAACATATTCAAATTTGTATGTTTTTATTTAAAATTTGTATGATACACAATGAACATGTTAAAAGTTGCAAGACGGTGATGATTTGTATGATACACAATGCACAATATGAAAATATGATTAAAAAAAGTGATACACAATGCACTTTCTGAAAATCCTGAGCATGTTTAAAAATATATATTAGAAAAAGTGATACACAATGCACTTTCATGTTTAAAAATATCAAATAAAAAACGTGATACACAATACACATTGATATTGCGTACCTTGCGTACGTTAATGGGCTGCGCCATGAACCGCCCCCTATAAGTATATAACTAGGTGGCCTTTTTATAAGGTGGGTTATGATAAAAATTTAGTTCCAAAAAAGAAATTGCTGTATAAACTATAAAATGTAATGAGAAACAAAGAAAATGTCATAAAATGCTAAAATTAGTTCTAGAGTAGGCTTACAATTTACAATAATTTTGATCAATGTAAATTAATACTCCCTTCCGTCCTAATATTATTGTCCAGTTTTGACTTTGACCTTAAATATTTTTTTTGTATTATATAATTTGATGAAAATTATATCAATGAAAATACAATTTAAACCTAATACATTCATATATTTTGCATCAAGTATTATATAACACAAATAAAGATATTTAATGTCAAAGTTGAAAAAGAAAGACTTCAAAAAGTCAAAATTGCACAATTATTTTGAAACGGAGGTAGTAACAAAAGATACCGATGATAAGTACATATATTGATAATAAACATGATGATTTAGATATGATTAAAGAAAAAAAGCAAACTTTAATGACATCACACTATTTTTCTATACATTAATTAATTAATGTCCAAAAAATGAAAATAAAATATTTACCATTTGTTGAGGCCACCACACCTACAAAATCACATAATCATTAGCCAATAAATAAACAAAATGAAAAAGTACCAACACAATAATTTGGGGGGAAATTAAAAAAAATGCCACTTTTTTTAAGTTAATATATCGTTTTGCCATCTCCAAAAAAAAGTTGACGATATATCACCCCCAATCGCAAAAGCAAATAAATTTTGCGACTGCGTTTCTTGCTTTTTGCGGTTGCACCACTAATCGAGTCGGTTGGCCGAGTAGCGGAGAAAAAATAAAAGTTTTGCGTTTGCACCTCGGCCTAGTCGCAAAACGCAAATTTTTTTTGCTTTTTGCGATTTGTGCTTGCACTGCACGATGTAAGAGCAAATCGAGTCGAGCATCGTGTAGTGCAAGAGCAAATCGCAAAACGCAAAAAAAATTTGCGTTTTGCGACTGGGCCGAGGTGCAAACGCAAAACTTCCAGTCGAGCATCGTGCAGTGCAAGCACAAATCGCAAAAAGCAAAAAAAATTTGCGTTTTGCGACTGGGCCGAGGTGCAAACGCAAAACTTTTATTTTTTCCCCGCTACTCGGCCAACCGACTCGATTTGTGGTGCAATCGCAAAAAGCAAGAAACCCAGTCGCAAAATTTATTTGCTTTTGCGATTGGGGGTGGTATATCGTCAACTTTTTTTTGGAGATGGCAAAACGATATATTAACTTAAAAAAAGTGGCATTTTTTTTAATTTCCCTAATTTGGGTGGTTTATCTTCTCAAGGTTGATTGTAACATCTCTATGTATATAGGATTTATAAACCTAATAAAGTATTAACTCTTATAAAATACGTAACACGATTTGAGTCAAATACTAACATCACTATGAAAATTTCCCAACTGTTAATGGTAAAGAGTATCGTTAGTGAAAGTAGTTGATAGTGAAGTTTATATTTGAAGTAGTAAACTAAAGCAAGTACTAAGACATGTGCCAATGGGAGCGTCTTCCTCCCATCATTTCACGTCCTGGCAAAGAAGCCATTGGCACCGGTCCGTCTTTGAAGCGTCTTCCTTTGCTTCGTCAGTATGAAGACGGAGAAAGACGGATGAGTCATGAGTGGTGGGGCTTTTTTTCATTTTTTTTCTTTCAGTTTTGGGTTTTATATTGATATATGTGAAGCTCTGAAAAATTCAGTTCTTAAGTCCATCATTAACAGTATATGCGAGATAATATTGAACCGACACTGAATTGATGGTTCAATTCTTCGATCTTAAAAAATATCTATGTACTTTTACTTCTCGTAAGCTCAAACTCTTCTAAAGTTAATTCAACTAAATTAATTTTCTACCCTTTTATTTCAAATGTAACAAGAGTTGTATCTTTGTCATTTTATACAATCAATATCAATTGAGAGCTGCTTTCAATGTTAAAGAGATACATATAGCTGTTCTTGTGTAATCTCGTTGATCTTCAAGCTGTTCTCGAGAGATTAAGGATTCAATCTAATGAACTCTTACAAAAATTTTCTACTAAAGTAATGCTAATACTTGAATTCATAAAAAGGTGAGATTAAGTCTATACATTTTAATAAGCTACATTGCAAAACTCGGTAAAATTATTGGTAAATCTTTTGATAAGTACAAAGGAGTTAAGAAAGTTTTTCTAAGTGGTCATATTTTTATTTTACCTTATTATTTCTATTTCGCTTAAAAAATATTTCCCTAAAAAAAAGTTACCTACTCGCAAAAAAATAACTATTAAAAATTATATTTAACTTTTAAGTTTTAACTACTCCAATTTACACTATTTATTCCTCTCTGTAATTTGAATAAACGGATATAAATGGGGGAGGGACTAAAATAGCGCCGTCCCCAAACCCCAATGTGCGGGTGGGAGTGGAACTGTAGAAGAGAGTGATGTGGTCGGCATAAATGTCGATTTTCGACTTTTCAACCCAAAATCAAACCAACCCCACGAAACCAAAGAATGATCGTTTCCATATGATGTCTCATTTCCAAGAACCAATCTCGAATTTTCATACCACTGCCGTCACCTATATATTCACCCATCAGTTTCACTTGTATCTATCTATCTATCTATCTATCTATCTATCTATCTATCTATCCTTCTTATATCATTTCTCATAATTAAATAAATAAATTAAAGTTTCCGTTTTTTATTTTCTTGGAGGAAAAATGTCGAATAATGTTGGATTAGCAAAAAACGGCAATTTTGAGGATGATGATGATGATTCGTTAATCAGATTCTCTCCTTACAAAGAGCAAGATTTTACTTTTTATATTTTTTAGTTGAAGTCTCATATTGTTATTGATTGATGATCTTTTATGCATATTTACTTGGTTTATTTATGATTTTCAGGGAAATATTGAAGGAGATGATGTTGAGCTTTATTCCAGATGAATTTCACCCTAAATTCGATCGATGGTTTCGATTATTTGTGAGTTTATTTACTTTGATTGATTGCATTATGGGTATATACACGTGTAGTTGCTGTTGTTGTTTATTACTAGTATGTGATTTTCCTTCCCTATATGCAAGAATTGTTGTATTATATGCTGATTTTGGATCTAAAATTTTGAGTTTATACCATCTGTTTTTGATCCCCTAGATCATGATGATACATTTTTTTTTTTTCTAATTTTTTTGTCATACTTCCCTTATGCCAAACTCAAAGTGATGTGAAGATTAGATTATAGTCGTCTGTGAAATGAAAACTTTCGCATAACATGTGTGGATCTTCATAGTGCAGCTTTCTTGAATATATCTTCAAACGTAGAGATTGCAACATATATATTAAGTCCTTGATCTCACCTGAATCAAACCCAACCTTACATACACACAAATATGTATATATATATATATATATATATATATATATATATATATATATATATATTTCTAGAAGGGTAAATTTCTGTAAAAAAATAAAATTTCAAATTGATGAACAAACCGAAAACAAGGCCCTGATTTTTTGGGTCAGTTTATCAGTTTCGATCATTTGTGCTTTTTTTGTTGAGGATGCCTTTGACCCTTCCGACATTTGGTGTGAATTTTGTGATTGTAGGTTGTTTGGTAGATGAGTAAGTATTTTGCAAGTTGTAAGTTGTAACGTGTTTTTATGTAGTAAAACGTGGATCTAATATTCTAAGCTCCAACCACTCGGTGGTCTAGCTCACCATCTATTTAAAAATAATTATTGTGCTTTATTTCTCAGATCTATTCAACTCCCTACACACACACACCGCCTGTTGTGTAATTGTGTAGATTCCCGAATCATAGAAATCACTAACGGTTAGGATGCTTATGGTACACATAAGCTTCCTATGAGCTTGTGAATCTATGCGGTGATGTTTGGACATACCACTTGTCAAGTAAACAATGTGCAAGCCTTCTCTGGTTTCCACCTCATGACAAAGATGAAAGCCATTTCTCTAAAATATTATTAGTAAGTTATCTTGGGTGTGTTTTAGATTTTTGCTAATCTATATTTACTTCAAATAGTTTAAGCATGTGAATTATGCTTTGTACTTGGGGCATAAATGATTCTATTGAGGTATTGAACATACATGCATATTAATAATCTAGTACATGGGCCAAGACAAGGTAGGTGTATCATATGATTTATTCAAGTAATGATCTTCATGTTGCCAAAATCGTAGTAGTTTTGTTATTTATTGTTCCTTAATGTTTTTTCAGGTAAAAGAAGAAATTGAATTGTCACATAAAAATCACTCAAAAACTGTCACGCCCATGTGAGTATCTATATATTTCCGTGGAAGGTTTTATATGACTTACCATTATTGACTTCTTGACATTTGTTCATCAACATTTTCGCTTCTAGAGCAAATAGGTCCGGTAAAAGTGAAATAAGAAACTTAGAGTTAGTTATCTCAAACGTTGTTTCCCTTTTGTCCACTGGCGACCACATTAAAGGCTTGGGAGACGTGCCTGTGGAAGTAACTTTAATTGACAGTTGTACCAAGGAAGTAGTGAAGTCAGGGCCTGAAGCTTCAGGAAAGGTGGAAATAGTAGTTTTTGAAGCAGAAGCTGATGATAGAAGAGATCTTTCTAAGAAAATACTTATTCTCCATAACGGATCAAACAGATCTGCTCGTGTGGATAAGATATGTCTGAAGTTAATCGAAGGCGCTGCTGTTTTACCTATTGTTTCTTTTGTCCATGGGGAGAAGTGGATGAAGATATCCACGCTTAGGTTACAAGCAAGTTTCGTTGATGATTTCGAAGGGATTCAAGTGAAAGAAGCACGAACAGAGTCCTTCATTCTCAAGGATCGCCGGATTCAAGGTGAGCCGTGATATTACTTTCTTCTACCTCTGCATTGCATTTGTTTGGATTTGATGCTTACTTTAAACAGGAACGTGTTGTGTAAAAATGAACCATAAGTGGCATAATGGCTGGTTGGTAACTGATTAAAATGGGTTCACGTCAAATCGGGTTTTGGTATGCTCAGACCGGGTCAGATCGTGCTGTCTCAAAACAGTTTCGGTCCAAATATATTGCATATTTCTTAGATAAATATCATACAAGATATGATCACAAAAAATTATATATATATTTCTATAATAATATAATCTATCTATGGACTTAGGAGGTTATATACACGATGGACTACTGTCCACCCATTTGACATTTTTTTCTTTTTGGCGAATCTACTTGAATTATCTGTTTATCTCTATAAAGATCAAACCAGCCAACCCATACATAAGTTAACGGGTTGAAATCTCAATCTTTAACATGAACTGTAAGGAAATATATGATAAAAAGGATTTATGGCACACTTCTATTTGAGGTAGCTGGAGTAATTAATGATCTACTTGTGCATTATAAAGTTTGTATCTTTAACCAATGTAACTTTTATATGCATTTTTTCACAATCATGTTGGGCCATCAATGTGTGAGAACCAGTAGATGCAAATTATAGTGGAACCTCAATGAATAGAGTTTAGGTCTGAAAACAGTAGGTATAATGTGTGCAAAATTTACTATTTGAAAATTGTTTGCAGCGTCCAAGAAGCATGAGATCCCATCTTTAGATGACGATATATGGCGACTTGATAAGGTTGGCAAAAAGGGTCTTTTGGCAAGAAGTTTGATAGAGGCAGGAATTAGAACAGTGGGAGATTTTATTGATCGACACATTGTATACCCTCGATGTCTCGATGAGGTAACTTTGATTATTTGTCAGCCTATCTTATTTTTCGTTTTATCTATTTATTTTTTTGCTGCTCAACTTATAAAAGGCTTTGGGCTTTCTAACTTGGTTAGAGGCACTCATTAAATCCAGGTCATCATATGTCATCGTAGATATTAAACTAATATTCTATTTGTTTTGAAAAGTATATTAGCTATGCATTCTGCTATGTTGTGTACTTGTGTTGTGGAAAGTAAATTATTTTTTGGATGGATATTGTGTAACATCAAATTATTTATATGTTGGGATATTTCTAGATATTTGAAGGTGCAAATCATGCTAAAAGTTTGAAGTTCACTATGGAACATGCTCTAAAATGTCCTGCTAAATTCAAGTACTATTCTTCTAGTTCTGACCAAAAAACTGAGGTAGTCTTTAAGGTCTCGCGTGAAGTGTTGGGATTGTATCTGAAAGACCAATTGATTTCTACGGATATACTCTCTGAGACCCAAAAGGCATGCTTCTTATCCAAACACTAGAATCAAACTTATTTATTTTTCTATTTGTTGCCGCCTTCAAGATATTTTATTAGAGTTGGCAAAATCAAACCCAAGTTCATTCTATTCAAAACGTTTATGAACGGGTTGGGTAACTCATAAAACAAAGAGCCAAGAGTTTCCCAAGTTCAATTTTAATGCACAAACCTTTAAAATCATATATTCATAAAGTACCTGTTAGATTATTATTGAAAATAATATTATTTTTGTGCACATTAATCATCTAAAAATAAGTTTTTGACCAAAACGTGTTTTGGGTATCGAACGCTCTGTGGACCAAAAAAGTACCTGTTATGAGGTTTTGACCTGTTACTCAATTTATCCGACCAACCGATCTTGCCACCTCTAACGTTTTGTAGTAAATATATGGTAGCAGGAAGTCGCCAAGAATTTGGTAATTTCTGCATTTGAGAACTGGGGGGATGTAATACCTGTTGATGAGGACCAATTTGTTGCATGTTACTCGCCTCATTTACTCAACAACCACTCTTGTTCTAATCCTGCGGACCATGCACTTGCAAATATTGAAGTTGTTACACCCTCTCACAAAAGCTTTATTTTGGAAGGCCATGACTTGGAGATTAATGAAGTTTCTTTATTTGGTAACGTGCTTCCTGATGGGCAACATTTAGACCCACAGTTCCTACCTGAACCTTTTAGGACACGTTATGATAAGATTTATCGTGATTTGGAGAGTATTTGCACTTCCAATCAACTTCAACCAGAGCCTGATTCTAAAAGGGTTGGTACAGAAACTTCTCAGAAAAATAGGTTTTGCAAAATACGGAGGGTGCTATTTTGTGTTGTAACATTCACAAAAGTTATGGGTGATGCTCATGCTCACAAGAAACGAAGATTGGCATAGCGAGTAGTGTGAAAACGAACCTCTGTTAACAAATGATCTAAAGATGTTTAGTTTAGTAAGTTATACTGCTTTGTATAGATAGGTAGCACAACCAAGTAGAGTAACATAGATAGTACTTAAGCTATGTCTTTGAAGTTGATTTCATATTCCGTCAAGTGTTTTGTTATTACATGTTTGAGTGAATTTGGAGGGTAAAAGATATTAGGACTAGACACTAGTTATATAGGTGTAAGTGGTGGATGAAAAATTGTTGTTTGTTTTGTTTGATGGTTGATGAATGAACAATCTGAATGACAATATTTTGGCATCGTAGCTGTAGTTATGTAACCCTAGCTGATGCTCAATTTGTTAGACTATGGAATCATTTCTGTTATGTTGGTGTGTAATATGCTTTAATGCACCATATAGGGTGACTGGGAGAAAAGGAGATATAAGTTTGACAAAAACACAGTTAAAACGGTAGCTTGGTTTATCACGATAGAAGTGACCAAATGATGTAGACTAGAGGCGAGTGGGCCTGCGTTGCCCACATACAAGTGAGGAATAGAGAGTTTAGAGAGCCAAAACGTCACCGGGGTTGGTGTTCTTGCATTAAGGCATTGTGTCGTTTTAGGCTTTTAGCATTTGGATTAAATATTAACTTTACGATGGGTGTTTGGTGGAGCTTATTTTCTTGTGATAGAATAAGCTTCAGATTTTGTGTTTGGATGGGCTTATTTGGTTAGCTTATTTGCTTATCTGTGAGGAAGAATTTTTAAGCTCGAATAAGCTATGATTTTTGGGCTTATTTGCTTATAAGCAATAAGCAAATAAGCTACAAAATAAGCTCCCCCAAACACCCCTAACTGATTTATAGCATCTAAGAATGTAGACATCTGACCCAAATAAGAAAGTTCTTACACCTGGAAAAGTGGAAAATGTCAATAACGCACACATACATGCTTTGTTATGAATTTATTTATTGAAATTGTAAAGTCTCAAACTATCAATAGTTTTAGCTTTATGTAGAATATCAACATGTTACACGTCTTCATTTTGTTTCGTCTTTTAGTAATTTTAAAAGACAATGAAACAAAATAACATACTATTTCCCGAACTTGTATGTTGTCAAACATGTGCACATCTGCGCTTCATGTTTGCTTTTTTTTTTTGTTCTTCCAGGAATAACCAGAAAGATAAAGGAGGTATGTTCAAAGGCATTCGCTGGTTCGTTGTGATATGTGTGCCAAAAGAAAGGGCCACGTACCCTTCGCAACATATCCTTTTTGTGGCTGCCCTATTGGCAAACTGGTGCACTGTACAGCAGTCAATGCACAAAGGTACAACTTATCACTGCATGTCTTAGTGCTGGTACTAAACATGGCAAATGACTAATCGCAGTTAATGTTTAAATAAGCGGATTTATATGATTTCAACCCATTGGCGATGCAAACAAACATCAAGCCAGCATATGATTTGATGGAATCATCATATTTTGTGTTTTTACAAGCCAACTTGCGATGTACATTTAGATAAAGGTTAGGGAGCCAGATGTCATGGTTAACGTGGTCAGATGGAGAGGTCGGGTTTGGCCAACTGGCCAAAACGGGTACAGGTCAGGTTGTGTTGACCTGCAAACCCCTTTTTTGTCGATTTTTATAAATTACAAATAATCAATGTGTCAATTATAATTATAAAAACAGTGTTATTACAATAATAATCTGAATAAACATGATTTAGGAGGATGTATACATCTAAAAATGGACTATTGAAGAATTTCAGCCCATTCTTTTTTAGGCTGTTTTCTTTATTTGACCGACTTGAGATAAAACACACATAGACCTGTTTATATATAATTAGGTCGAAATTGCTGCCACTGGTCATGGTGTTGATGTTCTCGCAGTGAGGAACTGTGTGGCCTTGGCATATGCGTTAAATATAAATTTTAGAGTCTGATTTAACTGGGTCGGTCTTGTAGCCTTCTTAAAAAACTGTGTTGCATTAGCATTAGGCTTGAATGTAGAGTTTGGAGACCAAATGTCACGGGATTGGTGTTCTCGCCTTAACGAACTGTGTGGTTTTAGCATTTGGCTTTATCAAAAAGTTTAGAGAACCAAAAGTCATAAGGTTCATTTTTTGGTCTTAGCAAATGATGGAATGACTTGAAAAAGACCAACATATATTTATATAAATGAGGCAGCCAAATATGCATTACGATTATATTTATTCACAACTATAAAGCCGCAAATTATACTCTGATTATTTTTTTATATTTTAGTAGAAATGTCAACATGTTGCACCGTACTATTTTAACCTTCAGTTTTTCTTGATCTCGTATATTGTTTTATAATATGCACATTATTCTTTCTCATGGATGTTTTTTTTTGTTCTTTCCAGGAAGAAAGAATCTTGAACAAGAAAAATACAGCACCAAATGTCCCTACCTTAAAGAAGGTATGTTCTATTACTGACACGCCATTCAGGTAAACCCATTTTACCATTTAATGGTTGTCCAATTGGTGAAATCCGTTCGCCAAGGTTGTCAATACACGTGGTACACGTCATCTCTGTTGAGTTTCAATACTGTCACACATTTGGTTGTGCCACGATGCATGCATGAAGTTTAATATTTTGGACCTGGAAGGAATATTTGTAAGAGTCTAGCACGTATGGAAATTTCAGTCAGATTCTTCACATAGAAATACATCTCTTTGTAATTGTAAAATCCCCGACCAAAATTTATAAGATCGCCTGCTATTGGACGTAAGTCATTTTAGACCAAACCATGTATATTCTCGTGTTCTTATTTTTGCACGTTGTTTTTACATACCCGTTTGAATCCGTATCCCTACCTGCTTGCATTTCTTAACAGTTATTGTCCGTCTGTATAATAACACCAAGCTTGATAAAAAAAAAAAAAAAGATTAACGCGGTCTGAAGTGTATATGATTTCAACCCAGAAAGGGATGTATTGTAAACATGCATCAAGCCGAATCATATAACATACGGCTTGAGTTTGTGATTGGTTTTACAGTTCTTTCGAGGCCCATAAGACTACAAGTCACAAGCAATGGATTAGGTTTGCGTTTAATTTATTTTTTTCGTTCCTTATGTTAAGTTAAATCAATGAAGATTCAGGAGATGTGAAGTAATTAAATAAGAAGTTAATATATCACAGTAAATCTCTTAATAAATCTTGTTCAATTTGATATAATGTTCATATGAACTTGTTGAGGTCTTAATCAAACAACACGCGGTTATCAGTTTTGAATTAATTTAACTGCAACACGTTTTGGAGGTGACTAGTGAAATGGATAAAATGATAAATGCTGTACTTTGTAAGTATATTATTAATATTAATAATTAATTAATTAATTAACTAAGATTAGAAGATAAGATTAGACTTAATGGATGTAACTTTTTTAAATGTAAATGAGACAAGACTCGGTTTAGTATATTTAGTGACTAACCAAATTATAACATAATCTTGTTGCAAGTACTCGAATTCAACTTTTGTCATTTATGAGACCCAAATTTCTTTTGATTGGATAAAGATTGAATAATATTTCTTTAGATGTTTTTACGTAAATCATGATAAAGTTATCAAAAATTCACATAAAAATAATGTGTTAAGATTGAAATGTTATCCTAAATAGTTTTAGTTCTTGCAAGATCGAAAATCATACTTAACATATTTCGATCTACTACATGGTTACGTTATTTTATACAGATTAAAAAATGTGACAATTAGTGAAATGTTCATATTTTTAAGGGGAGTGATAAATACAACAAAACAATTGATTCATACATCAAACTTATGCTTCAATCTATTTCACTGTGAGCTTTAAAGATTGTACAGTTTGGTATATGAATTAATTTGTTTGTTGTATCTAACAACTCCCTATTTTGAAACATAATAATAGTGTGATATCACTCATTAACATTTAGATTAGAACTTTACGACTGTTAAACTATTTAAAGAAGAAAAAAAAACATTGATAATTAGCAACGTTGACCGGCTAACACGCCTTACCCACAGGACAATATGTAAAAGACAATGTTGAGTATATGCTCTGAACCGACCACTCCCCTCCTCCGGAACCAACCGGGTTACACGTCTGAGAGCTGACCCCAAAGTTGTAGCTAGTGGGTTTTGAACTTAAATCTTCTTAATAGATTTCCAAGCCTCCACCACTGGGCTAACACCTTCGGGTTAAGTGTTTAACTATTCAAATTGAGATAGTGAATAGTTTACTTTCATGCTTTGAAAAAATTGGTTAATCTACTAGTATTTATTTATTTATTTATTTTATAAAAAAAAGGTCAATATGTCTGTAGCTGATTAATTCAAATCTAATAAGATTAGATTAATATAACAATGTTATAATTAAGACCGAGATCCTAACAAATCTTGTACTTTCGGAGATCCTATACATAATCATAATCAATAAGCGTACATTAACTAAAGAGAAAATTGCCCGTTTCGTCCCTGTGTTTGTCTAAAAAATCACGTTTCATCCCTTATTTCAATAAATGTCACTAGGCATCCCTGTATTCGTCATTTTGCATCACCAGTAGTCCTTCACCCTAACTCCGTTAGTTTCATCAGTTAAATATGGTCACATGCGTGGCACATGAAAGTAATTTAGTGTAAAATGACTAATATACCCCAACTCTTATTATTTCTCTATTTCCCTTTTTGGTTTATAATTATTATTCTTCTTAATTCAATTTTTAAAAAAAATAAATAAATAAAATAACATTATTAGGCTATCATTCATCTGAACATCATTAATAATATAACAATATCAATAACATCTCATTAATTCATCGTTGGCGCAATCACAAGCTCAAAAAATTAACGCTAATTCAATCGCGAATCCAACGTTGGCGGGTTCCATTTCTCCGTACATCAATCGGCAGCAGCAACGGCCGTACAATAAAAGTATGCCTCGCCTTATTTACAGCTTATCAAATCAACGATTTTATAATTCACCGCAAATTGTAATTAACACCGATGGTTGTATCGGTGGTACTTCGAATAAGAAGAAACGGAATTTAGTTAAGTTATCTTCGTTTTCAAATTTGCTTAGATCCAGTAACCGGAACGGAGATGCTGAAACGACTTCTGTCACCGCCGGCAAGTGACAGAAGCAACGGTTTATTCACACCCTTCAACTTCCTTAACCCTAATTCGATTATCACCATACCAACCTTTTCGGCCATCATACTTATATCAATCAGCGCCACTAACCCGCCACCTGCCACCACGAAGCAAACAGCTACAAGTTGCCACAAATTAAATCAAACCGCCACCACAAACTTGATACAAAAAGGGTTCAAAAACCGGCCAAGATGTAGCTGTCATATTGGAAACTCAGAGCCAAACACGTCCATTGGCCGGAAACCTCATATTCAGATCTAAATCGGGTGAAAAAAAGGTCTCGCCGGATTTCACTGCTGGTGTCCAGATCTTGTTGTTCCCGGCCAGATCTTGCGGTGGTGGCTAGTGTTTACTGCTACTCCTTACCGGATTTTGCTAGGTCGTCTGAATGATGATATTGGCCGGAGTTTTGTGTATTCCAATCAAAAAGTAGCAGCAAGTTATTAATGATTTGTATTTGGTTTGTAATGACTTTGATTATAGTGATTTAGTTGTGGTGTTGAAGTGGTGACGAAGAAGGTGGCAACTGGCCGGAATTCTAGAGGTGGGAGAGGGAGAGGGATGGTTATATAATTAAAGGTTAGAGATAGGATATGGATGAAAAAAAGGTGAAAGGACAAATGTACCCTCACATGTATGGCATATGCTTGCATTTAACTGATGAAACTAACGGAGTTAGGGTGAAGGACGACTGGTGATGCAAAATGACGAATACAGGGATGCCTAGTGACATTTATTGAAATAAGGGATGAAACGTGATTTTTTGGACAAACACAGGGACGAAACGAGCAATTTTCTCTTAACTAAATCATAAATTTTTATCTATATGTTAACATGTTACATACAATTGGGGGCAGAACTAGGAAATCGAAATAAAGGGGTGAAAAAAATATTTTAAATGCTATTATAGTTTTGTGGAGAATTTTTTTTTTAAAATGTCACTAAAATCTTTTAAAATATATATTTATGAAATATTTCGTAAAAACGTCTGCCTACCCTGCCCGCATCCTGTGATCCGCCCCCGCATACAATCGAGTAAAGTTGGACATGAATCCTCTCATATGTTTGTTAAAATCATTGTTCCCTAACACATGTATCAATTAACTAAGACTAGCACAATACCCGCGCAATGCAGCGGTGAAAGTTGTGACGGTAGATGAAGGAGCGAGTAAATGTTTTAAAATAAAAACATATTGTACTCCGTCCATCCCATTTAAAATGTCGAAATTACTATTTTGGGTGAAAAATGTAAATTTAATATTTGATGGATGAAAAATGTAGTTAGTGGAAAATAAGTAGTAATTAAAAATAATAGATAATGGGGTAGGGGTATTAATGGGAGTTTAGTTAGTGGAGAATAAATAGTAAAAGATATTAGAGAATGGGATAGGGGTAGTTTAGGAAGATTGATTATTTTAAGAAGTGTTGAAGTTGAAACGTGAAGATGGTTTATAAGTAGTATTAGATATGATTGTAACAAAAATAATGAGATCTGATATATTCAATGTGAGGAACATAATACAATAGTAATAAACACCACGCTCACCTAACTCATAGGTTTGGTTAATTTATGCAGTTAAAAAAGGTTGGACACATAACCGCTTATAACGAACCCTAGAAACACTTGACAACACTTTGATTTATAAACTTTTAAATTTTAATGTTGTCATGGCATCTGACATCAACGCGGGATGTTCGATTGATGGGGCCCACTTGAATTCTACAAAATCCAACAACTGTCTTCTTCTTACCATAAAAAGACACATAATTGCTACTTTCAGCTTCAACTGATTGAAAATGGTGGTGTTAGTTAATGGTCAGCAGTTGGAAGACAATAACAGCAATGAATCAGAACCCAACACAAATTCAGCTAATGAAATCGAAACCTCAAAAAGGTAAGAAAATTTGCACTTTAGCTATCTATCTAAATTTTTTAATTTTGTTTTAAATAGTTTAATAATAATAATAATAATGTGTCACAGTAATTAAACTGAGTTAGATGAGATTTTGTAATATGTTGATGAATTATGTTATCTTCATGTCATTTTTACTGTAGGGCGGAAATAAGGCGCCCAATGATGCGTTTATACAAGGAGATTATGATTCTTACAAATGTAAGTATCAAACTTGATTAGGGGGTGTTTGGATTAGCTAATATTATGGTTTATCAGCTCTCATAGTTAACGGCTTATGAGCTTATCAATTTCAGTTTATAGCTTATTGAAGTTTATAAGCTCAGTTAATAAGCTCATAAGCCGTGAACAATGAGCTTATTGGCTTTTAGAACGTCAATAAGCTGATATGCACATCAAATAAAAGTAACCCAACGGGTTATTGGTACCGTAAGATTTATAGTGTAAGTTGAGAATTGTATTGGGTTTCGGTAGCCTCAACGGCATGGGTTCTCATTGGGAGAGTTACTTTTAACCAACAATGATTGTGATAGGATGAAAGTGATTCATAACGAGACCCCTTTTTGCTTTTAGGTTGTTGTTAGCCTTTAGGGTTATCGTTTAGAGTGTAACCTCCAATCACCAAATGATTGTAATTGGATGAAAATGATTCTTACAACCGACCACTTTTAAAATATATGGTGATATAAAGTTATTTTAAATGTTGTTATTAAAATCATACTGGGGGTGGTTAATCAGCAGGTTGAAGAGGATAATGAATATGGATCAGTAGGAGGCATAAGTTGGATTGATGAGCTTGCTATGGTTAATGTTTCCAAAGAGTAAGTTGTATTTTTTCATAATTTTATATTTTTTAAGACACTTTGTGGTTAAACTGAAATAGTTACATGAGATTGCGTAATCTGTTCATGAATTATTAAGTGTTCCATTCATTGTTACCATAGGGCGAAAATGGAGCTTATGAGCTGCATATACAAAGAAACTATATGCCCTATGTTTTGTGCAGAAGTGAGTCTCTCACTCTCTTATTCATTTATGTGTGTCTAATTATGATTCTGTTTCTGTATTATGCCCTTTTTCGGTACCTAATATTGCATTTCTTGATTCTATCTCTCCAGTTTAATTTTTGTTTGTTCAATGGTGCCCAATTTTGTATATCTGATTATATGAAAATCAAATTAGTTCATTATGTAGGGCTAGTTCTCTGGCTGCAAAAGAGCCAACCCATCTGGTACTTAAGTTCTTGTTTTTCATGTATATGCCTATATCTGACCTCGAATTCAGCCCTTAAAACTTTCTTTCTCATGTATGTGCCTACATGGCTACATCTTCTATATTTTTTACACTATTAAAGGTTATTTTTGCATTTGTGTTGCACTTTAATTTGTCATTCAACCACTGTACCCAACTGACTCGTATCTAGTCATCTATATAGGTATGGAAGGTTCATTATGTGATTCTGTACATGTATGTTTTTCTGTCTATAAAACTATCAACCCATGGTTTCTGCTTGTCTACTATGATCTCGAGTTTTATTTAGTTATACCGTAAGTAATGCTTCTTACTCTTGTTTCATGTATCCTAGATCAACGCAAAACAGCACAAATTTCTATCTGCGATAGGAGAGAAATTTGGCGTCGATTTGTTGACGGGCATGACATGGTAAGGAATACGAATTTATAAACCCATCAGTTATATACTCCCTTTGTCCCAAAATATTTGTCCACTAACAAAAATCTGTGAGTTTAAGAAAGTACAATTAATGCAGTCTTTTTTCTAGTAAAATTATACTGTTACCCTTTTGATTGAAGTCATTGAACTATTAAATGCTTCTGGAAGCGGACAATAATATTGGGACAATTGAAAGAGGAAAGATGGACAATAATATTTGGGAATAAAATGGTAGATCTTAGAAAGTGATATGGTTTGACGCGTAAAATCGAGTAGCTACATTACATACTTAAATCTTTATATGACTTCAAATTTTTTCAGGAACGTTGGTAACATAGCAAGTACTTCAGGATCGCAAGTTTGGCAACTCCAGTTTACAAATGGAATCTCCACACCAGTTTCTACAGGAGACAATATTATGGGAAAAGACAATAAGCCCTTTGTTTTGGCTTTGGTTGATGTTATCTCGGGGAAGATTGTGAGTAGTGGTGCTGGATCTGCAATGGAAGTTGAAATAGTAGTTCTCGAGGGGGGTTCTAGTAATGACGAATTTAAGGATAAGGTTGTAAGTAAATGGAATGGAAAAAAAGTGCTTCAAGGAAATACTTTTGTGAAGATGAAAGAAGGTATTGTTGTTCTTGAAAAGATTTCATTTACGCATAATTCAGATTGGAAGGGGAATAGAAACTGCAGGCTGTGTGCAAGGTCAGTGAATGCAATTTTTTCAACTAAAGTGAAAGCAGCAAAAACAGAATCCTTTCTTGTAAAGGACAAGCGCAGCTTAAGTAAGTACCTTTATTTCTTTAATACAAATATATCTCTCATATGTTTCATGGATATGAATTATTATTTATATAGTTGAAAAGAGTGGAGTTTGTTGTCGTTAAATAAGGATTCCTTCAAGCTGGATCGTTTTGACTAGCAAACAAGTTTCCATCCTTTTTTTTAAAAAAAATTGTATATAATTAATGTGTTAACAATAATCACAATTTTATACTACTATAATAATCAAAATTTTGAATAACACACTGATGTAGAAAACTGTATGCTTTAAAAACAAACTTCGGGCGACGTGCAAATAATAAATAACTATTTTGCTATTCAACCCGTTTGAGATGAAACACAACCAAATTAACCCATTCATAATAAAATGGGTCAAAATTACAAGAAGTTGATGCAGTTGCCTGGTTTATGTTTTGAGTCGATGACTATTATCTAGTTATCTTATTGTTGGGTGATTGGTTTTTACTCACATTTTGGTTTCCTAAGATTAAACAAGCAAGATATACACATAAGGTTTACATACGCACACAAGCATTAATGACTTTTTCTCTTCGTGTTAATGAGTAAAAGGCCTTACCATAACGATTTCTTTTTTTACTTTGCAGTGTACATCAAGAAGCCAAACCCATCGTTGTCCGACTATGTATATCGATTAAAGTCAATTTCAAGCCGTGGTGAATGCTTCAAACGTTTGTGTAAAGCAAACGTAAATACTGTGAGGGACCTCCTAACTCTCCGTGCTATCAATCCCGATAGGCTCAAAGAAGTAATTAGACACTCACTAATCCATTACTAATCAACCGTAGCGTTTATGTGCTGATCATAACAATGTAAACGTTGTCCTGTCTGCAGATTCTTGATGTTAAGCCTGACACATGGAAGACCATCATGGATCATGCACAGAAGTGTAAGGATGATGAGGGGATATACTTGTATCATTATCCAAGGGATGGCCAAAAGAGTAACGGCGTGATTTTTAATGTTTACGGACAATTGGTGGGATTGATTGCAGCATCTCAATTTGTTTCGAGTGATAAGCTTCCCAATAACGAAAGGGTATGTTTTCTCTATATAGTTCATTACTCTCTCTAATATTATTAAGTCAATCTAGTCTATTACCTTTAAGGCTATAAACCATTCTTCATAAGAATAAAATACATTTCAATAATGACAAATTGAGATTATCTTGTGGACTCAGCCCATACACTAGAGGTAAAATTTCAACTAATATATATGGAAATGGGTCACTTGGGCTAATGGTAACGGATCAAATTGGTCGGGCAGGGCAAATGCTTGTAATCTATAATATGGTTTTTGTGATTGAATTTTTAGTGTTTACATTATTTACAAACTACTAGAAAGATGAGCAAAGATTGTTGAACAAGTTGACCTGTTTGGCACGTACACATTTTGACCCATTACCAACCTGTTTGACCCGCCCAATTTGCCACATCTACCTAAATTTTCCATTGGAGAAATAGAAGAACAGTACAGAGGGAAATTTTCATGAGACCAAGTAATACTAATTTAATTCACAACAGGATGACGCTCAGGAGCTGATAGCGGCTGCATCTGATCACTGGGAAGAAGTACTCCCTTTCAGCGACCATCCTTCCCTTATCCAACATCTTCAATCACGCAAAACCTTGAACTCGTTATGTAATAACCTTAACGTGATGATTCCTCAAGCAATCGACACACAGGAGCACACAAGCCTTATTTCCCCTCAGGTGATTACACCGATCTTTCCCGTAGGATCATGCACAAACTCCAAAACCAACAGGAGATATGATAATGTTGGTACACTTGGTCAAAGTCAAAGCCCAAAACGTCCTGTGTATGGACAGTCTGTCTCAAACTCCCCGAAAAGACTGAGAGATGATCATTTTCCAATAAGTCCCACTTCACCAAGTGTTGCTACTAGTAGAATGACTTATGCTTTTCCAAACTACTTGGAACATTCAACTTTGTTAACTCCAGAAGTTGCTGAGGACGATGATTATATGCGATATCTTAATGATACGGGGTTTGATAATTGGAAGATGATGGTGTTTGTGGTAGGATGGATTTCAATGATCTCAAGAGTACGCAGAAGGAGAATGACATTTAGTCAGGATGACACACTGATTGTCATTTCTGCCACAATGGACAACTGAATGATCTCAAAAGCAGATAAAGCGAGTGTTTTTAAGGGATTAGAGTGTGGTAGCTAACAAGGGTGATGAGCCTTGTGGTAAGGTTAGTCATTTCTGATTATAAGGTCTGGGTTGTTACATAAACAACCTGCCTGTAAATAAATAGAAATGCCGTATAGGGAAGGCTTTCATTTCCAGCCTTTACAAAGTTAAGGAGCCGATGATTAGGTCTTTGATTCCTGTTGTTCAACGGTTAGGTCCATATGTTGTTTCAAGGGTTTCTAGTATAATTTGTGTGTATTTGAAATCTATAGTTTTGTTTTGTGCATCGGTGTATGAACGTAACATCAAAATTGATATTGATTGTGTAAGGTAGAAATAATCATAGTAGAGTTGATGTTAAAAGTTATAGAAGTAGATTTAGTTTTGTGTTTTAGTGTAAAGTTACCTGCGTAGTTGTGCTTATGTTTGTAAGTTTGATTAATCAAACTCATGTTAGTTTTCATTTAGTGTTTGTAAGTTTCACAAGTAAATTACGGTTGAAAGTTATCACTCTATCCTTTTGCAATGTTATTTTGGCTGATGGCATAGTTTCTTGGCAGGTTGTGGGTGGTTTAAGTATGGACAGTTGATTTTACATTTAATTTTCATTATTTTGTTTGTTTAGCTGTTTAATTGGGTGATTGGCTTGTTAGCTAGATAGATATGGGTTGGTCCAAATCTCCATGTGGTGTTGAATTCAATCAAGATGTTGGTCTTCTTGGATCTTGTAATAAAGTGATCATTGGTCCATAGAGACATGCTTATATCTCAAACTGTAAATGTCTATGAGGGGTAAGTTACTGTATATATGTAAGAAAGTTGATGGTAAAAAAAGTAAAAACTAAAGGTGGCAAACTAACATAGAGGTCACTAAGACTAAAGGTGGCATTTTCAGCCCATTTATGAGTTGACGGTTTATTTCAGTCCCATGTTGCCTTTAACGGGTCAAATGGAAATACTTAAAAGTGAAACGAAATGAACAGGTCAAAACAAGTGGAAAGAAACCAATATTTTCTTAACTTGCACAATAGTTGATAGTAAATCATTTTATTACAAAACTTAGATTATCATTATAATAAAATTCCTAATCATACATGAGGCTTTACTCATTTGAAGTCCTTCAAATCAGTAGGACAAACAAAGTGCCTGCAGGTCTGCTCAACCTGAACAAACCCAGTCCAAATGAGGACTTGTTGACACTGATAAGTGCTGTTTGATTGCAAGTAGGTGTTGACGGAACTACATACCATAGAGCTTGTGTCAAGTGCTTACATGGAGGATGTGTCTTAAGTCCATCAAACTATGCAACTCATGGCCAAAGGCTCTCTACTGTACCATCACGTGCAGCTGTTCATGGTAAAGGGAAACTTTAGCCAATTAGACAACAAGCAGCATTAAAACATCAATGGGTGACTGAGAACACCATAGAAGCTTGAAACTTGTGTACTATTCATTCGTAATCCAACATATTTTAATTTATTTTTTGTGGGACACATTTGTATCTGGACGATATGAAACTATACCCAACATAAGCTTTTTGCACATTCCACTCTTATTTCCTTATATCAGCCTTGTGAACCTAGTCCTATAATTAAATATGTCATAGTTTTGGAGTTCGACTCCAGCTATTACGATCACACTTGAGTTTATGTACTTTTACGAAACTATTCTCTGTTATCCCTGCAATTGATCACTTATAACATACTTTATCATAACAAATTCAGTAGTTTTTTACATGTCTGCTTTGAAGAGATTATGTACTGTTAAATAACTAGTACGTAGTATTAAGTAAGCAGTTTAAATTTTAGGCCCTCATCTTATGAGCCAGAAATTGGAGTATTGGATCTTATCGGAACCGTTTAGATTGTTGTCATCGATGTACGCTTTACAGATTATTCTGATGAAGAGAACACTGTCGATTTTGCTAGATCAAATATATGTTTAAAATGTTTTTTCTAACTTATTTAGACGTTTTTTGGTGTTCATCTAGGCGTTGTGTAATGTCAGAATTTGTTTCGGCCCAACTTGTGTGAGGCCCATAAATAAGTAACAAAAATCCATCATGTCTTTCTGGTGGTGATTTATGTAAATATTATGATATTGTTGTTTTGAGAGTTTTGTATATATACTGCATTTCAGATGCTTCTTGGAGTATTGTATAGAGGGCCGTTTTCAAGGGTGAGCGACGTGCTCGACCGTTCAGAATGTTGAATTTATAGTGCCTCAAGAATGAGTGTGTATGCACAGTTGCACACATTGGAGCTTCAAAAATGTGTGTTTGCACGTATAATATGTATATTATTTGATAAATAATTTGATTGTTCATTAATAAATTAAAAACGAAACTAATAGTGTACAAATGATTGAATCGTAAAAAATAAATAAATAAATTCCGTGTATACTACTAATAATATTAATACTACATTTCGTAAACTATAATTTAGCTTGGTGTTAAGGTAGACCGTTCAATAGCCTCTCTTTCTCTCAGCAGGACAACTTGACTCGATCATTAGGCTTCATTTTGATGATTAAGAAAAATTGAATGACAACCATAATTGTACATTTGTATATATAAGGAAGCGTCTGATTTAAAACTTAATTGAATAAGAGTCTCTAATGAGTATTTGAATATATATTTTCAAACTCACTGTCTTACTTTGGTTTAGACCAGACCTGAATTGGTGGGTTTGAATCCCATTTTAAAAACCAAACACTTCCATTACGAATGAAACGAATTACTTCACTAGCCTCTTGTTAGTTTTGCTTCGTAATATTAGTCGTTCAGAATAAATAAGTAGTTTTCAACCCCAAAAATTTTAAAGAAAATAACATAAAATCTGAGAAATGGCAATTTATGTTTATCCACTAATAAAGTACTAGTAGTAATTTTTTTCCAGATAAAGTATGTTACTGGGATTCTTGTTATTCATGTTGCAATCTTTTATTGCTGGGAAAGAGAAGAATGTAAGCATAAATAAAACATATAAAATGATGTTTGGTCAATTCTTTTTACTTTTTGTCTACATTTTGATTCAACAAATGTTTCCTTTTTGTTTAGCCTGCAGCTCCATGTTTGGTACTTGAATATGTTTCTAAGCATGCTCAACAACATACTCAATCATTTGTTTGCATAAAATAGGTAAACTACGCCTTGTTACTAATACATGCAACATGGGTAATCATTTCTGATGCTAAAAACACAAGATCTCATGATTAACTACCACATATTTGAGCAAAATGTGTAAGCACATGTTACCAAAACAAAAAAGGTTGTGATCGATGAAATTCAACGTTTTTAACTTGTTGGTCTGGTTGAACAGCCTCGGAACGGGAGCGAGCCAAGACATTTACTTTATATTTGTGTTTAAAACTAATGATGATTCGGTTTAAGCACTTATATTGAATCGAAGAAGTTTAAACTTGAAATCGAAACCTAAAAAATAACCTAAATTCACTTTGTAAAGGTAGCTTGTGATTGATGAAATTCAACAATTTCACACTACTCTCATAACAATCAAATTGTCAGATAAAAATAAAAACAGGGCCCAATGAGTGGGCCAAATAACCGAAGGAAGGTATGGTCTCTCATGTGACAACTTTATGGACTAAAAGTTAATCCCAATTTTATGTGGGACGAATTTTAATGCTACAACATGAAAGCAATTGCATTGCATGCCTACAACGAATCTTAAATAAAGCTTTTTTTATATCAATGATTGAGGTTCGACAAAAGGGTAAGACAAAACATGTAAAAGATGATGGTAATAGGTGAAAATAATGTAACTAAAAAGGTTGTCTACTTGTCTAGATGAATTTGCTTAGGCTATTTTTAAGTTAGGTGAATTAAACATGTATTATTAATGAACATTACATGGTTAGAGATGACAAAAATACTCGCACCCGATGGGAAACCTAATATCGACACCCTATTTGAACGAGGAATTCCCGAGTTCACCGGGATCCAAATGTCCAATATACATTGTTCAAAGAAATATCAATATATTACTAAAGAGAACGATCGGATGGATAACGACTTAACAAGCGTTATCAAGATTAGTATTCTATCAAATGTGTTTTCGTTCTACACAAGGAGTTAATTAAGTTGGGATGGAATTGAAAAGTTCTACATTTTATAAGTGTTGATGTTCTAATTAGAGAATAAATATGTACGAAATGTATTTACGGACGTATTAGAAAAGTTAAAAGCCGAAGTTATCCGAATTCGCAAGAATCAAAACTTAAAATTTATGCTGTGTCTAAAGATCTGATCATCAAGCAAACTACGATGATCGTATGCATCTTAACTAAAATTAAGCTATCGAATAGTTTATTCTGACAATTTGGATATTAATTAAAATAAAACATATAATATTGTAGTTCGTACATATTCTATTTAGAGTTGTACTTTGAGTAGGTTAAGTGAACTGTCAATAATGCAAATAATTGTATATCCCAAATCTTTTGAAGAAACAAGAATCTTACATAATTCATTTTACAAATTCATATATACTAAATAAAGTATATTATTATTATTATTATTATTATTATTATTATTATTATCATTATTATTATCATTAGTATTAATCTTCTTATTAAATTATTAAAATGAAGCAATAAAAACTTTCAATTTTAGCAAATAAGATTTCATTAACATCATAAATAGTTTTTTTTTTTCATCATATATATTAGTTTTTTTATTACAAATATAACCTACTTGAAAGATTTTCTATGTTTTGTTGGCGGTTTTCTTAAAATATTTTTTTTATCCTTACATATAATTACGACTCTCTACATTTTAACTCCATATCTCACGCTCCGCAAAATTGGGCACCACGTTAGTAAACACACATCTATACAATTACATCTACATCAAACTACTATCAAAGTATATACTCCCTCCGTCCCACTTTGACTATACACACAGTTTTAGAATTCTCCACTAACAACAATTTTCATCAATCAAATATCATCTCTACCTGAACTCTTTTTTTTTATAGGTTAAATACTTAAATATCAAAGTGGACACTTATAATGAGATAACCCAAAATGGTAACATAGACACTTTGAGTGGGATAGAGGGAGGTAGTAATACAAATTATTAATCAACAATTTGGATTATTTATTAATTAAAAATTTTAAATCGCTGACTTAAAATAAATAAATGAATGTTATTTCATAATTAAAGCAGATGTTTGCAAGTTCGTCAAATTCTTGAGACCCAACAAACACTAAAATTCACATCTTCATGAAATTTTTAATCATCAGCTCTGATAAATCCTAAGAAAACATACAAATATTAAAAGTTCATAAAAAGAGTTAATTAATATAAACAAAACTACTACTATAATTTTTATAGCTAGCTTGATGATTCCGATATGCTATTTAATGACGGATGCCACCCTCTTGGTTTCATTCCACCGGCCGATGAGTTCGCCGGAATCACCATCCTCCGACGATCTTTCTCCGGTTTCTTTATCATCTGCATATACACCAACTTGATTTATAAGCAATTTTTAAATTCCAAATATTATTTAAAACAAAAGTACAACTTTTGTTAAGATTAAAACCTGATGGTGGGTTCCCTCCGGTTGACTAGATCTTCCGGCTGCAGGTTCATTTTTTCCGGCGAGTTCTTCCGACGGCATGATTTTCCTAATATTATGACTAGTTTTTCCATTTTTCTTTGCCATTAATCCTTTCATCACCTCTGTAAATATACAAATAATAATAATAAGCACATCAATAGTTTCCAAAGGAATCATATTTAAGCATAAACTACTAAAATACAGTATTAATGTATTTTTTTATATTTTATACATATATATCACTACACTTACTATATTAATTAAATGAACCACTATTAAAGAAATATACAACTAGTTCCTCGGACTATAGATTTTTCATAAAATAAATTAACAAGAATCACAAAAATAAATAAATTAGCAACAAACCTTGTGTGGTAACAAGTCTATAAATATGTCCAACGGTAAGATTCTCAGTCGGCCGGAGAAGTTTAATCCGAGTAACACGGAGGGGCTGACCGTTACCACCAACCGCACCGGAGCTCTTTTCTTTAGTAGCAGCAGCAGTCACGGTGGTTGACGGTGGTCGGGCAGAATATAAGGTGGTGGTGAGTAGTAAAGCGACGTAATGACCAGGGTTAAGTTTCATCACCGCGGCGGCGGAGATGGTGGAATAGAGGCGTTCAGATTTACCGTTTGGGTGTTGTATTACTAAACTTGCATTATCAATAGCTTGGCAGTTTCCCATATTACGGTGGCGGCGGTGGACGGTGGTGGTGGTAATCGGAGGTTAATTGCGTTTGTATTTCGGTGGTTTAATTGACTGTGTGTGATATATATATATGGGAAATGGAGGACTACAGCTCCTGAAAGGACCACATGCCATCAATTAATGATTTAATTACTATTTAATTTTTTATTTTCAAATAGCTAATGTTTACAACATTAATATTTGGGTGGTGATAAATCCACCATTGTTTTTGATAAATTCACTAAAACTGTGCATCATTGATGTGTACAGTACAAGTTTTAATGCACAAATTTGGTGGATCTATCAAAAACAATAGTGGATATATCACTACCCTTAATATTTCCATATACGGAGTACTACTAAACATGCTTTATATTGTTGTACAATATAGCAACTTAAAGCATGTTTAGTGGTTTAGGAGAAAATTTGATGGTGTACGAATCACTGCCCCTTAAATAAGTATTAAACTCATGTATTGTTAACCTAGTGTTTATTTCCATGCACTAAATAAATAAAACAGACAAAAAAATTGACAAGATTCCTATCACGTATCTCACGACTATGAAACACCCATATGTACTTAGTATAATATAATCACGTTGGCCAGGCGTCATTATATGATGCTAAATACATACTTCTTTCCATCAGTCGTTTAACACGATTCGGTTCACATGAGATCTGAGTACAATGAACGAGTCGAATGTGGTGAACAGTTCACGCGTATCGAGGTATCGTAACGATAGTTTAGATGTATGTAAATGCGTGTATGCACGTGCGTTCTAGCCAAGGCTATAGTCTAGGTCTCTAAGTATCTAAGTCACCTAAAGTTTCCTAGTTCACTATAACCATTGGCTCTGATACCAATCTGTAACACCCCCAAATTCGTTTAGCGGAAGCATTTAGTTTGAGTACGGGGGTGCCACAATAACAAAGCATGCATACGTATTAGAGCTTATGATTACAACATAACATAATATATTAAGATGCCAAAAGTATTAATTACAAAGTTTACGATTCATCGAATCGTACAAATTAAAAGAAATAAGTTTACAAAAGTAGATTTCTGAAATAAGACTAAAACATTTCAGTTATACTAAAGAAATCCGTGTGTTTCCAAAAGTTGGCATCCTAAACTTCACGGGTCGCCTAATTCTCCATGTGTGTTGGCGATTCTTATATGCGCAGCTAATTCCCTGAAAAACATAGTAAAAGTCAACAACTAGGTTGAGTGAATTCACAGGTTTTATGTTTGCAATAGTTGAACCAAGTTTGTAAGCACAGTTGTTATCCAAATACGTTCACAAATAGTATTGCCATAATAGTCGAGAATACGTTTAGTGGAATGTAATCCAAATACAAGTTTAGTGGGTTGTTTGCCCAATGTTTAGTTTATGTGGGATGTTACCCAAAACAGATACGTGGGATGTTACCCAAAATGTCAGTTTAAAACACGTGCTGGACGTTCTCCAGCGTTTTACAAACAGTACCGGTCGTTCTCCGGCCAAATACGCACGGGTCGTTCTCCCATTCAAATAAAACAGTTTAATATGCACGGGTCGTTCTCCCGTCCAACACTGCTGGTCGTTCTCCAGCGAAAACACAGTACCGGTCGTTCTCCGGTCAATACGCATGGGTCGTTCTCTCATCCAAAGACGCACGGGTCGTTCTCCCGTCCAGTGGCCAGTCGTTCTCTGGCACTAAAATACGTTGCTGGTCGTTCTCCAGCGTTTTCATAAAAGTACCGGTCGTTCTCCGGCCAAATCATAACAGTTTACCGGTCGTTCTCCGGTCTAGTTAAAGCAGTTTGTCAAATAGTTTATCACGTTTGGTTGGTTTACAGTATGAAAACGTTATTTCATAAACAAAGTTCGCACAACAGTTCAATAGTTCAAAGTACTCTAATAGTTCGAGTAAAACACGTATGCAATTTAGCAAGTAAAACAGTTATGGCAACTGTACAATGTACAACACAATAGTTATATAAAAGTTTGATCATGTAGCAAAAGCGTTGACTATGTTTTCCACCCCTGTTGAAAGCAGTTAAAACAGTAAAAGTAGGGGCTGTGAACTCACCTGTTGAGTTAAGTAGTTGTGCGAGTGCTAGCAAACCTAAGCCCAAGTACAGTCCGAGATCTCCTAACGTCCTAAATGTACGAGATTTAATAAGTGTGTGGATGTCTAAGCTAATCATCCATGCTAGAGTTCGTACAACCAATGTTGTGTCCAATGATTTTTCGTTATCGTTTGTGTTTTAAAACGTGTACCGCCCGTTGGTGACAGATTTATAATAATAACCGTAGTTACTATTATTATACTTTGATCTATCCATTTTTTTTTGCGTATTATTCGTATCGTATTTGGTTTGGTCATTGAAAAGTGATTTTTAAACACTTAGGATGTTTTTGGCTTATGTTTTTGGGTTTTCGCGACACAAAATGCGACACAGCCCTTGTGTCACATGATTATGCGACACAACCCTTGTGTCACATTATGCGACACAAGCCTTGTGTCACATGATATGCAACTTAATGCGACACTAAATGCGACACAACCCTTGTGTCACATGATATGCGACACAACCCTTGTGTCACATTATGCGACACAACCCTTGTGTCACATTATGCGACACAAGCCTTGTGTCACATGTATGAACACCAGCCCAGAAACTTTTGCCTGTCGCGTTTTTCCGGCCAAAATCACAAATCTAAAACGTTTTTAAGCTGTAAAATCGTGTTTTATTGATACATATGGACAATACCAAGTTGTATAAACAATATTACACCCAAACATTACACCAAAGTTGATAAATCTAAGTTTTTAGAAATTTCTTACAAATGCGAATCGAAGCCAAACGAGGAAGAAAACGAGTATGTTGCTTTTGTAAATCTTGTTCCTTAGCTTGAGAGGATTCCGAAAATGTAAATTTCGTGGGTTGATTTGTGAATCCGAATTTTTGGTGTGGATTGGGTTGAGAGAAAATGTGTGTGTTTTTGGTGGTGAGAAATGAAAATGAGGAAGAAATGGGGGTTTGGGTGGGGGTTTGGGGCAGATTTTTGGGAACCAAAGAGGAGTCCCATTTTGCGGTATTTTATCCGTGTTTATTTACCCGATTGTTAAATGTTACATTATTTTAACTAATACATTTTAAATTCCATATTTCATTATATTTTTATTAGAATCTTTTTATGAAACCATATTAATTTAGAATTAAAATTTTAACTTTGTTTTTATTTTAATTATACAAGTTTGCGTTTTACGTTATAAAATGATATGTAAATATTATCGACATAATATTTAATTGTTCACGACGTTATTTAATAATTTCGTTTTATTAAATAATTTTTGTTCACCAACAGTCGTATATTTTTGTCGCGTTTGTTTTCAGGTCGTTCAGTACGTAATTACAACTAATTACGAATACGTAATACTACGCGTATTATCTAGTTGGGCTTTGCTAGACTTACCTCTAAAAGTAGTTGTGAATTCACTCAAGTAGGGAATTAGCCTAATAATGCAAGTGATTAATGTTTATAATTGCGTTTAAATTTGCGGGGTGTTACATTAAACTTGTTAACTTAAAAGTTTCAATTATCATTGAAAATGAAAATAAGTAATAACATAAATTTTACTTTTAACCTTTTAAATGCATCATATACTTTGACATGAGTAAAAATCGGATTTTGAAAAATCAAAATGCCACAAGACAAAGATGGTCATTGGCATGAGTTAATGGTTATTGAGAAACATATTGCGAACGGATAATTTAAACAATATTTGTTTGTCGGTGAGATCAAAGTTGTTATAAAAGTGTTGTTAATTCATATTCATACTTGTACTAAAGCGTTTACTTAATTATTGTATACTATTTTTTTTTTTTTAAATAACAATTAAATAATATAAAGTTTTGATCCTTTTGACCCATGTATGGGGTTATTTAATTAAAATAAATATTTTTATGAAGTTATTTATGAAATCAATGATGTGGTATGTGTAGGAAATTTTTTAAATTGTTAGCATTTAGTTATTTAAGGTAAAATGTTGATGTGACATCTCTAATATTTGTTTAAAAAACCTTTTTTTATATATATGAATTATTGATAATTTTTGCTCTGTCTATATTTCAACAATCTAACAATATATATATATATATATATATATATATATATACGTTTTAAAAATCCTAAGTATAAATATAATACTGTCGTTCAAAAAAATATATATATAATATTGTCGACTTAGACTTTGACGACATAAAAAGACATTAAAATGAAGATGCAATAAACACATGTATGAATTTAAATTTTAAAAGTTAAATGATAAAATATATTTTTAATGAGGTTGATTAATACAATAAATGAGTTAGAATATGTATGATTTTTTTAAATGGTGATATTTTTGTTCTTTATTACCATATCACTTTTTAAAGCAAATGAAGAGCTAATAAGTTGTCACAGCAGCTTGTCACGACCATTAAAGAGTACAATTAATCATAAGATTTTTAAATCTCCAATTGCATTAATATTTTTAACTCGGAGTTGAAAAGTTATTATTGACAAAATAGTACATGCGAAACAAATTTCAAATGTTGCATCAATTCTTTGTAGATGACATCCAAGGTGGTGTTGATGATTTTCATTTTTCCACTAAAATTATCATTTTGAGTTCACTTTTAATTTTAACTCTTTAAATGCAACATATATTCTGACATGAAAAAAATTTGGATGTTAAAGAAACAAAATGACATGAGACAATAATGATTGTCATTGGCTCGAGTTCATGTTTATTGCGAAACCTATTGCAAACGAATAACTTAAACGACAGTTGTTTGTCGGAATGACATATAATATTCGTGGAATCAAAGTTGTTCTAACACTATTCTTATTCATATTTATATCAAAATGTTTAATTTTAAAAGACATACATAAAAAAATAATATTTATATAACATATAAATTTTTTATCGACTCACGTAAAGGGTTATTTAATTTTTATTTTATGAAAAATCATTGTTTTCGGTTAACGATGTCTTTTGTGAGTAACCAAGCCAATAAGCCTAAACTCTATTTTATGCTTTTGAAGAATTCGTAAGCTAATAACTTTACGCTATAATCTCCTAAGGTACATACATAAAATATATTTTTGTAGACATTAATATTTTATATTTCGTTTCAAATTAATCATCATTTGCATCAATTAAATAATGTATTAATCTATCTTATATATTAAAAGAAAAATCTTAAGAGAATAAGGATCATTAGATGGAGATCAACAATTAAAATCAAACCCTTAATTTAATTCATGACATCATTAATCCCATTTTTATGTGACTAATCTATCTATACTAATAAAGGGGGGTTTCGCTGATGTCATGAAGCTGATTTGTCAAGTCACGAGGTATGTTTTGCTGCTGATGTGTCGCAATGTGATTAAACCGCTGATGTCATCAATATGTAATAAAAAGCTCTATAAAATGGGTTAAAGATCATTTTGAAATAAATTAAATAAATGGCTAAAATTTGGTTTTAAAAAATGCAGCTTTCTTTCTTGGAATTTTAATTACTTTGCATGCTTTAATTTTATTGGTTCCTTTTGCTCACCAATATCAATATCGAGACTGGTGGTTTTTATTCCAATCACCATCGCCAAATTAAAATCTTGGTTCTTTGTTTGCCGATTATCATTCAACAATTCAAAAGCACAATCACACTTTGATAATGTTACAAAGAGATATTGGCAGGATAATTACATCTTCCTCATCTCCGTTTTAGATATGCGATTTTTAGGGTTCTTCATATTCTTTGATCTCCGTTACATTGAATGCTTTCAGGTAACCCATATACATCGATTTAGGGTTTTCGTTTTGTTCAATTTTGTTAGCTAGGGTTCTTAGTATTATTTGTTTAAAAGGTAATTTAGAGTTTCGTACTTCTTAATTTCTATTTAATTGGGTTTTTAATTTTTAATTTTTAACACCCTGTGTTTATGCTAACCTCCGATCAAAATCATTGATTATGGTAAAGATATGGTGTTTAATACTAATATTTGTTGGAACTTTTGTAGGAGGTGTTTCACCTTATTTTATGAAATGGAATGAAGGGTTCTTGATTTTAGGAACCCAGTTCGCCGGTCGGGTGTTTCTTGGAACGTCGATGATGCATTTTTTGAGTGATGCCAATGAAACGTTTGATGATTTGACAACCATTGAATACCCGTTTACTTTTATGTTGGCTTGTGCTGGTTATCAACTTACTTTTCTTGCTGATTCTATTATTTTATATATTTATGGAAAAAAACGGATTCTGATGTTGAAGGTCAAGGTCAGTAGGTAAACTTCTTCTACTAACACTTTTAGGTAACAATATTTTGTCATTGTGTGATCTAACTACTCCTATTTAAAAAGAAAATTTATGTTCTAATTGTATTTTGGGTTAATATAAATATTATATTATAGTGTAATAGCCTGTGCTATTTGTGAAATGAGAACAGTGGTTGGAGTGGAAGTGTAGTACCAATGACAAGGTAATCGTATCGTCTTATATGTGTATGTTGATTGAGTTGATCAAGTTTTTTATCTAATAGGTATTGGTACATTTGAGATTGGTTTTTCTTTCAATGGGTCTATACTTTCAGTAACTGCTTACATTTCTAACCTTGCAATTGTTTCTATCCACCTGTGAAGTTGTGTATGGTTAAATTGCCATTTAAATCATTTAATCACTAGAAGTTGTTTATATGTGCAGTTTGACTAACAAACAGTAGCATCTTAGTAGCATCTCTATATATATTTTGTGTAGATGGAAGGGCTGACATTTGTGTTTAACAGAAAGTGCTACCAACGAACTTGATCATTTATCAACTCCTTTATTTTTCCATTCATACAAATGTTTATGATTTTTTCTTGAGTTGTGTCAATTTTGTAAGTTCTATTGTTGTGTCAATTTTGATGTAATTTAATGCAATTTAATTCCCCATTTAGCTTATGTGTTCTTACGGTGCAATTAGTCTGGCATATCCTTTTGGTGTAATTGAGTTTTTACTCATCACCAAATGAATAAAGAACATGCTATATGAGGCATTCTAAGCTTAGATTTGGAGAATCTTCAAAAGTTGAGGTGGCAACATGGTTGGGTGGGGTGGGTCAGTTAAATGGCTCAAATGGTTAGGGTAGAAACTTATCTGATAACAACTTTTGTTCAAGCTTTTTATCATTGGCAATTTAACAGTTTCACCCTTTGTTAATGTTTGAACATCGTACTCCAGTTATACTCTCTTAGCTATATACTTTCTTATCTGAATTTTCAAAACTAACAAGGCTGATTTCCTACTATCTATTCTTGCATTTGGGATGTATTTTAAGGAAATGTTTAAAATACAAGCAACGGTAGGTAGCTCTTTGTTAAATGATTTAGGATGTTACAAAGTTAAATAAGAGATTTATTCTCCGTGCTTTATGGGTTTTTTAGGATGGATTAATTAGTTATTGTTGTCTAAAAGCAGGTACTTTTGAGGAAGCTTAAGGTCAAGAAGGGGCCGAAGGGCAAGGTCAGATGGTTACTATTAACGGGGTATAACATGCACCTTTTTTTATGTTCCATTTTCATATTGTCATTATGTTATTATGTCATTTAATGATCCTTAAATATCTTCGCTTTTTTAGTTTTGGTACAATGAAGGCATGTAGACTTGGAACAATATGAACTGACTTTTCAGCAAATATATTTAAGGAAATTGATTCATTGATTCATTGCCTAAAGTTAATCTCATAAAATTTGCATCAAGATTTTTGAAGACTTTGAAGTTTGGGAAGCAATAATTTGGCATGCTTACTGAGAATACAAGAAGACTTGAAGGAATGTTGGATCATATTGAAGGTATATTGACATTTGCCAGTTTGGTTCATATGGGAAGTTTTGACTTTTGACCTATCCAAGTCAAATTGCACATCAAATTATAGCAGAATGTTTTGGTGATCATGACAATTTAGATAACAGTTTTGCAGTTTCGCTGTTTTGGTGGTTAAAAGTTGAGTCATCATGTGGGTGCAATTGAAAGGAAGAAATATGAGATTCTGCATATGAAGAAAAACTGCCAGAAAAATGTAAAAGTGTGCATGAAGTCTAATTTGATAGTCACAAGTCAAGATGTAGTTTTATCAATCAATAGGAAATTGTCTTGGTTTTTGCAATAGTGTAATATGTTATGTCATGTTCATATTCATAGTTCTATTGATGGAGTGATTTGTACGGATTTACACTGATATTCCATCTATCTATGTATGTCCAAAGATTTTTAGTAGAGAACACTTTTTAATTAATATAATAAGTTCTTGAGGCATCTTTAGCAAAAATAATTAAAAAATCTCGAAACAAAATTTATGCTATATGGCTACTGTCATGTGAGTGCATTTGAGATTGGCATTCTAATTTAATTCAATACTCCCCTTTAATTATGAAAATGTAAAAAGTTTGTCCATCATAGGTTGAAACGTTAAAATTATTGGTATCGATTTAATCATTTTATTTTCAAAATCCCGTGTTTTCACGGGTCCTAAAACTAGTAGACTAATATACCCTTCTATATTTACAATATACACCCTTCAATATTTACAAAATAAATCATTTGTTTTTCCTTTAATTATAGATAATCCTCCAAATATTTATAAAAATTTTAATTTAATAACTAATTTATTATTTATTTTATAATTCAAACTCTTTCTGATAATTTTATTTATTTTATTTTTTCTGAAGAAAACCCCAATAAGTTTTTTTCAATTCCTAAAAATTCATAACTTCATTCAATCGCCCAGTGATGTAAATTCTTATACGACCTACTATTTTGAATCCTTTTATCAATTTTTAATTTACAATTCTTGGATCATGGATGTCAACGGGTCGGGTTCCGGCGGATTTTAGTGTATATGTACCCATATCACCGCCTTTTTTAAATTCTTTTATCAATTTATAATTTACAATGCTTAGGTTATGGATTGCAACGGGTCAGTTTCCAGCGGATTTTAGTGTATCTGTACACATACCCGTTTAGAATATTCGTACTGATACCCGGCCCAACACCCGTTGGGTACCCAATTAATATTACCCATCGTTTTTTCATATTTATTCGCGGGTTTTGGTTATCTCCATGTATGTAACTTCGGCAAAACAAAAAAAGTTTACTTACTGAAAATACAACGCAAATTTGAAACATGAAAAAAAAAAACGATACCAAAATACCATAAACTATAGAATATTAAAGATTTCAAATCTAGAAAGCTAACAATTTAACTTTTTAATTAACTAATTCAAAGTTTCGGTACGTTCAAGAAAACGAACAAGTTCTTGTTTTCATATCATATAAAATTAAAATGTAATAATCACTAAAATCCAAATATAATAACTTATGGCATAAGGTTCACCAGTTAATGTCAACAATATCTTATTATACATAAAAATTTTTGTATATATAGTATATAAAACTCAAAATAATAATAACAATTATACAGCTATGGATACGGATACTTAAATATTTTTAATGGACGATTCCGCGAATTTTGCGGATCCTAAACTAGTTGAGATATATAAGAAAACACACTATACTTTGTATAAACGAACGGGTTTTAAATAATGAGGTCATCTGTAAGTTAAACAATATACGTTATGAACTGGCTTGGTTATTATCTCACCAAATTTGTTAAAAAGGATTTATGTTTCTTAGAATTAATTAGCCCATACAAAGATTATTTATTTATTTATTTTAACAGGCTACAAATAGATGTGAGTATAAAATAAAGCACGATTATAATATTCAGTTTGAGTGAAGGAAGTGGTATTTTTATTATGTATGTCGAGTCAATGACAACTCATAATATTTTGAGAATATATTGTGTCAAACATTATTTTACTAATAAAAATACAATTGGTAAAAAACATGTACATTTTCATATAAGCAAACTAATCTATTCGAGCTAAAGGACCACTAATATTTATCGCTAATAATATTCATCTATATCCTTCGAAACCCTTCAAATTACTTCTATATCCTTGTAAAGTACAATATTTCTTGAAGATTGACACCTAAGTGTCTTACAATTTCATACATGTCACGTATTAGATAAAAAAAATATATGAAAGCTAAAATCTAAATAAACAACCATTTTTAAAATATACGGAGTAACAAAGCTAAGAAAGAAATTACATTCTAACCATCTAATATTACTTTCTACATAATAATTTAAAGATTTTATTGACATGTTAGTAGCCCTAATAACATGTTTCTTTTTGCATTAACCATCGTATAAGTTTTAATAAGTTTCGTATAACTTTACATCGTCTTCTCATTTCATCTACATCCGCTTATATATCAATTAGTTGTTAAATATAGATGTCAAAACTATATAAACGAAGTTGAGATTCTAATAATAGATCAACTATACTTATAATTATTGACGTGTTATGTTTACTCGGAATGTCTATAATAACATTTAAATGAGGAAATTGAATTGTAAGACTTGACAAAACGAATAGTAATTTGATTTGATTTGTTATGGTTTATTAATTTTGTTGGGATGTTTTATTTCCATTATTTTGATACCAAAACTAATTAGTTTCAAATTGATTGAGCCGAGTAAACATCTTTAGAAATTTCAATTTTTAAAAGAAAAAATATAAATAGACGTCGTGAGCCGTGCTTTGCAGAGCAAATCCTACCAAGTTTAATTACTAAAAACTCAAATACTGAACCTTATTATAAAAGATGAAAATTTAGTAAGAAAACTTGATAATAACTACATGATTTTGACGATATTAAACTACATATATTATTTAAAAAGTTACATATATCGTAAAAAAATAAATTAAAGAGTATAAATAAGAGAGTGTGTGTGTGTGTGGGATGTGTAAGAAGCATGAGAGTGAGTTTGGAGGAGTGATTGCGTGATACAACAGCAATTGGTGCATTTTCTGAGGTCATCAATAAAAAGCCTGCCACTTATCCTTAAATTAAATATATTTTGCACTATACGCTACCTATCCGTCATCCTGTCCTATACCTCTCACGCGCCTATCACTGCAGTGTATCTACCCGCTTCTTTTTCACTGAATTTAAATTGAGAAAATCACAAAAATAAATTTTCTCACCCTTCACAATTACCGAAATATTCTTTCTCTCTCTCATGTTTTTTTTTTTTTTTAACGGCAAATAACTCCTTCGGATCAGTAATGGAGTATCATTGTGCCACCACTATTAACCCCACCTTTTTGCCTCACCTAAGAAGAAACCCTCTGGAGAGGCTCGAACCCGAGACCTCTCCATCATTGGGAAAACTCCTTACCTCACTCTTACCACTTGGGTAAGAGGTCATTGGCAAAATCGATGATACAAGATATTTTGATGAGGTTCTTTTTACATTTTGTTCAAAGAAAGGTCCAACCAAATGGTACAACTCAACACAAAAAGTAACCATCGATATTCACCGACGATTATTCATATATTCGTGGACCTCATTTGATGGTTTGATGGTTGGGAGGAATTGGAGTTTCTCTGGTGACGTGACATTTTCAATGAAAAAGGGAGCACAATCGAAATGTGTAAATATTTCGATGGATGTCTTGGACAGTACCAATGACTTTTTATTGCACCATAAAATAATCTTTCGACGGTTATCACTTGTCATCATTTGGTTGGCCTTTTTCTAATGCTCTTTCTCACTCCTCAAATTTACCATTATAATCATTCTCTCTCCTATATTATCAAAACACTCATCTAACCATCGAAATAAAAATCGATATTACAATATATTTCGATGGTGTTCACTTTTTACTCTTTGGTAAAATAGGAGAGAGAAATAGTATTTGAAAAAATAAATATTTACACCATCCATCTCTCGGTAAATTTCGAACCATAAACACCAATCCCACTGAAATTTGGTGACGACTGACGAGACCACCAAATCATCCAAACGAATAGATGTCTTGTATATATCCAATACAATCCTTCGCATTTTCATTCTCATCGTATACTTTCAGAACCAAATACATCCATTTAAATATGGGAAAAATAATCCGTAATGTTGAACCGTTCGATTTGAAAGATAATGTTAGTTTTAATGTATGGGTCATTCATGTAAATATGAAAAAGTTGAAGGATCAAAAATATAAAATATATGTTTTATGATTGATCAACATTACAATTGTATTGTAATGTCAACATTACAAATGATATCTCCTATAAATATATCATTCATAAATCTTTGTAGTTTGTATCATCATCAAACTATCAATTCATTGGACCTCTAGCTTAATAAACAAGATTATGATGTTATTATTATTTAATTTAATTAATTTTTTAAGGGTGAAAGACTCCCACAGCTCACTACCGTGAATATTTTTATGAATTCACGAATATACACAATTGTCCCATCCTCGGAACTTGAATCCCAAACTAATAGTTGTAATGATCATACCAATTGGGTATTACCCAAGCGATACTGCTACCACACTCTCAGACTCCACATATGTGACTGAAAGATCAGGGTTCAAATATGTGCACCAGCAAGTGTGGGTGATTCGTGGACAAGTGATTTGACCAGTGTTGATGCTCCTTGCGGGTGGAAAGGACACGTACCATTGAAATATTAACTGGGGTCAGTGGTACCCTCCACTTAATTGTAATGATCATTACGATACCGCTAAGTTAACGGTACTTAAGTTTTAAACGTGTTTAATTTGAGACAATTTAAATATGATACGTGTGATTTGTTTATAGAGAAGGTATGGTGCATTCTTCGCGAGGAAAATGGAAAAATGAAAACGTGTGTAGTTTTCAAGTTGTATTAAAGCTTCACCAAAGAAATTAGTAGTATAGTCTAAATGAGTTAACGGTACCATTGAAATATTGTACTGGGGTCAGTGGTACCCTCCACTTAATTGTAATGATCATTACGATACCGCTAAGTTAACGGTACTTAAGTTTTAAACATGTTTAATTTGAGACAATTTAAATATGATACGTGTGATTTGTTTATAGAGAAGGTATGGTGCATTCTTCGCGAGGAAAATGGAAAAATGAAAACGTGTGTAGTTTTCAAGTTGTATTAAAGCTTCACCAAAGAAATTAGTAGTATAGTCTATAGCTCATGGTGCAAAATAGAGCCCATTTATGCCTTCACTGTTCGGGATATTATCTGTTATGAGAATAAGGGGAATAAGGTTAATAGCATGGTGATTCAAGCGATTATTCTGTCTGGGTGTTGGTGCATTTGGAAAACAAGGAATGAAGTGTGCTTCAATGGGATCACTCCATCATGGATACGGCTGAAAGATGAAGTACAAAGATTTAGTTATTTATGGATCAAAAGCAGAGCTAAATGGCATTATCTGACTTGGGAAAATTGGATAGAGTTTAAAGTACAGAATCATTTTGGTGAAAAAGAGAAGGGTTAGTAGTGCTGCTATAAGTTTGCTGCACTCTCAAGATGGCATAAGGAGGCTGATCTTTTAATGGAGCTGTAATAAGCATTGTATTGGTTAATGTAATCCTATCTGTTAATGACTTTCATGTCGATATGTTTGGTTTCTAATTGGTCCTAGATCCATTTGGGGAGCTATCAAAAACGATATAAGGTGAAAACCGGAGGCTCGGCCCTTATTTTCGAGGATTTTTTCCTAGTCTCGTCTAGGTTTTTTTCATCCTTTTTAGCTCTCTCGCAGTTCGGATCTAGGAGTAGGGTGGATTAGCAATATGGGTGTTTTTATGGTGTATGTACTCTTGTACTCTTGCGGCTTCTAGCATCTTGCTAGTAGTCGAATTGTTATAATATACTGCCTTTCAAAAAAAAAAAAGTCTAAATGAGTTGACCGATGACCGCCCTGGCCATCTTAAATGATGGGAGTTGTACTTCTCCCACCGTCTTCTTAAATGCATGTTGAAAATATGGGCTTTATATTTGACTTGTGTGTGTATCTACTACATTTTGATTTGATTTTTGATTTTGTGGTCAAAATCAACATCTTCATGTGGACGACTTTTCTAATTTTCTTTAATATATATTCCTCCCATCTCTATTTCCAAAGACCTTGACTCTTTGATTAATATATATATATATATATATATATATTTAGGATCAAGTGAGAATACTGTAATTTACGTAAGAACGGTGTGAACACATCTCATCCTTCCATTTTTTTTCTTTAATTAAAAATTCTGATTTTGGAGGTGACATTTTCGTAAATATTTTGAGCTTATGCCATGGTGGCAATTTCGTAATTATTGTGAACTTTGATTAACATTCACAATTAACTTTTATTGTTAATTTTTTTTTTATCGTTCACTTAAGTTTTCAAATTGTGAAGTATTTGTTTCATTTCGTTAATATAAGTTTGTACATGATGATGTTTTTTTCTTAGGTTTTACAACCGATTTTAAAGTGTTAAAGTTTATTTTTTATTAGTTCACACAAGTTTATGAAATATGAAGCTTTATTTTTAGGGTTTAGGGCTAACCCACACGCCCCACCCGGATTCGAGCATCTGGGCGTTAAAATCCCATGCAGGGCCGGCCCTAGGGCTGGGCTGGCCGGGCGACCGCCCAGGGCATCACTCGTACAAGGGGCATCAAGTATTTCATTGTCGGATTTGGGTATATGCAGATCTGATTTTTTATAGTATGTGAAAGTTGATTTTTAGACGATTTAATCAAGTTATATGGACTATATATGTTTTGGATAGTAATATTAGTCTATTAAAGTCGTGGAAGAGCAACCAAAAGTTAGATTTGCTGGTTTAATAATGGAGCAATTCCAATCGCAGGTTTGATGTGGAGAAGATGACTCCATCATGGCCCACTTGCTTTTTACTTTGAAACTTTTTAAAAGTTTTCCCCTATTATTAAACAAATTACAGTTTAAACCTCACATTTTATAGTCTTAAAATATAGCCCCTAAGAATAGTATAACATATACGTAGACATTTATGTTATTGAATACACATATGAAACACACAGAAACATACAATGTAGGTGAGTTTATATTGACATCAAATATGTCAAGATAAGATATTAGGTATTCTTTTGTAAGAAAAAAAGGAAGCATGAAGACATCATTGTAGGTAATTTACGTTGAACTTTATAGTTTCTCTTCTCGAAGTGTAACATTTATGAATTTAATAACTATCGGTATAGGAATAAATCACTTAATTTAACCATAACCCCAATTTTTTTTTTTTTTTTAATCTAGTAGGGCATGTTCTAGTTGTCTCGCCCGGGGCATCAAAAATTACAGGACCGGCCCTGATCCCATGCCCCGGTTGTGGGGTCACTGTGGACAGGTGTTTAGCCGGGCAGATAGTCTCTTGCGGGTGGGACACTGCGGATCTACGGATCCGGGATCCAGAGGGTATCCTCCACCTAACAAAAACAATAATTAACCACTGTAATTATATAAAAAAATATAATTCATTCTTTCAAAATTGTTGTGAAGCAAAAAAAAAAATTATGATTCACACTAGAGATACCTTGTGAATGAAAATCGAAGTTCCACTTATTTACGAAATGTCACCACCCTTTTCCTGACTTCCAAATAATTATAAAAATGTCACATCCATTTTGGACCCTTGGTTTTAAATGAATGGATATGATGTGTTCTCACCGTTCTCACGTAATCCCCGTGTTCTCACTAGAACCCAACTCTCTCTCTCTCTCTCTCTCTCTCTCTATATATATATATATATATATATATATATATATGTGTGTGTGTGCGCGCGCGCACGCGTGTGTTTGTGTATTATTGCTCGAATTCTTATTAAGCGATAAAGATTTGTATTCAAAATGGGCATGCAACAGTGTGATTAGAGACGGATATAAAAGGGTGTAACGCCGCATGGTCGAGCGGTAAACAGTTTGAACTTGGATTTTACTAGGGGTAGATTTGATAGTGTGAATAAAAAGGTAAATCCACCACTTTCGATCATCCTTTTTGTCGGTTTGATAATTTTATACTCAGACGGTGATACTCATCAAGCAAATATCACTTTAATACTTAATTCCTCGTTTCATATCCTCGGGTCAAATGCCCTAAATTAGGTTTTAAGTTTGAGGTTCAGATACCTAACTTTTTAACGTCATCCGTCTCAGTTTTATAATCCATGTAATCGTTAAGGGCCCATGATTTAACTATTGTATACAAGTTTATGATTAATGATTTAACAATTGTATAGCCCCAAATGTGTTGCGTTGAAAACTTGCCAACAAACCATTTTAAAAACGTACGAATTTTGCTGTTCAACTTTAGTTGAGTCCCTTTATAATAATTCAATCAAATAATACTTAACATCATAACCATAAACTGAAGTATACATTGAATTTTGCTACAACACCAAACAAAACATCAAATAAGTTATAAACTTGGTACCTACTTTCCATACCATTTTATTGTATATTTTATTTTAAACATCATCATTACTGTACCTTTTCTGTACTTTTTCCAATCATTTTTCTCATCATTCTGTACTTTTTCTGTACTTTTTCGGTTTTTTTAATGCATAAATGGTATGATGAGTAATTTTTAATGGTATGGATAGAAAATGCCATAAACTTTTATAGTTGTTGACAAGAAGCATATAATTATATATATATAATTAATAATGGATGGATTATTATTCGTACCTTTTTAATCATAAATGGACAATCAACTAATTGCAAAGTGACACAACTTACAAAAGGAAATGACATAACGTGCATACCAAACAAATTAAAAAGCCCACATACAATCGAAATTAATCATATGTATTGCTAATTAAAACACCTTTTGATTGGTAAAGTTGTAACATCATTGATTCATTGTCGTTGCGACGTTGCCATTTATAGGGGTGTCACTTTTATCCGGAATCCGAATAATTCATCCGATCCAATCCGATTTAGGTTCGATGAACAGGATTATTTGGATTACGGATTGCTTAAACGGATTATGGATTACTTAAATGGATACACGGATAGGATTAAGGATCAAAATTAAACTGTTTGGATAAATCCGTATAATCCGAATAAGAATCAAATAATTAAATAATATTTTTTAATAATATATTAGATATTAATGTTACCATATAAGAAATTAAAAATTAATCACAAATATAAACACATAAAGAGTTACTATTTTTTCAGTTTTTGAAGAACGGAGGTCTGACATTTTGGATGTATGAACTTAAGAAAAGAATATTTTATACTTTTTGGTTGTTTTGTGACTCATCTTTTGGATTAGATTGATTGGAGGTGTATTTAATTTTGGAACTAGGAATATGTTTTGGATCAAATTGTATGTTAGAAGTTGGAAATGGAATTTGGATGTTATAACATGATATATCGTTTCATCTTATCTTATGTTTGTTTATATACTTGTTTTATTAAACGTAAATTTAGTCTTACTCGATATCACACATTCAACTTGAGTTTATTCGGATGAAACCGTTTAATTTGAAAATTTATCCGAACCATTTAATCCATATCCGATTAATCCGTTTTTTATTTGGATTGGATTAAGGATGACTTTGAGATTGTTCAAAATCCGATTAATCTGATCCGAATAATCCGAAATCCGAACAATCCGTCCGAATAAAACCCCTAGCCACATATACTTAGCGAGATATGCTACACTTTGAAAGATTTTACAAATAAAGTCTTACAAAATTATGTGGCAAGCGATGTGTACAAATCACAACAGTTTTTATATTTCTTTTTCATGTTTATCTTTTCTTATTTCAACGGTCCACCTATATATAATTTTGTAAGAATTGTGTGAGAGAATCATTTCTCATAATTAGCTTGTTATGCAAATCTCGAGATTATTTTAACACATCAAATTCCAGATTAAAATATTTTTCAGGATGATATAAAAAAAGTTGTCTTCGTTATAATAAAAGTTAGTCTGTCGTCGAGATTGCATAACAATATAAAAACAAAAAAGTAGGTGAGTACGTAATTTTAAGAGTAAATTACATTTCTCGTTCATGTGATATGTTATCAGTTTAACTCCCAGTCTCTGAGTCGGGTTTTTTGCGAGTTCAGTTCCTTGATCTGGATTTTCATTTCACTCACAGTCCTTCAAATGGTTAAAAAAAGTCTTAAAACTTCTAGCATAGTTTAGTTATTTCATGAGCGATGAGGGTCCTAGAGTAAAAGGAAAATATGGGTTAAAGAATTGAAAAATATATTTTTGTGTATTATTTGGTGTAAAATCGAAAAATGAAATAGTATAGCACCAAAGAAACGATTAAACTGATAATTTTTTTTTCCAACTAATGATATCCGTGGACCGTGATCGTTTCTAACTTTTTTTATTTTATCAGCATCAACATATTTATCTATAGAGATCTAAACCTGAGATCATTTGTGAAGATATCACATACTCGATCATTACCAATAAGTGATGATTTATGCATAAATATCACACCACCGTGACTTTTTTTTTTTTATCATCAAATTCGATGTTATGATACATATCCGAAGATAGACAGATAAAAGATGGGACTTAATTGCTAAAGAGCACACTAATATAACTAAATTAACAAGTATAATAATAATAATAAAATAATAATAATAATTTAAGCGACTAAAAACATTCATTATACAGTCCAGGTGCTATTATTGTAATTCATCCAATTTTGAAGCTGAGTGTTACAGCCAGGCTATACCAGCAAACATCAACGGTATATTGTGTTCCAAAAAGTAGATCCATTAAAGTGGATATATGTTCATTGATTCCTTAATAATTGTTTTCAAACTAATAAAATACCAAAAAGTAAAGATTAGTTAATAACGTATTGTATAATTTTAGGTGAAAATTATTTGAGGTGTACATGAAAATAATACATACATCAAATTGTCGTAAACCTATTTCATAAATTTTGTACAAGACAATAACCTTGTTCATACGCTATGTCATCCATTTCATTCACAGTCTTTGGGTCGGATTTTTTATGCGTGTCAATAGAACATATACCATGGGCTTAATTTGTAATTTACTTTCAAGACATCAAATAAGGTGTAAGTTTGGCTTTTTATACTCGTTTTATTATAACTTTTAAGTATATACATATTTATATGATGAGTTATAATTATCATTAACATGTGCAAATTTAACATCGGATCTTTTTATGTTATAAGTTTATTGTGTATATTAAGATATATAGTAAAATAGTAAAGTGTAACATCCTCTCAGGAATTACCTGATATGATTGTTTTACTGTTAAACTTAAGTAAATAGGTCTCAGGACTTATTGTGAATAGTGAAATATTAGTTATTTTAAATTATTATAGATGACGGTAAAATAAAATAATTTTCTCGCAATTAGTATTTAGGTTCCAGACAATAGATTTAGGACGGGTATAAAATTATACCACTTGATAAATGGAGTCGGTTGTGAACCGACTTATGTTTCTTTAAGTTTCATACTTCTTTCATTTCCTTTATGCTCAAAACTTGTAATCACAAGAAAACCATAACCAAGTTGATAACCAAATAACTCTAGCCTATGTGATTTCGATTTTTAAAACAGTAACTTCATCACCTCCAGTTTGTCCATCTCCATCAACAAGTGAGTTGATTTTCAAAACTATGTAAAAAGGGGTTTATGAGGTTATAAGTGATTTTGATGAAATCGAAGTTTGATATGTTGTTATTAAGTGTTATTTGATATAGTTGAAGTGTTAGAAACCATAGAAATGAGTTTTTCGGAGATTTGGTGTGATTTGAGTCGAATTTCGGAAGCAGCAGCGAAATCCTCGAAACCCAGTTCGTCCAACGAGGCGAGCTGAGTTCCGAAGCGAGTCGAGATGACTCTGCGAGTCGAGATGGCTCTGCGAGTCGAGATGGCTCTGCGAGTCGAGTTACTTCGTTGAGAGTCGAGTTTCTGCGAACCGAGTTGATCTGCGAGTTGAGATCACTGCGAACCGAGAATTTTAAAAGTTTTTGTTTCGCAAATTTCAAAAGTGCACAAGTGTTCCTAACACCTTTAGTGACTAAAAATTTACAAATTTTTCCATTAACTCGGATTGAGCTGAAATTCGCATGTCCACTTGGAAACGATCCAATGATCAAGACTCTATCTTAAGAGTCTAGCCAGTTTTTGGCCATTCGGGGTCATCTAGGGGTCTAAAATGGCAATTTTCAGTTTTAAAACGTCAATTCGGGATTTTCTGATTTTATTTCTGATTGACTTTTTGTTTGCCTAGACTTCAGGGATTACCTGATTTGATAAATATACTATGATGATGATTATGGAACAAGTTACTAACTTGTGTGTTTTGTGGTGTTTCAGATACTCCAAAGACTCAGTGATATAAGACTGCTGAGTGTGGAATCTACAGAGGTATCAGTGAGTGGATTTGGAACTCACCTTTTGATTTAGTTGTAACTGTTTGGTTACAACAAGTAAACGTGGATGTGATTATTAGACTGTTTAGTCTTAATTATTGAATTAATCTACGTGATATGTGGACCTCTGTGTATCAGATTATTGAGGTCAACGTGTAGTTGGAGTTTTTGGTTATTATGTGATTTAAACAGGTTTTGATTCAATTGTTGTGTTTGAAACCTGTGTATGAGTTTAATAACCAATAGTTATCGGTCTCGTCCGTTATGGCCATACGGATATGTACGATAAGTGTTCTTGGGGAATCCCCGGGTATTATGATATCCCAAGAGCCACCGATCCTCATTGAAATATGTGTGTTTACGGTTATTTGATGTAAACTCATAGTTATGCTAAGTTGAATTGTGTGTGACAAGTTCATTCACTTAGCTTCGTGCTAATCCCTTATTTACTTCCTGCAGGTTATGAATAGATATGTGGGTGGACAGGAAGTTGATGCCTTTGGCAGGGAATGTTTGACTGCTCTGCTAACTCTGATATAGTTTTGTTATAAACTAAGTTTGGAATTATATAATACCCCGTTTGTGTAATATGTGTACAGTGTTTTAATAACTTTAAACTATGGTGTATCATATTTTGAAAAAGTTATGTACATTTCCATTATGTATAATAGTAAAGTATGTTTTTAGTATACGCTTCCAAGTAAAATCATATAATATTGATGTTCAGAATGAGGGGTGTTATATAAAGTAATTGAATTTAATATACCTATAAACATATTGACATATTGATGATTTAATGTTAAATATAATCTGTTTGACTCTGAAAGTCAAAATAGATCAACTAGAAGTTATTTGATTCACCTCCAAATTGAGTTTGACTTTTTTTTTATATGTGCATAAAATTCAAAATATACCATCCATTTTTGGGGCTAACTTACTCTCAATGTGAGGTTTCAATGCAATGCAAATGCAATAAATAGATTTTAAATAAAAAAATTTATTAAAATTTATTAAAAAAAGTAAGAGCAATTTCAACCATTTTATGAAAGACAGTAGAGTGTAACATACCCCGCTAGCATCATTCATGATAGTTGTCTAAATCTCTAAAGAAGTGCAGTTACGCTTTTAACTATTGAGTTTTCTGATCTTCATATGATCACCTCCTCGTTCGTAACCGATTACACTTAAACTTTTACGACTTCCATTTAGACAAAATAGATTGAGTACTTGCGACTTTCATTCAACATCATTTATAAAAGTTATTTAATAACATATTTTAGTAGAAATCTAAACTTTAGTATATTATTAATAACTAGAGTATAAACTTTTTTTTCTTTTTATATATATATACATGTTAGTCATAGTTTTATTATAATATATGTTGAGTTAAGATCGCTTAGGGATTTTTATAATATAGTTTCTTCATGTTTATATTCTTGCATCTGCTCAAGTTGTCTTCTGATTCCCTAAATTAATTTAATACTTACTAATATCTAAATAACCTCCTATCTGAATAAATAACAGTTTGATGCTTAACACTTGCTATAATTTACTTAAGCCTTAAAGACAAATTATCTTTAATAATTATCATTAGTATATATGTGTAGATAATAATACTATAAACTATGTATCAAGCAATTATATATGGAGGAGACGAAGTGTATCGATGAAGGCAAGTCTCGTTCTGATACGGATACGTTTCTTTCATAATTATGTCAAGCTATCAGGTGTTGATTAGTTGAGGTGTTACTTGAGTTTTGGTGTGTTTGGATAGCTTAGGTCTGGTGGTTTGTATTAAGGTGATCGTTCATTTTATGTCGAGTAATGCTATATATGCATAAATACATGGACCTAAAAATAGACCTAATCTCTTATTGGTTGATTATTTTCTCTCTTTTAATCTCATCCAGTCATTTTTTCACATCTACCAATCACATTTGTAGGTATGGATTTAGGTCTGTTTATTTATGTCTACCAATCATTTTCCTTTTATGTCTTCCTGTTTCGAGGTTTCAACGCTTTATTCTACTTTAGCTTTTGGCTAGTAATGTTTTTAATATAATTTATCTTTGCCGTTAAAAAACAATTAAAGAATTCACCCTCTTTATCAAAAATTATATAATTTTTAGGAACATTTTATTTTATGGACATGGGTACAGTGTTAGGTATGAAATACAGCTTCCTATCTTAAATGTACCGTTCCCATTCAACAACAGGATAATAAAATTAAATTAAATTAAATAAAACAAAACAAAATCTGATTCATATTAACTTATAATACTACGGAGTATTATATTCTGTACAGCAGTTAATGTTTCAGTTGAGTGCGTATACAAAATTACAAATATTATAAATTATGAATATACATATAAATATAAAATAATTAAGGATCAGAGGAGAAGGTTTCAAATGAGGAGAAGGAGGAGCATGCCAAATTTACTGCATTTTAAGAACAAATTTGAAGGTTTAAAATGCAGTGTCGCTAAAATGCATTAAAATTTATAGGTGTAAAATGCAGTATTTGTTAAAATGTAGTACTCCATTGGTAAAATGCAGTGAATCTGAGTGAAATTTTTGCCTTAAAATGCAGTGAATTTGGCTTGCTCCTCCTTCTCCTCATTTAAGGCCTTCTCCTCGGAACCTTACCCTAATAAAATTATTATTAAAATGTGAGCAAAACCAAGGAGTGGGTAGTATTCAACAACTTTTTCTTCTAAATTTTTATCATTTTGATATACCACACAAATATTATAAATGTCGATATCAGCAATTTTTAATGTATATGAGAAAATAAAATGTAGTAGTACTTTTATTATTATTATATTTTTTGTCCAAAATGGCTCATCTAAGAAAAAACGAAGTTTTGCTCTATTTTGATCAATTTAATCAACAAATAGCAATATTGTCGATATCCCTTTGTACTAATGTGCCCTCCAAGTTTCCTGTTTTTATTATATCTTTTGGGTGTCTACATCTTACCTTCTCATACCTTGCCCCGACAAGATTGGTTGATTGGGTGGTGGTGTTGTTGATGTTTAATTGTTTTGAGATGCTGAGCAAATTTCTGCATTTACATTCCTAGGAAAATTGAACTAACAACTTGCAATTTGTAGGAATTCGATGATGTTGCTAATTGTAGGTGCACTAGTTGAAACCGATTTTACATAGCCCGTATCCCACATCTAGTCTTAAGTCCTAAAAATCAAACCGGGATTTCGACTCATGTTGCAACTTGTGCCAGAACTTGAGTCTAAGAAAACTGTAACTATGTATAACCACACACAATATTCTTGACAACAATGGGAATAATATTCCTGACAATAATGGAAATGATGGGTTCCTTTCAATATTTTTCATTGGGCCCATTAAAATTTGATAATTCCTTTAATCAAAAGGAAATCTAGTCTATAAGGTTATAATGAGTGATGTAATAGAATGGTCCATGAAAAGTACATCTACCAAACACTTATATGATCATTGAGCCAAGTCAGCCAACATTTACACCTACACATTGAAGGTTTCTAAAGGTATTACTCCGTATTAAGTAAATGTTGACTCACTCCACCTCATTGGGTTAGCCTTTTTATCAATTGGTGGTTGATGATAAACTAGGTTCATTTCTTCACTTTTTAGCCTTTAATAGGCTTGGCCTTTATTGAGTTGTATCACATGAAGCAGAAACTATAATACTGGAAAGAATAATATGGTTTCAATGATTAACCAATGTGATTAGTATATGTGCTACACAAATACTAGCTAATAAGCTTATGAAAGATGATGAACTTTGCAAGAAAGACAGAAAAGGTCTAGGCGTTATGCCAAACGAAACGGTCTAGTGCGCCTAACCAAACATTTGAACCTCAAAATTGGTTGTTTAGGATCCCGAAATCACGAAACTAACTTATTCGGTTTATCCCCTAACAAAAAGTACTTTTAACAAGTTTTCTTTAATGGTTTCATCAGAAATAAAGATAAATCTATAAACCAATTTACTTTTACAAGAAAGAGTTTTGAGACATGATTCTAGTAATTAACCTTGAAGAATATGATAAAAATGAATTATTTAGGCACTCCTTTGTATGATGTATCACCAATTATCAAAAGTCCCAGCTCAAAATTCCATTTGCACCTCTACTTTATCACCTTTTTCTTGCAGTTGAACATATTGTTACTTTATGCTTGATTTTATGCTTTTAGTGAGTATACTTCGAAGATGCTCATGCATACCTTGCTCCCTAATTCTAAGCAAAAAGTTAACACTTTCCTTCTATATTGTCCCACAAAAATGAAGAAACCATTGTACCATGCAATAATAGTATTCTAACTTGATGGGGTGCATGTCAAAAGATTCAGCCACTGAAGTCAGACCATCGTGCAACTCTTATTAAATCCACGATTTAGAAGGTTGTATGCATATATAACAAAAGACAGTCTAGGTGACATTCAACCTGTATGACAATCTGCTAATTTTATAGTTTTTCTCATTTGAGAATAAACAAAACCCATGCATCATGAACCGACACATAAGTTCGGGAGCGATACTTGAAACAAAAAAAACAAAAAAGCCAATCCTTCTCTTTAACATGGATATTGCGGTCAAATTTACAGTAACAAAAACAAAATTAATTAACAAATGTTACTGAGAATCATTCGAGAATCGGATTGAGCTTGTAACTTTAGCATATGATTGCTTCCATATTTAACTAAAACAACAATAATGAAGTACCTTTTAACATTCTTTGATTTTCAAACAGATGGGAAGTATTTGTTGAGATTGAAAGGCAATGAATAGAACTCTTCACTTCGTGGGTCGGTCTTGAAGGAATGGAATTTGTCCCACCAATGTCTGCCACGATCTTTCCTTATCGAACCGTCTTTCTTGTGAATTGTGTTGTCCAAAAAATAAGCCGAAATTCCGGCAACAAAGGCTTCAGATGAGAAAGGAACGTTGACCATATCGTTGAACTACAAATTTACAAAACGAGTGATTGAAGGTCAATGAGATGTCAAATGGCAAATATAACATGCTCTTCAAGGTCACATTATTCTAACTCAAAGAGACTTAATTCCTACCATACAGGTGTATACATACAAAGAAGCTCAATTGGACTTTTGAAGGTCAAAACTTCTATTTTTCAAGTTTCAAGTTGATATACAAGTGTTACAAACTTACACATCAACATTTCTCAATATGCAGCCATCGTTATATATCCCTACTATATACCCATTGTTATATACTCAATAAAATGTTAGACCTTACAAGTAAACCATGCATAATGAAGATACTCCTTATTTAAAGGAAGCTGGGAAGTTAATGCAACTTAATAAAGTTGGGAAGATGGGTGGGTCAGGTGTGATGGGTAACAGGTTGAGTCGTTGAGACATTTTCACCTGCTAGAACTTCATCGTTGCTCTTCAAATATCTTATGTAGATTAATAATGTGTCAGACTGTTAGTCATGATTATAAGAACATTATCATTACAATAATAACCTACGTCTTGAAATAAATCGATTTAGAAAGTTGTATGCATAAAAAATAGATTTTGAGCGACTTCCAACCCGTTTGCCCCATTCCACTTGTAGCTAAAAAATCCCGTTTCCGATATAACACGTCCCATCTTGCCCAATCACGTAAGTTTATGGGTCGAGATTGCCTTCTTTAAAGTTTAAGATGAAGTGATACTCTAGAAAAAATTATAGCGTACCCATCTTGCAGACGTGTGTACAGGTCCGTAACCATTAATAGCTTCATACTCGTTAAAGTATTGGGGCACAGACAAGCCCAGAAAGAATGAAAATCCCAAAATGAACTTTGTCCTAAAACTGTTCAGGTTGCAGAATTGCAGGTAGCTCAGACCAGCTGAACCTGCACAAATAAAAGGATACTTTCCAAATAAGCACAAAATTATTAATTGAAATTATAAAAGTTGCAAAATTTTGAAACTGCACTTACCCACGTAAGCGAAGAATAGGCAATATAGAGCTGCAACAATTGGTGCTGGAATTGAAGCAAAAACTGCTCCAAATTTCCCTGCATATAACTACCAATTAGCAGTTTCGAACTATTTACTTATGATTGGATTGATTTGGGTTATGTTAAATGCCTGATAGACCATATGGGTAAAAGTCAAATCTTTAGCAAAAAAGAAAATGTGGAGGGTTGCCCGTTGTGTACCTTTCTAGCTATACAACATTACAACCTCTTATATACTAAACCCATCTTCCATTGATTCATTATTGATTTCGCTTTAATAAGCTTTTTAGATCATCTTACTGATTTACTTATATAGCACAAAAACATATATGTGTTTTAACTGAACCCCACCTAACCCATTTCAACCCATGCTACAATTTCCCTTTTTGACCCAACCCTGTTTCGACTCATCTCCCACTCTGTCCATTTTGCGACCTGTAATCCACCTTTGACTGCTTCGGAAATTCTTCAAATGGGTCGAACAGGTTAAAACACCTCAAGTTTATTTTTAAAGCATAAACCTAAATCAGTATATAATTCTATTACTATTTAAACAATATCAATCTCTTGATCATACCCGGCACTCTATTTACAAAAATAAATATAAGAGGACTAAAATTTTTGAAGAAAAAAAAAATTCAATCCGAACCCAACCGGACCCCTTTCAACCCATAGCAAAAGATTACCCATTTCAACGAATTACCCAATATTCCGGACCATTCATTTTGGTAAACAGAGAAAGTTTTCCCTGTTTAGGTTACACGCGGAGGGTGAGCATTTTTTACTCATATGTACAAGGCCTAACCAGATTATCATGTGACCGCTTCCAACCCTTTCCCTGGCCACCCCAAGATATGCTACTAGTGAGGTTTGAACCTGAAACCTCTTTTGAGAATATCAGGACACCAACCACTAGGCTATCTTGTGATGATTTGACCATTCATTTTGCTATCTGTACAGAATAACTCTTACCAAGAATTGAAAAGAATATCATAAAAGCAGCTGAGATCTGTACCACTCTTCGACTTCCCACTCGAGTCAATGCCAAAAGACCAGCATTCTCACTACAAAAACATCATGAGGGAGATGGGTTCGTGTCAAACAAAGCAACAAAAAACTGGGATTTGGAAATGTAGTGGCTTACATAGATACTGAAGACCCATTCACTGTTCCAAACACACCAGACAATAAAATGCCAATTCCCTATCAACGCAGACAATTTATATAGTAATGGTGCAGCTAGGCTCAAAAAGAATAGAGTAAAATATGGTAAACTTGTAATTTCTCTAGCATATAGACATACACTTTTGACTTGATAATAGTAGTACAATTTAAAAATTATTTGAATATTAGTGAAATACCTTAAATTTGAATATCTTTAAATCTTTAAATTGCATTTAAAACAAAACTAATAAAATGAAAAAGAAGGTAATTATAACCTTAAAATTTTGCAAATAAAGAAATGTTGCAAGCTACATGAGACAACCCAAAATGAAAATACCAAACATTTAGTATACTGCTCAATAAGATAACTTTTTCACTTGTGCCTCTTTGTACTCTTATGCGGATCCTTTATAAAGTTTTCCAATATATTGCACAATAAAAGGATACTTTTATTAGTTTATATTTCATATCTGAAACCTCTAATTATCTTTAAATTAAAAAAAAAAAAAAAGGAAAAAAAATGAAAAAGAAGGGATATTTACCTGCCAACCGATACCACGGCTTAGAATAGATGAAGGCATGTGAGTTGCACTTGCATACCTGGAAACTGCCATGAAACCACCTGTGGACTGATGGTACAAATGAAACATGTAGAAGATATCTAATCAGACTTTAAGATGGAGCGGAAGCCAAAAGTTGGGATTTGTTGTAGCTACAGGCACCATCAAGTAGCAAAATGGCCGAGTCAAATGGGTTGCCCCGAAAACACTTTTCTATTCGTCATTTCTCATTAACAGTTTAAAACTAACTAATGTGTCAATCACGATTGCATAAAACTTTTACAATTTTTATGACCCGAACCCATATGACACATTTAAAATGAACCATAAACGGATCGAAATTGGCACACTTGGTTAACAGCCATCAAGGGATTAATTTGTTCAATAGAAGGTAAAACAAGGGACCTCTATAAGAGTAACAAAAGCAGCCATCATCATAGCAAAGGCTTCACCAGCATCGAATGAGGGAGCACCCCATTGGAAGGGGTAAGGAACTCTTATCCTGTGAGAGTTTCAAAAATATCCATTAGATAACACACACCTGAACCAATGATCAGCACTAAAGGTGGCATAATGGGTAATCCTATGGGGATCAGATTGGGTCAGGTCTGGTTGCTTTGACTCAAAACATCTTTTGTCCCAAAATGATGTAGAATTCTTACAAATAAATATATTACTAGTACGTTATATATGATTACAGAAATTACATTATCTTAAGAAAGGTAAATGGCACAAAAAAGCATGAAACTTCATCGAACTAGTATTTCGGGTACTCAACTATATTCTTATCAACTTAAGGTATCCAAGTTTCTTTTACCGTAAGGGAACTCCGTTAAGTTTTATCAATATAAAAATTTAAGGTATTAGGTTTCTTTAATATGTTAAAATGGGAAAATTTGTCTTCTACAACCGTCCAAAGAGCAAAAAAATAATTTCTTATGTGTCGCGATACTATTCAAGATATGAAGATCCCTTTATGGTGGTAAAAAGACTTGGATACTCAAATTGATATAGACGATAAAATACCCCAGAGGAGAAATTTGGTTAAGTTGGATACCTTTCTGTGCCCTTCACCCTTTGAAGTATAATATGATTCTCAGAGCAAAAACAATTTATATATATATATATATATATATATATATATATATATATATATATATATATACATACATACATATATATATAGTAACTTTCAGCCCATTCAACCCATTTGACTTGTTTCTGTTGTAGCTAATATTTCTTTTACCCCATTTGATCAGTTGATAAAACATAAGCCAAATCCACCTATTCATAAACCATAGGAGCAACGTCTAACCAGGGAGCAGCATCAATTAGTCCAGCACGATCAGTCCGACAGCTATTTTGGGTCTTCTGTGCCGTATGGTTGTAGGCCCCACCAACTGTAAGTAGGTGAGCATAAATCCAAATAATTGCCACCGAGATCAGAACAGCAAAACGATCAAAGATATTCTTTCCCGAATGTACCAGATGGGCTAGATACTGCACATAACCAAAAATAATGTATTTATCTAAAAAGTGATTAGGAACCAGAGGTGGAAAATGTGTGGGTCGGGTGGGTGGTTTAAGTAGTCAAAATGGGTAAATTAGTATTGACCAACAAGCACTTTATCGCCTTCTCATCATTTAAATTGTATAAGTAGTTAATGTGTTAAATATGATGACACTGATTCTAAGTTTTTTGCGATAATATTTTATGCATTTTGAGCGACTTTCGACCCACTTAACTCGTTTGACGCGTTTCCAATTTTATCTCGAATATGGTTACATCTATAGGAAACAATCATATGCACATTATTTTTACGTACTTCAGCAAAATGTAATTACGTATGAGAATCAATAATGATACATGTATAATAGAAATTGTAATCTAGAACCACTTTCAATCTTAACTTGTGCTTTTAATCTTTGGCTATAACAATGTTACCTGAGACAGAAAAATTAGAACTATGAGCTGAGGCAGCCCGATCTCAACACATCTGGTGACCTGAAAAACATAAGCATATTTAAACACCAGCAGCCATGCGGGAACGGTTTCAGGATTCTGTTTCAAAATATATCTCACCCCGGGAAATCCAAATTCATACAGCCCAAAACCAGCAAGAGAAATCAATGGAACCGCTGAAAGTGGACTCAGGAACCTACAGAGAAATATGAAATGACATTTAAGCAATTTTACAGGTAAAAAATGAGACTGTTTGACCTCTTAACATTTATTATACATTTTTCCTTGAGTTTTATAAATACTTGGTGTATTAAATAGGTTTAAATAGATGTAGCTATGTTATTAAGATATTAATCAACTTATATAATCAAGAGATTTAGAAATTTGTAAGCATACAAATACAATTTCGTTAAGTTTCAACTTGTTCAAGACAGGTCATTTTCAATAAAGTATTGTTACCCGTTAGATATATAACGCAAATCAGCCCATTTCTTAGTAGAATGATCAAAAGTGCCACCTTGAGTTAGTAAATTAGTTTAGTTCCTTGAAGAGTAAATGGCACAAGAAGGTAAACACCTTTACCAAATTTCTCATTTCTGGTACTAAACTTTTATCTAATTATTCAAGGTACCTAAGTTTTTTTACCACCAAAAAGAGATTACTTTTGTACCTTTTAAAGCACCACGACACCCGAAAAAAATCCCTCAACATAAAAATAACGTATGCATCTTAAATACATATAGTGGTAAAAGTAAATTAATAAAATAACAAAAAAAATAATAACTTTTTTTGGATATAAAAACAAAAATTGGCTACCTAATACTAATTATAAATAGTCATGTACACGATATGAAAATTTTGGTAAAGTTGGATAACTTATTGTGCCATTCACCCTTTCTTGAATCTTAAACCAACCTTGCAATATTTCTCCAGAGGCCGCTGAAACCTAAAACAATTTGAAGTGTTGAAGCAATAATCATAGCACCCTGGATTGCACGCATTGTTTTCTTGAATTTCTGAACAGTAAATGCATCACACATTATAACTTGTTCGATATTTCAAGATTAGTATCTAAAACTTCTTCTAAATTCAAAACACAAAATAAAGTGACAAAAGAAAATAATTAATTCACTAACATCAACAGGATTTGGATCACTCCATCGACCCGATAGTATAATTGAGATTGTAGGTGCAACAAAAGTATATGAACCCCCGATCACAGCAGGTAGCCGAGTTCCAAACAAAGATTGCAGCAAAGTGTTCAACCCAGCAACGAAAAGCAGAGTTTGAATAACTCGAGCTTTCTCATCCTAATATAATCATAAAAATAAGAATTATATTATTGATTTCAAGTTAACAAATATATTATCAAAACAACATTTGATATCTTACATCGCCACCTCCCATTTGAGGAACTAAAGCCGTCGGAATGAGCACCGTTGTACCAAGCATTACTATATAATGCTGAAAACCGAGTAATATGGCCTCAGCTGAAAAAAATAATATTAATACAAAATAAATGAATAAAACAACGCAAAAATTATCTAAGTTCATTGAAATTATGAAAACCATTCTTTGCAAACCATATAAGACAATTGCACATTATCAACCGCATACAATTCATTTGTTATTACTTGTCTCCAAGAACGAGTGTCGTCGTTCTTACAGGGTAAATCTAGAGTCTTCCCAAAAACTCTTTCTATTAGCAAGCTTAAACCTTTAAATGTGCATCGAAACTAATTACAAGGTATTAATCTTCAGTGGTCACCAAAGAAGTACTATGGCCTTTTCAAGGAAAAATAATCAATTTTGGAAAACCAGCAATATTTTGTAAGAATGCGGATTATTAAGATATAACCACCCCTAGCTTTAATCAACAAATTATCTCATTCTATGATTATGCTTCTTCAAGTCAAAATAATCACTTTGAAAACGCATATCCAAACACTCCATTTACGTGTACAAATTTATAATTAGAAATACCCAAAAAGCATATACATCAATGCAGATTCCACATGGTGGATTCAATTAAATGTCACCTAAATTGACACTAACAAATTGAAACTAAAACATCGAAACTCTGTTTCAAAAATAAATAATTTAGGAATGATGTTAAGGCAAGTGTAAAGCAGAAAATAAAATGTAAGATGCCCAAACACAAATAACATATAGCCTTCAAAATACAAAAAAGTAATGTCAACCTTAAACCTTTAATTAAATAAAGTAACTGAACAAAGATTGCACAAGAATCAGAATCAGAATGAATTAATACCCAAGTATCTAACCTTAAAAATATTCACATACCATGTGCCCTAAAAGCAACATTTTTTAGAATCATATACAGAATCAAAAAACAACCTTTTTCACAATAACTAAAAGATTCATAAATAAATCAACTCAGAATATACTATAAACATATAATAATATTAAAAAATAAGTTATAAAAGAACAAGAAACTAACGCCATGGGGGTGGACTTGTTATGCAATAAGAAACATTTGGAAGCTGATCTTTTGGTGGGTGTGGTGCCGGTTCAGCTTTTGCTCCGGACATCTTTTTCACCGTTAAATTACTATTTTACCCCTGTAACTACATAATAAACACAAACCCAGATGCTTTACTATCTCATCATCATCATCATCACACAAAAAAAAAAAAAAATATATCATCAATAAATTTAACCTACTAAGCTAAAAAGGTTGAAACTTTTTCAAAATCCTGTAAGAACAGTGATAAAAATATATATTAACCAAAAAACCCACATTTTAAGTAGCAAGCAAGCACCCAGTAAACCTTGAAATGTAAAGACTGTGAACTGTAAGTAGTGGGAGTAATAATAATAAACTCAAGAAGACTACAACCTTGAATTAAAAATATTAATTTTACTTTTTCAAGAAAAAGCTATAATTGATATGAACTTGTACCCAAAATCAAGAAAATGGAGAAAATTTCAAGACCCCACAAGGAAAAAGTTCATAAAAAGTGATAAAATTAGAAACCCATTAAAAAGTAACAATTTTTAAAAAAGGGTTTTTTAGTTTTATTTCTGTAGAAAGCCAGGAACAATACTTCAGTGCATGCAAAAAGGGTGAAATATAAAAATGATGAAGCTGAAAGGTTTGGGGCCTATTAAAGCTACCCCTGGCCCACCCTTTTTTCCTGCTCCTACCCCTGGTCCATCCTTTTTTATTTTATTTTTAGGTATACCCCATCTCAGCCTTCTGTTTAGTCTAAAACTGAAACTGATTCTGTACTGAACTGGATCAAATTTAAATAAAAGTATACCGAAATGGTGGGCCAGGGGTAGATCCAGACTTCAGGGGGTGTCTTTAGATTCCCCCGAAAGGTTTTCTTCAATATTTGCAAAATTATTACTTTTACCTATTTTGGCTTGTTGGGTTACAGAATATGAAGAATCTTTGAATTGGGTGAATATAAATTTTTTTTTTTTTTATTACTCGTTGTTTATGTTTATATTATGTTGTTTGTTTTCACAGGTGAGTTTTAGTATGAAGTGTGAGAAAGACAAAGGGCACCGAACTTTGGAGTCTAGAAGAGTTCTAACGACGTCGTTTTCATTTGTTTAGGTGTCGTGGTATTTTGGACTAATAATAATATTATCCTTCTCTAGTTCTCTAGTTGCATAATGCATGCTATTCATTTTTATTATTATTATTGGTGACGATTGATTAATGGTTGACTAGGCTATATATGTTTGATAATTATCTCATAGTTGAAAGATGAAAACCATTTAGTTGTGAGTATGAAAGATAATGGTTACCCGATTTAATGGATATCCACCTTATCCATCCGTTTTAATGGTGGATGTGGACAATTTAAATGGATGAATAATGAATATGGATATGAATATGGATGTGGATGATTAGTGGATCGGATACGGATTAAAATTTATAGTCCATGGATTTATCTATTATCACTTGAAATATATATATATATATATATATATATGAAGGATCAAGAGGGAAGCTTCATATTTGAGGGAAGAAGGGAAGCAAACCTCAACCACTCATTCTTTCATATCTTCCATAATTCATCTACAACACTCATTTCATCAAGTTTTTATCCAAATTCAAAATTAAAGTATGTAATTCAATGATTCATCAATCAAAAATATTATAAATCTTCGAATCCATCAAACAAATTCATACAATTCTTCAATCTTTCGAATTCGAATCATCAAAAATTATGAAATTTGGGTGTAACTTTTGAGTTTTTGTGAAAATTTTGATTCGGTAATAAAAATAATTAAATTAAACGAATTTCATTATACAAAGCTTATAAACTAGTAATTAATCGAATTGTGGTTGTCATTCGCCATCAAATTTCTCAAAATTAAAAAATTCCCTTGGTCGATCGGTTAACGGTTGATTTTGGCTAATCGATTATTCATTTTGGTTAAAGCGGTTAACCATCAAATATTTGGGTTGTAACTACAGTCCAACAATTATAACTTTTGGGCCTAATTTTTTTTATTATGCAGACATTTTATTAATACCAAAAATCAAGAGTACAACAATGACATAGTCACACAAAACAAAAGGAAAAATCATTTGCACAACAAAAGACCCCATATACAAGATATGCATTATAGGAAGGGTAAATCACAAAAATGATCCGTTGACCGTACCCTATTTAACAAAATAATCCATTGACCAAAGCTTTTAACAAACTAATCCACCGATGGCGCCAAAAGTAGCGCCCCGGCGCCCCTAACACAAGCAACCAACAAAAAAATGTCACGTGTATGAGGATTGCGAAAAAAAAAACATGGGGTGCCGGATTAAAAAAATGAGGGCCGCCAAGAAGGAAGAAAACAAAGGGAGGGGCGCCAAAAAAAATTCATGAGGCGCCAAAAAAAATCATGGGGCGCCGGTTTTTTTTTTGTTGGCGTACACGTGACATTTTTTGGTTGGTTGCTTGTGTCAGGGGCGCCACTTTTGGCGCCAATCGGTGGATTAGTTTGTTAAAAGCTTTGGTCAATGGATTATTTTGTTAAATAGGGTACGGTCAACGGATCATTTTTGTGATTTACCCCTATAGGAATCGGGGAACAACAATTATACAAAAGTCCAAAACAAAACTACAAAAGTCAAAAATCAATAGTACAAGAATTAACTTTTATATACTCCCTCCGTCCCAATTTTATTGTCCCCAGATAAAAAACACGCAGTTTAAGAAAACATCACCATCTCTCTTACTTTTTGGTAAGAAGACAGTTTTACTCGTTACTTTTTACCTACATTTTTGTCTTACATATATAAATTATGGACAAAAATGAATTTTATCTCATTATTCTTATCTATTTATGGAAGTGGACAATTAAATTGGGACATCCAAAAAGGAATACTGGACAATAGAATCGGGACGGAGGGAGTATTTTTTAGCACTGATTCACATAGGAATAAGTATAATATATATTAATATTTTTATTTTTATTTAAACTAATAAAAAAACAACTTAAATATTTGAGGTGGGGCGGTTAATTGTGGATCAGTTATAGACATTAACCGTAACCGAACCACCATAGGCGGTTAATTTCATTTTACATAACCGAACCGTCGGTTTGCATGGTGATTCGGTTAAAATGGATAGTTTAGCGGTTAATACGATTACAGTTCGATTTAACGGTTTATGTGCTCGCCCTACCTTTTCCCTTAAATTGATCATATTATCATGATTTTTACTGTCATTGTTTATAATATTTTAAAATTATACATTAAATTTATTTTTCCTTTGAGATAAATTATTTGAACTAACCAGCGTCTTCCTTTAAGACTAGATCAATCACAATTTAAGAAGCTCTCATCTTCCTTTCAATATGGTTATTATATTAAGAGACAAATATTCAGGAATTTATTTTACATTAATTTGTCCAATTTTCGATTTAAGGTACAAAACTTTATTTGAGAATTGTATTTTACTTTAACTTGTCCAATTTTCTATCTAAAGTACAAAACTTTATTTGTTTCAATTTAAGGTATATGATACAACCTATCAATTTGTCATATAATTAAATATTTTATGAACATCACTAACATTTCAATTAAAATTGAATCTAAATGTTCACAAAAGTACTTTGGATTCATGGCTATGCTAAAAAATAAGCTAACCATACAAGATAACTTGACATCCGCTTACTATTATTATTGAATTGATATATGAATCGATTTAGCATATGTCATTTATACAAAAGAAATTCGTCGAAGATCGTCATTTGTGAAATAACAAATAAAAAGTCTCTAATTTTATGACAAATTGATTGGTTTATGTGTATTTTTAACTTATATACACCAAAATTCATCCCACATTGCGAGAGGCATACAAACCTTGTTAGACGCAATCTTATCGATTCAAACTTATATAATATACAAATATATATGGGTATGAAGAACATTAATACATAAATTAACTCATTTTTTATATATATTCTTGTTGTAAAAACATAGGAGAAGTCATCCTATTTTTTATTTGTTCAGTATGTCTTTCAATTTAAATAATGGTAAAAAGATACGGAGCTACTTCTACGTATCGATTGTAAAATAAAAGTGGTAAAATATAAAAGTTTTAAATAATGGACCGGTAGGGTATAACTGTAAAATTGTACTTTTTTGTTTTATGTTTTTCATACTTTTGAACAAGAAAAAAATGTGATTTCTTTCCCCTTCCATACAACTCGAGAACGAAAGAGTAACTTTCTATTCTTTTCTTTTGACTTATCTCTCCTTCCCTTCCCTTCTATTCTTTTCCTAACTTAATGAAACTCAAGAACATAGCGTAAGGTCGGGGATAGAGACGGGGAAGGGATTTGTATCCTTCTAAAACACAAAAAGTGATTTGACGTTAGTATTTAATAAGACATTTAAAAATTAAATTAAGGGTACATTAGTCATTTTATAAAGAGGAGGGATGAAATGTGCAATAACTTTTGACTTTTGGACTCAGAATGCAAAAAAACAAAGTATGAGGATTAGGATGGACGAACCTTGCAATTATAAAGGGAAAATCACAAATTTGATCATTTGACCAAACTCAATTAACAAAATAATCCCTTGACTTTTGTTTTTAAGAAACTAATCCAACTATTCGCGTTATAAAAGGCGTGAACGGCGCGAACGAGTAAAATAAGCAATTAAATCAATAAGTCAAACCCACAAGCCTAATTATTTCAAAAATTAGTGGGCCCCGACTGTCACACCCCGTCTAAAGCGGAAACAACGGGGTATAACGGTGATAGGATCATGTTTGTCCCGTACCTAGGATCTAACAGAACCGAGTCACTCAATCGTTTGCGGAATCAACGATTAAGTTATAACACGAACACAATGAATAATCAAACACAATAGAATAAGAACCAAACGTTTGTATATTGATTATAACCGATCAGATTACAGGTGAATTCGACTAATTACGTTTAGGGTTTCGTCAACCCTAAAACAGAAAACATAAAACGCTTAAATACAAAATCTGGCACCTGCGACGTCGCACACGACGTCGCAGGCCCAAACCCATGCGACGTAGACTATGTCGCAGGCCCAATACCTGACGTCGCACCTGCGACGTTACGCACAATGTCGCAGGAATCAGGAAACTCAAATCTAATTACAAAACACGAGCTAGACCAACTGACAGACACAAACATGTACTAACAAACTCCCCCGTGTCTTCAGCTTGGTCTTCAAAAATATTCTTTATACCCAGCCCGCATGAAATTGACCGTCAGCATGAATTCCATTAGCCACACAAACAGTAACAACATTGTAAAACTGCTCGGCTAAACGTCTGTTGAACTCATTCTTCTGACCAACACAAATCCGATCATCATAGAGTTTTCTTAAATCTTTTTCATGAAAATTAATCAAACTCATCGGATCATACAGTCTAAACGTTGCTTGCTTCAAATTCCATATACCTCCAACTTCTGGCCACGGTTCTGAATCTGGTACAAAAGTAATAACCGCTTCACCAGTCTGTGAATCAAGTTCCCATTTTACAAGTCTTCTCAGAAAATAATAAGGAACTGGTTCCAGAGGTATCTCAGTCAAACAATTAGCAGGCGGATAATGAACTTTAACCATAGGCTTCTTAGTGACTGGATCAATCTTCCTTTTCCATGTATACCGAGTGCCCAACGTCGGTTTCAATTTAGAATATGTCTTCGATAACACTTCCCGACGTAAATTTCTCTGAATGAACTCAGCATAATCATTTTCGAAAGGATTAATCAATTTAAACTGAGCTAATCGATTAATCTCTCCTTTTGGCAACGTACTTAATCTATCAAAACGCATTCTAAAGTACTGAACTCCATCTTCTCTCTTAATCATAAAAAGATTCCTCTGACACTTCCAGCTTTTAATAACTCCGGTATAATTTCGACTAACCCGGTACACTTGACATTTAACTGGAATAGGAACTGGATTTCGTCCCTTAGGCCACCATTGCTTATTTCTTTCTCTCTTTTCTTCAGCAGTTAATTTCTTCTTAGGAACATCAGAAGATTCAGTTTCAGGAACTGCTGAGTCCGGTGCCTGTGTCTCTGGAGCTGGAGTTGCAGCAGAACTAGATTCTCCATGTTGAGCTTTAGCAGGTCTCTCATCGTCACTTGAATCAGATTCTATAATAGGTGCACCATCATAAGCTTCCCCAGAATGTGCATCATCATACGTTTCATCTGAATTCAACTGTTCCTCTTCAATCGAAACATCCTCATTCATCTCAAAATCATTATCCGTTTCTTCCTCAGAGCCAACTCCACTGGCCATTCTTTGAATAAACGATAAGTCAGCAAATGAATAGTCAACAGCCAGCGGTCTCGGTTGCCCTGGAATATCATCAACACAAAAATAATCCAAAACAGAAATATTTTCATTAACAGTTTCAAGTACAGGGTTGGGATTTACAGACGCAGGTTCACTTGACTCTAAAGTGGGTATCCCAGACCCAGACTCCCCCGAGGCAAGTAACCTGCCTTCCAAAACATTAACCCTAATCTTCGTTTCCTCAAGCTCCTTAGATTGAACCTCGATCAGCGCAGCTTGTTCAGCAATCTTTTCGTCTTGAGCCTCCAGCTTTTGCTTCATCTTCTGCATATCATCCATAATCTTTTGCATGAATGCTGGAGTCGGTTGAATCTCAAAATCAGCTTGCGGCGATGGGTTGACTGAAGTTCTTGCAGACGAGGAACGACGAACACGACGACGAGGCTCAAAGTCTACATCCTTAGGATCATCACCGTCTCGAATGCGTTTGCCAGTATTCTTTGGAACATACACACGCCCCTGTTTCAAACGACGCTTTATTCTTTTGTACATCTGAGAAAACTGACGTCGAATTGTTTCCATCTGGGACGGGTGCGGGACCGCACCATCAGAATCCGAAGGCGTTGGCCCGCCATCATCAGGTTGTTGAACAGGATTTTCTTCAGAATCAGATCCTTCAACCGTGTCATGAGATGCTGAATGATCCGAGTCAACATGCCCAAACTGCTCGATGTTCTCCAAAAGAGCATTCACATGCTCCCCCGCAGCTTGAACAGGAACGTGCACAAGCGGTTGCTGCGGTTTCTGTGGTACCGGAATGTCCATATATTGAGGTTCCGGAGGCGGCGCGTAATTCTCATCAATAATAGCACCGAATAAGGGAACATCCCTTGCCGCCTGAACCCCTTTCTCATACCCTGCACAAATGGTAAAGATCCGACTCATCATCGGTGAAATCTTTAATTGTTGATCAATATCACCCTGTGCCTGAAGGTCTAGATGATGGCGATTGATGTGCAGCTGAATAAACCTCGGATACAAGATCCATTTCTGATCCCCGGCATTTGCATTGTCAACCATAGCTTTAAATATAAAACCCGAGAAGTTGAACGGCTTGTTGTACACTAATGCTAACATAGCAGAAGCCAAACTTCGGCTCATACCATCCGTTCCACCTTTCCTATTTCCCAAACAAACGATAATCACATGCATCAGATATCTCCAAACACGTGTGAGGTTCGCTTTCCTGTACTGATCAGTGGGAATCCCGGGATATCCAATCCTTTGCATAGCCCCCGAAACGAAAACATGATCAAAACCGACTGGCATATTCGGTTGATCGTTCAGCTGTAACAGTTCTCGAATACTCTGTTCTGTAATAGTGACTTCCGTACCATCAACCATTGAAACCAGTCTTCGAACGTCGTTATCAGTAACAACATTTGCATTTCTCCAGAAAGGGTTGATCAGATTACCAAAAGCCACAGTGTTATCCGAAATGGCGTGGAATACCCTTGAACGCCTCAAAAACGCAATCATCTGACGATACGGTGCAGCTTTATCAGAAGTATCATCAAGGTAAGCAGCAGTATTATGACGCGCTTCGAAAACAAGAGCCATATCTGCAAAAACAAAAACATACAAGATATTCTCGAAAAGCGTTAGAACAAACAAAGTATTCCAAACTTATCACAAACAAAAGGTTTCATTGATATGTTAAATAAGTACAAAGTTACAAACACACATATCAAATCCTAAACCCTAAACCCTAAACCTAAACCTAGACCGAAGATCCTGGTTAAACGAATACAGCCAAAATCCAAGACAAGGTCAGGCTAAAATCCAAGACAGGGATGGTATCCCACCAGACCAGATGGCCGAGATCCAGGATAATAAAGGAATTCCTCCAGACCATAAAACCAAGATTCAGGACAAAGAGAGAATTCCACATAACGGTAAAGGGATTCCTCCAGACCAGAAAACCAAGATTCAGGACAAAGAGAGAATTCCACCGGATCATTAGCCAACTGAGACAAAAATGGTCATATCTAAGTGACCAGATAAAAGCTTTAAGGTGCTGGACCACCAGAAAGCGCAAAAGAATCCACGACCGGAAGAAGATCCTTCTAGCCGCGGACGGGCAAGTGGTGACACTCTTTTGGGCTGAAGCAGTAAGCACTATCTTTGTCGTTCAGCTAGGAACTGAAAGAAATCACTCGCCATTGCTGGACAGAATTTAAAAGTCAGAAAAACGTAACATTTGATTGTTAACAAAAAAATGTCATTTTTCTGTAATAAGCGACGTAGGCGATGACGTCGCATTTCAAATAGCGAGGTAGGAAAGGACGTCGCAAAAAATCAGAATAATAACAATAGCGACGTAGACCGTGACGTCGCACAAAATTCGAGCGACGTAAAAGGGGACGTCGCATTTTGCTATTTATTGTGAATTTAATCACAGTAATAAAAGTAGCGACGTAGCGAGGGACGTCGCGTAGGACGTCGCGGTAAAGGCGACGTAGGGAAGGGCGACGTAGACTATTAATATTAATTAAGCAGAGCGACGTAGGCCACGACGTCGCAGCGTACGTCGCACCGACGAACAGTCATCCCCAACCCAGAAACCCTAACCATCAAATTTAGGGGTTTTCAAAATCAAACACACGAAAAGGTGCGGCTAACAATGGTGATCACAAAAATATAATTTATAACACGTAAATCTTACAATATACCATCGAATTTATCCCAAAACCCGTAACCCTTTAAACCGTAATTTATACATAGCAATTATCGCATAATTACACGGTGAAAATAGGTTAGATTGGTACCTAAGTGTGCGGAATAACGAGTAGAAGAAAACTACGAGAGTGAATCGGAGTGAAAACGGCTACAAATCACGAAAATGCTCGAAGAATTGCTACGTCGCAAATTGCCAAATGGTACGTCGCAGGCTACGTCGCAGGTGAATATTGAATAGTGTGACGTGTTACGTCGCGGTTGAGACTATATATAGTCTAACCCTATGTGCGACGTAGGCTGGGACGTCGCAGGCGACGTTGAGTGGGACGTCGCATAAAGCAGTTAGGATGTGATTTGAGTCGATTTTGAATTTTTAAGAACCGTTTACTCGTTATTTTAGCAATTAATATCCAAATGACTCATGACTTGGGAAAAATAACTTAGAATAAAAATAAAGCATAAAATGAAATAAGTAAACTAAAAAATCTTTTTGGTATTTTCTATAATATCACAAAAAGTAAAAGTATAACAAAATAAAATTACTTACACTCTATTTTTGGTGACGGAGTTGTTTTGTCTGATTAGGGATCATATCGGAATAACATGCATTTATTAGGAATAGTAAGTGTTATTTCGATCATCAGTATATTTATCCACTTTAAATTTACGTGGCACATTTAAAACACCTTTTATAAAAATTATTTCAAGACGATTATTGGTATTGTTTGTCCACTTAAACATGTTACATCCGTATTTGTGAGCTATACTTTATTGTTAGTATGAATATTAATTTTGTGAAACCTATTATATGATATACTGATAAACTTTAGTAAAACACAAAACACTGCATATTTACGCAAGGTAGAGATTACAAGACCAAGATTTCTCGGTTCTCTTGTAACATACACTTGCCCTTCAAATTTAGGCATACATCAAACCGACTATGAAGATACTAGTGGCCCCAGATCTGTACTTAGTACAACAGAGGGTCCGTTGGTATGAACATAACAAGTTTGAGACTATTTGCATAACTAATGGATTCAGGTCTGTACGAGAGTACAACAATAGTCACCATTAGGTAGGCGAATAACCATATTATTACTATATGCCAATTTTACATTTACATACTAATTATGACAGTGTATGACAGTACTTCCATTTATCAATTAAGACTTATGTCATACATCATATAACAATTTTCACAAAATAATAGACAAGTTTTAATATTACTTGTTACTTACTCACAAAACCGGTGTGTATTATGCCTACCAATACATCGTGTGATGAAGATAATTTAGATAGAAACTGTTTTAAGTGTGTCAGATAAACCTACTGACACATCCAAGATAAACCTTAAAATTCCATTTTGTGCATGTCACCCGATGTACTATCATATCCCAAGTTGTTTACAGACACAACTTCAACGTCTATTTTAAAAATGTTGCAACCTCGCGTTTTCTTTAATACTAAAGAGTATAAAGAGTGGCTGTTGCCTTTTTTTTTTTAATTGAATTTAAAAACTTAAAAATCCAAGTCACAAATCATTTCTTTGACTGAAAGAACCTTAAACCTATCAGATTGACCAGTTCAATAAAACGTGATCGCAAAAAGGCTTTTGTTAAAAGGTCCGCACACTGCTTAAGGGTCTCTATATGTACGACATCTATAAGGTGTTTCTCAAAGCAATCCCGTATGAAGTGAAACCTAAGTTCAATATGTTTGGTCTAAGAGTGCTGTACGGGATTGTGTGTTATAGATATAGCAGCTGTATTATCAATGTAAATAGGAGTCATGGAGAGATTGAACCCGTAATCACGCAGCTGATGCTGAATCCAGAGAACTTGAGAACAGCAACTTGCAGCAGCAACATACTCGGCTTCAGCTATGGAAATAGCAACCGCAGTCTGCTTTTTGCACTGCCAAGAAACTAAGCGCGATCCAAGGAACTGACATCCTCCAGTAGTTGACTTCATATCTATCTTGCAGCCACCAAGATCCGAATCCGAATAGGCAGTTAACTCGAAGTTTTTCTCGTTTGAATACCATAGACCCAGAGATGGCCTAAAAGCGAGATATCCAAAAATGCGTTTTACTGCCTTCATATGAGACACCTTCGGATTTGCTTGAAATCGTGAGCAGAGTGAAACAGCAAACACTATATCTGGTCTTGAGGCAGTCAGGTACATAAGAGAGCCTATCATTGAGCGATAGTCTTTCTCCTTGCAATCTTCATCGTCCTCATTAGGTCCAAGATTGTGTCTTGCTTCAATTGGAGTGCCGTAGTGTTTACAGTTGAGCAATTCATACCGCTTTAACATGTCAGTGACATATTTTGACTGGTGGATATAAATTCCATTGTCAGATTGCTTAACCTGTAGTCCCAGAAAGAACGTGAGTTCCCCCATAGCACTCATTTCAAACTCAGATTTCATCAGTCTTTCAAAATCCTTGCACAACTGATCATTAGTTGATCCAAAAATTATGTCGTCCACATAGACCTGCACAAGTAACAAATCCGCTCCTTCCCGTTTGATGAAAAGCGTGCTATCAATCTGTCCTCTGTCAAAACCATTCTTCAGCAAGTACTTGGTAAGTCGCTCATACCAAAGTCGAGGAGATTGATGAAGACCATACAAAGCTTTCTTCAGCTTGCAAACATGATTAGGATGCTTTGGGTCTTCAAAACCAGGAGGCTGACACACATAAATCACTGCGTCAACATCTCCGTATAGAAAAGCACACTTTACGTCAAGTTGATACACGCGGAATCCTTTAAAAGAAGCATAGGCTAGAAAAATCCGAATTGATTCCAAACGAGCGACAGGAGCGAAAACTTCATCATAGTCAATACCTTCTAGTTGACTATATCCTTGAACTACCAGACGGGCTTTATTTCTAATAACCGCCCCACGATCATCCATTTTGTTACGGTAAACCCAACGAGTACCCGTCAAGTGAGCACCCTTGGGTAGAGGAACAATTTCCCAAACATTCATCTTGTTTATTTGCTGTAGTTCCTCCTGCATAGCCTCGAACCAAGATGGATCCTTTAAGGCTTGTTCAACCTTTTTAGGTTCAATTTGAGACAAATGACATGAATCGATATGAGCTATAAGTCCCAAAAGCTGCTGAGCTGAGTTCTGCTTTGCTTGTTGTCGTGTTTGAACAGATGCATGAGGATCACCAATGATATCATCAATGGGGTGATCCTTATGTATACGAGTTTCTGGTATGGCAGTTGGCACAACATCCACACCTAGATTGTTCAAATCTCCCTCAGTTTCAGGAGTAGCAGCAGACTCAGGAATTGCTAACTCTTCTTTTTCTCCTTCATCTTCAGGAGAAAATAAGTGAGAGTAGGTCATTGTTTCTTCCATTTCATCTTCTTCTTGAGGTTCCTCTAAAGGAGGCATGTTTGGATCATATGGAAGCTCCTTTGTGTAGTTATAAACTGTTTTAGAAGGAGCAGCCGAAGATGGTGGAATAGGAGATGGTGTAGTTGGTGGTGATTTGGTTGTTGATTGTGGTTGTGTAGGTGTTGTTTGTGAAGGTGTAGTTTGTGGAGGTGTAGGATTAGTCGGTGGAGGTGCGGGTGTTGCATTGGGAGATGGGTCGGATGGTTTATTATTAACAGGTGTATCTTGAGTAAGATCAAGTTCATGAAGTATAGAAACCAATTCTTCCGTATCATCCTCTTCCGGAATATTGAAAGAGTTGAAGAGGTTTCCATAGTTGAAAAACCAATCCGGACCCGTTCCTTGAGGAGGTTCCGTATACCTTAAACATTTCACTTCAAAATGTTCCTCAATCTGATTCGTTGATTTGTTAAAGACTCTTTTGTTCGGAGAATTGACTGAATATCCAAGAAAAATCCCTTCAACAGCTTTATCACCAAACTTAGAGACCTTATCTTTTGTAATCATGATCAGGCATGGACACCCAAATGGTTCTAGGAACTGCAGATTTGGCTTGCGGTTATTGAAAAGTTCATAACACGTTTTGTTCTTTTTCTTAACCGTGAGTACTCTGTTGAGAACATAACAGGCAGTATTAACTGCCTCAGCCCAGAAGATGATTGGTAATTTGGAGTCAGCTAACATAGTCCGAGCTGTCTCGATGATTGTCATGTTCTTCCTTTGTGCAACTCCATTCTGTTGTGGAGTTCTCGGAGCACTAAATTGATGCTCAATACCTCTTGTAGCACAAAACAATTCGAGAGTTGAGTTCTTGAATTCAGTTCCATTGTCGCTTCGTATCCTTTTCACCTTCAAGTTGCACAGATTTGCCAACTTGTCCAACAAATACACCAGAATCTCAGGAGTTTCCCCCTTTGTGGTCAAAAAGTAAACCCACGAAAACCTTGAGTAGTCATCAGTAACTACCAAGCAGTAAGACCGACCACCAATGCTCTTTGTAGAGACTGGACCGAAAAGATCCATATGCAGTAGTTCCAATGGAGCATTTATGGAATTCACCTGCTTAGACTTATGGGGCTTCTTACGTAACTTTCCTTTTTGGCAAGAGATACAGTCATCCTTTAGAGCAAATGACTATTTTGGAACTCTTAGCACAAGGTCATTTTTAGTCAAGAAATTCATTTTTCGGAAATGAATGTGTCCCATTCGTCTGTGCCAAAGCAGTGAATCCTTTTCAGAAGCCTTAGACAAGAGACACGTATTCTCGTTCGAGGTCTCAACAGTTCTCATGTTCAGAATGTATGTGTCATTCTTTCTTGGTGCTCTCAGTAACACCCATTCTTCCGGAATGACATACCCAGGCTTCAGTATTACACACTCTGTCTTTGTGAACGCAGTGGTATAATCTTTATCACAGACCTGTGAAACACTTAGCAAGTTGTGCGTAAGCTGTTCCACGTAGTTCACATTTTCAAAGCTAACATTGCCGTTAGTTAACGTTCCTCTTCCAGAAATAGTTCCTCCAGTATCTCCAGCAAAGGCAACATATCCTCCTGCGTATGGTTTAATATCCACAAGAAGAGATACATCGCCTGTCATATGTCACGAGCAGCCGCTATCCAAATACCATTCACTATCTTTAACACGTTCTGACTGCTGCAACACACAAACGAAGGAGATTAGTGAGAAACGGTGACCCAAGCCTTTACAGACTTAGGTCGACCGTGGTCATCAACAATAAGCACGTCAGATAGGATTTTATCTTTAAACAAATTAGAATTTTTATCTGATGTGTTATTGTTGACGACTGAAGAGTCAACATCAGACTCTTTTCGTTTCCAAACTTTAGAAGGTTCGGAATTGATATTAGAAGTAATGTTGGGCTTTTGAATTGGCAAAGATTTTTGCTCAACATTACTTGGCTTTAAAACAGGCTTGGGAGAGTTTGAGTGACGCCTAGGTGGAGATTTTGAAAAAGAATTTCTATAAACAGATGTCCTAGGCATCTCTCTCCCATAGCGCTGATTTGACAGCTTTGGGCATTCACGGATTAAATGTCCTTGTTTCTTGCAGTAGAAACAAGAACGAGTCTCAACAAACGGTTGAGGCTGAGGAATTACCACAGGAGGTGGAGAAACATTTCTAGAACATGAACATTGAGTACACGTCTTAAAAGATGTTTGTTTTGGTTGAGAGGTTGAAGTTGAAGGTTTATCATACGAAACTCTTTCATTTACTATTTTGTTTTGCAAAATCTTTACATGTGACTGTAAAGTTTGTTGTTTCAAGTTTAAAACCTTGGCTTTTCCCTTATTTGGTTGAACCTTAATTTCAGGTTCAACATTTGAAATCACTTTTTCAGGTTTAACTGCAACCTTCTTAACCTCAGGATACTCCTGATCCGTAATGTCCTCAATCTCAACAATCTCCTCAATACTAACAGGAGATTCATGCACAGACTTAACAAACGTTGGCAAGGGGTACTCTGGCCGCTTGGTTTTCTCCTTTGCCGGTTTGTTGTGTTTGGTCTCTTTAGCATCTTTAGCTTTTATACCATAAAGCTTTGACCAATCAACTGGAATCTCTTCAAAGCCTTCCTTAACAGGCAGGGGACAGTGAGTAGTAGGAGGAGGGACTGAGTGGTATCCCAATCCCTCATTCTTTTTCCCACTAGTTCCTTGCTTGCTAAGAATTTCATTAAAAACAACCGTTGAGGAATTTGAACCTAAGATTTTACTCTTATAATTCTCATACTCATTTTTTAAATCTGTAAGTTCTTTCTTTAGTAGTTCAATTTCAACAAGATAGCTTTTAATGGCATCTTCTTGACTAAAAACCTTAGATTTATATTTCTGAGTATCTAACCGATGAGCCTCAAGATGTTTTTCATAAAGTTTCTCATTAGCTTTTAAAAAATTATTTGATTCGGTTAGTTTTTCATTCTTTTTCCTCAACTCAGCGGTGTCTGTCTGATATGCCTTTAGAGATTCAGTTAACTTAATGCATGAAATACAATTTAACGGTTCATCAGGTACCTCATTCACAATGTGAGCCATCAGACACTGTTGGTATTGCTGGGAGACAGCCGTCCAATCTTGACTTGTGGGCTCGAAAACAATCAGGGCATTATCAGCAGGCCCTTTCTTAGTAACTTCCTTTTCTTTGGTCTTTTGAGGCGTAGAAGGTGTAGTGAATCCTGAAGCTGGCATTTTGGGTTTCTCGCATTCCCTGGCGAAGTGACCCAAGTTTTGACAATTGTAACATCGGACCTTACTCTTGTCAAATCCGAAGCCAGTCTTTCCATCACCTTCCAAGCTTTTACGCCCTGTCCTCTGCAAGAACTTTTGAATTCTTCGGGTGATCATTGCCATATTCCAAGTTAGATCCATTTGTTCCAGATCATCTTCATCAAGCTGAGCATAGTCTTCCTTAGTCAATTCCAAAGTAAGATTCGGTTGAGTAACCAAATCCTTGTATGAGCTTAAGAAAGCTGTATAAATTGCAGCTTGCTCCTGAATAGCAGGTGAGACTTGAACCTGTTGTTGATTTGAAGAAGGTCCAGACATGAAAACAGAATGAATCCCATCGTAAGACGAAGAAGAAGTCGATGAAGCATTTGTATTTGTTACAAAGGCGACTCCAGATCCATAAGTCTTTCCAGAGTTAAGTTGAACACCATAGACGCTAGGATTCTGAACAGCAACACCAGACCTAGTTTCTTTCTTCTTAATCTCCATCGCGTGAGCTTGAAGATCCCCTATCAAAGTATCCAAAGACATGTTTGCAAGTTCTTCATTTTCTTTTAAAAATTGGACTTTAACATCCCAAGAACTCGGTAACACATCCAGTAGCTTCTTATTGACTTCAATTGCAGGAAAAGTATAACCCCCTTCAAACAACTCACCTACTAACCGTGAGTACCTAGTGAATAAAGAAGTTGAGTCTTCATCAGGAAGGATGTCAAAGATATCGTACTGTTTCTTAATTAGTTCAAGCTTGGCTTCCTTGTACTTATCATTTCCTCCACAACGAGTTTCAATTGCCTTCCATAAATCAAAGGCTGTTTCATGAGTTCTGAAAAGCCATAGAACATCCTTGGTTAAACACATTTTAATCATTGAAAATGACTTTCTCTCAGTATCAAAATCTTTCTTCTCCTCGGGAGACATAGCTTTATAGGTCTTAGCAGGACGAATACCACGGTATTCCCCTTCAGCTAATGGAGGTACATAACGCTCACGTAATGGTCCCCATAATTCTGGACAATGAAAATCAATGTATTGTTCAACTCGGTCTCTCCAATACACGTAATCCATGTCCGCATTAAATAGTGGAGGTTTATTACTTGAACCTATGTCATTACTTTGTTTGATCATTTCTCTCAATCCTCTAATATCCTCTTTATCAGCTGCCATTGTAATTACTTAATCGAAAAATCAAACTTCTGATATTAGCGACGTAGTGGATAACGTCGCACAAAGATTATGCGACGGCGATGGTGACGTCGCAAAAAGCAAAGGATTCAATTAAGAATCAGAAATAAGCGACGTAGAATACCACGTCGCAGATGACGTCGCAGAGGACGTCGCACAATTACGATACGTCGCAACAAGACGTCGCAACACAGCGTCGCAGAAGACTAATTAAAGTCAAAATAGCGACGTCGCGGATGACGTCGCAACAGTACGTCGCACAGACTAATTAAAGTCCAAATCACTTACGTCGCACGCGACGTAGCAGATGACGTCGCAGGTAACGTCGCAAAACGCGAAAACCTGCGGCCAAAAACCCTAAAAACGAATTTTTAACCCAAAAACCAAAACCACGAATGAAGATCGACGAAAACCTTCAATAATCCCAGTAATATCGATCGAACACCTGTAAAAACACAAAAAACAAACGTAATAATCACAAAACAATATGAGAATCACGTCGCTTTATCCCGAACTCGATCCTGGCAGAGTGGCCTTGCTGCCACGATCCACTGAGATTCAGCCCTATGTCGCTCTGATACCAGTTGTTTGTCCCGTACCTAGGATCTAACAGAACCGAGTCACTCAATCGTTTGCGGAATCAACGATTAAGTTATAACACGAACACAATGAATAATCAAACACAATAGAATAAGAACCAAACGTTTGTATATTGATTATAACCGATCAGATTACAGGTGAATTCGACTAATTGCGTTTAGGGTTTCGTCAACCCTAAAACAGAAAACATAAAACGCTTAAATACAAAATCTGGCACCTACGACGTCGCACACGACGTCACAGGCCCAAACCCATGCGACGTAGACTATGTCGCAGGCCCAATACCTGACGTCGCACCTGCGACGTTACGCACAACGTCGCAGGAATCAGGAAACTCAAATCTAGTTACAAAACACGAGCTAGACCAACTGACAGACACAAACATGTACTAACAGATCATAACACATCATTATAAAGAATTCTATATGAAATACAATATCCAATGTGTCATGATGCCATTAACATGAATAACGGTTCATGTCATGCATACATTTCAACAATGAATTCAAAATCTTACAATCAAACGTACACTACAATGTTAAGACAAAACAAGCCTTCACAAACAACCTTAATGATGTACCACAAGTCTTGAATAACTCTTAATGCAACCCTAAAGGTCCACTAAGTTCTCTTGTCCACTGCTTTAAGTCCACTAGTATAACCTGAAAAGATATGCTCAAAAAAGTCAACACGAATGTTGGTGAGTTTCGTAGGTTTGAAACCAGACACCATAAAATAATGTTTTGCTGTGATAAATAACTGAGTAGGACAATGCAAATGAAAAGGCACATATAAATGAAATTAGTGTAAACGAATAAATCTCAACAAACCACCATGCGTGTTGTCATTACTCCCGCAGAGTAAGACGAATAGCATATACGTCGGCGTGTTGTCAATACCCCCAAAGGAGCAAGACGAATAGCCTAAATGAAGTCAATGTATCCAACCGGCGTGTTGTCAATACCCCCAACGGAGCAAGACGAATAGCCATAAATGTTCTCAATGTTCTCAATGATCTCAAATAATGCACATAATCTCACATAATGTAACACAATTCAAGCATATGTCCAAAAAGAAAATGAATGTAATCACAGCATAAAAACAGTTGATAAAACACGAGCATACTTTTCCCCCAAGAAAATGGGGCCACGAAAACTCACCTCCACAAATGATGTAAGTATCGCCCTTAAATATAATCCACTAAACCACTCGCAATCTACAATGATCATATATGCATATGGGTCATAACCTAGACATAACTAGATCATTCCATTGTATTCCAAGTCTAAACACTTTCACTAAGTTCCCTCACAACTCAACCCATGTATATTAACTTGAATCAACCTATCGAGTAAAAATCAGATTCTGCCCACAATTTTCATACCACTTTACGAATTTTTGAGTATTACTTAAATAAATCATTTGACTCTAACATTTTTACCAATGACACTTCAATGTGTTAAGAACAATCTGTAATTTTTCCAGAACTTATTTATTATTTTTAAAAATTCATCAAAGTAATCTGCTCTGTAACAATAACAATTTCTGAGTACACAAAAGTTACAATTTATTTAAAATACTTAAAGACTTACAAAGATTATAATATTTTTTACAGAAAATAATTAACACTTTAAAAATACCTCAGTAAAAATTTCAAGACTCAATTATTAGTTTAACCTACGTTTCAAAAATCGACAAGTCAATCAAAATCAGGAACCGAAAAACTCAGAAATGACACTCGATCTTGTAAAATAGTTTTGACCGACTTATACTCATCATTTAGCCATGAAACCAATGCCATTTGAAAGTAGACTCAAAATAATTAAGTTTATACTCCTGTTTAATCAAAAATTACCATGAAATAACCAAGTTACGAGCTTCCCAAACAGAAGACACAATCTGATCAGATTAGGGTTTATGAACAAACCACCCTAATCACATATATAATTAATCCAAATCATCATCACAATCATATTTCTCGATTCTAGCAACTTATATACTGATTTTAATAACATCCTAACAATATCATAACCCGGAATACAATGGAATTGAACCGAAAATAAAACCGACAATACGAAACAATCGAAATACATTTAAATGAAATAATCGGATAGAGATTATACCAACAAACGATCGAGAACGCGAGAGACCTTCTTAGAATCTGTGAATACATGTTTATAAGTCCCTTGATCACGTTTTAAACGAAAAAAAATCATTTGATATCGAAAACTTACTCACGAATACGAATAACGAAGGATTTCGGTTGCTAGATTGAATGAGGAGATCAAAACTTGAGTTCTTGGGGTTTGATCTCTGTAAATAGGGTTTAGGGAGGCTGAAATTCGTTTATTAAGGTTTCCATTCATTTTTGGGGTTAAAACATGTTTATATACGAACTTAAATTAACCCAAAAGTTTCAGAAAATTCGTAATACCCTGCAGCAGTTTACAAAACAATTTTTATAAAATAATCTATTGCGTTTCAGAGGCCGAAACTTTTCATATAAATGTAAAACATCGAGATCTACAACTTTTTTGTTTTGGCCGAAGCCTAAAAATGAACGTAAATGGGTCAAAACGGCCTCCGAAGTTGACTGCGAAATTAAATCGGCATAAACTAAGTTTTTCGGTTTAGTTTTTTTTTTTTTTATAGTTTTAGGGTTACTTGAATTTGAATGGGTTTGGGTTTCGGACAAGGGTTGGGCTGGCCAGATCCTCCAAATCGCGTCGCTAAGTTTCAGCCCACATTTCATTTACGTTTTGCTTCGTATCTTCTTCGTTACACGACGAATTGCGATGATTCTTTTTGCGTTAGTTTCAGTTTTCAAAAACGAAGACTTTAATGTAAATAAATCTATGTATTGAGTTTTAGCACAAAAAAATAATCTTTTATGGTTTGATTTACGATTACGGTTTGGTGACGGTTGTCACACCGACGTGTATCAGTGTGGGGCCGGCGCGAGAAAGGAAAAAAAATGTTAGAGCGGCGCGAGAGAGAGAAAGGAAAAAAGAAAAAAATATATTTAATTTATTATATTTTTCATATTTAATTAACGTAGTATTTTGTTTTTCTTTGATAACTTTTTGTATACAATGTATAACATAATTCCGAATATATATTCATGATCACTGTAATTTTATCTACATTTCAACATAAATTTTATCGTCATATGTTATGTATTTAACGAAAGCATTTTTTAGTCTCGGAACATATAAATCTAAATATACCACTATGACCAGTTTATTTTTATCTACATTTTTATATAAATAAAAGTTGATTTCGAGACTAAAAAAGGCTTTCGTTAAATACATAACCTATGACGATATAATTTATGTCGAAATGTAGATAAAATTACACTGATCATGAATATATATTTGAAATTATTTTATACATTGTATATAAAAAGTTATCAAAGAAAAACGAAATACTACGTTAATTAAATATGAAAAATATAATATATTAAATGTTTTTTTTTTCTTTTTTCCTTTCTCTCTCGCCGGGCCAATGTTTTTTTGTTTTTTTTCCTTTCTCGCGCTTTTTCAGGTACTCACCACGTGGTAGTAACCGAATGGATGTTTCAGTCTTTCGCGCCGGCCCCACCAATTTTTGAAATAATCAGCCTTGTGGGTTTGACTTATTGATTTAATTGCCTTATTTTACTCGTTCGCGCCGTTCACGCATTTTATAGCGTGAATAGTTGGATTAGTTTCTTAAAAACAAAAGTAAAAGGATTATTTTGTTAATTGAGTTTGATTAAAGGATTAAATTTCTGATTTCCCGGATTATAGATGCATTATTATAACTCTACATAAAACATACTCATAGATATTAATTAACAAAAATATAACAACACATTCAATTCGCCGTATGCTGTGTTTACTAACTTTCACAAAATCCAATTATTTTTTTCATCGTAAATTTTGATTTCGTACTCGTTTCTGTTTAACAAATCTTTTCCATTTCACAAAAATTATCACTCAAATTTCTGGGTTTGTTTCTTTTTCCCTTCGATTCTCCTAATTTATTCTGCCAATTACTTTCATGATCGTACACTGTTTGAAATTGTGGAAATAAGATTAGGGTTTGTTTTGTTCTATTCTGAAATTGGTTTTCTTGATCTTGTAACATTATAAATGAATTGAGTTATTTGCATTATTTCAAGTATTATTGTGATCGCACTAATTGGAATCCAGTTTTGACTTTCGGGTATTCAAAGTTTTGTAATATGTTTAAAAAAAATTAAGAAATTGTTGAATTTACACATAAATTTGTTTAATCCAAATGAGAAATTATCTGATTTTGTAGTCATGTATGTAAATTCATTTGACTCTTTAAAATCAACTGTGGGATTGGTCCATTGTGGGAAATTCCGGGATGAATAATCACTTGAAAGGCAAATGTTTTTGTGTTTATTTTTTTAATATTATTATTTAGTTTGATACCACCCAATGTGTTTTTGATACATGCAAAACTCATATAAAGATTATTGCTAGTTTAGGGGTGTTTGGATGTGCTTTTCAATAGTGTTTATGTGATATTGAATAATATACTATTACTAGTTAAACGAATGCTAAATGATAATGTTTGGAATTTGGATGAATGTTTCTGTTGTTTGAAGTGTCATTACATGACATAGGTATATGGATATCTCATCGAAAAATTCTGATTATTTAAGGAATCAATAGATACAATGACCAAATAATGACTCACTTCTTGCAAGTGTTTGTCTAAAAAAACTACACCCAAATGAGGACTTTATTTTAATCTTGTTAGTAACTGTTTACTGCTAATAGTCCAATCTAGTGTGCTTTAACCATGTTACTTGAATTTGACAGTGCGCGTCTTACTTTCGGTTGCCCAAAATGTCTTCCCCTAGCAAGAGGAGAGAGATGGATGTGATGAAGTTGTAAGTATTTTTTTTTATTTCTTTAGTGTGTGTGTGTTGATTTTGTATTATCATAAACTAGCTTACCGACTCGGGTTTCAACTGGGTAGCCTAAAAATATAAAGGAAGTTAAAACAGTTAATAAGGATGAATTGAGATCTATATGAACATAACACATTAAAGTTGTATGTATGGAAATTAATATTATTATTGGGACTTGAAATCATACAAAACTAACTTTGAGACGTACATTGACGTTGCTGGTTTTATAACTTTTAGTCTCACACGAGTCTTCTTATAATTCCATATATTACAAATATAAGCAGTACACAAAGAACTCTATTAAAATACATGAGGAACGTGCCCTTTAATCTTCATTTGGTTTCAAGATTGTTATGCTTTTTTCAATTGATTAAATCATCCAAATAGCACTATCCATATGCAACACATTGTATTGGATTCTTTTAACCAGCTCCTGTTGCTCTGTGTAACCATCTTGGATTTCTTGTATAACTATCTTGGACTTTGACACAACATGTTTTATTTACTCAGAAAGAAGGACAATTTCTTACCGGTATATTAAAGAGAAGTAGAATGCAAAATGTGAATAGATCTGAAATAAAAAGGGTCTAAATGAACCTAAAAATAAAAATAATAAGTATAATGGGTCAAACAGCTCAAAAGTCACCCAAACTCTCATATCACTTTAATCAAAAAAATATTGGTAATGGTGAAATAGTATAGCTTTTAGGCAATTATATCTAACCTTGTAGAAATAATATAAAGAATATAAAATTGAACATGTTGAACCAAATTTTCTTGACCCATTACCTAATCCACTCATTATGCAACAAATAATGCAAATCTATGCAAACAACTATGTAAGCAATTTTATTACACTGTCAAACAAACATCGTCTAAGATACTAGTTAATAATTAATACCAAGTTGTGAGCTATTTAGCCTGCATTTTGAGGGTAAACTGTAAGCATCAGAAGTAGTAGTTTCATTGTCAACAGCTGCCAAGAAAGAGTTGCAAACACAAAGCAATTCCAAGTATCTCATGTCAAAATCCAGTGATCAAGTCACCGATAATAATATGTACTTTGTTAAGTTCAACCCAGCGGGCTCAACTATGAACTTGTATTTATATATATATATATATATATATATATATATATACACATACATAAGTATCAGAAATTATAGAATATAATAATTTCCTTATGTTCAATAATGTGTTCTTACTGTAATAGATACTGACATCAAACTATGTGTCTAATTAAATATTGCATCTTAGTTTGGGATGAAGGAAGTATATTATTCTTATAAATACCATAATAATAATAATCACTATTGAATTTTTATCTTGTATTATTGGTTTTTATTCAGGATGATGAGTGATTATATTGTGGATACACCAAACGACAGGCTCAATGAATTCAGCGTTGAATTTCACGGTCCAAAAGAAAGTATGCCTTTTACTTGAATATATATTTTCCCTTAACCATTCAAATAATCAATGATCACATTTGAGCTCCAAGGATTCTGAATTTTGTTCAACCTTAGGCTATTATGAGGGCGGTGTTTGGAAAGTTCGTGTTGAGTTGCCTGATGCTTATCCGTACAAGTCTCCTTCAATTGGATTTGTTAACAAAATATACCATCCTAATGTCGATGAGCTGTGAGTAATTTAAATCACACGGCTAAAAGTAGAGGTGACATCGGGGGCTTTTGGCCTAGTAGTATGGGAGGAACTCACCAACCAAGAGGTTGTGGGTTCATATATCATTTGAGACAATGTTTATATAATATGTGTGATTGTACATAATGGGTGGTATAAGTTGTAGGTTTGCCATTTTTGAAAACAAAAAAGTAAAATAGAAAACTACAGAATTTGAGTTTGACTCGGATTCATTTTACTTCTAAGGGTAAATGGCACGGAAAGGTTTCCAATTTTATCAAAGTTCTCATTTGTGTAGACGGGTAGATTTTTTTATTTTTATTTTAACTGAAGGTTTTTCTATAATACATGCGATCTTCTAAATCGTTTATTCAAAAGTATTAATTATTTTTGTAATCCGTAATTTACACGTTTCTTTATAAAAAGTTTTAAAATACAAAAAAAAAAAAAAAAAAAAAATGTTTGCAGGTCAACTTGACCTTGCCCATTTTGACCCGAATTAATGCTTTTTAGAATGATTTGCCTCGTTTTCTAATCCTCCCATATTGCCACCTCTATTAAAACTTGATTTAAGTATTGTTGCGGCAGGAAAATTGGAAAGCAGCTGAGAGCTGGTGAAGAATCTTTATATGCTACTATTTTGTCTTCTTGACACTTGACGTATGCTTGTTGTTGTTCGTTTTATTTGAATTTTCAGGACTGGTTCTGTTTGCCTGGATGTCATAAACCAATCTTGGAGTCCAATGTTCGGTATTATCCCTCACCCTGAGTTCATTTTTCATGTTTATCCATTCCATGCATCCTCTTTCGTTTATATAAATTTGAATATTTTGAAATTGCAGATCTTCTCAACATCTTTGAAGTTTTTCTTCCTCAGCTTTTGCTTTATCCAAACCCTTCAGATCCGCTCAATGGTGACGCTGCGTCATTGATGATGAAGAACAAGAAGCAGTATGAAGAAAAAGTAAAAGGTCAGTGCTTTCTCATGCTCCGTAATCAAATTTATGTGTTTTTCTTTGATCAGCTGTTAGCTGTGTTCTTTCGAATAGTCACAATCAGGTAGTAAAACGGGTATTAGAAAATAGTGTTCGGATATTTAAGTGTTTGGCAATTTCTAATTATTTACGTAATGAATAGATAATATAACAAAAAACAAACAAACTACATGTTTGTCATAAAAAAATAGACGGGTTGTGAAATGGATATATAATTTCCATAATTCAGGTTAAAGTACCCGACCCGATTATTCTACTCCTAATTAATCAAATGAGAAGGATCTATCTATCCAAATATATCACAACCAATGAGGTCCGGAAGTTTCACATCTAGATCAGTCCTAAGTGGCAAATATCCAAACGCCTGCATAATTGTCCATGTTCAATTGTGATTAATGTTGTTACCGTTTGGCAGAGTACTGCGAGCGTTATGCAAAGAACAATAACAAATCTGCAGCTGAAGAAGAAGAAGAGAGTGGAGAAGAAGATATCAGTGATGGCCAATACACTTCAAGTGATGATGAGATTCCTGGTCATGCAGATTTATGAGTGATAAATATTTGTCGGTTAGGCTCCTTCACAATACTTAGAATAGTTGAATTATCATGGTTGTAAACCTATTATCCTACTTCAACTCCCAACTTTGGACGTTGTAATCGACCATAAAACCCACTTCAAAGTTGTACAAGATATTGATGCGAATGTAGGACCTTAGGAATTTAAATGCTGTCATAGTGGAAGTGAACTTAATGGGGGTGTATAACCCCTAATTCTGATGGTGTTACTTACAGTAGAAACATGGTTTCTGGAATTTCTATTTTCTCCTCATGTTCTTGGTAGATATCAAAATTTTTACTCATATTTACAATTGTGCAATCTGGGTTTCTGTTCTTAATCTGTCAAACGGGTGAAATCTAGTTTATCGGAAATGTATCATGCTATCTAATGGGTTGAAAGTTGCCCAAAATGTTTTTTACACCCCAAGACTTTCTAGTTATTTTTATATGAAAGACGATGATTATTATAATGAGTGGTCTTATATAATCATATTTGACTATGACTATGGGTAGGCATGTAAACGAACCGAACGAACACGAACGGAGTCTGTTTGTGTTTGTTCATTAAGGTTTTGACGAACAAGCGAACGAACACGAACGGATAAGCGAACAGATTTTGTTGTTCATGTTCGTTCATTAAGAAAATTTGTTTGTTCACGAACACAAACGAACGTACACGAACAAACACATAATTTAATGCATTTCTTCATTAATACCTTAAACGAACCTCAACAAACATAAACGAACACATATATATATATATATATATATATACACACACACACACACACACACACACACACACACACACACACACACACACACACACACATCTACACATATATATTATATACCTTGAAACTTTGCGATGCACATTCAACATTATAAAACGATCACAATATGAAGATAAACTCCTTTGCTTGGTCCGATCGTTGGAAAGAGCAACACATCTGGAACTAGTCGAGATGCGTTTGGAGTGGAGGGAAATTGTAAGGTAAAAATATCTAGATGTTTAATATTATTAAATGAAAGTATCGAAATATTAATAATATTATATCTGATATTTAGCTTAATCAAAATAAGATATACAAATATGTATTAATTCAATTAAATTATTAGTTAATAAACGAACATTTAACCGAACGTTCACGAACATGTTATCAAACGTTCACGAACGTAAATGAACGAACGAGACATGTGTTCATGTTCGTTCATATAATTAAACGAACGTAAAAATTTGTTCATGTTCGTTCATATAACGAAACGAACGAACATAAACGAACTTCCCGCCGAACGGTTCGCGAATAGTTCGCCGAACGTTTAGTTCGCTTACAGGCCTAACTATGGGTGATAGGTTATCGCCATCCCATGCCTTTTAGTATTAGCATATCATTGAAGTGGCAATGGTGACCCATTTACTCGTGGACTAATCTCTTCAGTTTATGTTTATCTCTAACACGTAAAACAGGTAAAATTAAGACAACTGTTTTTTAGAGGAAATGGGTCAAAGCACGTTGAAAGTTGCCCAAGGAGTAATTATAATGCTTTAAATCGCCGAATCAATATATTCAAAACCTTGGATAATTGATGCAACAATATAGTTTTTAAATAAATACGTGCATAAACCACGTAAAACATTACACACATACCATTTACTTAAAAAACTGAAAAGTTTAGATAAAATGTGTTTCAAGTCGACCCAGCCCGACACGAACCAAAAATGACCCGTTACCTAACCCACACAGCCCCTATATATTCACCTCTAGTGTACGTTACAATACATACCATACGACACGATTAAAATCAGCCATGGACAACATTGTGTGTCGCAAGTACTTCACAGAAACAACAAATCCACTATTAATGTCTACCATGGACAGCATTGTGTATCTCAAGTACTTTTCACAATTAACAAATCCAAATTTATTTACTACCATCAGTTACCCAGCCTGCATAGACCAAGCCAATCGTCACATATGTCAAAAAGCCGGCCACAGTATTCTACTATGACCACTTCCAGCCGGCTGAAAACTTGTATGTTCCTTTTGACTCAACTCCAATTCTTTGTACATTTCAGTAGCTCCTTCACTTGCATCATATAACTTGATCAAAACCATAAAAAAATACACACTTCCATCCAAAAATGGTTCAATTTCGATCCATTTTCAGTTTGTTAGTGTTACTTTTACTTTTTGCAGGAGCGAGAACCGAAGACATAGGTGTGATAAATGCACTGGTTGTTTTCATGGATAAACTTGCTCCTGGAAGCATAAAAAACACACCAAATTGGGGGTGGAATGATTCTTCGGATCCTTGTACGAGTAAATGGGTCGGGATTACTTGTGATAAAGACGAACAAACTGTTAAGAAAATAGTTCTTGAAAAGCTCAACTTATCAGGAATACTCGACACTGAATCGGTTTGCAAGGTAAATAATCTTCTTGTACTAAGTTTAAACTTCAATAATATAACTGGAAACATACATCCTGAAATATCAAATTGTAAAAAACTTACTCACTTGTATCTAACTGGGAATCATTTTTCGGGAAAACTTCCTGATTCCATCACGGATTTACCGAGTGTTAATAGAATCGTGATATCCAATAATGATTTTACGGGTGAGTTACCCGATTTTTCAAGAACCACGAGCTTGTTGACGTTTTTCGCTCAGAACAATGGGTTCACAGGCCAGCTTCCAAGGTTTAATTATAACCAACTTGAAGGTTTCAATGTTGCCAATAATGATTTGAGTGGCCCAATCCCAGATGACACAGGTCGTTTTGATGCAAATAGCTTTGCGGGCAACCCAGGGTTGTGTGGGAAAAAATTGCCCGTATCATGCCCAGTCAAGAAAAGGAAAAAGTCAAAGTTTCGTGATTATGTTATTTATTCCGGTTATGTGATTCTTGGGTTCATAGTTGTGGTTCTGATTGCGCTTTTAGCATTCAAGAAAAATAAGAAGAAAAATGAAGATGTAAAGATTGAGAAGAACGGGTCGGATAGTGGGTCAAGAAACAGCCGTGTACGGTCAGAATTTTCGCCAACATCTGCAGATAGTGGGGGAGTTTCGTCTTCGATGGTGGTTTTGTCAAGCCCGGTAGTCAACGGGCTGAGATTTGAAGATTTGCTTAAAGCTCCAGCTGAACTGATTGGAAGAGGTAAGCATGGAAGTTTGTATAAAGTCAAACCGGAAGGTGGTGTTCCTCTTGTGGTCAAACGGATTAGAGACTGGAAGATATCGAGAGACGAATTCAAGAAAAGAATGCAGAAAATTGATGAAATCAAGCACCCAAATGTTCTGCCCGTTGTTGCATATTACTCTTCTAAGCAAGAAAAGCTTCTTGTTTATGAGTATCAGCAAAATGGCAGTCTCTTTAGGCTTCTCCACGGTAAGTTACGTACTTTTCTTGATTTTTCTTTCCGTTCTTTTATCAGTAGTTTTGTGTTATTCATAATATTTTGGTTTCTAAGATAAATACAAAGTTCATATGATTTCTATAAAATGATTTTGGAGGTTTTATGTATTAAGAATGCACTTTGGACGATTTCCGACCCGTTTGAACTGTATCCTTTCAAGCTATTATCTTTTAATTGACTTATTTGACCCGTTGCAGATAATACATAACCCAAATCAACCAATTTATATGTAGATATCTATAAAAATATTGGCCTTTTGTTGTCACAAAAACATCCTTTTTGTAAAACTTCACAAGAAAAAGCTTTCACTTTTCAGAATTGAGTGATTTTGGAACAAAAGCACGACAACTGTTTCGGTTTATATATATCCATAACCTTCAAAACGGCTAAATCGTGAAAGCTATTGTGTATTTCTTTTTGTATAACTTGCAAATTGATGGTTTTTTCTGTAAAGAAAACCAAATATAATGATTTAAAGAATTAAACTGCCCTTCGTGTTCTTGTTATAGGATCGCAAAATGGACAAATGTTTGACTGGGGAAGCAGACTTAATATCGCGTCTAGCATAGCGTCAGCACTAGCATTTATGCATAATGAGCTTCAAGCCGACTCAATACCACATGGAAACATAAAATCATCGAACATACTTCTCAACAACAACATGGAACCATGTCTAAGTGAATACGGGCTAATGTCAATCGACCATCAAGACCCTGACCAAACCAATGACAGCACAACTACCACATTTACGGCCGATGTGTATGCATTTGGTGTGATTCTACTCGAGTTGCTCACAGGGAAGCCGGTCCAAGACAACGGGTCCGGTTTGGCCAAGTGGGTTAGCTCAGTGGTCAAAGAAGAATGGACTGGTGAGGTGTTTGACAAAGCATTGATAGTTGAAGGGGCTAATGAAGAGAGGATGGTGGGGTTGTTACATGTGGCATTGAAGTGCATAAACGCTTCTATGCCACCTGTAATGGGTGAGGTGGCAGCTATGATATCGTCTCTGAAGGAAGAAGAAGAGCAATCAATGACCTCTTCTGATCCATGATCGTTAAGATCTGATCTTAACAACCATGTTTCTGGCAGTAAAAAGATTTATATTTAGTTAGTTTTTTGAGTTTATATATTAATCTTAACAAAATGTATAAGCCCCATTGGGTTTAAATAACAGTAACAAAAAAACACCAAATTTATTTCCTATTTGTTCAAAGTAATGTATATGTTTAAGAAGATATTTGTTTATGATCGCATATAGGTAAGTAGTTGATTAATTGTGTCATATACTTTTATCACCTACAAGGCCGGCGAATAAATTTGAAAGGCCCTGTGCGAAATTAAAAAGTAAATCCCTCGGTAGATACTAGTCATTATTTAACAATTTGACAAAACTAGCCATTTCATTCTTCATTAAAAAATAATATTTCTACGAACATTCTCCGAAGCAAAAGTGTCGATTAAACCATTATAATCGATACTCTATAATATTGTATTCTTAATTGCTATCATTGCCAATTTGTTAAGCCTCTTCTGTGGCATTGTGCATCGCAAAAATGACTTCAACAACTTAAGTTTCTAAGACCTTATATCGCTACAGTTATGCGAATAGTTAACAATACACTATATGCAATGATCTCATTGAACCTACAGTTATTTTCTTACACTTTATTGAGTTTATTCTATAAGTATAACAATTATTTTCTTTCTTCGCATTGAACCGGTACTATTGATAATAAGTGCTCCTAACATTTGGAGGCCCCAAAATTTTATGGCCCTTTGCGCTGACAGATACAACACATGTCAATATCATTCGCACTTCATCTATTTGAAAGTTGGATTATTATTAATGAAAATGATGGTGGGAATATGAATATAGGAATATGCCTAAATTGGCCAAAGCAATACTCCATTGCCAGACGCCAACTAGCCATTATAGAAAGGGATGTATTATTGTGTTCAATGATGATTTTTTGTAATTAATAGAAACAGTTAACCCTTTTAAAATTCAATTGCAGGGTACGAAATATAATTAGAGTCCAATTAGTTAATTATTAGAAGGTAAAAAATTGCACTAAAATTTTTAAAATTATGAAAAAGGTTACATAATCTTAATCAACGTCTTTTTGTTTTCGATTAGATATCTTATAAGCTATAGTTTCGATAAAACCTTTTTTCCCCACTGTTTACCGATTCTTAGAAAACGATGCATATAACTAAACATGCATATGAGACTATATATCTTAATTATAAGCATAATCAATATTGAAACAGTAATATGATGATTGATGGATATTAAAACTTTGGTTTGAAATCATTGATGATTATACTTTCATAGAATAAAAACAAACATATATTAAAACACAAACGTTCACGTTATCTTACACCTTTCACTTTCTCCCCACATTTATTTATTTATTTATTCACAAACAGGTCCTATCCATGTTCTACTGCAAAACTGAATAAATATATCTTACTAATAATTAAATTAAAAAAAAAATTAAAAAAAAATCAATCAAACAAAACCTAAAATTCTATCAAACCGATGATAATCCAACGCTAATCACCAACGAATTAGCCAAAGATAACACGAAATTCAGTACGATTGCATCCGTACCGTTATCCGGCGTCGTTGTGTATCGATCGGAAACCGCCGTTCGTGATCCGAACAATACCTAAAACACTGATCATTTAATTCAACGCTAATCGCAACTAAATTCAGTTTAATTGACGTCGTTTTAGAATTGATTGTGATAACAAACCGCTAATTACACGAAATTCGATCCGATTGAATCCGACGTCGTTTTAGAATTCGCCGGCATATTCGTTCGTAACGCGTACCGCGACGAGAAATTACGAATCATATACTCGTTCTCCAATTCCAAATCACCGGTTTCCAACGGTCCTTCATCGAAATTCAGCGCGTAACCTAACGGATCGTATTGAAACTGCGACGACTTACTACCGAAACTTTTGTTCCGGTTGAACCGGCGAATAAACGTTTTCCAGCGTGGACCGGCGACGATTTCGGACCACTCGCGAAGCTTTTTTAAAGCGGTGACTCCACGTGACCAGATAGTTTGTTGTTCGGAATAATTGTAATCTGATGATCGGACTTTTTGCCAGGTGTACGGGATACAGAAACAGTAACGGCGGTTGATGATCGAATCTGATGGTGACGGTAGGTCATGAGTTGATTCCATCGCCATTTTTGGAAGATTGATTACATGAGGATGGTGTGAGTAAGGGTTTGAGTGAGGTGTAGAAAGTTGTAAAACTTTTATTTTGTTTTTATAAAGGGTGAAGGATAAGACCCTGCGCCCATTGTATTTACGGAGTAGTGGAGTACTACAGTACTATTTTTCATATTTTTATTTTTATTTTTGTTTTGCTAAATATATAAACGGAATATAAATAGTAATTACACGTACATTTGCATTTTTTTTTCATCGTATATAATCTTTGTTTTTAAAAAATATATATATACAAATGGAAAATATATGTTTATAGTTATACTTATTAATTAGTTAATGAATTACAAATCCGAAAGGATATGATATTTTATATTGTGGATATCATCATCATTATTTAATAATATATATATGGTATAACTATTTAATTAATGATTTACATTCATTTATTTATATTTATATATTATAAAAGACCATAAAATAGTATAAAATATCCAAACTAAGAAGATGTGTGTAGATAGTAATAAAATGTATTTAAATTCAACATATTCTTCATTTTGGTTGTATTTTCCTTCCTTTAATTATCACCGATTGAAATATATGAGTATAAGTTAATTTTTTTTGTAAAATGCTAACGATAGCCTTTAAGGATGTGGTAAGCATACCCCATGTTTAAATTAATTTCAGAATTATAACTCATAGTTATCATGAATAAATACTATTATCTAATTTCTATAAAGAAAAGTTATAAAAAAAAATGTTCATACGTAATTAATTTAACCGAGTTTAAAAGTTTAAATATATAGTAATGTTCAAATATTAAATAAAATAAAAAACCCCCACCTTATAAAAATGAAAACGTACGTCAGCTCATGTATGGTTAAAACTAATTCTTTTATGTTTTGATACTTCCATAGAAAACAACACCAAGATAACAAAATTTGGTAAAGGTGTAATTCATCTACTTTTTTCTAATATCTCTATATATATATAGATATATAAGAGAACTCCTAGAAGAGTTTCCCCCTTGATTAAAAGCTAACTCTTAATTAGCCACCATTAGATAGATTAATGATGTCATTAGGCATGATAATTGTGTTAGATTTTACTAAACTACCCTTTCACATAACAAAAGAACCGGCGCCTCTTAATTAGCATCCATCCGTGTGAAGTTCTTTCTGTACGAGGAATTCAAAATACACCAATCGTCTCTCAAGTCAAGGGTCTGCGCCACTGTCAGAAATCGAGCGTACCACCATCTCCTCCAACTCAATCAATTGCTACTGCCCATATTGTATTGCGCACGGCGTCTCGACTGGACGTCCGGTGTTGTTGTTCATCACCAACCGAAGGTAACCCTTGATTATTTCCAATCGATATGATTAATTATGAGTTACAACAATTAGGTGCAAATCCTACGTAAGTCATTTGGTAATAGTGATGGTGGTATACACGGAAGTCAAGTGGTGTTTGATTGGGTGACAAATTGCTATTGTTATAGTATAATTTCATAAGGTTTAGTATAGTTTTGATATGAACACAAGGTGTCTGATGAAATGCCTCAAACACTATTAACAGTACTTGGACATACGACTAATATCAGACGAAATTTTTTTTGCTAGGCCCTTTTTTATATTTATTTATCCATTATTTGCACATTGCAAAAATATAGAGATGGTGCATCAGACTAATGTTTGTATTCTACTTGCAGAAGACCGGTGGGATCATTGCTCTTCTTGATCGAGCCTGGTAAGCAGCATTACATTACGCCATTCACACACACAAGCACATTTGAGGCATCATCCATACGTGTATATATTCATATTTATTTGCATTTACTTTCAGGATTCTTTAGGCATACATAATTGATATTACTTTTGAGTGGCCATGTGTGTTTTCTATTAATTATAGGACGTTCTAAGTGCACACATTATGATTGTATTTGAAGCATGTCATACTGAATAATTTTTTTGTATCTCATGATTGACTAATATCTTTTCCAGTATGTTTCCGAAATCGACTCCTGATACATTCTCACGGAAGCTCTATCGGACATTTAAAACGCACCGACGATTTCTACAACCAAAATTGGCACGCTCTGATTTTATCATTGCTCATTATGCTGGGGAGGTAATATAAACTTCTATTATCTTTTGGGCAAGAATGCTGCTAATTAGTATCCAGGCTAAAAAGCATGTGTTTTGTATCAATATTCAGGTTCACTATCAGTCTCATCAATTCCTAGATAAAAAAAAGGATTATATAGTTCCTGAACATCAAGATTTGTTGAGTACTTCCAAGTGCGCTTTTGTAGCAGGGCTTTTTCCTCCACCGCGGGAGGATGCAACCAAGTCATCCAAGTTCTCATCAATTGGTTCTCGCTTCAAAGTAAGTATTATATCTTTCTTAAAGCCAATGTAGGCTTAACTATACTAAACCATTATTAAATTCAATCTTTAGTACTATTTTAAAACAAGTGATCCAAATAGTAATAATATTGGTGATGAGAATTAGATGGGGTCTAGCAGTGTAACAGGTTAAGATGGGTTCATCTTGAAATGAGTAATTATTTTGATGAATCATTCGAAAAAGAAAGAAAAAATTCATGTTTGGTATATTTGATTGGTTTGGTGTACAGAATATAGCATGTATGTGGATAATGGATGTAGTGTTTTAGTCATTTATTCACCGTCTTATGTATGGGGTTGTAGAAATTTAAATCGATTATTCTATCAGTAGAGTTTACTCCATCAAAAATCTTTCCGTGCTTAGACGGAAAGGAATCGTAATCGACATTGTTTAGATTTAATTGGTGATGACTGTTTTTGAAAATCTGATATTGGTTTGTTTTCTATTTATTGAGTTAGAGAAATCAAAGGTTGATACAGTGAGAATGTTTCAGAGATTCTGTACATGTTAAGAGAATAACATGTATGTTTATCATTATATGCATTCATATGAAAGTAGTTTTATATGCTAACTTTGGAGTTTATGATGTAATTGTATCTCTTACGGGTCAATTGGTCCACAGTACCCAATTGTGTATTATAAGTGAATAAAACCTCTTTAATATATTTTTATGAAATAATTAGATCTTATGATTAGTGAGATAAAACACCACATATATTGAGCCATACATAAGTAAATAAGTAAATGTGTTTTAATGGTCTAAATTTCCCATTCTTATATTTATGCTTTGTGTTCCTCACTTAAATGTATGTATGTCCTCGAACACTTAATATGTAAATGTATGACAGGTTCAACTCACATGGTACGTAACAAAGCAATGAAGTACAACTATTAAGTCAAAAATTTTGGGAAAAAGGAAATGATAGACCTCACCTCAAGATACATTTTCCTTACTGCCTTGCACCATCCAATCTATTATTTCATATGATGTAGTAGTATTAGGGATCAATATGTTGTTGAGACTGAGAAATGGTGCCTATTCTGAACATCGTTGTATTCCATTATTATAAGTACAAATAGTCTAGAGAACAAATAGCCCTACATGGTTGTATTCCATTATAAGTACACATGAATAACTTATTTTGAACATCGTGAGTATTTCAGATACATGGTACCCATTACCCAAGTGGTCAAGTATTTTAGAATACCAAATATACTTTAGTTAAATCCAACACAACAACCAGAGTTGAACAGTTTGGCCCTTTTAACTAAGCAGATTATTAGAGAGTGTGGCTTGATCAACCTCATCTGATCCAACTCAACTTGAATCTAAGATATTCATCATCTGACCCGCTCATTTTGCCACCGTTAGTGATTCTAATTGAGTCAGTTTTGGGTTGGATAAAAGGTACGACTGTTCAGGTCATGGGAACATCACTTTTTATGTTACTTACTGAATCCAACCCGCCCGCCCATTTTGCCACCTAATTTGATTCCTTTTTACTGTCATGGAGCTTCACTTCATGCTGATTCCTGCCTTTTTGGCAGCCACGGCGGACTATATTGATGAGGGTTATGTTTATGAGTTTTAGATTCCAGGTTTTACACTTTTACCATATAGCAGTTTATATCGTCCCCTCAAACGTGCTTTCCTCATCTCATTTAGGGGACATTAGTAAAGCGTTCTCCTATTCATCTATATTTATTCCCTCGCTTCGTGTTTGAATTCGTCCCATTTGACATGGTTGACGAACATGTTGACAATGACATATATCTGACAGGTTATACTTTTCTGTCCTTTTAATCTGCTTGAATGGAACTTGGATTGAAGACTTCCATACAAATTCATTATGTTCACATCTGATCGTCATTGGTTTCAGAATCGATCCCTTTAATATCTTCTACATACCTCTAATATCTTCTATACCTATGTGTCTTTGTCGGTTTACAGTCTACAACTATTTAGGGAATCATCCTCATGTTTTCTAAAAAGAAGGTCGAACATTGGAAGTACTAGATACGGTTTGCATTTGCAAGGTCATTCCATGCAATTTGTCTTGGCAGTCACCTTCAAAGTGTACCTAATTACATTATTGTATGTTAAGAGAAAATGATCGCGATTATTGACTGCTCGGTTGAAAAGAGTCTTGATTACAAGAATAAGGTTATTGATGTTTTGCTTCCAATGGTAGCAGCATCAGGTAGTCAAGATTTGTATACTCGCTGTCATAGATGCATTGTACTTGCATCTTTAATTTCATTTAATTGTTGTCATGTTTTAAACCATATTTTACCTTCTTTGTGCTTGCTGAAACTGAAAACTCAGTTTGAAAAGTAAAATCAAACTTAATACTCCGTATTATTTGTTACTTATAAAAAAATTTAATATTCTATTCCCCGGCTGGTCTTTACAAAATCAGTATCTTTATTTTACAAACACTATTTGATGACTTTGCAAATATAATTTAACAAATGGGTTTACATAGACCTATGTGAATCATGGATCAAGGTTTGAGCTTCGATGTCTGATACAAATTATAATGGTATTTCAACTGTCATAAAAGGTGGCTTGTTTTTAAATTATAGTTGGCTAAATAGGCAGGCGGGTCGGTTTGGGCAAACAAGTAAAAATAAAGATACCGATTTTGGATATGATAAAACATGCTTTTAAACTTATCTTATGTTTAAAAAAAATCCCAGGTGGATTTTCTATGTTTGCGGGTGTTTGAGAGAGCACCTGAGGCCTGAGGGGTTCATAATTAATAAAGGAAAATGGTGGAGATTGGAGTCATCAAGATAAAACCATCAATTTCACTGTTATCTACAGGCATGGAGCATATATACAAAAGGAAGACCAGAGGAGCTAATTGATGAAATTTTTGCTGAATCATGCCATTTACTAGAAGTTTTAAGAGCAATCAACGTGGGATTGTTATGTGTTCAAGAGAATGCAGGAGATAGGCCAGACATGACATCTGTAGTTCAAATGTTGGACGATGAGGATGTATTATTGCCAGAACCTAAGCAACCAGCATATTTCATTGGAAGGGATGTCCTTAAAGATGGCTTCTCTTCAAGCGATACTAGAGTAATATCAATAAACGGCTTAACTATTACGGAGTTAGATGGTCGATAGAAAGCTTAGGGGTGTTTCGGTTACAGAATGTTTTTGGAAGGAATGACATATGTCAAAAGAAATGGACCATGAAGGTATTGGAATGAGAAGTCTCTATGTAACAGTTTACTTTCAGCAGGCAAGTTTGGTATTGGGTCAAAGACATATAATTGGTCAAACTGGTTAGTTTTTATTATGTCATTCCGGTTGATTCAAAACACTTTACATTAAAGTAATCTACTACGGAGTCAATAATAAGATATTATGGTTATTTGAATACCAAAGTTATATACTTATATTGTTTAATGATCTATTTTTTAAATGCTTTTGATGGTTTTGTGCATTTGACGATACAGGTGGTTAAATGGGCGGGTGAGTTTGGGTAAATGGGCGTGTCAATTTGATTTCCTTCTCTCAAATCCAGTATTTATATCAGGTAAAATTTCAAATGCAATATTTTTAAAATATGAAACTTGAATTTTGTAGTTAAAACCAATATGTTGATACATTTCCACACTTTGGGTGAGAACAACGGGGTTCTGATGAGAAAAATGGGTTGTTCCCTACTTTCTTGCGCGAGTTGTTCCTGTATTGCAATCTGTGTTGGCCCCAAACTCCGGATCTTTGTATTAAACCTTGTTCAATCTATGAAACTACATGATGAGAATATTTGATACTAAAATATGAATTGTATTGATTCCACCACAATGTTTGATACATAACTTCTATGTATTTATACATAACGAAAAGGTACCTTGAATGGTTGTGACTCTTCACCGTGTCCCTTACGAACCATTGCATCCTTTCGGTTTATTCGGTTATTCTCCTTCATTCCTGCGGTTGTATCCTTTTCACCAATAGTCACACCTTTTCACTTATTTACATAATAATCCCTATACTTTCTAATTTACAATTTCTAACCAAACTATTATAAGTTTAGTTTAACATCCAATACTCCCCCTTAAACTAAACTTGTCAAGGTGAGTCTTCGACTTGCTTGACTTGTCTTCACAGTATCTTTCTATCTTCATCCTTCAACTTAACTTGCTTCTCATGAACTTTGCTTCTTACTAACATTGCTTCTCACGAACTTTGTATCACATGTTGTTGTAGATGCTTCTCCAGTTATCATCCTTTCTTCCTTGTTTGTACCACACAGGTTTTAATATGTCACTAAGGTCTTGATTACCACTAAGGTCTTATTTTTGCCACTAAGGTCTTACTTTTCCACGAAGGTCTTATTTGCCACGAAGGTCTTATACGCGACTAAGGTCTTATTTTTGCCACTAAGGTCTTACTTTGCCACGAAGGTCTTATTTGCCACGAAGGTCTTATACGCCACTAATGTCTTATTTGCCACGAAGGTCTTACTTTCTTTACTAATCTTAATTAGTAATTTCCACAATAATTTAAAATTGTAAATATTTTTGAAAAACATTTATCAAACTTTAAAATACTAACACTTTATTATTGGGTTTATCTTAAATTTTAAAAACATCCTTCTTCCTATTCTAATTCTATATATTGCAAAATATAGTAGATGGTTTATTTTGTAACTAGAACCTGGTGCGTTTTCTTCTAGCCCAATTTGTATCTCTGGCCCAACTTTCTTCCTCTTTCCCTTTTAACCCTTTTAAGAAAAACAGCCCATGTGTATTCTCAGACCCGTCGCTTCTTTCTTGGGTTCCTGCGTTCCATACCCTCTTGCGACTGTCTGTTACTATCTCCGGTTAACCGCCTCTATGACCGGTGTAGCCGCCTCTATTCTCTCCTACTCTTCAATCGGTGGTGGTTCCTCTTGAACCGTTGGAATCTTCTTTGATTTCTCTCTATGCGAATTCTAGGGTTTCGATTGGGAATTCTTTCGTACCGGTTCGCGTTTGAACCTGCGTTGTGGACAACTTTGAACTGCCGTTGTGGTTCAATCGTGGGGTTGTATCGCTTTGCAAACAGGTGTGTTCTTTCCCGTTAATCACACCGTTTCAATTGCTTGCCCTTTGATGCCTGATATGTTGTCCCCTGTTATGATTTCTATTGTGAATCTTGATTGATGTCTTTGATTGATGATTATAATAATCTGTGATATCCCTTTTTCGGTTGGTTCTTCGTATGCAAGATTGTTGCAAATTGATCTTTGGAACCTTTGATGCCGGTTGAATTGATCGCGATATGTGATTGATTCCTTGGTGACAAAATGGATCCAAAACTGCTTTCCTTTGCCCTTTGAACACTTGTTGTTGACAAACAATTGGGTGTTCAATCTTTGCGAAAACTTTCTGACCGAAAATTTGTTGTTCATGGTTTTTCTTGATTCAAACAATTGTTGGCCCCAAACTCCGGATCTTTGTATTAAACCTTGTTCAATCTATGAAACTACATGATGAGAATATTTGATATTATAATATGAATTGTATTGATTCCACCACAATGTTTGATACATAACTTCTATGTATTTATACATAACGAAAAGGTGCCTTGAATGGTTGTGACTCTTCACCGTGTCCCTTACGAACCATTGCATCCTTTCGGTTTATTCGGTTATTCTCCTTCATTCCTGCGGTTGTATCCTTTTCACCAATAGTCACACCTTTTCACTTATTTACATAATAATCCCTATACTTTCTAATTTACAATTTCTAACCAAACTATTATAAGTTTAGTTTAACATCCAATAATCTGATCGTATGATCAGCTTTGTTAGCAAATCCTATTGCTTAAATCTGTCCTTGGCTTCCCCTCCAATCTCGGGAAACATGATTCCTGATCCAATGTTACAATACTTACAGATGGATATGTGTACTTCCATGTGTGTTTTTTTTTTAAATTTCCCTAACATCTTATGCATGAACACAATTTCTGTTTATATCTAACTGATGGTTGTAATATTCATTGCTAGAATCGGACGTTGGGTAGTTATATATCAGATTGGGGAGTGATAAATACAACATGGACTTTGTTACATACACCAACATATGTGCATTACAATGTTGTACTGTACAATACTGTGATGCATATATGTTGGTGTATGTGACAAAAAATATGTTGTATTTATCAACACCCATACAGATTCTACAGTCTTAGGTGGTGATATGGGTATGTGGAAATCGTGTTGTGAGTGAACAATTGCAAAGGCCTGTAGCAACGCTGCTGGAATTGCCACCTAGATGTAAACATGACTTTGTCACACCAACCAGCAAGGTCTGAATCCTATACACATCTACTAAATACACCAACAAATGTTGCACTCTTTTTAAATACAGATGTTTACCACAGGAACTTGCGTCTAACTTTGGGGTCAACGCGTCGCCCATTTCATTTGAAGACCTTGCCATGTAAGGAAGCAGCAACAAAAGGAAAAGTCAATATCCGGACGATGACATTGTCATCGAAAATTCCTCCTCAAAGAAACCACTCCTCGCAGACGGTTGAGGTCATCCACGTTTGTTTACAGCTGTTGTTCGTTTTCGATTCACCAAACCAACACATACAGTTATAGTCATAACGAATGTGCATCATTTTAGCATTTTTCCAAAACTAGCGGCTACTTAATTTAGTATCATTTTCCCAAAACTGATGGTCACCATATATCAAATATCTTATTCATAATTATTCATTTAATGCAACGACAGTGAATAAATTGAAAAATCCGCACATTCTCCATCCGAAACATCTTTCATGATTAATTACAGACCTCTAGCTGAACTACTGCATGCTTAATATCAACTAAACTATGTATAACTATTGTTTACGTACCACCTACAATATAGAACCCTAAAAGAGACCCGCAATTTTTTGCGGGTTTTAAACTAGTATAATAGTAAAGTAATAAAAAGTTTCTTTCTATTTCCATTAATTTTGCATAAATTAATAATAAATATATATACTACTAGTTGTGAATCAATCAATTTCTTTTAAGAAAGTAATATATGCAACAAACTACATAATGTTATGTAATGGTGTAACCACCTTTTCCTCCAGCCAGAATTCTTTTATTTACATGATTAAATAATACGTTTCCTTCGCCTGGAGGAAGATCAATTTTAATCTTGTAGCGTAAAACACGTGTTAAGTAACACATGTTACCATATGGGAATTCTCCATCAAACTATCTTATAAAATTAATCTATGCCCGGACATTTGCACGTCATACTTACGGGCACATTAGACTTGAAGTGAGGACCATTCATAGATATGTGTAAGATTACTTGAACGAACATGATCCATACTTCTCATTTTTTGAGGTATGTTCATCTTCAATATATAAACCCTAATTTTACGTAAAATATTCACAATTTCCGATCATAAACTCTTATTCTCACGTCAGAGGTGAATTACAGGGTATATCCCTGTATTTCAGTTAACCTAGCGTGTTCATTGTTTTGAAGAATCGTCTGATCGGAGGTTTTCAACTGGATTATTAATGGAGTCAACAGCTTGTGCGGGTAGATCGTACAAACATTAGGTGCATCAAAATTATTTTGAGGGATTAAAGTTGTTACCTAGAATTGTGCGCGGAAACATACAATCATTTTATAACACTAATCCTACAACGCAACATGTAATCATAGGACATTCTAAACAATTAACGAATAGACAATAAGTAACAAGATGAACACACAGACAATATGGCACACATGATGGTTATATTCGATCGCCGATCATGGAAATCGGTTTAGTCTATAAGGCCAAACCTGAAAGTTTCTTTTATTAATTTCGTGGCTCATGGGCTACCAGTGGCGGATGTATATGTAGCTAAGGGTATGCACATGTATACCCTTGAACATCTCATGTCAATGTAAAAAATATTATTTTCTAACCTTTATATGACTTATTTCCATATGGTGCATACCTTGTAAAAAAGGGGTGCACACCCAACCCCCTTAGACCCTGTTTAGTTATTCTAATAATTATATATATGAATCCAATTCAAGATAATATTAAAATAAAATAAAAGACAAATGTAAGTCTGTGCTCCTATTTGACAATTTCAATGTTTCACTTTATTACTATCTAAATGAAATTCACATATACTTTACCTATTTGTCCTCCTCTCCTCATCCTGAAGAAGAGGATATAGGGGATGAAAAGAATCCAACCGTTGTAAATTTTTGGCTTAAGTGGCTAACCAAAATTACTTATTCACAATTCTCAATCTGCTTTGGTTATGTAGGATCAAATTAAATACCATATCAATGGTGTACTTTTAAATTTTTAAACAAGTTTATATTAACATAACCTCTTATATTGTTAGAAATGAAGATTGTTCTTATTTTACTGCATTTTAGTGTTAAAATAAATAGTTACTTTGTATTATTAATATTGAAAATTCTTAAGTCAACCATATGTTCTACATGTTATATGAAAAATCTATTGTTTTGTCTTCACTTTATTAAGGACTTTATTAAATAAGTTAATCAAATGGCTAATAGCCTCGTTGTATTTGTTCGTTTCTCGATCTAGAAGTTACAAGTTCAAGTCTTATACTAGAACTAGTGTACGTAAATTTTTACTTAAAATAAATGATAATAAAAGGAAAAACACTAAATGTGTTGAAGAACCGACCTGAAAATTTTGACCCGAGTAAAACTCGAACAATTATCTTGAGTAACTAAATCTTTTTATTAAGTTTGTGCATACCCATCGGTGTATTACCTATACGATAAAGCAAACGAAGGCAACAAGTTACGGAAAAAATTCCTTTCGATTAACGATTACCCGGGATCACATACAACCCCACCGGGATCGCACATTTTTTAGCCCAATTCGAATTTTTCGTGAAGCTTCACTATCCTAACAGTTAATGTCAACTAGAGATAAATTTATAATTTTATAAAAACATAACTTGTTTGTAATTAAATATATCAACAACATATACGTGTATGTCCTTATATTTTTATTAGACCACTCTCAATGGGAACGTCCTTCATCCTGTCATTCTACTACCACCAAAAGACACCACTAGCACGGTGGCGTCTTTGACTCTATCATTTGATTTGCATTTGGGAGTAGACGGAGAGAGCCGGAAATGTATACGTCAACCTTTTATATATATGAAAAATAAATGTACTATTGTGAAATGTGAAGTTTATACGTTCAATTCTTCAATCTATCATTGATAGTGTTTAGTCTTTCTGAAGAAAGTGCTAACATGATGCTAAACTAGCAGTTTAGTTGTCTATTTGTCTATTTCTTCAATCCACCAGTAAGAGTGGTTTTAATAAACAACTAACTTCCAAATCAATTCATGTATTAAATGCATTAAAGATAAATTGCAACAACTAGCTTTCAAATCAATTGATGTAGTAAATGGATTGAAGATAAATTGTAACTTTTGATAGTTGAAGTTACATGTGTATACACATACGACTCAAGTTTCTCTAAAAAGTAATATTTTTTACGGTTCTAGTAAGGAAATTGTGTAAAAGGTTATACTTTCATTCGTTTCACAATAATTGTCTTTCAAAATGTTTCGTTGGAATTAAAATAAGTTTGGTAAATGTTAATTTTGCTCTTATAATCACAGTAACTTTGAATTACTTTATGTAATAAAAAAATGATTTAGAGTGATAAATGAAGGTAAATATGGAGTTTAATGAATTTTAATAGTTATTTTTTTGTAAGTGGACAATTATTATATGATATATATAAATAGGAATGTGGACATTTATTTGTCCCAAAATATTGTCCACTTCTAAAAATAAATATAATTTATGATTAGATTTCACATATTACCCTTAGTCCCCGTTTGGTTCGCATAATGTTTTCGAAGGAATTGGAGTTTGTAAAAGTAATTAGAATTTGAAAGAATTATAATATGATGTAATTGGAATCTGAATGTGCTAGAATCTATCACGTTTGGTTGACTGGAATTGGAACGGAATTCGATTTAATAATATAAATAATAAGATTAATAATTAGGTATAATGTTAATATATAATTAATTATATATAATATAAAATAATATTAAAAAATATTAATTACATATATAAATAGTTATTGTATGTTTATATTTATATTTATATTTCATGAATAATTAATATCATTAGTAGTAAAAAAAAATTAACTATTGAATTTATTTAGGTATATAACTAATCTATCTATACTTATAAAACTAAGATTTTTCCTTGATTTTTAGACATGCCACATCATAACCTTTTCTTTTCTTTAAAGAAAAATGATTGGGAGACCTAAATATATAGGACTACATATATACCTAAAGATATGATTGGTAGATATTAAAAGTTGATTGGATGAGATTAGGAGAGAGAAAAAAATTAACCAATCAGAAAACTGAGTAGAGTTCTGTTGAGTTTTTCGTGGTTCATTCACAGTAGCATGTCTTCTATTAGCACCACTCACTTTGGTGAAAACCATCTTGGCTTCCTTCTCAATTATCTCTCCAGAAGCTTCCCCTCTGAGCTTTTCTTCCTTCCTTTTCTTATACAGATCATAAAAATCCGCCCCTATGCTCCTTGGGCTTCTTATTTTTGTTATTATCGCTGGTCGTATCTTCATGTCTAACCGGCTTGCTTTCCATCAGTTTCTGGCACAACTCGTTGAGTTCGTCTCCCTTTTGTTGACCATATACGCTTTCATGTTACAGAGTGTTGACTTCCACCCTTAAATGTTCTAAGGCTCCCTTTTCAGGTAACAATGACATGTTTTCAGATTTTTCACCACAAGGTTCAGTTTTATTTATATTATTATCTCGTTCCGTTATGGCAATAAGAGCTACATTATTAGGGCTGCTTGGAGAAGTAACCTCATTGCTAGCTCCTATTCCTGTACTCCATCTTTTAAGCACAAATTTTTTGGCACCAACTGTCATTTATCAACTGTCATTTTTGTCTTCTGAATGTCTACACCTTCGTATCTTTTTTTGCTTTCATATAGGCTGATTTTATCTTGAACGCTCATTTTAAGTACATTGTTCTTTGATCGTAGGATCGTACGATCTTACGATCCTACCAAGGGAAAACGTGCAGGATCGGAGTAGGATCCGATCCTAAAAATAGGCTATTTTTTTTTTTTTTTTTACAATTGGACTTGTAAGGCTCATAAGTAGTCCAAATCCTATCTCAAAAACTTACCATACATTTGTTTCCAAGTTCAATTTCCCATTTATTATCAAATTAACCTAAGAAAAAGTCTAGAACCTCTAAAACGACGACTAGGAATTTTTATTTGTAATATGCTCCCAAACTTTGGTGCAATTGTACTATGCCGTTATCTTTTGTTTTAGTATGTTTACCGTTCGAGAAATATATGTTGGCAAATTGCATCACTTCAGTAATATAAAAGTTTGAATGTTATATTAATTTCTCTAATAGTAGTTTTCTACAATAATTTAGATACCTTTGTATAAAAAAAAATCATATTTTGGTAAGATCTACGATCCCGATCTCGATCTTGCAAAGGCAAAAACGATCCTACGTAAGATCCCGATCTTGACAACCTTGGTTCCAACTGTCAAGATGCTACATTCTCTTCTCTTTTGCTACTGCATACACTTGCCTCAAACCTACAAAAAAAGGTATGGTATTACATTTGGAATACTAGTTAAACAATGATAAGTAAATAACACTCGATTGTTTTGCCTGGTTTGGTTCTTAAAACCGGTAATGTAAATACAACTTTGACAATTTTCAGGCAAACACATTTATCATAAATTCCTTTAATTGCACCTTCTACATAATTCAAAAGACAATACTCACAACACATACAAATATACAATAGCTTCATAGAGATTTTGTGCAAGTTGATATACATCTAAACAGCATCCTACTCCATTACCGATCAACATTGATCTGCACTACACTTTTCAGATTATGGAAACTAGTACTCGTTTTCTATATTAGTCGAAAAGTATATTACACCAAAATCATTATGCAGATATGCAACAAACACAAAATGCTGATATTAAGAGAAATAATTACACAGTGTAAGCAAACTTTCAGCAAAAAGAATAACCTGTTCTGACTTGGAAATAAGTGAAATTCAATATGATCAAGCGTTAAATCAATAGTAATAATTCCACCTTCCATCTCTACCAACCTGAAACTGTGCACCAAAACCCTATTTCAACAATAATCGTCATGAAAACCGCCACAACTATACAAAATCCATCAAAACAATTATAACGCAATAGACAATAGACATTACACATACCTGAAAGCTGAAGATAAGATCTAGATTAAACAAATCACCTACACTTGATCAACAAAAATCACAACTCACCGGTAACTGAAAACGCAATTTAACCACAATTTACAACAACAACTCAAATCAATCAACGGCATTTTTCAAAATACGAAATGCAGAACTAAAACACACAGTGAAGGCGTACGTACGTATGCATATATAATTAATAATAAGTAATTTAATAACAGTGTATGTATGGTATTGAAGTAGAAACGAATAAAATCGGTCGTAGAAGTTATCGGAACTTATAAATTGAATATTGTGGTCTTTTTTTGTTTTTTTTGTTTTCTGTTTGGTGTATGACTTGTGAAAGAGACAACAGAAAGCAGAGAATACACATCGGTTAGTTGAAGCGCGTGGGTTTTTGGTTTTTATGAATGAGAATGGACACTTAGTTTGGTGACGTGGTGCTATAAAAAAACATATGTCATACATTCAAAAAATTTTGTACTTTTGAAATCTGCAACTACAGTTGATTGTTGAGATTTTTTAAAAAGAAGTTGAAATTTTTGTAGATTGATATCAATACGAGCAAACGTGTAAAATGATGGGTTATTTTGGTAGCTTTTGGATGTAACAGAGAAACATCTTATATATCATAAACTCAGATAATTAAGCTAAACCCTATGATTAATTGATGGATTATTTTGGTAGCTTTTGGATGTAACAGAGAAACATCTTATATATCATAAACTCAGATAATTAAGCTAAACCCTATGATTAATTGGATCCTACACAAACGGAAAGGCATATTATGAAAACAATGTTGCAGTGGAGGACAAAACGAAGTAAACGTTTGCTTAAGCCGTTATATAGTGGTAACTAAGCGAAAAGGCATATCATGTACCTTGGTAAGATCTGCTCTAAGAACTCAGTGACATGGCACTTGTGCTGTCACACCCTCACCCTACTATATATGGCCATGTTATGTATAGCAGGTTCTATGCACCTTGTTCCCTGGCACATATAACCATTGCATATGAGACTGGAGGTAAGACAGCAACTTGTTAGATGTTTGCTACACTATAAATATCCGATCGAGTCAAAATACTTGTATTCTTATACAACATACGCAACAAACACATTGGTAGTTTAACACACCAAGGGACAGCAAACAAAACAGCCACATAGATTCATAGTATGATCTGTCATTTTGCAGACAACAAAAAAACAGCAGAGCAGGGTACAGATGCATCAACGACGCAATTCAGCAGCGGACATGGATCATTCAGCAACCATCTTCCCCTTGCCAAGCTTCACGTTTTCATAATTATCTACTGATAATGGTTTGAACTTGTTCCGAATTCAGAATCTCCTCTTCTCTATCTCCCCCTTTTTTGCCTTCGGCAAGTTCCAGGGAGTTATGTGCTTTAACACATTCATCATCATGTGCAGCAGCTTGATTCTCCCGATTGTAACCTTGATCTTTTTTATTCCTTGCAGCAGCAGCTTGATTCTTCCTCTAGTGATAATGGTTTAAATTTGTTCCGAAGTTCTAGGGAGTTATGTGCTTTAACACATTCATCATCATATGCAGCAGCTTGATTCTCCCGATTGTAACCTTGAGCTTTTTTATTCCTTGCAGGAGCAGCTTGATTCTTCCTCTTGTAATCTTCACCTTTTTTATTCTTGGCAGCAACAGGCACTATCTCCCCTTGTTCAATTAAAGCACGAGGGATGATTGCTGGAGGGCTGACAGTAGATGTTTACATCAAAAACACAATTATAAAATATGATAAATAAATACAATTATAATATAATGAGAGAGAAACAAAGTAAGCAAGAATATAAACCTGGAAAGGTAGTGACTAATACATGTAGAAGGTTCAGGTGGAACGTGTCTAAGGTGGCTGTTGCCATTCTTATCGGCAGCAGTAACAAATGACTCAATCAGCTTATTAAAATAAGTGGACCCTTCCTTAAGAGTGAAGTTGAGAAAATCAACAGCCACACCCATATCTCTGAAAGTCGTTCCAAACGACTCCGCTAGATCAGGAGTGAGGGTAAAAGGACTGGCAGGCAAGATATGATAATAAGATATATAACTAAGAATAATAGGAGAAAACCAAACATACATAACAGTAGCTTAGGGTGAAAGATTTAACAATAACATATATACGTACCCTCCCGTAAATATAAGCATCCTTTTCAGCTTATATGGTTGGTGAGTTAAATACATTAGGGAACGACCCACCCCACATATAAAGTCCAAGTCACCCCCACTTCTTAGATTAGGATCTGAGATGCTACGGAGGATTTCGTCAAGATCACTTGTAGGCTTTAACCAGAAATCTTCTTGGGGACTACCCATATACCGTATGCCTATAGCAGTCTTCGGATTGGACTGTAGGTAGTAAGAAAACAACCAACAATTAGCCAGTAATAACGATGAGTTTTTTTGACCTAAATCCAGAATAAAATTAAGAGATGGAGACCTTAAGTTTAGCTTGGCAATACAGTCGAATAGCTTCAAGTTGAAGCCTACGGCTACATCCGCTATAAGCAAACTTACGCATCGTATACACAGAAGTGTCGACACAGATGATAATCAACTCCTACAATATCAAACCATGCATCAGATTATTATTTATTATTATTATTATATTATTGAAATAAATCGCTTAATTAATAATAAACATACACAAAGTAAAGAAAGAAAAAAGAATACGACGATACCTTCTCGGCCACCATGGTTTTGAATTGCGAATGAAATTACGCAACACAACGCAAAAGATTGTTTAGGCGACAAGTAATTTTCTGATCTGATTCATAAATATAAATATATCAGATCTAAAAATCGATTTTAATTAATTGATTCCAAACGTAGTCCAAAAAATCAAATCTAATCTAAAAACTACAATAATCGCATACAAATACCAATACAGAGCAGATTCAGTTCAGGTTTCAAATGCAAAAGCGATTATTATTTTCCATCAACACAAAAGAATAATTATTTAAGAGATTTTGATTGATTAAAATCGAGACCTACCGATAGATGCAAAGAGATAAAAGAAGATGTCCAGGGTTTTCAATTGGGGCCAATTATTTTATTCGGCCGAATCATCAATCTCTTCATTATATTATATATATAAAAAGAAAACTTAAATTATGTAATCATTCTAAAAATATACTAGATCATAACCCGCAAAATTGCGGGCGAGATCATTGTATTTTGTTCATAGTACTTTTAGTTTAAAAACGCTAGTTTGACTGTGTTTATGTTAAAGTTGTTGTAATGCAAGCGACTAAAACTGTATGAATGTAAATATGGAGATGAAAACATTAATAATACGCATCGGTTACCATTAAATAAAAGTTTTGTTTTTGTCTGTTATGAATATATACAAATCTAATACGAATGAGAACGTGCATCAATCATGTTGGCTGGGACTCTCGAGGCCTTGCAACTCATAAAGTACTTAGAGCATTTAGACGTGAATAGTAGTCTGATATAGTCAGCCATGCTAAAGCAGATTGTTGTGTTGTCAATATCTCATGAAGTTATACTAAAGTAGTCTCCCGAAGTGAATCAGCTACAAATATGAGAGTAAAAAAAAGCTAGGATCAAGTAGAAATTTTGTATGCAGATGAGTTCAATTAGTTTGAATTGGTTGAGGGCAAACACGTGTTCTGAATTGGTTGAGGGCTTTCGGGTACACATGGACTTGGACTAAAATAGTCTCCCTAGTTATTATTTAAATATGAAAGTAAATCAGATTTAATCTGTTCTAAATTGGTTGAGGGCAAGCATGTGACTTATTATGAGCATTGGAGAGACATATATTCACATGGACTTGGACCCAACGTACCTCTCAATTCCAAAACTAATCTAACGTGCAAAACACTTGATAATGATCGAAATAGCATAAAGGGAAAGTACAGTTAAGTTTTAAAGTAACGTATAAAACAAAATTTGTGCATTCATTTTAATGAATATGAAAAACTAAAATTTTCATGGGCTAGAATGCTGGGTATATGAAGATTTACTTTAGTGATTTTAAAGAGTAGACTCAAAATTGATAAATGAGACGTTTAGTCGATCAAAACTCAGAAACAATTTTTGGGGAAAAAAATCCACCAAAATGATGTCTTTAAATCAGTGAACACAACCCAAAACCTATCTGCTAGAATTTTAGATGCAATGTTGTTCAAGCTTTCCTTTCCTAGACCATGATTACAATCAACTTCCTAATTATATTAGCAATACCTAAGAAACCCTGTAACATATTGGAGGTCGGTAACCATAAGGTATATATTACTAATAATAAATCAGGCAACACCAAGATAACAGGGAATGAAAATTAATATGCACTTTTTAAGCAACAATAATAACAGGTGAGAAGCTTGCATAATTTAACCCTTTGATGAGTTAGGAAAAACAACTACTAATTAAATGGGATTAGACACCTTCATTATATTCTACCAGTACAAAAATTTACGCGAAAACATATAAAGAAATGAGCATGGTGAACCTGCTTTAAAGGTTTCTTTACTGTCAAGTGAAAATGATGCAAACAAATCTTATACTATTTCCATTTTTCAAATCCTTACACAATGATCCTTCAATTTCAATACAGACTTAGTTTGAATTTGCAGAGTGTTCCAGGTTCTTTACCCTTGAACCACTTGTATCCATCTTTTCCATACTTTAGACCATTATAACATAATTGAGTCAAACTGCTCAAAACTTGGATCATTCCAAATGACCATCATGACAAATTAAAGCCCCAAATTATGCTGGTTGACTTGCAATATAGGTGTCTTGAGCCTGCTTTAACCATATTACCAGAAAATCCATCCATATAACTCAAATGCATAATGTATCTTTGACCTGTAAAAGTCAAAGGATTGATCAGTATTTAGTAACCTCTTTTACTTGTGTGTGAATCACAAACAACCCAATCTAATAAAGTGTTCGATTCAATAACACAAGCTCTTGAGTAGTGGTGTTTACTCAATAGGGTCTCAAGAAAATGTGTTTATTCCATGCCAAAGCACTGACTATAGTCTAGAACCATGAACACATAAAATTACTCTATTGGCTATTAATATCACTATAGGTACAGTGATGGTACTAATTTAGGTTCAGTAGCATTAAAAAAAAGCCAGTAAAAACATCATGGATAATTGACCAAATGCCAAACATAACAATCTTCATGGAAAAAAGTTTGGATATTCATCTCAATAAAGCATAGAACACAAATTAAAGACCTCCTTGTACCATGTTAACAGATTTTTTTAAGCCATAAACATACCCTGAATCCATTGGAAGACGAACTTCCCTTGTGTTACTCGAGTAGGTAGAAAGCTTCTTTCACTTGCCACAGCCATTTAGATATAGTTACCTGTGCAATAAAGGTAATAACAGAAGTAGAGATGATGTACTCCCCCTGTTCATACTCTCTAAAGCGATGCTCAACATCATCAACATCTACAGCTTTCCACAAGATTCCTTCTACACTGATACCTTAAACGTTTAGGTTATTTTTCATAATCAGTAACAACTCGAACACACCTAACTTATCGTTAAAAAAACCCAGACAAACATGTTCTAACATGTCGATATCAGCAGTGGAAAAGGCAATCTTTAAATTGTCTAAATTTTAACATGTAATAAAGAGTACATAAAGTCGTAATCTCACTAAAGTCTTCTAATAAAGAAGGATTTCTCTAAGAAATATGGAGTTGCATCAATATCTTCTAATGAAAGTAGATCCGCCGACCAAGCACAGTTGACTTTTTTTGTAGTTGGTCTCTTGTTGTCAAATACAAAAAATGTTTTAAAAAAATAAATTCAAAACAGTTAAGTAAGTGAGTGTAAACATAGGTTTACTTTTCTCATATTAGCCAAAAGTGAAAACCGAATAAAGAGATCCGTACATTTCTTTGCCACTGGCTTTATCTTTAGCATCTATGAGATTAAATTACCATTAGTAATTTTGTATCGATGTTGAATTCTATTTCAACATGAGGCATGCCTATTGAAGCAGGAGAAGTTCTCATGAGTTCAAATTCACTAAGAGCTTATCGCTGGATGCCATTTCACACTCTCCTTGCAGCATCTTGATGCCACCTAAGTTTGGTTTTCTCTTCGTTTGAAAATGCCTAGAAACAGCAACACCGTTATTAGACTGAAATGATCAAAAGGGCTTCAACAACCAGTCTTTTGATTTGATTCAAATGAATTATATTAATTTAATTATCAATAACAATTTATTTTAAGGCCACCTTCGGCTCGTTTTCTTTTTCAGGATCAAACATGGAACCCAAATAAGTAAATGAGTCGAAAGTGCCACCTTTACAATAATAAAAGACACGCTGATCTCACCGGGCTTACGTTTTGTTGGGATTGTGGTTCTCCTACCGACGAGCTTGGTGAAGATACCACCGATTATCTTAATACCAAGACATTGATGAGTTATGTCAAAAAGAAGAAACTCTATAACATCACCACGAGGAAAGACATACTTAAGAGGCCAACGCATCCCTTTTGATATTAGCTTCCACACCCTTGAGGAACTGTTCAATGAGTTTCTGCATAGTGGCAACATTTTAACATACATTACTATTCTTGAATTATTAGTGTAAATCTTGAAATGATAATGTAACAGAAAGGTTGTCACTATACCAGTAGGATCAGTTTTGGGTGAACACATTCCAACAAAAGTTTCCGCAGCTTTCCGCGTATGAGAAATAGCCTGAGAAAAGCACACATAAACTTAGTTATGGTATTAATTAAGAATAGTAAGAACAAACCGTTGAAATATTTGTGTTCCATATTTTGTTTTTTTTTGTCACACCCACTGCTTTTATACGCTAATTTTATTTGTTACCATAGCGTAATCCTATTTATGACTTGAGGTGGCAAATGGGTGGGTCAAAACGGATACCTTCTGGTATGAGTGGAGTCGGCTGATTTTGACATTAAAATATAATTGCACATGTTTTATGTTTTTTAGTAGTGAGTCACACATGATAAGAAACTATATGCATTCACTCATTCTCTTATTCTTGATAAAGCAGCTTAGAAGGTTTTATGCATTCAAAATTTACTTTGGGTAACTTTTTGCCTGTGCACCCCGTTTCATTTATAAGTTATATAGGCATATAAAACACGACCCAAATTGATCCATTCAGAACTACATGGGTTGAAAAGTGAAAACGATCAACTCGTTTTGGATTAATCACTTTAAAGTGGAATGTTATTATTAAGTTCTACGGGACGACAAAATTCAACATATAGTTATAGGCAAACTATTTGATCTCTAGAACAATGTACTGACTAAGACCATTATAAAGAAACTTGCCTCTTATGTGATAGATATGCTAAAATCTAGGCTGCAAGGTCAATAAGTACATCTTCCCATCCTCTTGGAATTGGTTGATCTTCTACAAATGGATAGCTGCATACACGTCTGACTGTTAGAATCATAGTAATAACAGTTTATCTGATATAAAGATAATTAATTAATATACAATATCATAGATGATTGCTTTTCTCAGGTTCTGTTTGGATTTATTAGCAATAGGTGACTCAAAATTTCATGGATAAATCGAAGTTCTCTTTCATTTCTATTTGAGTAAGTACTTTCATGATTTGATATCAGATATTCAGATGACAAAGGTGGAGACTTCAGCTCATCAATATTCACCAAGTTCAATAAAAAAGATATGGTGATCTCACCTGGCTTACCTTTGATGTGATTGTGATGCTCCTACCGATGAGCTTGGTGAAGATACCACCGAGTGTCCCGATACCAAGAGACTGATGAGTGATGTCAAGAAAAAGTAACTCTTTCTACATCAAAATTAACATTATTGCAAAAAGCAGTAGATATAAAACATTTAAAGAGTTATAAAACAAATAAAACATATACCTTGTAACATCCTCTCCGATAGCCTGGTATTTTCTATTTATATTTGCGTATTTAATTGTTTTAAATAATTTTGTGATATAATTGTTTAATTGAGAAAGTTGGTGAAATAGGTCTTAGGACTTATTGTGGATAATGAAATGTTGCTTGTTTTAATTTATTAAAGTTGACGGTATAATAAAATAAGTTTCTCGCAACTGATTTTTAGGTTCCAGACAATAGATTTAGAGCGGGTATTGAATACCAAAAATGTTAGGTCGGTTTTAATGAGGACCGATCTTTATTTGGTTATCACTTTCCCCAATTCCTTCCTCTTTCATTCCAATTCCACTAACCACATAAACCCTAACACAAATCTTAGATTAAATCATTAACTTGAAGTGTGAATCGAAGTGTGATCTCTTTCTAGCATCATCATTCTCATCACCTAGCTATCATCTTTGTGTTCATCTATCTATTGTAAGTTATATATTTCGAAAGTTCATATTCCAAATAAATGATGATTTGATAAATTATTGGATGTTATTGTTGTTAATAGAGGTTGGTATAGCATTAGTAATGTGTTGTGATTGAGTTAGAAGCTAGCAACATGAGTATTTTGCATTTTTGATCCGTATTTAGTTTTGTGGTTTTCAAGTTCTGCGCAGTTCTGCAGGTCAAAGGGAATACGGACGGATTCCTGGGAATACGGTCGTATTCCTGGGAATACGGCGTATTCCCTAGCCGTATTGCTTAAATATTGGTCTGATCGAAAATGATGCTGAAAAATGGTCGGGAATACGGCGTATTCTAGTGAATACGGTCGTATTCCGGTGAATACGGACGTATTCATGGGAATACGGTCGGATTCTCGGGAATACGAACGTATTCCCCTGTCGATTAAAAACTGTTTGTTTTGTGCATTAAGCTGTAGCAATATTGAGACTTGTATTTTGAACCAGTATGCATATTATCAAGTTAATATATATGTTAAATGGTTGTGTTAAAATATGTTACCTCCAAATATAAGTTATGAGATTTAAAATGATTACTAACTTATATTTGATGTTGAATCTCAGATCTTTTGAAAGACACAGTTGCCCCGAGAATCTGAGTAGTTGAAGACGAAGGTATTGGTGAGTGGATTCGAAACTCACCGTTTGGCTTAGTTGTAATCATTTGATTACAACGGGTAAATGTGGACTTGATTATTGAATTGATTTGATGCTATTGTTGGTTATATTCATATATGTGCTTTGTGTGGCCTTCGGGCATTGTTGTTAATGAGGTCAACAAGTTGATGAACTGTTGGTTGGGCTAGTGAGTTGTTGTGTGAACGGTACAGGGATGTACTTCATTGGTTGTGTGTGCTGAACTGTACCTAAGTATGATAAACACTAGCTATCGGTCTCGTCCGTTATGGCCATACGGATATGTTTGGATAAGTGATCTTTGGGGAGCCGCCCGGGTACTAAGGTTATCCCCGGATCCACCGATCCTCATTAAGTTGTTGTTGCTTGTTGTGTTTGCGAATATTTGTTGTGATTAATTGGTTTAGCTAAGTTGAATGTTGGGTGTTGGATTTACTCACTTAGCTTTGTGCTAATCCCTCGTTGTTACTTCCTGCAGACTTTTGATTTTGAGCATGCGGGTGGGTAGCAGGAAGGTCAAACCTTGAAAGAATGGAATGTTTGATATTCAAGCTACTCTGACTATTTTGTAATAACTCAGTTTAGTTTATATAATACCCCGACATGCTAATCTTTTGAACCGGTTTTAAATTGAAGTGACTTACACGTGTAGACGGTTTTAATACTTTAGTAGAATATGTAATCAAGTATTGTGTTTTAAATACTTGCGCTTCCGTATTATCTATAATATTATTACTATGGAATGAGGGGTGTTATAAATTGGTATCAGAGCATAGTTTTGGGATAATTGTTCATTGTTGAATGATCAATCCCAAAACTCGAGCGTGATATATCAAACATTCTTGGGTATGGGATTAGTATTGGTTGAAGGTACTTAGTATTTAGATGCTAACGATTAACAAAAGTTCAAGTGTTGTGTTGAATTTCAGAAATGGCAGATAACGAACCACCGACCACCAACCCCAACAATGTCTCCAGGATTGTCGCTCCTCACTTAGAGACTAATACCGAGCAACACGATCATGATGGTACTTCTCAACCAACCGGACACCAATCTAACCGAGACGAGTATATTCATGAGATGGAAGACGAGTTGGTATTTCTTAGGGAATTCAAGAGGAAAGCTGAGGAAGCTGCGACTAGACAGTTATTTCAGCAAGCCCCAGTCTTTGGTTCTGGTTCAACTTCTCAATCAGAAAAGAAGTGTTCATACAAAACTTTTATGGCTAGTCGACCACCGGAATTTCAAGGAAGTAAATATCCTACGGTAACGTTGAATTGGCTTAGGGATATGGAACGCAAGTTTGATGTGACTTGTTGTGATGAGGAATTGAAAGTCAAATATGCGGTTCAATGTATGAAGGATGATGCCATGGTTTGGTGGGATTCCATTACCGGTCATTTCAATCAACAACAGAAAGAAGCTATTAGTTGGTCACAGTTTCATCAAGTTGTTCGTAATCAATATTGTTCGGATTTTGATATTGCTAGGATTCGAAGAGAGTTTGTAAATCTTCGATTGAAGGATGACATGACTATTGATGAATTGATTACGCAGTTTACGGATAAGCTTAGGTTCGTGCAACAATGGGTTCCGGATGAGAAAACGCAAATTGAACAATTCGTGGATACCTTACCGGATAACTATCGTACGGTTGTGAGATTAGCTAAGGATTTAACGCATGCTTTCAATCTTGCAAGATCAGCTGATAGTGATTTAAGTGGTTTGCGATTATGGCAAGGAAGTGATACAAGTTCCTCTAAGGCAAGAACGGAATCGTCGGGTAAGAATAAATCTAGGTGGCAAGGGAATCGACAAGGTGGTAAGAAGTTTGTTGGAAGAAGTAGTTCTTCGGGAAGTTATAATAGTTCCAACTGGTGTAGTTCGTGTAGGTCTCGGCATGATGGTCCGTGTACGGCTAAGACGAACAAATGTATGAAGTGTGGTGAATTGGGTCATGAGATAAAGAGTTGCCGTTATCCCAACTTTGTTTGTTGGTCATGTAAGAAAGAGGGGCATAGGGTTGGTCAATGTCCGGAGGCAAAGTCGACGGGGTCGGGTTCGGTCGGGAGTTCGGGATCTTCCGGTCAGAAAAGAAAGAACCCTCCTCCAGCAACTAGTAGGGCTTTCCAGATGACTGTTGATGAGGCCGTGCATACTGAAGATGTTATCACTGGTACATTTCTCATAAACTCTGTACCTGCACGTGTATTGTTTGATTCGGGTGCTAATTGTACTTTCATTTCTGTACAATTTTGTGATAAGTTGAAATTAGCCCCTACTGTGATAACAAAGCCTATAGAAGTAGAAATAGTTAGTGGTAAGTTAGTTCCTGTTACCACCTCGGTGACTGGAGTTAATATTACTATTGATGATCATGTATTTCCTATTTCCTTCTTGTTGATGCCAATCCCTAGTTTCGATGTAATAATTGGTATGGATTGGTTGAGTCATAATAAGGCTAGTATTGATTGTCATCGGAAGTTGGTTAGGATCCCAATCTCCGAAGGGTCATATGTTGTGGCTCGAGGAGAACGGGATGGTGTAGCTATTCCTTTGATTTCGTTGATGAAAGCTAGGAAGTCATTGTCAAAAGGTTGTGAGTCATACCTAGCCTATGTAGTCGATGCCAAATTAGAAAGGAAAAATGTTTCGGATGTTTCAGTTGTTTGTGAGTACCCTGAAGTGTTTCCCGATGAATTGCCGGGGTTACCACCAGTTAGGGAAGTAGAATACAGAATTGATCTTGTTCCGGGCTCGTCGCCGATTGCTAAAGCTCCATATAGGCTAGCTCCTTCTGAGATCCGTGAAATGATGAATCAGATTCAGGAGTTGTTGGATAAAGGTTTTATCAGACCTAGTTCCTCGCCATGGGGTGCACCAGTGTTATTCGTGAAAAAGAAAGACGGGTCGTTGCGCATGTGTATTGATTATAGAGAGTTGAACAAGAGAACGGTAAAGAATAAGTACCCTCTTCCGAGAATAGATGATTTATTTGATCAGTTACAGGGTTCTTCAGTATACTCTAAAATTGATTTGAGGCCAGGTTATCATCAAGTCCGTGTTCGTGAAGAGGATATACCTAAAACTGCTTTTCGTACTAGGTACGGTCATTATGAATTTCTGGTTATGCCGTTTGGTTTAACAAATGCACCAGCAGTATTTATGGATTTGATGAACCGTGTGTGTCGACCGTTCTTGGATCAATTTGTTATTGTTTTCATTGATGATATACTTATCTATTCGAAATCTGAAACCGAGCACGCCGCGCATTTGAGATTGGTTCTTGAAACATTGAGACGAGAACAGTTGTATGCAAAGTTTTCCAAATGTGAATTCTGGATTCGAGAAGTTCAGTTTTTGGGTCATATAATTTGTCGAGATGGTGTGAAAGTGGATCCATCAAAGATTTCAGCTGTGATGAATTGGAATGCACCGAAATCTGTTTCTGAGATAAGGAGTTTCCTTGGATTAGCTGGATATTATCGGAAATTTATTAAAGATTTCTCTAAGATAGCCGGTCCGTTAACTAAGTTAACCCGTAAAGAGGAGAAGTATGTGTGGACTGATCAACAGGAGCAAGCTTTTCAGACATTGAAACAATTGTTGTGTCAGACACCGATTTTAGCATTACCAGAAGGTACGGATGATTTTGTGGTATACTGTGACGCTTCATATTCGGGTTTGGGTTGTGTTTTAATGCAAAGGGACAGAGTTATCGCTTATGCTTCTCGACAGTTGAAACCACATGAGAAGAACTATCCTATGCATTATTTAGAACTCGCAGCAGTTGTATTCGCCCTAAAACTTTGGAGACATTATTTATATGGGACTCGATGTGTTGTTTGTACCGATCACAAGAGTTTGCAGTATGTGTTCTCTCAGAAAGAATTGAATATGCGGCAGAGACGATGGTTGGAATTGATAAAAGATTATGATTGTGAAATTAGATACCATCCGGGCAAAGCTAATGTGGTCGCCGATGCTTTAAGTCGAAAGAATACTCCTGAACGAGTTTTCTATCTGAAAGTGAATGTTTCCTCGGATTTGATTAATCAAATTAAAGTTATGCAACTAGAAGCATTGAAAGATCAGAATCTGAAATCAGAAATCATGCTAAAACGCAAGGACGAATTAGTTGATGATTCAAGGGGATTAAAGACTTATCAGTCTCGTGTTTGGATTCCTTCTATTGGTGGTATTCGAGATTTAATTTTGAAGGAAGCTCATAAGTCACGAATGTCTATTCATCCGGGTAGTACTCGAATGTATAATGATTTGAAACCGTTGTATTGGTGGCCAACGATGAAAACCGACATTGCAAAGTTTGTGGGATCTTGTCATATTTGTGCTCAGGTCAAAGCGGAACATCAAAAACCGTATGGGTCGTTAAAACAGTTGGAGATACCTGAGTGGAAGTGGGATAACATAACTATGGATTTTGTGACTAAACTACCGCGTACTGCTCGAGGCAATGATATGATTTGGGTTATAGTGGATCGATTGACAAAGAGCGCACATTTTCTTGCTACGAGTGAGACTGCATCGTTGACTAAACTTGCTCAATTGTATGTTAACGAAATTGTTTCTAGGCATGGTATTCCCTTATCGATTGTGTCAGATAGAGATACTCGGTTTGCTTCTCGTTTTTGGCAAAGTCTACAACAAGAGTTGGGTACACGTGTAAATCTTAGCACAGCTTATCATCCTCAGACCGATGGTCAGTCAGAACGCACGATTCAAACTTTAGAGGATATGCTTCGTGCTTGCATTCTGGAATATGGAGGTTCATGGGATTCACATCTTCCGTTGGTTGAGTTTACTTATAATAATTCGTACCATGCTAGTATTGGGATGCCTCCGTATGAAATGTTGTATGGTCGGCGTTGTCGCACACCTACTTGTTGGTTAGAGGCAGGTGAGAAACAATTTGCTGGACCCGACATTGTTCAAATAACCGCTGACAAAGTTGCTATCGCACGTGAGAAGTTGAAAGCCGCAAGAGATAGGCAGAAACAGTATGCGGATCCTAAAAGACGACCGGTTGTGTTTTCCGAAGGTGAATTAGTGTATCTTAAAGTTTCCCCGTGGAAAGGTGTGATTAGGTTCGGGAAACGTGGAAAGTTGGCGCCTAGGTACATTGGTCCATTCAGAATTCGACAAGTTGTAAATGATCAGTCAATGGCATTGGATCTTCCTCCAGAGCTCTCTGGTATTCATGATACGTTTAATGTATGTTACTTGAGAAAGTGTAATATCGAGGATCAGTCACAAATTCTTCCGTTGAAAGATTTAAAGGTTGATCAAACTCAGAAATTGGTTGAGGAACCGGTTGAGATTCTTGATAGAAAGATTACCAAACTTAGGAAGAAACAAATTCCTATGGTGCTAGTTAAATGGAGACATAGTTTAGGTTCCGACCTGACTTGGGAGACCGAGGAATCGATGAAATCCAGATATCCTGGATTGGTTGATAGGGTTGAGATTTCGGGGACGAAATCTCCGTAAGGAGGGGAGATTTGTAACATCCTCTCCGATAGCCTGGTATTTTCTATTTATATTTGCGTATTTAATTGTTTTAAATAATTTTGTGATATAATTGTTTAATTGAGAAAGTTGGTGAAATAGGTCTTAGGACTTATTGTGGATAATGAAATGTTGCTTGTTTTAATTTATTAAAGTTGACGGTATAATAAAATAAGTTTCTCGCAACTGATTTTTAGGTTCCAGACAATAGATTTAGAGCGGGTATTGAATACCAAAAATGTTAGGTCGGTTTTAATGAGGACCGATCTTTATTTGGTTATCACTTTCCCCAATTCCTTCCTCTTTCATTCCAATTCCACTAACCACATAAACCCTAACACAAATCTTAGATTAAATCATTAACTTGAAGTGTGAATCGAAGTGTGATCTCTTTCTAGCATCATCATTCTCATCACCTAGCTATCATCTTTGTGTTCATCTATCTATTGTAAGTTATATATTTCGAAAGTTCATATTCCAAATAAATGATGATTTGATAAATTATTGGATGTTATTGTTGTTAATAGAGGTTGGTATAGCATTAGTAATGTGTTGTGATTGAGTTAGAAGCTAGCAACATGAGTATTTTGCATTTTTGATCCGTATTTAGTTTTGTGGTTTTCAAGTTCTGCGCAGTTCTGCAGGTCAAAGGGAATACGGACGGATTCCTGGGAATACGGTCGTATTCCTGGGAATACGGCGTATTCCCTAGCCGTATTGCTTAAATATTGGTCTGATCGAAAATGATGCTGAAAAATGGTCGGGAATACAGCGTATTCTAGTGAATACGGTCGTATTCCGGTGAATACGGACGTATTCATGGGAATACGGTCGGATTCTCGGGAATACGAACGTATTCCCCTGTCGATTAAAAACTGTTTGTTTTGTGCATTAAGCTGTAGCAATATTGAGACTTGTATTTTGAACCAGTATGCATATTATCAAGTTAATATATATGTTAAATGGTTGTGTTAAAATATGTTACCTCCAAATATAAGTTATGAGATTTAAAATGATTACTAACTTATATTTGATGTTGAATCTCAGATCTTTTGAAAGACACAGTTGCCCCGAGAATCTGAGTAGTTGAAGACGAAGGTATTGGTGAGTGGATTTGAAACTCACCGTTTGGCTTAGTTGTAATCATTTGATTACAACGGGTAAATGTGGACTTGATTATTGAATTGATTTGATGCTATTGTTGGTTATATTCATATATGTGCTTTGTGTGGCCTTCGGGCATTGTTGTTAATGAGGTCAAGTTGATGAACTGTTGGTTGGGCTAGTGAGTTGTTGTGTGAACGGTACAGGGATGTACTTCATTGGTTGTGTGTGCTGAACTGTACCTAAGTATGATAAACACTAGCTATCGGTCTCGTCCGTTATGGCCATACGGATATGTTTGGATAAGTGATCTTTGGGGAGCCGCCCGGGTACTAAGGTTATCCCCGGATCCACCGATCCTCATTAAGTTGTTGTTGCTTGTTGTGTTTGCGAATATTTGTTGTGATTAATTGGTTTAGCTAAGTTGAATGTTGGGTGTTGGATTTACTCACTTAGCTTTGTGCTAATCCCTCGTTGTTACTTCCTGCAGACTTTTGATTTTGAGCATGCGGGTGGGTAGCAGGAAGGTCAAACCTTGAAAGAATGGAATGTTTGATATTCAAGCTACTCTGACTATTTTGTAATAACTCAGTTTAGTTTATATAATACCCCGACATGCTAATCTTTTGAACCGGTTTTAAATTGAAGTGACTTACACGTGTAGACGGTTTTAATACTTTAGTAGAATATGTAATCAAGTATTGTGTTTTAAATACTTGCGCTTCCGTATTATCTATAATATTATTACTATGGAATGAGGGGTGTTATATACGTGAACTATCTGAGCTTCACCAACTAAACTCTGAATAGGCAAAACAAATTCTTGATGTTTATGAAGCAAGTTAAACCTAAGAATCGAATTACTAAAAAAAAGACCGTAGGTCTTAAAGTGGATTTCCTGGCTAAAAAAAGAACCATAGACAGACTATGATGTAATAAATTCATCTTCATCAATCTGCCAAATCTTTTAAGGGATCACAGATTATTATAGGACTGCTCTCTGGAAACAATACTTTCATATACACGTCAAAGAAAATGAGACCACACTCTATTAAAGCTCTCTTTATGCAACAGAAACATAAGTATGGATGAACCAACAGCTGCAAAACCTAAAATACAAAAAAATTAACATAATTATAATAACAATTATAGTAAACAAAATATTATACCAGACCAAAAGTTCAAATAATTAGAAAAATTAACAACCTAGTACCAAATATAGAGTCTTCTTGAGATGGTGTTAATGACTAAACCTTCTTTGTGACCTGTCGTAGATCACACTTAAAGTCAGCCCACCACTATTTGCATACTTATTGTATAAATACAATCAACTGGAACAAAGCCTCTTCAACATCCAAGCATAACAAAACTCGAACCTGAAATGTACTACCAAGATAAAACCGCAACTTTATGACAATGAGATTCGAAATGTCCAAAGCGTGGCCAAGTTAAAAGACCCAAAACCATACCTTGATTGATGCATGCAAATAAAATGTTGTATGGGAAGAAACTCACTAACTTCGCCATTTGACATTCAAGTTATTTATTTGAAATGTCTTTAATATATTGGATTTAGGCAATGAAATTTTAAGTCAGCTTATGTATTCTTTCTTCTCCTGCACATAATGATTTAATATCAGTAAAGAAAATCAAGAGGCTGCAATTCAAATTATTCTAAAAAAACTCTAGGGAAACTAATTTCTAGAGATAGCAAAACAGGTGGGAAGGGTCGTTTGGGCAAAAAATTTGTCAACTGGATGTCTGGATTCAAGTCGAAACATGTAATTTGTTGGTCAATGAAAAATGATTTCCAAATATCATCCAGGGTGACTTTTATCCCGTTTGACCCGTTTCCTTTTTAGCTATTACTAATTTGACCCACAAGATATCAAATAGTTTGATGGTACCAGGTTACATAGGTTCTTTTGGACATATTAAAAGGTAGGTTTACATACTATCATATTATAGACTTTATTTAACAGACCTCACCTAGTGTATTACAATCAGAGCTGTATATTACAACCAGAGCATATATATAGAATTATATGTGATCATATAGACATCATGAACCAGAACCAAAAGCGTGCTTTGAAAAATGAGGGAAGAAAATAATCATTTTAAAATGTCAGTAGCCAAAAGTTTATATCCAAGGTCATTGTAAGGGAGGTTCCTACTCTATGATTACTAAAAGAGAAAAAGATAAATACGGAATGTGTGTGCCACTCGAGTAATATATATTTGATTAATCTGGCAAACCATAAGGTTTGAGCCATTACTTACAAAAAAAACGTTGGTTGTATTGACCACACACACCACCATATATCATCACTTGTAATCTGAAGCATTAAAATAAGCATCGAATGAGATTACTAACGATCTAAGATTTGGTATGGGTGGCATCAAATCAGAAGCATTAAAATAGGGTTCAAATGAGAAATAGGTGGCAATTTCAACCCATTCAATTAGGAACGGCTCAATTAAAGGAAAACAAATAATCACGCTTCACGCTCACCAATATTTGACATTAAGTACTTGTTGCTACTAAAGCCAGTTTGGCTACTACCTGGCCAAAGATATGAAAGATGGCAACAGACACATGGCATCCATTAAGCTGCACATCAAAATCAAAAATCTTATTGAAAGTAATAATAACTTTCAAAATCATATTAACAATAAAAATCATTAGACAGGTCTTGTAGCTTATTTTACGGTTCAAATAGCCGAGTATATGTTCATTGTTTAAAACTTTGGTCCAACAAAAATTCCATTTAAAACACTACAATGAATTAAGTAACAACTTTCAGGTCATTTTTTCACATGAATACATACAATGTCAAAAAATTCATGTGATAATAAGAATCTACAAAAGATAAGAATACATACCTCGCAGAGTCGTAACCAAAATTTGACATCAGGTTCCCCATCCAGTGAACACCCAAAGTACGCTACTAAAAAGCAGTCTCTATCAATCGAGAGTAGCGAAATCAGTAAATGATGACCAATTTTTGGATTTTAAAAACGATAGTTTGACGACTGTTTATAATAGAAAGTTTGAATGACTGAATATTGCCATTTTGAGCCGTGTCTGCAAAAATGCTGATCTAAAAGTCTAAAGTCTAAACTCTATACGTTGACTGGTTTTCTAAAAAATCTGAATTTTTGATTCGAAGTTCTTATACCTCGACGATTGTAGAAGCATGACAACTAATATTGAAAGGAACTGAACTTACAGTAAATGTTCACTCTTTTAGCAACGACTCCCATGAAGTTTGGTTCTTTTCGGTATCCAAGCCCGTTTCCATCTACAGAAAAAACATATAAGATTGTTTTGACATGATATAAGCCACCATCAAGTGACCTCTTCATGCAGCCACTCCACCTAAAATGAATACGAAATCAGACACATATAGGAACAATCAAACCAGTCCTTTTACGCAAACCATCCACCAAATGAAAACCCATGGCAAATCTTAATAAGAATAGTGAGATACTATTGAATCCTTAATTTACATTACTAAATATGGTTGGCGAGTTGATGCACCTGATGAAGGTCACCCTTATTAAGCTCGTGACATTGTTGGAAGGCTTCAGGATGTACTTTGGTATAGTGGCGCCCTGATGCACCTGATGAAGGTCGCCCTTATTAGTATCTCAATCTGATATGCTCCACATATAATTATTACAACTCAAGATTGGTATCTCAATATGATATGCTCCACATATAATTAAAAGAAAGGGGTATAATCAACCACATTATTGCAATTCAGAACAAAACAACAGAAAACATACCCAAAGAAAAGGAAAAAAAAGATTTTTGTATTCGGATTAAAAGATCAAAATTATTCAAGATAGTATACATTACCTATGCTTGTTCAAAGGTCAGCATGTTTCCTTACTTTAAATTCCTAAACCTTAATCCAATATGCTAGATTTTCAATCTTCAAAACTATATATAACTACAAAAGTACAAATCAATCTAGTTAGCTTTTAAAAACTACAGTAAGATTATACAAACAGAATGTATCCAATCAATCAATCATTCAAAGGTCACCATGTTTCCTTACTTTAAATTCCTAAACCTTAATCCAATATGCTAGATTTTCAATCTTCAAAACTATATATAACTACAAAGTACAAATCAATCCAGTTAGCTTTTAAAAACTATAGTAAGATTATACAAACAGAATGTATCCAATCAATCAATCCATCGGATGTGGTTTGAATCACTCAAATTGATAATCTAAGAAGCATAGTTTGAATCAATCATACCTTTTTATCATGTTGCCCTTGCGAATTCTGATTTTACCGGTGAATCAATCGTACCCTATATTCACACCATTCGCTGAAATCGCTCAATCAATCAATCGTCGATTGATAATCTAAGAAGATGGTTTTGATGCAGTTGGCAAGGAACGATTGATCGATTGATTAAGTGAGCTGAAATCGGTGTTCGATTTATGAGGATCGCCATTTGAATCGCACGGTTTGTGTGGGTTTAATTTGGCCGATGGTTTTGATGCAGATGGCAAGGGAGGATAAGCAAAGGCATATGTGGAAATTAAGGGGACCAAAAAGATTAAGATTAATTAATCACTCTTCCAATGAGAATCAAGGGCTAAGATTAGATGGACTAAACCAATAAAAGGTGTGGATTAATTTTTAAGGGTTGACTTTGTTGAAGATTAACTAATTAGGGCTCTCTTTTAATAGATAAGAGAGACAACTTAACAATAATCTTGACTATTAAATGTTTAAGGGTAACTAACAATAATCTTGGCTATTAAATAGTATAATGGGTCATATAAAAAGACATCAATGCCCTTCAAGTTCAACTATAATTACCCACTAGTTTATAACCCGCGGCTTCGCGGGATTATTACATGAAATTTTTGTTAATTTTTGTTAGTAGCTTGTTTCATGTAATGGAATGTAACAAAGAAATTAATGTAAATTTGATTTAGTGTGATCCCTCCAGAGAAAACAGATCGTTAGTTCATTCTTCGGTCTGCAAGTGACGGGTGCCACTTTAGTGACACCATTGGCACCACCATGTCACTTTGGCTCCGTATGCGGATTCCAGTAGGATGTTAGTCAGTTTATGTCAGTTTTTGGATTGACAAGTCAGTTTTGAGAGACGTTGATGTGGCACAATATGACATGTCAGTTTTAAGTCTATTCTTGGGAGTGGCTTGATAGTATCATTTATGTATTTATGTTGAGAATATGAGTTTTATTGTCATTGTTGTAATATCTATCAAGTAATTATTGAAATATTCTTTATAAGTATTAAGATTAATAGCTAAAAATTACTCCCTCCATCACTTTGATTTTGCATACAGTTTAAGGTTATCCACTAAGTACATTTTTCATCAATCAAATAACATATCTACCCAAACTTGATGAGAATCCAACATAAAATTTATTGAAACGATTAATAAAGAGGTAGGTGTTAAACCTGAATTAAAGCAGACCTTGAAAGCTACAACTATGAGTATTGTTCAATCCATGGCAACCAATTGTTATTGTTCAGGTGCTGTAAAGTTGACAAAGACGCAATATTTTTATTTCTTGAAACAGCAAACCACAATGAATCATCATCTATATAAAGAAATGACATTTCACAATATGCATTATGTCATCTAAGTAAACATTTACTTTAGATATGGTACTGCAGAGGATGAAGCTCTGGATAGATTGAAGCCATTAAATTGGGTTTCCATGCTACTTGAATGACTTCTTGTCTAACATTTTCTATAAAAATTAGTTTTTCAGACGTGATCACATAATTAATATTATTTATTTATTTATGCTCGTGAAGAAAGTTGTGATAAGCATAAGCCAGGATGTAACAGTTCAGTTGACTTTGCAACCATCTGACCCATTTCGTGTTAAGCTATTTTCTTTGTTTATATAAGATATGCATAATGGAGGTGGTTTGTTTCTAACTATCATTTGACTTGTGCATTTGGAAAAGAGTCAAAAGACACAATATTTTTATTTCTTGAAACAGCAAACGACAATGAATCATCATCTATTTGAAGAAATGCCATTTCACAATATGCATTATGTCATCTAAGTAAACATTTACTTTAGATAGGCTATTGTAAGAAACCAATATATGCATGTAGCATAAATATACAAAGCTTGTAACTGATAGTGCTAAAAGATAAATCCTCAAGGTCATAAACTTACAAAAGTTGATACTAATAAGATGGAAAATACCCTTTTATTTTAATCTTGAATACCGGTGCCATTAATTGTGATAAAACCATTGCTTAGAACACTCTTCGTTTTTTTTGGGAAAAATGGGTGCTTTAACATATGTAACAATCCAACGTTGTCCACTTATGCTTCACCAAGTCCTATTATTCAGCTCATTGCCAGATTGCCAGAAAACTGATGACAAATCTCATACATGATAAATTAACAATGAAAAACGGAATTAATTAAATGTTGTTGATATTAACCCCATAAAAGTATAGCAAGTACCTATGGAATTTAAAAGGATATGCTGGCTCACAAGATGCATGAAATTTGACAAAACGAAAATAGTGTAAGGTTATACATCACCACAAGCAAAATCATAGTCCTAGTTCTCAGCAGGTCTAAGAAGTGTAGAGGGGAGCATTACTTGGATTAGCAGAATTTTTGAATCAGAAACTTAACGTTGCAAATTCACAAATGTCCATACTCCCTAACTACCTAAAACTTAACAGCATTGGAAACATCCACAATCTATCAAACATGCTGACAGTCACCCAAAAGAGTTTTCAGATTGCATAAAATCTCCTAAGTTGCTTTATTATGAGAATTAAAAATTCATCGAATATAGTTTTAAAATGTGCTTGATAGATAAACTGTTAATATTAGTTCAAAAGGACAAGTGGTGAATTATTTTACATAATCTTATTGAAGTTCTTGTAGATGATGACGAACTTCATCTAACTTCTTCAAGGATAGATCAGACGCATCAACTACAACTCTTCCTTCCTGCTCATTTCAGCAATTTCTCCGCGTATTTTTTGTACATGTGTCTGCACACCTGAAAACTCCTTTATGCTCTCCTCCTTTTTACTCCACAATCTTTATACAATAATGATCCCTAAATTAAACACACACAGCAAATCAATGAATGACATACACAGCAAACAATTAAAATATAATGATGAAGTCACCGAAATAATTAAATCAAACATCAGACATGGCGTTTAATTCGTTGGGTTTGTCAGAGATTGCTCATGTGGAGGAACTATTGTCATATCGTATCATCTTCAGAAGCATCAATAAAGATCGTATGTATGCAGAGTCAAAATCATTATCAGAATTAATCTTATAAAGCCTAATTTCAGAAATCAAAATTAAACAAAATCGGATACAAGATTTTGATGATGAACAAATCGTCGTTGATGGAAGCAACACATCATAATTGGTGAGGAACTATTCATTCAAGCCGTAGCATATTTAGAACATTAATAAAGATTGTATACATAATCAAAATCTAAATCAAAATCGATGTTAATCCTATAAACCCTAATTTCAGAAATCAAAATAAAGCAAAATCGCATACCTGGTGTGTTGATGATGAACAAATTGAAAGTGATGAAGCAACAAATCAACATCGATTTTGGTATCCAGTGATATGCACGCATAGAAGATGAACAATTGCAGAGATAGAAAGGACCGTAACCTACGCATGCACATCACACAGAAGATGGTGATTAAATTTGAATAAGGGGTATTTTAGTAAATTGTAACACAATTATTGGATCTAATGATGTCATTGTTTTATCTAATGGTGGTTTAATGAAGGTTTATCTCCTAATCAAGGGGTGGGATTGGGGCAGGGGTTTTCTTTATATATATATATATATAGAATATAGATATTGACAATAAAGCTCTGGTCTTTTACCTTCTCATTACATTTTTTGATGATCAATTTCTGCTCAACCTTATGATTCTGCAAATCATCAGCCCTAGCATCACTTAATCTCGTTCTTATGTGATTTCAAGAATCTGATTGCGCAATTTCTGTTATGATCACAAAGTTAGTTTTGGGTAATAAGGATGCATTTAATAATTTGGTTCTTTGAAAATCGTTTTTTTTTCAATTAAATATAATTTACTTAGATTCGTTTACATTATATAAGGCAAAATAAAAAATACCATGAAAAGTTAAAAAATTTTCCAACTAACCTCCGCTGATTCCTTCCTTTCACCGCCAAATCTGCCTAATCTGCCCATCATTCATGGTCAATTTAAGAAATGTTTACAACAGTCTCAATCATCTGATCAAAACCATTTTAACAGATCTAGATGTTTGCTGATCGAAACCATTTTAACATGTCCTAGTCTTTCACAATCAAAGATATCTATCAGCTTAGCTACAGGAGGCATATATTAGTACTCAAAGCAAACTTATACTAACATATCTGGTCTCTTTGTAGCAGCCTCAATCATCTGAATCGCAAGCAAGAATACACCTTCATTATAAGTCTTACGGGTCTCATTTACATACAGACATTGTATAAAGAAGGAAGTGATCGTGTGAATTTACAATACTAACCCGTTTGTAGTCTTCTACAGTCGTACACAACAGCTTTTCAACCAATACATGATGATTTTTTGGGTGATTGATGATATCCATCCAGATTTGATAATGAGTCACGTTTGGAGTTGCAACCACCAAAACATCACACATCCCACTGTTCAGCAGTTCCATATGTCCTAAAAACCCATGAATATTTAATTGTATCTTCTTCTCATTCTAAACAATATAAACTTAAAATGGAAACAACCGTTCTACAAACCTCCAGATCTAAGATATGACTGAACGAATCTTCGTCACTCATCAAAATCTGAATTTCTCTGTAAAACAGTGGCATTAGCGCATGATTAACATTTTTGCTTTATCGATGTTCCATACATACACATACACACAGTATTAGCAACATTGCATTATGTTTGTTGTTGGCTTTTGGAACTGTTAGAAATCTATTTTGGCACAAAGAACAGAAAAAATAATCTCAAGTAGGTTCAATAGGTATAGGTATTACCTATAAGTTCACTTAGAAAATGGATCAAATGCACCAAAGTTATAAGTTGCAACCTCCTTAATTTTCTTTCTATATTTCCAAATATATATACTTTGTGTAATCATATCATATATTAATTAAGTGATGAATTTCATAAAATATGTTTTGCAACCACCGCTAATAAAATACAGTACATGTTTTAACGCCCATTCCTATCCACTTTAACATGTTAAATCACCCAATCCGTCCATTTTCAAGGTATTGGGTCATCGAGTTTATGAACAGAGCTCAAAAATCAATTAGTGGCTACAAAAATTAACGTAAATAGTACGATAGTGATGGAAAAAATCTTGAAAATATTACGGAGTACATAATAAACAGAAAGCAATATCTATGATTGCAACCATTACCCCTTTTACCATTGAAAGAGTTGATCCATTTAAAAAAAGTTAGGAAACGGGTCAAAAGCCACCTTGAGTGTATTTCTAATGCATAAAACCTCCTATAGCATTTTATGCAAACAAATAATAAATTTCTACTGAAACACTACAACTTTTCTAATCAGATTTAACGAACTAACTTCAATCTTTTCTAAAACTTGTACGAAAATGAGTAAGGACGACCCAACTTGGCCCCTTTTGACTAAACCCATTAACCAACCAGCTTGACCCGTTTATTCTCTTTTTAATCTTCGAATGTAGTACAGGTTGCTAAAGATAACGATTGGGCAATAAGTAAATAGATGCAAGTTAATGTGCAACCCAACAAATGTAAGAAATGTTACAAAAGTAAATACAAACGCAACCAATGCTAAAAGTGAAGACCTAAGAGACGGTGGCAAGCACTTACAGTTGTAAAATCTTGAAAGAAATCTACAGCTTCCGAGGACATCTGCCTGTAAAATTTCTATTTGCATTTTAGTGCGTTAGACACCTATATACATATTATCTTAATATAGATATCATCACCAATTTGAAGATTAAAAAAACAGGGTCCTCACTTTGTGCTAGGGGTGAGCCTTGATTAGTGGGAATTTAGACTCTGTGTAGTTTGGTTTCATGCATTTCACATTGGACATTAGTACTTCATTTGAGTAGAGGTAATCTCTGTACTCGATTACACTTGAACCTTGCCGCGGACATCTTAATGCCAATTACTATTGACATTTAATGAAGAAATCTGGTAAAATTGGCCAAACATGTGAAATAAGTAAACAAAAACACATTAAAAATATATCTGATGAAATGGGTCAACCCCGTTACCTCCGGTGGTGCAACACAAATCATGAAGTTTGAAACACGAGAGCTTTGCAGCAAATATGTTCCAATAAGAAATAGCAAAAGAAAGTGAATCCCACCTTGACTTGTTCCTACAGCTTCCGCATTACCAAAAGCTTTAAAATCTAGTGAAATTTCTACGAAACCTCTGGGACTCTCTGTTCAACCCTTATTCCATCAGTAGACCAAATAACCATGTAGGAAGTGGCAATTTCAACCCAATTACTTGAATAGATCATTTATGATTATTATCAACCTATGAGGATTCGTAAAACAAAATTAGCAAACAACATGAGTCAAATGCAACCAGTTACTAACTTCATTAAAATTGGACTGCAACTTCATCAAGTAAGCCATTAGATCCTTTGCAGACCTGCATTGACACTCGTCGAGATAAAAAAAAAAAACTCAAATAACATGAATGGCAATTATAATTGTCCAACTCATGATTAGATATTATCATAATAATTGAATCAATAAAGACCTCACCTTGTTAATTTGTGGTCTTCTAGTATTTCATCTCTGTTTATTGTTCCTGATCTGACCATAAAATATACCTTCCTCTTTCGCTATCATTATACATTGTTTCAATTTTTCCTCTTTCGCTATCATTATGCATTACTTTCATTTTCTGATTTCTGCAAAGTTAACTCAACAAAATAGGAACTTTACAATAAATCCCATAGATTAACAATCTTTTATCCCAATTAACAACAATTAACAATTAAAAAAAACAATTTTCTTTACCTTAGCTTCCTCCATAAACCCTAAATAATATCACTAACAAATTCTAGCCGATATATAATCAATGTTAAATCAAACAATTTATAAATCAAGAGAATGATAAAACTAAGGTAAAGTTAGGGTTTCATACTTGCAAGAACGAACATCAACGTCGGAATAGTTGTGTAATAGATCATCATCAGAACCGAATACAGATAATAGAAATAGGGTGCACTTAACATTAGCATAAAAATAGGAGAAAAGGAAGAAACCTTGGATTTGAGAGTAAGAACTTGAACTTGTGTAAACTGACTTTGAAGCCAATGATCAGATACAATAACACCCTCCTCGAATTTAGACATCCAGTTACAATTTCACCACCACCACCCAATAAATTAATCAAGAAAACCAGTCCAAATCTCTAAATCACCACCGGAAAAAACATATACAGAAACGCATTTTCAGAATAAAAAAACTATCATAATTAATCCGATAAATCGAAATTTAGCAAAATCGCATACCTTCAACTCGGATATAAAACTACCAATTAGCATATAAAACTACCAATTAGCATATATACTGTTGGTCCCTTCAACTCGGAGCCATTCATCAGTAGCTCTAACACGTCGATTTGCCTACATGATATAAATAATTCACTTTTTATAGACAAATGGCACATGGCGATATCAATAAATTGTCAAATTTATTGCAAAAAGAATGGAGAATACCTGACCAACTTGCTTCATGAAGTCTGTTACAACAGGATGAGTTGCAATACCTGTTGACCACACAACCATTGCATTAGTTAGTTCGTTTGTCAAGCCTGCATTCCGAAAGCATCTGATCGCATAAGCATATATGTACATATATACAAAAAGAAAGTTAAAGAAGAGAGTCAAAAAACTGTACCTCATCACCCTTCTCGCGAAAATACTTAGTGTAGTTAAGAAGCGGTTCTTGTATCCACAACTGTACCTAATAAAGATCATATACCAGTAAATGAATCTCGGCCAGTTCATGAACAAAACTACCAATTAGCATATATTTTAAATCAAGGAAAACAGAAGGATGAAGAGACTATAAGTGACAATTATTACAAATATTTACCTTTCCGCCACCACTTAATAGAGAGACTTTCCCGTCTAGCATATCGGCCTTAAATTGCAGCGTCCAAGGAGTCCCTTTATATCATCAATTCTCTAATCTTCTGCAACTTCGGCTACAATATCAAGCACACTTTTTTCCAAATCTAGAGCTTCAGTCTGAAGCCGAATCACATTGATATTACTAAAAAAGTAGAACAGGTGCTCAATGCAAAGCAGAGAAAATGACAAATGCTCCCTTCCCTAATATTGCAACGTTTATATTTCTTTTTTCTGCAGCTTAAGTTTATGTTACCTACTTGCCCATCATCATTATCACAAATTATAAATTGTTGATTCTAGTCCAGATATGTGTGTGTAAACATATATGAAACAGGAATGTAACTTGCAAGGTCACATGAAAATTGAATATATCTCAAGATGTGATCTGTCATCAAAACTGCAATGTGTCGTCTTCTCATAACCCATTTAAGTTCAAATTGACTTTTTACCAATTGTGATAATTACAAAAATCATTATTCTGGTCTGTGCCCCCAAGATTTTCCTATTTGACATTAACACTGCCTATAACTGAATTATCATGTTGAACATTGCAACGTTCATGGAAGGGATGTAGTAGCTCTCATCATTATTGATATAGAAGTGACACAACGGGTAGATCGGGCGGGTTGGAAAATGGATAACTTTGATATGGGTCAGATTAGATTAGATTGACCTAAAAGACGTGGTCCAAAATATTTATACTTTTTACAAATGAATAATGTCTCACATATAGTTACAATAATTATATATTCCAATGATAGTTTATTGTTCAAAACAGAATTAACTTGTTTAGCCCCTACAACCTATTTGACCAATATCTTCTTAAGCTAAAATTCTCTACTTTACCCGTTACTCCTTTAAAATAGTTCAAATCAATCAATATATACATAAATGGGTTGAAACATGTAAACAAAAATCCACGTTACCTGATTTTGCTCGCTAAGAATTACTTCCCCACTGTTAGGCTTTTGTAAGCCCATAATCAGCTTAAGCAGAGTACTCTTTCCACAACCATTCAGGCCAATTATTACAATTTTCTCACCCCTTTCGATTGATATGTTTGCTTTCTTAAAGAGAACATGGATAACCAATACAACCAAAATCACATTAGTACATATTTACCATGCACAACAGGTGGAATGATTTAACAATTCATCGCTCTTAGTTTGATTACACTTAATCACCTTGTCTTCATAGCTAAAGTCCGGATTTTTTATCGGCCAAACTTCTCTTACAGTTAATCATCTCATTTGCACCAAAACCATCTCCTTTAAACAATACATCAAATAGCTATGCAGCAAAGAAATAATCGATCAAAATTGAATGATCGATCGAGCCACAAATTTAACCACAATCATCTCAAATATACCAAACTTCCAACAATTTTTAAACAAAAAATCCATAAAATGTGAATTATCAATCAAACCAGATTGTAAAAACATAAAATAAACAAATAAATAGAAAACTTACCGAATTGATATCATACAAGGAAGAAGGAAAAGGGATGCATCAAAAAGGGTTAGATTTAGGGTTTGTAGAGTAAGAATTATCAATTTCGTCAGTTAGGTTTAACTGAGAAGAAGAAAGAAAGTGAGGGCTTCGCTTTGTATCTTGTACATCAGATAGTTCGAAATAGGATTTACATGGAAGATTTAGGGCGATGGTATCGTGTACGGGGTTGAAGGAAACAGAGAAGGAAGAGGGTTCATGTATGGGGCGGAAAGAAACAGAGAAAAGAAAGAGGGTAATTAAATTTGAACAAGGGGTATTTTAGTAATTTGTAACACAATAATTAGGCCTAATGACATCATTAGCCTATCTAATGGTCATCTAATGAAGACTTATCTTTTAATCAAAGGGGGGAATCTTTTAAGAGTTTTCTTATATATATATATATATATATAGAGATAAAGATTATTAACATTAGTAGTATAAGCTAATTAAATGGAAAAATAGTTTTTTAATCTCACGAATATTTTTTTTTTGGTAAAGGAATCTCACGAATATTGTTTATGTAATTTAATGGTAATTTGTTCCCCGATGCATTTTCATTAAAGTTGTTAGTAATTATTTTACAATCGTATAATTAAAGCAAATTGTTCAATTATATTTTCTTTTCCAATTTTTAAATTCAAATACAAGTCCGATGTTAATTTGTACTTAAAAGTGTTTTTAGTTTAACCAGTTATTTTATAACTAGCTTTAATTATTATATTAACAGAGAATCTTCTACTCAAATAATAGTTAAGAGTTGACAATTAATTAAATAATAAAATATTTACTTTAAACTTAGGGTAAATTACATTTTTCATCCTTGTGGTTTTCCATATTCCCACTACCGGTCCTTTTACTTTATAAGGATAGCCACCGTAATAAATGAAGTAAAAGGACTGAAAGTGGGAAAATGGAAAACCACAAGGATGAAAAATGTAATTTACCATTAAACTTATGTCAAAACTATATATAGTCAAATTATTCGAATTATGCATCCTAGAATTCGTTAATGACTATTATTCAAATTCTTTTTGTTAAAATGATAAATTTGAGTGGAGTTAGTTTTACATTTAAGTAAAACTAAAGGATTTTATTGGTTAACTAAAAGTTTATTTAACTGGTGATATCATAAAGGTGATTTATATAATATATTTAAGATTTAAGATAATTAATTAATGTATATAAAGAAAAACATAATATGTAGTCAATTTCAAATCCAATACTAAATTCAATTTTAATACGAAACTAATACTATGAACATCAAATATGAAGGAAAACATAATAAGGCTATAAATATTAAGTTATATGTATTTCCAGTTCCTTATATATAAGTTATTATTATCAAAATTATATTTCCATCTTCAAGTTATATGTAGTAAATACTTAATTTAGATACTTAATATTATTATTACATGTTAACATTATATTATAATAAATAGGGTTTTGCTAACGTGTGCCCCCGTGGCACACGTTAACATGCATTTAATGAACATGTAATTTCCTTAAATAACGGAATTTGTAATTAATATATGTATAAAAAAGGTAAATATTAGATAGAATTAATGACTATTAAATGCAAATATTAATATTTAAGGAAATTACGAGTTCATTAAATGCATGTTAACGTGTGCCACAGGGGCACACGTTAGCAAAACCCTAATAAATTTGATAATTGATAATGACTAATATTATTACATGCTACTTTGTATTATAATAAATTCAATAATGATTGCTTTTAGAAAACATCCGATATACATAGTTACGTATATACATGAATATTTGTATATGCTTTTAATGAGTGGTAAAGTTCACATGTTAATTCTGAAATTTCATATTGTGATCATGAATAGTCGTTATCAAATTTATGCAGGGTATCAATTACTAAAAGAGTCACTGGATGGATGTGAGTACACATTTTTATTGAGTTGCTAATGATTTACAATCCTGATTATGATTTGATTATATTAAATCAATTTTTATTTGATAATAATTTGTCAAAATTAATTTATATGCTCTATTTATTAAATAATATACACTCTATAATATAAATTAATCCTAACCATTCAATGGATTAGCAATTTAAATTATAACCATTGATTAAGATTAACAATTTTGACAACCTAAATAGTGAATTAGGATTGGACTAAAGACTAAATTACCCACAAACTTTTTAATTCCAGTCAATTAAATATGCCAAAAATGATCTGATTAAAAAAAATCAATAAAAACAAAACCTATGTTTGCCGACAGCAAAAACAAAGCCGGTAAAAATTCGAAACCTATATGTTGCGCAACTCGATACGCCCGTGGTTGCTGGCACTGCGAAAATGACCGGAATGAGAGTGATCTCCAGACCAATCAGATCCATCCAATTTCTGAGTTTGGGTATTTTTTTGGTGTCGAACTGTTTAGGTACCCGCGACTTCAGTTCGACTGAAGATGATTCCTGCTAAATTAGTAGTTGGCTATGTGTTTGATCAATGTGAAACACAAAGGTATCCTATAATTACTACTTGCTTGATTTGCTCTCACTAGCTGATGGATGTGAGCATGACAATTGAGGTGTAGTCCAAGTATTCAATTGTTTCATAAATTGCTTAATGCCTACTCCTTATATGATAGTCCTTTTATATTCATGTGTGACTTTTCTTCAAATTACCAAATACCCATGTAATCCTTTATGTTCATTGCTTGATTAGGTACATCTATATTCTCCATTTAGCTACATGATAATTAGTGTGGACCAAAGGTGTTCGATGAAATGTTTATGAGAAACATGTTTACGTTATACAATCATTGATACATCCATTTTAGATTCATGTTTTTATATATTAATGATGACCGTGTGTTTCTTAATTTGATAAAATGCTCAACTGAGTAGAGTGCTACTTTGCTAAATTCAACCAAATTGTGTAATTGTGTAACACCCAACTTTCGATACAACTGTTTGATGATTTACACCTCCTGCTGGTTCATGTTATTGTTAAGCAATCAAATTTTTGGTTAATGAGAATTTGCAGACTTGTGTTATGTTTATTTGTCAAATTGCTTGATAATAAGGAAATGTCACATTGTCATCATATATTGCTGTCAGAACTTTAGGATATATAGCTCCAGGTGTACTTCATCTGTAATGGTTTAGTTTTTATATTGATGTGATTAGTGATGATGACATATTGATGTAAATGGTTGAACCTTCTAGCAATATATGTCTAATATAACTATCATTGTATAATTTGTATTATATCAGGGGAAAGAAGCTAAATTGTAATGTTTGGGGCAATCATGCGAAAAAGTTCAAGATTTTATGGCTACAAAGAAACAAAATTCTGACCATATTATCATTATGGTTCTGAACGCAAAGCTCAAGGAATGGCCAAAAGGTATTGTACAAGACTTTTATACAACATATATAAGGTACATAGTTTGTGTAAATTCCATGATTTATTGATAAATTTCTTATGCGTATTATAGGTAGTCCTCAAGTATCAAACCAATAATGAACTTGCAGTTGTTGAGTATCTTGAAAACATTTTACAAATTCTACAAACTGGTAGAGGTATATTTACTTGGACATTTATAATAAGACTACTATATGTATACTAAATGGGTCACCCTTAATCATATATGCATATCATACTTATCATCCATTGTTTACTTTAGGTCGAAATGGGTCGGCACAAAATCATTTTGGTCGACTTAAATTGCCATATTAAAAATTCTGACGTGGGATTGGTAATGTGATTTAAAATATGTAATATTTATTATATCTACGGTTTAAATTGGGTATAAATGGTTTTTCGCGAAATCATTCGGGTCGGCCAGAATTTCCAAGTTTGAACTTTTTGATGTGGGATTAATGCAGTACATATAATATTTATCTTTCTACTACTGTTGAATTTGTGTCAAAAATGGGTTGGCACAAACTAAGTGGGATGACCCGTTAACCTGACCCAAATTGGGGTATTATCTGTTTATTGAAGTATGGATGTGTGATTGATGTAGAATGAGAGCAAAGTTCATGACTACATGTACTCACAGCCCGAAATCAACGACAAAAATGAGGCCAAAATCCTGATCGACTGGTTCATAGAAATTCACAACAAATTCGAGGTCACTAATTAAACATTGTCCTTCAGAAATTCCCATATTCAATTTTTTGATGTGCAACTGATAAATTGATTCAAAAGATGCAACATTTATGTATTTACTGTTTAGTTTGGGTAATAATGGGTTTCCGTGAAATCTTTTGGGTCAGTCAGATTTTTCATGTTTGAACTTTTTAACGTGGGATCAATGCACTACAGATAATATTTATCCTTTTACTGTTATATTTGTCCCTCAACTAAAGCTCATTTATTGAGTTAAGATTATTCAAATTATGAATTGTTAGATCAACATTTCCCCTCTTAAAATACAAATCATTTTACATTTGAAGTTGTGACTGTAGATGGGTTTAGGTTAGATTTGTTAGTTTGAACCTATTTTTGAGTTTACGTACATTTGACTTTTAGATCAATAGTTATTAATTGAACAAAATCAAAACTTTGTTTTGAAATTTATGGTGATGATAGTTGTATGTAGTAAGAGATAGCACAACCCATGAATTAAAGTAACTGCCATGAATTAGAACAATAGTCATTTGAAAATAGGATCACTATTATCGCAGCTATGGATATTGTCTTATGTCAACTTCTTGAGTACATGGTCTCTAAAAGTGAAGGAAAAATAGCATTCCCTGTATTTTGCTTTTAAAAAATTTATAATCATATTCAGAGTTTTCTCATCTTGTGGTTTTTCTAGGTTAACATTCTGTTGTTGTGTCCTTTACACGTATCTTAAAAAATTTCATGCGAGTCGTACTCAAGACCTCGAGCTTGGAAGCCAGATGCTAATAAAAGGTATCAGCTATCGAACATATTTCGTATACCATTTGAATGAATTTTGTTGTGTACTTGGGACCATTTATATTCTTGGTTTTGATCTTAAGTTCTGCTTAGATGGTTCTTTAGTTTTACCCATGTCATTGATGCCACAAATTCAAATGGTACATGTATACGAACACTCTAAATTCTGATGGCTATTTTGAATGGAAAATGGATTGTTACATTCGAGTTTATTGATCTTAGCCGTTGATCTTTAGTTTTAATTAAACAAAATTGTGACGTGTGTTTTGTTTTTAGGGGTCAAAGCTTCTATGGAAGCCTGACATCTTGTGAATGCAGAACTGTGCAAAGTCCGTCTAGATACCCATAGATGTTCTGGTGGCCCCAAATTAAGGAGGCTGAGTCCTTGACAATGTAAGAATACTATTTCATCTTTTCGTTAAGTGATGATCTTTTCGTTAAGTGATGCTCATGGTATATGCACGTTTAAGAACTCAACTATTTCAAAAATTCTTTATTGATGACCTTAATGTCTTTGGAGGGTCAAAAACTTTCAATGTAAAAGATGAGTACAACTAACAATTTTATAATGATCTAATTTTTGAGTTATATGATTTAGGTGGTTTTATGCTTAAAAAAAACTTTGGGCAATTTTTGACCCTTTCAAACCATTTGACCTTAAGACTTTGAAGCTAATTTTCTTGATATATTAGTTTGACCCGTTGGAGATAAAGCATGAATTGACCCACTTTCCGGTAAAATTGACTCCTTTACTTACAACTGGACTCATTATTTGAGTATATTGTCATGAGTTAAATCAACTTTGATAGTTATTAAAGTTGGCATCACATGAATATTTATCTTATTTTTTATTATAATTGATATAACTTTGTTAAGAATTTGGTTTGTGAGCCATAATGATCTGATTTTTTGTTGAACTGAGGAATACAGCTGAAAAAAAAATCTACACTTGCACAAAAAAATATATATTAGTCATTTTAAGAGGTTGCCGCAAGATCCTCCTGGAACATGACCGTTGCAACTTTAATTCATAGCCAGGAATACAAATACACCATCTTACACACGACTAACACCGACAACCTTTTTTTTTCCTCTTTTAATGAATTTGTTATCATATTAAATTAACTGAAGTTGTTAATAGTGTTAGTTGTTTAACAATAGTCGGTTTTAACTTTTTGCAACATTGTTGCTATACTCATGCACTTATCAAATCCATGGTACCCTGGTTAGCTCGGAGGGGGACTGATAAGGAATGTGGCTGTTTTGTTACTAACAGTTTTTTAATAAATTTTTGTTTCATTCTTGTACTAAGAATGTATAAGACTTTGCTTGACTTTCAGTGTCTTAAACAAGCCGACACCGAAGAAGTTTGTCATCCTCAAAGGCCATCTTATAGCTGATATTCTAAAGTTTTATTTCTGGTACATATTATCCTTCCTTCAAATTAGAAGTGCAAGATGGGCTAATTAAATAATTGGTAAATTTTGTTAACATTCTGAATGGGGTATGTTGACCCAAATACTTGTTTTGTCCAATTTTCTGAACTTCTGTGTCAGCAATTAATAAATGGCACGTCTAATTTATAATCACAATAAATATTTTATTTTGGTCCCTTAGGAGATTAGCGATAATCTTGCTGATGTTCATGTTACAGGATGTCGTTTCCTAGATACTTGACAAAGTTGTTCTTGAGCCTACGTTTTGCCCCATGTAAGCTCAATTGTGTTCAAGTATTAATGTGAAACTGGCTCCATTTCCGTCTGATGAGCCCGGTGGAAAAGAGATCAAGTTCAAACGATTGTTGTTGAATATTTACTATGAGGCTTTTGAAGGCGCATATTGAATGAGGGAAGAGATATTTCATATAACAAATATTGAGTGATAGTCCGAACGTAAAGATAAGGAAAGGCTCTTAAACTTCGTATACTGGGAAACATGCGTTTGATTGGTGAGCTTTTATAACAGAAGATGTTCCCTGAAAAGATTGTTCCTCACATTGTTCAGGTTTGTTTAATCTTGCTTAACCGGTCACATGTCACTTACCTTATTGACTAGAGCTGATAAATTGTGTTGTATAGGTTGGGTAACGGGTAAATGGGTCGGTGTCAAAAGGTTGAAAACGTAATCCGAATTGACGCATTAACAAGTAAATAGGTTGAAAATGTTGAACCTGCTGTTTTACTAAAATCACTTTTGTTAAATTTGTGTATGGTTCATAAAATTAGGAGCTTTTAGGGCCCCGACAGTAAAATTCGAAGGCAGAGGAGAATGTTGATTCCATAGGGCCACTTTTTCCAGACTATAAGCAAAGTAATTCACTAGAACACGAAATCGTGACTGGTTGATGATGCTTACTTCATCCGATAGAAGGACATGCAGCGGATCAACTGCTTGCACTAAGTATAAGGTTAATGGATTGCTAGGTATGTTATCAATCTCAGCTCAAGTAACTGGACCTTAAGACGGGCAACCAATATGTTATTTACACCTGAGGTATGTACTTGTGGTTTCTGATGTTGTTCCTCATGTAATATTCCGTTCCCATCCCTGCTGTTGCTATCTCACAAAGTAGCCAGAAGCTAGAAGTGAGCCTTTTGTGGTTAAAGATCATCGTAGCGAATATTAGTCTCTTAATAGGATGATCAAAAGGTTAAACCTTAATAAGTACACGTTATATAGCTTGGGTAAAATTTGAACTTAGAGGTGACCATTATTTAACCCAATTATGTATGAATGGGTGAAGTTGGATTGTGTTATATCTTGACTATTAATACTTAATACTCCGTAGGTTGTTACCTTATTCTATATTTTAATATGATATTGTAAATCTGTTGTTACGATTTAGTAATTTTTGAAATTCAATACAGGTGTAAAAAGTCTTCGACTACAAGTAGTCTAGCATTATATTTGAGTTTATAGGTCATATAGGGAATGATTTTTGAGATGACAACAGATTATTATATATACTACTAAATGCAAATAATAATAATTTTTATAAGATTTGTATCATGTTATAATCATTTAATCTGTAGGACAACCTTAAATGAAAGTGTCGATTGAAGGAACTACTTGGTAGAACCATGAATGAGTAGTTTGCATAAACTATCTGTAAAAAGCATCCTTACTTAAAACATCTTGACTTTAAAAGGCAATGTGTCTGAATCTTTGTCATTCAATTATAGCTATCACAACCACCGGGATTACATTGTCTACTACAACATGGTAGCCACCTTGTGTTTTTGAACACATTGCCTTTATCAAGTCCCCAATCCGCATATCCGCATATGATATTGTAGTCTGGATGCTCTGTCTGATGACGCAGTAAGGTATAACGTCATCGACCAATGTGGCAAGATGGGTGGGTCAGGTCAATGATTTTGGGCCATTGCATATACTTTTGGGCATGGATTGGGTTAGTTGAGTTGTACATTAATATTATGCATATATAGTATTTTAAGTATATATAAGAGAGATAATGTCATAGACTATATAAGGAGTATAAATAGATATATATGTATAGATTAATGTCCTAACTTTCCTCCATCATATACAATTGGAGATCTATGTCATGAGTTGAGGTAGTACTTTATAAATGTAGCTCATTTGCAAAGCTATAAATATCACCATCTATGTTTGCGAATGAGCACTATGGGTCAAGTTCTGAAATATTCAAAGCTTCAAGGTAGATGTTTTTGCACTTGATAAGTTTCTAAAGGTGTATAAAAATGCTAAGACTAATATGGAATAGTTTTTATTGAGTCTCAAACTCTTAACATATAGAGTAAATGATTATGAGATACGTGTAAATGATGTAGCAATACATATCAGTCTAAGGTTCATTTTTCAAACCTTCACAGCAGCTTAATAATGAGATCCAAATATTATATTAAAGGAAATTTAACTCACATGTCTCTAACTTGTGATCATGAGTCATGACCGATACTTATGCTATTTATAGAAGAATTTTCTGAAAATAACCAAAAAATGCATTAATCATGAATAAAAGTGATTTGTCAATACTGAATAGCTTATACCTATATTAATCATGACTCAACCCATGGTTCCATCGGTTCCATCAGACGAGAAAGAGACGAGACCATTGGGAGAGCTCTTATAATACAAAAAATGTTTTTAAAAAATTTTATTAGTTAGCCCGCGAATTCGCGGGTTATAAACTAGTATATTATATTATTATATAGATTTAAGAAGAAGAGATATGCTACGTTTGTATTTTTTACCTTGATCGTTTATTTACTGACCAATTAGATCAACGGCTTCAACTCGTCACGTTTTCATCAAAATTTAAATTTTTATAAAACTTGACCACCATTTCTGACTTGCAAGGGGAATTGTTTTGGTATTTTCAATTCATAGTTTGCTTGAGGACAAACAAAGTTCAAGTGTGGGGGATTTTGATATTGCCTAATTTATACATGTTTACCTTGGCGATATCCCTCATTTATGTTCAAGTTATTTATTAATTTATGAACCTTTGGTACTTAATTTGTTATAATTCGCATTTCAGGTTCGATAATGAAGTTTCAAGGAAAAGAATCAAATAGCGAGTGTAAATCGAGCAAAGGGATCAAGAGAATCAAATAAGGATACTGTCATGGTCATTACTCATTTCATCATGGCCATGACACCACATTGACCAGCTTCTTAAATCGTTGACTTTGGCTGTCATGGCCATGATACTATCTGTCATGGCCATGATGTCGAATTCTTAGGTTTTAAAACACAAAATTAGGTCATAATCGGGGGATCCAGATTTGGAGAAGAAAAACAGCCTTGGAGACCATCCTTGGGCGATTTTGGGACACAAGAAGAGAGCTCAAAATGGAATATTAAAGACACTCGATTCTCTTATCTTCTTCGGTTGCATTTAATCTTTCATCGAGTAGACATGATTACCGTCTTGTTTATCTTCTTTTGCTTGATTGTTTCAACCCTAATCATGGGCTAAATTCTTAATGTTTATCTAGGCTAATAACTCTATATGTTGGACATATTTTGTGATTGGTTCTTATTCGTATGATAAATTGATGCTTAATCATTGAACGATTTGTATTACGGTTCATTAAATTCAATCAATTGATATTGCGTTTGTTTCAATGAGTGAAAACTCTTGCATTTAACGTTGTGTTTACTTGATTATTAATCTTGTGCTTTTGATTGGAGACAATAAAAGAGTTGAATTGGATTATACGAATTGAAATATAGGTGGATCATACTAAGAGAGATCTTGTATGATTGTTGGTTTTTACGAGATTAATACCACACGATTAATTAATTGACGATTAAATCGGAAGATGAACACGTCAGAGGCAAGTTGAAATGTTGATTAAATGACGTTAATGGTGTACGTGGAATTACTTGCTTATGTGAATTTAATGATTTTGAATAAATCAATCATATGTGGTTATGGTAACTAGTTAATTCCTAATCGTGTATATGCTATTAAGGTGTTATGAAATGTGTTTTGATTATTGCCAAGCTGTTAATTATGTGGCTAAGTATGTGGAAATTACATTAAAGATTGATGATATGAAGTAGCCTGAGAAGGAAATGTGTATAACATAATCTAACGACATCTGACCAACGTAGTTATATTATGCTATTTCACATGGAGTTATTGAGGCTGCCAAATATCAGAGAGATTTAATGTGATTATAGAAATTGAGTGTAAGAATAGTGTAAATGTAAGTCCCTAGTTCTTAGGATCGATAACTTCGTTATCTGTAGTATTAAGGTGCGGAATCTCTCAATACGATGTTATCTTACTAACAACGAATAAGTTCGCGTTTATAGGATTAATAACTAATATGCTTTGCTTTAATCTTTAGACAATCAAAGCCTAGCCGTTAGTCGTTAGGTTTTTCTCTGGTAAAACTGAAATCACAGGTCTTGAAATCGGAATAAGCAAAAAGTTCTTATTTTCACGGAATGAAAACATATTTATATCAAGTCTCGGCTCGGCTCGCATGGGCCTGCGAGTCCAGCCCAACTCGCAGCCCAAGTCCGCTTATGGACTCGGCTCGCCAAGACCATTATGATCCTTATGATCCTTGCGAGTTCAGGTCTCACCTCGCAGCTCAACTCGCTGCGACTTGAGATCTCGACTTGCACCAAACGTATATTTATTTCGTATTTAACATTCGTCTAACTTTAACACAATAATATAATTAACGAATATTACTAACAAAACAAATGGTCATTTACAAATCTAAACCAATGTACAAACATGATAATAATTACACCAATCCTATTTCAAGCTAGATCTGTTGTCACAACCTATGTTTCAACAGACTCCCCCTTGACAATAGCTCTAGCGTCTTTATCTTCATATTGTCTTTGGTTTTTAAGAGTAAATCTTACTACCTGCAAAAATCTTAAGCTTGATGCATGTTTTAACCATCCTGTGATAATCTTGTGCTAAATCACCCCATTCAAAAGTAGAAACGATCTTGTTCTTGTATAACATAATCAGATCTGCCTTTGACAAGTTCATCAGGTGTCTGTGATCATAAACACGAAGAATCTCTTTTTCGCCATCAGGATAATCATCATCAGCTTCAATCATAAAGGCTTCTCCTGTTCCAGCATCTACCCCCCAATATTTTAACTTTCCCAAAATATTCTGAGGCATAGTCTTCATAGGTATTTATTTAATGCATTTGACTGCTGGATAAACCTTCTTCCTTCTTCTTCTTCCTGTCCTCTGACTGAGTTCGTTCAGCTTTATCGTTTTTCCTTTCCTTGGCTTAATCTTTGAAAACTTCATAGATAATCCCTCAGTCCTAATGATACGCTCAACATACTTAGCATAATCATCATTACTTGGATTGATCATTTCTAATCTAGCCAAGTCTCGAATCTCATATCGAGGCAACGAACTAAACACTGCAAGCTTCTTCTCAAAATATTGAACCCCGTCAAACCTTTTGATCGCGAAGAGCTTCAGGTCAGAGCCATAATACCATCCAATAATGCCAGTTTTGAGTACACGCTTTCCAGTAATATCAACTTCTTTCAAAATGCGTGGCTTCTTCTCCTTTTTCTTTTTAAGCATTTCTTGGATAAACATTGGATTACCAACCAAATGTTTGTATTTGTCCACTATTTCTTCAACTTCAGTATCTGAATCTTCAGAAGCATTCTCAAAAGCTTCTAAATCAATAACTGATTCTCCTTGTTCATTCACAAAAACAAATTCAGTCGTTGACGGATTCATAACATGTTCATCTACATTTGCATCCAGATCAACACCTTCATCTATCACAGATTCAAATACCGCAGTCCAATCTTCAGGAAGTTTAAACTCTTCTTCTTCAATATCATAATCAATATCTTCATCTAGCTCATCCAAAAGATCATCTTCTGAATCTGATAGATCAAGCATTTCCATTCCTAGAGAAAAACATAAATACAAATATATCAATAATTCAAATTCTTCATTGATTTCCCTGAACCAATCTAACAATTTCTTTATTAATCCTTTTGTATTATTAAAACTAATAATATAAACGCATTCTATATAACCTTTTAAATCTTTTATTGATTACCCTGAATCAAACTAAGATTTCTAAAGTCTTATCTCAAACACTTAGTAAATATTTAATTAAATTTAAACTCTAATGTCTTGTGAACAATCACCAAACATTTATGTTTACCATTAATTAACTTATATAATTTCCAAGACTTAATTGAACTGTTATATTTTCCAACACCTTAATTTTCAATTATATCTTTAAATTATATATCATTTACCTAGTTATCACATTTTTAACTTGTCAGTTATACAAACTCTCAAGTCTAAAATGCATATGTTATATAAAAATTTTGACCGCCGATATTAATCGGAACACGCCGCTCGACTACTCAATGAGTCGGAAGTCTTTCGATCACTATTTTTATCTTAACATATATAAAATCACATAAATTTAAATTACATAAAACATATTTTACTTAAAATAATAATAATCTTAAACCGAATATATTTACACAATAATATTAAGTTCACATTTGTTCAATACAAATTATTACAAATATTACAGTACTATGCGAATACTAAGTTATCTTACCAGCTTCAGTATCACCCGGTACGGTCTTATCTGTATTTGTTCCTGCTCCAGCACCACTAGCTTCAGCACCAGACTCCCCCTGAGTTGTAGCTTGCTCACCAGTCTTTGAAGGACCGGTCTGCTCACCACTCGGTGCATTGGGATCATCGTCTCTGTCAGAGTCTCTTTTCTTTCTCAGCTCATCCTGCTTGCACGACTCCAAGTATACCAATACCTCCCCCTGAGCAGACTGTCCTGAATTAACTCTCAACACCAAACGTTCTAAGTTATCAAGCTTCGGTCGCTGGGCAGTAAAATCATCAAGTAGCGTATTGTGATTCTGCAGCAGTGTGTTATAAGCCTGACTCTGCTGAAGCACTTGCTGGCCAAGAGTAAGATTGTTCACAACCAACTCTGGAATTCTCGCAACAACCTTCTCTAACTCCTTCACTTTCGACTCCAAGGATGTAATCCTTTCAGCATCAGTCATAGAAGTAATAGGAATGATCGTCGGTCCAGGTGGTGTCAGCAAAGCAACATGTGACTCAAAAGTATGCGGTGGAAGTGGCTGAGTCAAGGCTGTCGTAAGTAGATCAGCTGTGAATGTGCTTGCTGTAGTAGTCGGAATCGGCTCCGAACGTACTAAGTCAACAATCTCCTAAAAACGTTAGAAACAAATTAAATAAGTAATTGTTACAGATTACTCCGTCTCAATCTCTAATTAATTTTGTAATACTTGTATTACTAAACTTATATCTCATACCTTAACAGGTACATACATCGGTTCAGACTCTACCGATATCACCGTCTCGACCTGCGGTGTATCTTGAGCAACTGTCACATAATTAACTGTCTCAGTTCAACTCCTGATAAACAACAAGTTAAGATTATCTAACTTTATATAATACTAACCTTCTTTGATGGTCAAATTTCTCGACCTCTTCCTCAGCGGAGTTTCAACCTCCTCAGGACCTTCCTCCAGAATACTCTTGCCCTTCCTCTTCTTTTCAGAAATAGACGGAGGAGGAGAAGGTGTATTCTCAGAATCCTCATCTGAAGCCGTCTCACCGTCACGACCTCCAGATGATCCAACAGGATCCTAAATGTTGAATATATTAAACATTTATGATTAGCGTAAATCTCTATCATACAATTTATATATATTTAAGATTAATCAGATATAATACCTTAACCGGTACAACAACTGATCTATCTTGCTGTCTCTGCTCCCCCTCAGGTATTACAACCTCTGGGTTCACAGCCGCAGCTTCAGCTTCATGTTCATATCCTGATATTTATATTTTATAATCAGAAACATTGTCCAATTAACTAAATATCTAATATCAGTATAGAGATATAATAATATTATACTACATGATTAATAAAAGTAATCTATCAAATAAGTATCTATAATATTATATAATGGAAACAATACCTGTTCCGGAGTAATCTCAAAGAACAGATCAATTTCCCTCATCTCGGGATCTTGTGCCTCGTCATTATGACCTAGCACCTCTTGCACCACCTGTGCAGCAACATCTGGATTCACCTGTTCCCCAGCATGTCCAGGTTGTTCCAAAACATCCTCCAGAAGCTCTTGTGGACCTTCAGCATGACCCACATCAGCTACAGGATCTGGAACAGCAGTAGGAGCAGCAACATCTAGCCAACCATGATTTGGCGGCGTCACATAGGCAGGATCGACAATATATCCAAAAGGTGGTCGCTCCTCAGGCTTAACCACCCCTTCCTTCCTCACTGTCTGCAAAAACATAGCATTGTACCCTCTGAAACCAATAGTGTCAACACGTAAGTGCGGCTCAGGAATAGCAAGCTCTGGCAGACGAGCTCTAATGATCAGCATACAAAAACGTGGGTAAACCAGAAATCGTGATCTGACAGAACCCGAAATCTGTCTAGCTAGCTCTCCAAAAATGTAATCACAAAAATTGTATGGTTTGTTATAAACCAGGGACGGTACAGCTGATACAAGGGCAGGACTTAACTCATCGAAACCTCCCTTCTTTGGTGCAAAAACCGTGACAATCACATGCCATAGAAACCTCCATTGTCCAATAACCAGAGGCTTCTGGAATTGACGTCCTCGTCTATCACCTGTGTATCCCATACGGGCGATAGCTCCCTCTATAAAATCCATGGGATACTCCAAATCCCCATTCTCTTGCTCTTCCGTACCAAGCTGTAAAATCTCCCGAAGATTACCAGCCGTAAAAACAATCGGTTGGTTATTAACCGTTGTTCTAATCTCTGGTGGATTGACCGATTGGTCATACTGTATATCCGTCCAGAAATCATTCAGAATCGCCTGAGAAATAGGTGGAGATGCTGTAACAGCATACCGAATACGTGAATGTGCCAAAAAAGTAAGCACTTGAGCTACTTTGTTAGCTCCCTTTGCGCGTACATCAAGATCAACAAGAATGTTGTGACCTTTATCGAATTGTCGAGCCATATCTATAAAAACACAAATGACAACAACAATTTAAAGCACGTTAACAGATTTTAAACTATAACATATTATGAAAAAGTAATCATCAAACATCTTAGTTTTAAGTTATATATATATATATAACTTGTTACATAATTGTCTCAAGTCGTATACATAAATATGTAACATATATAACTTATAACTAATAAGTTGTAAGTCCAATATGTAATTTCCGTTAGTTACTTGTTTATTTAAGATTCTCAAGTCATTAACGTTTTATAAAACCAATATATATATTATACCGCTAACATAAAATTAGGACACGCCACTCGATTACTTTTTGAATCGGTAGACTTTCGATATAAATATATACATTGTAATAGGAGTCCAATATATATAAGTTATTACTTAAAAAGTCTTAACATATATAAATTAATCTATATATATATATATATATATATATATATATATATATATATATATATATATTTTAAAAAAATTCGAAATCCTGGACTCGCAGAAGTAACCTATGCGAATCGAGTTCAACTCGGTTCGCATCTCAACTCGCAATTGAATTCGCAGCCTATTGAACTCGCAAATCAAGTCGATCCGCAGATCAACTCTTCAGTCGATCCGCTAAGCAACTCGATCCGCTAATCAACTCGCTGCGAGTTGAATCGTAAACTCAACTCGTTTGATGAACTTCCGTCGCGAGTTTAAACTTAAAATCGATGATTTTGTTAATTTTAACACGATCAATCAATACATTCACATTCATTTAGGTTCGTTTAACATTAACCCTAAGGATTCAAGTCCAATAACACCATAAATCTATATGAATCGCTCAAACTTCAAACCGAAACCCTAAGTTTTTAAAACTTTCGATTTCTTGTAATTTAAAAGGTGAAATCCGTTGATTTATACCTTAATCGATGCACAATCTGAAGATGTATAAAAACTACGGATTGAAAAACTCGTTCCCGGTCTCAAAGTATCGAAATCAAACGAAAATAGATTTTCGTCTCGTTTCGCCAGGAAGTGGATTCGCAGAGTATAAGTGAACTCGCGAATATGAAGTGGGTTCGGTGATGTTTGACTCGCTTGACCACCCCTTTATACTCTGTATTCGATTCGCGAGAGTAGAACTCGATCCGCATGTTAACTAAGTCAACTCGCAGGATTAAATTAAAATACGAATTAAATACTAAATATAAATTAAAACCCCTCATTTGTACACGTCTAAAATAAAATTATTTTTCACTTGTATTTGTTACGATTGTTCAACTCAAAATAGAAATTATTCAGCATAATTTAATTCCAAAGGGTAAATTCTAATAAAAACAAAAACTTTATTTGAAACATAAAGCTAAAAATAAAATAAAATACGAAACATAAAAACTAACAGTGGTATCAAGTACCATTTTATTAATTACTTCAATAAAATAGAGTACATAACTCAATTGAATAAGAATTTAACTGCTTAGGGATCATATTAGAAAGAACAAGCTATTTAAAATATATTAAAAAGTCTAAGTAGATTGTTAGTATACATACCTTATGAAATTCAAATAAATTACCATAAAATTACAACTAAGTTTATCATTTATACATTTATATTTATAAAACTATATCTTAGGTACCTTTATCCACATAGCATAATTAATAAATGCATTACTCACTTAAAGTGAATATTTTATTTATAGATAGTTCAAGACGATTACTGGTATTATGATCCACATAAACAAATTATACTCGACTTTCTAAGCACACACTTTATTGTTAGTATGAATATTATCAAGTGCTTCCTATTATATGACATACTGAAGAATTTCAAGTAAGACTCATAACACTGCATTATTTAATTTCAAGGTAGCGGTTACCAAATGATGTATCTTTTCGAAACATATAACATACACTTGAATTTAAATGTCAGAAAAATGTCAGACATACCTTGAATATGCTATGTTATCCAAGTCTGTACTTAGTACAACAGAGGATCCCTTCTAGCATAATTCAAAATATATTTGAGAATATTAATTTAATTAAAGGCTTCAGGTCTGTACTCAGTACAACATAAGTCACCAGTAATTATATTAATACCCATATTTCTACTATTTGTCAATTATAAAAATGCATGATAACAGTGTATGGCAATACCATCATTCAACAATTAAGACTAATGTCATACATCATAGAATAGTAACACAAGATAATAAACAAGTAATTAATTAACTTCTTAAGGCTTTTAGAAAATGTCGTATAATTTGCCTACCAGTACATCATATGATGAAGCCATCTTATCTTTTAAATAAAATTGATAAATTATAACTTGTGGATATAGGTGTATAATCAAATAAATATAAACACATACCTGATAGAACCGCTGTAGCTCTAAAGTAACTTTATTTGAACCTACTAACATATCACACTTAGGACTTAAGCTTATTATTGTGAAGCTTATTCTCCTAATTTACTATCATCTCCCTAGTTTTTGCAGATAAAAACTAAAAATTTAAAGAATATTATGTTTATATTCTTTAATGAAGGCGATTCCCCTTAGGTAACAAGCAAATGAATGCCATACGCCTTTTAAGAACATAGAAATACTAACTATTACAAAAATACCCTTGGAAGACTAATCACTCTGGATTTCTCATTCCGTTTAGTTGAACCAACGTCTCAAATCTTGCTCTGTCGAACGCCTTTGTGTATAAGTCTGCTAAGTTATCCAATGATGGAACCTTAACTAATTTTATCAACTTCTTCTCAGCACAATCTCTAATAAAATGATGTCTAATATCAATGTGTTTAGTTTTACTGTGCTTCACCGGATTATTGGTGATCGACATAGTTGATTCATTATCAATCATCATAGGAGTATTGGTTATATTTAACCCGTAGTGCCGCAGTTGCTGTTGAATCCAAAGCACTTGAGAGCAACAGCTGCCAGCTGCAACATACTCAGCTTCACATGCAGAAATGGCTACCGAGGTTTGCTTCTTGCACTGCCAGGATACTAATCTACCTCCTAGGAATTGACATCCTTCGGTCGTAGATTTCCTATTCTGATTGCATCCTCCATAATCAGAATCAGTATAAGCTATGAGATCTAAGTCTCCATCAGTCGGATACCAAAGACCCAGCTTAGGTTTCCCTTTGAGGTAACGAAAGATTCGTTTAACAGCTTGCATATGTGACTCTTTCGGATTAGCCTGATATCTTGCGCATAAACAAACAGCAAACATTATGTCAGGCCTAGAGGCTGTTAGATACATTAGCGATCCGATCATGGCTCTATAAAGAGTTGGATCCACATCGCCATCACTCGATGTATCTGGACCTAGTCCATGATTGACTGGAATTGGAGTATTGTAGACCTTACTTTCATCCATCTTAAAGCGTTCCAATAGCTCATGTGTATATTTAGATTGATGAATAAAGAATCCATCATTCTTTTGATCAACTTGTAATCCTAAGAAGAAATTCAACTCTCCCATTGCAGACATTTCAAACCTTTTTCTCATGACTTTCTCGAATTCTTGACACATCTTTTCATCAGACGATCCAAAGATAATGTCATCAACATAAACTTGCACGAGAAGAAAGTCTTTCTTCTTCTATTTCACAAACAGTGTACTATCAATCGATCCTCTTGTAAATCCATTCTCAAGTAGATACGTTGATAGTGTTCCATACCATGTCCTAGGTGCTTGATGTAATCCATATAGAGCCTTATTCAAACGATATACTCTATCTGGATACTCAGGATCAGTAAACCCTGGCGGTTGTGAAACATACACCAATTCTTCCACTTTGCCATACAAGAAGGCACTCTTAACATCCAACTGATAAACCTTTATACCATAATATGATGCGAATGCTAAGAACACCCTAATTGCTTCTAGCCTAGCAACTGGTGCAAACACTTCATTGTAATCTATACCTTCTTGTTGATTAAAACCTTGAACCACTAGACGAGCTTTATTGCGAGTAACGATTCCCTTATCATCTCTCTTGCACTTAAATACCCATCTAGTTCCAATTGAATATTCTCCCTTTGGTAGGTCAACCAACTCCCATACTTGTAATTTAGAGAACTGAGATAGTTCTTCTTGCATTGCTTCTACCCACGAGCTTTCTTTTAAATCCATTTGAACATTTTTAGGCTCGACTTGTGAGATAAAGCATGAATGTAGACATTGATTAGGAATCCCTATCTCTTTCAATGCAGTATACAAGCTTTGGTATTCTAAATTTTCAGACGTACTAGCTTTTGATTGAGTCCTTGTTTGAACTGGAGTATTAATATCACCGATGATGTTTCCAACGGGATGATTCTTACTCGTTCTTGTTGAAGCAACAGGCTCAACAGGAATCTCATCTCCTAAGTTAGTACCAATTTCCTCATAGACACTATGTTGTTCAGTAGTGTCTTCCAAATCCGGTACACCCTCTTTAGATAACTGTGAGTTATCAATACCCATAGATATTCTTAACTCTCTCAGTGGAGTGAGGATTTCATCCACTAATTTGTCAGTCAGCTCTTCTTCATTTAGAGGTGTATCTACTTTAGATTTTTGAGATCCACTAGTAGATGGTTGATTTGGATCAACATTTGTTTGGATTCCAGAATTCGGAACACTCGATGTTGAAGTATGGCCAGTATCCACATCTTCAGACAATAAATGTTCAGCTATCTCCGAATCACTGACATAGTCACTAATAGGAACTTTAAATGATGCAAAAAGATCAGAATAATCAAATTGCCAATCTAAGCCCTTATGAACATCCGGTGAGTAGCTCGTAACTTCAATGTTATAAACTACTTCCAAACGTCATGTGACTTTATTAAAGACTCTCTTGTTTGGCGAATTGGGCATATAACCTAGGAAAAATCCTTCGTCAGCCTTCTCACCAAATTTAGCTTGATGTCCGGTCTTTAATATTGTGCATGAAACTCCAAAGGGTTCAAACCCTTTTAAGTTAGGTTTCTTATTGTTTAAAAGCTCATAACAAGTCTTGTTATGTCTTTTAACCGTAAGAACTCTATTGAGAACATAACATGCTGTATTCACTGCTTCTGCCCAAAAGATGACCGGAAGCTTTGAATCAGCAAGCATTGTTCTAGCAGCTTCAATCAACGTTCTATTCTTCCTTTCAGCAACACCATTCTGTTGAGGTTCATAAGGTGCACTGAATTGATGTAATTATCCCTTTGCTTAAGCAATAGATATTCAACGTTGAATTCTTAAATTCTGTTCCGTTGTCACTACGAATACGCTTCACTCTCTTTTTATAGACATTCTCTACCAGATCAAAGAACTCAATTAGAATTCCTGGACTTTCATCCTTTGATCCCAAAAAGAATACCCACGAGAATCTAGAATAGTCATCTGTGACAACCAAACAATACCATTTGCCACCTAGACTTCTCTTGCTTATAGGGCCGAAGAGGTCCATGTGTAGCAATTCAAATGGTGAGGAGATAGAGTTTTCAGTCTTAGATCTGTGTGGTTTCTTGTGCTGCTTTCCTTTCATGCAAGGAACACACTTATCTTCAGACTCGAAACATTTTTGTGGTACACCTAGAACCAAACCATTGTTGGTTATGTAATTCATCTTTCTCCAGTTCAGATGTGCCATTCTCCTATGCCATAATAAAGCGTCTGCTTCCGAAGCCTTTGATAGTAAACATGTAGACACCATTGAAGAGTTACGAAACACCCATGTTGATTGCATAGATGTCCTTCTTCCTTGATGCCCTCATCAATATCCATTCTTCAGGAATTGTAAATCCTGGCTTCAGGACTAAGGCTTCCTTTTCATTAAAATAAACTGGATGACCTTTATCACAGACTTGGGAAACACTCACTAGGTTGTGAGTTAGTTCTTCAACATAGTTCACATCCTCAAGAGTTAAAGTTCCATTTGAAACTTTTCCTTTTCCCGTAATCACTCCTCCTTTATCTCCTGCAAAATTGACTTTTTGCTTGAGACCTTCCTTGAAGTCTGTCAATAGACTTCGTTCTCCTGTCATGTGTCTTGAGCATCCACTGTCTACATACCACCAGCTATCCTTGTTCAAAGTCTGCTCCTGCACATAACAAGTTGTACACAATTAGTTTTCAAGAGGGACCCAAGCCATTACGGTCTTGGTTTGTCCCTTATCATCAACAATCTGAACTTCCTTGAAATAACCATAACTATTCTCATCAGGAGTCTTGGTTACTTTCACAGGAGTTTGAGGCTGTTGATGATCAGAAGTCTTTTGCCTATGAGGAGAGTGAGTAGAAAACCTCCTAGGCACATAACTTTGTCCTTGTGCACGTGAAGTAGAACCACTCTCAAACTGACCGTGGTTTCTACTAAGGGTCCTAAATCTCGACGGTGTCTTATCTCTAGATTTATTTAAAACATTTTCAGATTGAAAATAAGGCCGTTTAGGTTTAGGTGGAGAGACACTATGATTACCATTTCTTTTCAAAATATTTACAGGTTTACTACCTAATCCTGGTTTGGTACCTAACCTGTCCATAACTGAACTAGAATTGGTCTGTGTATGTTCATTTATCACTAACTTAGATGATGCTTCCAACTTCTTGTTAGGACAACAAGAAGCTACATGTCCCTTTTGGTGACATTTGAAGCAAGACATCTGTTGATTTACTAACTTTTGTTTTCTCATTTGGAGTCTTAGGCACTAAAGGATCAGATGTTTTCTCCTTATTAACCTTATCATTAGTCTTAGTATCATTAATCACTCCACCCGATACGAACTGTATTTTGGTGTGATGTGATATCTTACTATTATCAGATGATAGATTCTTAACAGAAACCTTCTGTGCCTCTGACTGTTCAGGTTTGTTAGTTACTTCTTTCTCAGGATTAGCATATGTCATTTCAGAATCTTCAGGAGTACTAGTGTAATTGGCATTAAAAGGATGAGGTACATCATTGTATCCTATCCCAGTCTTGTCCTTTACACTACGTTGAACATCTAGCATTTTATCCATTTCTAAAGTTCTATAAGACTCAATCTTACGATTTTGCTCAACTAACTTATGCTTAAGCTCAGCTAACTCTCTATCCCTATCAGCTATTGTTTGATTTAAGTCATCAATGTTCATATAGAGACCATCTATGATTATTGTCTTTTCATTTATGGTATCTCTAAGAGCAATCTTATCAGAACCATCAGACTTAATCTTATTCTTAAGATCTACCTTATCTGTACTTAACCTAAGGACATCACTTTTAGCTTGTTCAAGTTCAGATATTATAGTCTTATTAGAATCATTAAAAGTGCTAACTTGGGATGACAAATTCTGATTAGACACAGTTAAGACACTTAATTGAGATTGTAAATCAGTAACTAGGTAACAAACATCAGCAAGAGTAAGAATATCCAAACATACCCTTTTCTTGTCAGTTTGTACTTCAGCCATGCGTGCCACAAAGTCATCTGGACTCATATCAGCAGTTGAATCCATATACAGCACGTCATCATCACTTGATTTCTCTTGAATCTCCGACAACTTTACTTCAACATCAGTAGGCATATAGCTTTTGGACTCAGCAGCTATCTCTTGATCTTCAATCTCAGCCATGAGAGCTTCCTCAGACTGAGCTTGCCAATCATAAGATCCATCTAACTATTTCACAACTAAGGCTTTGGAAGCTAGAGTACTTCCCGAACCTTGTTTGCTATTGCCGGTCTCAACCTTAGGTCTTTGACACTCACGAGCAAAGTGTCCATAACCTTGACAGTTGAAACACTTGATCTTGGTTTTATCAAACCCTAATCGATTTCCCACCACTTTTCTACCAGTTCTCTTTAAGAAATTTTTAACTCTCCTTGATAACATTGCAAGTTGATCCTGGAGATCTATTTCCTCAAGATAATCAGGATCTATCTGATCATAGTCTTCATCAAACATAATCGGATCATTGATTTTACCCTGAATGTAGTTTACATAAGAAGCAACAAAGGATGCAAGAACAGATAACTGTTGCTCAGCATATTTCACACTCATTGGCATCTTTTGATGTCCTTGAGTTGACTTCTCAGCAGGTGTACCTTTAGTTTCATTACCTGATGAGGTAAGAAGGCACAAGTCATCTGTTATCATTTCACCATATTCATCAGCATTACCAACTAATAGTGCAGTGGTCGAACTAGATGAAGAAGTTGAGAGATTTGGTTTCCCATGGTATAGCCCAGGATTCTGAACCTGATCAGAATCGGTTTCTCTTGATTTCTTAGTGAAATCATAACCTTTTAGCTTGTCAATGACCTGCTCTAAGGTCATGGTTGCATACCTTTCATCGTTGTCCTTGAGCATTACACCATACATTTCCCACTTAGACGGTAAACCTTCAATAAATTTGTCGGTTCTTTCAGTCTCAGTAGTAACAATCTCATGGTTGTCAAGCTCACTTAACAAGTGGTAGAATCTAGTTATATAAGCATCAAGATCTTCTCCCTTTAAGGCTTTTATAACAGTAAACTGTTTCTTGAGAAGATTCTTCCTGCTTGCCTTCACTTGAGGACTTCCCTCACATCTTTTCTCTAACGTTTCCCAGAGCGTTCTAGCAGTTTGAAAAGACTTGAGTTGATGGTTTATCTCCTTTGGTAAACTCATCTTGATTGCAGAATGAGACTTATTCTCCAATTTATATTACTCTTTTGTTGATCACTCATCCGGGCATAAGTTAGAGTTACAGTTACATTATTAACCGTTTGAGTAGGTGCCGTGTATCCATTCTTGATACACATCCAGATCGACAGATCATGGAATCTACAGTAAGATTCCAATCTGTCCTTCCAGTTATAGTAATCTTCAATCTTCAACAACTTAGGTGGAACGTTTGATTTTCCCACCTCGTGTTCCATCTCGATCATTTTACTTAAATCAGACATCTTAAAAACGTAAAGTTAAACTGTTTCGCGAATTAAAAAAATATCTCGATTCGCAAGACTCATCTCAACTCGCAATCTCGGCTCAACTCGCAGAATCTCGGTTCGCAAGTCTCAGTTCGGATTGCAGTGATGTCGGTTCGCAAGTGATCTCGATTCGCAAGAGATCTCGGTTCGACTCGCAAGTTACACTTCGACTCGCAAGTTCAACTCGGTTCGCAGACTACGCTGAAACCCTAATCTCGACTCGCGAAACGGCTGAAAAACCCGAAAACGAAAATTTAAGGTATTTTTACGATTGAAACAGGTAATTTCGACCGAAAACAAACCCTAAATCGTCCAAAGAATGATTTTGATCGTTAATATGTACTTATGCACGCAAAAACAATCCGAATCAAATGCGATTATCCCTAAAACTTCAAACTTTACTCGTATTTAGCCCGAAAGCTCTGATACCAGATGTAAGTCCCTAGTTCTTAGGATCGATAACTTCGTTATCTGTAGTATTAAGGTGCGGAATCCCTCAATACGATGTTATCTTACTAACAACGAATAAGTTCGCGTTTATAGGATTAATAACTAATATGCTTTGCTTTAATCTTTAGACAATCAAAGCTTAGCCGTTAGTCGTTAGGTTTTTCTCTGGTAAAACTGAAATCACAGGTCTTGAAATCGGAATAAGCAAAAAGTTCTTATTTTCACGGAATGAAAACATATTTATATCAAGTCTCGGCTCGGCTATCATGGGCCTGCGAGTCCAGCCCAACTCGCAGCCCAAGTCCGCTTATGGACTCGGCTCGCCAAGACCATTATGATCCTTATGATCCTTGCGAGTTCAGGTCTCACCTCGCAGCTCAACTCGCTGCGACTTGAGATCTCGACTCGCACCAAACGTATATTTATTTCGTATTTAACATTCGTATAACTTTAACACAATAATATAATTAACGAATATTACTAACAAAACAAATGGTCATTTACAAATCTAAACCAATGTACAAACATGATAATAATTACGCCAATCCTATTTCAAGCTAGATCTGTTGTCACAACCTATGTTTCAACAACAAAATTGTTGCTAAGTGAAAGTAGAAATGAATGGTGTTATGCTTTGTGAAAGCATAAATGTTTAAACTACGTGGCTTATATGTTAAACATAGAGATGAAACGTGATAAATGGGATATGAAATATCCAAAAATATGATAAGTTGTTGTCGGAAAAAGTGAGATATACTTTAAATTAGTTGTAAATTGATTATAATAGCCGACATGCATGTGAGTATGAAAACTTTACGCGAGAGTTCTAAAATAAAGAAGAGTCAGAGTTGTGTTTGTATTTAAAAAAGTGTACTTTCGAAAGGATATTGACATGTAGTTGAGAAAGAGCCAGAGATTTATCGAAATGAAGTAGTGGTAAACCACGAAATTATTATTTTAACGTGGTACCTGTTGTAAAAGAAATAGATGCCAGTCAATGTAAAACAATGTTCACCTACTTAATTGTTGTTTTAATGTGAATTCTGTTACGAAAAAGTGGTGAGATAAGTTTTAAGTGGGGGAGAAATTTATGATTATGAAGTTATAAAGTTACGAGGATAAAGACTGGATAAGGGATCTAACGACCCAAATAGCCTATTTTAGAGAATTGATTTGAAATTTATGTCGATAAAAGGTTGAGATGTTATGAGTAATAACAAATGAAAGCGTGGAATTAGTAATGTTATCGACATTAAAAGGGATCCATGTATAATTATTTACATTGTTATATACTTAATGGCAAGATAAAGCAGTAAATTGCAACTAGTAAGGGTTAGAATGTGGAATAAGCAACTGTAGAGGCCAGCTAACTGCGGTTAGCATAGTGTTGATAATGTGGAATATGTGTTGATGGTTGCATATTATGTTGTTATAGTACTTATGCTGATGTAGCATGGTACTAAATGATATGGATTTAGCATCCATTTCGATGTGATTTGGTGCTAAATGATTAAGTGGTTATGAGTTTATATAAAGAACTTGGCCTCTACATTTTGCTTAGTTATTATATGTGTGACACCCAGCATTTTAGGCCATCATTACCTCCTTTAATTATATCATTAAGATGTGCATTAGTCAGAATTAGGACTAAGTACATATACTCACCTCGTATATTTATATATATACACGCAAACCCGAGTTATTTAAAAACCTCGCGACAACAAATCTGAAAGAACCCGAAAATACAAACGCGGACGTTGGTGACAAAACCTTTCTAAATGATGTTTTATTATTAAAAATAAACATTATTTATTAGGAAAATATTTAAACCTATTTCGTTTCATTGAAAACGTACTCAGCGCGACTAAACCATCCGAAACATATCCGTCAAAACAAAGTTATATTTTTATAACCCAAATAAAGTATTTTTATAAAATACTTTGATTTATAATGTATACGATTTCGTATTAACAAAATTTACGATTTAAAAATATTTCGCTATTATACGATCGGGCGAACAAACACGGGCTTTAACATCATATATTGGGAGACAATTCAGTCCCCTCCTCCTTTTTGAGATAAACTGGCCCAACCCCCCCCCCCCCCCCCCCCCCCCCCCCCCCCCCTCTCTACCCTCATTTTTCTTGATTTTCATTTTTACACCAAACACACACACATCTCTATCTCTTCTCTCAATCCCTCTCGGTTTCATCTTCCATCAACAACAACAACAACAACAACAACAACAAATCGACAACAACAACAACATATCTTCATCACCATCACCATCACTATAACACCCCTCATTTATAATCATTTAAATATAGTAATTCGGAAGCGTAAGTCCAAATAGCTAGTAATAATTTACCTCATTTTATCAAAATATAAAATTCAACCTTTTCAAAACATAATTTCACAACAGAGGTGTTATATAAAACGTGATAAAACATTATTTTAAACAAATCCACTATCAGAGTAACGCTTCACGGTCAAACATTCCTTCTAGTCCAACTTCTTGCCCACCCAAATATATCAATAACCTGCAAGAAGTGTTATGTGGGGAATTAGCATAAAGCTAAGTGAGTAGATAACTAATCAACAGGCTAACTTAGCTCAACAACTTTGCATACAACAATTAACACATAACCAACAAAGTAGACAATACCACCATTTAACAAAGCAACAGGACAACAGTTCAACTGGTCAACTTATCATCAAAGCAACTATTCAACAAGCAACTGACTTCATAATGAGGCATCGGTGGCTCTGGGGATAACCATAATACCCGGGAGGCTCCCCAAGAACACTTACCCAACCATATCCATATGGCCATAACGGACGAGACCGATAGCTAGTGGTTATTCTCAACTAACATAGGAGGTGTGTTAAACCTTGAATAACCGACTAGCCCAACCGACAGTTCAACAACTCGTTGACCTCATTAACAACTGATGCCCGAAGGCCAACAACAAGTCCAGTGATCACATAATCAACAAATCACATATTCATCAGGTCAACGTTATTATATCAACCATATTATTACTAACTATAATAATCATCATGGCAACTACAATAGTAATAATATGTTACTTGTTGTAACCAAACTCGTTACAACCAAGTTATACTGAGGATTAGAGATCCACTCACCGACTACCTCAGGCCTCCACTCAGTAGTCTAATATCACTGAGTCTTCTGCACATCTGAGAATACAACATGATATCACAAGTTAGTTACTTGTCTCAAAATATATATATATATATATATATATATATATATATATATATATATATATATATAACATTATTCCTACATTACAATTAGCATCGTAACAACATGATTCACAATCACCTTTCAATTTATAATTATCATGACCATCTCATCACATTAATCCACTTCAATCATCACTAACCAATATAGTTAAACCACAACTAAGGTTATTAACCTCTACCATCAACAATTCATCAAACTTCCAATATTTAAGTCTAATGAATACTTAACAATTAAGTTCACACAATCATCATCTTTAATCATCAATTAAGTGTTCTTAATCACCAAAATGCTAATTTTATCATATAATTCATTATCATCATCAAGTTCATCAATAACCTCAAGAACACTTAATCAAATTCTTTAATTTCAAGTTACAACTAAACTTATAATCATGAATTAGGCACTAACTAACAACAATAACATAACAATAGGCTTCAATTCATGATTTACCAACTAACCCATAAACTATCTATATGATCATACATAATTTTTCTTCATTTCTATGTTAGGATATAAGTTATAATCCTCATACAAACCTCAACTAGCAATTATATAAGCATAACAAGCTTCAATTTCATATCAATCATCCTAATTCATCATTTACACCAAAACCCATTTTCTAAGGTTATAAAAATTGAAGAATCAATACTTAAAAGATGATTAAAAGGATGGAAGAATGATTAATCCATGTTTTGGAAGCTTGAATCATAGTTCTATAAGCTCAATTTAACCTCCAAGCTTGTTTCACAATTTTTGAATCGTCCCTATGGTGCGTACGGTTCGGCCAGACCAAGAACAAGAAAGAACAGGGATTGATTCCACAAGATTTTGATGATTGATGATGATTTTGATTAGGTTTAGGGTTTAGATCAACCTCTCGCTCTCTCCCGAATTCTCTGGAAGGTTTCTGATATTTCGTGTGTACTTTTACACATATATTAGATAATATGTGTACTAGTTTTGTCCCCCGTACTTATCATTGTCTGGAACTTAGAAACCATTTGCTGGGAAACATTATTTTATTTTACCGTCAACTAAATAAAATTAAAACACTCAATAATTTATTAGTCACAATAAATTATTCGACTATTATCACTATTTATTTCAAATAATACAACACGCCTATTTTCTGACACACTTAATAATAATTCACAGTCAGAAAATATTAAATACTACTAGACCCGAGAACTGGGTGTTACAATCACCTTCATCATCTTCATCATCGTTCCATCATCATCATCATTTTCGGTCTTCATCTCATCCGTAAGAATCTTCCCCTTTTTCTTTGATTTTTATGTTTGAAAATACTTATATCATCATGTTTTAACATTATACCAACGAGATTTGGTCTAAAAATAGGTTAGATTGTGTTTTTGGGTGAAAAATGCTCAATCAGTCCGTTGTGTCGCAGAGGCCCAAAAACAGTGCTGCGACATAGTCAATGTCGCAGGTTAATGCCGCAATAATTAATTATGTCGCATGGTGCATGCGACACAAGCCATTATGTTGCAGTAAATCCGAGCGTCGCACGTAGCGACACAACACACTATGTTGCATTAAATTGCGAACGTCGCACATAGCGATACAATCTCCTATGTTGCACCTAGTGTCGCAGCTAGTGTCGCAAAACACAGAACCTTAAAAACACATGTTTTTCACTAAGTGTCGAAACTAAGATTTTGCCACTTGATTTTACTCTGAATTTGGATTTCATGTGCGTTTTTACTAAAGCCAGGGGCTCTGCCCCTTGGACACCACCAGGGGTTGCCACCCCTTGGACCCCGCTACCAGGGGCGCTGCCCCCGGACCCCCGTACACAATTTCATGCTTTATAAAAGTACGATGAAACAAATATAATAATAATGTTTTCGGAGATTATTATTACTAACCGTCACCAACGGGCCATACATAATTCCTAAACTTAAACAGCAAAGGCATACCTGCACAACTCGCCTAGTCAAACCGATGAGTCTCTTACTTATATAACCTCATGTGTTTAGGACACTAGGAGGTTACTATTGGAACAACACGCGTACCTAGGATCGCTAGCTCTTACAGGTGAGTTCATAGCCCCACATTTTAACTGTTTTATCCATTTTGGGGTGAGAATACATGCTCTTGTCTTACTTGCTTTTCATTGTTTGTTGAATAAACAAGACATTTAACTGGTAATTGGGATAAACGTATTTTGTTAACATCAATGAGTTTTTCCAACCATACTTAATAGCATTGAATATCCTAGAGTTAGTAAACACCTAGACTTGTACAGGTGTAACCATTTAGGGACTTAAGGCCCCTCCATTCCAACATCCTATGATTGCTAGGCTAGACTAGTACAAAAGTGAATGCCGACTAGAGGCACAAATTTACCAACCAAATTTGGAGTTATGAGTATACGATAGTAGCATACATCAGTACAGTACATCATTATACTTCCCGATAACTAAGTAACTTCTATACATACATAGATACATTGTGCTACGCCTCATATCTAAGTTGTAACCGTACGTACTTAGATACATTATATGACTTCGGAAGAACATGTAGTGACCGTAGGTACATATTGAGTAGCTGGACTGCTCTATTGTTAGACTTGAAAAAGTGAATCCCCTCACGGATTGTATCTGTTGAGTTGGTATATATACATATTACTACTGGGCACCTCGTGCCACTTTCTCCCACTTATGTATATTGATGAATATACACACACATACATACATTGTTTACATGACTTACTGATCGATATCACCGTGGGTGATACAAAACGATATCACGATTGGTGATACAAAACGATATCACGGTTGGTGATACAAATCATATATACTTACGAGACGGATCTCGTCATCATGGAACACCTACGAGTTATACTCGTCATTAATGATATACTTACGAGTTTCACTACTCGCACACATTGAGATACTTACGATCTTACACTCGCACTCATTGATACAGTATTTAGATAAATACTCACCTAGTTCTCGTGAACTACGTTTACGCCATCGCATTTAATGCGACACTCTACAAACTTGTGATATTCACATACCCTACTACAATCGAGTAGTACAAATTGTAGGAACTGTGACATCCGTCACTAAATGCTTCACTTTTAGGTTCGTCCTCAAAATCAATTTTTTTTTTCATTTTCATTTACTTGAGTGGAATTATTTGAGAAAATAATCAAGTACTTCATATTCTAAACTATCTGAGAAATTTAATTCTCGTATAGTGTTCCAAAACTTGAATCATATTTGTACGTTGTTAGATTAAAAGTTAGGATGATAATAATAATAATAATAATAATAATAATAATAATAATAATAATAATGAAGTGAAATCGATGGATGCATATATCATAAATAAAATAATAATTAATAATTTAATAATAATAGTAATATAATAATGATAACTACATCATATTATGATAATATAATATTAATGATATATATTATAGGTTTAAACGGTGGAAGTAATCTTAAATTATATATAAGAAACAGTTGATGATGTCATCAAAAATCTAATCAACCAATAGAATTACTCAATTTTGTCCAATTAGCTAAATTATAGGATTTAGTGACATCATAAATCATTAATTATTTATTATATAAAGAAAACTAATTATGATAACTTTATCCAAATAGGTATTCGTAATACATTAGGACTATTATCATATCACAATAGGTATTCGTAATATATTAGGACTATTATCATATCACAATTTGATTTGATGATGCGTTGATGAGATTTAATCCTTCATATCAACAACTTTTAAAATCTATTTGTTTTCGTCCAACCCTGTGTATTGGGGATGATGACATCATTATTCAATAAAATAAAAATTAAATAATCATGATATATCATACATGAATACGGATTCCTTATTAATTGAAAAAACCTTAAGCATAACATATTAATAACGATAACTTAACTAATAACTAACACATATAAAACAATAAAAACATCCGTAGGTTCCAAACAAATTTTCTTTAACATCAAGATTTGAATGAATGAATTATATAATAAACAAGAAAACGATTATCAAATAATTAATACAAATATAGTACTTAATAATTAACATTCTCTAAATTATACTATCACAATTTTTATGTAGGTTCCAAACAACTTCAGATTTTAATTGTGAATTTCATTTAACCATTTGCATGACTTACAAACAATTATAAAAAATCTAGACAACTTTATCGTCTTCTACTATTTTTTCCCCCTCATAGTTTTAAGTTGCTTTACATACGATCTCTTATTATTCTATTTTATATTGAATTTTATGTTAAGTACGTTGTTATCTTAAGTGCTCCGATTCTAAAGACACCAATCATATTTTCGCAATTTAAACATATAATCGTTTTAGAAAAGTGCTCAAATACCATTATAGATTTGTTTACAAAAAACGACCCATGTGTACATATCCTAAAAAAAATATACAATTAACTTTGATGATGTTGTCAATTTTAAATTTTCAATTAATCAATTTAGTCCTTTTATTTCACTTAATTTTAAAAGTAATACCTCTTAAATTTCTCAAATTTAAAAAACCTAACCTACTGTAACTTCATACGTGAATATACAAATACACGTTCAACGGCCCGTGTGTATACACGGGTTTCAAGACTAGTAGTAATAATAAAATAATCATATTAATGATCATGGTAAACTTTTGTTTAATTTGTGATTGTCGATTTTGAAGGATCATCCAATTGGCCCAACTTTCAATTCCCAAGACTTAAGGCCTCAAGCAAAATTAAACACATAAATACACGCTTAAAATTTAACCTAAACCCTTTCATCATAATAAGTAGAAGTCGTCCCTGGGTTTTGCCTCTGAGTGTCGACCGAACGACAAGAAAGATCTCGAGTCAAGTTGCGTCGTGGTTCGCGAGTTAGGTGTTTTTGCGTTACATATAGGTATATTTATATAAACCCTAATCAATATATTTTTAATTTATTTTAATTTCTCTGAAATAGATGTATACGTAGGTTGATTTATATGTTTGAGATATGAATATGTCGGGTATAATATGATTTTGTAAACCGAAAGTTTTGTATCGTTAAACTCAGAATCTGTCTCAATTTTCGCAGTAGTAATAAACGGCTGTTTTGACCTAGTTCTGTTCGTTTTTAGGCTTCGGCCAAAACATGAAAGTTGTAGATCTCGAAATTTTACTTAAATACGCGAGGTTCCGGCCTCTAAAAAGCAACGTATGATTTTATAAAAAATAATTCGTAAACTGTTTCCATGTATGACGAATTTTCAAAAAAAGTTGGTAATGTTAAATCGGTTTGGTAAAATTGTTCTCTAGTTATTTTGGGGATTGTAAAGAATGTTTAAGGATATATTTTTCTGTAAACAAATTACATTTTAAAAATTTTAAGATTTAATTTATTTATTTGATTTAAAAAGAATGGGTTATGTTGTGGGTTATGGTTTGAGATTACGGTATATGATTGTTGGTAAGGTTTGAGTCATGGGATTAAATTATTGGTGTAAACCATACTAAATTCATATGAGAGGGCTTATATTAGAATCAACATATGAAGTAAGGGTTAAGGGTGATTTAATATTTGATAATGGTACATCAAGTTGGATGCGATGGAAGGGCTATTCACCCTATTTAAAATTAATAATCAATAATATGTGTATAGGTATTGTGGACTAACGTGCGGACATAATTGGACTTATTTGAAAGGTTAACTTGCTTTGCTATTTAAGGTGAGTTTCGTGACCCCTTTTTCATTTATATTTTTAACGTTTTGGGGGAAAAGAATGCTCAAACATATTTTGTACTGTTTTATTGATGTGGAAACAATCTTTGAACTTTCTTTTGATCATGAGTTGCTATGAAATACATGTATAATTTAATGTGTATTATTTGATTGTGTGGAATGATAACGTGAATAGAGCTTAGCATTTGTTGTGATTATTTTGTGTGGAACGATGATAGAAACGTAAGAATGATGGAAAGTAGAAACGTGGGAACGATGGAACGTAGAAACGTAGGAACGTAGAAACGTAGGAACGACGGAACGTAGAAACGTATGGTGTAACAGAACGTTGTAGTGATTATTTGAGATGTTGAACGTGCATCTTATTTGAACGTTGAAACATGTAACATATTTGTAAGATGGATAATGTGGGATTTCTTGAACATTGTGTTATTGTACATTGTATACTTTGCACTCATGTGTTTTAACAAAACGAATTTGACTTGATAAAATGTTTACTTAAAAACCTACGAACTCACCAACCATGTGTTGACGTTTTTAAGCATTTCTTTTCAGGTGAAGCTAGTAATTCAAGGACTGAGACTAAGGTGGCTTAGCAAGACTGTTAGAGTGCATTTTAAATTTGTTACTGTGAACGATTGTATTTTTGACGTTGTGAAGCGGTTTCATAACATTTTGTTGAATTTCATTTAGTGAATTTCTTTCATATCAATGTGTTATGATCTAGTCATGCGTTGCATTCCGTTGTTTCCGCTTTAGACGGGGTGTGACAGGAACCATATTTCTTACTATATAGTAATATGGTGGAACAACATCTCATGTCAGGCGACAAATCTATACCTCGCTGCTATAGAGCGGCACACGGTTAAGGTTCAATATAGTATACATACATATTATTTCTATGGAGCAATACCTTATATAGTGCTATCGATATTATGAATTCTTGGTTACGACTATTAGTATCCTATTGGTTTAGGATTGTAGATTTACATAATGGTTCACTATATTGCTCGTGGGAGCAATCATCACTTAACACTTTAAACTCAATATACGATTTACAAACTTTCATTGAAACATATATTGTCATCTACCATCACGATTTATTTAACAAAACCTACGAACTCACCAGCTTATAGCTGACCGTTTTAGTGTGCATTCTCAGGTACAACGCAATAGTAGGATTGACCCTCAGGATCCTAGCTCGAGTCGCACGCTTTCAAACATTTGGGACTATTTTGCATTGCTTTTGTACTTTCAAATTATGTATTTGGAATTTAATTGCGAACTCACAACATTGTAAACGTTTTATCTTGGAAATGTAATAACTATTTTCAAACGTCTCATTTAGAGTCGTTCATTATATATCTTATGGGCTGTTGATATTTGATTAGTCGTGCCCCGACCCGAACTGCTTCCGCAACCATGTAATTTGGGGGTGCAACAATATGTTTAAGGTTATATGATTCTGGATTACTTCTGGGTAAGAGGTTGCATAAAATCAAATGGTGTTTATAATTATAAATTGTAATTCAATAATTGACTAGTTGCAAAAGTAGAAAATTCTAGCATTTCGCTAGTTAAAGTGATATGTGGTTAGAGTTAAAATAATACTTTAAGAGTATTATAAGCTCTTTTGCTAGTTATGGTTAGAGTCAAAACTTTTATTGTTGATATGGGTGTTGTGGTGTTCATCACCACTATTGTTGTGGTTGTAACGAGGAAAGTAGTTGTTGTGATTTAAAGATTTTAGCATGTAGCTAGTTTCTGATTTTAGAGTATTATAAGCAATTATGTGTTTCACTTATTTAATTTGATTGTGTGTTTTAAAGTGTTTAGGTGGCTAATTATGAATGACCTATATAAGTGGTCATTTAAGTATGAGGATAGGGTTTATGCACAGTATATGTGCGTTGGTAAAAAACAGAAGCATGCACATTTTTAGATATGTACATGTGGAAAGAATTAAACACATGTGTTTATGTTTATAAGTTGCTCAAGGGGGTAACATATGTTATGTGCATCAGTTGGGGATTAAATAGTTAATGATACTACACATTGTACTGGATATTGTACTTTGTGCTAGTAAATTGAATAGAGTTAAAAGCACAAATTATGTGCTATGTTAATAACGTTGAAATACACCTTGGTGTGTGCAAGTTGATAAATTAGAATGCACATTTAGTGCTTATGCAGATAAAGACAGATATATATAAGTGGATTAAAATGTATGTACATTTCATGATTATGTGGATAAAGAGATGCATAGTGGTTATATGCATAAGTTGCTTAAAATGTATGCACATTTTATGTGCATACGTTGATTAGTGTTTATGTGGTTAGAATTGTACGAATATATAGCTCGAAAGCTATTAAGACTAATGTGATATACATGTTGTTTGAATGAAGTTAAGTTAAAATCTACTAATGGTAGCAGTGTACTTAAAACTTCACCATTATGAAAATATAGAGTGTATTTACCTTTTTGATCTTGGTAGATTAAGTTGGTAATATAGGATTAAACGAATGGGAAAGGGTATGTATATAATGATATGAATATGAAATGTATAAAACTCATTGTGGTAAAGAAGTGTCAAGAATTAAAATGAGAAATGAATAAGGAGTGATTATGTAGACACACGATTGATGTACATTCATAATGAGTGAACGCTTCCGCATAAGTAGAGAAACTAATAATGTGAACAGATATGAAGTATTCAATTATGAGTGAACGCTTCCGCATAAGTAGAGAAACTAATAATGTGAACAGATATGAGTGACATTCGTGAGGACACGAATGAAATAAGTGAGGGAGAGTTGTAACACCCCAAAATCCAAAAGTATTATTTGGGTAGAAGTAATATATTATTTTAGGTGATATAAAATAATAATAATTGTATATCAGTTTTAAAATTCCAGACTATGATAATCACGGGGAATAAAATTAAAACACATATATATCATATACACGTGTACATACGTATTATACTCCTCACAAATATTACAGAGAACGCGAGAAAGAGCGAGAGACATGGAGAAAACACGCTAGGACCTTAAACCCTAAACCAAAATCGTTCCAAAACATCAAATTGAAGCTATATAACATGGATTCTTCATCTCTTAATCTTACTTAACATGAGGTAATTTGTGTTCTTCAATTTCTTTAACCTAGAAATGGGTTCTATGTATGATCGTTTGTGTCTTTTGATCAGACCATTTGATCCCGGTGGGATCGTTTTCAGGTCCATTTTTGAGTTTTAATTTGGAGTTAAACGTTTCCGAAGCGTATCTTACGTTTATATAAGTCATGTAAAGTGTGTTATAAGTTTTTATGCACAAAAAAAAAAAAGAAAAAAAAATTTGGGGCGTTTTATTTAAGAACAATAAAATAAATATATGAAAAAATTGATCTTTTGTTATTATTTTGTTGATGTTTATATATATTTACATGATTAACTACATGTTAAAAACTTTGATTAAGTTAATTTTGTTTCGTATTAATGTAAGAGGATAGTTCTTCGAATGGTATTAGCAAATATATTGGAAATTAAAAACAAAATACATAAGATAATAATTTGGTAGAATAATACAAATTAATAATCCTACCCCATTTTCACTTCCTTTTGAATTTGAAATGAACCAAAGCAAAAACACATAAGATTAACTGATAAAAGCAAATTAAATTTTGCTTACATTTACTATGAACGAATTTGTTTCTTCATTACTATGTTCAAACGAAAACAACAATAGTTGAAATGTATAAAAATAATGTTGGTCCTGTTTAAGTAAATAATTTAAACAACTACTAAAACAATTGGTTGTAGAGGGGTGGTGAATACAATTTTTCAAGATTAAAGTAATTTTATTGATTTCAATCAAATAATACTTTACATCAATTACTTGCGGAAGAGAAAAGACAAACTAATCTAAGTATTTAAAACTTGATGACAAATTTAAATATAACAAGTCACTTAGTCAGGGATGTTGGGGACTATCAGTGATCTCAATACAACAAAAGTATTGGTACAAAGCTCGCTGACTAACAAGAGTGGCTGCTATAGATCAAATGTTATATTTAATGCGATTAAGGTGTATTCAATATAGTTGTTGAATTGAGTATTTATAGCCATAAATCCTCGATATTATTCAATGAATAATATTATTAACTGATTTAATAAAATTGATATTTTTTTAAAAAAAAATTTGAAATTTTTGTAGATTGATATCAATATCAGCAAACGTGTAAAATGATTGGTTATATATATATATATATATATATATATATATATATATATATATATATATATATATATATATATATATATGGGGTTAGAAATAAAGAATTACATAATTAAGAAAAAAATTTTAATGAATTTTTTTTAAATTTTAGATAGTATTGATTTTACTTATATTTGTGACAAAAAATTCGTTAATAGTGAGAATATATCGTGAAAGTTGTATGAGTTTTTATTTTTTGTGTAATTTTATTAATAGTATTATTAGTCAAACAAAATTTATTAATATATTTAATATTTAAAGGGAAAATGTAATTATTATAATTAAATGTAGATCGTTGGATAAAATTGAAAAACCCCATCGAAGGGCTCAAATAGCTTAAAATTCCGCAACAATGCAGACGTCTAAATTGAAAATTTTATAGTTTATAGTTTTATTTTTTAATTTAATTAATTGTGTATATGTTTGTGTGTTAAATTTAAAGTGTTATATTTCATAAATGTATAGCTTTGGAACCCGTGACAACACGAGCGACTAAATCAAAATTGTTAAAAATGTTCAATTGAATATGATTGTATACATTGTTTTTTATAGGAGGAATGCAAATAATTTATTGATAGGGTATGTAAGAACTTTGTGGAACGAAATATACCCACCAGTGTATTGCCTGTGAATACAGAACTAACAGCAGGGTCCTCTTCTTCTTTCCCAGTCAAATAGTAACTTATGTGTCCTTTAGTGTGGCTGAATAAACAGCAAACCACATTCAATGTTCAATACCACAATATGATAAAAAGATCAGAATGGACCTGTAAGATGTAATTCGTAGAATATCCAAGAAAACACATGCTTGAACACGATTGAATAAACATGCACCTAACAGGAAGACCCAACCAATGACATGCACACCCATTACTCGTAAAATTAGTCGTCATATACTTGTATCAATCTCAAATGCCATGGTCGTGGAAAATGGTAAATATGAAAATGACTGGAAACAAGTAAACATACCAATGTGTGTGGAGCGAGAGTATGTTAATGTCTTCCCCAAGTGAAAGCTTATCACCATTTTCGACCTTATTAGTACAGCCCTTTACATTATCAACAGATCCCTGGCAGTTGGATATCGTAAACTTTAATCCCTGGCACCAACTCTTTTATCTTCTCATTACCACTAGCATGATCCCTATCACCAATTTATAACGTAATACAACAATATTATACTATATCAATAAGCCAATCAGTCAAGCTACTATGGTTACAAAAGTGTTTTTGAGGTATAAACAGGCAGTTGGATTGCAAATTGAGGCGTTTTGGAAAAGGAACAGTATGGTGTTGCTACATGCTGGAGGTATTTTTGTGTGTAATTTGCTTTGGAGGATGATGTTTGGGATTGCTAATACATTTATTGGGTTTTCTGAGGGTATGGCTAACTATGGTTTTTTCCCTCCTTTGTCTGCTATCGTTGCATTCGCCCTGTGTTACTTTTTTCAAATTTGATTCGTTGTTGTTAATTGTTGATCGCTGATGTTAATATATATAGTCAGGAAGGTACTCGTGATGTAAACATATGGCCGGAAGTTTCTTTTGGTAACATATATGATTTTGGGTTACTATCTATTGTCAAATTGGTTTGGAATTGGATATAGAAAGCACTTCCTACACTAGTACATCATGTAGTACTTGTATCATGACAATGCACCAATACTTATATCGAGACAATGCAATTATTGCTTCTGGGCGAGTCATATGGAATTTCACCTGTCATCCTTATAGAAGTTTAATAACACCAATCGTCCTTACTTTAGAAACTTGTTACATGGACAGTCATTTCGACTAACGATTGTTAAGTTTCTCCTTAAGTCAAGTCATGTAACTTGCACATGAGGGTAGAAATGTCATTTTATGTCCGATAAGACTTATAGGTGCACTTTCTTACACACATAAAGGACCATTTATGTAATTCACTCATATTTCAAGTTAGACAAATGCTAACTTTTGATAGTCAATAATTCTATATTAGAAACTTGAATACTTGCAATTGTGTAAAAATTGTTAGGATGAGTTCTTTAGTAGGGTCCAAAAAAGAAATACATATGTGATTTAATAATAGGGTTTAAATAAGAAATATAATGTAACTGTTTACTTCAATAATAGACAAAAAGAGTAACTTTGCAAATAGATTATTAGAATAGTTGATATTGTTAGATTACCACTACCCAAAAACTTATTGGTGATTTTGAGATTTTCATTTACATATTATTGTGTTTGACAAAGTAATTATACAAATAAAATACCTTTGATACCATAACTTACAAAATCTCATTAAAAAGATGAATTTGTACGAGAGTTAAAAAGAAAATGTGTATCTTTATCAATCTCGATATTTTCAAACGAATAGTCATGGCCAAAATAGTAAACTTTTCTTTGGGTGGGCATAAAGGTGTCATTGGACAGGAATTATTGAACCACAACAAGTGCAAGTTCAAGTTACAGCTCAAGCTCAAGCTCAAGTTCCATCAAGTCAGATTACATCTACCGGAGAAGATTCAGGAAGTGGAAGGAAGGTGTTGGAATTTGATTTGAATGAGATTCCGAGTAGTATGATGGAAGAAGATGAAGCTGGAAATGGGAATGGAATAGGGTATGCTTCTTCATCATACAACTCAAACATGGGTTAGTACTAGTAGTTATTTTTAGTGGTCTTTGTTTTTGTTTTTGTGTTTCTTGAAAAAAGTTGGTTACTTTGTGGAAGTGTGATTAGATGATACTTGGATGGTAATTTGTGTTGAATTTTGGGATGCACGATTCATGTTTCTATAACCACGAGTCATATTTCTATAATTGAGATAGTTATTTGAACAATTTGATAAATGGTATTTGTGACACTTGACATTTTTGGACATCATTATATGTTTTGTTTAAGGTATTACAAGATTTAACATTAGATTCGTTTAATATATACTATAGAGATAGAGATATTTTTAATAAAGAAATCGTTGAAATAAAATTATAAGTACTCGACATCGTTTGAAAATCTCGACGCAACGTGTGGACATGATAATCCTTGTTAAAGTCAAATATGCATTTAATGTGTTTTTCTTAAGATGTGTGTTTTCATGTTAGTGACAAGTAATTTGGGATAGAGGAAGTACATGTTACTAGCAACACTCAAGTTAAAGGGTGATGATAAATCCACTCAAGTTTTTGATAAATCCACCATTACTGTGCAGTAACAGTTTGTACAGTACAAACTTTCGATGCAAAAATATGGTGGATCTATCAAAAAAATGGGTGGAAATATCACCACCCCAAGTTAAATGATGCCAAGGTAAACTTCACAACAAACTTTTACACACAGTACCATATTGTGTTGTAAGTAGTCGCATCTTTTTTTATTTTTTATTTTTTTTGATTTTTATTTCATTGTATTTTTTTCCTGCAAAATTGAAAGTATATTGGATAAATAACTGGAATGATGATACACGACCTCTACATTGACATAGAGGATGGACACTTTAAACCCTAAAAACCCTCTATAAGAAAAGGAACTAATTTAAAACATGACCATTTGCAAAAGATATACCACATGACTGGATTTATGTTATTTAACGTTTCTTCTATGGTAGTTATCATATGACCATAGCCCATTAATGTATGGTCATGAGTTACACTTTGATCAAAATCTAAGGTTGTATTTGGTTTGCGAGATTCGACGTAATTCAATGGATATGAAATCTTAATTGCATTTCATAAGATTATTTGGTTTACGAATAAATTGATTTGGAAGTTGTTCTAGACTAAACCTAGTGATGCATAATCAAGGGTGGAACTTGAACTTTTCTTTTGGGGGGGCGAAAAAGAGATGTATAAAAATCTTGTTGCGTACGTATCAAAGAACCGTTCATTTGGTTATACAGTACAAGATTAAGTATCTAATGATAAATTTAATAAAAGCTTATCTCAAAGATCGTAGGAAACTTTTTTAAACAGAATTGATACACACACAAAAAAAAAATTCTTCTTATTCTAAAATAATAATAATTCTAGATATTTTAGATGTACTTTTTTATTATTAAAAGTGAATTTTATCATGACCTATGTTAGATAAAAGGGTTATATATTGGTAAAGTAAATAGTTAGGGGGCAAAAGTAAATATCTGGCTAAGAATAGGGATCTATTGTGTAAAGGGGGTAAACAAAAGTATGTCATCTTCTCTTCAATACCTGCAAATCGATTTTCAGTTTTCCACCATGTAACCATTGACTTGAGCTTTTTATTTCCAATTCTGCTTTCGAAAATCAAATCCAAAATCATAAAACTTACTTTCTACATCGCTAAACATCATCCCAAGGAAAAAAACTGTTCAAATATCAACTTATTTGCTCTTTTTATTTCTCATAAACTATTATGTATACGTTAATTATTCAAAACTTAGGGGGGCGGGTACCCCTCCCTGCCCTCACTAAGTTTCGCCCTTGTGCATAATAATAGTTTGGGGTTAGTGTTTGGGAATGCACCTAACTTGTACCCGCTATCTATTATGTGTATCCAACATAGGTTTGCTATATTTAATGTATCGAACTTTCAAAAAGTGCGTTTTAGTGTATTTTGGTGACGTTTTGATGACGTGTCAAACTCTCTGGATGTCACGTGCCACCTTAAACGAGCGACAAATGAGCAAAATATATTAAAACACCCTTTTATAAAATTTGGATGCATTAAAAATAACAAACGTATGTATATTACACACAATAAATATTGGGCATAAGCAACGTTTTAAGACCCGGTTCGACCGGCCCGGCCGGACCGGCCGGACCGCACTTTTAGAGTTTTTCGGGCCATTTAAAACCGGGTTTTTCAATATGTTGACTAGTCAACGACCCGATTGACCCGGCCGGTCGGACCGGGACCCGGAAAGGCACATTGACCCGGGTTTCATGTTTTTTTTTTTTTTTTTTAATTTCTATGTACATTTAATCATTTATATTTAGGAAATATTTACTGATTGTGTATTTCAAGAATAATAAGGGTAATAAGTGAATCTTTGATTGATGTGTCATCACTATTTATTACTCTATGGATTATATAATTATTATATTGATGTGTATTCCAAGAATAACAAGAGAATCGATGTTTCATCACCCTTTATTACTCTATGGATTATAATTATTATACATGATATAATTAATAATTATATTTATAATCATAAAAAAATAAAAAATTCACTAAATATTACTATTGTATACTATTATTAAATCCGGTCCGACCTTCCGGCCCAACCGGTCCGACCGCTCTGACCAGAAAATAACAATTTTTCGGGTCGACTAAAAACCCGGGTTTTAAAACACTGGGCATAAGTTAAATGCATTACCAGATATTAAATTTTAATATTTCGTATTGTCTAAAAGAATTGTGTAACGAATAGATTGATGAAATAAAGCGATAGATAACTCTGCATATTTTGTATTTCGATAAGAATTCACATCAACCAAACTGATAGGTAAAAAACTTCAATCAAATGGGTCCCTTTCTGTTTTATTTATTAATCTCACACTATGATACATGAGGTGTTCGGGTAGGTACAAACTTTTCCTCCACTTTCTGTCGATCAAATGAAACATTATTGGTTAAAATGAAAATAGATAAAAAAGGAAAATGTATACGATAGCCCTAGTAGGTGTTATATATAAAAAAGTCAGACATGCATTGAACGCTTATACCTTAATAATAACCACCCACCTCCTGAATAAACTTCCCTCAACCAACTTGATATATAACCTTTTTAACCATGAATTTAACTCTTAAACATAGCCCTTAGAGCATCTCCAATGTATGCACTATTTTAGTGCATCAAATTGCACTATTTTAGTGCAAAAAAGGAATCTTTAGAGAATATGCTAGCATTAAAAAAAAGTTGCTCCAATGTGTTACACTAAATCATTTTTAATTAATTTAAAATACACAATTTAACAATTTAATATTAAAACTTTTATATAACTATTAAAATATAATAAGAGATGTAATAACGATAATTAAATTTAAAAATTTTGAAAATAAAAATGGATTTTTAATGAAAATTATAAAGTTTCTTTGATAAATATAATAGCAAACATTATATTTAGTAATGTTAAAAATATTAATGATAAATTTATAATCAATACATCATATATATATATATATATATATATTAATTATTATAAATATTATTATTTAATATAAATAGGGTTTAGTGCAGCACTATATTTGGTAGGGGTGTTCACGGTCCGGTCCGACCGGTTTTTGGCGAAATCCAAACCGGACCGGTAGTTGACGGTTTGGCAGAATTCAAACCGGACCGGACCCTTTGAGATGTATAGTCCGGACCGGACCGAACCATGAAAACCGGTTCGGTTTGGCCGGTTTCGCAGTTTTTCACTTTTTGCTAAAAATTGAAAAGTGAAAAAAAAAAACTTGAATAAATAGGTACAACAACACAACATTATAACATCATTAATTCGTATTTGATAACAATAACTATACTTCATCTTCCACAACGACTTCTATACACATCAAATTTGAACAAAACATACATAATTCATTATATAATAATACTACTAAAAATGATAATTGATAGTTTATAGTTTGTTGTTGAAGACTAGACTACAAACTACACAATTTATATTATAAATAACATGTTTTAAGGATACGTAAATAAATTAGTGTATATATATATATATATATATATATATATGTTACATATTTATATATATATATATATATATATATATATATATATATATATATATATATATATATATATATGTTACATTTTTATATATATTATATAGTACCCGGTCCGGTAATCAGTAGAAACCTTAAACCGGACCGGGGACATCCGGTTTTTTAATTTTTTTAAACCGCGGACCGGACCGCTAAATTGAAAACCGGACCGGAGCGGTTTAAACGGTTCGGTTTGCCGGTTTTCACGGTTTTTCCGGTTTTATGAACACCCCTAATATTTGGTGCAACACTAAACACTATTGTCCACTGCATTATAATAGTGCAGTGTTTAGTGCTAATATTGGAGCTAGTTTTTTACACTTTTGTACTATTTTAGTGCAAAAAAGTACAGATAATGCGAACGTTGGAGATGCTCTTATTGCTACAAATATCAAAATCCAAATAAGAAAATGTCATTTTTTTCATCCAATTTCCTTTTTACTTGAATCCGCTTGCAAGAATACACCGTAGATTTGTAACTAACGAGTGTTGGACAGGAAAGTTTTGAAAGGGCTTTTCTTTTTCGGTTGGAGAAAAAAGTTTATAGCTAAACAAGAATTCAAGTAATTACATAAAGGTTTTGACTTTATTATGATTATGAATATATAAGAGTAACTTTGGATTAATTAGTTAAAATGAATTATGAATAATCCTAAGTGGGGGAGGGTTAATGTTGAAGGATGTTTAAATATGATGATTAATAGTGTTAAAGTATGTTGTTGTTGCTATGAATGATTGATAGGTGTTAAAGTGTTGGAATTATCTTCGTTGACTACGTATGGTAAATCATCTATTAAAGACCAAGGTGAGTATGTAGGGACTAATTGAGTAATGGTTGTATGTGTTTCCGGATTACTTCCGACTAAGAGAATCATATAACCATGTGGAAGTTATTTGTTTTCGCACCCCCAAATTCGTTAATCGTGGTTAGCGGAAGCATTAGTGTTGTCAGGGGTGCCGACGTTTACGCTGGACAATCACGCATATCAGAGCATATGATTATTGCTGAACAGTAAATTAAGATGCCATTTAAGTAAACATTTGTTACAAAAAGCTACGACTCGTCAGAGTCGTAGGAATAGTATTTGTAAGATACAAATAGTTAATAGTTACATATTTCAAAAGAGGATTTCATAAATATGACTAATGGAAATCAGTTATACAAAGGAAATCCTTAGTGTCCCAAAACGTGGCATCCTAATTCTTCGTGGGTCGCCTAATCCAGAATGTATGCAGTCTTACTGGTGCTGCTAGTTTCCTGAAAGACATAGCAAAAAGTCAACAAAAATGTTGAGTGAATTCACAGGTTTTACGTTTATGAGTATAGTTCATTAAACCAGCTTGTTTGTAAGTTTGTTGACTCAAAAGTCAAATAATGTCAAATAAGGTTTCATTTTGTTGGAACGTTATCCAAAAGTGTCATTTTGTTGGGATGTCACCCAAAGTATAGTTTAGTTGGATCACTATCCAAAACGTAGTTTCGTTGGGACGTTACCCAAAATACAGTTTCGTTGGGATGTTACCCAAAATACAGTTTCGTTGGGATGTTACCCAAAATACAGTTTCGTTGGATCACTATCCAAAAGTATCATTTCGTTTTCGTGATGTCAACACATCGTTTTGTATACGTTTGGAAAACCAATCCAGTTGTATAAATAGTAGGAACGCATTCCTATGTAATCAAGCGTAGGAAAATGTTATTTTCAAAAATGTTCATAATAGTAGGGAGACATCGACGGTGATCCCTCAAAGGTTAGCTAGACCTTATGAGTTAAAGTAACGACCCCTAGTGCTATAACCAATCCACGACGTTTAACGTTTTTGCCACAGTAACATTTTAAATATACGCTCCTCGTTACGACTCCCGTCGTGCGGTTGGCGCGACCAACACGTTATAATAGTGGGAGGGCTGTCAACTTGATAGTACTATTCGTATATTTAGTGGCTAGAGTCACCTAGCTAATGGTTATAGGCTGCGTACACTGGGACTTTTGTGCACACAACTACCTCTCGTAAACCTAGGTCCGTACCAAGATTCGTTGTCATGTTCCCAAAATAGTGTGAAAAGTCATTTCGTAAACAGTTCAAGTAATAGTATGAAAGCATTTATAATAATCGTTGTACGTTTGTATCAAAACAGTAAAGTAGTAGTTATGTCCTTCACCCCTGTTAGAGAAAAGTATTGAAAACAATAAAAGTAGGGGCTGTGAACTCACATGTGGTTGCTATTGTCTCTAATGCAATTATGTTTCGAGTCAATAATCTCCTAACGTCCTAAATGTATGAGATTACGAGTGTAAGTATGTGGATGTCGTAGTTGACCATCCATGTTAGCGTTCATCAACTAGTTATGTCCAAATAAGTTGTTCAAGTTCGTTTATTAAGTTTGTGAAAGTTTGTAATAATAATTCATTTAGACATTATTATTAAGTTTGTTTTGTTGTATACTATTTATTAGTATATATCGTATGTTGCAAACATATTATTTAGTTTGTAGAAACCTTAAACCGTAGGTTAAAGTTAGTCAAACCTGGTCAAAGTTGGTCAAACCTGGTCAAACTTTAGCAATACTTGCTAATTTATGAGACACTTCCAATTTTATGGGTTAGAGTATTTGGTCCAAGTGTTCTAGGTGTCGGTTTCTAATTCGGAAAACTTTCTAAGTTTAGTTTTTGGTCCAAGTTACTAAATAAGTCATCCAAACCCATTTTTGTTACCATTTTCCAAAAATAGCAAGTTTTGTCATTTTTAGAAACCGAGCCGTTTTTGTTGACTTGGTCAAACCTACTCGGGTTGACCCGAAACTTTTACCCAAGCCTTATTTCTGTTAATAGAGTTCAAATAATTTGTCGGTTCGTGTCGTAGTTATTTCGAGGTGTCGGTTTTTAAATCGCAACTTAAAAACTTCAAGATTTCATATTTTCGGTTTTTGTCGGTTTAGTTCGCCACTAGATTTCTACAACCTCTGGTCCAAATTTAAGTCCACAATTTTTACCAACTGATCTTCTACTAATCTAGTTTCTAACATAATTTTTCTGAGAAGTGTTCATTTACATATTAAAATAATTTCGCGTAAGAACCGAACATATTTATCGAATACTTTCAGGTCAGACTCAAAAATCAGTTTATTCACAAAAATCCGTACAGATCTGGAAAAAGTGTAAAACACGAAAGTTGTAGCTCTTTTCGATACGCAACTTTTTAAAAAAATGCGTTGTCTAACTCTTAGTAGAACTCTAGATACGACTTTTTTGTAAACTGTGTTTTTATGGACAGATTATTGCATGTTTATGTTTGCTTTATAAAAATGATTTTTAGCAAGAGTTTTGGACATATTCAAGTTAGATGAACTATATAACATGTAAATAACATAGAGAAGATTAGAGATGAGTTTCCTTACAAAGATTTTGACATAGATGAGATGAGATGATGATGCTAGAGTTCTTGAGCTAATTATTATTACAAAAAGTTAAGAATTTAGTTGGTGGTTGATGGTGGTGGTTGTGGTGGTTTATGGTGGTGATATGGTGGTTCTAATATCTGGAAATTAGAGATAGAAGAGGAGGTGTTTGAGTGTTGAGAGGAAATTATGATGAGTGAGTTAGAGTGCAAATGGGAAAAGTGAGGATATGACATATTTGCATGGTTTCTAAGTGGTTAAGGGGGAAAGTGCCCATGTGAGAGCACATGGGGAGGGCCGGCCGGCATATGGGGCCCATACAAGGGTATTTTAGTCATTTCATTATTCCTAGTTTGATTTGTTACGTTTCCCGTTCGTTTACCCGATTGTTTAGACGTTTATTTATACGTTAAACGTTTTATACGTGCGTTTTTAATAACGAATGATATTTCGATATTTTTGATTGAAGTTCTTATTAAAATACTTGAAAACATTTATAAAAATGTTCCGTTAATTAATCGGTCTCGATTTGCACGTTCGTTTTACGGAGGTTTAATCGCGTAACGTTTAAACTAAACGTTTTTGTTATCGATGTAAGATACGATATTTTAAAGGAAAGTTTTACTCCAAATAATATATAAATAAATTTATAAAATATATTTTGGTTCTCATTCGATTGTCGGGCGCGTTCCGCGCGTTTTCGTCGCGTTTGGTGTGTTTTATACGATACAAAATACGTTTTAAATATTATCAACATAATATTTAGTAAATAATAATGCTATTAAATAATTTCATATTATTTAATAATTTAGTTCACCAACGTCCGTAGTTTTGTCGGGTTCGTTCCGAATGTTTTGTACGTAATTACAACTAATTACGAATTAAGTAATACTATGTGTATTAAATTTTTGAGGGGTGTCACATTTGTAATTATGTGTTTTTAAATTGTTATTTATTAATATAGAAGTACTTGTATCTTATGTACTCTATTTATAAATGATGAAGAATATGAATGATTGTATGTGCTTCCGGATTGCTTCCGAGCAAGAGGATCATATAATCAAGTGGAAGATGACTTGTATCTAGCCTTGTTTCTTAAACATGGTATCCAATAACACGTGATTTGGTGCCATGGAGCCTTGTTTCTTAACAAGATTTCCATTTCGACGTGATTTGGAATCCTGAAGCCTTGTTTCTTAGGGTCCGGATCTGCAAAGTGCTTGTTTTTTTATGTGGTATTATGATGGATTTGAGTAAGATTAAATGTTGTTGATTATATGATTAAAGTGTTTCTTGTATGATGTGATGAAGGCTTAATTAGTTACTTATGTTTTATATGCTGACTTTTACGGAATATTAGTAAGCGTAGTCATTTACATAATAAAAAAAATGCACGATCCGATTAAATTGTTTGATAGATTGTATTATTTACTTCGATCTAGGTTTAACGATATCATCGCATTAGGGGTGTTAATCGGTTCGGTTTACGGTTTTCTCGGTGTAATCGGTTCGGTGTATTCGGTTTTGAAAATTTTGGGAGCGAAACCGAATTCAAATTGAAAACCGAACCGAAAACCGAATTCAGTTCGATTTCGGTTAAAACCGATTTTTTTTCATTTTTTCAAAAACACCCTTCAACATTCAAAACTAAGAGTTATGCACGATTTTACGATATGAATTATATATATCTAACTATTAATAATTGTTATGTGTTAGCCAAATTCGATTTTAGAAAGCATAAAACTGTCAATGTACGTGAATTTGAGTATCCAAACAAAACATTTATTTTTCATAAACACATGGTAGTTAAAAAATTTAAGTCATTGTTTCAATTACTGAAGTTAGGGATCATTGATTGATTGGTCGAATATGGGCGGGCGGAATGGATGAGCGAAGATCCAAAATAATGGAATAAAAGACCTTGGAACGAGCAAGGAAGACGTTTTTTTCTAATTATGAAGCATGGCTAAGCGATCCGACTCACATTGGGCCTAGTGCCCAGGTGGTTTGGCAGATAGTGGGCCAAGAATTCTAACTGGAGTTCATATTAGCATAGCTGACCAATGAACATTCCTTAGAAACACTCAAAGGCATGAGTGCCCAATGCTCTACCAACTGAGCTATACACCCCGGCTCACACCCTGAACGAACTCAAGCACTCCAGTAAGCCTGGACATATGCATTTTCTATACGGGTCACGTCCAGGTTCAAATGCTCCGAGGTTACGCCTATTTAGGGGCTTTCAAAATGTTAAATTTTTCAAGTCTTCAGTCGAATTCATAAAATCATATATATATATATATATATATATATATATATATATATATATATATATATATATATATATATATATATATATATATATTAATATATAAATAATAATATATTTATTAAATGGTTTTAATCCAAATATTGAACACCCCTACATCGCAAGGCACGGGTAAGTATCCTCGTTTTAACATATTAGTGAAAAAAAACTCCCACATATTTATTGTTATTATTATTGTTTTATTATTCTTATTAAAGAACTTATTAAATTTGACAACAGTCTAAACTATATTATAAAGAACTAGTACAGTACCCGCGCAATGCATCGGTTGTTCATTTTACAATTTTTATTTGGTTAATTAAGTGACAAATTGTGTATATTTACGCACTTTTTGTTAAGTCAGTTTACATGTTTATATTATTCCTCGAGCAGTATTGCATTTTTCTCTAATATTCAATACATTAAAAAAATTGTTATGGATAAATAGTTTTTTATTAGTTTTGATTTTGTATTAAATATGCATAGAGGATAGATGAATTCAAAATAGGTTTGTACTTATTTGGAAACTTATTTAAATGGAAAGATACTCATACTACGTAGGGGTGTCAATGGGGCAAATCTTGATCTAGATCCGACCCGACCCATTTATGTGACCCAATGGGTCTAAATTTTAGACCCATATACCCAATAAGAGATTTAATGGGTCGACCCATTTAAATGGATCTTCACTTGGGTCGACCCATGACCCGTCCGGGTCAACCCATTTAAAATGCAATATTAAAAATTCTACAAATTACACCTTATAAGCCTATAAATCAATTTACACTTTCTAACAAATGACATACTATCATAACTGGGTACTTTTGGTTCAATACAACAATAACTTTGATAGAATATTTCAAAGATTAACTTGTAACTACCAACTATACAACTTTCAGCTACACGACTTTCAGCTATACCACTTTCAACATCTTTGTTTTTTTCCTGCCCTTAACGTGTTTCCAACAGTCCATCTCATCCACCTTTTGAAGCGTCCTCTTCCATTTCTTTCCTGCATTTATATGATTAACATGGTGAGGAGAAGTAAAATTGGTTATATTAAAACAATTTGACTTGTACTTTTTAATTCAAACCCAGGTAAATATTGGCAATTCATTACAACTCTATTTGACCAGTTACCCACGCACTTGCTGCACCCTTCTAGCTCATCAGTTTATAAGAGCAACACTATAATCATTATCGGACAAGCATTCATTCTTGATTTCATAGATCACAAATTAAAAGGAAGCTAGCACTAACACACTTAAGAACCATGAAATAAAAAAGCTAAACAGTTAAAACGACCAGCATCCACTAATTTGGAATTAACCGAGTTAAACAGAAACAAGATCACACCATTCCACACCTTCTCTAAGTCGTCATCACCTCTACCTCGTTTCCCAACTATTATCATACAGACATACAATTCTTTTAAGAGAGTTGTAGCAGAGACGACTTTATTAAGAGAGAGCATATATATATATAAACATAAGAAACGGTCTCGGGAGTTTGTTGGTCAGTGACGCAACAGATATCCAAGATAAAGACTCACAAGAGCCACCATAAAAACAAACAGCAACGGAAATCCAACTTGAGCCAAGAGTTTCTAATCCACTTTATAATGAGGCCTGATCATAGTGTTTTTTTTAAAACTGCAGACATTATCATTACCAAAAAACAAAAAATACACTAGAGTCTAACCACAAATACAAATCAAAAAACACCCCAAACTCCCAAATTACAAGATTTAATTAGAAGCCAATACTACCAAAACTAAACTACACTCAGGGGTGGCTCAAGGGTAAAGCCAGTGAAGCTACCGCTTTAGGCCCCCAATTCTACAAGGCCCCAAATTTATGATATTGTGTATTAAATATAGGATAAAGATAATAATCTTCAACAATGTTTGGCCATATAAGGCCTCAAATAATATATGTCTTTAAGATATTAGGCCACTTTATGTGACAAAACAACATTATAATGCCTCAAATATTTTAAGTCATAAGATAATTTGATGATTTTATGTGGGAAAAAAATGATTAGATCATTGTTTATCTCTTAGTTCCAAGTGATTTTGATAAAAAGGTTTCGTAGTTCTATTTTTCTTAACATTTGCTTTACTAAAATTTAGAAAATAGCTTTTGCGTACTATATTGAACAATTTTTGTCGAATTTGTATAGAAAATAGTAATTATAGAGAATTGATAAGGCCTCATATTTGAAGTTCGCTTTAGGCCTCATTGGACCTTGAGCCGCTCCTGACTACACTAACACAAAAAGCAGCCTAGCTGCACCACTACTCGACAGAAACAAAACTACAATAACACAAAAAGTAGCCTAGCTGATCAAAGTGATTAATGATGCAATTGTAACCATGTATTATGCAGTAGCAGAACGTAACTCATAATATACTAATAAGAATGAATTCAAACTGAAATTTCTCCAATTTGATAGAGCAAAAAAAGGTTGATCGAGTTATCGTAATTGAATTAGTATAAAATCGATCACCAGAAACATAATCAATTCGAATCGAACGCAATAAAAGTGAACATTCTAACCTAAGGCGATTTGTGATCTTCCGCACTAAAATCAGTGGCTGTAAATCGAAACTTCCATCTTCAGAAACAATGGCGATTTGTGATCTTCCGTACTAATATCAATAGTTGTTGTTCTAGCTGGAAGCCTCGAAGCGTCCATCTTCTGCACTAGGGCATTTGATTTTGTGTACGTGCGCTTCGTATTTGGGGATCATATATTTACGGTATTTTACAGTTAATTGGATCCACCCGGATTCGGACCCATTTATTTAGTTGGATATGGGGCAGATCATGGCCCATTAGTTAATGGATCATATCTAGATCCAATTTAATGGATCTTAAGATATGTTGGATCACTAAAAGACCTGCTCTGACATGGCCCATTGACACTCCTAATACTACGTATATAGAAACTATATATATGCATGATTGATAATTCTTATGTTAAGGGTACAAATGTAATTTTAATTATTGTTGAAGGTTTAGACTATGGAGATGTTTTATAGATTATAGATTTAACAACTCTCTTTCTTGAACCTTAAATTATTAAATATGGTAAATTAATTAAGGGAGAATTGCATATATGCCACCCTTGAGTGACTTAATATGAAATATGCCCAATCCAATTTCTAAATATCAAATATGTCATTCATAAACTTCATAAATATCAGATTTACCCAAATATTAAATTTTATCATTAGAAGCTCATTTATCTTCATAATAAATTAAGAATTGACTATTATACCCTTGTTCAATGAAACCCTACCTAGAAGCCCAGCTCAAGTGGCACAAGGTGTTTCACCATGACCTCAAGGTCATGGGTTCGAACCCGGATGTGAGCAAAATGCTCTCCGGGATGGAGACAGGGGTTTTCTCTCGAAATATTCGGGTTTCCCCTGAAATTGGTGATGGGTATATGAAGAGGCAATGCCACTAAATACTGCCTTTCAAAAAAAAAAAAGAAGCCCATAAGTCGTCAAAACCTTCCCGCCTTTCTTATATCTGATAATCGACCATTCGACTCACAGACTCTACTCTCTTTTTTTTCTCTCTACGAACATCGATCAAGCAGGTAGGTGCTATATTTATTATCAACATTTTTTTTTCTTTTCGTTGATTGATTGAGTAGGTATATCTATTACATTTATTCATGTATGTGTACATCACTATTATTTTTCATTGTCGGGAAAATTTGCGGTTTGGTGTTGCCCTTTTGAATGGTGACTTGCACTAGCTTTGTTGGTTTAATTTGTAATGAAACTTGCACTAGCTTTGTTGGTTTAATAATTATGTGCATTAATAGAGGAGCCTGTACTGTAAATTATTTTAGTATTCGAATGATGTAGGATGTGAGGTTGTTTCTTTCATTGTAACTCTAGAAACTAATTCTTTAAATGGGATGGGTCTATGGTTCTTATATATTGATTGTCTATTCTTTTTTCTTTTTGTTATTGCTGATACTAATTACTAGACTATATAATAGAAAATGGAAGATAATGTAGATATTACCATGGATGACTCCTCTAGACCAAAGCTATCGTGGCGACTTCTTTAACAGGAACCTATGGGGTGCTGCAAAAAGCTATTGTGTTAGTGAGCATGACAGATACTTAAGGGAAATTGCTAGTGTACGCGTCGCACCCCTAAATTCACTGTTTAGCGGAAGCAATCATTGGGTGCGACTAATCAGGTAATCAAGCACAAAGATATAGTGAACGACTCTATATGAGACGTTTAAAAAGTATTACAACATTACATTAGTATTCAAAAGTATACATAAGCTTGGAGTTCGAGTAAAATCCTAGAGATTCTAATACATAACAGCTAATACAAAAGTAATGTAGAAAAATCTCCAAGTATGTAATGCATGTGACTCGAGCTAGCAAGCAATCCTGCTGGGCAACCCTACTGTTGCTGAGTACCTGAGAATGCATCACTAAAAAGGTCAACCAAAAAGTTTGTGAACCTCACAGGTTTGTAGTAAATAACAGTATTGAACACAATCAAGTAGTAAATGATTGCACGAATGCAATAAGGTGGATATACATTGCCATGAGCATCATAGTCGAAGCTTAACAGTCGGTAAGGTACAACCAAGTACCAGTAATTTACCCCCGTGAGTGCTAATCCAAAAACACTCATGTGTAACGAGTAAGAAACGTCCGTTTATACAGTACGGTTCGTGGTAGTACGTGCTACCCCGGGTGAGGATTGTCAGTCCCAAATTGATCCATTTACTAAAACTCGCGCTTAAGTTGATAACTAACAACTATGATTCAGAGGACTTCAGTGGATTATAACGTAACTCATGCAATTAGTATATCAGTAAGGCAGTAAATCAGTAAATCAGTACATGTGTGCAAGTAAAACAAGTAATGCATCTCACCCCTTAGTAAAAACAGTAAAAATAGGGTTGTGAGACTCACCTGAGTCTAGCAGTGTAAAGCAGTAATCAAGCAAGAAGGTTCTCCGAACCAGTGACCTCTAGCGTCCTAAACGCAAGAGATATATTAACATAAGTACTTGACTATACGTCAAATTATGTTAATGATTCGATTGTTTCGAAAGATCGTTTGATTTAAGAATGTGTACGATTCGTTGGTGATGTTCCGAAAATAATTTGTATTTCCCGAATTGAAAGTATTTGTTTTACAATTTACAATTGTATTAATCGTTGTATACAAACATTATATAATTATTTGTTGCGCGTAAGTATATATCTATATATGTATATAATATATATATATATATATATATATAATATATATATATATATATATATATATATATATATATATATATATATATATATATATATATATATATATATATATATATATATATATATATATATATATATATATATATAGTTTATTTTGTTGTAAATATACATAGATATAGTCGTTGTATATATATAAATACATTTAGTACGTCGTATATGTATAATTATATAGGTTTCGTTCATTGTGTAAATATTTATCCGTAAGTATATATATCCATGTAATATTTGTCGTTGTGTGTGTATATATATACAAATACAAAGTTAACCATTACGTATACAAGGATACCATTTACAACATTTGTTGTACTCGCATTCATTTACTCTATTTATTTAGCTACTAAAAGTTAACAAATATTTGAAATAATTTTTGTGTACATTGAGTCGTACCACTGTAACAAACTTGAACTAAAATACGCGATCATGTATTTGGATTCACCCAATCGGGTATATAAATTCACCCAATCGGGTATTTAGATTTCACCCAATCGGGTGAATAACTCCACCCGATCATGTATTGTCAAGTTTGGTGAACACCCAATCATGTATATAAATTCACCCAATCGGGTATTTAAATTCACCCAATGGGGTGAATAACTCCACCCGATCATGTGTCATACAATACGCGATCATGCAATATTATTTTGTGTTTTTACGCGATCGCGTCTTATTCATAATAGATTAATACGCGATCGTGTATTGTTACTCCATACGCAATTTAATTTTTAATCATCACGCGATTGTGGGCTTAAAACTACACGACTAAAAATTTTAATTCACGCGATCGTGTAAATATCTTTGTGCAGTTAGTTGAGTTCGTGGCTACGGAATGTGTTCATAATTTTTCAAAGTTTTTGGGTGCGATCTTTCACAATATGAATCATTAACATACTACAACAAATTTAAATGAAAGGAAATTGAAAGATAAAGAATCTCACAGTGGTTATTTTAAAAATGATGATGTACAAAGGATGATGATGAACAAGATGTTGCTAAATAATGATGATGAAGCTGAAGATTATGATGATGCTGATGATGATATTACTAAAATGATGATGATTGTTGCTGCTGTTGCTTCAACAGATTGAGAGGAAAAAGGAAACCAATAATTGATGAAGATGGTAGTGTGTGATTTTGAACCAAAGAAGTACTAGAGGGAGTATATAAAAATGAAGCGGGTTACATTTTTCAATGGAAGAGTATGGTTTTAGTATCAATCTGTCTGTAGATATTTTAGGTGTAGTAAATTTTAGGTATTTAATCCGTTAATTTCGTGTACGTTTTCGGTTGTTTTAGTTAACAGTTAATACACATAAATTTTTCTTTCGAAATATTATTCCAAATACTTTATTCAAAATTTTAATAATATAAATTTTGATTATTTTTGGTTGTCGGGTTTGTTTCGTATGTTTTTGTCGCGTGCGTTACGTTTTATATAAAACGTATAAGTTTGTTATATTATCATCATAATATAAGGTAAATACCAATGTTATTAAAATATTTCATATTATTTAATAATTGTTTCACCAACGTCCGTATTTTGTGTTGTCAGATATTTATCCGACACTAATTTGTACGATTTGAACGAATCGTATACGTGTATATATATATAAACATTATATATAAGCAGTTACTGTACTTAGTCCTATTTCGTAGTAAATACACGTAATCATCACACAATTAGGTACAGTAATGACGTCCTAATTTGTCGGGTGTCACAGTACGTGAAGAAGCAATTACATATCTTAACGAGCACCATAAGAAGATATGGAGTCGTAGCAAGTTTGGCACAATAGCCAAATGCGACTACATTACTAACAATATTTCAGAAGCATTTAATTCTTGGTTAGGGGATTTGCGTTATAAGGCTGTACTTAATCTTCTTTATGGCATTAGAGAAAAGCTTATGAAGCGATTTGACAGGAAAAGAAAGATTGTGAACAAATGGAATGACAGTATCATATCTACTACGAGTATATAACAGAAAAAATGGAGACGGGGAAAAATGGAGAAGCTCGTGAATCAAGTGCAGCATTGGGTTAATATGAAAAAAGTCAAGAAAGTAGTTGTTTCTTTTGGATATTATATTCGTTTAATTGCTAGAGCCTGTTAACGGACTTGTTAATTTGTTTCTAGACTTTGCTTTTATTAGATATTTGTTGGTTCAATGGAAAAGACATTTCTTTTGAATTTATTGTTGTTTATTATTATTATTTTTTTGCTTATTATTCGTATATATATTTGTTCAGGTAGTTACTGACTTACTGGACAATTTTTGTTCTATTAATGAAACAAGGGTATAATAGTCAATTCTTAATGAAATAAGGGTATAAAGTATAATAGTCAATTCTTAATTTATTATGAAGATAAATAAATAAATGAGCTTTTAATGATAAAATTTAATATTTGGGCAAATCTGATATTTATAAAGTTTATGAATGACATATTTGATATTTAAAAATTGGATTGGGCGTATTTGATATTAAGTCACTTAAGAGTAGCATATATGCAATTCTCCCATTAATTAATTTCACCTCCACAATCCATAGTCTTTTAAAACATTCTGCATCTCTTATACTATCAAACAAAGTTAAGTGTGTAATTATGTGTTGTATTTGACTTATGTTCATGCATGCATACAATGAACAACTAAAGATGAATTTAGGGCTTCATGTTCTTCAAAAAATGACATGTATTTTGGCTGCATAGTTGCCCTACTAGTTCATTTTAAACTGTTTGAAGTAATTTAAAAGTCCCGAACTGAAATCTCACGTTTACAATGTTACATCTTGTCCGACATATGGCGGTCCCCCACCCATCATTCTCACACCCAACATGAGAGAGGTAAATTGCGTAACTCATGGTTAAAGCAATATGGTGATGATGATTGAATCCATAATTTATGTATTTATGCTGCATGTCTCACCATTAAGCTACCATCACGGTGACTATAATTTAATTATATTAATACTATTAAAATATACTCACGTATGAGTATTTTACTAGTTCTCATTTTCGAGATTAAGGAATAGTATATACGTGTGACGTTATCTTCAATTAACTGTATTACAACCCTACAATCGTTGAAAATAGCAAGAATCACTGTTATGCGAGTAAAATTATCAATGATAACACGAATGAATCAAGTGTCTCACAAATCTTCCTGTGATGTGATTTCTTTATTTTTTTAATGAAAATACTACATGTGACAACACGAGATTGGTCAATAAAATGATAATTTAGAGTAAATTTTTTTTGGGCTTATACTCGGTGTCAACATCATCAAGTATTTGTGCCGTTGATCAATCAAAAAGTTACAAAAGTTTTACAATTTATATTTTTACTTCAACTTTTTTATAATTACACAATTGATCCCTGATATATACTAACAGTAACTGCACCAAATATTAACCCATTTTTTTTTTACTAAGAAAGGGCAAACGGTATTTTGGAGTACATAATATTTACATTTCCTATTGCAAGTTATCCGTTTCACTCCGACTTTCTGTGTCGGAATTTTTTACGAGTTCAGTCATTTAACTTAGATTTTTATTTCACTCTTTGTCCCTGTTGAAAAAAGTTTAAAATTTAAGGGTATTTTAGTCATTTAACGAGGGACGAGAGGCTGAGAGTGAAATGAAAATTCGGATCAAGGAACTGAGTACGCAAAAAATCCAACGAATAGACTTGGAGTGAAATAGACGACATACGTGAGATATGAAGAATGTAGTTTTTTGGTCCAATATAATAAGATGCTATCGACTTTCCCTCCCCTAGGAGAGTCTAAATCTGCAAATAAAAAACTAAAAGATACCGCAATAAGGTCTAATAAAATTTAAATAGAATTATGATATTATATGCAATAACATGCGAACAGGGTTAAAACTGAATACAAACAACATATACCATATTTTACAGCAACTTGTATAACGTAAAACAATAAAATAATATGTTCGTTAGGATCAAATTTACTTTGAAACTTAATTTAAGAGGGAGCCAGGTTTAGCATCAAGTTGTGATGTGATACAACAACTGATATACACAACATCATTATCAACGGATCTATATAAAAGAAAACTGCTGTCATGTATCAAATGGGCGAAAACGAAAGTATGCTGCTAGTATGTATAAAATACTCTGCAAATACATTCTTAAAATGGGGATTAGCTTGACGTCTGTTACTACTTGATGCATTTTACCCCAAATAAATACTCAGCATGTATACTTCGAAAGTAGACAAGTAATCAGCAACAAGTTGAGGTATGTTCTTAAAACCAAATAACCAATAAACAAGTTAGTCAACCCAGCCAATCAAAAAAGATCCACAGGACTCCAAACTATCAAAGATATGCAAATTTTATCAACCAAACAATGTACTGCTACCGTACAAAGTCTTCCATCAATTGTGACATACGGTTTTAGGTTCAAAACTTGCTAGGCGAGATACCATATCCAATGGTCACAAGACCTAGAACAGAAAAACTTTGCATAAAACATATTAGTTGGCCCAAAAGTGTCATGTATATGGATCAGAAAAAAGTATCATTGTTTTGGTGACCATCACAAATAATAAGCCGCAAAGAAAGACAATATCAAAGGTCCTTTGAGTGATGGAATGCTACATTAAACGGAACAACCACCAATCTTCTAAACATATTACTTTCCCAACTAAATGATGTGGACGTTTCAGTTGTCACCAAACATGGGTGTCCCATATAAGAAAGTATTATGTCAAAAAAAGTGACATACCTACATTAGTGACCTCATCAAGCTTATGCTCTCAAACACAAAAGCAGAGTCTAGCAACATCAGAGAATATCACTCCATGGGCATTACACTTTCATAGAGACGTCGCTAGCATAAACTTATATACCAATAAAAGGCATGGGATCACATTTTGCTAACAAGATCTAAGAATCAGAAATTGATTGTCAAACTCCTATGCTTCAAGAGAGTCTAATAAACAAGAAAAACACCACGTTGGTAAAATTGCCTACCTTTATACCTTGTTAGCCTTAAATCTGGAGGGAGTAGTTAATTCTTTTAATCCAACATCTTGCAAGTCTTTATACTGAAGGGAGTGGTTTGTAATGATCATTGTCCGTTGCCACATAATCTCCTAAGGACTCTTCCCCCAAAGTAGACATGCTTCCTCATATGATAAGTTTATAAGATTTATAAGAAATCACACTCAACCAAATCAACCTACCCTTCATAAGTCCTAAACAAATATAACTGAAGATGATATCCCTCCCTTTTTTTTCCTAACAGACATCAAGGCAAGTTTTTAATCAACAAAAACGCTCAAACAGACAAGTAATATTTACAGCAACAAAAAAAAAACCATACTTGAATCAGATACATCACATTGCATCTCAAATCATACCAGCAGTGCATTACTGAATTCAGAAACAGCTACAAAGTAGATCAGTTCGAGTAACCATTAAAGAGAAATTTACAAACATGAAAGGCGAATATTAAGTGGCATTAGTCCTTCCTTCTTACATCGAAACCGAGCTACTAGCACCACTATGAACAGTCCAGAACACAGTACCAGCATCATCAGACTTCCCTGTATCAAGAGCAACAGCTCCAAAAATTGCCCTAAAAGCACCACAAACAATCGAAGAAGTCGAAGAATCTGTACTCGAAGAAACCCTAACAACATTCTGCAACCCTAACCTCATTCCATCAACAGCACACGAGGTATCCACCTTCAATACCTCCGATATCTTATCATTCAAATCCTTCGACGATATATCCACATCTTTAACTAACGCTTTAAATGCAACAGTTGTCTCAATTATACTCTCACCTAACAAACTAAACGCTTTGTTGTTTTCTTCAGAGTAAGATGAGTGTGTCATCGCACGGCGTAGATAACCGATGTTTTTAAACTCATAACTACATAATATAATCACATTGTAAATCAACAATTCAACATATAATCGTACAAAAATAACGATTAAACGTATTTAACTATACTCAAGATTCAAGAATCTATTGTGCGAATCATATTTGAACATGTATCACTAATACTGTATGCATATGACCTCTGTAATTTATATATCAGTGACTTCTCATCAAATTTGATGACGTACCAAATTATAAGGCTGCTATGTCAGCACAAATACAGATAAACAAGTCACCGAATACAATAGCAATAACTGAAAAACTGATACGCTTAAACACATTTGAAAACATATAATCCTAAATACCAAATGTTTATGTCATTTTATATATTAATCACTGTTGTAAAAATCCCGATTAATCGGCGGATTTAGGACTACTCCACCCCGCCTCACCTAAATCTGCCTTAAACGTAGGTCAACTGGTCAAAGTCGGGATTATTCGATCAAAATTGGGAATTATCAGTCAAAATAGGTCAAAGTCAAACTTGGTCAATATTTTACGTTGATCAAACTTGAAGCATTTGAACAACTGAATGATTATATGATTATGTTTCTAGACAATTTTGTTTATGTTTATGTTTCTAGACAATTATGTTTATGTTTAAGTTTATATTTATTCTATAATTACACATATAATTTTGAAATTTATTATTTAAATGTAAAAAAAAAAGTCCAATCCGATCAATCCCCGATTAGTCCCCAACTTGGCCGATTAATCCCTACAAGGTCCGATTTTTACAACCTTGATATTAATTTCTTACTTGAGGTGTTTCTGGAGGGTCTCCAGTGCAACGGAGAACGATGACGATATTAACGGTTGCGATCGAGCTGAAACCTAGTGATAATTGATATAATTGAGAAGTTAGGGTTTAGTTGTACGGACGAAGAGTAAAGTTAGAATAGTAGTTTTAGATACTAAGTATATGTGTAAAATGTACCGGAGATGGAGAGGAGAAGACGACGGCGGCGGTGGTGGCGATGACGAGGAAGACGGAGAGCTGTGATCGGAGGTGCATTTTGCCGTTGAAATTTGGAGTTGAATTTTGGCAGTGATGAAAAAGTTCAGATTTCTGAAGTGAGACTGTGAGAGAATATAAACTAGGTGAGGCCGATTATTGTTGTGGAAATTATGTAAAAGGCAAATAATTAATCTTTAGAATATGATGCTTTTACCTTTTTGACTTTAGGGTACATTTTAACAATTTTTATTGTATATTTAATTTTAAGAAAGGGATCAAAAGAGCAAGGGCTATAACAGGTCGAGCAGCAAAAATCTAGTCCGTCCGTTTCATCTATCAACGGCTCAGATGATGCCATGTCACTCTGAGGGTTTTTTTGCAAACTATTTTGAGCGAAGGGACCTATATGCAAATTACATAAAATTCTTTGAGGGGTTAAAGCTTTGACCTAGAATTTTGGTCAGATCATTTTCCCCTCATTCAGTCTCTCTCCTCACACAAATTCCCTTAAATCCTCTCTTTACACACACATTTACCACCACCACCACCTTTCACCACCACCTTTCACCGCCACCACCACCTTCACCGCCACCGTCACCACCTTTCACCTCCGTCACCACCTTTCACCGTCGTCACAACGTTTCACCTCCGCCACTACCTTTCACCGTCGCCTTCACCATTACCGTTCACCTTCATCGTGACCGCCTCCTTCACCGTAATCTTCAAAGTCCACCTTCACCACTTCCTTCATCGTCCACCACTTTCACCGTCACCGTGCACCACCACCTTCACCGTCACCGTACACCGCCACCTTCACCGTCGCCGTCCACGCCACCTCCATCTTCTAGATCTGACTTTGTAGATATAGATCTACTTTTCAGATCTAGATCTTAAAAAAGTATATCTAGATCTACTTTCTCAGATCTAGATCTAAGAAAGTAGATCTTGAAATAGTCACTGCATTTTACGCCTAGCATGCTGCATTTTAAATCTATTAACCAGATCTGAAAATCCACTGCATTTTACGCTTTATCTACTGCATTTTAGATCTACTAACCAAATCTGAGAATTTACTGCAATTTACGCTTTATCTATTGCATTTTACGTTTTTCAGCATTTTTAGGCATTTTACTTTGTTTACTGCATTTTACGATTTTTTACTGCATTTTATTTTTTTGTACAGGATCTTGTATATTATCATGTTTTTTGAATAAATAATTTTTGGATAAATTTTTGGACAATTTTTCGGGCAGGTCCCTAAATTTTTCAAAATTTCAAAATACTCCTTATGGAAAAAAAAAAGGGAAGGGGGGGGGGGGGGGGGGGGGGGGGGGGGGAATGCAGGTGACATGTGTCACGTATTGATTGGTTAAAAACATGTCTTTTCTATCCTTCTTAAAGGGTCTGCTCCAATATGAATATTTTATTATTATTTTCAATAGAGAGATTAAAAATGTCTTAAGGAGTCGAGTTGCATTCGAGATTGAGAAAGTTTAAACTTAATTAGATAGTTCAATAAGTTTTTATAGTGTTAGCTTAAGCTTGATTTGAAAAGAAATTTTGTGGATTCGTAGATTGAGTAATGTTGTTGTTGCTGCTAATAATCATCATGATCATATTTATTTGCAGTATATATAAATGTTACTATTATTCTATAAACGGAAATCATAGTAATAGTAACTATATAAAAACTAAAACAATACTGTACATGATAACAAGTAATAAAACTCTATAAAAAGTTTAACAATATCAAAATTCAATAATTACATTTGCATACATACACACACCATATTATTTAAACCGCTTAAAGCTCAAGTTGGGATTTTAAGCTCCAAATTTAAGCACACACGATTTAAATTGATCGAAGTTCAACTCATTTAAAACCGGAAATCCTAATCTACAATACGTTGATATGGTGGTCTGTAGTGAAAATCTATTTATACACGAATATAAAAAGACGTTCATAAGTAGTTTTCCAGTTAAAGGCAAAACACATACATACCTCCTATGCACCCAAGGGCGAAACTCAAGTATTAGGAGTGGGGTCCATTGCAACCACTTGGATCTCAATTTTTTTTTACAAAGCCAAAGATATATATGTAATGGACACCACTTACAAAATTGCTTGAACCCCATTTGACAAAAAAATATAAAATAAAAATGGTTAACTAGTACTTTGTTAAGCCCATTAGTCATAAGCTTAGCCCAATTGAAGCTACCCTTTGATTATTTGGTTAATTCATAAATGATTGATCAATTCTTCTTTCTTCGAATAAGCGAATTGTCGAAGAAGCAAAAAATAACTGACTTCTATTCTTCAATTTATGTGTCCAATTGACAATTGTCTTTTGTTTTTTAGGCTCCAAGTGAATCATTCCATTATAATTATATCTTACTGATCCACTTTCTCAATTATAGTCGCTATATTGATCATTTATAGTGAAACTTAGGGTTATTTTGAACTATTTATGTATTATTATTAATGATAAAGTTTAGTTTAAAAGGTGTTTGTATCGATCCGACCCATAATAAATAAACATCCTCTTTAATTGGTTTTCCAACCCGACATGAATTTAAGAAGTTTGGACCCAATAAACATAAATCCTAGATTCGCCATTGATGCACCTATGTCCAAACCCGTGTTTGAACCCATAACTACCAAGATATCTTATCTTATTTTATCTTACTTCTTACTATATATATAAGGAAGATCAAGTCTCACCTTATTTTGACACATCATCACTATTAACTTTTTTAATAATAATTTTTACATTAACACTAATATATTTTTACATTCATAAACTTATTTTAATTTGCATAGCCAACTAAGTAAATATGCAATTTGTATTACTTTTAACCAACCATTAATGGTATATTATGTCACCAATCCATGCTTATCCTGATTAACCCTCACATATTTTTAAATTAATTTTAAATTTATTTGCATAGAATTAAGACTCGTACTTTTTCAAACTAAACATCAATCATAAATTATGGTACTAATTGTTAATTCTCATATATAAAAAGAACATGCTAAATGTGAACTCATGGACACTTTAGAGACTGTCATATGTACCTTAAAACAAATTAGAACAAAAATAAAATAAAATTCCATTTAGATAACTTAATAAACAAATAATAATAATTATTACTAAGATATCAAATCATTTATTTCTTATGCATCATCATTATAAGATTGATTACATTTATTTATTTTACATAAAAAGAGTATATACACTAAAATGTGACATTTAAAACCTCTAAAATTCAAACATCATCGTAGTAAGACTAATTGCATTATATGTAAGCCTTATACTAATGACATTTCTTTATATGCATTATATTTAACCAAAAAACTAATGACATGATATATATATTGTTGAGACTTTGGTGAAAATCGAACAAAACATAAATCAATTTAATGTTGAAGGAAGGCATGTGGTCACTTGACCTCACCTTGGAGAATTAATTGATTTGTGACCAAGTAAAATATCACGTTATGGTTTTTGGTAACAAAATCAGTTTTGGGCCACAAGAAATAAAAGTCAAGCCGTGACATTTAATAACTTTCGCAGCACGAAAGTTTGTGGCGGCTAGGAATACTTATTTTTGTCGCCTGTTTCTTTTACGTGGGATTATATATATTGTAACCTATTATTGTATAAACCTGAAGCCACCAAAATAATAAAGAAAACTCTCTCGGTTTGGCCCCGTGGACTAAACCAATCTCCAAGTTGGAGATTTGACATAACCACGTTAAATCCTTGTATCGTTTACATTATCGTTTCGCATTTATTTATCTTATTTGCTTGTTAATTACTTTGTTAGCGATTTGGTTATTCGTTTATTGTTGTGGGTATAATTGTGTTCAATTATGCGCGTTGTTTGGGTCCTAAATTCCTAACAACTGGTATCAGAGCTCTAGGTTGAGCGATTGGGAACAATAGCGGATGAAAGCACGATCAAGATGGATTGTTGATGGTTAGGGTTTTACTGAAGGATGGAGAGCTAGGGTTATTGTGGCCAGATAATCGTAGTGTATCTAGATTCGGTTGAAGATAATCATCGGGGGAACGATTGAAAACGATGCGGTTTTAGGATTTGTTTGCAACATGTGATCGAGATCGATAGGCTCGTTTTTTTGTGTTAGATCGCGACGAACTCGATGAGTTGGTTTTCCGGATTGAACTGATTAGGGTTTTGTCTGGTGGGTTGTGACGTGACGACACGGCAGGAGGCTGGTTGCGTTGTACCGATGATTGTTCGTGGTGGTAATAGAGTCGATGATCGGGTTCGATCGGTGGTTTGTTGCGGAGAGAGATTTTGGGATCCGGGTTTTGGATTCGGGTTTATTATTCTTTGCGATCCCGTGCAAAAGAATAGATGAACGTTATCAAACTAGGGGTTTGATGGTTGCGAGTATAGGGACGTGATGTCTCGGAAACTTCATTGACACGGGCTAGGTTATTCAAAGATGTGAGGTTTGTTACGGTGCTCAAGAGAATGGTTTCTCGATTGGGTATATGGGTAATAAACGGTACCACATCCGTTTTGGTAATCGACAGTAATGGGTGTCAGATGGAGTTTTATTTTCGCTCGCGGGTTGAAACGGGAGACCATGATTTTGGTCGAGTATTCCATGTTCTTGGAATGATTAGGCAAGTTAGAGGTACTACTCTTGGAGATATTGATTTTAGAAGTTGTCGGATAGAACGCATTCGACTGGGCTCGGGTATTGGTTGATGTTTGGTTCAACGATAGAGCGATTCTTCTTAAGGAATCAATTGGAAATCTTTACGTGGGTTAGAGGCGGATAACCATGTAACTCCTAATGTTTGAGCTTTCGGATATTGTTGAGAGTGTCGGGAACTCTTGGTGGAGTTTGTTAACAGGTGGAAGTATCGAAGCTAGTGAGAGTTTGGCAACTAGTGGGAGCTTTGGAGATTGGTGTGCAACAATTGGATCTCAATTTCTACGGGTTTAGTTTGCGAATTCCGGGTAACACTAGAGCGTTCAGATCTTTGTTTTTTACTCTCCAATGGCAAAGAAATTTGCGACTGACCGTGGGTTATGAACCGGAGTCTTCTCAGATAGCCGCGATTGTTATTATAATTCGTACAGTGGAAGCGGGCTGAGGGGGAGGAGATGTGTTCATAGAAATCATAGCTATGTATTTGGGTCGGTGTACCAGCGGGAAAGCGAAGGTTTGTAATGTAGGTTTTCAAGGTTGTGACTGCGTTCTCACGAGTAAACCTTGATGATGATCTACGGGTTTGTTCTATCGGCGATTTTCTGATTGCTGGGAAGGAAAATCGGATGGACGAAATTCTGTATGGGTTGGTTGTTGACATGTCGGTGGCAGGATCCGATGTGGCTGTAATCGACGAGTTGAGGAGATGAGTATCTCTTGAAAGAATCCTGTGGTTGAAGTCGTTGCACATTTCAATGCATCTTCTTGGGCTAGAAGATGGTGGTGCGGATAACCGGAGAGTGGTCCCAGTTTAGTAGTGATGTTCACTTAGCTTTGTATATCGAAAGTCTTCCGATTCTGTGAGGTCGAGCAAGCGTGTCCCGGATGGTTTTTTTCGGCGGTATTGGTTGAGCTAAGAACAAGGTGTTGCTAAAGGGGCGTTAAAGGTGTTGTCTTATTCCCAGTTTCAATACGTGTAGTTGAAGAGCCTTTTATCGAAAGTCTATCTAACTCGAGTTTAGTTAGTGTGCGTGTCCCAATTGGTATTAGCGGTATGGAGAGGTGGATTTGACTTGGTTGAAAGGGAATTACTGAGGGTTTAATAATTTGGGTTTGTCCGATCTTCAAGTGGGAGATTGTTGAGACTTTGGTGAAAATCAAACAAAACATAAATCAATTTAATGTTGAAGGAAGGCATGTGGTCACGTGACCTCACCTTGGAGAATTAATTGATTTGTGACCAAGTAAAATATCACGTTATGGTTTTTGGTAACAAAATCAGTTTTGGGCCACAAGAAATAAAAGTTAAGCCGTGACATTTAATAACTTTCGCAGCACGAAAGTTTGAGGCGGCTAGGAATACTTATTTTTGTCGCCTGTTTCTTTTACGTGGGATTATATATATTGTAACCTATTATTGTATAAACCTGAAGCCACCAAAATAATAAAGAAAACTCTCTCGGTTTGGCCCCGTGGACTAAACCAATCTCCAAGTTGGAGATTGGACATAACCACGTTAAATCCTTGTGTCGTTTACATTATCGTTTCGCATTTATTTATCTTATTTGCTTGTTAATTGCTTTGTTAGCGATTTGGTTATTCGTTTATTGTTGTGGGTATAATTGTGTTCAATTATGCGCGTTTTTTGGGTCCTAAATTCCTAACATATATATATATATATATATATATATATATATATATATATTATTTATGTTAGAAAACATACGTAATATATTCCTTACGTTTTGATCAAGAAACAACTTTAAAAGTTATATATATGTAACATTGCGAAAACCAATTAACAATTTTAGAAGCGGGCCGTCCATCGCACGACCTTTGTATTTACTAGTGCTATGTATAAAATCAAACTTAAATAATTAACGTTTGAACTCTTGCATGATAGTAATTGCCGACCTTTATTTTTAATCTCTTGCATTAAATGATGAGTTTTCAAACTATTTGATTGTATTTAAGAAAAAGTTGAATGGAGGAGTACCACACCAGTTTACAAAATGAGGATATAGTTTCAACTCTTAATCGATCACTTGCAAGTATCAGATAAACGTTTAATTAATTATTTTTATTTTGTTTATGTTTCAACTTTATCATCATACATATATAAGGACTAAGGAGTGTTTGAATTAGCTTATTTTTGAGTATATGAGCTTATTTAATTTTCAAACAACACAATCAGCTTCATTTTCTTACCTTACGAGCGAGCTTATCACTTCACTATTAACTTATATAGTATAGTATTAAAGATTAAAGAATTGAAGCAGGTTAAAACTCAATTTTTGATAAGATAAAAAAGCCTGAAAAATATAGAGCTTATATTGAAATATTTGAAAATTAAATAAGCCCGTATATTTCAAACTCAGCTAATCCAAACACCACATACTTAGTCATTATTATCTTTAACAATAATATCAAAACTTAGATGTTGTTAACGACTCAAATCATTTGTTTATTATAATTTTAGATTAGAACTCAAATGAGTACATTAATTTTGAGTGAAAATAGGGAATCAATCTCAACCACTCATTTTCATCAAATACCCATTTCTCCCACATTTTTGAAACTCAAATATCTCACAAACGGTAAGTCGAAAAATCATGAAAATTGCACCATAAAATTCAGCGTTTTCTCCTCTTCAATTTGCCGTCCCTCAAGGCATACTTTTAACAACTTTTTTTTTTCAATTTTTTGGTGGGTTTTACAAATTAGTAACACATGTGTTAGTGATTGGTTGTACATTTGATTTGTGGTTAGGGTTAGAGCTTAGGGCTAGAGTTTAGGGTTTAGTATTTAGGGTTAGGGTTTAGCAGGGTTTAGGATTTAGGGTTTAGTATGATTTAGGGTTTAGAGTTTTGTAAAGCATTTAGGGTTTAGGGTTTGGGGTTTATGGGTTAGGGTTTAGGGTTTGGGGTTTATGGGTTAGGGTTTGGGGTTTGGGGTTTCGCCCGAAACCCCAAACCCCCAACCTTAAACCCTAAACCCTACCCCTTAAACCCTAAACCCTAAACGCAACACTTTAGCACATGTGTTAGTAAATGTGAAACCCACCAAAAAAGATGGGAAAAAAACTCGTCGAAAGTATATGCCTTGAGAGACGGCAAATCGAAGAGAAAAAAACGCTGAATTTAATGGTGCAATTTTCATAATTTTTCGATTTGTCGTTTGTGAGATAATTGATGTTGGGGGTAAATGGGTTTTGTACATTTGGAACATTCTCTTTGTACGCATGGCATAATATCATTGGTTACCTCATTCTCACACAAATTCCTATTCTCATTTGAACCCCACCCTATAATTTTATGTACCGAAGACGTTATGTTTTTCTAATTAGAATGTATATACCTTTGACATTTTAATAATCAAAACTTTTAAAAATTATTTACCAAATTGCGTTATACTTTCTAAAAATAATACGTAGTGGAGTATTACACCAATGAAAACTTAACATAAAATTTTGATGCAAGATGATAGTCGATCAAATACGAAGTTAGGTATGTATTGTCGTGTTTTCTCTGAATAGTAAAGTTTGTGAAAGTTAAGGGGAGTAAAATGACAACATAAAGAAACTCGGGTTAGCGCACTCATCTATAGTAAAAAGTTTGATGTCAAGTCTGAAAAGGGAAAAATAGTAAATGACTATTTTACCCTTTAGATTATGTCATTCAACTTTTAAATAATTCATTCAATGCACTTTATTATGAAAATTAATAAGATTGTTTAGTTTTGATTACAATATATAACATATAATTAATTGTCTTAAAGTGATGTAACATACATAATGGATATTGAAATGTTTCTACAAAGTATTTTAATGTAAATGTCAGTAAAAAACAAATTTTCTTTTTTACTATAACACCCCATATTTTACAACCATTTTTTTATATAATACAATACTTCGGAAGCGTATGTCAACATACATTAATAATTTACACTACACATTATATATGAAAGTTATACTATTTCAAATCCCAGCAAATCACATCGGGTGTTATATAATTCAAAACACAACTTTAAGTTATAAAAGTAATATCATAGTAACCGCCAGATCAAACATTCCTTCCAAATCAAGCTTCTTGCCAACCCGTTATATCAAAATCATAACCTGCAAGAAGTAGGGTGGTGGGATTAGAACAAGGCTAAGTGAGTGAATAAATAACCAACAGCTCAACTTAGCATAACAAATCTGTTTACAGCAAAGTATCGTAAATACATAATAACCCTATTTACAGCAAAAGCATCGTAAACACATATCAACCCTGTTTACAGCAAAAGCATCGTAAACACATAGCAACCTTATTTACAGCAAAAGCATCATAAACACATAGCGTCAAAGAGGATCGGTGGTTCTTGAGGTATCCTCCAAAGAACCATTCAAACCAACTGCAAGCCAATACAGAGGTTAACCGATAGCTTGTTGCTATCTTCACACGACACATGTTCCTATTAACTATGTGTACAAGGAAACCCCCGTCGGCTAAACAATAGCAACCAAGCCCAACCACTGTTGACCTTTGAATATATCACATATGCCCAATGGCCATGTATCACATAATCACATAATCCATAATCATCATGGAATCATGTCAGACTAAGCAGTCTATCAACAGTAATAATATCATGGCAGACTAAACAGTCTATAAACAGTAAAACTACGTTTACCCGTTGTAACCAAACCTGTTACAACTAAATCACACTGAGGATTACAGATTCACTCACCGTTACCTCAGCCGCTAGCTTAGAAGTCTAATATTACTGAGCCTTCTCCATATCTGAGAATGCAATTAAATAATGAGTTAGTAATTCGTTCCATAACATATAACTCATTTTATAATCATATAGCATATCTCAATACATAGTATCAAAATAACAAACCAAAACCAGGTTGTAAATAAAATCATATTACTTTACAACTAATGGTTTTAATCAATGTATCACAAATCAATTTATCATCATAACAAATCCACCCAAGCAGGTAATCTCTGAGATCAGAGAAAACAAAAGTCCAAATCCGAAATGTAATCAAAAAGTCTCGAAACGAGGTTCAAAAATTGAAAAATGCCATTTTCGGTCCCTAAACGACCCCGAAAGGCCTAAAACTGCCTAGGCTCCTTAAAAAGAGCTTTGATCATTGGGCCGTTTTCGAGTAACCATGCGATTTTCAGCCCAATCAAGGTTTAATGAAAATTAGTGAAATTTTTAGTAACTAAAGGTATCACTAACACTTGTACACTTTTAAAATTTGCAAAACACAAAATTTGCCCAGTACCCGCCGGATCAGTTTAGTACCCGCCGAGTACTCATCAAAACACAACTTACCCGCCGGATAAAGATTTACCAGCCGGGTACCTTCCAAAATCCAACTACCCGCTGGGTAAGAGTAGTACCCGCCGGGTACTCCACCCTTATCAGCGACCTCAGCTCTGTAAAACCCAAACCCGAATTTTCAATCTCAAATCCACAAACTCAGTTTCATAATCAATCTAATACATCAACTAACATCTTATAACAACAAATAACTTTCTTTCAGGTACCAATTTTATACACAAACTCTAAACCCATCAAAATTTCAATCACAAAATCATAATTCAAGGGTAATCAATCAATAAAGAATTCAAACTTACAATTTGATCATAGGAAGAAGAATAGAGATGATAAGGATGATGAAATTAAATCAAACCATAAGATCAATTTGATTCTCTCTATTTGTTTTCTTGAGTTATATGCTAGTTATTGTTAATGAGTTTAGAAGAAAAGAAAACAGTAAGTCGGCTCAACCCATAAACCGACCTTATATTCATTTAAATTTATCCCCTTCTAAACCTATTGTTTGGAACCTAAAAACCATTTGCGATTCCAACAATTTTATTTTACCTTCAACTGTATAAAGTTAAAACAAACAATAATTTACTAGTCACTATAAGTGCGATTCCAAAAATCTTGAGCTATCAAAAGTGCTACTTGAAATTTATTTTATTACACTTTACGGTGGAAATTTACACTTAAAGTTAATAAGTATTTATAAATATTGATCTATCTATCTAATACTATGACATATTGATTATCTTAAAAAGTTACCTTTAGTTAATAGAACATCTAATGTAAAAAGTACAAGTATCTTATACTTAAACTTATTATTTGCAACTTAATTTGTGTAAAATTGCAATTATTATAATTAAGGGTTACGGTACCGGTGAAGTCATGTTTATGGTTTTTTATTTGTGAGTCAATAGTACAACCTGAACTCGATCCGTATCATGAATTGGTTTGATAAGTAAATTAACGGGTCAAAAGTAAATAGTAACTAGAATACATCGAAAGAGAAAAGTTAATTAGAGTACAAGGATTTTTAAAAGAATGGAAGTACCAATGGAAGTGTGACATGTGTACAAAGAGAATGCTTACATGTAAAAAACCCATTTACCCCCTAAGTTAAATATCTCACAAACGACAAATCGAAAAATTATGAAAATTGCACCATTAGATTCAGCGTTTGATCCTCTTCGATTTACCGTCTATTAATACATACTTTCGACGAATTTTTTTTTCTCACGTTTTTAGGTGGGTTTTACAAATTGCTAACACATGTGTTAATATTTGGTTAAACATTTAATTTAAGTATAGGGTTTAGGGTTTAGGTTTAATAGGGTTTAGGAGGGTTTAGGGTTTAGTAAGATTTAGGGTTTAGTATGATTTAGGGTTTAGAGTTTCGTAAAGCGTTTAGGGTTTGAGGTTTGGGTTTTAGGATTTGGGGTTTGGTGTTTATGGTTTTTGCCAAAACCCTAAACAGTAAACACCAAACCCAAACCCTAAACCCCAAACCTCAAACCCTAAACGCAACACTTTAACACATGTGTTAGTAAAGTGTGAAACCCACCAAAAAATGAAGAAAAAAAATTTCGTCGAAAGTATGCATTGATGTACTGCAAATCGAAGAGGATCAAACGCTGAATCTAATGGTGCAATTTTCATAATTTTTTGATTTATCGTTTGTGAGATATTTAAGTTAGGGGTAAATGAATTTTGTACACATGACACTATTTTAGTGGTTTTTCGTACCCTACCAAAATGATGTATTATTAGAGATTGGTATACCATTATCGTTTGCGCTAATAGGAAGATGCTGTTAAATGAAAATATTTTTGCCAATAAAAACTTTTATGGCCTTCCCATTGCACTACACGGGTGAAATGCTACTTATACGTGAAATCCCCATTTCTACATGTTTGTATATGAAAAAATTTGGAGCATCAGCATCGAAAATCCTCCTCTAATCAATCTCTTACTTTTTAGTAGACTGATTTCAAAATTCAATCGAAAGGGTTTTCCACTATTCCATCTCAGGTTCGTTTAATTATAGAGGTTTCCATTTGGTTTGCTCATAATCCAACAATGTTACTGTAATTTGTTATCTGATTGTATAACCTTGGGTTCTTATTTCGTAATTAATTACATTTAGATCTGGATTCGTTTAAGGTTGTTTCCAGTTTGATATTAGATTTGTGGTTTGTGTATTTGATCTCTAATTTCATATCTTGTAGTAATTTGATTAATGGGTGTTTGGAATTTTGGTTGTTATAACGGTTTCATGCTCAAAAGTTCAAGTTGGTAAAAAGATGAGCTTATATGCTTTTTCAAATTTCAATAATCCTATAAGCCCTTAAATTCTGTTAACTTTACCGGAAATCTATAATATGTATCACACTCAAGCTTTCAATTATTGCTATTGAATGTATCTTGATTGCATGTCGGTAATCAGTATTTTTGCTGATGTGACGGTCATTAGTCATATAAGGAGCCACTTCTTAAAAACCGGTGCCACGGCATTGGTTCATAACAATATTTGAAAGTTTAATACATACAATAACAAATTTTAAGGTTTGATACATACTGAGATTGTCGGATAAAGCTAGATACATTTTAATTGGAAATATCAAATACGTTAAAATACATTCTCTAAGTTATATTTTGCACCAAGCAAAGTTGTTAATATATTTGGATATTGCTATAAGAAATCAGGATTTATAATGTATTCGTCTAACATATAGGTTTATTATTCAGTCATAGAAATAAACTTGAAAGCTACATGAGTGGCTGAATATATGCGTGCTTCTTGTGTTTTAAGCTTGACAACATCACATGTAAATACTTATGACATTGTCTTACAGTTTTTTCTTACTAGATGATTACGTATGTGCGTTTTATGTTTTTAGGTTTGCTACTATGTCTATGAACTGGGCTCAGCGCAAAATCTACCTTTACAATGTCACTTTCGGACTATACATGTTGGACCCATGGGAGCGCTATTTATTCAGTATCCTTTTCATTCACTGATGAATTTGCTGTATTGTGTTTTGGTTTATAGACATACAAAGTTTGAACTTGCAAAGACAAATTACAATTAGATTTAAAAGTAACAAGATGGGTGGGTTGGTCAAAGCATGCATGGTCTGAGTTGAAGCGTTTCAGTTTTTGGTACAGGACAAAATAGGTTTGGTCGCTTTGTGTTGAGCTGCAAACACTTTCTTGTCCATCTTGCTTTAATAGATAGGCAATGCGTTAATGATTCTTAAAAAAGTGGTGTTATTACAATAATAATTTCATCTCTTGGATGAAACAATTTAGGGCGTTATACGCGTAAAAAGTAGACTTTTGGTGACTTTCACCCGTTCAACTCATTTGACATATTCTCCTTTTTCCTGAATATTTTTACTTGACAGCGAAGGCCAAATCAACACATATTAGAACAAATGGGTCAAAATGCCACCTCTAGTTGCATACAAGAGTCTACCAATGACCAATGTGACATAATTGCTTGAAGAATGAGCTGCAATAAACATTCATAATACCCAAATATTTCATGGATTTGTTTTTGGTGTCATTTACCTTTATCAAGTCTTCTGACTGACTTAACTCATCATAGATGCTTTGGTTGTTGTCCTGATGTGGTTCATATTCTACAACGGATTTCGGAACCTCAATGAATCATGCAAAAGGTAGCGTAGCATATTTTTTCCGTCTAAGCTCTCTATAAGTCATACATGGATATTTCAATTATAAAACTTCCCTCTGTCCTGATTACAACTGCAACATTTGGCTACACATATAGCTAATAGACTCGTCTGACTATTAACCACAAATTAACACCATCACTTCTTATAATGATGGCAATGCATAAGTAACTTCATATACAAATTACTAAAATGTATCTGGTTTTTTTTATTATTATTATATTCCATTTGCTTCTTTAATTCGCCTAAACTATTCGTTTGCATTTTCTCAGGCATTTATTGTGAAGCTTGAGCTTTGAATCAACTTTAAGAGGAAAAGAAATATGAGGTCTCATGTAGCTTTTGTTTTTCTGATAATATAACCAACAAGTGTATTCTGAATAAGAACACCACTGACGGGAGTTGACCCGCGAGCACCTAGTCAAAAGGTACCTCCTTCACCAACCTAGCTATGAACGCCTTGCTGGGGTCCTGGGCAAATTCCTGGCTGCTAACTTGTGTGCGACATCTTTCTGATTGTTTTAGTGTGCATCTTATGTTGTGCATATTTTCGTTTGTTTGAAAACTTCTACTTGTCGTTGGGTGATTTAGTAACAATTCTAAATTTCAATTGTTTCTTGTATCAAGATTGTCACTTTAGTTGGAGAACCTTTAGTCATTTACTCACATAATTTCCGTTTCTACTTTTCACGGAGGCTGTCAAAATTCTGCATTAGTTAGTATCATTTAGGCTGGTAAACTGTAGTAAACAGAAAACTGATTACAAAGCTAAATAGCATATTTTGCACTTGGTATTATGGCAACAGCTAAATGACACCTAATGTAAGAATTTGGAAAGCCTCTATATGCAAATTGTAATCACCAACTACTATAAACAAGACTACATTTTATAGATGGTATAAAAATAATTGTACGGTGGCCAATATTAATAAATTAATAAATTAATTTTAAATATTATTATTATTATATTTATTTATTTATTTATATTCATGTTTTATAGGAGAGGCAACAACAACCAAATTGTTATAATAAAAAAAAAAATTTAACAAAAAAAATAAAATGAACCCTTTTCCTCCACATGCTTCAAAATTAAGTTAGTTGGCGCTTTGTAATGTCTTACCGTTAATTTACCTCATTTTTCTCATATTTCACAATCAAAATTCACCCACTTTGTTTTATTGATGACAACCACCATGAACTACATTCGTCTTCCATCAACAACTATAATCTCCAAATCCACAACAGCAAATTCACTCACCTCTAATAACCAAAAAGATTCATGGTGGACTCAAATTTTCGACCCCGGGGGCCAATTCATTACAAGATGGAACCACATGTTTTTAATTACCTGCCTCAATGCTCTTTTCGTCGATCCTTTATATTTTCTCGTTCCCGAGATCTCGAGACGAAAGTATTGTATGCGGTCAGATTACGGATTTGCAGCAATCATCACTGTTTGGCGGTGTTTGATTGATGTATTATCATTTATTCATATTTTTATTAAGTTTCGTACGGCTTATGTGGCCCCGAATTCTAGGGTGTTCGGGAGAGGCGATCTTGTTAGGGATCCACGAAAGATCGCTATACGGTATTTAAAGTCTGGTTTCGCTGTTGATTTAGCTGCTGCCCTTCCGTTGCCTCAGGTCAATTTATGGTCTGTCATAGGGTTTGATATGATTTCGATCAATTAGCCGTTACAAATACCATTTGTTTGATTGTGGTTGCAGCTTTTCATTTGGTTTGTTATTCCAGCTGTGAGAAGTCCAACAGCTGCTCACGCGAACCATTCTATTTCTCTCGTTATTATCGTTCAATATATTCCGCGATTGTTTGTTATTTTTCCATTGAACCAACGGATTACTAAACATACTGGTGTAATCGCCAAGACGGCGTGGGCAGGGGCGGCTTATTACATCTTGCTCTATATGCTAGCTAGTCATGTAAGCAAACTATACTTTGTAGTCTATTTTCCATAATGTATGTTGGCTAATGAAGGTGGGTTTGTCGGTTACGTAACGGGTCAGAATGCGTTCAGGTGGAAACGAATAAAAATGATCATGAAATACTTCTTTTCAAAAAACTCAAAATATTTCTAAAATTCATATCAAATTATGATTACAAGAAGGTAGTAAGTGGGTCGAAGTTACAACCTCGGGATGTGATACCATCTGTTATTTATTGTGTTTGTATGATGTTAGTGCAGGTTATTGGAGCTACATGGTATCTACTGGCTATTGAGAGGCAATACTCATGCTGGAAAGAAGGATGTGGAAAGGAGGAGAACTTAACTTACCCTTGCAATCGTGTGTATTTTGATTGTGACCATGTGGATGAGCCAGGTCGTGATGAGTGGTTAGAGAGAACTCAAGTTTTGAGTAATTGTAGTGCAGGAGCTAGCCCTTTAAATTTTACTTTCGGGATGTATGGTCCTGCCTTCACTGAAGGAGTTACGTCTGCAACATTTTTTGAAAAATACTTCTTTTGCTTCTGGTTTGGCTTGAAAAGTCTAAGGTATGGTTTTAGTTGAGATCAAATGACAACTTCTTTAAATTTATTGCTATATTTAGGGGGTGTTTGGACTTTGGATTTTGTGTTATAAATGTATCAGTTTCATACTAGCTTCAACAAAACCGAGTCTTATATGGCGAGCTATATTTACTTAATTTTCTTAAAGTGCTCACATGGCTCAAAATGTCTACTAAAATTTTTAACTTTAACCTTTTAAAGCACTCAATGATATGCAGTTCATACGGCCAAAACTTGGAGACAAGTACTAGTATAGGAGAAACACTCTTCGGCAGTAGTGTGTGCCTTGGAGGCTTAGTTATATTCTGTCTTCTCATTGGCAATATGCAGGTACCTGGATAATCACCTTGAATCACTCATTTATTTATTTTTTCCTTTTATACTTTTGGGCTTTGGCTTATTTTATTCGTTGTAAGTGATCCCTTTTCCACCATCATATATGGACTTCAAATTGTCTTGTGTCGCAACTAGAAATGGAAAGATGGGTGGGTCAGGTGGGTGGCTAGTGGCTAATACATCAAAACGGGGTTTTGTCTGGGTTGAAAAGGGTCAGTTGACCCAAAGCAGTTTATGTCCAAGAGTTTAGCTATTTTAGTAACGGTTAGTGCTTACTATTTGAATATAATGATTTAAAAGGTTTTATGCATTAAAAAGACACCTCGAGTGACTTTCGACCCGCTTGGCCCGTTCCATTTTAAACCTTAATATTTTTTTGAGCAATTACCTGTTTGACTAGCTAGATTTTAACACAAATCAATCCATTCATAAGTAGATGGGTTGAAATTCCCACCTCTATTCACTACATTAGAATCATGAACGTGTTGTTTGGTATGATTCTGAATCTTTGTATGATGAAGACCTACCTCCAATCTACAACAGCAAGACTCGAAGAATGGAGGGTCAAGAGAAGGGACACTGAAGAATGGATGAGGCACCGACAATTGCCACCCGATTTACAAGATAAAATCCGAAGGTTTGTTCAATACAAATGGCTTGCTACCAGAGGTGTAGATGAAGAAGATCTTCTTCGTGCTTTACCTGTTGACCTTAGACGTCAAATTCAAAGGCATCTTTGTCTAGCTCTTGTCCGTCGTGTAAGTTTATTATTATCTGAAATCATATTAATCAGTCTTTAATGTTTGCTTTTTCTTATTTCAATATGTATTTGGTGTATACCTTTTACAGCTCTTATTTCTTATTTCAATATGTATTTGGTGTATATCTTTTATTACAGGTTCCGTTTTTCTCACAAATGGATGATGATCAGCTCCTAGATGTGATATGTGAACACTTGGTTCAATCATTGAGTACAAAAGGTCAATACTTGGTTCGTGAAGGGGATCCTGTCAACGAGATGACTTTCGTGATAAGAGGTCAACTCGAGAGCTCTACAACTAATGGAGGGCGGTCTGGATTCTTTAACTCAATCACTCTTAAACCAGGTGACTTCTGTGGTGAAGAATTGTTGACTTGGGCTTTGACTCCGGACCCGAATGTTAATCTCCCATCTTCTACCCGAACCGTGAAAGCTCTTAATGAAGTGGAAGCATTTGCATTGCGAGCAGAAGACTTAAGATTCGTGGCTAAACAGTTCAAACGACTTCATAGCAAGAAGTTACAACATGCTTTCAGGTACGATTTGCAACTTAGACAGGTCAGGCAGGTCAATAGGTCGAGTCAAACACATCATAGTTCTAGTATGGGTTGAAATGGGCGGATCTAGTTCGCACAAAGGCTATATTACTAATATAATACGATTTGGAAGGTTTTAAGCGTTTAAATACGTTCGGAATGGCTTTTAACCCATTTGACAAAATTTCCTTTCTGTAAAGTCTTTTAGCTTAAGTCATGTCACTACTTAGAAAATCAACTATAACCCAAATTGACTCATTAATGCAAATGGGACGAATTTAACATCTCTACTTTCAGGTACTACTCGCACCAGTGGAGGACATGGGGAGCATGTTTTATCCAAGCTGCTTGGAGAAGACATAGACAGAAAAAGTTGGCTGAAGAATTAGCTAGGAAAGAAGGCTTATTCCAAGATGATGACGATGATTATGATGGTAGTGGCGAAAATGACCAAAATTCCCAACATTTGGGAGCTACAATATTGGCTTCAAGATTTGCTGCAAACACTAGAAGAGGGATTAGTCATAAAGAAGCTGTTGTAGGTTCTTCTGCATCGAGCTTAAAGATGCCAAAATTGTTTAAGCCAGATGAGCCTGATTTCTCGTAATGCTACGCTTTTCATTGAACTGCGAATCTAGACAGGGTTTGCAGTATGCACTTGCATTACACCATTTTTGTAAAAATGCTAAAACGAAAGAATTTGTAGTGGTAGTACATATGAATGAAACATTTGTAATAGTAGTGTATAAACTTTTAAAGACTGTGGACGCTACATTTGGGATTTTAGAGGGGAACCTGCTTATAGACTTTCTGACTTGCAACTCTTGTAGGCGTCTTTTGTGTTTGTTCTACGGCCAAATTACGAGTTTATATGGGAGAGTAGAAAACTCTGGTTACATTTGTGGTAAGTTGTTCAAGCCAGCATGTGTCTCTTTTATTGATCCTATTATGTTGGTTATGGAGTTTGAATGATCATCTGTAACAGAAAAACTACTGTACATTATAATTCAAGAAACTTCAGTTGAAGCTAAAAGAAAAATAATGGTATTTGACAAGATTTTGTCATATGAAGTTAAAACATTGACTCTTTAGGGTTAGTTTTGTGAACACCTCAAAGTTCCAATCGGTATATAAATTGAAACGACCAATTTTGATTTAAAATTTAGTTTTTTTGAATGAAGTAAGCTAGACATGACAATTTTGACAACGTTTAATCGATTGGAGTTATGTTCATTCTTTTATCGACTTAAATAAAGTAAGAAAATTTATAGTTTATGTTATTCTTTTATCGAGAATTGGCTTTGTGAGGAATGATTTTAGGATAGTAGATATATGTTAGCTCAAAAAGCACGTGGCTTTTTATTTGTTAATAATAATGCTAGTTAACATATTTCATGAGTGAAAAATAAGCTTTAAAATATCCGTCGGTGTTCATATAGCAACACCCTTTGACATTTATAAGCTAGAAGTTGCTCAATAATTCAATTCAATTTAGGGAAATAAAACCAACAAGTTTATATATAATTCTTTCAAGTTTGAATTCAGCACGAGAGATCATGTTCGCTCAAAACAAATAGAATGGACCTCAAAAATGATACCTTTTGAATTTATAAAAACCCCGCAAAAGGTTATTTATAATCGACCTCAAAAATAAAGTGGTGTTTGGGATTGCTTAAATAACTGTTTATCTGTTTATTTTGACGACAGATACATAGTTTTAAACACCCTTCTAAAAAATGTTTATATGCTTATTTTATTGGAACATCTCCAATGAAGACTTTCTCTAAAGTTTTTTTATGCGAAAAACTTTGAAAATCTTTTCTTAATTAGAGGAAAAACTTTTTTATTGCATGATATTTAGGGGGTGTTTGAATTAGCTTAAATAAGCACTTATATGCTTATTTGCTTATTTTGACAGCAGATAAGCAGATCAAAACACTTTTCTGAAAACTGCTTATCTGCTTATTTACTAAGGAATAAGTACTTAAAAATAAGTAAGGGGTCATATACTTATTTTTTAAGCACATAAGTGCCCTTATAAAGCTTTTGATAAACGGACTTTTTTGAATGTAGGTGCGGGTGGTTTTTGAAAGGGTAAAGTATCTGGAAATGCAACTAACTTGTACCAAATCTCTATTGTGTGTACCCAACTTACGTATGCTATTTTTAATGCAACCAACTTTCAAAAAATGTCTATTGTGTGTAACTTGATGACGTGGCGAGCTCAGAGCGTGCCACGTGGCGTAGGATAGAGTGACATGAGCTCGCCAAGTCATCAAGTTACACACAATAGACATTTTTTGAAAGTTGGTTGCATTAAAAATAGCATACGTAAGTTGAGTACACACAATAGAAATTTAGTACAAGTTAGTTTCATTTCCAGATACTTTACCCTTTTTGAAAATACAACCCCGCAAAACCTATTTTAAAAATCTACCTTTTAAGTTTATAAACTTTATAACCTAACCCCCAAAATCATTCCTACTTCTACCGTCTCTGGTGTTTACCTTTTCGATCAATCAATCTCTCGCGAATCCCCGTAAGTTGATGATGCGTTACATTTTCTTCGATTTCTGTCCAATAATTCCTTCAATTCATGCCATATGATACAACAAGCTCATGATTTAGGGTTTTTATATACTTTTTTTGTTGAATCTGATCGTGTTTCTGTTATTGTTTTCGATTACACACAGGTATTTGTAACTGAGGCAAAATATGGCAACAACTGAGCAACCTAAAGTAGTAACTGAAGAAGCTAAGATTGATTTGTTTGAAGATGATGATGAATTTGAGGAATTTGATATTAATCGAGGTGATTTCAAACCCTAGCTTGCACAACAAGTTTCTTATTTTTTATTGCTCCTCTTGCTTTAGAACTTAAAATCTCAGATATGTTATGCGCAATCGTTAGTTAGTTAATTAATTCGTGCGATGAGTTTAATTATTATTTCTGCATATTGTTTTAGTGTATTGCTAAGTTAAGAACATTTTACTGTCTAATTGCAGTAATTAGAAATCTTCTATAAGCTTATTTTAGTAGGACAACAATATTGTTAGTTACTCTACTATTTCATCGATTCAAGTTCTGAAAGATTATTATGAGTTGAGCGTAATGTAACTCTTGAATAGTGGTGTATTGGTTAGCTATGTTTCTGAATGTAGTAATTAAAACTTCCTTTTGGGAAACTTAAGCGGAAAATTTTCTGATTATAGAACAATTTTGTTGTTCCTTTATCATTACATTTAATCTTGGATTGAAAAAAAATTATGATCATAAGGAGACCTTGGATATGTAACAAGGTAGTTGCTTAAACCATATGTTGAGTGTATATAGCTATTTCTACGTATGGCACATCTCTCTGCTGTCTGATTGCACTAATCGGAAACTTTCTTTAGGGATTGTTCTTTCCATGAATCTATCCCAACCTGTCTCTCATGTAGCATATGAGAGATTCTACCACTGACTAGATTAGGATTAGTGTTATAGTGTATACATGTTATTGCTTATTCGTTAGTAGGGATTAGGGAAAGCCACGAAGCTTGGATCAGTTTTTACTTTTTATTGTTGTTTCATTCATAACTTCTATTCAGGTTCTCCTTTTCACAATCCTCTTTAAGTTTTGTTGATCTCTTTACTAGTAGACCTTCATGTGTTGTTGCAAGGAAAATATATAGAAAGAAAAGGGGCTTACCATATTTCGTGGAGGAAAAACTATTATTCAAAAGATTGCAAGGAAAAAAATATATATATGTCCAAAAGATGAAGTTTATAAAATAAAAATAAAAACCTACTGTCCAGTTTTGAAACAGGTTGGATCCACTTTGAGCCATCTAATGGGCTTTCATTTGGTCAGTGTCATTGAATCTGCTGCTCTCTCTTACAACAATTCATTTTTTCCATGCTTGTTGTTTCTCTCTACTCCAATGGTCATCAAACGTTACCATAATTAGCACCCTGTTGGTTTGAATGTTTGGAATGGCAAGGATTTATGGTCTTTACGACTGTACGAAGACTGCAAGTTAATTTGAATTGTAGCGGAGTCTATTTTAACTACAAGTAGGCTAAGTATCGTATTTGAATTGGAAAAAGAATTGAACCCCTGTTAGATTGATAAAGATAGGACACCTTGCAAGTTATTTACAAATTATTATTGCATGATTTATATTTTTGAAATAATGGACATCTTTTTTTTTTTTGCAAAAATACATTTTGAGAGGATGTAAGCTTAAAATATGAGTTAGAGTCCTTCAGGCCTGATGTTTATATAAATGGGTTAATCTTGCTCCTCTATCTATATCTAGATCGATATCTAGCCTTTGATTGTAATGGGCAAACATAGAAGGTTGAGTCACTAATCTGGTGAATGGGACATGGAAAGTGGAAACATTGATTGCACATTTACTTCTTTCAAAGTGTTAGGCTTTTTGGTCAACATTTGATTTATTTCTTAACCTATACTTGTATATCACATGTGATTGATAATGACAAAACTGGCAGTGTGGGATGGCAAGGAAGAAGGGAAAGAAGTTGGTCAACAGTGGGAAGATGATTGGGATGACGATGATGTGAATGATGATTTCTCTCTGCAGCTTAAGAGAGAACTTGAAGACAATGTTGAGAAAAAGTAAGTGAAGTCTACTGATGTAAGGCTGCTTTTGGACACGAATTTGGTTTTCTATTTGCATTACATACTTTGGCATTTCTCTTAAGTACAAAAATGTTGGGACTTTTGCATGTCTTCTGTCGTTGATTATATAGAACTGCAGTCTCTGTGTTAAAACTGATGTTTAGTGGTACTTATTACTTGCCTCTAAGGGTAAGATTGATAGTACAGGTGACAATTTAAACCCAGTTTCCGGTGAGTCAATTCGGTTATATCTGTCTTTAATGGGTTGAATCAAGAAAATCTTGCGAATAGAGGGAAAACTAAAAATGAGTTGAAAGTTGTCCAGTGAGTGATTCTAACGTGTGAATCTTTCAAAGATGTTTTAGATGAAAATCTATATTTATAGTTTTTTTTTTTTAATTGTATATCTGACAGTAATTATAAAAAAGTAAGCAGTAAATCTGAAGTGTTTTCAGATTAACAATACAAGACATAACCCGTAAAAAGTACCTGCCCATTTCGACACCTCTAAGTGTTAGGATTTTCATAATCTTAGTGTACTATTATAGTAATTGTTAAAAAACCGAGTCAATTGGTGTTAATTACATTTTTCTATTGGTATCCTTTTGAGTCAAATTGAGTTAAATCGTATCAAGTAAACATAATTTCTGCGTGTTACAACTATGGCCACTTTCCAACTGTTATGTCGTCTGCGTTTGGGGTCATCTTGGGTCATAGGTTAAACATAGAACTTAGTTTAGAGATCATTGGGTAATGTTTATAGATGTGTAATGTTAAAAATTATGTTTTCATTTGACAGGGACGAAATCGTGTTTGAACAATACTCTTTGTAAGATAATTATAAAGTAATGCATTCGACTTGATTTTAACATTCAACCCAAGTCAAATACGGAGTAATTCGGAAATGATATATTGTAAATTAGTTTTGTAAGTTGTATAGTTTATGATTGATAATTAGGGTAGGGTTCAAATGATAATAGAAATTTGTGTGAGAATGAGGGAACCAATGATATTAAGCCATGTGTACAAAGAGAATGTTCCACATGTACAAAACTCATTTACTCCCAACATCAATTATCTCACAAACGACAAATCCAAAAATTATGAAAATTGCACCATTAAATTCAGCATTTTCTCCTCTTCGATTTGCCGTCCCTCAAGGCATACTTTCGACGAAAATTTTTTTCCTTGTCATTTTTTTGGTGGGTTTCACATTTACTAACACATGTGTTACAGTGTTGCGTTTAGGGTTTAGGGTTTGGGGTTTAGGGGTTAGGGTTTAGGGTTTAGGGTTTGAGGTTTGGGGTTTCTCCTGGGGTTTCTCCCCGAAACCCCAAACCTCAAACCCTAAACCCTAAACCATAACCCCTAAACCCCAAACCCTAAACTCTAAATGCTTTACAAAACTCTAAACCCTAAATCATACTAAACCCTAAACCCTAATAAACCATACTAAACCCTAACCTTAACCACAAATTAAATGTATAATGAATCACTAACACATGTGTTACTAATTTGTAAAACCCACCAAAAAATGGAAAAAAAAAAGTTTTCGAAAGTATGCCTTAAAGGATGGCAAATCGAAGAGGAGAAAATGTTGAATTTTATGGTGCAATTTTCATGATTTTTCGACTTACCGTTTGTGAGATATTTAATTTTAAAAAATGTAAAGGAGAGAGAATAAAGTGACACATGACATAAATATATTGATTCTCTCATTCTCACTCAAAATTGGTGTACTCATTTGAACCTTACTCTTCATAATTATTATACGTGGTAAACTGATTTGTTTTGGATATATAAATCATCAATAAAACTAGGAACCCAATGATACGGAATTAATAAAGCACGTGACCCACACATAACTCATTAACGGGACTAACCAACTGCATGTGAAAAGCTCGTGATAGTTACATGAAGCAGTCTGGCTGTGTGAATATATAGCAATATTAGGCATCTCATTTTAGTTAGCTTGAATTGTAATTTCCTCTCTGTCTGTCATTCGATTGTAAACCCTAGCAATCATTCGATTACGATTCTATTTCGAGTTTCATTCTGTAATTGAGATTCCTAATAGTTCGTTTGTGTAATTCCTCATTTTCTAATTGAATTTCTGGAATTATCGTATCACCCAAATTATTCCCAGATAGATTCGAGTTGTTCGAACAGGTGTCAGGTTTTCTTGCAGTCAAGACTTTTGACTATGGTAAACTGATTTTGATGCTTTAGATATTTTACTTGTTTTTAGTTTTTTTACCATTTGACTCATCATTATTTTACGGGTTAATAATGGTTTAATACTCAAACTTTCAACTTTTTTTCGTTTTAACACCTTAACTTTTTTTTAACGTTTTAACACTCCAACTTATAGTTTGACCAAAACTTAATACCCAAACTTTCAAATTTTTTTCGTTTTAACACCTCAATTTTTTTTTTTTTTAACGTTTTAACACTCCAACTTATAGTTTGACCACAATTTAATCCCTTTAGTTTGTTTGTCCGTTTAAAACTACACTTCTGGATTTTTTTTGTTAACTCTTTAGTTTTAAATAATCAAGATTCGATTTGAATACACTAGAAATTCTTCTATTTTAAATTACACTTCTGGATTTTTTTTATACGTACATATATATGATTTAAATGCTTATAAATTAATTGTAACGCGTCATCACAATTAATTTTATAATGTTTTATTTTGATAGCGATATATTTTTATAATGTTTTCGTGTATAATATTTCTAGTTATATGAAAAGCTATTTATAATGAATGTATGTTGCTAAAAAATGATAAATGGGTATTGAACGATAAATGGGTATTTCTAGTCAATTATTTCAACATTACCTATTCAGCAGGTTACCAGTTATAAATACCCTGATTAAAATCTGACCAGGTAATAAGTTAGAATTATAACGATAATAAACTATAATTAACAGGATAATAACATTCGAGATCACGAGGTTAGCTAAACATTCGAGATCACGAGGTTAGCTAAACATTCGAGATCCCGAGGTTAGCTAATCTTAGTATTCTTTGAATGATTAATAGAATACATATTAAATAGACAACACATAAGAAGAATTTCTAGTGTATTCAAATCGAATCTTGATTATTTAAAACTAAAGAGTTAACAAAAAAAAAATCCAGAAGTGTAATTTTAAACGGACAAACAAACTAAAGGGATTAAATTATGGTCAAACTATAAGTTGGAGTGTTAAAACGTTAAAAAAGAAGTTGATGTGTTAAAACGAAAAAAATTTGAAAGTTTGGGTATTAAGTTTTGGTCAAACTATAAGTTGGAGTGTTAAAACGTTAAAAAAAAGTTGAGGTGTTAAAACGAAAAAAAGTTAAAAGTTTGAGTATTAAACCATTATTAACCCTTATTTTACTGTTACAATGGTTTCGATTTGATGGGTCTATCAACTACTATTGTTATTTCTTTCTTTCAAATACTTGTATTATTAAGTGAAAGTTCATCGAATTTGATTCTATTTTTCTCGACAAAAAGAAAAATAGAGATAGATTGAAAAACAGGTAACTAAATTGAGCAAAACAGATTTTAGAGATTATAATCAAATATCCCTTGGATCACCATGTTGACTTACAACTATTTTATATGCTACAAAAAAAAAAAATAAAAAAAAATCATCAATTCCAAAACACATATCCAAATACGCTTAAACCGTCTTATGAAAGGCTTCACAAACATGATCAATCAACGAGTCTAATGTCCTCGATGATGACCCTCCTTCCTTCATCGCACCATATGCCATTTCTCTAACCTCGATGACCCTTTTCCGCACCCTTCTCCCACCTTCCCCTTCCATCAACTCCACCACCATTTTCTCGACTTCCTCCGCCCCAACTATCCCACGTGCCACCATACCCCTCGGCCACAACCGTAGCCCCATCCCAATCTCCTCCACAACCAACCTTGCATTTAAGAGTTGATCCGCCATCAACGGCATTGCAAGCACCGGCACACCCACACACATACTCTCTAGCAGTGAGTTCCACCCACAATGACTTAAAAACCCGCTTACAATTTCATGTTTCAAGATTTCCATCTGATCCACCCATTCTGTCACCACTTTTCCTCTCCCCTTCACCCTCTCTTCAAACCCTGCTCCAATTAATTGCATCTGCTTCGCTTTTACCACCCAAATGAAGCTTACATTTGATCGTTCCAAACCAATAGCGACCTCGTGTAACTGCTCCATAGACGCCTCTGCCTGTGTTCCAAATGAGATGTATAACACTGGCTCGTTCGCTGCAAGCTTCCTGTCAAGCCACTGGATCCATGCTGATGATTTTTTCACCACCTGTTTTTGTCACAATAATATCAAATTCTTTACTCTTTAAAACAAAGAAACAATATAATAATAATTGAAATTGTATTTTCCAAAATGATTTGTTAAAGTGTTAATTTGTTAAAAATAAAATAAAAATAACGATATAAAGTAACTTCTTTAAAAAATTCTACATTGATAATTTGTCTTATATTACAAAACTATTACTCCTTTCGTCTCACATAAAGTGTCCACTTTGGCTATGCATACAATTTTAGAACCCTCCACTAATTACACTTTTCATCAATTAAATAACTTCTCTACCAACTAAAGTTTCATTTGATTGGTTGTTACATGAAAGTTGACATTTATTTGGTACATCTCAAAATAGTAAACAAGACACTTGAAATGAGACGGAATGAGTATTAGGTTAATGATACCCATATTAAGTTCAATTAATGTATTTCATCTAACTACATATAATGCATTTCCACCATCATTTTATAATTAGTCTCAACATAAGTAAATGTAGTGTAAATGAATCGATACTGTTCGCGAGCTATTCGAGTTCGACTCGTTAAAAGCTCAATTCGAGCCGAGCCTAAACGAGCTCGAGCCCGCGCTTGAACGTAGTTTGGAGCTCGTTTATTAAACGAGCTTGAGCTCGTGCTTCTTATATCGAGCTTGAACAAGCTCGCGAGCCTAAACGAGCTTTTCATTCATAAACATTAATAATTTTATATATAATAATATAATTGTACTAATCTATATAATACTTAATATAATAAAGATAAATCGTATTATATATAAAATTAGACAAAAAAATAAATAAATATTATATATTAATAAAATAATAATTAAATAAGCATTATTCCGGAATAAACGAGTCGAGTCGAGCCCGAGCCAAGCTCGATCCTGTATTATAACAAATGAGTCAAGCTCGAGCTTTATATACTAGGCTCGAAACGAGTCGAGCTCGAGCTCGATGAATTTTAAATGAGGCGAGCTCGGACTTGACTCGGTTGGTTTACACCCAAGAAAATGTCAAAAACTCCCCTTAAATCATTTATAGCATTTCCATTAATATACTCTTAAAACTATTCCATAGTAATAATAAATTATTATATATAATCATATAATTATATTTTTTCTTTACTATTAATCTTCTAAACAATTACATACTATATACAATAATATTTTTTTAGTTTTTCACTAGCACCGTCACCACTACCGTAACCTATCAACATTATTTTTATCGCGGCATCGTGAAAGTATTATATTACTCAGTTATGATATATACTTCGCATACCTTAGTCGATATCTCGGAATCCATGACGTTTGATGCATATGGCTTAGCTACACAAAATGGTCCCATTAACCAAGCTTTAGGTCCATAGTTCTGATTCCAATAAACATTAAACTCATGTTCAATCTCATAAAAACTATTAACCACCAACCCATGGCTCCTAACCATAGCCTTTTGTTGCTCCAACAAAAAATCCAACATTGAACCTTTCGGTTCAACCTCATTAAAAGGCGGCTCAAAATCATTAGCCGTCAACTTAAACCTGGTGAAACCGGGTACATCAAACGCCTCATCATCAGAATTAACAGCCGCATGTGGCTTAAATTGTGCCATAATGTTACACATAGTCATGAAAAATATGTTTGTCCCATAAAAAACCAGACGTGGGATATTGAATTTTTCGGCGGAATCTTGTGTCCACATCAAAAAACCATCCGATATTATCGCAGTTATGGGAAGAAGTGTTTGGATGAGTTGTTCGAATTGTGGTTGAAGTTGTGTTGTGGATTCAACAAAGTTGATGAATGATGACATGGAGGGAAGTTTGTCGATGACTTCTATGCCTGGTGGGGAACTTTCGATGTTTTGCAGGAATGGGAGGTTGATTGTGGTGATTGAGTGGTGTGTTATGGTGGATTTGATGGTGGCGTGGTTGGATGAGGTGGTGATGATTGTGACGGTGATGTGACGGTGATGTGACGGTCAGCGAGAATTTGGGCGAGGTAGTGGAGAGGGATGGTGTGGCCTTGTGACATGAATGGGAATAGGACTATATGTGGTGGTGGAGATATTGGCATTTTTGAGGTGTGGTGGATTGTGGTGGTGAATGGTGGTGGGATTTATAGAAGTGAATGAATTTGATTGTACAATCTCCGACAATAACATTTAAATTAATTTAAACTTTATTACAAATTGGGACAATATAAATACTCCATGTCTCCATCCGTTTTAGTCACAATTTTAGAATTCATTTTGTCACAACCCGTACTTAAACGTATTAAATTACATTAAGCTTGATTGTAATTACTTGTATTAGTTTGAAATAGGGTTAATTACTTGTAACATTTTGTATATTTAATTGAATGTACGTAATTAATTATAATTACGCGATTTTACCGGATGGATATCCGACTTAACCGGACGTTGGTGAATATTTTCTATGCAACGTAAATCTATTTTTAAATTAAAATAGTCGTCATATACTTGGTATTATTATTATATAATAATATACACGAAAAACTATTACGTTTGGTGTAAAACGTACCGTACATTAGAAAACGTGCGAATCGAACCTGAAACCGGAACGAAATTCGAAAAATATCTTTTTTTTTTGAAAGGCAGTATTGGGCTCAGTGGCATTGCCTCTTCATATACCCATCATCAATTCCAGGGGAAACCCGAATATTTCGAGAGAAAACCCCTGTCTCCATCCCGGAGAGCATTTTTGCTCACATCCGGGTTCGAACCCATGACCATGAGGTCATGGTGAAACACCTTGTGCCACTTGAGCTGGCTCTTGGCACAAAAATATCTTATTAACTTAAAATGAAGTATTCAAACATTACTTAGTCATTCAAAATAACAATTACATATCGGAAATGAAAATGAGAAAACTAAACGTGTAACGATTTAACTTTTACACGTGATTCAACGATTTACCGACCACACAAACGTAACACGACTTTGAGGAAATAAACTACGTGAGCCCGGGACCCCATGGGCTAGCCCAATTCGGCCCAGCCCATGCCCAATTCGGCCAAGCCCAACCGAACCCACCCCTTAAATCCCCTAACCCTTATCCTTTCCTCTCATTTCACAACACAAAACCCACACACCTTATCCTCAACCTCTCTCTCTATTCCCTGCTCTCTCTCTCTCTCTCTCTCTCTCTCTCTGAAAAACGACCAAAGTCAGTCACCACCATCATCCTTCACTTCTTCCAAGAGCCACCAAGCACCACCATTACCCTCCACCATCATCTAACATCGTGTGGAGCAAGGAGAAGAAGAACCAAAGACAACAGCTACTTCACTCGCTTATTCGACTTTAGATCGTGTTTTTCTTGTAAGATATCCTCCCTTTTCTTTTAGATTTACTTGGATAAATGTATCAACATGCTAGAGATTCGTTTTGCTAGTATATTGTCCAAGATCCACTCGAAAAATCAAAAGATAAAGCTACAAGCCGTTGGACAAAACTATTATTCACTGGACAATAATTTAGATCGGCTTTGTAACGCGATATCTAACTCGTTTCTTCACCAAATCTAACGTTTCTAGGCTCTAAAACGAAGTTCATTGAGTCTAGTTCATTGGGAATACACGGGTATAAAACATTCGTGTTGATCCTTTTTAGCATGTATTCTCAGGTACACGTACGGAGTATGTTTACTCCAGGCTACATTAGTTAGAGTCGCATGATTTCTACACTGCATTTACGGAGATTCTTTAGCATTACTTTTTGTAAACTTGTTATGTATTAGAATCTCCCGTTCTATACGCAGACTCTAGGGATTTATATTTTTGTACCGAAAACTTCATGTTTTAAAACTCTTCTATATATATGGAAATGTAACTATTTTTCAAACGTCTCATTTAGAGGTCGTTTGCTGTATCTTTGTGCTGTGATTATTTGATTAGTCGCGCCCCGACCCGAATTGCTTCCACTGTACGAATTTGAGGGTGCGACACATTTAATAACTAAACTATTTATCAATCAAATATCATATAAATGTCCACTAAAAATCTATACATCTATACACTATTATAAAGCATTTACTTACATGGCTTAATGCCTTACAATATGTCATATTGCAAATTACCTTTTTATCCTTCATATAAAGAATGGAAAGTTCAAAACTTTTTTATCTTTATTAAATGTTTAACTATTTTCGCCCTTCTATAATTAACCTTTAACTTAAAACCATACGGAACTCTCTATGTAAAAAAATTGCGAGAGCAATTGCGCATGTCAGATGAAGAAGAATTTACGGCAAATACTTTATAATTGCGCATGTCAGATGAAGAAGAATTTACGGCAAATACTTTATAAATTAAATGCGTACAGAAGTTATCTATTTTATCATAAATTAATAAATTAAATGCATACACGGTCGTCACATATTATTCGATGTCAATCCTACAACCTTTTATCTATTCTATTATAGATATGTATATGACATGCTTGAATGTGGAAACGTACAAATCAATAACTTTCTAATGCTAATTTTTTTTAACTTAACCCACATTTTGTTTGTTCGAACAACGATCTTTAATCTCGTGATCCTAAATATTACATTATATAGCATATCTCATTCAAATTAACTTAGCAAATGATCACCAGCTCTGCTGGTTGTGATGAACGGGGTTTTACCCATAGGTCTCGGGTTCGAGTCCTGTGGTGGTTTTTCCTAGGTGAAGCAATATATGGGCTGGTAGCGGTGGCATGATGATACTCCATTACTGGTCCGCATGTGTTATTTGCCGTTTCCAAAAATAAGAACCGGCTATAATTAATCATTTTTTATATTACTATTAGTCCATGCATTTTCGAGGGCTACGGCTACCATCTACAAATGATGATGATATGCGCGTATTTATTCTTTTGTTATTCAAATAGTAACACGGTAAGTGAATTTAAATAATTTTTCATTCATAATTATTATAACTACCGCATAATCTGTGGACGCGCTTGAGGTCAAGTCCCGTTTACTCATTGCTTTCAATTCGTTACGTATAGGCAAGAGCATAGACACCGTTTCCTTATCATTGTTTTCTTACCGGCTTGTACTCGCTATGAACCACCGCCTCTCCTATTATCGTGACCGCTGCAAAGCGCGGGTGCTCTACTAGTCTAATTTAATGGGTTGAAAAATTAAAACCATGAACCCTATAAGTGATTCAATAGGTCGACTCAATAAGATGGATCTCTACTTGGAGCGATACATGATCTTGTGCGGGTCGATTCATCAAAATGAAATTGTAAGAACTCTACAATTTAACTCTTAAAAAATTTATAAAACCATTGAACACAGTAAAACAAATGACATGAATACATGATCCTAAAAGTAAGAAATTGAGTTTGTCGACATAAGAAATTGATATTTTTCTTGGTTTAATATCTTCAAAAAAAGTTGATCAAAGAATGTAGAGAATCTCATGAACAAAATATGGTTTAATATCTTCAAATTCTTATTCCGAGCTTAATCACATAATTAATAATCACTTAATTAAACATTGGATTATTAATTTCGAAATCAATTTTATACATAAGATCATTCTCACAATTGCACTTTGAATTCGAATTTAATGTCTTACATACGATCATTCTCGCAATTTCAATTCGAATTCGAAATCAATGTTATACATACGATCATTCTCGCAATTTCAATTCGAATTCGAAATCAGTTTCATACACACGATCACTCTCGCACTTCCAGTTCGAAATCGAAATTAATTTCATACACCCAAACGTCTTGGGGGCAAGGAAATCATCAGTTTCAACATGTCGATCGAAGCTTATCAAGAACAAAATTTGTGCTTCACAAAATCACAATGATGCATACAATATACACTCAGTATCGCCTAATACTGAGCTTATCCATTCAGTATAACACAATACAGTAGATGCATACAAATACTGAGTGTAATCTAATCTAATATTGAGTAAATACCGAGTTTTAAAAACTACTAAGTATAACATTATACAATAAATACTCAACTTAATACCGAGTTTAAAATGTGAAAATAAAGATGCGATTATTTCTTGGAGTTGCTGAAAGAACTCTACAGTGGTTTGGATATGATTGGTGAAGGTTGTAGGGTTGGCCTCAACATGTTTTTATGCATTTTGGCTACTGTTTTCAGGTTGCTGATTTATTGGGGGTGATGCTTTGTTGTTAATGGCTTGGTTGTGAGCATCTTTTGTCCTATTGTGTTTGTGGTGTCGGTCGGAGCTACAGAGATGATGGCCCCTGCCCTGTTTTATTTTAACTTTGTGTGTTTTCTTTTGCTTTTGCTTCTCTTCTTTTTTATTTTGGGTTTTGGTGCTGCTTTTTCCCTACTACTTACAGGATAACTTTTTTGCTGTCTCATGTATAGGGATGACAATGGATCGGATATGGATCGGATGATGCCATATCCACATCCATATCCATTTAAATATTTTCGTCCATATCCATATCCATATCCATTTAATTTCAATTCATCCATCTATATCCATATCCGATGGATTAAGCGGGTTAATGGATGTCCGTTGGATATTTAAAAAATCGTTAAAAATTTTCTAATATGAAATGAAACCAACAAATATTGTAACAAAAAAATAAATATAACGTAACATACGGAAATCTATTCACAAGAGTGTGTAACAATTATCGTCAATGAAGCATAATTGGTTACAATTATAAGTAAACTTATATTTTAACAAATACAAATGTGTAATCTCTATGTTTATCGGTTAATTACATATGTTTTGATTGTCTTTAATCGTGGATTGTGACTTCACTATATGGTCGGAAGCAAAACTTGGTCAGCGCGATATATTTATGCATTTCGATTTGTTATATAAATCAATAATTTAAAAAAACCCCTCAAATATACATTTAATTTTAAAAATTTACGACTTTATATATATTCAATAACACATTAATAGTTTATGGTTTATATGTACGTGAATATGTAAATTTATATATGTATATATATATATATATATATACACCTATATACGTATATGTACCTATATATGTATATGTATATGTATTTCGGGTTAATGGATAAATTCATGGGTGATAACTTGTCATCCATATCTCATCCACTATTCATCCACATCCATATCCATATCCACTATTCATCCATTTAGATCGTCCGTATCCATCAATAAGTGGATGGATCGGGTGGATATCCATCGGATCGGGTGACAATTGCCATCCCTACTCATGTACGATTTATTGGCAAATTCTATTTACACGGATAAAAGTTCTTTTTGCACACTTGATTGATAGATAGATGTGACGTAATGCACAGACATGAGTCTTATATTTCATATTTTATTTGACATATTCTTTTTATATTTTCAAGCATGAATAAAAATTTTTCTTTTATAATTTTAAAATAAAAACATCATGATATGTTGGAGTATTAATTGGTCGATGAACTAGCAACGTTGGACTTTATCAGTACGAACTCTTTGGATTATACATGTTTTATTTCTGTTTGTTTTTTTCTTTTTCAATAAAGACAATCCTACAATCTATCTCACAAATATATATGTACAATTTACACAATCTACATGAAAGTGGACACTTATTTGGGGCAACTCAACTCATTATATTAATGTGTACACTTGTGTTGTTGAATGGACTACTCCATATAGTGATCGAATAAATAAGTATAACCGATGCCTGTGCGGTATGTTTAATCGTAACATCTAATCAAAGTTTGGAATGATTCAAGTTATTGTACAAATAGTTTATTTCAAAATTATTACTCTCTCCGTCCCAAAATAAGTATCCACTTTTCTATTTTAGTTTGTCCCAAAATAAGTGTCCACTCTCAAAAATAGTATATCAACCGTACCATTTTAGTCTAAATATACATTTTTCTCAAAAGTGATATATGAGAGTCTGTGCAAAAACTAAAGGTAAAAATGTCATCTTCACTACTAGAAAATGTAATTTCTTGAACTCCGTAAAAATTGAAACTGAAAGTGAACACTTATTTTGAGACAGAAGGAGTATAGTTATATAAAAACCATTTATCATTTATTTTTCTGTGTGTCCAATACTAAATGTATGTAATATCAAATAAATATCATATCATGATAAAGTTATATCGAACTATAGATATAATAATGTGTATATTTATTATATATATGATGTTGTCAAAAATAAAGCATTAAAAAAAAGTTACGGAGTAGTCCCTATTAATTAAAACATAATCGTAATTTATTTACAAAATAATAATGAGTGTTACTACTAGAAGTCTAGAATGGACTGTGAGTCTAATTTGAGGTCAAATCACCTCCGTGCAAAAAGCATCACCCACGTTTATTCTACACCTTTGCTAACCATACCATTTTTTGGATCAGTGTACGTGACTCCAGAATATTATCCAGAACACTGTTCATCACACCACAAATTCCTCAATAACAACATTCTTTCCAGAACACTGTAATTACAAAAGCGTCACACCCTATACTCTAAATACTTTTGACCCTTAATTTATTGCACAAATTTTTATGTGAAAAATAAAATAAAAAAAGAAAAAGTATTGATATGTTTAGTAGGACCCTTCTATTCTATGTATTTTTATTTGTTGTGTTGTTAAGAATAGTTTGCATATTTTCAAAAAGGGTCCTACTAAAGATACCCCTTGGCCCACTTTTTTCCATCTTTTACCCCCCTCTACCCATCTAATCAATCACATCATGCTTTTTTTTTTTTTACTTTCTGGGTATACCACCTCTTTTTCTAATTCCTACCCCCTGTTTAGTCTAAAACTGAAACTGCATCTGTACTGAACTGAGACCGATCTTAAATAAAATTGGACTGAAAAAGAACTGCACGAGGCCGAAGTGGGCCAGGGGGTATCCCCAGTAATTCAGGGGGTGGCTTTAGATTTTCCCTTCTAAAAAATAACGAGTTTAAGTTACATGTATGCGTCTGTATGCATCTCTACTCGTACATAGTTGTTTTCTTTTCCTTTTTTTCATGCTTGTTTTCTTTGTTTCTTTCATTTTTTGGAAAAGAAGTGGAAATGGGAAGATGAAAAATAATACTCCCTCCGTCCTATTTTATTGTCTAGTTTTAACTTTCGAAGTCTTTTTTATTCAACTTTGACCTCAAATATTTTTGTTTGTGTTATATAATACTTCATAAAAATTATGCTCAACTAAAATACATTTAAAACTCAATCCATTCATATATTTTCCATCAAACATTATATAACACTAACAAAAATATTTAAGGTCAAAGTTGAAAAAGAAAAACTTAAAAAGTCAAAATATGACAATAAAAATGGGACGTAGAGAGTACTAAATAATAAGAGTAAATTGCATGAATGGTCCATATAGTTTACACACATTCTCACCGTCTGTCCTTATACTTTGTTTGTTACATGGACAGTCCAAAAACTTAAAAGTTGTTGCACTATTATGAAACGCCCCAAAACTCGAAATTTTTTATTTTTTATTCAATATACACTAAACATTGTCCCATAACTCTTAAACATAAATACTACTCCATCCGTCCCAATTTTATTGTCCCCAGACAAAAAACACGCAGTTTAAGAAAATATCACCATCTCTCTTACTTTTTGGTAAGAAGACAGTTTTACCCTTTACTTTTTACATACCTTTTTGTCTTACATATATAAATTAGGGGCAAAAATGAACTTTATCTCATTATTCTTATCTATTTATGGAAGTGGACAATTAAATTGGGACATCCCAAAAAGGAATACTGGACAATAGAATCGGGACGGATGGAGTAATTCGTTAGAAACATTGTACACTTGAAACAAGACTCAAAATTCAAAAACACCATTTCAGGCCAGGTACCCGCCGGGTAAGGCAGGTACCCGCCGGGTACTCCTTGTACCATCCGGGTACTAGGCACAAGGTGAATTACCAAATGTGGTAACAGAAGCAAACTCAGTTTTAAAGCTTGTTTTATCAGCCGGGTAAGACTTTTACCCGCCGGGTAATTGGCTTTAGCAGCCGGGTAACCAAGAAAACAGCCGGGTAGTTCATCTGCAGTCCAGGCCTGCACATTTTAATACCAAAACACAAGTTTCCGACGCACATAACTTTTAACTCGATAAGAGTTAGACTACCAAATTTTGCAGGCACCTCCACAATGCCAAAATGAGACTTTCCCGTTTTACACTTTTTCAAAATACACGTTTTACGAGAAAACAGACGTATAACCACTTATTGATCATTTTAACCCATTTTAGTGAACACTCTATATTCCAAACCACTTAGTTTTAGCTTCTGGCTTTTTGCACACATTATCTGTAACACCCTCAAATTTACTGTTGCGCGGAAGCAAGCTTTGGGTGTTACTAATCAATAATCAAGCACCAAAGTAAAGCAAACGACATCTATATATAACGTCGTACAATAGTACAAAAGTATTACATTGTTGAATCATAATAACAAGCTTCGAGTTCGAAAATGGTTTCCTAGAGATTCTAATACATAACTGATATACAAAAAGTAATGCAAAAGAATCTCCACAAGTTTGTATGCATGCGACTCGAGCTATCAGTCATGAGGGTGTGCAGTCCTACTGCTGTAATGTACCTGAGATAAATGCTAAAAAGTGTCAACCAAAAGGTTGGTGAATCTTACAGGTTTAGTATAGTACATCAATTATGAATCACAAGTAAGTACCAGTAATGCCCTCGAGCATAGTAAGTAAATCAGTAGGTCAACACAATTACCATGAGCTCACAAGTTGAAGCTTAACAGTGTAGTGTGAATGGTACAGTCAAGTACAGTATCACGTACCCCCGTGAGTGCTATCCGGACACTCATATGTAACAAATACTAATATGCATGTTTCTACGGTGTAATCCGTGGTAGCGCTACTACCCCAGGCAGGGATTGTCAGTCCCAAATGGATCCATCTACTAGTAATCGCGCTTAAGTCCATAACTAACAACTTATGATAGGAGGATTTCAGTGGATAAAAAGTAACTCACGTAATGTATGTAAAAGTAGTGTATAGCAGTTCAGTACTTGTGTTCATACGTAAAACAGTAGCAAATATCTCACCCTGAAGTAGAAAACAGTAAAAGCGGGGCTGTAAGACTCACCTGAGTCTAGCAAGTATGTCTGAGGAATCAAACAAATAACGCGGATGTAAGTCCGTATGTGGTTCTCCGAACCCTGCAACCTTCTGGCGTCCGAAACGCACAAGGTTGTAAGTAAATGAGTAAGTAGGTTGGTGTCTTAAAAGATCACCCATGCTAGTTGTCCACTCAACTAGGAAATGTCCAAGTATTTATTTGTACGTTTGTGATTGTTTGTAATTAAGTGTGGCCCGTTGGTGACGGAGGTGTAATAATAATTTCAAATATTTATACCTTGTAAAGCATATACATAAGTCGGTTATTTGTAACGTGACACTTAATCGTTTTTGGGATGTAAGTCCGTTCGAGTGTAAACTCGTCCGTATTTTAAGTTGTAGTGTATACTTCCCAAAGTATAGTAGTTTTCTTGTACTAATTGTGTCGAGCAAAGTAGTATATATATATATATATATATATATATATATATATATATATATATATATATATACGCCTCAAAGAATATGTATATCATGTAAGTGTATTGTCGTATAAGGTATAGTTGTTGTACGTATTCGATATTTAGTGTAAAAAGTATTTTAAAGTTTCCGTTTCGTGCGACAATACATAATCATGCGACAATAGGTATTGTCGTAGGCAAAGGAAGAAGACTTATGTGACAATGGATTCTCGTAACACTGTTCATGCGATAATAGATTGTCGCAGGTGGATGTTTTCTGTTTTCTTTTAAGTATTCGTTTTCGTTTACTAGGTCAAACGGTTTTGGTTTGATTTGAGTGTTATCAAGTCCGAAACTATGCATCCGAGTCTCACCCTAAAGTCCGAGAGTCAACCCTCAGTCCGACAGTTAATGAAAGTCAATTTTTACTGTTCATCCGACACTAGATTCACGGAGTTACTGTTCATCCGACACTAGAATCACGGAGTTACTGTTCATCCGAGTTTTTTATTTTTATTTAAAATAGTAAACATTATCGAATCGTTCTGAAATTTTTACATGACGTTCCCACATATGTTATGTACTTCCTGTAATTTTTTATGACTTTTGAAGGTCGTTTGTTATTTTATAAAAATTCACAAAATATCAGGGTTCAGTTTAGTCCGAGATTAGACCATTTCTCACAAATCAAATTTTCTGGAAAAATGTGTGTATTTTTGGAATGAGCCAAAGAAGAACTTTTTGTGCATAACAAAATTACCAAGATTTCCCAAGTGGTCTCATATGTTTTTGAGGTCTAGAACTCGAGATATGGCCTCGAGAAGTTACTGAAAGTTTCTGTCCGCCGGAACAGTAGCCCTATGTCACCGGAGAAAAATGTTTTCGAGTAGTAAACGGAGTCGAAAAGTCACGAGACTAATTTTGTTGGAAAGATAACTTCTGGTACTAAATTTTAGACTTAAGAAACGTCCATTTTGGTGTTGTAATGATTTTTATAAAATTCATGAAAGTAGGTACAAAATCTGGACAGGAAGGTTAACTTCATGTTTTCGAGTTTTAATTTGTGTTTCGACTTATCTTTTGGACATATCTAGGTTGAATAAGCAACATAACATGTAAATAAACATTATATAAGTAAAGTATAAGTGTTTTGAAGTCTCACGATGGTGTATGAAGAAACGAAGACGGTAGAAGTGATGTACACGCGTAGGTGATCGTTTTGATGTCTTCGGCTTTGTTTTTCCTTCAAGAATGAGGTGGTGGCTCTTGGTGGTTGATTGTGGTTGATGGTGGTGACCTTGTGGCTGATCAAAAATGCAGGGGAGAGAGGGAGAGAGATTAGAGAGGGTGTGGAGTGTGAAAGGAGAGAAATGAGTGAGGTGAGGTGAGGTGAGGGTTTGGGATTGGTTAAGTGTGTAAGTAATCAAAAAGGGAGTGGGAGGCCATTCCTTGGAGGGTTGGCCGGTTTTGTGGGCCCCCAAGAGGTGTGGGAGTCTCACTTTTTGTTCCCCAAAGTTGCGTTAAGTCCCGTGTTTGTTTACCCCATCGTTTTACGTTTTAATTAACCGTATAATGTTTTATATAAAACGATTTGTTAACGATTTAAAACCCGATATTTTTAATAAAAGCTTTGCTAAAATAATATATTCTAAGTTACTAAATATATTTTGGTTTTCGTCGGGTCATCAGTTGCGAGTTGTACGTTTATTCAATCGTGTAACGTTTTTAAACGTTTTAACCGTACGCGTGTAATCGTGATATTTTTAGCTGAAGTATTTTATCAAAATACTTATCATGAAGTTATAAAAATATAACTTAAGTTTGTTTCGTGTGTTGAGCGCGTTTCGTGTATTTTCGTCGTGTACGGAGAGTTTTATACAATATTAAATACGTGTAATATATTTCCGTAATATATTAAAGTAAATAATGTTTGCTTGGATAAATCCACATTATTTTAACAGTTTGTCACCAACGTCCATAGTAAATAGTGTCGGACCTCGTCCGGCTCATAAGTGTACGATTTATCTAAATCGTATAAACGTGTATGTAATTACACAGAAAGTCACATATATTTAGATTAATATAATACTAAATACATGTAATTACAAGTAGTTTAGGCACTAATAGCAGTCCTAAATTAGCGGGTGTCACATTCTCTGTAACACCTGCATAATTAGGGTAATTAATTATGCCTAATTGTTTGTAACTAGTTGTAATTAGTATGTAATAGGACTAATTACAGGCTCTATTTGTATGTATATATAAGGTGAATTATATATATGTGTGTGTACTTACGCGATTTGGATAAATCGTGCGAATTAACCGGACGGAGTCCGACACAGTTTACTTGGACGTTGGTGACAAAAATTTACTTAAGTAATGAAAACGTATTTTGTTATATAAAATACGCAACCGAACGAGCATTGTTTATACATTATTGTGACGACATTTTAACTAGCGCAACAAAACGTAATAAACGCGACTTAATAATTTAAATATTGCGACAAATGTTTTTATTATTAATTTCAGAGTATTTCTATTTAAATATTCCAGTTACATTTTTAAAATATAACGGTTTGGTTAAATACTATAAACAAAGGATTAAACGATTAGGACACGGAGTAAATACTGAGTTTTAGGGAGCGTTTGCCCCTCCTTCCTTCTTTGGATCAGCCAAACCCCACCCCCATTCTCACTTCTCTCTTTCATTTTTTCATTATCACAAAACACACACACACCAAACTCTCTCAACTCCAATCTACACCAAATTTTCGGAATCAAATCCCGACCACGAAAATTACATATTCGGAATCACCATCACGAGTGGAGCAAGAATATCAAGATCGTTTTCACCATTTCATCCTCCATTTAGCTCGATTTGCAAAAGTAAGAAATTTCTAAAATCTTAGATCTATTCAATTTGGTGTAATGTTTTAATGTTTTGATGTGTACACAACTTAGATATAACCTAATACATGAATAATACACGATTTTATAGCTCAAAAATGGGTTAGATTTGCGTTTTTGGTCGAAAATTCTCGAAACCCGTAAGTTTCTGGGCTGGTGTTCATACGTGCGACACAAGCCTTGTGTCGCACACTGTGTCGCATAAACCCATTAGTGTCGCACCTTGTGTCGTACTGATCCTTTAGTGTCGTAATCTTTGCGACACAATATTGTGTCGCACTCTATGTCGCATACTATGTCGTATTTTATACGACACAACCGTTATGTCGCTATTGAATTAGCATCGCAAGCTTTTTGCGACACAACCACTGTGTCGCAGGGCTCTTGTGTCGCATCCTTCATGCGACACAACCTTTGTGTCGCATTACAACCTTCGTGTCGCATTACAACCTTAGTGTCGCATTTTGTGTCGCAAAACACAGCAGATTCACAAATAAATTCCAAGTTAAGTGTTATACATTTCGGACTTCAAACGACTATACGATATAACATCTAAGGTACATTGAAACATGTTTTTCAAAGATAACAATTCAAACAAGTATAGATAAATGTCGAGATTAACGTTTCAACTAAGTCACCAACGGGCCCAAACATGTTTTCAACAAACGAACAATTACAAACATACGAACAAACATTGGCTATACTAGTTGTGTACAACTAAACGAAACGTCTCGTGAGATGCATACTTACATAACTTCATATGATTAGGCATTTGAAGGTTACGGGTTCAGAGAACCTACTTGCTTTACTTACTACTTGCTAATTGCAACTGATTACTACAAGACTCAGGTGAGTCTTACGGCCCCACTTTTACTGTTTTATCTTACTGGGGGAGATACATGCTACTGATTTTCTTGAACACAAGTACTAAACTGTTTACTATACCAAACGAAATTGCATGAGTTTACTTACAAACAGAAGTCTCTCCATCATATATCGTTAGTTATGGACTTAAGCGCGAACACTAGTTAATGGATCCATTAGGGAAATGACCCTCCCCACCCGGGGCAGTAGCGCTGCCACGTACTGATTTACACGTAGAAACGGGTGACTACTTATTCGTTACTGATGCTTGCTCAACTACGAGCATGTCACGGGAGCAAACTTATTACTTACGGGTTAAGCTTCGATTATGAGCCTCATGGCAACGGTATAAACTTACTTATTTACATTTGCTGGACTGCAAATACTGATTTTACGATTGCTGGATTGCAATGGCTGATTCTTACGCCTACGGGCATTACTAATGAAATCTCGTGTTCAAAGCCGATATTACTTACAAACCTGTGAGATTCACCAACCTTTTGGTTGACACTTTTTAGCATGTTTTCTCAGGTACCCGGATGGAGTAGGATTACTCCAGGATTTTAGCTAGAGTCGCATGATCTCAACACAACTGCATTAACGGAGATTCTTAGCATTATCTTTTGTACATTACGATTATGTAATAGAATCTCCCGCTATACGCGTGGACTCTAGGGGAAACTACATTTTGTATACGAAAACACTAAGTTTTCAAACATTATATCTATGGAATGTAACTAATTTACAAACGTTGCATATAGATGTCGTTTGCTTTATCTTTGTGCTGTGATATTTGATTAGTAACACCCCAAACTATGCTTCCGCAAAACAGTGAATTTCGGGGGTGTTACAGATTGGTGTCAGAGCCTAAGGTTATAGTGAACTAGGTTGCATTTAGTGGGCCTAGACTATGACCGTTAGACAGTATTCTCTTATTAGACATGACTGGTTCAGAAATTACAGCATACGACTTTAATTTAACATAGCCTGATCAACTATGTACAATTAAGGAAAGATGATGTAAGGTCTGAAATGATTATGTTGATCGGGGATACGTTAGTTGACTCTGACCACGAGAGAACCGGACCATTACTTGATACGTGCTAGACAATAGGCTGGATATGATATATGTATATATATTAGCCTCGTCTTACTTACACTCTGCCACAGGAATGGCAAACACACCACCTAATCCGTCACACTCTCACTCACATGGGTCACGGAACCCACGAGTAGCCAGGAGGAACACAAGGTCGCCTCGAAACAGCCCCTATCCTGTTCATAACTCTCAGGACTCGGCACATCTCACGTTGCCAGTGTTGGCTACCGAATTCCGCCGTCAAGAGCAAAGGCTCGAAAGTCTCGAACGGGAACAACACCGAATGACCTACCTGCTTCGCCAAGCACTTGATCACATATCCCAACTCCAGCGAGAACAAGAGGATACCAACCTCTCTGTAAGCATAATTCAGGATTCCATGACCGCCGAATTAGGTGCGGATGAACTTGTAAGAAACCGACTAGAGGAATGTGAACAGAGTTCACAGGAGACTGAGGATCACTCTCGAACACTAGCACAACGACTGGCCTTGGTGGAAGACAACGCCAGGCAAACTAACAGACTAGCAGAAACCGTGGACCGCCTTGTCGCGCTGATGGAACAGATTAATCTACATTAAGACTAGTGTAGTCTTTGTCTTGTAATCCATCTCGTAATCTAATGACTATCTAGCACTACTCTATAAACTAGTCGGATGTAACAATTCCCGACACCTTTTGTAATATCTCTGTAGGATGTAACCTTGGAACTCGCGTTATCCATCAAATATTCCTTGTTATTTCAACTCATATAAATTGTCATTTACCATATGATGTTATGTATTACTGCTTTTATACATGTACATCTGTGACAATTACAAGTTCCTACAAAATCTCATGTATCTTCATTTCTTTTATTGAAGAATCATGCCGCCAAAGACAAGACCATACACCGATGCCCAGATTACCTCCCTTATAACCCAGGCTGTTACTGAAGCCTTGGCTCGGAATACTCCACCAAATTCCTCGAGGAACAGCGATGCCGCTGAAACCACTACTGCTAAACCCTGTTCATACAAAGACTTTCAGAACTGCAAACCTCTAAACTTTGCAGGTACTGAGGGAGCTATCGGTCTAGTACGCTGGATCGAGAAAGTCGAATCCGTATTTCTGATCTGCAACTGTGCGGAAGGAGACAAGGTTAAGTTCTCCGTTAGTACTTTTACTGACACCGCACTCACCTGGTGGAACACCTATGCCCAGACTGTGGGTGTTGCTAATGCTTACAAACTCCCGTGGGAGGAGTTGAAAGAAATGTTGAGGGGCGAGTACTGCCCCAGGGATGAATTGAAACAACTGGAAATGGAATTCTGGAACCACAAGATGCAGGGTGATGATATCACCGGATACACCAACCGTTTCCACCAACTGGCACTTCTGTGCCCAATCATGGTCGATCCTGAGTACAAGAGGATCGAGAAATTCGTTGATGGACTTCCCGAGAGACTGCAGGACCTGGTGACTTCATCCAAACCGGGTACTATTCAGAGCGCCATCCGTATGGCCCATGAACTAACGGCAAATTCTGTCCGCCGTGGCACAACTTCAACCCCATCTGCAAACAACAAACGCAAGTGGGAAGGTAACCCCAACTCATCCAACCAAACCTCCAACAAAAAGCCTGAGTACATTAAGGCTTATTCTTCGGGGACTTCGGAAAAGAAAGGGTACAGCGGGAACAAGCCTTACTGTTCCAAATGCAGCCGCCATCATGACGGTTCTTGCCCTTGCTCCAACTGCAAACGGTTCGGGCATCTAGCCAAGGATTGCCGAACCAACATTTCTACCCCCAACACCAATGCATCAAAGGCCTGCTTTGGGTGCGGAAATCCAGGGCACTTCAAGAAAGATTGCCCAAAGCTGAAAAACAACAACAACCCTGCTCGTGGTAGAGCATTCGTTATCAAGGCTGGGGAAGCCAGACAAGACCCGAACGTCGTGACGGGTACGTTCCTTCTCAACGACCTTACTGCTTCTGTATTATTTGATACCGGTGCCGATAGAAGCTTCATTTCTGAGAAATTTAGCCCTTTACTTGACATAACTCCCACTGCCTTAGATCCTAAATACATTGTTGAATTAGCTAACGGCAAACTGATTGAGACTGATAGCATCATACACAACTGTACACTTAACCTCACGAACGGAACGTTTCCCATTGATTTAATCCCTGTCGAGATCGGCAGCTTCGATATTATTGTCGGTATGGATTGGTTGTCCAAGCACCGAGCTGGAATCATCTGTCATGACAAACTCGTTCGCATACCTCTTGTCTCCGGTGGAACCTTAGTCCTACAAGGGGAGACCGGTAGACGGAATCTGAATATTGTATCCTGTCTGAAAACGAGAAAATATCTACGAAAAGGGTATCAAGCCATCCTCGCACATGTAACGGAGAAGAAGTCGGAGGAGAAGCGACTTGAGGATGTTCCGATCGTGCGAGATTTCCCGGAAGTCTTTCCTGAAGACTTGCCCGGACTTCCGCCACCTAGACAAGTTGAATTTCAAATCGAACTTGTGCCCGGAGCTGCACCCGTGGCACGAGCCCCTTACCGTTTAGCACCATCCGAAATGCAGGAGTTGTCTAACCAACTACAGGAACTCCTGGACAGAGGATTCATTCGACCAAGTTCCTCGCCTTGGGGAGCTCCGGTCTTATTCGTGAAAAAGAAAGATGGATCTTTCCGCATGTGTATCGATTACCGAGAGCTGAATAAGCTAACCATAAAGAATCGGTATCCACTTCCCAGAATCGATGACCTATTTGACCAGCTCCAGGGATCAAGTGTTTACTCAAAGATTGATCTACGGTCAGGTTATCATCAACTCCGAGTCCGTGACAATGATATCCCAAAGACAGCTTTCCGAACTCGTTATGGGCATTACGAATTCCAAGTGATGCCATTCGGGTTGACCAACGCACCGGCCGTATTCATGGACCTTATGAATCGGGTGTGCAAACCATATCTTGACAAATTCGTCATTGTGTTCATCGATGATATCTTGATTTACTCTCGCAACGAGCAGGAACATGCTCAACATCTGAAAACCATTCTAGGACTCCTGAAACACGAAGAGTTATATGCCAAATTCTCTAAGTGTGAGTTCTGGATTCGAACCGTTCAATTCCTCGGGCACGTGATTGACAGCCAAGGAATTCATGTTGATCCCGCCAAGATTGAAGCAATCAAGGGCTGGGAGTCACCGACCACTCCAACCGAAGTGAGACAATTCTTAGGTCTTGCTGGTTACTACCGCCGATTCATCGAAAACTTTTCAAGAATAGCTGTTCCCCTAACCACACTGAATCAGAAAGATAAGAAGTTCGATTGGACAGATAAACAAGAGTCAGCCTTCCAGCTATTGAAAAACAAACTTTGCAGTGCACCAATCTTGTCCTTACCCGAGGGCACCGACGATTTCGTAGTTTACTGCGATGCCTCACACCAAGGACTTGGTTGTGTGTTGATGCAACGAGAAAAAGTCATTGCCTATGCCTCACGACAACTAAAAATTCACGAGAAAAACTATACGACCCACGACCTCGAGTTAGGTGCTGTGGTCTTCGCATTGAAAATCTGGAGACATTATCTCTACGGTACGAAAAGCACTATCTTCACTGATCACAAAAGTCTCCAACACATATTCGATCAGAAAGATCTAAACATGAGGCAACGTCGCTGGGTTGAGTTACTTAGTGACTACGACTGCGAGATCAAATACCATCCGGGCAAGGCTAACGTAGTTGCCGATGCCTTAAGCCGAAAAGAACGAGTGAAACCCCTTCGAGTCCGAGCACTTTCTATGACAATTCATAACGAGCTTCCTGCTCAGATCCTTACCGCTCAACTTGAAGCACTCAACGATGAAAACTTGAAAAATGAAGCCTTGCGAGGCTTGGATAAACAATTCGAAATCAAACCCGATGGAACTCGATACTTCTCTAACCGGGTGTGGTTACCCAAATTCGGAAACTTGCGAGATTTGGTGATGGCTGAAGCTCACAAATCTCGATACTCTATACATCCTGGATCTGACAAGATGTATCATGACGTCAAAGGGTTGTATTGGTGGCCTAACATGAAAGCTGACATTGCCTTATACGTCAGTAAATGCCTAACCTGTTCCAAAGTCAAGGCCGAACACCAAAGACCCTCGGGGTTGCTCCAACAGCCTGAAATTCCTCAATGGAAATGGGAACAGATTTCCATGGACTTCATTACCAAACTACCAAAAACTTTGAGTGGTTGCGATACTATTTGGGTGATCGTGGACCGTCTCACGAAATCTGCTCATTTTCTGGCCATCAAGGAAACCGACAAGATGGAGCGTCTGACTCGCATCTACGTCAAGGAAATCATCTCGCGACACGGTGTACCTATCTCGATCATCTCAGATAGGGACAGCCGTTTTACTTCTAACTTTTGGCAATCACTACAGAAATCTCTTGGTACTCGTCTAGATATGAGTACTGCTTATCACCCGCAAATCAATGGCCAAAGCGAGCGAACTATTCAAACACTGGAGGATATGCTACGAGCCTGCGTAGTTGACTTCGGTACTTCTTGGGAAAATCACTTACCGTTGTGCGAGTTCTCGTACAACAACAGTTATCATACCAGCATTAAGGCTGCACCCTTCGAGGCACTCTACGGGCGTAAGTGCCGATCATCGATCTGTTGGACTGAGTTAGGAGATTCCCAACTCACGGGTCCAGAAATCATTCAGGAAACTACTGAGAAAATCATCGGTATTCAAAACCGGCTGAAAGCCGCACGTGATCGTCAGAAAAGCTATGCTGACGTGAGACGCAAACACCTTGAGTTCCAGGTAGGGGACAAGATACTTCTAAAAGTGGCACCGTGGAAGGGTGTCATTCGATTCGGAAAGCGAGGCAAACTAAATCCTAGATACATCGGACCATTCGAAATCCTGGAAAGGATTGGTCCAGTGGCATACCGCCTGCAACTTCCTGCTGAACTTAGCAGCGTACACAACACATTCCACATTTCTAACTTGAAGAAATGTCTGTCTGACGAGACACTGATTATACCGCTCGACGAAATTCAAATCGATGATAAACTTCATTTTGTCGAGGAACCTATGGAAATCATGGACCGTGAGGTCAAACGATTGAAACAGAGTCGTATTCCCATCGTAAAGGTCAGGTGGAATTCTAGGCGCGGCCCTGAGTTCACCTGGGAACGGGAAGACCAAATACGACAGAAATACCCACATCTCTTCCCAGATAACGCACCGTCCGTGCACTCAAGCTAATTTCGGGACGAAATTTCTTTAACAAGGGGAGAATGTAACACCTGCATAATTAGGGTAATTAATTATGCCTAATTGTTTGTAACTAGTTGTAATTAGTATGTAATAGGACTAATTACAGGCTCTATTTGTATGTATATATAAGGTGAATTATATATATGTGTGTGTACTTACGCGATTTGGATAAATCGTGCGAATTAACCGGACGGAGTCCGACACAGTTTACTTGGACGTTGGTGACAAAAATTTACTTAAGTAATGAAAACGTATTTTGTTATATAAAATACGCAACCGAACGAGCATTGTTTATACATTATTGTGACGACATTTTAACTAGCGCAACAAAACGTAATAAACAAGACTTAATAATTTAAATATTGCGACAAATGTTTTTATTATTAATTTCAGAGTATTTCTATTTAAATATTCCAGTTACATTTTTAAAATATAACGGTTTGGTTAAATACTATAAACAAAGGATTAAACGATTAGGACACGGAGTAAATACTGAGTTTTAGGGAGCGTTTGCCCCTCCTTCCTTCTTTGGATCAGCCAAACCCCACCCCCATTCTCACTTCTCTCTTTCATTTTTTCATTATCACAAAACACACACACACCAAACTCTCTCAACTCCAATCTACACCAAATTTTCGGAATCAAATCCCGACCACGAAAATTACATATTCGGAATCACCATCACGAGTGGAGCAAGAATATCAAGATCGTTTTCACCATTTCATCCTCCTTTTAGCTCGATTTGCAAAAGTAAGAAATTTCTAAAATCTTAGATCTATTCAATTTGGTGTAATGTTTTAATGTTTTGATGTGTACACAACTTAGATATAACCTAATACATGAATAATACACGATTTTATAGCTCAAAAATGGGTTAGATTTGCGTTTTTGGTCGAAAATTCTCGAAACCCGTAAGTTTCTGGGCTGGTGTTCATACGTGCGACACAAGCCTTGTGTCGCACACTGTGTCGCATAAACCCATTAGTGTCGCACCTTGTGTCGTACTGATCCTTTAGTGTCGTAATCTTTGCGACACAATATTGTGTCGCACTCTATGTCGCATACTATGTCGTATTTTATACGACACAACCGTTATGTCGCTATTGAATTAGCATCGCAAGCTTTTTGCGACACAACCACTATGTCGCAGGGCTCTTGTGTCGCATCCTTCATGCGACACAACCTTTGTGTCGCATTACAACCTTTGTGTCGCATTACAACCTTAGTGTCGCATTTTGTGTCGCAAAACACAACAGATTCACAAATAAATTCCAAGTTAAGTGTTATACATTTCGGACTTCAAACGACTATACGATATAACATCTAAGGTACATTGAAACATGTTTTTCAAAGATAACAATTCAAACAAGTATAGATAAATGTCGAGATTAACGTTTCAACTAAGTCACCAACGGGCCCAAACATGTTTTCAACAAACGAACAATTACAAACATACGAACAAACATTGGCTATACTAGTTGTGTACAACTAAACGAAACGTCTCGTGAGACGCATACTTACATAACTTCATATGATTAGGCATTTGAAGGTTACGGGTTCAGAGAACCTACTTGCTTTACTTACTACTTGCTAATTGCAACTGATTACTACAAGACTCAGGTGAGTCTTACGGCCCCACTTTTACTGTTTTATCTTACTGGGGGAGATACATGCTACTGATTTTCTTGAACACAAGTACTAAACTGTTTACTATACCAAACGAAATTGCATGAGTTTACTTACAAACAGAAGTCTCTCCATCATATATCGTTAGTTATGGACTTAAGCGCGAACACTAGTTAATGGATCCATTAGGGAAATGACCCTCCCCACCCGGGGCAGTAGCGCTGCCACGTACTGATTTACACGTAGAAACGGGTGACTACTTATTCGTTACTGATGCTTGCTCAACTACGAGCATGTCACGGGAGCAAACTTATTACTTACGGGTTAAGCTTCGATTATGAGCCTCATGGCAACGGTATAAACTTACTTATTTACATTTGCTGGACTGCAAATACTGATTTTACGATTGCTGGATTGCAATGGCTGATTCTTACGCCTAAGGGCATTACTAATGAAATCTCGTGTTCAAAGCCGATATTACTTACAAACCTGTGAGATTCACCAACCTTTTGGTTGACACTTTTTAGCATGTTTTCTCAGGTACCCGGATGGAGTAGGATTACTCCAGGATTTTAGCTAGAGTCGCATGATCTCAACACAACTGCATTAACGGAGATTCTTAGCATTATCTTTTGTACATTACGATTATGTAATAGAATCTCCCGCTATACGCGTGGACTCTAGGGGAAACTACATTTTGTATACGAAAACACTAAGTTTTCAAACATTATATCTATGGAATGTAACTAATTTACAAACGTTGCATATAGATGTCGTTTGCTTTATCTTTGTGCTGTGATATTTGATTAGTAACACCCCAAACTATGCTTCCGCAAAACAGTGAATTTCGGGGGTGTTACATTCTCCCCTTGTTAGGAGAATTTCGTCCCGAAATTAGCTCGTAGTCACGGTATGAGTAGAGTCTGTGAACAAGTGTGGGTATTTCAGTCGCATTTGGTCTTCCCGTTCTCAAGTGAATTCAGGACCACACCTCGAATTCCACCTGACCTTAACGATGGGAATACGACTCTGTTTCAAGCGTTTGACCTCACGGTCCATAATTTCCACGGGTTCTTCGACAAAGTGTAGTTTGTCGTCAATGTGTATCTCGTTGAGAGGTATAATCAGTGTCTCATCAGACAGACATTTCTTCAAATTAGAAATGTGAAAGGTAGGGTGCACGCTACTGAGTTCAGGAGGTAGCTACAGTCTGTATGCCACTGGACCAATCCTTTCAAGGATTTCGAACGGTCCAATGTACCTGGGATTCAGTTTCCCACGTTTGCCAAAACGAATAACGCCTTTCCAAGGCGAGACTTTCAGAAGTACTCGATCTCCAACCTAGAACTCGAGATGTTTGCGTCTCACGTCAGCATAGCTTTTCTGACGATCACGCGCGGCTTTCAGTCGGTTTTGTATGCCGACGATCTTTTCAGTTGTTTCATGTATGATTTCCGAACCGGTGAGTTGTGTATCCCCCACCTCAGTCCAACAAATAGGTGACCGGCACTTGCGACTGTACAGTGCCTCGAAGGGTGCAACCTTTATGCTGGTGTGGTAACTGTTGTTGTACGAGAACTCACACAACGGTAAGTGATTTTCCCAGTTTTTACCCAAGTCAACTACGCAGGCTCGTAGCATGTCTTCCAGTATTTGTATGGTTCGTTCACTTTGGCCGTCAGTTTGTGGATGGTAAGCGGTGCTCATGTACAAACGAGTACTGATATCGCGTAAAAAGTCACATTTTTACTACCGATATCTCTCTCATTCTGGAGCAATACTTGGCATTTGGACTCAAACAACGCACAAATCAGTGATAATATACTAAGAAGATCAAAACAAGGTTGCACGAGCAAAATCAAGCAAAACGGCCGAAAAACGAAGATTCCACGCACGATTAAAGATTCAAGACATCAAAACGAGATTTCAAGGCAAAAGAGCCCATCACCAACATCCATCTTACCCAAGATGTTCTTTTTCAAATTACGAATCCAACAGAAGAAGAATAAACAAAAACGGATGAAGAATGAAGATTCTACGCACATCGGAAGATTCAAAAGATTCGTATGACACATCTAAAGTTCAGAGACATGTTTTTGGGATATCTTTTCATCAAAGTCTTCGTTTTTGAATTACGAATCCAACAAAAAAAGAATCAACTCAAATGGACGCATAACGAAGAAAACACGCACGAATCGAGAAACGAGACAAAAGGCGACGAACCGGGGCGGGGTAGTGCCAGCCGCCGCCGGCCACCACCACACCGCCGCCGGCCATGTGCAGGGCGGCGCCGGCCTACTTCCCCCCGTCCCGATTCCGCTTTTTGTTCCTTTTGTGTACCCGGTGCTAGGCCTTTACGCGTTTTTCCGTACCCGGTGCCACACCTTTACACCCTTTGAGACAACTTTCGAAATATCCTCGACTTAGATAATTCCTTTGAATGCTTATGTTAAACTATTGCTTTGATCGTCTTATTGCATGTTCTTGTTTGATTGTTGCCTTAGGATCATCATAATAGTGAAATATAAACGGCATTAATTATCGTGAAATAATATGACGGCCCCTATTCGACTGTTCTTTGATATAGTACTGGAAACGCTCACGGCGGAGTACAAACGTACGGAAGTCAAGAACGACCGAAGGTAGTTATATTATGAATCGAATAACAAACGTATTACTTAAGTTTCTATGTGTAGTATAAATCATCCCTGTTTGGTTGCATCCCTGAGTAATGTTGATAACTCGTACGAATAAGTGATGACATGTTATCCGGCCACCTAGACCAGTTAGTCCAACCAATTCCGGTGGGGGTAACCCTCGTTCATCTGATTGTTTATTCAACAAACTATGCCATGATTCGGGCATCTCTGACGACCGAGATTGGGGAATAGGATTCGAGGTTAACTGTCGGATAACGTGGGTATACATTTGAGAGAACTTTCAGTGCATACTTTAATATATTTTGCAATCCACGTGACATTCTATTTGCCTAATTGTGGACAACTCCGCGTTAGCCCGATAGAAGGACTGTAGTAATAGCTCACGACAACTTACGAACTTATCTTCATTAGAACTCTCCATGTTTAACCACTTTTAAACCACGTCATAGTAGACAATCGCTTTAATTGCTGAACGCCCGAAGTAACCTCCACCTTTTAATTTAATTTAGTTTAGAAAACCCAAAACCAAAACCAACTCTTTCAAAACCTAGTTAAACTTATAAAAGTTTCTAAAACCCCTAGTTTCAATTTGTCGCGCTTTGAAGAACGATCCTAGGTCATACTTGTCCTTTGCTAGCCCCTTTGATTAGCATAATAAGTAACCCTAGGCCCCAGCCTTATAAACATAAAACCCACTGCTGTGCCACGTCACCATTAGAAATTCCAACGACCGGTGCGTGACGCAACAAGTTTTTGGCGCCGCTGCCGGGGAGCGTCGGCAACCGATTTTAGGATTTAGTAACTTTAAGTGTTTAACGATCCTTTTGAAAGATTAACATCGATCAAAAGTTACCTTTTTGTAATTAGGATTAGTTTAATTAATTTTAATCAACCATGTCAACACCTTATTTTAATTGGACCAACCCCACACCAAATGAGTCTTTAACCCAACTTTTAGCTGTTTCCTCACCTACAAGCCACTTACCTTCCTCAAATCAATCTTTATCAGATTTTATGTTCGAACAAAATGTTATTAACAAAAGAGTCATTGGTTTTCAAGGTAACATTGACGCCATGATAAAAATTTCAGAAAAATTAATTTCTAACATGGAATCCATTTTGAAAAACTTAAGTTTTATTGAGGAAAGTAGGTCGGTAATCACTAACGACACTACTCATTTACCAAGTGATGATGTGTTAATCGTAACTAGAGGAGGAAAAGTGACCAAAGTTGATCCACCACCAGATCATACCCCCGAAAACACTTCTATGCCTACACCTACACCTAGTGATAATGTGTCAATTGACATCCCTGTCACAATACCTGACCCATCACCAGATAAGACTCCAGATAACGTACCTCGAACTAGAATACCTTATCCTGGTAGACTTAAAAAGGAAAAGCAAGAAGCCCAATTCGGTAAATATCTGGACATATTCAAAAGCCTGCACTTAAATGTTAGACTATTAGATGCTTTAGTAGAAATGCCCTCGTGTGCTAAATTTTTCAAAGAACTCCTTTCAAACAAAGAGAAACTTAGGCAAATAGTTAGTTTACCCTTGAATGCTGAATGTTCATTAATTGTACAGCGTGGTCTCCCACCTAAACTAGGCGATACTGGACGTTTTACTATACCCTGTTTCCTCCAAGGAATTCAAGTTAGTAACGCCTTAGCAGACCTAGGTGCTAGTGTTAATCTTATGCCTTATTCCCTCTACAAGAAATTAGGATTAGATGACCTATTACCTACTCGCATGACTATCCAATTAGCTGACAGATCAGTTAAACTCCCTCGTGGAATTGCTGAGGATGTCATGGTCAAAGTCGATAAGTTCATTTTTCCAGTAGACTTTATTGTCATGGATATAGAGGAAGACACCCACATCCCGCTCATCCTAGGCAGACCATTCCTAAATACTGCCAAGGCTGTAATTGATGTTAACGAAAAATCTTTAAAACTGAGAGTTGGGAAAGAGGAGGTCACCTTTAATGTCGATCGATTAATGAAGCAACCTCTGGAAGAAGACCTCGGTCTGTGTGATAACTTGCAGGACATTTTTGATGAACATCTCCATGAAGTACTCGCGCTATCTAGCCTGGATCCGATACCCAATACTATAATCACCGTTCGGAAGCTGTATAATGAGGACCCTGGGCTGCATTCCGCAATCGCTTCGCCAACAACATCCGACGAACTGCTATTTCCGCTGTTTAAAAGAAATCACCTCACACCAATGGCAAAACAATCGCTGTTCCATTAGGATGCGGTACCCCGATACCTTGGCTAAAGAGAGATAAACTCGTATCCAATGAACCAAACCCATTCCCTTCGATTAATGAAATCCTTGATTCATTCAAAGGAATGAGTATTGAACCCCCATCGTTTGAACTACAATTAGCCAACCAACCTACACCACTATCATTTCCAAACCCTGAAATCAACATAAACCAATCTTCATCCTCTCAATTTCAAGAATTCCAATTCACTGACGACGGAGAAATCATCATCACCAGAAATGACGAAGTCTCCTCATCCTCAGTCAACAAATACGAGCTGAAGACGGACGAATTCTCAAATAAAACCGAGTGGGTTGAAATAGCATCAATCTCCACATCTGAACCCGAGACAGATTAAGCACCATTCCAAGCTGAATATGAAAAGCTAAATAGAGATGAGATAGCGAGAATGAAGCCATCTGTTGAAGAACCACCAAACCTTGAATTGAAAGAACTACCACCTCACCTTGAATACGCTTACCTCCAAGGAACATCACAACTCCCGGTGATAATATCAAAAGAGTTAAAACCCGAGGAGAAAGCTCAACTCATCGATGTTCTGAAATCGCATAAGAAGGCAATTCCTTGGAAAATTTTCGACATCCAAGGGATTAGTCCGAACTATTGCACGCACAAGATCCTCATGGAGAACGATTTCAAACCATCCATACAAAGGCAAAGGAGGGTAAATCCTAAGATCCAGGACGTGGTTAAGCAAGAGGTTATCAAACTCTTAGATGCTGGATTGATCTACCCAATATCTGACTCGCCTTGGGTTAGCCCTGTCCAAGTCGTACCAAATAAGGGAGGAATGACGGTCATTACAAACGAAGAAAATGAGCTTATACCAACTCAGACAGTTACTGGTTGGAGGGTTTGCATCGATTACCGGAAGTTAAATGAAGCAACTCGCAAGGATCACTTTCCGCTTCCGTTTATTGACCAAATGCTCGAAAGGCTATCCGGAAACGAATTCTATTGTTTTCTCGACGGTTTTTCTGGGTATTTCCAAATCCCGATCGATCCGAAGGACCAAGAGAAGACAACGTTCACATGCCCCTACGGAACATTTGCGTACCGTTGAATGCCGTTTGGATTATGCAAAGCACCTGCAACTTTTCAAAGATGCATGGTTGCAATTTTCCATGACATGATTGAACAATGCATGGAAGTCTTCATGGACGATTTCTCTGTCTTTGGAGACTCTTTCGCATCATGTCTATCTAACCTTGATAGAATGCTCGCAAAGTATGAAGAATCGAATCTCGTATTAAACTGGGAAAAGTGTCACTTTATGGTGAAGGAAGGAATAGTTTTAGGACACCTAATATCAAAGTCCGGGATCGAAGTAGACAAAGCAAAAGTCGAAACCATTTCCAAACTTCCACCACCAACCAACGTCAAGGCCATTCGAAGCTTTCTAGGACATGCTGTGTTCTACCGCCGTTTCATCAAGGACTTCTCCAAGATCTCTCGACCTATCTCCCACCTCCTAGGAAAAGACACCAAGTTCGTGTTTGACGAGAACTATATGAAAGCTTTCAACTACCTGAAGAAGGAGCTAACTAATGCACCGATCATGGTCGCTCCGGATTGGAGCATACCATTTGAAATCATGTGCGACGCTAGTGACTTCGCAGTTGGGGCAGTTCTAGGTCAAAGGAAGGATAATCACTTTCGACCAATCTATTACGCTAGCAAAACAGTTACAGATGCTCAAGAGAATTACACAACTACAGAGAAGGAGCTGCTAGCCGTAGTATTTGCCTTTGACAAATTTAGATCCTACCTAATATTGTCCAAAACGATAGTATACACGGATCACTCAGCGCTGAAATACCTCTTCAAGAAGCAAGACGCAAAGCCTAGGCTGTTACGATGGATTCTACTCCTACAAGAATTCGACATTGAGATAAAAGATAAGAAAGGAGCAAAAAATGTCGCCACAGATCATCTAAGTCGACTTGAAAATCCATCAATGGAACAACTTGCAGAAAGAGATATTAAAGATCGATTCCCAGAAGAGCAGTTAATGAGTTTAGGAGAACAAATGCAAGGTTCGCAATTCACTGACGACCCTTGGTTTGCAGACATTGCCAATTTCGTAGTTGGAGGGATCACAAGAAAAGGAATGATCTCATCGCGAAGACAAAAATTCTTCCGCGACGTCAAGCATTACTTTTGGGATGATCCATACTTGTTCAAAGTCTCTCCCGACCAAATAGTAAGAAGGTGTGTCGATGGGAAAGAAGCCGAGCACATACTCCACCAAAGCCATCACGGACCTACCGGAGGACATCATGCAGCAAATCTGACAACAAAGAAAATCAACGACTCAGGATTCTACCGGCCCACCATTTTCAGAGACGCACAAGACTTGGTGAAACGCTGCGATATTTGCCAAAGGTTTAGAAATATCACAACGCGTAACGAAATGCCATTAACGAATATCCAAGCATGTGAAATATTTGACATATGGGGATTAGACTTCATGGGACCATTTCCGAAATCTTACAGAAAAGAATACATTCTAGTAGCTGTCGATTACGTATCCAGATGGGCTGAAGCTCAAGCCTTTCCAACAAATGACTCAAGAGTCGTAACCAAGTTCTTAAAACAGCTGTTCTGTCGGTTTGGAACACCTCGAGCGATCATCAGTGATCGAGGCACGCACTTTTGCAATACTCAGTTTATGAAATTATTGCAACAATATGGTGTTACCCACAAAACCTCTACGGCCTATTACCCGCAGACGAATGGGCAAGCAGAGATTACAAACCGAGCACTAAAAAGGATCTTGGAACGAACAGTTGGTCAACACAAGGAAATATGGGTAGATAAGCTAGATGATGCTCTATGGGCGTTCCGGACAGCTTATAAAACACCATTAGGAACAACTCCCTATAGGCTCATTTATGGAAAAGCATGTCATCTCCCGATTGAACTCGAATATAAAGCTTACTGGGCACTGAAGAACTGTAGTTTAGATCCTACGATAACGGGAAGTCACCGGAGAATGCAACTAAATGAACTAGCAGAGCTAAGGGATCAAGCTTAAGAAAGTTCCTACAAATTTAAGGAAAGAACCAAATTGCTCCATGATTCCAAGCTCCGACCCACACGCTTCAATCCAGGTGATAAAGTTCTACTTTTCAACTCCCGATTTAAAAAGTTTTTCGGTAAGTTCAAAACACGATGGAGCGGTCCTTTTACAATCTCTAAAGTATTTCCTTATGGTGCCATCGAACTCGAGGCCCCAGATGGAAATTTCAAAGTAAACGGTCACCGATTAAAACACTACGTAGAAGACTTCCCTCAACTGAGGAAGTCTACAACTACGAATCATCTTAATAGAATAGTAGCTATAAAAGAGTCAAGCTACGAGACTCGATAAACAAAGCGCTCTTGGGAGGCATCCCAAGTCTATCTTATGTTTTTAGCATTAATTTTCCTTTACTATTGTGTTTAAGCTAATCCATTTTTCTATGCAGTACCTCACCTTATGAAAGACTGATGATCTTAGACCATTAACCTTTTATATTTTGCAGGATGAGTTCGCAGTCAGACAGAGCACGAGCCCCCAGTCAGAGACATTCACGTGCCATGCATTACCCCCGGAGTTCATCACCGGGTAGTAGCATGAGGACGACCAGAGGATCCCAGTCACCACCCCTAGTCTGGATGAGATCTCAGCAGATTTGGTGGATGTGCACGTTCAGGAGTCATTCCTGTTACGTCCCATCCGTACCAGGTTACCTGCATCTCACCAACCAGCGGGACAGAACGCAGGGACTTCCAGAGTACCCATCTTTGAGCATGGGGTTACTACTGCAGACCCTGCTGTCACTTGGTCTATACTGAGGGCCCTTGAGGTCCAGCACGCTGCCATTTCTGAGATCCACACTGCTTTGGGCCTTACCTCTACATATGTGTGCCCCTTTCAGATGGGACCTGATCTCGCTCCGCACATTCCACCATGGGATTTATTCCCATGTTGGAGCTTGACTGCGCAGGACCATCCCACTTTTATGGCCCCACTAGAGGAGGAGGCTGCTGCACTGGATGCTTGGATCCAGGATCCAGAGGATGGCACTGCATCTCCTGTCTACACCATCGAGGAGTCAGCATCTCCTACATCGATCGTGGAAAACATGATCTTTACGGATGATGACTTCACCGACTAGGAGGCGCTCTATGCTGACAGAGATTAGCTGTTTTAGTGTTTTATTTATGTTTATGTATTAACTTGTGTTAACATTTGTGTTTTATGAAGGATGTGTATTATGCAGAATTCAAAGTAGGATTTGCGGAACAAGTTCATTTTTAATGAGCCTGGTCCATTTCCAGCAAAATTCACACACGTGAATCTGGTCCATTAAATCCAGTGGCATCACACGCAGCACAAGGAAGTATTTCTTCTAACCTTATTTTGCTTGAACCACACAAAATTTTTAAGTAAAACTCTAAGTGTGGGATTATTACTCACAAACAGAGAATGACTTCGAAAATATTGATCCTTATTCAAAAATCTAAGTGTGGGATTAACCTAACTTAGAGGCAGAACATTAGGGACAATGCTCTTTTAAGTGTGGGATAGCAGTAGTATTCACTACTGTATTGCGACATAAACTTTTGATCAAACTTTTTAGCAAAAACTCATATTTTCAGCAAAAATTTTCAAAATTTTTCATGGGAAGCCCAAAAAGGGTATTTTCAGTCAACAAAAATCCAAAAGGTTTGGCAAATCGACCACGACGAGCAAAACCCTTTCATAAACTTTCAAACTAAGTTTCAAACAAGCGATCGCATGACTAGGCACAAAACCACCAAAAATGAGTGAGGAATCTTGAGCCATATAAAAGCATTCACCTTTAATGCTTCACTTTGTCGTTTGTGAGTGTGCCGATGTATGCCTTTTTGAGTTAGAACTTGTTCGATGAATGCATTTCGAAATCACAAAAATGAGCGTCATACGTGAGGAAGGTGCAATTAGAGGATCTTGACATTCCCTAGGATAAAACCCTCTCGTGAAACCCCCGTTTTCAAGCCTAACCCTGCCAATGCCCATTTTCGGCATTGAAGATCATTTAGAAAACCTGTTGAGCCTTAGCCTTTTCGTTTCGAATACTAACTTCAAAAACCAACTCTTTCTTTACATCTCTTGGCCATAGCCTAAGTTTCTGTTCTGTCAGCAAAATCACAGCAAGATACAAAACTCTAGAAGGAATCCCCAAAGGAACAAGAATATCATCCACAAAAGGACTCCAAAGGAAGCATTAACAAAGCTGCCAAAGAAATCAAAAGCTACAAGACCCAAGGATCATTTAAAGCCGAGGGAAAGGTTATTCAAAGAAGAAAAAGTTACGAAAAGAAGGCTCTCAAAGAGAGAAATCCAAAAAGAGGTACCATCTAAAAACGTCAAAGACAAGTCATCACAGGCAACTCTTAGACTATATTAAACTCTCAATTAAACCACATACCAAAACCCTTACTCCATACACCATCTTCACCCTCTCACGAATGTCTAGGGATAATCAGCACCGTCCTCATTTAGGTATTATAGATTTGGTTCTCGATCAAACTTATGACAATGGAAGAGCTACATGACTGGCCCTGAGTGATTTAGAAGTTAGGAAACCCGATACACTTGAGTGAATTGAGTGACCACCTGTGAGGGCCCCAGTCATGTATATCTTACATTATGAAGATTGAAAAGAAAGCTTGCTAGAACCAAAAGTTTGGGGGAACATCAAAGGATGGAACCTCGTCCGAAATCTTTTTACCAACTCTGCAGGAATCAAAGTTCTCCGGAATACGAAGACACCCTTCCAGCCTTTCACTTGCTGAAGGTTTGCTTGAGGACAAGCAAAACTCTAAGTGTGGGATACTTGACATAACGTAAAAAGTCACGTTTTTACTACCGATATCTCTCTCATTCTGGAGCAATACTTGGCATTTGGACTCAAACAACGCACAAATCAGTGATAATATACTAAGAAGATCAAAACAAGGTTGCACGAGCAAAATCAAGCAAAACGGCCAAAAAACGAAGATTCCACGCACGATTAAAGATTCAAGACATCAAAACGAGATTTCAAGGCAAAAGAACCCATCACCAACATCCATCTTACCCAAGATGTTCATTTTCAAATTACGAATCCAACAGAAGAAGAATCAACAAAAACGGATGAAGAATGAAGATTCTACGCACATCGGAAGATTCAAACGATTCGTACGACACATCTAAAGTTCAGAGACATGTTTTTGGGATATCTTTTCATCAAAGTCTTCGTTTTTGAATTACGAATCCAACAAAAAAAGAATCGACTCAAATGGACGCATAACGAAGAAAACACGCACGAATCGAGAAACGAGACAAAAGGCGACGAACCGGGGCGGGGTAGTGCCAGCCGCCGCCGGCCACCACCACACCACCACCGGCCATGTGTAGGGCGGCGCTGGCCTTCTTCCCCCATCCCGATTCCGCTTTTTAGTCCTTTTGTGTACCCGGTGCTAGGCCTTTACGCGTTTTTCCGTACCCGGTGCCACACCTTTACACCCTTTTTCGTACCCGAGGCCACTAACTTTTTCACTTTTCCACCTAGTGCTAATGTGAGCCTCCATTGGCTAAAATGCACTAAGGATCTCCTATAAATAGGGTAAAATAGTTACCCACGGGTCAAACTTACCTATTTACCTTAGGCCTCATTTGAACACACACCAAGATATACCTACATATCTACACAAATACTCTTATTTATCTTTATTTCTTTGTAATCGTAATTGTAATTCTTCCAAGTTAATTAGACTAGCTAATTAACTAGTAAAGGAAGATTTGTACGGAGGTACTTCGGGATGCATATTCTAGCTACGAGTTATTGTACTTCTTTCCAGGTGTTAATCTATCTTTCGTATTTAAATATGCTTGTTTTCTTTTCTTTAATAAATTTAAATATGCATGCTAGAACTACCATGATTAGCTAAATAACTCAATTGTCTGCTATGATAGTCGTTTAGGAAGTATTAAATATGTGACTATGTGGTATGTTATGAAATTGCGGATGGTTTACATTACAAATAGATATAGGAATTAAATCTTTATCGTTTATCTGCCCAACTCATGTTGTGACAAAAACCTTATCCAAAAATGAACGTAGCTAACTCATAGGGTAATGGTCACTTAGTTATACTATGTTAGATTGAATCATTGAGCTCGGCATGGCCGGTGTTCTTTAGACCACAATAGGATCCAAGAGACACGGAACATGGGAGTAGAGGTAGATTAAGATTAAATTAATATAGATTATATTTTTGAGACAACTTTCGAAATATCCTCGACTTAGATAATTCCTTTGAATGCTTATGTTAAACTATTGCTTTGATCGTCTTATTGCATGTTCTTGTTTGATTGTTGCCTTAGGATCATCATAATAGTGAAGTATAAACGGCATTAATTATCGTGAAATAATATGACGGCCCCTATTCGACTGTTCTTTGATATAGTACTGGAAACGCTCATGGCGGAGTACAAACGTACATAAGTCAAGAACGACCGAAGGTAGTTATATTATGAATCGAATAACAAACGTATTACTTAAGTTTCTATGTATAGTATAAATCATCCCTGTTTTGTTGCATCCCTGAGTAATGTTGATAACTCGTACGAATAAGTGATGACATGTTATCCGGCCACCTAGACCAGTTAGCCCAACCTATTCCGGTGGGGGTAACCCTCGTTCATCTGATTGTTTATTCAATAAACTATGCCATAATTCGGGCATCTCTGATGACCGAGATTGGGGAATAGGATTTGAGGTTAACTGTCGGATAACGTGGATATACATTTGAGAGAACTTTCGGTGCATACTTTAATATATTTTGCAATCCACGTGACATTCTATTTGCCTAATTGTGGACAACTCCGCGTTAGCCCGATAGAAGGACTGTAGTAATAGCTCACGACAACTTACGAACTTATCTTCATTAGAACTCTCCATGTTTAACCACTTTTAAACCATGTCATAGTAGACAATCGCTTTAATTGCTGAACGCCCGAAGTAACCTCCACCTTTTAATTTAATTTAGTTTAGAAAACCCAAAACCAAAACCAACTCTTTCAAAACCTAGTTAAACTCATAAAAGTTTCTAAAACCCCTAGTTTCAATTTGTCGCGCTTTGAAGAACGATCCTAGGTCATACTTGTCCTTTGTTAGCCCCTTTGATTAGCATAATATGCAAGTCCCTAGTTCTTAGGATCGACAACTTCGTTATCTGTAGTATTAAGGTGCGAAATCCCTCAATACGATGTTATCTTACTAACAACGAATAAGTTCGCGTTTTAGGTTTACTAATACTTTGCTTAAACGTATAAACGTCAAAGCCTAGCCGTTAGGTTATTTTCTCTGGATTACTGAATTCGCAGAAAATGAAAATCGCCAATACTCTGATTTGCAGAAGTTAAGTTAATGATTTTATCAAACAAAAATCATTTATATATTTCGGTCGACTCGCAGCCGCTGGGCCTGCGAGTTTAGTTCGACTCGTTTCGTAAGCCCAAGCCCAGTATGGCTTCGGCTCGTTATGCCTATCAATGTTCGCGAGTTCAGTTCTCATCTCGCTGCTCAACTCGCAGCGACTTGAGAACTCGACTCGCAACAAACGTATATTTATTTATTTCGTTTATGATATTCGTCTAACACTTTAACATACTAATATATTTAACGAATATTAATAACGAAACTAATATTTATTTACAAATCTAAATCAATATACAAACACAATAATAATTACACCAGTCCTATTTCAAGCTAGATCTGTTGTCACAACCTATATTCCAACAGACTCCCCCTTGACAATAGCTCTAGCGTCTTTATTTTCATGCTGTCTTTGATTTTCAAGAGTAAATCTTACTACCTGCAAAAGTTTTAAGCTTGATGCATGTTTTAACCATCCTATTATAATCTCGTGCTAAATCACCCCATTCAAAAGTAGAAATGATCTTGTTCTTGTACAACATGATCAGATCTTCCTCTGACAAGTTCATCAGATGTCTGTGATCATAAACACGGAGAATCTCTTTTTCGCCATTAGGATAATCATCATCAGCTTCAATCATAAAGGCTTCCCCTGTTCCAGCATCTACCCCCCAATATTTCAATTTTCCCAAAATATTCTGAGGCATAGTCTTCATAGGTATTTGCTTAATGCATTTGACCGCTGGTGTAACACCCCCAAATTTAACAGTTTACGGAAGCGATGTTTTGGGTGTTACTAATCAATAATCACAAGCACAAAGGATACAGTGAACGACTCTAAATGAGACGTTCGAAAAGTTATTACATTAATACATAAGTAGTTTCAAAATACAAGCTCGAGTTCAAGTAAATTCATAGAGATTCTAATACATAACAGTAAGTACAAAAGTAATGTAATAAAATCTCCAAGCTTGTAAATGCATGCGACTCGAGCCAAGTAAGCTTATCCTGCTGGGCATCCCTACTGATGCTGTGTACCTGAGAAGCATTACTAAAACGGTCAACCAAAAAGGTTGGTGAATCTCACAGGTTTGTAAGTAAGTAAACAGTTGAACACACAAGTAGTATTTGTAAATCATAGCCAGCCAGTAAGTAACGATCACAGGTTATGCTCATCGTTTACTTAAGTTTTAATAAGTGGGTGGTTGCAGGTTATGCTAACCGTTTGATACAATTGCCATGAGCCACCATAGTTGAAGCTTAACGTACAGTAAATATAGGTACCCCCTCATGAATGTAACCCCCAAATTTAACAGTTTGCGGAAGCGATGTTTTGGGTGTTACTGCTGGATAAACTTTCTTCCTTCTTCTTCTTCCTGTCCTCTGACTGAGTTCGTTCAGCTTTATCGTTTTTCCTTTCCTTGGCTTAATCTTTGAAAACTTCATAGATAATCCCTCAGTCCTAATGATACGCTCAACATACTTAGCATAATCATCATCACTTGGATTTATCATATCTAATCTAGCCAAGTCTCGAATCTCATATCGAGGCAACGAACTAAACACTGCAAGCTTCTTCTCAAAATATTGAACCCCGTCAAACCTTTTGATTGCGAAGAGCTTCAGGTCAGAGTCATAATACCATCCAATAATGCCAGTTTTAAGTACACGCTTTCCAGTAATATCAACTTCTTTCAAAATGCGTGGCTTATTTTCCTTTTTCTTCTTAAGCATTTCTTGGATAAACATAGGATTACCAACCATATGTTTGTATTTATCCTCTATTTATTCAACTTCAGTATCTGAATCTTCAGAAGCATTCTCAAAAGCCTCTAAATCAATAACTGATTCTCCTTGTTCATTCACAAAAACAAATTCAGTCGTTGAAGGATTCACAACATGTTCATCTATATTTGCATCAAGATCAACACCTTCATCTATCACAGATTCAAATACCGCAGTCCAATCTTCAGGAAGTTTGAACTCTCCTTCTTCAATATCTTCATCTATCTCATCCAAAATATCATCTTCTGAATCTGATAGATCTAGCATTTCCATTCCTAGAGAAAAACATAAGTACAAATATATTAATAATTCAAATTCTTCATTGATTTCCCTGAACCAATCTAAGAATTTCTTTATTAATCCTTTTGTATCATTAAACCTAATATAAACGCATTCCATATAACTCTTTAAATCTTTTATTGATTACCCTGAATCAAACTAAGATTTCTAAAGTCTTATATCAAACACTTAGTAAATATTTAATTAAATTTAAACTCTAATGTCTTGTGAACAATCACCAAACATTTATGTTTACAATTAATTAACTTATATAATTTCCAAGACTTAATTGAACTGTTTCATTTTCAGAAACTTAACTTTCAAGTATATCTTTAAATTATATATCATTTACCTAGTTATCACATTTTTAACTTGTCAGTTATACAAACTCTCAAGTCTAAAATGCATATGTTATATAAAAATTTTGACCGCCGATATTAATCAGAACACGCCGCTCGACTACTCAATGAGTCGGAAGTCTTTCGATCACTATTTTATCTTAACATATATTAAATTATATATAAACTTAAATTACATAAAACATATTTTTCTTAAAATAATAATAACCTTAAGCCGAATATATTTACACAATAATATTAAGTTTACATTTGTTCAGTACAAATTAACACCAATAATTTCTACACTATGCTAATGCTAAGCTATCTTACCAGCTTCTGTATCAACATGTGCAGTCTTATCAGCATTTGTACCAGACTCCCCCTGAATCGTAGCTTGCTCACCAGTCTTTGAAGGACCAGTCTGCTCACCACCTTCTGGTGCATTGGGATCATCGTCTTTATCTGAATCTCTGTTTCTCTTCAGCTCATCTTCTTTGCAAGACTCCAAGTATGCCAATATCTCCCCCTGAGTAGACTGTCCTGAATGCGCTCTCAAGACCAAACGCTCCAAGGAAGATATCTTCAGTATCTGAATATTGAAGTCCGCAAGCAAAGTCTCATGAGTCTTCAGCAGTATATTGTAAGATTCACTCTGTTTGAGCATCTGCTGACCAAAAAGAAGATTATTCGACACCAGCTCTGGAATCTGAGAAGTGAGCTTCTCTAAATCCTTTACTCTCGACTCTAAGGACGTAATCCTTTCAGCATCAGTCGTCGGAGTAATAGGTATCATTGTAGGTCCAGGCGGTGTGAGAGACTCAATATGCCAATCTCGTGTCAGTGGTGTATGCGGTTGAGACAAAGCATGCGTAAGCAAGTTTGCCGCAAATCTAGTTCCTTTAGTCGTCGGAAAGTTAGCCGCACAAACTAGATCAGCAATCTCATGCTATAAAGTTAAACACAATTAAAATCAATAATTGATACATATTACTCTGTCTCAAACTCTAATTAACTGCATAACACTTGTAGTTATAAAACTTATATCTTGTACCTGAAGTGGTAAAGATATCTGTTCAGAAACCACCGGTGTATCCTTCTCTACCTGTGGTGTATCTTGAGCAACTGTATACAGAATGCACTGTCTCAGTTTAACTCCTGATAAACAACAAGTTAAGATTATTTAACTTCATAATAAATACTAACCTTCTCTAATAGTCAACGTCCTCGGACGCTTCATCAACGGAGTATCAGTCTCCTCAGAACCTTCCTCCATAATACTCTTGCCCTTCCTCTTCTTTTCAGAAGTAGACGGAGGAGGAGAAGGTGTATTATCAGAATCATCATCTGAAGCCATTTCACCATCACGACCTTCAGATGATCTAACAGAATCCTAAAATGAAGTATATTAAACATTTTATGATTAGCTTGAAGCTCTATCATACAAGTTCAATATATATTCGAGTATTAATCTGATATAATACCTGAGTCGGTAAAACCTCAGATCTATCTTGCTGTCTCTGCTCCCCCTCAGGTATTGCAACCTCAGCTTCAGCTACCTGTTTATATAATGATATTTATATTTTATAATCAGAAATATTATCCAATTAACTAAATATCTATAACACTATCTTTATATAATAACATTATACTATAATATTTAATAATGACATCGAATATCTAAATATCTATATTATTATATAATGAAAATAATACCTGATCCGGTGCGATCTCAAAGAACAGATCAATTTCCCTCAACTCAGGATCTTGTGCCTCATCATTTTGATCTAGCACCTCCTGCACTACCTGTGCAGCAACATCTGGGTTCACCTGTTCCCCAGCATGTCCCGGTTGTTCCAACACGTCCTCCAAAAGCTCTTGTGGACCTTCAGCAGGACCCACATCAGCAATAGGCTCTGGAACAGCAGCAGGAGCAACAACATCTAACCAACCGTGATTTGGTGGCGTCACATAGGCAGGATCGACAATATAACCAAAAAGTGGTCGTTCTTCAGGCTTAACCACTCCTTCCTTCCTCACAGTTTGCAAAAACATAGCATTGTATCCTCTGAGCCCAATAGTATCTACATGCAAGTGTGGCTCAGGAATAACAAGCTCCGGCAGACGAGCTCTAATAATCAGCATACAAAAACGCGGGTAAACCATAAATCGTGATCTGACAGAACCCGAAATCTGTCTAGCTAACTCGCCAAAAATGTAATCACAAAAACTGTATGGTTGATTGTAAACCAGTGACAGTACCACCGATACAAGAGTAGGGCTCAACTCATCAAAGCCTCCCTTCTTCGGTGCAAAAACCGTGTTCATCACATGCCATAGAAACCTCCACTGACCAATAACCAGAGGCTTCTAGAATTGACGTCCTCGTCTATCACCCGTATATCCCATACGTCCAATAGCTCCCTCGATAAAATCCATGGGATACTCCAAATCCCCATTCTCTTGCTCTTCCGTACCAAGCTACAAAATCTCTCTAAGATTACCAGCCGTAAAAACAATCGGTTGATTATTAACCGTTATTCTAATCTCTGGTGGATTCACCGATTCGTCATACTCTATACCCGTCCAGAAATCAGTCATAATCGCCTGAGAAATAGGTGAAGATGCTGTAACAGCATATCGAATACGGGAACGTGCCAAATCATACCCCCGAAAACACTAGAGGAGGAAAAGTGACCAAAGTTGATCCACCACCAGATCATACCCCCGAAAACACTTCTATGCCTACACCTACACCTAGTGATAATGTGTCAATTGACATCCCTGTCACAATACCTGACCCATCACCAGATAAGACTCCAGATAACGTACCTCGAACTAGAATACCTTATCCTGGTAGACTTAAAAAGGAAAAGCAAGAAGCCCAATTCGGTAAATATCTGGACATATTCAAAAGCCTGCACTTAAATGTTAGACTATTAGATGCTTTAGTAGAAATGCCCTCGTGTGCTAAATTTTTCAAAGAACTCCTTTCAAACAAAGAGAAACTTAGGCAAATAGTTAGTTTACCCTTGAATGCTGAATGTTCATTAATTGTACAGCGTGGTCTCCCACCTAAACTAGGCGATACTGGACGTTTTACTATACCCTGTTTCCTCCAAGAAATTCAAGTTAGTAACGCCTTAGCAGACCTAGGTGCTAGTGTTAATCTTATGCCTTATTCCCTCTACAAGAAATTAGGATTAGATGACCTATTACCTACTCGCATGACTATCCAATTAGCTGACAGATCAGTTAAACTCCCTCGTGGAATTGCTGAGGATGTCATGGTCAAAGTCGATAAGTTCATTTTTCCAGTAGACAATATTGTCATGGACATAGAGGAAGACACCCACATCCCGCTCATCCTAAGCAGACCATTCCTAAATACTGCCAAGGCTGTAATTGATGTTAACGAAAAATCTTTAAAACTGAGAGTTGGGAAAGAGGAGGTCACCTTTAATGTCGATCGATTAATGAAGCAACCTCTGGAAGAAGACCTCGGTCTGTGTGATAACTTGCAGGACATTTTTGATGAACATCTCCATGAAGTACTCGCGCTATCTAGCCTGGATCCGATACCCAATACTATAATCACCGTTCGGAAGCTGTATAATGAGGACCCTGGGCTGCATTCTGCAATCGCTTCGCCAACAACATCCGACGAACTGCTATTTCCGCTGTTTAAAAGAAATCACCTCACACCAATGGCAAAACAATCGCTGTTCCATTAGGATGCGGTACCCCGATACCTTGGCTAAAGAGAGATAAACTCGTATCCAATGAACCAAACCCATTCCATTCGATTAAAGAAATCCTTGATTCATTCAAAGGAATGAGTATTGAACCCCCATCGTTTGAACTACAATTAGCCAACCAACCTACACCACTATCATTTCCAAACCCTGAAATCAACATAAACCAATCTTCATCCTCTCAATTTCAAGAATTCCAATTCACTGACGACGGAGAAATCATCATCACCAGAAATGACGAAGTCTCCTCATCCTCAGTCAACAAATACGAGCTGAAGACGGACGAATTCTCAAATAAAACCGAGTGGGTTGAAATAGCATCAATCTCCACATCTGAACCCTAGACAGATTAAGCACCATTCCAAGCTGAATATGAAAAGCTAAATAGAGATGAGATAGCGAGAATGAAGCCATCTGTTGAAGAACCACCAAACCTTGAATTGAAAGAACTACCACCTCACCTTGAATACGCTTACCTCCAAGGAACATCACAACTCCCGGTGATAATATCAAAAGAGTTAAAACCCGAGGAGAAAGCTCAACTCATCGATGTTCTGAAATCGCATAAGAAGGCAATTCCTTGGAAAATTTTCGACATCCAAGGGATTAGTCCGAACTATTGCATGCACAAGATCCTCATGGAGAACGATTTCAAACCATCCATACAAAGGCAAAGGAGGGTAAATCCTAAGATCCAGGACGTGGTTAAGCAAGAGGTTATCAAACTCTTAGATGCTGGATTGATCTACCCAATATCTGACTCGCCTTGGGTTAGCCCTGTCCAAGTCGTACCAAAGAAGGAAGGAATGATGATCATTACAAACGAAGAAAATGAGCTTATACCAACTCAGACAGTTACTGGTTGGAGGGTTTGCATCGATTACCGGAAGTTAAATGAAGCAACTCGCAAGGATCACTTTCCGCTTCCGTTTATTGACCAAATGCTCAAAAGGCTATCCGGAAACGAAATTTATTGTTTTCTCGACGGTTTTTCTGGGTATTTCCAAATCCCGATCGATCCGAAGGACCAAGAGAAGACAACGTTCACATGCCCCTACGGAACATTTGCGTACCGTTGAATGCCGTTTGGATTATGCAAAGCACCTGCAACTTTTCAAAGATGCATGGTTGCAATTTTCCATGACATGATTGAACAACGCATGGAAGTCTTCATGGACGATTTCTCTGTCTTTGGAGACTCTTTCGCATCATGTCTATCTAACCTTGATAGAATGCTCGCCAAGTATGAAGAATCGAATCTCGTATTAAACTGGGAAAAGTGTCACTTTATGGTGAAGGAAGGAATAGTTTTAGGACACCGAATATCAAAGTCCGGGATCGAAGTAGACAAAGCAAAAGTCGAAACCATTTCCAAACTTCCACCACCAACCAACGTCAAGGCCATTCGAAGCTTTCTAGGACATGCTGTGTTCTACCGCCGTTTCATCAAGGACTTCTCCAAGATCTCTCGACCTATCTCCCACCTCCTAGGAAAAGACACCAAGTTCGTGTTTGACGAGAACTATATGAAAGCTTTCAACTACCTGAAGAAGGAGCTAACTAATGCACCGATCATGGTCGCTCCGGATTGGAGCATACCATTTGAAATCATGTGCGACGCTAGTGACTTCGCAGTTGGGGCAGTTCTAGGTCAAAGGAAGGATAATCACTTTCGACCAATCTATTACGCTAGCAAAACAGTTACAGATGCTCAAGAGAATTACACAACTACAGAGAAGGAGCTGCTAGCCGTAGTATTTGCCTTTGACAAATTTAGATCCTACCTAATATTGTCCAAAACGATAGTATACACGGATCACTCAGCGCTGAAATACTTCTTCAAGAAGCAAGACGCAAAGCCTAGGCTGTTACGATGGATTCTACTCCTACAAGAATTCGACATTGAGATAAAAGATAAGAAAGGAGCAGAAAATGTCGCCACAGATCATCTAAGTCGACTTGAAAATCCATCAATGGAACAACTTGCAGAAAGAGATATTAAAGATCGATTCCCAGAAGAGCAGTTAATGAGTTTAGGAGAACAAATGCAAGGTTCGCAATTCACTGACGACCCTTGGTTTGCAGACATTGCCAATTTCGTAGTTGGAGGGATCACAAGAAAAGGAATGATCTCATCGCGAAGACAAAAATTCTTCCGCGACGTCAAGCATTACTTTTGGGATGATCCATACTTGTTCAAAGTCTCTCCCGACCAAATAGTAAGAAGGTGTGTCGATGGGAAAGAAGCCGAGCACATACTCCACCAAAGCCATCACGGACCTACCGGAGGACATCATGCAGCAAATCTGACAACAAAGAAAGTCTACGACTCAGGATTCTACTGGCCCACCATTTTCAGAGACGCACAAGACTTGGTGAAACGCTGCGATATTTGCCAAAGGTTTAGAAATATCACAACGCGTAACGAAATGCCGTTAACGAATATCCAATCATGTGAAATATTTGACATATGGGGATTAGACTTCATGGGACCATTTCCGAAATCTTACGGAAAAGAATACATTCTAGTAGCTGTCGATTACGTATCCAGATGGGCTGAAGCTCAAACCTTTCCAACAAATGACTCAAGAGTCGTAACCAAGTTCTTAAAACAGCTGTTCTGTCGGTTTGGAACACCTCGAGCGATCATCAGTGATCGAGGCACGCACTTTTGCAATACTCAGTTTATGAAATTATTGCAACAATATGGTGTTACCCACAAAACCTCTACGGCCTATTACCCGCAGACGAATGGCAAGCAGAGATTACAAACCGAGCACTAAAAAGGATCTTGGAACGAACAGTTGGTCAACACAAGGAAATATGGGTAGATAAGCTAGATGATGCTCTATGGGCGTTCCGGACAGCTTATAAAACACCATTAGGAACAACTCCCTATAGGCTCATTTATGGAAAAGCATGTCATCTCCCGATTGAACTCGAATATAAAGCTTACTGGGCACTGAAGAACTGTAGTTTAGATCCTACGATAACGGGAAGTCACCGGAGAATGCAACTAAATGAACTAGCAGAGCTAAGGGATCAAGCTTATGAAAGTTCCTACAAATTTAAGGAAAGAACCAAATTGCTCCATGATTCCAAGCTCCGACCCACACGCTTCAATCCAGGTGATAAAGTTCTACTTTTCAACTCCCGATTTAAAAAGTTTTTCGGTAAGTTCAAAACACGATGGAGCGGTCCTTTTACAATCTCTAAAGTATTTCCTTATGGTGCCATCGAACTCGAGGCCCCAGATGGAAATTTCAAAGTAAACGGTCACCGATTAAAACACTACGTAGAAGACTTCCCCTCAACTGAGGAAGTCTACAACTATGAATCATCTTAATAGAATAGTAGCTATAAAAGAGTCAAGCTACGAGACTCGATAAACAAAGCGCTCTTGGGAGGCATCCCAAGCCTATCTTATGTTTTTAGCATTAATTTTCCTTTACTATTGTGTTTAAGCTAATCCATTTTTCTATGCAGTACCTCACCTTATGAAAGACTGATGATCTTAGACCATTAACCTTTTATATTTTGCAGGATGAGTTCGCAGTCAGACAGAGCACGAGCCCCCAGTCAGAGACATTCACGTGCCATGCATTACCCCCGGAGTTCATCACCGGGTAGTAGCATGAGGACGACCAGAGGATCCCAGTCACCACCCCTAGTCTGGATGAGATCTCAGCAGATTTGGTGGATGTGCACGTTCAGGAGTCATTCCTATTACGTCTCATCCGTACCAGGTTACCTGCATCTCACCAACCAGCGGGACAGAACGCAGGGACTTCCAGAGTACCCATCTTTGAGCATGGGGTTACTACTGCAGACCCTGCTGTCACTTGGTCTATACTGAGGGCCCTTGAGGTCCAGCACGCTGCCATTTCTGAGATCCACACTGCTTTGGGCCTTACCTCTACATATGTGTGCCCCTTTCAGATGGGACCTGATCCCGCTCCGCACATTCCACCATGGGATTTATTCCCATCTTGGAGCTTGACTGCGCAGGACCATCCCACTTTTATGGCCCCACTAGAGGAGGAGGCTGCTGCACTGGATGCTTGGATCCAGGATCCAGAGGATGGCACTGCATCTCCTGTCTACACCATCGAGGAGTCAGCATCTCCTACATCGATCGTGGAAAACACGATCTTTACGGATGATGACTTCACCGACTGGGAGGCGCTCTATGCTGACAGAGATTAGCTGTTTTAGTGTTTTATTTATGTTTATGTATTAACATGTGTTAACATTTGTGTTTTATGAAGGATGTGTATTATGCAGAATTTAAAGTAGGATTTGCGGAACAAGTTCATTTTTAATGAGCCTGGTCCATTTCCAGCAAAATTCACACACGTGAATCTGGTCCATTAAATCCAGTGGCATCACACGCAGCACAAGGAAGTATTTCTTCTAACCTTATTTTGCTTGAACCACACAAAATTTTTAAGTAAAACTCTAAGTGTGGGATTATTACTCATAAACAGAGAATGACTTCGAAAATATTGATCCTTATTCAAAAATCTAAGTGTGGGATTAACCTAACTTAGAGGCAGAACATTAGGGACAATGCTCTTTTAAGTGTGGGATAGCAGTAGTATTCACTACTGTATTGCGACATAAACTTTTGATCAAACTTTTTAGCAAAAACTCATATTTTCAGCAAAAATTTTCAAAATTTTTCATGGGAAGCCCAAAAAGGGTATTTTCAGTCAACAAAAATCCAAAAGGTTTGGCAAATCGACCACGACGAGCAAAACCCTTTCATAAACTTTCAAACTAAGTTTCAAACAAGCGATCGCATGACTAGGCACAAAACCACCAAAAATGAGTGAGGAATCTTGAGCCATATAAAAGCATTCACCTTTAATGCTTCACTTTGTCGTTTGTGAGTGTGCCGATGTATGCCTTTTTGAGTTAGAACTTGTTCGATGAATGCATTTCGAAATCACAAAAATGAGCGTCATACGTGACGAAGGTGCAATTAGAGGATCTTGACATTCCCTAGGATAAAACCCTCTCGTGAAACCCCCGTTTTCAAGCCTAACCCTGCCAATGCCCATTTTCGGCATTGAAAATCATTTAGAAAACCTGTTGAGCCTTAGCCTTTTCGTTTCGAATACTAACTTCAAAAACCAACCCTTTCTTTACATCTCTTGGCCATAGCCTAAGTTTCTGTTCTGTCAGTAAAATCACAGCAAGAGACAAAACTCTAGAAGGAATCCCCAAAGGAACAAGAATATCATCCACAAAAGGACTCCAAAGGAAGCATTAACAAAGTTGCCAAAGAAATCAAATGCTACAAGACCCAAGGATCATTTAAAGCCGAGGGAAAGGTTATTCAAAGAAGAAAAAGTTACGAAAAGAAGGCTCTCAAAGAGAGAAATCCAAAAAGAGGTACCATCTAAAAACGTCAAAGACAAGTCATCACAGGCAACTCTTAGACTATATTAAACTCTCAATTAAACCACATACCAAAACCCTTACTCCATACACCATCTTCACCCTCTCACGAATGTCTAGGGATAATCAGCACCGTCCTCATTTAGGTATTATAGATTTGGTTCTCGATCAAACTTATGACAATGAAAGAGCTACATGACTGGCCCTGAGTGATTTAGAAGTTAGGAAACCCAATACACTTGAGTGAATTGAGTGACCACCTGTGAGGGCCCCAGTCATGTATATCTTACATTATGAAGATTGAAAAGAAAGCTTGCTAGAACCAAAAGTTTGGGGGAACATCAAAGGATGGAACCTCGTCCGAAATCTTTTTACCAACTCTGCAGGAATCAAAGTTCTCCGGAATACGAAGACACCCTTCCAGCCTTTCACTTGCTGAAGGTTTGCTTGAGGACAAGCAAAACTCTAAGTGTGGGATACTTGATATTGCATAAAAAGTCACGTTTTTACTACCGATATCTCTATCATTCTGGAGCAATACTTGGCATTTGGACTCAAACAACGCACAAATCAGTGATAATATACTAAGAAGATCAAAACAAGGTTGCACGAGCAACATCAAGCAAAACGGCCAAAAAACGAAGATTCCACGCACGATTAAAGATTCAAGACATCAAAACGAGATTTCAAGGCAAAAGAACCCATCACCAACATCCATCTTACCCAAGATTTTCATTTTCAAATTACGAATCCAACAGAAGAAGAATCAACAAAAACGGATGAAGAATGAAGATTCTACGCACATCGGAAGATTCAAACGATTCGTACGACACATCTAAAGTTCAGAGACATGTTTTTGGGATATCTTTTCATCAAAGTCTTCGTTTTTGAATTACGAATCCAACAAAAAAAGAATCGACTCAAATGGACGCATAACGAAGAAAACACGCACGAATCGAGAAACGAGACAAAAGGCGACGAACCGAGGCGGGGTAGTGCCAGCCGCCGCCGGCCACCACCACACCGCCGCCGGCCATGTGTAGGGCGGCGCTGGCCTTCTTCCCCCCTTCCCGATTCCGCTTTTTAGTCCTTTTGTGTACCCGGTGCTAGGCCTTTACGCGTTTTTCCGTACCCAGTGCCACACCTTTACACCCTTTTTCGTACCCAAGGCCACTAACTTTTTCACTTTTCCACCTAGTGCTAATGTGAGCCTCCATTGGCTAAAATGCACTAAGGATCTCCTATAAATAGGGTAAAATAGTTACCCACGGGTCAAACTTCCCTATTTACCTTAGGCCTCATTTGAACACAAACCAAGATATACCTACATATCTACACAAATACTCTTCTTTATCTTTATTTCTTTGTAATCGTAATTGTAATTCTTCCCAGTTAATTAGACTAGCTAATTAACTAGTAAAGGAAGATTTGTACGGAGGTACTTCGGGATGCATATTCTAGCTACGAGTTATTGTACTTCTTTCCAGGTGTTAATCTATCTTTCGTATTTAAATATGCTTGTTTTCTTTTCTTTAATAAATTTAAATATGCATGCTAGAACTACCATGATTAGCTAAATAACTCAATTGTCTGCTATGATAGTCGTTTAGGAAGTATTAAATATGTGACTATGTGGTATGTTATGAAATTGCGGATGGTTTACATTACAAATAGATATAGGAATTAAATCTTTATCGTTTATCTGCCCAACTCATGTTGTGACTAAAACCTTATCCAAAAATGAACGTAGCTAACTCATAGGGTAATGGTCACTTAGTTATACTATGTTAGATTGAATCATTGAGCTCGGCATGGCCGGTGTTCTTTAGACCACAATAGGATCCAAGAGACACGGAACATGGGAGTAGAGGTAGATTAAGATTAAATTAATATAGATGATAATTTTGAGACAACTTTCGAAATATCCTCGACTTAGATAATTCCTTTGAATGCTTATGTTAAACTATTGCTTTGATCGTCTTATTGCATGTTCTTGTTTGATTGTTGCCTTAGGATCATCATAATAGTGAAATATAAACGGCATTAATTATCGTGAAATAAAATGACGGCCCCTATTCGAATGCTTTGATATAGTACTGGAAACGCTCACGACGGAGTACAAACGTACATAAGTCAAGAACGACCGAAGGTAGTTATATTATGAATCGAATAACAAACGTATTACTTAAGTTTCTATGTATAGTATAAATCATCCCTGTTTTGTTGCATCCCTGAGTAATGTTGATAACTCGTACGAATAAGTGATGACATGTTATCCGGCCACCTAGACCAGTTAGCCTAACCTATTCCGGTGGGGGTAACCCTCGTTCATCTGATTGTTTATTCAACAAACTATGCCATAATTCGGGCATCTCTGATGACCGAGATTGGGGAATAGGATTCGAGGTTAACTGTCGGATAACGTGGGTATACATTTGAGAGAACTTTCGGTGCATACTTTAATATATTTTGCAATCCACGTGACATTCTATTTGCCTAATTGTGGACAACTCCGCGTTAGCCCAATAGAAGGACTGTAGTAATAGCTCACGACAACTTACGAACTTATCTTCATTAGAACTCTCCATGTTTAACCACTTTTAAACCACGTCATAGTAGACAATCGCTTTAATTGTTGAACGCCCGAAGTAACCTCCACCTTTTAATTTAATTTAGTTTAGAAAACCCAAAACCAAAACCAACTCTTTCAAAACCTAGTTAAACTTATAAAAGTTTCTAAAACCCCTAGTTTCAATTTGTCGCGCTTTGAAGAACGATCCTAGGTCATACTTGTCCTTTGCTAGCCCCTTTGATTAGCATAATATGTAAGTCCCTAGTTCTTAGGATCGATAACTTCGTTATCTGTAGTATTAAGGTGCGGAATCCCTCAATACGATGTTATCTTACTAACAACGAATAAGTTCGCGTTTTAGGTTTACTAATACTTTGCTTAAACGTATAAACGTCAAAGCCTAGCCGTTAGGTTATTTTCTCTAGATTACTGAATTCGCAGAAAATGAAAATCGCCAATACTCTGATTTGCAGAAGTTAAGTTAATGATTTTATCAAACAAAAATCATTTATATATTTCGGTCGACTCGCAGCCGCTGGGCCTGCGAGTTTAGTTCGACTCGTTTCGTAACCCAAGCCCAGTATGGCTTCGGCTCGTTATGCCTATCAATGTTCGCGAGTTCAGTTCTCATCTCGCTGCTCAACTCGCAGCGACTTGAGAACTCGACTCGCAACAAACGTATATTTATTTATTTCGTTTATGATATTCGTCTAACACTTTAACATGCTAATATATTTAACGAATATTAATAACGAAACTAATATTTATTTACAAAGCTAAATCAATATACAAACACAATAATAATTACACCAGTCCTATTTCAAGCTAGATCTGTTGTCACAACCTATGTTCCAACAGACTCCCCCTTGACAATAGCTCTAGCGTCTTTATCTTCATGCTGTCTTTGATTTTCAAGAGTAAATCTTACTACCTGCAAAAGTTTTAAGCTTGATGCATGTTTTAACCATCCTATTATAATCCCGTGCTAAATCACCCCATTCAAAAGTAGAAATGATCTTGTTCTTGTACAACATGATCAGATCTTCCTCTGACAAGTTCATCAGATGTCTGTGATCATAAACACGGAGAATCTCTTTTTCTCCATTAGGATAATCATCATCAGCTTCAATCATAAAGGCTTCCCCTGTTCCAGCATCTACCCCCCAATATTTCAATTTTCCCAAAATATTCTGAGGCATAGTCTTCATAGGTATTTGCTTAATGCATTTGACCGCTGGATAAACCTTCTTCCTTCTTCTTCTTCCTGTCCTCTGACTGAGTTCGTTCAGCTTTATCGTTTTTCCTTTCCTTGGCTTAATCTTTGAAAACTTCATAGATAATCCCTCAGTCCTAATGATACGCTCAACATACTTAGCATAATCATCATCACTTGGATTTATCATATCTAATCTAGCCAAGTCTCGAATCTCATATCGAGGCAACGAACTAAACACTGCAAGCTTCTTCTCAAAATATTGAACCCCGTCAAACCTTTTGATTGCGAAGAGCTTCAGGTCAGAGTCATAATACCATCCAATAATGCCAGTTTTAAGTACACGCTTTCCAGTAATATCAACTTCTTTCAAAATGCGTGGCTTATTTTCCTTTTTTCTTCTTAAGCATTTCTTGGATAAACATAGGATTACCAACCATATGTTTGTATTTATCCTCTATTTATTCAACTTCAGTATCTGAATCTTCAGAAGCATTCTCAAAAGCCTCTAAATCAATAACTGATTCTCCTTGTTCATTCACAAAAACAAATTCGTCGTTGACGGATTCACAACATGTTCATCTATATTTGCATCCAGATCAACACCTTCATCTATCACAGATTCAAATACCGCAGTCCAATCTTCAGGAAGTTTGAACTCTCCTTCTTCAATATCTTCATCTATCTCATCCAAAATATCATCTTCTGAATCTGATAGATCTAACATTTCCATTCCTAGAGAAAAACATAAGTACAAATATATTAATAATTCAAATTCTTCATTGATTTCCCTGAACCAATCTAAGAATTTCTTTATTAATCCTTTTGTATCATTAAACCTAATATAAACGCATTCCATATAACTCTTTAAATCTTTTATTGTTTACCCTGAATCAAACTAAGATTTCTAAAGTCTTATATCAAACACTTAGTAAATATTTAATTAAATTTAAACTCTAATGTCTTGTGAACAATCACCAAACATTTATGTTTACAATTAATTAACTTATATAATTTCCAAGACTTAATTGAACTGTTTCATTTTCAGAAACTTAACTTTCAAGTATATCTTTAAATTATATATCATTTACCTAGTTATCACATTTTTAACTTGTCAGTTATACAAACTCTCAAGTCTAAAATGCATATGTTATATAAAAATTTTGACCGCCGATATTAATCAGAACACGCCGCTCGACTACTCAATGAGTCGGAAGTCTTTCGATCACTATTTTATCTTAACATATATTAAATTATATATAAACTTAAATTACATAAAACATATTTTTCTTAAAATAATAATAACCTTAAGCCGAATATATTTACACAATAATATTAAGTTTACATTTGTTCAGTACAAATTAACACCAATAATTTCTACACTATGCTAATACTAAGCTATCTTACCAGCTTCTGTATCAACCTGTGCAGTCTTATCAGCATTTGTACCAGCTCCAACACCACTTGCATCACCACCAGACTCCCCCTGAATCGTAGCTTGCTCACCAGTCTTTGAAGGACCAGTCTGCTCACCACCTTCTGGTGCATTGGGATCATTGTCTTTATCTGAATCTCTGTTTCTCTTCAGCTCATCTTCTTTGCAAGACTCCAAGTATGCCAATATCTCCCCCCTGAGTAGACTGTCCTGAATGCGCTCTCAAGACCAAACGCTCCATGGAAGATATCTTCAGTCTCTGAATATTGAAGTCCGCAAGCAAAGTCTCATGAGTCTTCAGCAGTATATTGTAAGATTCACTCTGTTTGAGCATCTGCTGACCAAGAAGAAGATTATTCGACACCAGCTCTGGAATCTGAGAAGTGAGCTTCTCTAAATCCTTTACTCTCGACTCTAAGGACGTAATCCTTTCAGCATAAGTCGTCGGAGTAATAGGTATCATTGTAGGTCCAGGCGGTGTGAGAGACTCAATATGCCAATCTCGTGTCAGTGGTGTATGCGGTTGAGACAAAGCATGCGTAAGCAAGTTTGCCGCAAATCTAGTTCCTTTAGTCGTCGGAAAGTTAGCCGCACAAACTAGATCAGCAATCTCATGCTATAAAGTTAAACACAATTAAAATCAGTAATTGATACAGATTACTCTGTCTCAAACTCTAATTAACTGCTTAACACTTGTAGTTATAAAACTTATATCTTGTACCTGAAGTGGTAAACATATCTGTTCAGAAACCACCGGTGTATCCTTCTCTACCTGTGGTGTATCTTGAGCAACTGTATACAGAATGAACTGTCTCAGTTTAACTCCTGATAAACAACAAGTTAAGATTATTTAACTTCATAATAAATACTAACCTTCTCTAATAGTCAACGTCCTCGGACGCTTCATCAACGGAGTATCAGTCTCCTCAGAACCTTCCTCCATAATACTCTTGCCCTTCCTCTTCTTTTCAGAAGTAGACGGAGGAGGAGAAGGTGTATTATCAGAATCATCATCTGAAGCCGTTTCACCATCACGACCTTCAGATGACCTAACAGAATCCTAAAATGAAGTATATTAAACATTTAATGATTAGCTTGAAGCTCTATCATACAAGTTCAATATATATTCGAGTATTAATCTGATATAATACCTGAGTCGGTAAAACCTCAGATCTATCTTGCTGTCTCTGCTCCCCCTCAGGTATTGCAACCTCAGCTTCAGCTACCTGTTTATATAATGATATTTATATTTTATAATCAGAAATATTATCCAATTAACTAAATATCTATAACACTATCTTTATATAATAACATTATACTATAATATTTAATAATGACATCGAATATCTAAATATCTATATTATTATATAATGAAAATAATACCTGATCCGGTGCGATCTCAAAGAACAGATCAATTTCCCTCAACTCAGGATCTTGTGCCTCATCATTTTGATCTAGCACCTCCTGCACTACCTGTGCAGCAACATCTGGGTTCACCTGTTCCCCAGCATGTCCCGGTTGTTCCAACACGTCCTCCAAAAGCTCTTGTGGACCTTCAGCAGGACCCACATCAGCAATAGGCTCTGGAACAGCAGCAGGAGCAACAACATCTAACCAACCGTGATTTGGTGGCGTCACATAGGCAGGATCGACAATATAACCAAAAAGTGGTCGTTCTTCAGGCTTAACCACTCCTTCCTTCCTCACAGTTTGCAAAAACATAGCATTGTATCCTCTGAGCCCAATAGTATCTACATGCAAGTGTGGCTCAGGAATAACAAGCTCCGGCAGACGAGCTCTAATAATCAGCATACAAAAACGCGGGTAAACCATAAATCGTGATCTGACAGAACCCGAAATCTGTCTAGCTAACTCGCCAAAAATGTAATCACAAAAACTGTATGGTTGATTGTAAACCAGTGACAGTACCGCCGATACAAGAGCAGGGCTCAACTCATCAAAGCCTCCCTTCTTCGGTGCAAAAACCGTGTTCATCACATGCCATAGAAACCTCCACTGACCAATAACCAGAGGCTTCTGGAATTGACGTCCTCGTCTATCACCCGTATATCCCATACGTCCAATAGCTCCCTCGATAAAATCCATGGGATACTCCAAATCCCCATTCTCTTGCTCTTCCGTACCAAGCTGCAAAATCTCTCTAAGATTACCAGCCGTAAAAACAATCGGTTGATTATTAACCGTTGTTCTCATCTCTGGTGGATTCACCGATTCGTCATACTCTATACCCGTCCAGAAATCAGTCATAATCGCCTGAGAAATAGGTGGAGATGCTGTAACAGCATATCGAATACGGGAACGTGCCAAAAACGTAAGCACCTGAGCTACTTTGCTAGCTCCCTTTGCACGTACATCCAAATCAACTAGAATGTTGTGACCTTTGTCGAATTGTCGTGCCATATCTGTAGAATAACACAAATGACAGTAACAATTAATGCACATAAACTATAATGTATTATGAAAATATATTCATCAAACATCTTAGTTTTAGATTATATATATAACTTGTAACTTAATTGTCTCAAGTCGTATATATTTAATTATCTAACATACATAACTTATACCTAATAAGTCATAAGTTCAATATGTAGATTTCCATTAATTACTTGTAAATTTAAAATTCTCAAGTCGTTAACGTTTTATAAAACCAATACATATATTATACCGCTAATATAAAATTAGGACACGCCACTCGATTACCTTTTGAATCGGTAGACTTTCGATATATATATATATATATATATATATATATATATATACATTGTCATAGGAATCCAAAATATACTAGTTATTACTTAAAAAGGCTTAACTCTTATAAAAACTTTAAACAAAATAATTTATCTAAGTTCTGGACTCGCATAAGACAACTATGCGAATCGAGTTCAACTCGTTTCGCATATCAACTCGCAATTGGATTCGCAGCCAATTGAACTCGCTAATCAAGTCGATCCGCAGGTCAACTCGTCAGTCAATCCACTAATCAACTCGATCCGCTAGTCAACTCGCTGCGAGTTGAATCAAAAACTCAACTCGTTCGATGAACTCCCGTCACGAGGTTAAACTTAAAATCGATGATTTTGTAAGTTTTAACACAATCAATCGATATATTTACGTTTATTAAGGTTCGTTTAACATTAATCCTAAGGATTCGTGTTCTAACAAGTCGTTCATCTACGTGAATCGATCAAACATTAAACCGAAACCCTAAGTTTATAAAAACTTCGATTTCTCGTTAATTATACGGTGAAATCCGTTGTTATATACCTCAAAATGTTCGCAATGAAGTGGTGTATAAAACCTACGGATTCAAAAACTCGTTCCCGGTCGTAAAGAATCGAAATCAAACAAAAATAACGTTTTCGTCTCGTTTCGCCAGAAAGCGGATTCGCACAGAATAAGTGAACTCGCGAGATATTGTGGATTCGGTGGTCTGTTGACTTGTTTGACCTCCCCTTTATACTCTGTATTCGATTCGCGAGATTTCAAGTGGATCCGCAAGTTGGACTAGTCAAACTCGCAGAATGAAATAAAAACACGAATTAAATGCTAAGTATAAATTAAAAGCCCATCAACTGTACAAGTCTAAAATAAAATTATTTTTCACTTGTATTTGTTACGATTGTTCAACCCAAAATAGAAATATTCAGTATAATTTAATTTCAAAGGGTAAATTCTAATAAATACAAAAACTTTAATTAAACATAAAGATAAAAATAAAATAAAATAAAATAAGATAAAAACACAATTATATAAATATTGGTATCAAATACCATTTTATTAAACACTTGAGCAAAACAAAATACATAAACAAAATGAATAAGAATTTATCTGCCTAGGGATCATATTAGTAAAAATAAGCAATTAATTATATATTTAAAAGTCAAAGCAGATTGGTAGTATACATACCTCATGAAATTCATGTAAAGTACTATAAAATTACAACTAAATTTATCATTTATACATTTATATTTATAAAACTATATCTTAGGTACCTTTATCCACATAGCATAATTAATAAATGCATTACTCACATAAAGTGAATATTTTAATCACAGACAGTTCAAGACGATTACCGGTATTATGATCCACATAAACAAATTATACTCGATTTTCTAAGCAAACACTTTATTGTTAGTATGAATATTATCAAGTGCGTCCTATTAGATGACATACTGAAGAATTTCAAGTAAAACTCATAACACTGCATCATTAAATTTTCAAGGTAGTGGTTACTAAATGATATATCTTTTCGAAACATATAACATACACTTGAATTTTAAGGTTAGACAAATATCAGACATACCTTGAATATGCTATGTTATCCAAGTCTGTACTTAGTACAACAGAGGATCCCTTCTAGCATAATTCAAAATACATTTGAGAATATTAATTTAATTAAAGGCTTCAGATCTGTACTCAGTACAACAAAGTTACAAGTAATTAAGTTAATACCCATATTGCAACTATTTGTCAATTGAAATTAAAAATGCATGATAACAGTGTATGGCAATACCATCATTCAACAATTAAGACTAATGCCATACATCATAGAATAGTAATACAAGATAATAAACAAGTAATTAATTAACTTCTTAAGGCTTAGAAAATTTCATATAATTTGCCTACCAGTACATCATATGATGAAGCCATCTAAAGTTTATACTAAAAATAGACAAATTATAACATGTGGATATAGGTGTATAATCAAATAAATATAAACACATACCTGATAGAACCGCTGTAGTTCTAAAGCAACTTTATTTGAACCTACTACCATATCATACTTAGGACTTAAGCTTATTATTGTGAAGCTTATTCTCCTAATGTACTATCATTTCCCTTAGTTTTTCCAGATAAAAAACTTAAAATATTTTAAAGAATATTATGTTTATATTCTTTAATGAAGGCGATTCCCCTTGGGTAACAAGCAAATGAATGCCATACGCCTCCTTTTTTTTATTTTTTTTTATTTTTTTAACACATAGAAATACTAACTATTACAAAAATACCCTTGGAAGACTAATCACTCTGGATTTCTCATTCCGTTCAGTTGAACCAACGTCTCAAATCTTGCTCTGTCGAACGCCTTTGTGTATAAGTCTGCTAAGTTATCCAATGATGGAACCTTAACTAACTTTATCAACTTCTTCTCAGCACAATCTCTAATAAAATGATGTCGAATATCAATATGCTTAGTTTTACTGTGCTTCACCGGATTATTGGTGAATGACATGGTTGATTCATTATCAATCATCATAGGATTATTGGTTATATTTAACCCGTAATCCCGCAGTTGCTGTTGAATCCAAAGAACTTGAGAGCAACAGCTGCCAGCTGCAACATACTCAGCTTCACATGTAGAAATGGCTACCGAGGTTTGCTTCTTGCACTGCCAGGATACCAGTCTACCTCCAAGGAATTGACATTCTCCGGTCGTAGATTTCCTATTCTTATTGCATCCTCCATAATCCGAATCAGTATAAGCTACGAGATCTAAGTCTCCATCAATCGGATACCAAAGACCCAGCTTAGGTTTCCCTTTGAGGTAACGAAAGATTCGTTTAACAGCTTGCATATGTGACTCTTTCGGATTAGCCTAATATCTTGTGCATAAACAAACTGTAAACATTATGTCAGGCCTAGAGGCTGTTAGATACATTAGTGATCCGATCATGGCTCTATAAAGAGTTGGATCCACATCGCTATCACTCGATGTATCTGGAACTAGTCCATGATTAACTGGAATTGGAGTATTGTAGACCTTACATTCATCCATCTTAAAGCGTTCTAATAGCTCATATGTATATTTAGATTGATGAATAAAGAATCCATCCTTCTTTTGATCAACTTGTAATCCTAAGAAGAAATTCAACTCTCCCATTGCAGACATTTCAAACCTTTTTCTCATGACTTGTTCGAATTCTTGACACATCTTTTCATCAGACGATCCAAAGATAATGTCATCAACATAAACTTGCACGAGAAGAAAGTTTTTCTTCTTCCACTTCACAAACAGTGTACTATCAATAGATCCTCTTGTAAATCCATTCTCAAGTAGATACGTTGATAGTGTTCCATACCATGCCCTAGGTGCTTGATGTAATCCATATAGAGCCTTATTCAAACGATATACTCTATCTGGATACTCATTATTAGCAAACCCTGGCGGTTGTGAAACATACACCAATTCTTCCACTTTGCCATACAAAAAGGCACTCTTAACATCCAACTGATAAACCTTTATACCATAATATGATGCGAATGCTAAGAACACTCTAATTGCTTATAGCCTAGCAACTGGTGTAAACACTTCATTGTAATCTATACCTTCTTGTTAATTAAAACCTTGAACCACTAGACGAGCTTTATTGCGAGTAACGATTCCCTTATCATCTCTCTTGCACTTAAATACCCATCTAGTTCCAATTGGATATTCTCCCTTTGGTAGGTCAACCAACTCCCATACTTGTAATTTAGAGAACTGAGATAGTTCTTCTTGCATTGCCTCTACCCACGAGCTTTCTTTTTAAGCCATTTGAACATTTTTAGGCTCGACTTGTGAGATAAAGCATGAATATAGACATTGATTAGGAATCCCTGTCTCTTTCAATGCAGTATACAAGCTTTGGTATTCTAAATCTTCAGACGTACTAGCTTTTAATTGAGTTCTTGTTTGAACCGGAGTATTAATATCACCGATGATGTTTTCAACGGGATGATTCTTACTCGTTCTAGTTGAAGCAACAGGCTCAACTGGAATCTTATCTCCTAAGTTAGTACCAATTTCTTCAAGAACACTGTGTTGTTCAGGAATGTCTTCCAGATCTGGTACACCCTCTCTAGATAGCTATGAGTTATCAATACCCATAGATATTCTTAACTCTCTCAGTGGTGTGAGAATTTCATCCACTAATTTGTCAGTCAGCTCTTCTTCATTTAGAGGTGTATCTACTTTGGATTTTTGAGATCCACTAGTAGATGGTTGATTTGGATCAACATTTGTCTTGATTCCAAAATTCGGAACACTCGACGTTGAAGAATGGCCAGTATCCACATCTTCAGACAATAAATGTTCAGCAATCTCTGAATCACTGACATAGTCACTAATAGGAACTTTAAATGATGCAAAAAGATCAGAATAATCAAATTGCCAATCTAAGCCCTTATGAACATCCGGTGAATAGCTCGTAACTTCAATGTTATAAACTACTTCCAAACGTCCTGTGACTTTATTAAAGACTCTCTTGTTTGGCGAATTGGGCATATAACCTAGGAAAAATCCTTCATCAGCCTTTTCACCAAATTTAGCTTGATGTCCAGTCTTTAATATGGTGCATGATACTCCAAAGGGTTCAAACCCTTTTAAGTTAGGTTTCTTATTGATCAAAAGCTCATAACAAGTCTTGTTATGTCTTTTAACCGTAAGAACTCTGTTGAGAACATAACATGCTGTATTCACTGCTTCTGCCCAAAAGATGATAGGAAGCTTTGAATCAGCAAGCATTATTCTAGCAGCTTCAATCAACGTTTTATTCTTCCTTTCAACTACACCATTCTGTTGAGGTTCATAAGGTGCACTGAATTGATGTAATATCCCTTTGCTTAAGCAATAGATATTCAACGTTGAATTTTTGAATTCTGTTCCGTTGTCACTACGAATACGCTTCACTCTTTTTCTATAGACATTCTCTACCAGATCAAAGAATTCAATTAAAATTCCTGGAGTTCATCCTTAGATCCCAAAAAGAATACCCACGAGAATCTAGAATAATCATCTGTGACAACCAAACAGTACCATTTGCCACCTAGACTTCTCTTGCTTATAGGGCCGAAGAGGTCCATGTGTAGCAATTCAAATGGTGAGGAGATAGAGTTTTTAGTCTTAGATCTGTGTGGTTTTTTGTGTTGCTTTCCTTTCATGCAAGGAACACACTTATCTTCAGACTCGAAACGTTTTTGTGGTACACCTAGAACTAACCCATTTTTGGTTATGTAATTCATCTTTCTCCAGTTCAGGTGTGCCATTCTCCTATGCCATAACAAAGCATCTGCTTCCGAAGCCTTGGATAATAAACATGTAGACACCATTGAAGAGTTAGGAACACCCATGTTAATAGCATAGATGTCCTTCTTCCTTGATGCCCTCATTAATATCCATTCATCAGGATTTTTAAATCCTGGCTTCAGGACTAAGGCCTCCTTTTCATTAAAGTAAACTGGATGACCTTTATCACAGACTTGGGAAACACTCACTAGGTTGTGAGTTAGTTCTTCAACATAGTTCACATCCTCAAGAGTCAAAGTTCCATTTGAAACTTTTCCTTTTCCCGTAATCACTCCTCCTTTATCTCCTGCAAAATTGACTTTTTGCTTGAGACCTTCCTTGCAGTCTGTTAATAGACTTCGTTCTCCTGTCATGTGTCTTGAGCATCCACTGTCTACATACCACCAGCTGTCCTTGTTCACAGTCTGCTCCTGCACATAACAAGTTGCACACAATTAGTTTTCAAGAGGGACCAAAGCCTTTACGGTCTTGGTTTGTCCCTTATCATCAACAATATGAACTTCCTTGAAATAACCATAACTATTTTCATCAGGAGTCTTGGTTACTTTCACAGGAATTTGAGGCTGTTGATGATCTGAAGTCTTTTGCCTATGAGGAGAGTGAGTAGAAAACCTCCTAGGCACATAACTTTGTCCTTGTGCATATGAAGTAGAACCACTCTCAAACTGACTGTGGTTTCTACTAGGGGTCCTAAATATCGACGGTGTCTTATCTCTAGATTTATTTAAAACAATTTCAGATTGAGAATAAGGCCGTTTAGGTTTAGGTGGAGAGACACTATGATTACCATTTCTTTTCAGAATATTTACAGGTTTACTACCTAATCCAGGTTTGATACCTAACCTGTCTATAACTGAACTAGAATTGGTCTGTGTCTGTTCATTTATCACTAATTTAGATGATGCTTCCAACTGCTTGTTAGGACAACAAGAAGCCACATGTCCCTTCTGGTGACATTTGAAGCAAGACCTCTGTTTATGTGACTTACCAACTTTTGCATTATCATTCTTATCAACCTTGGCATTGGGAGTCTTAGGCACTAAAGGATCAAATGTTTTCTCCTTATTAACCTTATCATCCGTCTTAGTATCATTAATCACTCCACCCGATACAAATTGTATTTTGGTGTGATGTGATATCTTACTATTATCAGATGACAGATTCTTAACAGAAACCTTCTGTGCCTCTGACTGTTCAGGTTTGATAGTTACTACTTTCTCAGGATTAGCATCTGTCATTTCAGAATCTTCAGGAGTACTAGTGTAATTGGCATTAAAAGGATGAGGTACATCATTGTATCCTATCCCAGTCTTGTCCTTTACACTACGTTGAGCATCTAGCATTTTATCCATTTCTAAAGTTCTGTAGGACTCAATCTTACGATTTTGTTCAACTAACTTATGCTTAAGCTCAGCTAACTCCCTATCCCTATCAGCTATTGTTTGATTTAAGTCATCAATGTTCTTATATAGACCATCTATGATTATTTCCTTTTCATTTATTGTATCTCTAAGTGCAACCTTATCAGAACTATCAGACTTAATCTTATTCTTAAGATCTATCTTATCTGTACTTAACCTAAGGACATCACTTTTAGCTTGTTCAAGTTCAGATATTATAGTCTTATTAGAATCATTAAAAGTGCTAACCTGGGATGACAAATTCTGATTCGACATAGTTAAGACACTTAATTGAGATTGTAAATCAGTAACTAGGTAACAAACATCAGCAAGAGTAAGAATATCCAAACATACCCTTTTCTTGTCAGTTTGTACTTCAGCCATGCGTGCCACAAAGTCATCTGGACTCATATCAGAAGTTGAATCCATATACAGCACGTCATCATCACTTGCTTTCTCATGAATCTCAGGCACCTTTACTTCAACATCAGTAGGCATATAGCTATTCGACTCAGCAGCTATCTCTTGATCTTCAATCTCAGCCATGAGAGCTTCCTCAGACTGAGCTTGCCAATCATAAGATCCATCCAACTGTTTTACAACTAAGGCTTTGGAAGCTAAGGTACTCCCCGAACCTTGTTTGCTATTGCCAGTTTCAACCTTAGGTCTTTGACACTCACGAGCAAAGTGTCCATAACCTTGACAGTTGAAACACTTGATCTTGGTTTTATCAAACCCTGATCGATTTCCCACCACTTTTCTACCAGTTCTCTTCAAGAAATTTTTGACTCTCCTTGATAACATTGCAAGTTGATCCTGGATATCTATTTCCTTTAGATAATCATGGTCTATCTGATCATAGTCTTCATCAAACATAATCGGATCATTGATTTTACCCTGAATGTAGTTTTCATAAGAAGCAACAAAGGATGCAAGAACAGATAACTGTTGCTCAGCAAATTTCACACTCATTGGCATCTTTTGATGTCCTTGAGTTGACTTCTCAGTAGATGTACCTTTAGTTTCATTACCTGATGTGGTAAGAAGGCTGTCATACGCCCCGCGGTCAGTCGGATTTCACTCCGGTCGTTGAACCTTCCGGCAAGGGCGTGCGGACAGTGTGTTTTATATTTGTTATGCTGGATATCCTAAGTTTTGATACAACTTAAAGACCTAAAGGGCAGTAAGCGGTATGTATGACTCAGGTGTCGTTCTTCAAACTACAACGGGCATGGGAATCTAGGAGGATTAATTATCTTTTGTAATTTAGCTGGGATTTTTAAAACTTTTTGATAGGTTGGTTGGTTTTCTAAACTAATTATTAAAAACTAAAGTAAAGACAGGGGTTTGTACGGAGTACGCAGAGAAATCAAGATAAGGAATATGTTTGCTGTGACTTCGGCAATGTTATTTGGATGGATAGTTATGATGGATGAGTTTACTAGATGTGATGATTAATCCGGTGAGGTCATAGAAACTTAATTGGTAGATAAAGTATTATGCCTACGACCTTTCCTCGGTTTCCCACGTATGTATGTTAACGCTATACCGGATACTCGGGCGTTTTACAGCTTTTCCGTTATACCAATTAGGGTTCCAGATTACTCACTAGATATTCCTGTATTTCTTAATGAGCTACAACTACGATCCTACTATATACCTAACGTAGAGTTGTCCGCAATCAGATATATAATATGTCACATGGATAGCAGTTATAGAATGTACAGTACACCGGAAGTTCTCCCAAATGCACAGACCAATTCAACTGACAACTATCCTCTAATCCAGGTCCCCATTTACAGACATCCGGAGGACGTTAGTATCATGGCATGAATTGTTCAGTGAACAATAACATGAACAGGGTTTAACCCGTGGAACCGGTTGGGATAATCTGTCTAACGGTCAGCTGACTTGTTCATCATTAATCATACAATCAGCACATATATTACATACATGTTAACCTATCTGTAATATGTTTATTATGTTCGTAAAAATCTAATTAGCAGGGCAGCGATAATGTTTGCGTATGTCTAGCATGCAATACCTAAGCAACAATCAAACAAGAACATGCAATAGGACGGAACACTAGTCATTACATTAACTGACCTAATAATTAAATCATGGATATCCCGGAAGTTGTCCCAAAGATACACAACAAACAAACTTGAACCTAATCAATCTCTAATCCTATGCTTCATGTCCCTCGGATGTGTTTCAATCAAGGGAACAACGACCATGTTGAGTTCATTGATCATCATACACAGAATAGTTGGCAATCCTACTTCTAGCAATTGGCCAGGTTCTAGGGAGGAGGATACAAACCACAGCATAAGTTGGATAGATAAACAATCAGAGGTTCAGCTTATAAGTTCGCAAACAGTTTTAAACTTACACAGACAGAGTAACAGTATGTTCACAATTGGGAATCATTATTTCCACAATGGATTGTGCCCACGACTTTCATAGCTTCCACGTTCCGTACTACACACATTCGTGATGATTCCGGCGCTATACAAATGAAAGCCGTATAACGTTACCTCCATTGTTTCATAATGGTGTTATCCCCAATTGTGTATTATATCATAACTATCCTAACATTGCATACATCACAACAAACATTGATTTGTCTAGCCTAGCATAATTCTAGCATTCATTCCTAAGCATGCGTAATAAGAAGGCATAATTAAAAGAATAAATGCGAGAGATTGTATTAAACCTGAATACGAGAGTAATACAGACAAATCTTCACAAATCTGAAGTCTCGGAGTAACTCCGTACAAAAGCTACTGAGAGCTTCTACTCTAACCTACTAATTCTCCTGTAACTCCTAAGAGTAGTGCTAGAGAGAGAATGCTAACCTAAATCTAGAGAGAGAGAGTTTAGAGAGAGAAAGTGTGAAAGAATGAAAAATGAGGTGTGTTGAATGAATGAGAGGAGTCCTCAATTTATAGATGAGGAGGTTGAAGCTTGGTACAAGTCCTAAAGCATAAAGAACAAGCATCAAAGCGCATACGGGGGGTACTGGACCAAGGGGGGGTCAAACGGCACCTCACAAAGCAAACACCCCCATATACGGCACCCATAGGGCCGTATACGGCACCTAGGGTACCGTATACGGTACCTAGGTGCCCAGGGGGGGTTGGTGCTCCGTTTGGCCTCCGCTGATTCCTCGGTTGCTTGGTTCGTCCGTATCTTCTTCGTTTGGGCTCCGATTTGCTTGTTTCTTGCGCCGTTAGTTTCGTTTTTCCGTTACGCTTCTAATGACACTGAGTTTGCCAAATTTGGAAGTGTTTAGCTTTTGCGTGTTCCGGATGACGATCGGCGTGCTTCCAGACTGCATATCTTCTCCGTCTCTCGTCCGTTTCTTCTGATTCTTTCACCTCCAATCTTGGATTTTCCTATGGAATCATAAAATATGTATGAAGCTCTATTTTCATAAGAATATTGAGAACGGAAAATTTAAGGTGATTGTTTTGCCTCGGTTTGCGTGTTATTTGGACGTTTTAACCGATTTTTGCAGTCGCGTCTATATTTAGACTACCTTGGTGAATTTTGGTAAATAATGATGGTTTTGAAACGTTTTCACCAAAGAATAGTCCAAAAAGTGTGGAAATATACTCTTAAAAACATGACTTTTTGGGTCACATCAAGTATCCCACACTTAGACGTTGCTTGTCCTCAAGCCACACTCATCAACATCCCCTTTGAAAACATATTTAGAAACAGATTTTTGAGGAGAGTTATGACATTCCCATCGGTCACCGTTTTCTCGTATGAGTAGATAGTTTTAGGAAACCAAGGAAAAGTAAGATGATCCTTTCGGAAACAAGAAGCGATTCTCATAGGCATACTTCCAACTCTCATGATCTTGGAGTATACATGACTAGGCGATCTCACAATAGGTGGTCACTCAATTCACTCAGTAGTGTATCGGGTTTCCTATCAATCTAGTTCAAACGAAATCGCTCATAAAGCCAGTCATGCAGTACTCATCGTCATAGGCTTGATCGAGAATCAGATCTCCACCACTTAGGTGAGAACGGCGCTAATTATCCCAAGACATTAGGGGGTTGTAATGTTTTATGAGGGTTAAGGGGTATGGATAAGGAATTTTTTGGTTTGTAAGGGTGTTGCTAATCTCAGGCTTTCCAAGAATCATGAAAAACTTATTTGCAGAACGGATGAAGTAGCTACTCGTCTTCTATTGGATCTCCCCTTTAATGGTTGATACTTTTGAAGCTTCATGAGCTTTATTTTCTTTTCTTTTTCTCTTTTCTTTTCTTTCTTTTTCAATTTTTTTTATTTTCTTTTCTTCTTCAGAATTTCTTTGTCAGAGAACTTCCGAGGATAATTTCTTTTCTTTTTCTCCTTCAGAAAGTCCTTTCTCTTATCTTGATCAATTCGAGTCTTTACTTTGGGTGCTAATTTTCCCGCACCGTTGTTCTCTTTTCTCTCTTGTGTGCTAATTTTCCCGCACTTTTAGAGAGGTTTGATTCTTTTTGGAGAACACGAACGAGTAGGATAATCGAGTTGGATATTCTTCAAGATGTTTTTCATAACCTCAGAATTCCTAAGAGAAGATTTTGGGAGTTTGGGAAAGTAGGTTTATGATTAGGGTTCTTGAAGAAATGAAAAGGTTTAGGCTCAACAGGGTTTTCTAAGCGGATCATCGATACTAAAAATGAGTATCGGAAGGGTTTTGGGCTTGAAAGAGAAGGCTAAAAAGGGGTTTAAATCCTAAGGAATGTCAAGGTCATCTAATTGCGCCTATACCGCGTACGGTACACACCAATGTGGTCTTGAAGCGTATGTCAAGAGCAAGTTCATTCAGAGATACATGCATCGGCACACACAAGAAATGAACAATGTAGCATTAAAAAATGAATGCTTTTAAGGCTCAAGACCTCACTGCAAATTCGGGTTGTATGTGCCTAGTCATGCGATGCCCCTCTTAGATTGTCGTTTCTTGCTTAGGAAATTTCTACCTTAATTTCCTTAAGTTTTTGAAATATTTTCCTCATATTTTGAAGATGATTTCTTTCAGGCATACCAAAACTCAAAAATTTAGAGTTTAATCGCAAGATTTAGCTCATATTTTAGTTTTATTGAAAAATATTTTTGAAAAATTTGAAAAAAAATTAGGGAACATTTTCTGAGATATGCCATGTAGACATAAAAATCGTTTATCCAAGGTATTCCATACCTACCATCCCACACTTAGGGGAACATTGTCCCTAATGTTCTCTTGAGTTGAGATTTTACGACTAAAATCCCACACTTAGAGTTTGAACATGTAAGAAAATGTTTCCTAAGTGTTGAATTGGGCTGGAATCCCACACTTAGTGATAAGTTAGGATGTGGCATAGATTATAACACATAAACTTAAGTGAACGTAGAATCATCAAAAACGGAGAAAGGTTTAAAATACTCCCCATTCTGTTTACTGGGCAGGACCAGATTAGTGTAGAAATGGTGCGTGTGATTTGCTGGATTGGAGGACCAGTCTCGTGTAAGATTATCCATTCCACAAAAAGCTAAGTTCTGCAATAAACATCAACACAACGTCATATCTCGAAAATAACAAAGAGTTATAAAAATCTAAGTAAGATAAACTAAATAAACTAAATAAACTAAAAGTCATCAAGTAGATCATCGCTGTCAGGATCGAAGGCAGCAATAGCAGCAGCAAGGACTGAGGTGGGGGATAGTGCAGGATCCTCAATCGTATCCATGCTCGGCTCAGTAATGCCAGCAGAAGCATGAGCGTGAGGTGGGCTAAAGACATCCAACATAGCCATCAACTGCTCAGTTGGTGAAGACTCTGCTGATGCACTCCCTGATGACATAGCAGGATCAACAGCAGCAGGCGGAGCAGTGGAAGGTCCAGCAGCGAACGGTCCAGCAGGAGGGAAGAATGACCAGTGCGGGCGAGACGGTCCTGGGTCCGGACCTAGATGGAACGGACAGTCAGAAGGCCTCGGAAGCCCTACATGCACACAGAGGGTGGACATGATGTCATGCTGAAGGTGGAGTGTCCAAAAAAGGGCCCAGGCTGCAACCGGGTCAGCTAGTGTAATCCCATACTCAAGAGTGGGTATGGGAGCTGACTGGTGAACAGGTGATGAGGGTCTCTCAGCGGATGGCTCCTCATGAGTGATCGGGACATCAGTAAGGTCCTCCTCGCTAATAGTGGGCATGGTCCTGCGTGCTCTACGTCCTCGTCTACGATCCCTGCGACGTCTCGGTGGTATCTCAGCTATGATCTCTCTGGTGTCACTGGAGCTGTCCATCCTGAAACAAACAAAATAAACAGGTAATGCATAAAATGATAAATACAAATGCACAGAGATCTGATAATAGTGTGAAGATGTTTTATAAAGATTTCTGTTATCAGAGTTCTGGCTTTTGCATTTTTAAAACTTATCTCTGATTTTGTTAAAATTTGAAGTTTATAGTCAGATAAGTAGCAAATCCTGAAATTTCGTCAGAGATAATCATACTTAACAAAAATAACTAAGAAGTAAAAATTTGACAGAAAAGTAAAGATAAGCTTGGGGTGCCTCCCAAGAGCGCTTGTTTTACGAGTCTCTAGCTTGACTCTTTGTACCTTTCTTGAAGACTCATGGAGGTTCAAAGATGAAGACGTCTTCCCTGATGGGAAAGTCCTCAACATAATGCTTTAAGCGATGACCATTAACCTTAAAATTACCTTCTGGAGCCTCGAGTTCGACTGCGCCAAAGGGAAATACCTTTGAGATCGTGAATGGTCCGCTCCACCTACTTTTGAATTTACCGGAGAATTTCTTGAATCGCGAATTGAAGAGCAGCACTTTATCTCCTTGTTTGAACCTAGAGGGTTTTAACTTAGCGTCGTGGACCCTTTTAGTTCTTTCCTTGAAGCTCAGCGAACTATCGTACGCTTGGTCTCTTAGTTCTGCTAACTCATTCAACTGCATTCTCCGTTGTTCTCCAGCTGCTGAAATTTCCAAGTTGCAGTTTTTTAATGCCCAGTACGCCCGATATTCCAACTCAATTGGATGGTGACACGCCTTTCCGTAGACTAGCCGATACGGTGTGGTTCCTAATGGTGTTTTGTAGGCAGTTCTGAATGCCCACAACGCATCGTCTAATTTTTCGGCCCACCTATGCCCGTGATTTCCGACAGTTCGTTCCAATATCCTTTTCAAAGCCCGATTTGTCGCTTCAGCTTGCCCATTTGTTTGTGGATGGTAAGCCGTCGATGTTTTGTGAGTGACACCATACTGCTGCAGCACTCGCATGAATTGAGTATTGCAGAAATGCGTGCCACGGTCACTGATTATAGCCCTAGGAGTTCCAAATCGACTGAACAGCCTTTTGAGGAATTGGGTTACTACTTTCGAATCGTTGGTCGGAAAAGCTTGAGCTTCGGCCCACCTGGAGACGTAGTCAACTGCGACTAAGATGTACTCTTTGCCGTTAGATTTAGGGAATGGTCCCATAAAATCTAATCCCCAGATATCAAAGATCTCCACGGCCTGGATATTAGTTAGTGGCATTTCGTTACGGGCTGAGATATTGCCTTGCCTTTGGCAAATATCACAACGCTTTACCGGGTCGCAAGCGTCTCGGAATATGGTTGGCCAATAAAAGCCGGCATCGTAAACCTTTCGTGCAGTCATTTTGTTGCCATGGTGTCCTCCAGTAGGTCCGTGGTGGCTTTGGTGTAGAATTAGTTCCGCCTCCTTCCCATCGACGCATCTTCGAATAAGTTGATCGGGACAAACCTTAAAGAGATAAGGATCGTTCCAATAATAGTTCTTGACATCTCGGAAGAATTTTCGTTTCTGAGAGGTTGGCATTCCTTTTGGTATGATGTTTCCTACCAAATAATTGGCGAAGTCGGCATACCAAGGGTTGTGTGTGAACTGTGACCCTTGTTGGTAGCCTCCTATAGTCATGAGTTGTTCTTCGGGGAACTGATCTTGAATATCGTTCTCGTGCAACTTCTCCATTGATGGATTTTCCAATCGGCTAAGATGATCGGCCGCGACGTTTTCTGCTCCTTTCTTATCTTTTATCTCAATATCAAATTCTTGTAGGAGTAGAATCCATCGTAGAAGGCGTGGTTTAGCATCTTGCTTCTTGAAAAGGTATTTCAAAGCGGAGTGATCTGTATAGACAATAGTTTTGGACAAGATTAGATAAGAACGAAATTTATCAAAAGCAAATACTACCGCAAGCAGCTCCTTTTCTGTAGTGGTGTAGTTTTCTTGAGCATCCGTGAGCGTTTTGCTGGCGTAGTATATTGGTTGAAAGTGTTTCTCCTTCCGCTGTCCCAGTACAGCTCCAATAGCGAAATCACTGGCGTCGCACATGATTTCAAATGGAAGACTCCAATCGGGGGCAACCATGATCGGTGCATGTACAAGCTGATCCTTCAGGTAGTTGAAAGCTTTGTGACATTCATCTGTAAAGTCAAACGGAGTATCTTTTTCGAGAAGATGAGTCATAGGTCGAGAAATCTTAGAGAAATCCTTAATAAAGCGACGGTAGAATCCGGTGTGACCTAGAAAACTTCGGATGGCTTTCACAGAAGTAGGGGGTGGAAGCTTCGAGATGGTCTCAACTTTTGCTTTGTCAACTTCAATTCCAGATTTTGAAATGCGGTGTCCAAGAACTATGCCTTCTTTCACCATGAAGTGACATTTCTCCCAATTCAGAACTAGGTTTGATTCTTCACATCGAGCAAGCATCCTATCCAAGTTAGAAAGACAAGTGGTGAACGAATCCCCAAAAACTGAGAAATCGTCCATGAACACTTCCATGCATTGTTCAATCATGTCGTGGAAGATTGCTACCATGCACCTTTGAAAAGTCGCAGGTGCATTACATAAACCAAAAGGCATACGTCGGTAAGCAAATGTTCCATAGGGACAAGTAAACATCGTCTTTTCTTGGTCCTTCGGATCGAGAGGTATCTGAAAATAGCCTGAGAAGCCATCAAGGAAGCAATAGAATTCGTTTCCTGATAACCTTTTGAGCATCTGATCAATGAATGGTAGAGGGAAATGATCTTTGCGTGTAGCTTCATTCAGTTTCCGATAGTCGATACACACCCTCCAACCATTGACGGTTCGTGTTGGAATCAATTCATTGTTTTCGTTAGCGATGACCGTCATGCCTCCTTTCTTTGGGACGACCTGAACTGGGCTAACCCATGGGGAATCTGAGATAGGGTAGATCAGACCGGCATCCAGGAGTTTGATAACCTCCTTTTTCACCACGTCTTGAATCTTCAGGTTGACTCTCCTTTGCCTTTGAACTGATGGTCTAAAGTCGTTTTCCATTAAGATCTTATGCGTGCAGTAGTTCGGACTAATCCCTTGTATGTCAGAGATTTTCCAAGCAATCGCCTTTTTGTGTGACTTTAGAACCTGTATCAGCCTTGCTTTCTCTTCGGGCTTCAATTCTTTAGATATGATAACTGGTAAGTGCGAAGTTCCTTCAAGAAAAGCATATTCCAGGTGTGGGGGAAGTTCCTTTAGTTCCAATTCGGGTGGTTCTTCAGTAGATGGTTTCATCCTGGCAATTTCGTCTCTTTTAAGCTCGTCGTACGTTGTTTGATAATCTGACTCCATTGCAGGTGATTCCGGAATGTCGGCTGATGCTATCTCAACCCATTCTGTATTGTTGGACAGCTCATCTTTTCTCAGCTCATATTTTACTTGGGAAGATTGAGAGATTGCATTTTCTTCAGTGATAATTTCTTTTCCTTTGTTAGTTGTTGCAAATCTCTGAAATTGAGCTGATGAAGACTTGCTGATGGTGATTTCTGGATTTTCACAACCTTCAGATGGTTGCAAAGCATGTGTTTTAAGCATTGACTCCATGTTTTTGAGAGTCTTCAAAATTTCTTCCTTTGAGAGAGATGAATGATCTACATCAGAAGTCGGGTTCCTTCGTAGTAGAGTGACAGGAGTGCCATATCCAAGTGGAGCAGTTAAGATGGAATTAAGCTGCGGCTCGGAATTCTTTAAAGGAAATAGTAACTCTCCAGATGTGTCGGAAGAATCCGAGATAGACGAGCATAGACCTGCACCTTCTTCACAGAGTATTCTTGAAGTGATGATAGTATTGGGAAGGGGGTTAATGCTGCTTACTGCGAGGATCTCTTCCAAGTGTTCTTCAATTATTTCCTGCATAGAATCTACAAGACCAAGATCTTCTCCCACAGGCTGTTTCATTAGTTTATCAACATTGAAGGTGACCTCTTCAGTTCCAACTTGGAGTTTTAAAGATTTTTCATTTACGTTAATGACGGCCTTGGCAGTGTTCAGGAAAGGTCTGCCAAGGATGAGTGGAACCTGGGTATCCTCTTCAATATCCATAACAACAAAATCAACTGGAAAGACGAATTTGTCGACACGGACCATAATATCTTCAGCAATTCCTCGAGGGAGTTTAACTGATCTATCTGCTAATTGGATGGTCATACGTGTAGGCAAGAGTTCGTTTAATCCTAGTTTCTTATAAAGCGAGAATGGCATGAGGTTTACACTAGCTCCTAGGTCAGCTAAGGCGTTACTTATTTGAACATCCTGAAGATAACAAGGAATAGTGAAACGGCCAGTATCTCCAAGCTTAGGGGGTAGTCCTTGTTGCATAATTAGAGAGCACTCGGCATCTAGGGGTAAGTTAACTATCTGTCTAAGTTTTTCTTTGTTGGATATCAGTTCTTTAAAGAATTTAGCACAACTGGGCATTTCTACTAAAGCATCTAATAATCTGACGTTTAAGTGTAGGCTTTTGAACTTTTCTAGATATTTTCCAAATTGAGCTTCTTGTTTCTCTTTCTTAAGCCTACCAGGGAAAGGTATTCGAACAGGTTTAGAAACTTCTGGGGCTTTAGAAGGTTCTGGCTCAGGAGAAGCGACAGGAGAGTCAGCTTGTACCGAGTCAGTGGGTAGAGAAGCAGAAGGTTTATCTGAAGGAATATCTATAGTTTTCTCGTTCTTAGTCTCTTTTCCTCCTCTAGTGACTACAAGCATGTCATCGTGCTCATAGGATGAGTGAAAGACAGAATTGTAGATCGCTTCCTCCATTTGCTTCTCCTCAACTTTTAAAAACAACCTTTTAACATTATCTTCCATGTTTTTAATTAAATCATTTGAAATCCTAAGCAAATAATCATTTTGGTTTTGAAAATCAAGAATTCGTTTGTTCGTATTATTTTTCTCAACCATGAAGTTATTGAAAATCGTATTGTTTAGACGAGAAGTCAATTGGGTAGGAGTAGAGAGAACTAAAGATTGAGATGGGGGTAGTGTGGTTAACCGCTGAACGAATGGTTTGGAATAAAAGGATTGGTCAGGGTTTCTACCAGTGGTGTCAAGAATTTCTTCGTTGGCCCGTCTGTTTGGGAAGAACTTTGGGGGCTTCTTCTTTTGCATGGGTTTAGAAGATTCTTGCAAGTCCTTGACAACTTTAGAGATGGATTCGAGTTGAGTTTTCAAGGTGTCCAAGGCTTGATCTGAAGTATTCCTTTCCTCTGAAGTGGATTTATCTAGCTCCAAGTCATGATGGTGCATCGTTATCGTCTCAATCAACTTCCAGGCTTCGTCTGAAGTATGTTGCATGAAGTTTCCGAATGAAGCAGCATCGAGGGTTTGTTGGTGCTGAGGATTTAGGCTGTTGTAAAATGTGCAGACCAGATTCGTTTCAGCCAACTGATGGTTTTGATATCTTCCGATAAGATTCTTAAATCGTTCCCAAGCCTTGCTTAATGATTCGTTAGTTTCCTGACGGAAGTTAGCAATGTCGGTCTTAAGCTTGGTTTGCATGGAAGGAGGAAAGTACTTAGCTAGAAACTTCGTAGCCATCTCTTCCCATGTATGAATCGAATTGGGTTCGAAATCATAAAACCAGGTTAAGGCTCGAGAAGATTGAGAATAAGGATACAGATGGAGTCGAAGAGGGTCTCTATTGGTTCCTATTATATCAAAGGAGTCGGTAAGGTTGATGAACTTATTGAGATGGGCATTTGAGTTTTCAACCGAAAGACCATGAAACTGACACTCAGATTTAATCATTTTTATGTAGTGAGGCTTAATTTCAAGGGTTTCGTCGGTTGGTGCTACGATCAGTCCTCCTCGTCCCTCTAGCAGTGGCTTGATTGATGAGGCGAGCGTGATACAGTTCGTCATAACTCGTAAGGTAGAAATTAGGGTTATGGAAAGGAAAGATTAATCTAACTAAACTAAATTAACCTAATTAATCTAATTAAACTAAAGATAAAGCAGGTAACTTCCGGATGATATTGATCTCCCGAAAGGGTCGCTAAATAACTAAGATAACTAAATTCCTAAAGTCGGTCGTTGTAGTCCCCGGCAGCGGCGCCAAAAACTTGTCGTACGCCCCGCGGTCGGTCGGATTTCACTCCGGTCGTTGAACCTTCAGGCAAGGGCGTGCGGACAGTGTGTTTTATATTTGTTATGCTGGGTATCCTAAGTTTTGATACAACTTAAAGACCTAAAGGGCAGTAAGCGGTATGTATGACTCAGGTGTCGTTCTTCAAACTACAACGGGCATGGGAATCTAGGAGGATTAATTATCTTTTGTAATTTAGCTGGGATTTTTAAAACTTTTTGATAGGTTGGTTGGTTTTCTAAACTAATTATTAAAAACTAAAGTAAAGACAGGGGTTTGTACGGAGTACGCAGAGAAATCAAGATAAGGAATATGTTTACTGTGACTTCGGCAATGTTATTTGGATGGATAGTTATGATGGATGAGTTTACTAGATGTGATGATTAATCCGGTGAGGTCATAGAAACTTAATTGGTAGATAAAGTATTATGCCTACGACCTTTCCTCGGTTTCCCACGTATGTATGTTAACGCTATACCGGATACTCGGGCATTTTACAGCTTTTCCGTTATACCAATTAGGGTTCCAGATTACTCACTAGATATTCCTGTATTTCTTAATGAGCTACAACTACGATCCTACTATATACCTAACGTAGAGTTGTCCGCAATCAGATATATAATATGTCACATGGATAGCAGTTATAGAATGTACAGTACACCGGAAGTTCTCCCAAATGCACAGACCAATTCAACTGACAACTATCCTCTAATCCAGGTCCCCATTTACAGACATCCGGAGGACGTTAGTATCATGGCATGAATTGTTCAGTGAACAATAACATGAACAGGGTTTAACCCGCGGAACCGGTTGGGATAATCTGTCTAACGGTCAGCTGACTTGTTCATCATTAATCATACAATCAGCACATATATTACATACATGTTAACCTATCTGTAATATGTTTATTATGTTCGTAAAAATCTAATTAGCAGGGCAGCGATAATGTTTGCGTATGTCTAGCATGCAATACCTAAGCAACAATCAAACAAGAACATGCAATAGGACGGAACACTAGTCATTACATTAACTGACCTAATAATTAAATCATGGATATCCCGAAAGTTGTCCCAAAGATACACAACAAACAAGCGTGAACCTAATCAATCTCTAATCCTATGCTTCGTGTCCCTCGGATGTGTTTCAATCAAGGGAACAACGACCATGTTGAGTTCATTGATCATCATACACAGAATAGTTGGCAATCCTACTTCTAGCAATTGGCCAGGTTCTAGGGAGGAGGATACAAACCACAGCATAAGTTGGATAGATAAACAATCAGAGGTTCAGCTTATAAGTTCGCAAACAGTTTTAAACTTACACAGACAGAGTAACAGTATGTTCACAATTGGGAATCATTATTTCCACAATGGATTGTGCCCACGACTTTCATAGCTTCCACGTTCCGTACTACACACATTCGTGATGATTCCGGCGCTAAATGAAAGCCGTATAACGTTACCTCTATTGTTTCATAATGGTGTTATCCCCAATTGTGTATTATATCATAACTATCCTAACATTGCATACATCACAACAAACATTGATTTGTCTAGCCTAGCATAATTCTAGCATTCATTCCTAAGCATGCGTAATAAGAAAGCATAATTAAAAGAATAAATGCGAGAGATTGTATTAAACCTGAATACGAGAGTAATACAGACAAATCTTTACAAATCTGAAGTCTCGGAGTTACTCCGTACAAAAACTACTGAGAGCTTCTACTCTAACCTACTAATTCTCCTGTAACTCCTAAGAGTAGTGCTAGAGAGAGAATGCTAACCTAAATCTAGAGAGAGAGAGTTTAGAGAGAGAAAGTGTGAAAGAATGAAAAATGAGGTGTGTTGAATGAATGAGAGGAGTCCTCAATTTATAGATGAGGAGGTTGAAGCTTGGTACAAGTCCTAAAGCATAAAGAACAAGCATCAAAGCGCATACGGGGGGTACTGGACCAAGGGGGGGTTAAACGGCACCTCACAAAGCAAACACCCCCGTATACGGCACCCATAGGGCCGTATACGGCACCTAGGGTACCGTATACAGTACCTAGGTGCCCGGGGGGGTTGGTGCTCCGTTTGGCCTCCGCTGATTCCTCGGTTGCTTGGTTCGTCCGTATCTTCTTCGTTTGGGCTCCGATTTGCTTGTTTCTTGCGCCGTTAGTTTCGTTTTTCCGTTATGCTTCTAATGACACTGAGTTTGCCAAATTTGGAAGTGTTTAGCTTTTGCGTGTTCCGGATGACGATCGGCGTGCTTCCAGACTGCATATCTTCTCCGTCTCTCGTCCGTTTCTTCTGATTCTTTCACCTCCGATCTTGGATTTTCCTATGGAATCATAAAATATGTATTAAGATCTATTTTCATAAGAATATTGAGAACGGAAAATTTAAGGTGATTGTTTTGCCTCGGTTTACGTGTTATTTGGACGTTTTAACCGATTTTTGCAGTCGCGTCTATATTTAGACTACCTTGGTGAATTTTGGTAAATAATGATGGTTTTGAAATGTTTTCACCAAAGAATAGTCCAAAAAGTGTGGAAATATACTCTTAAAAACATGACTTTTTGGGTCACATCAAAGGCACACGTCATCCGTTATCATTTCACCATTTTCATCAGTATTACCAACTAAAAGTGCAGTGGTCGAACTAGATGAAGAAGTTGAGAGATTTGTTTTCCCATGATATAGCCCAGGATTCTGAACCTGATCAGAATCAGTTTCTCTCGATTTCTTAGTGAAATCATAACCTTTTAGCTTGTCAATGACTTGCTCTAAGGTCATGGTTGCATACCTTTCATCGTTGTCTTTGAGCATTACACCATACATTTCCCACTTAGACGGTAAACCCTCAATAAATTTGTCGGTTCGTTCAGTCTCAGTAGTAACAATCTCATGGTTGTCAAGCTCACTTAACAAGTGGTAGAATCTAGTGATATAAGCATCAAGATCTTCTACCTTTAAAGCTTTTATAACAGTAAACTGTTTCTTAAGAAGATTCTTCCTGCTTGCCTTCACTTGAGGACTTCACTCACATCTTTTCTCTAACGCTTCCCAGAGCGTTCTAGCAGTTTGAAAAGACTTGAGTTGATGGTTTATCTCCTTTGGTAAACTCATCTTAATTGCATAATGAGATTTATTCTCCAATTTATATTCCTCTTTTTGTTGATCACTCATCCGGGCGTAAGTTAAAGTAATAATTGCATTATTAACCGTTTGAGTAGGTGCAGTGTATCCATTCTTGATACACATCCAGATCGACAAATCATGGAATCTATAGTAAGATTCAAATCTGTCCTTCCAGTTATAGTAATCTTCGATCTTGAACAACTTAGGTGGAACGTTTGATTTTCCCACCTCGTGTTCCATCTCGATCATTTTACTTAAATCAGACATCTTAAAAAACTTAAAATTAAACTGTTTCTTGAATTCAGAAAAACTCGATTCGCAAGACTCAGTTCAACTCGCAATCTCAGCTCGACTCGCAAGTCTTAGTTCGGATTGTAGTGATGTCGATTCGCAAGCGATTTCGATTCGCGAGAGATCTCGGTTCGACTCGCAAGTCTTAGTTCGACTCGCAAGTTCAACTCGGTTCGCAGACTACGCTGAAACCCTAATCTCGACTCGCGAAACGGCTGGAAAATCCGAAAACGAAAATTTAAGGTATTTTTACGATTGAAACAAGAAATTTCGACCGTGAACTAACCCTAAATCGTCCAGAGAATGATTTTGATTATTAGTATGTACTTATGCATACAAAAAGAATCTGAATCAAACGCGATTATCCTAAAACTTCAAACTTTACTCGTATTTAGCCTGAAAGCTCTGATACCAGATGTAAGTCCCTAGTTCTTAGGATCGATAACTTCGTTATCTGTAGTATTAAGGTGCGGAATCCCTCAATACGATGTTATCTTACTAACAACGAATAAGTTCGCGTTTTAGGTTTACTAATACTTTGCTTAAACGTATAAACGTCAAAGCCTAGCCGTTAGGTTATTTTCTCTGGATTACTGAATTCGTAGAAAATGAAAATCGCCAATACTCTGATTTGCAGAAGTTAAGTTAATGATTTTATCAAACAAAAATCATTTATATATTTCGGTCGACTCGCAGCCGCTGGGCCTGCGAGTTTAGTTCGACTCGTTTCGTAAGCCCAAGCCCAGTATGGCTTCGGCTCGTTATGCCTATCAATGTTCGCGAGTTCAGTTCTCATCTCGCTGCTCAACTCGTAGAGACTTGAGAACTCGACTCGCAACAAACGTATATTTATTTATTTCGTTTATGATATTCGTCTAACACTTTAACATGCTAATATATTTAACGAATTTTAATAACGAAACTAATATTTATTTACAAATCTAAATCAATATACAAACACAATAATAATTACACCAGTCCTATTTCAAGCTAGATCTGTTGTCACAACCTATGTTCCAACATAATAAGTAACCCTAGGCCCCAGCCTTATAAATTTAAAACCCACTGCTGTGCCACGTTACCTTTAGAAATTCCAACGACCGGTGCGTGACGCAACAAGTACCGAGTGATTTTTGTAGAGATTGCCAAAAGTGTGAAGTAAATCGAGCGTCTCTGTTAGAGATGATTGAGATGGGCACGCCATGTCTTGACACGATCTCTTTCAGGTAGATCCGTGTCAACCGTTCCATCTTGTCAGTTTCCTTGATGGCCAGGAAATGAGCAGATTTAGTGAGTCGGTCCACGATCACCCAAATGGTATCGCAACCGCTAGGTGTTTTTGGAAGTTTAGTAATGAAGTCCATCGTGATCTGCTCCCATTTCCATTCAGGGATTTCTGGTTGGTGTAGCAAACCGGAAGGTTTCTGGTATTCGGCTTTAACCTTTGAGCAAGTAAGACACTTGCTCACATAAGTTGCAATGTCAGCTTTCAGGTTAGGCCACCAATACAACTCTTTGATGCCATGATACATTTTGTCGGCACCGGGGTATATAGAGTACTTAGACTTGTGTGCCTCGTCCATCACTAAGTCTCGCTGGTTTCCATAGCTTGGTAACCAGATTCGGTTCGAGAAGTATTTAGCCCCATTTGGTTTGGTTTCAAACTGTTTGTCCATGCCCCGTAAGGCCTCGTGTTTTACATTTTCAGCTTTGAGTGCTTCGAGTTGAGCGGTAATGATTTGTATAATGAGATCGTTGTGTACCATCATGGTAAGTGCTCGGACTCGAAGGGGTTTCACTCGTTCCTTACGACTTAAGGCATCAGCAACAACGTTTGTCTTGCCTGGATGGTATCGAATTTCACAGTCGTAATCAGTAAGTAGTTCGACCCAACGGCGTTGTCTCATGTTTAGGTCTTTTTGGTCAAAGATGTGCTGGAGACTTTTGTGGTCGGTGAAGATTGTACACTTGGTACCGTATAAGTAGTGTCTCCTGATTTTGAGAGCGAAAACAACTACCCCCAACTCTAGGTCATGAGTTGTGTAATTCTTTTCGTGGACCTTAAGTTGTCGAGAGGCGTAAGCAATGACTTTGTCTCGTTGCATCAGCACGCAACCGAGACCTTGGTGTGAAGCGTCACAGTATACCACGAAGTCATCGTTGCCTTCGGGTAAAGATAAGATAGGTGCACTGCAGAGGTTTGTTTGAGCAGCTGGAAGGCTGACTCCTGTTTATCAGTCCAATCGAACTTCCTTTCTTTTTTAGTCAGTGTAGTGAGAGGTTGAGCTATTTTCGAAAAATTCTCAATGAATCGCCTGTAGTATCCGGCGAGTCCTAAGAATTGGCGTACTTCGGTGGGTGTAGTAGGTGCTTGCTGTCGTCCCTCGATCGGTCACGGTCGTCAACGCAACGGAAGGAGGACACGGCAGTGGAGTTTTAAATTTATAAGAGCTGGGGACGTAAGTTTTACTACGGCTGTATAGCAGCAGTATGACCTAGGGTCGTTCTTCAAGCTAATCGTATTGTGAAACGGGAGTATCAAGACAAGTTGTTTATTTTAGTGATGGGATTTTTTTTAAAACAGAGTTTGAGTGGGTTTTTGTTACTTAGGTCCGTAATTTAAAGCAATTAAATAAAAAAGTAAATAAATGGAAAAACAGAAATAGGGATGAAATCAGTATGGAGGATATGTGTTTATTATGACTTCGTTAGCTTATGCGGGGGTGATGCTAGGGTTTTGATATGAAAATGTCTTTTAAAGTTTTGTGTCTTATCTGAGCTTAATTGTTCGTAATGTAAACACTAGTACCCTACTGATTGGGGAAACCAATCAATATGTCACTGAGTACTAGGCCAAATTGAGTCTGATCGGAGGAGGATGCTCAACTCTTCAACGTTATCCAGTGATGGAGTAACGACCCTTCTTGGAATGTTAGTTCCTGGGTGCATGAGATAGAGTAACATACCCACTAAGGTTCCGACCTTTCTTAACACTACGGGGACAACGAAGTCAAACAAGGCATTTAAGATTAAGACTTGGTTTGGTGACTATTAACTTTATATTAATGGTTATATTTTAGTCTCGAGCTTTCATTACGGTGTACCATGCGATTATGCATTTCCACAGTTTTCCAGACCCAAGATGTACTAACGGTGTATAGTGCAATTAAGCATTTCCACAGTGTTCCAGATCTTTAGGCGTACTAACGGTGTACAGTGCGATCAAATATTTCCACAGCTCTGAAATCAAACCAGGATGTGACACAGTCTTCAACCACCGACATTTCCTTAGCTCCACGTATTTGTACTTCACCAAAGGTGTTTCCAACGTTACACGAAGTACAGTGCCATTTACCGTGGTCTTTCCGGGGTCACATACTTTATGGTCACTCTAGACTAGTTTAAACTACGTTTGTATTAAAGCCCAACCATCTATGATATAAACCAGCCCTCACTATTTCCCAATAAATCCCTGATTGATTCACGGTGTACTATACGAAAGGTTTTAAATAGTATTTCCACAGCTACGCAATTCAGACCATGTTTACAGTTTCAGAAAACATAGATAGGTAGTGACCGTTTGATCAAGGTTCGCGACTCCTTGTCATAAAGGTTCTAACCACGTTTAATTGGAGGAAAGGCGATTTGGTTTAGAAATTCATAAATACAAGATTAATAGGTCACCAGTTTCCATTTATATAATATAACTGGAAACATTATTTCCACAACGGATTGTGCCCACGACTTTCATAGCTTCCACATTCCGTACTACACACATAAGTGATGATTCCGGCGCTATACAAATGAAAGCCGTATAACGTTACCTCCGTTATTTCATAATGTTATCCAATTATATGTTTAAAGCAGCATCACCCCACACGTATATAAACTAACTACATCATAACAAACACACAAGGAAACTACTCACTACGCATAATAACAGATCCTAAATCTAGCATAATAACAATAGCAATTATCATTATAACAGATAAGGAAAGAAGTAACCGTTAATAAAGCGTAGATTGAATAAGCGTTTAGAGAGAGAGAGTACAAGCAGAACTTCCGCAATATCCTTGACAATATTACAATAAAAGCCCCTGAACTATTCCCTACGCTATTACAAAAGTAGCCCCTCCGTTAGTTTCAGTTAAATATTAACTGAGAACTAACTGGATCAAACCCTAATTTCTAGAGAGAGAAAGAAAGAAAGAAAGTTTAGAGAGAGAGAGAGAGTGTGTGAGAGAGAAAGTGGAAATGAAGAAATGAATGGAATGTTGAAGTGTGTGGAATGATGGAGGAGTGGCCTCCTATTTATAGGCAAAGCTTGAAATCAGCCGTACAACTCGCGAAGCACGCACGTACAAGCAAATGAAGCACAAACGAGCAGCATATGGGGTACACAGGGCCGTATACGGCCTTCATAGGGCCGTATACGGTGTGTTATGGGCCGTATACGGTCTATGAAGGGCCGTATACGGTGACCAAGGCCGTATACGGCCTCCGTCTGATTTCGTTCGTTGCTTAAAACGTCCGTATCTCCTTCGTTATGCGTCCGTTTGACCTGATTCTTTCGCCTGTGTCTTCGTAATTCTGTTACGCTTCTAATGGTGCCAATATTACTGAAATTGGATGTGTACAACTTTAGCATAGCCGAAATCACTTTATAGGAGTTTGTAATCGTCCAGTCTTTTCCGTCCTTTGTCCGATTTACGTGATTCTTGATTTTCTCGTCTCGATTTTACCTATTACATCATATCATAAGGTTATAATATGTTTATCATAGGATAAATGAGGGTGAGAGAATTGGTTGCTGCTTATTTGCTCCGTTTTGTTCGTTATTCGGATGTTTTTACTGATTTTTGTAGCAATGCTTATATTTTGAGCACTTTAGTGAATTTTAGTAAATAATGATTGTTTTGGAATGTTTTCACTAAAGATGTGCCCAAAAAGTGTGGAATAATGGCTTTGAAAACATGACTTTTTGCGTCACATCACTTGCCAACATTTGATGGCCTCAATTTTTGTAGGATCAACACGAATTCCTTGACTGTCAAACACGTGTCCAAGGAATTGTACAGTTTGCATCCAGAACTCACACTTTGAGAATTTGGCATATAGCTCCTCGTGCTTGAGTAGTTCTAGAACGGTTTTCAGGTGTTGCGCGTGTTCTTGTTCATTGCGCGAGTAAATCAGAATGTCGTCAATGAAAACGATGACAAACTTTTCGAGGTAAGGCTTACACACCCGATTCATAAGGTCCATGAATACTGCCGGTGCGTTGGTTAAGCCGAATGGCATCACTTGGAATTCGTAATGCCCGTAGCGAGTTCGAAAAGCTGTTTTAGGGATGTCTTCGTCACGAACTCGGAGTTGGTGATAACCTGACCGTAGATCGATCTTTGAATAAAAAATCGATCCCTGAAGTTGGTCAAACAGGTCATCAATGCGAGGAAGTGGGTAACGGTTCTTGACAGTTAACTTGTTGAGTTCACGATAGTCAATGCACATGCGGAAAGAACCGTCTTTCTTTTTCACAAAGAGGACCGGGGCTCCCCAAGGTGAGGAACTCGGTCGGATGAATCCCTTGTCCAGGAGTTCTTGTAGTTGTGTAGACAACTCCTGAAGTTCGGAAGGTGTTAATTGTTTGTCCCTAACCTTGGATCTATACGAACCGAGTCAATCAATTGATGGCGGAAACAACAATTGACTAATCACACAATCACACGAATAATCAATACTCAATGAATATCAAACGAAACGTATTATATTGATTATATTCGACTAGCTTTACAGAGATTTCGACAAATGGCGTTTAGGGTTTCGTCAACCCTAAACAGAAAACGTAAATACGAATTTATACAAACTCTGGCACCTGCGACGTCGCACACGACGTCGCAGGCCCAAGCCCATGCGACGTTGACTACGTCGCAGGCCCAAAACCTGACGTCGCACCTGCGACGTTACAGACAACGTCGCAGGAGTCATGAAACACAAATATAATAACAAAACAAACTACGAGCTAGACAAACTGACAGACACACAAATTGCATCAACAAACTCCCCCGTGTCTTCAGCTTGGTCTTCAAAAAGTTTCATCATCTAAACCCAGCCCGCAGGAAATTGTCCGTCAGCATGAATTCCATGGGTTACACAAACAGTAACAACTTTGTAAAATTGTTCGGCCAAACGTTTGTGAAACTCATTCTTCTGACCAACACGAATCCGATCATCATAGAGTTTTCTCAAATCTTTTTCATGAAAGTTAATCAAACTCATCGGATCATACAATCTAAATGTTGATTGTCTCAAATTCCAAATACCTCCAACTTCTGGCCATGGTTCTGAATCTGGTACAAAAGTAATAACCGCTTCACCAGTTTGTGAATCGAGTTCCCATTTAACAAGTCTTCGCAGAAAATAATAGGGAACTGGTTCCAGAGGTATCTCAGTCAAACAGTTAGCTGGCGGATAGTGAACTTTAACCATAGGCTTCCTGGTAACTGGATCAATTTTCTTTTTGAACGTATACCGAGTACCCAACGTCGGTTTCAACTTAGAATATTTCTTCGATAACACTTCTCGACGTAAATTCCTCTGAATAAACTCAGCATAATCATTCTCGAATGGATTAATCAATTTAAGCTGAGCTAATCGATTAATCTCTCCTTTTGGCAACGTGCTTAATCGATCAAAACGCATTTTGAAATACTGAACTCCATCCTCTCTCTTAATCATAAACAAATTTCTCTGACACTTCCAGTTTTTAATAACTCCGGTATAATTTCGACTAACCCGGTAAACTTGACATTTAACTGGAATAGGAACAGTATTACGTCCCTTAGGCCACCATTGCTTGTTTCTTTCTTTCTTTGCTTCAGCAGTGTATTTCCTTGGAATATCCATAGATTCTTGAACTGCTGAGTCTGGTGCCTGTGTCTCTTGAGCTGGAGTTGCAGCAGAACTTGATTCTCCATGTTGAGCTTTAGCAGGCCTCTCATCTTCACTTGAATCAGATTCTATAATCGGTGCACCATCGTAAGCTTCCCCAGATTGTGCATCATCATACATTTCATCTGAATTCAACTGTTCCTCTTCAATCGAAACATCATCATTCATCTCAAAAACATTATCCGTTTCTTCCTCAGAGCCAACTCCACTGGCCATTCTCTGAATAAACGATAAGTCAGCGAATGAATAGTCAACAGCCAGCGGTCTCGGTTGCCCTGGAATACCATCAACACAAAAGTAATCCAAAACAGAAACATTTTCATTAACATTTTCAAGTACAGGGTTGGGGTTTACAGACGCAGGTTCACTTGACTCTAAATTGGGTACCCCAGACCCAGACTCCCCCGAGGCAAGTAACCTGCCTTCCAAAACATTAACCCTAAGCTTCGTTTCCTCAAGCTCCTTAGATTGAACCTCGATCAGTGCAGACTGCTCAGCAATCTTTTCGTCTTGAGCTTTCATCCTTTGCTGCATCCTCAAGATATCATCCATCATCTTTTGCATGAACGATGGAGTCGGTTGAATCGCAAAATCATCTTGCGGCGACGGGTTGACTGGAGCTCTTGCTGACGAAGAACGACGAACACGACGACTAGGTCGATAAGTTACATCAGCAGAATCATCGTCACCTCGAGTATGTTTCCCAGTATCCCGAGGAGGAACATACTTACGTCCTGCCCTGATCCGACGCTGAATTCACAAATATCGGAATGAATCGGTACGCCGGATATTTTCCATCTCTGAGGGGTGCGGAACTGTACCATCCGAATGCTCAGGCATCGGACCACCATCCTGAGGACCTACATTTGCTGTAGCTTCAGAATCAGAACCCTCAACAGTGTCATGAGATGCTGAATTATCCGAGTCAACATGCCCAAATTGCTCAATATTTTCCAAGAGAGCATCTACATTCTCCCCCGCAGCTTGAACAGGAATGTTCACAAGCGGTTGCTGCGGTTGCTGTGGTGCCGGAATGTCCATATATTGAGGTTCCGGTGGCGGTACGTAATTCTCATCCACAATAGCACCAAATAAGGGAACATCCCTTGGTGCCTCAACCCCTTTCTCATAACCTGCACAAACGGTAAAGATCCGATTCATCATCGGTGAAATCTTTAGTTGCTGATCAATATCACCCTGTGCCTGAAGATCTGGATGATGGCGAAGGATGTGTAATTGAATAAATCTCGGATATAATACCCATTTATGATCCCCGGCGTTTGCATTATCAACCATAGCCTTGAATATAAAACCCGAGAAGTTGAACGGCTTGTTGTACACTAACGCTAACATGGCGGAAGCCAGACTTCGGCTCATACCATCCGTTCCACCTTTCCTATTTCCCAAACAAACAATAATCACGTGCATCAAATATCTCCAAACACGTGTGAGATTCGCTTTCCGATACTGATCAGTGGGAATCCCGGGATATCCAATCCTTTGCATAGCCCCCGTAACGAAAATAGGATCAAAACTGACTGGCATATTCGGTTGATCGTTCAGCTATAAAAGTTCCCGAATACTCTGTTCTGTAATAGTGATTTCCGTACCAAGAACTGTAGAGACCAGTCGTCGAACATTGTTATCAGTAACAACATTTGCGTTTCTCTAGAAAGGGTTGATCAGATTTCCAAAAACCACAGTGTTATCGGAAATGGCGTGTAATACCCTTGAACGTCTCAAAAACGCAATCATCTGACGATACGGTGCAGCTTTATCAGAAGTATCATCAAGGTAAGCAGCAGTATTATGACGCGCCTCAAATATCAAAGCCATATCTGCAAAAACAGAAACAGATTGCAACTCGAAAAAGGTTAGCAAAAAAATGTTACATTTTTGGTAAAACCTTTATAAACTTCCTGGAACTAGCGACGTAGCCACTGACGTCGCATAACACAGAGCGACGTAGAATTGTACGTCGCCAAAAATCAGAATAAATTGAAAAGCGACGTAACACTTGACGTCGCAGAAAATTTGAGCGACGTCAAGAGGGACGTCGCATTTTGCAATTTATTGTGAATTTAATCACATTAATAAAAATAGCGACGTAGTGAGGGACGTCGCGTAGGACGTCGCGGTAAAAGGCGACGTAGGGAAGGGCGAAGTAGACAATTAATAATAATTAAGCAAAGCGACGTATGCCACGACGTCGCAGCGTACGTCGCACCGACGAACAGTCGTTCCCAACCCAGAAAACCTAACCCTCGATTTTAGGGGTTTTCAAAATCAAACGCATGAAAAGGTGCGGCTTACGATGATGATCACAAAAATATAATTTATAACACGTAATTCATACAATACGCCATCGAATTTATCCCAAAACCCGAAACCCTTTAAACCGTAATACATAAATAGCAATTATCGCATAATTACATGGTGAAAAGAGGTTAGATTGGTACCTAAGTGTGCGGAATAACGAGTAGATCAAAACTACGTGAATGAATCGGAATGAAAAGAGCTACAAATCACAAAGTTGCTCGAAAAAGTGCTACGTCGCAAATCGCCAGAGGGTACGTCGCAAGTGAATAGTGAATAGTGTGACGTGTTACGTCGCGGTTGAGACTATATATAGTCTAACCCTATGTGCAACGTAGACTGGGACGTCGCAAGCGACGGCGAGAGGGACGTCGCATAGAGCAGTTAGGATGTGATTTGAGTCGATTTTGAATTTTTCAAAAACCGCTTACTCGTTATTTTAGCAAATAATATCCAAATGACTCGTGACTTGGAAAAATAACTTAGAATAAAAATAAAGCATAAAATGAAATAACTAAACTAAAAATCTTTTTGGTATTTTCTTTAATATCACAAAAAGTAAAAATATAACAGAATAAAATTACTAACACTCTATTTTTGGTGACGGAGTTGTTTTATCTGATTAGGGATCATATCGGAATAACATGCAATTATTAGGAATAGTAAGTGTTATTTCGATCATCAGTATATTTGTCCACTTTAAATTTACGTGGCACATTTAAAACACCTTTTATAAAAATTATTTCAAGACGATTATTGGTATTGTTTGTCCACCTAAACATGTTACATCCGTATTTTTGAGCTAACTATTATTGTTAGTTTGACTATTAATTTTGAGAAACCTATTATATGATATACTGATAAACTTCAGTAAAACAAACACTGCATATTTTACAGACAAGGTAGATATTACAAGACCAAGTTTGTCTCGGCTATCTTGTAACATACACTTGGTCTTCAAATTTAGGCATACATCAAACCGACTATGAAGATACTAGTGGCCCCAGATCTGTACATAGTACAACAGAGGGTCCCTTAGTATGAACATAACAAGTTTGAGACTATTTGCATAACTAATAGATTCAGGTCTGTACGTGAGTACAACAATAGTCACCATTAGTTAGGCGAATAATCATATTATTACTATATGCCAATTGTACATTTACATAATAATTATGACAGTGTATGATAGTACTTCCATTTATCAATTAAGACTTATGTCATACATCATAGAATATTTTTCACAAAGTAATAGACAAGTTTTAATATTACTTCTTACTCACTCACAAACCGTGTGTATCATGCCTACCAATACATCGTGTAATGAAGACAATTTAGATAGAAACTGTTTTAAGTGTGTCATATAAACCTACTGACACATCCAAGATAAATCTTAAAATTCCATTTTGTGCATGTCACCCGATGTACTATCATATCCCAAGTTGTTTACAGACACAACTTCAACGTCTATTTTAAAAATGTTGCAACCTTGCGTTTTCTTTAATACTAAAATGTATAAAGAGTGGCTGTTGCGATTTTTTTTTTTTTTTAATAATAAATGAATTTAAAATTTAAACTTAAAATTCAAGTCACAAATCATTTCTTTGACTGAAAGAACCTTAAACCTATCAGATTGACCAGTTCAATAAAACGTAATCGCAAAAAGGCTTTTGTGAAAAGGTCCGCACACTGCTTAAGGGTTTCTATATGTACGACATCTATAAGGTGTTTCTCAAAGCAATCCCGTATGAAGTGGAACCTAAGTTCAATATGTTTGGTCTTAGAGTGCTGTACGGGATTGTGTGTTATGGATATAGCAGCTGTATTATCAATGTAAATACGTAATCGCGTAGTTGATGCTGAATCCAGAGAACTTGAGAACAGCAACTTGCAGCAGCAACATACTCGGCTTCAGCTGTGGAAATAGCAACCGCAGTCTGCTTTTTGCACTGCCAAGAAACTAAGCGCGATCCAAGGAACTGACATCCTCCAGTAGTTGACTTCATATCTACCTTGCAGCCACCAAGATCCGAATCCGAATAGGCAGTTAACTCGAAGTTTTTCTCGTTTGAATACCATAGACCCAGAGATGGCCTAAAAGCGAGATATCCAAAAATGCGTTTTACTGCCTTCATATGAGACACCTTCGGATTTGCTTGAAATCGAGAGCAGAGTGAAACGGCAAACACTATATCTGGTCTTGAGGCAGTCAGATACATGAGAGAGCCTATCATTGAGCGATAGTCTTTCTCCTTGCAATCTTCGTCATCCTCATTAGGTCCAAGATTGTGTTTCACTTCAATTGGAGTGCCGTAGTGTTTACAATCGAGCAATTCATACCGCTTCAACATGTCAGTGACATATTTTGACTGGTGTATATAAATTCCATTGTCAGATTGCTCGACCTGTAGTCCCAGAAAGAACGTGAGTTCCCCCATAGCACTCATTTCAAACTCAGCTTTTATCAGTCCTTCAAAATCCTTGCACAACTGATCATTCGTTGATCCGAATATTATGTCGTCCACATAAACCTGCACAAGTAATAAATCCGCTCCTTCCCTTTTGATGAAAAGCGTGCTATCAATCTGTCCTCTATCAAAACCATTTTTCATCAAGTACTTGGCAAGTCTCTCATACCAAAGTCGAGGAGATTGATGAAGACCATACAAAGCTTTCTTCAGCTTGCAAACATGATTAGGATGCTTTGGATCTTCAAAACCAGGAGGCTGACACACATAAATCACTGCGTTGACATCTCCGTATAGAAAGGCACACTTCACGTCAAGTTGATACACGCGGAATCCTTTAAAAGAAGCATAGGCTAGAAAAATTCTAATTGATTCCAAACGGGCGACAGGAGCGAAAACTTCATCATAGTCAATACCCTCTAGTTGACTATATCCTTGAACTACCAGACGGGCTTTATTTCGAATAACCGCCCCACGATCATCCATTTTGTTACGGTAAACACAACGAGTACCCGTCAAATGAGCACCCTTGGGTAGAGGAACAATTTCCCAAACATTCATCTTGTTTATTTGCTGTAGTTCCTCCTGCATAGCCTCGACCCAAGATGAATCTTTTAAGGCTTGTTCAACCTTTTTAGGTTCAATTTGAGACAAATGACATGAATCGATATGAGCTATAAGTCCCAAAAGCTGCTGAGCTGAAGTCTGCTTTGCTTGTTGTCGTGTTTGAACAGATGCATGAGGATCACCAATGATATTATCAATGGGGTGATCCTTATGTATACGAGTTTCTGGTATGGCGCTTTGCACAAGATCCACACCCAGATTGTTCAAATCTCTCTCAGTTTCGGGAGTAGCAGCAGATTCAGGAAAGGCTAACTCTTCTTCTTCCCCTTCATCTTCAGGAGTATATAAGTGAGAGTAGGCCATTGTTTCTTCCACTTTATCTTCTTCTTGAGGTTCCTCTAAAGGAGGCATGTTTGGATCATATGGAAGCTCCTTTGTGTAGTTATAAACTTTTTTAGAAGGAGCAGCCGAAGATGGTGGAGTAGGAGATGGTGTAGGTGTGGGTGTAGATGGTGGTGGTTTGGTTTGTGGTGGTGTGGGTGTTGTTTGTGAAGGTGTAGGTTAGTTGGTGGAGGTGCAGGTGTTGCATTGGGAGATGGGTCGGATGGTTTATTAACAGGTGTATCTTGAGTAAGATGAAGTTCATGAAGTATAGAAACCAATTCTTCCGTAGCATCTTCTTCCGGAATATTGAAAGAGTTGAAGAGGTTTCCATAATTGAAAAACCAATCCGGACCCGTTCCTTGAGGAGGTTCCGTATACCTTAAACATTTCACCTCAAACTGTTCCTCAATCTGATTCGTTGATTTGTTGAAGACTCTTTTGTTCGGAGAGTTGACTGAATATCCAAGAAAAATCCCTTCAACAGCTTTATCACCAAACTTAGAGACCTTATCTTTTGTAATCATGATCATGCATGGACTCCTAAATGGTTCTAGAAACTGCAGATTTGGCTTACGGTTATTGAAAAGTTCATAACACGTTTTGTTCTTTTTCTTAACCGTGAGCACTCTGTTGAGAACATAACAGGCAGTATTAACTGCCTCAGCCCAGAAGATGATTGGTAACTTGGAGTCAGCTAATATAGTCCGAGCTGTCTCGATAATTGTCCTGTTCTTCCTTTCTGCAACTCCATTCTGTTGTGGAGTCCTCGGAGCACTAAATTGATGCTCAATACCTCTTGTAGCACAAAACAATTCGAGAGTTGAGTTCTTGAATTCAGTTCCATTGTCGCTTCGTATCCTTTTCACCTTCAAGTTGCACAGATTTGCCAACTTGTCCAACAATTACACCAGAATATCAGGAGTCTCCCCCTTTGTGGTCAAAAAGTAAACCCACGAAAAACTTAAGTAGTCATCAGTAACTACCAAGCAGTAAGACCGACCACCAATGCTTTTTGTAGAGACTGGACCGAAAAGATCCATATGCAGTAGTTCCAATGGTGCATTAATGGAATTCACCTGCTTAGACTTATGGGACTTCTTACGTAGCTTTCCTTTTTGGCAAGAGATACAGTCATCCTTTAGAGCAAATGACTGTTTTGGAACTCCTAGCACTAGGTCATTTTTAGTCAAGAAATTCATTTTTCGGAAATGAATGTGTCCCATTCGTCTGTGCCAAAGCAGTGAATCCTTTTCAGAAGCCTTAGACAAGAGACACGTATACTCGTTCGAGGTCTCAACAGTTCTCATGTTCAGAATGTATGTGTCATTCTTTCTTGGTGCTCTCAGTAACACCCATTCTTCCGGAATGACATACCCAGGCTTCAGTATCACGCACTCTGTCTTTGTGAACGTAGTGGTATAATCCTTATCACAGACCTGTGAAACACTTAGCAAGTTGTGCGTAAGCTGTTCCACGTAGTTCACATTTTCAAAACTAACATTGCCGTTAGTTAGCGTTCCTCTTCCAGAAATGGTTCCTCTAGTATCTCCAGCAAAGGCAACATATCCTCCTGCGTATGGTTTAATATCCACAAGAAGAGATACATCGCCTGTCATATGTCGCGAGTAGCCGCTATCCAAATACCATTCACGATCTTTAACACGTTCTGACTGCTGCAACACACAAACGAAAGGAGATTAGTGAGAAACGGTGACCCAAGCCTTTACAGACTTAGGTCGACCGTGGTCATCAACAATAAGCACGTCAGATAGGATTTTATCTTTAAACAAATTGGAATTTTTATCTGATGTGTTATTGTTGACGACTAAAGAGTCAACATCAGACTCTTTTCGTTTTCAAACTTTAGAAGGTTCGGAATTGGTATTAGAAGTAATGTTGGGCTTTTGAAATGGCAAAGATTTTTGCTCAACATTACTTGGCTTCAAAACAGGCTTGGGAGAGTTTGAGTAACGCCTAGGTGGAGATTTTGAAAAAGAATTTCTATAAACAGATGTCCTAGGCATCTCTCTCCCATAGCGCTGATTTGACAGCTTTGGACATTCACGAATTAAATGTCCTTGTTTCTTGCAGTAGAAACAAGAACGAGTCTCAACAAACGGTTGAGGCTGAGGAATTACCACAGGAGATGGAGAAACATTTCTAGAACATGAACATTGTGTACACGTCTTAGAAAGTGTTTGTTTTGGTTGAGAGGTTGAAGTAGAAGGTTTATCATACGAAACTCTTTCATTTACTATTTTATGTTGCAAAATCTTTACAGGTGACTGTAAAGTTTGTTGTTTCGAATTTAAAACCTTGGCTTTTCCCTTATTTGGTTGAACCTTAATTTCAGGTTCAACTTTTGAAATTACTTTTTCAGGTTTAACTTCAACATTCTTAACTTCAGGATACTCCTGATCCGTAATGTCCTCAATCTCAACAATCTCCTCAAAACAGATTGGAGATTCATTCTTTTGCTCAACACTCTCCTCAACACTAACAGGAGATTCATTCACAGACTTAACAAACGTTGGCAAGGGGTACTCTGGCCGCTTGGTTTTCTCCTTTGCCGGTTTTTTGTGTTTGGTCTCTTTAGCATCTTTAGCTTTTATACCGTAAAGCTTTGACCAATCAACTGGAATCTCTTCAAAGCCTTCCTTAACAGGCAGGGGACAGTGAGTAGTAGGAGGAGGGACTGAGTGGTATCCCAATCCCTCATTCTTTTTCCCACTAGTTCCATGCTTGCTAAGAATTTCATTAAAGACAACCGTTGAGGAATTTGAACCTAAGATTTTACTCTTATAATTCTCATACTCATTTTTTAAATCTGTAAGTTCTTTCTTTAGCAGTTCAATTTCAACAAGATAGCTTTTAATGGCATCTTCTTGACTAAAAACCTTAGATTTATATTTCTGAGTATCTAACCGATGAGCCTCAAGATGTTTTTCATAAAGTTTCTCATTAGCTTTTAAAAAATTATTTGATTCGGTTAGTTTTTCATTCTTTTTCCTCAACTCTACTGTGTCTTTCTGATATGCCTTTAGAGATTCAGTTAACTTAATGCATGAGATACAATTTAATGGTTCATCAGGTACCTCATTCACAATGTGAGCCATCAAACACTGTTGGTATTGCTGGGAGACAGCCGTCCAATCCTGACTTGTGGGCTCGAAAACAATCAGGGCATTATCAGCAGGCCCTTTCTTGGTAACTTCCATTTCTTTGGTCTTTGGAGGAGTAGAAAGTGTTGTGAATCCAGATGCTGGCATTTTGGGTTTCTCGCATTCCCTGGCGAAGTGACCCAAGTTTTGACAATTGTAACACCGGACCTTACTCTTGTTAAATACGAAGCCAGTCTTCCCGTCACCTTCCAAGCTTTTACGCCCTGTCCTCTGCAAAAACTTTTGAATTCTTCGGGTGATCATTGCCACATTCCAAGTTAGATCCATTTGTTCCAGATCATCTTCATCATGCTAGGCATAGTCTTCCTTAGTCAACTCCAAAGTAAGATTCGGTTGAGTAACCAAATCCTTGTATGAGCTTAAGAAAGCTGTATAAATGGCAGCTTGCTCCTGAATAGCAGGTGAGACTTGAACCTGTTGTTGATTTGAAGAAGGTCTAGACATGAAAACAGAATGAATCCCATCGTAAGAAGAAGAAGAGGTTGATGAAGCATTTGTATTTGTCACGAAGGCGACTCCAGATCCATAAGTCTTTCCAGAGTTAAGTTGAACACCATACACACTAGGATTCTGAACAGCAGCACCAGACCTTGTTTCTTTCTTCTTAATCTCCATCGCGTGAGCTTGAAGATCCCCTATCAAAGTATCCAAAGACATGTTTGCAAGTTCTTCATTTTCTTTTAAAAACTGAACTTTAACATCCCAAGAACTCGGCAACACATCCAGTAGCTTCTTATTGACTTCAATTGGAGGAAAAGTATAACCCCCTTCAAACAACTCACCAACTAACCGTGAGTACCTAGTGAATAAAGAAGTTGTGTCTTCATCAGGAAGGATGTCAAAGATATCGTACTGTTTCTTAACTAGTTCGAGCTTGGCTTCCTTATACTTATCATTTCCTCCACAGCGAGTTTCAATTGCCTTCCATAAATCAAATGTTGTTTCATGAGTTCTGAAAAGCCATAGAACATCTTTGGTTAAACACATTTTAATCATCGAAAATGACTTTCTCTCAGTATCAAAATCTTTCTTCTCCTCAGGAGTCATAGCTTTATAAGTCTTGACAGGACGAATACTACGGTATTCCCCTTCAGCTAATGGAGGTACATAACGCTCACGTAATGGTCCCCATAATTCTGGACAGTGAAAGTCAATGTATTGTTCAACACGGTCTCTCCAGTATACATAATCCATATCAGCTGTAAATAGTGGAGGTTTATTGCTTGAACCAATATCATTACTTTGCTTTATCATTTCCCTAAGTCCTCTAATGTCTTCCTTATCGGCAGCCATTAATTATACTTGAACTAAAACAGATAATCTGAAACTAGCGACGTTGAGAGAAACGTCGCAGAAAGTTGATGCGACGGCAAGAGTAACGTCGCAAAAGCCAATGATTCAATTAAGAATCGAAATAAGCGACGTTGAGATATACGTCGCAGAAGACGTCGCAGAAGACGTCGCAAAACCGAAGTACGTCGCAAAAAGACGTCGCAGAACCAGTTAAGGTCCAAATAACGACGTCGTTAACGACGTCGCAGCTTTACGTCGCAAAGACTACTTAAAGTCAAAATCAATAACGTCGCAAGCGACGTCGCAAGTGAAGTCACAGGTAACGTCGCAAAACGTGCTGCTGCGGCCAAAAACCCTAGAAAACGAAATTTTTTAACCCTAATCAAAAACCACAAACAAAGATCGACGAAAACCTTCAATATTCCCAGCAATGTTGATCGAAAACCTGTAAAAACACAAAAACAAACGTAATAATCACAAGATAATATGAGTATCACGTCCTTGAATCCCGAACTCGATCCGTTACGCCGAAAACGAGCACTTTCTGCTCTGATACCAGTTGTTTGTCCCTAACCTTGGATCTATACGAACCGAGTCAATCAATTGATGGCAGAAACAACAATTGACTAATCACACAATCACACGAATAATCAATACTCAATGAATATCAAACGAAACGTATTATATTTATTATATTCGACTAGCTTTACAGAGATTTCGACAAATGGCGTTTAGGGTTTCGTCAACCCTAAACAGAAAACGTAAATACGAATTTATACAAACTCTGGCACCTGCGACGTCGCACAAGACGTCGCAGGCCCAAGCCCATGCGACGTTGACTACGTCGCAGGCCCAAAACCTGACGTCGCACCTGCGACGTTACAGACAACGTCGCAGGAGTCAGGAAACACAAATATAATAACAAAACAAACTACGAGCTAGACCAACTGACAGACACACAAATTGCATCAACACTAATCGATAGGGTGCTAGTGCCACGGGTGCCACTCCAGGCACGAGGTCAATAGAAAGCTCGAATTGTCTATGTGGCGGATGACCAGGCAAGTCTTCAGGAAAGACTTCTGGGAAGTCTCGAACAATAGGCACATCCTCAAGTCGCTTCTCCTCCGACTTTTTCTCCATAACATGTGCGAGGATTGCCTGATACCCTTTTCTCAAGTATTTCCGGGTTTTCATACAAGAAATAATGTTAAGTCTCGTTCCACCGGTTTCCCCTTGTACGATTAAAGTTCCACCGGTGATGAGAGGAATACAGACGATTTTCTCGTAACAGGTAATCTCGGCGCGGTGTTTGGATAACCAATCCATACCGACGATTACATCAAAGCTGCCGATCTCGACAGGCATAAGGTCAATAGAGAATAGTTCATCAGCTAAGTTTAATGTGCAGTTAGGTATCATACTATCGGCTTCTATGAGTTTATCGTTTGCCAATTCTACTGTGTACTTAGAATCTAAGGCAACAGGCGTAGTATCAAGTAGTGAACAAAACTCATCAGATATGAAGCTCCTATCAGCACCAGTATCAAATAACATAGAAGCAGTCAAATTGTTGAGAAGGAACGTACCCGTGACCACATTCGGGTCCTGGCGGGCATCCCAAGGATTGAGTACAAAAGCTCTACCCCGAGCATTGTTGTTGTTGTTGTTCCCTTTCTTGTTTTTCAATTTGGGGCAATCATTTCTGAAATGCCCTGCAACTCCACATTCATAATAGGTTCTAGGAGTGTTGGGTTTGGGGTTAGCAGTGTTAGTCCTGCAGTCCTTAGCAAGGTGCCCGAATCGCTTGCACTTGCTACAGGGGCAAGAACCATTATGATGGAGTTGGCACCTAGAACAGTAAGGTTTGTCCCCTTTGTAGTCCTTTCTGTTGTCAGAACTAGAGGTGTAAGCTTTGATGGTTTCCCGCTTCTTAGATGGTTGCTGGTTTTGGTTCTGGTTGTTAGAATTTCCAGACCACTTTCTCTTGTTGTTGCCAGAGTACGAGATAGGTGTTTCACGGCTAACAATCATAGCCATAAGTTCATGAGCCATACGAATGGCACTCTGAATGTCAGCGGGTTTGGATGAGGCCACGTTCCCCTGGATGTTCTCCGGGAGTCCGCGTATGTACCTCTGAATGCGCTTGCGCTCAGGATCAACAATGGAAGGATAGAGGAGCGCAAGTTGTTGAAATCTAGTAGTATAGCTGGTGATATCGGTACCTTGAACAGATCAAATCCAGAACTCTTCTTCCAGTCGTTGGAGTTCTTCGTTTGGACAGTACTCGTCGGTGAGCTTCTTCTTCAAATCCTCCCAAGGGATTTGATATGCAATGTCAACACCCACAGCATTGGCATAAGTGTTCCACCAAGTCAGGGCACCTTCAAGGAAAGTGCAGGTGGCATACTTAACCTTGCAGTCCTCGGGACAGTTGCAAATCCTGAAGACTGATTCCATTTTCTCGGCTCATCGAATTAATCCTATGGCCCCTTCAGTACCCTTAAAGTTCAAGGGTTTGTAGTTCAAGAAATCTTTGTAAGAACAGGGCTTGGGTTGGGGCCCGTTTGCAGCTGTATCATCACTGGCCGAACTCGGCTGTCGAATAGCCATGGCTTGAGCCACACTTTGGGCAATGAGTTGAGCGATCTCGGCATCGCTGTACGTGTGTCTTTTTGGAGGCATAGTGCTGAGTAACAAGGAAATGGGGTATGTCAGATGTTTGCACCAAATTATGATATATCACATATGCATATTTATAATGAGGAAATATGCAACAGTACGAAGCGATAATCATAATTCATTAGATAATAAAATTTATTTACAAGGTACGAGTTTCAAAAGATTATAGAATACGAGTTCGAGTGGTTACAAACTTTAGAGTTTACAAAAGGTGTCGGGAATTGTTATCTCCGGTCAAATTACAAGAGTTTACAAAGTTAACTAGTTGGTTTACATAGTAGTTACTACACTAATCTTGGGGTAGATTCAGTCGTGGCCGCAGAGAGGTTAGGTGGTCCACAGATTCTGCAAGTCTGGTGACCATTCTAAGAGCATCCTCGGTTTCCCGCAGGCGCATCTCACATTCTCGCAACCTCGATTGTAAGACGGAGATCTCGTTTCGGTTACCGATAACTTGGTTATGAACGATCTTCATGATTTCAGCGGTGTCTTCCATTTGATTGTGGGTACGGTTAACAGTTACAGACAGATCTTCCTGATCTAAGTAGATTTGTGCAATGCGGCCCTGAGCCGTTAGCATCTAGTTTTCTCGAGTTTTTTGAAGTTCGATTTCCATGTCGTGTAGCCTGCTCTCATGTCGGTGTACTCGAGCAGCTAACACTGGAATAGTAAGGTTTGTTGGTTCTTGATTGTACGGGGAGAGATCCATAGCAAAATATTCTCCGACATTGTCAGGGATCTCAATGTGTTCTTCAATCCTCCAGGTGGCCATAGCCGCAGGTAACCAGCTCCATTGATGAGCGATTGCTCGATGGCGAGCTAAAGTGGATGCGTTACCAGTAGTGGCAGGATTGGCATAGGGACTAGCTCAGCGTGAGCTACCTGTGTGTCTAGTCACCAGGGATTCCGAGTGACTACGACGTGAGCAAGAGAGAGATGATGAAGTACGTGTAGTTTGTCTGGATGAGGAGTCTGCCATTTCTGTGGCAAGAGCGTTAGTGAGTGGGGCCTATCATATACATATATACATATATCATATAATAGCCTAGTGTGTCTAGCACAAACAAGTATAAGTCTCGTTTCTCTCGTGGTCAGAGTCAACTAGTGTATTCCTGTTCAACATAACCCATTTCAGATTTCACATCATCTTCCTTTAATTATACATAGTTGATCAGGCTATGTTAAATTAAAGTCGTATGATGTAATCCCTGAACTGGTCATACCTAATAAGGAAACACAGCCTAACGGTCATAGTCTAGGCCCACTAAATGCAACCTAGTTCGCTATAACCTTAGGCTCTGATACCAATCTGTAACACCCCCAAATTTACTGTTGCGCGGAAGCAAGCTTTGGGTGTTACTAATCAATAATCAAGCACCAAAGTAAAGCAAACGACATCTATATGTAACGTCGTACAATAGTACAAAAGTATTACATTGTTGAATCATAATAACAAGCTTCGAGTTCGAAAATGGTTTCCTAGAGATTCTAATACATAACTGATATACAAAAAGTAATGCAAAAGAATCTCCACAAGTTTGTATGCATGCGACTCGAGCTATCAGTCTTGAGGGTGTGCAGTCCTACTGCTGTAATGTACCTGAGATAAATGCTAAAAAGTGTCAACCAAAAGGTTGGTGAGTCTTACAGCCCCGCTTTTACTGTTTTTCTACTTCGGGGTGAGATATTTGCTACTGTTTTACATATGAACACAAGTACTGAACTGCTATACACTACTTTTACATACATTACGTGAGTTACTTTTTATCTACTGAAATCCTCCTATCAAAAGTTGTTAGTTATGGACTTAAGCGCGATTACTAGTAGATGGATCCATTTGGGACTGACAATCCCTGCCTGGGGTAGTAGCGCTACCACGGATTACACCGTAGAAACAGGCATATTAATATTTGTTACATATGAGTGTCCGGATAGCACTCACGGGGGTACGTGATACTGTACTTGACTGTACCATTCACACTACACTGTTAAGCTTCAACTTGTGAGCTCATGGTAATTTTGTTGACCTACTGATTTACTTACTATGCTCGAGGGCATTACTGGTACTTACTTGTGGTTCATAATTGATGTACTATACTAAACCTGTAAGATTCACCAACCTTTTGGTTGACACTTTTTAGCATTTATCTCAGGTACATTACAGCAGTAGGACTGCACACCCTCAAGACTGATAGCTCGAGTCGCATGCATACAAACTTGTGGAGATTCTTTTGCAATACTTTTTGTATATCAGTTATGTATTAGAATCTCTAGGAAACCATTTTCGAACTCGAAGCTTGTTATTATGATTCAACAATGTAATACTTTTGTACTATTGTACGACGTTACATATAGATGTCGTTTGCTTTACTTTGGTGCTTGATTATTGATTAGTAACACCCAAAGCTTGCTTCCGCGCAACAGTTTATTTTGGGGTGTTACATTATCAACATATCAAAACAAGTCTAACACCCTTGACCAAACCCACATAGATACCTACTAACCCAGTTTAACTCCTTTGACCCGTTTAGTGTCCATTTGGACACTTTTATCAAATCTAATACATATAACCACAATACTACCCAATACCACACATGTTTGACTACTCTAATATTGTTGACTATTTGTTAACTCCAATTTCAACCCACCAATCAAAATTGTCACTTTACCACTTTCATCAAGTTTGGCCCAAAACAAGACCAATCACACTCATATGACTTCATTCATTTCAAAAACACATATACAAGATTCTATACCACTGTTTGACTTTCAAAGTCAAATACCACATGTTTAATTCAAAAACTCTTTGTTTGGGCGAATTACACAAATGGTAACCACAACAATGATTCAAAGAGATGGAGCATCATCTAATCGTAAGCTAGCTCCATATCCACACTACCATCTTGAAAGTAATATTAATCCACTTGGTTCAACCGAACCATTCACCTACAACACGAAACAACGGAAGGGGTAAGCACATCGATTAGTAAGCATATAGGCAATTATACGAATAATCCACATAATCAACACTGAAACAAGTCTTATCACATAACAACCACATATCTTCTTAAACACATATTTACTGAACACTGTAGAGATTATTCTGAACAACATAAGAAACAAGGTTATTAGGCACCAAATCACGTCGAAATGGATACCATGCTTCAGAATCAAGTCTATGCTAGCAACGCTAACTAATCAACATAACGTGCAAGCACGTACTCGTAAACACTATGCTAACCGCAGTTAGCGCTCTGATCAACACTGAATCTCTATAATTGCTCATTCCACGTAGTCCACATAATACACAATCAACACAAATGGTCAACACTATTATCCACATAAGAAACAAGTCTATGAAACAAACGTATGAAACAATAATCAAGAAACAAATATAAGAAACAAGTATTCTTTCACCCGATTGTATGATCCTCTTGCTCGCAAGCAATCCGGAAACACACACAATCGATTCATACATAAGAAACAAGTCTAATTCATTATTTAGAAACCAGTTAAGAAACAAGTAAACTTCCACTTGATTGTATGATCCTCTTGCTCGGAAGCAATCCGAAAACACATACAACCATTACCCATATAACCCCCATATAACTTACCTCGATACTTTAGCCGATTTCATCATAATCATCAACATAAGCTTCCAAGTCTTTAACACCTAATCATATTATACATAACACATAACAACACTTTTAGACACTAGAAATCATTATAATCTTCTAATCATCATTAAACTAATTCATAACAACACCACCTTTCATAATCATAATAACCCAATTCTCTAATTATCCACTTTCCTCTTAAATTCTTGTTCCAACATCATAATCATGCTCTATTAACACCACTAATAACATCTTTAAGCTTGTTTCATAATTTCATCAAGATTTAGCATAAACCCTAAAATTACCCATAAACACAAATTATGATTTCATCATTTTCACTATGTTATATGATTACCAATAATCATAATAACACTAACTAACATTAATTCAATCATTTTCTAACTTCAATTTCGGATTAAAACCTTCAATTATACAAAACTTATCATAACCCAAAAACTTAGGTTAGAACATGGAGAAATTCAACTTACATGAGATAAAAGATGATCAAAGGGTGATAAATTTGAGTTCTCAGAGCTTGAATCAAGGATTAGAAACTGATTTTAACAAGCCCTAGCTTCGTCCTGCGTTTTTCTTACTTCGTGAGGTATCTGGAACTTATTTTGGAAAGAAAGGAAATAATAAGCACGTACATATGTATATTTATTTGTTAAATTCTATTCCTTTTAAACTCTATTGTCTGGAACTAGGAAACCATTCACGTATTCTATAATTTTAAACCACTTATAATAAAAATACTTTAAAACAATTATATCCCCGTACAATAAAATAAAACCTCAAAATTTGAGGTGTTACAGATTAGCCATTCATCCGGCTAAAATGACTAAAATACCTTTGGTGGTACTATCTATTTTGCTTGGCCAGATAAGGGTATTTTAGTCGTTTTAGGTAGAAGAGGGACTAAGCGTGCAACAACTTTTGAATTTTTAGACTATTCACGCAACAAACAAAGTATAAAGACTAACGGTGATAATGTGTGTAAATCACAGGGACCGTTCATGCAATTAACTCGAATAATAAATTTTTGGGCTGCTCTCTCTACAAGGTAGGGGTGTCAAAAAATTTAACCCGACCGGACCCAAACCCTATTATGCTTATTAGGGTCGGGTTTAATAGGGTTTAAAAACTTAATCGGGTTATGCGGGTCAACCCGATTAACCCGAATGTTTATTAGGGTCGGGTAACAGGTTAAAAGGTAGAATTATAATCGGGTGCGGGTTTGACCCGATTAACCCGATTTAGCTCATGACTAATTTTTAATTTAGATTTATAATTATCTTTGTCCAAACATTATTATCTATCAAGAATAAATTAAAGTCCAAATTATGTGTTTTGTTAGTCTATAGAATTTATAAAAGAAAACCTTAAGATTAACTTTAAATATTCGATCGACTATACGGCCCCTACTTCGTTCTTCTGTTTATTTATCTTAAACCTATTTCATCATCTCACAAGTCACAAGGAATAGCTCTTTATAACCCAAGCAAAGGAAGATAATGGAAAGTAATAAACCAACTTCATCATCTTAAAAGTAGTATCATGATATTAAACTATTCTACAAAATCGTAATTGTACGTTAAAGAAGTTCTACACTTTTCATGAGTAAACAAATATATATGGAATTTATTTATATATATGATATGCATTTTGATCTATCATGTGCCAATTGATATTGATTATTATTTTAATTTTTCTTGCAATTGGTATCAACTGTTATTGGCTAATCGTAAAATTCTATGGGTTAACCCGAAACCCGACTTAACTCGACCCGATCAACCCGCTTAACCCGAACACCCGATTGCTTAATAGGGTCGAGTTATGGGTAAATTTTTATTTCTAAAAAGCCCGACTAATCCGACCCGACTAACCTTATTAGGGTTGGGTTACCCCGATTAACACCCCTACTACCATGTATAAGTTGACATTTTTTCTTTTCGACTTTTTTTGGCTTTACAAATGTTTGTCATATCACTCATATTTGTATAACTTTCTTTCATATTAACGAAAATTTTTGGCTAAAATGCAAGTTTCTAAACAAAATTATAATATTTATCAAAGCTTTAATTTAATTCAATTAAGTGTAGCGTTTTATTTAATTATTAAATGAAATTATCTTTTAAGAATGATGGAATACAATTTAAAGGAAATTACGAAGCCCATATTGTAGTTGAGGGGTCTGTTTTGTAATGTAGCTGTAGGCTATAGCCATAAGGTGAAGCTATAAGCTGTAACTTTATTTGTATAAAGTTGTTTGATAAATTAGTTGTAGCTGTATGACATAAAAGGATATCAATATATAAATAAATGATAAACATAGTTAAACAATAATTTAACAAATATTCATTTTTTAATTTTGTATGTAAAGTACTCTATTGATTGGTAATTGTAATTTCTACTTACAAGTAGTAAATAATTAAAGGGTAAAGTTTAGAGGAGAAGAGGTATTTGAGGAGAAGTGAAGAGAAGATTAAACCACCAAAAATGTGCCACATGTCACATAACCAAATTTAATTTTACCCCCTCCACTTTCTTAATATTGTTTACTATCCCCTCATACTTTCTTCCTCCCCACCCCACACCCACCACCAGCTGCTACCGTCGACCGCCGAAAATTTTTCTTTCTTAATTTTTTTAATTGTTTTTACTTATTATCATTTTGTACAGCATTTTGTTAAAATTATACTGCATTTTATAATTTTTGCTGCATTTTGTATATATATGTTTAGTAAATATTGTTCATTTTTTAATGCATTTTGTATTATACACATTATATATTCTGTACTGCATTTTGATGTTTTTATTGCATTTTATATATACAACCCGATCTAATATATATTGCTTATTTTTTACTGCATTTTATGTTATAGATAATCTATTTTGTACTGCATTTTGTTAAAATTATACTGCATTTTATTATTTTTAGTACATTTTGCGTATATTTCATATATTTCATTTATTACATATTGTTTGTTTTTTACTTCATTTTATGTTATACATATTACCAAATTTACTGCATTTTGTATAAAAGTATAATACGTATTGTTGTTTTTACTGCATTTTGCATATTTTCATTTAGTACATATTGCTCATTTTTTACTGCATTTTATATTATACATAATCTATTTGTACTGCATTATGTTATTTAGACTGCATTTTTCATATATTTCATTTATTATATATTGTTTGTTTTTTACTGCATTTTATATCATACATATATCTATTTGTACTGCATTTTGTATAAAAGTATGCTACATATTGTTGTTTTTACTGCATTTTGCATATATTTCATTTAGGACATATTGTTATCTTTTTACTGCATTTTTTATTATACATATTATCCATTTGTAATGCAGTTTGCTGACGTCGTGTATAGAAGATGCAGTAAAATATATATACAAATTATAGTTAAAAAACAATAATATACAAAATGCAGTGAAAATAGCTTATAGTTATACTCAAAATGCATTAGAAAAGTAAATTATATATAATAAAAGTTTTATGAAAAAAAAATTTGAATTATTATTTTTTGAAAAAATAAATTCCGACGGCGGCTGTGGCGGCCAGCGGTGGTGGGGCTGGTGGTAGGTGGGGTTGGGGGAAGAAAAAGGTAGGAGGAGGAAGAAAATAAAGTGGGGGGTTAAAATGTAAAAATAAAAATTGTAGAAGGGGTATGGAGTGAAATTTTTTGTTAACTGTAACCCTTTTTTTTCAAACTTATTATAAAAATGTCATCCCTTATAACCATTGATCTAAATCAAAGGATGATCCAATGGCCACACTTAAATCTTCTCCTCCTACTACACAAATATTCAATTCTCCTATGATTCTCTACCATAATTAAAAAATACTTACGCATAGAGAAGAGTTCAAATGAGACCATTTATTTCTTGTGAGACTGGGAGAACAAATTTGAGCCATTGGATCTCACAAATCAAGGGCCTGCATTAATTCCTCATTATTTAATTAAAAAAATTCAGAATAACTAAGATTTTGGGCAGAGGGGCAAAATGGTCATTTAACCAATCAATTAATTTTTTTTTCCTCACTTTTGTTTCAAAAATCTTCGTCAGCTTTATCGTTCCGAAATCAAAAACCCTCTCTCTGCAATTGGCGATTCTCACCTACAAACCCTAAAATCGACAAAACCGTTCATCAAACTAGCGAATCGTTGTTGTTTTTTGCTAAAATCATCGTTTTCTTCACCTACATTCTTCGTTTCATCTTCGTACCGGTTTAGTTTTAATTGAAATATGATTTTGTGAAACCCTAATTCTTTAAAAAGAGGTTAAAATTATCATCGATTCTTATATAATTCGTACAATGGATATTCGTAGTGAGATTCCTCAAAATCCTGTATCATCCGAACCGATTCAAGCTACTCCGCTTCGTTCAGCTCCGTTACGTAAGTTTTTTCCGATGTTTTATGTGTATCGTTTAGTTTTAAACACGTTGCACGTTATTCTTCGCTTATTGTTTGCTTTGATCTTGTTTCGTTGTATATTATTTGCGTTTTTGTGTTTTTGTTTGATTCTAGGGTTTTGTACCACATGTGTTGCTGTTTGATTCTAGGGTTTTAGTAACACACGTGTTGTTTGTTAATCATGTATGTTGCTGTGGCTAGTTGTAGTATAGTGTATGTGTGTTTGGATGTTGATGTTTGTACTCTATTTACACATGTGTCATTACTGTAGTTTACTTTTTTGATGTGGTTATTAACTAATTGGCATATCACATGTGTATATGGATTGTGTATATGTGATGTTTAGGTGATATTTATACTCGCGTTGATATATATTTCATTTTTTTCCCTGTTTTTTGGTTGTGCTTTTTTTTTAAGAGTTTTTTGTATGTTCGTTTGTTTTGTGTTTCATTAGATGGTGAAGGTTCCATGATTTCGGAAACTGATGAGGCTGTACATAGGTCACTAGAAGGTTATTTTTCCTGTTTTTGTTACTGTGTTATCAGATGTGTTGTTCACTATTACATGATGTTGTCATCTATTTGGTTTGAAGCTTTATGTGTGTTGTCTTTATTTTTTCAGTTGTGCAGTCATTACCCTTTTTGGCTGAAAATCCTTTAAAGGTTTATAATAGAAACAGGATCAAAAAACAAAAAATTTCTCATGTTGATGTTGAATGTAAATGTCTCTTCAATTAACATGATGTTTTTGATACTTTGTTTGATTTATTTATTTTTTTAGTTTTTTTTTTTTTTTTACTTTTGTATTTTTTGAGATGTGATTTAACCACTAGTATCACATTTTTTGGTTTATTAGCATATTTGTTGTTTAGTATGCATTACCACATGTGTAAATATGTGTATCACATGTGTTAAGAATTTGTATAACATTTTGTTACTAAGAATTGACAAATTTTTCCTTTTTAAAAATTCTGTTTTTGTACTAAGTTTTTATCACATGTTTTAGAAAGTATTAACACATGTGGTTTTCAGTCATGCTAATCTTAGACTATTATATTGTGTATTTGTTATTTATTTTTTATATATTTTTTAGGGGCCGGTACAGTTGCTGAGATTTTGCAAAAGAAAAAGAATGACGCTTTGAGTCAGCGTAGAGAAGCCCGCAAGGAAGCTGAAAAAATAAAGAATGAGGAAGCTGCAAGTCAAAAAAAGCTTCCCCTCACAAAAGGTACCGCTGCGAGGCTTGATGATTCAAAGGTTGCCACTGAGAAAAAGGAAACCGCTGCTCAACTCAAAAAAAGGAAGCTCGCGGAAGCAAAGAAAATAACTGAATCAGAAGAGAGAAAGGATGATGCTGTGGATGCCCAACATAAAACAGTTGTGCTTAGTGAGGATGATAAAAGAAGGCTTGCGTTTCTTGAAGAAGAATTAGCACGTTTGAAGCAGGCTGAGGCGAAGAAGAACGCTTCAGCGCAAAAGAAAGCTGAAGTTGCAAAGAATAAGAAGAGCGGAGAAGCGCAGAAGAAGGCTGTAGATGTGTCGCTGACGACTGCTGAAGCTGAGGAGAATAAGGTGGAAAAGGATGTGAAAAAGGATGAGGATGTGAAGAAAGAGGAAAGGAAGAAGACTGTTAGGAAAGCTGCTGGTAAAAAAAGTGTACGAGTTAAGGATGAGGAAGAGAAGGAGACGAAGCCTACAAAGCGTTTGAAAGTAGAGGAGGCGACCACAAAATATGAATCGATTCGCATCCGGACTACGGTTAAACGTTTGTGGGATGCTAGGTCTACTCTATCGACTGAGCAGCAGGAATGTCTGCATGACATTGGATTTGGTGCGTTCGTTGATCTTCCGATCAGTGTTCTACCAGGTAATATCTTGATACTTTTATTTTTTGTGTACATGTAAAATTATTTTTTGATACCTTTATTTAACACTTGTGATACTGCTGACTAACATATGTGTTACTATTTTTTTCATATGACATGTGCTAGTGGTTATTCAATAACATTTTACTCTGTCTTTGATTTATTTTTTATTTTTACATATATTTTTTATTGTACATTTTGGCAGGCCAATTAGGATATTTTGTTGTTGAAAATTTTCATCCGGATACAATGGAGATTAAGGTTGGTGATAAGCGTATAAAGGTGACAGCAGATGCTGTGTGTGATGTTTTTGGGATACCCAATGGGGGTTTGAATATAATGGAACTTCCAGATATAGACCGTGATGATCCATGTTTGGTTTCGTTTAAGAATGAATTTACCGATTTTCCAAACAGCTATCTCAGTCCCACGGACGTGGTGTCTAAGATTGTTACAAACAAAGCTGCTGATTTTTGTTTTAAGTTGAAATTCCTCTTGTTGTTTGCAAATACGATGGGTACATGCTACAGCAATGGGAAGTTTATGCAGCATTTTGCGTTCAAGTTCACAGAAGCTACTGATTTTAAAAAGCTTGATTGGTGTGGGTTTATCATTGATTGTTTGGAGAAGCCTACATTGAGTTGGAAAAATGATAGAAATATGCATTATCATGGCCCAATCACTTTACTTACTGTGAGTTACTTCTATCTTTTCCTTTTTTTTTAATTTTAAATATTTTATTGTTAGTTATACAAATTGAAACATCATGTTATCTGAAAATACTGCAGTTGCTGTATCTCGATGCTGTGAAGCCGAAAAGTTGTACTATTATTCGTCAATGTCCAATTATTCATAGTTGGAGTAACAGGCTGATGAAGATTGTTCAAGACGAGGAGTTAGCTAATGGAGGTTTCGGTATGTTGGATTTTGCTGGTGAATACAATCCAGAGGATGCATGTCAAGAAGAAGGGTTTATTAACCCTACATTAGCCAAAGAAGCTGGTGCAAGTGTAAGTATTACCTGGTTGTTTTTTATTGTTTCACCGCATGTGTTACCTCAATTGTATCACATGTGTTATATACATGTATCACATGTGTTACCTAATTGTATCACATGTGTTACTTTCATTGTATCACATGTGTTAACTCCATTGTATCATATGTGTTACTTTCATTGTATCACATGTGTTGCCTTCATTGTATCACATGTATCACATGGTTTTATTTTTACATTTACAATTTCTTTTTTTCTTAGGTTTTTTATTTGTGTTTGTAGACAGGATTGCATTGATAACATATTGAAGCTGATTGATTCTGTCAAGAAGACGCAATTGCTTATCGAAAAGGAAATGCATGATGGAATCAAGAAATTTCCCGGTGACAATCGTTTTGAGGAAGTTGGTTTGAAGTTTGATGAAGTTTTTAAGAGTCGTGTTTATAAGCCAAAGGTTGCTGCTGCTGATTACAAGGAATCCGATTGGGTTGGAGATAACCAAGAAATTAAAGGTAAAGGAGATGGTGCAGAAGGTAACGGTGAGGACAATGTTCTTGGTGGAAAAAGAAATTCAGAAGGTAATGTGAAAGATGGAGGTGGCAAGATTTTTGAAAGAGATAAAGCTGATGACGGCGAAGTTGATGAAAGTTCGACGAATTACTTCATGATGGAGGACGATTTAGTTGAGGTTTTTGACATGACTACCTTTTTCGTTTTTAATCCTTCACAATTTCAACTTGTAGACCCCCATGTATCACATATATTAGCTACCTCTGTTGACTTACCTACCTCAATAACGCTACCTATTTCTGATTGTCCTAATTTCTCACTTGGTCTAACTCAGGAGTTTGATGAGGGTGTACCTGGCGTTGATGGTGCTGCTAGTATTAGGGTTGGTGATACATCTAAGCCGTCTGTGGTCGATTTCTCGCCTTACATGAACAAGAAAACTGATGTGACTACGCATATTATGGTTCATGAATTCAGACTTTCTAACTGGCTTTTTGCGTTGTCAGGGGATAAATCGTAAGTTTTGCTTCCTTTATTTTTTATGATATTACTTTATTTTATAAAATTTTTGTTTTGACACATTACATTTTTTTTTTTTAGTGAAACACTCTTTGAAAATGATTTCGGGATGAAGGTTTCATGTGAAGATTTCGAAACTCTTGCACCGGGTTTGTGGATCAGTGGTAACACGGTTGATGTTTGGGCTTATATTCTCAATTATGAAGAATTGTCTCATCTTGAAGTTACAAAAAGACTATTTTTTCCAACTTCAATTTTCGTAAGTTATTTTAAAATTATTATATGCCCAGTTTTTATTAATTAGCTTTTTTATATATTTTCATTTGTGTATAATTTCCTTTTGTTAGCCTGAGCATATGTTTAGACTTACAAAGGAACAGAAGGTTGAGGCTTTTAAAACATCGCTGTCTGCTTGGTTGCGTGATGATGATCAACTGTTGTCATTGAAAAATATTGATATGGTAACACTATTTTTTATTTCTTTTTATATACCATTTTTTAAAAAGTATCACATGTGATATAAATAAATCAACACATGTGGTATTATTAAAGTAACATTTGTGATAATAGTTTTGTAACACATGTGGTAAAAAAAACAGTAACACATGTGGTACAAAATCAGTAACACGTGTTTCAAATACAATAACACGTGTGGTATTTGTTGACAGGTTTTCTTCCCCATTTTTCGGTCTAGTCACTTCTACTTGCTTGTATTCCATTTGATGAAGAAAACCTTCCATGTTCTTGACAACAGTTCTGATTTTGATTACGATTTGAAGTACAAGGAAACTTGCAACTTGGCTGTGAGTACCCATACTTGATATGTAATATTTTAGGTTCTTGTTCATATTCAAAGTAGTAATTGTTACAAAATGTTTTGTTACTGTTTTTAGTTTTTGTAGAAATCTTTGTTTGTACAACAGCTCAAGGATGTTGGGCATCCTGCGTACGATAAGCTTAAAAAGGTTGAGAGGGCTACAGTGATGCAGTTGAAGTGGAAGACTCGAAACAATCATTGTGATTGTGGAATTTTTGTTATGATGCATATGGATCAGTACTTAGGTCAGCCCTCTTCAAAATTTGATTGTGGTCTTGATGTTGAAGGTCGTGATCAGAAGTTGCAGATTATTCGTCTGCGTATAAAGTATGCTGCAAAGATGTTACTTCATGAGGTAAACATTCACAGAAACTGCATTCGGATGTTTGTTGATCAGTTTATGAATGAGCGGACACGTGAAGTGATTGAGAATGAAATCAAAGATGCCATTGGAAACCGCCAAAAGCTAGACATGGAGCGTATGAATGAAGAAGAAAACATTGTTGAAGGAAAGTAAAGTTAGGATGTGGAATGTTATCTGATGTTTTTTTTTGGGGAATTTGGATAACAAAACACTGTTAAAGCATAAGTAGTCTTTAGATGTTTTTTTTTGTAATGGATTTGTACTTCGGGGATAAGATAGTTGTGGATTTTATATATATATTCTGGGGTTTATCAGATGATTTTAATGTGTGTAACTTTATGTGTTATTTTTTTACACAGGTAACACATGTGGTACTAATCATGTAACACATGTGATACTAGTCGATAAAAATTTGTTTAACTGTTAATTTATAATTGGTATTATGCACCAACACTTGTGTTAATAACCAATCAGGTAACACATGTGGTACTAATCATGTTACACATGTGGTACTAATCTTATAACCCATGTGATAGTAATCATTAACACTTGTTACTAATCATATTACACATGTGGTACTAATCATGTAACAAATGTGTTATTTATCGATAACAATTTGTTTAACTATCACTTTACACTTGAGTAAACCTGATTAATCTGAACGAGAACCTCCATAATCAGTTGAGACAGTTAAATATAAGGTGTTTGGTTAGAGTAATTTGAAACTAGTAAATTCAGTTTCTAGCAACAAACAAACATTTTCACTATTACATTTTGTACATGACATCCTTAATTCACGGTTACATTGGATTTAAACATCCATATTTTAAAATTACAGTAAGACATGTGTTAAATACCACACAACTACCACATGTGTTCGATGAAATGCTTATGTCTAATTTTAAACCCTCAAGATTAGCGTGAATTGACGATTAGAAAGTAGTTAAACTTATGTTACTTTACACTTGGTACCATGCACTAACACTTGTGTTAACTACCAATCAGGTAACACATGTGGTACTAATCAAGTAACACATGTGGTACTAATCAAGTAACACATGTGGTACTAATCATGTAACACATGTGGTACTAATCATGTAACACATGTGTTAAAAACCAGCAACAAACATATTCTTTAAAAATTAGATATCATCATATCAAAAATGAGTATCAAAAATGTAACATTCAATAATGAGTATCAAAAAATGTAAACATTCAACAATGAGTATCAAAAATGTAAAACAAAATTTAAAGTCATCAACTTTATATCATATAGTAACACACGTGATACTAAACATGTAACACATGTGTTAGCATTCACTGTCTACTTTGTGTAGTCTGCTTTTCTGCTATCATTCTCGCATGTGCTTCCTCTTTCTCCTTCTCTCTAGCTTCTGCTTTTGCCTTAGCTTCTGCAGCCTTTCTTTCACATGACGTTGCGTTATGGCCTGGTTTTCCACACCTTCCACAATTATTTTTTCTCTTTCCTGCAGCCTTAATTGCCTTTTCTTTTTCGCTCATTAAACGTTTGTCCCTCCCGCATCCCTTGTATCTTAATACATCTGGATTCTGAATTTCAACTGCATCCGGTTTCTTAAACCCATGTAGTTCTTCAATTACATCATTCTTACTTTGAGGTTGAGCCTCGGATGTTGAAGATTCGATATCCATCTTCATCTTCTTCAACTTTGTAACAAAATCAGCCATTTTTTGTTGATTTTTTCCTATTAGCTGCAAACATTCTTCAAAGTAGGAAGCCACCTCGCTTGATAGTTGCTCACACTCTGTTGCTATTCGTTTTCTTTTTTGAACTTCAATAGGAATCAAATTCTTCATCCATCTTCTTAAAACATACCGGCTTGGTATCTCATCAATATTACGGTTTTTGAGCACACAAAAAATGTGCCTACATAAGAATCCACGCCTTGTGAACTTCTTGCAGCTACAATCCACGGTTCCATCCTTGAACCGGTAAAGCACCTTAATTCAAATAAACCAAAATACAGGTAGTAGTGAGTATCACGTGTGTAACTAGTTCACAGACTGGTTCCTAACACATGTGTTATTATGCAGTAATACACTGGATAGCACAAGTGTTAGTCATCATTATCACATGTGTTATTATACAGTAATACACTGGATAGCAACTTTAACACATATGTTAGTCATTAATGTCAAATGTGTCTTTAGGCAGTAATACAGTGGATAGAAACTTTAACACATGTGTTAGTCATCAATATCACACGTGTTAGTAATGACAGACTTACAGAATCACGTAAACAAAATTTTACAGCATTTTAATTGTTTAGATCCCATACCTTGTAGTCATATGTCCGTGTCTTTTTGTCTTCAGGCCAAAATTCCAATTCCCAGTCTTCATTTGAAGCTCGTTCATCGTCCGTATACATCCTCGTTTCCTTGATTATATATTCTTGTAAATCATCTTCACTTCTTAAAGCTTCTATCGAGCATTCCCATAGTGATTTCACTATCTCTATTTGCACGAGATTAAAGATTGTTCTCGTGTACACCTTAGCCGCATGTTTTTCAATCTTAAGTTTTGTCTTGTACTTTGGAATCGTTTGCATGGTTTGGTGGTCAAGTACATCCTGATTGTACCTCTGTTTCTCCATTGCATTCTCAAAACACAACATAAAATTCACTAGAGTTGATCTTTTGTTATTGAAGTTCCCGAATAATGAATTCTCACTCTCCGATCTTGAGGTTGTCCTCATTAGCCCACACAGTTCAACGTCTGAAAAGTATGCCGGTATCCACGTAGACCTAATATCATATATCTTGAGCCAATTGTGGTTGTGTGTGTTATACTCGTCCATTAGCTTTGACCACTCTTCCTCAAACTGCTCCGGCGTAATCCACATGTTCCATATAATCCTATTGAACTTTTTCTTGAACTCTTTGTCATCAGGAACATCATAAAGAATCTGCAAGCACAAAGACATGCAGTAAGATATTTGCTAGCATGCAGTAACACATGTGTTAGCATTCAGTAACACATGTGTTAGCAATCAGTAACACATGTGTTAGAAATCAGCAACACATGTGTTACCAAGCAGCAACACATGTTTCATCAAGCAAGCTGCATTTGTAACACATGTGATATACTTTTGCAGATGAGTGTTATCATATAAAAGTACAACAAACATACCTTCCCCGGTAGCTTATCTGTGATGTGCCACATACACAGTCTGTGCTTTGATTCGGTTAGGACTGTTTCCACGGCCTTTTTCATGGATTTGTCCTGATCTGTCACAATTATCCTTGGCTGAACTCCAAACGTATTTACAAAGGCATTTAGCAGCCAAATGTAACTATCAGCGCTTTCATTGTTTAGCAAGCCTGCACCAAGTGTCACACTCCTCCGGTGGTTGTCTATTCCTGTGAAGGGTACGAACATCATGTTGTACCTGTTGTATGAATTATGGTTAATGTCTTATTTCCACAGGAGACCAATCCAAATGTACACTCAATATGAAACTGACTTGTAACACATGTGTTACTCAATGGTAACACTTGTGTTACTCAACTGTTAACACATGTGTTACTTACTGTTAACACATGTGTTACTTACTGTAATATAGTATATTATATGAAATGCTTTTTTAATTTTTGGTTAGTACGTAGTTATTGGTTGAGTAAGTGGCATCAAAAGAGACGATGTCGCCAAATTCTCTGAAGTTAGCCTTAGCGTCTTCATCAGCCCAAAACAAAGATGCTAACTTTCCCTTTCGGTTTTGTACTCAAATGAGAAGTCGGGTACGTAAGCTTTTCTGTTCAGCATCTTGTTTACAAGGATTTGTGCGTCACTGCCTCCAATATACACATTAATGTCTCTCCTAAAGTTCTTGAAGTCCACCACAGTTCCGTTTGTGAAATCATAAGACCCTTTGAGAGTCTTGTATATGTTGTGTGCCTTAGTTGGTCCAATGTTCATCGTCCCGAGCTTGAAAATGAACTCTCGCTGCTGGAATGTTAGCTTCCTCGCCTTTTTCATCAGATATTCATGCTCCTTTTGGCACATCATATGATTGTGCGTCTCCATAAACGAGATAATTCTGAATTTTCCATTTTGAGTTCTCTTTAATATTATTTTTGCATTGCACCCGGTGACTGAGGTGTTGGATACCCTATAATTTATTTTGCCTTTTTTCGGGTTCTTTCAACGTGTCTTTATCATTTCTCTCGGGGTATCCAGCCTTGTTGCATATATAGTACTTCTCGTACACCACTTTATACTTTAGCCTCTTTTGAGTGGAGCTTCTCACTCCGAATTTACCCTGAAACGCGTATCTCATGTAATACACGTAAGCGTCTTCTAGTACATCAAAAACTTGCCCGATATATGGTTTTACGTCTTCTGCCACTTGTGGTATCCATAGGGTAGTCCCACCTGGTATTTCAATCTCATTTGAAACAACTGGCAAGGTGTTTGGTGTACCAATTGATTCTGTAAAAGATTTCAGAGAAATATAAGATTCATTTACAAGCAGTAACACATGTGTTATCGAATTGTAACACATGTGTTAATTAATTAGTAACACATGTGGTAAGCAATTACTAACACATGTGTTAATGAATTACTAACACAATTTTTTATTAACAAATGTTATGTGTCCCTGTGAGTTTTTTAATAGTAGCAATTATGTAAGATTCTTTTAACAAGCAGTAACACATGTGGTAATCAATTTCTAACACATGTGTTTTAACACATGTGTTAGTAAATTTGTCATCAGATAGCATGTTTTATTAGGTAACATGTCTTTTAGTACCTGTAGACTTTGTGTATGTCTGTTGTTCGATTTCGCTAGCTTCTTTAATTTCCTGTATCACATCCATCACGTCCGTACTGCAACATAATACGTTTCAAATTTATCAGCTACCACATATGTTAATTCAAATTTGTTTGAGTACTTTTGACATCTTTCATTGAGTAACACATGTGTTAATTAATTTAAAAAATTCAACATCTGGTACTTTTTCTCTCAATTTTTTTGTAGATTTTTGACAACTTTTAACGAAACATATAGTTTACAGGTATTGAAACGTTACTTGTACCGCATGTGTTAGTTACACAGACTGAGATAATCATGTTGCGATTGTTGCACAATGTGTTATTTTGCTGTTTTTAACAAATTTAGTCAGTGAATCATCGACAATCGTACTGTTATTGCAGTTTCGTCAATCAAATCGTAAATTAATTACGTTAAAATCGCGCAAAAAACATCACGTTAAAATCGCGAAAAACACGATCTTGTAAAATCGCGTTAATGTAAAACCTGATCGATTTATCACCAATGTAACGTTCGTTTGTTGAATTGAAGTGTTTTAGAGTAGGATTCTTACCTTCGATTTTGATTTTTGCGTCGATTAAAAAAATCCTGCGCCGATTGTTCTTCGTTCGTGCGTATGTATGTGTATGTATATATTGCGTATGTATATATCTGTGTGATTTTTTTTGTTTTTCAGTAATTGTTTAATTAGAATTAAATATGATGTAATAAGACTGAAATACCCTCCCACCCCTAAATGAAATGGTGCATTTTGATTGGTTCCCACAGTCTCACTTAAAATGGTGGTCTCATTTGAACCTCACCCCTTACGCATAATACACTTTGTATATAAATTTTTTTACATATTCTCAACAGTTTGTACACATCTAAATTTATCGATGAACATATTGTAAGATTAGTTTCACTAACGATAAAATAATACAGTAATTATCATAACTATTATTAGTTAAGATAGATGTTATTCGCAATGAATGGACCGAGTGTTATGTACGAAGAACATTTTTGTAGATAAAAAATAAAAGAAAATGTATATTAGTACCCTCAACTTGGATGACTAGATTTTTTCTACCCTGAATTATTGAGGGTGCAGAATGGTACCTGAACTTGACAAAGTAGTTAATTAATATATCGACTCAGTTGACTCAGAGCATGTGCTTGTCACATGATATTTTCTTGTTAATAAACTAACGGGACATTAACCCGACGTTTTGTGAGGATTATTTTAACACAATTTTCAGCCCCTTTAGTTTCTCTTGTTCTTCTTGTTTTTAAATTGAAGTAAAGTGTTCATCTGATTCTCCACCTCAAAATTGAGCAGCAGGCAATTGTGAATGATCGTAGACTGCGTCTAATTCATCACGTCAAAATCATTTGCCCTGTTATTAGGGCTTAGGCACAATATATCAAAATCATGGTTTAATAAACCGAATAATTATAGAGACGGAAAGACGTAAATGAAATTCTACATCGTAATTGGAAATGTGTTTAGTTTTTGAGTGGATGCGGGACGCTGTCGAAGTTTTTGAACCAAGCGGAAAGGAATTTTATGTTTTTTTATTTTTGCTTTCAAATTTATGGTCTATATCAAAATAATCGAGTTTTTCTTTGATTTGTAGCTATACCTTGGGGTCATGTTAACTTGACGAGGATAACAGGATACACTTTCTTGTTGATATAAAAAAAGTGAGGATGTATATTATATGAAGGGAGGTGATAGATACAACAAAAAAATTGAATCAAACACCATAGGATGCAATAATTACAGCACAGAGTACAAGTATAACATAACATAGTTTTGTTGTATGAAACAATTTATTTGTTGTATATATCAACTCCAGCCACCCATCCAATCTACTACCCCGTATATAATTAGCAAACAATTCATGCTGTGTGTTCCAATTGCAAGAATCAATAATACTTCGTGCAATTGATTCTGACGGTGTAAATAAATAGTACTATTATACTCAAAAAAATATCATGAAGTAAACCTAACTAGTTAACGTCCCGTTAGTTTATTGACAAGAAAATATAATGTGACAAGCACATCTCCGAGTCAACTGAGTCAAGGTATTAGATTAACCACTTTGTCAAGTTCAGATACCATTTACCATTCTCTGCACCTTTAATAATTCAGGGTAGTAAAAAACCTAATCATCCAAATTGAGGGTACTAATATATATTTTGGCCAAATTAAATGGGTGGCAATATTTCCACCATTCTTTTTGATAGTTCCACCAAAATTCTGCATTGATTATGTGTACAGTACAAGCGGTTAATGCACAACTACGTTGGATTTATCAAAAACGGCGGTGAAAATATCACCACCCAAATTAAATAGCAAGCATATCGATCCGGTTTATCCATACCTTTCACTATTTATGGAAGGGCAATTGAGTAATTTAACGTGTCAAAAGCTATAGTCAATTTCAAACACTTGTTTCTCCATGGTTCTATTTTGGAGCTTTTCGAAGAATTTAAAAGCTAAAAGTTTTGCTATCCAAATAAGACTTTTAATTTCTAGAAGCTTTTCATTTTCAAAATCAAAATCTAAAGCTCCCAAAAGCTTCTAAAAACTCTCTTCCAAACATACCCAAGGTCGGTCATAACTACGAGCAGTTGTGCATTCATACACAAAGGTGTTAACTTGACACAACCAAATCGTCCACGACATTCAGTCACCATCGTAGGTGATCCAACAAGGCATCTCACATGAGAATTTCAGAATCTCATCGGACTGAAAGGACTTTTTGTATAAATTGTGAGCTTTGTCCACCAATAGTTATACTCGAATAATGGATTTCTTCCAACACTTTGAAAACATGCAATTAGGGAGTAGGTCCAATTACGCAATCTCAATCCAAATTACTTGTACGTTACAATTGCAACCTCAAGCTTAAAATTGTCAATTTTCACACTCATGTTCGTTTTCGTTGAAGTCTCATCATGTATCACACATGTTTGTGGTCTGACTAGGTTCCAATGTTTATGAAAAGATGAAGATGCCCAAAAGTAAATAATACCATCCAAATAAGACGTAAACTATTTTTTAATGACTTAAAAGAACTTTACATAGTCCAAAGGAAGATATATGTAGCACAGGCACAACATCTAATATATTCCCAGATTTAGGAATTCCCAAATTCCAATATCTAGTAAAATCTGTCAACTTTATCTTAGTTTCCAAAAAAGGGGTCGATTCTAAAATTTTCATGGCCCCCGATGCTTACGGAAACAGAGACAGCCTTGAGGTTGATCACCAGGGATCATACCTCCACCTTTCGATGTGTCAATGGCCTCCAACATGGTCACCACCTCATCCATCTCGGGCCGCTTGTCAGGATTTGCATCCCAACATCGCTTCATTACATTGGCAAGAGAACTTGGGCAGCATCTCGGTATATCCGGCCGCAAGTTCTGCATAATTTTTTACCACTTTTAAATCCGTGAACGCTTCACTAAAGATAAAAATAAGATAATGAGGTAGACCCACAAGTATAAGGGCAAATTCCACATGCTGGGAACATACTTTTAGTCAATTTGACAATTTCTATTTTAGGCGAATTCCACATGCTTATAAGCTTATACTAACAAAAGAAATGTTTTACTAGATATCAAATGTCTAAAAATGGGTTATACCTGGCGAACGACAGCTGAAGTGACTTCTGAAAAACTAAGGTCGGGATAAGGCATATCACAACAATATATTTCCCATAAACAGATGCCAAAACTATAAACATCACATTTCCTATTATACGGGTTACCATTGAGAACCTGCAAAATTTTCCAGGTTAAAAATAAACTAAAATAAACAAAAACACTACAAATATATTTGGGACTGACAAAATAACAATATAGAACATACCTCAGGGGCCATATAACCAAGAGTTCCGGTTTCGCCTGTCATGTCATTAGGGTTTGAGGCTTCAACACGAGCAACTCCAAAATCGGCAATTTTAATAGTCCTACTTTTGTCTAAGAGCATATTTTCAGTTTTCACATCTCTGTGTACAATCTTTTGCGAGTGCAGATAGCTTAATCTAGTAAAAAATCCATTAATTATAAAAATCAGTAAGCAACAGGCACATTAATAGAATTACAATAGGAGGGATAGACTTTGGCATCTGATGTTCAATTGTTCATATTTTCAACAATATCTACCAGGTTTCTTTAAGTAATTATGTCACTATCAGTAGTTACATTAAAGTATTAAAAACCTTCGCATTGTTAGTGTTAGATTTGTTTCGAGATCTTGACATTACACTGAAATTAATTTGTTTGACCTTTAAGTCTACTATTGCCAAAATGTACCTATGTAAAAACAAACGAACTACAAGATCAATACCCTCTAGCAAGATCGAGTGCCATTTGAACGACCACTTTAAAAGCCAGCTTCTTTCTTCTATTTTTTATAAGGTAATTCTTCAAGGCACCCCCAGGAAGATATTCCACAACAACACAACAGATATTACTTGGCATGCCGATTTGACCGTTTTCGGTTTGTACACTTAGTTCAGAAGATCCCATTGTCGCACCGATGAACTGTACACATGGCAGATGATAGTCAGCACAAGGGGTGGAAGTATGAGTGGGTAAGGTAAATAGGTAATGGGTCACTTCAACTTCGGTCAAAACGGGTTAGGTTGACCCGCTGACCCACCAACACTTTTTTGTCCATTGTTTGAACCTTATAAACTGAATTTTTGAAGTTTATAGATTAATTAAAGTATTGAGAGAACTTATCAATCATAACTAACTTTATTATAACAATAATCTAAGAGTAGTGATATATATGTCTGAAATATAGACCTAAAGATATGCCTAACTCATACATTGCTTGACATTTTTTTATAAAATTTTAGCACATCTTTAGGCATGTGATCTAGGCACATCTATCATTTTTCATTATCTAAGTCTCTTTGAAATAGAATGATTTAGTAAGTTTTTGGGAAATTGATTACCCTAATACCCTTTGGAAAACTTTCAACCTATTGGACCTGCTTCCTTGATAGCTATTGTTCTAGTTTACCCATTGATCATTATCAGCATAATTACTATCCTCCTGCTCTGTAAGAACATAATCTTAGGACATTAAGTTGAATGGAACTTGGTAAGATAACCTAGAAAGTCATGACTTGAATGAGCCTTGTGCTAGTGAATTTTAGTCGAATTAAGAAAAATGAACAAAAACCCTCAAATAAGACAGCATAATTGATAGTTAGGGGGGGGGGGGGGGGGGGGGGGGGTGTCGGAAGAGAAACAAAAAGGTATCAAACACTTGAATTGGGGAAGTACATGAAATAAGTATTTGTCATAAGTCCTTTAAATAATAACTAAAAGGAGATCTTTTAGCCCAAAATCAATATTAGAAATTCTATAAAGTGGCAAGTATTAAAAAGATACCAAAAAGTAAATACTTTTATTTCACAAGACGTGTTTAAAAGAAAAGTGTTGTGACGTTCATAAGACGTTGAGAGTACAAGAAAAGAAAACACGTGTTTTGGGATTACGTGCTACATTGAACCACAAAATCAAGCGGTGAACCAAAATAAACAAAAAAAAAAACCAATAAATTAAACTAGCAATCAAAAGATAAGCTTTCCATTGAAATTCTAATTGACATGCCACATATTCTATATAATATTAGAAATTGCTAGCCAAAATCTACAACTCGTAACATGAACATTGAATGCCACTAAAAGGTGCAAACGAAATGATGTACACAAAAATTCATGTTCACATCCTAAACTACAATTACGCACCATAAGTATATCATTAGGGTATGCCTTGTTGCCTTCACGAAAAAAGGAAAAAAGATAGGGTATGCCTGATTGGTAACTTTTGCTTATACATGAAGCATATGTTAAGTACAATAATCATATGTGCTAACCAATACTTTCTGAAAATTTACTTGGTTTAGCAACTTTCCTACATCCATAAGTGTCACTTCTAATTATATAATCCCTGAATTCAGCATTACATACATAAAAAATATATTATTGTCTTAAACAGAAAATAGTTGTACAGAAATAGCATAAGATAGGAAAAGTGTCCTTATAAAATGTTAATTGTATATATATTTCTAGTAATGTTAAATTTGATCCTTGTGCTCCAGCTTATAGCCTAAACAGGGTTACGTACATGATAAACTAACACTTTCTTAGGTGTTCAGTGAATCAGTGAGGTCTTGTTTCATAAATTTAATATTCAGTGTCAATGACCAAATAACCAATTATAGATGTTGGGGCAACGGAATAAGTACATGTTAAAAAAAATGGTCAGAATCGTATGCTTCTATAATATCTTCACACTAGTGTCGCAATTGTCAGTTTATAGTGTTCGGCAATACTAATTATAATTCTGATTTTCTGGTCATCCAGAGTCAAGGAAGTCAAATTGGAGAAGCGAGTAAAGAGTTGTTGTATGAAAACCAACTGTTAAGACATATAAAATGACCAAACACCAATTTAACTGATAACCAAGTTCTCGTTTGTCAAGTTGCAATAATAGCTCCAAAAACATATGCTAAATAATAGAAATGTGACCTTTGTGACATTAGGATGATCAAGCTTATGCCAAACCGCAACTTCTTGTGTAAATGCAGCCCTTAAAGATTGTATCTCGGCTTCTGTCCTGTGACCCTCTTCCCCCCAGTCCAGCAGTTTAACTAGCAATCACAAAAAGGAAAAAAAAAAAAAAAAAACCCTTTAAAATTATCCTAACTCACATTCTTTCTCAAATAAAGCTAAAAAGCATAAAAGACAGTAGTAAAGTATACAAAAAAGTGATGCATACATATATTTTATATATTAAATTAATTCAACTTAATAAAGTTGAGGCTGAGATCCTAATTTGTAGCCGTAAATTCATTCAATATAAAAGCAAATAAAATAATTAATCTTATTATTATTTATCATTTTTTATTTATTATATAGTATAAATAAATATAATATATAATATGTATAGTATTATATAAAAACAAGTTGGATCACATGAAAGTCAGAAAAAACAACATCATCCATCATCAATAGAAGTAACGGGTATCACCTACACAAAATTTTCAAACCTTATCCTGTGTAGGTCACGGATTACATGCTCAACATTTTCACTTTTTATATCAATCACAATCACACCGCCATCAACCACCACTCACCACCAATCTTCAAACATATACATACATATATACACACAACATGTATGTATATATTGTATAATGTTGAAGGTGAATAAACATTTTTCATATAATATATTCAGATTACTACGAGTATTAATTAACAGAATCTAACGAACTGAAATTATCTAACGAGCTGAAATTAACTAAGGTGATGTAAAAACAGAAATGAGAGACGAAATTGAAAAGCTAGGGTTCCGATAGACTCACCGGCGACATCGATGCCGTCGTAGACGCCACGGTGAACGGTGCCGAAAGTACCACGAGCTAAAATACCTTTAATTAAAAGCTTAGAAGGATCGATCTCCCATTCCTGACGTTCTCTAGTTGTAGATTTCAACGGAAGTGTGACAGCGGAAGCTGCGGCGGCGGCGGTGACGGAATCTTCAAAATCCGGCTGTTTTTTCTTGTTCTTTTCCATAGTCCATGCTCTGTTAAGATGTCTTTCAAGTTGTTCATCTAAACTTTTGAGATCAATTTGATCTGCTCTTACGAATCCGTCATTATTATTACTGTTACTGTTATCGTTGTTGTTATCTTTCATGTTTTCTGATAGAACGAATTTTGTGAAAACACGACGAAGTGAGTTTTTTAAAGTGAGTCTCAAATTGGGGGTTTTTGTCGATTCATTTCCCCCTCTTTTTTATACTAACGGGATATACACTGTACTTGTAATTTTAATTATTTTTTTTATTGAAGTTACACATATGGTCCCTTGACTATGGATTAAAGTACGTTTTAAACTTTTTTGTTGTGAGACGATTGAAGTATAACCTATACATATGTACATCTTATTTCTCAATTAAATTACTAATCTGTAACTGAATTTAATTGTTTTGCCATATATTTCCTTTCAAACAATTCGGGTGTGTTTAATATGTTAATGGGTTTTGGTATGTAGAATGGAGAATTATTCAAGGTGTTTGTTTTAAAGGTTTTGACTTTAAAAGTTGGAAATGAAACCCTCAATGCAAAATGAGAGTTTTTTCAAATTCAAGTATCTAAGCGGGTTTCACCATGATAAAAAATGATATGTATGTCTAACAATAGACATAAAGAAATGATTGGTTCATGTGCTAAAACGATAGGTGGAACTGAGAGAGAAACAAAGCATAAGTGATATGTCAATTAATTAATGGATTAGGCATATCTTTCCTATATACTAAATAGCTTATCCCCTATCTTATGTGTATATTTTCTACAAGCTAAAAGATGATTTGCCATATAATTCATCTCATTAAAACTACATGATTAAATCAATTAAAATGTCTTTATTATAAAATCCTTTCATGTTCCTTTCAAGTTATAGCTCATCTAATTAATTCTTTAAGTGCTTCAAATGAGGATTGTGAATGGGAGTATCAAGCTATCATGGTATAGGATAGGATATTTGCTTACATATAAATGAGATGGGTTGGTTGTTAGTATAATTAGTATATAGTATTGTGACAACCGGCACTTAAGGGTAGTAATTACCTTAAGCTAGAACATCGTTAAGGGTATTTAGTGGGTACTTAGGCTAAATACAGGACGCTATATATATAAACGTACGTAATTATTCATAATTACGCAAAACAATCAGATGGATTCCGACTTATACGGACGTTGGTGAAATATATTCATAAATAACGTAAATCTATTTCGTAAATAAATAGTCGTTATTCACATTATATTATTGTTGTATAATAATATACGAAACGTTATATGTTTTATATAAAACGTAACAAACGCAAAGTAAACGCGTGAATCATACCCGACAACCAAACGAAACCCGACAAACTTTTTAATAACATGGAAATAAAGTATTTTAAATAATACTTCAATCAAAAATTACGCGATTATATTGTCAACAAAACATAACGAATAAACATTTAAACGTATAAACTAATATACGCGATTAACGGGTAAAGGACCACAGTACGTAATGTAAATTTGGGAACTAATTTAACACACCCACATGGGGTGGGACCCACCTCAAAAATCTGCTCCTTTGACTCAAGGCCACCCCTCACTTATTTGTTCATTACTCCACTCCATACACCCCATTCGTCATCATTCCACACTCCACCCTTTCCTCCACCTTCTCTCTACTTCCCCCTCTCTCTCTATTTCAACCAAGAGGTCACCATCACAGCCCCCAACACCACCCTAATACCACAATCAAGCCACCTTATCACCGCCATAAACCGCCGTTCGACCACCACTTCGATTTTCAAGAAAACGAGCTCACGACTTCATCTTCTTCTTCTCTTCATCATCTCCTTTGTAAGAACTTCATTCTTCTCTTGTTTTACTTGGAACATACCTATAAACATGTTATAAGGTCCACTTAACAAGATCTTTGTAACACCCCAAAAATATGAAGGTTTTATTTTAGAACACGAGGGTATAATTATTTTAAAGTGGTGTGTTTTAAATAATACGATATAATAGAATACGTAAATGGTTTCCCAGTTTCAGACAATAGAGTTTAAAAGGGATAAATTAAATAGCCGACCTATATGTTTTATATGTTATTACGTATCAAAAATGTTCTAGAGATGTAGAGAGAGAGCGAGAGAAATAGAAAAACACAGGGACGATGCTAGTGATCAAATCGAAACTTCTAATCTTCAATCTTTGATTCTACTTGCTTAATTTCTTCCTCCTAATCCTCAAGAACATCATGTAAGTGAGTTTTCTCTATGATTTAACCTAGGGTTTTAGTTTTATGTGGGTTTCAAAGGGTTAATGGTTTAAATATGAAATTAGGGTTTTAATTTGATGAAACTAGTGTTAATTAGTGTTTTTATGATTGATTAGTGATATATAAGCATATATGTGTTCATGATTAACAAGAATTCAATTTAAAAGTGAGTAATTTGAAGTATATAGCTAAAGATCAAAGTGGGGTTTTGGTGGGGTTTCATGGAACTAGTGATTATGATATGAAATTGTGTTTAATATGTTTAATTGAAGTTAGTAAAGTTTAATTGTGAATGAATTAGTGTTAAAGTGAGTAAAAGATTAAGAAATTAGTGATATGTTCATAAGAGTTATGTTAAATATTTGTATAAATAGAGCTAAATTATGAACTAGTGATAATGAAGTATGATTATGATAATAGAACATGAAATTAGTAGAAAAGTAATGATTGTTAGTGTCTAAGTGTTGTTATGATGATATGTATGATTATGTAGGTGTTAAGAGATGTGGAGGCTTATGATGATCAATATGGTGAAATCGTCTAAGAGTTAAGGTGAGTGATACGGGGGTTAAACAGGTGATGTGATTGTGTAGTACCGGATAGCTTGCGGGCTAGAGGTTTACACAATCAGGAATAAGTTATTTGTTTATGTTTGTTTATTTATGTTTATTGCTTAATTTAGTTGTTGTGTTAAATTACTTGTTTATATTTATTTGATATGTGATTAAATGATATTTGGTAAGAAAAGTAGTGATTATCTCATTAGCTTGATGTTAGCCAAGTAATGAGTAAGTCACTTGCTTAAAGGTAAAGGAAAAGAATTGGTGATGAATAGTGTATGATTCAATTGTGTTGGATCAGGATTGCTTTCGAGTAAGAGGCTACACAATCGGGTGGAAGATGACTTGTTGATATATGTGAATTAAATAGTTATGATATAGTGAACAGTGTATGAATTGGTTGTATGTGTTTCCGGATAGCTTCCGAGCTAGAGGATCATACAATCACGTGAAGGTTATTTGTTATATGTTTTGTTTCTTATGTGTGTTTTAAATTATGTTAAAAGATGTGTTGATTAGTGTTTTTATTGTTGTTAGTTAGATTATGTGGTATGATTATGTGAAATGATTCAGTGGTGATCAGAGAGTTAACTGCGGTTAACACAGGGTTCAGTGTTCAGTGATCAGTGTTCAGAGCCCAGTGGTTTTGTGCTTATGTATTGTGTTGATATATGTTAAGTGTTATGTAGATTGCTTGTTTGATTGCCTGTGTACTCACTAAGCAGTTGTGCTTACCCGTTTCAGTGTTTATGTTGTAGGTTGATGTTACGCTAGCGATATGTGGATAGAAGGGTTATGAGAAGCTAGTGACATGGATATGGAGCATGCTTATGGTTAGAATATGCTTCTTTCTTTTGAATTGTTGTTTTGATGCCCAATTGTGTAAATCGCCCAAACAAAGAGTTTTCGAATTAAATATGTTGGTCAATATGTAGTAGATGACTTTGAAAGTCAAACAGAGGTACAGTGTCTTGTATATGTGTTTTGAAGGGTATGAAGTCATGCGATTGGTTTGGTTTGGTTAAAAATGGGTGAAAAGTATAAAGTGTCGAATTTGATTGGTTGGTTGAATATGGAGTTGACAATTAGTCAACTACATTGAAAGAGTCAAACATGTGTAGAATAGAATGTCGTTTGGTTGAAATATGGTTGATTTCTTAAACGGGTCAAAAAGGGGTTAAAATAGGTCTAAAGTTGTCGTATGGTGAAATATGAATGTGTTAATGTTATGGAGTGTTTGTCTTATACTTTAAGTGTGTTTTAATGAGTCAATGAAGTATGCAAAAAGTTAGAGTCTAAGGGGCTGTTTCTTTAGGGATTAATGGGATTATTGGGCCTCATGACTTATTCGGTCATCCATTTGCCATGTTTATTTAGGACTTATTGATAAATCAAAACTGCCCCACCGTATTATTCGGTCATTCTAAAAATTGATGTCCTCCCCATCTAGCCGGCTTGTTTCCCATACTACCCTTATCTAATTTGCCCTAATATTTCTCAGAACTAGCGATTTGCCAAATTATCATCGGCGACAACACCGCTACCACAGTCGTCGATTGCTCCATCTTCTCAGGTAAGTGTGTAAATTCTCTCTTTAAAATTGTCACATCTTCATCTATCCTTGTTGGATTTAGTTCTAAGATTCATGATCTATTTTATTAGTAGGTATGATAACAAACTGATAAATTGATTAGGCTTTAAATATACGATGTTTACCTAGTAAATTGTGAGAAGGCAGTAGGTACATCGATATATATATTAGGGAAAATGCAACAAGATAGATGACAAAGCAACAATTAATTAGAAGAATTAATAATATGTTTGTAGTTTCAAAAGAAAAACCTGAGTCGTATTATGTTCTAGATCCATATATAATTTATATTCTAAGGTTTTTTTCTATCAGTTTATGAATATAAGTTGCTACAGGGCATTTGTTTCTTGAATATGTTCATGTATTAAAGAAGCTATTTTCAAGTAACAGTGTACAAAGCTTATAATTTGTTAGTGTGCTTTTGTTAATGTCATATTATCATAATTTCCATCAGAGATGGAACAAGGAAGTGAGCCAAAGAAATAGAAAAGGGTTAACTGGAAGGATTGCAATGTGGAAAAGACATTCATTGAAACTTGTCTTCAAGAAATTGCAAGTGATGGGCGAGAAGGCGGTAGTTTGAAGGCGCTTTCATGGATAAAAGTTGCCGAAGTCCTAAAAACAACTCATAAATTTGTGGCTACTCGTAAACAAATGACAACCCATTTAAGCTATTTGAAGGGAAAGTATCAAGCTTGGTTGAAACTGAAAGCAAAAACTGGCAATGTTTATGATTCTTCCACCAACACGTTTAACTTGACGGAAGAGGAATGGGAGATAGAAATCAAGGTCATTACTTTTGCTTAACATCTTTATTATTTTGTTTAATTTTTCATACATTTGTATAAGTACTAAGGTTTTCAATGTAGGCAAACAAATATTGTGAGGCATTGAGGAGTACTCAACTGTTGTATCCCGATCTTTGTGCAAAACTATTTGATGGAGTTGTTGCTACGGGTATTCGAAGTTATGGACCAAGTTCAACCGAGCCTATGCCGGAAGTTCCAATAATTGACCCCCCTTCGGTTGTGGAAGTTGAAGAAGTTAAAGAAGGTGTAGAAAAGATGGCAGATTCAACACGTGCTAGTCTATCTCATACTCAAGTAAAAAAAAAGGAAAAAAATGGAAAGGAATCAATGTCTACTTTTGAAGAACAAATTGCTGGTGTTCTTTCTTTGGTGGCTGAAAAATATGCTAAACCCGAACAACCTACCATTGATGAGTGCCTAGCTAAGCTAGATGAGCTTGGATGGGAATCTGAGTGCTTGTTGTATGATGCAACACTTGCCATTTTTAGTGAAGATAACCCAGCAAATAGGATGGTATGGATGAAGTTAAAACCTGAAAGATGCGAGAATTGGGTGAAGAATCTTGCACGCATTAAAGGGATATTGTTGTAAGTTAAATATGTCCCGTGTATACTTATATTTTTGGATACAATGCTTGTCAAGTGAAGAGAGCCCATCAACTTGAGCCAGTCCTACTTCAGTTGGCTCATTTTTGTTAAATATGTATTATGGTAGCTTTCTTAACTTTCTGTTGCAATAGTTTTTTGGTGAATTACAAGCATGTATATTTTGGTATAGTGGCTAGCCTAAATTCCCTTGTTCTTATGAATGTAACCTAGTAGCAGGTTTGTTGAACTATTTCATTATATGTATTAGTTTGTAACCATGGGTCCATGGAATGCTTATGATCTCTTTGAACTATTATGTAAATAGTTACTTTGATCTTTCTTGAAGGAACGTAATGATTTACTCTGCACTTAAACTAGTGCATGTTTCAGTAGGTTGGTATTCTAAGATGGATTGAAATTATTAAAAAAGTTGATAAAATACCAGCAAATGATTCCATCAATTATAAAATAGTGAATATTTTTATAAATTGGTGAGTTATACAATTTGTCATTCAATAAAAATCAAATAGTGTAATTATTTAGTCTAGGGGTAAAATAGTTATTTTTATCATTCAGACTGTTTATTCAATACAATAAGTAAACATGATTATTCATTCACTGATTACTGCAGACAGTCATTCTATATCCCTACTGCAATCTTTATCCATATGGGACTTAATAAAAAATTTGGTAAACAGCCCCTAAGTACATGTAGTTTGTGAATTGAGTTGACACCAAAAAGTGGTCAAAACGACCTCAAATTGGTGACAAGTCCAAAATGGTTATTTCTGATAAATTTGAAAAAGTGTCAAAAGGGAAAGTTTTATAATGTTATAGTGGTTGTGTGTGCAAAATTTCAGGTCTTAATTCTCACCGAGTAAAAAGTTATGCTTGCTTGAATGTTGGTAGTTTTGAAGAAATATGGCAGTTTTGAGGGTGGCGTTGAGGGCAACGGGGCAGTTTTGAGGGTAGTTTTGAGGGCAAAGAGGCAGTTTTGAGAGGAAAGTGTAAAAATGAAAAACGTTCATTTTGTTACAGTAAAGGTGTCTGCAAAATTTGGTTGTCTAATTGTTAACGAGCAAAAAGTTGTGCATGTTTAAAAAGGGCAGTTTTGAGCAAATAGAGGCAGTTTTGAAAATGAGTAGTTTTGTCCAGATTGTATGTTGGGTAGTTAACTTGCGTAGTCTTGCGTGCGTACTCACGTGTCATATTTTAGTTGAGTGTCGGGACCTAAACAAGAGTATAAGTATAATAAAAAAAAAAAAAGGTTCTGTTTTCGGGGCTTTTCAATCTTGTCCAAAAATTATACGAAAAACGTTTTTATATCACAAAACATACACAGAAGTACCACTTGTTTTCTGATCAGAAAGTTTACACTACTTCAAAGAAATGTTTCGTACTCATAACTCAACAAAAAGTGACGAATCAAAAGACAAAACTTAAGTACAAGATCTTAGCTTTCATTTCCAAGTGTTTCGTAATTTTTCGACACCGTTTGATATCCGAAAACGAATTTATAAAATGACATAGACAATCTGACCTGATGGTCAGATTCTTGGACTAAGTTTGCGAGACCATAACTCGAGTTACACAACTTAAAATGATATGAGGTTTCTTCCTAGAAACTACAAATTTTGTTAGCTTTAAAAGTAGTATAATTACATCTCGTGAAGTTTTGTAGATTTTGCTTAGTAATTAAATAATCGCACTTGTATCTGGATTCGTCACAACTGGACGTCAGGGGATTTACTGTAACATCCTCATTACCGGCCTAGGAGAAATTTGGTAAATTACTTGATTCATTTGCTTATTTAATTGAGTTTAGAAATAATTCGTATTATTTGCCTAATTGAAATTAATAGGGTAAATGGTCAAACGATTTATTGTGATACATAAATTATTACTTGTTTTAAATAAATTTAGTTGACGGTATAATAAAATATATTTTCGCGCAAACGGTTTTTAGGTTCCAGACAATAGGTTTAGAGCGGGTATAATTTGGTACCAACTTATACCCACCCTTAGTTGGTGGATCGGTTTATTTTGTTTTCCCCCAATTCATTCTAACTCCATTTCACACACACTAAGAACTATGAAATCAAAAAGAAAACTTTGGGAAATCGATTAGAGCTTGGATTCGTGGTTACCACTTATCAACATCATCATCTACCTTGTTGCTACCTCGATTGTAAGTTTAAATTTGCTTTGAATATATGTTTATATGTTAGGGTTTGATGAAATTGAGTGAAAGGAGTAGAAATGTGTAGGTTTGATGATTGATGAGATTATTGTTGTTAGAACTTGATATATGATGATACCTTAAGTTACTTGTGTGTATAAATCGTGCAAAGTGTTCAAATTTGGTAAGTTGTGGCTTTTGGTTCTAGTTGAGTTCTTGCAGAATCTGGGCGTGCCTGATGATCTTGGGAATCCGGCGGATTCACGGGAATCCGGGCGGATTCCCCCTTTTTATGCCAGTCTGAGTCAATCGGGAATCCGGTCGTATTCTTTGGAATACGGCGGATTCAGACCACATGGGAACCGGATTCACGGGAATCCGGCGTATTCACAGGGCGTATTCCTTGGTTGGAGTTCTGTCCTATTTTGGAGCTGAAAAGGGGTGTGGAATACGGCGGATTCATGGGAATCCGACCGTATTCATTTGAATCCGGCGTATTCCCTTGGAATCCGGCGGATTCCCACTGTTTGCAGGAAATTGTTATTTTAATTGCTAGAACTTGTGTTAATCAACTTGTATACTATCTTTATGATACTTAATGCTTGCTGAACTGATATTAAGTGTTTAATGAAAGTTAGATATCATATGAAATGAGTATTAACTCGTAATCCTCTTGTGTTCTCAGATAAACCGAAGACTCAATAATATTAGATCTTTGAGTGAAGACGGTGACTGTGAAGGGTGAGTGGATCATTGACTTTCAGTCTAAATTAGTTGTAACAATCTGGTTACAATGGGTAAGCATGTTCTACTGTTACACTTTGTATAAATTGCATATTGCCATGATGATTATGGAATGTGCTATCTTGTCAGGGGTCAATATGAAATTGGGTTTGGATACTGTTACTTTTGACGACATGATGACCTTGTACATGTGTTGTTTATTGAAATCATGTCGTATGTAGTAATGGTACTAAACTATCGGTAAGACCACTGTTTGGCCTTCAGTGGTTATAAGTGTTACTTGGGGAACCACCGCGGCATGAGGGTACCTCAAGGACCACCGATCCTCTTTGATATATTTGTTGTGATGCTTTGTGGTGATCAATTGCTATGATAGTTTAGATTGATAGTTGTGATCTATTCACTTAGCTTCGTGCTAATCCCTCTCCTCACTTCTTGCAGATTACTTTTGATGTGGGTGGGCAAGAAGTTGGTTTGAAGAATGTTTGACTGCCTACTCTGACTATATGACATGTCGTCATTTCTAAACTTATGTTTTGAATTTAAATAACACCTAACTTAATGTTTGTAGTTAATGGGGTTATTGTATCAACTCATCATGCATGCATAGATTGTGTTTTGGGAACTATGTTATACGCAATCTATAATGCATGATTTGTTTTAATCGCTTCCGAAGAATATATATATATATTAAAAAAAATGTCTCTTGAAATCTTGTGGTGTTATAAATTGGTATCAGAGCTTAGGTTTGGGTGAATTGAGCATGGGTTAAGTGTTCAATCCCAAATCTATGTCTGTCAGTCAAACATTCCTGTGAGTGAGATTTTGTTAGCATGTGAAGTTGGTTAGTATATAGGTACTAACAACTAACGTGTTATGAGATGTTGTTTTGGGTACAGATATGGCAGAAAATGAACCTCCAGCCGACACCCAATGATGCCTCTCGAACTAATGTATCCCCTAATGAAACCCAAAATGTTAGCCAGGGTCAAACTGGTACTTCCTTTTCTGCAGGGGACTTTGATCATGATGACTATATGATTCATTTAGAGACAGAAAATCTGAGACTTAAGGCAATTGAACAACAGTTTTTGCAACAACAACAAAACCGGTCTTCTCAACAAATCTTGCAATCTTTGCCACCAAATGTTAGCGCTGTACCACCACCTTTGGTGACCTCGCAGATTCCATTATCTCAGCCTTATTATCATCATCCACAACACCATGGAACCTATCAGACTTCGGCTCCGTTCTCTTCCGGACCTACGGGTTATCAGACTCCGGTATTTCAAACTCAGGGGCAACCTAAGCTATGCTCTTTTAAGACCTTCAAGTCTTGTGGACCATCGGATTATTCGGGTAGTACAAATCCCTCCGTTACCTTGGATTGGCTAAGGGATGTGGAAAGAAAGTTTGAGGTTTGTCGATGTGAAGAGGAAGTCAAAGTTCCTTTTGCGGTGCAACTTCTTAAGGGTCCAGCAATGGTTTGGTGGGATTCCATTACATCTCATTTTACCCCACAGCAGAGAGCATCGATTTGTTGGTCTGATTTCCACAATGAGGTTTGTAAGAAATATTGTTCGGGATTTGACATGACTCGGATTCGACGCGAGTTTTTGGATTTGCAATTAACGGATAAGATGACGATGGATGATCTCATTTCCCAATTCACTGACAAGTTGAGATTCGTGCAACAATGGGTACCGGAGGAACGTATGAAGATCGATCATTTTGTGGGAATGTTACCGCATACTTATCGGACGACCGTGAGACTGGCGGGTACTCTTTCCCAAGCTTTTGATCTTGCCCGTTCAGTGGATGGAGATGTTAGAGCCCAGGGTTTGGAAGTTAAGGAAAAATCTTCATTTAAACCCATAGGTGAGTCTTCGGGTAGTCCTGGAAAGAAGAAATGGCAGGGATCTCATCAATCCAAGAAGCTCAGTTCGGATAGTAAATCATTGGATAGAACCAATTGGTGCCACAACTGTAAATCGAGGCACACAGGTCCTTGTACTCCACAAACTGCTAGGTGTATCAAATGTGGACAACTTGGTCATGACATCAAGGATTGTGCGTTCCCTAGGCATGTGTGTTGGAATTGCCAAAAGGAAGGTCATCGTTCGGGTTTGTGTCCGGAGGCTGGAAAACAAAAGATGGGTGGGGTCGGAGGGTCTTCATCTTCTGGCCAGAAAAGAAAGAATCCCCCAACGGCAACCGGCAGGGCATTCCAAATGACAGCTGATGATGCTGTCAGGACGGAAGATGTTATAACTGGTACATTTCTAATCAACTCTGTACCAGCTACTGTTCTGTTTGATTCGGGAGCCAATTGCTCATTTATATCTATGTTTTTCTGCGATAAACTGAAATTGACTCCCACTTGTATTACAAATCCTATTGAGGTTGAGATAGCAAATGGCAAGATAGTTCCAGTTACCACATCGGTGACTGGAGCTAGCATATTGATTGAGGATCATAGTTTCCCAATTTCTTTTCTATTGATGCCTATCCCCAGTTTTGATGCGGTTTTAGGCATGGATTGGTTAAGTAAGAATAAGGCAAGTATAGAGTGCCATAAGAAACTAATTAGGATTCCAATCTCGGATGAGTCATATGTCGTGGCTCGAGGGGAACGGGAAAGAGGTAGTATCCCTATGATTTCTATGATGAATTGGTTAAGTAAGAATAAGGCAAGTATGTTCTACTGTTACACTTTGTATAAATTGCATATTGCCATGATGATTATGGAATGTGCTATCTTGTCAGGGGTCAATATGAAATTGGGTTTGGATACTGTTACTTTGGACGACATGATGACCTTGTACATGTGTTGTTTATTGAAATCATGTCGTATGTAGTAATGGTACTAAACTATCGGTAAGACCACTGTTTGGCCTTCAGTGGTTATAAGTGTTACTTGGGGAACCACCGCGGCATGAGGGTACCTCAAGGACCACCGATCCTCTTTGATGTATTTGTTGTGATGCTTTGTGGTGATCAATTGCTATGATAGTTTAGATTGATAGTTGTGATCTATTCACTTAGCTTCGTGCTAATCCCTCTCCTCACTTCTTGCAGATTACTTTTGATGTGGGTGGGCAAGAAGTTGGTTTGAAGAATGTTTGACTGCCTACTCTGACTATATGACATGTCGTCATTTCTAAACTTATGTTTTGAATTTAAATAACACCTAACTTAATGTTTGTAGTTAATGGGGTTATTGTATCAACTCATCATGCATGCATAGATTGTGTTTTGGGAACTATGTTATACGCAATCTATAATGCATGATTTGTTTTAATCGCTTCCGAAGAATATATATATATATTAAAAAAAAATGTCTCTTGAAATCTTGTGGTGTTATAAATTGGTATCAGAGCTTAGGTTTGGGTGAATTGAGCATGGGTTAAGTGTTCAATCCCAAATCTATGTCTGTCAGTCAAACATTCCTGTGAGTGAGATTTTGTTAGCATGTGAAGTTGGTTAGTATATAGGTACTAACAACTAACGTGTTATGAGATGTTGTTTTGGGTACAGATATGGCAGAAAATGAACCTCCAGCCGACACCCAATGATGCCTCTCGAACTAATGTATCCCCTAATGAAACCCAAAATGTTAGCCAGGGTCAAACTGGTACTTCCTTTTCTGCAGGGGACTTTGATCATGATGACTATATGATTCATTTAGAGACAGAAAATCTGAGACTTAAGGCAATTGAACAACAGTTTTTGCAACAACAACAAAACCGGTCTTCTCAACAAACCTTGCAATCTTTGCCACCAAATGTTAGCGCTGTACCACCACCTTTGGTGACCTCGCAGATTCCATTATCTCAGCCTTATTATCATCATCCACAACACCATGGAACCTATCAGACTTCGGCTCCGTTCTCTTCCGGACCTACGGGTTATCAGACTCCGGTATTTCAAACTCAGGGGCAACCTAAGCTATGCTCTTTTAAGACCTTCAAGTCTTGTGGACCATCGGATTATTCGGGTAGTACAAATCCCTCCGTTACCTTGGATTGGCTAAGGGTTGTGGAAAGAAAGTTTGAGGTTTGTCGATGTGAAGAGGAAGTCAAAGTTCCTTTTGCGGTGCAACTTCTTAAGGGTCCAGCAATGGTTTGGTGGGATTCCATTACATCTCATTTTACCCCACAGCAGAGAGCATCGATTTGTTGGTCTGATTTCCACAATGAGGTTTGTAAGAAATATTGTTCGGGATTTGACATGACTCGGATTCGACGCGAGTTTTTGGATTTGCAATTAACGGATAAGATGACGATGGATGATCTCATTTCCCAATTCACTGACAAGTTGAGATTCGTGCAACAATGGGTACCGGAGGAACGTATGAAGATCGATCATTTTGTGGGAATGTTACCGCATACTTATCGGACGACCGTGAGACTGGCGGGTACTCTTTCCCAAGCTTTTGATCTTGCCCGTTCAGTGGATGGAGATGTTAGAGCCCAGGGTTTGGAAGTTAAGGAAAAATCTTCATTTAAACCCATAGGTGAGTCTTCGGGTAGTCCTGGAAAGAAGAAATGGCAGGGATCTCATCAATCCAAGAAGCTCAGTTCGGATAGTAAATCATTGGATAGAACCAATTGGTGCCACAACTGTAAATCGAGGCACACAGGTCCTTGTACTCCACAAACTGCTAGGTGTATCAAATGTGGACAACTTGGTCATGACATCAAGGATTGTGCGTTCCCTAGGCATGTGTGTTGGAATTGCCAAAAGGAAGGTCATCGTTCGGGTTTGTGTCCGGAGGCTGGAAAACAAAAGATGGGTGGGGTCGGAGGGTCTTCATCTTCTGGCCAGAAAAGAAAGAATCCCCCAACGGCAACCGGCAGGGCATTCCAAATGACAGCTGATGATGCTGTCAGGACGGAAGATGTTATAACTGGTACATTTCTAATCAACTCTGTACCAGCTACTGTTCTGTTTGATTCGGGAGCCAATTGCTCATTTATATCTATGTTTTTCTGCGATAAACTGAAATTGACTCCCACTTGTATTACAAATCCTATTGAGGTTGAGATAGCAAATGGCAAGATAGTTCCAGTTACCACATCGGTGACTGGAGCTAGCATATTGATTGAGGATCATAGTTTCCCAATTTCTTTTCTATTGATGCCTATCCCCAGTTTTGATGCGGTTTTAGGCATGGATTGGTTAAGTAAGAATAAGGCAAGTATAGAGTGCCATAAGAAACTAATTAGGATTCCAATCTCGGATGAGTCATATGTCGTGGCTCGAGGGGAACGGGAAAGAGGTAGTATCCCTATGATTTCTATGATGAATTGGTTAAGTAAGAATAAGGCAAGTATGTTCTACTGTTACACTTTGTATAAATTGCATATTGCCATGATGATTATGGAATGTGCTATCTTGTCAGGGGTCAATATGAAATTGGGTTTGGATACTGTTACTTTGGACGACATGATGACCTTGTACATGTGTTGTTTATTGAAATCATGTCGTATGTAGTAATGGTACTAACTATCGGTAAGACCACTGTTTGGCCTTCAGTGGTTATAAGTGTTACTTGGGGAACCACCGCGGCATGAGGGTACCTCAAGGACCACCGATCCTCTTTGATGTATTTGTTGTGATGCTTTGTGGTGATCAATTGCTATGATAGTTTAGATTGATAATTGTGATCTATTCACTTAGCTTCGTGCTAATCCCTCTCCTCACTTCTTGCAGATTACTTTTGATGTGGGTGGGCAAGAAGTTGGTTTGAAGAATGTTTGACTGCCTACTCTCACTATATGACATGTCGTCATTTCTAAACTTATGTTTTGAATTTAAATAACACCTAACTTAATGTTTGTAGTTAATGGGGTTATTGTATCAACTCATCATGCATGCATAGATTGTGTTTTGGGAACTATGTTATACGCAATCTATAATGCATGATTTGTTTTAATCGCTTCCGAAGAATATATATATATATATTAAAAAAAAAAAATGTCTCTTGAAATCTTGTGGTGTTATATTTACCAATTTATTTGACCCACTTAACTTTAGCCAAAAATTATGGAAAAATTATTTTAGAAAGCTAAGACATAGAGGAATGTCTGAAAATTTTCTTGGAATTTATCCCGAAAGTTAGACTAGTTAAAACGAGCCACGAAAAACGTATAAAAACTGATGAAAACTAACCGGGGATTGTTTTGGCTATGATTTAAAAACGAAACTTTCGGGTTAACCACAAAACGTAAAGCTTACTTTTTATTAGTCCTAAAACATATTTAAGGGTTGTGAAAAAGTTTAGGGTCAAACCGAGCACGTTTGACCAAGTCAATAAAAACGAGCCTCAAAACGATAAAACGCGAACCAATTTATAAAATGTTAGGAATTTAGCCCGAAATGAGTTTTGGTAATTTTATTACGAACTTAGACAAAAACGACACGTATAAACCCAACCCGAACGAAAACGACATCCGAAAACACTTAGACGAAAAACGATTTTTGCATCAGATCATTAGTGTCGCAGGGATTGCGACACTAACCCATGTGTCGCTATATTGTTCGAATGTCGTAGACAGCGACACTAACCTTGTGTCGCTATGATCATCCTTGTGTCGCAGACTACGACACTGACCGTCTGCCGCACTAAATCAATTTTTACAAAAATGGCGACACTGACCTCAGTGTCGCATATTTTACGAATTTCTCCTCGATAGCGACACTAACCTCTGTGTCGCATAATTATTAGAATTCCACAACCTGCGACACTAAGCTTAGTGTCGCAACATCTCTGATTTTCACAACTTGCGACACTGACCTCAGTGTCGCAACCCCTTCTTAGTGTCGCCTTTCACAGTCTGATTGAAAAACACATTCTCACCAAGTATTCGAGTTCGAGTAACAACAACCAAACTATATACGACACTACTCGTACATGCAATACATATATGTTTATAAGTATACAATGAAACAAACATAATAATAATGTTTTTGGGAATTATTATTACAAAACGTCACCAACGGGCCGTACACTATTTCAAAAATTTCAAACACTTGGACATAACTAGTTGAGTGGACAACTAGCATAGATGGATTGTTAGGTCATCTACTTACATACAACCTTATGCGTTTAGGAAGCTAGAGGGTTACGGATTTGGAAAACACACTTGCTTTTAGAAACGCTAGCACCCACAGGTGAGTTTCATAGCCCATTTTTAACTGGTTTGATTTACATTGGGGTGAGAATGCATGTTCCTTTTCATTGTTTTATGAATACAAGTACAGAAAACGCATAATATTTGTTTATAACAAGTGTGCTAGATTTAGGCACTAGCAAGTTTCACAAACGTACTTTCGGATAAGTTTCAAACGCATGAACTTATAGCAATAGCAAAACAAATGCGATATTGCGGTAGAGCAATACAAACAGATGCAATATTGTGGTAGAGCAATACAACGGATACGATATTGCGGTAAAGCAATACAAACAGATACGATATTGCGGTAAAGCAATACAAACACTTACGATATTGCGGTAAAGCAATACAACCGATTACGATATTGCGGTGAAGCAATACAAACACTTAAATCTTGTGATTTACATTTACCATATTGTTGTAGAGCAATACAACTGTTTAAATCTTATGATTTGCATTTACAATATTGCTGTAAAGCAATACAACTATTTAAATCTTGTGATTTACAGTAATGATATCATGCTAAAACGATACAATTGCTTAAACCTATGAACCTACCAACATTATTGTTGACCTTTTAGCATGTATTCTCAGGTTCACAGCAGCAATAGGATTGCTTTGGAAGCAAAAAGCTCGAGTCGCATATTTTACAACAACTTTCAACAAGAGATTTTCCTTCATTACTATATTTTGTATAATTAGTTATGTATTAGAATCTCTCTACAATAGATGCGAACTCTAGGGTTTGTGTAACTGATTTGTAAACAATTATGTATTTTTGAAATGTATTTTCAAACGACGCAGATAGAGGTCGTTTAATATAACTTTATGTAATGGTATTGAATTTGTCGCGCTCCGACTTGACTTCCGCTGCATTACAAATTTGAGGGTGCCACAAGTATCATGCATCCATAATCATGAACTAGCCGTTTGAATCTAGAAATCGATAATTTCATAGTCACGCAAGTCAATGCCAAAGGCTTCAAATTCGAAATGTATATAGATTATCACTCTGTAAGTTACATTTGACTAATAGGTGCTTCATTATTTGAATATCATATAATTCATCTCATTAAAACTACATTATTAAATCAATTAAAATGTCTTTATTATTAAATCCTTTCATGTTCCTTTCAAATTATAGCTCATCCAATTAATACTCTTAGTGCTTCAAATGAGGATTGTGAGGGGGGTATCAAGCTATCATGGTGTAGCATAAGATATGAGCTTACATATAAATGAGATGAGATGGGGTGGTTGCTAGTATAATTAGCATAGAGTATCATGCATCCATAATAATGAACTAGCTATTTGAATCTAGAAATTGATAATTTTATAGTCAAGCAAGTAAATATCAAAGGCTTCAAATTCAAAATGTATATATATACTATTGCTATAAGTTACATTTGATTAAATGGTGCTTCATTATTTAAATATAGATGTGCCAATTTTTATTTATTTTTGGTTCGGTTTTTGTTAAGGTACTTTACGTGTAATTTACTTAGTAGTTATAATGATGATATTGATAAGGTATATTTCAAGTCAAAACAAACTTGGCCATTACAATACATAGGGTAGGGTTCAAATGAGAATAGGAATTTGTGTGAGAATGAGGGAACCAATAATATCAAACATGTGTACAAAGAGAATGTTCCACATGTACAAAACCCATTTACCCCCAACATCAATTATCTCACAAACGACAAATCGAAAAATTATGAAAATTGCACCATTAAATTCGTCGTTTTCTCCTCTTCGATTTGCCGTCCCTCAAGACATACTTTCGAAAAGTTTTTTTTTTTTTTTTCATTTTTTTGGTGGGTTTAACATTTACTAACACATGTGTTAAAGTGTTGCGTTTAGGGTTTAGGGTTTGGGGTTTAGGGGTTAGGGTTTGAGGTTTCTCCCCGAAACCCCAAACCTCAAACCCTAAACCCTAAACCCCAAACCCTAAACCCTAAACGCTTTACAAAACGCTAAACCCTAAATCTTTCTAAACCCTAAACCTTGAACCCCTTCTAAACCCTAAACCCTTATAAACCCTAAATCATAAACCCTACTAAACCCTAAACCTAACCCTAAACCCTAACCTTAACCACAAATTAAATGTACAACTAATCACTAACACATGTGTTACTAATTTGTGAAACCCACCAAAAAATGAGAAAAAAAAGGTTGTCAAAAGTATGCCTTGAGAGACGGCAAATCGAAGAGGAGAAAACGCTGAATTTTATGGTGCAATTTTCATGATTTTTCAACTTACCGTTTGTGAGATATTTAATTTTTAAAAATGTGGAGGAGAGAGAATAAAGTGTGAAGGAGAGAGAATAAAGTGACACATGACAGAAATCTGTTAGTTCCCTCATTCTCACTCAAAATTGGTGTACTCATTATCGATAATATCATAAATCTCCTATATAAACATTCTAGTTACAAATTTTTCCACCTAAATGCCCTAATATCATATTTCCCCGACCTAAAGCCTTAATCTATCATATTTACCCATTTTTCAAATTTAATTATATTTAACCTTTTTAACTTCACAAATCTATACCCCTTATTAAGCATTTTGATATATGGGCTGAAAAGTTTATAACAAGGGATATCCGAAATTACTAAAATGACCCTGTGTTAAATTACGTCTCTCCTCACCTTAACCTATCCACGAACCTTATCCTATCCCGGAAACAAAATACTCAATTGTTAGGGTTTTATCCATCGTCATCTTCATCTCTATCATTGGCCACTTGCTGGCACCTGTATACGCGTGTTGATGCGCCAGCTTATATCCTATCAACTGTCGAAGAATGAGGCTGACGACATCAAAGAGGAAGGGGAAGGATAACATGTGGTTTGTGGAGTATCGATAATGCCACAGCAAACCGAAGTTGTGGCGGCGGAGATCGCCGGAAGAAAATAGATAGACGGCGGACGCAAGTACGGAATTTGTCGGTGAAGCAACAGAGAGGGAGAATGAGTGAGCGCAATGATGTAGCTATGGTTTTTGGTTCGATGTTGATAATGTGCTGCGAATTTAGGTATTACTATTTTTTGATAGTTTTGTTTTTTTGGGGTTTTTTATGTTTTGTTAGATCTATGTTAGGGTTTTGAATTTTCTTATAGATTATTGCTGGATCTTTGCTACTTGATGCTTGATTTGATATATGAATCAATTTAAGTCAGAAATGGTGTTCCTTTGTTTTTAATATGACTTTGGTTATTGTTTTATGCTAACCTGTCTTGTACTATTATATTAGGAAGAGGACTTGAAGCAATTCCGTCAATGGGGAAGCAAAACACCGGGCCATCCTGAGAATTTTGAAACTCCCAGAATTGAAGTTACTACTGGTTAGTGCTCGTATATGTATAGATGATAAAGTATTATGAGAAAATGATTTTGTTTCTAACCGATTTTTCAATTATATCATCAGGTCCTGTTGGTCAAGGTATCGCCAATGCTATTGGTCTTGCTCTTGCTGAGAAGCATTTTGCTGCCACATACAACAAAAGCGATGCTGAGATCGTTGACCACTACATGTAATATTCTTTGGATTTGTGTTTTCATGTTTTGATTGTTTACCACTGGAGAACAAAGTCAATGGGTATGCTTGCTTTAAAGTTATTAAAGAGTTATCAAATATGCTCGATAAGTAGCATTATTACCAAAATTACCTTTAAATTTCACTGACATATGTTCATCTGACCAATTTTTTATATAATGGATGGTATATATGTTATTGCTTATACGATTTCTACCCATTTTCTTGTTGCCGTTTAGCTTGATATAGGTAAAAAGGATCAGTTTTTTCAAAATTGTAACATGTTTTTCTTGTGTTTGAATGTTAGGATTTGTGTTTTCATGTTTTGATTGTTTACCACTGGAGAACAAAGTCAATGGGTATGCTTGCTTTAAAGTTATTAAAGAGTTATCAAATATGCTCGGAAAGTAGCATTATTACCAAAATTACCTTTAAATTTCACTGACATATGTTCATCTGACCAATTTTTTATATAATGGATGGTATATGTGTTATTGCTTATACGATTTCTACCCATTTTCTTGTTGCCGTTTAGCTTGATATAGGTAAAAAGGATCAGTTTTTTCAAAATTGTAACATGTTTTTCTTGTGTTTGAATGTTAGGATTTGGTTTCATGTAAGTAGAAGCAAAACCTGAAAGCTGTAGCAACAAGGACTTTTTTTGTGTTAAAAACTGGTCTGATTAAATCCTGACAGTCAGTTAGTTAGCGGCTCTATACTTGGTTCGCAGTCGGTTTTGGCTAGCAAGAAGAGTAACAGACAGGTAACTTTGACTAGAGATGCATCATCTTATCAAAACAACGCCTTGCGAATATGCTGTGCTGAGTATTTTATGGCATTTTGTGTGAAAAGGCTATTAGACATTATTATGTATGTATATAAAAACTCAAGCATAGGGACTGATCCTCAGAGTTCCCAATTGAAAACTAGGTTGAAGGTGGAAGTATAATCCTCGGTTAGAAGAGTCTTTGGATTGACATGATCCATTACAATAAGGTACCTATGTGTTTGGAAAATAGTATTTGGTTATATTTATTGTTCTATTTGCTGAAAGGTTGTTTATTTTATATGTATTATATTATCCAAAATGTTGATTGCGTGAAATGCTTGTTTACATGCTACTCGTAATTTGAAGCAGAAGGTTATGTATTGTAATGATGAGGTTTGTACTTTGTAGTACCGTGCTATCTTTATGGTGATGTAAGATAACAATTCTTGTACTATGTATCGGTATCATATTGTTTCCGCTTCATTGCGCTGGTAAACTACTATTTCATTATCAAGTTTATGGCTTCTTTTTTCTTAAATTATTACAAATCTAATTATATATTCTATATACAAGCTTTTATGAAATGATACTTAAATCTCATAGCCAATTCATATACAAGACAATGTACTCTATTATACTCCATATTGATTAGTCAAGCCCATAATAAATATCATCAATCCCACCTTGTAAAAACACGTTATCGAAAGAATATTAATTATCCTTTTTTTATTGCAACAATATGTTTGATCTCACAGTTATCAACATTAATCACCACTTTTTATCATTTTTATATATATCATTCCGCTGCAACGTTACGGGTAAGCTGCTTTATTGCATTATTGCAGATGATTTCATGCTCGATGATGTGAAACCAATCTATTCATGTGCGCTTGGATTTTGCTATTTGAAGTTTAATTTTATTTTCAACGTATTATTATTATTATTTGTTTGATTTAAACTGTATATTTTAAATCAATTTTACAATTGGTATTTCAGTATATTTTATCATAAATTTCAAATATGTTCCCGCCGCATTGCGCGGGTTACCAGCTATTATATATCAAATGAGTATCCTTGTCTTTCTAAACTAGATTACCATTACCAGCAAATAACTAAACAAAAAGGAAAAATACATAGCCCGTCGATGTGAGATTACTACATGTGCGCACTAAATTTTATTGCTAATTGAGTCCAACAACAAAACAATTGTGTATTTGAGTATATTACGAATCATTCAGTACACACATATATATCAAAAATACCAAGTCAATATGACAATTCAAACTGCAATTTATTTTCTTACCGAAACCTACAGATTAAATTTCATTAGGACTTTTTAGTTAATTAAATCTCAACAAAATGGAAGAGTTTAATGGGATAAACAATCATACTCTTTAAAGCTAAATTCATGCAAGGGTTTGCTTAACGTAAGATATATAAGCAAGAATAATGTTTAGCATATTTAGGATAAGGAAGAGAAGGGTATGATGGTCATTAGATTCATAATTTATATATGTAACATTCACTTTAAGAGCCTAGTGGTAATCGAGTAATTTCCTGACTTTAAATTATTATTTAAAGTGTTAGGAAATTAATTTGTTATTTTATTAAGTTTATTGTTAATAATTAGCCAAAAGTCAAATGACTTATTGTGACTAGTAAATTATTGACTGTTTTAACTTTATATAGTTGACGGTAAAATATAATAGTTGAAATCGTAAATGGTTTTTAGGTTCCAGACAATAGATTTAGAATGAGACTAATTTTAAATGGTATACGGAGTCGGTTTGGGTGAGAACCGACTTATGTTTTCTTAAAACCCCAACCTTTCCCAAACATATGTTTTAACACTTCCTTTCCAAAAATAGAACACACATGAATTGTCCCTGTGATTCCTGCGATCCAACCAAGAAACAAGAATCAATCAAGAAACAAGTTTAAAAGTTGAAATCGTCATCATCTCATCTTAATTGATATGTAAGTTGGTTCTTAAATTGATTTATTCTAAATTAGTGATTATGATGAATTGATGTGGGTTATTGAATTAGATATGAAACATGTTGTGTGATGTTTATAAGTTATTATCGACATATAGAACAAACTGATTATGATAATTTGGTTATGAAAATCGAGTTGTAGCAGAAATCATAGTTGTAGGTCTGGAAACGAAAGGAATCGCGACGCGATTCATTTAATTTCGCGACGCGATATAGGTATAAACGCTACGCGATTATGAAATAAAATGGCGACGCGATTTAGGTAAGTTCGCGGCGCGATTCCATGTTAAACGCGACGCGATTCTAAATTTTTGTTTTGCAAATTTTGAAAGTGCGCAAGTGTTTTCAGGGTAGCGAATAAGTGACAAATTTTATTGACTCGTATTGAGTTGAAATTCGCATGGTCACTCGAAAACGGCCCAATGATCAAAGCTCTATTTTAAGAGCCTAGGCAGTTTTTGTCCATTCGGGGCTGTCTTGGGGCCGAAAATGACATTTTTCAGTTCTTGGACCTTATTTCGAGACTTTCTGATTACATTTCGGATTGGACTTTTGTTTCCTTAGACCTCAGGGATTAACTACTTGAGTGAATATGTTATGATGATGATTTGGAACTAGATAATTGAGTAAATGATTATATGAGTTGATTTGTTGTAACTTAGTTAAAACCATTAGTTGTAAATATTTACAACCTGACTTTGAATTGTATTTTGATGCTATGTATTGAGATATGTTATATGATTATAAAATGAGTTAATGTTATGGGACGCATTACTAACTCATTATTTAATTGTATTCTCAGATACGGAGAAGGCTCAGTAATATTAGACTTCTGAGCTTGCTACTGAGGTAACGGTGAGTGGATCTGTAATCCTCAGTGTGATTTAGTTGTAACAATTTTGTTTACAACGGGTAAACGTAGTTTACTGCTTTGATATACTGTTTAGTATGCTATGATGTAATTGTTGTGGATAGACTGCTTAGTCTACTATGATGCCATGGTGATTATGGCTTATGTGATTATCTGATACATGGCCTTGGGCAATATTGTAATACCCCGCAATTTTGACATAATTACAAACAGTATTTGCACGCATTTCTAGGCTAATTCCCTACTTGAGTGAATTCACACTACTTTTTTTGAGATAAGTCTAGCAAAGCCCAACTATTTAATACGTGAGGTATTACTATTTTTGTAGTTAGTTATAATTACGCGCGAAATTATTGGATCGAGTCCGACACAGTTAACTTTGGACGTTGGTGACCACTTTTATAAATAACGAGGATATTTACCTAAACAAACATTTTCTACCTTATATTATTGAAACAATATACGTTATGTAATACATTTTGGACGAAAACGTAACGGAACGCGAAATAAACGAAATAACGCGAACATGAGACCCAAACGGGTCGGCCCAAACCCGCGGACCCAACCCAAACTGACCCACCCACTTTTCCCCTTTTTATTTCCTTTTCTTCCTCATTTTTACAGACACATCTACACCTACTCTACCCCCTCTTCTCTCTCTCATTTCGGCGAACCGAAACCAGCCCCAAAACCCCTAAATTTCACCACTAAAAACGCACCGAATCACTAAGCTACTTCACGAAGAAACGATCACGACATCATGAGCTTCATCTCCATCTTTTTCATTTTCGATTTCGAGGTAAGAAAACGTTATAACTCTTTTAAAATACTTATAAAGCTTCTATTTACATGCTAGAACGTTTACATAACGAAATTATGTCCAAAAACCGACTTAAAATGCGTTTTTAAAATTTAAAGTACGATCGGTTCGTCCTGCGAATCGAGATCCCAGATTTTCAGTCGTCCTGCGAAGTGAACTGAAACTTCGACTCGCGAAGTCAACCTGCGAATTGACCTGACCTGCGAATTGACCTAACCTGCGAACCGACCTGTCCTGCGAGTCGAGACATGTGAGTCGAGACTTGCGAATCCACTATATCTTGCGAGTCCAATCTCAGTTCGCATCGCGAACTCAGTCCGCGGCCAACCTTGGTCAATTTTCCCGATTTTGAATTTCCGATGCATTTTTCACCAAAGTAATGTAGGAGAAATAAAAATTTTCCAAACTGACCTGGCAGCTCGACCCCAGCCAGGGGCTCTGCCCCTTGGACCCCGCTACCAGGGGCGCTGCCCGCGGACCCCCGTCATCCATTTATACAACAATCCGAACACAAAATAACAATACTTTGAAACTATTTTTTACAACCGTCACCAACGGGCCAAACATGTTTTGTAAAACAAACAATTGAACAAACTTTGGACATAACTGGTTGTGTAGACAACTAGCATAGATGGTCTTGCGAGACATCTACTTATATTACTATCTCTTGCGTTTAGAACATTAGGAACTTGACTTGGGCACACGCTTTGCTAGCTCTCACTACTTAGCTCACGAGGTGAGTTCACAGCCCCACTTTTAACTGTTTTACTGCTTTCCAATTTGGGGTGAAAAACATAGACTACTAATACTACTGATTGCCATGACTACACGGTTGTATACCTGTTTTACTCGAACGATTAAGGGTGCTAGCTTTTGAACTATACTGAGAATACTTGTATACTAGGGGTATAAACACATTATAAAACGCTGATAAGTTTTATAACGAATTGTTACTGATGAAATAACATTTTCACATTTACAAACTATTACGACTTGGAAACTCGCTGGAGAACAACCAACAACACCTTTTACTAAACCGATTGAGAAGTCCCTACGTCTTGGGCACACTTACAAAGTCTCTACTTCTTGAGCAACTAATGGATTCTACTGACATGGACCAGACCCTACTGACATGGGTAAAGGGACACTGACACTCCCTACTATTTGAACCTTACTGACATGGGTACTAGATCCTACTGACATAGATCCATTATACTTATTGAACATGGGACACTGATACTCCCTACTACTCGAACCCTACTGACATGGGTACTGAATCCTACTGACATGGACCCACCAAACATCTAATATGATACTGATCGTCCTACAAATAAATAATAGGATACGTATTTTCCTACAAACAATTAAACTGTACTTTGGGCTACATCCCAACCGAACTATATTTGGATAACATTCCATGAAACTTTACCTAATTGTTATGGCAATAACTAATTGAGAACACATCGAACTTATCAACCAAACTTACAAACTTAAAACCTATGAATTCACTCAACCTCGTTGTTGACTTTTACTATGTTTTTCAGGGAACTAGCTGCACGTAAGAACCGCCTGCACATATGGAACTCTAGGCGACCCGCGAAGCATTTAGGATGCCATTTTTGAAACAGATTGATTTCTTTTATATAACTAAACCGATTTAGTCATATTTACGAAATCTACTTTTGTACAACTTAACTACTTTTACACTTGTACGATTCGATGAATCGTAAAACTTTGTAACTATTACTCTTGGCATCTTAATATATATGTTCTGTTGTAATCATATGCTCTGATATGTATGCATGTACTTTGTATACGTCGACACCCCCACTCGATCTAATGCTTCCGCGAACTTCTGATAATTTTAATTAACGAATTTGGGGGTGTGACAACTATATAGATTGAGGTCAGCCTAGTGCTGGACTTGTTGCTTTCATGGTGGCCAGCATGAGGTTTCCTTGTACATATCGTTAATAGGAACCTTTGTTGTATGAGGATTGCAACGAGTTATCGGTTATTCACTGTATTGGCCTACAGTGATTGTAAAGGTTCCTGCCCATTGTGGCATGAGATCGGATCAGGAACCGCCGATCCTCATGAGGGTATGTGATGATGAGCCTGTTGTGGTAAACAGGGTTGTTATATGTTTACGATGCTTTGCTGTAAACAGATTTGTTATGCTAAGTTGGACTGTTGATTAATTATTTCCTCACTTAGCGATATGCTAACCCCACCACCCCACTACTTCTTGCAGGATATGATTAGATAATGGGCTGGGCAAGAAGCTTTTGACTGGATGGAATGTTTGACCTGGCGGTTACTCTGATGTTGCTTTGATAATTTAAAGTTGTGTTTTGGAATTATATAACTCCCAATTTGATTTGCTGGGATTTCAAACAGTATAACTTTATATGTTTAATATATAATGTAATGATTTAACCTACGCTTCCGATGTGTTGTATAAAAAAAAATGGTTCTGAAATGTGGGGTATTATAATATATTTGAATGAAGTAATTATGATTAAAACATGGATGTGGGTAAATATGGTAATTTGTAATTATGATATTATCCCTAAATGTTAATAATTTACTGGTAAATGATTCATTAAGTATTTATGATAATTCTTTGTGAATTCACCTTTTATTTTGACGTTAAAAAAAATAGGTGATTATAAAGTAATTGATAGGTATATTAAATCCTACGTAGTATATTTGAGTTCCTTTTTCGGTTTAAATTAAAACTATTTAATTTTGTTACATAAAACCTATTCGTGATCTAATCGTTTAACACTTCACAATATAATTATTTAATAAGTAATATATCAAATAATACCGGATTCGTGCATCGCACGGGATATACACTAGTTAGACTTATATCTTCTAAGTCTATTACTCATTCTCATTATACCTTTAATGGGATAATTACCTAGATATACAAAATGGACATAGTATTTTACACAATATCAACCCAAATTTTATTTTCACAAAATATCACTCAATTCCGCAACGATGTAGAAAATGCAAGATTTCAATTTCAATTCGCAATATAGCATTTCGCAAAATCGACATAGAATTTCGCAATATATCATTTCACAAAACAATATACTATCTTGCCATTTATGCAAAAATTTTATCTTTTTATGCTGTATTGCGAAATGCTATATAAATCTTGCGAAATGCTATATTAATCTTGCGAAATACTATATTGCGGAATGCTATTTCAATCTTGCGAAATATATTTGTGAAATTCTATATTGCGAAACGGATATTGCGAATTGATATTGAAATCTTGCGTTTTTCTCCATTCTTGCGAAATTGATTGATATTTTGTGAAAAATAAAATTTGAGTTGATATTATGTAAAATACTATATATCCATTTTGTATATCAAGGTAATTATCCCTAGTCTTTTGATAAGGGTTCAATTGAGGGTTTGGAATATGTTTTTTCAAAGTGTTTATCTTCTTAAAATATGCAGTGCTAGGTTGCTAGCATATGTTTAAAGTAAAATGTTTATTGATTAAAATTTAAACATATAATAAGCAGTTTTCAAAAGGTCATTAATTTGAATTTGCTTATCTATATAAGCCTAATAAGCAGATACATGCATGCTCAAATAAGCAATCCAAAGCACATCCGAAGTAGAATTCAAGTGATAAGAAAAATGAGTGATTGCTAGTCGGCTTTCATTTTTTAAAAGAAAATAAAATGATAGGAACTCAAGCGAAGGCTTTACAACTTTCTTCAATTAAGAAATAGCGTAAATGGATCTATCATGCGGTTTTGGACACTACTACAAATTTTTTTTTAAAGAAACCTCTTATTAGTATAAAGACCTTTTGACTAGAAAACAATAGGTCTTTATTCTGGTCAACAATTGACCATACCAAACCAACGGGTCTGTATGTGAATTTCCGGGAAAGGAGGAGTGTTAAAAATATGAAGACCACTTGATTTCTAAACAGCAGGTCTCCATTGGTCTTTATTCTGGCGGCAACTATAATCCCAAAACAATTCAATTTAATCTCCAAAAAGTTAAGCGACCTAACTTCCCAAAAAATTCAGGCATTTAATCCCCAAAAATTCCAAACACGCCTAACTTCATTCCTCCATCTTTCTTTTAACTACCCCCAAAATCAATTTCTTTTTTATCCCTAAAACCATTGCTGCTAATACCGCCAGTACCACTTCCATTCATAGCTCGCCACTTACCACATTACTGCCTCGCTTTGTCTCCATTGCGACGCCACCATCAAGAAAACGGTAATTGTTTTTTTCCTTTTTAGGGTTTACATTGTTGTATAATTTAGACCCAAAGCTATAATCTTTCTAGTCATATAAATATATAATTGCTATCGTAATGTTTTAAATATTGAAATGTATGAATGTAATAGATTTATGTATCACTCTTATTTTTGTATGAATTTGATTGTGCGTTTTTAGATCTGATAATTGGTTATGTAAATGACTACCAATGGGGCTTTGCCTCAGTGGTACCGCCGCCGCAAATCCCCACGCCCCACCCGGGTTCAAGCCTCTGGGAGTACAAAAAATCCTATGCTCCGTGTGTGGGGTCACTGGGGCCAGGTGTTTAGCCGGACGGGTTTCCTCTTGCGGGTGGGGCTCCGTGGATCTACGGATCCGGGGTTAAAGGTTCCCTCCAATAACCCTTTTTTTTTTTTTTAGTTTAGGCTCATGTAATTTCTCTTGAATGTTGTTAACTTTTCAACATTGTTGTAATGTATGCCATTTAAAACAACTAGTTAAATGACTATGTAAAAACTAGACTCAAAACATAAGTTTAACATGTGGTATTCAGGTCTTAAGTTAGGTGATTTTGTATTGCAAATGTGGTCTTTTTGTAATACGTGGATTATTATTAGCATAGATAAATGATCATCAACTATTCAACTATACTTATTATTATTGTATTGTATCCATTAATTACTCCATTTGTATGAAGTTGTATATGTTTAATTTGATTGTTTTAATATATATCGTTTTATGATATTAAAAAAAAAAACTCTTTAGCAATGGGATCTGTTTCTGAACTCTATTCATAATATGAAGTTCTTTTAAAGTACAGAAATTAATCTCATAACTCATAAGTATTCTACATATATTTTTGGTTGATTATTTTTGTGATGTTGTATGTGATTTGGATATAATTTGTTACAAAGTGAGTAACTGTTATTTAACCTCTTTTATGATTATATTTTTTTTGAAAAGTCAGACAGAGTACATTAAATAAAAAGGTTTGCTCCATAAGAGCTTCGAAAGATCGTGGATCTCTTTAATTCTTTACCATCTAAAATTACTCATACAGCAGGTGGTCTAAGGCAAGTTATTCTTGTTTCTTTTATGGTCCTTTTTATCATGAACTTTGCTAATTTATTTTGATTGTGATCACCAATAGAAGTGATACTTGTTTTGATGATAATTTTTCTTTTCTTTTCTTAACAGTGCACCTCTGGAGGCTGGATAATTTGTTGGTATAGGACCCCATTTCAGAATGAACCCAATTATAAATGTCTCTTCTTTAACCACACTTTTACTTCATTAACGGTCATGAAACTTTATGACGGTCTTTAATAAGGCTTTTATGTCAATCAAATTTTACAGGACTTAGGACCATTTAAAGTTGGGGCAGGGTGATCAGAGACTAATATACAATGTAGGTAATCTTCAATTGGTGTTTTCTCCATTGTGTTTGTTTTTATTATTGATATTATTCTAATGGAGTAATAAAAGGTTCACTTGTTTAAGGTGTGACAGGAGTAAGGGATAGAGTCCCTCAATCTAGACCTTGCATAATGTATTAGAAACATGATTTTTTGAATTTCCCTCAATCTAAATAATTGTTCGATTTCTTGTGACTAGACTATATCCACTACTGCTATTGCTTAGAACAACTTAACACATAGTTGTACACTACTTGAATTTTTTCTTCTATTTTGAGTAAGTTAACAAGTTGTTTAGAAAATGAATCTTATGACTGATTAGATTAAGTACACTGCCGTGTTTTGGGCAGTTCTATTTCCAGGTTCTTTGGTGGCTTTTAATCATGAGATGTCGGAAATGATACCTCAAGTAGCTACATCGGAATATATTGTGCTGGGAATCTGGTATAATGCAGCAGTAAGTATAAAATACTTAAATACTTGAAAGCGAAACAATATACTTAAATGTATGTACTCATTGCACTCCATTATTGCATTTGTGTGTAGTTTGTGCATAGATTTTCTTCCCACTACCATTGATCTTATATCAACTTTATTTCCATGGCGATTGATTGGGTATATACCAATATGCCGCAGCTTCGGGCCTGCCGAAGCTCCCGAAGCTCCGCCTAATATTAGTAGCTACGTCCGAGAGAATCTTTGACTGAAATACGGTAACCAAGGATGGGACTCACCACAGGGAAGACTTTGGGTTACCAATAAAGTGTGTAAAGGTAAGGTCATGTCAAAAAAGAATAAAGGTAAGCTATCACTAAAAGAGGAAGGTCTGCTGCGCCGCGCTGAGCTGCGGAAAGCAGACCAACTATTTATGGAAAGGGAATCTTTGCTCTAGATTAGTATAAATATGCAGTATCAGCCCAAGGCAAAGGGACACAACACTTTCATTTACTCACATTACTTACTCTCTCTCTCTAGAATATTTACTCTCACAAGTCCGTAGCTTATTCTCTTACCATCACCTCTTGTCGGAGGTTCTCGGCCTCGTGGCGTACAAACCGTATCTACCTATAACGTAGATACGGGTACCAATTGGGAATCGCCAGCCGATAAGCTCTTAAGCTTCGGCCCGAGCACCTTCATCCTAACCTATATCTGATGTTTGCAGCAAAGACCAAGCACGGGTGGACGAGACGCAGCTCTTGAGTATCGTCCAGAAGAAGGTTCTTAAGCTTCGTCCTGGGGCTGCTGGTTTTTGTATCAACATTTGGCGCCATCCGTGGGACCGGCATAACGAGGCCCGTCTCGCCCCTTTCTTTCAGACCCGACCGGAACCGATGGTGGTTTTCGAATAAAAGGTTCTGGATCGATCTCATCTTTATAAGCGTTATTATTGTGTTTACTTTTAACAAATCATCAAGAACGTACACACTAGTGTTAAAGCTCAGTTTCGGTTTGTTTTCTTCAAAAACCGAATAAACACACCCAAGTCTAAGACTTCATAACCGTTTTTTAGAAGATTCCTTACAAGGAAAAGATTTAAAATCGTATTTTATGAAAAACGGAGCAACTTTAACTCACTTTTGAGAAATGGGTAACATTTGTACTCACCTCCGTCCATCGGATATAATCTTTTTTATATATAATAGTGTGCCTATCTTGCATGAATGAATAAAAGAAAGAATAGTTAAGTGAAGAACGCACGTGACTAATTCTTTAAGTGCTAAACTAGTGTAAACGTGTAATGTTGTGAAAGGAGTCTTTTACTTTGCTTCATTATTTTTCAGAAAAGTTCAAATAAACATGATTTTTCTAATAAAGTCTATCCCCTTTTCAGTTTTCACTATAATAGTCAATTTTTAATAGAAGTTAATTGCTAACCGTTGTATTCCTACACATGATATGCATACACTTTACAATGCATAAGGTATAAATACATATCTTTATCATCCTAGAGCATTACTTTCAATATATACATAAATAAATACAATAACGTGAGGTTAAGGAGGGTACCCCTTCCATACCACCACCTTCGGCGCATCATCTCCGGATAGACACCGGCGGTTCATCACTTTTGATCTCGTTTAAGCTGGAGATGTTCCTTTCATGGAACCTACTGCGGTGCAGCATTTTGTCCGGAGCCAGTTTTAGCCGGAACTGTCACACCCCCAAATTTATGCTGCGGAAGCGATTCGGGTCGGGGCGTGACTAATCAATATTCAAAGCACCAAAGTACAAACAAACGACTCTAAATGAGACGTTTTGAAAATAGTAATTACATTACCAAAATAAGTTTTCCAAAGCTGCGAATTTATAAGAAATTTCCAAATACATAATTTGAAAATACAAAAGTAAATGCAAAGTGGTCCCAAGTGTTTGAAAGCATGCGACTCGAGCTAGGATCCTGATGGGCCGATCCTACTATAGCAGTACCTGAGAATACAACGCTAAAAGGGTCAGCTATAAAGCTGGTGAATCTCACAGGTTTAACATGAACATTGATGTGATCAATATGATTATCTGACGATACTAAAATGTTATAATTGAACAATGATTTAATCAACTATGATGAAACCAACGCAGGTTTTCCAAACATTGAACAAACCAACGCAGGTTTTCGAACAATATGAAATTAAACAAGGGTGAAACCAACGCAGGTTTCGTAACATTGAACAAACCAACGCAGGTTTTCGAACAATGTTCTATTATGATTTTGCATTGCACTAAGCTATGGTTCAAGGCCTAACCCGATTTTCTGCCTCCCGAACGGTGTCAACACCCATAACAATTACTAAAATGCCCGTTTTTAACTTGGTTGTAGCTAGCAACCCGGACGGGGACGTCACTCCCATGATAGATCTATCTTTTAGTAACCGCGCCTTATTAAGTTAATGAACCATACACGATGAGGACTTTCCCGAATTAAAACACTTGTGCAATACTCGAACAAGGAAAATCAAGACCAAATAATGGTAGCCAAACAATGTAACTAATATAGTTAACTGAATTAAATAATCATTTAATTCCATGAGTTAATAATCAAAATTAACTAATCAAATAACATATGATCACGAAAACAAGTAAGCATCGTATCTCACCCCAATATTTAAAAACAGTAAAAATGGGGCTGTGAGACTCACCTGGCGAGCTCGGTATGTGAATACTAGCAAAGCCTAAGCCCAAAGAAAGTCTCTAACGTCCTAAACGTATAAGATTATAAGTATAAGTAGTTGGCCACTTGCCAAACATGTTACTTGTTCACTCGTCGAAAGATCATTGTTGTTTTAAAAGTTTGTACGATCCGTTGGTGATGGTTTCGTATTAATAATTCAAAATGATATTGTTATTATATTTTGTGTCGTCGTATACTTGTAAAAGTATATAATCATCGTGTATACAAGAAGTATTGTATATAGTGTAGTTATCGTACCATGTATCAACACTTAGTGAACATTAGAGTTTTTCAAATATTAATTGTTAACGACACTCGTTGTTTCTACTAATAGTGTATATGTGGAGACACTTGGTTAAGTGTCGCAGGTAACCTTTTAGTGCAAGTTGGCAACACCGCATAAAATTCGGGGTTGGTGCGACACTTAGTGTATGATACAAAAAGTAAGTTTTTCGTTAATGGGAACATGACCAAACGAGTTTGGTTTGGCCCAAAACTTTTAGGAATATCTTAAATATGTTTATAAAGCTCAAAAAAGTCGTCGTTACGTTTTATAGTTGATTTGAAAGTGTCGTTATTTAAATTGTGTCAAAACAGTCCCCGAAACTCATTTTCCAGGTTTTTCGACTTCTTTCGAGCTCGTTCTCGGAGGTCAAAATTTATCGAATGAATCCGAAATTTTTACACAATAATACTGCATATGATAGCTACTTTCTGAAAAAATTTTCATGGATTGTAGAAGTCTATAACTCCCAAAACAATTTCGTGATCAAGAGTGTTTCGGAAACTCGTTTTTCAGTAACATTCTCTACAAATCAGTCCCTAGAGCAAATTCTGAGCATTTCTAGCAAAAGTGTCCAACATGAAAGTTGTTCCTAACGAAATTACGAAGATTTCCCAAGTGGTATCATGTCCTAATTCAATACACACGATTTATTATGATTTTTCTCCCGACAGGACAGAATCTGTCCCGAAAACAGTTTTCGTACGAGTTTAGTTCTCTTAGTTTTTGTTTCGTTTTCGTTCATGATCCTTAACGAGATGAACTTATAACATGTTATAACACCTAAATACATAAAATAAAAGTAGTAGCAAAGGGGTTCTCACCAAGCTTAAAGATGAAAAATCAAGATGATGATGATGTTTGTTTGAAGCTAGGTTTCTTCCATTTCTTTGCTACAATGGAGTTAGATGATGATGATGATTTTTATGATGATTATGATGATGGTTTTGGGTCTGTGTTTGTGCCGTGAATAATGTAGGAAAAAGATGGAAATGAGAGTTGTTGAAAACAAGTGGAAATGGAATGGTGTATGTGTGTGTGAATGAGTATTCAAAGAGTTAAAGGTGAGGGGGCACATGGCCTTGGGTATGGCCGGTTCTTGTGGTCAAAGGGGGATGAGATATTTGTTTTCTTGTCCCCCAAATAATTGGTGTTAAGTTGGTTAATTACCCGTGTTCGTTTACCCGATCGTATTGTAGTATAATGTTTTTAAACTATAAATTTGTAAATATAAAATCGTATAAGTTTTTAATCGAAGTATTTCATAAAAATACTTTTAACGAGATATAATAATATATCTTTATTTCAATTCGTTTTGACATATAGTTTTCTGTATCCAAAAATATTCCGAATAATTTTCTGAGTAAGGAAATATTATTTCTAACATTAATATTTCGTTTGGAGATGTTTTGTACTAACTTTTATTTAAAAGTTTTCGAGTGCTTTCATATTGAATTCAAAGATTATTAAATAATCTTTGAACGTTATTATATATATTTATATCTATAATACTTGTACACTTCAGTAGTTTGAGTATATAATACTTGAATTGAAAAGTTTAAATTCGGCGCGAAATTTGGGTCATTTTTGACCGGGTGTCACATTCTCCCCTTGTTAGGAGAATTTCGTCCCGAAATTTGTTCATAGTAATCGTCGGTATGTCGGAGTAATATTATGTTTATCTTCTAAGAAAGTTTGTGAAATTAGTGTGAGTGGCACAATCGTGTGTATAAGGTTGTCTTACTCCCCTTGTTGAACTATTGCCCTACTGGCGACTAAAGGAATAGAAGAAATGAGTTTTGATATATTTAACCATTTTGTTTGTGAAAGCAAGTTCAGTCAGTCAGTCGCTAGAGTGTAGCTACAATTTGTACTAGTAGCCTAGAGTATCTTTGTAAGTTCTACTGTTCTCATAAAGTCTGTGATAGTCTGTAATGTTGTAGAGTGAACTAAACTCTACTGGGATAATTTAGAAGTCAAGGTGTAGTTTTCTAATCCTAATCATTTTTAGGATTTATAGAGCATAATGTAGTAGCAGGTAACAATCAAGGTTAAGTAAAGCAATAAATTACAAAAATAGTTAGGCTGTCGAAGAATGAGAATACCCGTGTCCTCATTTGGGTCTTAGTAGATTTTTCTTATTAAAGCAAGGATGTCATTATGTACAGTGTAAATATATTTTTTTTTTTGACCATTCAGAATATGTGTACTATAAATAAGTTTACACGGTTTGAAATTTTGAGAACTTTATAAAACATTTCGTAAGAAATTCGTGTTACATTTTGTTAAAAAAATACATTTGTTAAAAAAAACTATGATGGTGAAAGTCTGTTGAAAACTTGAAGTCCAATGAAAACTTGAGTCGATTAATGGTTTAGTTGAAACCCTTATCAGCGACAAAGTTTTGAAAATTTTGTTTAACAAAATCTGTTCAAAAACAGAAGTTATGAAAAGTTTCGGGGTAAAAGCATGTTGAAATTTGTTGAAACTAGTTTTCCTAGGATACACCTAACAGTACAGTGGAGTACGTTGTAGAATGTTATAGACGTATAATTAGGTAGGCGGTAGTAAACAAATACAAAGTGCCGTTCTTCATATTAAGGGACGATGGAGTAGCTATATTTGTCGTTTTTCAGTGGTGTAATTAGTAACGAGAGTATCATCGTATAAGGCCCATTCATATATCTTTAATATATAATAGCCTGGAACGTAGTATGGATTTGAGGCCTATGTATGTATATATATTTATAACACATAATAGTCTAATCATATATGTATATACCATATATACCTATATATTCATCTAGTCGTGTCTAGCACAAAGCAATTAGAAGTCCCGGTTCTCTCGTGGTCAGAGTCAGCTAATGCATTCCTGTTCAATATAACCCCTTTCAGATCTTACATCATCTTTGTTTAATTGTACATAGTTAGCTACGCTATGTTAAATTAAATTCGTATGATGTAATCCCTGAACCAGTCATACCTAATAAGGAATACTGCCTAACGGTCATAGTCTAGGCCCACTACATGCAACCTAGTTCACTATAACCTTAGGCTCTGATACCAATCTGTCACACCCCCAAATTTATGCTGCGGAAGCGATTCGGGTCGGGGCGTGACTAATCAATATTCAAAGCACCAAAGTACAAACAAACGACTCTAAATGAGACGTTTTGAAAATAGTAATTACATTACCAAAATAAGTTTTCCAAAGCTGCGAATTTATAAGAAATTTCCAAATACATAATTTGAAAATACAAAAGTAAATGCAAAGTGGTCCCAAGTGTTTGAAAGCATGCGACTCGAGCTAGGATCCTGATGGGCCGATCCTACTATAGCAGTACCTGAGAATACAACGCTAAAAGGGTCAGCTATAAAGCTGGTGAATCTCACAGGTTTAACATGAACATTGATGTGATCAATATGATTATCTGACGATACTAAAATGTTATAATTGAACAATGATTTAATCAACTATGATGAAACCAACGCAGGTTTTCCAAACATTGAACAAACCAACGCAGGTTTTCGAACAATATGAAATTAAACAAGGGTGAAACCAACGCAGGTTTCGTAACATTGAACAAACCAACGCAGGTTTTCGAACAATGTTCTATTATGATTTTGCATTGCACTAAGCTATGGTTCAAGGCCTAACCCGATTTTCTGCCTCCCGAACGGTGTCAACACCCATAACAATTACTAAAATGCCCGTTTTTAACTTGGTTGTAGCTAGCAACCCGGACGGGGACGTCACTCCCATGATAGATCTATCTTTTAGTAACCGCGCCTTATTAAGTTAATGAACCATACACGATGAGGACTTTCCCGAATTAAAACACTTGTGCAATACTCGAACAAGGAAAATCAAGACCAAATAATGGTAGCCAAACAATGTAACTAATATAGTTAACTGAATTAAATAATCATTTAATTCCATGAGTTAATAATCAAAATTAACTAATCAAATAACATATGATCACGAAAACAAGTAAGCATCGTATCTCACCCCAATATTTAAAAACAGTAAAAATGGGGCTGTGAGACTCACCTGGCGAGCTCGGTATGTGAATACTAGCAAAGCCTAAGCCCAAAGAAAGTCTCTAACGTCCTAAACGTATAAGATTATAAGTATAAGTAGTTGGCCACTTGCCAAACATGTTACTTGTTCACTCGTCGAAAGATCATTGTTGTTTTAAAAGTTTGTACGATCCGTTGGTGATGGTTTCGTATTAATAATTCAAAATGATATTGTTATTATATTTTGTGTCGTCGTATACTTGTAAAAGTATATAATCATCGTGTATACAAGAAGTATTGTATATAGTGTAGTTATCGTACCATGTATCAACACTTAGTGAACATTAGAGTTTTTCAAATATTAATTGTTAACGACACTCGTTGTTTCTACTAATAGTGTATATGTGGAGACACTTGGTTAAGTGTCGCAGGTAACCTTTTAGTGCAAGTTGGCAACACCGCATAAAATTCGGGGTTGGTGCGACACTTAGTGTATGATACAAAAAGTAAGTTTTTCGTTAATGGGAACATGACCAAACGAGTTTGGTTTGGCCCAAAACTTTTAGGAATATCTTAAATATGTTTATAAAGCTCAAAAAAGTCGTCGTTACGTTTTATAGTTGATTTGAAAGTGTCGTTATTTAAATTGTGTCAAAACAGTCCCCGAAACTCATTTTCCAGGTTTTTCGACTTCTTTCGAGCTCGTTCTCGGAGGTCAAAATTTATCGAATGAATCCGAAATTTTTACACAATAATACTGCATATGATAGCTACTTTCTGTAAAATTTTCATGGATTGTAGAAGTCTATAACTCCCAAAACAATTTCGTGATCAAGAGTGTTTCGGAAACTCGTTTTTCAGTAACATTCTCTACAAATCAGTCCCTAGAGCAAATTCTGAGCATTTCTAGCAAAAGTGTCCAACATGAAAGTTGTTCCTAACGAAATTACGAAGATTTCCCAAGTGGTATCATGTCCTAATTCAATACACACGATTTATTATGATTTTTCTCCCGACAGGACAGAATCTGTCCCGAAAACAGTTTTCGTACGAGTTTAGTTCTCTTAGTTTTTGTTTCGTTTTCGTTCATGATCCTTAACGAGATGAACTTATAACATGTTATAACACCTAAATACATAAAATAAAAGTAGTAGCAAAGGGGTTCTCACCAAGCTTAAAGATGAAAAATCAAGATGATGATGATGTTTGTTTGAAGCTAGGTTTCTTCCATTTCTTTGCTACAATGGAGTTAGATGATGATGATGATTTTTATGATGATTATGATGATGGTTTTGGGTCTGTGTTTGTGCCGTGAATAATGTAGGAAAAAGATGGAAATGAGAGTTGTTGAAAACAAGTGGAAATGGAATGGTGTATGTGTGTGTGAATGAGTATTCAAAGAGTTAAAGGTGAGGGGGCACATGGCCTTGGGTATGGCCGGTTCTTGTGGTCAAAGGGGGATGAGATATTTGTTTTCTTGTCCCCCAAATAATTGGTGTTAAGTTGGTTAATTACCCGTGTTCGTTTACCCGATCGTATTGTAGTATAATGTTTTTAAACTATAAATTTGTAAATATAAAATCGTATAAGTTTTTAATCGAAGTATTTCATAAAAATACTTTTAACGAGATATAATAATATATCTTTATTTCAATTCGTTTTGACATATAGTTTTCTGTATCCAAAAATATTCCGAATAATTTTCTGAGTAAGGAAATATTATTTCTAACATTAATATTTCGTTTGGAGATGTTTTGTACTAACTTTTATTTAAAAGTTTTCGAGTGCTTTCATATTGAATTCAAAGATTATTAAATAATCTTTGAACGTTATTATATATATTTATATCTATAATACTTGTACACTTCAGTAGTTTGAGTATATAATACTTGAATTGAAAAGTTTAAATTCGGCGCGAAATTTGGGTCATTTTTGACCGGGTGTCACAGGAACTCACCATACGGAGCATAACATCCGGCCAACGCCACCGGAACTAACCTCAGCCGAAGCTGATGACTATCCGAAACTTCATCCTCCGGAACCACACGTAAGCATCACTTCCGGATAGCCATACTCGACTAGCCATCCTTGGCTCACCAACTCCGATCCATAACCTTCGAAAGATCACTTCCGGCCGAAGGTAACAATCCGGAGATTAAAACACCGAGCTAAATATCCAGTAGACATCTCCGACACTCATACCCACTATCATCTGTGGAAACCTCGGTGCGTAACTCATTTCGGAGCTACATCTTTATTTGAGCTCGCTTTACATGAAGCTTCACTTAAACAGAGCTCACATCCTCTCACGGTGTCCGGAGCTTATTTCATCCGGACCTCGTTATTCACAAAATATATCGATTCCAAAGCTCGTTATCGTCGAAGCTCATACATTCCGAAGTTCCTTGTCGTTGGAGCTCATCCCAATTGAAGCTTGTATGACCATTAATTATTTACCAACTTGTCCATTCCGGACCTTCAGGGTCGAAGCTTACCTTCTTGGTCGAAACTTACCTACGCGGTCGGAGCTTATTCTTAGTCGGAGCTTATTCTATGATAGCAGTTAGTTTTGAAACTCACACTTATCAGTAGTTAAATTATTCCAAAGTCCATATTTTCAAGACTTGAGCACCTTAGCCATAGTCTATCCCAAATGATGTCAGGACTCGGCGTTGCTTGTTCGACCGAAGCTTATTGTCTAACATAAGTTTGTTTATCCGAAGCACATCTCCTCCGGAGCTGCATCTTAACCGAGTCGCGTTTTAACTGCAAAGTGTTTTAACCAGAGCTGTGTTTGATCTGAGTAGTGCTTTCAAAGCCGGAGCTCGTCTTACCCATTAGTAGCTCATCGCTGACAACACAATTATGAACCTATCTCTTATATACTAACCGAAACTAGTGTTCGAGTACCAGGTTCTGAATCAATCTCATCTTTGAAAGCTTTATAGTTGTGTATATCTTCATCTTTAAAAACACACGCTCGTGTTAAAACTCAGTTTTTCCTCAAAAACCGATAACACACTAAAGTGTATAAGACTTTACTATAAATTTTTGAGAAAATTCCTTACAAGGGAAAGATTATATATTGTTTTTTATGAAAAGCTAATCAATTATTACTCACATTAAAAAAATAATCTTGGGTATAAACAAGGTATACATGTTTGTGAACTTAGATCTACCATATATCTCCATATTTTGTATACGTGGCCAACTGTCAGTCGGTATTTGGACCACAAATAAAACTATGTTCACTTCCCAAATTTTGAAAAGTAATAGTTTTGTAACCACCTAAGAACACTTATGGGCTAGATGAATCTACACTTCAGTCGCAGCTGAGGTTATACCGCCCAGATGCATCCACCTTAAAGTCGCACCTTAAGTCACATACGTGGCTATGCCGTCCAAATGAATCTACACCTATAACGTAGATATGGGTACCAATTGGGAATCGCCCGCCGATAAGCTCTTAAGCTTCGGCCCGAGCACCTTCATCCTAACCTATATCTGATGTTTGCAGCAAAGACCAAGCACGGGTGGACGAGACGCAGCTCTTGAGTATCGTCCAGAAGAAGGTTCTTAAGCTTCGTCCTGGGGCTGCTGGTTTTTGTATCAACAGCGATGGTCTAATGGTAATATATTCTTGCTGTATGCATATTTGCTAATTTATTGTGTCTCCAATTTAGTGATTGCAGAGAGCAAGAATGCCGAGGTACACATCTTGAAAAGATGGAACTTGATGTGCATAAGGGAGAAGTGACTCAAATTTAAGAGCAGTATCGATTGATTAAAGACCATACGTGAACTCGAAGTTAGATGGTATGGTTTGGATATTAATTGATGTATTTTCCTTTGTAGACCAATAAACTATGATTTGTTGTATAGATATATGTTGTTTTCTAAAGAAGTATTGTTAAACTTATCCATTATATATGTTAGATTTGTATATGTAGTTTGTTATGTTTGTTTAGAAAGTTTATACATTACATATATTAGTTGGAAATTTGTACAACAGTAGCTTTTGATTTTTCGTATAGCAGGTCTTTTGGATTAAAAATTGGTAATTATGATATATATGTGAAACATATTTTTTATTAAAAAAAAATAGAATAGAGACCTGTTGGTTAATAACCAAGTGGTTTCTTTGTGTTCGTTACATTCCCCGGCAAAAAGAATAGAGATCGATTGTTTTCAAAAAAACTGGTTTCTATATTTTATAGAGACATGTTGTCAACGGGTTTCTTTGGTTGAACATGTAGTCAAAGAAACCTCTTGAACAAAAGGTTTTCTATAAGGGTTTTCAAAAGGTTTCTTAGTGCATTTTTTGTAGTAGTGGGAGTGTCCTTCAACCCTTGTCCACTCCCTTATATATATATATATATATATATATATATATATATGTTGAATTCATTTTATATATATATATATATATGGGTAAGGATCAGAGGAGCAGCTCCTCTTAGAGGAGCAGGAGGAGCAGGAAAAATTTACTGCATTTTAGGGTAAAAATTCGCTCAAAATTCACTGCATTTTAATGCAGTGTTGCTAAAATGCAGTAAAATATCACTAAAATGCAGTAAAAATATCGCTAAAATGCAGTAAACCGTCGTTAAATCGCTAAAATGCAGTAAATCGTCGTTAAAATGCAGTAAAATATTATAAGTGTAAAATGCAGTAATTACTCCGTTGGTAAAATGCAGTGAATTTTGAGCGAATTTTTGCCCTAAAATGCAGTGAATTTTTCCTGCTCCTCCTGCTCCTCTAAGAGGAGCTGCTCCTCTGATCCAAATCTTATATATATATGTTGAATTCATTTTTTATGTTTGAATCAAATGTAGAAAAAATCATATTTGCTTTCTGAATCCTCTGTGCATGTAATAATGAAGAAGAAGCAAAAAGCTTTTACAGAATAATCAATTACTTGAGTCGTTAAGATGACCCAAAGTGTAGTTTAATTTTCAAAAATAGTATATAATTAAGCCTTTAAGACATAGATTATTTGTACTCTAATGATAATAAATTCATTGTCATGAAAAAAAGTTGACGTACTCCTCCATATTTTAAGTTGAAAATACTATAATTTATAAAAAGAGATTAGTGATTGTAAATACATTCAACTTGTACATGATGTCCATTGTGTATATCCAAACTTACATATGTTATTTTTAACGCATTCAACTTTTAAACATTGTGTTTTTATTGTATATTGTCGATGTGTCATATGTTCAAGGTCTTACACGGCATGCATCTGTAGAGCTTAGGTATACACAATAGACATCACGTACAAATTGAACGCATTAACAAATGCTAATCCCTTTGTAATAATTACAAATGTTCGAATTTACTAATAACAGTTTTAATGGGCATTGTTAACATGCAAATCTGACTTATAGTTTTTTTAAAATATCAGACGTGAGATGTAAGATAAAATCCAATAGTATATTAGTGTTTGAAAGTTTGTAGCTAGTTTAAATGTTATTGGATCAATTTAGCTAGCTACTATTTTTGTGATTGAAATAAAAATGTGGACTACCAAATAAACAAAATAAAGAATAATATGTTTATGAGAAAACGACAACAAAACGAGGATATATATAGCCACTGATGACTAAGATTTTCAACCTTAGAATTGTGTCTCATCAACAGTTCAACACTAATAATTTTAGCATACTCCCAAAAATCTGGGACAAAGACTTCCAAATGGCTACAAACAAACAATTCACCAACTGTTCATGACTAAAAATACCCTTTATTACTCCTTCCTTCCATTTTAATTATTCACTCTATTATTTATGTTTGTCCTTAAAAGATTTCTAATTTAAACTCATTAAACTTCTCGTATATAAATTTGTAAGGGATACACTTAGCATATATTTAGTTTTCACAAATTACATAAAAGTAGATATATCAATAGATTTCTTTGTGTTTTTATTAGATTTTGTTGTTAATTAAAAGATATTGGTTAATGGTTTGTCTCAATTGATAATTAAGTAGGTACATTCAATAAAATAGCTTGACTTAGTTTAAATGGTAACTAATTTAGTTTCAAATGAGATAATGATAAGTCACTATGTGATGTTTTTCTTATATGCATAACTATACGAAAGTTACTGGGCGGTATCAAGTTAGTAGTGTTTTTTTCATTAAGCAAACCAATTTTAGTTCTTGGTTCAACATTTGTTTCCTTGAAAAAAATATGAATTGAAATTCTTAATTACATGGACACAATTTCGTAGATAATAACTAATACTTGTTTTTAGAATGTATGAGTTTCTATTACTATATGTGTTTTACATATTCGTATAGTAGATCACTCATCATGAATTGAACTTTGAACCTTCTTACTTGAAGGAGACCTTCTTCACCAAGACACAACCGTCTAGACGGGGCATGTTATTTCACAGTTTCACTTACAAACCATGTTGTATTTAGTTACTTACTGAGATATATATATATATATATATATATATACTAGCACAATACCCGCGCAATGTAGCGGTGAAATTGGCGACGGTGAATGGAGGAGCGAGCAAATGTTTTAAAATAAAAATATATTGTACTCCGTCCGTCCCATTTAAAATGGCGACATTACTATTTTGGGTGAAAAGTGTAAATTTAATATTTGATGGATGAAAAGTGTAGTTAGTGGAGAATAAGTAGTAATTAAAAATAAAAGATAATGGGATAGGGGTATTAATGGAAGTTTAGTTAGTGGAGAATAAATAGTAAAAGATAATAGAGAATGGGATATGGGCATTTTAGGAAGATTGAATATTTTAAGTAGTGTTGAAATTGAAATGTGGAGATGTTTTATATATGAATATATATATATATATATATATATATATATATATATATATATATATATATATATATATATATCTTATATATATATATATATATATATCTTATTTTATATTTATAACAAATACCTAATTAGTAGACAACCCTATCCTAATTCCCCCTAATTTAATCTAAACCCTTCAATACATTAATCTTACTACATTTCAACAAGTGATCTTAACCCTCACAATTGTCCATGTAATAAGTAGTCTTAACTTATGCTTTATTTACCTAATTACCTCCATTTAACTTAAAAAGGAAGCCAACAATTTACCTAAACTTTCAAATTAATGTTTTGACTTTTTTTTGTTTGAAAGGCTAACAGAAATCGCCTAGGTACTCCGTACGGGGAGACCCAATGGCTAAGTCTTCATATACTGGCCCAATCCAACCGTACGGAGCTCTTAAGCGCCCCAAGTTTTGACTTTTGAATACTTTCCCAAAAAAAAGGGACGTCCATCCTTTAATAATTAATACTAATAAATCATTACTAATATTGATATTATTATCATATTATTAATTTTATTAGATTATTTATTTTCTATTATTAATTTAATATCATCAATTTAAAGACTTAGCGGGTTTGCGGGATGAAACATATATTATAAACCAAATAGGGTCACTTTTAGTTAGGGGTGTTCATGGACGGTTAACTAGAAACTTGGTTAACCGGAGACCGGTTAACCGGAGTCTCGGTTCGTAATATTTTTGAACCCAAACCGAAATCGAAAAAATCGGTTAACCGGAAATCGGTTAACCATTTTTTCGGTTCGGTTAATTGGTTAACAAAATTAACCGTTTATTAATTAATACTTATTCAAAAAGTAATTAATGACACACATATAGATATTTATTTTTCAGTGTTCACTATATTTAAAATATTTTGATAATAGAAATATCAAACGATAACCATTTTACTCTTTATAATTGTGTATTTATGTTATACGTACGTAAATCGTTTGAATATAATTAGAAATTAAGTAGTAATAATTACCATATTAGGCAAAATTGAGCTAGTAAATTACATTAAATTGAGTAAAAAAGAAATAAAAATAATTTTATCAAAATACAAGTGTAAATATCTATATATAAATATAATATGTACAATATATATACATATCTATAACTTTATATAAAATTTTCAATTTTTTCGGTTAACCGTTTATTACATCTATCTCAAAATCATGAACCGAAACCGAAAAATCGAAAAAAATCGGTTCGGTTAACCAAAACCGAAAAACGAAAAAAAATCGGTTCGGTTAACCGAAATTCGGTTCGATTCTACCGGTTTTCGGCTCGATTTTTCGGTTTTGGAATATCTTGAACACCCCTACTTTCAGTAAGATATTTATTTTTAACGGGCGAATCAGGTAAATTATTCAAGTTAACTTAAAAGGTAAACGGGTTCAAAACTCGCATGAAGTTGACACTTTTTAGTTAATTAAACTACTTATCTACGTATTTAAGGTTATTTGTCATATACTAGGTCATGTTTTAACTATTCACGTCCTTACATTGAATATTACATCACACTACAACAAAATTTAACTTTACAAAAGAAACATACCATAATTAATTTTTTGTCAAACAAATACACGACAATATCTAATTAAACAAAATAACAAATATTCTGAATAACATATAGAAGTTTCGTATAGTTCGTTAAATGATCACGTATTCTCAAGTTAGGGAGAGAAGATAGAGAAGCAAATTGATTCAGAATTTTATTACTATGATTCAAATTTTTATTACTATATTTATACATTTTAATACTTTGGTTCAATATTTTATTAATAGAATTTTGTATTTTGCTTCTTTGATTTAAGAGTTATAGATAATAAAATTTTGAATCATAGTAATAAAATATCGAATCAATTTGCTTCTCCCTCTTTTCTCCCTAAATTTCCTTCTCCCTGGAACCGACTCCTATATATATATAACACTACCATTTTTGAAAAATTTCGCACTCGTAAAAACTTCGTGGGAGTGGCTGCCCACACTGCCCGCAGGTGTAGTAGAGCCCCTGAATTAAAACCTATATACTATAGTGTGAGTAAGATTCAAGTTCCACCATATAATACATGTATATATAGAAAAACAAGTATATACAGTAGTATTTAAATTCACAGTTATCTATATAGAGTAAGATTCAAATGAGTATTCAAATGAGTACTGCAACATTGTATGAGAATGAGAGAATCAATAGCAATCCGCCACATATCATAAAATTCACTTTCCCCCACGTTTTTATAAATTAAATATCTCACAAACGGTAAGTATACCCTATCACATCTCTAATCGAAGGGAAAAAATGCCGATTTTTATGGTGCAACTTTTATAATTTTTCATGAAGCCATTCTTGAGTTATCTAATTTATCTACGTAGTATAGATAAATTTGATTTTCCAATTGGTTTTAAACATTGAATTATTGAAAGTTTGTATATAATTTAAAGCTTTGTACTCCCTCCGTCCCAAAATAAGTGTCTCGTTTGACTTTTCAGAGTCTTTTTTCTTTATCTTTGACCGTAAATATTTTTGTTTGTATTATATAACACTTCAAGCAAAATATATGAATGAATTGAGTTTTAAATGTATTTTCATTGGTATAATTTTCATCAAATATTATATAACACAAAGAAAAATATTTAAAGTCAAAGATGAAAAAAAAGACTCCGAAAAGTCAAACGGGACACTTATTTTGGGACGGAGGGAGTAATTTATAACTTTAACCGATGTAAAGTTGCGTAATCATTATGTATAATGTTATACTTGTAACTAGAGTGTTTCAATATGCATGCTGTATTCGTATTGTAAATGTTTTGGTGATAATTGAAAACTTTTTTTAAATGGATCGATCCGAATGGATAATGATCCGTTTAAATTAGTTAGATATGGATCGAATTACGATCCATTTTGTTAGATCACGGATCGGATCATAATCCATTTAAGTTGGATCAATAATGGATCGGATCAAGATTCAATCCATATCCATTGACACCCCTAGATCCAGATTTAGAAATATGATGTTGGATATGCATAAAAACACTAGCTAGAATGGACGGATTTTTTTAGGGAGAAAGTTAGAGGAGTTTACCGGGTCAAGTTTCGGTTATTCGATTCAAGTTTTCGGTAAATTTTTTAAATTGGTTAACCAGCTAAATTGATTTTAAATAACCAAACACCTAAATCGAATTTGTTTTAGCTACAAATTCAAGATTATAATCCTAATTTTTGAAGACGATTAATCATACGATAAATTAGTATAAAATTCGAAATTTATTGTTTCAAAATCTATAAAATTTCACACCTTTTACTATCCTATGACTCTATGATTCAAAATTCGTATTATATTTGTTAGGTTCTAAAAGCTTTATTGAAGCATTTTTCTTACCATGGTAGGGTAAGGTTCAAATGAGAATGGAATTTTTGATGAGAATAGAGGAACCAACCAAAACATGCATGTGTCACAAAATCCACTTTCCCCCATATTTTTAAAACTTAAATATCTCCCAAATGATAAGTCGAAAAATCATAAAATTACACCATAATAATCAGCATTTTTTTTCTTCGATTTGCCATTTCACAAAGTATACTTTCGACGAATTTTATTTTTTGGGTTTTACAAAATTAGTAACACATGTGTTAGTCGCTGGTAACACATGTGTTAGTCGCTGGTAACACATGTGTTAGAAGCTGGTAACACATGTGTTACTATGTGTTACCAGCTTCTAACACATGTGTTACTCGTTTTCAAAACCCACCAAAAATGAATAAAAAAAATTCGTCGAAAGTATACCTTGTCACATCTCTAATCGAAGAGAATAAAACGCTGATTTTTATGGTGCAATTTTTATAATTTTTCGACTTACCGTTTGAGAGATATTTAATTTTTAAAAATGTAGAGGAGAGATAGTAGAGTGACACGTGGCATATTCCTGTTGGTTCCCTCATTCTCATCCAAAGTTGGTGTACTCATTTGAACCTTACTCTACCATGGTATATATAAAACTTCACAAAGAAAAAGTTATATGTAGGAAACACAACTAAAAGCGTTCGAAAATATGGTTACAAAACTTAAATACGTACAATATAGATTTTCAAAGTTCGGCTCAAATAATAGTAACATAATTGTAACATCTATACACTTGGATATTGATTAATTATTACTCACTCCGTCTCATTTATATTTACTAGTTTTGTAAAAAATCATTAAATTCTCTATATCACACTCATTTATTACTATCATTCATTTATTTTTAAAAAATTCTCAATCAAACTTACATTAAATATAAGAGCATAACTTACATTTGTTTGATCTATCTTAAATCCAAGATAAAAGTTAGTGGACAATTAGACAATATAAGCGGGACGGATGAAGTAATAACTTGCATAAAATATAAGGGCATAACTTACATTTGTCTGAGCTATCTTAAATCCAACAGAAAAGTTAGTGGACAATTAGACAATGTAAGCGGGACGGATGAAGTAATAAACAAGCTAGTTACAATAAAAAGATGTCATAGTTTAGTTGAGTTGTAACTTGCTATATTATTATAAAGCATAGGGTGTTCACCTCATTTTTTAAGGGTATCCATTTTATAGAAACTCTACTAAACACATTTAATAAAAATATTTTTTACACTACACATAAGAATCTAAAGGTATGCAAGTGCATACTCTAAATTACATATACATCCGCCCCTGCCTAGATCATAGTACTATTCCATCATAGTACTATTCCTCACGTTTAATTCATCTTTAACACCTTGCATTATTGTCAGGTGATATATAATCAAAAATACCTTGCATATATATGTAGACATGATCACGTTGTTAATTTACAAGTAAAAGGTATACAAAAAACTATTTGACTATTACATAGTTAATTTTTAATGAATATGATTCCTTCATCCGTTCATACCTATAGTCCAATTTTTTGTTTTCTGGACGTTTCAAAATGATTGTCACTTACAAAAGTAAGTCTCTATAATTAACTAAAATTTGTATATCACCCTTACTTTATATGTATGTAATAAAAAATGTATCGTGAGTAAAAATTAGGGTAAAATTATCATCTTACATTAAAGTATAACAATACTCCGTAATTATATTTTCTAAAATTGTGAGTTTTTTTTTTGGATAATAAATTTGTGACGGAGGGATTATTCGCTACTAGTCAAAATAATGACTTGGAATCAAATGATATAAAGTTATTAATGACTTGAAAAATACTTAACAATTATTCTCTTATTCATTCGTGATGATGATTTATGAGGGTATGAACGATCTTTCATTTTCACTTTCTTCTCATTCACATGGTTTCATAGTCATGTGTCATTCTCATTTTACTGTGAATTATTCTATATGTTTAGGGTTCTAGATTTCATTAACATAAAGCCAAATGATAAAAGTTATACTCTCAAACTACGTTTGAGTTACACATTTCATTGAATTATAGTATGATTTTAGTTTCAAAGTATCCTAAATTTGCCAAGTCAAACATATATAAAACGCGATTGGTTAATTAATTAAGTCTTTAAACTTTATTTAATTTGTTAATTATTTCATGCGTCTCAAATTACGTACACAGTTTAAGAAAAAGTGAGAATCATCACACCGTCAACCAATATAATTTAGTGTTGATCACTGAAAAACATTTTAAACTGGTTAAAAGTTTAAAACTGGTATTTATTTTGGAACAATTCAAAATAGAAAAATTTATAGTTAATTTAGAACGGAGGAGTATAATTCTTTTAAATTTACGGTATCTTAATATCTCTTATCATTCACACCCATTTTATAGCTTTGAGACACTATTAAAAGGTAGTCAAATATCTATATCTATATCTATACTTATATTATAATAATATAAAGCATCTACACGTAAACTTAAAATTTCAACAATACTAGAGTGTCTAAAACTTCAAAATTACAAGCTACTAAAATTAAAACTAAAACCTTTACACGTACTTTTGAATTTCTATAAGATAATACAAAGAAATATTACAAATATTTGATCATTTAAGTATTTGTGTTTTAGATAATATACAACTATATATAACTTTAACCCAATATCGAAAAATAAAGAACTTCTAACCCTAACCGACGGACATCTACGTTTTCATTTTGATATAATCATCTTATCTTAACAAAATTAACTAAAATAATACGTGATGCACTACGCGAACATTGTGCTAGTCTGACTTGATCATTGATTTAAAGAAATGAATGTACACATTACACATAGTATAGGCTTTGTTGGAGATATATAACCCTAAAACATATAAGTACTCGATCACTGCCTTCAATTCTTAACTTTGTCAATGTAAGTCTGTAACCGGTTTTGTACTTGGTTTCCTTCGTTTATCAATGGCTAGCTTCGGTTGATTAACTCTTGCAATTGTTTACGCACACCTGTTATATCTACACCGATCCTCGAAATTCTTGCCTACAATAAACAGTTATGCTATCTGTCATGAGTATATAAAAGAGAAATGATTGATAGGCCTAATTAGTTAAAGTTAAAAGTAGATTGACCTAAGAACATGATTGTAGGCGTTAAAAGTGGGAAGGTTAATCGATAAATACACAGGTCGTGTGTCTATCTTTTAACATGATTTAGATCAATAGTTAATGTTCTATATCATAGTAACTAGCTCTATGCGTTAATTTCGCATCTTAACTTATTCAGGGTTATGTATGTTCATGTAAATTTCATTACCTTAGCATGAAGGGTGTAAATGAATTGATCTCCAAAAGTGGTATAACCAGCCTTCAACACCTCAGCTCCTCCATCTTCTACTATACTAATGATACTAGAAAATGAAAATTTTCTTTGTAATTTTGTTGTCAAAAACACTTGCAAACCGCCTTCTAGTTCCTTTACATCTATCGTCACCTGACTTACCTCTAGTTGACGGTCTCTTACATTACAATTACTTGCATCATCTATGTTGTCATTGCTAACTAATTTCAATGCTTCATCCTTCTTCTTCTTCATTACTTCGATATTCTTTTTTAGTTGCTCGATGTAAGCAATTGATTGATCAAACCTGTCCTCTTGAGTTAACAACTGCTGAACAAAAAAGAAACCTAATTATTCACTTAAACACTATTATGGGAGTTAACATATTTATTGTGTTAGCTGCACATAAGTTTTTTGCCGAACAGACAAAGCATATATGGCAGTCATACATGTATATCAATAATCCGATAGTCTTGATAAATTTAAATTTATATGCAGTTTTATGTATGGATGTTTTCCTATTAAGTTTGATTAATAAATAGGGTGATATTTTTTAATTTTTATATATATTTGAAGAAGAATGAAAGGGTACTTCGTTTTCGGTTGAGAATTTAGAAGAAACTTGAGACGTATAGAAACTATACCGCACGATAGAAGGAATTGATCGAATACATACCTTATAAGGTTGATAGAAGGATAAAGGAATGAGGGAATTGAGCTTATAGCAAAGACCTTTCATGTGAATTCTCCTGTTCTTTTCCACTGTTTTCCGATCGAGTTTTTTAGAACTGGTATCGCATTTCTTCATCCTTCAAATATCTCCGCAACCTGTTATGAAGAGATCTCGATACGGAATCAAGCAAGTTATATATCGAAATCGTAAGAGATCGAATAATAATTCTCAAGTGTACGTACGTATATATGCATATAAATAAGGCATAAGTTTACTAATTTGGGTAAGGTACTACCTTTTTACATCTTAGGGCAGTCCCAACGGTTGCAAACCGGTTGGGTATTCCGTGCCATTGGTGCAATCGGTTGTCAACCACTTCGTTTTCAAACCGGATCATCGATTGCAAATCGGTTGAAAAATGTGAGGGCCCGCGTGTTTTATTTTTAGTGTATATAAATTGTGGTATATTTGTAAATGTGGGGTCCATAAAAATGAAGTAGTGAGTCATTGATGACAGTAAGTAATTGGTTGTGAATCAGTTTTGAATCAGTTGTGAAAATCTGATGTGGTGCTGAGATGGCGGAAGTGGTTAATAAATGGTTTGGTGTGCCCATATATACTTTATCTTCTCAGATAATGCAAGTGATGTGGAAAATGAGAAATTTTTTTTCCCAAGTTATAATTAGACCATCCGTAACCGTAACACCAGAACGCCACTTTTTCAGCTGCCACATCAGCATCAAACTATAACACCAGAACGCCCCTAATCATAACACCAGAACGCCATTTTTTTTCTCCATTCTGGGACCCACCACTAACTAACTAAATTTAATTTTCTTTTATTTAAAATACAATACAAAACATTTTAATTAAAAATACAATACACCACAATAATTAAAATAAAAACCATACATTAATGAATAGAAAATGAAATACATTACTTTTTTAAAATAAAATACATCACACTAAATTTAAAATACAATACGATACGAATAATTAAACTAAATTACGATACGATACAATCATTAAAATAAAATACGATACAATACAATAGTTTATAGTAAAATAACTAAGCCGTGGATGGTGGTAAGCTGCGAAAGTTTGGTGGTAGCATCCAAATGTGCTCGGTGAGATCGGTCCGCAGTTGGTCGTGCACATTTTTGTCCCGTATTTCCTTGGCTCTAGCCTCTCTATCTTGAACACGAGTCCTAAAATCACGACGAGGTCGGTTAGTAGGGTCGTCGATCATTTCTTGCTCGATAGATGATATTGCGAAGCTGTTATCCTCTTGAATCATGTTGTGTAGTATGACACAAGTATACATTTGTCTTCGCATCTTGTTGACACTCAAAGCTCTCCCCGCAATTTTTAAAATTGCAAACCTGCCTTGCAGTACGCCAAAAGCCCGTTCGACATCTTTCCGAGCACTTTCTTGAAATCTCTTGAACTTGGCTCGTTTGTCATCAGTAGGGGAGTGAAAGCCTTTGACTAGTGTACACCAATCCGGATAAATACCATCTGCAAGATAATACCCTTTAGTGTAGTGATGTCCATTGACAGTGAAATCTGCGGGTGGCCCAGTGTCATTTTTGATAGAATCGAACAACGGAGATTGGTTTAATACGTTGATGTCGTTGTTCGAACCCGCCATGCCAAAAAAAGCATGCCATATCCACATGTCGTATGAAGCAACAGCTTCAAGCATAATGGTGGGGTGTCCGTGATCACCTCTAGTGTACTGCCCCTTCCATGCATTCGGGCAATTTTTCCATTGCCAATGCATACAGTCAATGCTCCCTAGCATTCCTCTAAACCCATGCTTCTGCTCGTGTGCTGCATATAGCCGAGCAATATCTGTAGCGGTCGGCTTTCTCAAATATTCCGCCGAGTACAAATCAAAGATACACTTACAAAAGTTGTTTAGACAGTCGAGCGATGTTTTTTCACCCATTTGTAAATACTCATCGAACATATCCGCGGCTGTGCCATACGCCAATTGGCGCATGGCGGAAGTGCACTTTTGTAGTGGCGTAAAACCAAGCCGACCAAGTGCATCCGGTTTTTGTTTAAAAAATTGAAAGTGTTCGGGAATAGGTTCGATGGAGTAGTCGGATATACCTTGTACTATTCGCACAAATAAACCTCGACTCATACGGAAGCGTCGTTTGAACAAATTTGGAGGATACCTCGGGCACTCGGAAAAGTAGTCGTCCCAAAGACGTTGTTGGGCACCTTCACGGTCTCTTGGAATGTAGCTTCGGTTGCGTGGTGTTCTTGAACTTTGTCCGGCGTCACTACTTAGTTGAGCTTGGTATTGTTGCAAAAGTTGCCACATGTTGTCATCGTCGGAGTCGGATCCGCAAATCTTATTTATCGAATCCATTTTGTGAAATTATGTGATGAAAATGGTATAAAATGGTGTAGAAAATATATTAGATGGATGTGTATAATGGTGGTGAAAGTGGATGGAATATTTATTAAAAATGATGAGGAAAGTGTGGGAAGTAGAAGTGTATAAAATAGTGAAGAAAGTTTATAAAATAAAGGTTAAAGTAGTTTGATTTTGATGAAAATGGAGTGTGAATGGTGTAATATATATAGCTATAGAAGTGGTTTGGAAAAAATTTTAAAAAAATTTGAAAAAAACGGGTGGGGAGCGTCTCTTTTTTTTTTGAATTTATTTTTTTTTATTTTTTTTTGTTGTTCAAACGGTAAGTTTTAAAAAAAAAAACGTTTTTTTTTAAAAAACCGAATTAAACTTCAAATGAAAAAGGGAAAAGAAATTAAAAAAACACGTGGGACCCAAAAAACGCCAAAATCGTCCCGTTATTCGAGTGAGAACGCCATCCAGAACGCCGCGTTAGTGGCGTTCTGGCGTTGTGAGAGTCGAGAACGCCGGCCACGTACTTGCGTTACGTATGGTCTTAGGGATACGAGGACGAATCAGATGTCTTCTATCCCAACCAATAATAATCTGGTATATTAGCCTAATGATGTGTCAACCCCTGATTTCACCACGTCATCATTAGCCTCCATTTTCCCGCTAAATTCCTATCCACCTTTGACTTTTCCCCTTCAAAAAGACAAAAACCACCAAACTCAATTTATAATTAATTAATATAATAAGAAAAAAACCCTTAGGTCACTCCCATTGGTTGCATCACTTCCAAATCGGTTGGGAAGTGATTGGAGTGGTGGTGCCATCCTTTGCATCAATTCCTAATAAGTTGGAATTCTAATCGGAAAACCGATTTGTAATCGGTTGAAAAATGTGAGGGCCCGCGTATTTTTTTGTGTGTATAGAAATGGTGGTATATTGGTAAATCTGGGGCCAAAAAAATGTAGTGGTTAGTCATTGATGGCAGTGGGTAATCAGTTGTGAATCAGTTAGTGCAAAGCTGATGTGACGTTGATGCGTCAACGGCGGTCGGTTCATTATTCGCTTCCTATCGTTGCACACCTTTCCGCTGGCGGCGGCACCAATGGTAGTTTTAAATTTATAATAGTCGGGGGGCCTAAACCTCCGTACTACCTACTGGTACTAGTACGAATACCTGATACAAGTATGCGGTAAGGATGATCCAGGGTCGTTCCCTACGACGGTAGAATTGAAACAGAGCTCGTTCCGATAAACTAATTATCAAGCTAGGGTTTGGTTAAGTGGGTAGGTGATTATTTTTGTTTTTTTTTTCTATTTAAACTACTAAAACTAATAAAGCATAAAAGTAAAGGGAGACTAGCATATATAACACTTAAGGATAACAAAGATGTGGTTCACAATGATTTAGGATAATGTATATATATGCTGAGATGATGATTATTTAGGGACACATTCAGGTGACAAACATATAGACTACAGGTGTAAACACTAGGTATACTCACAGTGTATATTGCATTAACTATTTCTACACCTTGCTAAGCCTAGGTAGACTCACGGTGTAAACTACTTTTATAGGTTTAGCATTTTCACAGCTTTTATGACACCTAGACCATGTTCTAGAAGGGTGAATTCTAGGTAATCCACGATGAGATAAACCTACGACATTTCCTTGGCTTCCACGTATTTGTACTCTACCAGTGGCATTTCCAATGCTATACCAGTACCGTGCCGTTTTATGGCGATCTCATAGCTTCATACAGTAACAGAGATAACTATGTATTCGTAGCTAGGGTTTATAAATCCTACAACTATGGCAATAGTCACATGAAAGACTGGGAAAGGTGAATAATTAAGTCTATATTCACGATAAGCTTAAATAGATAACAAAGTATAACTCCCATTTATACGGATAAAAAACTTAATGTAACATCATCTCTAATTATCTAAATCATATATGGCAAACATACAAGCAACTACTCACAAAGCATAGCAATAAACATTTCTAACATTAATAAATCACAAACATCAAACAAGAACATTATGACAAATTAATGATAGAAAGGATAGATAATACCGATATGAATTGCGAGCAGAATAACACTTGTATTTCTTCGTATAATATTCAAGAATTATATAAGCTAGCCTCTACTAATTAACTACATAACTAATCTAGAAGAAAAGAACATGATTCTCCCCCTAATCTTCTCACTAGTTCCAAGGGTTAAACCCTAGAGAGAAACTAGAGAGAAAGACTAAAGAGAAAGACTATAGAGAGAACCTAGAGAGAGAAATTAGAGAGAGAACTTAGAGAGAGAGTGAAAGAGAGAAAATGAGAGTGAAGTATGAATGAGAGGTGTTTTAAAATGAGGGGAGTGATGCCCTATTTATAGTTGAAGCCTTGAAGCCATGGTACAAGCACTAATGCACTCGAAACAAGCAAATGGAGCACAACTAGGGCAAATTGGCAATTGGTAGGCATCAATTGACCTCAAAGGGCCAATTCCCTTCACATTCCAGGCAGTATACGGCCCTTAAGGGGGGAGGGGGGGGGGGGGGCGGAATTGGTTCTTGAGCCCGGTTCGTCCGTTCGTTGTTTGTTTCGTCCTTATCTTCTTCGTTTTAAGCCCGATTTGCTTGATTCTTTCGCCGATGGATTCGTCTTTCTATTACGCTTCTAAAAAGAGACTGATCTTGGAAGATTTGGAGATGTGTAGACCATGCGTGCTTCGGATGTCGATCGATTGGTCTTCAAGTGCTCTATCTTCTTCATTCTTCACCTGTTTTCCATGATTCTTGATCCTCCGCTCTTGTAATTTCCTATGGAATCATAAAATGTCCATTAAGAGCTGTTTCATAAGATAAGTAAGAATGGAAGAATCGGAGTGATTTTATTTACCTCGTTTTTCTTGTTATATGAACGTTTTTATCGAATTTTGTCGCAACGTCTATAATTAGACCTCCTTGGTGACTCTTAGTGAATAATGATTGTTTTAAAGTGTTTTCACCAAAGATCAGTCCAAAAAGTGCAGAAGTATGTACGTAAAAACATGACTTTTTACGTTACATCAGACGCTGAGGTGGCAGAAATGATTTGGAAGTGATTTGGAAACGGATATGAGTGGCCTTATACCATCATCTCCATTTTAGCCTCATCAAATCAATCATCATCCTTCATTCGACATACCTAACCATCATAACCTTAACTCACAACCTTTCCTTAATCACTGCAACTTAACCCTTCTTATAACTGCCCTTGTAAATTTCACTCACTTATTAATTTTTATTATATATATGTGTACAACCCCAATTTTATTTCCCTCTCACTGATTCTTCGTACATCATTCTTCATCCATTCAACAAAAAAAATCCGTACATTGAAAGCATTTCTCCAAACTATGGTACGATGGCATAACCCTCCTCATCCTGAATCTTTTTCCTTCTTCCTACATATAATATTAATATTATTATTATTATATTTGTACTTCCTGATTAGTGATTACTATCAATCAACAAAAGATGTAAATTCAATCAAAATTACTTACAACAAAAAATGTAAAGTTAAATTTAAATAAAAAAGATTCAATGTCATCTGCTTTTATTTTCTTTCAAAATTATACAAATACAATGACTACTGACATAAAATTTCTAAATGCCATGTGTATTCTGGGAAATCTTACTCTATATCAAAAAGTTGGTCTATGTCGCGCCTCAATCCGACACGGTCGTCAACGCAACGGAAGGAGGACACGGCAATGGGGTGTTTTAAATTTATAGAGCTGGGGACCTAAGCTTTACTACAGCTGTATAGCAGCAGTATGACCTAGGGTCGTTCTTCAAGCTAATCGTATTGTGAAACGGGAGTATCAAGACAAGTTGTTTATTTTAGTGATGAGATTTTAAAACAGAGGTTTGAGTGGGTTTTCGTTACTTAGGTCCGTAAATTAAAGCAATTAAATAAAAAGTAAATAAATGGAAAACAGAAATAGGGATGAAATCAGTATGGAGGAGATGTGTTTGTTATGACTTCGTTAGCTTATGCGGGGGTGATGCTAGGGTTTTGATATGAAAATGTCTTTTAAAGGTTTGTGTCTTATCTGAGCTTAATTGTTCGTAGTGTAAACACTAGTACCCTACTGATTGGTGAAACCAATCAGTATGTCACTGAGTACTAGGCCAAATTGAGTCTGATCGGAGGAGGATGCTCAACTCTTCAACGTTATCCAGTGACGGAGTAACGACCCTTCTTGGAATGTTAGTTCCTGGGTGCATGAGATAGAGTAACAACCCACTAAGGTTCCGACCTTTCTTAACACTACGGGGACAACGAAGTCAAACAAGGCATCTAAGATTAAGACTTGGTTTAGTGACAATTAACTTTATATTAATGGTTATATTTTAGTCTAGAGCTTTCATCACGGTGTACAGTGCGATTATGCATTTCCACAGTTTTCCAGACCCGAGATGTACTAACGGTGTATAGTGCAATTAAGCATTTCCACAGCGTTCCAGATCTTTAGGTGTACTAACAGTGTACAGTGCGATCAAGCATTTCCACAGCTTTGAAGTTAATCCAGGATGTGACACAGTCTTCAACCACCGACATTTCCTTAGCTCCTACGTATTTGTACTCCACCAGAGGTGTTTCCAACGTTACACGAAGTACAGTGCCGTTTACCGTGGTCTTTCCGGGGTCACATACTTTATGGTCACTCTAGACTAGTTTAAACTAAGTTTGTATTAAAGCCCAACCATCTATGATATAAACCAGCCCTCACTATTTCCCAACAAATCCCTGATTGATTCATGGTGTACTATACGAAAGGTTTTAAACAGTATTTCCACAGCAACGCAATTCAGACCATGTTTACAGTTTCAGAAAACATAGATAGGTAGTGACCGTTTGATCAAGGTTCGCGACTCCTTGTCATAAAGGTTCTAACCACGTTTAATTGGCGGAAAGGCGATTAGGTTTAGAAATTCATAAATACAAGGTTAATAAATCACCGGTTTTCATTATATAATATAATTGGGATCATTACTTCCACAACGGATTGTGCCCACGACTTTCATAGCTTCCACGTTCCGTACTACACACGTAAGTGATGATTCCGGCGCTATACAAATGAAAGCCGTATAACGTTACCTCCGTTGTTTCATAATGTTATCATCCCAATCATATATTTAAAGTAGCATCACCCCACATATATATAAACTAACTACGTCATAACAAACACACAAGGAAACTACTCACTATGCATAATAACAGGTCCTAAATCTAGCATAATAACAATAGCAATTATCATTATAACAGATAAGGAAAGAAGTAACCGTTAATAAAGCGTAGATTGAATAAGCGTTTAGAGATAGAGTACAAGCAGAACTTCCGCAATATCCTTGACAATATTACAATAAAAGCCCCCGGACTATTCCCTACGCTATTACAAAAGTAGCCCCTCCGTTAGTTTCAGTTAAATACTAACTGAGAATGATGTAGCGCGAAAATAAGATAACCAAATTAATCTTGTTGATTCTAAGAATACCCACGAATAATTCTTCCAACAAGCGTTGATTCACAAAGAATACCGCGGTTAGGCAACAAATTCAACTCAACAATTTGAGAGAAAATTGGATTTTCATAAACATAAACTTATCATATCTCCCCTTTTTCATTACAACTTAAAGGACTTATATAAGCTAAAAATTAAGAAAACTATAACTCTTGGATATCAAAAGTCTAAGACTAATGAAGAGTTGCAAACTATTAAATAAAACATTAAACATAATAATGGTACTAATTACCATTAAGATAAAACTTAATGATATTATTATTATTATTATTATTATTATTATTATTATTATTATTATTATTATTATTATTATTATTATTATTATTATTATTATTATTATTATTATTATTATTTTGTTGAAGAGAACAATGTTGGTTCCGCATCAGAGAACTAACTAGACCTAACCCTAATTCTAGATAGAGAAAGAAAGAAAAGAGAGAATAGAGAGAGAGAGAGAGTGTGAGAGAGAAAGTGAAAATGGAGAAATGTGTGGAATGGTGAGGTGTGTGGAATGTTGGAGGGGGTATCCCCTATTTATAGGCAAAGCTCAAAATCACACGTACAACTCGCGAAGCAGCACGTACAAGCAAATGAGGCACGATATGGGGTGCAGGGGCCGTATACGACCTTCATAGGGCCGTATACGGTGTATGAAGGGCCGTATACGGTCTATGAAGGGCCATATACGGTGTGCAAGGCCGTATACGGCTTCCGTCTGATTTCGTTCGTTGCTTAAAACGTCCGTATCTCCTTCGTTATGCGTCCGTTTGACCTGATTCTTTTGCCTGTGTCTTCGTAATTCCGTTACGCTTCTAATGGTGCCAATCTCACTGAAATTGGATGTGTATAACTTTAGCATAGCCGAAATCACTTTATAGGAGTTTGTAACCGTCCTGTCTTCTCCGTTCTTTATCTGATTTGCATGATTCTTGAATTTCTCGTCTCGATTTTACCTATTACAACATATCATAAGGTTAGAATGTGTTTATCATAGGATAAATGAGGGTGCGAGAATTGGTTGCTGCTTATTTGCTCCGTTTTGCTCGTTATTCGGATGTTTTTAGTGACTTTTGTAGCAACGTCTATATTTTGAGCACTTTAGTGAATTGTAGTAAATAATGATTGTTTTGGAATGTTTTCACTAAAGATGTGCCCAAAAAGTGTGGAATAATGGCCTTGAAAACATGACTTTTTGTGTCACATCAAGTTATCCCACACTTAGACGTTGCTTGTCCTCAAGCAACACTCAGTTTTTTTGAAAACATTTTAAAACATTTTTAGAGCGAGCTTCAACATTTTTAAGAGTTACCATTGTAAAATGCAAATAAGATAGTTTCAGGAATTTAGGGGAAGATAAGATGATCATTCCTTAAACAAGAAAAGATTCTCTTAGGCATACATCCAAATCTCATGATCTTGGAGTACACATGACTAGGCGATCTCACAAAAGGTGGTTACTCAATTCACTCAGAGTGTATCGGGTTTCCTATCAATCTAGAACAAACGAAATCGCTCAAATGGCCAGTCATGCAGCACTCATCGTCATAGGCTTGGTCGAGCATCGGATCTCCACCACTTAGATGAGGACGGTGCTAATTATCCCAAGATATTCATGAGGGTTGTAGTGTTTGATGAGGGGTAAAGGGGTATGGATAGTGGCATTTTTGGGTTGTAGGGGTTGCTTATCTTAAAACAACTGAGATCATGAACAACTTTATTTCAGAACGGAGAGAGAGGTAGCTTTCGGTCTTCTATCAGGATCTTCTTGTGTAACACCTGTCTAATTAGGATAATTAATTATGCCTAATTATTTGTAACTAGTTGTAATTAGTATGTAATAGGACCAGTGTTGTAAAAGACGGGAAAGTCGGCCGACTAGTCGGAGACTAGTCGGCAAAATCTGGGTGGAGACTAGTCTTGGCCCAAGTCGCTTCAAAAGTCGGTCCTGGTCGGGTCAACGCTCGAAAAACGGTCAAAGTCGGGTCATGGTCGGGTCTGGGCGGGTTTCTGGGTCAAAGTCGGGTCAAACCGGGTCAAATTAGGGTTTTATAAAATAAAAAAATGGGCCGCTGTTCTTTTTTCATCCTCGCGACTTCATCAGTGAGGGCGACGCATTCTTATCACTCACATAACATCAAATTGAAGCTCCAACATCAATTAAGACAACAAATCAAGTACATTCAAGGTTTGATTTCTTCAATTCTTAAGTTTTTTTTCGAATTTTCTTATTTTTTTCAATTCGAAATATAATTTTATATGTTCAATAATCTGTTACGAAATTTGTTCTCTTGATTCTTTGGTTTTGTTCTTTAATTGGATGATGATTATATTGAATTATGTATGTTGTATTTGTATATTGAATTTTGTATGGTTTTTTTTCTTCTTAAAAATCAGTAGCAGAATGGTGCTTATGTATGGTGAATTGGTGATTATAATTAAAATCAGTAGTACTACTAGCAGAATGTAAATTGGATGATGATTATGTATGGTGATTATGTCAGTAGTACTACTAGCAGAATTGGATGATGATGATTATATTGAATGATGTATGTTGTATGATGATTATATGTAAAAGTCGTTTGTTGTTGTTTACAGATTCTAATGGCAACATCATCAACCCCAACCGCCCCATCCACGGAATCTACTGTTTGTAAGGGATGGAAACCAAAATCAAAGGATGTTGGTTGGGATTATGGACTTTTGGTTGATCCAAATAATAAGGAAAAAATCAAATGTACATTGTGTGTAAAGGTTCTTACATGTGGAATTTATCGGTTTAAGCACCATATTGCGGGATTAAAGGGAAATGTTGACAGTTGTCCTAAAGCTTCTCAAGAAGATAAGGATAAATGTAAAAAAGCTCTTGATGATAATAAACGTAAAAAGAAGGGTAAAAAGGACGATGATGAAACTTTGAGAGCGGACGTGAACATTGATAGTAATAGAACAATTGACGAGGATATGGATGTTTCTACTGGAGAGTTTATGTCACCACGTGTTCATGGTCCTATGGATAGTTTTGCAACAAGTATGCCGGGCAAGGGAAAGGGGGTTCAAACCGAGCTTGATAATGTTATGAGAAAAGAACAATTGTTGCGAGTGAAAGAGCATATTTGTAGGTGGGCTTATGAGTGTGCGATTCCATTTAATACATTTGAGAAAGATAGTTTCAAATGCTTATTGGAGGCGGTTGGTAAATTTGGACCTAGAGCTCAACCTCCAAGTAGATATGAGATGGGAGAACCTTTTTTAAAGAAAGAGGTCGCTCGAACCAAAGAGTTGTTGAAAAGGTATGAAGAAGAATGGAAAGTAAATGGATGCTCGATTATGACGGATGCTTGGTCCGATAGAAAAAGAAGGAGCATCATGAATTTGTGCGTGAATTCCAAGTTAGGTACCGTTTTCTTGTCTTCCAAAGAATCTTCCAATGAAGCTCACACAAGCGAGCACATCTTTGAGTATGTTGAAAATTGTATTCAACAAGTTGGTCCCGAAAATGTTGTGCAAGTTGTGACCGATAATGCTTCTAATAATATGGGAGCGGCAAGGTTGTTGAAAGAAAAGAGGCCAACAATCTTTTGGACATCGTGTGCGGCGCATACGATTAATCTTATGCTTGAAGGTAATAAGTTTAAACATGCTATTCTTTTCTTTTATGTTTATTTTATTCTATTCACTTTATTGATACATGTGTTCATTTATTCTTGAAGCTATTGGTGGGCTACCGACGTATAAATCAACACTTGATATAGCAAAACAAATAACCGTGTTTATTTATAGCCACCATAAGACATTGGTTTTGATGAGGCATTACACGAAAGGTAAGGATATTGTGAGACCGGGAGTCACAAGATTTGCTTCCGCTTTTCTCACTTTGCAAAGTTTACTTGAAAGAAAGAGGCATTACGACATATGTTTGGTAGTAATGAATGGGATGAGTGTAAGTTATCTAAGTCGATTAAAGGGAAAAAAGTTCAAGGAATGGTGATAGATTCTAAAACTTGGGATGGTGTGGTGTTGTGTCTACGTGTATTTGAACCGTTAGTCAAAGTTCTTCGCATGGTCGATGCCGATTGGAAACCTTCTATGGGTTTTTTACATGGTGAGCTTAAAAAGGCGATACAAGAAATCAAGAATGCTTTAAACAACAAAAAGATCAAATGTGAGCCTATTATGAATATCATTTCAACCAAGATGAAAGGTAGACTTGATACGCCTTTACATTTGACGGCATATCTTCTTAACCCGTATTATGTTTATAACAATCTGGAAGTACTACAACATGATGTGGAAGCTAGTGAAGCGTTTGTTGAAGTTGTTGAGACTTTATATCCGGATGATTATGCTATGCAAAAAACACTCGTGAGTGAGGAGATGCCGATTTACAAAAGTAAACAAGGAAAGTTTGATCGTGTACTTGCAATGAAAGAATGTGAGGTGAACGATGAGAATATGATCCGAGTAATGCAATTTTTATATCATACATGTATGTTTATTAGTATGAATATATATTTTAATATGTTTCTTTTAAATTTGTAGCAAATTGGTGGGCGAATTTTGGTGCCTCAACTCCACATTTGAGAAGGATTGCTATGAGGATACTTTCTTTAACAACTAGTTCATCCGGATGTGAAAGAAATTGGAGCACATTCGAAGCGGTTAGTGACTTTAAATGTCAAGTCATTTATTAATCTATTAAATACTAACTACTAAGTAATCTATTTTGTGTAAATGAACTATTTGTTGTTTAATTTTGACTTTGTAGATACACACAAAAAAGAGAAATCGATTAGGAACCACTAAGTTGAACAACCTTGTTTATGTTCAATTTAATGCAAATTTGATGGTGAAAAACAAGAAAAGAAAGGAGAGAGGTCGTGAAGTACTAGAAGCAAGTGATGCAAGTGAGGCTCAAGATTGGATTCTAGATGAATCGTTGACTTATGATGTGATTGGGGAGGCAATGGGTGTTGATGAATTTTTAGCACCTCGGAGAAGTGCTAGATTAACAAGAGAACTTTATGAGGAAGATTTCGAGTCGGAGAGTGAGGATGAGGATGTAGGTTACGATTCGGATGAAGTTCAAATTATGGATGGGAATTAAGAACGAATCAAGTAACATCTATTTATGTTTTAAGTATTTTGAACAATCGTACTACTATGTTTATATTGGAGGCTTGAAGCTTTTTAAGACAACTATGTTAAAGTTTATGTTTAATTATGTTTATCTTTATGGTTCTAATTTATATTTATTCAAATATAATTTTGAAATTTATTTAAATGCTAAAAAAGTGAATAAAAGTCAAAATCCGACTAGTCCCGACTAGTCCGTAAAATGTCCCGACCGACTAGTCTCCGACTTACGACTTTTGCAACCTTGAATAGGACTAATTACAGACTCTATTTGTATATATAAGGTGATTATATATATGTGTGTAATTACGCGATTTGGATAAATCGTACGAATCAACCGGATATACGGACACTATCATATGAGAGCGACAACATTACTGTATTTGAATCGTACGTGAGACATTTTACTTGGACGTTGGTGACAAAACTTATTTGAATAATGGGAACATATTTTACTGTATAAATACATTAATATACGGACACTATCATATGAGCGCGGCAACATTACGAATATTTTAACAAAAACGTATCAAACGTGAACCAAATAATATAAATGTCCCGATAAGTATTTTGATAAACATTTACAAGTCTTTTTCATTAAAATATTCGGATAGTATTTTAAAACATAACTGCTTGGTCAAATATTAAAAACGAAAGATTAAACGATTAGGACACGGAGTAAACACTGTATTTTAGGGAGCGTTTTCCCTCCCTCCTCTTTTTGATCAGCCAACAACACCCACCACCTACACCTCACTTTCTTCATTTCATTTTCATTTTAACAAAACACACACAAACTCAAACACTCTCTAAAAATCCCCATCAATTTTCGGATTCGCAAATCAACTCACAAGAATTACATTTTCGGAATCACCATCACGAGAGGAACAAGATTAACAAAGGCACCATACTCGTTTTCTTCCCCGTTTGGTCTCGATTTGCATTTGTAAGAAAATACCTAAATCCTTAGATTTACTCATTTTGATGTATTGTTTTGATGTTATAATGTTTACACAACTTAGTATTGTCCATATGTATGAAGAAAAAACACGATTTTACAGCCTAAAAATATGTTAGATTTGTGATTTGAATCGGAAAAACACGTCAGTCGCTGGGTTTCTGGGCTGGTGTTCATCTTTGAAACACAACGCTTGTGTCGCAAGTTGTGTCGCATAAATCCGTTTGTGTCGTATTTTGTGTCGTAGCTTATGTCGTACCTTATGTCGTACCCTTGTGTCGTAAACCTTATACGACACAACCCTTATGTCGCTGTTGAATCAGCATCGCAAGCTTTTGTGACACAACCACTGTGTCGCAGAGCTCTTGTGTCGCATCCCTATGCGACACAACGCCTGTGTCGCATACCAAATCCTTGTGTCGCAAATTATGTCGCAGAAAACAGAAAAACTTGGAAATTTTGAAGGATTTTCACTATAGAAAAGTCAAAGTTACTGTAGCAAAGTCAAATTTTACTGTAGCAATTCAATGTAGCACATTTACTGTAGCAAAGTCAACATTTTAAAATTTTTTATTACAAACCGTCACCAACGGGCAAACCTGTCTTCTCAAAACAAACAATTACAAACATACGGACAAACATTGGATATACTAGTTGTGTACAACTAAACGAAACGTCTCGCGAGACACATACTTACATAACCTCATATGTTTAGGCATTTGAAGGTTACGGGTTCGGAGAACCTACTTGCTTTACTTACTACTTGCTATTTGCTACTGATTACTACAAGACTCAGGTGAGTCTTATAGCCCTACTTTTTACTGTTTTATCTTATTGGGGGAGATACATGCTACTGATTTTTCTTGAACACAAGTACTAAACCGCTTACTATACCAAACGGAATTGCATGCGTTATTTACTACTTACAGAAGTCTCTCCATCATATATCGTTAGTTATGGACTTAAGCGCGAACACTAGTTAACGGATCCATTAGGGAAATGACCCTCCCCGCCCGGGGTAGTAGCGCTACCACGAACCGTACTGTATAAACGGGCGACTATTATTCGTTATATATGCTTGCTCAGTTACGAGCATGTCACGGGAGCAAATTATTACTTACGGGTTAAGCTTCGATTATGAGCCTCATGGCAACGGTATAACTTACTTACTTACATTTGCTGGATTGCAAATGCTGGTTTTACATTTGCTGGATTGCAAATACTGATATTACGCCTACGGGCACTACTAATGAAATCTTGTGTTCAAAACTGATATTGCTACAAACCTGTGAGATTCACCAACATTCGTGTTGACCTTTTTAGCATGTTTTCTCAGGTACCCGGACGGAGTAGGATTACTCCAGGACTTTAGCTAGAGTCGCATGATTTCAACACAACTGCATTAACGGAGATTCTTAGCATTATCTTTTGTATATTTCGATTATGTAATAGAATCTCCCGCTATACGCGTGGACTCTAGGAAACTACATTTTTGTATACGAAAACACTAAGTTTTCAAACATTATATTTATTGAATGTAACTAATTTGTTGGTACATGTTTGTGTCTGTCAGTTGGTCTAGCTCGTAGTTTGTAATTAGAATTAGAGTTCCTGATTCCTGCGACGTAGCGTGTAACATCGCAGGTGCGACGTCAGGTATTGGGCCTGCGACGTAGCCAACGTCGCATGGGCTTGGGCCTGCGACATAGCGTGCGACGTCGCAGGTGCCAGTTTTAGTATAAATTCATATCTTCGTTTTCTGTTTAGCGTAGACGAAACCCTAAACGCAATTAGTCGAAATCCCTGTAATCTGATCGATTATTATTCAATATACAAACGTTCGGTTCTTATTCATTGCGTATTGATTATTCGTGTGTTTAGTTTATAACTTAATCGTTGATTCCGCAAACGATTGAGTGACTCGGTTCTGTTAGATCCTAGGTACGGGACAAACAACTGGTATCAGAGCAGAAAGGGCTCGTTTTTGGCTTAACGGATCGAGTTTAGGATTTAAAAGGACGTGATATTCGTGCGTTTTCGTGTTTATCACGTTTGTTTTGTGTTTTTACAGGTTTTCGATCATTATTACTGGGATTATTGAAGGTTTCCGTCGTTCGACATTCATGGTTTTTGTTTAGGGTTAAAGAATTCGTTTTTAGGGTTTTTGGCCGTAGGTTTTCACGTTTTTGCGATGTTACCTGCGACGTAAGCTGTGACGTCGCTTGCGACGTAGTGATTTGGACTTTAATTAGTCCGTGCGACGTACCGTTGCGACGTCATCCGCGACGTCGCTATTTTGACTTTAATTAGTCTCTGCGACGCTGTGTTGCGACGTCTTGTTGCGACGCCGTGTGCTTCTGCGACGTCCTCTGCGACGTCATCTGCGACGTAACTCTCAACGTCGCATATTTCAGATTCTTAATTGAATCCTTTGCTTTTTGCGACGTTACTCTCGCCGTCGCATAATCTTAGTGCGACGTTAGCCTCTACGTCGCATATATCAGAAGACTTGTTTTTTCGTTTAGACAATTAAAATGGCCGCTGATAAAGAGGATATTAGAGGACTTAGGGAGATGATTAAACAAAGTAATGACATAGGTTCAAGTAATAAGCCTCCACTATTTACTGCGGACATGGATTACGTGTACTGGAGAGACCGAGTTGAGCAATATATTGATTTTCATTGTCCAGAATTATGGGGACCATTACGTGAACGTTATGTACCTCCATTAGCTGAAGGAGAATACCGTGGTATTCGTCCTGCTAAAACTTATAAAGCTATGACTCCCGAGGAGAAGAAAGATTTTGATACTGAGAGGAAGTCATTTTCAATGATAAAAATGTGTTTAACCAAGGATGTTCTATGGCTTTTCAGAACTCATGAAACAGCCTTTGATTTATGGAAGGCAATTGAAACTCGTTGTGGAGGAAATGATAAGTATAAGGAAGCCAAGCTCGAACTTATTAAGAAACAGTATGATATCTTTGACATCCTACCTGATGAAGACTCAACTTCTTTATTCACTAGGTACTCACGGTTAGTTGGTGAGTTGTTTGAAGGGGGTTATACTTTTCCTGCAATTGAAGTTAATAAGAAGCTACTGGATGTGTTGCCGAGTTCTTGGGATGTTAAAGTTCAATTTTTAAAAGAAAATGAAGAACTTGCAAACATGTCTTTGGATACTTTGATAGGGGATCTTCAAGCTCACGCAATGGAGATTAAGAAGAAAGAAACAAGGTCTGGTGCTGCTGTTCAGAATCCTAGTGTGTATGGTGTTCAACTTAACTCTGGAAAGACTTATGGATCTGGAGTCGCCTTCGTAACAAATACAAATGCTTCACCAACCTCTTCTTCTTCTTACGATGGGATTCATTCTGTTTTCATGTCTGGACCTTCTTCAAATCAACAACAGGTTCAAGTCTCACCTGCTATTCAGGAGCAAGCTGCCATTTATACAGCTTTCTTAAGTTCCTAGAAGGATTTGGTTACTCAACCGAATCTTACTTTGGAATTGACTAAGGAAGACTATGCTCAGCTTGATGAAGATGATCTGGAGCAGATGGATCTAACTTGGAATGTGGCAATGATCACCCGAAGAATTCAAAAGTTCTTGCAGAGGACAGGGCGTAAAAGCTTGGAAGGTGATGGAAAGACTGGCTTCGAATTTGACAAGAGTAAGGTCCGATGTTACAATTGTCAAAACTTGGGTCACTTCGCCAGGGAATGCGAGAAACCCAAAATGCCAGCTTCAGGATTCACTACACCTTCTACGCCTCAAAAGACCAAAGAAAAAGAAGTTACTAAGAAAGGGCCTGCTGATAATGCCTTGATTGTTTTCGAGCCCACAAGTCAAGATTGGACGGCTGTCTCCCAGCAATACCAACAGTGTTTGATGGCTCACATCGTGAATGAGGTACCTGATGAACCATTAAATTGTATCTCATGTATTAAGTTAACTGAATCTCTAAAGGCATTTCAGAATGAAACCGTAGAGTTGAGGAAAAAGAATGAAAAACTAACCGAGTCAAATAATTTCTTAAAAGCTAATGAGAAACTTTATGAAAAACATCTTGAGGCTCATCGGTTAGATACTCAGAAATATAAATCTAAGGTTTTTAGTCAAGAAGATGCCATTAAAAGCTATCTTGTTGAAATTGAACTACTAAAGAAAGAACTTACAGATTTAAAAGCTGAGTATGAGAATTATAAGAGTAAAATCTTAGGTTCAAATTCCTCAACGGTTGTTTTTAATGAAATTCTTAGCAAGCATGGAACTAGTGGGAAAAAGAATGGGGGATTGGGATACCACTCAGTCCCTCCTCCTACTACTCACTGTCCCCTGCCTGTTAAGGAAGGCCTTGAAGAGATTCCCGTTGATTGGTCAAAGCTTTATGGTATAAAAGCCAAAGATGCTAAAGAGACCAAACATAACAAACCGGCAAAGGAGAAAACCAAGCGGCCAGAGTACCCCTTGCCAACGTTTGTTAAGTCTGTGAATGAATCTCCTGTTAATGTTGAGGAGAGTGTTAAGCTAAAGAATGAATCTCCAATCTGTGTTAAGGAGATTGTTGAGATTGAGGACATTACGGATCAGGAGTATCCTGAGGTTAAGAAAGTTGAAACTAAACCTGAAAAAGTGATTTCAAAGGTTGAACCTGAAATTAAGATTCAACCAAATAAGGGAAAATCCAAGGTTTTAAACACGAAACAACAAACTTTACAGTCACCTGTAAAGATTTTGCAAAGAAAATTAGTAAATGAAAATGTTTCGTATGATAAACCATCAACTTCAACCTCTCAACCAAAACAAACATTTTCTAAAACGTGTACGCAATGTTCATGTTCTAGAAATGTTTCTCCACCTCCTGTGGTAATTCCTCAGCCTCAACCGTTTGTTGAGACTCGTTCTTGTTTCTACTGCAAGAAACAAGGACATTTAATTTGTGAATGCCCAAAGCTGTCAAATCAGCGCTATGGGAGAGAGATGCCTAGGACATCTGTTTATAGAAATTCTTTTTCAAAATCTCCACCTAGGCGTTACTCTACCTCTCCCAAGCCTGTTTTGAAGCCTGTTTTAAAGCCAAGTAATGTTGAGCAAAAATCTTTGCCAATTCAAAAGCCCAACATTACTTCTAATATCAATTCCGAACCTTCTAAAGTTTGGAAACGAAAAGAGTCTGATGTTAACTCTTCAGTTGTCAACAATAACACATCAGATAAAAATTTTAATTTGTTTAAAGATAAAATCCTATCTGACGTGCTTATTGTTGATGACCACGGTCGACCTAAGTCTGTAAAGGCTTGGGTCACCGTTTCTCACTAATCTCCTTTCGTTTGTGTGTCACAGCAGTCAGAACGTATTAAAGATAGTGAATGGTATTTGGATAGCGGCTGCTCGCGACATATGACAGGCGATGTATCTCTTCTTGTGGATATTAAACCATACGCAGGAGGATATGTTGCCTTTGCTGGAGATACTGGGGGAACTATTTCTGGAAGAGGAACGCTAACTAACGGCAATGTTAGTTTTGAGAATGTGAACTACGTGGAACAGCTTAAGCACAATTTGCTAAGTGTTTCACAGGTCTGTGATAAGGATTATACTACTGCGTTCACAAAGACAGATTGCGTGATACTGAAGCCTGGGTATGTCATTCCGGAAGACTGGGTGTTACTGAGAGCACCAAGAAAGAATGACACATACATTCTGAACATGAGAACAGTTGAGACCTCAAATGAGTATACGTGTCTCTTGTCTAAGGCTTCTGAAAAGGATTCACTGCTTTGGCACAGACGAATGGGACACATTCATTTCCGAAAAATGAATTTCTTGACTAAAAATGACCTAGTGCTAGGAGTTCCAAAACAGTCATTTGCTCTAAAGGATGACTGTATCTCTTGCCAAAAAGGAAAGCTACGTAAGAAGTCCCATAAGTCTAAGCACGTGAATTCCATAAATGCTCCATTGGAACTACTGCATATGGATCTTTTTGGTCCAGTCTCTACAAAGAGCATTGGTGGTCGGTCTTACTGCTTGGTAGTTACTGATGACTACTCAAGTTTTTCGTGGGTCTACTTTTTGACCTCAAAGGGGGAAACTCCTGAGATTCTGGTGTATTTGTTGGACAAGTTGGCAAATGTGTGCAACTTGAAGGTGAAAAGGATACGAAGCGACAATGGAACTGAATTCAAGAACTCAACTCTCGAATTGTTTTGTGCTACAAGAGGTATTGAGCATCAATTTATTGCTCCGAGGACTCCACAACAGAATGGAGTTGCAGAAAGGAAGAACAGGACAATCATCGAGACAGCTCGGACTATGTTAGCTGACTCCAAGTTACCAATCATCTTCTGGGCTGAGGCAGTTAATACTGCCTGTTATGTTCTCAACAGAGTGCTCACGGTTAAGAAAAGGAACAAAATGTGTTATGAACTTTTCAATAACCGTAAGCCAAATCTTCAGTTTCTAGAACCATTTGGGTGTCCATGCATGATCATGATTACAAAAGATAAGGTCTCTAAGTTTGGTGATAAAGCTGTTGAAGGGATTTTTCTTGGATATTCAGTCAACTCTCCGAACAAAAGAGTCTTTAACAAATCAACGAATCAGATTGAGGAACATTTTGAAGTGAAATGTTTAAGGTATACGGAACCTCCTCAAGGAACGGGTCCGGATTGGTTTTTCAACTATGGAAACCTCTTCAACTCTTTCAATATTTCGGAAGAGGATGATACGGAAGAATTGGTCTCTATACTTCATGGACTTGATCTTACTCAAGATACACCAGTTCATAATAAACCATCCAACCCATCTCCCAATGCAACACCCGCACCTCCACCAACTAACTCTACACCTTCACAAACAACACCTACACCATCACAACCAACACCCACACAACCACAAACAACTACCAAACCACCACCATCTACACCTACACCATCTCCTACTCCACCATCTTCGGTTGCTCCTTGTAAAACAGTCTATAACTACACAAAGGAGCTTCCATATGATCCAAACATGCCTCCTTTAGAGGAACCTCAAGAAGAAGATGAAGTGGAAGATACAATGGCCTACTCTCACTTATTTACTTCTGAAGATGAAGGGAAAGAAGAAGAGTTAGCCTCTCCTGAGTCTGCTGCTACTCCCGAAACCGAGGGAGATTTGAACAATCTGGGTGTGGATCTTGTGCCAAGTGCCATACCAGAAACTCGTATCCATAAGGATCACCCCATTGATAATATCATTGGTGATCCTCATGCATCTGTTCAAACACGACAACAAGCAAAGCAAACTTCAGCTCATCAGCTTTTGGGACTTATAGCTCATATTGATTCATGTCATTTGTCTCAAATTGAACCTAAAAAGGTTGAACAAGCCTTAAAGGATCCATCTTGGGTCGAGGCTATGCAGGAGGAACTACAGCAAATAAACAAGATGAATGTTTGGGAAATTGTTCCTCTACCCAAGGGTGCTCACTTGACGGGTACTCGTTGGGTTTACCGTAACAAAATGGATGATCGTGGGGCGGTTATTCGAAATAAAGCCCGTCTGGTAGTTCAAGGATATAGTCAACTGGAAGGTATTGACTATGATGAAGTTTTCGCTCCTGTCGCTCGTTTGGAATCAATTCGGATTTTTCTAGCCTATGCTTCTTTTAAAGGATTCCGCGTGTATCAACTTGACATGAAGTGTGCCTTTCTATATGGAGATGTTGACGCAGTGATTTATGTGTGTCAGCCTCCTGGTTTTGAAGATCCAAAGCATCCTAATCATGTTTGTAAACTGAAGAAAGCTTTGTATGGTCTTCATCAATCTCCTCGACTTTGGTATGAGAGACTGGCCAAATACTTGCTGAAGAATGGTTTTGATAGAGGACAGATTGACAGCACGCTTTTCATCAAACGGGAAGGAGCGGATTTGTTACTTGTGCAGGTCTATGTGGACGACATAATTTTTGGATCAACTAATGATCAGTTGTGCAAGGATTTTGAAAGACTGATGAAATCTGAGTTTGAAATGAGTGCTATGGGGGAACTCACGTTCTTTCTGGGACTACATGTTGAGCAATCTGACAATGGAATTTATATACACCAGTCAAAATATGTCGCTGACATGTTGAAGCGGTATGAATTGCTCAACTGTAAACACTACGGCACTCCAATTGAAGTAAGACACAATCTTGGACCTAATGAGGACGATGAAGATTGCAAGGAGAAAGACTATCGCTCAATGATAGGCTCTCTCATGTACCTGACTGCCTCAAGACCAGATATAGTGTTTGCCGTTTCACTCTGCTCACGATTTCAAGCAAATCCGAAGGTGTCTCATATGAAGGCAGTAAAACGCATTTTTGGATATCTCGCTTTTAGGCCATCTCTGGGTCTATGGTATTCAAACGAGAAAAACTTCGAGTTAATTGCCTATTCGGATTCGGATCTTGGTGGCTGCAAGGTAGATATGAAGTCAACTACTGGAGGATGTCAGTTCCTTGGATCACGCTTAGTTTCTTGGCAGTGCAAAAAGCAGACTGCGGTTGCTATTTCAACAGCTGAAGCCGAGTATGTTGCTGCTGCAAGTTGCTGTTCTCAAGTTCTCTGGATCCAGCATCAGTTGCGTGATTACGGGTTCAATCTCTCTATGACTCCTATTTACATTGATAATACAGCTGCTATATCTATAACACACAATCCCGTACAGCACTCAAAGACCAAACATATTGAACTTAGGTTCCACTTCATACGGGATTGCTTTGAGAAACACCTTATAGATGTCGTACATATAGAAACACTTAAGCAGTGTGCGGACCTTTTCACAAAAGCCTTTTTGCGATCACGTTTTATTGAACTGGTCAATCTGATAGGTTTAAGGTTCTTTCAGTCAAAGAATTGATTTGTGACTTGGATTTTTTTTTTTAGTTTTTAAATTCATTTAAAAAAAAAAAAAAAATCGCAACAGCCACTCTTTATACTTTTTAGTATTAAAGAAAACGCGAGGTTGCAACATTTTTAAAATAGACGTTGAAGTTGTGTCTGTAAACAACTTGGGATACGATAGTACATCGGGTGACATGCACAAAATGGAATTTTAAGGTTTATCTTGGATGTGTCAGTAGGTTTATATGACACACTTAAAACAGTTTCTATTTAAATTGTCTTCATTACACGATGTATTGGTAGGCATGATACACACCGGTTTGTGAGTGAGTAAGAAGTAATAATACAACTTGTCTATTACTTTGTGAAAAATGTTATATGATGTATGACGTATGTCTTAATTGATAAATGGAAGTACTGCTATACACTGTCATAATTATGAAATGTAAAGTTAGCATATAGTAATAATATGATTATTCGCCTAACTAATGGTGACTATTGTTGTACTCACGTACAGACCTGAATCCATTAGTTATGCAAATAGTCTCAAACTTGTTATGTTCATACTAAGGGACCCTCTGTTGTACTTTGTACAGAACTGGAGCCACTAGTATCTTCATAGTCGGTTTGATGTATGCCTAAATTTAAATATCAAGTGTATGTTACTAGAAAGCCGAGATAAACTTGGTCTTGTAATCTCTACCTTGTGTGAATATGCAGTGTTTTGTTTTACTAAAGTTTATCGGTATATCATATAACAGGTTTCTCAAAATTAATATTCAAACTAACAATAAAAGTTAGCTCACAAATACGAATGTAATATGTTTAGGTGGATAAACAATACCAATAATCGTCTTGAAATAATTTTTATAACAGGTGTTTTAAATGTGCCACGTAAATTTAAAGTGGACAAATATACTGATGATCGAAATAACACTTACTATTCCTAATAAATGCATGTTATTCCGATATGATTCCTAATCGGACAAAACAACTCCGTCACCAAAAATAGAGTGTTAGTAATTTTATTCTGTTATATTTTTACTTTTTGTGATATTAAAGAAAAATACCAAAAAGATTTTTTTAGTTTAGTTATTTTATTTTATGCTTTATTTTTATTCTAAGTTATTTTTCCCAAGTCACGAGTCATTTGAAAATTATTTGCTAAAATAACGAGTAAGCGGTTGTTGAAAAATTCAAAAACGACACAAATCGCATCCCAACTGTTCTATGCGACGTCCCACTCAACGTCGCCTGCGACGTCCCAGTCTACGTCACATGTAGGGTTAGACTATATATAGTCTCAACCGCGACGTTACATGTCACACTATTCACTATTCACGTGCGACGTAGCCTGCGACGTACCACGTGCGATTTGCGACGTAGCATTTTTCCGAGCATATTTGTGATTTGTTGCTGTTTTCATTCCGATCTATTCACGTAGCTTTGATCTACTCGTTATTCCGCACACTTAGGTACCATATTCACCTTTTTTCACCGTGTATATTACGTTTAATTGCTATATATGTGTTACGGGTTAAAGGGTTTCGGTTTTGGGTTAAATTCGATGGTCAATTGGATGTTGTAACTCTTATAACTTATATTTTCGTAATCACCATCGTAGGCCGCACCTTATTGTGTGATTGATTTTGAAAACCCCTAAAATCGAAAGTTAGGTTTTCTGGGTTGGGGACGACTGTTCGTCAATGCGACGTACGCTGCGACGTCGTGGCCTACGTCGCTATCCTTAATTATTATTAATTGCCTACGTCGCCCTTCCCTACACCGCCTTTTACTGCGACGTCCTACGCGACGTCCCTCGCTACGTCGCTCTTTTTATTAATGTGATTAAATTCACAATAAATTGCAAAATGCGACGTCCCTCTTGACGTCGCTCGAATTTTCTGCGACGTCAAGCCTTACGTCGCTTTTCAATTTATTCTGATTTTTTGGCGATGTACTGCTCTACGTCGCTCTGTGTTAATGCGACGTCAGTGGCTACGTCGCTAGTTCCAGGAAGTTTGAAAAGGTTTTCTTAAAAATGTACTTTTTTTTTGCTAACCTTTTTCGAGTTGCAATCTGTTTCTGTTTTTGCAGATATGGCTTTGATTTTTGAGGCTCGTCACAATACGGCTGCTTACCTTACTGACACTTCTGATAAAGCTGCACCGTATCGTCAGATGATCGCGTTTTTGAGACGTTCAAGGGTATTCCACGCCATTTCGGATAACACTGTGGCTTTTGGAAATCTGATCAACCCTTTCTGGAGAAACGCAAAAGTTGTTACTGATAACGACGTTCGAAGACTGGTTTCAACAGTTGCTGGTACGGAAGTCACTATTACAGAACAGAGTATTCGAGAACTGTTACAGCTGATCGATCAACCGAATATGCCAGTCGGTTTTGATCATGTTTTCGTTTCGGGAGCTATGCAAAGGATTGGATATCCCGGGATTCCCACTGATCAGTACAGGAAAGCGAACCTCACACGTGTTTGGCGATATCTGATGCATGTGATTATCGTTTGTTTGGGAAATAGGAAAGGTGGAACGGATGGTATGAGTCGAAGTTTGGCTTCTGCCATGTTAGCACTAGTATACAACAAGCCGTTCAACTTCTCGGGATTTATCTTCAAGGCTATGGTTGATAATGCGAATGCCGGGGATCAGAAATGGATCTTATATCCGAGATTTGTTCAGTTGCACATCAATCGACATCATCCAGATCTTCAGGCACAGGGTGATATCGATCAGCAACTAAAGATTTCACCGATGATGAGTCGGATTTTTACTATTTGTGCAGGTTATGAGAAAGGGGTTGAGGCACCAAGGGATGTTCCTTTATTTGGTGCTATTGTGGATGAGAATTACGTACCCCCACCGGAACCTCAGTATATGGACATTCCAGCACCGCAGCAACCGCAGCAACTACTTGTGAACATACCTGTTCAACCTGCGGGGGAGAATGTAGCTGCTCTTTTGGAGAATATTGATCAGTTTGGCCATGTTGAATCGGACGACTCAGCATCTCATGAGACTGTTGAAGGTTCTGATTCTGAGGCTGCAGCACATGTAGGTCCTCAGGATGGAGGTCCGACGCCTGAGCACTCGGACGGTACTGTTCCGCATCCCTCTGAGATGGAACGTATCCGGATTTCTGATTCTTTCAGATATTTGCGAATTCAGCGTCGGATCAGGGCAGGACGCAAGTATGTACCTCCAAGGGATACGGGGAAACGTACTAGAGGTGACGATGATCCTACTGATGAGACTTATCGTCCAAGTCGTCGTGTTCGTCGTTCCTCGTCTGCAAGAACTCCAGTCAACCCATCGCCGCAAGCTGATTTTGAGATTCAACCGACTCCAGCATTCATGCAAAAGATTATGGAAGATATGCAGAAGATGAAGCAAAAGCTGGAGGCTCAAGACGAAAAGATTGCTGAACAAGCTGCGTTGATCGAGGTTCAGTCAAAGGAGCTTGAGGAAACGAAGAATAGGGTTAATGTTTTGGAAGGCAGGTTACTTGCCTCGGGGGAGTCTGGGTCTGGGATACCCACTTTAGAGTCAAGTGAACCTGCGTCTGTAAATCCCAACCCTGTACTTGAAACTATTAATGAAAATATTTCTGTTTTGGATTACTTTTGTGTTGATGATATTCCAGGGCAACCGAGACCGCTGGCTGTTGACTATTCATTTGCTGACTTATCGTTTATTCAAAGAATGGCCAGTGGAGTTGGCTCTGAGGAAGAAACTGATAATGTTTTTGAGATGAATGAAGATGTTTCAATTGAAGAGGAACAGTTGGATTCAGAAGAAACGTATGATGATGCACAATCTGCGGAAGCTTATGATGGTGCACCAATTATAGAATCTGATTCAAGTGATGATGAGAGACCGGCTAATGCTCAACATGGAGAATCAAGTTCTGCTGCAACTCCAGCTCCAGAGACACAGGCACCGGACTCAGCAGCGAAGAAATTAACTGCTGAAGAAAAGAAAGAGAGAAACAAGAAATGGTGGCCTAAGGGACGAAATCCAGTTCCTATTCCAGTTAAATGTCAAGTGTACCGGGTTAGTCGAAATTATACCGGAGTTATTAAAAGCTGGAAGTGTCAGAGGAATCTTTTTATGATTAAGAGAGAAGATGGAGTTCAGTACTTTAGAATGTGTTTTGATAGATTAAGTACGTTGCCAAAAGGAGAGATTAATCGATTAGCTCAGCTTAAATTGATTATTCCGTTCGAGAATGATTATGCTGAGTTTATTCAGAGAAATTTACGTCGGGAAGTGTTATCGAAGACATATTCGAAATTGAAACCGACGTTGGGCACTCGGTATACGTGGAAAAAGAAGATTGATCCAGTCACCAGGAAGCCTATGGTTAAAGTTCACTATTCGCCTGCTAACTGTTTGACCGAGATACCTCTAGAACCAGTTCCTTATTATTTTCTGAGAAGACTTGTAAAATGGGAACTTGATCCACAGACTGGTGAAGCGGTTATTACTTTCGTTCCAGATTCTGAACCGTGGCCAGAAGTTGGAGGTATATGGAATTTGAAGCAAGCAACGTTTAGACTGTATGATCCGATGAGTTTGATTAATTTTCATGAAAAAGATTTAAGAAAACTCTATGATGATCGGATTCGTGTTGGTCAGAATAATGAGTTCAACAAACGTTTAGCCGAGCAGTTTTACAATGTTGTTACTGTTTGCGTGGCTAATGGAATTCATGCCGACGGCCAGTTTCCTACGGGCTGGGTTTAAAGAAGATTTTTGAAGACCAAGCTGAAGACACGGGGGGGTTTGTTGGTACATGTTTGTGTCTGTCAGTTGGTCTAGCTCGTAGTTTGTAATTAGAATTAGAGTTCCTGATTCCTGCGACGTAGCGTGTAACGTCGCAGGTGCGACGTCAGGTATTGGGCCTGTGACGTAGCCAACGTCGCATGGGCTTGGGCCTGCGACGTAGCGTGCGACGTCGCAGGTGCCAGTTTTAGTATAAATTCGTATTTTCGTTTTCTGTTTAGCGTAGACGAAACCCTAAACGCAATTAGTCAAAATCCCTGTAATCTGATCGATTATTATTCAATATACAAACGTTCGGTTCTTATTCGTTGCGTATTGATTATTCGTGTGTTTAGTTTATAACTTAATCGTTGATTCCGCAAACGATTGAGTGACTCGGTTCTGTTAGATCCTAGGTACGGGACAAACATAATTTACAAACGTTGCATATAGATGTCATTTGCTTTATCTTTGTGCTGTGATATTTGATTAGTAGCACCCCAAAACTTGCTTCCGCTAAACAGTGAATTTGGGGGTGTTACAGATTGGTATCAGAGACAAAGGTTATAGTGAACTAGGTTGCAATTGGTGGGCCTAGACTATGTCCGTTAGGCAGTATTTCCTTGCTAGGCATGACTGGTTCAGGAATTACAGCATACGACTTTAATTTAACATAGCCTGATCAACTATGTACAATTAAGGAAAGATGATGTAAGGTCTGAAACGATTATGTTGAACGGGGATACGTTTGATAACTCTTACCACGAGAGAACCGGACCATTACTTGATATGTGCTAGACACCAGGCTGGATATTATGTACTTACCTATATATTAGCCTCGTCTTACTTACACTCTACCATAGGAATGGCAAATACACCACCCAATTCGTCACGCTCTCATCCGCAAGGATCTCGAAACAGGCGAATAGCCAGGAGGACCACTAGGTCACCTCGAACCAGCCCCTATCTTGTTCATAACTCTCAGAACTCGGCACATCTCACGGTGCCAGTGTTAGCTACTCAACTCCATTATCAGGAGCAAAAGCTCAAAAATCTCGAACGGGAACAACACCGAATGACCTACCTGCTCCGCCAAGCACTTGATCACATATCCCAACTCCAGCGAGAACAAGAAGATACCAGCCTCTCTGTAAGCGTATATCAGGATTCAATGACCGCTGAATTAGGTGCGGATGAACTCATAAGAAACCGACTAGAGGAATGTGAACAGCGTTCACAGGAGACCGAGGAGTACTCTCGAGCACTGGTTCAACGACTGGCCTTGGTTGAAGACGACGCCAGGCAAGCCAACAGACTTGCGGACACGGTGGATCGCCTTGTTGCGCTAATGGAGCAAGTTAACTTACGTCAAGACTAGAGTAGTCTCCACCTTGTAACCAATTATCTGCCAAAGTAGGACTTATGTAATTCGACCGGATGTAATAATTCCCGGTACTTTTGTACTACTATTACTCTGTAATCTTTTGGAAAACTCGTACCTTGTGTCCAACTGATTATCTAAATGAATTATGATTATCACCTCGTATTGTTATCGTGTATCTCATTATATACACTTGTGATATATCTTGAACTTCGTATAACAATCTTATTTCTTTTCATTGTTCTTTTCTTGTCAGCATCATGCCTCCTCGCTGACAAGTCACCCTCAGTGAAGCCGAAATAGCGGGTCTGATTGCCCGCAGTGTAGCCCAAGCCTTAGCTACCCGAACCTCAAACCCTGGTAGCGAAGATACAACTAACAATGCACCACAACCCAAACCCTGTTCTTACAAAGACTTCCAGAACTGCAAACCTTTGAACTTTGCAGGTACTGAGGGAGCTATCGGTCTAGTACGCTGGATCGAGAAATTCGAATCTGTATTTCTTATCTGCAACTGTGCGGAGGGAGACAAGGTTAAGTTCTCCGTTAGTACTTTCACTGACACCGCTCTCACCTGGTGGAACACCTATGCCCAGACTGTGAGTATTGCTAATGCTTACAAACTCCCGTGGGAGGACTTGAAGGAGATGTTGAGGGGCGAGTACTGCCCTAGGGATGAATTGAAACAGCTGGAATTGGAGTTCTGGAACCACAAAATGCAGGGTGATGACATCACCGGTTACACCAACCGTTTCCACCAACTGGCACTTCTGTGCCCAACCATGGTCGATCCTGAGTACAAGAGGATCAAGTAATACGTTGATGGACTTCCTGAGAGACTCCAAGACCTGGTGACTTCATCCAAACCGGGTACTATTCACAGCGCCATTCGTATGGCCCATGAGCTAACGGCAAATTCTGTCCGCCGTGGCACAACTTCAACCCCATCTGCAAACAACAAACGTAAGTGGGAAGGGAACCCCAACTCATCCAACCAAACCTCCAACAAAAAGCCTGAGTCTGTTAGGGCTTATTCATCGGGGACTTCGGAGAAGAAAGGGTACATCGGGAACAAACCATACTGTTCCAGATGCAACCGCCATCATGACGGTTCTTGCCCTTGCTCTAACTGCAAACGGTTCGGGCATCTAGCCAAGGATTGCCTGGCCAATGTTCCTACCCCCAACACTAATGCACCAAAGGCCTGCTTTGGGTGCGGAAATTCAGGGCATTTCAAGAAAGATTGCCCAAACCTGAAAAACAACAACAGCCCTGCTCGCGGTAGAGCATTCGTTATCAAGGCTGGGGAAGCCAGACAAGACCCGAATGTCGTGACGGGTACGTTCCTTCTCAACGACCTTACTGCTTCTGTATTATTTGATACCGGTGCCGATAGAAGTTTCATTTCTGAGAAATTTAGCCCTTTACTTGACATTACTCCCACTGCCTTAAATGCTAAATACATTGTAGAACTAGCTAACGGCAAACTGATTGAGACTGATAGCATCATATGCAACTGTACACTTAACCTTACGAACGAAACGTTTCCCATTGATTTAATCCCTGTCGAGATCGGCAGCTTCGATATTATTGTCGGTATGGATTAGTTATCCAAGCACCGAGCTGAAATCATCTGTTATGACAAACTTGTTCGCATACCTCTTGTCTCCGGTGGAACCTTAGTCCTACAAGGGGAGACCGGCAGACGGAATCTGAATATTGTATCCTGCCTCAAAACTAGAAAATATCTATGAAAAGGGTATCAAGCCATCCTCGCACATGTAACAGAGAAGAAGTCGGAGGAGAAGCGACTTGAGGATGTTCCAATTGTGCGGGAATTCCCGGAAGTCTTTCCTGAGGATTTGCCCGGACTTCCGCCACCTAGACAAATTGAATTTCAAATCGAACTTGAGCCAGGAGCTGCACCCGTGGCACGAGCCCCATACCGTTTAGCACCATCCGAAATGCAGGAATTGTCTAATCAACTACAGGAACTCCTGGACAGAGGATTTATTCGACCAAGTTCCTCGCCTTGGGGAGCTCCGGTCTTATTCGTGAAAAAGAAAGATGGATCTTTCCGCATGTGTATCGACTATCGAGAGCTGAATAAGCTAACCATAAAGAATCGGTACCCGCTTCCTAGAATCGACGACCTATTTGACCAACTCCAGGGATCAAGTGTTTACTCAAAGATTGATCTACGGTCAGGTTATCATCAACTCCGAGTCCGCGACAATGATATCCCAAAGACAGCCTTCCGAACTCGTTATGGGCATTACGAATTCCAAGTGATGCCATTCGGTTTAACCAACGCACCGGCCGTATTCATGGACCTTATGAATCGGGTGTGCAAACCATATCTTGACAAATTCGTCATTGTGTTTATCGATGATATCCTGATTTACTCTCGCGATGAACAGGAACATGCTCAACATCTGAAAACCATTCTAGGACTCCTTAGACACGAAGAGTTATATGCCAAATTCTCTAAGTGTGAGTTCTGGATTCGAACCGCTCAATTCCTTGGACACGTGATTGACAGTCAGGGAATTCATGTTGATCCCGCCAAGATTGAAGCAATCAAGGGCTGGGAGTCACCGACCACTCCAACCGAAGTGAGACAATTCTTAGGTCTTGCTGGTTATTACCGCTGATTCATTGAAAACTTTTCAAGAATAGCTGTTCCCTTAACAACACTGACTCAGAAAGATAAGAAGTTCGATTGGACTGATAAACAAGAGTCAGCCTTCCAACTATTAAAAAACAAACTTTGCAGTGCACCAATCTTGTCCTTACCCGAGGGCACCGATGACTTCGTACTTTATTGCGACGCTTCACACCAAGGACTTGGTTGCGTGTTAATGCAATGGGAAAAAGTCATTGCCTATGCCTCACGACAACTAAAAATCCACGAGAAAAATTATACGACCCACGACCTCGAGTTAGGTGCTGTGGTCTTCGCATTGAAAATCTGGAGACATTATCTCTACGGTACGAAAAGCACTATCTTTACCGATCACAAAAGTCTCCAACACATATTCAATCAGAAGGATCTAAACATGAGGCAACGTCATTGGGTTGAGTTACTTAGTGACCACGACTGCGAGATCAAATACCATCCGGGCAAGGCAAACGTAGTTGCCGATGCCTTAAGCCGAAAAGAACGAGTGAAACCCCTTCGAGTCCGAGCACTTTCTATGACAATTCGTAACGAGCTCCCTGCTCAAATCCTTACCACACAGCTTGATGCACTCAGCGATGAAAACCTGAAAAATGAAGCTTTACGAGGCTTGGATAAACAATTCAAAATCAAATCCGATGGGACTCGATACTTCTCTAACTGGGTGTGGTTACCCAAATTCGGAAACTTGCAAGATTCGGTGATGGCTGAAGCTCACAAATCTCGATACTCTATACATCCTGGTTCTGACAAGATGTGTCACGACGTCAAAGGGTTGTATTGGTGGCCTAACATGAAAGCTGACATCGCCATGTACGTCAGTAAATGCTTAACCTGTTCCAAAGTCAAGGCCGAACACCAAAGACCCTCGGGATTGCTCCAACAACCTGAAATTCCTCAATGGAAATGGGAGAAAATTGCCATGGACTTCATTACTAAACTACCGAAAACTTCGAGCGGTTGCGATACCATTTGGGTGATTGTGGACCGTCTCACAAAATCTGCTCATTTTCTGGCCATCAAGGAAACTGACAAGATGGAGCGTTTTGCTCGCATCTACATCAAAGAAATTGTTTCGCGACACGGTGTACCTATCTCGATTATCTCAGATAGAGACAGCCGTTTCACTTCCAACTTTTGGCAGTCGTTAAAGAAATCTCTTGGTACTCGTCTGGATATGAGTACAGCTTATCACCCGCAAACCGATGGTCAAAGCGAGCGAACCATCCAAACACTGGAGGATATGCTACGAACCTGCGTAGTGGACTTCGGTACTTCTTGGGAAAGCCACTTACCGATGTGCGAATTCTCGTACAACAACAGTTACCATACCAGCATTAAGGCTGCACCCTTCGAGGCACTCTACGGGCGTTAGTGTCGATCACCTATCTGTTGGACTGAGTTAGGAGATTCCCAACTCACGGGTCCAGAAATCATTCACGAAACTACTGAGAAAATCATTGGTATTCAAAACCGGCTGAAAGCTGCACGTGATCGTTAGAAAAGCTATGCTGACGTGAGACGCAAACACCTTGAGTTCCAGGTAGGGGACAAGGTACTTCTCAAAGTGGCACCGTGGAAAGGTGTCATTCGATTCGGAAAACGAGGAAAACTAAACCTTAGATACATCGGACCATTCGAAATCCTTGAAAGGATTGGTCCAGTGGCATACCGCCTGCAACTTCCTGCTGAGCTTAGCAGCGTTCACAACACCTTTCATATTTCTAACCTGAAGAAATGTCTGTCTGACGAGACACTAATAATACCGCTCGACGAAATCCAAATCGATGATAAACTTCATTTTGTCGAGGAACCTATGGAAATCATGGACCGTGAGGTCAAGCGATTGAAACAGAGTCGTATTCCCATCGTAAAAGTCAGGTGGAATTCTAGACGTGGTCCTGAATTCACCTGGGAACGGGAAGACCAAATGCGACAGAAATACCCACATCTCTTCCCAGACAAAGCACCGTCCGTACACTCGAGCTAATTTCGGGACGAAATTTCTTTAACAAGGGGAGAATGTAACACCTGTCTAATTAGGATAATTAATTATGCCTAATTATTTGTAACTAGTTGTAATTAGTATGTAATAGGACTAATTACAGACTCTATTTGTATATATAAGGTGGTTATATATATGTGTGTACTTACGCGATTTGGATAAATCGTACGAATCAACCGGACAGAGTCCGAGACATTTTACTTGGACGTTGGTGACAAAACTCATTTGAATAATGGGAACATATTTTACTGTATAAATACATTAATATACGGACACTATCATATGAGCGCGGCAACATTACGAATATTTTAACAAAAACGTATCAAACGTGAACCAAATAATATAAATGTCCCGATAAGTATTTTGATAAACATTTACAAGTCTTTTTCATTAAAATATTCGGATAGCATTTTAAAACATAACTGCTTGGTCAAATATTAAAAACGAAAGATTAAACGATTAGGACACGGAGTAAACACTGTATTTTAGGGAGCGTTTTCCCTCCCTCCTCTTTTTGATCAGCCAACAACACCCATCACCTACACCTCACTTTCTTCATTTCATTTTCATTTTAACAAAACACACACAAACTCAAACACTCTCTAAAAATCCCCACCAATTTTCGGATTCGCAAATCAACTCACAAGAATTACATTTTCGGAATCACCATCACGAGAGGAACAAGATTAACAAAGGCACCATACTCGTTTTCTTCCCCGTTTGGTCTCGATTTGCATTTGTAAGAAAATACCTAAATCCTTAGATTTACTCATTTTGATGTATTGTTTTGATGTTATAATGTTTACACAACTTAGTATTGTCCATATGTATGAAGAAAAAACACGATTTTACAGCCTAAAAATATGTTAGATTTGTGATTTGAATCGGAAAAACACGTCAGTCGCTGGGTTTCTGGGCTGGTGTTCATCTTTGTGACACAACGCTTGTGTCGCAAGTTGTGTCGCATAAATCCGTTTGTGTCGTATTTTGTGTCGTAGCTTATGTCGTACCTTGTGTCGTACCCTTGTGTCGTAAACCTTATACGACACAACCCTTATGTCGCTGTTGAATCAGCATCGCAAGCTTTTGCGACACAACCACTGTGTCACAGAGCTCTTGTGTCGCATCCCTATGCGACACAACGCCTGTGTCGCATACCAAATCCTTGTGTCGCAAATTATGTCGCAGAAAACAGAAAAACTTGGAAATTTTGAAGGATTTTCACTATAGAAAAGTCAAAGTTACTATAGCAAAGTCAAATTTTACTGTAGCAATTCAATGTAGCACATTTACTGTAGCAAAGTCAACATTTTAAAATTTTTTATTACAAACCGTCACCAATGGGCCAAACCTGTCTTCTCAAAACAAACAATTACAAACATACGGACAAACATTGGATATACTAGTTGTGTACAACTAAACGAAACGTCTCGCGAGACACATACTTACATAACCTCATATGTTTAGGCATTTGAAGGTTACGGGTTCGGAGAACCTACTTGCTTTACTTACTACTTGTTATTTGCTACTGATTACTACAAGACTCAGGTGAGTCTTACGGCCCTACTTTTTACTGTTTTATCTTATTGGGGGAGATACATGCTACTGATTTTTCTTGAACACAAGTACTAAACCCCTTACTATACCAAACGGAATTGCATGCGTTATTTACTACTTACAGAAGTCTCTCCATCATATATCGTTAGTTATGGACTTAAGCGCGAACACTAGTTAATGGATCCATTAGGGAAATGACCCTCCCCGCCCGGGGTAGTAGCGCTACCACGAACCGTACTGTATAAACGGGCGACTATTATTCATTATATATGCTTGCTCAGTTACGAGCATGTCACGGGAGCAAATTATTACTTACTGGTTAAGCTTTGATTATGAGCCTCATGGCAACGGTATAACTTACTTACTTACATTTGCTGGATTGCAAATACTGGTTTTACATTTGCTGGATTGCAAATACTGATATTACGCCTACGGTCACTACTAATGAAATATTGTGTTCAAAACTTATATTGCTTCGTGTTGACCTTTTTAGCAAGTTTTCTCAGGTACCCGGACGGAGTAGGATTACTCCAGGACTTTAGCTAGAGTCGCATGATTTCAACACAACTGCATTAACGGAGATTCTTAGGATTATCTTTTGTATATTTCGATTATGTAATAGAATCTCCCGCTATACGCGTGGACTCTAGGAAACTACATTTTTGTATACGAAAACACTAAGTTTTCAAACATTATATCTATGGAATGTAACTAATTTACAAACGTTGCATATAGATGTCGTTTGCTTTATCTTTGTGCTGTGATATTTGATTAGTAGCACCCCAAAACTTGCTTCCGCTAAACAGTGAATTTGGGGGTGTTACAGATTGGTATCAAAGACAAAGGTTATAGTGAACTAGGTTGCATTTGGTGGGCCTAGACTATGACCGTTAGGCAGTATTTCCTTACTAGGCATGACTGGTTCAGGAATTACAGCATACGACTTTAATTTAACATAGCCTGATCAACTATGTACAATTAAGGAAAGATGATGTAAGGTCTGAAACGATTATGTTGAACGGGGATACGTTTGATGACTCTTACCACGAGAGAACCGGACCATTACTTGATATGTGCTAGACACCAGGCTGGATATTATGTACTTACCTATATATTAGCCTCGTCTTACTTACACTCTACCATAGGAATGGCAAATACACCACCCAATTCGTCACGCTCTCATCCGCAAGGATCTCAAAACCGGCGAATAGCCAGGGGGACCACTAGGTCACCTCGAACCAGCCCCTATCTTGTTCATAACTCTCAGAACTCGGCACATCTCACGGTGCCAGTGTTAGCTACTCAACTCCATTATCAGGAGCAAAGGCTCGAAAATCTCGAACGGGAACAACACCGAATGACCTACCTGCTCCGCCAAGCACTTGATCACATATCCCAACTCCAGCGAGAACAAGAAGATACCAGCCTCTCTGTAAGCGTAATTCAGGATTCAATGACCGCTGAATTAGGTGCGGATGAACTCATAAGAAACCGACTAGAGGAATGTGAACAACGTTCACAGGAGACCGATGAGTACTCTCGAGCACTGGTTCAATGACTGGCCTTGGTTGAAGACGACGTCAGGCAAGCCAACAGACTTGCGGACAAGGTGGATCGCCTTGTTGCGCTAATGGAGCAAGTTAACTTACGTTAAGACTAGAGTAGTCTCCACCTTGTAACCAATTATCTGCCAAAGTAGGACTTATGTAATTCGACCGGATGTAATAATTCCCGGTACTTTTGTACTACTATTACTCTGTAATCTTTTGGAAAACTCGTACCTTGTGTCCAACTGATTATCTAAATGAATTATGATTATCACCTCGTATTGTTATCGTGTATCTCATCATATATACTTGTGATATATCTTGAACTTCGTATAACAATCTTATTTCTTTTCATTGTTCTTTTCTTGTCAGCATCATGCCTCCTCGCTGACAAGTCACCCTCAGTGAAGCCGAAATAGCGGGTCTGATTGCCCGCAGTGTAGCCCAAGCCTTAGCTACCCGAACCTCAAACCCTGGTAGCGAAGATACAACTAACAATGCACCACAACCCAAACCCTGTTCTTACAAAGACTTCCAGAACTGCAAACCTTTGAACTTTGCAGGTACTGAGGGAGCTATCGGTCTAGTACGCTGGATCGAGAAATTCGAATCTGTATTTCTTATCTGCAACTGTACGGAGGGAGACAAGGTTAAGTTCTCCGTTAGTACTTTCACTGACACCGCTCTCACCTGGTGGAACACCTATGCCCAGACTATGGGTATTGCTAATGCTTACAAACTCCCGTGGGAGGAGTTGAAGGAGATGTTGAGGGGCGAGTACTGCCCCAGGGATGAATTGAAATAGCTGGAATTGGAGTTCTGGAACCACAAAATGCAGGGTGATGACATCACCGGTTACACCAACCGTTTCCACCAACTGGCACTTCTGTGCCCAACCATGGTCGATCCTGAGTACAAGAGGATCAAGAAATACATTGATGGACTTCCCGAGAGACTCCAAGACCTGGTGACTTCATCCAAACCGGGTAGTATTCAGAGCGCCATTCGTATGGCCCATGAGCTAACGGCAAATTCTGTCCGCCGTGGCACAACTTCAACCCCATCTGCAAACAACAAACGTAAGTGGGAAGGGAACCCCAACTCATCCAACCAAACCTCCAACAAAAAGCCTGAGTCTGTTAGGGCTTATTCATCGGGGACTTCGGAGAAGAAAGGGTACATCGGGAACAAACCATACTGTTCCAAATGCAACAGCCATCATGACGGTTCTTGCCCTTGCTCTAACTGCAAACGGTTCGGGCATCTAGCCAAGGATTGCCTGGCCAATGTTCCTACCCCCAACACTAATGCACCAAAGGCCTGCTTTGGGTGCAGAAATTCTGGGCATTTCAAGAAAGATTGCCCAAACCTGAAAAACAACAACAACCCTGCTCGCGGTAGAGCATTCGTTATCAAGGCTGGGGAAGCCAGACAAGACCCGAATGTCGTGACGGGTACGTTCCTTCTCAACGACCTTACTACTTCTGTATTATTTGATACCGGTGCCGATAGAAGTTTCATTTATGAGAAATTTAGCCATTTACTTGATATTACTCCCACTGCCTTAAATGCTAAATACATTGTAGAACTAGCTAACGGCAAACTGATTGTGACTGATAGCATCATATGCAACTGTACACTTAACCTTACGAACGAAACGTTTCCCATTGATTTAATCCCTGTCGAGATCGGCAGCTTCGATATTATTGTCGGTATGGATTAGTTATCCAAGCACCGAGCTGAAATCATCTATTATGACAAACTTGTTCGCATACCTCTTGTCTCCGGTGGAACCTTAGTCCTACAAGGGGAGTAACACGTCAGTCGCTGGGTTTCTGGGCTGGTGTTCATCTTTGCGACACAACGCTTGTGTCGCAAGTTGTGTCGCATAAATCCGTTTGTGTCGTATTTTGTGTCGTAGCTTATGTCGTACCTTGTGTCGTACCCTTGTGTCGTAAACCTTATACGACACAACCCTTATGTCGCTGTTGAATCAGCATCGCAAGCTTTTGCGACACAACCACTGTGTCGCAGAGCTCTTGTGTCGCATCCCTATGCGACACAACGCCTATGTCGCATACCAAATCCTTGTGTCGCAAATTATGTCGCAGAAAACAGAAAAACTTGGAAATTTTGAAGGATTTTCACTATAGAAAAGTCAAAGTTACTGTAGCAAAGTCAAATTTTACTGTAGCAATTCAATGTAGCACATTTACTGTAGCAAAGTCAACATTTTAAAATTTTTTATTACAAACCGTCACCAACGGGCCAAACCTGTCTTCTCAAAACAAACAATTACAAACATACGGACAAACATTGGATATACTAGTTGTGTACAACTAAACGAAACGTCTCGCGAGACACATACTTACATAACCTCATATGTTTAGGCATTTGAAGGTTACGGGTTCGGAGAACCTACTTGCTTTACTTACTACTTGCTATTTGCTACTGATTACTACAAGACTCAGGTGAGTCTTACGGCCCCACTTTTTACTGTTTTATCTTATTGGGGGAGATACATGCTACTGATTTTTCTTGAACACAAGTACTAAACCGCTTACTATACCAAACGAAATTGCATGCGTTATTTACTACTTACAGAAGTCTCTCCATCATATATCGTTAGTTATGGACTTAAGCGCGAACACTAGTTAATGGATTCATTAGGGAAATGACCCTCCCCGCCCGGGGTAGTAGCGCTACCACGAACCGTACTGTATAAACGAGCGACTATTATTCGTTATATATGCTTGCTCAGTTACGAGCATGTCACGGGAGCAAATTATTACTTACGGGTTAAGCTTCGATTATGAGCCTCATGGCAACGGTATAACTTACTTACTTACATTTGCTGGATTGCAAATACTGGTTTTACATTTGCTGGATTGCAAATACTGATATTACGCCTACGGGCACTGCTAATGAAATCTTGTGTTCAAAACTGATATTGCTTACAAACCTGTGAGATTCACCAACATTCGTGTTGACCTTTTTAGCATGTTTCCTCAGGTACCCGGACGGAGTAGGATTACTCCAGGACTTTAGCTAGAGTCGCATGATTTCAACACAACTGCATTAACGGAGATTCTTAGCATTATCTTTTGTATATTTCGATTATGTAATAGAATCTCCCGCTATACGCGTGGACTCTAGGAAACTACATTTTTGTATACGAAAACACTAAGTTTTCAAACATTATATCTATGGAATGTAACTAATTTACAAACGTTGCATATAGATGTCGTTTGCTTTATCTTTGTGCTGTGATATTTGATTAGTAGCACCCCAAAACTTGCTTCCGCTAAACAGTGAATTTGGGGGTGTTACAGATTGTGAGGATGATACTTCAAAGGACTTTAAGCTTTATTCTTGTGGAACTATTTTTCTTTCTTTTCTTCTTTTTCTTCTTTTTATTTTCTTTTTCTGCTTTTGTACTTATTTTCTTTTCTTCTTCAGAATTTCTTTGCCAGAGAATTTCCAAGGATATTTTTTTTCTTTTGATTCTTTCAGAAATCCCTTATCTTGAACATTTCGAGTCTTTTCGCGGTGTCAATTTTACACACCAAGGATTCTTCAATCTTTTTGAGAGCACGAAGGGGTAGGATAAGTGAAGCGGATATTCTAAAAGATGTTCTTCATAACCTCAGAATTTCTAAGATAAGTTTGGGAATATTTTTGGGAAGTAGGGTTTTATGAAACGAACGGTTTAGGCTCAACATGGTTTACTAGGCGGATCATCGATACTAAAAATGAGCATCGGAAGGGTTTTGGGCTTGAAGAGATATGTAAAAAGGGGTTCAAATCCTAGGGAATGTCAGGGTCATCTAATTGCACCTATACCGCGTACGGTACACATCAATGTGGTCTCGAAGCGTATATCAAGAGCAAGTTCTAATTCAGAGATGCATGCATCGGCACACACAAGAAATGAAAAGTGAAGCATTAAAGATGAATGCTATTAGGCTCAAAATACCTCACTGCAAATAGGTTTGTATGTGCTTCGTCATGCTTCCATCAGATTATTATTTCCCGCTTAAGCAATTTCTACCTTATTTTCCCTAGACTCCGAAATATATTACTCACATCTGAAAATAGCTCCTCTCAAAAGATGTTTTGGCTCAAAATTAGCAGAGTTAATCAATAGATTTAGCTCATACTTTCAATTTTCTTGAAAAATTTTGAAAAATTTGAGGAACATTTTATGAGTTTACTATTTCGGACATTAAAAATCAAAGAAAACTAACCAAGGTATTCTATACCTGCTATCCCACACTTAGAGGAATATTGTCCCTAATGTTCTCTTGAGTTGAGATTTACTGGAAGTAAAATCCCACACTTAGAGTTTGAACATGTAAGAAAATGTTTCTCAAGTGTTTGTTTTGGGCTGGAATCCCACACTTAGTGATAAGCTTAGGATAGAGTATAGACTACTTTAACAAACTAACAAAACAAATAATAAACAGAATCATAAACAAAAGAGAGTAAAGGTTAAGACACTCCCCAGATAGCGAGCAGCAAAGAAGCTGAGAATCTGAATTTGCTGAAAAGAGATGTTGCCAAGATCTTTTTCTGCATTCATGAAGAGCGGCACAGCTTCAAGCGTCTTGCTATTGGTTTTTCTCCATCCATTATTTCTTTTGTGAATCAATCTCGTAAGTGTGAACACGTTGGTCATACCAGTTTTACAAACTCAAAGTATTTGCAAAAGAAAAGATAAATCACCGTCTCAGAACTTGAAAAGATGTTTTCTACTACAAATCATTTTTCTAAAACATGTGTTTTTAAACGAGTTCGAGCATAATGCATAAAAGTAGTATGCAAGTACCTCAAATGCTCGAAACACATGAATTACCATTTTTCAATTTGATTTTCGTCTTTTGTGAGACGAGTGGTTTATTTGCAAATGAGTTGTAATATCAGACAAGTGTTTTGGTGACGACCAAGTGTGAAGGATAGTCAGAGATATATCTTCACTTATTGACACTGTTCTCTCTACACGTCTTATTGCACGGGTTGCCTCCCGAGAAGCGCTGCTTTTTAGAGTCGAGAGCTCGACTTTGCCTTCCTTCAGATTAGTTGGTGCTAGAACATCCAGGACCGGAAGTGCTCAGAAGTGGAATCCTGGGGTTGCGTGGGTAGATCCTTAGAAAATGGCGAGCGATGATGTCGACGATGTTCGGTATTGTGACACCCGCCAAATTAGGGCTAGTTTTTAGTGCCTAATCAGTTATTAATACATGTAATTAGTTCTTTAATTAGGCTAATTTATGTATCCTTCTATATATATTGTTGAATATATATACACGTACGCGATTTGGCTAAATCGTGCATTTCATATCGGATGGATTCCGACTTAACTGGCCGTTGGTGAAACATTTCATGTGCAACGTAAATCTATTTTTGTGATAAAATAGTCATTATTTACTTAGTATTATTATTTTATAATAATATATGCGAAAAACTATCACGTTTGATATTAAACGTAACAAATAAGAGAAAACGCACGAATTGAACCCGACATCCGAACGAAATCCAAAATATATATTGGTAACTTGAAATAAGTGTCTTAAAAACATTTAATCAATCCAAATATCACCTACATATTGAAAATATACACGAAAAGTCAACCGATAAGAGTTACACCTTAAAATGTACGATCAACGTCTAACCGACTAACAAACGTTAAACGAATTCGAGGACCGAGACCCGAGCCCATTTGGGCTGACCCAGACCCATGTCCATCAGCCCACTTCAGGCCCAAATCGTCCCATGGTGAGCCCATTCGATCACCACACTTAAACCCCTTTTAGATCCCTTGAATTCCCATTCTCCTTTCATTCCCCATTTACCTTTCTCTCACTAACACCCCATTTTCTCTGCTCTCTCTCACTAAAAACGACTGAAATCAGTCATCCCCCTCTCTCCAACCTTCTCCAAGAACAACCACACACTCCCTTACACAATCTAGCATCATACCTTCGGTTTTTGCAAGGAAGAAGAAGAACGAGACAGCAGCAGTCCACTTCGTCTCTCTCTCGCTCTAGACCTGCTTTTGCTCGGTATAAACCCCTCTTATCTCTCTGGTTTTACTTAGATAACATTCATAAACATGTTAGAGGTTCGTTTTGCTAGTATTATGTCCAAGACCTATACGAAAAACCAAAAGACAACGCTATTAACCAACGGGTAAAACTATTAACCACTGGATAATAAAATAGATCGGGTTAGATCGGCTATAACCGAACAATTTCTTGATGAAATCCAACGTTTCTTAGCTCTAAACTGAATTATTTTGAGTCTAGTTTACAAATATGTAAGCCTTATGAACTAACTCAGTTTTTTTCTATTTTTAATAAGTCAAACAAAGTACAATAGCAGATCTGAACAATCTTACCAGAATCTTAACCAAATCAAAACGGGTATATCTAGGGATATGGTACGAATCAGAACTTAAAACCAGTGGGAAAAGATCTCAAATTTTGTTATCTTTAAATCCCCTACTTGCACACTTTGTGAAGTATTGTAAAACGTGAGTTATGATCAGATCTTTTAACGTATGTACTGAAAATATAGCTGCTAGACCCATAGTGCTTTACAAATTAATTTCTCGACTTGTGTTTGGTTTTAGACTTCATAAAAATATGTTCCAGAAACCCAAGACATAGGAGAATATGTGTGAATTTTCTCATAATCGATTGTCACAATTTCGGTTGTTAAAACGCATAGACAAAGTCGTGTAATTTCGGGAAAACACAAACAATTGGACGTTTTCGTATTCGGTTTAAAAATGACACTTGTGGGTCACCAAAGGTCACAAAACTCGTTTTCTATAAGTTTTATAACCTAATAGAAGTCGTGTAAGAGTTTCGGGTCAAACCGAGCATTTTTGACCAAATACACAACATCGAAACTCATCACATCCCGACATAGCGACACTCGATGAGTGTCGCCACTCACACACTAGCGACATTAAATCAAGTGCCGCTACTCATCGATTAGTCAAATTTAGCGACACTAACCTTGAGTGTCGCTACCTCTAGCAAAATCCCTACTAGCGACACTTACCGAGTGCCACTACTTGTTCGAATATCATCTCTAGCGACACTACTCAAGTGCCGCCCAATACTATAAAACTGTAACTAGCGACACTTGTCATAGTGCCGCCATACAAAATCAAGTGTCGCCATAGCGACACTAACTGAGTGTCGCCTAAAACAGAAAGGTCAAAAATACATTATTCTCTCTAAGTCTCGATTCCGCGCAACGTTTACTAAACCTTACACGATAATACTAATACAAGCAAAACCTATACTTATGAAAGTGTACGATGAAACAATACAAAACCTAATAATAATGTCTTCGGGAATAATTATTACATACTTAAACATTCACCAACGGGCCACAAACATTTTCGATTAAACAAACGATTAACTACTTGGACATAACTAGTTGAGTGAACAACTAGCATGAATGGTCTTTTGAGACATTCACTCATACATACAACCTTATATGCTTAGGGCATTAGGAGGTTGCGGGTTCGGAGAACCTACAGATTGCTCATATCAGATATACGTTTATTGATTTAAACGCTTACTCTCAAGACTCAGGTGAGTCTCATAGCCCCTATTTTACTGTTTTTCACTCAGGGGTGTGATCCATTGCTCGTTTTATTTACATGTGAATGCAAGTACCAAAACAACGATTTATACTACATGAGTTTTCACAACTAATCAATCAAAGTCCTCCACAACATAGTATGGTAATTCGTAGTAGCGTGAATGTTAGTGTATGGTACCATATGGGATTGACAATCCCCGTCCGGGTTAGTCGCGCTAACTGGTCAAACGGACGCATTATCATTTGGGTAGACGAGTGTGGATTAGGCACTCGTAGGAGGCACCTCGATCGGAATTCCTTAAATGTGGACCCGACCCTCAAGTTAAGCTCAGACTATGTGCTCATGGCTATATAGACACTCATTTATTTGCTTGATTGCAATTTAAATTCAATTAAATCTTGCGGTTCATACGATATGTTTTGGCATACAAACCTGTGAGCTCACCAGCTTTTAGCTGACCATTTTTAGCATGTATCACAGGTACTCAGCAGTAGGTTGGACTGCCCATTCAGGATACTTTAGCTCGAGTCATCATGCAAACACGATATATCAAAGAGATTTTAATGCATTTCTATATTTTGTACAATGAGATATGTAATAGAATCTCTCAGAGAAAGTCATGTGAACTCAATGTTTTGTAAACATTTTATTATATCAATGTGCTTTGTTAAACGACGCATATAGAGTCGTTCATTATATATCTTTGTGCTGTGATTACTCTGACTAGTCGCGCCCCGACCCGAATCGCTTCCGCATCATAATTTTGGGGGTGCAACAGTTATCTCTGATTCTCAGCAACCCTTTTCATGTGTAGAAGATCCCAAGTTATTTCCTTTACTGCTTTGGAGATGGTTCCGCGGGAATCCACAAAAGAGAATCCATCATCCTCGATCATCTCTCGTTCAGGATGCTGTCATCTGAGAGAGTCCATGAATCCAAAGAACTGCAGGTGTAAAGTCTCGAGATTTGCAAGGCCTGAGTTTCCTCTAAGTTCTCCGATTGACTCATGGGTCTCTTGGAGTAGGTGAGTCTGATAAGGGGAAAACGTGAGGTTTGAGTTCTTGAAGGTATTGTTTACTATATCGTAAACCTCACGTAATCCGTAGTTGAATATTTGACTATGCTCTTCATCCGGCACCTCAGCGAAGATTTCCTTGATTCGATCAGTGAGGAAGTTCGCGATGTTAACCATCGAACCTTCAGGTATAGAAGGAGGGATGTCACACGTCCTCTCATCAGAACTCACGTACTCGAGGTCTTCGGCAATCTTGTGAGCGTGGTACTCGATGGTGCAGTCAATGTAGAACCTATGAGGGGAAGTCTCGTTGATATGATCATTCCTAGCCATATAATCTAGAAGTCCCCTAAGATCATTCATCAACCGGATGTCTATGTCTGCGTCGGGATTCCCAGTAGCATTGTACATATTTCTGCGATAAGAATTTAAGAACTCGTGTTGCTCAGCAGAATATGGAAATACGGATCTGAACAGCGTGTCATAGATCTTCCTGTACATGCGTCTTTGGTCTTCAAAGAACTCTAGCTCCTCAGGTGTTGGTCCAGTAGTGTGGTGCTCTTGTAGCAACTCAGCAGCGAGGTCTTCGGCAAAGGCATTTAGGCGGTTATGGAAGAATCTATAATCTTGTGAATTCTCGGCTTGGTTGACCTCAGATTCAGCTATGATTTCCTCAATCAGGTTCCTTTGGTGTGGAGTGTAATCATTGGTGGAGTTAATGATAATGCTTATCGTCATAGGTATGTCATTTTCGAATTCTTCAATAGCACTTATCATTTCCTCGTGGTTGGAGATAGTCGGGATTTGGGGAGAAGCGGGAACAGTCGAAGATGCAAGAAGTCGGACAGACCGAATATCTATTGGAACATCAGTATAGATGATGTCATCATCATCGCTCTCCTCAGCTGGAGTACCCCTAGCCTGGAAATCAGGGAACTCAACAGTATCGGATTGTGGAAGGGAGTCATCAGTAATCTGAGATATCAGCTGAGAGGAATCCATCTCGATGTCTTTTTCCTCCTGAGAATCAGAATCACGGCTAGATCCGGAGGTGCTTCCCTTCTCGAACTGACTTCGAGGTGCAGATGTGTCAAAGGTTTGAATCCTTTGGGGAAGTCGGGATGCTTTATATGCTGCAATCTTTCTCAAGAGTCTGTCTCGAAGCTCTGGGTGCTGTGCGGATAAGGCTATAGTCTTCTCAATATTCAGCAGAGCATCAAGTCGGGGAGACACGAGAGGTTTGGTGGGATCAATAGCTGATGCAATAAGTTTTTCCATGGTGAGACCAAATTCTGCATCATGAGAGTAATCAGTCAGTGTATCTTCATCTGATTCATCTTGTGACAGAGGAATGAAGTTCTCAAGGTTCTCGATCTGCATAATCTCTGCTGTCGGTAAATATGAGTCAGGAAGGTATTGATGAGGTGGTGTGGACTGACATACTTCCTCGGGCTCTGATTCTTCCTGCTCTTCCTTGGATTCTTCCATTTCTTCTGGTTCCGTTTCTTCCTCTGGTTCTGTTTCAGGTTGTTCCTCTTCTTCTTCATCCTGCTCTGAATCTTCCTCCTCTTCTATTTCTTCCCCTGGTTTAGATTCTTCCATTTCTTCGTCTTCTGATTCTGACTCTTCAGTAGCTGAGATAAGACAAGTATGCTCGTATGGCCTATATGGTTCTGGCTCTGAATCAGAAGTGTCATCATCTGAAGTAACTCTGCCCATGGATATTGCGTATATCTCTGCATGCTTCATTATTGAACAGTTGGTCTGATCAATCTTGTATGATATTGTCTGTCCATGTGCTCGTAGACTGATAACCTGAGAGTATACATCAATAATAGCACGTGCAGTATTCATGAATGGCCTACCTAGGATAATGGGTATGTTAATGTCTTCATGTATATCCATCACTACAAAGTCAGTGGGGAAATAGAACCTGTCAACTTTTACCATGACATTCTCAGCAATGCCTTTCGGGTATCGGACTGATTGATCGGCAAGCTGGACGCTCATTTTAGTGGGCTGGAGAGGTCCTAATTCTAATCTGGAGTAGAGCGAGTAAGGCATCAGATTGATAGTAGCTCCAAGATCGGCCAAGGAGCGTATTGTGCCTGAGTGATAGATGGAACAGGGCAAGGTGAATCGACCCGTGTCTCCTAGCTTTTCCGGTAAGGCATTCAGGATGACGGCTGAACACTCGGCATTCAGGGAGACTTTAGGAATGGCAGGAATCTTGTCCTTAGTCGCCAGCATTCGTCGGATGTATTTCGTACTAGAAGGGATTCTAGACACGGTGTCTAAGAATTTTCCATCAAGTTTGAATGACTTGGCGTTGTACTTCTTGTGCAGGCGGTTAGGGAAAGGAATCTCAACCTCACGATTCGGCGTGGGCATTGATTTGGTCTCAACTGTCGGAGGGACAGGAGAATGTTCCCTTTCTGGAGAAGCAGTCATAGAAGGAGTTGGTTTATCAGAGTTTAAGGTCTTGGCTTCCTCGACGTGGGGGTTCTGAATAGTATTGCTTGGTAAGGTCCCTTGTGGTCGGGTATCGAGACATTGGGCTAACGGACCGATCTGGTTCTCAAGGCTTTTCAGGACCGAGAGTTGATTTCGAAGGAATAGATCAGTTTGGTCTTGTCGAGCCGTAGTTGTTGGTACATGTTTGTGTCTGTCAGTTGGTCTAGCTCGTAGTTTGTAATTAGAATTAGAATTCCTGATTCCTGCGACGTTGTCTGTAACGTCGCAGGTGCGACGTCAGGTATTGGGCCTGCGACGTAGTCAACGTCGCATAGGCTTGGGCCTGCGACGTCGTGTGCGACGTCGCAGGTGCCAGAGTTTGTATAAATTCGTTTTTACGTTTTATGTTTAGGGTTGACGAAACCCTAAACGCCATTTGTCGAAATCCTTGTAATCTGATCGATTATAATTCAATATACAAACGTTTTGGTTCGTATTCATTGCGTATTGATTATTCGTGTGTTTAGTTTATAACTTAATCGTTGATTCCGCAAACGATTGAGTGACTCGGTTATGTTAGATCCTAGTATAGGGACAAACAACTGGTATCAGAGCAGAGAGTGCTCGTTTTCGGCGTAACGGATCGAGTTCGGGATTAAAGGACGTGATACTCATATTATCTTGTGATTATTACGTTTGTTTTTGTGTTTTTACAGGTGTTCGATCAATATTACTGGGATTATTGAAGGTTTTTGTGGTTCGACATTCGTGGTTTTGGTTTTCGGGTTAAAAATTCGTTTTTAGGGTTTTTGGCCGCAGGTTTTCGCGTTTTGCGACGTTACCTGCGACATCATCTGCGACGTCGCTTGCGACGTTAGTGATTTGGACTTTAATTAGTCTATGCGACGTACTGTTGCGACGTCGCTATTTTGACTTTAATTAGTCTTTGCGACCTTGTGTTGCGACGTCTTGTTGCGACGCCGTGTGACTCTGCGACGTCCTTTGCGACGTCATCTGCGACGTGACTCTTAACGTCGCATATTTCTGATTCTTAATTGAATCCTTTGCTTTTTGCAACGTCCCTCTCGCCGTCGCATAATCTTTGTGCGACGTTATCATCAACGTCGCTAATATCAGAAGGTTGTTTTTTTCGATTAAGTAATTACAATGGCAGCTGATAAAGAGGATATTAGAGGACTGAGAGAAATGATTAAACAAAGTAATGACATAGGTTCAAGTAATAAACCTCCACTATTTACTGCGGACATGGATTACGTGTACTGGAGAGACCGAGTTGAGCAATACATTGATTTTCATTGTCCAGAATTATGGGGACCATTACGTGAGCGTTATGTACCTCCATTAGCTGAAGGGGAATACCGTGGTATTCGTCCTGCTAAGACTTATAAAGCTATGACTCCCGAGGAGAAGAAAGATTTTGATACTGAGAGAAAGTCATTTTCGATGATTAAAATGTGTTTAACCAAAGATGTTCTATGGCTTTTCAGAACTCATGAAACAGCATTTGATTTATGGAAGGCAATTGAAACTCGTTGTGGAGGAAATGATAAGTATAAGGAAGCCAAGCTCGAACTAGTTAAGAAACAGTACGATATCTTTGACATCCTTCCTGATGAAGACACAACTTCTTTATTCACTAGGTACTCACAGTTAGTTGGTGAGTTGTTTGAAGGGGGTTATACTTTTCCTCCAATTGAAGTCAATAAGAAGCTACTGGATGTGTTGCCGAGTTCTTGGGATGTTAAAGTTCAATTTTTAAAAGAAAATGAAGAACTTGCAAACATGTCTTTGGATACTTTGATAGGGGATCTTCAAGCTCACGCAATGGAGATTAAGAAGAAAGAAACAAGGTCTGGTGCTGCTGTTCAGAATCCTAGTGTGTATGGTGTTAAACTTAACTCTGGAAAGACTTATGGATCTGGAGTCGCCTTCGTAACAAATACAAATGCTTCACCAACCTCTTCTTCTTCTTACGATGGGATTCATTCTGTTTCATGTCTGGACCTTCTTCAAATCAACAACAGGTTCAAGTCTCACCTGCTATTCAGGAGCAAGCTGCCATTTATACAGCTTTCTTAAGTTCCTACAAGGATTTGGTTACTCAACCGAATCTTACTTTGGAATTGACTAAGGAAGACTATGCTCAGCTTGATGAAGATGATCTGGAGCAGATGGATCTAACTTGGAATGTGGCAATGATCACCCGAAGAATTCAAAAGTTCTTGCAGAGGACAGGGCGTAAAAGCTTGGAAGGTGATGGAAAGACTGGCTTCGGATTTGACAAGAGTAAGGTCCGATGTTACAATTGTCAAAACTTGGGTCACTTCGCCAGGGAATGCGAGAAACCCAAAATGCCAGCTTCAGGATTCACTACACCTTCTACGCTTCAAAAGACCAAAGAAAAAGAAGTTACTAAGAAAGGGCCTGCTGATAATGCCCTGATTGTTTTCGAGCCCACAAGTCAGGATTGGACGGCTGTCTCCCAGCAATACCAACAGTGGTTGATGGCTCACATTGTGAATGAGGTACCTGATGAACCCCTAAATTGTATCTCATGCATTAAGTTAACTGAATCTCTAAAGGCATATCAGAATGACACCGTAGAGTTGAGGAAAAAGAATGAAAAACTAACCGAGTCAAATAATTTCTTAAAAGCTAATGAGAAACTTTATGAAAAACATCTTGAGGCTCACCGGTTAGATACTCAGAAATATAAATCTAAGGTTTTTAGTCAAGAAGATACCATTAAAAGCTATCTTGTTGAAATTGAACTGCTAAAGAAAGAACTTATAGATTTAAAAAATGAGTATGAGAATTATAAGAGTAAAATCTTAGGTTCAAATTCCTCAACGGTTGTCTTTAATGAAATTCTTAGCAAGCAGGGAAATAGTGGGAAAAAGAATGCGGGATTGGGATATAACTCAGTCCCACATCCTACCACTTACTATCCCCTGCCTGTTGAGGAAGGCTTTGAAGAGATTCCAGTTGATTGGTCAAAGCTTTACGGTATAAAAGCTAAAGATGCTAAAGAGACCAAACACAACAAACCGGCAAAGGAGAAAACCAAGCGGCCAGAGTACCCCTTGCCAACGTTTGTTAAGTCTGTGAATGAATCTCCTGTTAGTGTTGAGGAGAGTGTTGAGCAAAAGAATGAATCTCCAATCTGTCTTGAGGAGAATGTTGAGATTGAGGATATTACAGATCAGGAGTATCCTGAAGTTAAGAAAGTTGAAGTTAAACCTGAAAAAGTGATTTCAAAAGTTGAACCTGCAATTAAGGTTCAACCAAATAAGGGAAAAGCCAAGGTTTTAAATTCGAAACAACAAACTTTACAGTCACCTGTAAAGATTTTGCAACACAAAATAGTAAATGAAAGAGTTTCGTATGATAAACCTTCAACTTCAACCTCTCAACCAAAACAAACACTTTCTAAGACGTGTACGCAATATTCATGTTCTAGAAATGTTTCTCCATCTCCTGTGGTAATTCCTCAGCCTCAACCGTTTGTTGAGACTCGTTCTTGTTTCTACTGCAAGAAACAAGGACATTTAATTCGTGAATGTCCAAAGCTTTCAAATCAGCGCTATGGGAGAGAAATGCCTAGGACATATGTTTATAGAAATTCTTTTTCAAAATCTCCACCTAGGCGTTACTCAAACTCTCCCAAGTCTGTTTTGAAGCCAAGTAATGTTGAGCAAAAATCTTTGCCAATTCAAAAGCCCAACATTACTTCTAATACCAATTCCGAACCTTCTAAAGTTTGGAAACGAAAAGAGTCTGATGTTAACTCTTCAGTTGTCAACAATAACACATCAGATAAAAATTCTAATTTGTTTAAAGATAAAATCCTATCTGACGTGCTTATTGTTGATGACCACGGTCGACCTAAGTCTGTAAAGGCTTAGGTCACCGTTTCTCACTAATTTCCTTTTGTTTGTGTGTTGCAGCAGTCAGAACGTGTTAAAGATAGTGAATGGTATTTGGATAGCGGCTACTCGCGACATATGACAGGCGATGTATCTCTTCTTGTGGATATTAAACCATACGCAGGAGGATATGTTGCCTTTGTTGGAGATACTGGAGGAACCATTTCTGGAAGAGGAACGCTAACTAACGGCAATGTTAGTTTTGAAAATGTGAACTACGTGGAACAGCTTACGCACAACTTGCTAAGTGTTTCACAGGTCTGTGATAAGGATTATACCACTGCGTTCACAAAGACAAAGTGCGTGATACTGAAGCCTGGGTATGTCATTCCGGAAGAATGGGTGTTACTGAGAGCACCAAGAAAGAATGACACATACATTCTGAACATGAGAACTGTTGAGACCTCGAATGAGTATACGTGTCTCTTGTCTAAGGCTTCTGAAAAGGATTCATTGCTTTGGCACAGACGAATGGGACACATTCATTTCCGAAAAATGAATTTCTTGACTAAAAATGACCTAGTGCTAGGAGTTCCAAAACAGTCATTTGCTCTAAAGGATGACTGTATCTCTTGCCAAAAAGGAAAGTTACGTAAGAAGTCCCATAAGTCTAAGCAGGTGAATTTCATTAATGCACCATTAGAACTACTGCATATGGATCTTTTTGGTCCAGTCTCTACAAAGAGCATTGGTGGTCGGTCTTACTGCTTGGTAGTTACTGATGACTACTCAAGGTTTTCGTGGGTTTACTTTTTGACCACAAAGGGGGAGATTCCTGATATTCTGGTGTATTTGTTGGACAAGTTGGCAAATCTGTGCAACTTGAAGGTGAAAAGGATACGAAGCGACAATGGAACTGAATTCAAGAACTCAACTCTCGAATTGTTTTGTGCTACAAGAGGTATTGAGCATCAATTTAGTGCTCCGAGGACTCCACAACAGAATGGAGTTGCAGAAAGGAAGAACAGGACAATCATCGAGACAGCTCGGACTATGTTAGCTGACTCCAAGTTACCAATCATCTTCTGGGCTGAGGCAGTTAATACTGCCTGTTATGTTCTCAACAGAGTGCTCACGGTTAAGAAAAAGAACAAAACGTGTTATGAACTTTTCAATAACCGTAAGCCAAATCTGCAGTTTCTAGAACCATTTGGGTGTCCATGCATGATCATGATTACAAAAGATAAGGTCTCTAAGTTTGGTGATAAAGCTGTTAAAGGGATTTTTCTTGGATATTCAGTCAACTCTCCGAACAAAAGAGTCTTCAACAAATCAACGAATCAGATAGAGGAACAGTTTGAGGTGAAATGTTTAAGGTATACGGAACCTCCTCAAGGAACGGGTCCGGATTGGTTTTTCAACTATGGAAACCTCTTCAACTCTTTCAATATTCCGGAAGAAGATGATATGGAAGAATTGGTTTCTATACTTCATGGACTTGATCTTACTCAAGATACACCTGTTAATAAACCATCCGACCCATCTCCCAATGCAACACCCGCACCTCCACCAACTAATCCTACACCTTCACAAACAACACCCACACAACCACAAACAACAACCAAATCACCACCACCTACACCTACACCATCTCCTACTCCACCATCTTCGGCTGCTCCTTCTAAAACAGTCTATAACTACACAAAGGAGCTTCCATATGATCCAAACATGCCTCCTTTAGAGGAACCTCAAGAAGAAGATGAAGTGGAAGAAACAATGGCCTACTCTCACTTATTTACTCCTGAAGATGAAGGAGAAGAAGAAGAGTTAGCCTTTCCTGAGTCTGCTGCTACTCCTGAAACTGAGGGAGATTTGAACAATATGGGTGTGGATCTTGTGCCAACCGCCATACCAGAAACTCGTATACATAAGGATCACCCCATTGATAATATCATTGGTGACCCTCATGCATCTGTTCAAACACGACAACAAGCAAAGCAGACTTCAGCTCAGCAGCTTTTGGGACTTATAGCTCATATCGATTCATGTCATTTGTCTCAAATTGAACCTAAAAAGGTTGAACAAGCCTTAAAAGATCCATCTTGGGTTGAGGCTATGCAGGAGGAACTACAACAAATAAACAAGATGAATGTTTGGGAAATTGTTCCTCTACCCAAGGGTGCTCACTTGACGGGTACTCGTTGGGTTTACCGTAACAAAATGGATGATCGTGGGGCGGTTATTCGAAATAAAGCCCGTCTAGTAGTTCAAGGATATAGTCAACTAGAGGGTATTGACCTTGATGAAGTTTTCGCTCCTGTCGCTCGTTTGGAATCTATTCGAATTTTTCTAGCCTATGCTTCTTTTAAAGGATTCTGTGTATCAACTTGATGTGAAGTGTGCCTTTCTATACGGAGATGTCGACGCAGTGATTTATGTGTGTCAGCCTCCTGGTTTTGAAGATCCAAAGCATCCTAATCATGTTTGTAAGCTGAAGAAAGCTTTGTATGGTCTTCATCAATCTCCTCGACTTTGGTATGAGAGACTTGCCAAGTACTTGCTGAAGAATGGTTTTGATAGAGGACAGATTGATAGCACGCTTTTCATCAAACGGGAAGGAGCGGATTTATTACTTGTGCAGGTCTATGTGGACGACATAATTTTTGGATCAACTAATGATCAGTTGTGCAAGGATTTTGAAAGACTGATGAAATCTGAGTTTGAAATGAGTGCTATGGGGGAACTCACGTTCTTTCTGGGACTACAGGTTGAGCAATCTGACAATGGAATTTATATACACCAGTCAAAATATGTCACTGACATGTTGAAGCGGTATGAATTGCTCAATTGTAAACACTACGGCACTCCAATTGAAGTGAAACACAATCTTGGACCTAATGAGGACGATGAAGATTGCAAGGAGAAAGACTATCGCTCAATGATAGGCTCTCTCATGTACCTGACCGCCTCAAGACCAGATATAGTGTTTGCCGTTTCACTCTGCTCTCGATTTCAAGCAAATCCGAAGGTGTCTCATATGAAGGCAGTAAAACAAATTTTTGGATATCTCGCTTTTAGGCCATCTCTGGGTCTATGGTATTCAAACGAAAAAAACTTCGAGTTAACTGCCTATTCGGATTCGGATTCGGATCTTGGTGGCTGCAAGGTAGATATGAAGTCAACTACTGGAGGATGTCAGTTCCTTGGACCGCGCTTAGTTTCTTGGCAGTGCAAAAAGCAGACTGCGGTTGCTATTTCCACAGCTGAAGCCGAGTATGTTGCTGCTGCAAGTTGCTGTTCTCAAGTTCTCTGGATTCAGCATCAACTATGCGATTACGGGTTTATTCTCTCTATGACTCCTATTTACATTGATAATACAGCTGCTATATCTATCACACACAATCCCGTACAGCACTCTAAGACCAAACATATCGAACTCAGGTTCCACTTTATACGGGATTGCTCTGAGAAACACCTGATAGATGTCGTACATATAGAAACCCTTAAGCAGTGTGCGGACCTTTTCACAAAAGCCTTTTTGCGATCACGTTTTATTGAACTGGTCAATATGATAGGTTTAAGGTTCTTTCAATCAAAGAAATGATTTGTGACTTGGATTTTTAAGTTTTTAAATTCATTTAAAAAAAAAAAAAAAAAAAAAAACCACAATAGCCACTCTTTATACTCTTTAGTATTAAAGAAAACGCGAGGTTGCAACATTTGTAAAATAGACGTTGAAGTTGTGTCTGTAAACAACTTGGGATATGATAGTACATCGGGGGACATGCACAAAATGAAATTTTAAGATTTATCTTTGATGTGTCAGTAGGTTTATCTGACACACTTAAAACAGTTTCTATCTAAATTATCTTCATCACACGATGTATTGGTAGGCATGATACACACCGGTTTGTGAGTAAGTAAGAAGTAATATTAAAACTTGTCTATTACTTTGTGAAAATTGTTATATGATGTATGACATAAGTCTTAATTGATAAATGGAAGTACTGTCATACACTGTCATAATTATTATGTAAATGTAAACTTGGCATATAGTAATAATATGGTTATTCGCCTAACTAATGGTGACTATTGTTGTACTCACGTACAGACCTGAATCCATTAGTTATGCACATAGTCTCAAACTTATTATGTTCATACTAAGGGACCCTCTGTTGTACTAAGTACAGATCTGGGGCCACTAGTATTTTCATAGTCGGTTTGATGTATGCCTAAATTTGAAGGTCAAGTGTATGTTACAAGATAGCCGAGACAAACTTGGTCTTGTAATATCTACCTTGCAGTGTTATGCGTTTTTACTAAAGTTTATCAGTATATCATATAATAGGTTTCACAAAATTAATATTCATACTAACAATAAAGGTTAGCTCACAAATACGGATGTAACATGTTTAGGTGGACAAACAATACCAATAATCGTCTTGAAATAATTTTTATAAAAGGTGTTTTAAATGTGCCACGTAAATTTAAAGTGGACAAATATACTGATGATCGAAATAACACTTACTATTTCTAATAATTGCATGTTATTCTGATATGATCCCTAATCAGACAAAACAACTCCGTCACCAAAAATAGAGTGTTAGTAATTTTATTCTGTTATATTTTTACTTTTTGTGATATTAAAGAAAATACCAAAAAGATTTTTTTAGTTTTTAGTTTAGTTATTTCATTTTATGCTTTATTTTTATTCTAAGTTATTTTTCCAAGTCACGAGTCATTTGGATATTATTTGCTAAAATAACGAGTAAACGGTTTTTGAAAAATTCAAAATCGACTCAAATCACATCCTAACTGCTCTATGCGACGTCCCTCTTGTCGTCGCTTGCGACGTCCCAGTCTACGTCGCACATATGGTTAGACTATATATAGTCTCAACTGCGACGTAACACGTCACACTATTCACTATTCTCCTGCGACGTAGCCTGCGACGAACCCTCTGGCGATTTGCGACGTAGCACTTTTTCGAGCATCTTTGTGATTTGTAGCTGTTTTCATTCCGATTCATTCACGTAGTTTTTATCTACTCGTTATTCCGCACACTTAGGTACCAATCTCACCTCTTTTCACCGTGTAATTATGCGACAATTGCTATTTATGTATTACGGTTTAAAGGGTTTCGGGTTTTGGGATAAATTCGATGGTGTATTGTATGAATTACGTGTTATAAACTATATTTTTGTGATCACCATCGTAAGCCGCACCTTTTCGTGCGTTTGATTTTGAAAACCCCTAAAATCGAGGGTTAGGTTTTCTGGGTTGGGGACGACTGTTCGTCGGTGCGACGTACGCTGCGACGTCGTGGCCTACGTCGCTTTGCTTAATTATTATTAATTGTCTACGTCGCCCTTCCCTACGTCGCCTTTTACCGCGACGTCCGAAGCGACGTCCGTTACTACGTCGCTATTTTTAATAATGTGACTAATTCACAATAAATTGCAAAATGTGACGTCCCTCTTGACGTCGCTCGAATTTTCTGCGACGTCAAGTGTTACGTCGCTCTTCAATTTATTCTGATTTTTGGCGACGTACAATTCTACGTCGCTCTGTGTTATGCGACGTCAGTGGCTACGTCGCTAGTTCCAGGAAGTTTATAAAGGTTTTACCAAAAACGTAACATTTTTTTGCTAACCTTTTTCGAGTTGCAATCTGTTTCTGTTTTTGCAGATATGGCTTTGATGTTCGAGGCGCGTCATAATACTGCTGCTTACCTTGATGATACTTCTGATAAAGCTGCACCGTATCGTCAGATGATTGCATTTTTGAGATGTTCAAGGGTATTCCACGCCATTTCCGATAACACTGTGGTTTTTGGAAATCTGATCAACCCTTTATGGAGAAACGCAAATGTTGTTACTGATAACAACGTTCGACGACTGGTCTCTACAGTTCTTGGTACGGAAATCACTATTATAGAACAGAGTATTCGGGAACTTTTACAGCTGAACGATCAACCGAATATGCCAGTCAGTTTTGATCCTATTTTCGTTACGGGGGCTATGCAAAGGATTGGATATCCTGGGATTCCTACTGATCAGTATCGGAAAGCGAATCTTACGCATGTTTGGAGATATCTGATGCATGTGATAATTGTTTGTTTGGGTAATCGTAAGGCTGGTACAGATGGGATGAGCAGGAGTTTGGCTTCTGCTATGTTAGCTTTGGTCTATAACAAGCCATTCAATTTCTCTGGTTTTCTATTCAAGGCTATGGTCGACAATGCAAATTCCGGGGATCAAAAATGGGTATTATATCCGAGGTTTATTCAGTTGCACATCAATCGCCATCATCCAGATCTTCAGGCGCAGGGTGATATTGATCAGCGATTAAAGATCTCACCGATGATGAATCGAATCTTTACCATTTGTGCAGGTTATGAAAGAGGGGTTCAGGCGCCACCAGATGTTGCCCTGTTTGGTCATATTGTTGATGAGAATTACGTGCCGCCCCCGGAACCTCAGTATATGGACATTCCGGCACCACAGCAACCGCAGCAACCGCTTGTGAACATCCCTGTTCAAGCTGCGGGGGAGCATGTGGAGGCTATTTTGGAAAACATCGAGCAATTTGGGCATGTTGACTCGGACAATTCAGCATCTCATGACACTGTGGAGGGTTCTGATTCTGAAGCTACAGCAAATGTAGGTCCTCAGGATGGTGGTCCGACGCCTGAGCATTCGGATGGTACAGTTCCGCACCCTTCAGAGATGGAAAATATCCGGCGTACCGATTCATTCCGATATTTGAGAATTCAGCGTCGGATCAGGGCAGGACGTAAGTATGTTCTTCCTCGGGATACTGGGAAACGTACTCGAGGTGACGATGATTCTGCTGATGTCATTTATCGACCTAGTCGTCATGTTCGTCGTTCTTCATCAACAAGAGCTCCAGTCAACCCGTCGTCGCAAGATGATTTTGCGATTCAACCGACTCCAGCGTTCATGCAAAAGATGATGGATGATATCTTGAGGATGCAGCAAAGGATGAAAGCTCAAGACGAAAAGATTGCTGAGCAGTCTGCACTGATCGAGGTTCAATCTAAGGAGCTTGAGGAAACGAAGCTTAGGGTTAATGTTTTGAAAGGCAGGTTACTTGCCTCGGGGGAGTCTGGGTCTGGGGTACCCAATTTAGAGTCAAGTGAACCTGCGTCTGTAAACCCCAACCCTGTACTTGAAAATGTTAATGAAAATGTTTCTGTTTTGGATTACTTTTGTGTTGATGATATTCCAGGGCAACCGAGACCGCTGGCTGTTGACTATTCATTCGCTGACTTATCGTTTATTCAGAGAATGGCCAGTGGAGTTGGCTCTGAGGAAGAAACGGATAATGTTTTTTGAGATGAATGATGATGTTTCGAATGAAGAGGAACAGTTGAATTCAGATGAAACGTATGATGATGCACAATCTGGGGAAGCTTACGATGGTGCACCGATTATAGAATCTGATTCAAGTGAAGATGAGAGGCCTGCTAAAGCTCAACATGGAGAATCAAGTTCTGCTGCAACTCCAGCTCAAGAGACACAGGCACCAGACTCAGCAGCTCAAGAATCTATGGATATTTCAAGGAAATACACTGCTGAAGAAAAGAAAGAAAGAAACAAGCAATGGTGGCCTAAGGGACGAAATCCAGTTCCTATTCCAGTTAAATGTCAAGTGTACCGGGTTAGTCGAAATTATACCGGAGTTATTAAAAGCTGGAAGTATCAGAGAAATCTTTTTATGATTAAGAGAGAAGATGGAGTTCAGTACTTTAGAATGCGTTTTGATAGATTAAGTACATTACCAAAAGGAGAGATTAATCGATTAGCTCAGCTTAAATTGATTAATCCGTTCGAGAATGATTATGCTGAGTTTATTCAGAGAAATTTACGTCGAGAAGTGTTATCAAAGACATATTCTAAATTGAAACCGACGTTAGGCACTCGGTATACGTGGAAAAAGAAGATTGATCCAGCCACCAGGAAGCCTATGGTTAAAATTCACTATCCGTCAGCTAACTGTTTGACTGAGATACCTCTGGAACCAGTTCCTTATTATTTTCTGAGAAGACTTGTTAAATGGGAACTTGATTCACAAACTGGTGAAGCGGTTATTACTTTCGTTCCAGATTCTGAACCGTGGCCAGAAGTTGGAGGTATATGGAATTTGAAGCAAGCAACGTTTAGACTGTATGATCCGATGAGTTTGATTAACTTTCATGAAAAAGATTTAAGAAAACTCTATGATGATCAGATTCGTGTTGGTCAGAAGAATGAGTTCAACAAATGTTTAGCCGAGCAGTTTTACAATGTTGTTACTGTTTGTGTGGCTAATGGAATTCACGCTGACGGACAATTTCCTGCGGGCTGGGTTTAAAGAAGATTTTTGAAGACCAAGCTGAAGACATGGGGGAGTTTGTTGGTACATGTTTGTGTCTGTCAGTTGGTCTAGCTCGTAGTTTGTAATTAGAATTAGAATTCCTGATTCCTGCGACGTTGTCTGTAACGTCGCAGGTGCGACGTCAGGTATTGCGCCTGCGACGTAGTCAACGTCGCATGGGCTTGGGCCTGCGACGTCGTGTGCGACGTCGCAGGTGCCAGAGTTTGTATAAATTCGTTTTTACGTTTTCTGTTTAGGGTTGACGAAACCCTAAACGCCATTTGTCGAAATCCCTGTAATCTGATCGATTATAATTCAATATACAAACGTTTTGGTTCGTATTCATTGCGTATTGATTATTCGTGTTTTTAGTTTATAACTTAATCGTTGATTCTGCAAACGATTGAGTGACTCGGTTCTGTTAGATCCTAGTATAGGGACAAACAGTAGTCTTTTGGTTGAAAGCGGTTTGACCTTGATGAATTTGTTGAGGTTGTGTAACATCCTAATTTTTGTAAGTCCTAAATATTATTATATGAAAATATATATATTTGTGTTATTAGTTGAGTATGTGTAATTATATGTAAAAATTTTATATTATTTGATTATGTGTATTTATATGTATATATCTATATGTTAGATATACATTATAAGTGTTAGAAAAATAGTGTAATATTTTGGGCTAGAAGTATAATTAAAGCAAATTGTTGGGCCTGGAATGGACGAGATCGCGACGTGATCTTACGACAATTGCGACGCGATTGTTTACGTAACAGAGACGGGTTTTAACCCCAAACAGACTTCCAGACTCGATTATTCTACCAAAATCATCAATAATTCACATAGAACTCTGTAGATGGCGATTTTGTGGAATTAGGGGCTATTCTCTTCGTCATTAAGCTAAAAAGTATCCTAATCACCTTCTAAGCAACTATAAGGTATAATTACATCTTCTTGTTGTGTAGATTATGTATTAGGGTTTGAGTTTATAAACCCTAAGTTATGATAATTGATTTCTGAGTAAGTAATTAGTGTACAAACGTTGTACATATGTTAATTAGATATATTATGATGTGGTTAGTATGAAAGTAAGTTAGGGTTTGAAAAATTTGAAAGCCCTAAGTTTATATAAATTGATATATGATTAAATTAATGTTGAATAAATGATTAGTACATGTAAATAATCATATTATTATTATGAAGTGAGTAAAGAAAGGAAGAAATTGAGTATGAAGTAAAATTGTATATATACACTTATGAGTGATGGTTCTAAAATGATGTAGTATGTTGTGGAGAAAGATTTGGTATGAATTGGTTAAAAGAATCATCATTCATGTGTATATGATATAATTGATATTGATAAATGTGCACAAGTGAGGTTAATATCAAAGAAAGGAAATAGATTAATTTGATAAGTGTACTAATATGTGCAAAGTGTATTATTATGTGCTTATGTGCTTTATCCTTATATGTCAGGTAATAAAGAGATTAAGGGAGGTACAAGTAACTTATTAGGGCAATTGCAAGGTAAGTTTTGGATTACATGAACATGGGTTAGGAATGGCTTCGGTCATTTGCTAACGGTTTTGTGCGATTAATGGTTGCGGCCATAGGCTCGTGTGATTACTAGTAGTATACAACTAGCATGGGCGGTTAAGGATCCTTAGGTAAATTATCATGATTACATGTGATTGTATTTCATTACTTACTAAGCGTTTTGCTTACCGTTGTATAATTCTAATGTTTTAGGTGAAGCTAGTGGTTCTAGAGGTGATACGGGCAAGAAACCGGTTGGAAACTAGAGGTGGATTATTTGCTCTTTTGGTAATGACTCGTGTTCATTAAACCACGCTCTTGATGCTTAAATCCCCATCTTTTGTAAAATCATTATATAAGTTGTTTTAACATATAAAGTTGTTGTTGTAATGATGTAAGGTTTGCAAGATGGTAAAAGTATTCATAACATATCAAGATTTTGTTTTAGTTTGATATGGAATGAATACTTGTAAAAACTTGATTCAAGTTAGTATGAATGGTTCAAATGATAGTATATAGAAGTGTGATATAAACTCTTTTGGAAAAATGATGTAATTGTATTGCGGAAATGATATTATGTACAGGTTATAGTTAAAAGTTGCTGCGAATATTGAATTGTGAGGTTTTGGAACAGGCTGTGAAAGCTGTCTATTTGTTTCTGTACAGACGTGGATCGCGGCGCGATCCTTAAGGATTGCGACGCGATATTGTCAAAATAGCGACGCGATTTAAATGTTAAATTGCGACGCGATTGTTTGTTATTACGGCGCGATTGTTGTCACAGTTTACACCAGTTTACTTTAAAACTTAAAATAAAATACACGAAAAATTATTGGGGTGTTTCAAGTTGGTATCAGAGCATCGGTTTAAGGGATTCGAGTATCCACCATTAGGAGGGTACTTGAACTTAGACCACTGTAGTTGCATTTGAGCATGATAGGTGTTACTATTATTATTTGATATTGTGATCCGGTTAATATATTGTTATAGTTTCTGAATCAAGATGTTACGTGGAGACTTAGGCAACGTATGAATGTGGTATGGTAATTAATGCACCTGGCCAACGCAGTAATTATCATATGACATTCTATGGAACTTTTGAACCCACGTGATGTTAAGATGACTAGATTATAGTGATTGTTAGCCGTTACTTGTTGTAAATTGTAAAGATATAAACAGTTATATTAAATATTGATTTCTATTTCAGTATAATAATGACTGAGGAACATGAAGCTGACCAAACGGGAGAACGACATGAAAGAGTTGATTCTCCTGCTCGGGAAGCTAAAATATCTCTAGCTGACTTACGATCTATCGTTTCTAAAGAAGTGGGACGTGTTCAAGAAGCGACCCTTTCTTCAATGTTAAATCAAATCTCTGAAACCATTCAAGAAGTGGTAATGTCTGAATTCCAAAGAAGAGACTTAGCCAGAGAAGAAGAAGAAGAACCTCCTCGTGTTATTCCACCTGCTGTTATTCCTCCTGATGAAAACCGTCGATTCAGTTACAAAGATTTCTCTGTTTGTAATCCCCCTGAATATCATGGCGAGATGGATCCGATAAAGTGTTACCGTTGGATTTCCGAAGTAGAAGGAGCTTTCGCCACCACTGAATGCCCTGAAAGATTGAAGGTTCGTTTTGCTGCTAATCTTTTACGATCAGGTGCTAAGGTTTGGTGGGAAGTACTGTGTAGTACTCTGGGTGACGACGCCATTAAACAATTGTCTTGGAGTGATTTTAGACGAATGTTCCAAACTGCTTATTCTCAAGAATCTGAACTAAACAGGATTCGTAGGGAGTTCCTTTCTATGGAACAAACTACCGAATCTGTAAATGAGTTGGTTGGTATTTTTCTGGATCGAACTCGTTTCTGCCCTGAGTATATGTCTAATCCAAAGATGCTCATGGGTCATTTTCACAATGTTCTGAAAAAGGAGATTCGACAGTTTATAACTCCCAAAAGATGTGCTAGCTTTGAAGAAATGGTTGACGAGGCTAGGTTTCATGAACTTGAGTTACTTCGTGATATTTCCAAACGAAAAGCTGAAACCACTTCTACTCCTTCCAAGAAATCGAGAACTGGTGATAGTTCTAAATCTGATGAAAAGCGGGGACCGCCTCCTCCTGAGTGTAAAATTTGTCACAAAAGGCATTCTGGAATTTGTCGTTATAAACCTCCTACTTGTTATAAATGTAAACATGAAGGTCATCTCAGTACCAACTATCCTAATCCACTACGAGTCTGTTATAACTGTTATAAACCTGGTCATATTAGACCTGAGTGTCCTGATCTGAAGACTCAGTCTGCTCCTTTTGTTCCTCGAGCTAATGTGGAAAGAAAACCAAATGAACCTCAAAGATCCAGACCTCGTTCTTTTCAGATCACTGCTGATGAAGCTCAAAAAGCTTCAGATGTATTGACAGGTACTTTCCTTGTGAATCAGAAACCAGCTTATATATTGTTTGATTCTGGTGCTTCAAGATCATTCATATCTGAACGATTTAGTCAAAACTTACCGATTCCTCTCACAAAGTTAGATACCCCTTTAGATGTTGAAGTGGCAGATAATAGATTTATATATGTGGTAAATGTTTTCCGTGGGTGTCAACTTGAAATTGATGATGAAATATTTATTATAAATCTGATTCCTATGAATATGGGTGAGTTTGACATTGTAATAGGCATGGATTGGTTAGGCCAGCATAAGGCTATTATCCAGTGCGAGAAAAAGATTATTCGAGTTAGCTCGCCTAGTGGTAAGATAGTTGATATATATGGTGAAAAGCGGAAATCTTCTTTATCTATTTGTACCTATGCTCGTGCTAAACGTCATCTGCTACATGGGTGTCACGCCTTTTTGGCACATGTGGTAGATACTTAGAAATCAGCCCCTAAATTGGATGATATTCCTGTAGTAAATGAGTTTCCAGATGTATTTCCCGACGAGCTACCGGGTATTCCACCCGATAGGCAAGTCGAGTTCCGTATTGATTTGATACCTGGAGCTACTCCTATTGCTAAAACTCCCTATAGACTTGCTCCTTCAGAAATGCAGGAATTGATGAAACAATTGCAGGAATTACTTGATAAGGGTTTCATTCGTCCAAGTAGTTCCCCATGGGGAGCTCTTGTACTCTTCGTTAAAAAGAAAGATGGCACCATGAGAATGTGTATTGATTATAGAGAATTGAACAAGGTAACCATCAAAAATAGGTATCCTTTACCTAGGATTGATGACTTGTTCGATCAGTTACAGGGTGCTAGTTATTTCTCCAAGATTGATCTACGTTCCGGGTATCACCAATTGAAAGTTCGTGATGATGATGTGTCTAAAACTGCTTTCCGAACTCGATATGGACACTATGAATTTGTGGTGATTCCTTTTGGTCTAACTAATGCTCCCGCAGCTTTTATGGACCTTATGAATTGGGTATGCCGACCTTTACTCGATAAGTCTGTAATTGTATTTATTGACGATATTCTTATCTATTCTAAGTCAGCTGGTGAGCATGAATTCCATCTAAGACAAATGTTGCAAATCTTGAGAACTAAAAAGCTTTATCCAAAATTCGCAAAGTGTGAATTCTGGTTGCGAGAAGTTCTATTTCTGGGGCACGTGATTAATGATCAGGGAATTAAAGTTGATCCTGTTAAGATTGAAGCAGTCCTGAAATGGGAACCTCCAACTACTCCTACTGAAGTTAGAAGTTTCTTGGGATTAGCTGGGTACTACAGACGTTTTATCCAGGATTTCTCAAAGATTGCCACTCCTCTCACTAAACTCACCAGAAAGAATGTTAAGTTTGAGTGGAATGAGCAAGCTGATCAAGCTTTCCATATTCATAAACAACAGCTTAGTCAAGCGCCTATCTTAGTACTTCCTGATGGTACTGAAGATATGGTTGTATTATGTGATGCTTCTTATAATGGCTTAGGCTGTGTTTTGATGCAACGTGGCAAGGTAATTGCCTATGCATCTAGGCAGCTTAAGGATCATGAAAAGAATTATCCAACTCATGATCTTGAGTTGGCGGCGGTTGTTTTTGCCTTAAAGCTTTGGAGGCATTATCTTTATGGCGTGAAGTGTACTATTTACACTAATCATAAAAGTCTTAAATACTTTTTCGATCAGTGGGATTTAAATATGAGGCAGCGGCGTTGGCTTGATTTGGTAAAAGATTACGACTGTGAAATTCTTTATCATCCTGGAAAAGCTAATGTTGTTGTTGATGCACTTAGCCGGAAAGCTATTCAGTCACCTTTGGTGGTTAAATCTCTCAGAATCACCGTTATTCCGGATTTACTTGATCAAATCAAATGTGCACAATTGGAAGCGTGGCAAAAAGGCGATTTTAATTCTGAACGCATTAAAGGTCAAGTTCAAAATTTTGTTGATGATTCTCGTGGGTTAAAGACAAGTGATGATCCCAGTTAGAGATCTTAGTATGTATTACTTTGATTGATTATTAATAAGCTTGCGGAATAGTTTATTAATAACTTGAAGAACAAACTTTGTATATAACAGAATATCTAACCAAAAGCTTCAATATTATTATCAATAATACGAACACACAATCGTGTTAGGGTTTACAACCTTGAAGCTAAGAACTAGAATGAATCGTATCTTCTAGGGTTTTACAGGATCTCTATTTATAACATATAGAGTCCTTTACAGAATCAAACATATTATGAAATCATATCTATTCCATAATTCTCTCTAACCAACTATATCTAATCAACAGTGGTTGTCTATATATCTAACAGGGGTAGTACTCGTATATTACTAACAGAGGTTGAGTATATACATAATACAAGTTATACGTTCAACAGTGGCACTGTTAGACTAAAACAAATTGATAGTGGTACTGTCAATACAAAAACTCTAACAGTGGTGAACTTCTTCTAACAGCGGCACAAGACTTGTGTTCTGAGCAGATCTGACAGTGGCTCAGGTCTCAACAATCTCCCCCTAAACTTGATCATTCTCAGCAATGAATCAAGTTTCTTCATCTTTCTTTTCATCTTTCTGAGTTTGATTCTGTTTTCTCCTTCTCTCCTCCTCTCTTATTCTTTCCAACTCCATTCTTTTATGGAACTGATTGAGCACCATATATAAAGCATTAAATGCTCCTTCTAAAATCACTGTAGTTCTCAGTTGAAATGCAAGCACATTTCTTAGAGTCTGAGTTCCCAGAACATATCTTCTTTCATCAAGCATGTAGATTGACATTCCACTTCTGAATAGAATCATATGAACTCCAGCTCTAACAAAATGTCTCAATGTATTCACAGCATCAATACAATTTAAGAACAAATTGATGAATGGCTCAGGCTCAAACAGCATATTCAGACACCTTCCCAATTCTCTTTCCATAATCACCAGTGAAGCTTGCCTATCTCCTTGACTGTTTAGCTCAAACAGATCTAGAATGTCTAATCTATTCACATTCTTAAGCACATCAGCAACTGATACCAAGAATTGCTCATTCCCATCCTCTCTAACAATCTTGATATGTTCTTTATCACCATTAGCAACTTTTGATTTTATCCCTTTCCATTCAATTATCTTTGAAGATCTATCATGATTGATGTGAATATTTTCTTTATAATCCTTCACTTCTTTGATATATTTCTTCAACTCTTCTGCATCTCTCTCTAAATCAGGAACTACATTATCAGAAGCAAGAACTCCATTCCATCTGCTCTTTATATTTTGATCAGAAAGCCTTTTTAACTCTCTTTCTTTGGCTTCAGCTTCCTCTTGCTCTTTCTTTTCAATTTTGTCTTGCTCCTCTCTTCTCACTTACTCTTTTGCAAATATCAAGATTTGCTCCCATAACATCCCAGAAATACAAATTAGCCACAACCTTAAAAGGTAATCCTTTGTTTAATGGAAAAACATTTAAACCTGGACCACTTTGTATATCATCATCTGCAACATTTTCACTTGTTTGAACATTTTCTCCCACATACACCACCATTCTCCTATCATTCTCAGCATCCACCATTTCATCATCCATATCTTCATTAATCACATAATCTTAGACATTCAATTCATCTTCAACACCTCTATCATCCTCATCATTAAACTCAGGTATATCCATGAAGCTAATATCACCTGCACCTCCAGTATCACCATCATTGTCATCATCTTGACCATCTGAATCATCACCATTATTCTTCTTATCTTCAGGCATATCATGCTGCTCATTATCATCTTTATTCTCCCCCTTGCCTGAAGATTCCCCAATATTAGTAGCAGGTAACAAAACCTTATCAACTGCATCTTCAACAACTGCCAACCTGGTTTGTAAATCAATGATTTCCTCCCTCTGCTTCTTTATCAATTCACCCTGAGCAGCCAACATAACCTGTTGCTCCCTTCTCAAAGCTCTTTCCTTCTCAAACTTAGTCCAAATTAGCTTGACATCATGTACCAGATCTTCAATAGTCAATTCCCTAGTTACATTACTAGCCTCATCAACATTGGAGTGTGACCACCTAGATGAATCATCAACTACATCTGCCACTGCAGATGTCCCTTTGTTATTGGTACTGGGACCTACATTTGAATCATCACCCATAGGTTCATCAAGTATAGTTGCCTCTGGTTGGGTCTTATTGATGTTACCACTATCCTGCCCTGCCAGTGGGCTAGAAACAGTAGTGGCAGCCCTTCCAGAATGAACATTTTCATCAAGTATGTTCACCTGTTGTGGTGGATCATTTGACTGAGACTGTGGAGAAGCAGGAATCTCCATAGCCTGTTTAGCCTTCTTGGATTTCTTGGCTTTACTTTGGGTAGGCTGTTGGTTCCCTTGTTTTCTTTTGGTGCTACCTCCTGATGTGTGTTCAGAACCAACTTGTGTTGTTGGCCTGTCATCATTTGGTCCAAGTGATGTTGGTAATACACCACCAGTGGCAGAAGGAGCAACTAACATTGTAGAAAATAATGCAGTTTCCTTCTTGGAAAAAGTATTTTGATACTGGTTCATGGCTCTAATAGTCCTCAAGGATAGAGTAGAACTAACTATTACACTATCCTCTGCTGGCAAATTTGACAATTGAGAATTCAACAAAAGTTGAACAAATCTAGGGTACATAATGAATGTATCACCCTTTACATTCCTAATCATATTATCTAAGATAAACCTAGACATATTAAATTTAATACCCTGTGCCAAGCAGATAATAGGATATGCAATACTAGAACTAAATTCATTAAAACTAGTTCTCTTTTGTGACAAACATACCAGAAAAGTATGAATGTAGAACTTCCACTGAGGACAGAACCATGACTTCAAGAAAGTATATTCTGATCTTGCTTTTCCAGAACCTTCATACCCCATATCATTAATACCTTTAGACAAATCATCTCTTGATAATTCCAGAATTCCTCCTTCATCATCAAACTGCAGAAGTTCTCTAAGAACAATCTCAGTCACCATTACCTTCTTACCCTTGACAGTGGAATGAATGTGAGTAATTCCATTAACATTCCCTTCCTTTGCGTTCTGCTAGAATTCTTGAATGTGAGATCGTATCAATCTTGGAGCGACAGTAAGAGCATAAGTAACTGGACAGTTACTCAAGAAATCGATAATAGGGTGAAAATAATCATCTGCAATTTCTTTGTTCAAGAAAGCCCTCATATTGTGTTCAGAATGAACACTTAGCGTAGAAGTACCAGAATCAGATGAAGATGACGATGCCATTGATGAAATTGATGAAAGAATGAAGAGCGGTTTACAATAAACAAATCCAAACGAGAGCGATTATTGAAGGGTTTTGAGAATTTTGAAAGCGTAATTGAAAAAGTGAAGTATTTGAGTACTTATATGATGACAGTGCCAAGCCCTAAAAATAGAACTAACAGTGGCATTGCTGGTTATACCCAGCAGGGGCACAACTTACAAATAAGCCCAACAGGGGTACCTCACTTGGTCAATTATAGTCAACCCTTTTTAACCATCTAACAAAGATAACAGCGGCTGATAGTCTAGCAGGGGCATCCGACCAAGGAAACTCCAGCTTAGAACTATCAGGGGCATAAACTTAGCTTTATTAGAAAAAGAACCCTTTTTTTTTTTAACCAAAATAAGAAGCAACAAAGAAAACATTAGACTCCAGCTCAAGTGATGTCTCTTGACAGTGGCTGAGTCCTGAAATATTAAACTAAGAAAAACAACCAGCAGGGGTTAATCTACACATATATACAGCAGGGGTTGAAAATATATTGACAGTGGCATAAGTAAACTAACAGTGGCACCAACTGTTATCATGATGAAGCTAACAGTGGCAACACTTGACCCTGTCACACACAATATACTTCACCCCTGTTAGTATCAAATCCTGACCAAAACACTAAGTGAGATTGATCATACCAATATTAGTTATCAAAAATGTAAACCTTCCTACATCAAATGCTTTTGTAAAAAGATCTGCAAGTTGATTATCAGTATGAATTTTAAAAATATGAATCAATCTTTTATCATAACAATCTCTTATAAAATGATATCTGATCTCAATGTGTTTGGTTTTTGAATGCTTAACAGGATTTTGAATGATACTAATAGCAGAGGTATTATCAATATAAATAGGAGTGTTCATGAAAGTCAAACCATAATCCAACATTTGATTCTGAATCTAAAGAACCTGTGCACAGCAACTTGATGCTGCAACATATTTTGCTTCTGCTGTAGATGTGGAAACTGTGGTCTGCTTCTTGCATTGCCATGACACTAACCTATTTCCAAGAAATTGACATCCTCCACTTGTTGATTTTCTATCCATGTTCTCACCACCATAGTCACTATCTGTGAAAGCCTTAAGCTCAAAATCTGATCCTTTAGCATACCAAAGTCCCAAATCTGGTTGACCTTTCAAGTATCTAAAGATCCTTTTCACAGCATACATGTGTGACTGCTTTGGATTGGTTTGGTACCTAGCACAAAGACACACTGCAAACATAATATCAGGCCTAGATGAAGTTAAATACATCAAAGAACCAATCATTGACCTGTACAAGTGCACATCTACTTCCTCTCCCTCAGGGTCAGAATTAAGATGTTTGTGTGTCTCCATAGGAGTGCTAGCTATCTTTACATCTTTATAACCAAATTTATTCAAAATATCCTGCACATACTTCCCTTGGTTAATAAAGATTCCATCTGTCTCTCTGAACCCTCTTGGTAAACAAAGTCTTGTCAATAGTACCTCTCTTGAATCCATTCTTGAGAAGATACTCAGATAGAGTATCATACCAAGCTCTTGGTGCTTGATGTAACCCATACAAAGCTTTCTTCAATCTGCACACTCTATCTGGATATGTTGGATCTTCAAACCCTGGTGGTTGGCATACATACACCTCATCATCAATTAGACCATGAAAAAAGCACTCTTCACATCCATTTGATAAACTTTGAAATCCTGATAAGATGCATAAGCTTAAAATAACCTAATAGCTTCTATTCTAGCAACAAGAGCAAAGACATCATCATAATCAATTCCTTCTTCCTGTGTATACCCCTGTGCTACCAACCTTGCTTTATTCTTTACCACTATTCCTCTTTCATCTCTCTTGTTCTTGAAGATCCACCTTGTGCCTATAGCTTTCTTTCCTTTTGGTAGATCAACCAAATCCCATACATCTTGCAGTTTGAACTGCAACAATTCTTCTTGCATTGACTCTATCAAACTTGGATCTTTGAGAGCTTCCACTGCCTTCTTTGGTTCCATCTGAGAAAGAAAACAAACATATAATGAAGTATGTAAATCTTCTTCTCTTACCTTGGTTTGATGTCTAGTCTGAACAGTAGAGCTAATATCACCAATGACCAAATCCAAGGAATGATTTTTATGAACCAGATACTTAGATGTGGATGTATCAAGTAGTTCTCTTTCCAAATTTGGACCCAAAAGATTTTCCATCTCAGATTCTGAAAAAGAATCTCTTTCCTCTCTGTCTTTTGAAGGCTTTGGAGTTGTTTCAGAATCTGACAAAGAAGTCCTTTCCAAGACTTGAAATGGAGGACTTTGTTCAAAATACTTTGGAGATTCATGATCTCCTTCTGAATCATGCTCTGAATCTGTATGAGAACCCTTTGAAGTAAATGGTAGATGATCTGATGGAATTGAACCATCTTCATCCTTGTTTGAACCATTTTTGCCAGTTGACCCACTTGTATCATCTGAAGGTCCATCTTTCTCTTGTTGCTCTGATTGGAATGCTTCTGGAGGATCTGGAGACCAAATAGGAAATAATACATACTTCAAGTCATCCTTTTTAGTCTGACTTGAGCCTGAAAACCCATCTTCACCTGCATCATTACCTGCATCTGTACCTGCACTAGTAGACAAATCTGGATATCTAAAAGCATGGGTTAGTGCATCAATATCAAACAATACTTCTGGACCTTTTCCTTCTACATTTGATGTATTTTCATTAAAGGTCACATCCATGGTCTCCTCTATGATCCTAGTCCTTTTATTAAATACTCTATAAGCCTTGCTTTGAATAGAGTATCCAACAAATACAGCATCATCTACCTTACTCTGAAACTTACCAAGGTGATCCCTGGTATTTAAGACAGTACAAGGACATCCAAATGGTTTTAAAAAGCTAACCAAAGGTTTTCTCTTAAAGAATAACTCATAGGGTGTCTTGTTATGAGGTTTAATGATCAAAATCCTATTCAAAACATAACAAGCAGTGCTGACTGCCTCTGCCCAAAAAGACGTTGGAAGTTTAGCATCTGCTAGCATGCTTCTAGCAGCCTCAATTAGTGTCCTATTCCTCCTTTCAGCTACTCCATTTTGTTGTGGAGTCCTAGGTGCACTAAACTGTCTTTCTATACCTTTCTCCTCACAGAACTTATTCATCTCATGATTCTTAAATTCTGTCCCATTATCACATCTGATGATCTTAACCTTTTGATTAGTTGAATTCTCAATCCTAGTTATGAATGATCTAAGTATTTCACCTGTCTCATCCTTGGTCCTAAGAAAGAATACCCAACTCATTCTAGAATAATCATCAGTTATCACCAAACAGTAAGATTTCTTTCCTTGACTAGCTATATTGGTAGGGCCAAACAAGTCCATATGTAACAGGTGTAAGGGAGTGGTATTGGTATTCACAAGCTTGGTCTTATAAGAGGTCTTGTGTTGCTTGCCTTTGAGACAAGCTACACAGTGGTCACGACATTCAAATAACTTTTCAGGTAAGCCTCTCACTAGCTTATTCCTAACAAGTTTATTCATGGTCTTGAAATTCAAGTGACACATCCTCCTATACCATAGTTCAGATTCAGAAACAGTAGCTTTAGAAATAAGACAGTTAACATTTTGAGATTCCATCTTGTTTAAATCACTACAGTATACATTATCCTTTCTTGGAACTCTCATTAAAATTTTATCTTCAGGTATTTTGAGTTTTTCAGAAAGTATAAGGCATTCTGTGTCAGTGAAATAAACAGGATTTTGCTTATCTGTGATTTGACTCACACTAAGCAAATTATATCTCAATTGCTCAACATAATACACATCATTGAAAGTGAGCTTACTGCTTTTTACCTTACCTTTTCCAGTGATCTTTCCCCCTTTAGGATTTCTGCCAAATGCTACATCTCCTACATTAAATGCTTTGAAGTCCTGCAGCTTTTCCTTATCTCTAGTCATGTGCCTTGAGCAGCCAGAATCAATGTGCCATAAGCTCTTTGGCATGCCCTGCACATATAAAAAGAGAAAATATTAGTTTCTCTTGGGAACCCAAACCAATTTGGCTTTGGGTTTCCCATGAGCATTTGATGATCCCAGCAAGAGATCTTAGTATGTATTACTTTGATTGATTATTAATAAGCTTGCGGAATAGTTTATTAATAACTTGAAGAACAAACTTGTATATAATAGAATATCTAACCAAAAGCTTCAATATTATTATCAATAATACGAACACACAATTGTGTTAGGGTTTACAACCTTGAAGCTAATAACTAGAATGAATCGTATCTATCTAGCTTTTTACAGGATCTCTATTTATAACATATAGAGTCCTTTACAGAATCAAACTATTATGGAATCATATCTATTCCATAATTCTCTCTAACCGACTATATCTAACCAACAGTGGTTATCTATATATCTAACAGAGGTAGTACTCGTATATTACTAACAGTGGTTGAGTACTTGATACAAAATACAAACTACATGTTCAACAGTGGCACTGTCAATACAAATATTCTAACAGTGGTGAACTTCAACTAACAGCGGCAGCATACTTGTACTCTGAGCAGATTCGACAGTGGCTCAGGTCTCAACAATCTCCCCCTAAACTTGATCATTCCCAGCAATGAATCAAGTTTCTTCATCTTTCTTTTCATCTTTCTGAGTTTGATTCTGTTTTCTCCTTCTCTCCTCCTCTTTCATTCTTTCCAACTCCATTCTTTTATGGAACTGATTGAGCACCATATATAAAGCATTAAATGCTCCTTCTGAAATCACTGTAGTTTTCAATTGAGATGCAAGCACATTTCTTAGAATCTGAGTTCCCAGAACATACCTTCTTTCATCAAGCATGAAGATTGACATTCCACTTCTGAATAGAATCATATGAACTCCAGCTCTAACAAAATGTCTCCAAGTATTCATAGCATCAATACAATGTAGGAACAAATTGATGAATGGCTCAGGCTCAAACAGCATATTCAGACATCTTCCCAATTCTCTTTCCATAATTACCAATGAAGCCTGTCTATCTCCTTGACTGTTTAGCTCAAACAGATCTAGAATGTCTAATCTATTCACATTCTTAAGCACATCAGCAACAGATGCCAAGTATTGCTTATCCCCATTCTCTCTAACAATCTTGATCTGTTCTTTATCACCATCAGCAACTTTTGATTTAATTCCTTCTCATTCATTTATCCTTGATGATCTATCATGATTGATGTGAATATTTTCTTTATAATCCTTCACTTCTTTGATATATTTCTTCAGCTCTTCTGCATCTCTTTCCAAATCAGGTACTACATTATCAGAAGCAAGAACTCCATTCCATCTGTTCTGCATATTTTGATCAGAAAGCCTTTTGATTTCTCTTTCCTTGGCTTCTATTTCCTCTTGCTCTTTCTTTTAAATCCTCTCTTGCTCTTCTATTCTCACTTGCTCTGCAATCTTCTTTCTATCCTCAGCCAACTTTTTCTTAATGAATTTATCTTTCTGAATCCTTTTCTCAAAATCTTCTTTTTCCTCATTCTGATATTTCTCATGAGCTCCTTCCAGTTTCTCCACATTCCATCCTTCCAGCACACTTTTTGGTGCATACCTATCACCAAGAATTTTGAGTAAATCCTTTTTCCTCTGAGCTGCAGTTGGTGGTTTGTTCCTTTTCTTTTCAAGCTCAGCTTGTCTTTTCAATCTTGCCTTTTCTTCATTAGCTTGTTTAAGCTTTGCAAACCCTGGATCCAAACCATCCTTATCATCCTTTTTGTTGATCATGTTATGAATCTGTTGAGCAGACAACCCTTGACCTTTTGCAGCCATATCATTCAGCATTTGTGCAGCCTGTTGTGACAGAGTTACCACACTAGAGTCTTCCAGTATAACATCAACATCAATACCTTCCTTTCTCTTAGACTCAGTTGCCATTCTTAACATTCTTTCATCATGCTCCTCCTGAATTCTTCTTGCCTCATTCAAATCAATTGGAGGCTCTACAACCTTCTTAATCTTTCTCTCTTCTTTCAATTTTCCCTTACCTTTGTCCTTTGAATCAATCTTTGGCAAATCAGACTTAGGTTTGATTGGTTGTGTAAGCTCTCTGATTCTTTTTCCTCATTCTGATATTTCTCATGAGCTCCTTCCAGTTTCTCCACATTCCATCCTTCCAGCACACTTTTTGGTGCATACCTATCACCAAGAATTTTGAGTAAATCCTTTTTCCTCTGAGCTGCAGTTGGTGGTTTGTTCCTTTTCTTTTCAAGCTCAGCTTGTCTTTTCAATCTTGCCTTTTCTTCATTAGCTTGTTTAAGCTTTGCAAACCCTGGATCCAAACCATCCTTATCATCCTTTTTGTTGATCATGTTATGAATCTGTTGAGCAGACAACCCTTGACCTTTTGCAGCCATATCATTCAGCATTTGTGCAGCCTGTTGTGACAGAGTTACCACACTAGAGTCTTCCAGTATAACATCAACATCAATACCTTCCTTTCTCTTAGACTCAGTTGCCATTCTTAACATTCTTTCATCATGCTCCTCCTGAATTCTTCTTGCCTCATTCAAATCAATTGGAGGCTCTACAACCTTCTTAATCTTTCTCTCTTCTTTCAATTTTCCCTTACCTTTGTCCTTTGAATCAATCTTTGGCAAATCAGACTTAGGTTTGATTGGTTGTGTAAGCTCTCTGATTCTTTTTCCTCATTCTGATATTTCTCATGAGCTCCTTCCAGTTTCTCCACATTCCATCCTTCCAGCACACTTTTTGGTGCATACCTATCACCAAGAATTTTGAGTAAATCCTTTTTCCTCTGAGCTGCAGTTGGTGGTTTGTTCCTTTTCTTTTCAAGCTCAGCTTGTCTTTTCAATCTTGCCTTTTCTTCATTAGCTTGTTTAAGCTTTGCAAACCCTGGATCCAAACCATCCTTATCATCCTTTTTGTTGATCATGTTATGAATCTGTTGAGCAGACAACCCTTGACATTTTGCAGCCATATCATTCAGCATTTGTGCAGCCTGTTGTGACAGAGTTACCACACTAGAGTCTTCTAGTATAACATCAACATCAATACCTTCCTTTCTCTTAGACTCAGCTGCCATTCTTAACATTCTTTCATCATGCTCCTCCTGAATTCTTCTTGCCTCATTCAAATCAATTGGAGGCTCTACAACCTTCTTAATCTTTCTCTCTTCTTTCAATTTTCCCTTACCTTTGTCCTTTGAATCAATCTTTGGCAAATCAGACTTAGGTTTGATTGGTTGTGTAAGCTCTCTGATTCTTTTTCCTCATTCTGATATTTCTCATGAGCTCCTTCCAGTTTCTCCACATTCCATCCTTCCAGCACACTTTTTGGTGCATACCTATCACCAAGAATTTTGAGTAAATCCTTTTTCCTCTGAGCTGCAGTTGGTGGTTTGTTCCTTTTCTTTTCAAGCTCAGCTTGTCTTTTCAATCTTGCCTTTTCTTCATTAGCTTGTTTAAGCTTTGCAAACCCTGGATCCAAACCATCCTTATCATCCTTTTTGTTGATCATGTTATGAATCTGTTGAGCAGACAACCCTTGACCTTTTGCAGCCATATCATTCAGCATTTGTGCAGCCTGTTGTGACAGAGTTACCACACTAGAGTCTTCCAGTGTAACATCAACATCAATACCTTCCTTTCTCTTAGACTCAGCTGCCATTCTTAACATTCTTTCATCATGCTCCTCCTGAATTCTTCTTGCCTCATTCAAATCAATTGGAGGCTCTACAACCTTCTTAATCTTTCTCTCTTCTTTCAATTTTCCCTTACCTTTGTCCTTTGAATCAATCTTTGGCAAATCAGACTTAGGTTTGATTGGTTGTGTAAGCTCTCTGATTGTAACAGGCACTTCTAGAGTCCTGGCAGTGGTCATTGCTGTAGCAGTGGTGTAAACTGGAGTAACAGTAGGTGTACCAACAGTTGTAGAAATATTTGAAGTACTAACAGAGGTTAATACAACAGTAGTTGAATTTGTAGTAACAGGGGTAGGTGTTGAAGTACCAACAGTGGTAGATACCTCAACAGGGGTAGATACCAAACTACTAGCAGAGGTAGAAACACTACTAGCAGTGGTCAAAAATTGAGTTTCAACAGGGGTTTGTACCTTAGCAGAGGTAGACTTTCTCTTTGGAATTGATTTCTTTCTGTTATAAATCTTCACTCTTTCTTCCTCTTTAGCTTCAGGTTTTGACTCTATCAACTCCCCCTTACCCTCTACATCATAAGTTTCCATCTTCTCAACAGTTTTATCATCACTCATCTCTTCATACATCAACCTATCACTAAAACTTACTCTTTTGCACATGTCAAGATTTGCTCCCATAATATCCCAGATATACAGATTAGCCACAGCCTTAAAAGGTAATCCTTTGTTCAATGGAAAAACATTTAGAGCTGGACCACTCTGTGTACTATCATCTGCAACATTTTCACCTGTTTGAACATTTTCTCCTACATACACCACCATCCTCCTATGTGACACCCGTCAATTTAGGACTAGAATTTAGTGTCTAATCAAGTTTTAATACATGTAATTAGTTCTGTGTTAGGCTAATTAATGTATCAATTATTATATATATTGTTGAATATATATCTACAATTATGCGATTTGTTTAAATCGTACGAGTTTAAATCGAATAAATTTCGATTTAATATATACGGACGTTGGTGAACAATTTTATTGAGTAATACAAAGATTATTAATAACGTTATCGTGCTTAAAAATATTACGCCAATAATATTGAGAATCCAAGTTTTATCACACAATTAATATAAACGCGAATAAAATGTAAATTCGCAAACAAAATGAGACAAATCACCGGTTATAATATAATTACTAAATGTTTAGTAAAATACTTCAACAAAAATACTGAATAATTATTCGTATTTTAGAACGTATATGAAAACTTAGAAAATAAATATTTAACGTTTAAACGACGGAGACAACGAACATCGCACGGAGCGCAGTGCGCGAACTGAAAAAGGTGGGGATTTAACCTCCACCACCTTATCCCCTTTTCTTCCATTTTATTTTCTTTCTTCTCTCTCTTACTCCCTCCTCTTTCATTTTTTTCTCTCAAACAAACCACAAACCACCATCAACGAAAATCGTAAAATAAACACGCTAAACGACCTCGGATCTTCAAGCCCTTTTGGAATAAAACGTTCACCACTTCGCGATCTACAATCCTATCTTTCCGGAATTTCATTTCGACGATTTGTAAGTTTCCGACACAACTCCGAAAACTCTCGTTTTTAAGTTTTATAACTTGCTAGTTGTTTGTATAACCTTGTAATGTCCTAAAATGGGTTGGGTAAAAATATTAGGCCGATCGATGGCCGAAAAATGCATTTTTGAAGTTGAAACTCCGATCAGACCCCGTACGTCGCATTTGGCCTGGAGCAAATGCGACGCAGCGACCTACGTCGCACTATATCCCCAACGTCGCATATAGCGACGCAGCGACCTACGTCGCACTATATCCCCAACGTCGCATATAGCGACGCAGCGACCTACGTCGCACTATATCCCCAACGTCGCATATAGCGACGCAGCCTATTACGTCGCATTGACTTGCGAATGTCGCACATAGCGACGCAGACCTTAACGTCGCAAACCGAACCTACGTCGCATAAGCGACGTAGCACCCTACGTCGCTATTGACTTAGCACTATTGACTTTGGCGACGCAACCCTTTTCGTCGCAAAAACCTTACGTCGCAGCCTGCGTCGCAGGCTACGTCGCACAAAACAGAATCTTCAAACCTCAAAATTTTCGAAGTCAAAGTTACTGTATAAAAGTCAAATTTTACTGTAGCAATTCACTGTAGCAATTCACTGTAGCAACAATATAATAACATTTTAGAACTATTGTTACAACCGTCACCAACGGGCCGTACACACTTTCAAATACAAAATTAAATCAACTAAGTCATAGTAACTTAGACAATCCAATCAACTAAATCGTTGAAACTTAGATAATTCGATCAATCAAGTCGTGGTAACTTGAAACAAATCAATCAACCAAATCGGGGTAATTTGGACATCAAGTTAAACAAACAATTTAAATGGTAGTCTTTCGAGATACCAATACAATTAATAACAATTCAAGTGTCGTGGACACATTCAGGTTTCAAGTCTTAGGATACCAACTCACAGCTAATTACTTCAAGTTTATTAAATTAAACACTTCAAGACTCAGGTGAGTTTCATGGCCCCATTTTCACTACTTTTACTAGGGGTGTGATATTACTACTTCATTTTGTTTTACAAGTAGAACGCAAGTGACAAACTTCAAATACTACATGAGTTTCAAGCTAATCAATTTAAAGTCCTCCATAGCATAGTCTCTAGTATTTATAGCGTGAATGTTAGTATATGATATCATATGGGATTGACAATCCTCATCCGGGTTAGCACGCACTAACCGGTCAAACGGATGTATTAGCATTTGGGAAGACGAGTGTTGATTAGGCACTCGTAGGAGGCATTTCAAGTTAGGTTTCCTTAATTGGGCCTGACAAATCAAGTTAAGCTCAGACTATGTGCTCATGGACAGTATAACTTTTATTTTGCTTAATTGCATTTTAAATTCAATATAAATCTTGCGGTTCTGACAACTATACATTGACATACAAACCTGTGAGCTCACCAGCGTTTTCGCTGACCCATTTTAGTATTTATCACAGGTACCCAGCAGTAGGTTGGCTGCACAAGCAGGAATTATTAACTCGAGTCAGCATTCATACAACTAGAGATTTGATTGCATTATTATATTTTGTAAAAGTAATTATGCTATGTAATCTCTCAATTTCAGGAATCGAGCTAATGTAACTATATTTTGATGTAAACATTTACTTTATCTATACAAGTTTAAAACGACGCATATAGTGGTCGTTCATTATATCTTATGTGCTTTGTATATTGATTAGTGACACCCAAATCAAGCTTCCGCAAATCATCAAATTTGGGGGTGTCACATATTGGTATCAGAGCCTAAGGTTATAGTGAACTAGGTTGCATTTAGTGGACCTAGACTATGACCGTTAGGCAGTATTCCCTATTAGGTATAACCAGTTCAGAGATTACAGCATACGAATTTAATTTAACATAGCATGATCAACTATGTACAATTAAACAAAGATGATGTAAGATCTGAAGGAAGTTATGGCTGAACAGGATACACCAGTTGACTCTGACCTCGAGAGAAACGGGACTCAAAACATGTCTTTGCTAGACACACAATAGGTTATTACGTGATATATATATATATAAATGAATAGACCTTATTACAACTTTAGGCTATATTATATTATATGAATATTGGCCTCTTTCTCTCTAACGTTTTATCTCGGAATGACAAACACACCACCAAATTCATCGCACTCGGACGAGTATCTCACTTCCTTTCTTTGTTCTTTCTTACTCAGTATCATGCCTCCTCGTCGTCAAATTACCCTTAGCGAAGCTGAGATCGCGGGAATAATTGCCCGCAGTGTGACCGAAGCCTTGGCTACCCGAACACCACCCGGTAGCGAGGACACAGCAACCAATACTCCACCACCCAAACCTTGCTCCTATAAGGACTTTCTTAGCTGTAAACCGCTATACTTCAATGGCACGGAAGGTGCCATTGGCTTGATCCATTGGATTGAGCGTATGGAATCTGTTTTCAGTCTCTGCGACTGTACTGAGAACAACAAAGTCAAATTCGCTGCTTACACCTTTCAGGAAGGTGCACTCACATGGTGGAAAACCCACGCAAACTCTGTAGGCCTTGAGGTTGCAAATCGACTTCCTTGGGCCGAACTGAAGAAGAAGCTGACAGAAAAATACTGTCCTGAAGAGGAATTGCACAGGCTAGAAGAAGAATTCTGGCATCTGGAGGTGCAGGGAAATGATGTTGCTGAATATACCACCAAATTTCAGCAGTTTGCTTTATTATGCCCGAGTTTGGTCGAACCGGAAAGTAAAGGCATTAAGAAATACATTCGTGGACTCCCCGAGAACATCCAGGGAAACGTCGCTTCATCCAAACCAACCACCACCGAGAGTGCCATTCGATTGGCCCACGAACTCATGGCTCTAGTTGTCAGCCGTGAGACTTCCAACACCTCATCCTCTAACAACAACAAACGCAAATCCACTGAACACCACCACAGCTCAAACAAGAAAAACAACGCCATCCAAGTCTACAACACCAACTCTGAATCCAACCGCAACTACACCGGGGACAGACCTTATTGTCCCAAGTGCAACTACCACCACTTTGGTCAGTGCAACCCCCCTTGCAACAACTGCAGGAGGTACGGGCATTTGACTAAGGATTGCCGAGCCCCCAAATCCAACAACAACCCCTCTGACAAAAATGCCCGACAACCTAAGTCATGCTACGAATGTGGAAACCCAGGACACTTTAGGGATTCTTGCCCAAAATTGAAGAATAAGGGCAGCAACAACAACAACCACCGCAACAACAACAACGTCAAAAGTAGCGCCTTCGTGATCAACTCAGGGGACGCCCGTCAGGACCCGAATGTGGTCATGGGTATGTTCCTCCTCAACAATTTAACTGCTTCTATTCTGTTTGATACTGGTGCCGATAGAAGTTTTATTTCCGATGAATTTTGCCCTCTACTTGACATCACACCTGTTGCTTTAGACGTTAAGTACACCGTAGAGCTAGCAAATGGCAAATTTATAGAAACAAATAGTGTGATACCTAATTGCACCTTAAATCTAGCCGACGAAACCTTCTCCATAGATCTTATGCCTGTTGAGATAGGAAGTTTCGATGTCATCGTAGGCATGGATTGGTTATCCAAACATCGCGCCGAAATCATCTGCTATGACAAAATTGTTCGCATACCTCTCACTGTCGGTAGAACCCTAGTCATACAGGGGGAGACCGGGGGGACGAGGCTTAACATCATCTCTTGTCTTAAAACCCGGAAATTTCTGAGAAAGGGTTATCCATCAATCCTCGCGCACATCATGGAGAAAAAGTCGAAGGAGAAGCGACTTGAGGATGTTCCAATTGTTCGAGACTTTCCAGAAGTCTTTCCTGAGGAACTGCCTGGTCTACCACCACCAAGACAGGTTGAGTTCTCAATCGATCTTGTACCAGGTGCTGCGCCTATGGCCCGAGCACCATACCGTTTAGCTCCATCCGAACTTCAGGAGCTGTCCACCCAGTTACAGGAACTCCTGGAACGAGGGTTTATCAGGCCGAGTTCTTCACCTTGGGGAGCTCCGGTTCTATTTGTTAAGAAGAAAGATGGTTCTTTTCGAATGTGTATCGACTATCGAGAGTTGAACAAGTTAACTGTCAAGAACCGGTATCCACTCCCTCGAATCGATGACCTGTTCGACCAACTTCAAGGGTCGAGTTGTTATTCAAAGATTGATCTCCGATCCGGTTATCACCAATTGCGTGTTCGCGATGCCGATATTCCAAAAACCGCTTTCAGAACTCGTTACGGGCATTACGAATTCCAAGTGATGCCATTCGGCCTAACCAATGCACCGGCTGTATTCATGGACCTTATGAATCGGGTGTGTAAACCTTACCTTGATAAGTTTGTCATTGTCTTCATCGATGACATCCTCATATATTCACGAAGCAAAGAAGAGCATGCGCAACACCTCAGAACCATCCTTGAACTACTTAAACACGAGGAGCTCTATGCCAAGTTCTCTAAGTGTGAGTTCTGGATCAAAACCGTTCAATTCCTTGGTCACGTGATTGACAGTCAGGGAATTCACGTTGACCCGTCAAAAATCGAGGCTATCAAAGACTGGCAATCGCCAACCACTCCGACCGAAGTACGACAGTTTTTAGGACTGGCCGGATACTATCGACGATTCATTGAAAATTTCTCCAAGATAGCCATACCACTTACAACGCTGACCCAGAAAGACAAAAAGTTTGACTGGACTGATAAACAAGAATCGGCATTCCGACTCTTAAAGCAAAAGCTTTGCAGTGCTCCTATTCTATCATTACCCGAAGGCACTGATGACTTCGTGGTATACTGCGATGCTTCTCATCAAGGTCTCGGTTGTGTGCTCATGCAACGAGACAAAGTCATAGCTTATGCTTCCCGACAGCTCAAGATTCATGAAAAGAATTACACCACCCACGACCTCGAGCTAGGAGCTGTCGTTTTTGCCCTCAAAATCTGGAGACATTACCTTTATGGTACCAGATGTACAATCTTTACCGACCATAAAAGCCTTCAACACATATTCGATCAGAAGGATCTTAACATGAGGCAACGTCGATGGGTCGAGTTGCTTACGGATTACGACTGCGAACTCAAATATCATCCAGGCAAAGCAAATGTTGTTGCTGACGCCCTTAGTCGAAAAGAGCGAGTGAAACCACTTCGGGTTCGAGCCCTCAGTATGACCATTCACAACAATTTAAACATTCAAATCCTCACTGCTCAACTCGAAGCCTTAAAACCCGAAAATGTCAAAAATGAAGCCTTACGGGGCATGGATAAACAATTCGAAATCAGACCTAACGGGATTAGGTATTTCTCAAACCGAATCTGGTTGCCTAAATTTAGGAATCTACGAGACTTGGTGATGGATGAAGCTCACAAGTCCAAATATTCTATCCATCCGGGATCCGATAAAATGTACCACGGTATCAAGGACTTCTACTGGTGGCCGAACATGAAAGCTGAAATCGCCACCTATGTCAGCAAGTGCCTTACTTGCTCCAAAGTCAAAATCGAATATCAAAAACCTTCTGGGTTACTTCAACAACCCAATCTTCCTGAATGGAAATGGGAACAAATTGCTATGGACTTCATAACCAAACTACCAAAGTCTTCAAGCGGTTGCGATACCATTTGGGTGATCGTGGATCGTCTCACAAAGTCTGCTCACTTCCTGGCGATCAAGGAATCCGACAAAATGGAACGCCTCACCAGAATCTACCTGAAGGAAATCGTGACCAAACACGGTGTTCCAATCTCAATTATCTCCGATAGAGATAGTCGTTTCACTTCACAATTTTGGCAATCACTTCAAAAATCTCTGGGTACTCGACTTGATATGAGTACCGCATACCATCCTCAAACCGACGGCCAAAGTGAACGAACCATTCAAACACTGGAAGACATGCTACGGGCCTGCGTAGTAGACTTTGGTGTAAACTGGGAAAAACACCTACCATTGTGCGAGTTCTCGTACAACAACAGTTATCATACCAGCATCAAAGCTGCACCGTTCGAGGCACTGTACGGTCGTAAGTGCCGGTCACCTATCTGTTGGACCGAGGTTGGGGATAGCCAACTCACAGGTCCAGAAATTATTCACGAGACGACCGAGAGGATCGTCGAAATTCAAAACAAGCTCAAGGCCGCGCGTGATCGTCAGAAAAGTTATGCTGACGTGAGACGCAAACCACTCGAGTTCCAAGTTGGGGATCGAGTTCTACTCAAAGTATCGCCTTGGAAAGGCGTAATCCGATTTGGTAAACGAGGGAAGTTGAACCCCAGATACATTGGACCATTCGAGATCCTTGAAAGGATTGGTCCAGTGGCATATCGATTGCAGCTGCCACCTGAACTCCGCAGCGTGCATCCCACTTTTCATGTTTCAAATCTGAAGAAGTGTCTGTCTGATGAGACACTTATCATTCCACTCGACGAAATTCGAGTTGACGAGAAACTTCACTTCGTTGAGGAACCCGCCGAAATCATGGACCGTGAGGTCAAACAACTTAAACAAAGTCGTATTCCCATCGTCAAAGTTAGGTGGAATTCGCGGCGCGGTCCGGAATTCACCTGGGAACGGGAAGACCAAATGCGACTTAAGTATCCTCAACTTTTCAATGACTCCACCTCAAACACGACTTCAACATAAATTTCGGGACGAAATTCTTCTAACAGGGGGAGAATGTGACACCCGTCAATTTAGGACTAGAATTTAGTGCCTAATCAAGTTTTAATACATGTAATTAGTTCTGTGTTAGGCTAATTAATGTATCAATTATTATATATATTGTTGAATATATATCTACAATTATGCGATTTGTTTAAATCGTACGAGTTTAAATCGAATAAATTTCGATTTAATATATACGGACGTTGGTGAACAATTTTATTGAGTAATACAAAGATTATTAATAACGTTATCGTGCTTAAAAATATTATGCCAATAATATTGAGAATCCAAGTTTTATCACACAATTAATATAAACGCGAATAAAATGTAAATTCGCAAACAAAATGAGACAAATCACCGGTTATAATATAATTACTAAATGTTTAGTAAAATACTTCAACAAAAATACTGAATAATTATTCGTATTTTAGAACGTATATGAAAACTTAGAAAATAAATATTTAACGTTTAAACGACGGAGACAACGAACATCGCACGGAGCGCAGTGCGCGAACTGAAAAAGGTGGGGATTTAACCTCCACCACCTTATCCCCTTTTCTTCCATTTTATTTTCTTTCTTCTCTCTCTTACTCCCTCCTCTTTCATTTTTTTCTCTCAAACAAACCACAAACCACCATCAACGAAAATCGTAAAATAAACACGCTAAACGACCTCGGATCTTCAAGCCCTTTTGGAATAAAACGTTCACCACTTCGCGATCTACAATCCTATCTTTCCGGAATTTCATTTCGACGATTTGTAAGTTTCCGACACAACTCCGAAAACTCTCGTTTTTAAGTTTTATAACTTGCTAGTTGTTTGTATAACCTTGTAATGTCCTAAAATGGGTTGGGTAAAAATATTAGGCCGATCGATGGCCGGAAAATGCGTTTTTGAAGTTGAAACTCCGATCAGACCCCGTACGTCGCATTTGGCCTGGAGCAAATGCGACGCAGCGACCTACGTCGCACTATATCCCCAACGTCGCATATAGCGACGCAGCGACCTACGTCGCACTATATCCCCAACGTCGCATATAGCGACGCAGCGACCTACGTCGCACTATATCCCCAACGTCGCATATAGCGACGCAGCCTATTACGTCGCATTGACTTGCGAATGTCGCATATAGCGACGCAGACCTTAACATCGCAAACCGAACCTACGTCGCATAAGCGACGTAGCACCCTACGTCGCTATTGACTTAGCACTATTGACTTTGGCGACGCAACCCTTTTCGTCGCAAAAACCTTACGTCGCAGCCTGCGTCGCAGGCTACGTCGCACAAAACAGAATCTTCAAACCTCAAAATTTTCGAAGTCAAAGTTACTGTAGCAATTCACTGTAGCAATTCACTGTAGCAACAATATAATAACATTTTAGAACTATTGTTACAACCGTCACCAACGGGCCGTACACACTTTCAAATACAAAATTAAATCAACTAAGTCATAGTAACTTAGACAATCCAATCAACTAAATCGTTGAAACTTAGATAATTCGATCAATCAAGTCGTGGTAACTTGAAACAAATCAATCAACCAAATCGGGGTAATTTGGACATCAAGTTAAACAAACAATTTAAATGGTAGTCTTTCGAGATACCAATACAATTAATAACAATTCAAGTGTCGTGGACACATTCAGGTTTCAAGTCTTAGGATACCAACTCACAGCTAATTACTTCAAGTTTATTAAATTAAACACTTCAAGACTCAGGTGAGTTTCATGGCCCCATTTTCACTACTTTTACTAGGGGTGTGATATTACTACTTCATTTTGTTTTACAAGTAGAACGCAAGTGACAAACTTCAAATACTACATGAGTTTCAAGCTAATCAATTTAAAGTCCTCCATAGCATAGTCTCTAGTATTTATAGCGTGAATGTTAGTATATGATATCATATGGGATTGACAATCCTCATCCGGGTTAGCACGCACTAACCGGTCAAACGGATGTATTAGCATTTGGGAAGACGAGTGTTGATTAGGCACTCGTAGGAGGCATTTCAAGTTAGGTTTCCTTAATTGGGCCTGACAAATCAAGTTAAGCTCAGACTATGTGCTCATGGACAGTATAACTTTTATTTTGCTTAATTGCATTTTAAATTCAATATAAATCTTGCGGTTCTGACAACTATACATTGACATACAAACCTGTGAGCTCACCAGCGTTTTCGCTGACCCATTTTAGTATTTATCACAGGTACCCAGCAGTAGGTTGGCTGCACAAGCAGGAATTATTAACTCGAGTCAGCATTCATACAACTAGAGATTTGATTGCATTATTATATTTTGTAAAAGTAATTATGCTATGTAATCTCTCAATTTCAGGAATCGAGCTAATGTAACTATATTTTGATGTAAACATTTACTTTATCTATACAAGTTTAAAACGACGCATATAGTGGTCGTTCATTATATCTTATGTGCTTTGTATATTGATTAGTGACACCCAAATCAAGCTTCCGCAAATCATCAAATTTGGGGGTGTCACATCCTATCATTCTCAGCATCTACCATCTGTTCATCCATGTCTTCATTAACCACATAATCTGAGACATTTAATTCATCTTCAGCAACTCTATCACTCATCTCTACATCATCAGGTATATCCATGAAACTGAAATCATCTGCACCTCCAGTATTACCATCATTATTATCATCATGACCATCATCATCATTCTTATCTTCAGGCATATCATTCTGCTCATGATCATCATCTTTATTCTCCCCCTTGCCTGAAGATTCCTTAGCAGGCAACAAAACTTTATCAACTGCATCTTCAACAATTGACAACCTTGTTTGTAAATCAATTATTTCCTCCCTCTGCTTCTTTATCAACTCACCCTGGGCAACCAACATAAGCTGTTGCTCTCTTCTTTAAGCTCTTTCCCTCTCAAACTTAGTCCAAATCAGATTGACATCTTGTACCAAATCAGCAAAAGTCAATTCCCTAGTTTCATTACTAGCCTCATCAACATTGGAGTGTGACCTCCTAGATGAATCATCGACTACATCTGCCACTGCAGATGTCCCTCTGTTATTGGTACTGGGACCTACATTTGAATCATCACCCATAGGTTCATCAAATATAGTTGCCTCTGGTTGGGTCTTATTGATGTTACCACTATCCTGCCCTGCCAGTGGGCTAGAAACAGTAGTGGCAGCCCTTCCAGAATGAACATTTTCATCAAGTATGTTCACCTGTTGTGGTGGATCATTTGACTGAGACTGTGGAGAAGCAGGAATCTCCATAGCCTGTTTAGCCTTCTTGGATTTCTTGGCTTTACTTTGGGTAGGCTGTTGGTTCCCTTGTTTTCTTTTGGTGCTACCTCCTGATGTGTGTTCAGAACCAACTTGTGTTGTTGGCCTGTCATCATTTGGTCCAAGTGATGTTGGTAATACACCACCAGTGGCAGAAGGAGCAACTAACATTGTAGAAAATAATGCAGTTTCCTTCTTGGAAAAAGTATTTTGATACTGGTTCATGGCTCTAATAGTCCTCAAGGATAGAGTAGAACTAACTATTACACTATCCTCTGCTGGCAAATTTGACAATTGAGAATTCAACAAAAGTTGAACAAATCTAGGGTACATAATGAATGTATCACCCTTTACATTCCTAATCATATTATCTAAGATAAACCTAGACATATTAAATTTAATACCCTGTGCCAAGCAGATAATAGGATATGCAATACTAGAACTAAATTCATTAAAACTAGTTCTCTTTTGTGACAAACATACCAGAAAAGTATGAATGTAGAACTTCCACTGAGGACAGAACCATGACTTCAAGAAAGTATATTCTGATCTTGCTTTTCCAGAACCTTCATACCCCATATCATTAATACCTTTAGACAAATCATCTCTTGATAATTCCAGAATTCCTCCTTCATCATCAAACTGCAGAAGTTCTCTAAGAACAATCTCAGTCACCATTACCTTCTTACCCTTGACAGTGGAATGAATGTGAGTAATTCCATTAACATTCCCTTCTGTGAAAACGTAATAACGATCTAGCTCAGATTGTTTAGATCTTGACCTAGGATCAATGATAACAAAGACAATAATTTGCAGCGGAATAAGAACAAATCGATGTTATCACTTCAAGCCTCAATTTTATTTGATCAGAATAAAACGATTACACAATTGCAACAGGATCAAGAATACCTTGATCTTGAGGCTAAACAAAAACTCTTAGACGTCTACATTATGTGTGCACACAATTTCCTACGCCCCTATGTCTCTTTATATACTAGAGATCATTAGGGTTACAATAAAACCTAACTTGCATAGAAAGTAAACTTAATATTTCACATTAAGTCCTTGTAGTTTCATCATTCTTTATTTATGCATATTTTGTTTTGTAATCATCAAATCTTGAATCCTTACAATCTTCCCCTATTTGATATTACAAAACAATCTCGATAAATGAAACCTTCTTCTATGCTTCCCCTTGACATGTCACCATTTATTATAAGCTGCAAAATCACTTAACAATATCCTTCTTCCCCTTTTTGTAATCATCAAATCAGAATCTTTTGCAACTTGTAAACACTTCCCCTCAAGTGGTACATGTAAATGATGAAACAATAAACAATAAGCTTCCCCTAAAAATATGTTTATCATCTCTTGAATCTCGAACTTTATTGGCTCTATGTAATGATTACTGGTCGGTGAAGAAAATAGAATATAACAAACTTAATAAAGAAATTAAGTCTTCCAAACTTGTACCTTATATCTTGTATTATCCACGACGTCGAACTTATAATCCTATGTATAAGTAGATTACAATCTCTTTGACAAAAATCCTTATTTTCCATAATAAGTCACCGAGCACATCATAACTCCTTCAAGTGATAGCAAATGTGAGCATTGAGCATCCTAAGTTTAATCTCACACGTTTGCTAGATTTGTCAAGTCTTCGTCGTCACCATACATATCAAACAAGTTATCTTCAAAGCTCTTCATCCACCACTTTGAGATATGATAAGATACAAACCTGAAAAACTCAACTACAATATCAAAAAGCTATAATTTATCTTCTTCATAATCACATCTTCATAGAATCTTCATGAACGAGCCATTAAATCAATAAGAATAAATTGTTATGAAAACAATTCCAATCGAGATCCAAACTCTTCTTATACAGTAACCATAAGAACTGTACGGATAACCATCCAATAATAGCAACGAATACCATGTAGTACCATCCATGACGAGTATCACTAATTCCACTAGTGTTTGAACAATGACTAACAGTGGTTCTTGCTACCCAACAGTGGCAAAATTATATTAACAGTGGCAACTACTAACTAGCAGTGGCAACTACTAACAGTGGCTATACCGAACAATGGTTACTATGTATTAGCAGCAGTAGGGTTTTGTGCTAGCAGTGGCAAGCTTGTACGAACAGCGGCAAGCTTGTATTAGCAGTGGTAGATCTGTGCTAGTAGTGGCAACGTTGTACTAAAAGGCAACGTTGTACTTAACAGTGGTAACTTTGTGCTAGCAGGGGCAAGTTGATGAGCAGTGGCTTACTAACTGTATATCTCCTTGGTTACATATCTGATGAAGCTCAAATTTTAACGCGAAGTTCAACAATGTTTCATTAACCACATATCCAAAAATCAAGTCGATCCAACGATTAACGAATACACAGCAATTAAATCAATACAGCTGCAAAAACAGAAACCACAAACGTACTGCAGCAGATTCGAATTTTGATATCTCCTTGTAGAAACATCCGATCACAATAAAATTTTTACATGATATAGAAACGTATGTCTTCTATAACATATCCAAAAATCATAAACTTTCGTTGGATAACGAAGACACAGTGATCGTTTTACTTCTGCCGTTTTGAAAAACCCTAAACTTTCAGCAACCAATTTCGACAATGAATATCTCTCAATCAAAAGCTCAGATCAAAAATTTCTTCTGTAGGAATGTGCGCCTATATGTTAAGAACCTACAGTTCAAATTTCATGACGATCTAACGGTTAACGAATGAGATCCGGAATTTTTACCATGGCTGTGCAGAAAGTGACGAATTACAAATTTTTCTTGCAATCTTCTAGGGTTTCTTCGATACGGCTTCTTTTATCTCGTACACCTTGTATATCCTAGATCACGAGCAACCTTGCTCTGATACCACTTGTGAAAACGTAATAACGATCTAGCTCAGATTGTTTAGATCTTGACCTAGGATCAATGATAACAAAGACAATAATTTGCAGCGGAATAAGAACAAATCGATGTTATCACTTCAAGCCTCAATTTTATTTGATCAGAATAAAACGATTACACAATTGCAACAGGATCAAGAATACCTTGATCTTGAGGCTAAACAAAAACTCTTAGACGTCTACATTATGTGTGCACACAATTTCCTACGTCCCTATGTCTCTTTATATACTAGAGATCATTAGGGTTACAATAAAACCTAACTTGAATAGAAAGTAAACTTAATATTTCACATTAAGTCCTTGTAGTTTCATCATTCTTTATTTATGCATATTTTGTTTTGTAATCATCAAATCTTGAATCCTTACACCTTCCTTTGCATTCTGCCAGAATTCTTGAATATGTGATCGAATCAATCGTGGAGCGACAGTAAGGGCATAAGTAACTGGACAATTACTCAAGAAATCGATAATAGGGTGAAAATACTCATCGGCTAGTTCTTTATTCAAGAAAGCCCTCATGTTGTGTTCAGAATGAACACTTAGCGTAGAAGTACCAGAATCAGAAGAAGATGACGATGCCATTGATGTAATTGATGAAAGAACGAAAAGCGATTTACAATAATCGAGAGTGATTATCGAAGGGTTTTGAAAATTTTGAAAGCGTAATTGAAAAAGTGAACTTATTTGAGTATTTATATGATGACAGTGCCAAGCCCTAAAAATAGAACTAACAGTGGCACTGCTAGTTATACCCAGCAGGGGCACAACTTACAAATAAGCCCAACAGGGGTACCTCACTTGGTCAATTATAGTCAACCCTTTTTAACCATCTAACAAAGCTAACAGCGGCTGATAGTCTAGCAGGGGTATCCGACCAGGGAAACTCCAGCTTAGAACTAACAGGGACATAAACTTAGCTTTATTAGAAAACGAAATATTTTTTTTTATTTTTTTTTATTATATATATATATATATATATATTACCAAAAAAGAAGCAACACAGAAAACATTAGACTCCAGCTCAAGTGATGTCTCTTGACAGTGGCTGAGTCCTGCAATATTAAACTAAGAAAAACAACCAGCAGGGGTTAATCTACATAAATATACAGCAGGATTTTAAAATATATTGACAGTGGCATAAGTAAACTAACAGTGGCACCAACTGTTATCATGATGAAGCTAACAGTGGCAACACTTGACCCTGTCACATACAATATACTTCACCCCTGTTAGTATCAAATCCAGACCAAAACACTAAGTGAGATTGATCATACCAATATTAGTTATCAAAAATGTAAATCTTCCTACATCAAATGCTTTTGTAAAAAGATCTGCAAGTTGATTATCAGTATGAATTTTAAAAATATGAATCAATCTTTTATCATAACAATCTCGTATAAAATGATATCTAATTTCAATGTGTTTGGTTTTTGAATGCTTAACTGGATTTTGAATGATACTAATAGCAGAGGTATTATCAATATAAATAGGAGTGTTCATGAAGGTCAAACCATAATCCATCATTTGATTCTGAATCCAAAGAACCTGTGCACAGCAACTTGATGCTGCAACATATTCTGCTTCTGCTGTAGAAGTGGAAACTGTGGTCTGCTTCTTGCATTGCCATGACACTAGCCTATTTCTAAGAAATTGACATCCTCCACTTGTTGACTTTCTATCCATATTCTCACCACCATAGTCACTGTCTGTGAAAGCCTTAAGCTCAAAATCTGATCCTTTAGCATACCAAAGTCCCAAATCTGGTTGACCTTTCAAGTATCTAAAGATCCTTTTCACAGCATACATGTGTGACTGCTTTGGATTGGTTTGGTACCTAGCACAAAGACACACTGCAAACATAATATCAGGTCTAGATGAAGTTAAATACATCAAAGAACCAATCATTGACCTGTACAAGTGCACATCTACTTCCTCTCCATCAGGGTCAGAATGAAGATGTTTGTGTGCCTCTATAGGAGTGCTAGCTATCTTTACATCTTTATAACCAAATTTATTCAAAATATCCTGCACATACTTCCCTTGGTTAATAAAGATTCCATCTGTCTTCTGTTTAACCTGCAATCCTAAAAAGAAAGTGAGTTCACCCATTGAACTCATCTTGAATTTATTATGCATTAACCCCTCAAACTCTTTGCACAATGAATCCCTAGTTGACCCAAAAATAATATCATCAACATAAACCTGTACCAACAATATATCTCTCCGAACCCTCTTGGTAAACAAAGTCTTGTCAATAGTACCTCTCTTGAATCCATTCTTGAGAAGATACTCAGATAGAGTGTCATACCAAGCTCTTGGTGCTTGATGTAACCCATACAAAGCTTTCCTCAGTCTGCACACTCTATCTTGATATGTTGGATCTTCAAACCCTGGTGGTTGGCATACATACACCTCATCATCAATTAGACCATGAAGAAAAGCACTCTTCACATCCATTTGATAAACTTTGAAATCCTGATAAGATGCATAAGCTAAAAATAACCTAATAGCTTCTATTCTAGCAACAGGAGCAAAGACATCATCATAATCAATGCCTTCTTCCTGTGTGTACCCCTGTGCTACCAACCTTGCTTTATTCTTTATCACTATTCCTCTTTCATCTCTCTTGTTCTTGAAGATCCACCTTGTGCCTATAGCTTTCAAAATCATCACCTTTATCCTCACAGAACTTATTCATCTCATGATTCTTAAATTCTGTCCCATTATCACACCTGATGATCTTAACCTTTTGATTAGTTGAGTTCTCAATCCTAGTTATGAATGATCTAAGTATTTCACATGTCTCATCCTTGGTCCTAAGAAAGAATACCCAACTCATTCTAGAATAATCATCAGTTATCAACAAACAGTAAGATTTCTTCCCTTGACTAGCTACATTGGTAGGGCCAAACAAGTCCATATGTAACAGGTGTAAGGGAGTGGTATTGGAATTCACAAGCTTGGTCTTATAGGAGGTCTTGTGTTGCTTGCCTTTGAGACATGCTACACAGTGGTCACTACATTCAAATAACTTTTCAGGTAAGCCTCTTACTAGCTTATTCCTAACAAGTTTATTCATGGTCTTGTAATTCAAGTGACACATCCTCCTATGCCATAGTTCAGATTCAGAAACAGTAGCTTTAGGAATAAGACAGTTAACATTTTGAGATTCCATCTTGTTTAAATTACTACAGTATACATTATCCTTTCTTGGAACTCTCATTAAAATTTTATCTTCAGGTATTTTGAGTTTTTCAGAAAGTATAAGGCATTCTATGTCAGTAAAATAAACAGGATTTTGCTTATCTGTGATTTGACTCACACTAAGCAAATTATATCTCAATTGCTCAACATAATACACATCATTGAAAGTGAGCTTACTGCTTTTTACCTTACCTTTTCCTGTGATCTTTCCTCCTTTAGGATTGCTACCAAATGCTACATCTCCTCCATTAAATGCTTTGAAATCCTGCAGCTTTTCCCTATCTCTAGTCATGTGCCTTGAGCAGCCAGAATCAATGTGCCATAAGCTCTTTGGCTTGCCCTGCACATATAAACAGAGAACATATTAGTTTCTCTTGGGAACCCAAACCAATTTGGCTTTGGGTTTCCCATGAGCATTTTTGATATCAACCCTCTTAAAGGTGATTGATCTCAATGCTCCATTGATTTTGGATACATTTGATGTAGATGCATTCTTATGTTTCCAAAAACAATCTGTTTTAGACCTGACAGGGGTTAATGGTCTAACAGTGGTCACCTTCAAATTTGTATTTATTACCCTAGCAGTGGTAGCTTTACTTGGTATAAACATTCTTTTGAAATGTTTAATACCAGCAGAGGTACCATGCCTGACAGTGGTCAAACCCTCCCCTGTTCTTGTCTTGCCTCTGTTAGCTTTTGACAGTGGCACTGCTGCAGCATTAACAGGGGCTGCAGCTTTGCCTCTGTTTGGCTTAATTTTCAACATATGTCCTGTACCACTGTTCCTATTATTTTTAGGATTGTAGTAACAGTCCTGTTGAAGATGATTATACCTACCACAAATGTAACATGATTTTCTTTTCACACATTCAAACCCATTACCCAGCCTTTGTGAAACCAATTGGTTCCAATTTCTCTGATTACCCCTGGGAATGGATTTATTTACATTATTTGCAGTATTTAAATCAGACCTGTTTGATTTACATGCACATTTTCCACACTCAGATTTATCTTTCGACTTATCTTTTGATTCAATATTGACTCTTTTGTGCACATAACCTAGACCAGATCTAGATTTATTGGTTTTGCTAACTTGATCTATCTGAGCCTTTGCTTTCTCAACAAACATCTTTTTACCCTCTTCTAGTTTAGTAATATTTAGTTCAGAAACTATAACAGTAATAGGCTTAACACAATCATCCACAGAATTACCACTAGATGAGCTATCACTATCACTCTCATCTTCCTCAGTCCAATCAGATACATCCACTTTATCAAAATTTACATTATTAGCACAATTAACTACTGGATCTACCTTTTTAACCTCCTCAGACACACCAACCTTAAGTTTTTCTAAGTCAAACTCAAGTTTAGATGGGAAGTAAGTATGATTATAAGTTGGGGGTACAGCATTAAGGTTGTAACCTAATCCAATTTTTAATTTATCATGAATTTGAGACTTGATTAAGTTTTGAACACCTTTTGAAGCATTTTCCAATTCATCTACTTTCAACCTTATTGATTCTTTATCAGAAATTGCCTCAGCTAACTTTGCACTTAGCATATCAACTTTTGTTTGTAAAGCTTTCTTTTCCCAATTCAGATATTTAATATCTAGGTGAAATTGTGATTCACTCTTTTCAAAAGCTTTTATCTGTCTTTCTAAGTTTTCAATAGCTAAAGTTGCATGTTGACTCTTTTCCACACTAGCTTTCAATTCATTACACACAACCATATTATGATCCCTATAAAATTTAACCATTTTCTTACATGTAGGAGAACATAATTTAGATTGTACCTCATATGGAATGTCTGAAGGCTCTGGTTCTTCTGTGACAGCCATCAAAGCTTGATTCTTGACTACAAGCTCTTCCTGGTCACTCCAGTCAAATCCTCCCATCCCATCTTGTGCAACTAATGAATCTGAAGTGGTGTTCTGAATAGGTACCAATCTTCTTTGTGGACCAGAATTATTTCTTACAATACCATTAGAAGTGTTCTGAGATCCTCCAACCTGTGTGCTCTTGCATTCTCTAGCAAAGTGTCTCATCTTGTGATAGTTGAAACACTCCACCTTGCTCTTGTCAAATCCAGCTACACCATCTCTCTTGTAAGTAAAGTTTCTGTTCCCTGACCTCTGCATATACCTTTTAGCCCTTATAGTAATCATAGCCATCTGCCATCTCAAATCTATCTCTTCAAGATCTTCTTCATTAACCTATTCCAAATCCTCTGTTGTTAAGGATGAATTCACATGACTTGCAAAGAAAGCTTCCAAGACATTATCATTAGCACCAGATGTGCTACAACTACCAGATTCACCAACAGACACAAAAGCAGCATTGTTAGAGCTACCATTGGACTGTTTTAGAGCCAACACCTCAGGCTCAAAATTTCTCAGATCATTGTATAGATCTTCAATCTCCTTTTCTTCAAGATCTGCACTTTGTCTAAGTCCCACAGTGTACATATTCCAATCTGTGCCTAATGATCTTAGAAACTTCCTATTCAAATCATCCTTATCAATCTTAACATTGTGATTTTCAAGATCACCCACAAGTTTCTGAAATCTATCAAAAGTCTGAGTCAAAGTTTCAGACTTTACACCTGCAAAGTTTTCAAATTGTTGTTTTAGAAGAGATCTCTTATTCTTCTTGGTGTTATCATTACCACCAAATCTCTTAACAATTGCTTCCATGAGAACCTGAGCATCTTCACAGTTCTCAAATTTTCTTTGATACTCATTAGGAATAGACAAAAGTAGAGTACTTAATGCCTTCCACTCTGTTGCTCTTTCTTTCCTCTCTGCATCAGTCTTTGGTGGTGGTCTTTCTTCCTTTTTACCATCTGCATCCTTAATATAGACTGGTCCATTAGTAACTACCTCCCACATCATATAATCCGTCAGCAACATGTATTGCCTAATCCTAGTCTGCCATAGCTCAAACTCATCAGGTTTGAGCATGGGAATCTTTGTAGCTTGTATACCTTCCATTGTTTCAGTAGACATCTTATTATTTGTTGAAAAGGCTGCAAAATTCAATTACCTTCTTCAAGATCAAAGTAATATCAAGCTCTGATACCACTTGATGATCCCAGCTAGAGATCTTAGTATGTATTACTTTGATTGATTATTAATAAGCTTGCGGAATAGTTTATTAATAACTTGAAGAACAAACTTGTATATAATAGAATATCTAACCAAAAGCTTCAATATTATTATCAATAATACGAACACACAATTGTGTTAGGGTTTACAACCTTGAAGCTAATAACTAGAATGAATCGTATCTATCTAGGTTTTTACAGGATCTCTATTTATAACATATAGAGTCCTTTACAGAATCAAACTATTATGGAATCATATCTATTCCATAATTCTCTCTAACCGACTATATCTAACCAACAGTGGTTATCTATATATCTAACAGAGGTAGTACTCGTATATTACTAACAGTGGTTGAGTACTTGATACAAAATACAAACTACATGTTCAACAGTGGCACTGTTAGACTAAAACTATTTGACAGTGGCACTGTCAATACAAATATTCTAACAGTGGTGAACTCCAACTAACAGCGGCAGCATACTTGTACTCTGAGCAGATTCGACAGTGGCTCAGGTCTCAACAGCATTTTTGACATCAACCCTTTTAAAGGTGATTGATCTCAATGCTCCATTGATTTTGGATACATTTGATGTAGATGCATTCTTATGTCTCCAAAAACAATCTGTTTTAGACCTGACAGGGGTTAATGGTCTGACAGTGGTCACCTTTAAATTCGTATTTATTACCCTAGCAGTGGTAGCTTTACTTGGTATAAACATTCTTTTGAAATGTTTAATACCAGCAGAGGTACCATGCCTGACAGTGGTCAAACCCTCCCCTGTTCTTGTCTTGCCTCTGTTAGCCTTTGACAGTGGCACTGCTGCAGCATTAACAGGGGCTGCAGCCTTGCCTCTATTTGGCTTAATTTTCAACATTTGTCCTTTACCACTGTTCCTATTATTTTTAGGATTGTAGTAACAGTCCTGTTGAAGATGATTATACCTACCACAAATAAAACATGATTTTCTTTTCACACATTCAAACCCATTACCCAGCCTTTGTGAAACCAATTGGTTCCAATTTCTCTGATTACCCCTGGGAATGGATTTATTTACATTATTTGCAGTATTTAAATCAGACCTGCTTGATTTACATGCACATTTATCACACTCAGATTTATCTTTTGACATATCTTTTGATTCAGGATTGACTCTTTTGTGCACATAACCTAGACCAGATCTAGATTTATTGGTTTTTCTAACTTGATCTATCTGAGCCTTTGCTTTCTCAACAAACAGCTTTTTACCCTCTTCTAGTTTAGTACTATTTAGTTCAGAAACTAGACCAGTAATAGGCTTGACACAACCATTCATAGAATTACCACTAGATGAGCTATCACTATCACTCTCATCTTCCTCAGTCCAATCAGATACATCCACTTTATCAAAATTTACATTATTAGCACAATTAACTATTGGATCTACCTTTTTAACCTCCTTAGACACATCTACCTTAAGTTTTTCTAAGTTAAACTCAAATTTAGATTGGAAGTAAGTATGATTATAAGGTGGGGGTATAGCATTAAGGTTGTAACCTAATCCAGTTTTTAATTTATCATGAATTTGAGACTTGATTAAGTTTTGAACACCTTTTGAAGCATTTTCCAATTCATCAACTTTCAACTTTATTGACTCTTTATCAGAAATTGCCTCAGCCAACTTTGCACTTAGCATATCAACTTTTGTTTGTAAAGCTTTCTTTTCCCAATTCAGATATTTAACATCTAAGTGAAATTGTGATTCATTCTTTTCAAAAGCTTTTATCTGTCTTTCTAAGTTTTCAATAGCTAAAGTTGCATGTTGACTTTTTTTCTCACAAGCTTTCAATTCATTACACATAACCATATTATGATCCCTATAAAATTTAACCATTTTCTTGCATGTAGGAGAACATAATTTAGATTGTACCTCATATGGAATGTCTGAAGGCTCTGGTTCTTCTGTGACAGCCATTAAAGCTTGATTCTTGACTACAAGCTCTTCCTGGTCACTCCAATCAAATCCTCCCATTCCATCTTGTGAAACCAATGAATCTGAAGTGGTGTTCTGAACAGGTACCAATCTTCTTTGAGGACCAGAACTATTTCTTACAATACCATTAGAAGTATTCTGAGATCCTCCAGCCTGTGTGCTCTTGCTCTCTCTAGCAAAGTGTCTCATATTGTGACAGTTGAAACACTCCACCTTGCTCTTGTCAAATCCAGCTACACCATCTCTCTTGTAAGTAAATTTTCTGTTCCCTGACCTCTGCATAAACCTTTTTGCCCTTATAGTAATCATAGCCATCTGCCATCTCAAATCCATCTCTTCAAGATCCTCTTCATTAACCTGTTCCAAATCCTCTGTTGTTAAGGATGAATTCACATGGCTTGCAAAGAAAGCTTCCAAAACATTATCATTAGCACCAGATGTGCTACAACTACCAGATTCACCAACAGACACAAAGGCAGCATTGTTAGAGCTACCATTGGACTGTTTTAGAGCCAAAACCTCATGCTCAAAGTTTCTCAGATCATTGTATAGATCTTCAATCTCCTTTTCTTCAAGATCTGCACTTTGTCTAAGTCCCACGGTGTACATATTCCAATCTGTACTTAGTGATCTGAGAAACTTCCTATTCAAATCATCCTTATCAATCTTGACATTGTGATTTTCAAGATCACCCACAAGTTTTTGAAATCTGTCAAAAGTCTGAGTCAAAGTTTCAGACTTTACACCTGCAAAGTTTTCAAATTGTTGTTTGAGAAGAGATCTCTTATTCTTCTTGGTGTTGTCATTACCACCAAATCTCTTAACAATTGCTTCCATGAGAACCCTAACATCTTCACAGTTTTCAAATTTCCTTTGATACTCATTAGGAATAGACAAAAGTAGAGTACTTAATGCCTTCCACTCTGTTGCTCTTTCTTTCCTCTCTGCATCAGACTTTGGTGGTGGTCTTTCCTCCTTTTTACCATCTGCATCCTTAGGATAGTTTGGTCCATTAGTAACCACCTCCCACATCATATAATCCGTGAGCAACATGTATTGCCTAATCCTAGTCTGCCATAGCTCAAACTCATCAGGTTTGAGCATGGGAATCTTTGTAGCTTGTATACCTTCCATTGTTTCGGTAGACATCTTGTTATTTGTTGAAAAAGCTGCGAAATACAATTACCTTCTTCAAGATCAAAGCAATATCAAGCTCTGATACCACTTGATGATCCCAGTTAGTGTAACACCCGCCAAATTAGGACTAGTAATTAGTGCCTAATCATATGTTAATACATGTAATTAGTTCTGTGTTAGGCTAATTAATGTATCGAATTATATATATATTGTTGAATATAGACGAAAATGCGATTTAATTAAATCGTACGCAATTTAAATCGAATGTATTTCGATTCAGTTTAATACGGACTTTGGTGACAAATTTTATTAAATAACGCTTTTATATCAAAAATATTATTATGATAATATTTCGTATTCATTCGGATCATACAAACAAAACTTACATAATTTAAGATATTAAAACGCGCAAACTAAATAAACAAACTTATATTTTATAATTCAAATATAAATTTATTTGTAAAATATTTAAATAAAATATCGCGTAATAATTTGCATTTTAAAACATACCATTTAATATGTAAAATAATTATTTAACGTTTAAACGACGGAGCAAACGAACACCGCACGGAGCATGGAGACGGAGGCTGAAAAGTGGGGCTTCCACCTACAACCTCCATCTCTCTCTTTCTCCTCCTCTCATTTCACTCAACTCTCTTTCTCTTTCTCCTCTCTTTTCTCTCAAATCACAAAAACCCACAACCTCACAAAATCACCAAATAAACATACTAAACGCACTCGGATTTCGTTACTACTTTGGAAGAAAACGTTCACCTTCTCCCGATCTATCATCCTATCTTTTCGGATTTTTGATCCGACACTTTGTAAGTTTCCGACAAATCCCGAAACTCTCCGTTTTTACTCATTTTTACGTTTTTATGGTTTGTATCAACTTATTATGTCCAAAAATGGGTTGGGTAAAAGATTTAGACCAAACGGAAGCCTCTCGGCCGTTTTTCCGGCCACCGAAATCGTAACAGACCCCGACGTCGCACTCGGCTTGGCCCGATTGCGACGTCAGTTGCAACGTCGCTAATATCTCTCAGCGTCGCTTATAGCGACGCAGCTTCTTACGTCGCATTGATTTGCGAAGTCGCCAATAGCGACGCAGACCGTAACGTCACAGACCAAATTTACGTCGCATTAGCGACGCAACGCCCTACGTCGCATTAAATTGCGAAAGTCGCACTTAGCGACGCCATGCTCAACGTCGCAGTCAGAATCTGCGACGTCGCACCCAACGTCGCACAAACCAGAACCTCAAAAACACAGATTTTTACTAAGTGTCGAGACTCGAAATTTATCACTCGATTTTACCCAAATTCGGATCCAAATGCGTTTTTCCTTAAAGCAATATAGTAGAAATAAAAATTTTCCAAGCTAACCTAGCAGCTCGACCCCAGCCAGGGGCTCTGCCCCTTGGACCCCGCTAGGGGCTGCCGCCCCTTGGACCCCGCTACCAGGGGCGCTGCCCCCGGACCCCCGTACTTAGATTCCGTAACGGCTTCTAAAACACAATCAAAACACATTTTTCAAGTAAAACGCCACGAAATCAAAATAATAATAGTTGAGATTAATATTACAAATCCGTCACCAACGGGCCGTACACCTTTCAAACACTTAAACGTATCAACCAAATAGTGGAGATTTGGACATTATAGTTGAATGAACAACTACAAGGGTGATCTTTTGAGATACCCAATCATGATTATAACCATCGCGTGTCGTGGACACCCTCAGGTTACAAGTCTTTGGACTTCATACTCGGCTAATCAACTTACGTTTGTTTAAACGCTTTCAGACTCAGGTGAGTCTCATAGCCCCTCTTTTACTGTTTTACTCAGGGGTGTGATATATTGCTCAACTTTTACATATGAACGCAAGTACCAACTTTTCATATACTACATGAGTTTTTCGAAACTAATCATTTTAAAGTCCTCCGTCAGCATAGTTGTTAATACGTTGTAGCGTGAATATTAGTATATGGTACCATATAGGATTGACCCACCTCGTCTGGGTTAGCAAGCACTAACCGGGTAAACGGACGTACTAATATTTGGGAAGACGAATGTTGATTAGGCATTCGTGGAGGCACCTCGCCCGGAATTCTCTATAGGGGACCCGGCCCTCGAGTTAAGCTCAACTATGTGCTCATGGCTGTATACACGATGACTATCATTTAATTGCTGGATGCAATTCATTATTTAAATCTTGCGGTTCATACTATAATAACTGATTTCAAACCTGTGAGCTCACCATCTTTTAGCTGACCTTTTAGCATATATCGCAGGTACCAAGCAGTAGGATGTTTCTGCTTCAGGACTTTAGCTCGAGTCAGCATACAGAAGATTGAGATTTTCTTGCATTAGTATATTTTGTACAAGTACTTATGTACTGAAATCTCCTTTTATTTAAACTCGAGCTATGTAAAGCTTTAAATGTTGTAAACATTTCAATTATCAATATATTTTGTTAAAACGACGCATATAGAGTCGTTTACTATATATCTTTGTGCTTTGTTATTGATTAGTAACACCCAAATCAAGCTTCCGCAAATCATTAAATTTGGGGGTGTTACAGTTAGAGATCTTAGTATGTATTACTTTGATTGATTATTAATAAGCTTGCGGAATAGTTTATTAATAACTTGAAGAACAAACTTTGTATATAACAGAATATCTAACCAAAAGCTTCAATATTATTATCAATAATACGAACACACAATCGTGTTAGGGTTTACAACCTTGAAGCTAAGAACTAGAATGAATCGTATCTTCTAGGGTTTTATAGGATCTCTATTTATAACATATAGAGTCCTTTACAGAATCAAACATATTATGAAATCATATCTATTCCATAATTGTCTCTAACCAACTATATCTAACCAACAGTGGTTGTCTATATATCTAACAGGGGTAGTACTTGTATATTACTAACAGAGGTTGAGTATATACATAATACAAGTTATACGTTCAACAGTGGCACTGTTAGACTAAAACAAATTGACAGTGGTACTGTCAATACAAAAACTCTAACAGTGGTGAACTTCTTCTAACAGCGGCACAAGACTTGTATTCTGAGCAGATCTGACAGTGGCTCAGGTCTCAACAACAAGATATGGAAGAATCTGGATTCCTAACTCAATCGAGTTAAAAAAAGATGTTGTTTGATGAATCTCATAAAGCAAGGATGATGTAAGATCTGAAAGTAGTTATGGCTGAACAGGGTACAATAGAAGACTCTGACCTCGAGAGAACCGAGACTTAAACATGTTTATGCTAGACGCTCAATAGGCTATATTATATAGGAGCTATATGAATATAGGCCTCAATCTTACTAACGTTTTGTCTCAAAAATGGCAAACACACCATCAAATTCATCTCGCTCTCAATCCGGGTCGCAGAACCCAAGGGTAGCTAGGAGGAACGCCAGGTTGCCTCGAGCTGGCCCGTACCCCACTCACTTCACCTTGCCGGCCTTAGCCGCTAGGGTGAACCAACACGAGCAGCGACTTCGTACCATGGATGTCGTGCTGCAGGAAATGAACGAAAACTGGAGACTTACATCCCTTGAACGCATCGAACAAGTCTCCGACGACCTTGAAACCACAAACAACAACATGGATGTCCTTCGCAACCAAGTAATAGAAATAAGCGTGGAAAATGCCCTTCTGCGACAAAGGATGGAAGAATGTGAACAGCGCTCACATGAAGCAGAAGAGTATGCCCGTGGACTAACACAACGACTAGCACTAGCAGAAGATAACGCCCGACAAGCTAGCAGACTTGCAAACACTGTGGACCGTCTTGTCACGATGATGGAACAAATTAATCTACGTTAAGACTAGTGTAGTCCTTGTTTTGTAATCTATCTCGTAGTCTAATGACAATCTAAGCACTACGCTATAAATTAGTCGGATGTAACAATTCCCGACACCTTTTGTAATAACTCTGTAGGATGTAACTTTTGAAACTCGTATTATCTATCAAATATCCCTTGATGTTTCAACTCATATTAATTGCCATTTTTCCTATTGATGTTATGTATTACCGCTTTTATACATGTACATCTGTGACAAATACAACTTCCTTGCAAAATCTCATGTATCTTCATTTCTTTTATTGAAGAATCATGCTGCCAAAGACCAGACCTTACACCGATGCTCAACTTACCTCACTCATAACCCAGGCTGTGACTGAAGCCTTAGCTCGGAATACTCCACCGAATTCCGAAAGAAACAGCGATGCCGCAGAAACCCCCGCTGCTAAACCTTGTTCTTACAAGGACTTTCAAAGCTGCAAACCCTCGAGCTTCAAGGGTTCTGAAGGAGCCATCGGACTGATCAGATGGTTCGAAAAGATGGAAACTGTTTTCCGTGTCAGCAAATGCGCGGAGAACGACAAAGTAAACTTCGCCACCTGCTCTCTCGAAGATGATGCCCACTCTTCGTGGAACTCATATACCCAATCAGTGGGTGCTGACACTGCCTACCAACTAACTTGGGAGGAACTGAAAGCAAAACTCACTGCCAAATACTGCTCAATCGCCAAACTCCAAAAGCTAGACGAGGAGTTTTGGAACCTAAGGGTTCAGGGTAGTGAAATCGATGGTTATACCACCAGATTCCAACAACTCGCTGCCCTCCGGCCAGCCATGGTAAGCACAGAACCTGATAAAATCAGGAAGTACATCCTTGGCCTTCCTGAGCCTGTTCGGGGGCATGTTGCCTCTTCCAACCAAACCACCATAGACGGTGCAATCTTATTGGCCCAAGACCTGATGTCCATGAGCCAAGATTCTGAACCACCCACTTCATCCTCCCACAACAACAAACGAAAGTGGTCTGACTACCACAACAACCACTCAAACCAACAAAACAAGAAACCCGACACCATCAAAGCCTACAACACCACCACCGACATCACACGGGGCTACACTGGGAACAAACCCTATTGTTCCAAGTGCAGTCGCCACCATGAAGGCTCCTGTGGCCCCTTTTGCAACAATTGCAAGAGGTACGGCCACCTCACCAAAGATTGCAATTCTCCTGCCAACAACAATTCCAACAACAACACCAGACCACCCAAAGTCTGTTTTGAGTGTGGGAAACCAGGGCACTTCAGGGATACGTGCCCAAAGCTGAAGAACAACAACAACAACAACAACAACCGCAACAGCAACAACAACAACAACACCCAAAGCAGAGCCTTCGTCATCAAATCTGGGGACGCCCGCCAAGACCCGAATGTGGTCTCGGGTATGTTCCTCCTCAACAACTTAAATGCTTCTGTTCTATTTGATACTGGTGCTGATAGAAGCTTTATCTCTGATGACTTCTGCCCACTACTTGACATCAATCCTGTTGCCTTAGATGTTAAGTACACTGTAGAACTAGCAAATGGCGAACTTATAGAAACCGATAGTGTGATACCTAATTGCACTTTAAACCTAGCTGACGAAACCTTTTCAATCGATCTTGTACCTGTTGAAATCGGAAGTTTCGACGTCATCATAGGAATGGACTGGTTGTCCAAACACCGAGCTGAAATCGTTTGTTACAATAAGATCGTCCGCATTCCACTCGCTGCCGGTGGAACCTTGATCATACAGGGGGAGACCGGTGGGATGGGACTCAATATCATCTCTTGCTTAAAAACCCGAAAATTTCTGAGAAAGGGTTACCCTGCAATACTCGCACACATCACAGAGAAGAAGTCGGAGGAGAAGCGACTTGAAGATGTGCCAATCGTTAGAGACTTTCCCGAAGTCTTTCCGGAAGAACTACCTGGTTTACCTCTGCCTAGACAGGTTGAGTTCTCAATTGATCTTGAGCCGGGTGCCGCACCGGTGGCCCGCGCACCGTACCGTTTAGCCCCATCCGAACTTCAGGAGCTGTCTGCCCAGTTACAGGAACTTCTGGATAGAGGATTCATTAGACCGAGTTCTTCACCTTGGGGAGCTCCGGTCTTATTTGTTAAAAAGAAGGACGGTTCATTCAGAATGTGCATCGACTACCGAGAGTTGAACAAATTGACCGTCAAAAACCGATATCCACTTCCTCGCATTGATGATCTATTCGACCAACTTCAGGGTTCAAGTTTCTACTCAAAAATCGACCTGCGATCAGGTTATCATCAATTACGAGTTCGCGACACCGATATTCCAAAAACTGCTTTCAGGACTCGCTAGGGGCACTACGAATTCCAAGTGATGCCCTTTGGTCTAACAAACGCACCGGCTGTATTCATGGACCTTATGAATCGGGTGTGCAAACCTTACCTCGACAAGTTTGTCATTGTTTTTATCGATGACATACTCATTTACTCGCGCAACGAGCAAGAACATGCGCAACACCTCAAAACCATCCTTGAACTACTTAGACACGAGGAGCTGTATGCAAAATTCTCTAAGTGTGAGTTCTGGATCCAAACTGTTCAATTCCTTGGTCACGTGATCGACAGTCAGGGAATTCACGTTGACCCATCAAAAATCGAGGCTATCAAAGACTGGCAAGCACCCACCTCTGCAACAGAAGTACGACAATTCTTGGGTCTTGCTGGGTACTATCGGCAATTTATCGAAAACTTCTCTAAAATAGCTCAACCACTCACGGTACTGACTCAGAATGACAAAAGGTTCGATTGGACCGATAAACAAGAGTCAGCATTCCAACTTCTGAAACAAAAGCTTTGCAGTGCTCCAATTCTATCCTTACCCGAAGGCACCGATGACTTCGTGGTATACTGTGATGCTTCTCACCAAGGTCTAGGTTGCGTATTGATGCAACGAGATAAAGTTATTGCCTATGCCTCACGACAGCTGAAAATTCACGAAAAGAACTACACCACTCATGATCTCGAACTTGGAGCTGTCGTTTTTGCTCTCAAAATCTGGAGACATTATCTCTACGGCACTAAGTGCACCATCTTTACCGATCATAAAAGTCTCAAACATATATTCGATCAGAAGGATCTCAATATGAGGCAACGTCGATGGGTCGAGTTGCTTACCGATTACGATTGCGAGATCAAGTACCATCTAGGGAAGGCTAATGTTGTAGCCGACGCCCTCAGTCGAAAGGAACGACCAAAACCACTTCGAGTCCGAGCCCTCAGTATGACCATTCACAACGACCTTACCGTTCAAATTCATACCGCTCAGATCGAAGCCCTGAAACCTGAAAACATCAAAAATGAAGCCTTGCGGGGTATTGACAAACAATTTGAAGTCAAATCTAACGGGATTAGGTATTTCTCAAACCGAATCTGGTTGCCTAATTTCGGGAACCTACGAGACTTGGTGATGGATGAAGCTCACAAGTCTAAATATTCTATCCACCCGGGATCCGATAAGATGTACCACGGAATCAAGGAATTTTATTGGTGGCCAAACATGAAAGCCGAAATCGCCACTTATGTCAGCAGGTGTCTTACTTGCTCGAAAGTCAAAACCGAACATCAGAAACCTTCTGGTTTACTCCAACAACCTGAAATCCCTGAATGGAAATGGGAACAAATTGCCATGGATTTCATAACCAAACTACCCAAGTCGGCGAGCGGTTGCGATACCATTTGGGTGATCGTCGATCGTCTCACCAAATCTGCTCATTTTCTGGCAATCAAAGAAAACGATAAAATGGAACGCCTTGCACAAATCTACATCAAAGAAATCGTTTCTCATCACGGCGTTCCAATCTCAATCATCTCTGACAGAGATGCCCGCTTTACCTCTCACTTTTGGCAATCACTTCAAAAAGCATTGGGTACTCGTCTCGATATGAGCACCGCGTACCATCCTCAAACCGATGGCCAAAGTGAACGAACCATTCAGACACTGGAAGATATGCTACCCGCCTGCGTAGTTGATTTCGGTACAAACTGGGAAAGACATCTACCGTTGTGCGAATTCTCGTACAATAACAGCTATCACGCCAGCATTAAGGCTGCACCTTTTGAGGCACTATACGGTCGTAAGTGCCGATCACCGATCTGTTGGACTGAAGTGGGAGATAGTCAACTCACTGGTCCTGAACTCATTCACGCCACCACTGAGAAAATTGTGGAAATCCAAAACCGACTCAAAGCCGCACGTGATCGTCAGAAAAGTTATGCTGACGTGAGACGCAAACCACTCGAGTTCCAAGTTGGGGATCGAGTACTCTTAAAAGTATCGCCTTGGAAAGGCGTCATCCGTTTTGGTAAACGCGGGAAGTTGAACCCCAGGTACATCGGGCCTTTTGAGATCCTCGAACGGATTGGCCCCGTAGCTTATCGATTGCAGCTGCCATCCGAACTCAGCAACGTGCACCCCACTTTTCACATTTCAAATCTGAAGAAGTGTCTGTCCGATGAGACACTTATTATTCCACTAGATGAAATTCGTGTTGACGATAAACTTCACTTTGTTGAGGAACCCGCTGAAATTATGGACCGTGAGGTCAAACAACTGAAACAAAGTCGTATTCCCATCGTCAAGGTCAGATGGAATTCGCGGCGTGGTCCGGAATTCACCTGGGAACGGGAAGACCAGATGCGACTCAAATATCCTCAACTCTTCACTGATTCTACCTCGAACACGACCTCGAGCTAAATTTCGGGACGAAATTCTTCTAACAGGTGGAGAATGTAACACCCGCCAAATTAGGACTAGTAATTAGTGCCTAATCATATGTTAATACATGTAATTAGTTCTGTGTTAGGCTAATTAATGTATCGAATTATATATATATATTGTTTAATATATACGAAAATGCGATTTAATTAAATCGTACGCAATTTAAATCGAATGTATTTCGATTCAGTTTAATACGGACGTTGGTGACAAATTTTATTAAATAACGCTTTTATATCAAAAATATTATTATGATAATATTTCGTATTCATTCGGATCATACAAACAAAACTTACATAATTTAAGATATTAAAACGCGCAAACTAAATAAACAAACTTATATTTTATAATTCAAATATAAATTTATTTGTAAAATATTTAAATAAAATATCGCGTAATAATTTGCATTTTAAAACATACCATTTAATATGTAAAATAATTATTTAACGTTTAAACGACGGAGCAAACGAACACCGCACGGAGCATGGAGACGGAGGCTGAAAAGTGGGGCTTCCACCTACAACCTCCATCTCTCTCTTTCTCCTCCTCTCATTTCACTCAACTCTCTTTCTCTTTCTCCTCTCTTTTCTCTCAAATCACAAAAACCCACAACCTCACAAAATCACCAAATAAACATACTAAACGCACTCGGATTTCGTTACTACTTTGGAAGAAAACCTTCACCTTCTCCCGATCTATCATCCTATCTTTTCGGATTTTTGATCCGACACTTTGTAAGTTTCCGACAAATCCCGAAACTCTCCGTTTTACTCATTTTTACGTTTTTATGGTTTGTATCAACTTATTATGTCCAAAAATGGGTTGGGTAAAAGATTTAGACCAAACGGAAGCCTCTCGGCCGTTTTTCCGGCCACCGAAATCGTAACAGACCCCGACGTCGCACTCGGCTTGGCCCGATTGCGACGTCAGTTGCAACGTCGCTAATATCTCTCAGCGTCGCTTATAGCGACGCAGCTTCTTACGTCGCATTGATTTGCGAAGTCGCCAATAGCGACGCAGACCGTAACGTCGCAGACCAAATTTACGTCGCATTAGCGACGCAACGCCCTACGTCGCATTAAATTGCGAAAGTCGCACTTAGCGACGCCATGCTCAACGTCGCAGTCAGAATCTGCGACGTCGCACAAACCAGAACCTCAAAAACACAGATTTTTACTAAGTGTCGAGACTCGAAATTTATCACTCGATTTTACCCAAATTCGGATCCAAATACGTTTTTCCTTAAAGCAATATAGTAGAAACAAAAATTTTCCAAGCTGACCTAGCAGCTCGACCCCAGCCAGGGGCTCTGCCCCTTGGACCCCGCTACCAGGGGCGCTGCCCCCGGACCCCCGTACTTAGATTCCGTAACGGCTTCTAAAACACAATCAAAACACATTTTTCAAGTAAAACGCCACGAAATCAAAATAATAATAGTTGAGATTAATATTACAAATCCGTCACCAACGGGCTGTACACCTTTCAAACACTTAAACGTATCAACCAAATAGTGGAGATTTGGACATTATAGTTGAATGAACAACTACAAGGGTGATCTTTTGAGATACCCAATCATGATTATAACCATCGCGTGTCGTGGACACCCTCAGGTTACAAGTCTTTGGACTTCATACTCGGCTAATCAACTTACGTTTGTTTAAACGCTTTCAGACTCAGGTGAGTCTCATAGCCCCTCTTTTACTGTTTTACTCAGGGGTGTGATATATTGCTCAACTTTTACATATGAACGCAAGTACCAACTTTTCATATACTACATGAGTTTTTTGAAACTAATCATTTTAAAGTCCTCCGTCAGCATAGTTGTTAATACGTTGTAGCGTGAATATTAGTATATGGTACCATATAGGATTGACCCACCTCGTCCGGGTTAGCAAGCACTAACCGGGTAAACGGACGTACTAATATTTGGGAAGACGAATGTTGATTAGGCATTCGTGGAGGCACCTTGCCCGGAATTCTCTATAGGGGACCCGGCCCTCGAGTTAAGCTCAACTATGTGCTCATGGCTGTATACACGATGACTATCATTTAATTGCTGGATGCAATTCATTATTTAAATCTTGCGGTTCATACTATAATAACTGATTTCAAACCTGTGAACTCACCATCTTTTAGCTGACCTTTTAGCATATATCGCAGGTACCAAGCAGTAGGATGTTTCTGCTTCAGGACTTTAGCTCGAGTCAGCATACAGAAGATTGAGATTTTCTTGCATTAGTATATTTTGTACAAGTACTTATGTACTGAAATCTCCTTTTATTTAAACTCGAGCTATGTAAAGCTTTAAATGTTGTAAACATTTCAATTATCAATATATTTTGTTAAAACGACGCATATAGAGTCGTTTACTATATATCTTTGTGCTTTGTTATTGATTAGTAACACCCAAATCAAGCTTCCGCAAATCATTAAATTTGGGGGTGTTACAGTTAGAGATCTTAGTATGTATTACTTTGATTGATTATTAATAAGCTTGCGGAATAGTTTATTAATAACTTGAAGAACAAACTTTGTATATAACAGAATATCTAACCAAAAGCTTCAATATTATTATCAATAATACGAACACACAATCGTGTTAGGGTTTACAACCTTGAAGCTAAGAACTAGAATGAATCGTATCTTCTAGGGTTTTATAGGATCTCTATTTATAACATATAGAGTCCTTTACAGAATCAAACATATTATGAAATCATATCTATTCCATAATTGTCTCTAACCAACTATATCTAACCAACAGTGGTTGTCTATATATCTAACAGGGGTAGTACTTGTATATTACTAACAGAGGTTGAGTATATACATAATACAAGTTATACGTTCAACAGTGGCACTGTTAGACTAAAACAAATTGACAGTGGTACTGTCAATACAAAAACTCTAACAGTGGTGAACTTCTTCTAACAGCGGCACAAGACTTGTATTCTGAGCAGATCTGACAGTGGCTCAGGTCTCAACAACAAGATATGGAAGAATCTGGATTCCTAACTCAATCGAGTTAAAAAAAGATGTTGTTTGATGAATCTCATAAATCTCGATATTCTATTCACCCTGGTGCTACTAAGATGTATCGTAATTTAAAATCAAACTTTTGGTGGCCAGGTATGAAAAGAGAAATTGTAAAATATGTTGAAAAATGCTTAACTTGCGTACAGGTAAAAGCGGAACATCGGAAACCTTATGGTAAATTACAACATTTAGAAATACCTGTTTGGAAGTGGGAGCATATCACAATGGACTTTATAACCAAGTTGCCTAAAACGCAACGACAACATGACGCAATTTGGGTGATTGTGGATCGTTTAACCAAAAGTGCTTTATTCTTACCAATTAAAGAAACTTTCTCTTCTGAAGCACTTGCAGACTTATTCATACGTGAAGTTGTTGCTCGTCATGGTACTCCTATATCTATTGTCTCTGATAGAGATACTAGATTCACTTCACGTTTCTGAAAGAACTTTCAGGAATCTATGGGTACTCGTGTCAATTTTAGCACCGCCTATCACCCTCAGACAGACGGCCAAAGTGAAAGAACAATTCAAACTCTGGAAGATATGTTAAGGGCGTGTGTTATTGATTTTGGAGGTAGCTGGGATACACATTTGCCACTGGTAGAATTTTCTTATAATAACAGCTATCACTCGAGTATTAAAATGTCACCTTACGAGATGCTCTATGGAAGAGAATGTAGGACTCCTATTTGTTGGGGAGAAATCGGACAAAAAGAATTGGGAAGCACTGACATTGTTCAATTGACCACTGAAAAGATTAATCAAGTCAGAGAACGGTTAAAAGCTGCCCAAGACAGGCAAAAGTCATATGCTGATAATAGAAGGCGTCCGATTGAGTTTCAGGTTGGTGATAAAGTTATGTTGAAAGTGTCTCCATGGAAGGGAATAATTCGGTTCAGAAAGCGAGGTAAATTGGGTCCGCGATTTATTGGTCCTTTCAAAATCCTTGCTAGAGTCGGAAATGTAGCTTATCGTCTTGAGTTACACGACAAATTAGCAGGAATTCATAATACTTTCCACGTGTCTTTTCTGCGAAAATGTCTGGTTGATGAATCTGCTTACATTCCATTGGAAGAAATTGAAGTGAATGATCAATTGAATTATGTTGAGCAACCTGTCTCCATTCTCGATGAAAAAGTTACTAGATTGAGAAATAAAGACTTTAGAATGTTCAAAGTCCAATGGAAGCATCGCAAAGGTTCTGAAATCATGTGGGAACCGGAAGAAGAAGTCATTCATTTCTATCCCTCACTGTATCAGAACTGGATTGTGAGGACACAATCCTAAATTGGTGGAGGATAGTTGTAACATCCTAATTTTTGTAAGTCCTAAATATTATTATATGAAAATATATATATTTGTGTTATTAGTTGAGTATGTGTAATTATATGTAAAAAAATTTTATTATTTGATTATGTGTATTTATATGTATATATCTATATGTTAGATATACATTATAAGTGTTAGAAAAATAGTGTAATATTTTGGGCTAGAAGTATAATTAAAGCAAATTGCTGGGCCTGGAATGGACGAGATCGCGACGCGATCTTATGACAATCGCGACGCGATTGTTTACGTAACAGAGACGGGTTTTAACCCCAAACAGACTTCCAGACTCGATTATTCTGCCAAAATCATCAAAAATTCACATAGAACTCTGTAGATGGCGATTTTGTGGAATTAGGGGCTATTCTCTTCGTCATTATGCTAAAAAGTATCCTAATCACCTTCTAAGCAACTATAAGGTATAATTACATCTTCTTGTTGTGTAGATTATGTATTAGGGTTTGAGTTTATAAACCCTAAGTTATGATAATTGAATTCTGAGTAAGTAATTAGTGTACAAACGTTGTACATATGTTAATTAGATATATTATGATGTGGTTAGTATGAAAGTAAGTTAGGGTTTGAAAATTTTGAAAGCCCTAAGTTTATATAAATTGATATGTGATTAAATTAATGTTGAATAAATGATTAGTACATGTAAATAATCATATTATTATTATGAAGTGAGTAAAGAAAGGAAGAAATTGAGTATGAAGTAAAATTGTATATATACACTTATGAGTGATGGTTCTAAAATGATGTAGTATGTTGTGGAGAAAGATTTGGTATGAATTGGTTAAAAGAGTCATCATTCATGTGTATATGATATAATTAATATTGATAAATGTGCACAAGTGAGGTTAATATCAAAGAAAGGAAATAGATTAATTTGATAAGTGTACTAATATGTGCAAAGTGTATTATTATGTGCTTATGTGCTTTATCCTTATATGTTAGGTAATAAAGAGATTGAAGGAGGTACAAGTAACTTATTAGGGCAATTGCAAGGTAAGTTTTGGATTACATGAACATGGGTTAGGAATGGCTTCGATCATTTGCTAACGGTTTTGTGCGAGTAATGGTTGCGGCCATAGGCTCGTGTGATTACTAGTAGTATACAACTAGCATGGGCGGTTAAGGATCCTTAGCTAAATTATCATTATTACATGTGATTGTATTTCATTACTTACTAAGCGTTTTGCTTACCGTTGTATAATTCTAATGTTTTAGGTGAAGCTAGTGGTTCTAGAGGTGATACGGGCAAGAAACCGGTTGGAAACTAGAGGTGGATTATTTGCTCTTTTGGTAATGACTCGTGTTCATTAAACCACGCTCTTGATGCTTAAATCCCCATCTTTTGTAAAATCATTATATAAGTTGTTTTGACATATAAAGTTGTTGTTGTAATGATGTAAGGTTTGCAAGATGGTAAAAGTATTCATAACATATCAAGATTTTGTTTTAGTTTGATATGGAATGAATACTTGTAAAAACTTGATTCAAGTTAGTATGAATGGTTCAAATGATAGTATATAGAAGTGTGATATAAACTCTTTTGGAAAAATGATGTAATTGTATTGCGGAAATGATATTATGTACAGGTTATAGTTAAAAGTTGCTGCGAATATTGAATTGTGAGGTTTTGGAACAGGCTGTGAAAGCTGTCTGTTTTGTTTCTATACAGACCTGGATCGCGGCGCGATCCTTAAGGATTGCGACGCGATATTGTCAAAATAGTGACGCGATTTCAAGTGATTGCGACGCGATTTAAATGTTAAATTTCGACGCGATTGTTTGTTATTACGGCGCGATTGTTGTCACAGTTTACACCAGTTTACTTTAAAACTTAAAATAAAATACACGAAAAATTATTGGGGTGTTTCAGGTTGTCATCAGTACTTGTGACTGGAATGATGGTCTTCGCAGGCTTAGCAGGCTGGGTATCCTCAGTGGCGGTTAATGGAAGTGGTTGATTATATGGGAGTTGTGGTTGTTGCGGGTACGTCGGATATCGTTGCTGAAACCTGGGCTGGAAAGGGAGTTGGTTGTTCCGTGGAGGATATTGGTTTCCTCGAGTTCTGGGTGGTGAAGTTCTAGCGAAGCCAGGAGGATTTTGAGGTCTGACAGGGAACTGGGCATAGTAGACCGAACCGTCAGTAGGATCTTCGTACTCAATCTCGTATTCTTCAGCGGGATGGTTGGCACAGTTCTGGCAAGCCTGAACTTGGTGGATCTGCGGTGGTGGTTTCTTCAGATCTGCTATCTGTTTTGTCAGAGTTTCAATTTGTTAGCTCAGAGACTTAATGGCTTCAGTTTGGCGGGTGTTATTTGCGGAGATGGGTAATGATGAGGATTACTCATCAGACTTCCAATCGTGGTGATGCATCGTCATATCCTCAATCAAGCTCCATGCTTCATCATTAGTAAGTTTCATGAAGTTTCCTTGAGCTGCTACGTCAAGATTGATGTGATGGTAAGGATCAAGACCTCGGTAGAAGGTGCACACCTTGTCAGTCTTCGTCATTTGGTGGTTTGGACATTTCCTCAGTAAACTCTTGAATCGCTCCCATGCTGAGTAGATAGATTCATCGTGGGCTTGTTGGAAGTTTGCGATGTCATTCTTTGCCTGAGTTTGTTTGGACGGGGGAAAGTATCTAGCGAGAAACTTATTACCCATGTTGGTCCATGAGGTGATTGAGCCGGTCTCAAGTCCCTCAAACCAGGTAGAAGTATGTAAAGCGAGAGAATATGGGAACAAGTATAAGCGAATGATATCCTGCTCAACCCCATTCTGCTTATAGGAGTTTGAAACCTGAATGAATTTGTCGATATGAGCATTGGGATCATCACGGGGTAGACCGTGGAATTGGCAGTTATCTTTTATGAGTTGTACGATGTGGTGTTTAAGCTCAAAAGAAGCTCCGTCAATCACTGGATAGCTAATCGGTCCTCCTCGTCCTTCGATGGATGGTTTGGTGTTGTCGACGAGAGTGTAACACCTGCCTAATTAGGATAATTAATTATGCCTGATTATTGGTAACTAGTTGTAATTAGTATGTAATAGGATTAATTACAGACTCTATTTATATATATAAGGTGATTTATATATATGTGTGTACTTACGCGATTTGGATAAATCATACGGATTAACCGGACAGAGTCCGACACAAATTATTAGGACGTTGGTGACAGAAACTTACTTAAATAATGAGAACGTATTTTACTATCTAAAATACACAGTTGAACGGACATTATTTATATTATCGCGACGACATTTTCAATAATTCAACAAAAATATATTAAATATCTCGGCAAGTATTTTAATATATATTCGCAGAGTAATTTCATTAAAATACTCTAAACAATTTTAAGGTACATCCATTTGAACCGAGGTTAAAAATAAGCGATTAATCAATTAGGACACGGAGTAAACACTGTGTTTAGGGAGTGTTTTCCCTCCCTCCTTCTTTTTGGATCAGCGAACACCACCCACCCTCTCATATCTTTCTCTCATTTTCTCTTAAACAACACACACACACTCTAAAAACTCTCTCAACCAAATCCACACCAAAATTTTGGAATTACAAATCAACCCACGAAATTTATATTTTCGGAATCACCATCAAGCAAGGAACAAGATTAACAAAAGCATCATCGTCATTTTCGGCTTCCATCTCTCTCGATTTGCATTTGTAGGAAAATATCTAAATCCTTAGATTTACTCATTTTGGTGTAATGTTTTGATGTTATAATGTTTACACAACTTAGTATTGTCCATATGTATGAATAAAACACGATTTTACAGCTTAAAAATATGTTAGATTTGCATTTTTGGTCGAAAAATCACGACAGCCGAAACTTTCTGGGCTGGTGTTCATCTTTGCGACACAACGCTTGTGTCGCATGTTGTGTCGCATAAATCATATTGTGTCGTATTTTGTGTCGTACCATTATGTCGCACCGTGTGTCGTAAACCAAATACGACACAACCCTTATGTCGCTATTGATTTAGCATCGAACGCTTATGCGACACAACCCTTGTGTAGCTAAGCTCTTGTGTCGCATTCCTATGCGACACAATGCTTGTGTCGCATACCAAATCCTTGTGTCGCAGAATCAGAAATTTTGAAGGATTTTCACTATAGCAAAGTCAAAGTTACTGTAGCAAAGTCAAATTTTACTGTAGCACATTTACTGTAGCAAAATCAACATTTTAGAATTATTATTACAAACCGTCACCAACGGGCCAAACATGTTTTCTAAAGACAAACGATTACGAACACTTAAACAGACATCGGGCATACTAGTTGTGTACAACTAAACGAAACGTCTTGCGGGACACATACTTACATAACCTCATATGTTTAGGCATTTGAAGGTTACGGGTTCGGAGAACCTACTTGCTTTACTTACTACTTGATATTTGCTACTGCTTACTACAAGACTCAGGTGAGTCTTACGGCCCCACTTTTACTGTTTTATCTTATTGGGGGAGAAACATGCTACTAGTTTTCCTTGAACACAAGTACTAAAACTGTTTACTATACCAAACGGAATTGCATGAGTTGTTTACTATTTACAGAAGTCTCTCCATCATATATCGTTAGTTATGGACTTAAGCGCGAACACTAGTTAATGGATCCATTAGGGAAATGACCCTCCCCGCCCGGGGTAGTAGCGCTACCACGAACCGTACTGTATAAACGGGCGACTATTATTCGTTACATATGCTTGCTCAGTTACGATCATGTCACGGGAGCAAATTATTACTTACGGGTTAAGCTTCGATTATGAGCCTCATGGCAATGGTATAACTTACTTACTTACATTTGCTGGATTGCAAATACTGGTTTTACATTTGCTGGATTGCAAATACTGATATTACGCCTACGGGCACTACTAATGAAATCTTGTGTTCAAAACTGATATTGCTTACAAACCTGTGAGATTCACCAACATTCGTGTTGACCTTTTTAGCATGTTTTCTCAGGTACCCGGACGGAGTAGGATTACTCCAGGACTTTAGCTAGAGTCGCATGATTTCAACACAACTGCATTAACGTAGATTCTTAGCATTATCTTTTGTATATTTCGATTATGTAATAGAATCTCCCGCTATAAGCGTGGACTCTAGGAAACTACATTTTTGTATACCAAAACACTAAGTTTTCAAACATTATATCTATGGAATGTAACTAATTTACAAACGTTGCATATAGATGTCGTTTGCTTTATCTTTGTGCTGTGATATTTGATTAGTAGCACCCCAAAACTTGCTTCCGCTAAACAGTGAATATTGGGGGTGTTACAGAGAGTAAAACGAGAGGACATTTGTGGAAAACGGGAACGTCTTTCTTTGCGGATGGTACGGATAATCGACTCAGGATCGGGTACGAAAATGAGAGGTTCAGATCCGGATGATGTGGTCGAATATCATTGTGGGATATGGGAAGATATTGTCGGTTGGAACAAGGAAAAGAAAATAAGAATGGGAAAGAAGTATCACTAAATAGAGAACTCGTCTGGATGCTTCAGAGTCTTACGATTAACTCCCCGGCAGCGGCGCCAAAAACTTGTCGCGCCTCAATCCGACACGGTCGTCAACGCAACGAAAGGAGGACACGGCAGTGGGGTGTTTTAAATTTATAGAGCTGGGGACCTAAGCTTTACTACAGCTGTATAGCAGCAGTATGACCTAGGGTCGTTCTTCAAGCTATCGTATTGTGAAACGGGAGTATCAAGACAAGTTGTTTATTTTAGTGATGGGATTTTAAAACAGAGTTTTGAGTGGGTTTTCGTTACTTAGGTCCGTAAATTAAAGCAATTAAATAAAAAGTAAATAAATGGAAAACAGAAATAGGGATGAAATCAGTATGGAGGAGATGTGTTTGTTATGACTTCGTTAGCTTATGCGGGGGTGATGCTAGGGTTTTGATATGAAAACGTCTTTTTAAAGGTTTGTGTCTTATCTGAGCTTAATTGTTCGTAGCATAAACACTAGTACCCTACTGATTGGTGAAACCAATCAGTATGTCACTGAGTACTAGGCCAAATTGAGTCTGATCGGAGGAGGATGCTCAACTCTTCAACGTTATCCAGTGACGGAGTAACGACCCTTCTTGGAATGTTAGTTCCTGGGTGCATGAGATAGAGTAACATACCCACTAAGGTTCCGACCTTTCTTAACACTACAGGGACAACGAAGTCAAACAAGGCATTTAAGATTAAGACTTGGTTTAGTGACAATTAACTTTATATTAATGGTTATATTTTAGTCTAGAGCTTTCATCACGGTGTACAGTGCGATTATGCATTTCCACAGTTTTCCAGACCCGAGATGTACTAACGGTGTATAGTGCAATTAAGCATTTCCACAGCGTTCCAGATCTTTAGGTGTACTAACGGTGTACAGTGCGATCAAGCATTTCCACAGCTTTGAAGTTAAACCAGGATGTGACACAGTCTTTAACCACCGACATTTCGTTAGCTCCTACGTATTTGTACTCCACCAGAGGTGTTTCCAACGTTACACGAAGTACAGTGCCGTTTACCGTGGTCTTTCCGGGGTCACATACTTTATGGTCACTCTAGACTAGTTTAAACTAAGTTTGTATTAAAGCCCAACCATCTATGATATAAACCAGCCCTCACTATTTCCCAACAAATCCCTGATTGATTCACGGTGTACTATACGAAAGGTTTTAAACAGTATTTCCACAGCTACGCAATTCAGACCATGTTTACAGTTTCAGAAAACATAGATAGGTAGTGACCGTTTGATCAAGGTTCGCGACTCCTTGTCATAAAGGTTCTAACCACGTTTAATTGGAGGAAAGGCGATTAGGTTTAGAAATTCATATATACAAGGTTAATAAATCACCGGTTTTCATTATATAATATAATTGGGATCATTAATTCCACAACGGATTGTGCCCACGACTTTCATAGCTTCCACGTTCCGTACTACACACATAAGTGATGATTCCGGCGCTATACAAATGAAAGCCGTATAACGTTACCTCCGTTGTTTCATAATGTTATCATCCCAATCATATATTTAAAGTAGCATCACCCCACACATATATAAACTAACTACGTCATAACAAACACACAAGGAAACTACTCACTACGCATAATAACAGGTCCTAAATCTAGCATAATAACAATAGCAATTATCATTATAACAGATAAGGAAAGAAGTAACCGTTAATAAAGCGTAGATTGAATAAGCGTTTAGAGAGAGAGTACAAGCAGAACTTCCGCAATATCCTTGACAATATTACAATAAAAGCCCCTGGACTATTCCCTACGCTATTACAAAAGTAGCCCCTCTGTTAGTTTCAGTTAAATACTAACTGAGAACTAACTAGACCTAACCCTAATTCTAGAGAGAAAAAGAAAGAAAAGAGAGAATAGAGAGAGAGAGAGTGTGTGAGAGAGAAAGTGGAAATGGAGAAATGTGTGGAATAGTGAGGTGTGTGGAATGTTGGATGGGGTATCCCCTATTTATAGGCAAAGCTCAAAATCACACTTATAACTCGCGAAGCAGCACGTACAAGCAAACGAGGCACGATATGGGGTGCAGGGGCCGTATACGGCCTTCATAGGGCCGTATATGGTGTATGAAGGGCCGTATACGGTCTATGAAGGGCCGTATATGGTGTGCAAGGCCGTATACGGCTTCCGTCTGATTTCGTTCGTTGCTTAAAACATCTATATCTCCTTCGTTATG